>OX459205.1:16346491-19233158 GCA_949775195.1 Diarsia dahlii
CAAAATTCTTCGTCTCCAGTAACAAATTTGTACAAAAATATCAGCTGTTTCTTCATGGCACGGATGCAACAAAGTATAAAATATTATCAACTACATATTTCTTCATGGCACGGATCACAAAGCCGTATAGCTTCACGGCTTTGCTTTTTTAAAACAACATAGTTGTACAATTTGACATCATTATCATAGTCATTTGCCAATCCTTTTCACAACTATATTGAGGTCGGCTGCCAGTCTAACGGGATGCTGCTGAAGACCAGTATTTAAATGGAGTAATTGCCTCTCTGTCCTCATCATAATCATCTGCCTAGCCTTTTCCCAACTATATTAAGGTCGGCTGCCAGTCCTACCAGAATTTTACATGGAGCGACTGCCTATACGTCCCTGTGTGACCTCCACAACTCATTAACTTCATAATACGATACTCCTTGGAGAAACTATTTATCACACATTCAGGCCTCTTTACCTAACGAATGACTGCAAGGACAAACAAGCTAAGTGCTTTTACATAGCAGGAACCAAAATATTGCGCAGCGAATCATAGTGCGTAACAGTAATATCATCTTACACAATAAGTATGTACCACACTAAGAGCATTTTACGCCCCCCTTACACCCCCTAAGCTAAGATCAAGCGACGGCCGAAACGACCCCGTGGAATTACTTATATAATAAATCTAGGGCTCTTAATGTGTCCCGGGGCTTAAGCTGCGGATTACTGGTTCCGTTTTCAGGTTGAATCGAGTGTTTAAGGTTTTCAGGTTCAATTTGTCACGGATGGGAAATGTGTTTTTAATTTTTTGGAAACATTTTTGCGAGCGTTCTGAGGAAAATACTGAAAAATAATTTTACAGCAGTTTTTTTTTTTATAAATAAAGTCGTATTACGTAATTTTCTCATTTCCACGTGACCAGGTATAATTAGCACCGAATATAAAACTTAAATAAATTTTACCGCTACAGAAAAATCCCTGTGAATAAAACTTATCCTAATCCAAACTTTTTATGATACCAATAACACTGATTACAAATTATATTTAAAAAAAAACCACAAAAAAATCGACTCACCTCAAAAACAACCCAGAAACATTCGTCCATAAACAAAACTGCCACTTAAAAAACAAAAGCGTTCGATTTTCAAATTTCGTAACACCGATAGGCGAAGGAAACTTCACATGAAGCCGAACCGAGGCGCGTAGCTCCCGCGACGGCACAAACTACACTGAATTTGACGCTCTCGGGAAAATTATCTGTTGCACTATGTTCTATACATGCGCAAAGCTCACTTGTTCAAACCGCGGCACTTGTTAAACATTGACGCGTCACTAACAACTGAAACTTCGTCCACGCGAATAAACAAAGCAATGTATAAAGCTAAGGCAATACACACGCAAAGATTACGACATTTGGAAAAATAATTTTTCGCTTTGTTTAGCAATATTCGACGTGAATTTTGAGTCAAAAGATTTTCTTTGTCAGCGGCCGTTTGTGTTATTGGGAGAAATATTCTTTTATATTTTTCATTGTGAGAGGTAGAAAATATTGTCTTCAAACGAGAACAAAAGATATGTACTTGCTCTGAATATTTTTGTTCGTTTTAATAAGTTTCAAACAAAGTTCTGGGACCCATATTGCGGTTTTTACTTATAATATTGGCATTTTTAATTAAAGTTGGAAATTTTCAAGTATCTAAAAAGGGTTACGATGCTTCGGAGCCCCATTAGGGGTTTGGAGGGCCGTAATGGGTAATTGCTGGCCCCGTTTGTTTACTTATATACTTTAAAAAAGAGAATGGAGCATAAATAACCTTTGTGGAGGCGTCAGCAGATTACCAGAGACAGCAAATCGGGACCTACACAGCAACATCACGCCTGTAATCCCGGAAGGGTAAAGCAGATTTGTATTTAATCGTCCACCCACATTTCGCCAGTCATGTTAAAACGGGACCTACATTTGTGAAAAAATGTGAAACAAAAATAAAATTAAGCCTGATTTAATAACCACACAAACAGATTTAGCCAATTTCAAACATACGAGGAACTCAAACCAAGAATTAATTCTATGCTAATGAAATAATTAGTAAAATTACGCATGGCATACGAAAAGAACAATGTTATACTTTTTAGGCCCAAAATCCCGTATTATTAACATTGGGGGCGGCATTTAATCCCCTAAATACGGTAATTTTGAAAGTCGAAGCGAATGGGGCCAACTGTTTAATTTTGTTTATTCTAATTTAATTTCCGACACTCTGTACACAGGGAATTAGTTGTACAACGGTGTGTGGGCGCTGGAAGCGGCTTGACACGTGACATTTACATTGCGTGTTTGAAATAAAATTAATCAACGGAGTGTCAGTATTTAGGAAAAATACATTCGAAATTGGGAATGGGGTTTAAAAGTACTTAGATAGGAAGATCAATGAGATATAAAATATTATGCTTTATTTTATAAACACGTTTTACCAGAGCTCATTTACAAAATTAAGATAGAGTGGCGATCTTCACGATTAGCCTTGGGTCAAGCGACACACGTGTTAGTCAACGAAGATGATGACAACTGTGAAACTAATGGTTGAACATCAGCTAATAATGTCATTTTATATTTGAAACTACCATGACCTCATTGGTCAGATTAGGACCTAGCTATGATCACGTCACGTCACCTACAGTAAGCTTTGATAGGCCATCCCTATTATTCTCATTGCGTCGATAGTTATGTCCTAGTGCCTCACATACTCTAAGGAATTCTTTCATTGGTTTACACCGTGGCCGCTAGACGCGCTAAAGCGATATCTTCCAGACAATCGTACGTATCTACATCTTATGTAAGATCCATTTCTACCCAACTGCGGCGAAGCCCAAAAGCTTTATGAAAACGCGTAAACGGCGCACGCAACCGGCGAGAGGTCGCCGGTCTTACCGGACATAGGCCTAGTACTTCTCGAGCTTCTGATTTTAGAGTCCACCTACCAAACTATCACGTATAGTACACTTCTTATTGCCCCACGAATAGATGAGGTTGATCCAAGCTGCATTGTACCCGACCCTTTTATGTGCCGCCCGTGGGGTTAATGTTTACCGTGCTCAAGTAAAAGCAGATTACAGAGCACAAACATTGAACTCCATCAACTATGCTAAGTAGGTATCTTAGAGCGTCTAGGTTGAACCTTAGCTGGGCGTGTTCAAAGTTATTATGCGTCGTAGTTTAGAAGATTTTTGACTAGTTGTCTTTGTAGGAATGCAAAAAATGTTTTTAGTATCGTATACTTTTAATCTCGGCAAAGGATGTGTATAAGATGTATAGACGTGGACAAAGCAAAATAAGTAGTACAATATTAAGATAGTAGTAGGTAACGTTTCGTGGTTTCTGCTTACCCCCACGAAGATAAAGCGTGAGATCATTATTACGTTAGTTAATCTACAATGAAAGGTTGTGGTCAGTTTGATAAGCCATAACACGTTCGAAAGTAAATTATTTATTTATTAAAACTTTATGCACAACAAAATCGTACAAAGGCGGACTTAATGCCTTGGGCATTTTCTACCAGTCTACCTTAGGGTGATGCAGACACAATACATAGTAGGTGCAAAACAGAAAAACAACATATTAGAAAAGATAAAAAAAAATACAGATTATATTAAGATCCTATGACAGTATCACATGATATGGTGCTTCACTTAAAAAACAAAACAGTAAAATCTCTTGTCTTATCCAGCGTCAAATTTAATTCCATTACAAATTTTAAGGGTGCACAGCATGGTCAGAAAAATTAAAATACTTTACAAAAAAAAAAATTCGCTAGTATGCCGTAATATGAAGGTGAGTTTATTTTAATTTAGCAGATGTAGTCTTGTGAAGTAAAAAATAATTATGTGAGAAAATGTTGAGTGGAAGCGTTTTGTGCTGGCCTGTACCTACGTTTAAAAGTACACTCGGTGCCAACGTGCTTTTTGTTTAGTGCTATGAAAATAAGAAGGCTATTATAATTACGTTTTTGCCTGGTTAAACGTTTATTGAAGCACATAGTATAAGAAATAGTTGCTTTTTTGTACATAATGTTATGTGGAAGAAAATCGATTAGGTATGTTATGCAGGTCTGCCTTTGTTCCTTTACTTAAATTGTCTACATAATAGGAAAATAAATAATTATATACTACAGACTGCTGTTGCTACGTGCGTTGAAGCTGTTGACGACTTCGTGCACCATAGGCTTTTCTGCTGCAGGAAAGCAGGTCGCATTGCATGCCACACTAGTATCAACGATATTATCCGTCAAGCTCTGCCACACTAGCTTTGCTGCTGTGTCTGCTTAGACCCTCCAATGGCATAAATTTATTATGTTACTTATTTGGTCGTTGCTTTTTTGAGCCGTTTGGGGCCAAACGTTCAGCACATTATTTATTTATCATTGTTTATCAATTAGTCGGCAGATTGTAACTGTCTTGCTCTCAGTGTAGTCCCTAATATTAAGTACTTGTGAGTGATAATAGACGAGCAACTCAACTGGCAGGCGCATATAGAGGCACTCTGCACTAGAATCAGAAGACTTAAACATATTTTTAAAGAACTCAGGCACTCCGCCAATTCCGAAACTCTGACTCTTGTGTACCTTAGCCTTTGCCAGTCTATCATTATGTACTGCATCCCGGTGTGGGACGGAACCTACAAAACCGCAATGCTCCCGGCAGAACGAGCACAGCGAGCGGTTCTTAAAGTGATGCTCCTTAAACCTAGAGACTACCCCACTGATCAATTATATTCAGAGGCCGAAGTTCTCACAGTGAGACAACTGTATGTTCTTCGTTCAGTCCTGCGGAGACACTCCAACCTTCCCTTAGACAAACATCTGCTATTAAGACGCCATGGTTTCCCTATAATTATGTAAAGCAAACCCCTGTCGTTTTGCTTTTACAAGTCGACAATTCTTTACTCAAAGTTCGCGTATTTATAATAAAATAAATAATACCATCCCGTTGTATAGATATAACTTATATGACATTAAAAATAAATTAATAAAATGGCTGTTGACCTTATCTTATGACGAAACAGAAAATATTTTAACAATAGAATCTTAACTACCTTAAACTAACTTAACTTAACTTTACCTTGAAAGAAACTTAAATCAAACGCTCACATTTCACATACACACCCACACACACACACACACACGCACACACTACACACACACACACACATTACACTCATATACACAGCCCACACATGCACAATCATTCAATCTATTTGCTGTGTTACTTTTAAAAGCTATACTGTAAAAAGACAGAAAAGTCACGGTTGTATTATATAAATAGATGCCGCAAAATCTCCGACTCCTAAGATACAGGTCTGCGTACCTAGTTTAGGAGCCCGGAATAATGACCTTATTCTTAAGCTTGGTAGTACAACCCACTGTTTCAACATTCTATGTACTTTGCTGTTGTTTTATGTACTAATAAACTATTATTATTATTATTAGTCCTTTTGTTGTCAATATTTTGTTTTAATTATTCTGTAACTAGCTCTTTTTTTTTCAATGAAGGAAATACATATTATGTAGGTAGGTATTATTACCGGCACGGTTCTTGAGCGCTCGGCGGAAGAGTGGGGATCGCTGTGCGCATCGTACACTTTATGACAAATAAAACACACACCCGTTTATTAATTATTGGTCGTGAGGTAAGTGCAGCAGGAGTAAAGAACAAATCCCGAGTGACGGCTATGACGCGATGCGCTACGGGCCAATCACTGCACTTTCCCCGCCCCACGTCTCACTTCATACCACCAAAGGGACCCAATAACTCACTTTTGCGTCAGCGCTCAAGAATCGTGCCGATGATAATACTTTCTTTTTTAATGACAAAATGAAGAGCTTTTTCGCTTTTTTCTTTAGAAGTCAGTTTCGTAGGTGCAGGCTAACGGGCATCCTACTAATATTATAAATGCGAAAGTTTGTGAGTATGTATGTTTGGATGGATGGATGGATGGATGTTTGTTACTCTTTCACGCAAAAACTCCTGCACGGATGTGGATGAAATTTAGAACACAGATAGTATATAACCCGGATTAACACATAGGCTAGTTTTTATTTATTTATTTATTTTATTTTAAAGAAGGCTTACAGACTAACAAACCAATGACATAAAGAATATATAATTAATAAAAAATTGCTAATAACAAGCCTCCACATATGGTTTATCCCGATTTTACCTTCCCGTGGAATAATTTTCGAGTTGTAGTGGGCGAAGCCGCTGGCAACACCTAGTTGAATAATAATATTCTGTTTCTTCATCGAAATTATTTACGAAACCCCGGTTTCCTAGACGGCCGAAGCGGTTATAACTGAAACTACTAAATCGTAAATGAATGTAGACAGTCTCTAAAAACAGAACCTTAATTATGACTGAACCTGATTCCACTAATGCTGAAACCGAGTCCAAACTTCAAACTACCAAATCATTTCCAAATGTGGCTATATTTCAAATCATTTATGAATAACCTTTCATGAATTATTGAGAGATATGTATTTATATTACACACACTTTGTTTCAATATGGTTCTAAAATTATAAGAAACCTACATAGCAATTGAGTAATGTGTACTTTCAGAATCCAAAGGATTTTCAAGAAATTTCGTATCAAATCATTTATTTATTTGTCGTTATCCATTGTTTGATTTTATTGATAAATTCCGTTGTCTCGGTAACATAAATAACAAAGGTCTTTGAAATACCAAAATATATAATAAAAACCGGCTAAGTACACACAGGCACATAGGTACACAGGGTTCTGTAGCAAGAAACAAACATGTTGACACTCATTCTAATGTACATTTAAATTTATAGCCAAACTAAATTTTAAAACTTTTTGGAAATCAAAATACGAAAAAATAAAAACGACGAAAAAGCCTAATATATTTTTTAATCTAAATATAAAATCATATTCAAACCAATTTTCATTGAATGTTTTTTAACAGTCTACATACCTAAATGGAATTTTCAGAATTGGCCTCTTACAAACGAATGAGAATGTAGATCCCATATTTCAGGTATTTTCACTACTTCATCAATACATAATTTATTATTCGGATTCTATTATTTATTTATATTATAATATTTTAATAGAGAGCAGTGGTGGCCCAGTGGTGGCGGCCCCGACTTACTTGTTCGGCAGTGAGTCGTGGGTTCGAACCCCGTCAGGCGCATTACTTTGTGTAATTTATTGCATCACCACTGCTCTCAAAATGGTGAAGGAAAACATCGTGAGGAAACCAGCATGTCTTAGAATAAAAAAAAAATCGAAGATATGTGACATCTACCAATCCGCACTGGGCACGTGTGGTAGATTATAGCCCATTCCTCTCCTAGAGAGGAGGCCTGAGTCCATTGGGAACATTATAGGCTGAAGATGATTTTTAATAGACAATTGAACAGAGGAAAACTCTATGGCAAAAGCATTCTCTACCAAAACACGTTTGGGTAACGCAGAGACTCTGTCGTACTTAAATCCTGTCATATCAGTAAACTACTGAATATTTAGCATCTTATTACATCACAACACAGCCACATTTTGCGCTTTTCGAATAACTCAATGATCGTATCCTTATCTCCGTGTTAATGTGACGTCATTGAAACAAATCGTTCTGATAAGCTGCCGTTTTCCATAAAACACAGGTATTCACAATGTCGTCACGACTTTTTTTTCTGTTTGAGCTTACCATCTACCTAGCTTTTCTGCAACCATTTTGTGGTTAGCTTCCAGTCTGACTGGATGCATCTGAATACCAGTATTTTACATGGCCATGCCCGAAAGTCTGACCACCAGTCTCATCTTACCATATTACACAATACTGGTTGGGCTGTAAAGGTCAGATAGGCAGTCGCTCCATGTATAATACTGATCAGCTGTATCCAGTCAGACTGAAAGTCAAGCCCAACGTAGTTGGGAAATGTTAGGCAGATGATGATGAAATATTCATATATTCATTATCAAGAAATGAAAATTATATGGTTATTTTCTGTAATGATATGTGTACAATATGTACATATTCATAATGAGTGGTTTCTTGGTAATTAAAGACTTACAAGTCAAGGAAAAACCGAAAAAAGAAATTCGTGTCAAGCGTAAAAAACAAATAATTATAGTTTTACAACGATAACAAAGCGGGTTTGTTTTGGTGTAAAGTATAATTAATATTTGTATTTGATATTTCTTGATTATTTGTCCCAAATATTATAAAACATACAAATAATAATTAATAGTATTTTTCTTCTCTAGATTAAATCAAAATTATTGTTGCGTGAAAATGATAATAACTTTTATCATTTGTCCATTCACAGAAAACAGTTTATAATCAAGATTGGAAGAAATTTTGATTCAACGATTTTGATCTTGTAACCAGCTCAATCACACACATGAGATTTATTATTTAGTTCAGGATTGATAAACAGAAATAAGAAGTTCTTTTATGTGTTGTCACCATCATCAGTCTAAAACGTTCCCACTGCCGGGACTCAGGCCTCCTCTCTAGGAGAGGGATGGGATATAAGCCCAGTACGTGTTGGCAGATGTCACGTCTTCGATATTTTTGGTTCAAAGATATGCCAGTTTCCTCACGATGTTTTCCTTCACCGTTTTGAGAGCAGCTTTGATGAAATACTCGTAAATACGCAAACTAATGCGCCGGCCTGTCTCGAAACCACGACTTACTGTCTGTAAGTCGGGGCCGCCACCACTGGGCCACCGCTGCAAGAGCAGCGGTGGCCCAGTGGCCCAGTGGTGTATGGTATGTTTTTTATTGAAACGTTAAACCACACTGCCTACATAAGGTAATCTCATGTTCCATCAACACAACGAGTTCCCAAAATCCGTATTTCCAACCTTTTTGAACAGAAAACAAATGAAAGCGCAGAACGTACGTCGCCTTAACACAATTACGAGAGTAGAGTCATCTGTCTGTTTGTATATCGCGATGCATTTACATACAAATGTCGCACAGAGGTTTGCCTTTTACAATTAGTTAATCAGTACAGAGGTGTTAATTTGAAAGTATAACACGCAAACATGCTAGTTTTTTTTTAGCAATCGCAACGGATTTTGGTCTCTCGTCTCTTCTGTAGATGATCGAATGTTGCATGTCTCTGCACTGCTTCGTTGCAACTACACTGATTTTGGGTTGTGTATTAGTGCCGTTGTTGCTAAACATACACATAATATCACGTCTGTTAGTCCCTAAGGGTAAGGCAGAGGTGTACCCATTAGTACATTTACATCTCGCCATTTATGTTGAAATCACAATGTAATAGGAAGCGAGCTTATTGCCATCAACCGGCAATAAGTTCAGACTCCGTGACTGCTAACGAGAAATATCTGAAAAATGGACAGACTCAAAGAAAATGTGCAAATGGAATGGGAATAGGTATTTTTTTAATTACTAACCTTCTTCTTTTCGAATCGATCAATCAGATTTTGTCCGACCAATACGCAGCGACCTCGACAACTCTGTCTTTCGCCTCATTCAAGTCCTGGAGGGTGCAATTAGTTGCACAACGAGCTCTTGCTCGTCGTGTATAAATAATGACATCTGCATTTGATTGTATCCTGAAGGTGTGTGTAATATTATGTGATTTTTGTTGTTATCTGAGTTATAATAATTCTACTGGTCGTTCTCTTGACATAGTTTTTCAAATAGGTGCTGCAAATTCATTTTAAGCTTTAATGATACCTTCTAGTATACTAGAAAATTGGCGAATTAAAAGGGTTATTGACCTGTTTCAAAAAAACCTATTACTTAACTTACGAGAAATCCGTTTGCTGATAGCAAAAATCGCAAAAATGTAAATGCAGACATTTATCAAACTTTACAGAGCCATTTAAATATTTGTCTAAATCGGATATCGAACTCGTAAACTTTGGACAGCAGATTGCTACTGTCCTTATGTATATAATTTATCATTTATCTCTTGCTTCTTATGTATCCATTATTGTCCATCAGGATGTTTTGTAAGGTTCAAGGACAGCTCTCAGTCGATCAAAATAGAACTCTTTATAGGATCAGTTTGTGGTCAATCTGCACGTTTGTCAAGACCCTTTTTGTCTGCGGGTTGTTCGAAAGATATACCGCGGCCCCGGACATTAAAGGCTAAGAAGGAATGGATGGTTTTCAGTCAGTAGAAGTCTGACACTCCCTTTTTTTTTTTGGTGGTTGGAAAATCATCGAATGACCCCCCCCCCCCGCTCTTGGGCAAAGCGAAGGGGAGTGTCAGACTTCTACTGACTAAAAACCGAACCCATGTTCCTTCTTTGCCCTTGTGCCGAGGCCACGTCATCTAGTACTAAAATCCGCGGCCCCGACGGGCGTCGTATCGGCCCTTGCGGGCCCCGAGGCGCGCGTGGAACACGAACGCGCCGCCGACACGGTCTGTTGCCGTCATGACGACGGCCGGACGGCGAGCTAGCCCATTACTCACCGTCCACAGGCCCGCGTAGTAGGTGGCCGGAAGCCATCCTGACACTCCCTTCCACCCCGCCCAGAGCGGGAGGAGTCATTTGATGATTTCTAACCCGCAATTTTTGCAAACCCTTGAAGTTGTTAATAGAATTTCAATACACCATTTCAAATCACCGATACCTAGTCGACATTCCACACATTCGAACGAAGCGCTTTGCTGGGTCCTTTATTATGCGCACAGCCAAGGAGTGGAATTCCCTGCCTGCGTCGGTTTTTCCGAGTTCATATAACCCTAATCTGTTTAAGTCGCGAGTAAACAGGCTTCTACTGGGTTAGCTCGTTCCATCGTCGACATCATCTCTGCCCTCAGGGCAAGATTGAAGTCAAGAGAAGGCACATTTATAATAAAAAAAAAAAAAAAATTGATTCAAATAGGAAAGTAATAATTTTATCACCATTTTACGTGAAAAGTCCCCGGTCAACAGCTAGTTTAACATGAAACTATAATTATTTTAGATCTATTTATAGTTTGTTAATAATGGACATATGGTAATGAATAAAACAGTAGTTGAGTAAAAGCCACTTAAAACACATTTAATTATTATGTGTGTTGCGAGCAGTTTTGATATAACCAAACTTCGAATATATTTCGAAAATGGACGAACATTTTCAATTAAGTCAGACAATGGTTGTTTCCATTTGATTGAATAACGAGGTGTAAGAGATTGAGGATAAAATTAAAGAATATTCGCGCGATGTCTGCGGGACATGTCAACGATACACAAAAGCGATCTTGTGTGGTTGTTTTAAAGAGACACGGCTTCCTGTCTGGCGGGGGCGAGAGTGGCGTCATTTATAGAAGGTAGCGATTTGTCTTGAAAGAATATTACTGAAAAACTTACAGATTACATAAATATCTAAGTACTAAAAGTGAATTTTACGAAACAAAGGTTTTATTAGTTCGGTAACACATACCGCCTTATTCCAAAACGTAGTTAAACCTGGTTTAACTTAGACTTGGTTTATCTCGCATGACGTCTCACTTCAATAATATTCAAAAGAAAGTGACAGCATGCGAGATAAACCAGGGCCCCGAGTCTGCTATTCAATAGTGTCAGAATGGTCTATCATTGATCTCATAATTGTTGATTGATGACAAGCCAAAAAGTATCTTAAGTCTATCGACTTAAGGTACTTTTTGGCTTGTCGTCTACTTGTCAAAATCAACAATTATGAGATCAATGATAGACCATTCTGACACTATTGAATAGCAGACTCGGGGCCCAGGTCAAAGTTAAACCAGGTTTAGCTACCTTTTGTAATAAGGCGGATAAGGTTCAGAATTAAAGAACCATAAGTTTCGTAAATGCATTTTTTAGGACAGTTTGTAACCTTGCTACCTTGAGGGTACAAACTACCACAAAATTACAATTAAATTAAACACGGTCACATAGACCCTGAACAGTGACATCAATGTAAGAAGTACTCGGTAAACATCCTCCTTTGAACCACTGGATCATGTCAGCCTCCTCGTGAATGTGTGTGCGAATATTATTATGCCATTCCTACCCTGTTCGCTTACAAAATAAATACCCCATATTACGAAATAAATATAGGCACCACTCAACCCTCTCACCGCTAGTAACGCACACCACTTACAAAAGAAACATCACCGGCAGGGTCATAGAACAAAGGGCGGTCTCGAAACTGGAGGGCCCACCACTCCACTTGCTTTGTCCCCTGTGTCACATTGTTTAACTTTCAGACACACCTACGTTCACACATCACATAGATCGTGTTTGTAATATTACGTACTATCTCAAGTGTCAAAAGTATTTAAAGGGTTGGTTGCATTGATATAATAAAACCCAAGATACACACTCCGCGTCTCAAAACCGTCCGTTTAAAATGAGTTCACAATGAACTCATTTGAAATAGTCTCGCGTCGCTCGCGTCTCTGCACGGTCGTACAAAATACTTTTTGTATTGCTTTGTATAACTGCATTGTAAAAGGAATCTGCGAAAGGTTGAATTTGCCAAAAAAAATATGTTTATAGTGACGATAACTACAAATGTAGTAGTGCGTGTATTGGTGAGTGTTTGGCGACAGCTTCGACTGTTTGTTTTGTTCGAGACTGTGCATCTAGGGTTTTATTATATCAATGGTTGGTTGGTATCAATTAAGTCAATGAGTGAAATTGTTGGTGCTACGCCGTAGCAAAGTGCTACGCTGCTACGGACTCTGCTACGCGCTTTCGTAGCAGGCTTGAGTGAATTGATTTGTTTAATTTGGTTCACCTGTAAGTAGATATGTCACACCCTAAGCAACTAAAAAAAAAGTATTGGCATGTATATCTATTACAGGTATACCTACGCATAATTATGATTTTTGTAATGAATGAAATATTAATTTTGAAAAGCTTAATAGTTTACTCTAGAAATTAATGATAAAGAAATAACAACGAGTGTACTTACAAGAAATTCTTAAAATGTAGAATTTGCAAAAGTTATTATTAGCAATTTTAGGTTTAGGTTCGTTATACATTCATGAAAGCTATTCTAGAAATTTCTTAATTATTAAAATTAAAGCTGAATTCTAAATTTTGGGTAACTTGAGTTACACAAAATCATAAGGGTAAATGTTCGTTACATTAATATTACTTATTTCTTGGAAGTTATTTTTACCTTTATTTTTATAACTCGTCCTTTGCTGCTAGTTAATTTCTAATTTTTAGTCACACCTGTGAAAGAAAGTTGAGGAGATCATGGCTTAATAAGAACTACCACTCGGGTCGATCTTTAGGTAAAGCTGTGCTTGCCTAGGTCGGTCTGTGGATGGGTGACCGCCCGACATACCGAGTTTCCTCCGTGCCTCGGAAAGCACGTTAAGTTGTTGGTCCCGGCTGCCTTAAATATAATATTTATGGTAGCATATATATATATATAATATATATTATTATACAGATCTTTGGCAGTCGTTACAGGTAGTCAGTGACCTGAAATTCTGACATCCAGTCTTACCAAAGGGTACCGTATTACCTAGTATTAACTGGGTTGTGGAGGTCAGGCAGGCAGTCGCTCCATGTAAAATACTGGTATTCAGCTTCATCCGGTAAGACTGGAAGCCGACCCCAATATAGTTGGGAAAAGGCTAGGCAGATGATGACCTGTGAAAGAAAGCATGTGACTAAATAATTAATAAATATAAGTATTGATGGATAGAGAAGGAGGGAACGAGCGATAGATGGTTTGTGTGAGGAATAATTTGAAAGAAAAATGTTTAAAATGATAGCGTGACAGAACGGTTGACGGAACAGAATGGAAGAAAAAAAACATGTTACTTCGAGCCCAAGTAACAAGAAAATAGAGTAAGAAAATGATGACTGTGATAGAAAATTAACATTTGGATTTTTTTTATTTTTGAAGTGAGGACTTTTAATTGGCTGTCAGTCTTACATACTATTTGTTAAATCTATTTGTCTTAGCTGTATTCCATAGCTAATAAATAAATAAATGAATAAATAATAAATAATCCACTATTTTTCTAAACAATTAAGAAAACTTCTATCCAAAACCCCAATAACATAAAAAGCACATAACCATCACAAAATGGCTCCTAATTGGAGTACTCTCAGAATCGTTTCAAGTCGAAGCAAACCGATACAAACCCGAACCATAACCGATACCGAACCGAAGTAGTTTATACCAAATAGCTCACTATTATAGATATTCCACTTTTATATACATCATAAAAAGTTATCGTAGAAACATTCGCACCATGTTTTATTATAATAAACTACTCTGTTGCCTCAAGGAATCGAAATCAAGACTCTTCAATTCACATTTCGACACTCATAAAACACATAAATAAATTGGATATTTGAGGAAAAACTGATCCGTTGGAGATTTTTATTGTTTTTCCAAGTGTTGGTCGTAACCACGAAATCCTGCTCGAAGGACAGGCAGGTCGAAGAAAAATGATCTTTAAGAGGCTGTCATAAAGGTTAATGTGTATGTAAAGGAGGTATTTGTAGCTCGAGTGGGATGCCTATGACATCCTTTTGTGGAGGCTGCCGTGCTTTTGTTTAAAAGAAGCTTTGTTAGTTAACAACGTCTCTTATTAACCTTTGATGTTCGAGTTCGTTTTAATAAAGAAGATAATCATTTTTGCATTTTGCAATGAGAGTCGTTCTGTGTTTGACGTGTGGTGGGGTTTTGATCAAGACCCTTTTATAGATTCGTGAAAAGTTTTTTGGTTTTTATTGTAGTCGGATTTATTTATTCGATTGCAGTTTTTTCAATTCTTAGTTATGCAGTATTTATTATTAAAGTGGTTTTATAAAAAAAAAACTTTGACTACGTTTTCGTAAAATAAATATGTATTTATTTTTAACTGTTTAAAATACACTGCACAGTATGTTTAATTACATAGAAATGCAAACTTATATCAAAGTTTCCATAACAAATATTGCGAATAGCTGTAACCATTCATGCGAGCATTACATTAGACTGGCTGTAGATTTAATCGCTTATTACTACCACTTCACGTTACGACTGTACCTTGCAAATATAAGTTCAGTATACATCGACGGCTACGTTCGAATTGCAAGTATGAAGTGTAATATAAAAACGGCAATGGAATGTGAGTAGTAAGTTACAGTCTTTGCATACCAAATAGATGGTTTATTCAGTACAAGGGTACGGTGTTTCGGAATAACGGGCATATTAACTGGAATTCCTTTCAGATTGGCCCGGACTCGACCCTCATCAGATTGGACACTGTCATTACACATTAGATAATTTTAGTCAGTCTCATGTTGCGTACAGACGAGGTGAAGAGTGTATACATTATTTTGATTCAGTATCAATTCGATTTTAATTTAAATTATTGTAAACGCTTCGTTGATCTCGTGGGAGAACAATTTTTTTTTATTAAAAATGCAAAAAAACGTATTTTGAATCAAGTGACTGATAGAATACGAAAATTAAAATGACTAGCCCAGTTGTCATAGACTGCTCAGCATGAGGCCTTGGATTCGATTTCCAAGCCAGGAAAAGTGTTATTGAGATTTCCATCAAGAATTTCTCAATAGCAGCCATGAAGTCTGGATTTGTTAATTATATGGGAGACAAACATAATTGGTGAAATTAGGGTGTACTAGTTATGGGGATTATAGGCGTAATGTTATTAAAAACAGATTTTTCTTTAATCAAAGCCTCAAATTTTATGTTAATGTGATTCCAAATGAAACCTTTAACTTGGTCAATTTTAGTTTTTATGCAAAACCGTTTCTTTAATAGAGCGCTTTATTAAACTGATTATACCCGAAACTTTGAGAACTCTTTCAACTTTTAACTATTACGATTTAAAATAAGTATTTTTTTTCTAATAAATTCTCCAATCTGCAGCAAGTAAGTACCTATAACTTTTTAACTAAATTCTCGTAGTGTTTCAAAGAAATTTTTAATAGGATAGGCTTAAAAATTCGCTGGCCGAAATTCTGCACGGTTAGTCCAATTAGTATGCTAAAAGCAGTCATTTTAAGTCTTAGGTAACTTACTTGAATTTTAAGTGGATTGATTACTGAATTTTGAATAATGTCTTGAACCTTGTCGTTTACTCGCATAGCTAGTAGTAACTAAAGCTATAAAAACCGTAGTCGTAGTAAAACTCGAGTAAGCTCTTCACTCATTCATGATTCTTCAACAGTAAGTCCCGACAGAATGGCTCGTTTCCACTAGATCTACTAAACAATTCTACGGTAGAACTAATGGGAATATTTTGTCCAGTGTCTAGTCCTACAATTTCAGGTGGTATAAGATGGTAGAACTAGTTGGTCAAAAATTCCTATTTGTTCTATAGGTCTTATAACAATATTCTACCTAAAACGATTGGGTTTTTTTGTTCTCATAGAACCCTGGCTGGCCTTAAACTCAAGGTTTTCACAGGATTTTTCTGGTTAACCAGTAGCCAGCTTCCTAGGCTGAACTGCGAGAAGCCATATAAAAAAAAATCTCATAGGACTACGTTTTGGCGTAGGTCGTTCCTTGCAGAATGAAAGAACGAAGATTGTGTTTAATTGTCAAATA
Source organism: Diarsia dahlii (assembly GCA_949775195.1). Classification (NCBI taxonomy): domain Eukaryota; kingdom Metazoa; phylum Arthropoda; class Insecta; order Lepidoptera; family Noctuidae; genus Diarsia; species Diarsia dahlii. Next base: position 16,363,026 of record OX459205.1, read on the forward strand.
AAAAACACAACTGCACTCTTTCTTGATTTCTATACAACACTTTTGGGCTCGTCAGTACATACCAACTTAAATTACGCTATTACGTGAAACACCGCCATGAACCTAACAATGGATCGGATTAGACGGGAGCTCAATGAACCGGTGCCTACAGCTTACATCACTTGATTTCCCCCAAGGCTGAGACTGAAGATCTGTCCAAATCTTACCCTTCTCTTCTAATATACGATTCGGGTAACAGATTGCTTTTGAAATTACGATTAAGTTGTAGCCAATCATTTATTCTGGGCGTCATTATAGTACTGAGATCCTTTGGAACCCTTCAATCAAAATTAAATGGTCTTCGACAATGATTTTGGCGTGATAGTTGGATATAAACTAGTGTCTAATAATATATACCTATGAGTCTATTAAACTAATTTGATCAGTTATTAGATCGATATTGAGGAGCTCCGGGACAGATAATAACAAACGCTTCGATCAATCTTAAGGTTAAACCGCACTTGCCAGGGTTGGTATGTAAATGGTTGACCACCACCACATACCGATCGGTCCCGGCTATGATTTGTAGATTTTGACAGTTGTTACAGATAGTCAGTGGCCCGAAGGTCTGACAATCAGTCTTACAGTGTGGTATCGTATTACTCAGTACTGTACAGTTACTGGCTTGAGGAGGAACATGGGTTCGGTTTTTAGTCAGTAGAAGTCTGACACTCCCCTTCGCTCTGCCCAAGAGCGGGGGGAGGGGGAGGTCAGATAGGAAGTCACCCCATGTAAAGTAGTGGTAATCATCTGCATCCGGTTAGACTAGAAATCGAAATAGTCATAGTATAACCATGTGGTGTTAACCTAGTATTAAATATAATATAACGATATAGTTTTAATAAAAGTTGCTCAATTGATTATTGTAGTAGAGGGGCAAACGCAGTGACGTTATTGTAATGGCGGCACGTGGACAGAGACGTTTTGGTAAGTGGGGATTGTCGAAAGGTCCACCGAACCAAGATGGTGACGACCCTATCGCTCCACCATTGCTGGCGTCGTCACCTATAACCATTGTTTTGTAAATTGTATTGTGCAAACAATTGCTGGTTGGCCAAATAAATAAATAATGCTTATAAAAGCGGGTATCTATGTTTAAAAAGCAATAAGTTATTTTACTATGATTTTATGCAGAAGCTTAAAAATAACTTTATCTACGATGATTGAAGACCCAATTAGTCTGTCTAGAAATTAACTTTATTGAAAATGGAGTTAAAAACATTTATCTGACTTAAAAACTATTTGCATAGTATTAACTGTTTTATATAAGTTCTTTTTACGCAATCTTTTACCGACGAAAAAAGAGGGAGGGGCCTCCCCATCTTTTTTTTAATTTTCTCAATTCGACGCCTTTTCTTTTGACCGTCAACTGTAATCTAAAAAGAAAGAGAGAAAATTTTTTATTTGTCCCAGTACATAACAAAAGAAGATATTTATCAAGAGTTCAATTGATTAATTAACAATAATAAACAAACTGATAAAAAAGTAAACATAAAATAAAAAGAAGAAAAACGAAATTGGTTCTGTTCGAGGCCAAAATGTCCCTATTATCATGGAGCGTTTAAAAAAAACAACGGGTTGCACTACGGGAGTGCCAGAAGAAGTGAAAACTTGAACATTAACGTTGTGCATCCGCTAAAGAAGTTTTCACTTATTGACATTTCATTTTTTGACATTTGACACACACGCACTTTTGCGCAAGCACCTTGCGCCGTCTTACGATGACTTCACGTGTCCTGACGCGTGTTTAACATTCTTTTATCCATCCCAAAAAAAGTGTACAACGCCGCGAAAGAAGTTTTCACTCCAAAACAAGACACAGCGCTGGTATTCTCCAAAGTGCCAAAAAAGGCTCAAAGTGGTGCCACCACGGTCAGACAGAGGTCTTCATCTCTTTGATAAAGTCAAAACAAAGTCAAATATAACAATTTGACCGTAATCTTTTACCTTACGTTTAAAAATATATTCAAAACTTATCCTTTCATCTACGTAACCAAAATGTTGGGCATCTTTTCAGACTTTATCGTCTGTGAAATCGTTTTGTACTTAGAATGCAATCTGACCCAAGGACTGGGGTTGTGTGTTTTTGCCCTCTTGTCAAGTTAGCAATCTTGCAATTAATTTTAAAATATAACATCATCAGTACCCGGCGATAAATATTGTACATCGACCTTTAGAGAAACTAAAAACGAAGGACTTTATGAGACATCTATTAACGAATAAATTGCATTGCTTTTTTCAAAGGTCGACGTGCAATATTTATCTCCGGGTACAGCTGTACTTGTATTCCCCGAAAGACAAGGCAGAGGTGTACTTAATAGTAGACCTACATTTTGCCGTTATGTTTAAGTCCCATGTAATAGAGACTGAGCCTATCGCCATCAACCGGCATAAATGCAGTCTTCTTTGCTGTTACTGAGAAAATCCCTATAGCACTTAACCCGCCCCAGGAATCGAACCTCGCGCTCAGCAGTCTACGAACCACCACGACCAAGCAATTAATTTAAGTTTTAGTATTTCATTAGTCACTTGATTAAAATAATTATACTCTTTTCTGCAATTATTAATAAAATTATATATTAGTTTTCTCAAGTAGGTACCTTTGAAATATTTATGAAAAATTCCTTTATAGCTACTTTGTATGCTTACTTTACTATTTTTAAATATTTTTAGCTTTCAGTATTATTTGCAATTTGTTTCAAAGTCAAGCAGGTCACTTTTATTTTAAATTACTTTGAAAAGCAAGTATTACGAATATTAGCATTATTAATTAAAATTAAACAATAATAAATCTTCTTAATCACCAAAACGAGCACTATAAATAAGGTATTAAACTAGAATAGAATCAATTTATTTTCTAACAAAGACCTTAACCTAAATATACATAGTATTACTAATAATATTTTTGTCAGTTTATATAAATAACTTAAAACATTTCACTTCACTTAAGTATTGAGGATAAATTCCACAGTAATAATCTAGTTACCTCTTTCAACCCTAAAATATCACACAATTTATGAACATAACCTAACAAACAGCCGTCAACCCAAACGGGAGGCTGTCACCAAAAATATGTAAACACAAAATTCTTTGAGCCAAAAATATTCGTAAGCTAACAATTTTATGAAATCCTTTAGACTTTCAGACACAGGGTTCCTGTGTTAGTGTCGGGGATAATTGGAACAGTCTGGGGTCTAAAGGACACTGTCGCAATTACCCCGGCACCGTTTCAATGCTCAGTTGACCACTGCCCTATGTTGGGGTACAAAAAAACCCCGGGCCTCGACTGGGGCGTTTTTAGGCGCATTCGCGTTGTGTTTTGTTTTGTCCACTGTGTTGGCAAGAGCTTGTGATATTTGGATGTTTTGTCTGACATAATTGGTGTTGGCCACAGATCACAGAAACAACAGGAGATATGCCCTTTAGCCGAAAATGTATGGGGACCTGTGTCGTCAGTCCACACACGCAGAGCAGTAAAAACAATAGATATACGCATTCGCAAACACATCCGCATTTCTTAAAACATTACGTACTACACAATCAATTATAAACCTTATCCCTTCAGTCACAGCGTGTATTTACCATGCACCGCACAATTTACTTAATACATTTTGTTTCACTTCGACGCTAGTGATTGACTAAATCGAAAAGTTATCGATTCTTCTATTTATTATTATATTGTAATAAAGTTCTTTTGGGGTCCTGAAAATAATATTTTATAAATAAAAAACAATATGTCCATAAATCATTCAAAATAAAAAAAGTCATTTATTCAAAACAGGTTGATTAAAAAAAAAATATTGATTTGTGTCTGTAGTAAATCGTACCTAATATTAACTTACACCACAGATGTGTTGCAACAGATTTTGACGTTCGAAAAGTGCTGATTATAAGCAGCACTTTTTTCTGTCTGTTAGTTTAAGTCCCTTAGGGGTTGAATTTCAAAAAATAAATCCTTCTTTATTCCTTGTCTACATTATAAAGGGAACCTCTGTGCAAAATTTCAGCTTTCTAGGTCCAAGGGTTTGGGCTGGGCGTTGATGAGTCAGTCAGTCAGGACTTCTCTTTTTATTTAAGTATATAGATAGATAGATAGATAACTCGAGCAACCAATGAATACTATTTATTCAGTCAATATTAAGCAATAAAAAGCACTTTCTATTTTCAGTATTGCTTGCAAAAATAAGAAAGCGTGATAATATAAACGTTGTTATTAGTACCTACCTATATTTATAATTTGTTGTTTAAACTAAAAATAAATTTATATTTTATTAGTAAATACATAGTACAGAATATTGGTTTTTCTTATCTCCATTTACGGCAACGCTCAGTAACGCCATAAAATACGCCTTATACTGCAGTAACAATTGTGTAGAGTAATTAATTGTCTAATGCATAATATGTATAATCATTCGTACGTATACGCAGAATCATCGTATAAAATATCGACAACTACAAACATCACAATTAGACATCTCTAGCTCACAAAGACTGACAGCAGCAGCTTTTCGAAAATATTGTGTGAGTGAGAGCATCAGTAAAACACCTATCCATTGCGCTATTAGATCAGCCGATTCACTGGTCGATTTGTACTAAACAAGCAATGGTTTTTGTTCCTAATGAAAACAATTGATTTGGTTTTTCATCATGTTTCTCGTACCACGAAGTAATGTTTTAATGAATTTAATATGAAAAACATTATTTTTGTAGTACTTACGTGTGAAATGAGATACCATCTGTAAATAACAGCTTAGATATAAGGCTAGATGCATGTAAAATTTAGCCATGTAATCGTGTTATTTTTGTTATTAGTCCTTGTTAGAATAGTTTTATTCACTTCTAAGGCATATAGGAGCCTTATTGCTTATGTATTAACGTAAAGAACCACTTTTGTTTACTGTTTAGCGCCTTTTAGTGCCTAATACATAAGTATAACTTGTTATGTACAACAAAAACGTAGAAAATCTACACATGTAACCTAGATATATAAGATTTTTACATTGTATGTTCAACTCTGACCTAATATGTACTAGATTTTACTATTTCCAAGTATGTAACTATGTGTTTCAAATTGTGTCTTATGTACAATAAATAAAAGCTGCTTACACACATATACAGACATGCGTTTACAGCTCACACACACATATACATCATAAATAGTCGCCTCTCATTGGCCAGTCAAAAAGTTGCCGCATTTTCTCACTGCCGCGCCTAGCGCTAAGATGTTAAGGCTATAAATATAGCCCGCCCACAAAATTCTGATTCACTATTCGATTGACCGCTGCTTGAAGACACCACCTACATACGAAGATCACCGTCTCCCCTACACTCCACACGCACTACACTCCACATCGCAGCGCCCTTGTTTTTACTGAAGAAATCGTCTTTCATTTATCATCCCGATCCTGCTGAACATCCTGAATATCAAGTACATCAAGTTACCTATGGTTACAAGTCTGCAAAAGTTAGGCGTATCACTCTGTTGAAAAAGTCTGCGCCTTTCAATGGTCCTTCTCGGCCGGATCGCTGTATCAAGCTTTCAAGAAAGAAAATTCAAGATTTCGTCATTCAAGAGAGAAAATATCAAGTTCTCTGCACGAATCTTTCAAGAAAGAAACGTTCCAGTCAAGAAAGAAACAAGTACGCGCGAGTGTTAGTAGTCGGTCTTGCCTAACCGCTGCTAATTACTTGGAAGCAATCATCATTTATCACTCGTACGTGGCCACCTAGCGGTGTTAAACGGCCTGTAACGTACGGAGGCATAGTGGACGAACTGACGCCTCCACGCACCATCCCTGGTGTTATAGTCAGACCCCGCCGGTACGGTGTTGGAACGCTCTGGGGCCACTAGTTGGCACGCAACGACGGATGTGGTTTTCCTCCCATGTTCTGATGCGCCCGTGAGCACCTTCGCCCTCTGCTGGGAGGTTCCCATACCCTCCTTTCCTTATACGTTCCTATTCCTGTTCGGCATCCCTACGTTAGTAGTCCGACAGGCAGCTAGACAAAGTAGGCGTCACATCAAGAAGAACAATAAGTGAAAGTGATAAAGTGATAAAGTGATAAAAAGTGTTAAAAAAGTGTTAAATTCTAAGTAATTGGTAGGATTAGGGACCCTCTTGCGCGATGAGTGACGCACGTGTATTGCGTTCAGGCAAATCTACGCCTCTCACAGACGCCACGCCGGCGTCCGGTCAGACTACGTCGGCCGAAACAAATACGTGGAGTAATGGCACCAGCATAGAGGACACGAGCGGTGACAGCAGCACATCACGTAACGAGCAAACGATAGTCAAAGATAGGTCCGCGCAAGTCGATTTAGATAATACATTAGTAAGGAGTGCGCCGGGCACTGTAGTTAATGTCCCCACGACGGATAGGGCGTGTAGTAGATTATCTATGTTAAAAGCAGAGCTAGAGTTACATAATTCCGAGTTAGCACGAGCTCAGGCGGCATCCGCAGTTGCTATGAGTCGTCTAGAAATAGCCAGGATCGAACTGGAAAGTTCTAACGACGCGGAGCGCCCGCCTAGGTTAGAAGAGTCGCGTGTTAAAGGCTGGATTTCGGAACAATGTGTAGCAGACAGGCCAGCTATCGTAGGTAATACCCAAGTCCCGGGACAGGCCCCGCGATCACCCACTATATGTAGGAAGGAACCACGCGTTGGAAACGACATGTCAAATAGTGGCAGCGACATGGCGATGCTGGCCAACGCGATAATGCAGGCGGTAAATTCCAATAAATCAGACTCCGCGGCTCCCAAGTTCATCCACGAACTGCCCCACTTCGACGGGGCGATTGCCGAGTGGATAGCTTTCAGATCAGTCTTTAACGACACAGTAGGCATGTTTTCTGACGTACAAAACGTAGCCCGCTTAAGAAAAGCACTAAGAGGTGCAGCCCGCGAAACCGTTAGGGCGTTATTATTCACGGTGTCGGATCCGTATGAAGTCATGGACGCGTTAGAAAGGCGTTACGGCCGACCAGAGTTACTCGTCTTATCAGAACTCGAAAATATAAAACGCATGCCCCGCATGAGCGAAGACGGGCGCAATATCAGTAGTTTCGCGAGCAAAATAGCCAATACAGTTGCGGCGATAAAAGCACTCGACCAACCGCAATATCTGTATTCACCTGAGTTAGTGAATCGAATTGTAGAAAAACTCAGTTTAATTTTAAAATATAAATGGTACGAGTTCCGTTCAGAGCGCTCCGGGGCGCCGGAACTAGAGTTATTATCTCGATTTCTAAACATCATGGCCGACCAGTGCGGTGCCATGTTCGCCTATGATGCAGCGCGTGATGAAAGAAAAAACCGTAATAGGCCGCGCACGGTGAACACGGCTCGCGAACGCCCACAGTCACGTAGCCGGCATAAAGATGACTCCGATTCCTCATCGGATGAATCAGAAATCGAGGAAAAAACGCGCAATAAAACGGTCGCCACTGTTAATAAATCCAACTCTAAAAAACAGGCGCCGAAATCGCAAAAGCCACGCCCATCACGACCAAATAGCGAGTCGTCAGCAGAGGTAAATAAAAATAAAAAATGCGTATTTTGTGCGGGAAACCATACCGCCGCGGAGTGTGCAGACTTCGTGAAATTACCAATAAAAGAACGATGGGACGCGGCCAAACGTGAAAAGTTGTGTTTTAGATGTTTAAGTAACTCGCACATACGTACATTCAGATGTAAATACGTACCATGCGGAATAAACGGGTGCGAAGCATCGCATAATAAAATGTTGCACGGCAGCGGCAATACAACTCTGCCTACCCGCGGTAATGTAAGCTCGATAAATCATATACATACCTCTAATACCTACCTAAAAATAGTTCCGGTGGAATTAAGCGGTCCGATAGGTTCGACGGCCACTTACGCCTTACTTGATGAAGGTTCAACCATGACGCTTGTTGAACGAGGCGTGGCCGACAGCGTTATACCTAGGGGTCGCAACCAACTATTATCTCTAGAGGGGGTGGGAGGTAATCGTATAGACGATGCAGAGTCGTGTCACGTCAATTTATCGATCCGCGGTTTATGTAGTCGAAACTTAGAAACTATGAGTGCAAACACCATAGAAAATTTAAATCTATCTCCACAGGAGGTAAGCAGGGACGTAGTGCGACAGTGCAGCCACCTAGCAGAGTTAGAAGATGAGCTGTGCTACGAGTTGGGAAAACCGACTATTTTAATAGGCCAAGACAACTGGCATTTAATCACGTCCAGACAACTTCGTGTCGGCAAAAAGACCCAGCCCGTAGCATCGCTGACCAAGTTAGGTTGGGTGCTGCACGGGCAAGATGCACGTCCACGTAGTACCGTAGCGCTGGTTAACCACGTACGGCCCACTACAACAGATGACCCCGCGTTAGAACTTATTAGGAATTTTTTCAGTTTAGATTCGCTAGGAATAGAGCCACGACGGCCAACGTCTGACCCCGAGCAGCGCGCCCTAGCGATCTTAGAAGGAACTTGTAAAAAAGTAAGCTGTAATAGGTTCGAAACGGGATTACTGTGGCGCACAGACGATGAGGTAATGCCGAATAATAAAAAACAAGCTCTCAGTCGTCTGTATAATTTAGAAAATAAATTAGATAAAAACCCAAATCTAAAAACCGAATATAGCAAGCAGGTAAATAACTTGTTGGAAGCGGGCTACGCCGAAAGGGTAGACACCCCAGCTACATCGCCACGCAGCTGGTACTTACCGCACTTTTCAGTAGTGCATCCACAGAAGGGTAAGGTACGTTTAGTGTTCGATGCAGCAGCTAAGTATGGGGGAAAAAGTCTAAATGACGCGTTATTAGCAGGCCCTGACTTACTCCAATCGCTATTCGGTGTGCTAGTTAGATTCAGGGAGGGTAAAATTGCAGTAGTAGCAGACATAAAAGAGATGTTTTTGCAGGTCAAGATCGCTATGCAGGACCGCGATAGTTTGCGATTTTTATGGAGGGGCGAAGATAGGGTAGGACCACCGCAGGAGTACCGAATGACGTCGTTGATATTCGGGGCGGCATCCTCTCCGTGTACCGCTATATATGTGAAAAATAAAAACGCAGACGATCACAGCCATCAATATCCCGAAGTCGCGAGAGCCACGGTGCGTAATTTTTACATGGACGATTACCTAGGCGCGTTCGACAACGAAAGCGAAGCGAAGCGAGTGATAGACGCTATGTATAAGGTCCACTTAAACGCATCTTTCGAATTACGCGGATGGGCATCGAACGTGCCGGCTGTTATAAGTGACGTCACAGATACGCGCAGTGGCGATTCGACTACGCTAGGGAAAAGCGATACAGAACGAACATTAGGTCTGATATGGAATCACGCACGCGATACGTTAGGTTTTAACGTCAACTTAAGAAGTACGCCCGCCAGCGTCATACAAGGCGACACTCTGCCTACCAAGCGACAGGCAACTAGCGCGGTCATGTCAGTATTCGACCCACTAGGTTTAGTTTCGCCTATTACGATGATAGGCAAATGTCTCATACAAGAAGTATGGCGCAGTGGTATAGATTGGGACGATCCCATCACAACCGAGCATCACGTGACGTGGTTATCTTTTATTAAAAACTTACAGCTATTAAAAACGTTAGAAATAGATAGGTACGTACCTGCTACACCCCCTAACGAAGGGGAGTTACACATTTTCTGTGACGCTAGTGAGAAAGTGTATTCAGCCGCGATTTATTTCGTAAGTACGAACTCGGACGGTACTAAAACATCACGACTGATAGCAGGTAAAGCCAAAGTGGCTCCGCTGAAACCTATTTCGATACCCCGTTTAGAGCTTCAGGCTGCAGTGTTAGGCAGTCGATTAGCTGAATCGGTCAAGCGCGAGTCCGATTATAAAACATTAAACTGCTTCTATTGGTCTGACTCTAGAACCGTATTAGCTTGGATTAAGTCGGACCCGCGCACTTTCAAGTCGTTTGTAGCTCATAGACTGGCTGAAATCGAAAGCCTAACTACTCCAGCTAACTGGCGATGGGTACCCAGTGCTGATAACGTCGCGGACGACGCGACCAAGGGCATTCCTGTCGATTTTGACTCTAACCACAGATGGTTTTATGGACCCGAGTTCATAAGGGGCGACCCCGCATTATGGCCGCAGGAAAAGCGAGCCGCGGAGCCGCCACCCCCTTCAGGGGAGGAAAGAGTTCTTAAGCAAGTCCATGTGATTATTAGGCATGACGTTAGCGATTATTTACCAAAGTTAGAACGTTTTTCAAAATACACTCGATTAGTGCGTGTTGCTGCCACCGTTCTGCTCGCCGCCGAGGTATTTAAAGCCAAAATGCTCAAAAGAATCACAAGTAAAGAACTGGCACCAAGCCATATAAAACTAGCTGAACTGCTGCTAGTAAGAAGGAGCCAATATAACTCGTTCGGCGAAGACATCACGACGATTGAGGCTGGACGGCGACCACCGAAGAAGTCCCCGTTCTACAAGCTCTCCGTGAAGATCGACCGCAACGGTATCCTGTGTCTAGACAGCAGAATAAAAGAAAAGCAAAACCTGCCAGTCCTACATGCCAAAGAAGGCTTTACTCAGCTGTTGGTGCATCACACGCACTCAACTTTCAACCACGGCAACCATCAAACCGTCATGAATGAGCTGAGACAACGCTACCACATAATAGGACTGCGCGGCGTTATACGCTATATTTGCAACAAATGCCAATGGTGTCGGACCTATAGGGGGATCCCCTCAAAAATTCCCTTAGGCGACTTACCAGCTGAAAGGCTGGCCCAAAACCAACCGCCCTTCACAGCTACCGCGGTGGATTATTTTGGGCCCATGCATGTCAATGTCGGGCGAAGGCTAGAGAAAAGGTGGTGCGCCTTATATACCTGCCTCACCACACGAGCAGTGCACCTAGAGGTGGCCACATCCCTCTCGGCCTCCTCTATGATCATGAGCCTGCGCAGAATGATAGCTCGCCGCGGCACGCCGACAGTAATATATAGCGACAACGGAACCAACTTCGTTGGCGCTGAAAAGGAAATATCCGAAGCCATGCAAGGCAATGACCAAGACTTAAGAGCTTTCGCGTCTGAAAAGCTGATCACCTGGAAGAAGATACCACCTGGTGCCCCAAACATGGGCGGCGCCTGGGAAAGAATGGTCAGATCGGTGAAAACAGCATTACGAGTCACTCTGAAAGAAAGGTTTCCTCCTGACGATATATTACACACGTTAATATTAGAGGCTGAACACGTGGTAAATTCGAGGCCATTGACCCCGGTGAATCCCAACTTAGATGAAGAAGCGTTGACCCCTAATCACTTCCTAATAGGGCGCTCAAGTGGGATGTCACCCTTTGGCTCATTTAAAGACGCACAGCTGACTTCACACTCCTGGAAAGCTAGTCAAGCATTAGCCGATGCCTTTTGGGCAAGATGGACGGCAGAATACAAGCCTCTCTTGATGCCCCGACCTAGCACCAATCCCCAACATAAGAACTTAAAAGTTGGCGACATCGTCATAATATGTGATGGCACGATGCCCAGAGGAGTGTGGCCTCGAGGTGAGATCATGAAAGTCTACCCAGGCCCAGATGGACGAGTACGAGTAACTGAGATAAGAACAGCTGCTGGATTACTTCGTCGCCCAGCCTCTCGCCTCATCTTAATCCCTACAGCGGACTAAAACCTTTTAAATGGTGCTCGCGCACGAGGGGGAGATTGTAAATAACAGCTTAGATATAAGGCTAGATGCATGTAAAATTTAGCCATGTAATCGTGTTATTTTTGTTATTAGTCCTTGTTAGAATAGTTTTATTCACTTCTAAGGCATATAGGAGCCTTATTGCTTATGTATTAACGTAAAGAACCACTTTTGTTTACTGTTTAGCGCCTTTTAGTGCCTAATACATAAGTATAACTTGTTATGTACAACAAAAACGTAGAAAATCTACACATGTAACCTAGATATATAAGATTTTTACATTGTATGTTCAACTCTGACCTAATATGTACTAGATTTTACTATTTCCAAGTATGTAACTATGTGTTTCAAATTGTGTCTTATGTACAATAAATAAAAGCTGCTTACACACATATACAGACATGCGTTTACAGCTCACACACACATATACATCATAAATAGTCGCCTCTCATTGGCCAGTCAAAAAGTTGCCGCATTTTCTCACTGCCGCGCCTAGCGCTAAGATGTTAAGGCTATAAATATAGCCCGCCCACAAAATTCTGATTCACTATTCGATTGACCGCTGCTTGAAGACACCACCTACATACGAAGATCACCGTCTCCCCTACACTCCACACGCACTACACTCCACATCGCAGCGCCCTTGTTTTTACTGAAGAAATCGTCTTTCATTTATCATCCCGATCCTGCTGAACATCCTGAATATCAAGTACATCAAGTTACCTATGGTTACAAGTCTGCAAAAGTTAGGCGTATCACTCTGTTGAAAAAGTCTGCGCCTTTCACCATCTTTCGTGTAATTCACAATACAGCTATTATTTTTACAAACATTCACTGAACAACGCGGCATTTTGTAAAAAATCACGAGCAGTGAAGACGTCGCAAGTTGACATTCGACTTATTATTGACAGTGGCATAAGGCCCCGTCGTGGCCACATGAGTTCGCATGTACCACGCCTCCTTGCCATATCTCCTGTTGTTTCTGTATCTGTGGTGTTGGCTATGTCGAAGTTGGGACTTTTTTCAGCAAATATAGTATCATAATATCCTAAATAGTTGTCTGTAAGAAGATAATAACAAAAAGAGAATTTAAAACTAAAAATTCAACACATTATGTAAGTTGAAATTATTTTAATTCTTTATAACTCTGTTGCTTCTAACATCTTACTTATAAATCCGTTGTAACAAATGATTAAGCTCACTTGTGCGACTAATCGCTTAAATGTATTTAAAATACAATTCTGACTCTCTCAACTTCAAACGATCAACAAAATGGAACAATACATTAAATATGCCTTTGCAACCAAATACATTTATTGTTTTTTTGTCGCAAACAAGTTAAACATCATGTTTAAAACACCAGACCTTATAAATGTTAAATGAAAAATACTGTTACGAGCTAGGTAACGGAAAATAAGTAAATACTACCGATTAAACACCAAATATTTTTATTGAACACAAAATACTTATAACTCAATCACAAATTCACTTAGATATCTCACTTGTAGTTCACTTGGATAAACTACGTTGTTTAGCTAAAATCAGACTGACTACCTCTGAAAACACGACGGCTATGACTGTATATAATATGCCGACTGATCTTACGAGATAGTTCCAAAACTGTCTAGAACCTTCTTCACAATTCCATAGTGAATCAATCTAGGATTATTCTCGAATGATCTAGTTAATTCCAGGGCGAAAAATTCTAGACTAGAACGTAATCTACAATGTTTTCGTAAAACGGTCGACGTAGCAATAAAATACATTTTCCCTAATCATTACCAAATCTTTATCAAAATACCGTGACTACCTTTTTCTATCCGTTCCACCAACGTTTTTATTTAAATCATCCGCATTACCAATTCTTTCTAAGCTTTAATAATATGTCATAACTCACTTGAGGTCAGGGCTAGCCCAAGAACACAGTAGTATTTTCATACAGTACTTCAACTTGGAACAAATGATCAAAATCAGCGCACAGATAAACAAAACGTTTAGTGACTTTTAGCTTGCTGTAGGTAACAATTTATTTTTCTGGCTGTCGCAGCGGTAACGTTGTTTGTGTATAGTGCAACAAAACAAAACGGTAGTTAACGACTCTTACTATCACGGTGATTTTGTTTAGAAACATACATACTTGAACTTCAGCTTTTTTCCCATGGGGGAAGGCAGAGACTACAAAATGCTATCAAGTACGACCATTAAATACTTCTTTCGCCTCATACACGTTCATACTTCTGATCATATCCGTACGCCGCCGGTTGCGAATACTTCGCGCCTGACCTTTCTGAAGAACATCACCAATTATTCTTTATCGTATAGTTAGTGTGTAACATAGTGGGTTCGATTGCATTTCTCTCCGAACTTATATAGTGACAGACTAATTTTTTACTAATTATGTCCATGTCCTTATCCAAAAGCTATTGCGTTTCTGTTAAAATAAGTTCACGTCACTAAATTTGAACTTAATTCTGCGTCTATGGAAATGGACATAATTAAGTTCGTTTGCCGCCGCAAATGGCAACACCACGCCGCTAGTCTGTCAACTGCGTGTTCTTTTCGCAAAGGTAAACAACTAACATTATTACAGTTTAGTGTATCAGTGTAGTGTACTGTGATTAAAAAAATAATATGGATACAAAGAAGCCAAGAATGAAAAAAGAACAGCAACAGTATCTGCTGGACTTCTTGACGAAGAATCCAGAAATGGTTAACGGGATGTTTACAAAATGTTTCGTGTGTTTTTTGTTATACTAAGTAAATTGTTTATATTCTATTTTCTATCAATTTACCCTACTCATCCATCCATCTATTTACAGAATGGCAAGTTCATTTTAACTTTGATCATAATCATATTAATAGCATTAATTGCAATCTAACCTAGCTAAACTACTACTAGCATTTCTGTGTACATTCAGTTTGGCAGTCGTATCGTATTGCATTGTTTGTTCGTACATTCACAATCATTTATTCACGTTAAATTATAACATAACATTTAGTATTTAAATAATTGGCATCCTTTTATCATGATGTTTATATAAGTACTTGTCTTTTTAAATCAACAGGAAATTCTCAGTTGCCGGCTACCAAAAGATTGTGGGCTGAACTGACAGAAACCCTCAATACAATGGGAGGTGTTCGTAAGACACAGAAAGATTGGTTAGAGGTAAGTTAGTGGTGCTTCATGGGTACATTAAATTGTCATTTTGTACTCAACATATCAGTGATCATAGAAAATGAAAGTCATAACCAACCTTCTTTATCCACTTGAATATTAGTAGTTGTTAAATGTATAATCTAAATTTTTCAGACACACAAGTTATTAGCACGCAGGGCGAAGGCTAAGGTGCGCACACAGCGTGCATCTATGCAAAGGACTGGAGGAGGTCCTCCAGCCGTTAATATCTGCTTGACAGAATTGGAACAAAAAACTATAAATATAGAGGGCACATCTATATCTATAAAAGCGAAAGGTCACTCACTCATTCACTCACTCACTCACTGATTCATCACGAAATCTCGAAAACCGCTGGACGTACAAAGATGATTTTTGGCAGGGAGGTAGTTTATGGTTAGGAGACGTCCGCTAAGAACGGATTTTGCGACAGGGCCGGATTAGGGTGGTCTAAGGGCCCTCGCAAGTTTGTATGAAACTCCTTCATTTTTTGTGCTACAATCTAGATTTTTGGCAGATACGTAGTTTATAGTCAGTGGGCGTCTGCTATGAATTAGTTTTGCGACAGGGCCGGATTAGGGTGGTCTAAGGGCCCTCGCAAGTTTGTTTGAAAGTCCTTCATTTTTTGTGCTACAATCTTGATTTTTGGCAGAGACGTAGTTAATAGGCAGTAGACGTCTGCTTAGAACCGATTTTGTGACAGGGCTGGATTAGGGAGGTCTAAGGGCTCTCGCCAGTTTGTATGAAAGTCTTTCATTTTTTGTGCCACAATCTTCATTTTTGGCAGGGACGTAGTTTAAAGTTAGTAGACGTCTGCTTAGAACAGATTTTGAGACAGGGCCGGATTAGGGAGGTCTAAGGGCTCTCGCCAGTTTGTATGAAAGTCCTTCATTTTTTGAGCTACAAAGTTGATTTTTGAGACGGACGTAGTTTATAGTTAGTAGACGTCTGGTAAGAACAGATTTTGTGACAGGGCCGGATTAGGGAGGTCTAAGGGTTCTTGCAAGTTCGTAAGAAAATCCTTAATTTTTTGTGCTACAAACTTGATTTTTGGCAGGTACGTAGTTTATAGTTAGAAGAACTCTGCTAAGTACAGGTTTTGTGGCAGGGCCGGATTAGAGAGGTTTAAGGGCGCTCGCAAGTTTGTTTAAAAGTCCATCATTTTGTGTGCTACTAACTTGAATTTTGGCAGGGACGTAGTAGGTGAGTAGAAGTTTGCTAAGAACCGATTTTGCGACAGGGCCGGACTAGGGAGGTCTAAGGGCTCACGCGAGTTTGTATGACAGTCCTTCCTTTTTTGTGCTACAATTTTGGCAGGAAGGTACTTTATAGTTACTAGACGTTGACTAAGAACGGATTTAACGAGTTTAGCAACATGGCCAGAATAAGGAGGTCTGAGGGCTTTTACATGTTTGTAAAAATGTACTGTTTTTTTTTTTTGTACTAACAACCTGAAATTTAACAAGTCTAGAGTTTAGGAGTAGGAGATCTAAGCTAAGTTTGTAAGGAAGACCTGGACTAAGGGCTCCCGTAAGTCCATAAGAAATCCTTGGCTTTTTGTACCTGAAAATTGGCAGAGAGATAGAATATAGTTAAGACATTTCAGGTAGGAATAGATTTTACGACAGGGCTGGTTTAAGGGAATATAATCGCTTCGATTGGCATTTGGCATTCGATTTGACATAGTACCATCTACAGGCAGTCCAGACAAGAGAGTCAAAATTTCTACGCGAACGAAGTCGCGGGCAACTGCTAGTCAACCATATATGGGTTACCTGGAGCTGTGGAAGCTGTAAGTCAATTGACATTAGTTTCTTGTAAGCTGTCACAAAATTCAATCAGTATATAGCATTTCATGATTTCATCAATCATCACAATTGTGTTCATTTTAAGAACTACATAATATATAAATTATACAGCATTAATATTTTAATGTGAATGAAAAACCTTGATTCTTGATCTGTAATTTTCTTACAGGGCATTATTATTGTAAAAGAGACTTCACAGCCCATTGTTGGTGTTCCTGATCCTCATGTTAACCAAAACATAGTCATGGTGAGTGTTATGGCAATGCTTGGTTAAGGCATGATATTATTATTCATATTGTTCTGATGTTAAGTTTAGAATAATCGCATTTATGTGGTAAAAGTAATAAATAATAAAGTCATGTGAAAAAGATTTATAATATGAATAATGGTATTCTAAAATTGACTTCATAGTGGTACAATATGGTATGTATTTAAATGTATCCTTGTTATTGTACTATGCAGGATCTATATTCAGACTATGAAGAAGACCCACCGAAGGAAGCGGCAATGTCAGACGCGTGGACACCGACGGCGAGTCACAGTGGGGCGACCGTTTTGAGTTCAATGGCGCCTGTAGACGCGCCGATGATGCCAGTGGCAAATAGCGATCGGGTGATGGTCGGTTGCAGTCGTGAACAGATTGTGGCATCAACCCCTGAACTGAGACTGGAGGGCAGTGTAGTGCATAACAATCCGCGCCTCGAGCGCCGCCATGCGCGTAGAGCAACGCCTCGTACGCTTGTGCCGCCAGCCGATTCAGCCACCCCACAGGAGGATGCCATGATAGCGGCTTTAAGGGAGGGAGCCCAAGCGCAGATGGCGCTCGCCAGTGCTCAGACAGAGGCCGCTCGACATCTCGGCGATTGCATAATTCGTGCCGCTACCATGTTCGTCGAAGCGATGCAATTGTACAATTCAAATAAATAATTAAATGTTTTATTAATTCTTTAATTTCAAAAAACCCTTACATTATGAAACATGAAAATACAATGCTTATATACAACCCTTCAGGTTCAAAATGTACATTTTCTATAATGTACAGTCAGGGAACGTCATCAAAATCAAATCAAAATAAAACTCATTTATTCAAACTAGGCTGTTTATCAGCACTTTTCGAAGGTCAAAATTTACTTTACTATTTACATTTTTATAAGACAGTCCCCCAAAACGCCCACCCATCGACACTTCCTAGTGTTTAGCTGGAAAGAAGAAGTGGCGGAACAAACTTCCCAGCACACATCTGTCTGTTAGGTTGGTTAGAAGAACCAGACTCAATACAATAGCAAGGTGTCATCACGCAAAGTATTCTCTTGTGATGCTGTTTCTAATGTTGCGTGCTACATTTAAAAAATTCATATCCCTGGGAGGATCATCCACTGGCCGCCGTCTGTCTTCTAGTTCCAACTCATCTGGCAAAGGATCGTTTCTCTTGATTGCCAGATTATGGAGAACAGCTACAGCCGCTATAATTTTTGATGCCTTCACAGGGTCATAATGCAATGTCCGATGCTTGTGAATGCATCGAAATCTTGTCTTCATCACTCCAAAACATTTTTCAATTAGGACCCTAGTTTTAGAATGGGCTAAATTATATCTAGCCTCAGGGGAGTTTTCATCTGCATCAGCATATGGGGTCATTAGCCAAGGCAGCTGGGCATATCCAGAGTCTCCTAGAAGCCATTCACCAGCTGGAACTCCGTTCAGATAATTGGTTTCCAATAGTTGGCTCAAACTGGACCCTTGCCACACTGCTGCATCATGTGTTGATCCCGGAAAAGTGGCATTGAAATGGATTATTTCCATCTTTGCATTACATACAAATTGGCAATTAAGACTATAAAAGCCTTTGCGATTAAAAAATAATCTCGCTGGTACAAGTGCTGTGTCTTTTGGGCGAACGATAGAGATTTGACTGCAGTCTATCAAACCCAAGACTGAAGGAAACCCAGCTATCTGTAAAAACCTCTGTTTGTTTTCTGCCCTCTCCTCTTCGGTCTCTGGAAATACCACCATACCATTCAATAACACAGTTATGATGGCATCAGTTACTTCTTGTAAGCATTTGCTGACAGATGGCTGACTTAAACCTAAATACTGCCCCTGCCCAACCGTTGTTTGGTAACCGCCATGTCCAAAGAAATGGAGTGAAGCCAAAACTTTGACATGGACAGGAATTCCGTGCTGCCTTTGTCTATTTAAATTCTGATGTAGGGTCTCCACTAAAAACTGCGCAGTTCTTTTGGACAGTCTGTATAGTTTTGTAAAACTCCTGCAGGCACGTCGAAAGGGTTGGAATGGTCCCGAATATGGCGATGCGCTAACCTTCTCGCAGCCCTAAAACGAAAAAAGTTAGGTTATGTTATGCTTATGTCGTATACAAGAAAAGCAGTTTTTATTTATATTTACATACCGTTGCCGTTCCTCATTATGTCTTCTTTGAATGATAGCCCAGCCCTATGGAAACATTTTTCACTATTATCTGAAGAAACTTCGCTTACGTACGGACTAAATAAGTGCGAACTTAAAGCCTAAACCGATAAGTTCATTTAACGCTGACGAACTGTCAAACTGACAGAAACGGAATAGCAAAAGACACGCGTTCATAAGTCCGATTTGGACATAAATAGTGTTGTGGACATAATTAATGAACAAACGCAATATCATTAATTTTAATACAAATTTTAGACTTATTTAGGTCTACTAATTAGCCTTAATTAAGTGCGCCGAAGAAACGCAATCGGACCCAGTGTCAGAGTTTACATGCCATCTTTGACTTGGCTTTTCATGCTATTGAGAAATATTTCTCAGGCTTACTGGTTTTTGTAATACGCTCATGAAATCGAGAAATCAGATCTGCGTGTCTTATTTATTTATTTGTTTTATTTTACATCACTAATAAGGTCAGTGTAGTTGGTTTACCGGCTATGTTCATACTGTGGTCAGGGCTACCCCCCCAAATGAGAACATAATGCGAACTGACCGCCCGTTATTGTTTTATTATAATCAATTCATGGCTGTACCTAAATATAACTTAAATAGGGTACATTGTGTGTAATATATTACGAGTTTCTCCTCGCAAGATGTTTTTGTTGTTATGTTTTGTGTTTTAGTGGTTAATATATACTATTTTGAAATTTCAAGTAATATTATAATATATACATACATACATAAACTCACGCCCTTTTCCCATGGGGGTATCTTTACATACTCCTTTTGCCTCGTCCACATTCATACATCTGGTCATACACGCACGCCGGTTACGAGTACTACACACCTGTCCTTTCTATATTATATTAACTTTCAAATTACCCCTTGGTAAGATTGGCTGCCAGTGTTTCGGGCAACTGACTACCTGTAACGACTGTCAAAGATCCACAACTTACTGCCAGGTTTACGGCCTAGTTTGCTTTCCGAGATACGGAGGAAACTCTGTAAGTATGTGATGGGTGGTTACCCATTCATGGACCAACCTAGGCCAGCGCGGCTTAACCTAGAGATCAACCCGAGCACATCTACAAAAAACAATAGGGGCAAAAATCAGTAAATATGCTGACCTGAAAGAAGAAGTGACCAGAATTTGGAGCCAGGAAAAAGTATATGTTGTACCTATTGTTCTCTCCACTACGGGTGTTATACCTAATCATCTTCACCATAGACTCAAACTAATAGACCTGAAAGACTCAATTTATATATCACTTCAAAAAGCTGCAATTTTAAACACCTGTGAGAATAGTGAGAAAGTTCATGCAGATTGAGGATAATACTTCTCACAACATTCACTCTTCTTCACACACACACGTTACATTGATTTGGCATGCGCCCGTTAATGTAGCTTAAACTAGCCAATGAGCTATGAAACAGAACATGTTTACCAAAAATAATAATCACCTCAATAATCTAAAAGTATAAGAAGAAAGTGTTTAAATGGGATAGCTATAACAATATCGTGGTGAAAGACTAATAAGACTAAAAAAACTTACACTTACAAAAATCCAATTCGGAAGAACAAATCTATTAACAAAACGTATATCCTTCTTCCCAGATGTATAAGTAATTCAATTTCGGAGTTAACCTTTCAAATTCGAACAAAATAACACTGTTGATACACCTACTTCCGACTTTTATTCCATTCCTATTCCCATTCCTTAAAAAAGTTAATTTTCTTTTTCCTCAACTTTCGTTGGTATTCGCACACGCCTTTAGGGGAAAACCATGTAGGTCGTACACACGGTTATGAAACTCTTGTTCGTATTTTTGTATTTACATAACATCAACTTGGCTATAATATTTTCCTAATAAAAGAAAAGAACACAATCCCGTATCGAAAATAATCATGAGGCAGAATACCTTTTATAAACCCTAATAACTGTAAAAAAGGTAACGCAATTTCAGGTGGCAACAGGCTGCTCTAATACTCCATAATGTCAAATCCTTGTCGAGATTCTGTGAGAAAAGAAAAGGGAAAAAACAATAAGTCTTTGCCAATTCGAAAAGAGGTCAGAGGCAAAATAATTAAGATGAAAGATGTCATTACATTTTGATCTTATAAATGGTCCCCGGCGTACCGTGTTTAAAATCTTTTATTGTTTTTATTTTTCGTCTTAATTTTTTTTCACGAAGTGTTGTAATTGGGTTCTTCAGCCGAGGGTTGAAATAAAGTTAATTGGGTACAATTAAAAAATGCTGCGGGCTCTAAAATATATATTACAGGTTATAAATTATGACTGGAAGTAGCATTAAAAGGTGAGTGAGTAATTTTAACAACCTCAGTTATGATTTTTAAGATGAATATTTGAAATCATTTTGTGAATAGCTTTTTATATTTTGTTAAAAAAAAATGCGTGAATAGAACTTTCGTTGAAGTACTTATAGACATGCTATTACAATAAATCGCAGACTATCTTAGAACCACAAATATATTTATTTTTTGTACAGCAATATGTGGATAACTGTTGTCGATTTAGAGAATTTCGGTGAAAGAAGAACAAGGGATAATAATTTTAATTTTAACACAATACTTGGTGAATGAGATTCTCATCTCATTCACCAAGTATTATTATATTAGATTTAGAGTTCATGGGGGGAGGCCTAGTTTAGCAGTGGTATGACATTTAGGCTAACAGTAACTTATTGAATGCCTCTTCCAGACCAACTACGCACATGATGTAGATTTACCAAGCTCAAACTACGCCAGTTTTCGAGCTTGCACATTTAACGTTCGGCTTCCGAAACCAACTTCCACATTAACTATATCAGCTAATTAGCCAGCCAAACCGTCAAACCAAAACATTTAATAGTAATACTTCACTCTCAAATTCATATTTAGGTAAACTTTATTAGTGAAACATCGACAAAGGGTTTTATTCAGCCAATGATCAAAGCTGGAGCGGTCGGCAATTTCCTTTGTCTTACGAAATAATAATGTAGTGAGGTCCTTTACGAAATATGAAGGACGGATTGCCAAAACATCATTATCTTAGTGGTTTTCTCATTATTACAGTTAATAAGAAGAATTAATTTCATTTTGGTACCGGAATGTTGTGTTTTGGAAGTCATCTGGAACCATTTAATTACTTTAGCTTTTGTTCCGAAATATACGGAAAGGAAACAACCGTTTGATTTTTCTTTGGAAGTTACTTGGACTCGGGGAAGTAAAGATAAAAATATGCTAAGGATGTAAAACATTTTCGGAGTTCGATCAATAATGATCATTTGCTTCGGTGACGGAAACTGTCGTGAGGAAAGCAGCATGCCTAATAGATACTTCTCGAAGACATTTTAACCCTAGTAGGCACTAACCACTCGATAAAGAAAGATTGGCTATGTTCTTTAGAAAATTCAACCACGAAGCTCTCGAACCAGCGCGGCGCAGTGGATTAAATCTATGATTTCGGGAAGATAAAGAAGGAGTTTGATCATCTTTTTATCTTGGAGTCCGATTATATAGATGAGAGCACGTAATTTCCTTCAAGCCTTACAGCAGACGAACACGCTAATTGACAAATCCGCTACTTCATAAAATGTGATCGCATTTAGCTCAAGAAATTACAAAACGTCCAAACAGAATATATCTTTCGGCTTCCCAGTAATATTACGAAGCGAGCTATAGCAATGTACGCTACAGCAAGTTGTCAGCCACTAACACACTCCAAAATAAGGTTGGCAGTTATTCATACACAGTAAAAGGAGAATATGCGGACGGTAAAAATACCGCACGCTCTGAATGAAGTATAAAATTTCGCATCGTCAACACAAAGGACGCGGGTGCCACCACAAAAGTTTGAAATGAAAGCCTTTTCCTTCTATGTAAGGTTGACAGCCCTGTGAACGCCTGCAGCGAACAATGTAATTTTTGCTTTTTTAATAGAAACCGCAACTTGACAAGCGAAACGTGGATACACAGACAGTTGCGGGCACAACTTTAAATAAGGCACCGGTTATAGCGAACCCTAATTTGTTACGGAAAAGCTTAGCTTTTTATTTATGCAAATAGTAAAATTTAAAGTGTGTTTTTGTGTTTAAGGAAGGCGTTTTTATTCAAGGCTTTCGACGGAATTTCGTCTATTTGTGTATCAAGAGCTTTGTTACTTTGGAAATTATTGGACGATTGCTGTTGCTCTTGTTTTAGTCGTTAGCTGTTTACTTACTAAAATAAAAACGGAGTTTCACTAAATCATGATGATAATGAAACTAGGACACATTCATGCCCAGTACTAGTAAAGGAGACAGAATAGTAGGTACATTTTGATGTAAGTGGGGAGCAATGTCCATGTGTATGAAAAGTCGTTTTTCAACACACTTTCGAAGAAATAAAATAATAAGCGAAATAGTAGTTTATGCGACTGTGCATAATGAAGGGCATTACAACACATCTTAATAGCATCACACGAGTGTTGTAATGCCTATGGTTTTTGAACGCATTAGAGAGGGTTTATGATATTTGGGTAGATAAAGTATTTTTGTGATTAATTATGGCGAAACTATGATGTAATTTCCTTTTTTCCGCTTTGTGGTTTTGCCAGGTTGAAGGAGAAACAAAGTTATGAGCTTTTGACAGCCTTATATATGAAAAATAAAAACATCAAATATTCAAAATTAAGAACATCAACTATTTTGTTCATTTCATTTCGTTAATTGAATCAATTTGGCATAACTTTAGTTATCTGTGTTTTTTTTTTGCTCTTGTGTGTGCGTGTGTAAAATGCGTTTTAAAAGTTTTCGTGGAAGTATATTAAAAATATATTTTACTTAAATCTCCGCGGATACAAACTATTCTGCAAGCCCCTTTCAAAATGTGTTTCGTGTGTGAGATAGGTCGTGCTTGAAATTACTGGTCAAAGTGTAACTGTTGACAGCAATCACCATTATCAGGTCGAATATTTCGCTGATTGCCAGCCATGCGTTACGGTTGGTAAATACCTGGTCACTTATTAAGCTGACGAGCGTTTATTAAGCGACGACGTGTCCATAGTCAGAGGTATAAGTAGGTATACCTCCATTAAATCTTCATAAATAATAATAGTCCTCCTGGCCAATCCCAGCGGAGATTAGCCATCTGCGCGGGAGATATTATAGTGCACAAGTGTGTGGGCACGCACAAGTGCACTCTCTGTTCCCTTTTCTCTCATAGTCCGATGGGATGGCAATCCGACACGACCGGAGAGAGATCAGGCGCAGGACCAACGGCTTGACGTGCTTTCCGAGGCACGGGGGTATTATACCACCAACTTTCAAATTTCTAATGAAAAACTTCGTAGATACAGCAGTACAAGAATATTTGTCGTGTTAAAAAGTTTAAAGTCAGACCCCTCGTTGGTCTAGTTAAGTAGGTAATTGTAAGCGCGACTACTGAGCATGAGGTATAGTTTCGATTCCCGTATCAGGCATAGTGTTGTTGTGTTTTTCCGTCTGAAACCTTTCAGTACCAGCCCAGAATTGTGCCCGATTGATAGCAATAGTTACGCCCCCTGTGACATGGGAATATTAAACACAACCGGCGAAATGTGGGTGTACAATTTTAGCTTTACCTACCTCGTTATATGTTATGTTAACTGCCTCCGTGGTCGAGTGGTTTAGGTGCTAGCCTTGTGACCCAGTGGCCGTGGGTTCGATTCCCACGGGAAGCATACTTTGTAAAGTTGTTTCCAGTTTGGTTAGGACATTGCAGGCAAGATGATTCCGTGCTTCGGAAGGAACGTATAAGCCGGTGGTCCCGGCCACCAAACGGCGGTCGTCAAACCATGTCAGATGCCTTTGAGGCGGTTTAGAAACTCTTACACTAGGATGTGTGGGGTCGTTAGACCTTACTGCCCACACGATAAGAAGAAGATATGTTATGTTCACACATGTTTACCAGACTGCTTCTCTGTTAACGAGCGTCTGTAAACCGTCATCGAACGTCAAAAGATCTTAGTTGTATTATAATAATATGCTTAGGGTTTTTCATTGATCTTTAATCGTAAGCACAACTGCAGAGAGGGGGATCTTGGATAAACCCAAGACTTAACTTATGGATACAATATGCATAGAATTCCATCGTTTCTTATGAGCACAAATATAGACCCGGGGTTATTACTGAGAAATATCTCAATGGTTTAAACCATTCTGATAATCTATCTTGATCCTCAGATGGGGCAAGTGTTACGGGGTTCAAGATAAGACTCCATGCTCAATAGTGGCTGCTTTACTTGCTTTCTGTAATAGCGTACGCTACAAATCTTTTCTCGTAGAAGCAATGCCACGGAGTTTTTTAACATAATTATTGTATACGTGTTCTTTTTTATATCCATCTCCTAAATCTAATAAAAACTTAATTAATGTTCGATGAAATATTAAAAATGAAATGTTTAATGGAAAAAAATTGCTAATTCAAATTAATTGTATTGTTTAATGTGATAAAGTGTTTACTGTTCTGTTAAATATCATAATGTTTAATGAAATGTTACATAAAAATATAATTGAAAAGGAAAATATAGGTTAAATAATAATATAACCACGTTAGCACGACGAATTCCAACTCAACACAAACCCGAGTAGTGGCTAGACACACCGGCCATCACACTG
This sequence comes from Diarsia dahlii, assembly GCA_949775195.1. Lineage (NCBI taxonomy): Eukaryota > Metazoa > Arthropoda > Insecta > Lepidoptera > Noctuidae > Diarsia > Diarsia dahlii. Next base: position 16,388,793 of record OX459205.1, read on the forward strand.
TTATAGCACGGGGAGCTATACAGCATAGTTTGCCAATAACTAGTCATACTTTGTTATGATTTTTATATTTTGTGGGTCGAGTGGTCGCAAGCGCGACTATTGAGCGAACAAGACAGAGGGTAGACCGATTCTTCCAGTTTGATCCCAGTCTGCTCATAAACATCCACCCGCAATGACTTCAGTTTATCCGTGATCATGGTGCTTGTGACAACGCCGAAATATCGGGAACTCGCAACAAAAAGTAAACATGGCAAATATTCCGTTTTCAGTATTAATAACAGTGTTAGTGACCATGTCAGTTTAAAAACTTATATGAGGTACTGAGTTAATTCCCGGTCAGCCAAAATGCTGTTGAGTTTTTGCTCCTGGAATTTCTCTTTTTAAATATAACTGGAACACTTAACTGAACTATTAGGTACACCTCTGTAGGCAGAGGTATACCAATGATTAGGACCATACGGCCATTACAAGGGTGATGTTATTTTATGTATTTTTTTATTTAAATCTGACTAAATTTCACAAACATCCCTAGAGCATACCTTTGTATTCAAAACTCCAGCAGGTAACATCGTCCAATCAACAAAATAATTACATTTATTTTTAGGCCCATTGTCTTCCACGTCGAGAACTTTTAATTGAACTTGACAGCGACATTAACGTTCGAAATTCAATTGAAAACATCGATAAGTTAAATTGATTTGAATGTTCATTGAAATCATAAGTATTGAGTAATGAATGAATCGACCTTCCTTTAGAAAGGAGGACTTTGTATTTTCCGTGGGTGTTGGGAGGATTTCGTCGAAAATGATGCCTGTAGATGTCGGTCGGTACCTTTCGGCTCAAAGGGCGTAACTACCATTTTAGGCAAAATGAGATTTTAATTAGTCATACCTACTTTTGTATCCCCTTTCGATTGGTTGGTATAATAATGTAAACTTAAGATATTCGGAAACAGCTCGTGAATACAGCCATAATTTTTGGATAGCGAAACATTTATTTTCTTTTAAATGAAAATCAATTTACTGTAAATATTATTTTCATCATCATCATCATCATTTCAGCCAAAAGACGTCCACTGCTGGACATAGGCCTCCCCCAGGCGTCGCCACATTGACCGGTCCCGTGCGTCTCTCATCCAGCGGGTTCCTGCAACCTTGACCAGGTCATCGGTCCACCTAGTGGGAGGCCTTCCAACGCAACGTCTTCCGGTTCGCGGTCGCCATTCCAGAACTTTTCGGCCCCATCGGCCATCCGTTCTGCGAGCAATGTGCCCTGCCCATTGCCACTTAAGTCTGGCGATTCTTCGGGCTACGTCGGTAACCTTGGTTCTCATGCGGATGTCCTCATTTCTGATTCGATCACGCAAGGAAACTCCGAGCATAGCCCTTTCCATTGCCCTTTGGGTGACTTTGAGCTTTCTGATAAGGCCCATTGTGAGCGACCACGTTTCGGTCCCGTATGTAATCACTGGCAACACACACTGGTCATAGACTTTCGTCTTGAGACACTGGGGTATGTTGGACGAGAAGATACTGCGCAGCTTCCCGAACGCTGCCCAGCCGAGTCGGATTCGACGATTGACCTCTTTCTCGAAGTTGGATCTACCCAACTGGACCGTTTGTCCCAGGTAGACATAATCGTCCACAACTTCGAGCGTAGAGTCTCCGATCTTGATAGGAGTGGGTGTTACATGAACATTCGACATAACCTTGGTTTTGTCCATGTTCATTTTAAGACCCACTCTTTCGGAAGCTCTACTGAGGTCATCGAGCATTTTACTGAGGTCTTCCATGGTCTCAGCCATGACCACTATATCGTCGGCAAACCGAAGGTGAGTGATGTACTCGCCGTTTACATTGATGCCAAGTCCTTTCCAATCCAGAACCTTGAAGACATCCTCCAATGCAGCGGTGAACAGTTTCGGAGATATGACGTCTCCCTGTCTCACACCGCGCTGCAGAAGGATAGGTTCCGTGGTCTGGTCCTGAAGTCGGACTGACATGGTGGCGTTTTTGTACAAACACTTCAACACCTCGATGTACCGGTAGTCGATTTGGCACCGTTGGAGAGACTGCAGTACAGCCCAAGTCTCGATCGAATCGAAGGCTTTCTCGTAGTCCACAAACGCTAAACAGAGAGGCAGGTTATACTCTTCGGTCTTCTGTATAACTTGCCGCAGCGTATGTATGTGGTCTACGGTACTGAAGCCTTTTCGGAATCCGGCTTGTTCGGGAGGCTGGAAATCGTCGAACCTGCGTGCGAGACTACCGGTACACAGACAGACACACAGACACAGACAGAGAATATTATTTTACTCTGTCTTTATCTCAAAATTATTTTTAATCTAGCTATAAGCCACACATAAAAACATTTTTTTTTAAACTTGCCCCACACTAGGAATTTCTCCTGTATCGTGGGTGCGTTTACAAACATTTAAACTCACACACACAAATACCCAGACCCGAAACAACTATCTGATGGCCTGTCAATGTCGGAAAACTGAGTTTTTTTATGGCTTTCCTAAAAAGTCGTGTTTTGGTGGATACGCCCTTTGAGCCTAAAGTTTAATGTGTAGCTGTAGCTACCATTTATGTAACATCTTACATAATTATATCATAAACGTATTGTACCTGTAGCTGAGGAATTCGATATGCGACTTCCGTTTCTCGCTCCTTTTAATTTCCTGATGGAAAAACAAGGTCTAGTACTTGAACCCAGGACTCTTATGTACGGCTGGAGCGCTTATAACCGCTAGATAAAAGCACTTAGCTTATCTATAAATCTAGGTATTTGTGTATGTGAGTTTAAATGTTTGTGAACGCATCCACGACACAGGAAAAATTCCATGTGTGGGACGATTTTATAAAAAGAAATAACTAAGGTAAACTTTTTTTTTGTATTGTGGCAAATCATCATATTATTATGACTCCTCAAGCTCTGGACAAAGCGGTAGGGAGTACCAAACTTCTACTAATTAAAAACCACCCATGTTCCTTTTACAACTTAGCCCTTTGATAGATATTTATGTACACCCAATTTGACATTGGTGCTGATAATAGATTTAAGGAAAATCAACCTTACTGGTGCTAAATAAAGGAGCTGTCAATGTAAAATGGTTACCATTGATTTGCGGTCAACATTTTAAGGAGATTAACCTATTTTTTATTTCCCGGAAGAGTAAGGTAATGTAGACATAAATCTTTCTTTTGATTCACTATTCTATGTATTTCTTAAAAAATGCATTAAAATCCGTTTGCTTATAAAAAAGACCTAAGTGTACAAACAGCGGGAGCGATAATTTTTAGTTTCGCAATTATTATGAACTAGCTAATGCCCGCGGCTTCGCCCGCGTTGATATCGGTCAAATTATATACTTGAACCTTCCTCGAGAACCATTCTATCCATTGGTGGAAACAGTATGAAAATCGGTGCAGTAATTTTTGAGTTTATCGCAAACAGAAAGACAAACAGACGCGGCGGAGGACTTTGTTTTACAATATGTAGTGATGTGAAAACTTTAATTTACCTATACTAATTAAAGCGTATAAATTATTTTACTTCAAGAAAATATCATACCAAAAACTGCCTCATGCAAAAAGACGGGTTAAACTAAACTAGGTGAGAATAATGGAATATTAAAAGCGTCTTTACGTAGTCCAGGTGTTGCCAACATAAATAATTAGCTAGAACGAAGATGGGTGCAAGACATTACGTCAGCTTGTATGCTGCTCTTTAGTGTTCGTACTTAGTCATGTTTATTTTAGATTATAGTCAACTCTCAAAATAGGTATAGTGAAGCTGGTGTAATACCTTATGTAATCTAACTGACCAGTAGCATCAAAATCTAGGGCATATGGACGACAACGAAGATAATTTGAATGCAGCAGACACTATTTTTTTTTTTTTTTTTTTTTTCAGTGCTGGGCAAAGGCCTCCCCAGTTCCTGCAAAGAGCTATTTTCCTGTGACACTGTTTATTACTTAATATTAAACCTGTATAACATGTTTCACTTCCAGTATTTAAGGTTGTTGTTTTGAAGAATTGATTTGCGGTGTAATAAATCTAATTCGATTGTATGTGGACTTTCCATCGAAGTAAAATGAGGAGTCTATGAAAACTTTATCAAAATGTATCTAAAATTAAAGAAACAATAAAATCGTTACTAGTTCTTTTCTAATATATTATGAGCGTTGCGCGTGATACGACCAATCAATATATACAAAACCTGTTTATACGGATTTCTCATTGATCGAGATACCTATACAAATCAAAACCATGTTATACTGGAACTTAATACCGTAATATGTCGCCGTATGTACGAGCTTTCGCTCAGGGGACGGTGTCTTTAATTTAGGTCTTTTTATACAAAAAAAATATAGAATTTAATGCATACCACAATTAATTGTTGTTTAGGCATAAACATGATAATATCTACTATACAAATAAAACATCATAATTTAAAATCACTCATTCAATATATTTTATTATGTTAACGATTGCTAACAGCATCACAATTCGACATATTTCAATTACGAAAATCCCCAAAACAATAATGTAGCCAACAAAATTTTGCATTACAGTTCAAATGCAACAACTCGACGAATATTAATAATTTATGGCTGAACTTTGAGCGTTCGTGTTGCTTGCTTGCCTCATTATCATATTTAACGTTGTCATGTAACTTACCACAGGCCTCCTGCAAAGACTTTATTATTTCAGTATTTTGTGGCTATGTGAAGAGGTTCAGAAGTTAAGTTATTTTTAGTGATCTTGGGATTATCAAGTATTATTTTTGTTTCGGTATCGTTAAAGCCACGTTGTTTTAGTTCTTATTCAATGATGGCTGTTATTTTATCTGAAACTCGATGTTGAACGTATAATCGATATAAATAAATAAAATTGAACTGTCTGTTTGAGAACCGAAAGACAGTAGGCTTATGTGGATTAAAAAAACCGTTTTAATACTGAATGCATACAAACATGCAATGCAGGCATGCGTGCATCATCATTTCATCAAAACCCGCTACTGGACATAGGCCTCCCCCAGGTGTCACCACATTGACCGGTCCCGTGCGTCTCTCATTCAGCGGGTCCCCGCAACCTTTACCAGGTCATCGGTCCACCTAGTGCGAGGCCTTCCAACGCCACATCTTCCGGTTCACGGTCGCCACTCCAGAAATTTCTGGCCTCATCGGCCATCCATTCTGCGAGCAATGTGCTCTGCCACTTCCACTTAAGTTTGGCAATTCTTCGGGCTATGTCGGTTACCTAGGTTCTCTTGCGGATGTCTTAATTTCTGATGCGATCCCGCAAGGAGACTCCGAGCATAGCTTCTCCATTGCCCTTTGGGAGACTTTGAGCTTTCTGATTAGGCCTATTGTGAGCGATCACGTTTACGTGCATACATGGTTGTAATATACGGTGGCTTACAAATAATATTGACTGAGACAACACAACACTTCTGTGCCACGGTTTGTTTTACAACGACGAAAATATCAAAATAATCATTTCTATGGGCTCTCAAAATGTTCTTCCGGGTCCGGCTATCAGATTTATCTTTACAAACGGATTCACGATACCGGAAAAATCACAAGGGAGGGTCACAATAGCAAAATTAAAAAGAAATAGGTCGGCACGTGGATGCTTACCCTTGGCTGGACGACTTACACTCAAGGCATTAATATGATAGTCCGGTTAAGTAGAAACAACCTCATAAGCCTCTTATGAATGGCTATAACACTTGTGACTTTGTTATTATTGGTATATAAGGTGTGTATTTGTTGCTCATTTTGTTGTTACTTAAATATTGTATGTAATTACATTTTTGTGTGGATAGATGCCCCTCAAGTTAAAGGGGAAAATATACAAGTCCGTGATTAGACCTGTCGTACTGTATGGATCAGAGAGCTGGGCTTTGAACAAGATGAACGAAAAACGATTGCATGTAGCGGTGATGAGAATGTTGAGATGGATGTGCGGAGTGACAAGAGTGGATTAAATAAGGAATGAGTACATTAGAGGAACTTGCAATTTGGCTCCTATTACAGAAAAATGGAACGGATTGCCGATGGGGCCGAAAAGTTCTGGAATGGCGACCGCGAACCGGAAGACGTTGCGTTGGAAGGCCTCCGACTAGGTAGACCGATGACCTGGTCAAGGTTGCAGGAACCCGCTAGATGAGAGATGCACGGGACCGGTCAATGTGGCGACGCCTGGGGGAGGCCTATGTCCAGCAGTGGACGTCTTTTGGCTGAAATGATGATGAATGATGACAGAAAAATTTAAAGGAATTCGTCTGTCTTGGTATGGTCATGTAATGAGGAGGGATGAAACGCATGTGACTAAAAAAGTGATGGATATAAATGTTGATGGATGGAGAGGCAGAGGAAAGCCAAAGAAAAAATGCGTGGATTGTGTAAGGAATGATATGAAAGAGAAAGGAGTAAATGCAACCGTGACGTCTAACAGGGAAGAATGGAAAAGAAAACGTGTTGCGCCGACCCCAAATATAATAGATAAGGACAGGAAAAAATAAATGATGATGATGTAATTACATTTTTTTATTATTTTAATTCTGTATACAATTATAATAACACAACTAACCGTGATCATCGCACAGATTCACCGAAGTGGATTTTCTGTATCCAAGTAAAAGGTGGCCGGCTTTTTTTTTTCAAGTTTTTTGCTGTGTTTTATGCTTCGATGTCAAAGATGTCACGATAAATCTTTGGGTATCAGGGCTGACGAGTCTTTCAGTGTTATCTGAGATTAAAAACGTGGCATCGAAAAGCGTGGGAATGTTTTTTGCGAACCTTTGATCGTGTTGGTATGTCTGAGGCGGAATTATGTATTGTCAAATTCTGCGGTAAGGAAGGAATGGAATGGTGTGACATCCTCGAATTTATTTTTATTTTATCTCAGAAAATAAGACATAAAAAGAAATGTTTGACCTACATATTTTCCTTTGCACGGGTAGTTCTCAAATTATAAGTCCCCCTAAAAATAACTATGGACCCATTAGTAGACTCCTGACAAATGCCATAAAAAAGGATTCACCCACGCTGACGAACTAATATTCCATTAAAATGAAAAGAAGTTATTATTTTCTAATAATAGATATTTCTCGAGTGAGAAAGTTACAGGCAATTATTATTGTCATGATATTACCAATATGTCGTCACATACCTAGCCTTTTTTTAGCCTAACAAAGAAGCAACTTTCTTTTCTATTTCATAATAATTAAGATTCTTAATTTGGATGAAACATTACATTTCGTTTACTACATTCAGCATGTAAACTTAAAATTAAATAAAAAAAAAGTTCTCGTAAAAATTGTGACTTTACAAATACCTAAATGAGAAAAAAATAAGATTTATCAAGCATCATCAATAACACATTTTATTGTTTTATCAAGTGTTTTACAAAAGAGACAATAGCTTAAAGCTCTTATTAATAACGAGTATTTTCGATATTTGAAATTAAAGTCAGTGAGAAAATTGACATTACAATTAGGAAATGTGTTGATACCACTTAATTATTTAAAGGAACGTCAAGTCCAGTTGATCCTACGCTTCATCTCTCTCAGGAAGTGTTGAATAGTCGTTCTTTCAGACCATGAGATAATTATAGGAAAGATACAAAGGTGCACATTTGTTTATTGAAAGCAAGGTAGCAGACAAGCCATGGTTTGGTTGATCGTCACTCAATCGTAAGTCTGAAATTTTACCAACTTCTACCGAAACAAAATCGGGTCTGGTTTGTATAAGTGAGTTTTTAAAATGTTTGTAAACGCACACACGATAAAGGAGAAATTCTTAGGCTGGACCTAGGAATTTCTAAGAATTTCTCCTGTATCGTGGGTGGCATATGGAAACCATCATTAAAGTCAAAACATAATAAAAATAATGATAAAATACGCAAATACGTCATAATTATGTCAAATACCTTATATAAAAATGCACTTCATTCAAGCCATAGTGGAAAGGTCATTTGATTATTTGCATGAACGCCTTGTTACCGTAGGCGACGACATTTGAAGCCGACAGGTATTTATTTCGGTGTGCCTCGGGTCCCCGAATCCTGAGATGACCTTTGGGACACTTTTAAAGTTTCAATAACATACCTTTTAGTGAGGACGTTATTTGGTACCATTATATATTATTAAAGTGATATAAGTCAATTGGTGGGGGTTTCACTTTTTTAAAAGTTTTGAACATAGCATCATATCTGTAATCCCCGAAGGCATACCTTATAGTACAACCCACATTTCGCTAGGTATATTTTTAAAGTAAGCGGGTGAGCCTATTGCCATCATCATCATCATTTCAGCCAAAAGACGTCCACTGCTGGACATAGGCCTCCCCCAGGTGTCGCCACATTGACCGGTCCCGTGCGTCTCTCATCCAGCGGGTCCCCGCAACCTTGACCAGGTCGTCGGTCCACCTAGTGGGAGGCCTTCCAACGCAACGTCTTCCGGTTCGTGGTCGCCATTCCAGAACTTTTCGGCCCTATCGGGCATCCGTTCTGCGAGCAATGTGCCCTGCCCATTGCCACTTAAGTCTGGCGATTCTTCGGGCTACGTCGGTAACCTTGCCATCAACCGAGCACAAATCAGTCTTCGTGGCTGCTACACGCTGTTTAAAGTTTTGAAGTTTAGTCTAATTTTCTCTTCTTTACCAAGACTATTTACTCTCTTTCTGAATTGAGAACTTGTTAAAATGTACTTTAGCATTTTTGATGATTCTACGAATCAGCTCGCGAATAATGTTGAGTTATGAAAGCTAAAGTAGTACAAAAGTAAACTTTGATCAGTTCTAAATTTCGAATTTTCTAATTAGAATCTGAATGAGTGTGATAAGCTTTACAAAATCCTATACACATATAGTACATTGATAATTGAATCTGATAAAAAATCCATATTTAGAAACACCATAATCTCGCCATTCATAATATCTTCTAAGCCATCGATCCATGTCTAATTTGACTCGAAAAAAGCTCAGATTATTATTTTTAGTTGCTCTTTCAAATTTTAAATGCCAGCAAACGGTTGACCTATAAGTTCACACACCGATACCCTTCCGTGCTTCAGAGAGCACGTTAATCCTTCGCATCATAGAGTATAGTAATATAGATTCTTCGCATCCCGGTTGTCATAGCAACACATAGACAGTCGTCATGGATATGGGTTCGCGAAAATATTGTACTGTTCTAAAATATCCGTATTGGTTAATCGCATGAGCGGGTTTTGAGCATGAGATTCTAGGACACCGAAAATAAATATAACATCGCTGAAGTGTTGAAAGAAGTTCCACTTTTATCCATATTACGACAGTTATGTATTTAGTAAGTCCCATGAAGTAAAGGGTGTGAATTATGTCAAATCGATCTATTATAAAGTCAAGAAATAGATATAAAATCAATTTTTTCTCAAAAATGGTATGTAATGTTGCCATAACATCTCTAAAAAGTATCCAGAAAGTGAACTTTACCGGAGACTTATTCACAACTGTCCAGTAAGAAGCGAGATTTTAAACTTGGAATCTCCTACTGTCCAGTAAGTAAGTATGTAATTTACTTACTGGACACTAGGTCATCCTCTTTAGATCTGTTTAGAAAAAAAAACATAGTACCAGATACAGATTAGAGTTTAGTCATTATAACATGGTTATAGAAGGGAGGTTCCAAATATATATCTATCTCTCTTTTTGGTATGACATTTTATGAGATACATATATTTTTGGAACCTTAAACAGCCATTTTATACGTTGCGTTTTGTACTTAGTAATGTTGTAGAAGTATAGTGTGGGATTTTATGATTGTATTTAGTAATTTCAGTTTATTAAAAAGTTTTTTCTAAAGTTGTTTCCTAAACTGCCTCGTTGGTCTAGTGGTCGCAAGCTCGACTGCAGAGCGTGAGGTCCTGGGTTCGATTCCCGGGTCGGCCAAAAAGTGCTATTGTGTTTTTCACATATGAATGTAACCTTCAATATTAATTAAACGAATTTGTTGTTAAACTTTCTTTAATTTTTGAGAAAAGCATTATAAAAACCTCAACCAGTAAGAAAGCCATCCTGGCCTCGTATATAACCAGACCTCACCTGCGGTTCGGTCCGGTTATCTCATACTTGGCCAGGAAGGCTTACTTACTGGATTCTGCAGTAATGTACTAAAAAGTCAATTTATTTTAGGATTTCTTCTGTCCTATCACAATTAGATGCGATCAACAGCCGGTTATATGTCAGCCAGCCGAGTCAAACTTAAAATCCTCAATGAAGCTAATAGAAAATCCTGACCTTTTTGATCTAGACACAACCTTTAAAGGCTACCATATTCCCTGTCCGAAGAGGTTCTTGGCCCCCCTGATATATTTAACAGTGTATGTCATGCAGAACAGGGGCTCTAAAATGGCCACAATAGCAGATCATAATAGGATCATAATATGAATTGCCTTAAAATTCGTAAAATGGTCACAGACGCAGTTACTATTATGAAAGGTTCATTTTACGCTAATTAATTCAAATTATGATCTGCTAGAGTGGCCATTTTAGACCAGTACCAAGATCTAAGGAAATCTGACCTACATGTTTATAAACGTAGGCGGTATACGGGAGCTATGTTTATTTACGGAGACTTAACCTCGACGTCTTACTCATAAAGTGTAGCCCGGAGCTACAGATGTTGACATTATGTACGGTATGAAGGAGATTTTTCAGGGTCCTGTGGATGTTAGAATTATGTTCAGTCATGATGGAATGGAAGTCACTGTGGTTATAAACAAATAAGAAAACTTACGTATGATGATGCCATCTAGCCGATGTCACACCACGGCCACAGCGACTGCATTCGCTGACTTTCTATAGATTGTCAAGAGCTTTGGTGTGCTGCTCTTTCGTGTGCTCTTATGTGGCTAGCATATCCAACAGCCTTCGTGGAAATAGATTATAGAAACTAGCAGAGGATCGGGCCATTACTTGTGCAGCTGTAAAGGTCTAAACATGAATAGGTTAGACTCGAACCTATACACATTGTACAAGTCTCTAGCCATTACAGACATTTTTAAAGGGGCAAACCCGGCACACTATTCCCAAATCACTGCAACTCATGGAAGCCAGAATCATAGTGGAGACCACCAGAAAAGTACCGAGTTATCTTTCGTAACCAGATGTATGTCTCCAGATGTGATTAGCAACTGTTTAAGTAAAAACCAGTCATTCCGGAACCTTTATGAGCTCGGAGGGTTGTATTAATGATTTTGATGATTATAATTCTGTAACTACATACATATGTCTTACAGCCGCGAATCAAATGTTCATCAACATACAACCTATCATTGGCCTGCAAATTGCAAAAAACTTAAGAAAATTTGAATTTCGCGGGCTGGTTGGAGGATCCACCTTAAAACCCTTTATTTTGATACCCTACTCGATGGTATTAGAAAAAAAAAAATTTTGAACTCCGCGATTTGGCCCCCAAAATCCACAATTTTTCTTTGTTTTTTAATTTTAATGTAGCCTATAACACTCGCGCCATCAAAACGAATCTAACGACGTATATTTCATTCAAATCGGTTCATCCGTTTAAGAGTTATGAGGGAACAAAGAAACGGACATACATACATACATACATACTTACATACATACATACACGTCAAACACATAACCCTCCATTTGGGCTTCGCCGCAGTCGAGTAAAAACAAAAGGAACTGGAAAGCAAATTTGAGAAGCTTTAATTTCGTTTTTGATTACCGACAATCTGTACAGTCACCTGTAAATATGCATGGACAATTCAGAACTAAAATCGTGTGAAGTGAGAAATGACACCACCTAACGTAAACTGGTTATCGACTATAAACGTTCACAGGAAAATACACACTAAAGTATCCACGCAATTTTGCAGGTGACTGTAATATGTGTCTACCAAAATTCTCGCCACACATAATAAAACAAAAACCCATACCCACGCATATTTTTTAACACCACCAAACTCATTAACTTCATTAAGCTGCCAGTTATTTATAATTTGCAGTTAAGCGTAGCCTTGTTTTGGACAGATAAACAATTAAATGACAAAAGATCTCTAATTGTCCAATTTAGATACGGAACCACGGTTGGCTTTTGTGTTTCGCCTTCAAAAGGGTGATTGTTGTGGCTTTAGAATTTGCGATACATTTTAAAGCTTTGGCCGCTCTTCAAAATTGTGGAGGCAGCTTTTGTAATTGAAGTACTACTGCTTCGTCTTAATTTTGCTAACCCACTTGTAATAGACAGTCATCGTACATTTCAGGCTGTTATTTTATCTCACTGCGAAGCAAAACTTTCTACTGTAAGTTACATTATTAGTTTCTAAAAGCAAGTGAAGTGGAGAGCAAACGTGCAAAGAGTAATTTAGTGCATATCTTTATACAAAACTGTGTCGTTATACTTAGGCCATATCATTCCTTCACAACAGGCGAGTTGCGGTTTTTTTGGAAAAATAAGTATTATAACAAAGAGGTGAAGTTCCGATTCGATTAAAAAACTTTTGGTGATAAAAACTGTTACTGAATGCTACAAGATATTTTTATATTAACACCAAAAACTTCACACTACAAAGTCACAGGCTAAAGGTAGTTATGAGCTAAAAGGATTTCGCTGTAAGATACAAGAACAGATTACGGAAATAAATATATTCCGAAGTAGCACGTAAGGTACTTTTAAACCCCATAAGCCATTGGCACATCTAGTACAATACACTTAATAAGGCTGTAAAAAAACACTCGACTGCCCAATTACCGCTATACCCCATCACGGAGGTATTTGAAGCCCCCTATCCACATTTCGACATTCTGCCCTTCGAAAATCGAAACGACTGCGAAAATGCACATAATAAGTACGGTCACGAGCACATGGTATCACACTTTACGTCGAAAATAATTTTCTTATTACATTTTTAAAGTGCAAAATAATAAAATAAACATTATTACACTTATTAGCACTTTAAAAGTCTTTTTCCTTCTTCCTGTTGTATAGGCAAACACTGAACTATTTTATAGAATCCATTTTATTCCAAAATAGTTCTTACTAGGTTATGTCGACGGTTTTGCCCGGGAGGCGTCCACGTGATCGTATTGCCGTTATATATAATATTCTATCCTATGTAATAATCCAGGTTATTATCCATCTGTGTGGTAAATGTCCAAATAGGTATGTTCAATAGTTTTTGTACGGTAGCGTTACGTCATCTATGCTCACAAACTTTCACGTTTATGTTAGTAAGTAAAGTAAGATCTCAACGTTGTAATCATTATTTCAAAACATAATCTAGTTTCATAACTAGCGAAATGTCGTACTAAAGGTACACGTTTTCCCAACTCTCCTGGGATAAAAGGCATGATGCTATGTAAAATCAGTTTTTAAATTTCAGAAAGTGTAAGTATCCACCTACACATATTGGTGCCCACGACTGTACAGAGTACGTAACCTTTCTTACTCGTAGCCACTGAAGCCGTCCGGTTAGTTTCATATGACGGCGCAAATATCCATTTATTTCAATAGGGTTAAGGCGAATACGTAATCCTTTCCGGCTAGGTCGAATGAATACGGGAAGCGTTGGGTCCGCTATAACGTGCCCTTCATATTTCGTGCCTTCGCGATTCATGCCTAAGACAGGGATTGCATGATTATATGGGTTTGTTTGTTACTTCATTCGGTTGAAAAGGTATGGTTTTGCCTTTATTTTTATGCTTAGAACTGGCCTCTTTAGGCACAGGTGACGGACTATACATGAGTAAAGTTATTGGTTACTTTTAAAACAAGCAATGTGTGGTGTAACTCTCTATGATAAATTGACGAATGAGGTTATACGAGATCGTTGTGGTTAAAAAAGGTGAAGTCACAAAAAATTCAAAGAGTATGCTTAAATGACAAACAAAAGGTTTTTTACAAGGCAGGTCAGTGGCAACCGGAGACGATGCGCTAGAAAAATATACCTAACCTTATTGGTGAAGTTCTTCAGAAAAGACAGGTGCTTAGAACTCGCAATCGGTGTGGAACGTGGACGAGCTAAAAGGAGTAAATAAGGATCGTCGCAGGTGGCGTTCTGTGGGTTCTGCCATAGGAAAACGACGTGACTTAATTTTGAGTAGCTTTAAGGATGATATACCATACAGAAGTTCAAACCCAAATCGACTATCCTCCAGGTTCTTTATTGCCGTATCCTTCAGAAAGATTCAGGGGGTACACAATGTCCCAAGGCTGCGGGTTGTTCGAACAAGATACTGCGGCCTTGACACAAAGGGCTAAGAAGGAACATGGGTGGTTTTTAGTCAGTAGAAGTTTGACACTCCCTACCGCTCTGCCTAGAGCGGGAGGAGTCATTTGATGATTTCTCACCCCCCAAAAAACACAATGCAAGGTGCACAAGGCACTAATAGAGGTTACCTATACCCAGTTCCACTTCTTATGTCTGCTATTAAAAACACTATAGAAGTATTTTCATCAGATTCTAGTTCTATTCATTTTGATGAATGCACACCAACTCAATAGGCTCACCTAAATAGGCGTGTTGAAAATGAAAATCTAAAATCCAATGCTATCGAGTTCCGCTTTCAACTGCAAAGTAAAGTAACCCGTCACAAACACGTGAAAGCTTGTTACAGGACGCAGTTTTTACGCTTTGCAGCAAAGTTTTGGTGTAACAGTTCCATTTTTCAGTTTGGTTTTAAACTTTTAAAACAGACAATGAAAAATTCTTGATAATTATTATTACTGTTACTGGCCAGCATTATTTAATTACCCGACTACGGCGAAGCCAAAAGGAAGGGTAATGATTTTGGCAGTCTATGTATGTATGTATGTATGTTCCACCGTAGCGCCTAAACTACTGAACGGATTTTAATAAATTAGGTGTCAATAGATTCGTAAGAATAGCCCGGGTGACATAGGCTATATAAATTTTGTAAATTCATTTTATGACGGAATTTAAATGTCAAAAACTTACCTCAAAAAATTTAAATTGAGATAATCATAGCAAATTTGGTATCAAATGAAAGATCTTGGCGAGCACATTACAAATATGTATTATATTATAGTTTAAGTACACACCAAAAAAAAATTCCAATAAAAAAATTAAGTTCAAAAATCTAAAACCCGACTACTAACAAAATCGCGGTCTTAAAAGTAGAAAACAAGAAAATAATTCTTGTCTGATATTCTTCGTAGTCGCATGCCACTGATACCTGGTGCTCCTTCATGGCGTTCTCATTGATACAGAAGTCAGCTGCTAATTGCCAAGGCAAGGTGGCATGCGACTACGAAGAATATCAGACAAGAATTATTTTCTTGTTTTCTACTTTTAAGACCGCGATTTTGTTATTAGTCGGGTTTTAGATTTTTGAACTTAAAGTTTTATTCAACTACTGGGCAACTGCGTTTCGACTGGATTTCTAGTTTATATAAATAAAAAATATTGGCATAAAAAATGTTGTGTGAATGTGTGATTATGCTAGGATTTGAGGTGTTTAGAATCTGACAAGGGCAAAAAGATAATAATTTATTTATTTATTTAAGGACAACCAACAAAGCATACACCAAAATACATGTTGAAGTTCTCATATTACGATGACATTGTATAGTGTAGCCTTAATTAAAGGCTGCCACGGCATGCATTAAACATAGGAGTAGAGTAGACATACGTTTTCACTTCAAAAAACAAGATTTTATAAATTAAAGCTAAAACTTAAAGCTGGACTCTTTTGCCAGCAATGGAAGAGAAATAAAATTTATGACGTATAAACAGTTAATGAATCTATACGAAAAAGACTACTTATTTTTTAAACAAAACAACACAAATTATTCACTTTGTGATAATTACCCTACGCAAGACAGATTTGATTTTGTGTAAAGAGTAAGACATATCAATATCAACACTGAGTGTGATGATAATGATGATGATATGTTCGTTTTTGTGTTCAATTGAACACAAAAACGAACATATCATTATTAAGAACAGTAATGTTTAACAAAAACCTTTTTTTTGTCAAACCTTTTAAATTCAGTCGGTAAAACTCATCAAATAAACAGCTTTTGTTTGACTTGAATAAAAGTTGACAAACACAATGTCTAGGTTTTATTTGTGAATTTCTGAAATAAGTAAAAATTTTGTTTCTAATATATTTAAACACATACATACACCACAACCAACCAACACCAACAAACCATACCAGAATTACTGGCGAAATGTGAGTACATCTTTGCCTAACCCTTGTAACCCATGCATTATGGTATGTTACATTTAATATACTAGTTATGAATATTATAGTCTTTTTACGTGGTTGACAACCTACACAATTTTATGAACTAGGTACCAAATTCCCTTGTATTTTTTCTCGTAGCTTTTCGTAATAAACAAGAAGTACTTTAATATTTACTACGCATAGACTTCGAATAAAAGAATGCTCGCTTACACTGATTAATAAACATAGTTTTGCGTAGCTGTGTCTGTTAAATGAAAACGTTGAAATGATTACATTTATAACATAATATATTTTATCTACCCAAATATCATAAACCCTCTCTAATGCGTTCAAAAACCATAGGCAATGACCAGCATTACCAACCAGTAGAAATAAACGGAACTGTAATGAACTCATAACCTACTGAAAACAGTAGGTTATGAGTTTAAATTTGGAACAGGTGTCAAATTCAAGTGAGTGTGCATACATTAAAACAGATATCGATACGAAACCCCTATTCAGTATGATTTTAATTATAAATCGCACGACATTTTGATCTCGAGTGACACAAGAATAGTGACTTTGTTCGTTTGCCTATGATTTAAAAAAAAATGCAGATATCCGAAACGCCGCCATTTCGAGCTGTCATTTGTTCGTTAGCTTTTTATTTCCAGTTACGAGTAGACAAATTTTCTGATAAGTTCTCTACTTCTGTCGAAAATGAGTGATAGTGACTCAGAAATTGACATGAACACTCCGCCAGATATCGTAAATGCAGCGACGAATGCAACTAATAACCTGTTTATTTTTTATTGCGTTACACTGGTAACAATGCTGGTCATTTCCCTATGGTTCCTGAACCCATCATAGAGCCCTTATGATATTTGGGTAGATAAATTAGTGTATGCAACTATACATAATTAGGCATTACAACACTCGTGTTATGCTATTAAGAAACGAGCCGAAGGCGAGTTTCTTAAACCCACACTTGTGTTGTAATGCCCTTCATTATGCACAGTCGCATAAACTACTATTACAAGTTATTATTAATGTTTTGAATTTTACGTCTTCAGAGACTCACACATCATCAATTTGTCATTAATTGTAATCGCTTAAACATCAATTGCATCATCAATTCATCATTTTAACAACTGATTCATCCGTAGACCGCATCAAATCTGTCTCAGCCGTTATAAAAAACAGCACGGGAGGAACGTAACGGTATCACCAATGTTTTAGATTAGCTGCACAAAGAATAATAGGAAGAGGTGATGCTGATCTCGACTTACCAATTCGTGGAATTCACTTAAGGCCTTATCTCCGTTAACGGATAGTTAATTTATCTGTTTTTTGACAGACATTGCTAACCTTAAGTCAGCAGCTGGACAGTCAAAACCAGCTTCAGAGTATAAACACGTATTTCTAAAGACCTCTAAGTCTTCCACTTTCAATAAGACTCCTCCGAAAATATGAGCTAACATTTTACCCTCTCCATAAATCACATGAAAGCATGTCTAAACCTTCTGACAAAATTCAACTTCAGTGTAAAACAAAAGCATAGAATAACAAACGTTCCCCACAACGTTCAGGTTAGAAGTCAGTACTTTATTTATGATTTAAGGCGATGTTAATATTTCGTATTGCCGTTAAGAACAGTCCGAAATGTACTTTAGAACGAACACTGAGTGATGCCTTGACATTTATTTCCTAAATACATCACTCCACCATTGTTGGCTTCCTTTATGAAGAAAGATAAAATATTTCCTCAAGCGGGGAGGGCATTGTCGGGGAAATGTCGCGGGGCGGGGGAGGCGGGAGGTTTGGCATAGAAAGCGGGGCATGACATGGGCTGATGCGATTAGTGGCATTTAAACAATCGGCCATTTCGATGATGTAAATTCAGCTTGGGAATATTTTATTAATTTTCTATTTAGACCTAACACGTTTTTTAGTGGAAATTATGTTTTTACCTACTCCTCCGCTATTATTTTCTAAATAATTTCGTTGCTTCTAGACTGTTAAATTGTCTCCCTGGGACTTGAGCTTCCTTTTCTTGGTGCTTTTCTGGTGGTCACTACTGTTGTATCTGGCTTTCAGGACTTACAGTGGTTTGGAAATACCACGACGGGCTTGTCCCAAAAAAAACTGTTTTATTACCATTTAAAACGTTCTCTTTTGTTAATATCCGTACACTAGAGTAAAGTCGCGAACAAAAGCTAATCGTTTATAACTTGTACGGAATCAAAGTTCGTACTGTAAACCTCCAACAAAGGCAGACGCCGCCGTCAGTGAATTGACGAATATTTATGTTGTAAATTTTACTATATTCCTATACAGGGTGTATCGACAGGCGTTACACATCGCGGCGTCTTTTCATGAGCACCGCTAATGTTACCTATTGTTACATTGTTGTAACACGGGATATAAATATGTAGCGTTTTTTGTTTGTTTATTATAGGGTTAATAGATTTATTTTTATACCAGTGACCTGGTTAGCGGTGAAAGGGTTGTTGTTAGTAGAGGCTGTTTAGTTTTTTGTATGCGATTTTTTGTTGCAAAAGTTTATTGTTTCCGTTTTCGTAACGGTTTTTTTTCTGCGGTTAGTGTTATTTGAAAAACACGTAGAGTGATTTTGGAGAAGAACCAGGGGTCTATTTCATACAAATAGTAGATGCGAACAGACTGATGACAGGTGATAATCCGGCAATTAGAAATTTTTACTCGGTAATTTTGTTACTGTCATAAAAATATGTCAATCATGTTTTTTTTTACACAAGTTGGTCGCATTTTTGTGAAAAGGCGACGTAAAAATACACTGTATAAAAACAATAAATAGTTAACAAAGTATGACGATAACATTATTAAAGAAGCAAAGTCTTACCGAGGGGTATTTTATTACCCAACAACAAAGGGGTTGTGGAGGTCAGATAGGTTTTCGCTCCATGTAAAGTACTGGTGTTCAGAAACCGGCCCCAAAATAGTTCGGAAAAGGCAAAGCATTATGAAGACCTGGTAAGTACAAAAGTAAAATCTAATTTATAACGAAAAAATATCACCCAAACCTAATTAAAGTTACCAAAAAACGGCAAAGTTACTACACAAGTTTCCGAATTAAATAAGATTTTATTCAAGTCAAAGGAGATTAGTTTTTCATCCATAAACGCACAAAGCCCTGAAGGTTTCTCGATAAAACTTTAACACCTAAAACCTAAGCTAAGACAGGCCTTTTGAACTAACCTTTTTGTGAAATTAGTTGCCGACTTACAATGGACGACTGGAGAATAGACTTTTTTTTGGCGAACTGATATTAGGGAAAGGACGACCGAATGTAATTTTTTAACCGACTTTAAAAAAAGGAGGAGGCTACCCCCCTCCCTCCGGTAAACGCAAACGTAAAACGCATGATAATTTCAGACGAACGACCCCGTATTTTCGTTGACTGTACGCTAAAGCATGTAGTGAGAAGTTCCATTACTCTCTCAGCCTTGGACAAGCAAATTATATAATTATACTAGCGACGTCACGCGGTTTCACCCTCGTAGTTCACGTTCCCGTGGGAATACAGGGATAAAAAGTAACCAATGTCACCTGGGGATAGTGTAGCTTCCCAACGGTGTACGAATTTTTCAAATCGGTCTAGAAGTTTTTGAGTTTATTCGTTACATACAAAAATATAAATATTTTCTCTTTATAATATTATTAGTATACGTTGTAGATATAGATTTCAAGAGCACTTCAATCATGCAGTCGCTACAAGGAAATAAGCTTAATAATCGCAAAAGAGAGTCTTCAAGAACTTTATAAAACAAATAAAAGTTAAAAATAATAAAGAACAATATCTTGTCGACCGGCCAAGCATCGCCAAACTCTCGATCAACTACGAGCCGCTTGAAATTTTGACAAAACTTCGCGATTAGATAAGAAACGGAGTTAAATCCGATCGAAAAGTTTTCATTCGACACTCCTGAGAAAAGATTAGGGCACCGTGTAGGGTCCGCATGTATAAAAGACTTTTTGGGATTCCGTTTTTGAACATATTTTACTTTTACACTTTTAAAGTATTATGCAAAATAAACTTTTTTCTACACCACTGTCAACTCCTTCATAAGTAGCAAAAGTTTACTAAAAGTCACTGATTATATTCAATAGATGATAGCTCATTTCAGAGTCATATTTTTTATACTTCTTAGTTACAAAATGCCAGTCCATTTGCGTAATTGTCACAAAACTTGAACGGTTAAGTACCTTGGAACTATATTTAGCTGTAAAAGATCTGATACCGGCAGGGTTGTGGGCAGAGAGGGTTACGGGTGACCACTACACAGGAGCAACCACTTTAAGGGAAGGACTACATAACACTGGGACTGTTTTTGTTAAATGAACATATATTTTTAAATAAGTATACTCGTGCAACCACTTTATTATTTGAAATTAAAGACTCCTTTTTTGAACAATAAAAAGCATAAGCATAAGCATGCAAGCATGCATGCATGCAAGCATGCATGCATGCTTGCTTTAGCATTAAACTTTGTAAAGAATTCATAATACGCTGATCTTTACCTTTTACAAAAGTTTTGTAACTTGTAAGAACTCACCTCACAAAATCGGCTTAATATAAAAACTAAAATACAAGTACAAACCATCTGATATTAAAATATTTCAAAAGCATTCTCATCTGTCTAGCCTTGTCTAGGGGTTTTCTTCCAATCTCATCAGTACATCAGTGAATACCAGTAGTCATCGCGAGTGTAAAGTATTTTACAATGAACATTATTATAAGTGTTGATTTTTGAGATAAAAATCGGATAAAAGGATCGCACAAACGCATTAGAGTGACAATGTTCTTGAATTATTAGGGAATTCTTTGAAATCGAGACACTTCTTAATTTCAAAGAATTCCCTAATAATTCAACAACATTGTCGCTCTAATGCGTTTGTGCGATCCTTAGGAGTTTTTAAGTGAGTGCCTTGGAACGAAGGGACCGGACGATGACACAAAACACAAAGTTCAGAAGATCGACACCTTACAACGAACTAAAAAGTACGCACACATAGACATTCTTATTTGCGTAGAGTATGTACGCGAACTTGCGACTGTCATTTGTTTGAGACAGCTCTCGGTCAAACTGTTCGGTTGTTGCGAAAGAAGAAAAAAAAATAAATGAATGATGTTGATTCCGGCAAACCAGAAGTCACCGCAACGTGACATTTGGAGCTAAGGTACTCACGCGAAAGAATCAAGGGAGTCGCAAGCGTCACGCTTGACAAAGGTAAGTTGGAACCCGAGTTACGTTGAATTAGGGCTTGGTTGGGTTGGTACAATGTTATAAGGCTCTTTTGGTGCTCAAAGACGTTGACAGAATAACAAAATTACACAAAATGTATTAAAACAATAAGGTAGAAAGAAAAGTATTTATTAGTCACGCAAATAAAATGGTTTCCAAAAATTAGTGACAAATTAAAGAAAGTTGGTTTGAATATCTCAGGGAGGTACTGAAGATGCCAATGTTAGTTCCATTTTTGCCCATAGGTCAAAATATACATGCACAATTTTATACATGTATACTTTTTGACGTGTAGTAGTTACTGACCCTTCTGTACTTTTTTATTCTGTGAAGAAGATACAAAGCTAGGATGAGACCAACTTATTACAGGTGTTACTTTACTTTGTTACACTTTGTGTGTAGCTCAAGTATCTCGGTAATCTCACAGGGCTTGTAGAACACGAAACAGATCGCATTAAGATGTGCCGAGTTATAGTGTGATGTTTAAAGTGAGACAGAAAGAAGAGTTTTGTTATTTAATTTTAGTAACAGGTAAAGGGCTGAGGAAATTGTTGCAAATGTGGGAATATCCTGGTTGAGGCTGGCACAATAACGTGAAGCTTGGCACAAGCAAAGAGATTCACATACCTCTATAATAAATGGGTATAGAACCAGCAGTAGCTGAACTGGGGGCTGTGGATAACGATAAAAAAAATGTTCTTTATTCGTAAAATCAAAATAACCTTGCAGATTTCGAAGTGTAAGTTACAAATAAGCAGTACCTATTTGTTACAGTTTCGTTGTTTTTTGTTGAGTGATGATGAACAAGTAAAACAAATCCCATTAAATAAACAGATGAATCAAGGGTAACGTAAGTTTTGTTTTATGGTTAGTTCATTTCACTCACAGTTTTCATGGTTTTCTACTTACAGAATTTTCAGACCATTCTTTTCGCGTTGGAAACCGTTGCTAGCACGTGTGATGCCACATCGGTAGAGTATATAGTATCGCCGTCAATCGTCGTCGTGGTCGCCGAAAAACCCATACCGTGACATGACCTTTTCATCGTCGAGATTTGTCCGAAGTCAGCTGACATTATTTGTTTAAGTTAAATATTCTCACGTTTGGCCACAACTCGCCTGATTGGAAGCAGCGATGCGGCCTAAGGTGGAGCACGCTTGTCCAGAAGAAACCGATTTCTTTAAACTTTAAAAAGATTCAAACTATATAGATCGATGATTTGTATCAGTTGTATGACTGCACAATAAATATTAATATTATTATAATTAATAGTCATAAAGTAATTTCAGCGCCACATTACGGACGCACTAATTCTAACTAATCGCCTGCTATCTTTATTTATTATATCGTCTGAATTATTCCGATTAATTACATTGTCGGTATTAATTCGGAGTACTAAACTTGTGAAATTAATTAATTGATATAATTGATTAATGCATGCACATAGTTATTGATAATCTCATCAGCGTTTCAAAGGGTTTGAGAACGTTTCTAGTTATTTGTGGCAAAATATTGTAAAAAAAATCTGTCAGTAATATATGTATAACTCATACTATGCTGAAAGCATTTTTTGCACAAGAGTAATTGTTGTAAAACTATTATTATTTTTTAGTTATTAGTTAATATTCTCCAATCTTGTTACTTTGTTTTTTTATTGTTACCTTTTTTTATTTTGTTACCTTTTTTTTGTTGTTTTTTGTTTTCGTGTTTATCAGTGGAAACATGTAATTGGCCCTCAAATGTTTATTGTTTAATTGTATTGTTCTGTATTAGCTGTAAGTTTCCCAAATAGAATAAAATAAAATAAAAATAAAATAAATACTCCGGCTCTATAAAAATCATTATCATATATTATTGAACAAAATAGCCGTAGCAGCCATTTGTTGGTCTTTTACAGTCGTAACCGGCATCAGCAGTCAGGGACTTGAAACGTTTTACCAACAGTCGATTGGTCCATGAACCATTGGTCAACATTATCTTTAAACCATTAACTTTTGATCCAAAGAACTTTTCACCCACGAACGTTTCGCCAACAGAACCCTACGTCAGTGAATGCTTAACCAACAGAATGTTTTGACCAATAACTATTCACCCAAAGAACAATTTGTCTAGTCGTCCGATTAGCCAAAATTATAATACGACCGTCTCGCGGCAGTATGACTTTATGGGCGGCATGGGCACCGGGCCGTAGGCCGACGAAGGAGGCGGGCGATGGCCCGGCACTTCGGGGACAGAAGATATTAGTGTTTTATATATATGCGAGCGAAGCGAACGCGCGTCATGGAGTACATGCGTTGCATGTACGAGTGAGTGACAGTTGGCCAATTGTTCTTTGGGTGAATAGTTATTGGTCAAAACATTCTGTTGGTTAAGCATTCACTAACGTAGGGTTCTGTTGGCGAAACGTTCGTGGGTGAAAAGTTCTTTGGATCAAAAGTTAATGGTTTAAAGATAATGTTGACCAATGGTTCATGGACCAATCGACTGTTGGTAATACGTTACAGACTCAGCAGTCAGTGTTCTATCTAGGAATTTCATATTACCCAGTAGGTACTAACTGGATTGTTTAGGTCAGAAAGGCATTCACTCCATGTAAAATACTGGTATTCAGCTGCATCCAGTAAGATTGGAAGCCGACCCAACATGGTTAGGAAAAAGACAGGCAGATAACAAATTATATTTTAAAAAAACATTCGATTTTGCTTTATGTTTCCAATCGCCAATAAAATAAAATCACAAACTGTCATCCCCTTTTAAGGGATGATTTAAAAAAAGCATCTGAGCAATCGTAACACACATTAAAAATTGACTGTAAATTGTAAATCTGCAAATGGAAAAAAAATGTGTTTTAAAAATCAACCATTCTTATTCAAGACCTAAACAAAAGCTTTTTGTTTTACCTAAATCAATTTTTCATTTCAGTATTGCATGTCCATTGACCAAACATATTTCATTCAAAAAAATACTTAAATCCCATTTATTTCACAATTATCCCTTTCAGTCGAAGAACTCTCATCAAAAACCAATTAAATGAAAGGTAAAATATAGTTCATTGTTCATGAAATTATTGTAAACCTAAATAAAGGTTTAATTAATAAATATTGAGGTTATTTTGAATGTCTGCGGCGGGAGCCATTGCTTGCATTGTTTAGTTTTTAAAGGCTTGTCACACGTTTTGTTTGAAACTGTGGTCTTGGAATAAAATGTAGTCTACCACAAGTATATTTTAGTGTATTAAAATGCTTTGAACGAATTTGAATAGGTGCATAGTAATTTGAACGTTATGACATTTTGATTAGGTTTTTTATTTAAATTGATTAATAACTGTAAAATATAATTATATGATAAGATGATGATATGAATGGAAGCAAGGTGTCTGACTGAGTTGACGAGTAATAGACACGTATTAAGAAGAGTAAGTTTTTATATGCTTCGCTCAATCAAAGCATTTAACAAAGTTGCAACGATCGCCCATCAGTCGATTAGTTGGCAAGTTGCTTAGCGATTATTGATATTGCCTTGTCTAAAAGCTGCATTGTTTTTGATGAAGTTTAATAGTGGTTGCTTTTCTTCCTATGCTGGTACTTAATTTCATATCAAATGTAGTTCTATTTTCTGTGACGCTTAACTTAGTTATTGATATTATTATGGTTACTAAATACTTTTTGCTATATTACATTACTGCCAACTATGCAGGCATAAAAATAGCTTTTCTGTGATTGCCTCACTATATTTTTTTGTATTGTTTGCTGTGTACAAAAACACAATAAAAATTAAATAAAGAAGATGAATGTTGCGCCGACTTCTAATAAATTGTAATAAGGGCAACAAGAATGATGATGAATATTTATATAAAAATGTCATTAATTACTTTTAAATCAAAGTTCAAGTGTCTTGTCTTGATCTTTTGTGACTACTATGTGACCTTCACTAAGGTTTGAAAGCGCTAAGGTAGTATTTTCCTAAGTTTTTTTTTAGGTAAGTTTCAGTTATTTTGTTGATTATAACATAATTCGCGACCGTAAGAAATATAGCTTTACTGAGATATTATTATAATAATTAAAGTCATCAATCAAACCCTCTTAGTTAATTTAACCTCGTTGTATGTATTTTTCATGAAAAAAATCAATCTGTGGGATTAAAGGAACGCAAGAGGGTTGTATTCATGATTTTAATGAATCGGGCGAATCATGACCTGGTGGAAATAACCATGCGACTGTTGAGTTCATTATAATAATTATGTCACTTATTTTTTGGAGATGTCATGTGGAAGACGTAGTCTGTCATAGCATCGAACGGGTCCGGGTTCGCGGAACAAAATAAACGCGATGATCGTATGTTTGAGCGAGGACCCACCCTTTCACAAACAACATTACAGATTCACATGATATTTTTTTAACTTGGTGCAAAATTGTTTAGCCCTTTCTAAACACGTCAATTAAAAAAAAACTTGCACAATTACACATATGGTATTGCAATTAAGTCCAATATATAAAACTATCAGCAGAGTACGTAAGCATCAAATAACGCAAATTGTATGTAAAACGATCATTACCAAAATAATTACTTGTAGAACAGCAATGATACAAATGAGTTTCGTGGTTTGCAAATAATCAGGTTTTTGTTTACTAGTCATTAATGTAATGATTACTAAAGTGCAATCGGACACCCATCTAAATTTTTAATTGTAGATTTTCTGTGGGGTACCCTAAATAATATTATTAAAACTTTTATAAAAATATTCCCACGCTCAAAATGATATAGTATCACGCCTATATCTCTATAGCGCTAGGCAGAGGTGAAGCTTACAGTAGAGAAACATATCTCTAGTTTTGTTTTAAGTCCCATATAAATATGGGGAGAGACCTATTGCCACCAACTTCTCTGGTAACCGACCAAACCGAACCGAACATCAGCCAAAGTACAAAGCCCAATAGTACTTAGCTTGACCTAAAAATCAAACCCAGGACTTCTAGCTCAGCGACATTGTCGTAATGTCGCTGAGCATTAGACCAACCAGACGTTGAAATCAGAAATTAAATACTTTAGCATTATTACGTTTTAAAAATCCTTCATTTAAATCACAAAATACCTATAGCACTCAAAAATTTTCCCAAAAAAGTAAAGCACCACATCACATACTACTTTAGTGCTTATCCCAGCAAAACTATAGCACCCAGTACTATCTGCCTCTCTGTTAATGCTACAATTCGGAAAACTTCTCAATTGATGCCCCACTTCGAAGAATCGTGGATTGCGAACTTTTACCGAGTTTAGGCTTTATTTTAGAATGTTACTACGTTTTACGGAGAAGTATTAAGTTTATTTTGAATTTCGTTGTCTGTTTACTCTTGAAGATTGATGTTATTTTTGTTGCAATGCGGATTTTCGAGGTATGCTTTCTTCATTGAAACAACAAACTGAAGCTTGAATTATACAGAAACGGCGTAAGGCCTGAATTATACAGAAACGGGGAAGGTGAAAGCGCAGCGAGGGACCTCTAAGAAATAAAGTACTAGGTACTACTATTATATGTGAAGTTCAAATAAAAAGACTTAAAGCGAAGACTTTAAGACAAACGGGAGCAGGGCAAGAGAATGGTGGTGATGGAGAGCATCAAAAATGAGATGATCAGGAGGGGCTTGATCCTTGATTTTTTTCCAAGAAGCTGAAGTTACTCAGAATTAAAGTTAATTGATACATATTTGGATCCACGTTTGCACCCTTAAAATATAATACAATTTTAAAAACCACAACTGTTTTTACAAAATAATTTGAAATGGCCACAAAATCAAAATATTTGTTTTTGCGTGTCAGTGGTAAACATTTGTTCGTGTAAACCAAATTTGTTTTACTTACAAATGTTTATATTAACAACCGCACAATTAATTATTGTTTACTGCGTTGTCATTGTCTATTAGCATAATAATTAGTTTATCAAAACTGTTTAGCATAAAATTGGTGGTCTCTGTAGTTCCTCCCTACCTTCATGAAAAAGCGTGAGTGTATGCCATCATATGGCCAGCCTTTTCTATGTTATTGTCGGCTTTTAGACTGGCTTCTGCTGAATACCAGTATTTGACATAGAGCGCCTGCATATCTGACCTTCAGAACCCAGTAAGCATTACGCTGTACGATACTCCTTGGTACTGGTTAAGAGACTTTCGGGCCACTGACTACCTGTATCTATTGTCAAGGATCTCAAAATGACAACCAAGACCTTCCGAGGCACGGAAGAAACTCGGTATATCAGACTAACCTAGGGAAACGCAGCAGCTTTGATGTACTTAATGTAAATAATCACTACATATTATAAAACGAAGTTCTCCGCCGCGTCTGTCTGTCTGTCTATCAGTCTGTTCGCGATTAACTCAAAAACTACTGCACCGATTTTCATGCTATTTTCACCAATGGATAAACGGGTTCTCGATGAAGGTTTCAATATATAAATTGACGCGGGCGAAGCCGCGGACATCAGCTAGTTTTAAATAAAGCTAGTTTTAAACAAATCCACCATAACAGTTACTAAAACAGTATACATTTCTAGATTTATCTGTGGTAGGTAGGTTGCCAAGCAAATAAAAAGGTTCCACAAAAAAATGTTTAACATTTAAAAATATTCTTTAGGAAAGCTCTCAAGCCCAACAGGGTGCAGGCGTGCCCATGAATAATTATTTGACCCTCTCCAATTAAAAAGTGCCGAGTGGGTACAGGTATTTAGCACTTCACAAACCTTGTTATTTGTGAATCATTTAACAAAAATATTCGCGAAAAAGGGCTAAGGTTACGTTTTATATGTGCGCCAGACGACAGTGTGAATATAGCGTTAGTTTTTTTGTTGTGTGGCAGTATTTATATGAATATAATTTATATGTTTTATTTAAACTTCTTTTAAATTGGACTGGCCTGTTGGTCTAGTGGTTAGTGACCCTAACTGCTATGCCGGAGGTCGTGGGTTCGATTCCCACCCAGGACAAATGTTTGTGTGATGAGCACGATCATTTGTTCTGTGTCTGGGTGTAATTTATCTATAATATGTATGTATTTAGAAATATATAAGTATGTTTATCAGTTGTCTAGTACCCATAACACAAGCTCTGCTTAGCTTGGGACTAGATGGCTTTGTGTGATAGTTGTGGAATATTATTATTATATTATTATTAATTAATGGTACATATTACAACATCACTCCTGTAATCCCTAGAGGGTAAGGTAAAAGTTGTATATAAATAATTGTAACACCCACATTGCGCTGGGACTTAAGTACCATGAAACATAAAGTACCATGTAATACCAGGTGACCCCATTGCCATCAACTGAACACAAATCCATACTCTTTGGATTCCGGGTGGTTTCTTAACCGACCTCATAACGTCATGACGATGATTTAGGCCCTCATTCTCAGTGGTCACACTAGTGACCACCACACCAATAAAGCAGTCAGTGTATGTTGGACAAGCATTCCAAATCATTATTTCATTAACAGTGACGTCGTTTGACGACACGGTTGGCGCAGTGGCTGAGCGATTGGACTGCTGCGCTGCGTGTCGCGGGTTCGATCCCCGCACTGAACAAATATTTGTATGACCTACAGATAATTGTTTCGGGTCTGGGTGTTTGGTTGTGTATGTGAATTTAAATGTATGTGAACGCACACACGATACAAGAGAAATTCCTAGTGTGGGGGGCAATCCTTACATAGTATAAAACAAAGTCGCTATTTTTGTCTGTTTGTTTGTCTGTATGCTTAAATCTTTAAAACTACGCAAAGGATTTTGATGCGGTTTTTTTTAATAGATAGAGTGATTCAAGAGGAAGGTTTTAATATATAATTTGAACGACATCCACGCGGGTGAAGCCGCGGGCATCAGCTATTGTTTTATATAAAAAAAAAGTGAAAGGCCAAATTCAACAGCGAAATCTCAGGCAGGGTTTATATCTTCCAAATAAAACTAACTAATCGAACCCAGTATCTAATGCTCATGCCGACCACTAGGCCAACGAGGCAGTCTCATACTGAAGATAATTTATTTAAATATCATGAGCATTAGTGGTACGTAGGCGGTCTTAAGGCCTCTAGGCATTACTATCAATCATATAAGTCTTTTCCCCACACTACAGCTGTCAGTTATTCAGACACAAACGTGGGCGAAGCTGCGGGGCAAAACTAGTATTATCATTACCTTTGACTGCTGAAAATGGAATTGGTTTAATTATTTGATAAGATGTATGGTAAAACAATCGCGTCCATACATATGTTACGGCTAAAGGTGGGTGTGAACATAAACCGATTATCATACCGATACCGATTATTATTATTATTATTATTGTGATTAGCCGGTTAAACTTAGGTCTGACTTCGAGGAGGTGTTAATGTTAGTTTCTTCTATCTTTAGCCGGCTAAACTTAAGTGTAACTTTAGACCCTTGGCTAAAAATGTAGAAGGTAATGAAAAAGGAAACAATGTAATAATGTTTACTATTTTGACCCGAAACCTTTTATTAAAAACCGGCCAAGTGCTAGTCGGACTCGCGCACCGAGGGTTCCGTACAAAGGTATTATAGACCTGAGTATTTGGTATGAATTTCAATTTAATACCTCTACGCGTTTATGAGGAAATGGGTAGTAAGTTTAAAATTATTAAAAAAAAATATATTATGTGATGTAACTAAAAATTTATGGTTTTCGTAATTTTTCCTTTATCTATGCTATAAGACGTTGCTTCGTACCAAATTTCAAGATTCTGAGTTCACGGGAAGCACCCTGTAGGTTTTGATTCCCTTGCAAGTGTCGAAAATTTGCGGCATAAACGGCTGTATCTTTTGATTGCGTTGGCTTAGAAGTTTGATTTTTTCACAGCTTCAAGGGACAGTAGACCTGAGTAATTGATATAAATTTCAGCTTCATACCTCCACGCGTTCCTGAGAAAAAGGGTCTTGACAGACGGACGGACGGACAGACGGACAACAAAGTGATCCTATAAGGGTTCCGTTTTTTCCTTTTGAGGTACGGAACCCTAAAAATAATCACCCTCATTACACATAATTTTATGTATCTGTTACCGGCCAAATCCGAATTCAGGACAAACTAGTTTTGCCTAGGCTAAACTAGTTCTTCTTTCCCGTCAGCAGATTGAAAGAGCCCCGCTGCGCGGGGCTCCCATTTCTATCTGCAGGGTTTAAAGGGACCTAACTAACCGAACCTCGGGGTGCCCCTGACGTCGACCGTCTAGTCTATAGTAAGAACTAGTTGAGCCTAGGCAAACCTAGTTTGTCCTAAAATCGGGTTTGGCAGGTAACATATCTATGTAGGTATTCAAAATTACAATTACCAAATAATAATTACTTAAAACAATATACATCTAATCATTGCAAATAAATTGTCTCCCCACCGCCCCCTCAAGCCCTCCGCCAGCCCGACGCGTCCATCGAATACATTTTTAGCCGTTTCGTTTTGGTTATTGTGCACATTAGCCGGCTAAAGATGGAATATCACGACACAAACGAACATGATATGGAACTTTAGCTGCTTCTCGAAGATAAACCTAAGTTTAGCCGGCTAATCTTAAGTTTATGTTCACACCCACCTTTAGCCGTAACACATACCCTAAAAGAAACCGAGAAGAATATTTCGTCCATTCAATGGAACTTGCTACGCTTTCGTAGCCGCTCGTAGCTGTAGCTACGGCGTAGCAATGCTACGTTTTTTACAAGCTTTTACATAATTTGCACTGTTTGTTGTTTGTACGTTTTTTTTTTGTTTAGATAAATCGTGACGACATTCTAAATCTAATATGGCGCATTCCCAAAGATTAGTTAATTTTAATGCACCCCCATTTTAAGGGTAACAATAAAATAAGTTTAATTTTTTATTTATTTATTTATGTACACACAAAATACAAAAAAAAGAATAAAAACCTAAAAAAAATAGAAGACACAAAGATACTGCTTATTTCATGTGAAATTTCTTCCAGCAGACCTGCGAGAGGAAAGTTGAATTAGATACGTAGACACAGTGTTTGAAAAGACAAACAGGATAATTAGAATTACTAACAAAAGCATAATCCTTACATAGTATAAAACAAAGTCGCTATTTTTGTCTGTTTGTTTGTCTGTATGCTTAAATCTTTAAAACTACGCAACGGATTTTGATGCGGATTTTTTTTAATAGATAGAGTGATTCAAGAGGAAGGTTTTAGTATATAATTTGAACGACATCCACGCGGGTGAAGCCGCGGGCATCAGCTAGTTATACATATAAAATAAACATACATACAAATATATACATAAAAATAAACACTAATGTTATGAATACCTATAATACATAAACATACATTATACAGAATATTATGATACAGAGGAGAGGTAATGCTCTTTGACTTGTTTTTTGAACATGTGTAAAGATTTAGAGTCTAGAATTTTAGGCGGAAGTGAGTTCCACAAACTTACTGCGTGAACAGAGAAGGAGTAAGAAAAGAATTCGGTTTTATGGGATGGGAAATTAAGATGATGCCTAAGGTGGGATCTACACAGAGTATCAGAGGGACGGGTAAAGGAAAAACGATCGCGAAGGTAGCTGGGATATGCAGGCTATGCATTTCATGAGATGGACACGAAATAAAAATTACGTCACACTCGTATTTGAAAGATCGTCGTTAAAAAAAAATAAACTGAAGGCTAGTTAAACAACTAATATTAAATTAATTTCATTGAACATTCCAAAACATTGAAGATATCAAGTTCTTTGAACCGTGAAGCTAAAAACTAAAGCCATTTAAATGAGTATAAAGTAAAAACATTCGAAGTATTTCAAAGAAAGAAGAAGAAGAGTCTTTGAATTTAAATCTGAAAACCTGATCAGATTTAAGTTTTTGTATTATAAAACAAACCTTTGATGTTTTGTCAAAAAAAAAACAGAAAGACGTCAAACCACGCTTCAGAAGAAAAGCTTCTTAAGAAGAGTTAATAATTCAAAGAAAAATATCAAATGTCAAATCTTCTAATCAAAAATCGAATGTTGATATTTCTATAAGCTTCCCGTAATTCCGTATCAAGTGGGCCATCTATTTCCGGTTTCCGGGAGTCAAATGGCTGAAGCTTCCTCGAAATGAAACAGTGAGTACAAAGTTTATTTTTTTAATATAATATCACAAGTGAAAATGATCAAAGATCGTTGTAGTGTATCAGATATGCATCAGTTCTCGTCAGGGCTGCGGGTTGTTCGAAAGATATACCGTGGCCTCGGCACAAACAGTTACGAAGGAAGATGGGTGGTTTTTGGTCAATAGAAGTCTGACACTCCCTACCAATCTGCCCAGAGCTTAAGGAGTCATTTGATGATATATTTTCATCAGTAGTTCATCTAATATTCAAATTATTTTATCTTCTTCACTCGGTGACGATGCCTGTTTTTAGACACTGCGCCTCTGGCCCATTAATATAAGTATGTCGTAAAAAACTCAAGTACCTACATGATATAATTCACATCACAAACAGTTTTGAAGGCAAACAGCAAACTATTGGAAGTTGACGTTCCATTCAATCATCCGTAGATTTATGGCCACAGCAAACGTCGACTAAAATCACTATGCAAATTCCGTGTACTCACAAAAAAACCACACTACTTCGCATGTAGCGGTCCAGCAAGCTTGCAGATTCTAGCGACACCGAATGGTGACAAGTTTCAGCACTCACAGATCATTCCCTCTATAT
Source organism: Diarsia dahlii (assembly GCA_949775195.1). Classification (NCBI taxonomy): domain Eukaryota; kingdom Metazoa; phylum Arthropoda; class Insecta; order Lepidoptera; family Noctuidae; genus Diarsia; species Diarsia dahlii. Next base: position 16,422,000 of record OX459205.1, read on the forward strand.
AACAATCATTTACGTTCGACCTTTGCCCAGTCATAAAGACAAAATTCAGTAAAAAAAAATACATCTACCAAAAACTATTGGACTCACTACTGTTGAAATAGCGAATATCTACTATCAATTTTATAGACTAGTCCACAGAACACGGAGACGCATCGACGGTTGATGCTAGAGGCGACTTTGTTAATACTTTTCATACAAACCGAGGGTGTTATCTTTTACTTACAGTAGGACAGAAGTTACGTATAGAAACTGACAGGTTTGAAGGAGGTTTCTGACAGAAGTTTGGCGCCGAACGTCCTTTGGAAGTCACGAATATTTTACATACTTCATGTTTATGTTGACTAAAAAATCAAATTCCTAAAATAAAATTAATCAAATAAAATTGAACGATTACATAAATTAAAATCACTTAAAAAGTCGAGGAATAGTACCTACCCTGTTTTTTTTTATTTACCTAGTTATTCTGTCTCACTGCTGGGCAAAGACCTGCCCCATTCCTTCCACACTCTCCGGGTATTTAACTGGAGAAGCAAAAATATCGAAATAGTAAACAATTATTGACTGACACTTAAATAGACGTAAACGTGTGTCGTCACTTAATTTAGGCAGAGTACGCGGCAGCAGCAACGACATTCTGAAGATCATTTCTGATAAATATCAGTGTCCAATTCACTCGCTCTCGGTGAGCATCGTGGTTGGGACTGTAAAATAAATAATTGTGCTAATGTAATGTATTGTTGTAAATGTATATGGTAATTAATTAATTGTAATTATAATTGTGTTTTTGTGATTGAATTTTTGTAACCTTACTTACATAGTATATAAGTACCAATTGTTACTAACCATTATGGATCTCTGTAATCTGACATTTAAATTAAATTAAATAGAGTTTGGTGTCTTCAGTAGCGTCCACCAGTTCTGAAATACTGACATTTCTAGACGCTGCAATTCTTTGCTCTATAGTCCTCTCCATAAATATCCCAAGAAGCAACATAAACTTTATACCCAGTAAACGCTAGACTATCGCTATTTCGTCGCTTTGGGTTTATTGCAATTTATCGATTTATATACGTATTATATACATATATACATACATAAACTCACGCCCTTTTCCCATGGGGGTAGGCAGAAACCACAGAACGCCACCTGCTACGATTCTTACATACCCCTTTTGCTTCGTCCACATTCATACATCTGGGTGCTTACTCTGGAATATAATTCCGATAGATCGACATTGGTCAAACGTCAGTTGGTTGAGTTAAACGTCAGGGATTGGCTAGACTCAGTGAGTCCAGCCAATGCCTGACGTTTGACTGACAATTCCAATGTCGATCTATCGGAATTATATTCGAGAGTAAGCACACTGGTCATACACGCACGCCGGTTGCGAGTACTACGCACCTGTCCTTTTTTATTATTTTTTTTTCAATAAATTACGGTAGTATAGACGATGGTGATGACACTTGGTATTGGATTAAATGAAGATTATTTGATTTGTTTGGAGTTCTATTATGTGAGCATCAGTGATGATACCAGATTGCTCATCCTATCTCTGTACAAGAAAGGCTTTTGTCCCGCGGTGACACAATTTTAAAAAAGTTTTTTTTTTCGGGTAGTATACCATAGAACTTTTAGATACACACACATACCTACGTGTTAAAGACATGCTTTCAGCACTCACACTACCTGTGCAGCCTAGGTATCTATCTACAATTTTATTATCCATATCTGCCTTTGGCATTACTTTCGGCCCTATCAGACTACCAGCGCTGTGATATATTTTTTTTTAATTTCCAGCACCTTACCTTCAATGACCTTTTGGCCTCCTACAAGATCAATTTATTAATGTACGTATGGTGGCAGGAAAGCAGGTGACTGCTGAGATGACCAGTACATCACAAGTCTATGCTGCACCGACTATTTTTAACTTATTAAAATTTTGGATGTTCTTTACTCTTTCACCAAAAATAACTTAACGAATCATAATGAAATTTGTCTCTGTTTATGATAATTTTCTACGCTAACAAAGCCGCAGACAAAAGCTATATATATTTTTAGCCACACCTGAGCAGAATATGCCAGTCATTCAAATCAGAGATTTAAAACTTTAATACGCGGCTTGGCTTTAACTGCGTTCGCAATGCGACGCTCTGCGCAATGAAACTATGTAGATGACACCTATGAAAATAGATCTATATTTTAAGTTTTAAGCTAGTCTCTGGTCCTTGAAATATGTTTGACTGTGGCCTTTTATTGAAAGGCAATTTTAAAGTCAAAGTTTTTGTTAAAATTTGCAATAACAATCTGAAATCTCGCAAGTTTTTAACAATACTTTAGTGCTACTGACTACCCGTCGGGGCCGCGGGTTGTACGAAAGAGATACCGGGGCTATGAAGGAACATGGGTGGTTTCTAGTCAGTAGAAGTCTGACATTCCCTACCGCTCTGCCCAGAGCGGAGTCATTTGATGATTTACAACCCTCCAAACCCTTCAAAAGTCGTCAACCTAGCATTCTGTACACCAAACTAAGTACCCAACTTATTGCTGGGAAACGATATTTTTTGTGTGTACGGTAAGGTACCCCTTTACCTAACCCTACGGGATTACAGGCGTGATTTTATGTTATGTTATGCTCAGAGGGCTGGTCCACATTGATGCAAGATAAGAGATTCTGGACTAACTTGGGGAAAGGCTTTATCCTGCGTGTCACCACCGTGTCAACACCTTACGCGCGTCTTTTCGCGATAAACTCAAAAATTACTGCACCTATTTTCATGCTGTTTTCACCAATAGATAGAGTGGTTCACGAGAAAGGTTTCAATGTATAATTAACCGACATTATAAACGCGGGCGAAGCCGCGGGCATTAGCTAGTAAAACATGTAAACAAAGCAAGAACTATCAAGGGAAACTAAATTACATCAGCTACAATAAAACTGCTCAAAGCATTCCAGAACACAACGGAGGCATTTCCAGGTTTCTATCTTTAGCCTGCAGTAATGTTATCTATACCCGGAGTTAATTACTCCTCTGGGACTAAGACAAATATCTAGACTCAGGAACAGGCTAGGACGGGAAATATACAAGCCTGCAAGATGCGTTTAAATTCCTGTTAAGCGACGCAGTCTTCTAATGACCTCATCAAAATTACCTGTTTAGCCGAAACATGACTGTCGATGTACATAGATCTTCTTCTTTAATACAATCGAATCAAAGTAATAGTATCAACAGTAAACATTTTGAAATTCCTCATTTCTTTATCTGGGGGCACGGCAGTACCTCCGCGAAGTCGAGCAATAAAGCGGCACGGTCGTACCATCCTTTTCTTGAAGCAGTTCAGGCCATTTTCGACCTCCTATAACTTCGTTCTGAATAAAACAAGAAGCCTGAATTCCCTGAAGTCCCTACTTACAAATCTGTGATGTTTTAAATAAATAGATTTACTTGGCCAATGCATCACATTGACCAATGCGATGGCGATTAGCCATTAGAATGGCCTGTTTAACATTGGCAAATGCGATGCGATGGCCAAGTAAATCTATTTATTTAAAACATCACAGATTTGTAAGTAGGGACTGAATAAATTAACTGACTTGGTATTATATGGATCTCACTACTTGTTACAGTAGAAGAACTGAGTTGCACGGCTTGGCTTTTTTTACAAGTTTTGTTTTTTTACCCACGACGGAACGGAGACGGTATATGCGTTTGGGGTGAGAGGTTGTTTGTTTGTTTGTGTGTTTGTTTGTTTGTTTGTGTGTTTGTGCAAATCAAAGTTGCCATTTTTCTCCAAAACTACAAGTCCGATTTTGATTCAGTTTTCAGTTATGGGCTAAAGTTTGATTGGTGCATGCTCTTAGATAAAAAAATAAAAGTAAAAAGTTTAAAAACCCACGACTGTTAAAAATTAATTGAAAAAAGGATAAAATAACATAAAACACTTAAACACCCACCTTAAAAAAACCCAAGAATGTCCGTCGGGAGCTGAACATTTACAAAACTAGTTCATTTAATGGCAGCCCCCGACGGACATTCTTTGGTTTTTTTAAGGTGGGTGTTTAAGTGTTTTATGTTATTTTATCCTTTTTTCAATTAATTTTTAACAGTCATGGGTTTTTTTCAAAATTTTTAATTTTAGTGGATATAATTTAGGATATTATGTTTATTTTTTATTGTGCTAGTGTTTTTTTTTCCTTAAATAAATAAAACAAAATAATAACAAAACTTTCTTTCTCGAAGGGTATCTTTCTTTCTCGAAAGCTAGACAGAGGTGTACCGTTTAGTAAACCCACAATTCCCCATTTATATATTTAAGTCCCATCTAAATAAGGGGCAAGCGAATCATTATGTCATTCTTTATTTATTTTTCTTTTAGTAAGTTCTACATACGCGTGAGTCTGTGTGATGTTAAGTAGTCGACACCACCTATTAAGACCTCTAGGTAAACCTAGAAGTACGATAACCACCTGTTCTACTTAATTGTTTAAAAATCGGCCAAGTGCGCACAACACAACACGATATTTCGATTCAAAAACAATTTTCTTTATTGAACACCCTTTAATATAAATTAGTTTTTTGGTATTTTGGCCACATCACACTCTATAAAAACTTCAACTGTCTTTCTAATTAGGTTTTAAAGATACAGCCTCATGACAGACGTATGGATAGATAACAGAGGCTGAGTGGTAAGGTCACGTTCATACCCTTTGGGTTTCCCTAAAACAATATCTGATAAACATAAGAATATAAATAAAAAAACGCGTCTTTAAAAGCTAAGAGATAAATCTAATACGCTATTTATAGCAACCAGTAAAGGTTCATTGCTATTGGCCGAACGCTTGGGCACAGTCATAAACCAACTCCTTAATACCAGGAAGCAAATCGAACTGGCAACTCAGACTTCAAGAAGAGTCGTAACATTTGAATTGTAGCCGAACATAAATAAGAATTTTACTACGATTTGAATTTTTATTTTTCGAACTCCGATCGAATGCTATGTTGGCAGTTTTAAAAATCGGCTGACAGTGATAAAGCTTGTTTTACACAGGATTTGGAACTGTGACGAGTCGGCATTTACTCTTTCCAATCTATGGTTTTACGGCTTCTATATTCAAATGTTTGATTTTGAATATAGGACCGAATTTTGGCATGAGTCGCCTGTCATTACTAAAATTGGATCTGTGACGAGTTGGGATGATGGATCGCTAGTTCTATATTGAAATGTTCGATTGTAAATACAGCCCTTTCACGATCACTATACCGCTAATTAACCAATGGTCTTTATTGCCGTTGTTATAATATGGTTACTTTTGACTTGCTAAATAAAATAAGTTCTTTTCCCAAAGTTCTGATAATATTGTGCTTATGTTTTCAAGCTGTTTAAATATTTTAAGACCAGAGTTGAGTCTTCGCCTAATGATTGCTGAAATGTTGTGTGTGATAAGTAACTACCTACTACACTATAATCTGCGGAATTCACTGCCAGCTTCTCGGTTAATTAGAATTTAGATCTCTTCAAAGCTCGAGAATCGGTTTTTTCAAGGCAAGCGTGTTAGCGTCAGGTGACTCGCAGCAAAACGCATGCCAAACTTAGCATTAAACAAGTTTAAGCATTACATTTAGACATCGCCTAGTGTCAGAAAAAAATAGAACTGCATATTTTTATAACCCACTTAAATCAACCAATTCATTTTCTCATTCCATTACTCACATCGAAATCAATCCATAAATAAATAAAACAGTATCGAATTAAAACTAAGAATCTTCTCAACACCTATAACTTACTCGCGTAAAAATATTTAAACCTCTTTTACCAGTAAAAGGTTGCGTAAATTTTACTATCGGCCCACACTTGACGTGTTTCGGCTTCAACCAAATTATCCGGCGTTCCAGATAAGAGCCGACTTACATCGGTCCGAGGAGGGCAATTTATTTTATTTATTTGTTACGTAAAACAATTAATAAGAACGCTTTGATAAAAGAATAGAAGATAAATTTATAGGTACCTACTGAAATTGTAAACGTAGATTTATGAGGATTTTTTTGTTTACCCGTCTGTAAATAAATTTATTATTTTTAAAGTATAATTTGAAGGACCGATGACCTGGTGAAGGTTTTGGGTATCCACGTTTGGAAGGCCTATGTCCAGCAGTGGACGTCTTTCGGCTGAAATGATTATGATAATTTATAGAAATTAAAGTCTCCCAGTCGTAAAACATGTGGAACGGTTGAAGATATCTATTAAGAACAAGAAGGAAAGAGAAATATTGTTGAATACATTAAAATTAAATGAATATGATACTGGTCCAAATGTTCAAGTTTTAGCGTACCTAACCTTCAGCATAGATAGCAATTCTTCTTGATTTGTTTCTTTACATTGTTGTATAATATGTTGTTTAGTTAAGAATAGGTTAAGTTATGATGAGGCTGCCTTGCCTTTGTTGACAAGAGCCTCCACAGTACTTCTAACCTCAAAGTACTTTTGTAATGTAAAACAATGTAGCCTGTGTGATCTGTACCAGTATCATTCTCAGAACATTTAAAAAAACAATGACACGTCATTCACTATCTTACACATAACTTATAGTCCATTTCACGAAAGAAGTCCCGCAGACGCAGCGCTGTATTCGCGCGACATAATGTAGCTATCTCTCTCTCTCTCGCCATATCTCCCCATCTGTCAAATTTAGTTCCACAATAATTGTCCGCGGGACTTCTTTCGTGAAATGGACTTTACCTTTATTTTAAAGCATTCCAGGAAATCAACGCCAAGTTAATTAACCGTGCTTTAAAAATATTTTACGATAGCATCTGCATATGTGATGCTGCCAAAATAAATAATATACCTAAAAGGTAAAATTATTAAAACAGATGAAACAATAACAACCGCAGTCGAATCTCAAAGAAGAAAAAGCCCATTTAAAAATAAATAATCACCGTACAATACATTTCCATATTTTTCAATTTCATATCTGCACAGAATTCAATATTGACTTGTGAAAAATTTATTATGAAATTCTACGTTTAAACAAGAATGCGTGCGCGATGTGTGAATCGACCTTATCCGGCATCGTTGCTTCCAGTTAAGGCGAAGTTACATACTTTACGACGCATATTTTTATAAACACACCTGAGTTATTTTATTGGCAAAGTTGAAAAGCTTATAAAATGTTCGAGGTATTAATACTGAACTGATACTTTACTACAAGTACGTAACTTTATTTTTTATTACAATACTCGAGTTTGCGCTGTATAATTTCGGATAACGCCAACTGTAGATGTAAAGACTGCAGTCGTCTTCTATTTAATAAATAAAATTAGAGTAAATAATAAATACGACGATATATAGACGAGGAGATGGCCGATGGAGCAAGGCTTTGACCGAGTGGTGGCCAAGGTTAGGCCAAAGAAACCAGGGTCGTCCTAAAGCTCGTTGGGTTGACGATATCGTCAAAGTCGCCGGAAACACGTGGATGAGGTACGCACAGAACCGGGAAGTGTGGCAGAAAAAAGGGGAGGCCTATACTCAGCAGTGGGTGATTCCGGGCTGATATGATGATGATGATGAATAAATACGGTGCAAGCCTGCAATGAGAATATCCTTTCGCAAAGAGTTTTCTATATTTATTTATCTCATAGAGACATACATATTATAGTGATGGAAGGATGGTAGCTTTCATGAGCTGTGTACTTTAGGTATGCATTTAATTATAAGGCTTAGTTTATAATAGCCTTATAATTAAATGTAACCTAACGTGCTTGGGGCGTTGGTTGGCTATGGTATTGAAAATAATTAAAAACATAACTTCACACCTGTAATCTCGGAAGGAAGAGGTGTATCTAGAAACACCTCTGTCTAAAACCTTGGTGGTTTAGTGGCGAAATGTGTGTGTGTTATATTAGTAGTACAGACACATTTCGCCACTATCGTGTAAGTTCAATGCTATACCCTTATTACATTCTATTGCCATTATCCGGGCACAAATACAGACTCCGTGGTTGCTTTTAAGAAATTCCTCTGATAACAAACTGCACGACCCGAAAATAAAACCCAATTCTGGACTTCATGCCCAGCTGGCGCGATTGCCACTAGACCAAAAAGACAGTCAGATAATTTAATAAACAGTATTTTAATTGCTATATAGGTATTTAGAAAACCTCCAAAAATCCACATCGTAAATCCAAACAGCAAAACAAGAAACAAAAACAATAAATCATTACGAAAAACAACTTATTCAATTGAACCTTCTATTTCGGTGCTAACTGTCCAATGTTTTGTTTCGTAGATTCCCCTTGGGTAAGCGCGGTGGAAGTTAGTGAATTGAATTTTACGATATTGTGCCCAAACCCCCTTTAGTCCTCGTGTGGAATCATTTAAAATTAGTCCCTATAGCAACGGGGTTGGTTTCAAAAACAAAAGTTGTGAAAACCGTACGGGTATATTTCTCGCCTCTCGTATTTGGTTGCAACTTTGTCTTTGTTTAGTTTTGTGGTTTGTTACTTGAATACTGGCTGGATTAGCCTTGTTTTTTTTTTTTTTTGAGTTTTAACTACTTTTTTTTTCGAGACTAAAATTAACAATCTGATTGCAGTGGACTTGAGACATCGCGGAACTGTATCCGACTCATTGTGCCCAATGTTATTACGAGTATATTATATTATATTGTAATTTGTTAGTTTGATAAAAACAGTGTACCGTACCCCGTGTGTTTTCATTGCACTAAACCCATCTTTTACAATCCAACAGATAAATTAGACTTTATGTAACATCGACATAACTTCACTTGGAGCTCCTATCCAATATTGCTCTAAAAAAAACAGGCAGGGCCTACAAAAAATAAACTTGTCAAAAAATGTAAAGTCGTCGTCAAAATTAGAAGAGCTTGGACAGCGGGAGCTGTTTGTGTTAGATTTTTGAATCACAAGAATCTATTATTAGTAGAGAACAGATACAGTTTAAACAGCATGGCCTAGACTGATGAAAATATCCCCATGATCCCAATACTGAATTAAGAATGCAATTAATTCAGCGCAGCCGCTGAATCCGGTGATCAAACTCATTAATAATGAAAGATTGATTAACTTTGCTTTTAATTACACGAAAGTTTTTCGTGTAGTTATTCTGATCTCTTCACATGAAGATGCACAATTCATGGGCTTAAGAGAAATTGATTATGTGACGATACGAAGCGATTTGGTGGATCTTGAAGTCTTATTATAGTAAAAGAATTTGACCCTTAAACAACTCAATAAGAAAAAGCCCGAATTTATAAAAGAAAATATAAATGTGAGATTATTTTAATTCAATTTTTTTCTATGGACCTGCAATCTGACGTGCGACAGACAAACAGATTATAAGCAGACGTGTTGCTATTAAGTTTGTTCCACCCTTTCTTCAATTCCCTAGTATATTCACGCGGTCATCTTAGATAGTCTGAATTTACCCTTTCAGTCTGCGCGGGGCTGTCGTGTACACCCTGTATAACACGGAACTAAAACATAGCTGGCGAAATGTGGGTGTACCATTAAGTTCCCCAGTGCCTAGTCCATGTTTACAGGCGTGATGTTATGTGATTATAACCATCTGGGGACCCAGAGCTTTTGAACATCAAAGATACATAATATAAAGCTTCTCGCCTTATATTATGAAGTAGCTTTAATGTTCATAGCTGCTTATTCTCAATCAAATAATGATGCACAATAAGTTTTTGCTATTGATGATTCTGGTCACTAAAAATTCTAATCAAATCCAAACAGTGCAATAAAACAAGTATTTGAACCCAAACCCAATAAACCTAAAGTCTATTTTACGACGTGACGAAAAGCGCTTGTCCTTAACAGTATGAAATATTCTGCCGCATGACACTGCTGGTCTTTATGAACTGCCAACCGGTTTATTGTGCCAGTCTTAAAAGTTTTACGGATATTGAATTGCGTGCTTTAAAACGTATATAAATATTTTTGAATTCTACGGACCCTGGGACTTTATGAGTGAATAAATTACCTTGAGTTGTCTATTAAAATGGGTGGTTATAGTATTTTGCACGTGGATATTCTAACCGAGACAAATTTCATCTTGTTTTGCCTCTAAGCTGAAGGTGAACTGGGCTGGCCATGTCTGCCGTATGCCCAACCAGCTATGGGCCAAAATAACAACGTTGTGGAGCCCTGACACAGTCAGAAGGCGACGTGGTAGACCTTATAGGAGATAGCAGGATGAGCTGGACAGAACCAACGACTAGCGGTCCACATTGGCCCTGGATCGCAAAATATGGAAGTCACGGGGGGAGGCCTTTGCCCAGCAGCGGGACACAGGCTAACGATATTTTTCTTGAGTATGTATTATTTTGTAATATTAGCTATGAACTTGTAGGTACACGCATTAAAGGTCTCCAAATATTTTAAGCTAAATACTACCCGGGTTGGAAAAATGTATGTCAAAGTCAAAGTATTTATTTGCGTGTTTTTTGGTGATGTGTGGTCTAACAGTTGGGTTATGTATCTCAAAAATCTACCCATCAGAGGCATACACAATTAACAATATAAGAAATTTTAAATCTGATAACAATCTTTTCATTAGTGGTTATACAACCAATAATTTTTACAATAACGATTTTGAATACAATCAATAAAATTCATAAAAAAGTGTCAGATTACAATTTAGATTAATAATGTTATTCGGATTAGTCAAGTTTTCAATTGTCAAGGATATAATAAAGACATAATTGTCAGCTTAGTTTGTTACATTTTGTCAAGAAGGAATTCGTCAATGGTATAGTAGCATTTTTCAATTGAAAAGTTATTTAGCTTTTCTTTAAATTGTGTCTTCTTTTCTTTAAATCCTTAATGCCATTTGGAATTTTATTAAATATTTTTGGAGTCATGCAGAGAATGCTTTTGTGCATAAGGGCGGTCTTTAAGGCTCGACATAATTCGTGTCGATATTCTGGTCTTGTCAACTAATAGCGTTGCTGTGAAACTTTTTTAAATAATTCACTGGTTTTCTTGACGAACAGTGCGGTCTCATAAATGTAAAGACAAGGTAAAGTTAAGAGATCTAAAATGCGGTTTACACTAATTAATTTTTCTAGACTTGTTCTAAAAAAGATCTGATGCAATTAGCTCCAATTCAAACTCCATTCTCAAACAATCATTTAGATCTTTGCTCACATTTTTTGCGTACCCCGATTGACTCCATCAAAAATCAAAAAGTTTTAAAGATAGGTAAACCAGGTGCCCTAGTGTCGGAATATCGCGGTCCTACGTGGCCTGAATTAATTAGTTACATTGACGCGGTCCCATGATTTATGTTCCGGATACCACCTGATTATTAAACAGGGCCGCGGGTGATATATGGCCACTACTGTATTATCATACGGAAGGTAGAATTATATGAGAAACTTCTCGAGTTCGTGGGTAAAAGTTTCTGGTTTTCATATCTGGGGAAGATTTGAAAGAAAATGGGAGTTAGATTTATGCACAAAAAACTGTTTTACAACCTTTTTTAAAGTGGTCACTGATTTCCACTATGATTGCCAATTTGAAGAAAGCAGTTTCATTTTGATTGCTGTTTTCAAGAGACCTATTACACCCGGTAAACTTAAACTGCGCAAGACTGGCCAGAGTCGACCAAAGCCGGAGTAGTGGGAACATTATAGGCTGATTATGCTTACATAATCAGCCTAATGTTCCCACTACTCCGGCCTACTATGCCTCTTCTCTATGAGAGTCGACCAAACAATACTAAAAAAACACTTAATGGTTTCCGTCATACCAAAGGATTCAGAGCTGCCCAAAACGAAAAAAACAACATGAAAGTTGATCATAAATTCCCCACCATCGCGTAGATACTGTAAATCAGAATACGCCACAGATCTTATCATTACAGCTAATTCCGAAATAAACATTATCTCACCAAAAAGCGGCTAAAACATTAAAAACCACACACGATCTCTTGTCCCAAGGCGCCTAAAGAGTTTTAAGTCAGTGTAAGGAACTGATCAGATACCGTAGGCTCAGGACCCTCGGTATACGTGACCTGTCACAACGAGGGATGCCGGAGGGCAGAGGAACCCACAGGAATAGGATATGATCTGAGAAGTGAGGAGGTGTTAGAGTATGAATGAGACAACGTTAAATCGAATTTAGTTAGACGAATTTTAAAAGAAATAAGCAGTAAGCACTTTTGTACTCAAATATTATATGTATGATATTTTTCTGCGTTGTCTACAGTGTGTACATAGATAGTAAAATAAATAAAGAAACATTTTTTTTAAAGACTTACCCGAAAGGCAAAAGGTAGGCTTATGTTAAATAGAGATCTTTATAACATCATGCCAGTAGGCAGACGTCTACTCCATGATGTTATTTTTTACGTTTTTATATTTGATATGATTTAATTTTGACCATATAATAATGACGAAGAGAACGATTAATTTGAAGCAGCATAGCATATAATTATTATACAGAAGTATAGAAGAATAGTTTCTGAAATGTAAAGGTTCGTTGTTTGAAAGCTGATCTTATTCATACTCTTACATAACAAAACACACGACTGGATGCTTCCACTTCTGTTTTATTTAGATGACACCTCGTTTCATTTAGATTCTGATCCGGTGAGTAAGAGCTTGTCGTTTTACATAAGCTTTAACTTATTATGTCATTGCCACTCGTGATTTTGGCGAGCTAAATGTAATGGTTACCAGGATTTCAGTAGGTACATCATTCGGAGCCCTCCACTTAGAATTTTTTCGCGTCGCTGTCCCTTTTATCCCGTATGTTTAAAGTTTGTATAGTAAACATGACAAGGGTTTTCTTAAACATAAATGTATTAATTAGAGAAGAAAAGGTACTCATATACTTTTTCTTCTATTCTTTGTAAAGATCGTAGCAAGTTACGTTCTGTAGTTTCTGCCTACCTCCATAGGAAAAGGGTGTAAGTTTATAGATATTTTAGAAGAGGAAGTAGTTGAGAAGTTTTTCAACCGCGATAGAAAAGGAAGGAACCTATTGCCAGAATGAGGCTGTCTCTAGTGGACTGCTTGCTGTCCAATGTTTACTGCTGTTTTTAACCGACTTCACAACAGAAGGAGGTTTCTCAATTCGACCGTATATATTTGTTGTTTGTTCGTGAATATGTCCGTCAACGTCAACGTCTTACGAACAGTAGGTCGTGGGTTCGAACCCAGGCAGGCACATTACTTTGTGTAATTTATTTCATCTCCGCTGCTCTCAAAACGGTGAAGGAAAACATCGTGAGGAAACCGGCATGTCTTAGAACCAAAAATTCGAAGACATGTGACATCTACCAATCCGCACTGGGCCCGCGTGGTAGATTATAGCCCATTCCCTCTCAAAGAGAGGAGGCCTGTGTCCCAGCAGTGGGAACATTAATAGGCTGATGATGATGATGATGATGATGTCCGTCAATTGTCGACGATTAAGAAAAAATATTTTTATGTTTGAAAGGGTGTACTCCCGAGGTGGTCCCCTTGTCACCAAGTCAGGATCTGATGATGGAATCCCTGAGAAATTGAGGACAATGTGTACCTATACGAAGCAGTATCCGACCACATCTCCACAAATTATTCCTACCTACCAAAGCATACCTAATAGGGGATCGGACAAAAAAAAACTAATTAGTCCGGCAGATAGATTTCCAAAAATTATTGGACACGTATTTTTTCTTTTTTCACGTAAACTTAAAATGAAGACGATACAGTGCTTCGAAAACTCGTGTGACGTCATATGATAGTACATTTTGACGACACAAGTGACGTTTCAAGCCCCACTCCAAGATCTTTGACGCGTTTTATCTTCGTCATTTTTTATTGATTTGATAAAACAAAAAACACGTATTCAATATTTTTCGATAATTTAACTTACGGACTAAACAGAATCATATTATTTTGACCCAGTCCGATCCCCTATTATGAGATTAATAATTTCGGTCAAAAAATGTGCTTAATCTCAAAGGAGCGTTCATTCCGATAAAGCTCAGTATTGTTACGTAAACGTTTCATTAACTTCGTTCCCGAAAAATACACACATCAAAAGTGTCTAGGGATCAACATATATTTTTGCAATAACTTTTCTCCTGATTGATATTAATTAAAAATTTCTTTAAGGATTCATCAAATAAAGTGTTTTCGTTTGTCACAGTAACGATAAACCAAGTCACCTTTGCATTAATAAAGAAATTTGCCATTTTCCTAATAAAGGGATTTTTGACATTTGAACCACTAACATTAAAGTTCGAAACAAAGACTGAAATAACAGTTTTCTTTAAAATTTTATTGGGTAACTTAAACAATTAATAATCCGTGTTTCTACCGCGAACACTAACAACACAAGAACATCGGTTTGGCATACTCAAAATGAGTTCATCCAAATCACGCTGTGGAATGGCCGCCCATGTTCGTTGCAACAACAAAAAAAGGTCTTCTTGCGACTGGATACCCTCCATATTCGGCAGAGCTCTTCTCTGTAGCATATCCCATGCATGCTCAATCGGGTTCAAGTCTGGCGACTGAGCAGGCCAGGGCAGGACATTGATGTTAGCTGCGGCGAGAGTCTGTCTTACAACTCTTGCGGTGTGCGGTCGTGCATTATCATGCATTAACTGAAATAAGGGACCGATTTGCACTTGTAGAGGAACGATGACGTCTGATACAATCGTCTCAGCATAAATTTGAGCGTTGAGGTTGCCTCTGATCCAAATCAACTCAGTTCTTCCGCCGATCCAAATACCCGCCCATACCATGATGGTTCCACCACTATAAGGATGGACTTCCTGGCAGGATTTTAATCGCTGTTGGCGTCCAGGGGTTCTCCAGTGTCGTATACGCCTTGTATCCGGTCTCATACCAAAACGAGACTCATCAGAAAAGCACACGAAACGCCATTGTTCTTCTGCCCAATTTCTGTGTTCAAGAGCCCATTGATATCGAATCCTACGATTGTGCATTGCTATAGGTGGTACCCGTAGCGGTCTTCGGGAATGAAGGTTCACTTCATGCAAGCGGTTTCTGACTGTTTGGTCGCTAATTAAGTTCCCTGAAGAGTGATGAAGCCTCACAGCTAACATCATGGCGGTTATTGTTGGAGCTAACAAGCTAACATCAATGTCCTGCCCTGGCCTGCTCAGTCGCCAGACTTGAACCCGATTGAGCATGCATGGGATATGCTACAGAGAAGAGCTCTGCCGAATATGGAGGGTATCCAGTCGCAAGAAGACCTTTTTTTGTTGTTGCAACGAACATGGGCGGCCATTCTACAGCGTGATTTGGATGAACTCATTTTGAGTATGCCAAACCGATGTTCTTGTGTTGTTAGTGTTCGCGGTAGAAACACGGATTATTAATTGTTTAAGTTACCCAATAAAATTTTAAAGAAAACTGTTATTTCAGTCTTTTTTTCGAACTTTAATGTTAGTGGTTCAAATGTCAAAAATCCCTTTATTAGGAAAATGGCAAATTTCTTTATTAATGCAAAGGTGACTTGGTTTATCGTTACTGTGACAAACGAAAACACTTTATTTGATGAATCCTTAAAGAAAATTTTAATTAATATCAATCAGGAGGAAAGTTATTGCAAAAATATATGTTGATCCCTAGACACTTTTGATGTGTGTAATTGGCTTCGGGCCAGTAATTTCATCTCATTATGAAATGTAACACAACACAATAAAAAATCTGTAGGTATGTACGTATATTACTCGGCTAGCTTTCGACACATTTATTAGATGATGATGACTAGAGGCCGGATAATTATATTCTGCCTATCATTTTTCCCAGTCGCCTGCCTATCTGACTTTCAAAACTCAGTGAGTACTGGAATTTATAATACACCTTGGTAAGACTGGTTGTCAGGCTTTTGGGCCACTGACTACGTGTGACTATCATATTATGCCAAAAAAGTATGACATAGATGTCGAAAAATACAACAAAATAAGTGAAATAGTATATTTTCTTCAACATTTTATTGCCCTTGTTTCATATTATTTGTGGTCAAAAACTGTTGCACTAACAGTTTTTATTCTTTCATTCTTCTCTGTCATGCATTTTTTTTTTTAAATGAAATGAAATGAAATGAAATGAAATGAAATGAAATGAAATGAAATGAACTTTATTCGCTAGAATTGTAGTACAGTCTTGATGGTCAGGTTTTGTAAGAGTAGCTCACACAATTCGCTAAAACTAGCATGCAAAATATATTAAAAGTGAATTTATTAATTGGTAATAATTGGTATGTTGTAAAATTAAGGATGTCAATAGTGATATGTCAATAGTAAAATGTCAATAAGTTTGCATCAATTAGAATAGGAAAATGTCAACGTAAATCTTTTAGGTTAAGGTACTCATTCACAGAATAAAATGTCTTATCGATAAGCCATCTGAATAATGCCGTTTTAAAGCGATTTATTGGCAGTTCCCTATATGATTTTGGTAGTTTATTAAATAATCTTACAACCATTGGAAAGCAACTCCTGTGAAATAAGTGGCTTTTCATTGGAGGAATAATGAGTCTGTCAGGATATCTCGTTTTAAAAGTTACAGTATCCCCAAGACGCTGAAATAGTTCGGGGTGTGTTTTAACAAATTTACAACATTCAAAAATGTACATTCCAGGAACTGTTAATATATTTAGTTCTTTAAACAAAGGTTTACATGAAGTCAAAGGTGGCACATCACAAAGAGCACGGATGCATTGTTTTTGGGCTATAAATACCCTATTTATTTCTGTAGAATTCGGATTTTATTTGTAACAAATAAAATCCGAATAACATACTGAATTCAAAACGCTTTGCAAACGATTGTTACTTGTCTAAGCTCTTGCCCTGAAGCTCTATTGGGACACAAAAAAGCTTTTAAGTACACCAAATGATAATTAGAGCCAATGAATTTAAAATTTAGGTTCCTTATCTTATGGATAATTCTGAATTCCGAAGTAAATTATATTCTTACATGCCCTAGGGATATTGTAGGGACAAGTCGGGGCTTTTAGGTGAGCCAAATGATAGCGTAATTCTGAGAAATTAGAATTGGGAGACCTACCTGATTTTGAGGGTTATGATTTTTTTATGTTCTGATGATCAGTCTCATCAAGGAGTATCGGAATAACCAGTACTAACTAGGTTATGGAGGTCAGATAGGCAGTCGCTCCGTGTAAAATACTGGTATTCAGCTACATCCTGTAAGAATGGAATCCGAAGGCTAGGCAGATGATGATGCAGATTTTTTATGTTATGAAATAGGCTAGTAAAATTAGTATTTTTATGACGGTGTCACCCTGAAATATCCAGTATTTGATTTTTCTGTGTAAATACGAAATATTTTTAACAAAAATACTGTTTCATGCAGCAGTTTTTATTTGGCAGTAAGCATAGATAAAGCGATCTCATCGCCTCTTTTTTCGCAAATCCCTAAAAGATTGCCATCGTAAAAAACAACCCAGAAATCTTCGAACCAGCCAAACGATACAATTAATTGTTAAAAAGCAATCGAGTAGCACTCACTATAAGCACTAACCACCACTACAGAATAAAAGAGGCAATTAAATTGCCTCCATATATCGTTGGCTCAATCTATTAAAACCCCGTTAAACGGGTTAGAAACTCGAAAAGTAGTAGTTAGTGTCCAAGAGGCTCATTCAATAGATTCGAATAAGTGGTCCGTTACTCGTCCAGTAATATCCGGTCTGAAGCGGAAAAAACTGGATTAAAAAAGGTTAGGTTAATGGGCGGAGCAGTGAAAAGTGATGCAATTACGGTAAATTGATCCCAACCTTTGTTCTTTCACTCTTGAGGCATTGATTGGTAATGGATCCTGTTTTTTTTTGTGTTGCCTGTTTAGATATACATTTTTGTGTACCTATACACCCTGTTAACAAACCCTTAACTGTCAACTATGCATTCACAAGTAACTCTACGCACAAATGATTATTATGGAACGACATTTTTGGGGTGAACAATTACGTCTTACGATAGGATTATTTATAATATGACTGTATGTAACGCACTCAAGAAAATGTGCTGATGTTTAAAGGGTGTAAAGTAACCCATCACACAGCCGTCAACCAAGCATTCTGTACATCATACTAAGTACCCCTACGCAACATTTTTTGCTGCGCATTCAATGTAGCACTCTTAAAACATTGTGCTAGTGGATGCTTTGAATAGTAAATGGGTCATTGAGGTAATTTAAGTAAAGATATAACCTGAAAAACTAGTATTTACAAAAACAGCTTTAAAAAATGTTGGAAAAATTTCTATATCTCTAGTACCTACTATAGTCTAGTTACAAAAACATGATCGAAATGACAGTGAGAACAAGTGCCTTTCAGTTTCATTGATGGTACTTTTACACCAACTATATTTTCAGAACGAATAAAATTCCACCAATGAGTGTAAGTACGTCCTGAGTACGTCTTCTGTGAAAATAATATCGAAGGTTTCAATACGCCGACGTCCTAGACTATAGGTTCAAGAACTGCCAGTACCATTATTGCTATTAAAATTATATTTTTAGACTAAATAGACTTGGTGTTTGGCTGCAACTCGACTGCTGTAAAGCGATGACGCGACCTAGTGTGGAGCACGCCTCTATAATTGTAGAGATGAAATTTTATTTATGTTCTAAAGTTATCCACTAGCAAGCGTAATGATTTTATTTACTTTTTTTGTTGTTGAAATATTATCATTTTTCGTTTTCCGCTTCCATAATTTTTCCTCTAAGCAGATTATACATAGGCTTCCTCTAAAAGATACTTACATCAAAACGAAAACACGCCTACGGCGTCTTAAACCACAAGACCGTTTGTCCATTTACAAAAATAACATTCAGAGGATTTTGCTTATTGAAAATCAATGGCCAGCTTAGGAGGTAAGTCGTACTGGCTTTATCTCCTTAATTTTAAAGTCAAATTCTTAATCCGCAAAGTATTCGGGACACGTCTGGCTGTGGTGGCCACTTTGCGTTGCAAATGCTGCGGGCTACTGCAGGGTTAAGGTTCGTAGTGAAAGTGGGGTTATATAATTTTGGGAGCTAATCATCCTATGTATCTTCTTGATGTTGTGTATTGTTTGAGGAGTATTTGACGTTGAAATTGTCGTGGGTTTTATAGTTTGTGCAAACTTAATGTTAACCCGGAAATCTAACAACCAATCTTTTCAAGGGTCCCACCGAGTCCCCCCAGTCCCACGGGGATTTCGCTCTATGTTATACTGATATTCTGATGTATCCAATAAGACTAGAAACTGAGACTGGACAGATGCTGATGCATTATAGCTTTATATTTTGGAGTTCAAACTTTGGTTGTTTACCGTGACAGAAAAGATTAAGGAGGACTGCCTCGGAATTCAGTGGTCGCCAAACACTAGCCGAGTAGTAAGTTTGAGGTTCCATGTCCATGTCAAACAAAGTGTTACTGGGGTTATTGATAGTGATTTGAAATTACATCCCGGAGTTTTGATTTGTACCCGGATGATGGCAATAGGCCCCTAATACATGGAAGTTAGACGTACGCAGTGTTGGTGCAGTGCCTGCGCCATTAACTGCTACGTTGCGTATCGTGAGTTTGATCCCCGCACGGAGCAACAATTCGTATGGCCTACAGATAATTTGTAAATGCACCCACGATACAGGATAAATTCATAGTGCGCAACGTTACTAAAAAAAAAACTGCTGATAATATGTGGGTTTGCTACAGGTTATCGCCCCTACTTTGGTTGAAGAAATCTCGAACCCTTCGTAAATCTAACCACTCTGTTATTAGACGGATTAAATATTTAAAAATAACATTTTGGTCTAAGTCTCTTTATCCTAATCATCTCAGAAGTCACATTGGAAGATTAAAGCGACGGGTTTTAGAATTTGATTAATATAAACTTGGTAAACTTACAAATTGCATTAAGTTTAAGTTCAAAGATAGTTACAAGTCTACAGATCGGATTATTGTTTAAGTTAAAAATGTCAGAGGATCAGATTAGGACGAAAAGGACCTTAAAGGGGTAACATAGCATTCTGTGTTTTATAAATAAAGCTATCATGTAAAAGTGGCTCTCAGACTTTCAGGCTTCTGAAAACCTATAACGATTGCCAAAGATCTACAAGTGACAGCCGGGAACTACAGTTTAAAGATTTTTCCGAGGCACATCGGAGCCTCGGTATGATAAGATAAGATAAGATATTTTTATTTGCTTATAACATGTTATACAAGGTGTTATTAAAAGACATTAGATCGAACATGTTTTGCTTAAAACTAAAGCGTGCAAACTTATATACATTTTGATATTGATTTATATTATTACATTGAATTCATATTAAAAAAGTCATTAATGCTATAGAAATTATTATGATTAAGCCATTTATATAATTGGATTTTAAATAATTTACAATTTAATGTTTTTAACATTCTTGGTAACTTATTATAGAGACGTACACACATAGCCAGAGAGTTTTTATTAAATTTCGCTGATCGAGGAAGCACATCCAGCACAAGTCTGTATTGGTCACGCCTACTACGAGAGTTTATTGAAATGACGTTCCTCCCATTCACGGAGTGACTGCAGTAAGCGTTGCTTAACATTGAAGTTCAGTACTTGTAACATTATTATTGAGCCTACTCTACTTCTACTAACTCTTATTACCTAACCCATAACAATACAACTGAATTATTAAAATATATACACAAAATAAAATAAAAAGCCTTTTTATTTCAAACTTCACAGAATAATGTTAGTACAGTAAAACCTCTGGAACTATGTATGTAGTATTATTGACGTAACCTAAACTTTTTGATCCGCGTTCTCCTTTTCTAGTTTAATAAGATTCTGAATATCGTATACAGGACCGACCAACACAAATAGGCTGTTAGCAGCCACTCGAGTAAACAACGTACAGACCTGCTCTTGATAAGCGGTTGCACCGTATTTTAAAGTCAAATCGCCAATCGCAAAATATTCAAAGTTACCCCCACTGTTCCGACTTGCAAATCGTATAGCTTTGTTGTTGTTGGCTGTACTTACTTGGGATACGAGTTCATGTTTGGTTTGTGTAGCTGTTTTGTTGTCAATTTGTTGGTTGTTACCTTCAATACAAGCCTTTAAGTTCATTTCGTCCCATTGAATGTCATATTGAATTTAATGAGTTTATTTAGAACTTAAAGGTTTGTATTTTTGATTATAATTACAAAAGTCGCGAATCATATTTTGTTTATCATAAAAAGCCTGACATTGAACGGCAAATTGTAAAAAAAACTAAGGCCACCAACAGTATTTTTTCAGTATTTTTTCTAAAATATTGAGTACGTCTCTGAGACGCCCTTCAAATTTACTATTCGAACTTAGCATCAACCTAAAATTTTAGGAGATGCCACTATCTATGCAACACACCACGAATAGTATGGTAAGTGCCAAATAAAAATAAATATAATATATAACAAAGGGAAATATGTAAATAATAAGTAGCAATAACCGGAATAATCAGAACCTTTGTGTAGTATATTGTTAAATATATCAAGTATCTAGTCCTTATCTCTGACTAACTTGTGTCCACGGCTTTGCACGCGTCTAGTGTGGTAATTGTTCCACAGAATTGAACGTATCTACGGGGATAAAAATCCACGTAAATCTTACAATCTGTATGCGAAATTTCAGCTAAATCCATTTCGAACTTTTTATGCGAAAGATTAATAAATAGTAGATTATTAACCAAGGGGATAAAGCAGTGTCTTCTGTCGCGGGTGACGATTTAAATCGCGAGCGTAACGAAGGACTCGAGGTTTACTCCCGAGCGTAGCGAGGGTGTTAAAAACTTAAATCACGAGCGAAGCGAGGGATTTAAGACGAGTCCTGAGTGTAGCGAGGGATTTAAGTTCACCCAAGACTAAGACAGCTTTATCACCGAGGAAAATACTCTACTTTTCGTACCATTTGCGAAAAAATTAACACAATAATAATATGAGATAAGCATTTATTAAAAATAATGACAATTAAAAGTAAAAGTTAACATTCGAAACATTGGTCCAATTATTGATAGAAATCACATTCTCACCCTAGAGGATGAATGAAATTCAGTACAATTTTCTTTCCCTGTTTTTAACAGGGAAATATTGTTATGTTCGCTTTTTGTGGCATAGAATGTCACTTTTTTGAGCAAGTGGTACGAAAATTCCATTCATGTATTCATTTTCTCAAACTAAATCCTCTCACAGATTTATCAGACATTGCCAATTGGCATACTGGGTGATTTGACAGAGGTATATCTGAACACCAACATTACAGTTATATATCATTTTAGTAGAGGTCGGGGGTATTGAAATCAACCAAGGACAAATTCTGACTCCGTGGTTGCTACTGAGATTCATCATCATCATCATCATCATCATCAGCCTATTAATGTTCCCACTGCAGGGACTCAGGCCTCCTCTCTTTGAGGGGATGGGCTATAATCTACCACGCGGGCCCAATGCGGATTGGTAGATGTCACATGTCTTCGAATTTTTTGGTTCTAAGACATGCATGCTACTGAGATTACCGATGAAGAATGCCAATAAGACTTGGCCTGGCTAGGTAAACGGAAACAGGACCTCGTACTCACTTGCTGGAGTGTCTGAAGTTTCCCAACACCTGCACTTTATAGGACCTACCCCACCACGAACACGAGACCACAGACGCCGCGATTACCGTGGCCACAAACCAGGCTAAAATCACCCACGTCGACGGCGCGTTCGTGTTCCACGCGTACCTAGGCGGGGTTACCCCGATAAACGTCGTCAACAATAGCGTTTTACTCGTACATGGAACGGATTTAAATTTTGAAATAAATGTATTACATAGTTGACTCTTCGATCATGATATGTCGGGCATGCGATACACGATTACTTACACTTCACTGCATCCAATTAAATCGCAAAGACATGTCCAAATGATGGCTAAATAATCGTTTTACTTGAGTTATATTAATATTAGGCTTTGAAAAATAAAACTTATATCATAATAAAGGTCGTAAAAAATGTGTATTATTTCGGGTCACATAATGTATAATTTCTTTATCATTTTTCTCCAAGAGAGAAAAATTGGTTGCCTGTAAAGTCGGTATACGGGCGAAAGTTTTACGTGACAACGACTTTGAGTGGTAAAATAATTTTAATGTGAATATTCATTCGTATAGTAGGAAGAAGCGTGCCTTTCACTTTTTATGTCTGTCTCTCTCGCTCTTAGGCGGGCTAACCATGCCCGAGTGGAAGGGACGCGTGCCTCTCACTCGCTCTCATTGTGAGCGCATAACGTGAGCGGAGCGTAACGCAGTTTCTTGAAGTGTCACCCGGCAAACCAATTTATAAGACGTTGTCACGTCAAAAACAGTGAAAATTTAGGCATTATATCGCTCGCGCGGCAGGGCGGGGGGTGAGGTCGTGCGTACATAAAAACAAAGTAGGGTAACCTCGCCTTAAAGATGTCAGCAACATTGCAGGGACAAGGGCCGACGCCTGCTGGGGCTGCGGGTTGTTCGAAAGAGATACAGCGGCACCGGAACACAAAGGGCCAAGAAGGATCATGAGTGGTTTTTAGTCAGTAGAAGTCTGACACTCCCTTCCGCCCCACCGAATTAAGAAAAGGCTCGAAGAAGATAAAGCGCTTGCGACCACTAGACCAATTTTATTTACCCTAATGCAGTTTCCTTCACAAGTCATTATGATTATAAAGAAAAGAAAAGCCACACTTAGCACATGTATCAGAATAAGAATATTCTGCTCTTCAAATAAAAAAGGCGGAAAATAAATAGCTTTTATGACGTCATTAACTTTCATTTATTGCCGCTTACTTTAAAAGCCTTTTACGGTCTCCTGCGATACATAATGCAAGTGCCATGAGAAATATTTTAATGGAATTATCTTTAATGTGATTTTTTTTGGCATGGTTAAGATTAATCAGTACACGATGTTTCCACTGCTTCGAAACAAATATCATCATCTGCCTAGCCTTTTCCCAACTATGTTGGGGTCGGCATCCAGTCTAGCCGGATGCAGCTGAATACCAGTATTTTACATGGAGCAACTGTCTATCTGACCTCCACACCCCAGTTAATAGTAGGTAAAACGATACAAGTATACTCAGCCCAGAGAGAGTAGGTGGATGCCACATTTGGTTTCGGTTCTAAGACATGCTGGTTGCCTCAGGAGATCTTTTTGATTAATTTGAGAGCAGCGGTGATGAAATTGGTATGCCGTGTGTCTGTTTATGAATAGGTACATTGCCCCTACCATAAATATGTTTTATCAGCTTTTTGTTTTAATTAAGCTTAATTGATATTATGAGCAATGTCAGCTTGATTGAACTGGTTTGCTTCATAACAATAATATTTTAAAATCTAGCGACACGCCCTGGCTTTGTTTGGGTGCTATGTAGATCTTGTTGATCTATTGCTGAAAATTGTATGAAAATCCGTTACGGGTCAATCTTTATAATATATGAGTAAACCATTAAAAATTTCTGAACAGCTTACTCCATCCTCATTCATTATTTTTTTAACAGCATCGGGTGACTTCAGCAGACTCAATGATTCTTGTCAGCAGCTATCATGTCATCCAGAGAAGATCAATGAACTGCATCCTGAGGGTACAACGATGATTCTTTACACAATCCCACATTGTCCATTCACCATACATTGTGAAATATATAAGGACAGGATGTCTATTTTATGATAGTCGATAAGTGAGTAAATACCTACACAATAACAGAGAACGTATTCGTAATTGTCACCGAAATACAAAGATTTACAGACCTTTTGACATCCAGCGATAAATATGTATAATTAATTTTATCATTATGGTCCTAAGGCTAAAATTGCATTTGGCTGTTCAGCGGTTCAACCGCTCTACTATGGGGTTGTATGAAACTATTCGAACCATTTACGAGCTGCGACGGTTCCGCTTATAGTTTCCGAACATATTTCGCTGCAAAGTGGCTGTTCAACACAGTTGAGCGGTTTAACCGCACTGTACAAATCAAGCCTAAACAAGAAATCTTTTTTTGAGAATCTTTTAAAATATTGTTTGTAGTACAAGATGTTTTAGTTGTGAGCCATCTTATTTAATGATGAAGTACATTATCTTCGGCATATTTTTGTTAGGTGAGTAAAATATTATCTTTTGCTGGATATAAATATCTGGCGAATTATAATAAATTACAACATGTCTCTTTAAGGCTAATTGATAATTTTCTTTACGTAAGTCCATGCTTATTTTTATATTTACAGGCATATTACTGCCATCAACATCCTGTCATCGAATCTTCTTCAGAACAGACTATACATACTTTGAGAATTTCGATGCCTTTTACAAAGTCCACTGGGAATATAGTATTCCTTTGTTTTCATCATGGACTACCGCTTTTAATGATTGTGCTGATGAAGGAGCTACTCTGTTTTATCCAAAGGACGAGAGAGAGTGGACAATAGTGAAGAACTTGACAGATTCAGTGACTGATCTATCAAATGTGACAGACATCTTCGTTGGAATTCGTGACGAATTTAATCTTGGAGAGTTTCTAACCATTGATGGTAAGAATCCATAATAATCATTTTCATCATCATTGCCTGGATTCATCTAGAGCTAGGTAAAGACGTTTTCTTGCTTTTTGTGCCATCCTCAACCAATAGTTCCCCTGACGGTAACAATGTCGTCTGCCTATGTCTTCACCAGCCGACCTACATTTTTTTCCAGTATTTTGCCAGTCAGTCACAACTTTGCTCGTAATTCACAATACCTATGAATTTCCAGACCATCACTTATAGTTCACAACCAACCAAAAATCTGCTACCTATCGTTTAAATTTTACTGTCTCCGTTTTCAGGACGCTCATGGCCCGCTTCTCTGACATTGGACACTAATCTGCGACCAGATCCAGAGAATACTAGCAGTAACTGCATCGCAATGAATATAGACAGTGGATTGTTCAAAAGGGTTAATTGCTACAACACACCAGATACGACGTTACCGTTTGTCTGCAAGAAAATTGAAGAAAAGACTTGTCCAACTATTGACCGCGGTATGTGGTGTTTTGTTGCTGTTCCTAATTCATCATTTCCCTGCTCATATCCCAATTTATTTGGGGTTTGTACATATATTCTTCCGTATTATTTTCTCTGGCCTTGTCATTTTTAACAGTAATAGTCTAGACATGTGACCGTCGTACTGCCAAGTCACAGATCTCGAGTTCAAACCCGAGACACGCACCTGTGATTTTTCAAATTCTTGTGCGCATTGTATTAATGTAACTTGCTTCAGTAAAGGAAAACATTGTAGAAAAACCAGCATGCCTGTGACATATTTCTCAACGTCATTTAAATAAATAAAAAGAGAAGTCCTGACTGACTGACTGACTGACTCATCAACGCACAGCCCAAACCCTTGGACCTAGAAAGCTGAAATTTTGCACAGAGGTTCCCTTTATAATGTAGACAAGGAATAAGGAAGGGAAGAATAGGGGCGGAAGAATAGGATATTTTGAAATTCAATCCCTAATTCACGCGTCGATGGGAAGAGACCAGATGGTATGACCATAATGCCATGGAAGTTGGGTAGGCCTTTGGTGTGGGATGCAACTTGTGTCGACACCCTTGCGCCATCCCATCTTCCTGGCACGGTGAGCTGTGCTGGGGCGGCTGCTGCAGGTGCTGAAAACCACAAACGGCGCAAATACAATAACTTAATTAGTAGTTATGTGTTTGAGCCGTTTGGGGTTGAAACACTGGGGCCATGGGGTCCGAGTGCCCACTTAATTTATCAGGAAATTGCCAAGCGGTTGGTCGACTCTTCACCTGACCAGAGGGCTGGAATATTTTTTGGGCAAAGAATCAGCATTGCCATCCAACGTGGCAATGCTGCCAGCCTTCTGGGCACTTTTCCTGTTGACAGCGGTGTGGACGAATTTTTTGACGCCCTGTAATTACTCCCCTTTTTGATACTTGTATATATTTTATTATTATCTTAGTTCTGTAAATAGTAGTTTTAAAATGTTGTAAATAAATATGAATAAAAATATCCCTAAGGGAGTTAAATAGGGGATGAAAGCTTGTATGGAAAATCGTCATTTTCACGCGGGCGAAGCCGCTGGCAAAAGCTAGTGTAAAATAAAGTCATAGGGCGGTATAAAAACTCTGACACCAATTTAAGCACTAAACCACACGACAAAAAGATCTTTCACAAAGTCGAATCGTTGATTCTTTTGTCTCGCTACTGTAACGCTAATTTGAACACTATTTCAGGTTACAAATATATGAACGCATCAAGAAAATGTTACAAAGTAAATAAAAAGCTAAAGCTATGGCAGGAAGCTATGAAGACATGCTTCATTGAGGGAGGAATACTGGCAGTTATAGAAAACAAAGCTCAGGCAAATGAAGTACTAGATATGGTAGAACTAGGAAAAACATATTTTGTTGGAGTGAGGAAAATCTCCAAATATCCTTTGTCTATTTATTACACAGTAAAAGGTATCGTAACAATTTTTTTTAACCTAAATTTAAAAATCTTTTCTTATAAAAATTGGTTGCAAAATAGTGTCCTCGATGCTTCAAACTACTGCTTAGGTTTCAAGCTATGAAAAAACATCAGTAAAGTATTCAAATATTGCTTGGAATATGACCCAACAACCTGGAGAAGGTTGTGTGAATTCTCTGGATTCAAAAAATCCAAGACTTATGTAAGTGGCGACGAGAAGTTTGGATGGGGTCTATGTTGAGCAGGAAGCCTTTCGGCTCAGTAATATCGTTTTACTGTTTACAGGTAAAAAGTTCAGTGAAATATACCAAAACCCAGGTGGTTCAGGTGGAGAATGGTATGGGACTGTTCGCAAACAGGATAACTATCTTTACACGGACACAGCAGACGCTTCAGAGAGGTTACCGTTCATTTGCGAAATGGAGGTTGCTGTGAAATCAGAAAAAGAGAGACCTAATGCGGTAGAAGAAACAGGCTCTTTAAAGAAGTAATGTAGAAGCAACATTGACGGTATCGTTATTCATAATTAGTTCAAATCACTCTTTAATATCTAATAGCAGAGTGGGGAGACACCTCCTAAGGCATTTAAGTCGATAAGGTTTTGTTTGTCTACTTATATTTCAGTGTATCTTTTTGTTTCAATAAATCTATTTGACATGCACTTGCTTTTTTTTTATCCCTCTCTCAATATCTCCTGTATACTACGTAAGCTCCAAAATCTTGGTATACCCGACTGCGGCGTAGCCCAAAAGGAGGATTATTTGTCGTGTCAACTCCTAAAATACCAAAAGAGATACCGTTTTAACTGTGGATGACAAACAAACAGAAACGTGTGCTCCTATATGCTTTAACGCTTTTCGCAATAGTACGGGCTGTAACAATTTTGATGCCTGATTGCCTTGCGAACAAACATGTATAGCAAGGAAGCGGCTGATCTGCCCAATCGAGAGGCTCAAACGCGCAGTACGAGTCAAGCCTAAACATGAAATAAAAGTAAACGATTATATAAATATGTTTGTTGATCAATTTGCTGTAATATAGTGTGCCATCTTATACGAGTACAACGATGAAGGACTTTGTTTTTGCAGTATTTTTATTAGGTGAGTATTGTTTTCTTTTTAATTTTCGTAATTAGTAAGGACTTTTTATTTTGTAAACTATATTAATGTGTTTGTTTGTGGATTTAAGTAAATTTCTAAAGCCGTACAGAGAACGATATTTTTTACTAAATTGTAGATTTTTGTGCGCCATTAGAAAGCACTGATTTATTTTAACTAGCAACGGTAGATCATAAGGCGTGATCTAATGTTATTAAACGAACATATAATCATATTAACTATTCTCACAAATTCATTCAAACTCAGTGTAATTTTACCTTCACAGGCATATTCCTGCCTTCGATATACTGTCACCATGTAAAGTTCTACAGAAAAGACTACACATACATCGAGCAGTTCGATGCCTTTTACAAAGTTCACCGGGATGTGAGTGGGTCAGCTTGGAGTACCGCCCTGTTTGCTTGTGATGATGAAGGAGCTGTTCTCTTCTACCCAAAAGTAGAGAAAGAATGGAAATTGGTGAAGAACTTGACAGATAAAATGACGAACCTACCCAATGTAACAGATATATTTGTCGGATTGCACGACGAATTTAAATTAAGAGAGTTTATGACTGTTGATGGTAAGTTTAAGTACCTTTTCGGATACTTTTACAAGTTCATATTTTTTATACACAGGGATAGGCCTCTGCAAATGTTCCTAAAATAATTTCTTGTACCGGTCATCTTAGTTATTTTTTATATTCTTTTTGTAAAACTTACTTAGAGTCGTTTTACTTACTTCTTGTATTCTACTTAGCAAATCCCTTCATTTTGATAACTATAATTATTATAAGAATGGATAAAAAGTAACTAGGCCGTCATCATTGGGAGTCCGCCTTATTATTTACTAGCTTTTGCCAGCGGCTTCGCCCTCGTGAAAATGTCGATTTTTCATACAAACTTTCATCCCCTATTTAACTCCCTTAGGGGGTTGAATTTCAAAAAAACCTTCCTTATTCCTTGTCTACATTATAAAAGGAACCTCTGTGCAAAATTTCAGCTTTCTAGGTCCAAGGGTTTGGGCTGGGCGTTGATGAGTCAGTCAGTCAGTCAGTCAGGACTTCTCTTTTTATTTATATAGATTTATTTTAGATTTAGAATGACTTCACTTAGCCAACCATGCATTTTCATCCAAACAAAACGTGTAAGCAAATTGGAAACCAGACAGTGGGTCAAATGTCATTTAAGATTTTATAAAGTTAGTTAAGGTGAAGCTAATAAAATCGTGTTAAAAAAAATACAACCGTTGAAATTTTCGCCGATTTTCAGGGTACCCAAGCACTGTGGTTTCCGACAGTAGCAGCCCGCCGCACGACAATTGCATGACTATGAACATACATACTGGACTCTTGAAAGCAAGCAGTTGCTATAGAACACCCGACACATCGTTACCGTTTGTCTGTAGGAAAGTTGACGACGAGTCGTGTCCGACTATTGACCACGGTAAGAGATGTATCTTTATGTTCCCAAAGTAAACCTGTACTACGTTTTTTTTCTCTTGTGTACTAGATAATACCTACTTCTAATTTTAAAAGCACTACTTCCATATCACTGTGGTGTAAAACGAATGAATAAAATAAGGAATGAGTACCAAAGAGGAAGTCTGAAAGTAGCACTGGTTACTGAAAAGTTGTCTGTTAATCGGTTATCGTGTTATAGACATTATGTAACGAGAAAAATTTAGTAAGGAAAGTGTTGAGTATGAATGAAGATATATATGTCGCAGTGATATGATGAAAACAGGGAATTGGTCAATTCCCTAAGGGATTTGATCAAACCACGGAGGAAGATAAAATAACAACACGGTTTTATCATTTCCCTAAACAAATCTAGTGAATTGAACAAATCCCAGTAGTACTCCGTGACGCGCGCTCGCTTCGCTCGCATATTATATAACACTAATATCTTCTGTCCCCAAAGTGCCGGGCCTCCGCCGGCCTCCTTCGTCGGCCTACGGCCCGGTGCCCATGCCGCCCTTGTAGGATACTGGGGTGTCATCTTCCGGTTTTTGATGAAAAACCTAGGTTTTTGATCAAAAACCTAATTTTATGAAAAACCTGCGACATATCAGATTGATCATAAACCCAAACTAGTTCAGGTTTTCGATCAAAAATCTGGATTGTTACAGGTTTATGATGAAATTGAGTTTAAAATGTGACATCTTCCGGTTTTTGATCAAAAACCTAATTTTATGAAAAACCTGCGACATATATAAGAGTATATGAAGACCAAAGTAACGACGAATGGACTGTGTGTAGGATGATATGACAAGAAAGGAGGTGATTGCTACGATGACTAGTAGGTAGGTAGGGAAGTTTGGAAAAAGAAGACCTGCTGCGCCGACCCCAAATTTAATTGGTATAAGGGCAGAAGAACGATGATGTCTATTATATTATTATTATGTTACCAATAGGAAACGTTCAAGCGACCGAAACTTACACATTACAATTCCAGGTTATATATATGCAAAAGCGTCGAAAAAATGCTACAAAGTAAATAAGAAGGAACTGGAGTGGGAGGACGCTATGAAGACTTGTTTCTTGGAGGGAGGGATACTGGCGGTTATAGAAGACAGTGCTCAGGCAGAAGACATTAAACCAATGTTGAAGTTAAGCACCTCATACTTCGTTGGAGTTAGACAGCTTAACACTAACGGTGAATTTTATACAGTCAAAGGTTACAATATTTTCTTTTTCTGGTGCATTATTTATTGTAACAGTATTTTATAATGAAAAGTCACAAATATAATATCAGTATTTTCAAATTACTAGGGCTCTCGGTCTATTTATGCTGATTTTTAGTAACAACTAGCTGATGTCCGCGGCTTCGCCAGCGTGGATGTTGGTCAAATTATATACTAAAAACCTTTCTCGAGAACCACTCTATATGTTACTAGAAACAGCATGAAAATTGGAGCAGTAGTTTCTAAGTTTATTGAGAACAGACACGCGGAGGAGGACTTTATTTTATAATCATCATCAGCCTATAATGTTCCCACTGCAGGAACTCAGGCCTCCTCATTGGGAGAGTGATGGGCTATGATCCACCACGCGAGCCCTATATAGACACATATTAGGCTGAATATAATAAATAAAAAATCATTTTAGCTTACGTTATTGTGAATTTCTCAGTATCAGTTAGGTGATCTGGATTTGTTCGTGGTTGATTGCAACAGGCTCGCCCCTTACAGGGACTTAAATATAACTGGCAAAATGTGGGAGTACTATAATTAGGTACACCAATGCCAATCCCTTTGACGATTACAGTCGTGGTCGTTGGTCTAGTGGTCGAAAGCGCGACTGCAGAGTGTGAGGTCCTGGGTTCGATTCCCAGGTCGGCCAAAAAGTGCTATTGGGTTTTAGAAATTTCCCAGTAGTAGCCCGGAGTTTGGAAAGTGGGGGCATAATACCCCCGTGCCTCGGAAAGCACGTTAAGCCGTTGGTCCTGCGCCTGATCTCTCTCCGGTCGTGTCGGATTGCCGTCCCATCGGACTATGAGAGATAAAGGTACAGAGAGTGCACCTGTGCCTGCGCACACACTTGTGCACTATAATATTATTACTATATTATAACTTACGTGAATCCTTACATACATAGTATAAAACAAAGTCACTATTTTTGTCTGTCTGTTTGTCTGTATGCTTAAATCTTTAAAACTACGCAACGGATTTTGATGCGGTTTTTTTTAATAGATAGAGTGATTCAAGAGGAAGGTTTTAGTATATAATTTGAACGACATCCACGCGGGTGAAGCCGCGGGCATCAGCTAGTTATAAATATTCAAATAAGTAAACTACATTTTTTTTATAGGTCAAAAATTCAGTGAGGTATACCATAGCCAAAGTGTATACCAGCAGCCAGGATATAAGGAGTATGGGACAGTTGTTTATCGGGATAATAATCTTTACACTGAGTCTGTAGAAGACATGACAGCTCTACCGTTCATTTGCGAAATGGAAGTTAATATTTAAAGTAAAGGAGGAGAGGTGAGAAGGTATAAAGAAACACCGGAGAAGACCTACCTAGGCATTTCAGTTAGTAAGTGTGTGTGTGTGTTCGAATCTTTTAATTTTATATCTTTTAATTTTAATTTTACATAAAACAAAAGATTTGTCTATTTTAAGGTAAAATTGGATGTATGTTTGCTTTATTTTCAATTAATCAACTTGATATACTTATGGGCCTACTACACGCACGCACTTCCCCACAGTTTTCGTTCACACTTCACAGTACATCGCGCGTATGGTTGGTGGTGGAGTTATGAGAGTAGCGGCTGCGAAGGACCAATAAGCGTTGTGTAAATTATAGTTTAAGCGGGAGTGAATGCTGCCAACTGGTTTTATTTAGAGGGAACGGTATTAGGACTTACTTGCAGTTTGAAGGATCGCCTGTAACGATGGCTGACGACTGGAAAGCGCCGTGTAGAGGTCTTGAATGTGGTTTCTTCCCAGCACGTTTTTATTATTGTCCCACTTGTGTCGGCCGACACTCACAGATTGGTTACTTGGTTTTATGGTTGCGTCTTGGTGTATTTGCGGTGCGCACCGCAATAACTAAGCGGTATCGCGTAAAGAGGTGTTAAGCCGTTGAAGACAGTTGAAGATATGAATTTTAAGTGTTCCTCTTCATCATGGAGTGGTGGTTTTTCTTCATCACCTCGGAAGCTCGCGTCATTGGACGCTTGCGGCAATACTCCTTTCTCTTTCTGTCGCATGGAGGCGGTATAGGAGGGAAAGAGAGGGGTAGATAAAACCAGCGCAGGCAACATGACAGGAAATATAACGCGGTAAAAGTGTTTCGGATATATGGTAGCGTGTTGTACCACGTTCGGAAATATTATAGTAAAAAAACGTATGCTACATAAAACTTGCGTAAGCATCCTGCCCGGTTTTGAGGATATGTAGTATTCTCAAAAGGAAAGAAGTTACATTAAAACGGACTAGGAGAGAGAAAAATATTTAAATATGTTAACTACAGCTAAATTAGGTTATTGAATACAGAGTGAAACTATTGAGAAGGTAAAGGACATAATTTTACAACGGGTCTCTTGAAAGAGCCACTGCATGTCTTCACCATAGCAACGCGGGTTGTCCCATCCCTGCCGGGGAAAACCTCGGTGATTATGCCCATTGGCCAACGTAACGGAGGGACATCATCCTGATGCATGAGAACCACTGTACCAATCTTAATATTGTCTGTGGCATTCAACCATTTTTGCCTAACTTGTAAGTTATGTAGATATTCTATCCGCCATCTTCTCCAAAAGCTGCAAACCATTTGGTCAAGCAATTTTTTGCGGCAAGTTAGAGAACTCGTTGTTTCGGGAACGTTCACGACAGGCAACGAGGTCAACGGAGAAGCCATTATAAAATGCGCAAGCGGTTCTGGGTACGGATCCTCAGTCAGGACGCAGAGTGGTCTAGAATTTAGAACTGCCTCAATTTCAGTGAGAACAGTCGAAAGCTCCTCATAAGTAAGGAGTTGAGAACCGATAACACGGTATAAATGAGTTTTAATTGATTTAATATTAGATTCCCACAACCCTCCAAAGTGGGGAGCGCGTGGTGGAATCATTTTCCACTCTATGCGGTAGCGGTTAGCAAGTAGTTCTTGCAATTGAGCCTTGGCTCCAACGAAATTTGTTCCGTTGTCGGAATATAAGTAAGAGACAGGTCCTCTGCGGGAAATGAATCTTTTAAAAGCGGAAATAAAAGTGTCCGATGACACGTCGGTAACCAATTCAATATGAACTGCTTTGGTAACGAAACAAATGAACAAGCAAATGTAAGCCTTCTGACTTCTCTGTCCTCTACGTCTACATAACGTTACTTTAATGGGACCAGCGTAATCCACACCCGTGTGCACAAAAGCTTTAGTCTCCTGTACGCGACAAGCGGGTAAATCAGCCATCTTTGGGCTAGGGTGAGAAGGAGAAACTTTAAAACAAAAGTTACAAGCGTGTACTCTTTGTCTGATGACACCTCTAGACGAGAGGATCCAATATTTTTGACGTAACAAAGAGCTAAGAAGGCTTACACCGGCATGACAATAAATGCGGTGATAGTAGTCTATTAGAACATGCGTAAAATTATCATGTTTAGGTAAAAGAGCGGGATGCTGAGCTTCATAAGGAAGGTTCGCATTTGACAACCTGCCACCGATTCTAATTATGTTATGCTCGTCTATAAAGAGATCGAGTTTTTTAAACTGTGAGCGAAGTTTTTTACCTTTAATTTCGTCATAAATATCTAAAAAATGAAATTGTTGAATACAACGAATTAAATAAATTTCAGCGGTAGCTAATTCACGGACAGTAATTATCTGATGTGACTTGTCATAAGGAATAATATGCAAAAATCTTAAAATGTATACAATTATGCGCAATATTTTATTTAAAGATGTAATTTTTTGAGAAAGGCTATATATCAAATTAAGTTCTGATACGGTAGATACCAACGTTAAAGATTTATTATTAAACTCGGGCAACTGCTCGCTGCATGAGGAAACAAACGGAGTGATAGGCCACTCAGCAGTTGGGCGCAGAAGCCACTCAGGGCCATGCCACCACAAATCGTGATTTAGTAGCTGCTCAGGTAGAAGACCTCGAGACAAACAGTCACTAGGATTTTCTTTACCGATGATATGATAAAAATGTTTAGGATCAAGATTTTCTTGACATTTTGCGACGCGGTTGCTAACAAAAATGTTCCATTTGTGCGGTGAAGAATGAATCCATGAAAGTGTAACTGTAGAATCGGAAAAGGCAAATATTTTATTAATAGCGGTACGAGAGCGGTAAGTGTCATAAACTAATTTAATAAAGTTAGACAAAAGAACAGCGGCGCAAAGCTCTAGACGAGCCAGAGATACGACCTTAACAGGTGCAACTTTGGATTTAGCACACACCAAATTTACGTGAGTGTTACCATTTGTGTCAGTGACATGTAAGTATATGACGCAGCCATACGCATTCATGCTGACGTCAGCAAAACCTACTATATTTGTCATGCAACCCATAGTAACGGCTACATGACGCGGCAATTTTAAAGAAGAAAGTAGAGGCAGTTGCTCTTTAAATGTTTGAAAGAGAAGTACAATAGAATCGGGTGGAGTTTCATCCCAATCTGTGTTTAATTTCCATAATTCTTTTATGAGTAATTTCGCGAATACAACTACAGGAGCTACCAGACCGAGGACATCCCACAGACGAGCAATCGTGGAAAGTATGGAGCGTTTAGTACAAGTTTTATCCAAGTTAGATGTAGTAAAGGTGAAACAATCTTCGGAAGGAATCCATTTTAGTCCAAGAATTTTTAAATTATCCCCGTCAGAAAAGTTAATAGAAGAGCGATTGGAGTGTGGAATAGCCTTCAGTAGTTCCGAGGAATTACTTGCCCACTTAGTAAGGTCGAAGCCCCCAGCCTTAAATAAGGCGATAAGTTCAGCGGAAAGAATTTTTGCTTCCTCCAAAGTAGAAGTCGAGTTAGCCAAGTCATCCATGTATAGCTCATGAGAAGCGACAATGGATGCGCGCGGGAAGCGATGTTTTTCATCCTCTGACAGCTGGCGCACAGTGCGCATGGCTAGAAATGGACTGGGCTTAAGTCCAAACGCAACTCGGTTAAATTGAAATTCGCGAACAGGCTCAGCGGTATTGAATCGAAATAATATTTTCTGGTATTTTCGATGCTCATCAATAACAGCAATTCGAAGATACATCTGTTTTATATCAGCTGTAACTGCAATAGGGAATAAGCGGAAATTTAGAAGTAATATAAATATGTCAGCCTGTAAATTCGGCCCTGTGTGTAACAAGTCGTTCAATGACACGCCATTATGAGACTTGGCGCTCGCGTCAAGGACGATACGAACTTTAGTAGTTTGTTTATCATTCCTAATAACAGGGTGATGCGGTATGTAATAACCCGTAGTCTGATCAGCAGCGCTGGGTGTAGTTTCAGTTAAATAATTTTGATCAATATATTCTTGGATTATTTCGTTATAACTAGCGCGCAAAGCAGGGTCGCGAAGCTTAGTTTTTTCCAAATTAATTAAGCGTCGATAAGCGACAGCATAAGAATTTCCGAGTGAATCTGGATTCTTACAGAATGGTAACGCAGTACAATACCTACCACTGGAGTCACGTGACACAGTAGAAACGTACAGCTGTTCACACTCCCGTTCAGTGGGGCTCATAAAAGATTTTGAAGGTATTTCTTCGATATTCCAAAGTTTATGTAAAGATTCGTCTAATGATATAAAACAATGAGAATCATCTATATTTAACGCGGTAGAAAAATATGAAGCGGTATTTAAATCTGCGGATCTGTTGTTGTTGTTGTTGGAACTGAAGCTAGCGGGTACCTCACCCATAAGAATGTAACCAAACACGGTTTCAATTGCGGAAGGCGCGGTAGGTGAGATAATTTTATCGTTAAGTAATAAATATGGGAACAGCTTTGCCCCTAGAAGTAATTCAACCTCACCGGGCACGTGCCACAGGGGGTCCGCTAGCGGCAATTCAAATAAATGTTGCACTGCAGAGGTGTCAACAAAGTGAGATGGTAATTTATCCGTTATACAATCAACAACAAGAGCGGTTATTTTAAAAGAATTAGTTTTATTTTTAGCAGTAACTTTTATCTCAACGTAACCTATGATAGGCCGCGAAGAGGTTCCTACACCCTTTATAACTGAATTTGAAAGCGATATAATATTTAATTGCAGTTTTTTACAACAAGCTAAAGTAATTATGTTGTTTTGTGAAGCGTTATCTATTAAGCATCTTACAGAAACGTATTTATTATGTTTGTTGTCAACATAGACCTGTGCTGTCGACAAAAGTACAGTAGTGCGTTGCATGTCTGTGCCTAAGCGTGAACATGCACACAGCGCCACCTGTTGTGAATGCGTGGAGCTAGGCACAGCGTCAGTCGATATCGATCGCGGCGACTGCGATGAGCTCTGTTCCAGATGTAAAAGAGAGTGGTGTTTTTTATTACACGTTCTGCAAGTATGTATCGATTTACACTGTGATGCAGTGTGCGTCGCACTAAGACAATTCACACATCCACGTTTGGTTTTAATAAACTCCAAACGCGCGTTGGCTGAAAGTGACTGAAATGTTGGGCATAAATAAAGCTTCCAATGGTCATTCTTATTGCAATGTAAACAAGTTTGATTATTATCACAAGCAACAAAAGTATGTACTGTACTATCACGTGACTGATTACGGTATGAATTATTTTTGTTAAGATTTACAGACGAAGTCCGAGAAGAAATAGTTCTGTCTAATATTTTAACTTGCGATTTTATGAACTCAACGAAATCCGTATAAGTAGGAATATCCGTATCTCTCATATGCATTTCAAATAAATGTATGGTAGCGGGATCTAATTTTTTCAAAGCTAAGTTTAATAATATGAAATCCTTTATGTCATTAATTTCTAATTGTTCTAATGCCGAAACAGACGCGTGAAAACTTTCAATGAAACTATTTAGAGAAGCGGAATTATTAGTTGCGGGTTTAATATTCAATATATTAGACATGTAATGTGAGCCTAGTACTCGTTTATCTTGATACTTTTGAACCAAACTGTTCCAAATGGAGGAATAATTTTCTCCGGACGGAATAATTCCGGCAGTAATTTGCAATGCGGTTCCTTTTAAGTTCCCTATTAAATACTGCACACGCTGAGAATCTGTAAGATTTATATTACTATGAATATTTGATTTAAATGACTCATAGAAAACAGGCCAGTTTTCAATCCTACCATCAAAGAACGGAATCTGAATAGGAGGTAGTTTGATCGAGCTTCTAGAATGTTTCGCGCTGTCCTGTGACATTGAGTCATCTAATGACCTTGAAGACTTCGCTGCAATAAGTGAGCGTACTCTTTCCACGCGAGTGTAAACGCCGTCAAAGGACACCTGACTGCTATAATCGATTCTATGATCAGGATTTAATTGTAAACAATATGTATTTATTTTATCTATGTTGTCACCAAATTCCTGACGAGAGACTGAGAGTATTTGGGTGTCTGCCATGAACGTTTCCGACGATCGCAGTTCAATATTAGTCGTATTTATTTTCTTTGAAGTTTCATACAACGACGATAAACGCTCAAAGATTGCTTGATTTTTAGCTTGAAGCAATTTAACTTTCATTTTAAGATCTTCCATATTGGAATATTTCTAGAAAGTACAATGAATAAAATAATTTAGTTGTAGCGGGTAGACTTAGAACAATTATTTTTATTCTAAGCGGGTATACGTAAAGAATGCGGTTGAGTATAAGTTATTGGCAAGTTTGCCGAACTAACTCGCGACAATTAGCGGTTTTAATATTTACCTATGCTATTTCAATGCAACAGGAGGAATATTGAGTTGGTACAATGGTTCTCAATGAATAAGTATGTACCTAGCGGGATGTACGAACGTTAGTACACGTTCAATATGGTGACTTTACGAATTTAGGTATTTGACCTAAATCCTAGGTATGAGACCTATATAAGCTGATTTTTTGAATCCGACTCGAATGGACCAAAAACTTATGGTGGAGTTATGAGAGTAGCGGCTGCGAAGGACCAATAAGCGTTGTGTAAATTATAGTTTAAGCGGGAGTGAATGCTGCCAACTGGTTTTATTTAGAGGGAACGGTATTAGGACTTACTTGCAGTTTGAAGGATCGCCTGTAACGATGGCTGACGACTGGAAAGCGCCGTGTAGAGGTCTTGAATGTGGTTTCTTCCCAGCACGTTTTTATTATTGTCCCACTTGTGTCGGCCGACACTCACAGATTGGTTACTTGGTTTTATGGTTGCGTCTTGGTGTATTTGCGGTGCGCACCGCAATAACTAAGCGGTATCGCGTAAAGAGGTGTTAAGCCGTTGAAGACAGTTGAAGATATGAATTTTAAGTGTTCCTCTTCATCATGGAGTGGTGGTTTTTCTTCATCACCTCGGAAGCTCGCGTCATTGGACGCTTGCGGCAATACTCCTTTCTCTTTCTGTCGCATGGAGGCGGTATAGGAGGGAAAGAGAGGGGTAGATAAAACCAGCGCAGGCAACATGACAGGAAATATAACGCGGTAAAAGTGTTTCGGATATATGGTAGCGTGTTGTACCACGTTCGGAAATATTATAGTAAAAAAACGTATGCTACATAAAACTTGCGTAAGCAGTTGGTAAAACTGTATTACCATTACAAACCACACGCGCGATGTACTGTGTGCACCGTGTAATCCCGCAGGCAAAACTGTGGGGAAGTGCGTGCGTGTAGTAGGCCCATTAGTTACTTGTTTTTTTACCCCTCTGTTTATACCTATTACATTAAGGGTCAAACTGTACGCTGTTAACCTTTTAACGGCAACGGAACCCTTTTACTTCTTTACGTATTGAAGAACTCATATTGTGCTAGACCAGTAACTCACACAGCTCTAACATTTGCTTCGAGTAAATCTTGAAAGGTGCGAGAGGTTGTGCAGGATGGGCGGGATAGGAGGTGGCGCATATCCTGAACTGGATTATTTTTGGAAATGGGTCGAGGATATCCCATTTGGCCAGGTTGTATTTACAGCGGCCATCCTGGCCAAGCAATCGGTGAAGATACTTTCAACACGATGTCAAATTCTAACTTAACGGTGCCCTAAAAACTATTATTAATTTTCAGAAACAAAATAGTTATCGAGCAAAATGGCTATGACAGACGGATCAAAATGTGGAATCTCAAATTGTAAAAAGCAAAATTAAAAATTTTGAAAAAACCCACGACTGTTAAAAATTAATTGAAAAAAGGATAAAATAACATAAAACACCCACCTTAAAAAAACCCAAGAATGTCCGTCGGGGGCTGCCATTATATGAACTAGTTTTGCAATGTTCAGCTCCCGACGGACAATTTTTAACAGACGTGGGTTTTTTCAAAATTTTTAATTTTGCTTTTTATTTTACACTTTTTACTTTTATTTTTTTATCTAAGAACATGCACCAATCAAACCTTAACCCATAACTGAAAACTGAATCAAAATCGGACTTGTAGTTTTGGAGAAAAATGGCAACTTTGATTTGCACAAAAAATGTTTGCTGCAGCGCCCCCTTGTGAGTTGTCACCGTAACACCTATCTAAGAACATGCACCAATTAAACACGAACCCATAGCTTAAAATTGAATCAAAATCGGACTAGTAGTTTTGGAGAAAAATAGCAACATGTATTTGCACAAAAACACAAACAAACAAACAACCTCTCACCCCAAACGCATATACCGTCTCCGTTCCGTCGTGGGTAATAAAAGGAAAGACATGATATTTCAAGAATCGTTAAAATTCAGTCAGTTTAGTTCAAAATTCAAGCATAGTGATAACTTACTACACACAAGTGCGAAAAGACTCGATACATTATATAAGACTTAATTGGTTACCCACTGCGATGATCGCAATTTCCCCCGGGGCAAGTAAAGCATGTTTTGGTCGTACCAATATTTATTATACGACCATACTATATTATACGACCATACTATATTATAGTGGGTCTCACGCAAGCCTACATCACTGGCGGGAAATTGAAAACCATCGAATCATATTAGGGATTTGAGTGAATATCGTAAAAATATAAGCAAACGTTCTTCGAATAGTCCAACAGGATAAAATATTCCGATGTGGTTATGTGAATTGAATTTATTTTTATTAATATGGACCGTTTTGTCTGCATCAATAATGTTGGGTCTCAAAATGTTTTGCGCTAGGCATTGACCTCCATTACGCGAGATCTGCTATAAGGCCTACAAGCATAATGACCTTCCCTCCACCACCTCCACCTCTTCCTTCCTTCTTATAATGACCTTGACCTTTATCTCTACCCGAAGTAAACTTTTATGCAACCTTCACCAGCTACGACCAGTCAAGTTATTCATAACCAGTTTATACAGATCTCTCATAGTACGGGAAATTAAAATAAAGCAAGGCCGTAATATACTGGAAATATCTTTTTTTTTGGTGGGTGGGAAATAATGAAATAGATTCTCCCGCTCTCGGTGGAGTGGAAGGGAGTGTCTTTATTTCTACTGACTAAAACCCACCCATGTTTCTTCTTAGCCCTTTGTATTCCGGGGCCTAGGTATATTTTTCAAACAGACCCGTAGCTTCAACAGGCATCAACCCTTGCGAGACATCAACACATTGGAAGGGTTCGCCCTTCCACCCGGGGCGTTTCCCGCGGAGGCTAGGCTGGGACGAGAGGTTCTCTCTCTCACGTTCGGCTACCTCCTTCGCTATCATGACAGCCTTGCAGAAGGAGGTGACGGCGCGGCGTCGTCCCATTCCTTCTCACTCCGGGCAATGGACTGAACCAGGGCCGGACGCGAGAGGTCGCCGCCGATACTAAATGTCTGTATTGATGTGACTCCAAGTGCACGCCGAATGGCTGGGAGCTTTAAGAGTGTGTTTCAGATCGTCCGCACGATAACCAAAAAAGCTATACAAAAAAAGAATCTCCCGATATACGGGATTTCCAGGTTAGGTTAACTACACAAAAAACTATGGAGAAGTAATAAAAAAAAAACTGAAAATTACATTTATTTCAATATCAATGTCTACTGGTTCTATGCCACCATGCATCTCTGTAGGTTTAGTATCACATTGATTTTCTCTGGTTTATACAGAAAGTTCCATTTCACAAACGAATGGTAGTTTGTTGTCACAGTTCTTGGTTTCGGTGTAAAGAGTGTCGTCCCGATTCCAGACAGTCCCACAGTCAGAATTATCGCTGTTATAAACGTTTCGGTACATCTCACTGAATTTTTGACCTGTAAAAGAAATTATATGCATCACTTTCTTGTTTCAAAACGTTGATCCACACTAGGAATTTCTCCTGTATCCTGGGTGCGTTCACAGACATTTAAACTAACATACACAAATAGCCAGATTCGAAATGTGTAGGCCATACAAATATTTATGCCGTGCGGGGATCGAACCACACGTAGCGCAGCAGTAAACTGCTGCTACCTCAGATTAGCAACCCTATTTGTGGTGGTTCAAACTTCGCTTGAAATACTGTTAGAATAAAGTTCTAATCAGCTTGCACTACAAAGCGGTTGTTACGTCTTTCGCTGCGGCCGAATAGTGCGAAATTAGTGGTATTTTGCGATTTACAAAAAAACTATTGATTGGACTAAAAAAGTAAAACACTATGACTTTAGTATGTTGCTTGTAGAATTATTTGGCAAAAAAATCAGAACGATGACATGTATTTTAGTATGGTTTTTACTCGTTAAAAGAATTTTTAGAGGTATCTTCGCGATTTTTTTCAATCGAGCAAAGTTAGTTGTATTATGTTTTCACAACACTAGCATATCCTGAAGAATATCATATATTTTTCTGATGTTGATTACTGCAGTGAATCATATACTTTTACGCATTATAAAACTCGCGTTTGAGGTACCATAAGCTCTTAAGGCGGGGTTACCCCGATAAACGTCGTCAACAATAGCGTTTTACTCGTTCATGGAACGGATTTAAATTTTGAAAAAAATGTATTACATAGTTGACTCTTCGATCATAATAATTATGTCGGGCATGCGATACACGATTACTTACACTTCACTGCATCCAATTCGCAAAGACATGTCCAAGTGATGGCTAAATAATCGTTTTACTTGAGTTATATTAGGCTTTGAAAAATAAAACTTATATCATAATAAAGGTCGTAAAAAATGTGTATTATCTCGGGTCACATATTGTATAATTTCTTTATCATTTTTTTCCAAGAGAGAAAAAACAGTCAAAATTTAGGCATTATATCGCTCGCGCGGCAGGGCGGGGGGTGAGGTCGTGCGTACATAAAAACAAAGTAGGGTAACCTCGCCTTAAGCCACTGCGCCAACTGTGCCGTCATCTTCTGCCCATTCGCTTCTTTCCACCACAGTGACTAGATACCCGATGCTGGTGATAATGAGTATCCAAGTTTAGAATGAGCTAATAAGGAGGAATTTGTTTTTAAACTGACATGGTCACTACCATCATCATTAACACTGAAATCGGGATAATTCCCATGTATTTGTGTTGAGTCTCCGTTAAATAAGGTCCCATTAAAATAGGTGGACAAAATTTTAGAAATCATTCAGACCACAAAATAAGGACAATGGTAAAAAAAGAAAATAAGAAAAACGCATTAGATACTTACAAGAAAATAAAACAGCTAGCGAAAATACACTAAAAATGTTAGTTACCCAACATTTAAGGTCAAAAAAAATCACTTTAATCAGTGTTTTTTTTACTTGGTTAACTTTAGTTAGACGTACTGAACCCTGTGTTAAAATTTGTCCACCTATTTTAATGGGACCTTATAATATATTCTCTGGTAAATATTCCGTTTTAATTGTAAATGATAACACTTTATGTAGAGGTACTAAGATTTTCTGAAAAAAAAATGGTTGGATATTCTGCACAAATAAACCTAAACTTTTTTTATAATTATTTCAAAAAATCTCCTGAAAGAACTGTGGTTCTAGTTCTAAACAAGTTTTTTTACACTTTCTAGAATACTAGCTTGAGCGCGCGGCTTCGCCGCTTCGCAGAGATTGTCCCAAGAGTTTTATTGAAATCTGCTCAGCCGTTAATTCGTAAAAAGGTGACACATAAACAGTCAGAGTTACCTTATACATGCTCTAGTTTTATAATAATATCAAGTTTTTTTTTTTTTCTTTTTTTTTAAAAACGTTGCCCCACACTAGGAATTTCTCCTGTATCGTGGGTGCGTTTACAAACATTTAAACTCACATATACAAAGGGTTATATTTAAATGCACATCTGTTTAATTTTTCAGCACACTAGATAACTCCACTAATTAACTGAATGCATACCAGAAAAATGAATGCTGTGCAAAAAAACCAATTGATTAACTAAACATGTCCTACAAAAAAGTCTAAAAAATCACACAAAACGAGATGACCTTTTTTATCGAATTCACACCAAAAATGTAGTTAGTACATCGGATATATGATTTGTAAAACAAAAATACTAATTGCTTATCAAAAATACTAACTTGCACTCTAAATTGTACAATCTTACTACGGAATTTCTAAAACTGATATCTAATACGACCGTCTCGCGACAGTATCCTTTATGGGCGGCATGAGCACCGGGCCGTAGGCCGACGTAGGAGGCCGGCGGAGGCCCGGCACTTCGGGGACAGGAGATAT
This sequence comes from Diarsia dahlii, assembly GCA_949775195.1. Lineage (NCBI taxonomy): Eukaryota > Metazoa > Arthropoda > Insecta > Lepidoptera > Noctuidae > Diarsia > Diarsia dahlii. Next base: position 16,466,797 of record OX459205.1, read on the forward strand.
TAGTGTTATTTAATATGCGAGCGAAGCGAGCGCGCGTCATGGAGTAAATCAGGTGTAGGTTTTCCTTAAAAAAGTTTTAAAATGTTTGTTAGACTAAATAATTATTAGTTAAACTATTTAGATAATAGTTATTCGTTCAGTAAAAGAGTTCTGCAAATGCCATTAAAAAGGATACTAAATTTGATTTCTTTAGTGTGCATAATTTGTGTGCAAGTCAGTATTTTTGGTGTAACTTTAAAATATTTTGTTCGAAAAAAGGGAATACACAGATAACGGTTTAAATACATGCCATATACAAATACCTAAATACCCAGACCCGAAACAACTATCTGCAGGCCTTACAAATATTTGTTCCGCGCGGGAATCGAACCCGCGACACGCAGCGCAGCAGTCCAATCGCTCAGCCACTGCGCCAACCGTGCCGTGCAGTATGAATACAATAAAAAACTTTACCTTTTACTGTGTAATACTCAGCACCAGAGAACAGCCTCCTCACTCCTACGAAGTATTGTTGTCCATGTTCTACCATATCTCTGATTGCACGCGCCTGTCCACCATTTTCTACGACCGCCAGTATTCCTCCCTCCATGAAGCAAGTTTTCATGGCCTCTTGCCATATCTGTGGCTTTTTGTTTACTTTGTAACATTTTTTTGATGACCTCACGTATTTGTAACCTGGAATTGGAATTCGATGGTCGTTAATTTTCGTTTCATCATCATCAGCCTATAATGTTCCATTGGCCTCCTCTATATGAGAGGGATGGGCTATAATCCACCACGCGGGCCCAGTGCGGGTTGGTAGATATATGTCGCATGTTCGAATTTTTGTTTGCGTAAACCTTATTAATTGTAAAGTCTAGAACATTGAAGACTGCGATGATTTATTAATTACTAGGCAGGCCTCCCACTAGGTGGACCGATGACCTGGTGAAAGTTGCGGGAATCCACTGGATGCGAGACGCACGGGACTGGTCAATGTGGTGACACTTAGGGGAGGCCTATGTCGATCAATGGACGTCTTTCGGCTGAAATGACGAAGATGATGACAATGCAGGAATACGTCTTCACTTACCACGGTCAACAGTAGGACAGGATTCATCATCAAGTTTCTTGCATACAAACGGTAACGGTGCTTCAGGTATTCTGTAGCAGGAGTCCACATTGAACAGTCCAGTGAGTATGTTCATAGTGATACAGTTATGGTCATGTGGCTGCAGGCTGCTCTCAGCAGGCAGTGGGTACGGAGTTGAGTGCCCTGAAAGATAGCAGTATTTAGTTCAATGTTGTGATACGGCAAACTGGCACTGTTCACAAGTTGAGGTCGACTGTTTTTTAGCATTCAGCAAAAAAAAAGGTTGGTTGGAATGATAATTATGTGAAAGAAAAAAATTGTGTTTATTTGGCAAAAATACCCTAAAAATTAAGAATACAAATTAAAAATTATTAAAACTAATAATGCCAAAAGGGCCTCAGCTCAGCATAATGCCAGATGGCAACACAAAGTGCACCACCTGACGCTTGTTGCTGTAATGCTTATCCTCTACCTCTCTCTACAATGAAAATACTTGTAGTATCTAAGCCACGCTGACTAACTAACATCTTCTCTTGGTGGGGCCGTGGGTAACGTTTGGTAAGTATTTTATAACTTCCATGGAAGGTTTTCATGATTTATTTTAGTATTTAATTTATTAATTATACTTACCGTCAACAGTGATAAACTCGCCCAAATTAAACTCGTCGTGCAATCCAACGAAGATTTCTGTCACATTCGGAACTTCAGTCATTTTATCCGTTAAGTTCTTCACCAAAGTCCATTCTCCCTCCTTTTTAGGATAGAAGAGAGTAGCTCCTTCATCATCACAGGTGAAGAAAGCGGTATTCCAAGCTGTTCCACTAACGTCCCAATGTACTTTGTAAAAGGCATCGGACTGCTCGATGTATGTGTAGTCTTTTCTGTAGAATTGGACGTGGCGGGAGTATGTCGAAGGTAGACATATGCCTGTGAATAAAGAATTGCATTGATGAAACATAAAATCACGGTTGCAACGCTCGAAGGGTTGGGTACAGGTGAACCCTTTAGTACAAACAAATTTCGCCAGTTATATTTAAATCCTATGTTATAGGGAGCGAGCCTTTTGCCATCAACCGGGCACAAATCTAGACTGCGTGAGTGCTACTGAGAATTTCGTGATGGAAAAAGCTAAAAACACTGTGCCCAACCCAAGAATTGAACCATAGACCTCGTGGTTTGCACTCACACATGCGACCATTAGACCAATGAGGCAGTCAAAGGTACCTAATGTTTAGCGTTAAGTCTAGATTTTAAAACTCCTGTCTCCCTGAGTATATTTTACAAAGAACGGAAATATCAAAAGTATAAGAAACTTTCCGATGACGATAACATGAAGAATAGGAATTTTCCATTAATTTTTGTATCAGGTCATACAGCTACTTTTATAAGTCGTCGTTGGTAAACCATAGCTGGGCCTGAGCCTTCCAGGTATTTTATTCCACGTCGTGTGTAGCCAACCTTCTTGGTCATCGCACCACTTCTTTCTGGGCCGGTTGCCACCGAAGCTACGACAGCACCGTTCGTTCTCATCAACCCATATTGCGTGGAGACTCAGGTCCAGCGGCCACAGTATACACGGTTGACGTGACCCACCCAATCAGCTACAATAACAAATTCTTCTTCTTCTTATCGTGTGGGCAGTAAGGTCTAACGACCCTACACACCCTAGTAACAAAGTTTCTAAACCGCCGCAAGGGCCTCTGACATGATTCAACGTCCGCCATTTGGCGGCCGGGACCACCGGCTTAGACGTGCCTTCCGAAGCACGGAACCATATTTTTATCAGAGAATCAGGTGATTCAAGCCTGCAATGTCCTAACCAAACTGGAAACAACTTTATAAAGTATGCTTGCCGTGGGAATCGAACCCACGACCACCGGGTCACAAGGCAAACGCCTAAACTACTTGACCACGGAGGCAATTAAAAAATACAGAAACCACTTACCTAATAAAACTGCCGTGACAATGCACTTCATCTTCGAATACAATGCTACACTGAACTAAGTGAGCCTGATAAGCTCGCGTAACATTTATACAATCGTTGCAATTCTTGTTTATGGTCGGTTACGAACCTCGCATAAAGCACAAGTAGACACTTTTTTTATACAAGGTGATGTAATATAAAATTGGGTATTTCCTCGTGGTCATACTATTTTGTCATACTAGTATGATCATGAGGCCATGTATATCCTCATATTATCATTTTGGCACCTCCTGTCAAAAAATTAAATATATAGGGTGCCTGGTAATTACTGAACGGCTTGTTCATCAACCTTCCGATTTTATCTCTTTTTTTTGCTTCATTATCAAACATAACATCATGACTGTAATTTAAAAATGTTATAGGCAGAGTTATACCCGGTATGGTATGATCAGGGGGTCTAAAACGGCCACTTTAGCAGTTCATAATAGGAATTGCGTCAAAAAGCGTAAATGACCTTTCATAATAGTAACAGTGTCTGGGACCATTAAGGAAAATAGATCATAGGTAAGTAATAATAGGAAAACAATATGAATTGCGTTAAATTCGTAAAATGGTCACAGACGCAGTTACTATTTGAAAGGTCAATTCATATTCTGATCTGCTAAAGTGGCCATTTTAGACCCCCAGTACCTACACCAACATTTCGCCAGTTGTGTTTAAGTCCCGTGTAACAAAGGGCGAGCCTGTTGCCATCAACGAGGCACAAATACAAACTCCGGGGCTGCTGTTGAGGAATTGCTGGTAGAAAAACCGCACCCAGGACCTCATACAGAGCAGTAAAGTTGCACTTGCGTTCACTAGACCAACCACGCAGTCCTAATTATAATCAGTACAACTAACGTCATCTTCATATCCTGGTCCACCCACTGCTGGGACACCATAGACAGCCAGAACAGCTTTCATCTTCCTTGTTTCCTGGGTAACTAATATTTTTACTATGAGTTGTGGAGAGAGTTAAGTTGAGGGTTGCGAACATCTAAAACGAATGCGTTTGATCTCAAATTACCGATGTAGGTAAAACGGTTTCTGTACTCAAATGGTCTGGCCACATCTGTCGTTTGCCCGAGGAACTAAGGGCTAAAGAAACCACTTAATGAATCTCAAACAGCTTAGTGTGGGGACTGTGGGGTTAAAAAAGAAAGACATATCGAATAATAGAGTTACCTAATGGAAGAAGGAGAGCTGATATAGCGTAGATCTCATATTAATTGGAATAAGAGCCAGCAGGTGATGATAATCGTGACAGCATAATTATACTATTAATCTCATTGGAACTAGTTACCGGTATTAAACTGCTGCGCTGCGTATCGCGAGTTCGATCTCCGCATGAAACATATTTTGTATGGCCTACAGATAGTTGTTTCGGGTCTGGGTGTTGGTGTATGTGAGTTTAAATGTTTGTAAATGCACCCACGTTACAGCAGAAATTCATTGTGTGGGGCGACGTTTTTTTAAAAACTTCACAAACAAAAAAAAAACATACCGTATGTGTAATACTTTTTTTATCGCTGCATGTCAAAGGTTCCAGAAAAACGGTCTGCAAAGAACTTCATATATTTGTGCATACAGCAGTTTGTTTGTTGCTGAACTCAGCTCAGTGTAATTTATTTGTACCTAACGTTATTAATATGTAGGTCGTGCAAATATAGATGCATAGGTACAGTCGAACAAGGTAATAAGTATACAGGCAGAAATCTTTCCCGCCGGGCTGAGGGTTGTTGCACTCTACACAGAGCAGGAGGAGTCATTTGATGATTTCAACCCACCAAAAAATAAAAAAGGCAGAAACTTTATAATTCTAGTACACTGATTACAATTTTGTTTTATACAGTGTGTTGCATTAAGCGACTAATGTCAACGCTGTATCGTTTGATATCAGTCTCTAAATGCATCTGTATAATCTTAAAAGTAAATAAAATCTAGCTGGCTGTCTACTTATTCGCTTGTTCGACTATATTTATCGACTATTAAAGTATTCAGATATCCTGTTATTTATTTGTTTTGATAAAGCATAGTAGCTGCATCATTGGTCCACACAAGAGCATGAGTTCCTGTGTTCGATTTCCGGGTCAGGCAAAGAGTTATTGGGTTTTTCCATCAGGCATTTCTCAGTAAGAGCCAAGGAGTCTAGATTTGTGCCCGGTTAATGGCAATAGGCTCGCTCTTTGACTTGACCTCAGGATTTCCATATTTTTAAACAAAAAGGTCGATTTGCCATCTGTATTCATTTCATCGTACTATTTTATGAGGTGTTTGTAAACCAGCAATAAGCGCCATCTTTCAGCAGAACTCGAAACAAAAAACGAAACTGTGTCCTCAGTAGTATTCTAGTACTATTACACCACAACAGATGGCAGCACATGTCTACTATCGTACAAAACCATCCTGTAAACTAAAGTATAAATATGAGATTTTAAACTGACATGGTCACTAATAATATTATTGTAAAAAGTAGTAGTATTTTTTTTTTAAACGTTGCCCCACACTAGGAATTTCTCCTTTATCGTGCGTTTACAAACATTGAAAACCACATTCACAAACACGCCCCTGTTGTTTGAAATATCGGGAACTCGAAACAATCAGTAAACATGGTAAATATCCCGTTTTTAGTATAAACAAAGTCTAAATAAATCAGATTCTTTATTTTATTTGAGGAATGGTTATGGATCTTATTTTCTTGTCTTGTTCTTGTTTTGTGTCTATGTAGGTAAGAACAAAACTTTTGTCAGCTGTATTCGGCCATTTTCGTTTTGAGTCCCTATACTATCGACACTCGAGGAAGTACCTACTTATTAGTTTTTCAAAAGTTTCATTTTAGCTTAAACCATAGGTCCTGAATTTATTTTATTTAATTAGAGATAGATATTTAATTAGATTTCTTAGTATATGGCTCGCCCCTATTACATGGGACTCCATAATAATGGGCGAAATGTGGGTGTAGGTACTATTAGTACGCGTCTGCCCAACCCTTCGGGAATTACAAGTCTACAGTCATGAGCAATAATATCTATACACGCAGCAATTTTTAAAAGAGTTTTTCATCTACTGTATAGCCGTAGGTATTGATAAACGTTTTACTTATTCACGAACATGGTATTTGGAAACCATAGTGATAGAAATCGTCCTTCATAATCATCATCATCAGCCTAATGTTCCCACTGCAGGGACAGGCCTCCTCTCTAGGAGAGGGGTGGGCTATGATCTACCACGCGGGCCCAGTGCGGATTGGTAGATGTCACATGTCTTCGAATTTTTGGCTCTATTAATACATGCCGGTTTCCTCACGATGTTTTCCTTTACCGTTTTGAGAGCAGTGGTGATGAAATAAATTACACAAAGTAATGCACCTGATTGGGTTCGAGCCCACGACTCACTGTTCGTAAGTCGGGGCCGCTACCACTGAGCCACCACTACTCTCGTCCATAGATCAATGTATTACCCGTAATTTCACGAGCAATTAGTTTTTGAATGTTGCTATGTGTATACTTATTAGTGCTCGTTACTGAATGTGTGTAGGTATTCATCATGTAGATGTCTAGCCTAACATAGTAGATCTAGATCCACAAGGTAATAAAACAAATTTTAAACTTAAAATTATTTATTTTAATGACTGTGAGAGAGTGTAACATTATGAGCTAAATATCTAATAAATATGACATTAGTGATTTAATAAAAGTACAATCTAAAGCATAATATCATAGGTACTAAAGCCACACTATTGGCATTACTAGATGCGCTATTGTGGTTAATGTTAGGAGTAGTTTTCGGTTCATCATTGATACTCCTGTGAGAATGTTGATTGACTTTCTCTGGTCTAGCTTCATCTGACGCCATATCCTGGTCGTAGTTATGTTGAATCGGTTTAGCAGACACCGTAGCCAGACGGACAGTTGTAAATGATTCTTTATTGTTAGTTTCATTAATCTTGTTTGGCGTTTCAGTTTTCGCTTCTTTGGGTTTCGTAGTTTGGTCTACCATAACTTTGGGTGTTGTGTGAGTCGACCGCAGCATTTCATATTCTGTTGTGCGTGTTTTCGTTGTAGTTGTAGTTACTGGACTAGTAATTGCTTTGGTGGTTGCTCCTAAAGTTGCTTTAGATTTATCATTATGACTGACTGGTGCACGATTGTATGTATGCGTACAGTTTGCCAAATCTCTTATGTCAATGTAAAAGAGTTTTCCGTTAAGCTGTGTTTCATCATAGTATTCGTAGTCACCATTTTGTACTTGAGATTCTTCTTCTTCGAATACTTGAGCCGTGTTCTTCTCTGTATCATCGGCTTTGGCCCACAGTTCTCTTAGGTTGACTTCGGGAAAACATTTCAAGTTTTCTATAGCGCGCTTCAAGTAACCGTTTTGAGTCTTGTTCATCAGTGACATGAACCAGTCCAGGCGGCAATCGCAGGGGAAGTTGTTATCTGAAAGTTGAAAAGCAAAATTTAATATCTTTCTTCTATCAATACTTTTTTGATTGGTGGGTGCTAGCTGGCATGTAGTGAAAGTGGCAAAGTTTTGGGCTGGACTTAATGGATTCTTTGTGTATATTATTAACTTACACACTATTGAATAAAATCTAGTTCAGATACTAATGTAACAGATAGGTGTGTTACTGCAGGGAAGTTTGTTCCTCAAAGTATTCTTCCCAGCTAAATCACTAGGATGTGGCGAAGGGCGGTTTTTTTTATTTTAGCGATCTACTGTTTTATTTCAACTTATACTAATTTTGATAATTACCTACTTTTGAGTTTGATTAATGTATTATTTAAAAAAAAAATGAGTACCTATATTCGACCTACCTATATTCGTGCGAGTCTTTTATCGCTAAATTAGTAGAAAGGGCGACATATCACGCTATACATTTCCAGTATAACATGGCTTCAATGTTTATAGGTTTTCCATTCAATGAGAGATCTCCGCATAAACTAGTTTTGTATTCTATGGTTTGAATTGTCGCCATGCGGAGTAATTCGCACAGACCCTACACTATTATGTTATCAGCTAGGTATGATTGTCAATATGAAATTTGTGATTGGATATCTTCAGAATCTTTACGGGCGGCATACGGGTCGGTGATCAATATTTCCGTACCATTTGGACTCAATTTCGACACATTAGAGACTAGTATTTAACCAAGATTTAGAATGAACAGATTTTAAGTAGCTGAACTTAAAGTTTAAATTAAAACAAGTATGGCCTCACCTTCCACATCTAAGCTGCTAGCGTTGCCGTAGAAATTCTTCAATATCGGTGACATGACTTGCGGCTTCAAATCAATAAGCTGGTTGCTTTTCAAACTCAACATGGTCAGAGACTCCAGTCCTTCAAATGTTCTTACATTTTCTATATTCGTCAGCTTGTTATGTGCCAAATTCAAGGCATTTAATTGTCCTAATCCGTTAAAGGCTTTCTCGTCCAGCATTTGAATTTTATTTTCCTCCAAATTCAGGGTTTTTAAATTGATTAGTGGCGAAAATGTATTATCTCCGATAACTTCAAGGCTGTTGCTACTGAGGTCTAGTTTGATCAAATTTCTAAGCCCAGAGAAAGTCTCACTGTTCAGACTAAACAAACCATTTCTGTCCATTTCCAGTTCTCTTAAATTTACCAAATGCACGAAAGCTTTGTCGTGAATCGTCGTTATTTTATTGTTTGTCAAAAACAGTCTTTCTAAAGATGGCAGCTCAACAAATACGTCTCTGTTGATCTCAATTATCTGATTGGAGTCTAAGCCGATGATTGATAAGTCTCTATGATGGGCGAAAGCATGTTTTCCCAGTACTTTGATTTGATTATCGCTTAGCGTTATTTCTTCAATAAGGCTCAAATTGGCAAAGGCGTAAGCATCGATTTTATCAATATTACCATACTTGACGTCGATTTTCGATAATTTTTCCATGAATTTAAGAGCATTTGTAGGGATGTATGGGATTGCAAAGCCTTGGGTGTTCGAGATGGTTAGTTTGTTGATATCTTTCAATAATTCGAAACTGTTCCAAATTTTGTCATCTTGGTGGAGGTCCTTCTTTACCAGGTGGCAACTGGCGGTTTTCTCCTTATCCGTGGTTTGTGTGTGAGCACAGTAACACTGTACAGGATTGGTATTGTTGTATACGGGGTCGCATACATTTTTCAATGTATCCCTTTTTTGATGATGGTACAATCTTGCTTCAGCAAAGATTGATGTGGCGAACGCCAATGTTATTATTTTCCTGAACGCCATGTTTATTCTTTGATATTCCGCACCTGGAAATGAAAAAAATGCAATTAAGTAATGTATTTTAAATTGGAAGTTGTGAAGGAGACAGTTTTAAAAAAACTGGGACAATAATAATAGACTGAAATGACTTTCAGTTTGCTAATAACACATTTTTTTTACACACTACCAGCATCATCACGTTTGTTCGTTCGGTACATTAATCTCGAAAAGTAATGGGCCAATTCCGATGAGATTTCCATCATTCGAATATTTATGATTCGAGGCGGTTCCCGTTGTAAATGTTAACTTTACGCTGCCAGGTTATTGGAGCAGATAATGTTAAAATAATGTCGTACGGTTGTCATATTGTTGAATGTTGCTGGATTAAATCAATAGGGAACATACATTATTCTTTTAAATTCATACAATGCAAATGTACTCCCACTCTACTGACTAAAAACCTCCCAAATTTCTTCGTAGCCCTTTATTTCGAGCCGCGGCTCGACGAGCTATCTTGTGAACAACCCGCAGCCATAACAGGCGCGTCAGAGGCCCTTGAGACGGTTTAGAAACTCTGACACTAGTTGGGTCGTTAGACCTTACTGCCCACACGATAAGAAGTATCACACGGGTTAAACCTCTGTACATACATAACAACACTAATCATTTTCCTTTTCGAGAAGTCAAAACAACACAACACATACATAAACTCACACCTTTTTCCAATGGGGGTAGGCAGAAACCTAATAATGCCACCTCGCTTAGATCGTCACATACTCATTCTATCTCGTCCACGTTCATACATGTATCGGGTCATACACACGCTATTTGAAAATAATATAATATGATGACCTCTACAAAACAATATTGTTTTAGTTTATCAATATTGGAATATATTTTATTTGTCGGTCTGAGTTTAATACATTTTGAACCAAATTGTATTTTTTTTTCTTAATCAAATTGCCACAGACAAAAACAAATATAACCTACTACGGAACAGCATGAGGCTGCAGATAAAATGTAGAACAGTAGAACATTCATCCAAGTGATTTAGAAGAAGCGTTATTGGCAGTGAGCTTAACTTAAGCCCCGACACTCCGGCAAAGATCGACGGCCATTTCTCAAATGGGATTTAGTTAACTTCGTAACTTTGTACCAGGTGGTTGCTAAGGAAAATGTCTATATTATGTGTTATTTTATACAAATTGAAAAACTGATCCTTGTTTTTCGTGGAGAAAGAAGGGTGTTTTATTATTTATTTCGTATGTCTCTCTTTGCTACCGACCCATTGTATCTCAGGTTTTTTTATTGGGACAAACCCGCCACACTATTCCCAAACCACTGTAACTTTTGAAAGCCAGAATCAACAGTGACAAAAGCGCCGAGGGCAACTTAAATCTCGTGGATCCGCGACGAAATTATTGAACACGAGTAGGAAAACATAAATAAAATCAGTTCCCCCCATATCAGAACAGACAGACCTGTTAAAGTAGTGAGTTTGATTAAATTATTTGTGTTAGATTAATTTTACATTTGGTCAAAAATAAAGTTTTAACTACTTTCAGTATTCCTTCCCTTTCAGGAATTGAAATACTATTCTCTCAAATCTTGAATTTACTTTGGTTAGTAAAATGTTGTAGACTGCTTCCCGAGGTCCTGTGTTCGATTCCCAAGTAGGGCAAATTATTATAAGGTTTTTAGAAATTTAAAACTTAGAAGTAATAACGGAGTCTAGATTTGTTCTTTCTTGACGGCAATAGGCTCACCCCCTTTTTCATGGGATTTTATACACTACCAGCGAAATGTTCTATTGATGGTAACACCTCTGTATAACTCTTCTACTTTATTAAACCCTAGAAGGTCTAGGTACCCATATACATCCTAAGAACTTTCTATTAATAACTTGCGAATACGGCACAAAAGGAGCCGCCTTCCGACAGTTACCTGCACATGCTTTGCACCCATGAATACCTAGCTCTGTGACAGGTGCGACTAGTAATACCTCATTATGAATAATAAGTATTCTTGCAGAGTTCTATGAGTTATTACTATGGGCATCCATACCTGGTCGTGAGGAATACCTGTCAATTTAATGGTGGAAGTATTTTGTATCTGATATGCCACACAAGTTGATGTTGTGTATGGTTTTTGACAGTCACCTAACTCAATTGTGTTGTCAACCTCGCATTTATATAATAAATTTATAAACACATGTATTTACCAAGTTGCCTATCTTCGTTTATCGTTAACTTATACCCAAAGAGGTTTAAAAGACTTATAGAGTACATTTTGACTTATGACAAGCGGGCGCATGACACTGGACAGATCAATTACAATAGGATTACAATTTTTTCTATTTCTCGTTAACATTCGAATATCTGCTAACACCATACAAAACAAGTTGAATACAACGCTTATGGAATACTGAAACAAGATATTATTCATTTCATGCCTGAAATAATAGCAATACAAATACATGTTTGACACATGTCAAGTTTTTGACTTGACGAAAGCAAATCCAGTGCGACCTTCGAATTTGTTTCGGTGTTCTTTCTCACAGTAGTCAGTCAGATAGTAGACTCTTATGTACTTTTAAAATAGAATTTATTCACGTGCTAACGTTTGACACTCGAGATTTCAATTCGTAAACAAAAGTTCTCTTTTATTTTTTTTTGCGTCATAAATGTTATTTTTTGATAGAAAGAAAGAAAGAAATAATATTCTTTTAATAAATTCGCACACATGCAGACATTAATAATTTAACACTAAAAACTCAAGTATTTAACGAAACAATCCAACGACATCTGTTACCCAAGAACTAGGGTAATAATATTTTTGAGATTAACACAAAATTAGGTCGTAAATGCCACCTGTGCTCATGACTAACGCCGACTAAAACTGCCGTGAGGGTAATTACCTACATTATACCCTTCGTATGACTGTGCTTTACGTTTCCAAAAGTTTCTTCTGTAACAGGTTTTTTTTATTATAGAACCCTTTATTAAAAGGCAAAAAAAAATACGTTTATTTCCAGACACCGAGCTCTGACAGATAATTATGATAATTTTGTAAAAACATGGAGTATATTGACAGGTTTAATAAATAAATGAAAAGTAGCTAAATGTTTTGCCGTTTAGGAATGGAATATAAAAAAAATGGCTTAAACTAGCGAATGTTCGTATAGGTATTAAAAAATCTATCACCTGTCGTAATTCAATTGCAGTTAATTGAATTGATGAATTGCCGTTTTTTAATTGTTTAAAAATACTGATTAGTGTTTGGCTAAAATGCTGGTAATTGTTTTACTTTAGGGATTTTATTATAAATATTTTTTGCAGATTAGATTATCGGTACTTTTAAGCATCAGTGCCGATGTATACTGAAGCATATTTCCAGTTAGACATAATATTCAGGGAATAAGTCATCCTGGCACTCACAGCAATAAGATACTTCTAGATAAATATCTTGCTTGTTTAAAAATCTAAAATTAAACCATCACAGACCTTCAGTAGTTTTCCCGAAATAAAAATAAATAAGCTTACCGAATCTACTTCTAAATCTTTTTACACAAACCTGCATATTTACTAAAAACCTCTAAATCTAGACCAGTTACCAATATCAAAGCATATTTGCTGACAGCAAACCGCTGCATCTATAACGAATTGCAAACAAAACTTCATGCTGATTCATCAATTAACGTAAGACTTTAAAAAAAGTAAAATAAGGCTGTTCATACACGATTTCTACTGGTACAGATTCTAGTAGATCAAGCTAGCTGAAACTGTCCAATTTTGCCAAGCAACTTTGAACCTAATGCTTTTTAGTGATAAAGTAGAAAATTGGAAGCTTGATGTGCAGGAGTCTGTACTTAGAACAGTTAACAGCATTGAAATGGAACACTGATTGATGGTGAGAATTTAATAGACCACTCTGTGCTTACGTATGATAATAAATGGTACTGGCGCGTTCGGAGGGTTAAATAGGGCATAAACATACGGGCGAAGAAAGTTGAGCTTTTTTATACGGCGGTTTTTTTGTGTTATTTTGTTTCGTTTATGCTGTTTCTCTTGGGAGTTTCGCAATATATACCTATTACAAAAGACACAAGGGAAACAAGGTATAATTAGAGGCACCGCTTAGTGGGGTCACTTAGATACATGTTGTGCCTAGTTTGGGGCCCACGGCTACTTCTACTAATTTACTGTAAATCTTTGCTCTTTGAAATTGTTTTCTTCTATGTATCTCTAATTTGTGTGCGTCAATAAATTGATTTATTATATTATTATGACTTTTCCAACTATAACATGCGACACGACTTGCGGTCAAGTGACACATGCGATCAACATTTGTTTTCTTCACGTGACCACGGTCACGTCCTAACTCACGTTGCAGTAACTCGTGGTAAGCTCGATAAGCTAAATATTCATTTGTTTTGTCTGCAGTGGTTTGTCGAAATTCGCATGTCGTTTCCTTTGAGCCGCCTACTACCGTGTTCATTAACGGTTGACCAGTTTTGTACCTTATGACCTGAGTAATAAAAAATGGTCGGCCGTCTGTGAGCGCGGTAGTACGCGGTTAATGTCTCAAATGCAAGTCACACCGTCAAGCGTTTCCCGTCAAAGAGACTTCAAAGATTGCCCATGACCAACGGAATAATGAAGCGTCAACAACTCGAACAGTAAATAGTGTATTTGGTCATCCATACTATTTTGGGCGTGTAGTAAAGCTACCTCTAAAGCCACGTGCAAATCAAGTATCACCACAAACAACAAAACGGCAACTATTGCTACTTTGCGCAAGTCACTAAACATTTGAATCCCACGCTAGATTCGATCGGTATTATTCTTGTTTGGAGTACTAACGTATCAGGTTGCTTATCTAAATTGGACACAAAGTAATGTCTTTATTTCCTATTAGTTGTAACTGTTTTTACAGTACCAATACCAGTAGGATTAAATTTAAAGTGACCAGCTGATTTAATTTTGAAAAGTCATCAATAAAAAAAAAAATGTAAAAGTCTGTATCTGCTATTTATTCGTAGAAATTGTTGGGAGAGGAATAAGGCAGATGATGATAACGAAAATTCAAATCTTAACATCAGAAGCATAAGGTCGGATGTATAAAGCTCTCTGTATTTGTAAATCCGACTTGCTTCTAATGTCGAGAAATGGTGAGCTAAAACCGCAAGTGCACGCCCTACATTTTGTTCTACGTGTGTTTTCAAAGTTAACTAGGGAACTGCGTTCTGCACATCGGATCATAAACTTAAGACAAGACGAGTAAGGGGTTGACGTGAATATATCGACTTGTTTAATTACAGTTAAAGCTCTGGATTTATTTAGATAGAAAGAAATAATTACAGATTCTCGTCGTCCTCGCAAAATTAAATTTATGTGGTTCCAAAGGTTACCATACAAAATTGTAATCTCCTGTTTTCTTCCTGAATAATGTCTCTCTAGAGTCATTTTGTTTTCATAAAATCAAGGTCTACTGTAGACACGTGCCTGTCATTTCCTTTTTGTCAGCAAATAATGAGGAAAAAGAAATATGACCCTCCAAAAATTACAAAAATTTCCGCTTTTTACGGCGTGATTAGAGGACTACCAGAAAAATTCGAAAAGTTTTTAACACAATGGAAATTGATAGGACCTCTTTCATAAAATTTTAGTGTCAAATATAATTGAATCGCCCCTGGATGTATGCACATACTTTTTTTGTTTTTTGGGGGTGGGAAATCATCAAATGACTCATCCCGCTCGGAAGGGAGTGTGAGATTTCTACTGACAAAAAATCACCCATGTTCCTTCTTAGCCCTTTGTGCCGAGGCCGGTTTCTCTTTCAAACAACCCGCAGCCACGACAGGGTGTATACAAATACTGATGTTACCATTCTAAAATCAAACATTGTAATTTTTTACCCGACTACGGCAAAGCCAAAGGAGGGTTATGATTTTTTTCAAAAATAAGTTAAAGTGTATTCATACTCTTTTCAAAAGTCGATCCCCGGGTCAGATAATTCAATGAACCTTCAACGTTCTACCCTTTAGAATTGAGAATTTATCGAGCCTCAGAATCCAGGTATTTGAGGGAAAGCTGCTCTGAATGAGTCGGTCGCTTCTGGATTTACAGACAAGAAACTGGTTTGTTTGTGTGGAAATTCACCTTGCAAATTCGGGGTTTATGCAAGGACGATAACCTCAAGCTACAGAGAGTATACCTGGAATATTCTAATCTGTACGATGCATTGCCTAAGCCGGCTCAAAGAACATGGTTTATGCTAATGTGTGACTTGTTACTAAGTCAGTACCTAACAAAAACTATTTGAACGTATAAATAATTATATTACTGGCCACTTAATAGTCTTGTGATTTGATTTTGTATTTTCTTTTCTTGTTCTGTTGTTCTTTTATTCTTGTGTTCTACTTTTGGTTGTATTTTGTTTATTATGTTTTTAACATTTTGAACAGAATTTTATTATTTTACAATGTAAAAGTCAGATTGTTTATTTGTTTCACGGTTACCTACTCAGCCAATTTTAATCTTATTAGTGGGTTTCCATTGACAAATTTTTGACCATCACTCGAAAAAATCGGTTGTCTGTAAAATCGGTTTACTGACGATAGTTGAACGTGACAACGTCATAAGAAAATAGAACAAAACAATTGACACGCCGTTGCTATGGAACGCCTCAGAGCGAGGTAACGACGCATGACGTCATCTTTTTTCGTGCGTGCAGCCGGCCATCGAATTATAAGACGTTATCACGTCAAAAAGCTAGTCTAGTATTACAAACAACGCAAAGCATCGCAGTTCATCATCCTCCATCATTTCAAAACATTTGATTAACGACATGACAAAAATATCGATTAAAGTAAACAGCGTTTTATAGATCCGCTATCAATAACATTTTCGTCTATTTGCGTGGGCGACGGGACATATTACTGTATTGGTTTAATTTACGATACAGCCTGTTAAGGATTTGTAAAACAATAAAACAACTAATTTAGATATTCAGATCATCATAAAACATAGACCGCTTTAGCAGCAAGAGGTCACGAGTTCGAGTTCTAGTCGTTGAATTTAGCTGCCTGCATTAAATTTGCGTTTGAGTGTTCATTGCACAAACTATGTTATGTTAGGCAAGGGGTAATCGTATTACCCCGAAGGAACTGGGTTGTGGAGATATCTGACCTCCACAGTCGCTCTATATAACATTCAGCTACATCCATTTAGATTGGCAGCGGACCCCAACATAGTTGGGAAAAGGCTATGCAGATGATGATGATGACCTAATAACGTTGAAAGTCAATCAAGCAACACTACTGACTATCCATTGTCATAGGTACTGCTGAAACAATAGCCTTTCGAATGACGTGGATATTGGCGAGAGAGGATAAACAAAGCGACTATTTACAAACAGGAAACTATACAGCGCAGTGGTGAGAATAAACTCCTTGCTATAGAACCTATTTACAAGATATATGATATTATACAGGGTGTAAATTAACCATTCACACAGCCGTCAACCTAGCATTCTGTACATCAAACTAAGCACCCCTACGTAAATAAATTTGCTGGGAAACGACTTTTTTTTTGAGGTCCTAAATCACATTTTACGGTAAAACTCAATGTAACACTCTTAAAACATTTTAGGCATGGTCTAGATTCTAGAACAAAAAAAAGATCGCAGTGGTGGGGAGAACAAGTGCCCTTCGTATGCGTTAAGGTGGATGTTCACGGTAGCCCGCGAAATTCAAATTTTCTTACGTTTTTAGTGATTTGCAGGCCAGTGCTAGGTTGTATGTTAGTGAAAATATGATTCGCGGCTGTAAGACGTATGCAGTTACAGAATTATAATCATCAAAATCATCATTACAACCTTCCAAGTTCATGTAACTGTCAAGAATGAGTATTTCATCAAAAGGTCATTCTTGAGATTCTTCTTCACTAACATACAACCTAGCACTGACCTGCAAATCGCTAAAAACGTAAGAAAATTTGAATTTCGCGGGCTACCCTGGAACATCAACCTTAAGTGTACTTTTACACTCTTTAGGTATAGGTACAGGTGAGGTGGATGAGTTTCTAGTGTAACTGTGTGATTCTGACACGCGTGACCACTAAGAATCAAAGCGCAGTTGTTATTATATTTGTTTTGTTTACTAAGTCAAATACCCTAATTCGAACCTATCTTTCGTTTTCTATGTTTTTACAAACAGCCGCATAATATTTCTATTTTCATCACAACATTTTGACAATAAAAATGCACAGGTATTATTTTGATAACAAAGGCAAGTGTTCGAAAATGACAAAATTAAATCCTTCCAAACTTCCTTCGTAACTTCAAATAGTTCTGGAAAACCCAAGTTGGTATCCTTATACTTACAGTCATAATAAAAGGAGCTTTACACTTTACACGGTTCCTCCATTTTCAGTGTACACTTACGTGCAAGTTTTACTGTTGCACTCAAAGACGTTTTATGATTACTAAAGCCATCACTTAGTAAAGATTTTGACAGTTTAGTGAAGGTTTTGCATGTCAAATCTTTACTAAGTGACGGCTTAGGTACGTAATCATTAAATATCTCTGATTACTGCACTAAGTATACATCTTCGCTATAACAACGTGTATTATGGCCTTGATTAGATTTGCTTGTCAATTTGGTGTAGCCTGACTGACAATCGAATCACGTCAATCCAATTCGAGTACATATTAATTCATGATGTGTACTTGAGTGTGCTCGCAAGTGTACTATAAGCATAGGTACACTTGCGAGCAAGTATTATGTAATTAATTCATGTCCGATTCTATGGGGAGTTGTTGGTAAGTTTCGATCGAGAGTTCAGCTTTCATTATATTATGAAATAGTTTATAGTTTTTGACTTAAATTTCGCCAAGAAATATCTCGCAGAAATGCTTGTTTTCTTTTCCTCAAGATGTTTTGTTTCACCGAAGAGGGTGGTAAATTTTATATGATTACCAAATGAATTCGAAAAATCAAATAATATGATGGAATAATATGGTTTGATAGTCCGACAGTCCCGCCGCAAGGCTATCACTGCTATGATTGTTGTATACTAATAAATATAAGCTTACTAAATAGTACAAAATGTATTTAATAAATTATCTTGTAGAATACATACATGAACTTGGCAAGCATTGCAAGCAATGTACCTACGTCTTCACCCGAAGATATTAATTTAATAAGCTTGCGTTGCAAATAAATTCATACCGAATTCTACGACTAGTTAGACAGTCTCGAACACAATGTTAGGTGTAAATGAACTCTTCACGAAGCCGTTAACCCAGCATTCTGTACAACACTACGCAAATAAAAATATGATATATAAATGATATATATATACATATTATATATATATGATAATTATATATTGTGGGAAATGTCACCTTCTCCGTGGGGCTCAAAGTAACACACTAATTAAAACATTGAATAGTACAGGGGTCGAGGGAGTCAGGGATAATTTAAATTGTCTAAAAGAACGTGTGTAAACGTTGGAACTTTGTCCTTCAACAACTCCGTAACAAGAAGGTTCCCAGGTATAGTCCAGAACTAAAAAGAAACACAATGAAAAAAAACAAACACAATGACACGTGCCTTTCAGGTTCGTTAAGGAACTTTCTACACCTTTTTTGCGGTGTGGGAAATCATCAAATGACTCCTCCCGCTCTGAGCAGAGCGGTAGGGACTGTCAGACTTCTACTGGCTTAAAACTACCCATGTTCGTTCTTAAGGAAGAAGAAGTCATGCTGCACCGACTTCAAACAAATAAGGATAAGGGCAAGAGAATCATATGGTGATGGCTATATAGTTGTGTTTCAAAATTCCAGCAACTATTCAGCAAACCAGTTTTATATAATTATTTTACATATTAGTTAGTGCTTGTGGGTGTACGATGAAGACGACTGAAGATTAGAATTTCATTGGATGCATACAATTTGCAATATCGATCGGAATTGCTTTCGGGCATGCTTGAATAATGAATCTATTTGAATACATTGTGCATGAAGGATCGTTCTTCGATCAGCATCGTTATGTTTGACACCGAGCGAGTTTATCAGGTTTGTCATCCTATTTTTATATATATATATTTTTTTAAAAACGTTGCCCCTCACTACGAATTACTCCTGTATCGTGGGTGCGTTCACAAACATTTAAACTCACATACACAAATACCCAGACCCGGAACAACTATCTGTAGGTCTTACAGATATTTGTTCCGTGCGGGGATCGAACCCGCGACACGCAGCGCGGCAGTCCATTGCTTGAGCCACTGCGCTAACCGTGCCGTCTTTTGACTAGCTGATGCCCGCGGCTTCGCCCGCGTGGATGTCGATCAAATTATATAGGTACTATATAATTTATACTATATACCTTTCTCGCAAACCACTCTATACATTGGTGGAAACAGCATGAAAATCGGTGCATTCGTTATTGAGTTTATCGCGAACAGACAGACAGACAGTCAGACAGACGCGGCGGAGGACTTTGTTTTATAATAATTTAAATGCAGTAATGTAGTGATGTAGTGATGAGACAAGGTCGACCACAAATGAAATGGATGGACGATATTATAAAAGTAGTGGGCAAAATTTGGAGTAGAGCAGCTAGAGACAGAATAGCATGGAAACGAATGGAGGAGGCTTTCACCGCTCTTGCTAGCGGTCCTTGTACACACGGCTACACATCAAGCTATACAAAACCAGTATAATCTGATCGTTCATTGTGCGAAAAGATCTAGTAAAGTGAGGCCAAGATTAACTGGTTTTGTATAGCTTGATGTGTAGCCGTGTGTACATAAAATACCAAATAACTGTTAATGGAAATCAAGAAACATAATATTACTAACATTAAATAAGTCAAACTTGTAATACTAACCACTAACGTCAAACTTGTAGAAGGAAAAATAAAGCTATTTTTTTTATTTTTGAAGTGAAAACTTCTTTAGCGGCGCTGAGCACTTTTTTTTGTATGGGTAAAAACTTTCAAACTCGCGTCAGGGTCAGAGTTTGAAAGTTAATATTGAAGTTTTCACTTCTGCCGGCACTCCCGGAGTGCTACCTTTTTTTTTATTTAATGTAGTGAGTGATAGTGACTTGTAGCTCCCCGCGGTTACATCCGCGTAGTTCTTATACTTCTCTTACTTCTTCTTACGGGGATATAATATAGCTCATGTTATTTGCTGATAATGTAGCTTTGAAAAGTGAAAGAATTTTTGAAATTGGTTCATCAGTTTTCGAGTTAAATAGTAACAAACAATAAAAAAAAATATATTTCCTCTTTATAATATTAGTTTAGACAAGTTCCTCACACTTAAACAAAGCACACACTTAGATTTCAGGAATCTATCTTAGCATGCTTAGATTTTATTAAAGTGCTTCGAGTTGATGTAATGCTCTTTAAGCTTACGCTTTATGTTTTTACGATAGAGTCTCTATTGTCTACAGGCATTTGATGTGGTAAATTGGGTATTGTGAAAGAAGCGATACGCCTGCCATAACAGGATTTTTTTGGCGAGTCATTTGAAATTATGTTAGATCCCAAAGTTGGAACTATTTCGCTATAATTATTACTATCCGCGTATAGTTCCTTAGCAAGTCCTGTCATCATCATAAATTTCATGCCCATATCCCAATACATTTGAGGCCTTATTCTATTACTCGTCATTTCATTAGACAGCTCCTTTCTTGTCATAACTGGACTTGACTCATCTATAGACTTATTAATGACCTTTTGACTGCCTCAATGAATGAAGTTCAGTGACAAGGAAACTTAGACAAGAAACAGTAAATATGCAAACCTTAACTCATATGTAGGTACTAAAGTTATGTATTCTGAGATATCAAATTCTGACGGCGACGTAAACAAGATTAATAGTTCCTGTACTACGTTTAATACAGATACCTAGGTAGGTACCTATAAATAATTGATAACCAAATGTAGGTAACAAACCGTTCTTATCAACTGCATGGAGTATTATATCAGTGTTTTAAAATTTGCATACATAACATCGCACCTGTAAACCCTGAAGGGGTTTGGCAGATAACCTAATATAGTACAGCCACATTTCGCAAGTACTGTTTAAGTCCTATGTAATAGGGGGCGAGCCTATCCCCATCAACCGGGCACAAATCCAGCCTCCGAGGTTGTTACTGAGAAATTCCTAATGGAAAAACCCAGTCACACTTGGCCCGACACGGTAATCGAACCCAGGACCTTACTAAGCAGTCATGCTTGTGACCACTAGACCAACGAGGCAGTCAAATGACGTCGTCGTTCGTTTGTGCTGTATTACTTTTCTTGTTTGCTCTCTACTTTTGTAACTAAATATTGGTCTAAAATACCTTTTATTTATGTAAATCTCTTGAGATTTACATACACAACGTTACGGTAATTAAATAAATCAGAGAAAATCACATACGAATAAAAGCTCTAAATTCCAAACAATTATTACCTTTAGATCTCAAAAACACAGAACAAAAATAACTTCCGTTTACTTCACACTTTTCACGTACAGTTCAGGCCACAAATAAACTAGTCAAGAGTTACGAAAAAAAAACAAAAAATCAGAGTTTCTCGGATTATTCTATAAACACGTGTTTATCGCGCACCGGTCGAGTCGGAACTAACCCTGCATTGTGTACATTACATACGCACAAAATTGTTCTAATTAGGGGTACAAAATGGTACAATAGATGTTGACTTATATTAAATGTAAATATTATTATGAGTGATAAACTATCAACTGACAATATGATTACGACAATGAATTGAATGAAGTCAATGTTGCAGGGCTGTTATAAATAATATGCATTGTTACATATTTGTTTTAACTTTTTATGCAGGAACGTGGATCCGTGAACTAAACAAAAGTTTTATAAAAACAAATGAAGTCGGTTAAAAAGTGATGTCTTTTTTGTCGGGAATTCGCGTTCTGGCAGTAAAACGGGATTAAGCGGAACCCAGCGCCAGGATTAAAAATGTCCCATATAGAGATGAATAAGACAAGTGTGTTTATTTCGAAGAATATTTTAAGGATGGAACGCAAAGGATGACTTTGGATCCTACGTTTCCGTGATACGGAAATTCGTTACCCGCACGGAAAATGATACGAACTAGATTATGCGGATATTCCTTGTGTTTTGTGTATAGATTTCTGCCGCGAATTGTAATGAATAAAGAAAGTCCTTGTTAGTTTGATTCCAAAAACCCTGTTGATGACATGAAAAATCTCAGACATGGTCCTGGTATCGAATTATTAGATTGCGACTAGTTAATTTACATTCTTAATTAAGCGTGAGTCTAGTAAATTATTTTTAGATGGTTATTTTTCCACTTTGTATGAAACAATGAATTCTCTCTTAGATTGAGTGGCAGATTTCAGCCTTAAAATTACATTCATCATCAACATTCTCTTGCCCTTATCCCAATAGAGTATTTCACCAAAAAAATCTAATTAGTCCGTCTCTTAGATAGTCAAAAAATATTAGGTACAGTCAGCATCAGAAGTATATTAACATTACTCAAAGTTTCGAAGCTGTTTTTTTAATAAAAACTTGTTAGATATTACTATTTATATAGTCTTCTGAAACATTAAAAATAATAGCTAGAGTCCTGCATAAAAGAATTAAAATTCCGAAATGTTCAGCTACTTCTGATGCTGACTGTACGTGTTTTTTGTTTTATCAAATTAATAAAAATTGACGAAAATAAAACGTGTCAAAGATCCGAGAAAGACTGTAGTGGGGGTTTTTGACGTCACTTTGTGGGTAAAAAAAGTACTAACCTTGTGACGTCACACGACTTGACACTATACATTTCGAAGCACTGTATCGTCTTCATCTTTTGTTTACGAGAAAAAGAAAAAATCATTGTCGTTTATTTTTTGAAAATCTATCTGACGGACTAATTAGATTTTTTTGGTGAAATACCCTATTCATTTGGGGTCGGCGCAGCATGTCTTCTTCTTCCATATTTCTTTGTTTCTCGTCATCTCATGAGACACTGTAGATTGTAGAAATTAAACTCTACCCTCAGAATGCAGTGAGTGAATTAGTACGTAAAACAGACACAGAAATTATAAACAAAATCTTAAATCCAGTTCAGGATCAGGTGTTTCCTTGAACACTGACCGTCCTTAGCCTTTTCCAAATGATTTAGGTCGCAAATAAGCTTGGTGAGAGCTAAACCCTAATTCACATAAATTAAATTTTGGTGAAATGGGTTCACGTAGGCTATTACATTTGTAATCCTCGAAAGGGTATCTGCAGGAGAAAATCTTTCTAAGATTTATGTTATATCACGCCTGTAATCCTTGATGGGTTAGGCAGATGGGTACCTAAAATTACACCCTTTTTACGAGAGTTATGTTTACGTCCTATGTACCTAATAGGGGACGAGCCTATTGGCATCAACCGGGCGCAAATCCTGACTCCGTAGTTGCTGCTGAGAAATTCCTAATGGAAGAACCATAGATATAAAAACTTAATGACACTTTCCCCAATCCGGGAATAATACCCACGACCTCATGCTCAGTAGTCGCTTGCGTCCGCTAGACCATTCAACCATCATCATCATCTGCCTAGCCTTTTCCTAACTATATTGGGGTCGGCTTCCAGTCTAACCGGATGCAGCTGAATACCAGTATTATACATGGAGTGACTGCCTATCTGACCCCCACAACACAGTTAATACTAGGTAATACAATACCCTTTGGTAAGTCTGGATGTCAGAATTTCTGAAACTGACTACCTGTAACGACTGCCAAAGATCTATATATATGGCAGCCGGGACTAACAGCTTAACGTGCTTTCCGAGGCACGGAGGAAATTCGGTATGGCGGCGGTCACCCATCCACAGACCGACCTAGGCAAGCACAGCTTTACCTAAAGATCGACCCGAGTGGCAGTTCTTATTAAGCCACGAGCTCCTCAGTTAGACCATTCAACCATTTCTAGTAATTAGTGGATTTATGTCTCTAATTCTTTGCAATAATTATCGTCCTTAGTGTATTTTGAAATTCCTCTCTAAAATTAAAAATATTCATGGAAATAGAAATTGCTTTTGAGTCTTGATATTTGAACCAAATCACTTACTCCAATGCACTTCTTAGAGCACCATCGTAAAACGGAGCGACATGGAAAACTATCAAAGCTTTCAATTACTGAAGAGGGTAGACAGGGATGTCGGTAATAAAGCTAGGCGAAAGACGTGAATGCATGCTTGACATGCACTGTCAGATTTAATGGAGTTATTCTATTCTTACCCCAGTGAAGGATTAATGCTAAAATATATTATGCATAGACCTTTAAATTAACAGCCTAGTACTTCATACGTTTAAGAAAATGGAAAATTAACTATCACGATAAGAATGAGGTGATCAATATAGGTTCCTATTAGAAACAGCTTTCAACCCTAATATCATACAACTAGCTTTTGGTCGCGACATCGCTTCCGTTATTTACTTCGATCAATAATAGGTTATTTACATATGAGAACTACAATTACATATCTATAATATTTTAGTATATTTTATTTACAATCAATTTGAAGAGTTTTCTTCACTTAAAGTTTTTCCAAATCTGCAGAGAATTTTCCCCTTAGTCACGGCTGTCGATAAAAATAATTTCTGCAAATTCTGCAGCAATATTATTACAATTCCATTTGCTATTAGTGCACAATTCTTATATAACCGTTCCTCTTGCGAACGATTTCTTTACAGCTACCGATAGACCTCGTAAAATTGCCGGGAATTCATATCCTCACTCTGAAATGATCGATGAAGGCAATTCAGCTGTTAGTGTTGGCATCAAGTTATGAAGCGAACAGAATTGAGTACTCTGACAGAACTTATTTCCTTTTTAACGTAGCATAAATATTAAAAGGTATTAAAAATGTTCCGATCTTTCGTAAAATGCCGAAAAAGCTTTTATCTACCCAAATATCATAAACCCTCTCTAATGCGTTCAAAAACCATAGACAATGACCAGAATTACCAACCAGCAGAAATAAACAGAACTGTAATGAACTCATAACCTACTGAAAACAGTAGGTTATGAGTTTAAATTTGGAACAGGTGTCAAATTCAAGTGAGTGTGCTATTCTAGTATCACACATTAAAACAGATACCTATCGATACGAAACCCCAATTAATTAATTATAAATCGCACGACATTTTGATCTCGAGTGACACAAGAATAGTGACTTTGTTCGTTTGCCTATGATTAAAAAAAAATGACAGGTATCCGAAACGCCGCCATTTCGAGCTGTCATTTGTTCGGTATTTTTTATTGCATTACACTGGTAACAATGCTGGTCATTTCCCTATGGTTCCTGAACCCATCATAGAGCCCTTATGATATTTGGGTAGATAAAGTAGTGTATGCAACTATACATAATTAGGCATTACAACACTCGTGTGATGCTATTAAGCACTTGTGTTGTAATGCCCTTCATTATGCACAGTCGCATAAACTACTATTAAGTAATGAAATTGGAGGCTCTTGTTATGGTAATGAATAGTGCTGTATTAATAAAAATAATAACAACCTATAAGGTTTCAATTAAAAGCATAATAATGGCATGTATCATATGGTCCTGCTATAAATTTTCAGCACATGATATCGTAATTTATATTGAGCTATGTAAGCCATATTTGACACATTTTTAATCACGCTGATAAACGTTTTGTGGCATGTGATTTGAGCCATTGCAGCTCAACCACTATTGAGTCACTGCTCATGTGCGTTAATAAGTACCTACTAGTAGTTACTTACGACACACAGAAAACAAATCAAGTATGTAAGCAGAACTTTTGTACTTCGAATGAAGCGAACCCCTCAGAAATATCTTCATTTCTTGCATCTCCGAGACGTATTTATAAAATAAATTTTAATGTCACGTTAGATTAGAGGTAGGTACCTATATCCAATTAGTTACCAAGGTTAGGTTAGGTTAGGTTAGTTTAAAAAAATGGGCATTGTGTCTCGAAAGCACATTCAAGTGCTGCACCCGTTAAGGCTAGGTTATTCAAAAATGCTAACAACTACAAAATATATCTTACTAAGTAACTACTCTCTTTTTTTTTAATAAGTCAACATGGTAAATATCTCGTTATCAGTGTAAATAATAGTGTGAGTGACCATGTCAGTTTAAAATCTTATTCTCTCTTTTTGTCTATATAAGGTCCCATTAAAATAGGTGGACAAATAACACAGCGTTCAGTAGGTCTAACCAAAGATATATAAACAAAAAAAAACATTACAAATACAAATAATACAAATAATTTATTTTTCATTCACAAGTTATGTACATTAAATGAAGTGATTTTGTTTTATTTAAAACAAAAAAATTGCCAGCTCTCTAGAACAAACGCATCCTTTATGAGTAGGTACTTAGTGCGTTTTTAAACGGTTTTATTTATTCTTATTATTTTTTTTACCATCGTCCTTATTTTGGTGGTCTGAATGATTCCTGAAATTTTCAACGTGTTTTTTATAAGACAATCCCGCCACACCATTTCCAAGCAACTGCAACTCCAGAAAGCCACAGCCACAGTGGCGACCACCAGAGAAACGCCGAGACAATGAAGCTCGATGAAGTCCCAGAGAAACAATTTAACTGTCTTGAATCCCGCATCGACGTCAATCAGATAATAATAGCAGAGGAGTAGGAAAAATACCAACGTCTTTCAAACTAACAGTAAGTTGCAGTAGTGGCCATTCAATAAAATACAAAATAGATTAAAATCGAACGGCACTACTACCCGCCTACACGTCATCCTATTTTAGACTAGTCCGCCTGTCTAGAACTAGTCGGGTTATAATTAGAGGCAATTATGACGCAAGCAATGTCAACCTCGTCCTGTCAGTGACTGGCAAGGATTGCCTTCTAACTTGTCAACCTCTCGTCTACGGACAGGTGGGCTGATGCGGTTAGAACATGGCAGTAGATACCATCTTCTAGAATTTAAATAGAACCTTCAAGTTTGTCTGACCTAATTGAAGATTTTGGACGCCAACTTAACTGTAGGTATCGAACAACCAACGATATCGATGGGGTCGAGTACTGATTGAAAGTAATTTAATTAAATAACTATGAGAGCTGGGTGGCCCAGTGGTTGCAGCCCCGACTTACGAACAGTAAGTTGTGGGTTCGAACCCAGGCAGGCACATTACTTTGTGTAATTTATTTCATCACCACTAAAGTCGCGACCGAGTCACCACTAAGTAACGACGACACGGTTGGCGTAGACGACACGGTTGGCGCAGTGGCTAAGCGATTGGACTGCTGCGCTCGGTGTCGCGGGTTCGATCCCCGCACGGAACAAATATCTGTATGGCCTACAGATAGTTGTTTCGGGTCTGGGCGTGTTTGTGTATGTGGTTTTCAATGTTTGTAAACGCACCCACGATACAGGAGAAATTCCTAGTGTGGGGCAACGTTTTAAAAAAAAAAAAAAAAGTCCGAACTTGAAAAAATTGTGTAACATCCTAAAAATTACTCAAAACCTCAGAAAAACGCACAATCAATCATAATTCTAATCGTTAACTTCAAAGAAATATCTAAATAAACATATTACAATAGGCAAAAATTATTTGAACAACGAACAATAAAGCAGGAATAACGGAAAACATCTGTTTTCAATGTTCAGAACCTCTGGAGTATTATGATTTATCTCGCTTTTCCGAGTATTTGAAAGACGAAATGTTTCGACCGAGACTGCGTTGAAAGCTGGATTACATATTTCAAGTCCAGTATTGCGTATATTTGGAACAGGCCACGGTCTGTTTCTATCATAACCGATTTTAGATCAGGGTAGGTCAAGTTAAGTAATAGTTGCTCTATATCCTGACTTTTTACTTTTTTACAAATCTTATTTTTCGCCTTGTTAAGGGGATAACAATCCCCTAAGGGTTAGGCAGAGGTGTATTTAACAGTACAGCCTATTGCCGTCAATCGAGCAAGGATCAAGACTACATGGCTGCCACTGAGAAAGTCCTGATGGAAAAACCTAATAAAACTTTGCCCGACCCGGGCATCGTACCCAGGACCTCATGCTGAGCACTCACGCTTGCCACCACGAGACCAAAGAAGCAGTCTACTCCATATCCCTAAAACAGTTTGTCGGAATTTCCACCGCAAATGAAGCTGCAATGTGATCTTTCTTTGTAACTCCAACTCTCAGCAGAATATAAAAGAAAGTTATTAATAAAATATGCAAGATTTTCAATCCCAATTGCGTACCCAAAATTAACGTGTAAAAGTTATAAGTACCTACAAAAATTATTTAGGTAACCAGGGACCTAATTATTAGCAAAACTTTTCATATAAATATTGAGACGACAGAACGGCGTTCAGGCATCTTTTACTTGAGAAGTATGTGTTATGAGAACTGGATATTAAAAACAGCCAAAGGTTGGAAACCAGAGAAGAATTTCTTAAGTGAATACGAGCTTTACATACATAGGTACCTACATACTCGGTTATATGACAAAACTAGCTTGTGCCAGCGGTTTGGCCCTCGTGGAGTTCGATAACTGTCCCACGGGATCAAACTACCGGGATAAGAAGTATCCTATGTGTTAACATCCAGGTTATAAATAAATTTCATCTACATCCGTTCTTATATTTGCGTGAAAGAGTAACAAACATCCATCCATTCATACATACATCCGTACAAACTTTCGCATTAGATTATAAATGCGAAAGTAGGATAAATGAGGAAAATGTTGAGTATGAATGTAGATTCTATAGATTGCTATATGAGTAGAGGAAGACCAAAGAATCGATGGATGGACTGTATGAAAGATGATTTGGCTAGAAAGGAGGTGACTGCTGAGATGCCGAGTAATAAAAAAGTATGGAAGACATGTAGCGCCGACCCCAAATAAATTGGGATTAGGGCAGAAGAATGATGAATGATGTTAATGACAATACAGGACAACAGTGGACCATAGCTTTCAACATTGAAGCCGATGACAGTTTCAATGGGGATCCCATCCAATCTGCTGGGTAATACGATACCTTTTTGTAAGACCGGTTGTCAGACTTTCAGGTCACTGTCTACCTGTAACGACTGCCATTTATATCGATAGTCATACGTTGACAACTCGTAACTCACATTTTTTCACAAAATCAGTTTTTATACCTACACCAAACATTTTTAAATTAACACTAGAAATTTTTGGTGTATAAATCTCATTTTGTGAAAAAATGTGGGTTACGAGTTGTCAACGTATGACCATCGATATGGTAGTCGGGACCAACAGCTTAACGTGCTTTCCTAGGCACAAAGGATGGTCACCCATCCACAGACCAACCTAGGCAATTGCGGCTTAACCCAAAGATTCAATGTTATAGGCACACTAACAGTAACTCAAACTTGCAATAATAGATTCGACTGCATTCCTCTGTCAAATAGTCTACATTATACAGTACCTAGATCTGTCATGCTTCGTGGGGTACGTGCGCCTCGCCTATTCCACACGAATTCGTGCAGGACTAACGCTGGGGAGCGCATAACTCTTCGGCGCCTTGTTGATGCGTACAACGCACACTTTATGGAGCTTGACTTATTTACTCTTTCCAAAGATCGCTTCAAGGCAAGAGCAATAGAATTGCTAAATTCATAAGTTTCATTTTCTTCTTCTTCTTTTCTTTTCTTTCTTACTTCTTACTAATCTTTTATGACAGACACGATTTGTCTGTTTTCTGTAACTATTTTTTTTTTTTGTGAATTCGTGGACAATGTTGTTGGTTGTGTATAAATGTATTTCTAAGTTGTGTTATTTTAAGAATCTTTAGTTAAGCTGGCATGTAACTGTTTTTTGTCCCTAACAAATAAAATAAAATAAAAAAACTCAACAGGTAATCAATTTCCGCCTGTTTCCGACATGTTACGATCGGAGTCCAGTCTGCGGCCAAATCGATATTTTAAATGGAACGACTGCTGTAATATCCTGAAACGATTCCAATATTTTAGGGTTCGCCATCACTAGGCGCCTATTTACGAACCAATAGAGACTGTGTGTCGAGATGTCCCAAAATTCAAAATGAATATCTAGAAATACACCGGTCACACAAATGAGAGTTGAGATAGAGAGAGGTCTCATAGGTTTAGTGGTCGACAGCGATTGCTCTGCCTGAGGTCCTGGGTTCTTAAGTTATTCCATCATCAATTTCTCAGTATGGACCGTTTCCTTCATCAATTTCTCAGCCGGACTGGTGCCCGTTTGATGACAATAGGTTCGGCCCTTACATGGGACTTAACATAATGCTTATGGATACACCTTTGCCTAATCCTAAAGAAAGGAAAGTATATCCAAAATATTTTCGTGGATCAACGTAAAACATTTATTTTCAACCACAGAAAACCGACCAATGTACACACGGCTACACATCAAGCTATACAAAACCAGTATAATCTGATCGTTCATTGTGCGAAAAGATCTAGTAAAGTGAGGCCAAGATTAACTGGTTTTGTATAGCTTGATGTGTAGCCGTGTGTACCAGATTTCAACTTTAAGCAAAATTATTGAGCCCTCGAGGCTGGAAATGAGGAACAAAGTAAAATAATATTTCCTGTATATCCCAGGAGATATCCCTATCTATTTGGTATAAAAAGTAGGTTGCCTCTGAGGCTGAAACTTTTTATACAAGTTTTTTTTTGCAATCCTAGGTGGAAACAAAACATTCTTGAATACATCCTACCACTCATATTATCACCATTTATCTCCCAAGAAAGTTTGTACTTGTATTATTCCTAGGTAACTTAGAAGAATTGGTACTCGAGTACTCATAAAAGACACCCACGGGAAATCATACAATGGTTTTTGGAATAGAAACAACACGACAAGTAATACCCTTATCAATTTGGCATAAAACAAAAGGAAGTCAGTCCAAGTACTTTTATTCTAATGACTTACATACTAATGAGGGGGTTGCGGACAGGTATTTTAAAAGAAATCGGTTCTGTCATCTGCGGATTGTGACCACAGCGCACCGGGCGGATTTAGTGAGTTAAAAACAACAAATCCACGGTCATTCTTATTTGAGATTCATCGGGACTATTAATATTAATACAGAAATTGCACTAACTTCTAATCTTAAGATAATTTGTTACTAACAAAAATATAGATCATGAGTCTGAAATAAACACATTTCATTTCATTTCATATCCCCAAAGAACTCGGTCTCATTGACCGAATACAATAAAGATAGACAGGCTAAATTCGTCACCGAAATCTAGAATGAGTGACTTTCCATCAGTGAAAACGATGGTAATTTGTCAAAAATATAATAGAGAATTGCAATATCAAAGGCGTTTGGGAGACTTCATAGCCCTCTAGGCGAAGCTCATTCTGAATCCTACAACCACTTTTAAGCTCATCAGTAACATCAACCTATGGGAATTCCCACTGCACATCAAACAAACATCACAGGGTCCATCACACGGAACCTGAGTGGATTGGTAGATGCCCTTATCCTTGGATATTTGAGGACAAGCCGGTTTCTGAAACAATGTTTTCAGTCACCGTTGCTTGTTAAAATAGTAGTGATAAATAAATTACGCAAAGCAAAATGTCTGCTTGCATTTTGAACCCGTGAAAATACTAATGCCTCCATTTTTCAAGACACTCCGAGTAACGTAGTATTGTAATTGTGGTGTAAAGAACACAAGTCCTTTTATTTTTTCAAAAACAAAAAACCTGCTATATCTAGACTGTAACAACATGTTAACCCCATTACTGAATACGAGTATTTAATAAGGATTCACGATGTTACGCGTAATGAGGTGAAAATGATGAGTTTTTGTAGCTGGCATATGTACGTGGTTACGTTTGTTAAAGCTTTTAGCAAAATTGTTGTAGCTCTTGTACTTTTGGGCTTTCGACGAAAAAAGTAACTATGTGATGACTGTATGTACCAACTTTCAACGTGTTTTCTAAATGAAAATGGAAAAAAAAACTGAGTAGAAATTTCTTTCATAATCAGTTTTATGTAAAAAAAGTGTATAATATTTTTTTTACTCATTTTGTAATTTCAAAATAGTATAAATAAAAAGGACCACTACAATACTTCGTATTACTATTTGTATAATGATGTTACTTCTTCAAACAAGTAAGATGAAAACAATAATAATTATAATTATTCAATTCCTCTAACCATTTATCCAACAATAAATTAGAATAATTCAATTAGAACTATAACGACTCAGATAACCAAACAATAAAGCATTATTCATAGTTTTAAGAACTAGCTTATCATCATAATAGTAGCTTATTACGAGACCGTTGACCTATGGAGATAATAATAGACATAAGTACATAACATAATAGTCAATAGGAACATTCAACTCCCTTCTTATCACTAAATGTTATGGGAAATAGTACTGGTATGTTTATGTTTTTTTAGATAAGAATAGAAACAAGTAAAACAATAGAGAATGGGAAATATAACGGGGTTCGTTTGTCTATTAAAAGAATAGAAAACATGCTGCATAGTTTTAGTTTATTTGAAGCAGGTTGCAGGCAATCGATATTATTATTTTAATGGATAGCAAATAAAACATGAGCTTGTTACGCACAGATAGGTATTTATCGCTTGCCACCTTCGATCAATAATGTACTAGATTCCCGATAAGCGCTTCAAAAACGGCCCGAAATATAAGACCACAAACGTATTTGTGGTCTTATTTCAAATTAGTATGGTCCAATCATAGCCAACATTAAGACGTCAAAATACCGCAGTATGAGTTCAAAGACTGCGTAAATAACCACCGTAACACCAAAGTTTTGGAAGGAATATCTTTTTTTCGGTAATTTAATATCATTATGTGCTTTTTCATAATATTTAAACATAAATAAACTGTAATTATAATTAAATCAGCGAATATTATAATTGTTTTGCCAATGTTTGCTACAACGCACCAACTAGAATAGAATCCGCAATAGAATAAGCACGACATTGTACACAAAAACCGTATTGCTTAGAGTTAAAGTTTCATTTTAGAATGAATATTTTTGTACTGATGACTTTTTATTTTGGAGCGACATTTAAAATGTTTTCCTTCTAATCTTTCTCCGATGAAAGGGCTTAAATAAATATACTTTACAATGATAATTAAACGTTATGTTTAAGTGTTAAGGTTTATAATCATCTGAAGTTGTTAGTAATATTGAACTTTTTTCTAAGATGTTATGTAGACGTTTACGTGTGTGCAAACGTGGCCACTTGAGCGACTTAGTTTTGTTCCTGATGCTTAATCTAGTACTATTATTGATCGAAGCTTGCCACGGTCAGTCTTTTTTTTTTTTTGGGACAAGCCCGCCACACTATTCCCAAACCACTGTAACTCCTGTTAGCCAGAATCAACAGTGGCGACCACAAGAAAAGGGCCGAGACAATGAAGCTCGACGAAGTCCCAGAGAAATGATTTAACTGTCTTGGATCCCGCAACGAAATTAATCAGAAAAGAATAGCGGAGGAGTAGGAAAAAACATAATTTCCACGGTCAGTCTATAGATAGGTGACGAATGTGACGATACATTTCATATCGAGACTCCTCCGTGCCATAGGCCGTGCCTTGGAAAAAGTTTAGACGTCCCGGCTATCATTTGTACATCTTTGACAGTCGCTACAGGTTGTCAGTGGCACGGAATTCTGACAACTAGCGTTACCAAGGGGTATTGTATTACCCAGTACTAATTGGATTGTGGCAGGTTAGGTAGATGATGAACTTATAATAAAACTATTATTACCTATGGCTGTCAATGCATCATCAGCAAACGTAACTAGTTTGCCAATCTTGAATCCTTTGCCAAGCAAAATATCCAAGTTAAATATGGTTGAATGACTGGATACTATTGAATCTTTATGCCAATAAAATAATGTTCTAGAGCGCTAAAAGTTTTTCATTTCATACAGCAAAAAAGGAAATAGAAAAACCAACACACATTTAAAGTAAATCACACCCCTCCTAAACTTAGGTGTCACAGACTAAAAATACAGGCTGTTTCTGAAAAAGAAATCTGCCAGTAAGTGATATTATTCTGTGGGCGTTTCGCGGCATATATTGTTATGTAGTGTCATAAAGTGTCGGAATAATGTCATGTTCGTGACAATATGGGGCAGTAGCTCACGAACAAATACGAACTGTTTCTAAATTTGAACGCCATGACATCATATTCCGATGCATTCGATCATTGAGTCAGGCTGGTGTACTTGCGTTGCATGTTTATGTATGTTTTTTTTTTTCATATTTCCTGGGCTAAGTGTGGCTTTGAATGACAGATGTAACATTGTTAGTTTGACACTGGAATTACAATTATGAATCATTGGGATGATTTGAAAGATGACATGAGCTGCAATAAGAGGCCATCCATAAATTACGTCAAACGTCATAGGGGGGAGGGGGAAAGGGGGTCGACAAAGTGTGACATTGTGCTACTAGGGGTGGGAGCTGTTCTATGTTTCGTGACGTCTCATTTCAAAATCTAGTATATCTAAGTATCAAAACACGGAAAAATTTTGCAACTCTATCTCTAGCGTGTAAAATTGCAAATTATGTTCGAATCATGAATCTCCAGTGATGTATTAATATTATATGTAGTCATGTTGAAAAGGACTATCTAAGCACTTTTAATATTTTTTGACAGGTACCCATTGATATAATAAAACCCTAGATGCACAGTCTCGAACAAAACAAACAGTCGAAGCTGTCGCCAAACACTCACCAATACACGCACTACTACATGTAGTTATCGTCACTATAAACATATTTTTTTTGGCAAATTCAACCTTACGCAGATTCCTTTGACAATGCAGAAAAAAGCAATATAAAAAGTATTTTGTACGACCGTGCAGAGACGCGAGCGACGCGAGACTATTTGAAATGAGTTCATTGTGAACTCATTTTAAGCGGACGGTTTTGAGACGCGGAGTGTGTATCTTGGGTTTTATTATATCAATGCAGGTACCTATACATTTTTCCTGACGGACCTCAATACGTAAGTACTTGGACACATGGAGTCCTGAAAGTGTTTACTTAAAATTACAAGTAAACGTATTTTCATACGAGTACTACATCTAATTATACCTATTCAATCAGAATGATCTATTAATAAACTATTTCCCGCTTTTCTTAGTCATCCAATGTTTACTCAAATCTTTCTATTTATAAACCAGTTAATCACATAGCCACTATTTTCTCACGGACACTTTCAAACGGTCGGTTTGTTTATCAATTGTGGTCGGGCCCGTAAAGTCAATGGATTCATCAAGACAACAGCTGATATCTAAATCTGTCGCGAGGATGAGATCATTCGAATGGTGGGCAATAAACTATGGTGGAGTACGGCTGTTTAAGAATTTTATACCTATTAACATCATGCCAGTATAAAGTTGTTATTTTTTCAATAGAAAAAGAGACTGACTAGCTTATTCTTCTTCTGACTGAATGACTGATATTTTGGCCGACCATGGCGTGGCAACCAGGACAGCTCTGTCGTTTGCATCATGCAAGTCCTGGAGGGGGAAGTTAGTTGTTCATTGTTATGCTGCGGGTTGTTCACAAGAGATACCGCGGGCTCGACATAAAGCCATGGGTGGTTTTTAGTCAGTAGAAATCTGACACTCCCTTTTGCTCTGCCCAAGAGCGGGAGGGGTTATTGGATGATTTACCACACCCCAAAAAAAAATGGATGTGTAGCATACTAGCTTATTTAGATCGGCATTGATAGAGTCAGTTTAAGATGACACAGAGCTCCTCCCTATGAGAAAGAATAGGCCACAATCCACGATAAAGTTCTAGTGCGGGTTGGTCTATGTCTGGTCTACGAACACCTCTATTGAAACAATTAAGTACACAAAATATTACTTAGCGGTTTGGTTTGAATTCACAACTTAAAACTCGTAAGTTTTATAACTTTGTATTCATAAATTGGAAAACTCCTGAATTCAGTTAGTTAGTGCACTATACGTACTCGTTAGGTGAACTAACTAATAAGTAAGTAGTGGAAATCGAAATTAAAACTATTTTCGGGTAGTCACGTAAACATTGAATTTTATGTTGGAACCTTTTCATAAAACTTAGTTTAGTTACTTTTCTCTTTTACCCACATTTTCCATATTATATGAGTTTGAGTCGCATGTAATTGCGAGAGAGCTTAATTCCATTCACCAGGTACAAATATTGAAATTGAGCTACTGAAACAGTCCTATATAATGCTTGTTCAATCTGGAAAACGAACCTAGGACCTTCAAATTCAGCTTTACGCTTATGAGCCAATAGACCAAGACCAACCGGGTAGTTTACTCATCATCACCCATCCCTTTTTTTTTTGTCAGACTTCTACTGACTAAAAACCAAACCCATGTTCCTTCTTCGCCTTTGTGTCGGAGCCGCGTTATCCTTTCGATAATCTACAGCCCCGACGGGTTTCGATAATCCACAGCCCCGACGGGGTCCACAGCCCCGACGGGATCACCCATCCCTTATCCCAGTATATTTTTCTTTCTCCTCCGCTCATCATCATCTGCCTGGCTTTTCCCTAACTAAGTTGGGGTCGGCTTCCAGTCTAACTGGATGCAGCTGAATATCAGTATTTTACATGGAGCGACTGCCTATCAGACCTCCACAACCCAGTTAATACTGGGTAATACGATACCCTTTGATAATATTGGTTTTCAGACTTTCAGGTCACTGGCTTCCTGTAACGACTGCCAAAGATCTATATATGGCAGCCGGGACCAACAGCTTAACGTGCGCACCGAGGCACGGAAGAAACTCGGTAGGTAATGGGCGGTCAGCCATTCACATACCAACCTAGACAAAGACAATCTAGATAAAGATCGACCTGAGCGGCAGATATTATTCCTCCGCTCATACTCTATATTAATCACTAGCTTTTGCCCACGGCTTCGCCCGCGTGGATGTCTGTTTAACTACAAAAATGACGATTTTCCATACAAACTTTCATCCCCTATTTAACTCCCTTAGAGGTTGAATTTCCAAAAACCCCTTCTTAGTGCTCCCCTACATTATAATAGGAAGCCGTGTGCTAAATTTCACATTCCTAGCCCCAGTAGTTTCGGCTGTACGTTGATATGTCAGTCAGTCAGTTCTCCTTTTATATATATAGACTAGCAGTTGCCCGCGACTTCGTTCGCGAGGAAATTTTGACGTGTATGTATGTGTGGGACTGCCTCTGGATGTACTATGCCAAAGCGAATGACAATTAATGCCAATCGAAGCGATTATATTCCCTTTAACTGTCATAAAATCTGTTCCCACACATACAAATACATATGGCTTAACTATATTCTATCTCTCTACCAATTTTCAGCTCCAAAACGCCAAGGATTTCATTTATATACTTGCGACGGAGCCCTTAGTCCAGATCGTCACAAAAAAAAATGTTAGATAATACACTTGCTAAAGGGGATAGAACCAATGTGGCATATCAACCTGTCCGCCATTTTGATTTTTTTTCGAAATCGCGGCCCACGGTGAAAGTGGTATGTATGGATAGACGACAAATAGACGAACAAAAAATGTCCAGTAACATGGTACCCAAAGTGTCACGTTACCGAGATATTTGAAGTTAAAGATCGACAAACGAGTACAACGACATTCATTAAATCATCATTCTCCTGCCCTTATCCTTATCCCTTAAATATTTTTTTAAATAGCCTTTTTACGTGTTTGGGCGTTAAATTATATCCAAATAATAGTTCCCAGGTTGATTATTGTTATACGCACATTGAAATCGCTTTGCATCTCATTGAAACGCTATGTAATGTCAAAAAATAGTTTTCTCGTGCTCCTAGTAGTATGACGTAATGTACCTACTCTCTTTCAATAACCAGTAATAATAATAATCAACGCCTATAGTCTCCTATAGACACGTAAAAGGTCTAATTTTTATGTGGTCATTGTACTGATTTGTCCATCTTTACCTTCAAATATCTCGGTAACGTGACACTTTGGGTACCGTGTTGCTTGACATTTTTTGTTCGTCTATATGTCCTCTATCCATACATACCACTTTCATCGTGGGCCGCGATTTCGAAAAAAAATCAAAATGGCGGTGGGTCGATATGCCAGCTCCCATACAAAAAAGTTCAAACCCCTTTCAGGCCGGTAGTACAAAAATCAAACTTACATACAAACTCGCGAGAGCCTTTAGAGCTCCCTAATCCGACCCTAATGCAAAATCTGTTCTTAGCAAACCTCTACTCACCATGAACTCCGTCCCTGAAAAAAATCAAGATTGTTGCACAAAAAATGAAAGACTTTCAGACAAACTTGTGATATCCTTTAGACGTCCCTTATACGACCCTGTCGCAAAATCCGTTCATAGCAGACGTCTACTAACTATAAACTACATACCTGACAATAATCAAGATTATAGCACAAATAATGAAGGACTTTCATACAAACTTGCGAGGGCTCATAAACCACCCTAATCAGGCCCTGTCGCAAAACTAATTCATAGAAGACGTCTACTAACTACATACTACGTCCCTGCCAAAAATCAAGATTGTAGCCCAAAAAATGAAGGACGTTCATACAAACTTGCGAGGGCTCATAGACCACCCCAATTCGGCCCTGTCGCAAAATTAATTCATAACAGACGCTTACTGACAATAAACTACGTCTCTGCCAAAAATCAAGATTGTGTAGCCCAAAAAATGAAGGACGTTCATACAAACTTGTGAGGGCTCATAGACCACCCCAATCCGGCCCTGTCGCAAAACTAATTTACAGCGGATGTCTACTGACTATAAACTACGTCTCTGCCAAAAATCTAGATTGTAGCACAAAAAAATCAGAACTTTCATACAAACTGGCGAGAGCCCTTAGACCTCCCTAATCCGGCCCTGCCACAAAATCTGTTCTTACCAGGCGTCTACTAACTATAAACTACGTCCCTGCCAAAAATCAAGATTGTGGCACAAAAAATGAAGGACTTTCATTGAAACTTGTGAGGGCCCTTAGACCACCCTAATCCGGCCCTGTCGCAAAATTAATTCATAGCAGACGCCCACTGACTATAAACTACGTCTCTGCCAAAAATCAAGATTGTAGCACGAAAAATTAAGGACTTTCATACAAACTTGTGAGGGCGCTTAGACCACCCTAATCCGGCCCTGTCGCAAAATTAATTCATAGCAGACGCCCACTGACTATAAACTACGTCTCTGCCAAAAATCTAGATTGTAGCACAAAAAATGAAGGAGTTTCATACAAACTTGCGAGGGCCCTTAGACCACCCTAATCCGGCCCTTTCGCAAAATCCGTTCTTAGCGGACGTCTACTAACCATAAACTACCTCCCTGCCAAAAATCATCTTTGTACGTCCAGCGGTTTTCGAGATTTCGTGATGAATCAGTGAGTGAGTGAGTGAGTGACCTTTCGCTTTTATAGATATAGATAGATGGAGGCAGTTCAGTTTCATAAACTAGTTTCTCCAAATATCCTACAAACAGGAATATTGCCAACACTAACCTTCGACAGTCACCATCGTAATAGCCTACAAATAACATAGTAGTACGTTTTATTTGGCACTTACGACTTCCTCCATAAAATCGACATCTGAACAATTTTCTCGTTTCGTTCCTTAGGGTTCAGTCCCCAATTCGAGGTTCCTAATGTAATTGGGTCTCTCTGGTGTATTCTTATTAGAAGTTCGGTATTAACATTGTGTTGAGTCGGGAAATTGTAACTCGAAACTGCTAATGATTCACAAATCTAATGGGTGTTGTGAAATTACTGTACTCTACCCGACCATACACATGACACAATGAGGTTTGTGTCACATAAGTATGACTGTCTTATGTCTATTTTTTTCAGAAACCCTAGTTTAAATTGAACGAAATATGGCAAGAAAGACATGGCTCCTATGTCACGACGTCGTCGTCGTACGGTGCGTACGGCATGTATTTTTGACAAAGATCAAGCTATTGGCTTATTATAATAATATTATCAAAACAAATGTGGTACAAAATAAGTAGCACCAAGGTAAACAAGTACAAGATTTTTACACTTTAGTCCCTTTATAAATAACCCTCCTTTTGGGCTCCGCCGCAGTCGGGTAAAAATACAAGCCGATAAACAAACAGTGTATAAAATACATCTATTTGTTACAGTAATTTTATTATAGGACCTGAACTAGGACAGCTAAAGTCGCATTATATTGAAATTCTTGCTCCGTACATCGCGAGTTTAGTCTGAGTTGTACGTGATTGCTCTAGCTGATTGATCTATGTTTAGTGAAGCGCTCACATAGATACAAAAAAAAGTCAAAAACTAAAACCCGACTACGACAAAAAAAACGACGCTGAAAAAGTATGAAACAAGATTTTCAGGATAGAACAAAAAGAAAAGCCGTAGTCACACGGTATTAAAGTGTTTAGGTTGGTACCTATAACGTGTGACTACGGCTTTTCTTTTTGTTCTATCCTGAAAATCTTGTTTCATACTTTTTTAGCGTCGTTTTTTTTGTCGTAGTCGGGTTTTAGTTTTTGACTTTTTTTTATTTAAACAATTTTGGTGTTAATTTTTTTTTACTCTTGACTTTTTGTCCGCTAGAGGGCGTGGTTTTAAATTTGAACAATATTTTGGAAATGTACAAGTGAGGCCCTTTCAAATGATACCAAACACGGCGTATTTATCTCCATTTTTATTTTTTAAGCCTTACTTTTTGTCCGTTAGAGGGCGCCAAATCGCTTTTTGTGACACGTCACGTTAAGACGGTTCTAACGATACCTCATATGTCGAGTTCCGTTTAGTAGATTAGAAGCTATGAGGGAACAGATGAAGATACACACATACATACATACAAACATACCATACATACATAGCCTGTCAAAATCATAACCCTCCTTTGGCTTTGCCGTAGTCGGGTAAAAATAGTACACAGTTCGAAATAGTATGGCGTCGTAAAGTAGTATTTATAGTTGCAGCAATTATTTGGGATTTGAGGTAGGAAGATTGAAGATTGACAGCGGAAAGTTTTTTGTGAAGTTGATTCTTTCGGGGATTTTCATTCTCTCATTTATCTTAAAGAAGGTAAAGCTTGTATTTTTGTATTTTTGGTTGTAGGGGGTAATCATTGGAAATACTGATTCTATATTATCTCCGAGTGTCACACGTTGTTGTATCTACAACCCTCCGGGATGGATTCCGATCAAGAGGCGAGCAATACCGCAAGCAATAGCCACCAATAGTTATTTATGTTAATACACTCCTTTGCAAAAAAAACGGGCACCTTAGGAAATTTACGTTCTAAGGTCGATTTGAGTTAATTCAATGAAATTTAATTGTTTGACGTAGTCTGTATACTTATAATCGTGTAAATTAATACGCGTGAAGTGAACTGTGGCAATTTAAAAAAAAATCTATGAATTCTTTAAAACCGATGTACACGGCCAAACAATAAGAAGTGGTCGGCAATAAAGACAAGAAGATTTTTTTACTTTGTTTAATTAAATAAAGTTACAAATGTAATAACCTAATAACGAGTGTGACCTCCTCTTGCCAAAATCACAGCTTGAATCCTTCTGGGCATGCTTTCCACGATGTTTTTAATGACGTTTTGAGGAATACGTTCCCACTACTATTAATATCATAAACGGGATATTTACCATGTTTGATTTTTGTTTAATATCCCGTTTATGATATTAATAGTAGTGTCAGTGACCATGTCAGTTTAAAAACTTATATTACGTTCCCACTCTTCTGCAATGACTCTTTTTAGCTCCCTGATGTTTTGTGGAGCATGTAGCACTGATCTTACCCGTCTCTTTAGAACATCCCAGACATGCTCAATTGGATTGAGGTCAGGACT
Organism: Diarsia dahlii; assembly: GCA_949775195.1. NCBI lineage: Eukaryota > Metazoa > Arthropoda > Insecta > Lepidoptera > Noctuidae > Diarsia > Diarsia dahlii. The sequence goes on from OX459205.1 coordinate 16,508,920, forward strand.
TCGAGCTGGCCAATCTAAACGACGGATCCCAACTTCTTGCATGTACGCTTCCACGTCGCCAGAACGATGCGGGCGAGCATTGTCGTCCATAAAAATGGAATCTTCCCCAAGTGCAGTCAATGCGGGTTGTGCATATGGAATTAGGACTTCCATTATGTACCGGTGTGCATTTAATGTTCCATTTTCTATGAGAACTAACTCCGTACGCCCCGTCGAATTAATTGCTGCCCAAAACATAACGGAGCCTCCGCCATAAGGAGTGATTTCTTCGAAACACACTTCCGCATAGCGTTCCCGTGGTCTTCGTAGCACTCGCCGGCGTCGGTCCTCTCCACACAAAGAGATTCTAGCTTCATCAGAAAACAATACTTTATTCCAGTCCTCCAGAGTCCATGAAGCACAGTTTCGAGCAAACTGAAGTCGAGCAACACGGTGCTCACGGAGTAATTTAGGTCCCCGAGCCGGGCGGTAACTCCTGATATTGGCAGCCAAAAGCCTCCTCCTGACGGTCCACAAGCTAACTTCTACTCCTCTTACTTCTTCAAGGCTCTTCTTCAGGTCCACACTTGACGCCTTACGATTCCGCAAGGCCTGACTCACCAAAAAGCGGTCATCTCTTGGTTCTGTGCGTCGTTTTCTTCCCGAACCGGGTCTTCTTTTGACCGAACCGGTCTCTTGATACCGTTGCCAAGTCCTCTGGACAGTTGAACGACTCACATTTAGCCGCTGAGACACGTAAGTTTGCGAACAACCTTCTTCAAGTAGGGCTATAATTTTACCGGCCCTTATCGCTTTATCACTCATGTCAAAAAGTGGTATTTAATGTAAAAAGAAAGATAAAATTGTTTAATTTGCAGAAAATATCCAAAAAGTTTTAAAATTTTAGTAATCAGTAATAAAATCGTTTCAGCAATTCGCGCCATTAGTAAAGCAATTTTACAATAATCTACAATAATCATTATTTTCCTTTTGTTAATTTCAAAATTTAAATTTGGAACGTACAGAATCATGCCAGGATTCTTCAAATAACATGCCAATACATCGTCAAATTAATAAAACCTCTTACTTGTCCTTCTTCATTGAAGTAGAGAAAAAAATATGAAGTGCCCGTTTTTTTTGCAAAAGAGTTTATATCGTCGCCAATAATCTACAAAGGGAATACCTACGCATAAGTGCATCTATGCTACACCAACATCACACCAGTTTCTTCCAAAAAAGGAGGAGGTTCTCTATTCGTGTGTATGTATTTTTTTTTTATTCTTATATTATTTATTTGGCATACCAACAATTAAAAATACTGCATCAAAGATATGAGATACATCCATTCCAGTCACAGCTTAGTATATTATCAACCTCTTATAGGTAAGATGATGGCGTTATCATGTACTTCACGTACAATTGCGGTAAATAGACGGATAGAAAAATCTCTGTTACATTGTTGTTTTAAAACAGAAACTGCGATCTACGGAAGCATTTTCAAGGAGTTACAAAGTCATGAATCTGAGGTCGATCACAGTTATTGAACTGCAGTTTGCAATTGCAGTCGCTTTAGGAATTGTACCTCAAAGAACACATTTAAATGCAGGTTGGCATCTTAGTACAGCTTTAGGATCTTAACAATTTGTTTGAAAGCATACACATCTCCTCAAAATGTTCTCAACAACATAACTGCGAGAGATATTTCAAAGAAGAAAAAATTAACGTTTACTTAATCTAACACATTCTCCTAGTTTCTGGATTATGTTGTCCAAAGGAAACTTCTCATAATTATAACATAACATAACCCCTGTTATTCCCAAGAGGTTAGGCAAAGGTTTTTCTAGTACACCCACATTTCGCTGGTTATGTTTAAGCCCCATGTAATAGGGCGAGAGCCTATTGTCATCAACGGGGCACAAATCCAGACTCCTGACTGGTATTGAGAAATTCCTGATGGAAAATCCGAAAATTTTTTTGTCCGACCTGGTAATCGAGCCATGGACCTCATGTACAACAGTCGTGCTTGCTACCACTAGACCAACGAGGAAACTTCTTATTTATCGTTAACTTGTCCAGCCCGTCTTTGTAATTAAAGATAGTACTACATCTTCTAATTAAGTTATCAGTATGACTTCCTATTTCCGTTTATACACAATATTACACAGACTTAGTTATCTTTCCGGATATTTGGCTAAATAAACTAGAAAAGAGACTAGTATCTACCCGGACAAACATTTCAGTTGCTCGGAGAAACAGTGGCTGAATATTTAGAAAAAATATAGAGAAGGCAGTAAGAGGAAATTGAAGGAGCTCGTGAAAGATGGCGAGAATATGAAACATTGTAAGGATCACAAGGGGCTAAGAAACTCCATGACAGTATCTTGTGCGGTGGAGGTGTACGTACATATTTAAGGACTGAGCTGGTATTTATTATAAATATATGCTGGGTTTATGTATATAATGTATATATGTATTCTTATAATTTAGGTATATATCTTTTCTTGTCTCTGCATCACCCTAAGGTAGACTGGTAGAAAATGCCCAAGGCATTAAGTCCGCCTTTGTACGATTTTGTTGTGCATAAAGTTTTTATAAATAATAAGTAAATATATTGTTCAGCCCAAAGACATTTATAATGCGGATATTGGCATTATTTTCAAACAAAAAATATGATTCCGAGCATTTTTCATATTGACGCTAGCTGGCCTATGACACACCGATTCGTTACTAAGTAGTAACACGATTACGTAATTAGAGCACGAGTGTGAAAAAATAAATTGAACAGTAGAATGTTATCTCACGGAGATTCAAGATGATTGTTCGACTGTCCAGAGAGCTTAGAAAAAGTGGCATTCTATTAACTATAACGATTTTAAAAAAATCATTAGTGTATGGAACTGGTTTAAGCTACCGAGCAAAACATACTTTTCATAAGTAACTATTTACTTTTGAATTTCATCTGTTGAAATTCGTTGTGAAAATACGAGTACTAAACGCTTCAAAAGCAACTTGCAACTTTACTGAGTCAAGTACTTACTCAGTAAAGTTGCAAGTTGCTTTTTGCCAACGAGATACTGCGATGCCATTATTGCTTTACTATATCTACTTCATCCAACTTCGGGAGCGCAACAAGAAATAATTGTGTAGAAGATTACTAGGGAAACGTGTGTAATTTAATTATATAATTTTATATAATTATTTTCATTAAATAATTATTTTCAGATACACCAACTACTGACGAATGGTAGAAAATGCTTACGGCATATAGTTCACCTCTGTACTTTGCACTGGAAGTTTAACACTTCCAGTACAAAGTACATATATATAAATCAAATATTTTTTAAAATAACACCGTTATTTTTTCCGGAATAATTAATTAATAAATAAATAAAATTGTACAAAATTCTAAGAAACTACGCAATGAGATCACTACTTCTTTCAATGTATGTTCAATCAACATGACCAAAACTGCTAACAATGGATAACGGCTAGCTTTCGAATAGGTGTAGTGTGTTTGAGTGGTTGGTTGAATCCTTATTATGATGGTGAAAGTCGTTTTTTTCTTTTTCTAATCTGTTTAGAACTTGTCATATCGCAAAGTTTGTAACGTAGCCACCAGAGAACAATCAGTGCCAAAGCGCTTCGTATTTCAACAATTACCTCCAACAGGTGCTATTGGGAAATTGCTGATGAAAAACCCCAATAACACTTTTGGACAAGTATATAATAATATGAACGATTATATGTGAAGTTTCACATATAACCTATATGCTGCACTATTTATAGCTACCTATAAGCTTTTATGTAGCTTATATGCCAGACGTAAAAAAATTGACATGTCAATTTTAGTGCTTTATTGTTTTATGTTCAACGCAGGTTTTATCATTTTTTATTATCATCCGTGTATCGTAAAAGAAAGTATTATTTTATTGCTCTTCCGGCTTTCGACACTATAACTTAAAAGGAGCATTGCTTTTGATCATTCATTGTATGTACTCACAAGTTATTACTGTCTGATAATAGTGACGTCATCATAAATATTTCGACGCAATACACATGCGATTCATAGAAGCGCCTACGATTGTTTGGTTTACCTCCTTACAAGTTTCGTCATCGTTTACTTTTGCATTCAAATTAAGAATGACCATATTCTGACGTTGTAGCTGTCAATTTTATTTATGTCAAGAAAGCCAATTCTGAATGTTTACCCGTTATAAAAAAAGTATTATTTATATACATATATTATTTGAATTTTTCAAAGATACGATTTTAGAGTCAAAAAAATAAAATGCGAGTGGCGCTAATTTCGGTGCTGTTAGCGCCTTAAACAGCCCTTTTATGTCGTAGCAGTAAGAATGGTTTTTGTAAAGTAAATGTTACCTTAACTACGAGTATGTTGTTATCTAAACAAATGCAAGTGAAGCGAGTCTATTTTGAATGAATACGCATGAGATAGTTTGAATATTTTAAGATGTTACTAGATCATCATTATGATAACCTGATTCAATTTGCGATGACAATTGATGGGAGTAGAGACGGATTCATTTTAACATAATTTAGCATTCAAGATGTCCATGAGATTACTAGTGGCCATGGTTCAGGCTAAGAGGCAACTCTTTTTTAACAGTAATTCATCTTTTAAATGGCTACGGTGTTTTCACGTCATCTGATATGCGATGAAATTTGACGTTGAGTGCTAAAGATGTGACATCATCTCCATTATCCTACTGCCCTTAACCTAATTCATTTGGAGTCAGCGCAGCATAGGTATCTTCTAATAAGAAGAAGAAAGGAGGTGTCCGATGAGATGACGTCATCTCATCGGACACCTCCTTTCTTGCCAGATCATCCTTTACACAGTCCATCCATTGTTTTTTTGGTTTTCTTCTACTCATAAACCATCTACATAAAGTGGGACTAAACATAATACATATAAAAACCTGTGTGGGAGATCCTATCAAACTAAAACCGAGTCATATCAAAAATCCAATTGCAGCAGTTGCAATTTCCAACAGAAAATTGCTTTAGAACCTCATGCCAATGTACAGATTTAGACCGACAGGGTATCAGGGTATCAAGATTTTATGGACTTTTCAAATCAAGTTGCCATTCGGAAGGGGTTAACAGAAATAAAGTATTGAGTATCTAGTTTAAATTGAACCGTTTCATCTTTACGTTAAATCTGCATATTATTCCCGGTTCCTACTAAGCAGCGAATCGGTTGAATGACCAATATTAGGTTCATATTTGGTAATTCCAAGCTCTTTGAATAACCAGCTTGACTGTCTCATAATGAGATATTGGAGGCAGTAATATATAGGCTCATTTGAACGCCCCTATTCATCAGCATTTAGCTAAATGCATGACTGTCTATTGATAAGCATTGATGTGTTGGTAATATTATGTAGTCGTGATTATACAGTCTATTGAAATGGACTGTTTAGTTACTATTGACAGCATTGTGACACGTGTTCCAAGAGGTATAGGCATAAGTTCCTACATAAAAAGGAGAACTGAGTGCCAAATACATTATTTACTGCCGCTGCCTAAGTTTATGTATGACACAATGTTTGAGATGAATTAAAGATTTTAGTATTTGTATATTCATACATAAAACGTAATATTTATTAAAACTTCATATACAAGAGTGGTATATTATTATAGGGATTTAATGCCGCAGCCATTCTCTACTAGTCACCCTTTGGGTCAAATAGGACAGCACTGTGGTAGAGTACAAAAAGACGCCATAGCATATGACAGCAAAAAGAAGCGAATTTCAATACAGATAGTGCAAAGTACCCTACAATTGCCAAGTTACCTCATCAATAAATCTGGAAAACAATAGCTATCCCAGGACACTACACCAGTATTGATGTTTACAAAAGCATAGCTATCTTGGGACTCTCTTAGCACAAGAAATTGAAACTGTCTCAATAGATGGTAAAGGTATTGATGGATCTGAAAAGCTTTTTCAAACAAAAATGTCCCATGACAATAAAACTGAAAGTACTGAATTAAAAATAGTGCCTAGAAAAATGCGTTCTGCATACTGGAATTTAAAATAGCTACTTAGATTGAAATTCTCCTAAGGTTCTTCTTTAGTAGTGCATTATGTCTACGAGCGGTTTCAGATTAGTGTATTTTGTAGCGCGTATAAGCTCGTACCCGCTTATGCACGCTAAATTACGCGCTACAAAAGCGAACATGCGTACACTCGCGGTTTTTGCGTGGTATGAGCGGGCGAGCTGATCTGTCTCCCGTGGCTCACGCTTATGGGGACATCACCACGAGCTAGACAATCGTGGCGATGTTGTCTTTAAGGCGACATTACCTGCCCGCGACCTTGAGCGCGCGTTTAACTCATCGCCTAAACAAATAAGGTTGAAAATGGGGATGCGTTTGATTCTCGTGACTGCCAATATGAACGATAGTTCGCAGATTTAATTTATTTAAAAAAAAATACGCTGTAATGTTAAAATGTTTTTACATATGTCTTTAATTGGTTAAATTTCCTTTCTGATAGTAAAAAAAAAATAACAGTTATCGCTCAATATTTCGAGACGAAAAAGTTTTTTCCTGTGATTTTTTTGTGATTTTGTGTTTTTTTTTTTTTCGAGGTTCTTGATTAATTTTAGAAAATATCTTTTACCTATACATTTGACTATACACTGTATTTTTTTTGGAATTGTAATCGTTTATTGCCCGTGGTCCACCCACCTAGTCCACCTGGGTGTACTACGGGCAATTATTTTTGCCCGTGGTCCACCTGAATGTCCATATGTTTTTATCGTAGTATCACGAAAGAATAATAGTGATAATAAATTGTAGTCTAATCTATTAAGTAAAAAAAAATTAACAATATTAATTTATACATGGGCACAAATATAAACAGAATGTATTTAAATTCAATTTGGATGTGTTGTACACACGGCTACACATCAAGCTATACAAAACCAGTTAATCTTGGTCTCACTTTACTAGATCTTTTCGCACAATGAACGATCAGATTATACTGGTTTTGTATAGCTTGATGTGTAGCCGTGTGTACCATATTAGTTCTATGTTCTTTGGAGATATCTAGAGATTTGTATGCGGCACTTAAACCTTAAAGTGGACCATTGTACGTCCAACCAGCCGACCTCCCTGCAAAAGTAGATCAAACATCGCAGCCTTCTCAGGGCATCCACAAGGGTTCTTGGTGTTCCAAGAGTTTCACGGCGGATCTAGATTTTGGGCTCCAAGCTAACTGAAATTATCTTGTGGGAATATAACCCAGCAAAAGTACTAGGCAAGCATAGGTTCAAGGTGGTATATATATTTAAATTATTCTGGTTTACCCAGAATAATGAGGTTGAATACCTCCTTGAGCTTATGTTAGCCTAGTACTTTTGTGTGTGTATACTAGGATTAAAGTACCTTCACATTCTTTAATTAAGGTTATCATATTATCACCCAGGTGAACCACGGGCAAAAATAATTTCCCGTGGAACACCCAGGTGGACCACGGGCAAGAATAATTTCCCGTGGTACACCCAGGTGGACCACGGGCAAAAATAATTGCCCGTGGTACACCCAGGTGGACTAGGCGGGTGGACCACGGGCAATAAACGATTGTAATAAGTAGCAATTTGATACGGCTAACTCTGCAACGAAAAACAGGTCGTTTTTACGGTGTCCCTCTTATCTGCGCCTTAAGCCACAAACTTATTGATATACACTCCCGTAAGCCGCGATTCTCTCGCTCGTGGAGACGGCCTCAATACGAACTTTACACGGTCACATTAACTTTGACGCTTCTCTGGAATGCGGGCGTCGATAATTTGGCTAGTTTTCTGTTGTTGTTATATTGTTTTTGATAATAATGTGACAACGCCAAGCCTCAAGATAATGTGACCGAGTAGTAAGCGCGTCAACGCTCGTACAAGAGAGACCTCTTTAAACAAAAGACACGAGTACCTAGGTATACGCGCTGAAAATAGGCTAATATGAAACCGTCCTAAGTTTTCCCCCTTTTCCTAGGCAACACACACTCTGTCTATTGTTTTCTTGGTCTTCCACAACCATGAATATTAATACTCTGAAGTTGTTGTAACTCTCATACTACTCCGGATACTAAGTTGGATATGATAGCTACTTGAAAGCTCATAAAAGGCCAACCCACCAAAGCACCATCGAATGCAGTCGCTGATGCCGAAATCGGCAAGATGGCATCATCACCACTACTCTAGATAAAAGATTAATTCAGTAGTACAAAACTGTCGAGAACACGATTAAAATATCTCACAGTTTCAGCATTATTTATTGTTTTATCCCTTCTGACCTCGAATATGTAAATAGGTCTAGAGTAAACAAACCTTACGGGCATGTGTAACGAGATGGTATGTGTGTTAAATACTACTACCAAATGTAACGCCTCAGTAATATTATTTGTTCAAAAGATCCTAAGGGTTTTGCGTAATGTTTTTGTAATTTTGGTCGAATAATTTCAAGTGCTAATAGTCCAGTGCTCTGGTAGGGTTGCCTGTATTTGACTTATTAAGCCTCACGCCCACGTCAGACTTTTTGTAGGTGACCGATTTAAATTTGTTCGTAAAACATCGGTGACCGATTTTTTTTTTGGTCAGATATAACGAACAAATTTAAATCGGCCCGACAAAGAGTCTGACCTGGGCGAGTGCGCTTAAAGAAGTAGTGTCCAATCCACAACAAAAAGGCTTAAGCGTTCCGTACAGATACTAAATATCCATACTATCGACCACAAAAAAATATCTAAGCAACAAAACAAAAGGTTATAATTTTTCACGGGTAGAAATATCTTGGCTTTTTTTGTGGATTGTGTCCTTTTCGCTTAACTACGTCCTGTTTAAAACGATAGGTTTTGAAAACTCTCAACTATTTTGGTTGTGCTGATAACGACAAAATGATGCAGCTCTTTATACTTTATATTTTTTACTTAGTCTTTATACAAGAACTAGCGGACGTCCCGCGGTTTCACCCGCGTAGATCCCGTTCCCGTGGGAATACAGGGATAAAAAGTAGCCTATGTTACTCAGGGTGAATGTAGCTTTCCAAGGGTGAAAGAATTTTTGAAATCGGCCCAGTACTTTTTGAGCCTATTCATTACAAACATACAAACATACAAAAATAGGTACAAATCTTTCATCTTAAAATAATAATATCTAATATTAGTGTAGATGTAGATGTAGATATGATATCGCTATTGCCAAACCTTTTATTTTCTTTGAAAGTGTTTAGTTTTAGTGCTCGTTTAATATTATCTTACGATAAAGCCGCGGATAGACATCGCTATTTTATTGGCTGGTGATAACAACACAGCGTGGGGTAAATCAACTTAATCGGTTAAAATTGAGTGTTCTTATGGACTAATGTTACTTTTATTGAGTCACACTCACAAAATTATATTTAAAAAAAAAAGAAGGAGGTTCTCAATTCGGATGTTTGTTTTTTTTATGTTTGTTCGGGCATAACTCCGTCGCTTGCTAACCGATTTGAAAAAATATTTTTTGGTCCCATATTTTTTTTATCGAAATCGGACAAGCGGTTTTTGAAAACACAACAAAACTCAAAAAAAAACTTTATTGTCCACATTATGAACATGTGAACCACTAAAAATTGAAAAATAAAAACTTTTTAACAAAAAATAAAACCGACTTCAAAAAAAAACACAAAAAAGTCAAAAATAAATCAGTTTCTGAAGTCGGTGGCAAAAAAATGAAATCAAACAAACAAAAGTCACCGACTTCAGAAACTGATTTATTTTTAACTTTTTTGTGCTTTTTTTTTGAAGTCGGTTTTATTTTTTTACATTTTGTACTGAGCAGCACATCAAAAACCATCACGTCTGCAATCATCGAAGGGTTAGGTTGAAATTTATAATAACCTAACCCAGGTTGAAATTTATAATAACACAAACTAAAATAAATGAAGTTCTATTTAATTTACTAGCTTAAAGGTACGCAAATAGAATACACTTATACGAGCTTTATAAAAGGCTTAAGTACTTCCGAAGAGGCACAGATTTTTATAAACAGAGTACTCTTAAAGTACTCTTACAGTACGCAAGGTAATCTAATCTGACATCCTTCCCATTCTGTGCTTGAGTGGTCTTTGAAACAATATTAGAATATCAAAAGGAGGGTTATTAAGTCTGAATGATGGGAAACCTTGAGAGGTTGGCGGATGGGTCAGACGGATATTTTTTTCTTTGTTGTGCTTTTATAGATTTTATGTCAACACTAGCTCTCGCCTCTGTTAATTCCCGTTTTTACTTACTGATTGATAGATGCCTAAATATTAATATTGCACTAGTGGTTTTTCTAGGCACTGTATTTAAGCGACACTTAATTTTCTTGACAACGAGCATTCTTCTTCGTATCGTGTGGATAGTAAGGTCTAACGACCCTACACACCCTAGTGTCTGAGTTTCTAAACCGCCGCAAGGGCCTCTGACATGGTTTGACGACCGCCATTTGGCGACTGGGACCACCGGCTTATACGTGCCTTCCGAAGCACGGAACCATCTTTTTATCAGACAATCAGGTGATTCAAGCCTGCAATGTCCTAACCAAACTGGAAACAACACAAATTTCAAAGTATGCTTCCCGTGGGAATCGAACCTACGACCACCGGGTCACAAGGCACACGCCTAGTCAACTCGACCACGGAGGCAGTCACACAAGCATTGTTCTCATCAAATCCTGCCTTTGTTCCATGTTTGTGTTACTTGGAGTCGGCGTAACATGTTTTTTTACGCCGACTCCATTCTCCTCTGTCAACCGTCACGCTATCATCTCGTCATGATCGTAGAATAATGTCGGTTTTGAAAAAAATACGAAAATCACTTTTTACCATATTTGAATACAACATTGTTTAATTATTATCACTGCATTAAAGAAAAAATTGTATGTATTTTAGTTTTCAAATTAATCAGTCGGTAAACTGACGGATTTGATAGGCGCTCATAGTAAAGTGACGCTTGTGTATACTCGTCCATGTACGACGCGCAGGGATCTCGCACCACCCCTTCCCGCGCTCGACGAATCTGCTCAATCGTCATTATTCGTCGAACTCGCTTATCGCGATGCACTGAATTAGACTATTCATAAACAATTACATTAGTTATCTTTGTTAGTCTTTTTATTAATTATTTCATGCCTACTTTGTTTATTTTTTTACGTATTTTATTAAAAGCTATGCCACAATGAAAACTGGACGATCAAAACTTATGTTAAAACTTGTTCAACAATAAGTAAAACAGAACAAATCACGAATTTATCTCACCAAGAGTGCATTGATGAGGAAGACTACGTACCAGGGACTCCAGGTAAGTTAGTGATACGTACTTACATTTTTTAATTCATGTATTGATAATTTTTTTGCAAAGTTACAATTAAAGCGTCGGTTCTGCCTATCCGTCGGTTTTCTACGGAACGTTAAGAATCAATTTAAAACTTAGTTTACATAAAAATAATCATTTGATATGTGATAGTACTATAACAGTATGTTGTGTTGGTGTTAAATTTGACAATTTTAAGTTTCAAGTTGTATATAACTATACTTCATTTTTCTATGGACATGATAGTGTCGCGCGATCATACCCGACGATATTCTGCGGACACACCTTTTTAACTAACAGTCTTATTTGACGATCCGACTTTGTTCTTAGAACCAAATTCACTACCACCTTTATTCTACTGAAAAACAATCATTATTTGTGTATATTTGATGTATTTTTCTATAAGAATATAATCTAATCTGATTAATAATCTACCTGCATAAATAAAAAGAAGTAAATTTTATAATTTGTTATCTTTAGAATATTTTTAATGCGCCCGCTTGTGACCTCTCAGGAGTCAAACAGCTGAGAATACACAGGCGTGCGCGCGCATTTATTCCGATGTTGTGTTAATATGATAAAAGGGAAAGAGTAAAAAATCATTGGGAAAGTTGTTTGTTATCATAAGTACAATCACGTGTCTAACTGCCGTACTCGGAGAACGTTAATGATTACTTAGGCCGTTACTTAGTAAAGGTTTTGACAGTTTTGTCATACAAAAACTGTCAAAACCTTTACTTGGTGATGGCCTAAGTAATCATTAAACCTCTCTGAGTGCGACACTAAGTGTCGTTCACTAATTACCAGTCAAGATATATAATTATTTATTACCTTAATTATAATACGAGTATAATTTTCTATATCATAATCATATCTTTTCGGAATGCCATTCACCATCACATCATCATCATAATTTTTCTTTCTTTCTTTCTGAAAGGATGTCTTTTCAGATGACGAAGACCTACAAGGAACAAGAGAAATCATAAAATCTACAGATGAAAATATGAACAAGAACGCACCATCACCTACTTGTGTTCTTGGAGAAGATCCTTTTATGGCCGTGTATCAAAATGCATCCTCACCGTCTTTACTCTCGTCAGAAAATCAGCATGGTGTAGTCTCCCTCTTAAATATCAACGTAGCCTTCTTAATCCCTCTAAATACCTCTACCTTGATATCAGATCTGTCACCTTAACAGATTACCCCGGTTGTTGAAAACAATGAACAAACACCTGTGCCATGAAACCCGTTATGAAGTATGTAACGATTTTTGCTGTCCCACTCACGATAGTGCAGACTATAGCAACTGTCCATCAATCAATACTACAGCTGTGCCTATGGCTGATAATCAATGTTATTGCTATATGTGGAATGAAGGTGTTTCTTAAAATAAAAAGAGTGGGTCTTAAAATGAACATGGATAAAACCAAGGTTATGTTGAATGTTCATGTAACACCCCACTCCTATAAAGATCAGAGACTCTACACTTAAAGTTGTGGACAATTTGTCTACCTGGGACAAACAGTCCAGTTGGGTAGGTCTAATTTCAAGAAAGAGGTAAATCGTCGAATCTGACTCGGCTGGGCAGCGTTCGGGAAGTTGCGTGGTATCTCCTCGTCTAACTTACCCCAGTGTCTCAAGACGAAAGTCTATGACCAGTGTGTGTTGCCAGTGATTACATACGGGACCGACACGTGGTCGCTCACAATGGGCCTCATCAGGAAGCTCAAAGTCACCCAAAGGGTAATGGAGAGGGATAGCCCTCTCGCTCGGAGTCTGAAATGAGGACATCGGCATGAGAACCAAGGTTACCGACGTAGCCCGAAGAATTGCCAGAATTAAGTGTCAATGGGCAGGGCACATTGCTCACAGAACGGATGGCCGATGGGGCCGAAAAGTTTTGGAGTGGCGACCGCGAACCGGAAGACTTTGCGTTGGAAGGCCTTCCACTAGGGGGACCGATGACCTGATGAACCCACTGGATGCGAGACGCACGGAACCCGTCAATGCGGCGACACCTGGGGGAGGCCTATGTCCTGCAGTGGACGTCTTTTGGTTGAAATGATGAAGTAATTAGGTAAGTTCAAATAGGTTTGGATCCTTTGGGTTTGGTCTTCTTAGTAAATAATGCTGTTGGTAATTACTTAATTGGAGCTTAATGTTTATTACATTGATTAAAAAAGGGTCCAAAAACTAAACCAAATATAATGTGTTTTATTTGTGAAACCCTACCTACCGCAACCTACCTATTTACATACAGACCACCTGCCTACCTACTTACTCATGGTTAAAGTAGAATATGACGGAACACACATCCGCCAAAATATTACCCTGTAAGTCAATAGAACATGATCGGAAAGTCACATTCGTCACTCTTTGAACGCGAACTTTCCGAAGAACAATGTCGGATAATACTATGTGACTGTGTTGACTCCAACGTAAAATGAAGCATGTGATTTTTCGGGAAAACTGTTTAATTATAAGTTATTATTTTAAATTCATTTTAAAACAAACCCTATTTTTCACTAGTATGCCAATTTTCAAAGTTATAGATTTAAAATTAAAAAAGTTATCTCAAAAAAACGAACATAATTATTTGAAATGGCTGCCCTGGAAAGTTTAATACTTGTCAGATCCGTCACTATTCTACGACTATGACGATCTATTCATTTGTCTTTTATATCCACAGGATTGAAGGGATCTCCATCGTTTCCTTGGTCTTCCTCTCCCTCTCCATTATAATAATAATAATAAATTTCTTTATTGACACAAGTTACAATTACAATATTGAATTCCCTAACATCTGCGCTAGTAAAAACTGTGTTGCAGGTGTTAGTGTCTTCCCCCTATTAAAGTGACAATACCTTATGTCTGACAGAATTATTATTATTTTTTTAAAGAGAGAGAAAAACTTAATAATAATAATGGAAACTAAAAAAAAAAAGCAATAAGTTAAGTAACTAGCGTGCTGCCATGTGTGTGAGTGGTGTGTGTGTTTGTGTATGTGTTTTTGTGTGCGTGCATGTGTGCATTTATGTGGTGTGTATGTGTGTGTGTGAGGCTGTGTGTTTGTATGATGGTAAATTTAGAATAGATTATGTTTTCAAAATATTTTCTACATCAGTATAGTCTAAAACTCTAAAGTGTTTAGCCAATTATATATTACTGTTTTAAATTTGTTATTATTCAACTTACTCACTCTCAGGACTTTATTACATTCATCAACATTATTTATAGTTACCACTCTTTCAATAACATGGGATTCATCTCTCCTCACCACATTTCTACTGTGTCTAATCTTATTTATGTCAACATGTAGAATCTAACTAGAGCATAAATTGAAGTTATGAAAATAAAAGGATATATTCGTAAAGAATGTAATGATAAACCCACTTACCGTAGTCATAACAACGGATATAAAGGTAATCCCAATTTTAGCAAACAACCTAACAAACCCATCTTCTATCTATATCTATAAAAGCGAAAGGTCACTCACTGACTCATCACGAAATCTCAAAAACCGCTGGACGTACAAAGATGATTTTTGGCAGGGAGGTAGTTTATGGTTAGTAGACGTCTGTTAAGAACGGATTTTGCGACAGGGCTGGATTAGGGTGGTCTAAGGGCCCTCAAAAGTTTGTATGAAAGTCCTTAATTTTTTGTGCTAAAATCTTGATTTTTGGCAGAGACGTAGTTTACAGTCAGTAGACATCTTCTATGAATTAGTTTTGCGACAGGGTCTGATTAGGGTAGTTTATGAGCCCTCGCAAGTTTGTATGAAAGTCCTTCATTTTTTCAGGGACGTAGTTTATGGTGAGTAGAGGTTATACAGGAATGCTTTTTATTCAGTGCGCAAACTTTGTAAAATTAAACTTAAATGAATCTGGACTAAGGGCTCCCCCGCAAGTACTTATATGAAATCCTTGGCGTTTTGGAGCCGAAAATTGGTAGAGATAGAAAATAGTTGAGACATATGTATTTGTATGTGTGGGAACAGATTTTATGACAGGGCCAGTTTAAGGGAATATAATCGCTTCGATTGGCATTTGTCATTCGCTTTGGCATAGTACATCCAGAGGCAGTCCCACACATACATACACGTCAAAATTTCCTCGCGAACGAAGTCGCGGGCAACGGCTAGTTAATTTATATTAAAATGTTTTACTGTACATATAGTTCCCTGAAATCTATTAAAAGTCGTTCCGGGAAACCATTATTTTTGCTCTCATATAAAAAATATCTATCTTAAGTGCCCCTGGGTAAGTACCGAATTAAGGCTAGTTTTCGGTTAACAATGATTTATTGTTTACCGTAGTTTTTATAAGGACTACATGGTAAGTAATTATATATTTTTAGGGGATTTCAAAAATCAAAACCAAATTATTTTATTTCACACTAGTGATCCGCCCCGGCTTCGCACGGGTGCAAAAAAGGGTATTAAAACCTTCCTCTTGAATCACTCTACCTATTAAAAAATCCGCATCAAAATCCGTTGCGGAGCTTTAAAGATTTAAGCATACATAGGGACAGACAGGGGAAAGTGACTTTGTTTTATACTATGTAGTGATGATAGGCCTACATGGGCACTTGTAAAACGTCGACAAAAAGGTGCACGTTTTGAGTTTGTCGTTTTGGAGAAGAACCGGTAAGAAACTTCATGGTTACTCATCATAATATAATGGTACAAGTTTTCTGCACGCGGTTTCCCTCGCGTGGGATTCGGTAATTGTCCTACTCGGTCGAAATACCGGGACAAACAATATACATCACATGATATCTGCAATCCCGGAAGAGTTAGGCCAAGGTGTAATAATAATAATAATATTCCACAACTATCACACAACGCCATCTAGTCCCAAGCTAAGCAGAGCTTGTGTTATGGGTACTAGACAACTGATAAACATACTTATATATTTCTAAATACATACATATTATAGATAAATTACACCCAGACACAGAACAAATGATCGTGCTCATCACACAAACATTTGTCCTGGGTGGGAATCGAACCCACGACCTCCGGCATAGCAGTTAGGGTCACTAACCACTAGACCAACAGGCCAGTCATTGTACCTTATAACACATCCATAATTTCACCAGTAATGTTTAAATACCATATAATAGAGGGCGACCCTATTGATTCAATATCAACCGGGCACGAGTCCAAACTCAGTGAATGCTGCTAAGATATTACTTTTTTTTTTAGATGATCGGAAATCATCAAATGACTCCTCCCGCTCTGGGCAGAGCGGTAGGGAGTGACAGACTTCTACTGACTAAAATCCACCCATGTTCCTTCTTAGACCTTTGTCATCTCTTTCGAACAACCTAGCAGCAACGGGAACATCCCGCAGCCGGACTGAGAAATTCCTCAAAACAATTTCCCGCTCCTGGGAATTGAACATTTCATTGGCAGCTTCGCAAACCTGCACCATAAACATCATCTCCATGCGAATAGGTAACCTAATACATAATCTACTAAGTCTATCCAGTCCTTCAGTAGATTTTGGAACAGTATTAGCATACCAAAAGGCTGTTCGCTTATTTAGCCCGATTGATGGCGATGGCGGCCGAAACCCGTGTGCTGCATAGAAAGTGGTTTCGGCACCAATATGTTGATGCATTTGAGCATCAGCTATTAATGTTAAATCGACATTGTAAGGGTAGGAACAGACAGGTGCTTTAAAATGTTTGGAGCAATGTATTTAGAAATATTTAGTATCAGAGTGAGTGCTCTCAAAACGGTGAAGGGAAACGTCGCGTCGTGAGGAAACCGGGATTTCCTGAAACATACCTACTGAGATACACACTGATCCAGCGTTGTATAGGTAACTTCTTGGCTTCAGGCGACGAGGAGAAATTTATGCCTCCTCCTCCTTATAAAAAAAAAAAAAAAATATTGCGAAACTGGTGCGCGAGTTTCGCTGTACAACAGTACTACGGTCAACGGGCGGAGATGTAGACGGCTCCTGAGCAAATGAGCGAAATCGTGTTAGAAAGAGGTTGTCTCTTTCTAACACGATTTCGCTCATCATAGTCAGTTTTGTACGTTAGAGCAGGGAATTTCGCTCCTGTTTCGCCGCCAAAGAACTTACAACTCACAGCGCCTTTGAGTTTCGCAGCGGAGGTGTACTACAGGCATTAAGGTTGTTTTTCGTTTAAAATTGTATAAAGGCAGACCTGTTGTTTCTGTTATCTATGAGGCAGACAGACTAGTGAGCATGTTTCGAAAAATAAAAGCGTTCATCATCATTTTATAAGACTGGTATAAAATTCTAAAATGTCAGCATAATTATAAATAGCACAATGTAATTTTCGTAATTCGTAGTCACACATAAATATACAGTAAAACCGCATGATTTTTTCTTTGCTACAAGTCAACAGATGACCCTATACTCCCGTTGTGTCTAGGCTTTAATCTGACTGAGTCACTCAATGACATAATGCACAGCCATTATGAGTACAATAAATAATTAATTCGATATGCAATGAGTTGACTCACGGACGGGATAGCGTCAAACGGCTCATTCACAAACAACCTATTAATTTATCTTTTAAGCGAAACTTTAATGCGAGCACAATGTGAAATTGTGAGCAGAAAACTCATTCGGTTCTATCCAGCATTATTCTGCAAAAGTAATGTATGTATATCTTATTGGTGACGTTTTTCAGAAAGGACAGGTGCATAATACTCGTAACCGCCGTGCGTTTATGACCAGATGTATGAATGTGGATGAAGCAGAAGGAGGTAGCAGGTGGGGTTCTGTGGTTTCTGCCTATTCCCATGGGAAAAAGGGCGTTTATGTATGCATGTATGTAATCTATGTCTGTCTGCCTATCTGTACCTTTGCACTGCTCAAATCATGTCCTGGATAAGAAGTAGAAAGAAAAAAATACTGTCGCAGATGCATTAACATTCCACACATTCGTTATGCTCTGTGGCAAAATAGGCTGTGGTTTGAACCAAAATAGTCTATAGTATGATGAAATGTCATAAAATGTCGTCTTTTCAATACAATTCCATCAATAATTCTACAAATAATATCTCCGAAACTATTCGTTTCCGACGGATGAAACTTCGCAAATCGTGTTCTTATATTAGTAGAAACCTACAATAAAAATTACAACATCCTAGGTCCATGCAGGAATTTTAGTGACTACCCATTATAAAGATTTTTCCTTGAATACTAATTAGTTTGTTCGACTGTACAAAGAAAGCAGGTATGAAGACTCAGTTAAGTAGCTGTCAAACCCTATGCTGCTGGGATCATTTATTTGCATTCACTTAGGAATATAAATCAAATAAAAATGATTTTCGATTCCAGTACAGCCTTCTTCTTATTTGTATTGAAATTTAGGAAAAAACACTTATAAGATTAGCGTCTTTAAACAAACCCAAATCACATCATATCTACCCTAATGCACTCTACCATAACCCGTGTCAAAATATAATAGAAAAGGACACTTTCTCTTACTATATTTGACCTTAATAGGGGATCGGACTGACTCAAAAAAATAGAATTCTGTTTAGTCCGTCAGTTAAATTATCGAAAAATATTGGATACGTGTTTTTTGTTTTATCAAATCAATAAAAATTGACGAAGATAAAGCGCGTCAAAGATCATGGAGTGGGGCTTGAAACGTCACTTGAAGGTACAAAATGTACTATCATATGACGTCACACGAGTTTTCGAAGCACTGTATCGTCTTCATTTTTTGTTTACGTGAAAAAAGAAAAAAACGTGGTTAATATTTTTTGGAAATCTATCTGACGGACTAATTAGTTTTTTTTTGTCCGATCCCCTATTCTAGCCCAAAAGCGGCCATCCTTTCCCCAATTTCAACTACCAGGAAATTTAGATCCAACACTTTGATCAAAGCGTGTATCCCAAGTTCTACAAATCCTACTTCCTACTAATATTATAAACGCGAAAGTTTGTAAGTGTGTATGGATGTTTGATACTCTTTCACGCAAAAACTACCTAACGGATTTGGACAAAATTTGGTACACAGATAGTTTATAACTGGATTAACACATAGGATAGTTTTTATCCCGATTTTATCTTCCCGTTGGATAACTTTCGAGTTATAGCGGGCGAAGCCGCTGGCAACAGCTAGTTCTAAATATAGGCCAAGCGCTTTGCATAAACCACTTTGCGCATCATCACTAATCTCATTCACGCGTATCCTAAGCATTTTCTGATGTCAAAAAAGGGGACAAGGAAAATCAGTATAGAAAGCCATTATGATGGGGAAGTAAATGGGAAAACAGGGGATTTTGAAGCAGTGTTGCAAATTGCATAAGCTGTTGACTATGTGTTAAGTGTCTTTGGAGTGTAATATTGAATGTCTTTGTTGCAGAGAAAGGAAAAATAACGTTATGGGTAGATTGAGTTTGTGTGCTTGTGATATTTATTCTTTACTTCAGTTAGAAATCAAACCATCAATATACTGAGTGAACCTGGGATTGCGAATCTAGACTTAAAAGTTGATGTCCTAGATCGAATTTTGTTTGAGACTTAATATGTGTTGTCCTTAGTCCTTACTGAAGACTTTTATATTAATTTAATTTCCTACACCTTTCCCAAGCTTGCTATAGAATATTGTAGTAAAACTAGTCCAAAAGATCAAGGTTTTAAAAACAGTCAAAATGTCACAGTACGTTGTATTTTGTAAGCGTGGGATTTTTCTGTAATAGAATCGCTTATCTACTAATGTGTTCATAACAAACGACTATCTGTATAAGGAACTTCTGTATTCTATCTCTATTGAATCATTAATTTATATTTATGCGGACTTTTAATGCTAAAGCGGTTCTACTGTCATTGAAGATGACTTCAATGACAGTAGAACCGCTTAAGCATGAAACAATTAAAGCTTTTAATCGGTTCTTTCATGAGAAAGAACCGATTAAAAGCTTTAATTGTTTTTTTTTATAAATATATTACTATGATTGCTGAATAATTTATTATTTATTTATTATAGTATTAATGTAGCATTCAATAATTATAAGGACTTTGGTAATTACTACAAATCATACGAATCAAGCTCTGCAGTATGAGTAATCTAAACGTAAAGTGTGTGATTAGGTGAATATCAGGGTATTGGATAAAATAATAGAGTGTCGTGGGTTGGTCTATGTTTAACAGTGGGCACGATACGCCGATGTCTCATACAATAATAGGGGATCGGACTGGGTCAAAATAATATGATTCTATTTAGTCCGTAAGTTAGATTATCGAAAAATATTGAATACGTGTTTTTTGTTTTATCAAATCGATAAAAAATGACGAAGATAAAACGCGTCAAAGATCTTGGAGTGGGGCTTGAAACGTCACTTGTGCCGTCAAAATCTACTATCATATGACGTCACACGGGTTTTCGAAGCACTGTATCGTCTTCATTTTAAATTTACGTGAAAAAAGAAAAAATACGTGTCCAATAATTTTTGGAAATCTATCTGACGGACTAATTAGTTTTTTTTTGTCCGATCCCCTATTACAGAATTAATCATCATCTTCCTGCCCATATCCCATTCTATTTGAGATCAGCGTAACACGTTGCCTTCTTCCATTCTTTCCTGTTAGACGTCACGGCGGTATTTACTCTTTTCTCTATCATATCATTCTTCACACAATCCATCCATCTTTTCTTTGGCCTTCCTCTCTCTCTCCATCCATCAATACTATACTTTATTATTATTATTATTTAAACTTTTCGCACACAAAAAAAAAGGTACAAAGGCGGACTTAATGCCTTAGACATTCTCTACCAGTCAACCAAGGGTGGTGTAGAGATTACATGGCAGGTGCCCTTTTTGAGAGGAACAATGATAAAAAAAAAATTCAAATATATCATACCTAATGATTTATAAATATAATATATAAATAGTTACATAAATAGACTTACATTCCAAGTAAAAAATTAAAATTAAGCGGTTAAAAACTATAAAGCGAAAGACGTTCACAAATAGGTCGTGGGCCATTTATGTCTCATAGAATTAATGGTTTTCTATTAAAACTAAATAAATTGGTCACCACACAAGGAGATCAGATAATAAATGACTTACTAAACTTTACCATAACAGTGAGAAAGACAATGGTTTTACGTCACACCCCCGCAACTGATATCCTCTGTTATACATTAGTTTATTATATCGTTGATAATAGCCTTGACCAATACAAATTATTGTTATAGACATAGAGACCTCGCAAAAAAGGTTAACTTGTTTATTTAAATAAAGATGAGAATCAGCACCATATAACGTTAAAATTTACTTAAGGCTCCTTCCACAAAATCATCTCATTTTGATCAATTTTGATCGCTTGGTGTGGGAAATCTATGAAGAATTTGAAGCTTCCTTTTGGCTATTATAAGAGACGAGTTCTTTTTCTGGTGGATAGGTTTCAAAAATTTTCAAAATAATGTTTATATTAATGACAATCACCCGTATTCAAAAGCCCTTTTCCGCACAAATACCGATCGAGTTACGTTTGGCTTAGCCGAACATAACACTACAAACGATTTTAAACATTAAAAAAAATATAAATAACATCACCGTATGGTCTACTAGCGGACCTATTTGTCACATTTTCGACTTCAATACAAAATATAGCAGAAAAAAAATGTAAAAACATCGCAATTTTTACAAAATGTCTCGACAAATAAGATTTTTTTTCTATACCTTAGAATCACGTTAAAGAAAATTTAAAAACTACGTATTAATTTTAAGGTAACCTTCTAATAGAATCGTATTTTTATTTTATCAATAAACTATAATTTCATTTCGTAAATTGAATCCAAAGTTAACTATATTATCGACCGCGCAAACTCTATCTCGCCAGTACGAATCGGCCACTGCCAAAGGACGGACGTATCGCTTTGTGTCACAAACGCTCCCGTGTTTTTCGTAAACATATTTTCGAGATTGTAAGCCGATTACCACAATTTGATACACTTATTAATTTTGATCAAACATGTTTTATTTGCTAGTTATTAAAGATTGCTAAAATTTTTTTCATCTTCAGATCGAAGTTGAATTTCACGATCGATTGTTGTTGTCGATTGTACTTCGATATATATTTTTAACCGACCTCCAAAAAAGAGGAGGTTCTCTATTCGTGTTTGTATGTCCGCGAATATCTCCGTCAATTGTGGACTGATTTTCAAAATTCTTTTTGTCTTGGAAAGGGTATACTCCCGAGGTGATCCCATTGTCACCAAGTCAGTTTCTGATGATGGGAACTCTGAGAAATTGAGGGCAACCCTCGAATATCATAGGCGCACATAACGTTTTCCATACATTTTCAGAAGCTGTTCAAGTATTTGCGTCTGATAATCATAATTTCATGTGGCTGCGCTGATGACGGAAGGTGCAACTCCTCAACGGTCAGGACTTGAAAGAAAATTCCTTCAAAATTATACGTACTTGGATCGATAGTTCTATTCTTTCAGGCTAATATGTTGAACTGATGATAGACGGTAAATCTCATTAACCGACTTAAAAAAAAGGAGGTTCTCAATTCGTCGGCTAGAAAAATTTTAGATTTTTCCGTCATGGGTGTCGTTTTGATGGTTTTTGGGGTCGCTGATTACGAAAATGTGGTCAAAATGAAAATCAAGATGGCGCCGACGAAAATTTTTGGTTTTTCCGTCATGGGTGTCGTTTTCATGGTTTTTGGGGTCGCTGATTACGAAAATGAGGTCAAAATGAAAATCCAAGATGGCGCCGACAAATTTTTTGGTTTTTCTGTCATGGGTGTCGTTTTGATGGTTTTTGGGGTCGCTGATTACGAAACTAAGGTCAAAATGAAAATCAAGATGGCGCCGACGAAAATTTCTGGTTTTTCCGTCATGGGTGTCGTTTTCATAGTATTTGGGGTAGCTGATTACGAAAATGAGGTCAAAATGAAAATCCAAGATGGCAGCCAAGAATTTTTTTGGTTTTTCCGTCATGGGTGTCGTTTTCATGGTTTTTGGGGTAGCTGATTACGAAAATGAGGTCAAAATTAAAATTCAAGATGGCGGCCAGGAAAATTTTTGGTTTTTCCGTCATGGGTGTCGTTTTCATGGTTCTAGGGGTCGCCGACTACGAAAATAAGGTCAAAATGAAAATCCAAGATGGCGCCGACAAAATTTTTGGTTTTTCCGTCATGGGTGTTGTTTTGATGGTTTTTGGGGTCGCTGATTACGAAACTAAGGTCAAAATGAAAATCAAGATGGCGCCGACGAAAATTTCTGGTTTTTCCGTCATGGGTGTCGTTTTCATAGTATTTGGGGTAGCTGATTACGAAAATGAGGTCAAAATGAAAATCCAAGATGGCAGCCAAGAAATTTTTTGGTTTTTCCGTCATAGGTGTCGTTTTCATGGTTTTTGGGGTCGCTGATTACGAAAATGAGGTCAAAATTAAAATTCAAGATGGCGGCCAGGAAAATTTTTGGTTTTTCCGTCATGGGTGTCGTTTTCATGGTTCTAGGGGTCGCCGACTACGAAAATAAGGTCAAAATGAAAATCCAAGATGGCGCCGACAAAATTTTTGGTTTTTCCGTCATGGGTGTTGTTTTAATGGTTTTTGGGGTCGCTGATTACGAAACTAAGGTCAAAATGAAAATCAAGATGGCGCCGACGAAAATTTCTGGTTTTTCCGTCATGGGTGTCGTTTTCATAGTATTTGGGGTAGCTGATTACGAAAATGAGGTCAAAATGAAAATCCAAGATGGCAGCCAAGAAATTTTTTGGTTTTTCCGTCATGGGTGTCGTTTTCATGGTTTTTGGGGTCGCTGATTACGAAAATGAGGTCAAAATTAAAATTCAAGATGGCGGCCAGGAAAATTTTTGGTTTTTCCGTCATGCGTGTCGTTTTCATGGTTTTTGGGGTCGCTGATTACGAAAAAGAGGTCAAAATGAAAATCAAGATGGCGCCGACGAAAATTTCTGGTTTTTCCGTCATGGGTGTCGTTTTCATAGTATTTGGGGTAGCTGATTACGAAAATGAGGTCAAAATGAAAATCCAAGATGGCAGCCAAGAATTTTTTTGGTTTTTCCGTCATGGGTGTCGTTTTCATGGTTTTTGGGGTCGCTGATTACGAAAATGAGGTCAAAATTAAAATTCAAGATGGCGGCCAGGAAAATTTTTGGTTTTTCCGTCATGGGTGTCGTTTTCATGGTTCTAGGGGTCGCCGACTACGAAAATAAGGTCAAAATGAAAATCCAAGATGGCGCCGACAAAATTTTTGGTTTTTCCGTCATGGGTGTTGTTTTGATGGTTTTTGGGGTCGCTGATTACGAAACTAAGGTCAAAATGAAAATCAAGATGGCGCCGACGAAAATTTCTGGTTTTTCCGTCATGGGTGTCGTTTTCATAGTATTTGGGGTAGCTGATTACGAAAATGAGGTCAAAATGAAAATCCAAGATGGCAGCCAAGAAATTTTTTGGTTTTTCCGTCATAGGTGTCGTTTTCATGGTTTTTGGGGTCGCTGATTACGAAAATGAGGTCAAAATTAAAATTCAAGATGGCGGCCAGGAAAATTTTTGGTTTTTCCGTCATGGGTGTCGTTTTCATGGTTCTAGGGGTCGCCGACTACGAAAATAAGGTCAAAATGAAAATCCAAGATGGCGCCGACAAAATTTTTGGTTTTTCCGTCATGGGTGTTTTTCCGTCATTATATAAATGCAACAATACTATTTAAAACAAGGGATATTTAGAAAACTGCTATATTTCATTAATCTATGATATTTAAACTTTTGCAATAATTTATAATTTAATAAATTTCAGTTTTTGTATTTACTCTATAACTTTTTTTAGAACAGTTTCTTTTGAACGGCAATACTATGTATATAGCAATTGTATTTTACAATATCATGTTAAAAAAAAAGTTCCCGTACAGGATCAAATGACTTTACAGCTTTAAAAATCAAGGATACGATGAAATTAAGATAATTATTGATATACATTTAAAATGAACAATAATTTTTTGACGGTATTATTTTTAATAGTACTTTTACTTTTTTTACTTTTTCGGAAGGTTGGAAAGACGGGGCAGGCGAGCTCCTAGATTTCCTATTGATCTTCGGAATACTTTTGGTGCAGTTCTTCAGGAAATTCCCCGAACGAACAGCTCCGTTGAAGGCTTTCACAGGGGATTCTCGTCACTTCTATCGGCTCATCACCCATCTATATGGAAGTTTTTGGATGAACTTCGTCGGCAGCAAAGCCTGACAGAGCTGAAATTGGAGCAAATTTTGTCTCGTGGATCACACACAACTAGTCGGCCAAGATATAGGCAAACATCGGCAAGATTGAAAGATTTAGTTGAATCATTTGGGGAGAGACCACTCCCAGATTACTTACAGGCCATTGCTCATAATTTTGAATTCCAACAAATTTAATTAAAAAAATACATTAAAAAAAAACGAAACAAACAAAATGATTAAACGTAAAAAACTAAAAAGCATAAAAATTTAAAATAAATAATCATATCTATCTGGGGTCAAAGTCTACATACTGCATACGGCCAATGACCGTTTTTTTTACAAAATAAGCCAGCATTCCTTCAGGCGTGATCGAGATTCTTGACCTCGAAAGCACAAAACCTAACAAAAAATCAAATGTTTTTTTTTCCTTCATCACGTATAATACTTAAAATCTGATTTTGTGTATAAAAATCAATGAAAAATAAAAACAACCAAAAAAAACACAACCTATCAAAAAATCAAATATTTTTTCCCTTCATCACGTATCATACTTAAAATCTGATTTGAACATTGTGTAAGTATAAAAATCAATGAAAAAAAAAACAACCAAAAAAAAAACGCTGGGTGTCAGTACACCTCCACGTGGTGCCCGGTGGAAACGTGATAACGGCTAACGGACTATTTGAATGACAATGCCTATAATTCTATTTTTTTCCTGTTCATGTTATTTTACAGTTTGTCTAGTATAACTTATTAATATTTATTTCGATTTCATGTTTAACAAACCCGTTTTATATATTATTACTAAATTTTGAGCTCATTTTCGTAATCAGCGACCCAGAAAACCATGAAAACTACACCCATGACGGAAAAACCAAAAATTTCGTCGGCGCCATCTTGGATTTTCATTTGGACCTTATTTTCGTAGTCGGCGACCCCAAAAACCATGAAAACGGCACCCATGACGGAAAAACCAAAAATTTTCCTGGCCGCCATCTTGAATTTTAATTTTGACCTCTTTTTCGTAATCAGCGACCCCAAAAACCATGAAAACGACACCCATGACGGAAAAACCAAATATTTTCCTGGCCGCCATCTTGGATTTTCATTTTGGCTTCATTTTCGTAATCAGCGACCCCGAAAACCATGAAAACGACACCCATGACGGAAAAACCAAAAATTTGCCTGGCCACCATGTTGAATTTTAATTTTGACCTCTTTTTCGTAATCAGCGACCCCAAAAACCATGAAAACGACACCCATGACGGAAAAACCAAAAATTTGCCTGGCCGCCATCTTGAATTTTAATTTTGACCTCTTTTACGAAAAAGACACCCATGACGGAAAAACCAAATATTTTCCTGGCCGCCATCTTGGATTTTCATTTTGGCTTCATTTTCGTAATCGGCGACCCCAAAAACCATGAAAACGACACCCATGACGGAAAAACCAAAAATTTTCGTCGCCGCCATCTTGGATTTTCATTTTGGCTTCATTTTCGTAATCAGCGACCCCGAAAACCATGAAAACGACACCCATGACGGAAAAACCAAAAATTTTGTCGGCGCCATCTTGGATTTTCATTTTGGTCTCATTTTCGTAATCAGCGACCTCAAAAACAATGAAAACGACACCCATGACGGAAAAACAAAAAAATTTCCTGACCGCCATCTTGGATTTTCATTTTGACCTCATTTTCGTAATCAGCGACCCCTAAAAACATGAAAACGACACCCATGACGGAAAAACCTAAAATTTTCCTAGCCGACGAATTGAGAACCTATAATTTTGAAGGAATTTTCTTTCAAGTCCTGACCGTTGAGGAGTTGCACCTTCCGTCATCAGCGCAGCCACATGAAATTATGATTATTAGACGCAAATACTTGAACAGCTTCTGAAAATGTATGGAAACGTTATGTGCGCCTATGATATTCGAGGGTTGCCCTCAATTTCTCAGAGTTCCCATCATCAGAAACTGACTTGGTGACATTGGGACCACCTTGGGAGTATACCTTTTCAAACAAAAAAATAATTTTGAAAATCGGTCCAAAATTGTCGGAGATATGCGCGGACACACATAAAAAAACATACGAATAGAGAACCTACTTCCTTTTTAGAAGTCGGTTAAAAAGAGACGGAAACATTATTTATTTTTGACGTGTTAAAGTGCTTTCACAACCAATTTACAACAAATATTAAAATCTGTGATTAAAATAGATATCATAATTTTTTATTTTAACACCAAATTGAACCATTTTTATGTTGATTGATATACTGTACCTATACACAACACACATTCCAGACTTTTTTCAAAGCCGTACGCGTGTACTTACTTACTATAAAATTATGTCACTTAAAATAATAATCGTATAAATGATCAAATTTTTCAAGCGTAGTTCAACGCTCGAAATGCCCGTGTGTGCGTTCGTCGGTGTTATCGCTGCACACAAACATAGCATTGCACCGAAATTGCCTAAAGTTCCGCAAGTCTTGTCTGTACAAGGCCCCTTAAGATAAGTCCTCAAAAATGGGCTTCATTACTTGGTATAATTTTCAATGTTATGTAAATAAGACTGACAACCTGTCTATATCACACCACTATTATTCATACAGCCGACAACGAATGGCTATTACGGAAAATAAACTAATTTTTAACATCTTGATTTTAACTCGATGTGAAGTAGAAGTAGATAGAACAATCTGTAAGAGCCATGTCAATTTATCACGACACACAAGATAGCAATCTAAGATACATAGTATTAAATTGCTTTTCATTAACACCTAAATTGTGTGGGTGAAATTCGATATCCTCGACTCAAACAATACGGTAATACTACAGAGGGACCTTGACCAATATTTATTTAGACTCTTGTTAGCCGTCGTAGGTTTCAAAACCTAGGCTATAACGCCTGATGCCTCATAGACTGCTATAGAAACACACGGAACGACTTTACGTCCGCGCCCATTTGTTTATTCGCCTTTGAAATCCTAATCCACAAAGCTCCAGTAAATCATGGCGCTATAAAAATTTAAGATTTATATAATCCTACTTGCAGCGGCCTTGGTCGAAGTATTATATATTTTGAATGTTTGTTTTGAAAATGAGGTCAGCTCTAAAATGCCAATCTATAATTCAAAATGACTTATAAAATCTTATTTAAAAAAACACACACATCATAACATAACTCACAAGTGCTAAATGAAAACATATAAAAGAAACAAACATTTAAATTCGCCCGCATAAATAAATGATAATCCATTTTAAATCCGTCGCCTGTATTACAGGATCCATGACATGTACATATTTATTAGCTCCATGCATCATTCATAGCGAAGCCCGACAACCCAAATGCAAAGTTTTATAGCCTTACACCGCAGCTGAATAAAAATGAATGAGCAATTGGGTACAAAACCGTTAATGCATCCAGTTATAACCAGCTTTGGTGATCGGTGCCATACTGTCTGGCTATTCAAACCGCGGAGCGAACGCGCCAACCGCTTCCAAGAATATATTTACAAATATTAAACGTTGAGATCATCCGCTAAGAAGTTCGCCGACGTATTCTGCGAATGGCTGCATATAAAATTTAATACAGCAGCTCGTTTATGATAAAATTGAGGACTACTGAGGAACTTTAATTGATATTGCTGTGGTAATGTTACTTAGAAAATGGCACCGTTACAGCATGATTTTGGGTCAATTTCATAGTTTCTGTTTTGTATTACTTCTCAGTAAACAAATGATGTGATAACTAGTCCACATATTGGGATTCCTGTATTAAAGGTTATTATTATTATTCAATTTGTTAAAATATCAACTATAACTACAGAAGTTTATCTGAAACATCTGTAGATGACGTTATCCTTTCAGGTCACGGATATCGCCCTATTTTTAACCGACTTCGAAAAAGGAGGAGGTTATTTATGTTCGTGTGTAAGTATTTTTTTTTTTTTATGTATGTTACCTGATTTCTCCCCCATTTGTGGATCGATTCTCAAAATTATTATTTTTTTATTTGAAAGAGTATACTCCTGAGGTGATCCCATTTTAATTTGGTGAAGATCTGGTGCTGATCTTCGAAAATATACAATGGAACTCTTCAAAAATAGACGGCAAATCTGTCGTAATTGCTGGAATCGCTTGGATGTTTATTGAATATACATTATCATGACGTAACATCACGCCTGTATGCTCTGAGGGGGTATGCAGATGTGTACAATACTCATTTTTTTAGTTGTTATAATTATATGAATTTCATAGACACGTATATACGTGTTTCGTGCTTTTTCTGACGCTATTCAAGTATTCGCATCTAGCAGTCATCACTTGTCTTCATGTTCTTAACCGTTGAGGAGTAGTACCTACCACTCCTCAACGGTTAAAAGTTGAAAGCAAAAATAGTTGAATCTTGAAGGTTAAGGGTTAGGTTTCTTGGCTGAATGTTAAATGCATAGTAAATATTTGTATAGGATATATATATATATATATCCTATACAAATATTTACTATGCATTGACTTCATGTTTTTGCCACCGACTTCAGAAGCTGATTTTTCTTCTTAAGTATATTTTTCTCTTTTTGGTGTTTTTGAAGTCGGTTGTTTTTTTTGCAAAAAAGTTTTTTAATTTTTTAATTTTTAGTTGTAATAAGTACCTATATACATATATATATATATATATATATATATATGTATATAGGTACTTATTACAACTAAAAAAGTTTTTTAATTTTTTAATTTTTAGTTGTAATAAGTACCTATATACATATATATATATATATATATATATATATATGTATATAGGTACTTATTACAACTAAAAATTAAAAAATTAAAAAACTTTTTTGCAAAAAAAACAACCGACTTCAAAAACACCAAAAAGAGAAAAATATACTTAAGAAGAAAAATCAGCTTCTGAAGTCGGTGGCAAAAACATGAAGTCAAACAAACAAAAGTCACCGACTTCAGAAGCAGATTTTTCTTCTTAAGTTTATTTTTCTCTTTTTGGTGTTTTTGAAGTCGGTTGTTTTTTTTGCAAAAAAGTTTTTGCAGCAGCGATATTGTTAGTGCAACATGTAAAGAATATTGATTGAACCAAAAAGTTTAATCTTCTTTGTTAGTCCAACGGTACCTACTCGAAATAAAATAAATACCAGAAAATACAGTCTCACACTCGAATTGTTTTCAAATCTAGCTTTTAGAATACGGCTCTTTAAAACTTCATACAGGTTTGTCTACACAAATGACTTAATTCTTTAAAAGTATGTGTCCCATGTCCTTGATGAGTCATAACTACTCACAAAGTCATGACAATGTTCTTATTTCTGTCATGTTTATTGTTCGCAGTTCCGTCGGAATATCAATATACTCCCATTTTAAGAAACTATTATGCCATGTATTTATTTTCTAAGTATTTGTCGATGATACGGTAAAATGACATCATTCGCTATGTGTGGTTTGGTTTTTAAACTATTATTTATGTAGAAAACACTGTATAAGTATTCATTTAAATATCAAGCTTACTTAATATTATGACTATACTAAACATAACAACAAAATATATAAACTAAACTAAAAATAAACTAACTACGAGTATATCAAACTGGGTAATTTCAATTACCACAATTTAATACCCAGTTCTAAATATGTTTCCTCCAATGTTGTAAACGGTTCTAATTTCATGCTAATGAAATATGTTCTAAACAAAGATAACAATGGAATCTGTTTAAATTCCTCATTTTATAATTGTGTTGAGGGAAAATCATAAGTATAGTTTGATATAGATAGCATTTAAACAAATTAGCCGACCTACAGGATAGAATGTTAAATAAATACAATTTGAATCATTTGTGTTAACATAAATTACAATCTGCATATTTACAGGTATAATTCATACTACACGTGTATTTTAACCTTTCACCCGGAAAATTACTATTTAATTAATCACTTAAATATGTACCCACACCTGCTTTTGTTACAATATTTTGATTTAAATTACAGAGTGTCCATGGAGTTTCTTGCCCTTTAAATTCTTCTCCATACAGATATTCTACGCTTTAGAATGGACAACTACAGTATTTTCACAAGTTACTCGTCTTATGACCGTGGCTGTAGCTTCTCTTTCTTCGTTTTTTTTTTGCATTTAAAAGTGCATTATAATGGTTGAAGTAAATCGGCATAAAATTCTCGTCATTCGCGGAACACAAGAGTAGAGAGACAAATTATGCCATGTATCAACATGCGACGCAAAAAAAAAATAGTTCACGACCTACTTCGTTTACATGACTCAATGCAATTGCTGTCGAAGTTTAAAAGCATAAAAGAACAGATGAATGATGTTCCCCCCACACAAGCTAGATCGGAAATCCATCAAATTCAGTATATGACGTCAGTAACCGCTGAAATATAAATTTAAGATATCGAAGACACATAAATTGTGCAGTTTTCAAGTGGATGAACTTGTAGTTTATTCTTGTTTCATGAATGTAAATTTCTCAAGACTAGTATAATAGTTTTACTACACGATTGCCTTCTTAAACACCTTCTAATTTCTTCAGCATCAGTAATATTCAACCGCATAATCATCTTTTAACATTACAACTACTGGGACAGTATGTGTCCTCTTTCACCACGCGAGTCCAATCAAAGTTTGTGGAAGTCAAATGACACATGTCGTTCTAGCACTTACCGAATCCATCGCGAAGTTTTCCTTCACCCTCTATTTGCGATACGTTAACCGGGGCTGTTACTACTGGGTATCCATTGGTGTCTAATTGATCATAAGAAGTGCAGGCTTATTCAATAAAGCATTTATTT
Source organism: Diarsia dahlii (assembly GCA_949775195.1). Lineage (NCBI taxonomy): Eukaryota > Metazoa > Arthropoda > Insecta > Lepidoptera > Noctuidae > Diarsia > Diarsia dahlii. The sequence goes on from OX459205.1 coordinate 16,541,264, forward strand.
CAAAGTGGCTGTTACACGTGGCTTTCCTTTTAACTATCCTGCGGGAAACTTTTAAATACCGCCAATAACATTCGCGTACAACGTAGCTTCCGGCTAGTGAAAGAATTTTCAGAATGAACTCAGTATTGCCTTAGATTACACACCACGTCCAAACTTACAAACAGCTTTCGAAGGCTTTTCGCGTCAGTCCTTCGTCAGAGTTTCCAGGAAGGAACAAATTGAAGCCACAACTAAGACTTGATAACCGGACACTGGATCCGCCGCAATAGAAGAGAGTTCTCGAAACTTTCGATGTATAGTTGTTTCATAATGCTTCAAAATTAATTTCACAAACTTCGAATATCTATCTGTATGTTTATTGTTGTACTTCCATCTCATATTGTTAAGAAGCTGCAATCTTTTTTCGCAATATGTATGTATATTTTTTTTTTATTTGAAACCGTTGGCACAAATAGTAGATTGTACACCAAGTGCATAAAACGCACCATTTTGCGCGAGACGTTTATCCATCCGATGCGAGCTTGCGAGCGAGGATGGATATAAAGTAGAGAGTAAAATGGGTTTTATGGACGAGTTTTACACTCTACTTTTCAATTCGATTGCGAGGAAATGAAACAGCAACTTGTAAATATCGTAAAATAATTAAGGTTCCCGCCAATTAACTTTTTTTTTTCAGTAGGAAACTTGACATAACACCTGACTTATGTCGTTACTCATACTGCTCAGTTATAAAAACATTTTGAGCAAGCCTATTGCCATCAACCAATGTAATTAGGAGCAAGCCTATTGCCATCAACCAATGTAATTGGGACCAAGCCTATTGCCATCAACCAATGTAATTAGGAGCAGGCCTATTGCCATCAACTGATGTAATTAGGGACAAGCCTATTGCCATCAACCGATGTAATTAGGAAAAACCTATTGCCATCAACCAATCTTATTAGGAGCAAGCCTATTGCCATCAACCGATGTAATTAGGAGCAAGCCTATTGCCATCCACTGATTTAGGTAATTAAGAGCAAGCCTATTGCCATCAATCAATGTAATTAAGAGTAAGCATATTCCCATCAAATGATGTAATTAGGAGCAAGCCTATTGCCATCAAACAACCTAATTAAGAGCAAGCCTATTGCCATCAAGCGATTTAGGTAATTGGGGGAAGCCTATTCCCATCAACTTTCCTTGTATTCGTTATGAAAAGCAGTAATCCCTTGTTCTTAGAATACTCACGAAACGAATTAAAGAGGTTATTCTATGAAGTTGAAGTTGTTCGTGTGGCTGTTGGGCCGATTACCTGTGCCGATTACCTTGGTCTTCGACGAAGATTTTACTTTATGCTCTAGAGCATAAAACGCGACTTTATGTCACCTACGCACGACATAAAGACGAATTTTAGAGCGAGAGAAGTGAAAAACATATTATTATCAATGAACCCATATTTTGATAATATGTGAGAATAATTGTGAGAGAAGGTCTAGCATTGTAAAATTACCAGTGAACAAGAATATGAAGACCCGTAAGATTGAGAACTTTTGACCCAAATTAGAAACAGCTTTTATTAAATGGTTATCCCATTTTCAAAATGCTTTAGTTGAAAATCAGCGTCGGGCACTAGCTGTTCGGGTCTATTTGACGTAGTCGTGACATATTAATTTATATTCCCTTATTTTCATTTTTAATTAATTTTTTTGTTGTGAAAGCTTGTAGCACATACTAAATAAAATGTATTCCTTTAATTTAATACGTTGAGACACCCTAATTAATAAAGGGTTCATATGTGGAACTTTATTATACACTCATTTAACAAATACCAACATCAAAAGTATGCCACACCTACAGAGAGTGAAGGGTCGTATTTGTCCCGAAACAAAGCGTAGAGCAATTACAAAGTGTAAATAAAAAACCCACACGTTCAAGTTTCAGATCCCTTTTTGAAGAGATTTATTCAAATCTGGTGTCCCAAGTTTGCAGGCAGTACCTACGTGTACGTACAACTCTATTTCAAGTTTTCCTATCTTTTGTTAGGGTTGTAGGCTGGTGAAATATACTTGTTTAAGTATATTTCACCAGCAAGTACAAGCCAGCAGTATTTTTGCAATAATTTACTTGAGTTTTAAACTGACATGGTCACTAACACTATCATTAAAAGTGAAGTTACACGCTGGAGTTTATCCATGATCATGGTGCTTGCAACAAAGTCGAAGTATCGGGAACTCGAAACAAACAGTAAGTTAAAAAATTTCGTTTTTAGTGTTATTAAGATAAGAAACCATACCCAAGATTGAAGAAACCATAGATCGTTCAACGTCATTTATCTTGTTGATTTTGATTGTAATGAAAAATGAGCATTTTATCTCTTTACTAAACGTAATGTAATTGTATTGTTTGTCAATAATAATAATATTTAATACTTACAACTTTTTAATGCTTTCTTTTTTTACAGGAATTTAGTAAAACTTTTTACAAAGCGCTATTTGAACAAAAGAACTTGTAAAGACCTTTTAACTTTTAGTTTCAATAACCAAATTATCCTTTGTTGTAAGTAGGTAAAGTAGAACTTTGAAAGGCAAAGTTTGGTCCTTAAACCCGACGTATTGAGATAGACAAGACATCAAATAATTTTGTAACAGATAATGAATCCTATGGTCTATCGGCTAATCTAGTTTACATAACTATTCCGAAAATTACTACTTCTTGATTGACCTTCCCCCCTGAGGGGGATTTTCTCAAGGGAGAAAAGTGGAATAAACCAGACTGTGGCAGACTGTCTCGTTGTCAGTCCCAAGCGCGACTGCTGCATGAAGGTTTGATTCCTGAGGCAGGCAAAATGTTATTAGGATTTTCCAATTCTCAGTAGTAGCCTAGATAGAGTCGGAGTCTAGATTTGTGTCCAGTTGATAGCAATATTTCTCTTTAATACATCTGCCTATCCCGTCGGGGTTTACAGGTAGGTACATAAATGTTTGTTGATCTCGTTTGAATGAGATATTTACAGAATGACATACCAAAATTACGTTGAGCCAACCTTATAAAGATGAATGCGGCTTATTCCTATCACCAACAATAACATCGGATGATACGGGTCAAATATATAATAATTCCTAGTTCCACTTCGTATAAATAATCTCAAAAACCCAAATAGCTGTCTCTGTCGACAAGCTTTGTACTTTTGATTCTGCAATGAATATAAATAAATCAAGAGTCCTCTCTGTTCGTCCTTGTCCCCAGCGACTCAAAAAAAAATTGAATATCTGAATAAATAATCTGCTCCTTGCTCCTGAATTTGCTGAAAAGGCGCTACTCCTCCATTGTGACCTAAACAAGTCCCCAAGAAAACTCTTTCATATTTTGTAAATTATGCAAAATAAGTTGACCCAAAAAACTATGAGGACTTTGATGAAATGTCCTTTTTCGTCGACCTTGCCTTGCCCTTTTTTGTATTCGGTTTTCAGACCATTATTGTGGCAAGTAGGTTTTTATAAGATGGACTTTGAATGCCAACGATCTGAGTGCCACTTTATTATTTAAATAACATTTAAATTTCCTGTTTTACTCTCAAAGCTTGTCCTATATTCTTGTTGTTGATATATATCTACTTTGAGATAGATAGTACCTTTTGTCTTCCTATTACCTGTCTGAAACTCATTGAATAACTCGTAAATCTTTAACTATACAATGCTGAAAAGTTTCCTCAACGTTTCCGACTGAATAAAGATGATATTTCCCTGCCTGTAACTGTGGTAACACTGGCAACTTCGTTGACATCCCGCAGGTGGCTCTTCAATACAAAAAGCTGCCTTTCTGCCACTCCCCCGAGGCTATGTCCACGAATTTAATTTAAAACTTTCCTATTTTCATACAACTTCGTAGTATATTGGATAACTTGTTGAAGAATGGCTAGACAGATCCTTTTTCTAGTCTGAACAAAAAATAACAGACAAACAAACAGGTTTTATTAAAACTTATAGTGCTAAGAAGAAAATACTGCAGAACAAATCTTGGCGCAAAAGTTACGTTGTTATTGCGACTTCGTTCTTGAAAAAACTAAAATGGCGACGTCCCTATTTACTCACATATTTTACAAGGATTCTTGACACCGGCAACAAATATAAAAAGCGGTCAAGTGCGACTGGGTCTCGTGTAGTGAGGGTTCTGTTAGTAATAGCATGAGCGCGACTTTCAGGCCTAAATGTGAACAATAAATTCTGTGCTGTTTTATGAGCTGTTATAATTTGTACCGTTTGTTACTTTATGTTTCTACATGACATGTTCATGACTTCACTGAAGCAAAAGAAATACGTTTCTATTTTACCTTCGGTAGGTAAGTAGTTATTGCCGTGGGCCTACTGGGAATTATTATCACTTACAAAACGTAACCTATTCAATGGCCTTATACTTCAATTTACATAATTTCACGCCTGTCATCCCCGGAGGATAAGGCAGAGATGTACTCATTTATAAACCCACATTTCATCTGTTATGTTCAAGTTGTTTTTCTTTTTCACTATGGGAAATCATCAAATGACTCCTCCGGCTCTGGGCGGAGAAGGAGGGAGTATCAGTCTCTTACAGACTAAAACCTATCCGTGTTCCTTCTTATGTCCTTTTCATTCCAGGGCCGCAGTAACTCTTTCGGGCAAAATCCACTACCCTGGCAGGATACGGGGCGAGCCTATTGCCACAAATAGCAAGGATGTACTAAATCTAGACAAGGAACCAAAAAGTCATGTATGTCCGGAAAAATCCGTACGAATGGCAAAGTTAACGAAACCCTAAAAATGAACTACCTTGGCAGCCATCTTGCTGCCGCCTTTTCTACACAAAGTAGTAAGTACCTTCCCATTAAATGTTTATTTCGATATTCCCACATACCTCCCAACATTATTTTTATAGAAGCGATTGGTGTTACGACTCTGTTTGGTGATGTAAAAAATATTTGAGGCATTAAAACAAATTGGGATGTTCAATAAACTTTTCTCGGGCTTGAATAAAATAACAATTCGTAATGTTTTATTGCGGACGCAATAATTCACAAGCAAAATTGGTTATTTCGTGTTTTCGTAACATCTGCCTCAATCTAGATTGTTGTACATTTTTTTTTTAATATTGGATTGTAGAAATAGGTATTTGTTAAGAGAGGCTTTTTTCATCCCTCCTGATGAAAAATATTTCCTTTCGGTTTTTACTATTTTGTGACTCTCGAGAAACTCGAGAAACTCTTTAATTTCAATCTTAATATAAAATGGTGGTGTATGGACTCGTGCTAATCGAAAAAAAAAACGTAAGAAATTCAAAGGTTATTAACCAAACCTAGGATAAAGGTACAAACATATACACAGTTCAATTTAAGTATAGCAAAATTGCATTTATTATTTAATCCATTAACAAAAGAGACAGGAGGAGGGTACGACTTTTTTGTCTATTAGGTACACCTCTGCTTCATCCCTTCGGAGATTCCAGGCGTGGTGTTATCTTGTTGAATCCAATTTTGCAATAATTTTAACTGAAAAATAAAAATATTTTCTCACAGGTTACTAGGTCACGTCTAAGATAAATAGCGGTATCTATATCAGGAACAATTTGTCGTCTCAAGAAGGCAACTGGACCTTCTATGATTTATTAGACGTCACACGAGATTAACTAAGGGATATGATCAATATTTATTGCTAAGCACATCCTTGATATTCTAACCGTGTGTTGCGTCAGCTAGGTAGGTTAGACAAATAGCGTAATTTTCCAACACATTTGTTTTCCCTTTAGCGGACATTTAGAAATGGGTCTGTTCGAAATGTAAGTTATTTACATTCAAACTGGTTAGAAAATATTAAGGTGCAAGCGACAGGGTAGCCCGCGAAATACAACATGAAACTGACCTGCAAATTGCAAAAAACGTAAGGAAAAATATTTTCGCGGGTTACCCTGGCACTTCCACCTGAAAGTGGTGAACTTTTAAACACTTTTGACGTATTGATGCTTTCTGTCTGTCACTAATTAGTACCATTTTCACCACCACTACGATTCAATGTTAAATCAAATACTGTAGCTTTATATTGGACGTCAGAAGTAAAGAGGATCTAATGTGCCATAACTGTCCAGCACAGCTATTGAAATAAAAGCTTTAAAGTACTGTCGAGAGTACTTTACCCATTGTCTTTATTACAATGGAGAGTTCAGTACTGAAAAATGTGGATTTACCAACTTCAGCTTTAGTTTTTTAGCTCTTATTACACACAAGGGTTCTTAAACGCAATTAAACCTTATTTTTCCATTTCAAAACAAAAACAAAACACGGCTTAATTTGTCTCGTGAGGTTCACATATTTGCTTAATTAAGTTTCAGTCCTCTCTGAATGCCTGTCTCTCTACTTTTACACTTGTACGTAAATAGTTAAATGTGTGGACATGTGTCGCGAATGGAAACACGGAAATGGAACATGGAAATCATGGAACAAATAACTCAATTTCGAATAAGTTCCACATATGGAACGGTCCAGTTTTCCGACTCTAATTGTTAGAGGAGCAGAGGTCAGTAAATCAGAAAGTGTGATATACAAAATATGATTTTGTCACTGTGTGAAAAGATAGAAAGTTATTCAAAAAAGATCTTTGTAACTAAGGAAAAAGTTGCTTTACCGCCGAAATGAATAAACACTTGCTAAAAAAATAAATAAAAATAATAACAAACACTTTTTACATAGAACACATTTCTGTCTTACACTAAATTGTGCGACATAGATAAAGATCGATCTCGGCCTTAGAATGGGACTCGAAAGGAAAAGATAGAAGTTATATTTTTGGCAATCTATCTTTCTTTCATGTGGTTAGCGCCTAAAAAAGTCAAAGTTTTTTCTTTAAGGCGCCCATGTCGTCGAGCAATATCTTCAAGGCATGATGCTGGTTTGGTTGTCATCAAATCAAAGACGGACATAAATCCAAAAAACAAGGAGTGCGTGTCTATGGAAAATGGTAAAGGTGCATAAGTGTATGCCTAACAGAACTCTACCCTTTAGAGAACATAAACAATCGTGAAAACGTATGGTGCGATAATAATAACAACGTTACAAAATTGGCGATTTTCAGCAACTATAGCTACAAACTATAGTACATTATTACTTCGTCCCTCCCATCCTACCTACACGAAACTAGGTTCAGTAGTTCCAGAATTATAACTTTTAGTAGTATTGTTTGTGAAAATGACGCCTATACTACCACATGTTCGAAATAGAAGCACATAACGTATATTTACGTCATTTAGAAACATAGCTTCAGCCTCTCATAATATATCTTGAAACAATCTATTTTCTGGCGCCGAGGGCAAGAAAATATCTCTCGGGAGAATTTTGGAGGGTAGTCTTCTGACGTCATTACCTACCTACTTCTAGTAAACTTGAGTAATCATGCCTAGAAGATGGTGGGTTTTAAGTTAAGTTTAAGTTTAAGATGAAAATTCGTTGGCCAACGCCGAATAAAGTACACTGGGGAAATTTTGACTTGGCAAATTCTTCACAACAGCATAGTAATAGTGAATTTAAGGGTATTTTGTCTTATATATCATCACGGCTCTATCCCTCAAAGGGGACTGACAGAGTCAAGTACCTACCAGAGTTTACTAAAAGCTTATTTGGAATTAATGAGTAAATTATTAAATTATTATACATTATGTTGGTTTTTTTTACTCGTAGTATTTCATCTCACTTCTTCGTAGTCGGATAAAATACAATCGGTACTAGACGCTAGGTGGTGTTACTGACGTGCGCCAACTAGCGTCTACAATATTTAATTCTGAGTTAAATTTAAACCTGAAATTCTCAATTCTTAACAACATTATCCACTGAAATGGAGAACATTATCCAAAAGAAAAAGTTTTGGAAGAAAAAATCAATATCCATAAATGTAAAGAATTGTAGTAATTGTCTAATGATTAATGGTAATACCAAAATACCAGCTTATTACTAAATGCTTATGAAAATAAATATTAGATATTTTAAAAACATCTCCGAATAGGCTGAACCGATTTAGACGGGACCTTTACTGACAGATAGCTGATGTTATAAGGAGTAATTTAAGCTACTTTTATTTTAAAATAAAATAAAGGTTCCGTACAAAATAGTCAAACCGGGATGAGATTGAGGGATTTCAAAATCCAATTCAAAAAGGGAAGTAATATTTTTATAATAATTTCACGATGATCGCAGACAGGTAAAACTGGTATGCAACTTTATTCAGAAGCCGACCCCAATCAAGTTGGGAAAAAGATTGACAGATAATGGCTCTTCAATAGACTTGCCAACAGACCATCAAGAAAAGAGAGGCCTATACCCAGCAGTGGGTGGATTCGGGCTATGGACGATGATGATGATGTTTCAGCTGCATTCGGTTTCGGTTGTTTTAGATGATGACTCAATAGACTAGCAAACAGACTATCAACTTGAGAACTTATAGTTCCTTAGTAACATTGATTACAAAGCTAGCAACATTTAGTTTTCAGTTTCTTTTCAGTTGTACCGTAATTCGATATTCAATCTTCGTCTCCCATTTCCGTATCTCACCAGATGATTTTAATTAAAATCGCGCCGTTTGGATTTGGTGCGTCAGTGAAACGCCAAAAATGAACGTAGCAAGAATTTTTAATTATTTTACGGTTTTCTTTAGACGTCCTGAATAAATCGTTGCGGTATTTATAATCTGCTTTTGGTAATTTGAATGTGGAAGTGAGTCTGTTTCTGTCACTGAATTAATTTTGGTTGTTAGGAATGATAAAAGATATTTTATATGCCATTAAACAAATTAGATGGTTTTAGGTGCATGAACAACCTACATTCTCTATATTATATGTATAGATAGGTACTCATGTTTCAGCGGTGGCCAAGTGGTGGCGGCCCCGACTTACGAACAGTAGGTCGTGGGTTCGAACCCAGGCAGGCACATTACTTTGTGTAATTTATTTCATCACCGCTGCTCTCAAAACGGTGAAGGAAAACATCGTGAGGAAACCAGCATGTCTTAGAACCAAAAAAATCGAAGACATGTGACATCTACCAATCCGCACTGGGCCCCAGAGGAGGAGGCCTGTGTCCCAGCAGTGGGAACATTAATAGGCTGATGATGATGATGACTCATGTTTCTACAAATATATGTCTTGTCAATTATGAATCTTTTTGATCAGTTTAGTTTTTTGTGTCATAAAAAAAGGATACAGAGCAAAAGGTAAAAATCTTAAAAGCTAAGAATTATTTACGAATACCTAAAAAATATATTATATACGATAATAATAGTAGGTTGTTGTCTGCTGCAGGTTAGTTGCCTTAGATAAGTATATTTAGACTAGATTTCAGCTTGACCCTACTTTTCCAGCAAAACCGGGAAATCGCTGCAAGTAATCGCTGCAAGATGTTCGAGAAACATTTAGCGCAAGTGTTTGTGTTAAAGCGTTTCAAGCACACTAAAGCGAAGAAATCGATTTGGATGTAATTTGGCGCGAGTGTCGCTTTTAGCTGACGAAGGGTATAGCTGGCTGGACAGTTATGCTCGAAACGTACTGTGAAAATGAAGGCTGAAAAAATCCTAGAGAAAAAAGAAATACGTTCCTATATTACTTTCGGTAGGTGGGTAGCTATTACTGTGGGCCTACTGGGAGTTTTTTATCACTAACAAAACGTACTCCATCGCGTATTACTTCAATTTGTCTACACTAATATTATAAAGAGGAAAGATTTGTACCTATTTTTGTATGTTTGTATGTTTGTAATGAATAGGCTCAAAAAGTACTGGGCCGATTTCAAAAATTCTTTCACCGTTGGAAAGCTACATTCACCCTGAGTAACATAGGCTTTTTATCCCTGTATTCCCACGGGAACGGGATCTACGCGGGTGAAACTGCGGGACGTCCGCTAGTATAAAATAAATTTGTGATTCTCATTTTTAAAAGTTGTGTGGTAATCGGTTATCGTGGTATATGGACATGTGATGCGTATGTATGGAAATGTTGAGAATGTATGGCTAAAGGGTAGAGGACTACCCGTCGGGGCTGTGTATTATCGAAAGGATAACGCGGCTCCGGCACAAGGGCGAAGAAGGAACATGGGTTTGGTTTTTAGTCAGTAGAAGTCTTACACTCCCCTTCGCTCTGCCCAAGAGCGGGGGGGATGATTTTCCACCCACCAAAAAAAAAAAAAAAAGGGTAGAGGACTACCAAACAATGGATGGACTGTATGACGGATGATATGGCTAGAAAGGAGGTGAGTACTAGAAAGGAGATGGAACAGAGAAGTATGGGTGAAGAAGACATGCCGTGCCGACCTCAAATAAATCGGCATCAGAATGATGATGAGGATTATTTATGGAACTAGACAGAGCCAGATCCGTTGTAGTACAAAATATTGACGAAAGAATAAAAATTCCCACTAAGCTCTTTTTACTTAAATCCAGCTCTAAAACAAAAAAAAATATTCAAACATTCCATTAGGCAAACATAAATGAGTTTTTTCGAAACGCTTTTAAAAGCTAGACGTGTATTCAGCCATTTTGAAAGTGCAAATTCATTCTATCAACATATCAGACGAAACGACTTTTGCTGGACCTCTGAAAATGGCCTCCGATTTTAATATTACGTAACTGCCAAACTAAGTGCTAAAAGATTCTATTGTGAAACAATTGCTTTCTTATAAGGCTGAGTATTACGCAATGAATCATCGGAACAATATATTAAAGTGACAAGTTTCCTTAACAAGTAATGTACGAGTACTTTTACAGAAATAAAAGACTTGTAAACTGATGGATCGTATTAATATTCATAGTCTTTTTTACAATGAACAATAATGAACATGTTTTATTTTGGGATAAACTGGACAAGGTTTGAATTTACATAGGACTGTGGGTTACAGAAAAAAGGTCACCAAAAACGAGACTTGGGAAAATACTGCAACTCGCAGCTGATTGCAGCATTTGTGAGGGGATTATTTTACATAAAAATAGTAGGGCAGAGGTGTACCCATTAGTACACACGGCTACACATCAAGCTATACATTTCCAGTATAAGCTGGTCTCGCATTGTATAGGATTTCCGTACAGTGCGAGATCAGCGTAAACTGGAAATGTATAGCTTGATGTGTAGCCGTGTGTACACATACATTTCGCCAAACTCCGTGACTGCTACTGTGAAATTCCCGATTTTAAAACCCAAAAATACTTTGCCCGACCTGGGAAGCGAACCCAGACCTCGTGCACAGCAGTCGCGTTTAACCAACCATAACAGTTTTATGGTTCAAATAGATCGACCTGTCATAATTATTAAACTTATCCTATATCTTTGATCATCAGTCATCGATGCTAAATATCACTCTCGAGTCTGTACCACAATATCTTATGACACATAATTTCAATAGGAACAGCATCATCAATCGCCCAGCTTATGCAACCAAACGTTTCTGCATCTATTGTTTTAACTGCAGCATTAGTCACAAGATGAATCTATCGGAAATTCGCTCTTCATTCAACTATAAATTAAGACTAGAACCTAACCTATTTGCTACCGATTCAACTACATATTGGTCGGTAAATTCGGTTCCTGAAGTCATGAACGATCCCGAAATCGTGCAAAAGGAGTTTCTTTGTTGGAAATTGCCAGCGGCAGAATGGAAGTTTCTACATGTTCTTTTCTTTGATGCTGACGTGAAAATAGAATTGGCCAATCAGCAAGGCCCTTTAGCAAGGCTTTAATTTACGCTGTACTTATAGGTAGTTAAATATAACAATGATCTATTCCAAGAGACACTCTTAGTTACTATTCAATTACTATGCAATTACAGGTATAATACACACAGAACCTATTCGTAAAACATTCAGTACTAATGGATCTTAAGGCAACCTATGGAATGAGTAAAAGCCCCCATATTCACGATTACAGGGCATCGTTCATCATAACTGAAAAGCCGTGCACCCATTAAACCATTTTCACGGGTCGTTAACCTTACAAAAATATTATGCAAGAGATGCCTGAAAATGCGCTTTATGGAGTGCAGAAAGAAAATGGTCGAGTGGGTCAAAGGCAAGGAGAAACGGAACTTTCACATCCGTCCCAAGAATTTGTAGACCGTTTTAGAATAAGATTTCTTTTTGATATTTTCATGATGTTTTCAGTAGGTCATTCCACGTTCGTGGGTTTTGCAAAAGGCGAATTAGGCAGGAAGATATTACGTTACAGCTATAGCACAATATCTTTGAACGTATAAATCTCCTAGACGAGAAAAAGTACAAATGTGTTTGGCCCAAAATTCTGGTCATCAAGTGTACAGGGGACGGGATCGTGCGGTGCAAGCTGGAAGGTGGCCTTGTCTGTAGGAAGACATGAAGATCTGAGACGTCCATGGAGCCCTTAAAATCTCCATATTCGATACCATCAATGTAAACCAATTTTCAGACATTGTCTACTTACAATGACTGCACGACAATCAGTCCATCATAATACATTCAAAAATAGTTCAACCATACTCCAGCAAAAATCGTTTACAAAAACAATCTGTCCTCCAATCCGATTGATGGTGCAGAGTTTAATGCAAAAGTCATTGGAAAGGAAATAGCGAATCAATTTGGGATTGAAAGTGAAAAATAAATCGCAGGTACAGCTGCCCCATATCGACATGCTCGCCCGTAAGGCTGTAACTCGATATCGGCGTGCCCCGAGCGATGCGATGCTCTGACCGAAATGTTCACATTATCGGGGAATATACGTAGCTGCACGGTGCATGATGTATCTGGTAGAATTAGATATTTTGTTGCTTAAACTTTTGGGTGACACCAACCGTTTATTAGTTACTAGCTGTTTCCCGAGTGCAATGGGAACATTATTAAAATTGTAACTTTCAATTACAAAGGTTTTAATTTTTTTTGCACGAAATCTTAATTCTTTCATTTTCATTTCATTCCTTCTGTTCATATATTTTTTATAAACAGAAACTTCAATTGAATTTATTATTCAAATTAGCTAAACACAAATAAAATAATAATGTAAGGATAGACGTTTTAAAATGTGGTACTGATATTATTCACTTCTTGTCTCCAGCTGAAGTAGGTACTAGGAAATGGCGAAGAGTGGGCGTTTGGCCTTATGTAATTTCGGCACTCGAATAGTGCTGACTTCAGCTTAATTTTAAAAAGTGTTTTGAATTTTTATCGTGATTAAAGACTGTTAAGAACGGAGGGAGGCTTTTGCTAATGAGTAGGACAGAACAGGCTAGCAAAAAAACACTGTTAAATACTTGTGTATTGACAAGTTGTCACAAGAATTTAGATATTTTTTTGTGCTAAATATCCGCTTTTAGATAATCTCTAGTAAGTACACCACCGATGCTGCTCTGAACAAGTATTACCATATTAATATGAACAAGTACTAAAGACGGTTTCGCTAAGATTAGCACATAAAAGAGGAAGCTTGTCTCCTGACACAAAAAACACACCTTTTACGACACCCGTGGGAAGAGATTCAGTGCCGCACTACTCAGCCAACAAATTCATGATTCAATCTTTTAAAACATAAACAATAAAAAAAAAACTATTTTGACATAAACCCTCAACCATAAATTCATTAAACGCGTTTACGATTTTATTCTGCTATAAATAAACTGGGTCAACTCTTATTCTTAGTTTTTAGCAGAAAACAATTCGAAGCGAACAAATAGAAATTCAGGGCAGATCGAGTGATTCATCAAACGTATAATAAAAGCTTGCACCTACGCTAGGAGTACGGTCAACAGTACACTTGAACTGGGAAAACCGCCCTTAGTGCTTCTGAACAAAGACGCTGTCATCTACTGAAGATACGATGGGAAATTATACGTGATTTCGGTCTGATGAGTCAGAGGAAATTGAAAAGAACAGCAGGTGTTAACACGGTCGTAATTTCTGCAAATGTCTATGGTAATAGTTTTACTACTATACTATTTTTTCATTGTTTTTGCTACTGAATTTTCAGTTTAGTGACCTTTAGTCTAGTAGAAGTAAGGTTTATGTTACGCGCAAAATTAACTGTACCTACATAAGTAGGGAGCTGACTGTACAGAAACTGACGAATTCACACGTTTCTTCATACCGTTGAACTCTATGGAGGTTGTACAAACAATTTTTGAAGATACAGTGACTCATATAACTGCATCAGATGATAAATAGCCCGACATTTTGTCGGACAATGATCTGAAACCCAGTTACGTTCCGGGAACTACTCGTACTTCTTTTAAATGGATAGAGTTTCATCTTACGGAAGATACGATGGTTCGTTTGAAGATTATTGGATTCGTCTTTTAAACGTTCTTGTCTGGAGTTATCCGGATAGGTAATACCAACATTACTTTTAAAAGATTTGGATCTACAACTGATTTAGTTGAAATAATCTCATTTTACTTTTTCTTTTCGTGCCAAAGACTTAGATTTCTACTAACCAGCTTGTCGTGATCAAGACAACTCTGTTGTTTGTCGTTTGCCGTGATTTAAGCCTTTGAATTGCAGCTAGTGTACTGCTCGTCGTGAGAGGAGCAGGGCAGACCAATCCTTATGTTTTGCTAAGTCGTGTACCGATACCTTATTGGTGAGGTTCTTCGGAAAGGACAACGCGTAATACATGCGGTAACATGCGTTATACGCCTAACCAGAATCTGTGTATGACCAGATGTATGGATGAACGAGGCAAAATGAATATGTAAGTATCGTAGCAGGTGTCGTTCTGTGGTTTCTGCCCACCCCAATGGCAAAAAGGGCTCAATTTTATGTATGTACACATCGATATCTAACATGACATACGCTTTTCCGGCACAGCTCAACTTCCAGTAACGTATCACGAAAACCCTCAATAACTTTATATACATACCGCCATATCTTAAAGAAACCATAAAACAAACAAGGGTTATTAAACTCACGCACCAAATAACACTCAGGGGTTGCGAAGTTAGGATCGGCGGAACATATATAGCTGATTCGTTGTGGCTCCCATGGGTACAGTACGGGAATCCGAACCTTAGGAGGGCTGTAACCGAACTGACCCTAAAACGATTTGTGTAAATTAGACAACACACAAAATAATCTGTTTGCTGGACGCTGATTAATAGATATTTTACTTGTGGATTCCAAAAATGTTCGGCAGTGTGTTCCGTTCGGATCGTTTTTGAACTAACAAATATTAAGGACCCAGTGCTCTCTCATGAACACGAACTTGCGTCGTAAACCTTGGGTATGTAAATTCAAAGATTGTTTAGTTCGTACAAAAAATCCTTATAGCTGGTTTACCTTACAACAAGCGCCTACAAGCAGTATTAAAACTATTATACTCGAAATAATCACAACATAACAAATCCAACACGAAATCATACGAAATAGTGAAGGAGGAGGTAGTAATTTTCAATTTAAAAATCGTTCGAATTTACAAAACATTTACTCCACACGTCCGTGTTAGCCCTACCAGTCTTTGAATTTTCTCTTTGACACATCCATTCCCTTAACGAGTGTCGTGAAGGGCTATTAACGCCTGTTAGGCATCATCATTAACGTGTAAGGATGCTGACACGCTGATAAGATAATGGGGAATGACTTAATATTCTGTGTGGTCCCTGAATATATAAGTATAGGTCACGCAAGTCTTTGTGCAAGAGTGGCCAGAAGTGATTAAAGGTTCCGACACATTATATCCCTGATATGTTGATAGTTTAGGAGCTCTAGATTAAGTGACGTTATACGTATTTCCGTTAATTAAAATAGAAAAGTCTGTGATAGGATAGACTTGGGCCTATTTAACGATGTCCGAATAGGCACCACTACTAACAGAATTCGTATGAAATTACCCGCCAAATATGTTTACGGTAGCATAATTTTACATGGTGAAAAAGGCCCTTGAAATACTGAAAAACTCATGTCAATTCAATTGATAAGTATTGTTATAAAATCACAACACTGTGAAAACGATTCTCTCGTTTTGGCCCGAATATCTCAAAGCTGCAGCAACATTTTGGCACGTCTTTTGTTTCACTATGGAATTTCTAGTTAAACGCCCACAAAAATGTAAAGAGACCGAGTATAAAAATATCTAGTTCAATAAATTCCATTAGACAATCTGTTTGGTTCTCACACTAGTTTTTAGAGTCAATGGAGGTCAATTTAATGGAGTGCTGATTTAATGACTATGAGACACTACTATTAATAGTGTTTCTTACAATCCTCAACAGCGTGTCAGTTTTCTCTCGTTCAAAATTACTACAATGCCTACTCTATCCGAATATATGAACAGCTGTTTTTTTTCCTACGATTTTGATGGCAGTACCGTAGAAAAAGTTGTTCAGTTTGATGGTCTGAATCACACCTTTAAATATGACCACACCATTATTAGTGGAAATTTTGATTTTACTACCTCCTTCGCTATTCTTTTCTGATGCAATGATTTCATTCTGTTTTCAGGGATTTGATCGAGGTATAATGTTTCGTCGCTTTTCTGTTGGTCGCCACTGTTAATTCTGGGTTTGAGGAATTCCAGTGGTTTGGAAATAGTGTGGCGGTTATCTAATAAAAAATACTGTATTACCTACTCGACACAAATGTATGCACATATGATTTTATTTCGCGGTTTTGATAGAAAAAATGAAACATGACCACACCATTCTGGTACAGTACGCTGTATAGAAATGCCTGTCTCGAGTCTCGACAACTGACTTAACTAAGCTCCTTTTCCGCTTCCATAAGCCGAAATCCTCGCTACTAATTAGGAAAGATAGTTAATGCAAAAGGAAATAAAACAGTACGAGGAAACCAGAAACTATTTAATGAGATTTTTTGCTGCCAAGTCCCTGGTCTACATATTAGGTACGGACATAATCCTTGGGAACGCTGCAATGTCACGTCTTTCAATACGAGACAGTTCAGAGCTCTGTTTATCTCAAAGATACACACAAATAACGGGTAATTAGGAGCTCGTTTGATACTATACAATATAAAGAAGATGCGAAGTATGGATGCGATAAGCGCCAAGAACAGGAAAATGCGTTAATCTGCCTGAATCTTTCTGTGGGGGAAAGAAAAATTTAGATAATGATAAGGTTTCTGAAATCGAATGTAACGTCTCGTTTACGACCTTAGGTGAAGTGACTTGCGACGCGACTAGTGTCCATCACATACAAGCTTGCGTCAAATGTTTTTTGTTAAAGAGCACGTGTTGTCGCAAGACGATGCGATGACTCACTTCTTTCATTTGTTTTCACAGTGGTCGCTGTCAATACTCGAGACAGCTCGAACGTGTATTTTCTTTTTGTAGATAAATTAAAAATGTTTTCGATTCAACATAATTTATTAGACTGTCGTCTGTGGTCAAATTAGATTGTATTTTTTCATAAAATAACATATTATACCGTAAACTTGATGTAATATTAAGATTTTAAATTATCTTTAGCACTAACCTTGCGACTTTTACATTGTTGTTTTTTATTAGAAATGGGCTTACCTATTAACAAAATTGTGTTACTTCTAGCCAGTAGGTACCAAATAGACAGACACAAACTACACTCGGTATCATCTTCAATAGTTGAAGTATGAGAGTGTCACTCTTCGTAAATAGTAACATCGTTGCGCTAGGCCTAATCTTCGCACGGAGAAATATTTGCCATGTCAACAAGATAGAAATTGTTTAATAATATAATAATATTCCACAACTATCACACAACGCCATCTAGTCCCAAGCTAAGCAGAGCTTGTGTTATGGGTACTAGACAACTGATAAACATACTTTTATATTTCTAAATACATACATATTATATATGTTGGCAGTGAGTATAGGAAAGATGAGATTAGAAGATCCTTTTTTTGAAGAACTATGTGTTATTAGAGTTGGTCTGTACAAAAATGGAAGTATGAAGCCTTCAAGTCAAGCACTAGCTCGTCTCGGACAGTTTTTATGAAATAGCTAAAACTCGATTTCATTTATAAATTGTTTTTTTTTTTACCATTCACAGTGAAATTCATCCTATTTCACAATGCCCTAGCATGTAAAACACAGTTTGGAACTTGATATACAGTCCCAGAACCAAAAATTCAAGGATATGTGGCAGCACCAAATCTTAATGGACTCGCGTGGTTGATTATCGTCCACCCCTACACAGAGGAGCATACACACAGTGGAAACATTATGAATCGATTACGTTGTGTGTGTTTGTTTTAGACAATCTATAACGTGAATTAGTGAGTTTCCGCTTTTTTTTGGAGGGTGGGAAATCATCAAATGGTTCCTCCCGCTCTGGGCAGAGCTGTGGGGAGTGTCAGACTTCTACTGACTAAAAGCCACCCATGTTCCTTCTTAGCACTTGGTGTCGAGGCCGCGGTATCTCTTTCGAACAACCCACAGCCCCGACGGGAGGAGTGAGTTCCCTTGCTTCTTCATCAGTCGACATTGTCTTTCTGCCTCCTAATTTACTATGACTCGTGAGAACGTTTAATGTAAGCATTAAAATTACTTATCAAATGTTTGTGTTGAAGCATTACGTATTAAGTAAATGAACACAGTGTATATTGTAACTAGGTAGCATAATATTTAAGTTAGCTGTTTGATTTGTAAGACTACGAGCTCCTTGAGTCCTAGTCCTAATTAACTATGATTACATAGTTATTGTAGTGTAAGGATATTTTATTCAGCTTTTAGAGTGGGTAATTAATCTATACTTCTTTACTAATATTATAAAGAAGTAAAGTATTTGTTAAATTGTAAGGGGTAATCTCGGGATCTACTGAACCGATTTTAAAAATTCTTTTACCATTATAAAGCTACATTCATCCCGGGTGACATAGGCTACTTTTTATCTCTGTATTCCCACGGGAACGGGAACTACGCGGGTGAAACCGCGTGACGTCCGCTAGTTTAATATAAGCCTCGAAAAAAACGTTAATAACGCGTCCTGGCTGTTACTTGTGGATCTTTGACAGACAGACAATCAGAAGCAGGACAGTCTGATAACTAGGCTAACAAGAGGTATCGTATTATCCAGTAGCTGGATTGTGGAGGTCAGATAGGCAGTCCCCCCACGTAAATTACTGGTATTTAGCTTCAGCCGGTAAGACTGGTGGACGTAGTACATGTAGGAATATCGTTTGGCCGCTTTAGCAGAATCATACGAGAATAACATTCAATTTCTTCACGTGGTCACAGACGCAGCTAATATTGTGAATTGTCGCGTAACCGAACTCATATTATTAGGTATCCTACTACGATTCTGCTGAAAAAGACCGCCGTTAAGGTTCAATTTGATTTAGCTTGCAAAAGTCCTGCGAAAATATCCTTCAAAGGTACAGCCAAAAAGTTCCAACATTCATCAGCAGAGATATACATTAAAACTTCGAGCTCAAGAGTTAAACCACACCTGTGCAGGTCAAACCATCATTCCGCCAGGCGGCGCCACTCTCGCAAACTTATAGCGAACTACTCTATTAAAAGTAGCCATCAAACTTTATGCGGAGTTCTTACGTCAGCTAAGTGCAGAGAAACAGCAAAATGAACGAAATAAAGGGACTTTTTAATGGCTGACTACGTGACGTCATACTTTGTGATGGTAATTAAAATCTTCTGTGGGAGTAATCAGTGATTCCGAGTAAGTAAGAAAGCTTTGAAGTACTTTTTGTTGCTGTATTTTTAGTTTTTAATTTTAGTTCATCTTTTGCCTCGTGAAAACTAGGTTCCACCACGCTGACTATCGCTCAACCATTTTTCAACCTTATTGCTCAGGGCATAAGAAACAAAAGTGGTAGATCACCAGCACAGTATAAATATCTACAGTAGTGTGACTCGGCCGTGTCCTTGAAATAAATGCCTACAGCCGCGCGGTACGTAAACATGCGAAAGGGCTGCCCGCCTCCAGTATTTGAATTACATGTGCCTTATTTGAATTACATGTGCCTACTTTGTGTTTCCATTTAGTTTGTGATCGTAAATATACTTTTTAAAACAAATAAAATACTTTGTGAATTGTACAGAAAGTGTTCAATAAACATGCGTGTTGTTTTTTGATTGATAGATTTAATTAGAAAACTATGTTTTTTTAGGGACATATAAAGAAATACTTATCCATTAAAAAGACACACATTATATGCCTACCTACTAGTAAGTGAAATTTTATAGTCTTATCTTTCAAAGTTTCCAGGTAATTAAAAAAAAGTTATCTCTGGATACGTTATTAACGAATTCATAAAACCAAAAACAACACAATATATCCCACTCGTCATATTAAATACGTACTTGTCTTATTTTTAGAGAAAACATCGCGCATTTATTGTTAAAAAACAACACACCGTCCGTTCGTCACTGCGGCACAGTCGCGACTGTCTGCATACCAGGCGCATACCGCAATCGAGGCGCGTAGGCATAGCTCGCGCTTCGTTCGTTTGTATGAAGTCGAACTACTGTATGATAATATTACCGTGTCACCAGTGAGCACGGTAGTAACTTCAGGGTTGCATGTTGTTAAAGACCACTGAAAAGTTAAGATTGGATAACGTTTGACATCGCTGACGGCTGACCACCTATAATTTCTTTCCACATACTAGTAGTGGTGATCGTACAAAGTACTCAACTTGGCGAGTATTTCCTAGAAAAGTGTAGGTACTGGAAATCTCAAATTCAGTACTAATTATCCGTGATCTTGGAAATCCACAGCGCAGAAAGGTAACTCAAAATAATAGTAAACTTAGTAAATATCCCGTTTTCAGTATCTAATGATAATGTTAGTGACCATGTCAGTTTAAAAACGAATAAAGCATCTTCTGATAACACCGCCCTTATAAACATCAAACTATCAGTTCATTGACCGAACTCATCTCACCTAATTCCCATCCATGGCATCAAAGTCCCATATGTACTGAAGTGTCATGATACCCTCTGAACCGAGAGATTTCGTCTGTCGACCCATTTATCGCGTTAAATGGTGTAACAGCGCACAGACTGTTTAATTGTCCAAGTTGATATCACTACGCATTGTACGCTTTTCATTAGGATTAAATTGGGAGAATATATTTGCATGGTCAAGCCTTTTGATTGAGGTTAAACGTGTACCGTGGATTACTTTTAATTCTGGAGTAATTAATAGGCTGATTTTTAATTTAGGCTTCGTTGATTGCATTATTAAAGAGAAAGAGCTTTAACAATATAAATTCTAAAGTAACTCGAACTAATTCGCGGCAACGAATTTCAATTACCTGGATTAAGGCTTAGAATACTTTTATCCCAAACTAGGTTCCCGTGGCACAATTTTCAACCTTCAATAATTCGTAAAAATTCTAACAGCTACCTACTATACCTATCTAAATGATATATAACAAGCGCAGTCTAATCAGACGAGAGTAATGCCCTAAGAAAGACTATGGGAAACGAAACCTGTTATGCTAAAAACGCAATAGTGCAACACTCGATTTCAATGTCTGATTCTGTTGAATATTGTACGATATTAAAGTAGAATTGTTACATAATAATATTTTTCGTACCACTTGCTCAAAAAAGTGACATTCTATGCCACAAAAAGCGAACATAACAATAGTCATTTTTAATCTGTTAAAAACAGGGAAAGAAAATTGTACTGAATTTCATTCATCCCCTAGGGAGAGAATGTGATTTAAATTTGGAATAGGTACTTACCGAAATTTATACTGAACTACATCTGTGTTTACACCATTGAGTTTGTATGCATTATAGGTACATCTTTTTGAAAAAGAATACGCATTTATTATGCAGTTATGATTATTAAATAAAATTACGAAAACCGACGAGGCCGCATGAGCTTGATGCCTTTGCTTTTAAACGCAAGTTCCTCAGATGCAAGAACAGAGAAATACTCAAATCAACTCATCAACAATAAATGTACCAAACAAAAATGTAACTCTCTCTATCAATATTGGACCAATATTTCGAATGTTAACTTTTACTTTTAATTGTCATTATTTTTTATAAACGCTTATCTCATATTATTATTGTGTTAATTTTTTCGCAAATGGTACGAAAAGTAGAGTATTTTCCTCGGTGATAAAGCTGTCTTAGTCTTGGGTGAACTTAAATCCCTCGCTACACTCAGGACTCGTCCCTTTGGTTAATAATCTACTATTTCATTACTCATACTCTGAAAGTAGGTCATAACATGCCTGCGGAGCGGGTTGAAAGTACTACTTTTCAGCCCTAGGGAGAATCGCTTTCTACTGACAGCTGTCAAATTATTTGATGTAATTGGGAGCAAGCCTATTGCCATCAACCAACGTAATTAGGAGCAAGCCTATTGCCACCAACTGATGTGATTAGGTGCAAGCCTATTGCCATCAAAAAATGTAATTAGGAGCAAGCCCATTGCCATCAACTGATGTGATTAGGACAAGCCTATTGCCACCAACTGATTTGATTAAGTGCAAGCCTATTGCCATCAACAAATGCAATTAGGAGCAAGCCCATTGCCATCAACTGATGTAATTGGGACTAAGCCTATTGCCATCAACCAATGTAATTAGGAGCAAACCTATTACCATCAACTGATGTAATTGGGGGCAAGCCTATTACCATCCATCGATGTAATTAGGAGCAAGCCTATTGGCATCAACCAATTCAATTAGGAGCACGCCTGTTGCCATCCACTGATTTAGGTAATTGGGAGCAAGCCTATTGCCATCAACTGATGTAATTGGGGCAAGCCTATTGCCATCAACCAATTTAATTAGGAGCAAGACTATTTATTTATTTATTTTTTTATTTAAGCAAGTACTTGCTACACTTACAGTTTGCACCAACGCGTGCAGCAAGTCAACATCACACACTAACTTAAAAATCGTATGCAACTATTAAGCATAGCTTCAACCAATCTAATTAGGAGCAAGCCTATTGCCATCAACCGATGTAATTAGGAGCAAGCCTATTGCCATCCACCGAAGAGTTTCTCTTATGGTTACTTTTATAATTTTTTTGTCAATTTGTTTTGTCCTGTGTGAAACCAATATATACTTTTTATTTCTTCTTTCTTTCGATTTAGATAATTGGGCACAAGCCTATTCCCATCAACTTTAATTGTATTCGTATTGAAAAGCACAGTGTTTACCTCGGGTTAAAGACTTATTTAGTCCCTCGAACTATTAGCGCCCTCGCTGCGCTCAGGCGCCAAACCCCGTCTCGGGGACTAAATAAGTTACTTTCACCCCTAAGGTAACAATGTACTATTTCTTCACCAGTTAAATTAATGAAGTCTGACAAGCAAATAGACTATAGAGTTATCCAAACAACAGATCCTTGATTCAAAACCTTTTTGAAGATTTCATTTCGTACTTCGCCTTTCCACAATATTTCTTTTTTCATAAAGCCGTGAGCAAATATTCTGTTATTTTCTCAATCTTTCTTTAGATTACAATAATAGGAAATCCAAAGGATATTTGTATAATAATATTTTACACTCTCATAACAATGAACGTTAAGAAATAATGCTCTTTGTCCATTAGTCGTAATTAGATTCTGGAGTATAGTATCAAATTACTTTGCAACTGTTTTACTCTGTATTCTAGATGATACTTTCACAGCTTCAGCAACTTGTAAGCAAGTTTTCTTGTACAGAGAATAATAAGTCTAATTAGTTGTGTCAAACAAGAATTTCGAAGCTTCATTTTCCTTTCACGTTTACGACACAATTTCTCGTTTGATGAACACTGCAAATTGTTAGCACTTTCAAACTTTTTGAGCTTGTAAAAGTCAACTGACAGTTTTCTCACAGAGAAAAGGACGACAGTAACAGTTCGCAGTTCTGTCTATGTCACATACGAAAGCTGAAATTGACATCTCTTCAAACTTTTCCTGAATGTGCCTGAAGTAAGAAAAATTGTAACAGTCACTTGACACCTCGATGACAAGGTAACAGTTACACAAGTTCGGAAACGTTGCTATTCGTTGAATTGACAAATTAAGCCTCTACTAGCAGTGACCTTAAGGATCATATTCCAAGGAGAATGTTAATCACCTCGTGAATCATAATAGATATAGCCTTTAATTCAACTGTTATTAAAACTGATATAAACAATTGCTATAGCGCATTAGTGATAGTGTCACGCGTCACTTAAACACATTTGTACAATTAGTTTAGTAGACGAAGGGACAGTTGAGAAGGGCCTGGTCTGCGGTAAATAGTCTTCGGAGGAAGATGAGGGCGTTAATTAGGTGTATGGAGGGAAGTCTCGTACTTACTAGCGTATATAGCCTAGAGGTCCTTAACTTAATGTGGGTAGTTCGCTGTGTGTAGTATTAAATGTTCGGGGAAAGAATTATTGTGTCTTGTAGATACATGGAGATGGCAGTTCTTTTTGTTTTGTTGCGATTAATTCCAGTTTTTTTAGTACCACCTACTTTTCTCTTTGCCTCCACTTTCACAAAGATAATTTTAGTGTTTACAATTATTTTTTTTGCACAGTAGGTATTAATTTGCATGAGATTTTAAAGTAGATAATTCACATTGTACCATCTGCCTGCAGATGTCTATAATGAATCCTCGATTCGGTTTCATTATCGGCATTTTATCTTTCAATCAATCAAATCAAATTCAAAGCTCCAAATTTTTTCTTTCCTTCTAACTATACCATAATTCCTTACCATATTACCGTCCGTGCCTTTACCATTTCCATACAAGACCGTTTTATCTGCTAACCATTTTTCATCGGCCCACCTGAGCATTAATCAATCTATTCTTATAATAGCCAAATGTAAACAGGCCCACCCTTTTAGCGGGCATTTATTAGGAGTTATTTGCTAACAGCCTTCGTTCCCACGCTGAGTAGCGGCCTTAGCTGTCGATCGACTAAAATCTTCTGTGTAATTGAAGCAAATGACACAATGCCTGTGACGTCAGAACTTTTGACTAGACGATGAGGCACGGGTAAGAAAAACAAAGACTAATACGTACGTGTAAGAACGAATGCGCAATAAAGCTAATATTTTGTTAGCTGGTATTGTAAAATCATATACGGGCATAGAATTAATGGAGGAACTAAGTGATGTCAAACTTGTAGCTCTAAAGTGAGTAGTGAGTCATCTTCATGCAGGTAGGTAGTTTTAGTTTTATGAAATAAGGTGAAGATAGGCACATTTAACTTTATGCATCACAATAATAAGTGTATTTTATAGCAATGTACTCAAAATAACGAAGTCAAGTTAATGCGCAACCGTAAAAACATATCACAATAAGTCACAAGTGTCACTCTGTCAGTATTTCGATGACAAGACCATGAAATATAAAAGCTGAGTGTTTGGCTTACAGTTCTAACACCTACGTAATTTTAGAATTATATCGTTTAGTATGGAACGTTTCGTAGTAAAATCGTTCATTATAATTTTATGGGTTTTAACATTTTTATGTCTTCAGCATAAAACAACAGCGTAATCTGACGAAATACGCTAAGAAATATAACTTCTAAAGTAGGTACACCATATTGCGAATCGCTAAAAATAAAATATGATGACAATGCTAATGAAAAGCTTGCTGCAACAATGTTTAATGGTTTTGCTAACCGAATGGGGTCACGTCAGCCAAAAGCTTGAATGAACAATATAGAAGCCAAGCAACAGATTTGAATGGCAGAATTCCCTGATGCTTTATTTAGAGCAATACGAAATACAGAAGCGCCATTTCCCGAACAAATAATTCCAGTATGCGTGTAGAAAAGATAGCTTCAACTATACTAAAATAATTTTAGTGAGTCATAAAGTCTTTCGGAAAATTAGGTAGCTTATATTCCCTCAAAATATTCTCACTTTTACGTCCCAGAATGTTAGCATACGCTAACTGAAGTGCAGACGACGATGCGAGATATACAGTTTATGGTACACGTTAAAGAGAGCTTTACGAGAATTGTTTGGGAATAAAAATTGTTTGTTCCTATTGCAGATAACAATATTTTCAACGGTATCATCAGAATAAAATCTCTACTGCTGGGACTTATCACGCGGGTCGCTTGGTAAGCGGAAGAGAACAGTAATCCACCACATTGGCTTAGTGTTGATTGGAACATGTCAAATCTCAACGAATTGGTCCTTTTAGGACATGCCAGCTGTTTAGAAACTTTCAATATTATTACTCAAATCATATATCAAGTTCGTGACTTCTCTATCAAGTCAAACTTACATGAAGACCGAACACTCAGAAAATAATCAATTTAAAAATAAAAACTTAACCGGCAATTAAGTTAAGCCAAGAGCTTAGTTTGATGAGGCAACTGTCGATTTTACGATGGACAACGAACTAAATCCACTCAATGATCATCATGTCCGCAAAGTGCCCAAAAAAGCCGAACGCTATAATTCAAACAAAACACTCGTAAAACGACAATGACGTAATCCAGGCCAGTATACCCAACAGGGCTTTATGGGTGTTTAGTAAAACAGGTCACCGGGATGGAGGTCGTAAAGAGAAGTTTCCTAGATTGGTACAAGTTGGGAGATTCTGCGGCCAAAGGATTAGGGGGCGTAAAAGAAAAGTGTGTTCATAAGTTCGGACGAGTCTTTTGGGGTCTTGTTAATAAGATAACATTGATGGGAACAGGAAGTCGTACTACTTGACCTACAAAATTCAATGCAGCTGTCGAAGATAATTTCGAACTCAACGATTAGCTACTATCCCATTGTTTGCTGTGAATAGTTTGGGTAGTTACTAGTTAAGCTGTCAAAACGTACAAAGACTATTGACCCACATTCGAATTTAATGTGGATAAAATAATCAGGGCCCGATCCGAACTTGGCGTCAGCGCATGCATAAATACACAAACGTTATCTGGGACTGCAGGTAACTGCTCTGAAATGCATGAGAATACTATTGAAGAGTATAAATAAACAGACAGCTATTTCAAATAAACTTATTGATGAAGGACAAACAACTGCAGTTTCTATGATGATTTTCTTTAGGTACACGTTGTTGCTCACCAACGATCAAATCTGAAGTGACTCAAAGATATTGTATCATAAACATGAAAATCGTAAACCAAGGATTATTTAAACTTTTGCACTTCTTTGTACCAAGCGTGAAGCTGGACGGTAGACTTTTTTGGGTTTTTAAAAACTCTTTGGTTTATTTTGTACTTTCTACTCCATAAGCGTCGACGGAGCTATTAATTTGGCATGCCCCAGAATTTTGTTTAAGCGTTGTGATCAAGTGTTTGTTACTACGATAATAACGTTGTTATTAATGAAGTATCTAGGGATCGTTTTTTTTGATGTTCCAAGTTACTTTTGCTTTAACAAAGTGCGTCTGATTTTTTTTTATGAGCTTCGTAATAAACTCAAACAACATTATTTTTTAGCGAAACTCATGATCGCCCTCTTGTATATTACAATTTCTTGCGCATCATCATTTTCGTAAAAGAATTTTGTTCTGACATCGATGAAGGAAGGCAAACATCGAAACATCGTGAGAAAACCCTTTTTTTTTTTTTTTTTGGTGGGTGGAAAATCATCGAATGACCCCCCCCGCTCTTGGGCGGAGCGAAGGGGAGTGTCAGACTTCTACTGACTAAAAACCGAACCCAAGTTCCTTCTTTGCCCTTGCGCCGAGGCCACGTCATCTAGTACAAAAATCCGCGACCCCGACGGGATCGTGAGAATACCTGGACTTATAACTCTAGAATCAAGCAAGTGGTGATCATTGCTCGTGTCTTCTCTGTGTAAGAAGAGGCCTTTGCCCAGGAGTGTGACAAAAATGGGCTTACATTGTATTGTTTTATAATTGGCCTTTCAGTTCACCAACTGGAACTTCTAAAAGTGTTGAAACATGTATAATTCTTTTATATCAGGTACTGGATTTTGACTATTGAACTACGCTCTCAAAAGAAACAGTCACGTAATAGTTTTGACTGGCCTGTTGGTCTAGTGGTTAGTGACCCTAACTGCTATGCCGGAGGTCGTGGGTTCGATTCCCACCCAGGACAAATGTTTGTGTGATGAGCACGATCATTTGTTCTGTGTCTGGGTGTAATTTATCTATAATATGTATGTATTTAGAAATATATAAGTATGTTTATCAGTTGTCTAGTACCCATAACACAAGCTCTGCTTAGCTTGGGACTAGATGGCGTTGTGTGATAGTTGTGGAATATTATTATTATTATTATAGTTTTATGACTATTATAGTTTTATGACTGTGATCCCATTCTTTCTCAAATCAAAGTAATATCCTTATAAAATATGAGCAAAATGTCAAGTGTTTTATGCCCTTTGTACTCTCTGAAAACCTTTGTTTCTTAATTAGCTAAACCCTTGTACGTCCTTCTACAACTAGATCAAATATTTCGGATAGAATCCGGTAAGAGGCTCTCTATAAGGTAACGTTTCGCTTGACTTCAGCAGCAATTGTAGGTACTTCGCCAGTTTAATCCAAGCACCGTTGACCCATGGTACTGCTTGACCTACTCCCTTTTTGTTTTAGTCTTGAACTTTTGTCGGCAGCAATAATTAGCTTCGGTTAGCATCGTTAAGTAGTCGTTTATTAATCGTAATAATGTGATGATTTGAAGATGGCTGTGTTAATTAGGTGAAAAGTGCTTGCTAATGGTTCAGACGTAGACGGTCAGACTCCATTGGAATTCTTGTTTTAAATTAATAGTGTCCAGTTTAATATAATAATATTCTAATAATATTCCACAACTATCACACAACGCCATCTAGTCCCAAGCTAAGCAGAGCTTGTGTTATGGGTACTAGACAACTGATAAACATACTTATATATTTCTAAATACATACATATTATAGATAAATTACACCCAGACACAGAACAAATGATCGTGCTCATCACACAAACATTTGTCCTGGGTGGGAATCGAACCCACGACCTCCGGCATAGCAGTTAGGGTCACTAACCACTAGACCAACAGGCCAGTGATTTAAGTTAAAGCATGTCATATGTTAGAATATCATTCACGAATGGTGTTCTAACATCTTTACTTTGTGCTCGTAGTATTTCGGTAATTGTTGGATTTGCTAGCCTCTTGAGAGCATATAATAGAGCAGCACAACAAAACTCTCGACAGCCACCCTAGATGGCCATCGAATGCAGTCGCTATGGTCGAAATTGCCTAGATGGCAACGTGACTTTTCGTACCTACTGTGTTAGAGTAATACGTACTTTCTTCTTAGTGTATTAATAATATAAATTATTTTTTTATTAATTATTTTCATATTACATTTATTTTGTGTGGGAAATTAAAATGGCATACCTAAATGTCATTTTAATTATTATATCTTGTATGCACAGTGCATACGAGGATATAAAAAGTTTGAATTAAATATATTATTATTATTAAGAGGCCAACTTTTCCATTCTATCCTTAGTACTCTCTCTTCACTTTGTTCAAAACCAAACACCCTTGAATCGTAACATTGTTTACAACTCCACAAGTTCCCTTTATGCGTGTAACAGACCACGTTGCGTAAAGTTTAATTTTAACCAGATTATGCTCACAGATTCTCGGTAACTACCGTTACGGATATTTATTAACTGATAGTTAACCCGTTGAACCGTTTTCACGTGTTGTCTAACCATTGCGTTAGTATTTATTTATGTTTTGTGTATCTTGTTTATAGTTTTCTGTGGGGAGAAGACGTAATGTTATGTGTTTACAATATAGGGCGCATGCTATTGTGGTGCTTTCAATGGTTTTTGTTTGTGTTATATTTTTTTAGGCTGGATGACAGTTAGTTGCATTATGTTCCAAATATTTTATGTATGATTCAAATCGTGTGGGTGCAGTGTGAACTTACTAACAGAAACGGTGGTTATATGGTGCATCGCGTATACTTAATTAGAATGATATTATAGGTTTAAGTGAAGCTTATAACTAGCTTGACAACTCTTTTTTTAAGAATAATGAAGATGTATGCGCCGGTTTTCACTAATTAACCGAACGCGTGGTGGCGTAGAACCCCAAAACTACGGTTTTCTAAAGTTATAGTGTTGTAGTTTAGTCACGAGCAATAATGATATGTACAACCCGTACGAATAATTAACTGTTCACCTCGCTAGAATGCGACCCTTCCCCCGCGTTCTCCATCTTTGTTTAACCGACTTCCCAAAAAGGAGGAGTTTCTCAATTCGATCGGTATATTTTTACCCTCAGACCAAATTTTTACCATTCGCTATCAGTACCGACAAATAATCCGTACGGGTTGTATGCATGTACTTCACAAAGTTAAAACGTGAATTTCTCGTAAAATAACGATTGCCACTGTGTGATAATATGGGTCCCAAAATATTAGTTTACGTCGCGTAACGTAGCATGATAATAAAATCAATACAGTAGGCTAAAATTGTTTTTAAACGTGGCTAACTGTGTATATATTAGTGTTGTTGACTGTACACAACCACTATCCACAATTTAAAGCTATTTAATATACACCGCTCGTCTTTTATTCTCGAACAATGTCAACAAAATTCTAAGTACAAATAAATTAGTAATTAATTTTATCTGTCAGTTGCCAGAATTTGATTCTGTTATCTGAATACAAAAGAGATATTGTCTGTGGCTACTATATCTATGGTGGCTACTGTAAAAAGTTCTTATCGCTTTACAAGCGTTGTTGTGTTATCATGAAGTTACTCTTTTCTCTATTCAAACAAAAGAGCGGTATGCAATGATATGAGTCATACATTAAAGTTTTGTTTATATGGGGCATTGTGCGTTAGAATCATCATCATTAGTACAGCTTAAAAGCTGGAATACAAATGCTACGTAGTAGCACGAAACCATGCTAGTTTCGAGCAACTGTCACTTAGTAGCATATATAAGTAGCACGTGTATACGAAAAGAGCATCCTTTTGATTAGGTATGCTACCTAATCGCAAGCCAGTCTATTTTTCGTGCTAACTAGCACGACGTATAAAACCTCTTTTTTGATATTCTTTGGTTTTACTATTTTACATGTTTTTTTTTATCGTGCTGCCACCTATTTGTTGTTTTCTGTCAGTGTATCCAATAAAAAACAGTAAAGCCGCGTCCCCACTTACGTCACCCGAAACGTTCCTGTTAGGCTCGCGGCTCGGCCCCATGAAGCCGTGCGGCCTAAGTGGGGACGCCGCTAATTGTTACTATTATGCCACCCTTAGGCTTCGCTCACGCCCACAATCACGAGACACGGCCGCGTGGCTCTTGTGGGGTCGCGGCTTAAGATAATGTCACTCAGACGTGCTAAAAAGAAGTATGATCGTAAAAGTATGCTTTTGGGGTCTATGCTTTAGAGCAAATGTGCACACTCGGAAAGCATGCTACAAATGACAATACTACCTAGTAGCAAACAAGCATGCTTTTCTAGTAGCATGTGTATTTCAGGCTTTATAAATGCAAAGCTAAGACTTTTAGTTACGTTCACCATCTGCCTAGCCTTTTCACAACTATGTTGAGGTTGACTTTCAGTCTAACCGGATGCAGATGAATAGTAGTATTTTAAATGGAGCCCATCTGACCTCCATAACCTAGTTAGTACTGAGAATTATGATACCCGTTGGTAAGACTGGTTGTCAGACTTTAGGGCCACTGACTACAACCCTCCACCCTAACCACTGTCAAAAATCTACAATAAAGATGTTTCAGGGTCATAGCGATACCGCAAAATAAGCGATTTTGAGTTTATTAATAATAATAATAATATTCCACAACTATCACACAACGCCATCTAGTCCCAAGCTAAGCAGAGCTTGTGTTATGGGTACTAGACAACTGATAAACATACTTATATATTTCTAAATACATACATATTATAGATAAATTACACCCAGACACAGAACAAATGATCGTGCTCATCACACAAACATTTGTCCTGGGTGGGAATCGAACCCACGACCCCCGGCATAGCAGTTAGGGTCACTAACCACTAGACCAACAGGCCAGTCAAAAAAAGAAAAAAGAATAAAATAAAAAAAAAATAGAAAAAAAATAAAAGCAATAACCGAAAAAAATAAAAGAAAAAAAATAATAACAAAAAAAA
Source organism: Diarsia dahlii (assembly GCA_949775195.1). Lineage (NCBI taxonomy): Eukaryota > Metazoa > Arthropoda > Insecta > Lepidoptera > Noctuidae > Diarsia > Diarsia dahlii. The sequence goes on from OX459205.1 coordinate 16,573,244, forward strand.
TAAATAAAAAAAAAAGCAAAGTAATATTGTAATAGAAAAAAGCAATGACCGAAATAGGTATAACCCAAAATATATATTGGACCTAATCAAAATCTTTAAAAAAGTTTACAGTCCATTATTCCAATGATTACCCACTTTTATTAGCCTAGCACTTACGAGACCAAAATCGTCAAAGGAGAATAAGTAGGAAGGTAAAGTGCTTAGTGGCTTTTATCTTTCAATATTCAACACAAAATAAATTGGTATTTTTTTGGAATGGAATACTGAGATTATTTTCATCTTTCTTTTTTAAATAATTTATTTACTATTAACTAGCTTTTGCCCCCGGCTTTAAATGTCGAAAAATATCCCAACAAACATTCATCCCCTATTTAACACCCTTAGGGGTTGAATTTCGAAAAAAATACATACTAAAACGTTCCTCGAGAACCACACTTTCCTTTGCTGAAAATAGTATGAAAATCGGTGCAGTAGTTTTTGAGTTTATCGCGAACAGACAGACACACGCGGTTAAGAACTTTGTTTTATAATATACTAGCTGATGCCCGCGGCTTCACCCGCGTGGATGTCGTTCAAATTATATACTAAAACCTTCCTCTTGAATCACTCTATCTATTAAAAAAAACCGCATCAAAATCCGTTGCGTAGTTTTAAAGATTTAAGCATACAGACAAACAAACAGACAAAAATAGCGACTTTGTTTTATACTATGTAAGGATAGTGATACAGTTGCAACACAGTGTTACAGACTTCTTGAAACTTTAGTATAAGCTCAGTGTGTATGGCATTTCAGAACGGATGGTGTTCTTACATCTAGACATTAATCATCAACATCTGTCTAGCCTTTCCCAGATATGTTTGAATCGGCTTCCAGTCTAACTGGATGCAGCTGAATACCAGTATTTTACACGGAGTGACTGCCTATTTGACCTCCGTTCTTCCTCCACCACCTAGCTAGTAATTAGTAAGACTTGTTATCGGACTTTCTAGGCCACTACCTGTAACAAATGTCAAATATCTACAAAAAACCTTAATGATCGACCCGTGATGTATTTATTTAGCTGGTAAAGCTCATCATCTGACGAAGTTGTATCTTACAAAATACTTGCAATACATCCCACACAAGTAACACATACTTATAACCTATATGTAGAACAGAATCAGAACAAGCGAATCAATTGTTGCAATCAGCGGCATACAAAAGAAGAGATTGTGCTTGATGCGCTTGGGCACGCGATGTCAAGCTTCATTACATTCTTGTTAAGAGGGAGGCCTGCGAGGTCAAGTCTGGCACCGCAAAGTAGGGACGGCTGCAGCTCAGGCCGATTATATCACAAAAGTTGCAGCTCAGACCGATTATATCACAAAAAAATTACGAGGTCAATAATAAAACGGATCCCCTAGGGTATCAGTTTTAGGGGATCAGACCGGAATAACTCAATTTTTTTCTTTTTGAAAACAACACGATTGAATTTTTTTTTTTTTTTTTAGAAAGAGGACCTATGCCTTGGTTCCTATCAATTTGTTTTATGTTAAAAACTTATCGAATTTGCCTGGTAGTCCTAGAGGACTACCAGGCATATCAAGGCCGCAAAATGAGGTATTTTTTTGGAGGATCTATTTTTCTCTAGTTTTTAATTGCTGATACATTTTAGTGGTAAATACATTATGATGTCTCATCGGAACGAAGGAACTTTACAGTTTTATTTTAAAACAGTGTAATAATAAATTTTGGTAATTTTTCTGACCATCAAAGCTTAAAAAAGCTTCCGAAAGCAGAAGTGGCAACAATATTTTTCAACTTCACCTTAAACCGATTTCATTCCTATAGCTGCCACAGACTTTCAAATAAATCTGACAACAAAATAAAGAGATAAGCCAACGACTGCACTAAACAGCATCTTAAACGCAACTCGCTTCCTTCGAAATGCAAGCAAGCGCGAAAAAAATGTTTCAGTACAAGTCTTTCATTTTAAATACACTAAAACGCCGCTCAGTGAAAGCTCTTCCTGTATTAACTGAACCGTTTACTTTCAGTAAAAATATACTGACGAAAGGAAGGCTTGTAAGACAAACTGGGGCAATGCATGTAGGTCAGTAAATGTGGTCGCAGGTTAAATTATGCATATAACTGCAGCGGCTGTCGATAACTCTGTACTGGTCGGGATAATTATATTGAATGAAAGCCCGTCTTTCAAGCATAAACTTTGATTTGTGTCAGGGAAAATGATGCTAGGAAAATCAAAAAGACCATTTTTGGAACGAAGATGTATTTTTGTCAAGGTATTGTCATTTTATAACAGTTAAAAAAAAAAAGATATTGGAATTTCTCAGTAACAGCCACGGGGTCTGGATATTTGTTCGGTTGACGACAATAGGCTCGCCCCCTTTTACATGGACCTTAACCATAACTTACAAAATCTGGGTGTAGTATGAAGTAGGTACAGCGTCCTCTGCCTGACCCTTAGTGGATTACTTATGATGTTTATTGTCAAACCAAATTACGTAGAAAAAAAACAAAACCATTCTTAGTCGACCATTGAGAAAAGTTTTTCATACTTAAATACTGCCAATACAGAACTCGGAACTCCAACAATAATTATGGCATTCAAGAGTTGATAAAGTGCACAACAGAAAGCACTTTTCTCCAATGGTTTTATGACTTGCTTGAATTAAAAGGAGCTATGGACGTGCCCCTATTGTTCAATGTGAATTGCCAATTGCGAGCTAAATCTTTTATGTATTTGGATGAGGATTCATGAGATGACTATCAGATTTATACAACTCTATTATGCCCAATTTGGGAGTGGCCTCCGTTAGCAATAGACTGCTTATTGGCTAAGATGATGATGATGATGATATACAACATAACATAACACCACGCCTGTATTCCCCGAAGGGTTAGGCAGAAGTGTACACTCATTATAGTACACCTACATTTCGCCAGTTATATTTAAGTACCATGTAATATGGGGCGAGCCTATTGCTATCAACTGGGCACAAATCCGGACTCCGTGACTGCTTCTGAGAAATTCCTGATGCAAAAACCCAAAATCACTTTGCCTGACCTACGAATCGAAACCCGGACCTAGATACAGTAGTCGCGCTTGCGACTACTAAACGAACGAAACAGTCAATGATGATGATATTCAAATAGACTATAAATTACAACCACAAATTGCCGTTAAACTTGGCTATTGATGGCCTTGCAATTAATTCAAAGTCTTTAGCTTACCATCTGTCTATGCCCAAACTCAGCACAATCGAAAAGATAGATAGTCCTAGTTCGCTGAATTCCTTTCCAGGGGGAAATTTACGAGCGCTCGATATTCCAGAACTATTCGACAAGCGGAATTTTATACAGAATAACTAAGGTAATAAAAAAATATGGTAGTTGACAAATAGTAGATTGTACACCAAGTGCATAAAACGCATCATTTTGCGCGAGACGTTTATCCATCCGATGCGAGCTTGCGAGCGAGGATGGATATAAAGTAGAGAGTAAAATGGGTTTTATGGACGAGTTTTACACTCTACTTTTCACTTCGATTGCGAGGAAATGAAACAGCAACTTGTAAATATTGTAAAAATAATTATGGATCCCGCCAATTAATTTTTTTTTTTTTTCAGTAGGAAACTTGACATAACACCTGACTTATGTCGTTACTCATAATGCTCAGATAAAAAAACATTTTGAGCAAGCCTATTGCCATCAACCAATGTAATTAGGAGCAAGCCTATTGCCATCACCCAATGTAATTAGGAGCAAGCCTATTGCCATCAACTGATATAATTGGGTCCAAGCCTATTGCCATCAATCAATGTAATTAGGAGCCAGCCTATTGCCATCAACTGATGTAATTAGGGACAAGCCTATTGCCATCAACCGATGTAATTAGGAAAAGCCTATTGCCATCAACCAATCTTATTAGGAGCAAGCCTATTGCCATCAACCGTTGTAATTAGGAGCAAGCCTTTTGTCATCAATCAATGTAATTAAGAGTAAGCCTATTCCCATCAAATGATGGAATTAGGAGCAAGCCTATTGCCGTCAAACAACCTAATTAAGAGCAAGCCTATTGCCATCAAGCGATTTAGGTAATTGGGGAAAGCCTATTCCCATCAACTTTCCTTGTATTCGTAATGAAAATCAAATCCCTTGTTCTTAGAATACTAACGAAACGAATTAAATTAAAGAGGTTGAAGTTGTTCCCGTGGCTGTTGGGCCGATTACCTGTGCCGATTACCTTGGTCTTCGACGAAGATTTTACTTTATGCTCTAGAGCATAAAACGCGACTTTATGTCACCTACGCACGACATAAAGACGAATTTTAGAGCGAGAGAAGTGAAAAAAATCTAATTAGTCCGTCAGATAGATTTCCAAAAAATATTGGACACATAATTATTTTTTCTTTTTTCACGTAAACGAAAAATGACGACGATACAGTGCTTCGAAAACTCGCGTGACGTCACATTGCAGTACATTTTTTTAACGGAAAGTGACGTCACAAGCCCCCCTCATAATTTGATAAAACAAAAAGCACGTATCCAATATTTTTCCATAATCTAACTGACGGATTAAACAGAACTATATTGTTTTTAGTCAGGAAACATTCCTTTTTGTAGCGAACCGTGTAAGTACTAGTATAACAATTTAAATGTAGTAACACTATTAGGTATAGTAGTTTCTTTGTAGAATGTTTTGCAGTGGCGAGGTTTCAGTGTTCAGCGGAACTCCACACTTTCAAGAGTTCCGTAGCTTTGTCCGTTTCAATGAAATAAACGTTTGTTATAACTTTGTAATGAGCAAGTATATAACATTTTCAGCTTTATCAAAATGTTATAATTTACTTTTTCGTTTTTGCTCGTCAAATAATTTTCATAGGCAATTTTCCAGAAAAGTAAGAACTGGATATTACAAAATAACTTCATTAACGAGGGTTATGAAAGAGCTTTATTAAATAACTTCGTTATAAAGCCAGTGCTCGTTTGAAACAAGTAACATTATATTTCTCTGTCTCGTATGAAACAGTTAAAGCTTTTGTATGTCGCTCATTACCGCAATAAATGAGACCTACGTTATAAAGGAAAACATTGCAGGCGCAGCTAAGACACACAACGGAAATTAAAGTTCAGAGGAAACGGTCACATCAACTCATTTTATTTCGCCCGCTCTTACAAACAGCCGCGGTCGGGAAAACTTTCAATTTGAGCAAAAATTCACCACTTATTTTTACACGGAACTAGCGTTGGTATGAGTATAACTCTTCTGCATTTTTGGGCTCCTATTACGGGACGGAAAATATTTCCTAGAATGACGTAAAGCTTGAATGAAATGTGTGTGCAGTTTACTTATATGCATGACAACAAAGCCTTTGATTAGTTCATGAAAAACTACCATCCACCTGCTAAAGATGTTTATTATTTCGGTCGATTGTGCAACACACTTTCAAAGTTTGATCATTTTATGCGTTTCCACTAACACTAGCGTTTCACATTCGTTTTCGCGATTAATAAAAGAGCTGATATGGTGAAGAGATCATGGTGAGAAGTGATTAACCAGCTGTGGGATGATGCATGCTAACAGTAAATGAATTCATTGCTGTATTGGATCATATTCATATTCATCATCAACAGCCTATTATTGTTCCCACTGCTGGGACACCAGGCCTCCACTCTCTTTTGAGAGGGAATCTACCACGTGAGCCCAGTGCGGATTGGTAGATGTCACAGTCTTCGAATTTTTGGTTCTAGGACATGCCGGTTTCCTCACGATGTTTTCCTTTACCGTTTTTGAGAGCAGTGGTGATGAAATAAATTACACAAAGTAATGCGCCAGCCTGGGTTCGAACACTTCGAACCCACGACTTACTGTTCTTAAGTCGGGGCCGCCACCACTGGGCCACCACTGTTCTCTCGTATTCATATGGCATTCATTTTGCAGTCGCCTGTGTTGGTCAAAACATAAACGTGATAAGACGAAGTCTAAGATGTGGGTAACATTCAATTGGTGATCAGTGTGATCAATGAAACTTGCCAGAGCCATCATTTGATGGTGCCATTAAACCATGGTGCCAAAAGCTGGGACAGTAGTGCACCTTTGTTACAACTCTAAAAATAACCCCACACAACATACAGTTCATTAAATTTAAATGGATTGTAGGCAAGGTGCCCGAACAATCACTTGAAGCACTTGAACCGTCTACTGGGTGGAGTACCGCGTGGGATACGAGCTATTCGACACATAAGTAGTTCAAGTATTCACTATTACTGTAAATAGAAGGGTACAGAAGAACCAGGATTACAGTTGAGGGGTTGATAGCGTGTTCCAACTACTATAATTTATGATCGATCCTTGTATCCACACGTTTCTCGATTGAAGTGGATAAAAAACATCACCCACACCTATACGCTAGTTACAAAACCCCAGACAATTTCGTCCATTCGGGATTTCGTCCTTTCGGGCATTTGAACATCGGTATTTTGTGTTTCGATATAACGACTATCGGCATTTAAAACTTTCGGTATTTTGAATTTCGGTGTTTTGGACGTCGGTATTTCAATCATAGGCATTATGAACTTTCGGGATTTTGATACGTACCCCTTCGCAAGAGACCAAAGTCAACCAAAATGGTAGTAAGTCATAAATGTTTAATTCCGACGAAAAACTTTAACAAGGTTTGATGTCTTACTAGAACAAAGTATGCAAAGAAAATTCCTAATACAGAAATAAGTACTTAACTTCTATCAAATGCTCAAAAGTTTTGATATGAATATCTCGAACAAAATAGATATGACTGCCAAGCTGGAAATCAACAATCTTACCGACCGATCCTTCTGAATCTCATTATTTTCCCTATCACATACCTCAGCTAACAACAAATACTCCAAGAAATGTACTACGTGTGATAGCAAGGCATGTTGACATTACCCTCCTTTCTGCATTGTTACTTTTGACATCTTATTTCCTAGTTCTTTTCTTTGATATGTTAAGAAAGAAAAGTCGTACGAGAAGGAAATATGACGGAAATCTCGTTTTAGAAGCCACTATGTGGAAGAGACCCACGTTTGTTTATCAAAGCTCTTTTGATGTAGTAAAGGAAATACATGGACTTACACCTACGGTTTTAAATTTTCGATGTGTAGTTACTGAGGAGTGAGTTCATACAGCCAGTATGGAACAATAGATCCCATTAGATGACTATTTCATGAAAAGTTATATAATGGAATTGAGTGAACTAGGAGGATTGAATTGATTTTAACTCACTTAAGCCATATTTGTTGCGGTCACAATCATATTCTAATCAAAACACAATCTAACACAGATCCGCAAATTGAAAAACCCTAAAAAAAATGTTCATGCTGCTCTGGCGTTCCACCTTAAAATTTCAGTTATTCACTGCAGAAAGTTTTCACAAAGCACATGGTGTTTGTGAAAGTGACCGAAATTAGTTGGTCTCTGAGCACAGCCGTAGACGTTGGACGGCCCAGTTCCTTCCCAAGTTGTCAAAAACCTTTAGATTCTTCTTGAAGGAATGGGCATCAAGAAGAATCTTAATGTAACAGACTATCTCACTTAACGTCTATCATTGTTTCTAGTATGTGTATACTATGTGCAAGAGTTATTTGGCGTACATGTCTCACAAACCAACACCACACTATATGTTGACCTATCTAATCTAACTTGAGAAGTTAAACGGCTCTCTATATTTCTCAAGACTGAATAGGATTAACGATATCTTCACTCGGTGTAACTCAGATAATTTTGGCAGTATTTGTGTCTCTATGCCTTCCATCATAGTACTTATAAAATTTCTCTTTGTTCCTCGACTCGATCCTGAGACTGTTCTTTGTGAAGTAGGCTTAAAAAAAAGAAAGGACATTTTGATTAGTGTCACGTACTGTGGGCACGAACTCAACATGATTGTCTCTTATTTAAAATGTGAAATTAACTTTTATATGGGTATGTCGGCCTTTTAAATTCCCAAGTCTTAGGAGATGAAGTGATGAACGATTTGTGATGTTTAACATAAAGATAAATTGGGTTAGCAGAAACGATTATCTTAATACTAGAACTACGTTAAAGTAGGATAATTGCCGATCTCCAAATATACAAAACAGTAAGCAAAAGTAAGATACGCAAAAGCTGATTGATAAAAAATATCTATTCTAAAATATCCTAAAAATCTATAGACACGATTTACGACTGCACATCATCGTAAGAATATTATCATTGAAATGGAATAATTACCGATACAATTTTATCCTGTTTATAAAGCTATATTTAACAACGGTTTCGTCTTATAACCTCTATCTTTACCTAATAAAAGTCAGATATTATATTGGAAGCGACGTAGGTGGATAGTTAACATGAAGGTCAAAGGATATCCGTTCAAATGTCGTGTTTTGAATCACCTGCATTAAACCTGTTTGTTTATGCAGTTCTGTTTCATGACTAAATAATAACAACCACAAGGTTCGATCTTCGAGATTAAACAGTCCTTGTTGAGGTCGATACGTGGATGTGTGAGCATCATTGAAATTAATTTTCGAGTTCCCTTCGTGCCTCGGAAAAGCCGTTGGTCCTGGTTGTCATTTGCGAATCTTTGATACTCCTTTCAAATAGTTAAAAGGTTGAAGGTCTGATAACCAGTCTTACGAAAGAGTATCGTATTACCTAGTTACGGGGTTGTGGGAGGTTGGATAGACAGATGTTCCTTTTAAAATACTGGTCCAGCTGCATCCAGTTAGACTGGAAGCCTACCTCAACTATTTAGGAAAAGGCTACATGATTTACGCACATTTTGTGATACAACAAACGCCCTTGCATACAATCCAGTAGGGTATAATAAAGTATACCACGGGTTCCCAAAACATCGCATTGTTGTTTTGTTTTTGAATGCTTGATTGCACAGTAGCGTTTGAAAATCCCTTCTTTGTTTGAACAAAAGCTATGTTTTGATTCCGGTGCACGTTTACTCGATAGCACACCATTCACAATTTTATAGAGTGTATTAACTACTAGCTTGTGTTGGCAAACAAATATTTGTTCCGTGCGGGGATCGAACCAACGACACGCTAGGCAGCAGTCCATTGCTTGAGCCACTGCACCAACAGTGCCGTCAAAAAAGTGTAAATTATAATTTTCTTTCTTAATTTGACCTATCTTTTGAAATAAATATTTCGACTCTATTCAGGTTCCAAATGCCACCCATGCCGCTAAGGGATCAAACTACGACCATCTGTCAAATGTCTTCAATATATTCTCAACTTTACAGCTGAAGTCTTAGGTTCGTAGTTGCTTGGGAAAATTGAACAACTTCGGGTAGCTTGTGTGGCGTGTGTACCCAGATTGCACAGAGGCCTGCCATTCTTCTTTCATCAAGATCCGTTCAACCGTTAAGGCGGGAATACGTTACGGAGATATTGACTACCGACACTTGTTACTTCCGCACTTAAAATATTAAATACGCATTGTATTTACAATTACATTTTTAATAATAATATAAATGCATTTATTTCGGGCTGTGCCCATAGTGTTAGTAACAATGATCAGTCCTAATACTAGTATAAGTTTTTAAACTGACATGGTCACTGACACTACTATTAATATCATAAACGGGACGGGATATTTACCATGTACCTACCATTACCAAATATGACAACTTTAACCGGGAGGATGGGTTTCAACTGTCGAGAGCCTGGAATCCAGTGGTTCAACTGTGTAAAAAATAGCACTCCGGGAGTGCCGGCAGAAGTGAAAACTTCAATATTAACTTTCAAACTCGCGTCAGGGTCACGTGATGCTGATCGAAAAATCTTACGATTTTTCGATCAGCATCACGTGACCCTGACGCGAGTTTGAAAGTTTTTACCCATACAAAAAAGTGCTCAGCGCCGCTAAAGAAGTTTTCACTTCAAAAACCGAAAAAGTGCCGAAAAAAGTTCGCGAGTGGACACAGTGAGTTTTGTGTGTCGTGAACAGAATCGTGTAGTGAGTGACAATGGTAGTGGTGCCGAACACAAAAAACGAACGAGAAAGAGGGTAGACCGTTTTGTCTGCTCATAAACATCCACCCGCAATGACTTCAGTTTATCCGTGATCATGGTGCTTGTAACAGCGCCGAAATATCGGGAACTCGAAACAATAATCAAACATGGTAAATATCCCGTTTAAGATCTTAATACTAGTGTTAGTAGACATAATACACAAATTAAACAGTATGGAGTTTCATCCAATGACGCAGCATTGGAGACTCCTATCTATCTGCGAATAAACTCAAGATAGTGTTGGTCCACGAGGACGAGCTAGCAGGGACGCGCTTCGCTTTTGTAAATCGATTGTAAAAAACAAATTAAGAGGCTAAATAATATTTTTTATGTTTTAAAACGAACCTATTCAAGTAGTCCGAGAAGAAACAAACTCAGACGACACAGTCGCTTTTAAAGTCCAGTCCAGACATATAATTTTGGTCTATTCTAAACAAAGAGATTTACGACATGTAATATTTGAATTTCTTTGGTTCTAAATGCATTCTGTGACGGTGATGCTGACATTTTACATCCAGTATTCCTTAGGAATTAGCCCCAACTAATATCGCTAGTGGTCCTAAGAGACGGGCGGGATAATATCAACATGGGCAACGGCATCTGCCTCGCTACTAATAACATTATGCTGCGGTCAACAATCCAATCAACTGGGGGGATTATGACGATGTCTCTGCAGAATAGTTTGTTGTAGCGGTCTACTCCGGGCTGCGATGCTTACTAATGTATATTGAGATGATGTGACCGCAGGAAACTATAAGCTGAAGCTTAGGTGGAACTTCAAAAACGAAGATTGGTCAAGTAATGTTGTTAGTAGGTTTTGAGCGAGTTTTCGCCGGTTTGGATGTTGGAAGTTTTGCCACAGGAACGCGTTCATAAAAATTAGAGAGATATATTATGTTATATCTAGGGTCCAGGACCAGTACTGATTGGGTTGTGGAAGTCATACAGACAGTCGCTTCATGTAGTAGTGTACACTGGTATTCAGCTTGTCTTCGGTTAACTGGAAGCCAATCCCTACATAGTTGGAAAAAGGCTAGGTAGATCTAAAGCCATTTTCTATCTGTGTGGATTTTTGTATCCAAATCCATTCAACGGTTGAAGCCGTAAGTAGAAAGTAATTTCAGATTCATAATATTAGTATGGATTCATATTATAAAAATATTAGCAATAACGTTATGAGGATTCGGGGAGGTTCAGGAAAATTAATTTAAAAAAAAACCAAGAACTGACAATAATTTCCGGATTTGACCTACCTAATAAAGAGGAAGATTAAGTTCCAAATAAAAATGGACATTTGTTTGGGGTAATTACTTGTCTATCAGTGGCCATCAAGGAAGACAGTGAGAGCTTAACCTAATTACTTCCTTGCCTGACAACTGGCCATTGATGTTGAAAAGTAGGTAAAAACCTATTTGGTTATTCCATCTTCTAATCCATTTAGGGAAACGAGCATATGAATGGAGCACTCATTTGCGAAATGACTTACCCTAATTAATTTATTTTGGAATATTATTTCATTTCCTATTAAGCAGATTTGCTTTCAGGAGCTTCGATCTGTAACTAGGACATCATAACAATTTTTCGTTCAATGGTATTCGGAATTTCGAACTAGGAACACTTTCGTTCAACGATATTCCGATATCGAACTAGGAACATTTTCAAAAAACTTTGTCGCAGAACTTTTTGAAGCATCCATACCATGTCCAGAATAACGACCAAACCTGAACGTTTTTATTCAGTTTTGTTAGGAATCTGTCTGCTGCAATCGGAATCCGAATACACTCCAGATTTTCCGCGTACAGAAATTTTCCGGAATGCAGTGTTGCATATAGAACGTGTTTGCTAATGCCATGGATACCGCATTAACATGCGAATTCACGCAGCGACAATTTCTGGTTCATTTCCAATAAATTCCGGGGGTTTAATAGCTGCGACTATGTATGAACGCTACAGGTTCTGGGCGTCATCTAAATGCCTTACATTATTGGTCCCACTTTCTGGTCTGTCCGTAATTTATGATACTAATACCGTTTTAAGGACCCTAAGCACGCTACAGACACTGCTCTACTTTAGTTGTCATCTACTGGGACCAACTGATCTGAAAGACCGCCTGACTCGGAAGAAAGAAAGAATTACATTGTTGAAACGACTCTCAGCGCTGAATCAAGCGTTGTAAATCGAACACAGCACTTTTTTAAGACTTTCATGGTTCTCAACTTGGTGAAAAAAGGGCATTTGATAGTTTTGCAGTTACTCCAACACTTTGCTATATCGACTAACTACTAGACCGATAGTTTTACGCCCAAGACTTATGAGCCGCACTTATCACCCGTTATGTGCCGTCAAGTAATAGGGATAAACGTTCCTATAGCTAGATCCACTGAAAGCTTATATTTGAAAAAGGTTTTATCCCTCGTAACTTTATTAGGGGACGGTGATGGTATTTGAGATATTAACACAAGATGACAGGAACGACGACGTTGATATAAATCAATTTTACGCTTATGACGGCGATGTGTTTACATTTTATGAGCGAAATAATGTTTTGCTTTTTCTATATAAAACAAAAAAGTAGGATCTCTGCGTCAGTCATTTGTATCAACCATTAATCCCATGATTTTTCCTTTTCCGTTTCTTTTTTTTTTTTCTTTTTTTAAATTCAAAAACGTAACACTTGCTCGCCAGCATTTTTATAAAGAGAAATGAAATCCCTAACCTAACTACTACAAATAAATAAGTGTGGCGGCAAAAAAAAATGCTAAAATAAATCTCCTTTCGCATCGTGGCGGACATTTTTTAATTAAAATTCTGCTCTGCGATGCACTGAATGGTTCCATTTTCAAATTAATTTCTTTCCCCATCTTATCGCTGGCCTGACACCCGTTCTTTACATTAGTTAAATGAATGAAAGAACTGTTACTTCACGTAATCAAGAACCTCTTTCATCACACAAGTGTCTCGTAAACTACCTAAATGAATACTAAGAGGCATAAAATCTTGTTGAATGAATGAATTAATTATTATACGGTTATACCCTGTTTTTTCATTCCTTTTTTTCATGCTGGCCATTCATTCATTTGCAAGCTTTCCAGGTAGAATGCAGATAAAAATGAGACCACAATATAAAAAATGTTCGTGCTATTTTTTTACGTTGGACCACAAATTCTTTTCATTTTACCTAGGTATTAATTAAAAGAATAATGAGATAAACTTAATCTTTGTAACGGACTTCAATATTCAGGGTAGCAACTTCAAGAAGCCACCATCATTGTTAGTTATAATTATTAGAGCAAACTTGTACTTTTTATAATTTATTTGACTTACAACGTAACATAAAATTCCCATCAAATCTGCGGAGTCCCGCTAGGATAATTTATTTGAATATCTGTTATTTCTCCGACTCGAAAGTTGACTTATCGGAATAATGTAGTCTGCAGCCGAATTCTCCGAATCCGGAAAGTGTGCAAGTGCACTCACTAGAAATGGAATAACTCGGACACAATTTCCATTTAATTCAACAATAATATTATATTCTAAAGCTATTTAAGTTAACGTAACAGAAATGGAACTCGGAGGAACTTCAGAAATGTAAAACCAGCAACCTAACTATTTTACATTGTGAAGCTATGCTCCAGAATGGAAAAAGTTAGGCCTCAAAGGTGTGCTTCGAGCAGAAACATATGACTTATTCATCTTTAGCCTAGCGCTTTCACGATCTAGATTTAAAACGGATTAACTGTCTGACCTCCTGCTGAAATTGGTAATGTGGGCCTAGCACAAGTTTTATCGCTGACAAAATCTGCTAAATCACACATTACTTATTGTTTCCCGTAACATTATGTGAGTGAGACTGAGTTGTGGAGGTCAGGTAGGCAGACGCTTTATGTAAAGTAGGTACTGGTATTCATCTGGGGCCCAATTCTGTAAAATAGCTAACTTATCAATAGTGTGTCGATAGTGTGTCGGTTGTGTCTCAATAGACTACTCATTGACATTTGGTATTCTACAAATATTTATGGTCATTGACTTGCCACTGTAGTGACATTGAAACGCCATAGTAGGACTTTAAGGTAGTCTGTAAATATATTTCAAGTGAAATCTGACAGTTATGTCTATCGTGTTTGGCTATCGAACTGCCATTGTGAAGCCATCGAACAACGACACCTCTTTTCCCTATTGCATAATAATGTCTGTAGTGTGTCGATAGAGTGACAATGGCATGTTGCTTATCTCTAAGTTACAGAATTGGGCCCCTGAATCCTGTTAAACTGGACCCCGACCCCAACATAGTTGGGAAAAAGCTAGGCAGATACTTAATGATGATGACGAATTATTTTTCCCATCTATTTTACCAGGTGTAGTTCAGTCAGATTCCTTGCAGAACGAAGTCAACGTTAACCGAAAAATCACAGGGGCGTATCTTGGGTTGGAACACCAGACCCAATGAATTTGGCAACCCGACGCCGCCGGTCACACCTGACACTGGACTATCATTATTAATCGACATCAGTAATTTGTCGACATTAATCGACACTGCTAATTGACATTGATAATTAATTTAAGTAAATAACTAGATCCCTCCCTATCCACGTTCTTTGTTCTGTCGTGTCTTATTATGTCCATCTCCTTTTATGTAAGTAGGTTATAATATTTTAGAAAGCCCTGAGGACCTTTGAATTTCTCAAACTTACTTGTAATGGCTTTTGAACAGAACTTTCGAGCTTTGCATGTATCCAGATCAAAAGGGAACAATTTTAGATGCTAGGTACCTACTTGTTTCGGTAATCTTGTAGCCTCACAATTTATTTTATGCTAGCTTTTGCCCACGGCTTCGCCCGCGTGGCTGTCGAAAAATATCCCAACAAACTTTCCGGCTCTATTTAATTAACCCCCTTAAAGATTGAATTTAGAAAAAAATGAACCATTCAATCCATCAGTGAAAACAACATGCAATTCGGTGCAGTAATTTTTGAATTTTTCGCGAACAGACAAACAGACGCGGCGGAGGGCTTTGTTTATAAACATGTAGTTTTAGAAAAAAAAAAAATTTCTAAAACCTTCCTTCAGAACCACTCTATCCATTGGTGAAAACAGCATGCAAATCGGTGCAGTAGTTTTTGAATTTATCAAGAACGGACAGACAGACCCGGTGGAGGACTTTGTTTAAATAATTAAGTATGTAGCGATGATAAGTGATTAGTTGATTACCTATAAGAAGTAGTGTAATTTTCAGGAAGAGATGTTTTACATAATATGTTTCGTTGTCGGTTTGCTTTATCTGGGAGACCAAAATATGCCTAAGTATTCTGACACTGAAATATGCCGCAATTTAAACTATGTAGCCTATCCTACTCCAAATCTGAAAACCCAAAATACTTTCCAAAATTCCTTCAAACTTCGTAGTAGCGAGTGCTGAAACAATAATTACTTAATATTATTGTTCTGGCAACGTAGTTTTCTTTATTTTTCAGTGGAACTTGCCCCTCAAAAGTCAAACACAAAGGCTTGCACATTGCCGAAGTTTTCAAACACTAGAAAGTAGGTTTCTGTTCGCATTTTGTGTTACATAAAACTATTCAGAAAACTAGTGTTTATTTATAGATAAAGAGCTTTAAAACCATTACATGAGTAGATACTGTTTATTTGATGTAGCCTGCTTACACATTACCGATGATATTTTTACTAAGATTCTTAAGTAAGGAGTCGAACTTTGCAGGACAGGGCTTGCGCACCCATAAATAAGTACTGAAAGCGCATAATATGTTACCAAATAGCATGACTAAACGTTTTTGAAGAAGTAATTTCACATGATCAAAGTATTATTTATAGTCATACCCCTAATTATATTAACGACCATCGGCGTAGGTAGTCATTACTTATGGCTAAGAAAGGAAAGATTTATTTAAAGCAGTGATTTATTACTTTACTGGGCGGCCTTTTAACTTCTGTATTTATGGGATATTCCAATTTTGGTACGCCAGAGCTATACGCAAATACAGGCCAACTCCTGAAAACCAGGACCAACAGTGGTGACCACCAGAAAAGCGCCGAGACAATGGTGCGGTGTGAGTGCAGTGCAAATAAATTATTTCTTTGAGACTTCGTCAAGCTATACGCAAATTGAGTCTGCCTACCGTATTCTAGAAAATTAGTAATAGAATATTTTATAGTTTTAAGAAGGCCTATGAAATCAAACACAGTGAGCTGTGTTTGGTTTTATAGGCCTTCTACAATCTAAGTCTGTGAAATATTCAGGAAGCTACAAAACCTTATAGGTATTTAATTTTTTGAACCATATTTAAAAATAATGAGATTTAATAATTTATTTATTTATTATCTGCATTTAGAAAAATAATAAAACTCACTATAATGGAGGAGACAGTGAAAATAAAGGCTTTTTTAGTTTATAGGCTTTTGGGCATGAGGAGGTGACGAAAAATTACAGAAATTAATCTTTCTCGACTCTCGTAGTTATCTGAATCTCGAAAATTTTGCTTTATAGGATCTGGAATTAAAAGTTAGGTATATTTTTTAAGGTAACTACCTAGGTAAATATTTCAAGGTATCGAAAGTAAGTAGAACCGTAGCCAAATCCAATGGGTCATAATAAAGGGTCGTCTTAGGCATAAGTTCTTATTATGTGGGTACGTCACATTTTATTACCTAATTAAAAAAAGGTTTAAAAAATCCAAATCCAAAATCCTAGGTCGTAAGTTTTTCCTGTTGTAGAAAAACTATATTATTCGTTTCCTAAAACCTGTAATCCTGTTAACCAAGACAGAAAAAAAAACAAATAGGATAGGCAAATATACTCACAATATCAAAGTAAAATCCTTCGGACTTCTTTAGCACTTCTTTATTTCTCACATCAATCCACTAAAGAGATAATTAGAAGTCTTTGTCATTATTAAAAATAAATGAATGGCACAAAAATGGTGATTGCGTTATCTTTCTAGCACCCAATAGTCCAGACCACCTGTTCAACAATTCAACTTTCGATCTTGCGAGAGGAGACCCGACGACACACAAGCTGCGTCTAGCCGGCGTTTTTCAAATGCCGCTACAAACATTCCCGCGATATCCATTTTCCCGCCAAATTAATGTATTATAACACCTCCGAAATCAGACGTCATACATCACACCAATACATTGGACCTATAAACTAGCTTTTTAATTTATCCGTGTTCTAACAGTTTCATTCATGTTTTGGTATAATCCGTTCAAATGTAGGAGGAAGATCTATTCAGGTAATGCTGCAAGCTATATAAAGTTTTCGTTTTTGCCGCGTAATATAGCGCTTACACCGACATCTAGCGATATAGCGCCAAATCTTGTGGCAAAGTTTACAGCGGCATCTATGAAGGGTACATCGAACTGATCGAACTAAACTTTAGTAAAATACTTTCATGAAATCATAGCAATAATATTATTGGTTAAATTTAATGAAAATAGTATTTTATGTGCACAATTCATTGTTTTTAATGACTTATAATATTTAAATATAAGCCAGAATAATGGTAAAAAGTACTTGTTCATTTTTGTATAATGGCAACATTGATTATTCTAATTTTTAATTTCAAATAGCGATTTGTCATTGGCCACCAAGCAAGGTTGAAAATTTTGTGTGCTGTCAGTTTGACACAAAATTTGACAAAATGTTTTTTTAATTTTCGGAAAGATTTTGACGGGTTTCTACTTCAATTCCAGAATCTGACGAAATTATTTGACGTTATTTTATTGAGCAGCTGTACTTTAATAATTTGGTACCGGTACACTACACAAGCAATACTTTAGCAGAGGTCCTATTCTAAAATCCATGATGTTTCGACCTGTTTGCACAATAGGCCAAAGAATCTCATTCGAGAAGTCCAGTAAAGAATTTATCAGGAATAAAGTGGTTCGACCCGCTTCTATCTTGAATCAAGTAGAAAAAATCAAACTTTATAACAAGGAGAACAAGGAACTGTTCGGGCCTTTGCTCGAGACGAACAAGCAGAAGAAACGTGCACAGAAGGCGAGTGGGGGTGAGTGATTTGTTTGTATGGTTTCCGCAACCTTGCTACTGAACGGATTTAAGTACTACTTTCTAAATGCACATACGGCAGGCAGTAAGAGGAAGCCTCGAATGCCTCACTCATGAACAATCTGATCCCATTGTGTCGCTAATAATTGCCGTGTTTACACTGTGGTGTTGACTTTCGATCTCAATTTATGCGTATATACTACGTATCATAATAGCGTCCGCGTAGCACGTCTTGCCAATTCACATCATATGACATTTCAGTTTTGGCGCCGCGAGATACACACGCGCACGCATAACGCCGCTTTTATCTGTGTGTTACAGCTAAAAATAGAGCTTCACATCAAAACAACGGCGCGGCTCCTACAAACGAAAATAAATTGAAATTCTTCGAAAGTACAGAGAGAAATGGTAGTGGACAGAGTCATACGTTGACTGGTTATGTGAAATATAACCCTGTGCTAGCTGTGAATGTGTTAAAGAACAAAATGTGGCAGAATACGAGGCACTGTGTGAATTTCGTTGGTGTTGTCTTGAATAATACTGTGAGAGGTGTAGCTACATCTGCATCATGTAATGCAGCCCGTAGCTCTCCCGCACAGCCGGGTTATGCCAGTGAAGACAAAATCCTTCAAATAAGGCAGCATCAGAATGACTTCATGCAGCAATTCCCTTCGGTGACACTGATCCTCAACAAAACCATGACTGATGACTCTAAAGCTGCATTGGAGAAATGGAAACAAGAGAGAATCGCTGAATTAGGAGAGGAAGAGTTCCAAAAGTTCTATCAGGGTATGTGTGACCTCATTTGCTTACAAATTACATCATTTTGTTTTACCTTGAATCAAAGTCCTGCCACACTGGTCAGTAAATAAATAAAATGATCATGAACTTTTAATAGGAAAAAAATTAATTATTTCTTCCATAACAATCATTATTGCTTAACTACCAGAATGCTATGCTATGCTATTATAGTAACTATCTTGAGCCCAATTACTGAACTACTGTTCAACTGTTACTTTAGTTCAGACCATAGTCTATAGTCATTAAGGTTAACCACCTACCATATGGTTGTAATAGGTATGACTAAGCAGCATACCTAATAAATTATTTAGTAACTGATAACAAAACATCATTCATGACCATTTCTCAAATAACAATGATTTAAATGTAAACCTATAACTTAAGCATGATGAATTGTGCTCTTTTATCACAAGAATGCACAAAAATTACAACAATATCATTTTTTCCTCTTTTATTATGACAGAGTTTCTATACTGCTCACTTGACTGATTTGCTTTGCGACCTTTACCAAATTAGTTACATCATTTTCATTTAAATTGTCAACCTTTTTCTAAGCATATCATTTTGATTAGCTGTAGTGGATTTAAAATCTATCCCACATTTAGTCTCAAGGCCTTTTTAATATTCATAAATACTTAATGAATCTTGCATGATAGTGCAGTAAGCAACTTCTTTGACCTTCTCGTCACTATTTTAAAATTATACAATAACCAAGATTAAAGTAATACACAATCTCTCATTAAAAGACAGTAGGTACAATGATTAAAAAAGAAACAGGTTCAATGATAAATCTCATAACAACAACACACTTGTTTAAATATAAAGCATACAGTTGCTGTTGCCTTTGGCACAAGACAAATTTTGTATGTAAATGTAAACATGTCTTGTTTTTGTCGCTTGTCATCTCAGTTTGTGGTTCTTTTTGAATAAAATGTTAAATAATCACCATTACCTTATAGTAGGAACTGCTTTGGGGCTTCTAGAATATTCTGTAATGTTATATTTATTTGTTTTTGTTTGTCTGAGCCTTGCCTTATTTATTTCTATAATTCATGACGATAATAATAGGAAGAAGGTAGACCTCTGACAGTTGTCAGTAGTTGCGTAGGGTCTCTTCATAATACTAGTGTTATTCAGTAACTAAGTAGGTCATATGGGTCATATAATCAATCCCGAAAACCAATTCAGCTGCATCTAGTTTGACTGGAAGCCAAGCATAATAACAGATATCTGCCTAGCCTTTTTCTTACTATGTGGAGGTTGAGTTTTAGCTGAAACTGACCCTAATTCTAGGTAGATGTGAATAATATGATTATATCAGGGATATAATTATAATGTTGAAATAAGTGTGATTACATTATATTATGAAATGATAACACTCAAAATAACAGTCTCTCTGCATAACAATTGACCTTTTTGAAGGCTATTTGCCAGCAAATCACAAACAGTTTTGTGTTGAAGAGAGTGAAGGTGATATTTGCTTAATGTCAGCATGATCATTGAGAAATATTCAAATACATTTATCATGTCATATCGTCAATGGATGTTTTTCCTTGCATTTAAGTCAAAAAAGGTTGTACTTGGAAGAGGGAAAAAATAAGGCATGGAGTAGTCTGTGCTGTGGTGTACCATTTATACAATGATATACATACATAAATCATATCATAATGTTATTGTTGTATGAAATCTTTGCTACATTCACTCAGACTGTACATTTCAGTGCTGACAAAACTGTGGTGTACCATCTATAATATACAATAATATACATACATAAATCATATCATAATGTTATTGTTGTATGAAATCTTTGCTACATTCACTAGTGCTGACAAAATATGTTTAAGTGGTTCTTACCTCAAGCAAACCTCAAGATTATCATCTCATATACTAATCTGCATAATCCTCATCATGATCACACCAAAATTCCTAGAGTAAACTAAAAGAGATTGTGAATATAATTTTGCATTTGGATTAGCTTTTCTGTAACCCTGTTTCCTATTAGATATTTCCTGTCAAATTGCTTGTTAGGTTATCAAATGGGTTGGCCTAAATACCAGCATCTAAACTGTTTAACATTCATAGCAGATTTGATTAGGTTCTCTGTGGGCCGAATAAAATTGTCTGTTAATCTTTGATACCCAGATTAAAACGGACGGCATTGATCGGCCATTGTCTTTGAAAGTGATTTTATTAATAGAAGCACACTGCTGCAAGAAATAACTGCACCCTACCCCTTTTGTGTTATAAATATCTTTAAATATAAATAGCAAGAATCCGTTGGTCTGCACTGCCCTTAATTACTGTCATTTCTACTGGCTAGCATTCTCTTAACTACGTTGGGACTGTCCATAGTGACCATAATTGGATGTCGTGACAGCCTATCTTACCTCCACAATCCTGATACACAGGGTATCATGATATCTCTTTACAGGACTCAGCATAGTCGAGACTTTCGGGCCTCTAGTTACCTATAACGACTGTCAAGGATCTAAAAACGACACCTTGAGACCAATGGCTTTTCGTGCTTCCGCGTTCCGGTTGGTTGGTGAGCCAACCTCGGCAAGAGTTGCTCCTAGAACATCGACCCGTGTATCTGTTATTAATTATTTAGCCACGAACTTCTCTGCCAAGATAGGACACATGTGATGCAATATAAAAACTGTCTGTCAATGTCAAAGCTTCAGGAGTACCTACGCATACCTATTTGGCAACCGTCACTGGCGCCACAAAGGTTTATCACATGATTTTTGTATGTTATTTTTAGAAACCTTAAATTACTGAATGAAACACGTCAATAAACTATTTATTTACACGCCTCATGCTAAAGGGCCGCACAGAACCGGGAAGTGTGGTAGAATAAGGGGAGGCCTATACTCATCAGTGGGTGATTCCGGGCTGATGATTATGATGCTAAATAAAGTTAGTTTTTATAGCAGAGCTCTAATAATGTATACTCAAATTAATACCAGTAGGTAGGTACTAGCTTGAGCAGAGCGAACTTTGCATCCATAAAATTAATATCAAGGTCAGCAATTGACACAACTCACAACACAACCAAAGAGCTCCAAATTGCCGCACCGCCCGCCCGGTCAGCGTCGTACTTATTGCATTCGTAGTGCCGAAAGGGCGCGATTTCTAATTCCCTCCACCAAGTGATCTATAGCTAGCTAGAATCAGAATCAGAACTTTATTTGCTAGAAGTGTAGGTACAGGTTTAAGATGTTATACATAGACAAAGAACAAGAATCGAAAAACTTATGGTAAATCTTTGCAGAGATGCTGGTGGATGATAGTCCACGAGAGTAGTGAAGTCTAAAGATTGAGTCCCAATTGTCTAACCTTCAGCCTTAATTTTGAACTGTGGGATAGCACCGTATTTGCGACTCTACGACGGTCACGGTGACCACTTACCCTAAATATGGCTGGCAACTTATTTGCCATCTATTTTTCATGGTTAAAAAATATTACCATTATGTCACATTATTTTATTCTCTCATCCACAGCTCAAATGGCAGTCGGTACGAAATTCCACAGCACGCTAAAGAACTACTTCACTCAGCCACAGACGAAGCTTCGAATTGAGAAGGAAGTCGAAGGAGTATGGGTCTCAGTACAGGATGTCTTGAAGAGGATATCAGCACCGAAAGCGATCGAGTCGAATGTTATACACCCTGGATTGAAATACAGGGGGATATTTGATGCTATTGCTGAATATGAGTGAGTATTGAGAACTGACCTTATGTTTTATGAGCCTATTTTTTTTCCACTACAGGCTAAAGGCCTTCCTTCCCTCTTTCCACTTTTCGCGATCTAGTGCGATTGTAGGCCAATCCTTTGTGAAAGTGTCCAGCTCATCCCGCCATCTCCTTTTGGGCCTGCCACGTTGTCGTTTCCTGCTTTCTGGTATGCTTGACCTTATACTCTTTAGTTACCGTTTGGCGTTTGCACCTCATTTGTCTAGTGGTAAGAAGCGGTACTTCTGAGCATATGAGGTCTTATGTTGGATTCCCAGGGCAGGCCACAGGTATTGGAAAACTCCAATAACAGTTGACCATGTATTTCATTAAAATATAAAATAAACTGTGCCCGGCTGTGTCTATGGCTACAGAATATAGACTCGCGCCTTATTATATAAATCTTAAACGTAACTGGCAAGTCAGCCCGGGATGCTGAGCCAGAAGTTTTAAATCAGCCCTTAAATAAAGATCTCACTCAAACAGATCCAGCCTGTCCTCCCCACTGATGCTCTTAGCCGAGGCTTGGGGGTGTCCTTACACTCAAAGCACCCACGGGATAGTTCGGTTAAGCAGAAGCCATTGCAGCTTTATTGGTTGACCTGTGAGAGGGCCATCAAAAAGAAAAGCAAACAGTCGTGATTTTAAGTAAAATGACTGTTTTTAAACATTAAAACTGTTATCAATAAAGACGTGCCTAATTAACACCAGCAGTTATTAAGTGCTATATGATTATGCCTCGTGTATAGCAGCAATTGAGGAAAATTATAGCCTAAAATACACAAATACATTCTATAGGTGACGAATGTTTACCGATACAGGTTAGTTTAGGTTTGTAAATAAATATATTGAAGTCATTGTACTACCGCACTCACTGACGGTCGACCGCTTTGCACCCTTATGCCCAAGGTGATAAGGTACGCTGTGTTGCAGCACCGGAATGCTGAAAATCCAGATGTGAAACCCTACAATTGACTAAGCTGAAATTGAACTGGACTGCATACTCAAAAACAACATTAGTAGTAGTTGTAATCATTATGCTAACATAATAAAGATGAAACATTCGTTTGTTTGAACGCGTTTCTTATCTCTGAAAATACCAGTGGGATTAGTTTTCTCTTTTCTTATACCATTTGCTAGCTCAATCTTTGAGGAAGGTTATAGGCTATTTAACATTACGCTACGACCCTTAGAAGCCTAGCAAAACGGTCAAACCGCGGGACAGAGATAGTATTCAATAAATTCATAATTCGACATGCATGACTGCAAAACATTCAAACTACTCATATCCAATCAGTCAATAGCGCAACAGTCTACCTCCGTCCATTTACATACACATATCCAATGAACATATCTCAGTGCCCAGACATGTTGCGCAAAGCAGTGTAGGTGTGTTGGTTTGCGACCGGCTGTTTAACGGAGCATACAATCTCGTTTGAGAAGCCCTCGGGCTAGGCCACCGTCAAGGTCGACAAACTGCGTCACTTAACTGGGAAAGGGAAACTGGTTAAAAGTGAAAATAATCTCGTTGAGAATTTTATGTAAGGAATAATAGGGGTCAGGCTTAATTAAGCTTGTGTGTACCGATTGTAGGACTATTCTTTATCGTTTCCGAACTTTTTGTGTCTCTCATACACAAACCAATCTATCTTATGTTACTCATATGTTTTCACTAACTCGACACGACACCTAAATGAATGCCTATTTGAAAACGCAGTTTGTTATTGTCACTATGTGTCACTCGAGTTAAAACCTACAGTTAAAACACTTAGGTCTCAGTCAACAGTATAGTGAAACGAATCAAATTCTGGGATATTCACCCTGTAGATCGATATTCGATTTCCTCAAAAATTCTAATACTTTGGCTAAACTGCTATAATCTTTTAATTGGAACGTAAATCTTAATAAAAAATACAATATTTATTTGCCAATTGCCAAGTTGAAAGCGTATTTGGTCTCATTTGATCACAAATGCTTCCATTCGATTTTGTTTCGGATACCTAGTCGTATATTTCTATGTCGTACGCTTTCGTAATTGCAAAAAACTATTTGTTAAATCGAAGCGTTTGTGAGTAGAGGACCAGCTCTCATATACCGAAAGTGCCAAAATACATACTACGTAGTAGCTCAGTTCTGGACCGACATCAATTAAGATGGCTATCGAACACTAAGAAGAAACTCAGAAATTTTTCATGTTTGAAATCAGAAAATTCACAACTCTCTACATTTGTACAAGACGAGTCTATACGACTCAAAAATAGATTAACGGTAAAAGAAATGACGTTTTACATTTATATTATCATAGTTTATCATTATCGCCTACGAAATACCTCAGATAAAGGAGTCACTGACATCCACGATTTGGAATAACAGATTGGCTAATGTCAAGGGAAAGCTCAAGGTTATCTTGCTTTATATAATCTCTTATTCAGCAACTCGTGCCAAAACTCTCCGAATACCAATGCAGAGAGGTGATAAAAAGATAAATTATATTTAATTTTCTATTACATGTGGAAGAATAGTTTGATGATGAATAAATTGACAATGTAGTGGTATATATTGTTTTATGGATCGCTTTATTTATTTTGTAAGATGGTTTTTTTTGTGTTTGTCACGAGCTACATGGGGATTGCATAAGAAATATCGAGTCTTTAATGTTCCCACTGCTGCAACACCTCTCTATGACCGAGATCCATTACGCGGGCCTGCAGTGGGTGTTTAGACATAACTGTATCTGATGTGGGACTAGGAACTAGATTTAAAACGTTTCATGTCTAAGAAAAGAAAGAGTGAAAAAGTTTTCATATTATGTACATAGGTCTTTGATGACGGGGATTGACTTTTTATAATTAATCGTGTATCATAATATCATGGTAAAGGTATACCCATTTTATTTTCTTTACATACAAGAAAATAAGATGGGTATAACAACTTATCAAAAGCTGATAAAAGTTCAATAACAGACACAACACACACACGTTCACCCTAAAACGTAGATTATCACTATTAGAAACGTAGTAGGTATTATAACAGTGACGTTACAAGAAAACAGAGATAGAGAGCCACGAGCCACGGTACGACGCCATTTACTTGTTTTCTTTGTTTCGTAATATGTTTGCTAACATTGTCCTCAGAAATTGCTAATTCGATATTATCTGAGTGAGTTTTATTTGTTTTGGATTACCAACGAGTTATGCTGCCAGCGACTTCGCTCGCTACACCTCGAAAATTATCCCACGGGAAGATAAATTCCTATGTGTTCATCCAGGTTATAAACTATCTGTGTACCAAATTTTATCCAAATCCGTCCAGTAGTTTTTGCGTGAAAGAGTAACAAACAACCATCCATCCATCCATCCATAGTTATGATAGTAGGATTTAAACAAGTACATAATACATGATCCAGTACATATGCTCTAAATACGTAATTTAATAGAAATTAAAATGAAAGAAATAAATAATTAAATATTAAAATATCTAGAATACAGTCAAAACAAATAAAATAGTGTTGTCGTGATGAATTGGAAAAGATATTGTTCTTACACAATATTAAGTAATTGTAGTTTGTTATTTAGACTTGTAAATTATTATAACTGGTCGTCGTGACTGTCAAAGTTATAATAAAATTATGTGTGTTTTAGCTATGACATGATGCTTTTCAAAATATTTACTTTGAGTAACAACATTTATTTTTTTTGAGTAACACAGACAGGTAAAAAAAACTTAAATGAAGTGTCAACATTGCTGAGTTCGTACAACAAAATTATGAAATCTTGATATAGAACAGAGCTACGTATACCAATTGATTTCACAAAACACACATCGACAAAATATAAATGACCATTACATAAAAACACAAAACTTCTAAATTTCCAGAGACAAACCAACCCTAATCGAATGGAAGAAATCGGACAAACCACGCAAATCTATAGCGAACACGTACGACAACCCTGTGCAACTCGCCGCGTACTACGGCGCAGTCTGCCATGACTTGAACTACAAGCATTTCAACGTGAGAGACGCTCTACTCGTCATCGCATACACTGATGGGTCTAAGGCTGATGCCTATCATCTCTCTCCGGATAAGCTGAGGGAACATTGGGCCCAGTGGCTGAGCAGGCTAGAGGATTACACGAAGAAGTTCGGACGGGATGAGGAGAAGAACTTGAAAGGCGGGAAGAGGTTGTTTGAAGAAGATATTGGGAATCTCCAGTAAATTACGGTATGTATATTTTTTTTTTATATTGGCATATCGTTCGATGTCGATTTAATTCCAACTACAATGCAGTTCAAAAATCTTCATGAAATCTGTCACCAAGATTCCTCTGGCAGAATGTAGTCTCCATGCGGCCTATTGTAACGATCGCAAGAGCAGCGAAAAAGTAAAGAAGAAGAATTGGGAATAGTGTGGCGGGCTTGTGCCAGATCAGCCAACTTATATACAATGTGTATTGAAACATTTACTTATACATTTTTTTTCTTTTTCCAGTGGAGCCGGATATGAAACCGAAGATGGAATATAATTTACCTAAAAATTACAAGTTTTGGTAATTATTACTACGCCCGCCTTTTCACATGTTATGTCTAATTACACATTATTATAAAGGCATTAAGTTTAGAAACTATCACCCAAGTGCAAGTGGCTTTTCAACTTATTTCGATTATAAAAGTTACACTGATCTTGGATTGTATGTTAAACGAATCATCCTGTAGATTTAGAATATTCGTAAAGTAAAATGTTTGAGTCAACTGATTTCAGACTTTTGATGGAATTAAAACCTTTAAAACGGGTGAAAGTCACAGAACACCTATTTTAGAGGTTTATATGTTACATAGAAAGGGGGAAAATGTGTCATTGGGTTCTTCATCAGGAATTTCTCAGAAGAA
This sequence comes from Diarsia dahlii, assembly GCA_949775195.1. Classification (NCBI taxonomy): domain Eukaryota; kingdom Metazoa; phylum Arthropoda; class Insecta; order Lepidoptera; family Noctuidae; genus Diarsia; species Diarsia dahlii. The sequence continues at coordinate 16,600,740 of OX459205.1, forward strand.
CCTATATAGTCTGGATTTGTGCCCGGCTGATGCCAATAGGATCGCCCCCTAATACATAAGACTTAAATACTACTGGCGAATTTTTTTTTTTTTTCTTTTTTTTTAGAAACGTTTAGGCTTAGTATGTCACATAAAAGACATCACAAATAGACGATTTACACTTAGTGCATATTTATAGGTCTTCTCACATTTATAAATCAGCTCAGAACAGCTTGAACTAATGCGACACCATCATCGCATTATACGATAATAATCTGATTTGCTTTAGAATATCGATCTTTCGTTGTGTTTCCTTGTCCACGTGGAGGTCATAAATTATACCACGAATTCTACCAAGATCCAGGTTATGTCTACAAAGACTACAAATGTCAAATTTCATCTGCGGTTAGTTAGGAATTGCAAAGAAATAACAGGTATTAAATGAAAAAACTGGCATTCGACGCCAATAGATTTTCAAATAACACCGTTTCGTATAGAATTTCATTCATACGAAAGTATTTTTTTCAGAACAAATAGGTAAAGAACTTAAAATAGAGCAATGAACGGGATATTTCTAAAATATTCTGGCCCATTTGGATATGGACATGTGACATAGTTGGCGAAATGCCCATTTCCATCGGAACTCTCTGAGGCGGTCAAGGATGGTTATTTGAGATAGTATTCTTTTCTTGAAGTGCTGTCAATGATACATTGATAACGGATGATGAAATGATGCATGGTTTTGAGTATTGTCAGGGTAGTACAGAGTACAGACTGATATAACTCAGCACAATCGGGCGGCAAACCCAAATATGTTTTGTAGGAAAATATTCAAGAAATCAAAATTGAGCTGAGCCAACAAGAACAATATTCAACGAAACTAGATGTAGTATGCAGTGCAATCGGCATTTGCCTAAAATCTAAAGTAAACGACCGGGAAAGTGGAGTAACCTACTACTTCTTCCACCTTCACTTCTGGAGACATAATATTATAGTTCAAGCTGTATCCTACAAATTAGTGTATGTAGGTACCTGAAAAAAAAGGTCCAGAACAAAATTGCATCAATAGTCTGAAATCAGTTGGCTGTAAAGTAATTCGGCTAGAAATGTATTGAATGTATTTATAACGTGAAGACTGGGTAAGTGTCGAATGTTTTTGTCATCTTCATACAAATTACTGTTGATATACCATTTGGGTTAAACTTTCACCCATGCAAAATATGCTTCAAAAATATGTTCATAAACATTATAGGCTGATTATGATAAGGTAAGCTTCATTGAAGAGCTCTTGGCTATATTATAACAGCCGATGGCATCAATCTTCAGGTTAAGCTGCGCTTGCCTAGGTTGGTATGTGGATGGGTGACCAACCATTACATACCGAGCTTCCTCTGGGTCCAACCAGTCTTACCGAGGGGTAATCGCCCCAGTACTCACTGGGTTCTGGAGGTCTGATGACTAACTTCACAATGGTCTATCTACAGTAATTTACATTTCATCATTAGTCATCTCTACTTATTAGTTCCTCCAAGTTTTAGAAGAACGCTTGTTGGGATTAAATAATCACATTAATATGTTATTATATTATTATACTTTTAATTCCACGTGTTATAATAACCAACTTATTGTTGTGTATCAATAACCACTGTTTTCATATTTTATTGCAGACTTATCGATTAGTAAACATCGCCTAACAAAGCCTCCGATTCAGAACTAATTCATAATGAACCTTATTGATTAAAGTTACAACATATATTATTTTAATTTGAAAAATGATTTTTTATTGTAAAGTTCAGAATCGGAGGATTGGAAGTCTAAATACCTAATAAGGTTATGGTAATAGCAGATGTATGCGGCTTTGCCTTTTTAATAGTACTTCAGCATAGCTATTCACAATCAACCGAATTGAAATATCTTATGTATGTCTATCTAGCTCGCTCTTCTAATGCCAAAAGAAGATCGATTGTGAATAGCTAGTAACGACAGATTACAATATGTTAAGATGGCATCTACGTTGTGTTTTCTTACGCGATCTAAACCTCTGTATAATGTAGTATACTGCTCGAAACTTCCATCCAATAGTACTTACATGTTTAACGTCGAATTTCTACTGAATCTGTTTTTCTGAATTTCTACTGAATGGTGTTTAAATGTAGATTTATCCTTTTGTTGCCAAAAAATGTGTTAGTACTAGTCCAATATTGGTACAAATTGTGTTCAGTTTACTAGTTTTCCTTCTGATTTATTTATATTATCTTAAAATGTAGTAGGTATGTATTTCTATTCTTTGGCCTCGAGTATTTTTTTTATTTGATTGTTTCTTAAGAAGTTATTATCATTTCAATGATGTAAAAGAGATGATTGCTCTTTAAAAAATTTAGAATAGTTTACAGTTGTTTTTTAAATGATTTATTTTGTTCGTGTAAGGGTTAGTTTGCACGTACTAGTGGCCCAATGACGGTCGACCAGTTTTCTGAAAAGTGGGTGCGTGTGGTTTTAGTTGGTAGTACCAAATGGCTTACCGTTCATGGCTTAGAGAGTGACCATTTTTATCTTTATCCGATCAGAAAATAAATTATGTCCGTCAGCGCCATCTATGGCCCAAATGAAGACCTAACTTCAAAATTCTGTCTCAAAAGTTCAAAAGTCTATCCTTAACTATAATGACACATCACAACAGTCCAATCCTGTGTCGAGTCGCGTCGACCGCACGACAGAAGTCTTGAATGGATGGCTTTCTCTGCCCGGATAAAGCCGATTACGGGTTAATACGTGTGGGCAGTGCCTAAACCTGCTAAACCTGGTCCACAAGTGATCGAGCCATTTTGTACGTGGAGGCTAACCCTTACCGGGGCTAAAGTATGAATCGCGATACCAGAATAATATGTTCAAGATGAAGCTTTCTTAACATAAGATTTAAATAGCATTTATTACTTTTACGCCCAGAAAATGTTTGTTTTTATTGGTTCGATTTATTTATAATTATTTGTATCATCACGTTATAAGTTAAGTATTTTGTTACAATAATTGAATAATGCTGTTCGATTATTTTGTTTTTAGTTTTTTTTTCTATCACTAACCTTTGGAACTGTTTATAGGACTAAATATGTGGATTGTACTTTTCTTAGGTACTTAGTTGTATTTTATTATTTTGTATAATTTTAGGCGTTCTTTATTATGTGACTGCTGATAATCTCTAGCCGTCTAAAGTAAGGTCTGAATTAAGTTTATATTCACTGTAATTCTCTGATATTAAATATAAATAATCTACAATATATTTACCTTTTATTTTATATCCTTACACCTCCCTTTCTCTCCTCTTTTATCCTTGGTCTAACGGTCGCAAGCGCGACTACTGAGTATGATGTCCTGGTTTCGATTCCCGGGTCGGGCACATTGTTATAGTGTATTTCCATCAAGAATTTCTCAGTAGCAGCCACAGAGACTGGTTTTGTGCCTGGTTGATGGCAAAAAGCTTGCCCCCCTATTACATATGTGGGATTAGGTATATACCTCTGCCTAACCCTTCAGGAATTACAAGGCGTGATGTTATTTCCTTAAACGATCCAACATCATGCAAAAAGTTTAAAAAATCGGCATAATGTTACTCAGGCCCGGACTGTCCATATGGCAATTCGGGCAAATGCCCGATGGGCCAGAGTGGCTGATTGACGGCCGACTTTCTTTTGTTAATTAAAAAAAAACAATTCATCGATTGAAATAAGTTAGTAGTAAATTAAAATATTATCTGCCGCTAGAAACTTACACATTTTCTTTCAACGCGCCTGGTTCGGTCCTTGAACCTTGCGAAAAATGATTTAACACCGAGGCACATTTTTTCGCTTCGTCTTTAATAGTCCGCCAGACGTCACGTATTTTCTGACGAAGGAAATGTGGGCGATTGAGTAGTGTTAATATGAACTAAGAACACACTACTACCAGCTAGCTTGCTTGGGCGGCCAATTTTCAGGTATCAGGTCATCAAGGTACATACAAAAATTACTTACTTCACGAATTTTCTCCAAGCTGATTTTTACCTATATTTTAGGCAATATCCTTAAAAATAAATCGCAAATACTCCCAGACACTTTCCGTCGGCCGTATTGCTTAATACATAAACTCCTAATGTTTTAATACTTAAAGCTAATTGATCAGGTTATTGCCATGCTATATTGGGCAGGCGCTCCAACATGCACCCGAGTGGTCAAAGCAACGTTTTCAACAAAATTCTGAAGACACAGGCAATGGACAGATCCTGTTGAATGCCCACCGAATGAGTCCAGTGGAGGTCTGTATGTCAGCCACACGAGCGATGCCATGCGTTCTCGGGTAAACAGTCACAATACGTTTAAGTCTAAACTTTTTGAGAACTTTAAAGCGTCCGATAGGCAAAACGGCCGCTAGGAAGTGTCAAAAAAGTGGAAGCGCATTTTTTCAGCCTCTGGATTGTCACTTCTATTAGCAGTTTTGCATAATCGACTGGTATAGACAGAGGCTGAATTAATTAGGGCCCCAATGTTGCAAAAACTAGAACCTACGAACATTTTGATCTCAAATTAGGTACATCATCATCAGCCATTAGATGTCCACTGCTGGACAAAGGCCTCCCCCATAGAACGCCATAAAGATCGGCAGCCTGCCGTTTGCATCCACCGGGTGCCCGCGACTCTCACGATGTCGTCGGTCCACCTGGTGGGAGGCCTGCCAACGCTGCGTCTTCCGGTTCGTGGTCGCCACTCGAGAACCTTTCTTCCCCATCGGTTGTCTGTTCTTCGAGCGATGTGGCCTGCCCATTGCCACTTCAACTCAAATTACATATTATATTAATATCTGAATTTATTCGCTCTTGCAGCCTACTTTGTCTTAAAACTTTACATTGTTGAAGTCAACCAAGTAACTCCTATAGGTAGGTCGAAACTATTCTAACGTATCCATAGTACGGTGTCAAAAATAATTTTGGAGCTCGCTTGGCTCGCTCTTGCGGCCTACTATGGCCTGCCTCTTCAATCTTGACTTTGTCTGTCAACCAAGTAACGCGGCGCTTGTGTATGGGTTGAGATTTTCGTGCTCGCTTTTAGAGTCCAAGTTCTTTTAGTTTTACGACTTTTACAATCTCTTCAGAATTAGTAACTTTTACTTTTATTATATCAAGTATTTTAGATTCTTAAGAACTTCAGCTGCAGCCGTAACTAGTAAACTTAATTCTTGATGTTTTTCTTTCTCTTGAGAGTGGAGGGCCGACCGTCTCTAAAGCCTGCAATACATGTTGGTCGAGCTTAGATCAACGCGAGCCTAGACAAATTGACACAAGGCAAAAGGCAAGCGCTACTGTCTAGACGTTCGGCACGTTTGAAGGAAGCCATAGACGAGTTTTGAGGAGACGCCAGGAGACGCCCACATGTTGGCCCTGTCAGAGTCAGTTCTTATTGTGCATTGAAACAATATGGAAGACGACGTCAAAATTATTTAAGTATTATTATTATCAGCCATTTGTGTCCCACTGCAGGGCAAAGGCCTCGCTTCCCTCTTTCCACTTATCCAGTGCTCCAGTCGAAATTATCTCAGCCAATTTTTATCTTTGTGCTGTATATTTTCAGAATTCTAAATAACTGTTGCATTCTGATAAAACCCCAAAAACTTAAATACATCGTAGCATTCGTAGAAAGCGACATTTTGTACGTGTGCTTACGATTAGCGCGCGCACAAACATGTGAACACCATTGGCCGAGCGCACGCGAGTGCCTTTGATTTGTGCAGAAAAACCGACACCGCTCCGAAGTGAGGCAAGTGATCGCAAGCGGCTGCAAGTTGTGACAAGCTACCCCAAATGAGGTCTATACACGTTGGCTCTTGTCTTGGCTCAACCAACTAGGCGAGTGACACCGAGCAGCGATAGCAAGACAAGGCAAATGTACCGTCTACATGTTGGTATTGGCCTTCACTCGACAACGCTCGGCCAACATGTATTGCAGGCTTAAAATGCCCGGGCCGGTTTCGGGTGCCAGTCCGGCACTGACTGTTACCAGCTACTATCATTTTTGTACTGATTTTGATTTCTATACACAATAACGGACGAGGAAATTCAAGACCATATTGTGTCATATGCTCATGTCTCTTTGCTTGTTTCGAGAACGGAAGTCGGGAGTCGTTTCCAGTCAATTTCACTAATAATAACCTCAGTCCTCACCCACGCTTCTACTCGCCCCCGTTCCGCATTTGTCTGGGTCTGATACTTGTATGGGATGCCCGTTATTACCCAATTGATTAACTTAAACACGCAATTCATAACAAAATAAATATGAAAAAAATACTTAAAGGCCTTCGACTGCAAGCTTTCGAGACCAAGTTCTAACATTTTAATTTGCTTTAATTAGAATTATGCGTGGAATGAAACGTCAACCAGCTGTTATCGCATTCCTTTGTAAATATAAGTAGGTCAGCAGAAAGAGTACGAACTAATACGACCTCTCTTTCCCACTTACATGTTTCATGTATGCACTAGCGCTACAATTGTTTATTGTTTACCTATTTTCAATTTGGTCCGGTTATTCTGATACGAAAACAAAGTGAAAGCCCGGTTGATCTCTAGTCGTACAAAGTAGTCGTTTCTTGTCGTTGTTTCAAAGGTTTCAAAGTCCAAGGGCACAAAGATTTAGACGTAAACTAAGTTCCATTTAACAAATCTAACAATAGAAGTACGGATGTGTTGTATGTGAAATTGTGAATACATAAAATATTGGTTATTTATCAGTGCAGCGGCTACAAAAGTTAGTGTTTAAAGGTGTGACAAAAATCGTAAATATTTTTTTATTATCCCTTACACAATATTTACAATACCGGTTTTTATATAATATATTTATGTTACGTATGATTGATTAAACGAGAACTATGATTTTTTATGTGCAAAGTTTCAAACAAGGTTTTTGCTCGAGAATATCAAGTTCTTCGAAAATACAATCGCACTGTATTTTATATAAAAGTAGAAAATAAAATCATCCGAAAATAGAATGGTTTATGTAAAGTTTTGTCGCCTACTGTGCAAAACATTCAACATAAATATTTTAAAGTTTTACACAAGTTTTTAATCAATAGTATTTTATTATAAAACATATTTTTTATTTTTAGGTCTATTCAAGAAGCACTAAAATCAAAAAATGGCCAGTACTGTCCGAAGCAAAGTGCTAAAAGTTTTAAACAAACAAAATAGATTTTTAACTACAGTGGTCGGCCAAAAGAGTTATAATGCATCCGAAAAAAATATTCTGACATCTGTGTTTAAAGAGGTTCCCCCTTCAAGTTATACAGCAAATGACTTTGTATGGCAAAACTTGGACCGATGGCCTGACAAAACCGCAACAGTGAGTAATCTATACGCATACTTCATCAACATTATCATCATCAGCCTATAATGTTCCCACTGCAGGGACTCAGGCCTCCTCTCTAGAAGATGGATAGGCCACCACGCGGGCCCAGTGCAGTTTGGTAGAAGTCATATGTCTTCCAATTTTCAGTTCAAAGACATCTCAGTTTCCTCATGTTTTCCTTCACGGTTGTGCGAGACTTATTGATTTTATAAATAACATAGTAACACGCCTGTAGCCTCTGAACGGTAAGATAGAGGTTTGCCTGATACTACACCCACACTTCCTCAGTTACGTTTAAGTCCCATGCAATAGCAGCTACTTATTGCCATCAATTGGTTGATATCCTGATTCTGTGGCTGATACTGAGAATATCCTGTTGGAAAAACCCAATAGTACTGGGCTATTTTGGGAATTGGACCTAACTCATGCTCAGCCGTGGGTCTTGTGACCATTAGACTATTGAGGCAGTCAGTTACTATAATTCTATGGGGAACTGGGCGAAATAATCCACAACGAAAGGACTGATCGCCCGTCTGGTGTCTGCCGGCGTCCCCGAAGATAAATAGAATAGAATACCTACTATAATTCTAATTTATTCACGGAAAAACGTAGGTCAGTTCATGTAATCTGCCGTCCTATCACTAGAAAGTAGTTAACCGACAAATGGTCAATTTTTACTTTTTGATACAACGTGATAGAGTTCGAAATTCTCTATCTTTCTGTCTAAGAAACATTTTTATAATATGAATAGTTTCAGAGATACAAAAACTTTTCAGGCAGTTAAGTAACATAATTTATGATGATTCCTTCACTTGAAAGCGGCTAACCCGCACTTCTTCGCTAAATATACGTTAAAATACCATAACTGCCGGATTTGTCTATAATTGTCTGGTCTTTTACTTAACTACAAACACGTTATCTCACTTTTCTTGACTATAAAGAAGCAAAAGGACTATAACTACTTTGTAGTTTAGTTTTTTCTTATGCATATGTTTTAAAAAGCTAGCTTAAATGCAGTTATCCGCCTTTAACGGCTGTTTAGCTAAGTATTTAATATTTTACTTGAAAATATTTCGTAGTCGTTTGATGAAAACGGTGGAAAAAAATAAATTATGCTTAGCTACAAAGCAGTTAAGCCCCATTACTTAGCTAAAAGGCAGTTTGCCGACTCTCGCTTTTGATTCACTACGGGGTATTTGAAGTCCTATTCCAGGTCATGGTCTACCAATGTGTCACATTTCTATTAAATCGGATCAGATTTAGAGGCGTGACGGAAGAATAAATGCCCTCAGTCAAAAATATCAAAGTTAAAGACAAATACAAACAAGCTATTCAGTTGATTTCACCCACAACGACTGTATTTTATGTTTTTTGTAGGAGTTTAGGTGTACTACTTTTTCATAATTACCTATGCTCTCATATTAGTAGCATTTCCAACTTTGGACGAAAAACTTTATTACAAAGTGGTCATGTCAGGGCACCTTTGAAGATTCATAGTTAGGTTTTCTAGGTTTAAGGTCATCGCGTTTTAATCTACAGGTGAAAGAGAGCTGGACTCAAAAAGTTACAAATGACAAAGTCGTAAGACGAATATTATAGGCTAAGACCTCAAGTGCATGTTGCTTAGCTCGGAGTGCTCGGACCCGTTATAAATAGTAGTGGCAGTTGAGATTTAATGCAACAAATTATAATGGCAAAGCACCTAGTGGAAAAACGCCATCGGTCGGAGGAAAACGTCTTTGCTGACAAACATTTTCGAATGAACCGTAATCAGTAGCGTTGCTGAGCTGTTCCATCTCGCAAAAGAAAAGTGGAGTTTTTCCTGGCTAACTTTGAGTAAAAGCAGCAAAATAAGTAGAATTCTGACCATCTTTGAAATGTAAAAACTGGCCGACACAGTCCCATTCAGAGTCAAAGATACGCTTAGTCTCTCATCGTGATTTGAGATTTGAGACGTCACACAATAACTTGAGATCATGAGAACGAAAAACTTTGGATTATAGTTTTACACATGCTACTGCTGAACCTCAACTCTCTGATTTATTGCGTCGAGAATTTGAATGTGATGCTGCTGCCTATTTCTGTACTGTTGTTGTTACTTTTAACTGGAGCTGATTAGAATATTAAGAGCTGGTTGTCTACGTTCATTGCCTTTACATGACGTCTAATAAAAGGTCAAACGTTTCCCTAGTTCATAGTGACCCCAACCTATTTAAGTCGCGAGTTAATACCTAAGCTTGTTCTGGGTTAGCACGTTCCATCGTCAACCTCGTCTCAGTCCTCAGAGCAAGAGTAGGCCTATTTTTTACACTAGTGACTTAAAAAGAAATTACGTGCATCTTAAAACAAATCGTCTTCCATTAGACGTTTCACCAATACCGATATTTGGCTAGTTGGCCAACAGAGAAGATCACTTCAAAAGTTCCACTCTCAGAACGACAACCTAATTATTTTGGGTTTCTGGAACCATTGATTCTGCAACAATTTTTGCAAATACTTTTTACGGATCAAGAGCAGCGACTTGCCACGATTAGAGTTGGAGTCTGATCGGTCACATTTTGTTCTTATTATTTATAGTGCGTTCATTCAAGTACTTTAGAAGATTCCACCTACTGTCCCACTCTTCATTCATGACAAAGAGTTTCTTGGTGACTTCATGAATTCTCACACCTCAGGGTGTGATCGGTTACATTTTGTTCTTATTATTTATAGTGCGTTTATTCAAGTATTTTGGAAGTATCCACCCACTCTTCATTCATCACAAAGTGATTCTTGATGACTTCATGAATTCTCACACCCTGGTATATCAATAAACACTACCCAATTTAAAAAAGTAGAGTTTAATGTTAAGGATCGTCTAGCCCAGTGGCTTCGCGTAGTGTAGGCAATGTGAGTATAAATGTAACTTTATATCATAATATTTTATTTAAAATATTGAAATATGTTTTAGGATTTTACAAGAACATGCCATTAAATCTCACATTTGCCTGATTATTGCTTAACTAAAAAGCAGTTAACCCACAAGCGAAATACTTTTAGCCACCTTTTAGTTAAGTAAGGTAGTTAACATTTTACAAAGTTTCCAATTATTATTGGCATAATTAGCTTAAAAGCATCTAAAACCCCATAACTGCTCATAAGGAAAGGTATTGTTACTTTAATCTTAGCGAATACCATGTCTATAAAGCAGTTACGTCACTTAACGACTTTTTAGTTAAGTATTTCTGCATAACTATCAACCAACATACTGAATGTCATAATTTTAAATAAATAACTTAACTAAAAAGCCGCTAAGGTATGGTTAACGGCCTTTTAGTAGAGTAATTAGATGAAAAATGTTAATTAAATGCTTAACTAAAGTATAAAAATCAATTTTTAAAATAATTGGTAAGAGTTTCAGAACAGAAAGAATTCTTGAAACAAGGCAGAATACCATACCAATTGATACGTTCAAGAATGATAATCCTAAGTATCATAGTTTTTTAGAGACAACGATTCGCACCTTTTTTGCCATTATCTCGAAAACAACTTTTGTCACTTAACTGCTTTTTAGTGATAGGACGGCAGTAATAAAAATACGCAACTACAAATAAACAAATTGTTGTATAATTTACAGGAAGGTAATCAACTTAATAGATATCACTGAACTTTGTTTGTGTGTACTTAGGTAGGTAAGAAGGTAAATATTACATTAGATCATTATAATCTCATAAAAACAATAGAATTATTTTATTTTATTTATTTATTTATTTATTTAGGTCTACCAACAATTGTTCACACTTAATACATCGACACTATTCATTTTTTAAATAATGCTACAGCGTAACAATTACTTAAAGGTAAACACCACATGCACAAAACAATAAATTAGATAACTAAGCTAACTTAGTAACTACCAAGCGCCAACATGCAAATAAATAACAATATGATTAAAATTTGATATAATACAATTAAAAATTAAAAATTGATCAGCTGGTTGGTGAATATATCAAAATTATAAATCTTTATTTATAATTTTGATAACATAAATAGATACAAATTCATTGAATAAAATTGATTGGTAAATTATTAAATTATTGATAAATTATTAGACATAAAAGAAAACATGATTTTTAAATTTATACAATGAAACAATAGATTAAGATTAGGGGTTACATGGTACACGACGACGACAGAATATATTAGTTCCTATTTACTTACACCCAGGGTTGGGCAGTATTTGAATTACTTGTAATTAAAATACGTAATTGAAATACAAATACGTATTTTGTATTTGTATTTCAATTACCTACTTCCTTAAAATGTAATTTGTAATTCGTATTTCAAATACCTGACGACGAAGTATTTTGTAATTAGTATTTCAAATACTTGAGGTTTCAAAATACATTTTAACATTAAAATACCTACATTTAACCTTCATTTAGCGATCGTGAGTGTGAGAGCGAACTTTTAAGCTGGTTATTTTGTTTTTAATCTTCGATCAATCTTTTAATTCATTTTTGCCACCGACTTCCGAACGAAAGTTACTTTACACTTTTTTTGTGGTGGTTTTGAAGGCGATTATTTTTATTTTGAAAAAGTTTTTGTAATTATGTAATTTGCATTTTGTATTTCAATTAAAAATAGCTAAAATATTGTATTTTGTATTTCATATTTCAAATACCTTACTGAAAGATATTTGGTATTTTGTATTTCAATTACTTGCGATATTGTATTTTGTAATTTGTATTTCAATTAAAGCAAAGCATGTATTTTGCCCAGCCCTGCTTACACCAGGTGTTGCCGTGTGTGCAATTCAGACTTTGTCCTGAGACCCTGTAGGCGCCACATACCTACCTTGTGACTTGCGGCGGTTCATTGCCCTAAAATATATTATTGCACCTACGCGATTTATGTTATGGAATAACTTCTATAGGTACTTTACGGATATCAAGGACATTAATAAGCTAGGTATCGGATATAGGTAACCTAAGCTGTCCGATAATATGTAGTGCCAAGTCATAACTCTAATAATCCCCTCAGGATTAGGCAGAGTGTACCTATCTAAAGGACACGGTCCATTTAGCCAGTTATATTTGAGTCCCATGTGTCCATTAGGGCGAGCCTATTTCCATCAGCTGGGCACGAATTCAGACTCCGTAGCTGCTACTGAGAAATTGATGATGGAAAAAATCTAAAGCACATTGTCGACCCGGGAATCGAACCCAGGACTTCATGCTCAACCAGGCAGTCTAACTGAAAGTTGACTGAAAAAACCCAGTCATCCAGTGCCCGGTGTTCATTTAACATCTAGCAACTTGCGGTTCTGATAAAGGATTCGTTACCATTAAATAGTCATAGTCACCATGAGAAATCGTGACCCCCTCCCGAACCGCGCACCTACCTCAGGCACCGTCTCAATTAAACGGTTGGCCTATAAACAAGAGCCACTTACAGTCGAGTCGTTGTTTTTCGGGAACCAAACTATTACCTACGTCTGACCCCATTTCGCTATCAAAAGTCAAAACTGTATGTTTTCAGCTGCGTGCCTGATGGGATTTCCCTACGGCAAATATGATGACCTTCCAAATATAAAATTCAGCATCTATGTATTTAATTATCCCCATTAGAGCCGGAATTTCCAATAAGTAATCCTTCTTTGGTTCTCCACTTTTTTAACAGGCGAAATCGCTCACCGAATGCATAGTCTGCCCCGGAAAATAGCACGCCTGAGCATTGGCATTTTTTCTTAGCCTTTTTTGCTGGAGCATTGGCCCCTTCCAAACCTCTTGATCTTGTGCGATTTCTGGCCATGTTCGCCCCGCAAACAAGATCAGATTGTCACACCACCTTCATCAGTCTACCTCGATGGCGATTTTCTTCGTCAGGCGTCCAGCGGGACTGCTTGAAAGAGATACCGCGGCCGCGGAACACAAATGGCTAAGAAAGAACATGTGTGGGTTTCAAGTCAGTAGAAGTTCGCCCAGAGCGGGAGATGTCATTTGATGATTTCCCACTAACAAAAAAAGGAGAGGTTCCACCTAGCGGTTTTGGCTAAGATCCGACATGCGTTGACTATTAGATGCTATTAGTGAATTGATGGTTATATAATTAGTAAATGAACCAGTTTTCGACGAACAAACATCATTTACCTACAAAGTACCTAATTAAGAGGCTCCGCACCACGTTTATAACTTGTTGTTGTAATAAACAACTTATTATAGAAACCTTTATGAATTATTTACAAGTTATACCTACCTACTCGTCAGAGATAACTAATTGTCTACAAGCCTCACGTTTTGCAATGTCGTATGTTCCAAGGTTAACGTTTTCAAAATGAATGGTAATAAGGTTTTTTAATTTTTTTTATTGACTGTTAATGGTAGGTAATGAAAGGGTTTATAATAACCAAGAAATAATAAAAACACGCAAACGTTCATATTATTATTAAAATTCAGTGATTAGCACGGAACAATAATTAATCTTCTGTGGTGATAAGTGCCTCGGAAAGCCGTAGGCTCTGGCGCACGCGTCGATCATTTGTAATGTTTGACAGTCATAATTTGTTTAAAAGTAGTGTGTAGTGTGTTTTACTAATATCATATGGCTCAAGATCTGAAATAAAGAATTTATTTAAATTCATAAGACAGTCAAAAACCCGAAAGTCGATAACCAGTCTTACCAAGTAGTAAATCATATTAAATTAGTGGTAGGTACCTACTCAACTGCATCCTGATAGACTGGTATCCGACTCCAACGTAATACTACATATTATGTAGTTGGCAAAGATGATTCGAGGCAGCTCGTGACTATCCCAATTTTTTTTTTGTTTTTTTTTTTTTTTTTTTAACTTTGCCCTACACTAGGAATTTCTCCTGTATCGTGGGTGCGTTCACAAACATTAAACTCACATGCACAAACACACCCAGACCCGAAACAACTATCTGTAGGCCATACAAATACGATAATATATATTTGTTACGTGCGGGGATCGAACCCGCGACACGCAGCGCAGCAGTCCAATCGCTCAGCCACTGCGCCAACCGTGCCGTCAAATTATTCTTATTATTCCCATATAAATGAGGTGGTGACGCTTGAGGGAAGCGTAGGTGTGTCCAGCAGTGATGAAATGATGATGATGACTCAAAGTAATAAGTCGCTGTCTTTTATTTTAAAGGTATGTGCAGTAACGGGACGTGGGTACACATATGCGCAAACGCACAAAATGTCCGTAGCGTTCGCCGCCTCTTTGCGTACAAAACTCAAGCTGCAGAACGATGATAAAGTTGCCATAATCCTGCCAAATTTACCAGAGTATCCTGTTGCAATTCTGGGCGTACTACAGGCTGGTTTGATTGCTAGTATGATGAATCCTGTTTATACGGCAGGTAAGCTTTGTTGTGACATTTCAGTATTTTCATAGGAATGGAACTACGAAACTCTTTGTCTCCCCTATAGACGTTGACGTCGGGCCTGGGTATCTTAAATGACCACTATAGCAGATCATAATATGAATTGTGTTAAAAAGCCTAAAATGGACCTTTCATAATAATATCTGCGTCTGAGAGTATTTTACGAATTTTAACGCAATTTATATTATTTTCCAATTATGAACTATTTTGCTAGACCCCAGTTGACTCAACTTCTTCAATCAACAAAACAAAAAATATCTTAGTTTGTAGTAATGTTTCTTATAGTTGTAGTCTTTTATGACACTTGTGTAAGGTACAGTAGAGATCACATTTCAACCTCAGAAATATCCCTCCAGTAGCTACACATAGAAATAACCATGTTAAGAAACCATTCTTTAACGAGTCCGTGAGATATCGGAGCTCAATTGAATCGACACCAATTGCAGCATAAGAGCATTGTTCTACTTTTTGCCTGAGTAGTATGAGTTGCACGCAATGATGTGGGTTCAAAGTCTAATCGTATTGACAAGTTGGTCGCTGCCTATCCAATTTGGATAGATGGGGTATAATCGACCCATCTCAGACACAATGCGAGTGTGGAGCCCAATATAGGACACGAAACATTTCTTCTTTCTTCTTCTCTTCTGCCCAACCAATTGTACTTACCCTCCAGGATTAGAATGAGGCAAACGACAGAGCTGTTCAGGTCGCTACGTATGTACTGGTAGGACAAAATCTGACTCATCGATTCGAGAAGAAGATCTCGTGATTATTTCTGGTACACTCTAAAACAGTAAAGTAAACATTTATGCCTGTAGCACACCTCTGCTGCGAAACAACAATTGCGAAACCGCTGCGCTCCTGTTTCGCCGCCAAAGAACTTACAACTCACAGCAAAACTATTGCGGTTTCGCCCTTTGAGTTACGCAGCGGAGGTGTGCTACAGGCATTAAACAATTGCAATGCTATTAGGGCCTCCGAATAAAATCCAATAATATGTTATTACCTGGCAGAAAAACTAAAATAACTGAACATTTTCAACATTTTTCTTTTCTTTTTAGACGAACTAAAACGCCAAATACAGCTGATCAGATGCAAAGCTGTGATCACGTCAAAAATTTCGTACGCCAACGTAAAACAAGCCTTAGCAGAGCTAAAGTACGACATACCAATAATTTTAACAGACAGTGAAGATCTACCAGAAGGAACAATTAAGTACTCAGAATTTGCTCAAGATTTTAGCCTGGATACCAGTTGTTTGAAGTCCGTACATAGAGGACCTAAAGACCTGGCCATAATACCATTTTCTAGCGGAACTACTGGTTTCCCGAAAGGTGTTGTACTGACCCATGAGAGTGTGGTCACCATGAACCAGCAGATTGCTGACCCTCAGATCATTGCTATTAAGGAAACTTCTGGTAAGTTCCCAATGTTTTTTTTACTTCTTAAAACTGTGTGTGTGGTTTTACGCAAATCTCAAAATTGAATCTTTTATTCCAATTAGGCCATTCATCTTTTGAGCGCCACAGTCACGTATAGACGACAAGCCGAACAAGCAAAAAAGTACCTTAAGTTTGTCGACTTAAGGTACTTTTTGGCTTGCGTCTATACTTGACTGTGACGGTCAAAAGGTTAAAAGGCCCTTTTGAAGGTCAATCTTTGTAACAAAGCATACAGAATTTATTCTATTGCCCATGTGTGGGGGGAGCCTAATAAACGGGCATAAATCCCAATTGTAATCTAAGAACCAAACCTTGGACACGTATTAACTCTTGCGAGTTGTGACTACTAGATTCGCCATTGAGCGTAATCAAATAATCATACATTTACAATGACTGAATGTTTTTTCTTCTAGCAACAAATCAGGCAGTATTGCCAGCAATCCTGCCATTCTTCCACATCTTCGGGTTCAATTCCCTCATGCTGAACCAGTTATCACTAGGCGTCAAACTGGTCACACTGCCGTACTTCAAGCCTGAACTGTTCCTGCAGACCCTCGTTCAACATAAGGCTGAGGTTTTGTTCATAGTTCCACCTATGGGTAAGTCATATACCTACGACTATTTTTTCGTTAACTGTAGGACGCAGAAAAATACAAACTCAACGGACTTTGTTAAACATAGATTTATATTTAAAGGGACTTGTTATTGTTGATGTAGGAATACCCAATTATGTGGCTTTTGAAAACTGATGAAAATAGAAAACCTAGCATAACCTTTAACTTGCAACTTTAATATACAGCTTGTACCAGAATGATGTGGTCATATTTCAGGATGTCAGACCATCAAATTGAACAACTTTCTGTATGGGACCACCATCGAAAAAAATACAGCTGTCATCATCATCATCATCACCTAGCCTTTTCCCAAACTATATTGGGGTCTGCCTCCAGTCTTATCAGACTCATACCGTCTGCCAAAGATATTTTAATGACAGCCGGAATCTAAGGCTTATTGTGCTTTCCAAGGCACAGAGTAAGCTCGGTATGTAATAGGTGGTCCATAGACAAACCTAGGTAACCGCGTCTATACCTTCTCGACCTAAATGTATGTAGATTTTTTTATGGTCTGAATCATACCCTGAAATGACCATACGATTCTGCGTCACGCCGTATTCCTTTCAATTATAATAGCTGAAACTACTCATATTATTATGAATTAATTCCTTACAATGACCTGGTGACGGTTGCGGGGATCTGCTGGATGCGAAACTCATGGGATCAGTCAATGTGGCGATACTTAGGGGAGGCCTATGTTCAGCAGTAGACATTTTTCGACTAAAATGACTATGAATTTATTACAACAGTCTTCTCAATCAAACTACACCAAAACACCATACTAAGATTATTAAACACACGTTGCAGTGGTATTCCTGGGCAAGCATCCAGCAGTGACATCCAAGCACTTGGAGTCGGTCTACGGCATAGTAAGCGGTGCCGCACCAGTTTCGGAGGGAGACGCCCAAGCTGTGCTTGCTAAAAATGTAAGTATTTTTGATGCTCGAAGGTCATCGTCATTTTCCTACCCTTGTTCCATTCAACTTAGGGCTCGAACAACCTTAGTCTGACCCGTTAGGGACCTCCTTTAACCCTAGACTGCCTAGTCTGACTAGGGAAAATGAAAGAAGAAAATGTGTGTGTTACTCCTTTCTCTTTCATATCATTCCTCACACAATTTATTCATCTTTATTTTGGCCTTCCTCTCCCTCTCCATCCGTCAAGGTTAATATTCCACAATCGTTTCAATCCTTCGTGTCCCACACAATCCTGTCCATACCAAGATAGGCGACTTGCTTTCAATTTTTTTGCAATAAGCGCTACTTTCAAATTTCTTCTTCTTCATTCCTTACTTTATCCATTCTTGTCATTCCACCATCTTTATATTCTCATCTCCGTAGTCATTAATGGAAGACTGCTAGACACGAGGTTCTCCAAATCACTTACACACAAGTCTGCCCACATACATCTGATTAGATCTCTGCAATGCAATATTTAATTTGACTTTTGACTTTTTTCTTTACTATTTTCTATTTATTGTGTTTTAAATGTCTTGACATGTAATTTGTTTAAATGGAATTCTATAATTTTGATTGTTTTCTGAAATAATTATATTTAATTGATTATGTTTTGCATGCCCATGCGACGGCAGAACATGGAGAGCTTTAAGACAACATCTATGTACCAATTTTTTACCCATGTTTGCAAACTAATAAATAATTATGATTATTATGATTAATACTCTGGCGAACGTGTGAGTAACTTACTCACAACGGGTTAGTGAATCAGTCCGTCTAGATAGGGCATAATTAGCTTTGTTTGACATACTTACGTCAATGATGTAGGTCATTCAACTGTAAGGATATTATGTTTGTATAACAACAAATCTTATCTTATTTATTACTTTTTATTAAAAAAAAACGTTGCTGAATTAATGAATTTCTTTTTATAATACTCAAAGCATCGAAATCGTTCGTATGCTTTCGCATTGTCGAATTTTTCGCTTTTCACGAACATCTATCTATATCTATAAAAGCGAAAGGTCACTCACTCACTCACTCACTCACTCACTGATTCATCACGAAATCTCGAAAACCGCTGGACGTACAAAGATGATTTTTGGCAGGGAGGTAGTTTATGGTTAGTAGACGTCCGCTAAGAACGGATTTTGCGACAGGGCCGGATTAGGGTGGTCTAAGGGCCCTCGCAAGTTTGTATGAAACTCCTTCATTTTTTGTGCTACAATCTAGATTTTTGGCAGATATGTAGTTTATAGTCAGTGGGCGTCTGCTATGAATTAATTTTGCGACAGGGCCGGATTAGGGTGGTCTAAGGGCCCTCACAAGTTTGTATGAAAGTCCTTAATTTTTCGTGCTATAATCTTGATTTTTGGCAGAGACGTAGTTTATAGTCAGTAGGCATCCGCTATAAATTAGTTTTGCGACAGGGCCGGATTAGGGTGGTCTAAGGGCCCTCGTAAGTTTGTTTGAAAGTCCTTCATTTTTTGTGCTACAATCTTGATTTTTGGCAGAGACGTAGTTAATAGGCAGTAGACGTCTGCTTAGAACCGATTTTGTGACAGGGCCGGATTAGGGAGGTCTAAGAGCTCTCGCCAGTTTGTATGAAAGTCTTTCATTTTTGGTGCCACAATCTTCATTTTTGGCAGGGACGTAGTTTAAAGTTAGTAGACGTCTGCTTAGAACAGATTTTGAGACAGGGCCGGATTAGGGAGGTCTAAGGGCTCTCGCCAGTTTGTATGAAAGTCCTTCATTTTTTGAGCTACAAAGTTGATTTTTGAGACGGACGTAGTTTATAGTTAGTAGACGTCTGGTAAAAACAGATTTTGTGACAGGGCCGGATTAGGGAGGTCTAAGGGCTCTCGCCAGTTTGTATGAAAGTCTTTCATTTTTTGTGCCACAATCTTCATTTATGGCAGGGACGTAGTTTAAAGTTAGTAGACGTCTGCTTAGAACAGATTTTGAGACAGGGCCGGATTAGGGAGGTCTAAGGGCTCTCGCCAGTTTGTATGAAAGTCCTTCATTTTTTGAGCTACAAAGTTGATTTTTGAGACGGACGTAGTTTATAGTTAGTAGACGTCTGGTAAGAACAGATTTTGTGACAGGGCCGGATTAGGGAGGTCTAAGGGTTCTTGCAAGTTCGTAAGAAAATCCTTAATTTTTTGTGCTACAAACTTGATTTTTGGCAGGCACGTAGTTTATAGTTAGAAGAACTCTGCTAAGTACAGGTTTTGTGGCAGGGCCGGATTAGAGAGGTTTAAGGGCGCTCGCAAGTTTGTTTAAAAGTCCATCATTTTGTGTGCTACTAACTTGAATTTTGGCAGGGACGTAGTAGGTGAGTAGAAGTTTGCTAAGAACCGATTTTGCGACAGGGCCGGACTAGGGAGTTAGGGAGGTCTAAGGGCTCACGCGAGTTTGTATGACAGTCCTTCCTTTTTTGTGCTACAATTTTGGCAGGAAGGTACTTTATAGTTAGTAGACGTTGACTAAGAACGGATTTAGCGAGTTTAGCAACATGGCCAGAATAAGGAGGTCTGAGGGCTTTCACATGTTTGTAAAAATGTACTGTTTTTTTTTTGTACTAACAACCTTAAATTTAACAAGTCTAGAGTTTAGGAGTAGGAGATCTAAGCTAAGTTTGTAAGGAAGACCTGGACTAAGGGCTCCCGTAAGTCCATATGAAATCCTTGGCTTTTTGTACCTGAAAATTGGCAGAGAGATAGAATATAGTTAAGACATTTCAGGTAGGAATAGATTTTACGACAGGGCTGGTTTAAGGGAATATAATCGCTTCGATTGGCATTTGGCATTCGATTTGACATAGTACCATCCACAGGCAGTCCAGACAAGAGAGTCAAAATTTCTACGCGAACGAAGTCGCGGGCAACTGCTAGTCTATATATCTATAAAAGCGAAAGGTCACTCACTCACTGATTCATCACGAAATCTCGGAAACCGCTGGACGTACAAAGATGATTTTTGGCAGGGAGGTAGTTTATGGTTAGTAGACGTCCGCTAAGAACGGATTTTGCGACAGGGCCGGATTAGGGTGGTCTAAGGGCACTCGCAAATTTGTATGAAACTCCTTCATTTTTTGTGCTACAATCTAGATTTTTGGCAGATACGTAGTTTATAGTCAGTGGGCGTTTGCTATGAATTAATTTTGCGACAGGGCCGGATTAGGGTGGTCTAAGGGCCCTCGCAAGTTTGTATGAAACTCCTTCATTTTTTGTGCTATAATCTTGATTTTTGGCAGAGACGTAGTTTATAGTCAGTAGGCATCCGCTATAAATTAGTTTTGCGACAGGGCCGGATTAGGGTGGTCTAAGGGCCCTCGCAAGTTTGTTTGAAAGTCCTTCATTTTTTGTGCTACAATCTTGATTTTTGGCAGAGACGTAGTTAATAGGCAGTAGACGTCTGGTAAAAACAGATTTTGTGACAGGGCCGGATTAGGGAGGTCTAAGGGCTCTCGCCAGTTTGTATGAAAGTCTTTCATTTTTTGTGCCACAATCTTCATTTATGGCAGGGACGTAGTTTAAAGTTAGTAGACGTCTGCTTAGAACAGATTTTGAGACAGGGCCGGATTAGGGAGGTCTAAGGGCTCTCGCCAGTTTGTATGAAAGTCCTTCATTTTTTGAGCTACAAAGTTGATTTTTGAGACGGACGTAGTTTATAGTTAGTAGACGTCTGGTAAGAACAGATTTTGTGACAGGGCCGGATTAGGGAGGTCTAAGGGTTCTTGCAAGTTCGTAAGAAAATCCTTAATTTTTTGTGCTACAAACTTGATTTTTGGCAGGCACGTAGTTTATAGTTAGAAGAACTCTGCTAAGTACAGGTTTTGTGGCAGGGCCGGATTAGAGGTTTAAGGGCGCTCGCAAGTTTGTTTAAAAGTCCATCATTTTGTGTGCTACTAACTTGAATTTTGGCAGGGACGTAGTAGGTGAGTAGAAGTTTGCTAAGAACCGATTTTGCGACAGGGCCGGACTAGGGAGGTCTAAGGGCTCACGCGAGTTTGTATGACAGTCCTTCCTTTTTTGTGCTACAATTTTGGCAGGAAGGTACTTTATAGTTAGTAGACGTTGACTAAGAACGGATTTAGCGAGTTTAGCAACATGGCCAGAATAAGGAGGTCTGAGGGCTTTCACATGTTTGTAAAAATGTACTGTTTTTTTTTTGTACTAACAACCTGAAATTTAACAAGTCTAGAGTTTAGGAGTAGGAGATCTAAGCTAAGTTTGTAAGGAAGACCTGGACTAAGGGCTCCCGTAAGTCCATATGAAATCCTTGGCTTTTTGTACCTGAAAATGGCAGAGAGATAGAATATAGTTAAGACATTTCAGGTAGGAATAGATTTTACGACAGGGCTGGTTTAAGGGAATATAATCGCTTCGATTGGCATTTGGCATTCGATTTGACATAGTACCATCCACAGGCAGTCCAGACAAGAGAGTCAAAATTTCTACGCGAACGAAGTCGCGGGCAACTGCTAGTCTATATCTATAAAAGCGAAAGGTCACTCACTCACTGATTCATCACGAAATCTCGGAAACCGCTGGACGTACAAAGATGATTTTTGGCAGGGAGGTAGTTTATGGTTAGTAGACGTCCGCTAAGAACGGATTTTGCGACAGGGCCGGATTAGGGTGGTCTAAGGGCACTCGCAAGTTTGTATGAAACTCCTTCATTTTTTGTGCTACAATCTAGATTTTTGGCAGATACGTAGTTTATAGTCAGTGGGCGTTTGCTATGAATTAATTTTGCGACAGGGCCGGATTAGGGTGGTCTAAGGGCCCTCGCAAGTTTGTATGAAACTCCTTCATTTTTTGTGCTATAATCTTGATTTTTGGCAGAGACGTAGTTTATAGTCAGTAGGCATCCGCTATAAATTAGTTTTGCGACAGGGCCGGATTAGGGTGGTCTAAGGGCCCTCACAAGTTTGTATGAAAGTCATTAATTTTTCGTGCTATAATTTTGACTTTTGGCAGAGACGTAGTTTATAGTCAGTAGGCATCCGCTATAAATTAGTTTTTCGACAGGGCCGGATTAGGGTGGTCTAAGGGCCCTCGCAAGTTTGTTTGAAAGTCCTTCATTTTTTTGTGCTACAATCTTGATTTTTGGCAGAGACGTAGTTAATAGGCAGTAGACGTCTGGTAAAAACAGATTTTGTGACAGGGCCGGATTAGGGAGGTCTAAGGGCTCTCGCCAGTTTGTATGAAAGTCTTTCATTTTTTGTGCCACAATCTTCATTTATGGCAGGGACGTAGTTTAAAGTTAGTAGACGTCTGCTTAGAACAGATTTTGAGACAGGGCCGGATTAGGGAGGTCTAAGGGCTCTCGCCAGTTTGTATGAAAGTCCTTCATTTTTTGAGCTACAAAGTTGATTTTTGAGACGGACGTAGTTTATAGTTAGTAGACGTCTGGTAAGAACAGATTTTGTGACAGGGCCGGATTAGGGAGGTCTAAGGGTTCTTGCAAGTTCGTAAGAAAATCCTTAATTTTTTGTGCTACAAACTTGATTTTTGGCAGGCACGTAGTTTATAGTTAGAAGAACTCTGCTAAGTACAGGTTTTGTGGCAGGGCCGGATTAGAGAGGTTTAAGGGCGCTCGCAAGTTTGTTTAAAAGTCCATCATTTTGTGTGCTACTAACTTTAATTTTGGCAGGGACGTAGTAGGTGAGTAGAAGTTTGCTAAGAACCGATTTTGCGACAGGGTCGGACTAGGGAGGTCTAAGGGCTCACGAGAGTTTGTATGACAGTCCTTCCTTTTTTGTGCTACAATTTTGGCAGGAAGGTACTTTATAGTTAGTAGACGTTGACTAAGAACGGATTTAGCGAGTTTAGCAACATGGCCAGAATAAGGAGGTCTGAGGGCTTTCACATGTTTGTAAAAATGTACTGTTTTTTTTTTGTACTAACAACCTTAAATTTAACAAGTCTAGAGTTTAGGAGTAGGAGATCTAAGCTAAGTTTGTAAGGAAGACCTGGACTAAGGGCTCCCGTAAGTCCATATGAAATCCTTGGCTTTTTGTACCTGAAAATTGGCAGAGAGGTAGAATATAGTTAAGACATTTCAGGTAGGAATAGATTTTACGACAGGGCTGGTTTAAGGGAATATAATCGCTTCGATTGGCATTTGGCATTCGACTTGACATAGTACCATCCACAGGCAGTCCAGACAAGAGAGTCAAAATTTCTACGCGAACGAAGTCGCGGGCAACTGCTAGTTAGGTATATACTTATGGTAAAATTGTCCAAAAGAAGAACAAAAATGCTTGAAAAACATGTTTGGAACAACTTCAATACATGTTTGATAAACATGTTTTTGACAAGTCTTTTATTAATTTATGACTAGAAGTATAGATATACTCGTAGACGCAGGGTAACAATATTATTTTACTTCTCTCGCTCTAAAATTCGTCTTTATGTCGTGCGTAGGCGACATAAATTCGCGTTTTATGCTCTAGACTCTAGAGCATAAAGTAAAATCTTCGTCGAAGACCAAGGTAATCGGTACAGGTAATCGGCCCAACAGCCACAGGAACAACTTCAACTTCATAGAATAACCTCTTTAATTTAATTCGTTTCGCTAGTATTCTAAGAACAAGGGATTACTGATTTTCATTACGAATACAAGGAAAGTTGATGGGAATAGGCTTCACCCAATTACCTAAATCGCTTGATGGCAATAGGCTTGCTCTTAATCAGGTTGGTTGATGGCAATAGGCTTGCTCCTAATTACATCATTTGATGGGAATAGGCTTACTCTTAATTACATTGATTGATGGCAATAGGCTTGCTCTCAATTACCTAAATCAGTTGATTGCAATAGGCTTCCTCCTAATTACATCGGTTGATGGCAATAGGCTTGCTCCTAATAAGATTGGGTGATGGCAATAGGCTTTTCCTAATTACATCGGTTGATGGCAATAGGCTTGTCCCTAATTACATCAGTTGATGGCAATAGGCCTGCTCCTAATTACATTGGTTGATGGCAATAGGCTTGGTGGTCCCAATTACATCAGTTGATGGCAATAGGCTTGCTCCTAATTACACTGGTTGATGGCAATAGGCTTGCTCAAAATGTTTTTATAACTGAGCAGTATGAGTAACGACATAAGTCAGGTGTTATGTCAAGTTTCCTACTGAAAAAAAAAGTTAATTGGCGGGAACCAAAATTATTTTTACAATATTTACAAGTTGCTGTTGCATTTCCTCGCAATCGAAGTGAAAAGTAGAGTGTAAAACTCGTCCATAAAACCCATTTTGCTCTCTACTTTATATCCATCCTCGCTCGCAAGCTCGCATCGGATGGATAAACGTCTCGCGCAAAATGGTGCGTTTTATGCACTTGGTGTACAATCTACTATATTGTATACAAATAATGACAAACAAACTAAAGTAATTTTAGCCGTCGACAAAATTATCTGCGAATACGTCCTACTTTTCACTCAGTGTTTATTTATGTACTTGATAAATAATAATAGTCACTACAAAATGTGAAGTTCTTTGCGTGGCCCGTGGACATGATTGAGTATAAAGTGAGGACATTTATGTTTTTACCGACTTTTTCTTATTGACGTATGTAGCCCCTCTTCTCACACCACTTGCCCTCTTATTCTTTACTAGCTGATACCCGCGGCTACACCCGCGTGGATGTCGTTCAAATTATATACTTACTAAAATCTTCTTCGAGAACCACTTTATCCATTGGTGAAAACAGCATGGCAATCGGTGCATAAGGTTTTGAGTTAGTTACGAGGAGTAGATACGAGGGGTCAGGTAGTACTGGGCACTGACTGTACGACGACCAATAATATAAAACTAATAATTTCTAGTTGTAAGGGAAGCTAATACAAAACAAGTTCCGACTATACTGGACATATATCATATGTATGTATAGCCGTGTGTACTACCGAGTTCACTGAGGGTCGACCACTTTTGAACCTTAATTAATTAGGCCATATAATTTATATTCGATTTCATGTATTCTTATTAATTATTGTAAATTTAATACTAGGTGTCATGCTGATTATATTCCAAATCCAACGCAATGAATAATGTCACTGAATAAATAAATTGAATTGAATTGCTTAAGGGTGAAAAGTGGCAGACCGTGAGTGAACTCAGTACCTATGTACGTCTATTTTACGCAGTTGATACTACAAAAAAAAGTAAAAAACTAAAACCCGACTACGACAAAAAAAACGACGCTGAAAAAGTATGAAACAAGATTTTCAGGATAGAACAAAAAGAAAAGCCGTAGTCACACGTTATAGGTATAGGTACCAACCTAAACACTTTAATACCGTGTGACTACGGCTTTTCTTTTTGTTCTATCCTGAAAATCTTGTTTCATACTTTTTCAGCGTCGTTTTTTTTGTCGTAGTCGGGTTTTAGTTTTTTACTTTTTTTTATTTAAACAATTTTGGTGTTAAATATTTTTTTTTACTCTTGACTTTTTGTCCGCTAGAGGGCGTGATTTAAAATTTGAGCAATATTTTGGAAATGTACAAGTGAGGCCCTTTCAAATGATACCAAACACGGCGTATTTATCTCCATTCTTATTTTTTAAGCCTTACTTTTTGTCCGCTAGAGGGCGCCAAATCGCTTTTTGTGACACGTCAAGTAGCCTATGTTCAGCGGAAAATTAAGACGGTTCTAACGATACCTCATATGTCGAGTTCCGATAAGTAGATTAGAAGCTATGAGGGAACAGATGAAGATACACACATACATACATACAAACATACATACATACATACATACATACATACATAGCCAGTCAAAATCATAACCCTCCTTTGGCTTTGCCGTAGTCGGGTAAAAATACACACATACATAATCTACAAAGTGCATGAATCGAACTCTGGTGGCGCATCTTGTGTACTTTGTTCCCAAGTACAAAGATATTGACAAAAAGATTAATTACTAAGTAAATAATTGATTAAATTGTTATCTTACCTTACATAATTATTTATCGTAAACTTTAACCATTTATCTTTAAGTACTGGTGACACCAAAATCCCTTTGTTGGCTTTGATAAAAAAACAAAATAGAAAAGTCATTTATTTCAAATTATAGCACTTTTTGATCGACAAAAGCCAAAGGCTGACCCCAAAAACGCCCGCCCTTTGCCACTTCTAGACGTGCTTTACTTTTTTTTCTTACACTGACAGATCAAAATTTCCACGCGAAGGAAATCGCGGGCATCAGCTAGTAATATTAACATTTTTGACGTGACAACGTCTAATAAATCGATGAACGCCGGCTGCATGCACGAAAATGGATGAATTATTAAGCTTAACTTATATATTTAAGCTCTCGTCTCTACAATAAAGTTCACAAAAAGCTAGATATTTACACCTTCACCAAATACCATTTTAAAACTAAGATTAGTAAGTGGTTACAGCAGTTAACATATGAAGCGACTGAGGATCTTCTCACTGTTACAAAGTGACTTCATCGCTGTTTTATTGTAAATTAATGTATAAAAATTAAAATCCAATCAATCAATAATATAGGTACGTTGTAAATTAGTGTAAGTAAGACTTTTTAGGAGAAATCAATAGACCCCCAAAATACAGGCATTTCTTGCCTAGTTTGGGGTTCTAAGATCTCAACTAAATATAATTCACCCATAGATTAAAACACAACAATTTTGTCCACAAGTATTTTATCACGGAATCACGAATGTACCTACTTTTAGATAATACTATGGTTAATTCTTGTGTGTAACTAAGTTTTTGGATCAATAAAAAAAAAAAAAAACATTATTGTCCCGATACGCTCATTGTCCCGTTACGCTCATTGTTTGCTTGCGCCGCATCTATTTTCATCTATGTTTTGTTAAGACGTTGTCACGTTAAACTATCGTCCGTAAGTCGACTTTACAGACAACAACAAAAACATTTTGTAATAGACGATACTTCCATTAGGCCCATGACAGTGCATTGCGCCCTGTAATCAGTTCCTTGATAACAATACTAACACAATAACATACCTGTTGTCAAGGGTAGGCATGATAACACCCGCCTTAGGTCTGATAACAATACTTAGGTGTGTTTATTCGATAGCGCCATAGAAAATTCGCAACTGATAGCTATTATCGCTATCTTTTATCTTGTGACCCCTTGTCTGCTACTTAAAACTGTTTGTTTGGCTTTGTTTAAATTTTAAAAGATTAATTCGAATGGAACGTGAAACTTGGTACAAGCAAAGAGAGGCTTATGGCCAACTGTGGGTGAAGATGGGCTGTGGTTTTTTTATTTTTTTTATTTAATATGGGCTTACTGTTGACCTCAATCTTGCCCTAAGGGCAGAGATGAGGTCGACGATGGAACGAGCTTACCCAGAAGAAGCCTATTTACTCGCGACTTAAATAGATTGGGGTTATATGAACTCGGGAAAACCGACGCAGGCAGGGTGTTCCACTCCTTGGCTGTACGAATAATGAAAGTCTTAGCAAAACGCTTCGTACGAATGTGTGGAACATCGACAAAGTATGGGTGATGATGGTGGATGATGAATTCGAAAGGAATTGATGCCTTGGCGTAGTGTGTGCAGATGTCTGATACCCAGCAGGACCCTGCGTACCCTACTCTTGTTTTAATTATACGATTGGGGGCGATTTTTTGAGTTTGGGGGGGTATGAGGAACAGGGTGTAAAGCTCCTCATCCCCCATAGAAAAGGGAGGATCCTCCGACCGGACGGGTGTTGTGTCCGGCGGGCTAACTGCCCGACAGTTGTAAGTCGGGAACTCCTTTATAGGCTTATGTCGCGGATAATGTTGATAGCGCGATGTAGGAATTTCTGTCGATCGTTTGTTAGTACGCAGGTGTTGCGATAGATGTCGCTAGTCGCCACAGTACTAAATACTAAGCACGTTACACTTCAGCTTTCAATCCATTCAGGGTCCTGATGGGTATACAGACATTGACTGCAGGTTTCGTAGCACTTATCATGAGATCTAGGGTTCCATTTCCAAGTCGTGCAATTTGCTTTTTGCGTCGGGATGTTTTCAGTAACATCCCGAAATCTAAATTTGTGTCTTTTTTTATTTGGAGAATATTCTATTCTCCCTATTCTCTATCTATATATATAAAACAAAGTCGTGTTTGTTACAACACTTGTAACTCGAGATTTGCTGGACCAATTTTCATGGTTTTTGATTCGATGGATTTGTCTCCGCCCCGAATAGCAAAATACATCATCTTAAAAACAATGAAAAGAAAAATAAAATAATGAGAAAGTGGTAGGTAGATAGGCAGGGTAGTAGGTAGGGTTGTAGGTAGTGTTGTAGGTAGAGTAGTAGGTAGGTAGTATAGGTAGGGTAGTAATAAGAAGGTAGGGTAGTAGGTAGGTAGGTAGGGTAGTAGGTAGGTAGGGTAGTACTGTAGGTAGGTAGGGTAGTAGGTAGGTAGGGTAGTAGGTAGGTAGTGTAGTAGGTAGTTAGAGTGGTAGGTATGGTAGGGTAGTAGGTAGGTAGGGTAGTAGGTAGTGTTGTAGGTAGGGTATCAGTTAGGGTAGTAGGTAGGTACGGTAGTAAGTAGGTAGGTATGGTAGTAGGTAGGTAGGGTATGAAAAAGAGCATTGCAACGCATGCTGGGAACAGCTAGTTATTTAATAAATAAATAAACTTGGAACATGAATTAACGTCCGGCTACCAACAGAAGTAACATTCATAAGCTTCTTCCTGACCTTATCCCATTCTACAATTTAGGGTCGGTCGTCGCAACACGTTTTCTTCCACTCTTCCCTGTTAGACGTCACGGTGGCATTTACTCCTTTTATACCTACTTGCAATTTTTAATACAAATCCAATATTTACTTATGTGTGTAACAAAAAACATCATCTTTTCCAGAAAAACATCCTATTCCGCCAAGGCTACGGGTTGACGGAGACCAACGGAGCTATTTCAGTTGGTAATAACGCTGACACCAACCATGCGTCAGTGGGACATGTTTTAGGCAGCAGCGAGGTCAAGATCGCTGATCTCAACACGCAAGAAGCATTAGGACCTGGAGAGGCAAGTACTATTAGGGGCCTGTTATACGTAATCAAGTGCCCCGTTGACGACGCGGTAGGCTAGTAGGCGAAGTCCGTACCCTATAAGAGGCGCCCTTAGCGATTAGTAACTTAGTCAATAAGTTATTTGTCACTATCTGGAGGCCGAAAACGTAACGTAACGGATGGCCGATGGGGCCGAAAAGTTCTGAAATGGCGACCGCGAACCGGAAGACGTTGCGTTGGAAGGCCTCCCACTAGGTGGACCGATGACCTGGTCAAGGTTGCGGGGACCCGCTGGATGAGAGACGCACGGGACCGGTCAATGTGGCGACACCTGGGGGAGGCCTATGTCCAGCAGTGGACGTCTTTTGGCTGAAATGATGATGATGATGATCTGGAGGCCTTAAACTCAAGGCATCCACAGGAATTTGCCCGGTTAAGCAGAAGCCAGTCTCCTAGACTGAACAGCGAGATGCCACTGCCAAAAAATATTAAAAAGGCCAGAAGGAGATGGTGTGGCGAGCACCCAGCATAAGGGTCGAACAATAATTCGTTTACCTATATGCCCACAACGCGCCTCCGAGTCATCGTATACTACCTATAGATGACTTCACATTTTTGGCATGACCATTTGTATGCATCCTATGAACTTGGCAGTGAAAATGCTAGACTCTTACTAAAAGGATTTAGAACAAACAGACGAAGACAAATATAAATGGAAAGAGAGAGAGGCCTTTGCCCTGCTGTGGGACACATCAGGATCATAACAATAACTGCCCCGTTAGTCACAAGCGCGACCGCTTACCGATGGTTGCAAAGTGTTATACCACGCGGCATATAAGTTGAACATGCGCAGTAGTCGTTTTTTCGACGTCCCATACAAATCAAGCAGAGAATCTGCGCAGAACGACGCCATTTTGTGTCAAGTTATTTGCCTAGGAGTATACTTCCGTATGGTGTCGGGGTTCCGGATGGTGTCGGACGCAAAGAATAGCACCATCCCATATCTTCCCGTGGGTGTCGTAAGAGGCGACTAAGGGATGTACCAGAGAATGGGCAGCAGCGTTCTCTGTGCTTTTTGTATCGACCGTACTGCGATCGCCAACCCGCCTGCCAAGCGTGGCGATTATGGCAAACCCCCCCTAAGCAAAAATTACACTTAGGAGAGGCCTATGTCCAGCAGTGGACGTCTTTCGACTGAAATGATGATACTTCGATTAACTTCTCGTAGCATCCTGGAGTTGAAAGTTAATAGTGTGATACCCGCGTGCTAAAAACTACTGGGCTGCGCCTGATCTCTTTCCGAAAGAAGCATAAAATATAGTTGAATAGCAATCTCGTTTGTATAAAAACTATATCCAACAAAAACTCTTGCAGTAAAAATCGAAGAAGTACAGAAATAGGGGCATAAAAACTGACACTAGGTCAGGTTACCACACGAAAAGAGACATCGTTCAATCGAGGCTTGACCCTTAAAAATTATAATTTAAGGGTAACCGTAAAGTTCTTGCCCGTTCTTCTCCGTACCTACTACAGGAAACGGCCCACTACTATTAATATCTTAAACGGGATATTTACCATGTTTGATTTTTGTTTCGAGTTCCCGATATTTCGACGCTGTTACAAGCACCATGATCACGGATAAACATGTCAGTTTAAAAACTTATATTGCAAACCGGCCCATAATAATCTCAATCTACTGTTTTCAGGAAGGTGAGATCTGGTACCGTAGTCGCAGTGTAATGTCAAGCTACTACGAAAACGAGGAGGCTACCAAAGAGGTGTTGACGGAAGACGGCTGGTACAAGACCGGGGACATCGGGCGATACGACGAGAAGAAATACCTATACGTTACCGATAGGCTTAAGGAACTTATTAAGGTAAATAGGTTTTATTTTTGGAGCTTGTCTCGGTGAACACCCATTATATCAGTGGTTCCCAACCTGGGGGTAATTACCCCGCGGGGGTAAAACAGCTATTCTCAGGGGGTAGCAAAGAATCTAATAAAATACGAACTTAGCTAATAAAAATATAAAATCATAGATCGAATCGTAGTACTCTCTTCTAAGCTTTAAAAATTACTTTTCGAGGCGAGGGGCAAACATTTTCGAGCTCGCTTTTACATTTTAGCGTTCTCTTGTCTGAAGCTTCACGCATAAATCGTAAAAAAACTTCTCTAATTTGTGATTGATTAAAATGTTTTGTATTTGCAAGTTTTGTTTGTATTGATAACATTCGATCGGTAACTATTGGCGTGGGTAAAATCAGTTTTTCTAATAGGTCACAGGGGTAACCATATTGAAAAGGTTGGGAACCACTGCATTAGATCATGCGTTTCCTCCGTGCCTCGGAAAGCACGTTAAGCTGTTGGTCCCGGCTGTCATTATAAACACATCTTTGGCAGTCGTTACAGGTAGTCAGTGACCTGAAAGTCTGACAACCAGTCTTACCAAAGGGATTACCTAGTATTAACTGGGTAGTGTAGGTCAGATAGACAGTCGCTCAATGTAAAATATAGGTAAATAATACTACGATTCCCTTTACGATGACTGGTTTTCAGACTCTCCGGTCACTGATCTGTTTGACTAGATTGAAAAGGTTTAGCACCATACGTTATTTTAAATAACACTAGCGGACGTCCCGCGGTTTCACCCGCGTAGATCCCGTTCCCGTGTGAATACAGGGATAAAAAGCCTATGACACTCAGCAATAATGTGGCTTTCTATTGGTGAAAGAATTTTTAAAATCGGTTCAGTAGATCCCGAGATTACCCCTTACAATTTAACAAATACACAAACTTTACCTCTTTATAATATTAGTATAGATTAAAAATACTATGTGAAAATGTGATAAAGATATCGAATATGCTTGAATATTGCTTACCCTTTTCTTTCTACACATGAAAATATTAATTCAACTTGTTCTTGTCAAGTTAAGGCATTTAAGAAAAATATTTTAATTTATCAAAACCTCATTCACAGGTCAAAGGCTTCCAAGTGCCACCAGCGGAACTAGAAATGGTTTTACGAACGCATCCGAAGATCCTCGACTGCGCCGTCTTAGGTATAGCCGACCCCATCACAGGAGAAGTGCCCAAAGCATTCATAGTACCACAGCCCGGCCAAACAGTGAGCGAAGAAGAAATACTAGAACATGTCAATAGTAAAGTTACAGTCTTTAAAAAGATAAAAGCAGTCCAGTTTGTTGGGGAGATCCCTAAGAATGCCGCTGGCAAGATTCTGAGGAAAAAGCTAAAAGAATTGTACTGTTAGTACTTGTTTTAAGGGCGAATTTGGGGTGTCTGTATCAGGAGATTCAAGTACATGTTGTTGATATTTTGCATTTAGATTTTGTACAAAACTCATTTGAATTTTATAAGTCAGATATATTTTCTTCAATTCTTTTTTTTATTAAGGTACCTACTTATGAGCAACGTAGTATATTACTGCTGTTTTCAGTAATTATTTTGATACCACAATCTCGCTAGTGACGAACCAAACATCATTGATATTAGTTCCACGGCGCTTCGATA
Source organism: Diarsia dahlii (assembly GCA_949775195.1). Classification (NCBI taxonomy): domain Eukaryota; kingdom Metazoa; phylum Arthropoda; class Insecta; order Lepidoptera; family Noctuidae; genus Diarsia; species Diarsia dahlii. The sequence goes on from OX459205.1 coordinate 16,634,025, forward strand.
GATGGCGTTGTTCCTATGACGCGCAATCCTGAATCGCGGTGTTAAGATTCTCCGCGACTAGTGTTGGGCAATGATAATAATCCGGTTAATATCATGCCGGCTAATAATCGATTAATAGCAGTTAATAGCCATAAATAGCAATTATGGATGATAACCCTGCTGTTAATGTATTTTAGTAATTGAAAAGTTCCCTTCATGGTTTTCAGGCTTAGGACTGTCAGATTAGACTTCATTTTCATCATCTTTCTTTGTGGTAAATAAATGTACAATTTAAAACTAATCTAACCCATTTAAAAAATTACAATCAGCTATTGACATTGAAGTGTTCGTACAAAAACGCCAGCATATCAGAACGACTTCAGGACCAGACCTCGGAACCTATCCTTCTGCAGCGCGGTGTGAGACAGGGAGACGTCATATCTCCGAAACTGTTCACCGCTGCATTGGAGGATGTTTTCAAGATTCTGGATTGGAGAGGACTTGGCATCAACGTCAACGGCGAGTACATCACTCACCTTCGGTTTGCCGACCATATAGTAGTCATGACTGAGAGTCTCAGCCATGACCACTATATGATATGATGTCTGAGATATGAGACCATGAAAGACCTCAGTACAATGCTCGACGACATCAGTAGAGCTTCCGAAAGAGTGGGTCTTAAAATGAACATGGACAAAACCAAGGTCATGTTAAATGTTCATGTAACACCCACTCCAATCAAGATCGGAGACTTTACACTCGAAGTTGTGAACGATTATGTCTACCTGGGACAAACAGTCCAGTTGGGTAGGTTTAACTTCGAGAAAGAGGTCAATCGTCGAATCCGACTCGGCTGGGCAGCGTTCGGGAAGTTGCGCGGTACCTTCTCGTCCAACTTACCACAGTGTCTCAAGTTGAGACACTGTGGTAAGTTGGACGAGCTCAAGACGAAAGTCTATGACCAGTGTGTGTTGCCAGTGATAACATACGGGTCCGAAACGTGGTCGCTCACAATGGGCCTCATCAGACAGCTCAAAGTCACCCAAAGGGCAAAGGAGAGGGCGGGCTATGCTCGTAGTTTCCTTGCGTGATCGAATTAGAAATGAGGATATCCGCATGAGAACCAAGGTTACCGACGTAGCCCGAAGAATCGCCAGACTTAAGTGGCAATGGGCAGGGCACATTGCTCGCAGAACGGATGGCCGATGGGGCCGAAAAGTTCTGGAATGGCGACCGCGAACCGGAAGACGTTGCGTTGGAAGGCCTCCCACTAGGTGGACCGGGGACCCGCTGGACGCAAGACGCACGGGACCGTTCAATGTAGCGACACCTGGGGGAGGCCTATGTCCAACAGTGTACCTACGTCTTTTGGCTGAAATGATGATGATTTACATTGATTTTTGATAATTAGATTTTTTATGTAGGTACTTAGTTTTTTTTTAATTCTTAATCAGTCATTTATTTGGGATTTTTTTCTTTTTTATTTTCGTTTTTAGTTGTTTTTTTTTGTTTGTTGCTCTAAAATAATTATCAGGCTAAGTAGAAACACTGGATTCTTCAAAATCTCCTAAGTTTGGTAGGTCTAGGTACCTATATCGATTGGATCGGACGCTAATGGATCTATTTCTGGTGTATTAAGAAGTACAGGTTCATTACAGTCACAGAATATTTCATCGATTTCTGATGTTGGAGAGAAAGGTTCCGAATCCATGTGGAAATCACTTTCCGTATCGAAATTTCATTTTTGTGCATTTAATGCATCTCTTTCTGGCACGAATAAATATTAGCGCCAGAAAGAGATAGCACGAGAGGTGCGGGGGTGCGGGGATGCATGTTACCTACTAACCGCTCGAGTATTTTCCATTGTTTATAATTTACCTACGTCGTATTCACAGAAAAGAGCTACTAATGCCCGGTTTCTGAGGCACTTTTATCGGTGGTTTATATATTCATTTGCGTTATTGGTTCGATAACTTGTGAAAGTGCGTTTCTGAACACCGCGATTTAAGAGAATCTCCGTTTAAACTGAGATTGACTTAACTGACCAATTTTGGGCGTTTATCGGTTCCATAACTGTTAAGACACATCTGTTTGCAATGAACCCCGGTCACTATCACCTAAAGGAACCCGTAACAATGAGAAGTTTGAACAAAAACAGCAATAAATCAACCCTGGGTGTGGGTCGCCAGCCGAGACGAGAGAAAAAAACGTTTCGTTTAAAAAAAACGAAGATGACCACAGAGTCGAAGATGTCGTTCATACCTACAGAATCATACAGGTGCCCATAAATAATGACATATTTTTTAATAAAACATTATTAAGCCACTAATTTATATTTAAAAAAATATATTTAATAAATAAAACCGGTAATAAAGACGAATTCAACTAATAAAATCAATTTTAGACGCGCTCTCGTAAACAGAGCCATCTATCGGCAACTAAGGAACTACTTATCGGTTAGCTAATTATTGAGTGCTGCGTTTCGTATTCAGAAACGCAGTGACAGTTGACCGACGTTTAACTTAAGCTTTACGTTATTGAACCAATAGTTATTGGGAAGTTATCTGAGGACTTCAGCAACCGGGCATAAGTAACCTACATAATGTAGGTACCTTACATTTTTACGTATCGGTTAAAATTATTTGTAGGTATACACCTACTCGCTTAGCTCGCTTTGTTATGTCAAGTAATTAATTATGTAGATGGTTAAATCACAAAGCGATGTGTCAATATTAATTATGGTTTTTATAGTATTGGATCTCTAAATTATTAACAGAATTGAATTTCCCGAAAAATGTGTATTTATTTTATTATAAACACTTTTTCACAAACAAAAAGTGTAAATAAATAAAAAGAATAACAATACATTGAATAACACTGCGTACACGCACCCAATTTAAGTTCACACCCACAGATTATACAATAAAACATTTATTTTTTTAACAATACATTAATAGCAGGGTTATTAGCCATTGCAAGGCTATTAATGGCTACTTATGGATTATAATCGATAATAACTCAAAGCGTCCGGCTATTTACCCAACTCTATCCGCGACCGAACAAGCCTCCCCGGTTCTAGTAAACCGGCATTTTATAGATTCAAATGACAAATAGCCCCAGCCCCCAATAGAAATGATCCATCGTCAATTTCCAGTATTTCCACTACAAACAAAAAATATGGATGACAAATTGACAATACAATTATAAATATAAATAAATGAAAGTCAGGGACTCAGGGGCAAACAATTAAAAAAGTAGGGATAGATTTAGGATCCGATGTCTTTTGATTAATCTGATTTTTGTACGCTGACGGGATGTTCGGGGCTCGCCCCACTCCCGTCGCGGGTCGGCCCGGCATTGCAGTGCCGCCGGGATCGGCCCATATAATCCTATATCAATATCTTCGGACTACATGGGGCTATAGGTACGTACCATAAATACCATCATGCAATAATTAGCATATTTGCCTGATGGTATTGATATGGTTCTTAATGAAGCTGAAACACACGCGTGTTACCACAGCTAGGAAAATATATTGTATTCGTGTTACCAATCCGCACTGGGCCTGCGTGGTGGATTCCATTCCCTCTCACAGAGTGGAAACTGTGACCCAGCAGTGGGAACTTTATGGGCTGATTATGCTGTATCAAGTTAAAATAATTATCAATAATCAACACCGGAGTTTCGCTAGGTGGCCTTCTATTTTTACACGACTGCCCCAAAAAAAAGAGTGTTATGTTTTTAGCGTTCATGTATGTATGTTTGTCTGCGAGTTTCTTTATTCCACCATAACTTCTAAACCCCTGAACCGATATTGATGTATAAGGTATCGTTAGATTCTTTGCGTTATCCCGGGTGACATAGGCCAGAGAAACAATCAAAACACATAATTCGACAATGACATGGATGGGACAATTCGGTGGATCAATTCTTTACAGGCCCGAAGTTTTAGTTTTCAGTTTTTCATTTTCGAATAAAACGGGACCTTGCTCTCATTCATCACTGAAATCGTTTGACTTGTTTTTTATTTTTTAGTTTACTTTTTGACATGGCAGGCGTGTTTTTTTTTTTTTATGTAACCTGTTGTGTTGCGATATTATTAAAAATAATTAATATCAAATCTTCTAAAGTTTTTTTATTTGTTATACTAGAATGAAATTGATAACGCTGTAGATACATTTTGTATCTCAGTTGATTGGGATTTTGGTTACGAACGTACTAGTTGAGTTTATTGATATTTCTCACTTTAAGATTTCACATCTTAAAGTGAGAAATATCAATCTTTTTAATGAGGGATCATAATCTTTTTAATGAGGGATAGCGCTGTCGGTAAACATTTGTCAAATTATCTGTCGATATTTTATTAAAATTAAAGATATTTTCGTAAATTCTAACTATGGCCACGTGCCAGAAAAGCAATATAACTATTGTTACGTAAGAGTTTGAACTGACATGGTCACTAACATTATCACTAACACTGTTAGCGGGATATTTACCAAGTTTACTAAACGCAAAAAAAAACGAACAAGAAAGAGGGTAGACCGATTTGTCTCCTCATAAACACTCACCCGCAATAACTTCAGTTTATCCGTGATCATGGTGCTTACAACAGCGCCAAAATATCGGGTACTCAAAACAAACAGTACCTAAACATGGTAAATATCCCGTTTTCATTGTTAATGATAATAATAATATACTATCGTTATGTGTTTAATACTAACGAGTAGATGAACTATAAGGTTAAGTGTGTAAAAATGTAAGATTTAAGTTTAATATATTCACTATTAAAACGATTTAATCATACATATATTATAGCAGTCAGCAACAGAAGTAGCTTAACACTACCTAAAGTTTCAAAGCATGTTTTTTTTTTAATAAAAACTTGTTAAATATTAGGTACTCATTACTAAAAAGTTATTGAAGAGTAAGGAATACTTTAAAGAATAATCTTCTGAAACATTAAAAATAATAACTGGAGTACTGTACATCAAATCATTAAAATGTTAAGCTACTTCCGTTGCTTACCGTACATATTTCACGAAGTAAAAACATGCAAAAACCAACTAATCTGTGATGTTGTTGTTATATAAAAATATATTAGATAATTATGTATTTTATTATCTACTTACATAAAATATAGTTTCTTATTAAAAAATATACATTTTTTGATAAGGTATTATTAATCGGTAATGGGATAGAAATTAGAATTTTGATGTAAATGTATCATAGTAAATTAGTTTTTCATTTTACTTATTTGAAAAAAGCATAAAATGTGATTTTAGTAATCATAAAAAGTACATAGGTAAGTGAAGCACCTTATTGTGGAGATAATAAGAAAGTTGTAATTTGTATCATAGAAAGCAAACATATAATTATTATGTATGGAAGAGAAAGATGCCATGTACCGACCGATGGGGGCAGTTTCATCATCATCTGCCTAGCCTTTTTCAATACTATTAATTGTAATGTGTTAAATAAGGAGTAGATTAACTATAAGGTTTTGTAAAAATGTAAGCATACACAGTAAATATTGTAACAGTTAAGATAATTTTAAGTTATATTCACTATTAAGACGATCATACATATTATATAGCAGTCGGCAACAGAAGTAGCTTAACACTACTTAAAGTTTCAAAGCATGTTTTTTTTAATAAAAACTTGTTAAGGCTCCTTCCACAAAATCATCTCAGTTTGATCAATTTTGATCGCTTGGTGTGGGAAATCTATGAAGAATTTGAAGCTTCCTTTTGGCTATTATAAGAGACGAGTTCTTTTTCTGGTGGATAGGTTTCAAGAATTTTCAAAATAATGTTTATATTAATGACAATCACCCGTATTCAAAAGCCCTTTTCCGCACAAATACCGATCTAGTTACGTTTGGCTTAGCCGAACATAACACTACAAACGATTTTAAACATTAAAAAAAATATAAATAACATCACCGTATGGTCTACTGGCGGACCTATTTGTCACATTTTCAACTTCAATACAAAATATAGCAGAAAAAAAATGTTAAAACATCGCAATTTTTACAAAATGTCTCGACAAATAAGATTTTTTTTCTATACCTTAGAATCACGTTAAAGAAAATTTAAAAACTACGTATTAATTTTAAGGTAACCTTCTAATAGAATCGTATTTTTATTTTATCAATAAACTATAATTTCATTTCGTAAATTAAATCCAAAGTTAACTATATTATCGACCGCGCAAACTCTATCTCGCCAGTACGAATCGGCCACTGCCAAAGGACGGACGTATCGCTTTGTGTCACAAACGCTCCCGTGTTTTTCGTAAACATATTTTCGAGATTGTAAGCCGATTACCACAATTTGATACACTTATTAATTTTGATCAAACATGTTTTTTTTTGCTAGTTATTAAAGATTGCTAAAATTTTTTTCATCTTCAGATCGAAGTCGAATTTCACGATCGATTGTTGTTGTCGATTGTACTTCGATATATATTTTTAACCGACCTCCAAAAAAGAGGAGGTTCTCTATTCGTGTTTGTATGTCCGCGAATATCTCCGTCAATTGTGGACTGATTTTCAAAATTCTTTTTGTCTTGGAAAGGGTATACTCCCGAGGTGATCCCATTGTCACCAAGTCAATTTCTGATGATGGGAACTCTGAGAAATTGAGGGCAACCCTCGAATATCATAGGCGCACATAACGTTTTCCATACATTTTCAGAAGCTGTTCAAGTATTTGCGTCTGATAATCATAATTTCATGTGGCTGCGCTGATGACGGAAGGTGCAACTCCTCAACGGTCAGGACTTGAAAGAAAATTCCTTCAAAATTATACGTACTTATGGATCGATAGTTCTATTCTTTCAGGCTATTAGGTTGAACTGATGATAGACGGTAAATCTCATTAACCGACTTAAAAAAAAGGAGGTTCTCAATTCGTCGACTAGAAAAATTTTAGGTTTTTCCGTCATGGGTGTCGTTTTGATGGTTTTTGGGGTCGCTGATTACGAAAATGAGGTCAAAATGAAAATCAAGATGGCGCCGACGAAATTTTTTGGTTTTTCCGTCATGGGTGTCGTTTTCATGGCTATAGGGGTCGCTGATTACGAAAATGAGGTTAAAATGAAAATCCAAGATGGCGGTCAAGATTTTTTTTGGTTTTTCCGTCATGGGTATCGTTTTGATGGTTTTTGGGGTCGCTGATTACGAAAATGAGGTCAAAATTAAAGTTCAATATGGCGGCCAGGAAAATTTTTGGTTTTTCCGTCATGGGTGTCGTTTTCATAGTTTTTGGGGTCGCTGATTACGAAAATGAGGTCAAAATGAAAATCCAAGATGGCAGCCAGGAATTTTTTTGGTTTTTCCGTCATGGGTGTCGTTTTCATGGTTTTTGGGGTCGCTGATTACGAAAATGAGGTCAAAATTAAAGTTCAATATGGCGGCCAGGAAAATTTTTGGTTTTTCCGTCATGGGTGTCGTTTTCATGGTTTTTGGGGTCGCCGACTACGAAAATGAGGTCAAAATGAAAATCCAAGATGGCGCCGACAAAATTTTTGGTTTTTCCGTCATGGGTGTCGTTTTCATGGTTTTTGGGGTCGCCGACTACGAAAATGAGGTCAAAATGAAAATCCAAGATGGCGCCTACAAAATTTTTGGTTTTTCCGTCATGGGTGTCGTTTTCATGGTTTTTGGGGTCGCCGACTACGAAAATGAGGTCAAAATGAAAATCCAAGATGGCGCCGACAAAACTTTTGGTTTTTCCGGCATGGGTGTCGTTTTAATGGTTTTTGGGGTCGCTGATTACGAAAAAGAGGTCAAAATGAAAATTCAAGATGGCGCCGACGAAATTTTTGGTTTTTCCGTCATGGGTGTCGTTTTCATGGTTTTTGGGGTCGCCGACTACGAAAATGAGGTCAAAATGAAAATCCAAGATGGCGCCGACAAAATTTTTGGTTTTTCCGGCATGGGTGTCGTTTTCATGGTTTTTGGGGTCGCTGATTACGAAAAAGAGGTCAAAATTAAAATTCAAGATGGCGCCGACGCAATTTTTGGTTTTTCCGTCATGGGTGTCGTTTTCATGGTTTTTGGGGTCGCTGACTATGAAAATAAGGTCAAAATGAAAATCCGATAAAACGGGTTTGTTAAACATGAAATCGAAATAAATATTAATAAGTTATACTATAGACTACTGGCCCGTGTTGAAAAAATTATGGGTTATGTGAACCACCAGGTGACCTATCTAGAACGATATAAGAGCATAAAATAATGAGATTCAGCACTATGCCGTCACTTGTAAGCTATCCAACCGAGTGCAGGTGAGAATTCAAACACTCGTAGGACATTTTGGTCATATATTTTTGTACGGCATTCTTACCATCGATAGATCCATGAAAAATAATAAGAAAACGTGTAGTGCCGTAAAAAAATGGTGCGCCACAAAGTCGGAATTTATTTTTTATTTTCCGACAATTTCCAGAGTAAATTTGGTCATTTGATTTTGTACGGCATCAGTTTCATACTATTTCAATATTTTCAATACTGCTTCTAATCCATTATTCCGCAACGCCGTACAAAAATCATGCGACAAGGGGAAATAATCGAGGGTTGCAACCCCCTCTCTTTCCGTGGTCAAGGGGGTGATTTGATATATTTTTTCGATGATTTTCCACCCACCAAAACAAAAAAAAAAAAGGGGGGTGATTTGACACAACATAAAATTAATAATTACAACATAATTTTAAAAGTATTTTATGCATAGATAATATTTTTTCATATGCCGTTTTCGTTGGTCCAAAGAAAAACATTTTTTTTTTCTAAAAAGTGATTGTTTTATTTATTCACATCATTAGAATGAAACAAATCAATTATATATATGTATCAATAATGTTTGAAGTATTTATTAAACCAAAAAGTATACAAAACTGTTGATACTGGGATTGACAGTTTCAATTCTTGGATATAATATAAACACCGTTTCAGTTCAGTTAGACGTCATAGTGATTTTATCATATTATCAATAATTGTTCTCTACAAAAATATGTTAATGCCGTACTGTATCAGATGGCCTATATCAGTACCCTAGGCCTGTATCAGTACCCTTAAAATGGTAGCGTCATTTTCATCAGCCTAAAAGATATGGTCTGCATTAAAATGTACGGCATCATTTTTTCCTAATTTATTTATGTTAATACTATTTAAAACAAGGGATAAAATTTAGAAAACTGCTATATTTCATTAATCTATGATATTTAAACTTTTGCAATAATTTGCAAAATTTCAGTTTTTGTATTTCTCTATAACTTTTTTTAGAACAGTTTCTTTTGAACGGCAATACTATATAGCAATTGTATTTTACAATATCATGTTAAAAAAAGTTCCCGTACAGGATCAAATGACTTTACAGCTTTAAAAATCAAGGATACGATGAAATAATTATTGATATAAATTTAAAATGAACAATAATTTTTTGACGGCAATATTTTTAATAGTACTTTTGAGTGCTAGATAATGTTTTGGATCGGAAGGTTGGAAAGACGGGGCAGGCGAGCTCCTAGATTTCCTATTGATCTGCAGAATACTTTTGATGCAGTTCTTCAGGAAATTCCCCGAACGAACAACTCCGTTGAAGGCTTTCACAGGGAATTTTCGTCACTTCTATCGGCTCATCACCCATCTATATGGAAGTTTTTGGATGAACTTCGTCGGCAGCAAAGCCTGATAGAGCTGAAATTGGAGCAAATTTTGTCTCGTGGATCACACACAACTAGTCGGCCAAAATATAGGCAAACATCGGCAAGATTAAAAGATTTAGTTGAATCATTTGGGGAGAGACCACTCTCAGATTACTTACAGGCCATTGCTCATAATTTTGAATTCCAACAAATATGATTAAATAAATACATAAAAAAAAACGAAACAAACAAAATGATTAAACGTAAAAAACTAAAAAGCATAAAAATTTAAAATAAATAATCACATCTATCTGGGGTCAAAGTCTACATACTGCATACGGCCAATTACCGTTTTTTTTACAAAATAAGCCAGCATTCCTTCAGGCGTGATCGAGATTCTTGACCTCGAAAGCACAAAACCTAACAAAAAATCAAATGTTTTTTTTTTCCTTCATCACGTATAATACTTAAAATCTGATTTTGTGTATAGAAATCAATGAAAAATAAAAACAACCAAAAAAAACACAAAACCTATCAAAAAATCAAATATTTTTTCCCATCATCACGTATCATACTTAAAATCTGATTTGAAAACAACCAAAAAAAAACGCTGGGTGTCAGTCCACCTCCACGTGATGCGCGGTGGAAACGTGATAACGGCTAACGGACTATTTGAATGACAATGCCTACAATTCCATTTTTTTACTGTTCATGTTATTTTACATTTTGTCTAGTATAACTTATTAATATTTATTTCGATTTCATGTTTAACAAACCCGTTTTATATATTATTACTAAATTTTGAGCACATTTTCGTAATCAGCGACCCAGAAAACCATGAAAACGACACCCATGACGGAAAAACCAAAATTTTCCTGGCCGCCATCTTGGATTTTCATTTTGGCTTCATTTTCGTAATCAGCGACCCCTAAAACCATGAAAACGACACCCATGACGGAAAAACCAAAAATTTGCCTGGCCGCCATCTTGAATTTTAATTTTGACCTCTTTTTCGTAATCAGCGACCCCAAAAACCATGAAAACGACACCCATGACAGAAAAACCAAATATTTTCCTGGCCGCCATCTTGGATTTTAATTTTGACCTCTTTTTCGTAATCAGCGACCCCGAAAACCATGAAAACGACACCCATGACGGAAAAACCAAAAATTTTCGTCGGCGCCATCTTGGATTTTCATTTTGACCTTATTTTCCTAGTCGGCGACCCCAAAAACCATGAAAATGAAACCTATAGAAGGAAAGAAAAAAAAAATTATTTGTGACAAGCGCAGGAACTACAAAAAATAACAATAACAAAAAAGAATAGAAAGCTAAATAATAAAATAGAAAACCTGTACGAGGCCAAAAAGGCTACTATCTCAGCATGATGCTGCGATAAATGAAAACAAATACCGCAGCGCTGGTATTCTGATAGGGCCCACTGTGATATCACCCATGACGGAAAAACCTTAAATTTTCCTAGCCGCCATCTTGGATTTTAATTTTGGTCTCATTTTCGTAATCAGCGACCCCAAAAACCATGAAAACCACACCCATGACGGAAAAACCTAAAATTTTCACGGCCGCCATCTTAAATTTTCATTTTGACCTCATTTTCGTAATCAGAGACCCCAAAAACCATGAAAACGACACCCATGACGGAAAAACCAAAAAAAATCCTGACCGCCATCTTGGATTTTCATTTTGATTTCATTTTCGTAATCAGCGACTCCTATAGCCTTTAAAACGATACCCATGACGGAAAAACCAAAAATTTTCGTCGGCGCCATCTTGTTTTTCATTTTGACCTCATTTTCGTAATCAGTGACCCCAAAAACCATCAAAACGACACCCAAGACTGAAAAACCAAAAAAAATCCTGGCTGCCATCTTGGATTTTCATTTAAACTTCATTTTCGTAATCAGCGACCCCAAAAACCATGAAAACGACACCCATGACGGAAAAACCAAAAATTTTCCTGGCCGCCATCTTGGATTTTCATTTTGGCTTCATTTTCGTAATCAGCGACCCCGGAAACCACGAAAACGACACCCATGACGGAAAAACCAAAAATTTTGTCGGCGTCATCTTGGATTTTCATTTTGGTCTCATTTTCGTAATCAGCGACCTCAAAAACAATGAAAACGACACCCATGACGGAAAAACCAAAAAATTTCCTGACCGCCATCTTGGATTTTCATTTTGACCTCATTTTCGTAATCAGCGACCCCTATAGCCATGAAAACGACACCCATGACGGAAAAACCAAAAATTTTCGTCGGCGCCATCTTGATTTTCATTTTGACTTCATTTTCGTAATCAGCGACCTCAAAAACCCATGAAAACGACACCCATGACGGAAAAACCTAAAATTTTCCTAGCCGACGAATTGAGAACCTATAATTTTGAAGGAATTTTCTTTCAAGTCCTGACCGTTGAGGAGTTGCACCTTTCGTCATCAACGCAGCCACATGAAATTATGATTATCAGACGCAAATACTTGAACAGCTTCTGAAAATGTATGGAAAACGTTATGTGCGCCTATGATATTCGAGGGTTGCCCTCAATTTCTCAGAGTTCCCATCATCAGAAACTGACTTGGTGACATTGGGACCACCTTGGGAGTATACTTTTTCAAACAAAAAAATAATTTTGAAAATCGGTCCAGAATTGTCGGAGATATGCGCGGACACATAAAAAAACATACGAATAGAGAACCTACTTCCTTTTTAGAAGTCGGTTAAAAAGAGACGGAAACATTCTTTATTTTTGACGTGTTATAGTGCTTTCACAACCAATTTACAACAAATATTAAAATCTGTGATTAAAATAGATATCATAATTTTTTATTTTAATTCATCTAACACCAAATTGAACCATTTTTATGTTGATTGATATACTGTACCTATACACAACACATATTCCAGACTTTTTTCAAAGCCGTACGCGTGTACTTACTTACTATAAAATTATGTCACTTAAAATAATAATCGTATAAATGATCAAATTTTTCAACCGTAGTACAACGCTCGAAATGCCCGTGTGTGCGTTCGTCGGTGTTATCGCTGCACACAAACATAGCATCGCACCGAAATTGCCTAAAGTTCCGCAAGTCTTGTCTGTACAAGGCCCCTTAAATATTACTCATTACTGAAAAGTTATTGAAGAGTAAGGAATACTTTTAAGAATAATATTCTGAAACATTAAAAATAATAACTGGAGTAATACTAATAATTAAAATGTTAAGCTACTTCCGTTGCTTACCGTACATATTTCACGAAGTAAAAACATGCAAAAACCAACTGATCTGTGATGTTGTCGTTATATAAAAATATATTAGATAAATTTGCGAATCAATTCGTTCTTCAAGGGATCTTTTTTTCTTTCCGCTTTAGTGAACGGATCATTATTCAGACCGTCCTTTCAAAAAACTACTGTAAAGTGCCTTAGATTAAAGATCAAATTGTTTCAAATTAAAATATTATGCATTTTTACAATATGTAATTATTTTTATAATCTATATATAGTTGTTATATACCTACATAATTATGTATACGATATTATTGTTGTTTAGGTAATAATCGTTTTAAAATAAAATATTATAATGGTTTATGGTTATTTTTTTGATTTGTAAGCCATAGTAATAAAAAGATCCATCATCATCTTCCTGCCCATATCGGTATTATAAATTATATTTTTTCCGGAATTTTATTACCTACGGATCGCTACATGGTGTATGTTTGACAGCACGGGCGCAGTGGCTAAGCGATTAGACTGTTGCGCTGCTTGTCGCGGGTTCGATCCCCGCACGGAACAAATTTTTTTATGGCCTACAGAAAGTTGTTCCGGGTCTGGGTGTTTGTGTATGTGAGTTTAAATGTTTGTAAACGCATCCACAATACAGGAGAAATTCCTAGTGTGGGGCAAAGTTTAAAAAAAAATATGCTCTTTTGCGTTTTTCATTGTGGTGGTTACAAATATAATTAGTTTGTTTATGATATTATCATCACAGCTAGCTACACCACAATCGATTGTTTTTCTCAGTCATGTACGCGATTGGTTTCAATTACTACAAATTTACGTTGCGTTGTGAATTAGCGTTTGAGACTTGTAAACAAAATTCTGACTTGATGAAACGGACAAAGTTCATTCAATTTGCAATCATTTGTATAGGTACTTGAACTGTTTGGGGAAGTCAAATTTAAATAAATTTATTTATAACCAACTTATACTAACAGGAACACCACACATATAGGTAAGTTATAGGTTGTACACATATAAATTATGCTTCGTAATAGGGATAACCTCCTTCTTTTTGAAGTCGGTTAAAAGTGGAACGGTTCTCGTTACATATTCGTGTCGTAAGTCGTAACCAAAGCGATTGGTCGCGTGTATTTGCGATCGTCATGTTCATATGTCATGCATGAATGTAGATGGCTACAAGAGTACCTAGAGGAAGACCAAAGAAACGTCGAGTAATAGAGAAGTATGGAAGAGGAAGCATGCAGCGCCGTCCCCAAATAGATTGGGTTAGGAGCAGGAGAACGATGATGAAAGAAAGAAAGAAAGAAAAGAAAAATGATTTATTGGTTTCCCACAGGACAAAACAAATTGACAAAAAAATTACAGATAAACAAAGTAAACATATAAGTAACACTTAAAATTAGGACATAGGTACATTCATTAAATTTAATTTTAAATTGTAGCCAATTTAAATTAATCCCGTGCAAAGCCAAAGGTCTCATGATTCAAAAATCAAAATATTTCACATAGGTCTAAATGGGCATTTGTAAAAAGTCGACAAAAAGGCATTAATACGGAAAACCAGAAGGCACGACAGTGAACACGGCTTTTGAACTTGTACTAAATTCCGCACACCAAAAATATACAGAAGCATATTTTGAAAAGACGACCTCTCCTTAAAGGTACAGTTACACATGCTCAAAAATAGTATGCTTATTAGCATGCCTAAAATGAGCATGCTGTTGGAACTCAATACATTTGCTTCTATTAAGCATGCTTATTATAAGCATGCTTTTTAATAAGCTTGCTCAAAGCAAACCATTCAACACATGCTCGATAGCACGGTTTAGAGATTCACGGATTCGACATTTCTCTATGTAAAAATGGAAAAACAAGTGGCCCTTACAACAGAATTGAATAAAATCGTAATGTTAATTGGCATACAATGTGTTCAAAAACTTTTAACAAGAAAGAAAAAGAGGAGGAACAGGACTATTTGGGTTCGTGACTGGCTAAGTAGCGAGGATTCCACAAACATTCGTTGTTCCGATAAAGAGTGACAAATTTCAAAGTCTTCTCGTCACCCCAGCGAGCCATTTTTGGCGAGAAATCGGCGCCTGTTCCTGCAGCGACGATCGGAATACTACTAACAAGCATGCTCAATAAGCAGAGCTGTCCACACGTGCTTAAACCACGCCCCCCGCCACCCGCGCCGCAGGTAGCATGCTCAAAAATCGCACGCCTGTCGATTTTTGAGTATGCTCGAAATAAGCATGCTTATTTTGAGCAAGGTATGGACACACGTGCTTGTAAGCAGCAAATGCTCGGTTGAAGCATGCTTTCGTGCTTTAAATAAGCATGTGTAACTGTACCTTAACAGCACATAAGCCAACAAAACCGTGGCCGTAGACATAGAGACACACCCATAACGCACAAAACAAAAATAAAAGGCCGGGTTCATTCAATGAGCGAAAACAGGTGCACGTGCACCAAGATTGTACTTAAGTAACCCAACTTATCCTGTCTTAAACGAATACCTACTAGTGGAAATACACCTCTATGTAGTCTGTTTAAAATTGCAAATGCTCTTGCACTTGTACGTAGAGTGAGAATATGGGGTGTGTGTGTGTGCGTTTGGATTCTGTGCTCGATAGCATGGTGGAGGTCGTCATGGTCTCGACCTTGGTATTAGCATAAACTACGTCATCTTAAGCTGACGTAATCTTCCCAGCTGTCTGTATTTATAGGCAGAAATGTAGGTACACATTAATTAAGGAGGACAAATTGATTTTTGAATTAATGAGACTTATCGGCCGTATGCTTAACGACCGCTGGGCAAAGGTCTCAACACGATGGCTGCCTAAGGATGGACGCTGAGTTCGGCCTAGAAAGAGGAAGCGTGATGATCTGGAGGCGCATCACAAGGGCTGGTTCGAGGATCCAACTGTGGAGCATCATACAAGGCTAGCTACTAAAAAAAGACTTGTCAAGTGTCTCTTCATGCAGGGATTTCAATAGAATATTTTTCTCACAGGCCATTACACACCTCACAACGAATCTAGAGACTATGGATGGATATGGTGAACGAAAATTTTATAGAACGTTTTATAGAATTTTGGTGACGATTCTGCTTCTGCTAAGGGAAGTGCCCTTAGGTACCTACCCGCTGAATTTACAGTCTAAGATTAGATGGGCCGCACTCTACTTCCTTGATGCGTCACTCCCGTCTCCCGTGTTGTTTTGTGGATTTAGTGTTCCCATCAGCGCAAGAGACTGATTATATGGCCATAATTATATAATCCTCATGTAGAGTAACTAGTTATACCAAAAAAATCTATAGCTACCATAGCATAAAAGTACCAGCAGTAACCGGCGGCCTTGTACGCATTCTATATCGGCGTTCATTGAACTTTGCGCTTTCGCGAACTATTTTGAACCTGAGTTTTGTTTAGAATGCCACTAGCCTAGCACATTCGGTCTGGTGGGTGTGTCATCGATATATTAAGCGCTGTTTTTACGTTGGTTCGCATACAGCGTAGGAAGTGAAAATTTTATTTGTCTCGTAACGCATAGGATCACACCTGTAATCCCCGTAGGGTTAGGCAGAGATGCACCTACTTAACTAATACCTACCCACACCTACATTTCGTCAATAGGTAATGTTTACATCCCATTCAATAAGAGCGACTCTATTGCCATCAACCGTGCAAAAATTCAGACTCATGGCAGCTACTGAGAAGTTCTTGATGTAAAAATCCAATAGCACTTTGCCCCATGTTCAGCAGTCATCATCATCTACAACCATGGCTGTCAGTCATTTAGAAAAATAACTGACAGCCTGATTGTAGGTACCTAGATACTGGTTGTAAGTTGTATCTAACGGCAAAATCTGAGCATGGTTACACAAAGCAATAAGTGTTCTAGAATTATAGAATTTGTTAGGAGATAGACAAGATAGACTAGCAGAGTCTCCCCTACCTCGAAAGTAGGTAAATCTTTGATTGTCGGGGTCGTTATATACGGACGGAGTCAAAGTCCGAATGTCGGACAACGTTTGCAAAGGTATAGGTATTCCGAAAAACCTAAAGTCAACAAAAACATGGTTGGAAAAATCGTTAGCGAAATGTGCTTCGTACTGACATTAAATACATTATTTTCTGCGAAGATACATAGTAGGTACTACATGACTACATGAGTATTGTCACAGATATTATAATACTTCGTGTATTGTGGAGGTGGAGTAAACTTCCTCTCATATAAGTAACACTATAGAACTTTATCGGGGCACTTTCTAAGGGCAATGCCTTGAGAGAGTCTTTAGTGAAACGAAACCTGTTTGGTCACCACTCACCATATCGCTAAGTTCTTGCGCACACGCAGGTGACGCAGCCAGTTCTTAGTAAAAATGCATCAGATTGTCGTAAGATAGTTAGGTATATGGTATCGATAATCTTGGCTGGTTTATTTTGTAGGTAGATTACCTACAAAATACTACTGTTCAGCATAATTTTATTTATTTATTTAAACTTCATGCACAAGAGTGGTAGGTACATTCTCTACCAGTCAACCTTAGGGTCAAAGGACATCATTGTGGTAGAGTACAAAAATAAATAAATTAGGAGAATACTATTTTGTTAACATAGATTAATATACCATATATATTATTTAGGGTGTTTGTACTAGTTCTAAAGTTAATTTTAATCCCGAATACTAGAGCTTTAGCAGAATACGAGACCGATGCTTTGGACCAGAACCCTAAGGTCGACGAAGTGACCCTATAATCTATACTTATAATAAATCTGTAGAGAGGTCAATTCTGTACATGATATATATTTTCAAAATAACTATCAGGGGGTAATTAGTGATCGATACTGATGCCAAAAATGCAATCAGTAAAATTTTTGTCTGTCTGTCTGTCTGTCTGTCTTTCTGTCTGTCTGTCTGTCTGTCTTCCTGTCTGTATGTTCCTTATAGAAACAAAAACTACTCAACGGATTTTAACGAAACTTGGTACAATTATTCTTCATACTCCTGGGGAGGTTATAGTATACTTTTCATCACGCTACAATCAATAGGAGCAGAGCAGTGAAGGGAAATGTTGTGAAAACGGGAGAAGTTGCTCCATTTTTTAAGCTTCCGTCGCGTGTGCAGCCTTAATGGTTAAAGCTACATAGAAATAATTTAAAACGGAAATGTTCTACATAAAATTACCTAAAAAATATCCCACAACAGCATATGTCTATCTTTTATGGTTGACTCACAATAACACGTGTAACTCCCGATAGCTTAGCAGTTCGGAGCTTTCTGATTATACAGGGTGGAATTTTGTAATGCCACCTGGAGGGAAAGTACTCTTAATACTGCAGATAGAAAATTTTACTCAAAGGAAACATTCCTTTATTTTTGAATAGAAAGCATTCAAAGATTTTCGAAAAGTTTCTTCTGCCACACCCGGGAATCGAACAGGCTAAAATCTGAAAAAATTATACCCTATACTTTTATTGCATCGATCGTTAGGGTCAATTATAAGGATGAAATCTCTCTAACAAACATGATAAATTAAATGAAAGGAAAACCTGCCTGCGAGATCGCCAGATCTCACCCCATTAGATTTTTTTTTGTGGGGATATGTGAAAAATCAAATTTACATGAAATCTTATGCGAATGACAACGAGTTGAAGTTCAGAATCAGGGCTGGGCAAAATACATGCTTTGCTTTAATTGAAATACAAATTACAAAATACAGCATCGCAAGTAATTAAAATACAAAATACAAAATACAAATTACATTTAAGTAAGGTATTTGAAATATAAAATACAGTATTTTAGCAATTTTTAATTGAAATACAAAATACAAATTACATAATTAAGTACTTACAAAAACTTAAAAAAATAACCGCCTTCAAAAACCATCAGAAAAAAGTGTAAAGTAACTTTCTTTCGGAAGTCGGTGGCAAAAATGAATTAAAAACAAAATAACCAAAAGAATTTTCGAAAATTTTTGCAGTTTGCTTTTTCAAAAATAAAGGAATGTTTCCTTTGAGTAAAATTTACGTAAGTACTCAAGACGCTTTTTGTTACGTAAGAAAATATGGACGTCCCGACTTATTCATTACTGTAACTACCAAGCCCAAGTGGGATGAAATCACTCGGGAGCTTCTTGAGGGTCAAGCACCGCATGACCGCTATGATATTATCGCAAGAGTTTTTTAAGCTATTGCATAGCTTCTATCGCGGGCCTTGGGCGTGGAGAGCGAATCCAGAAATTCCGTAACGAAAATATTCAAGATTCAGTATTCAACCAGGTTGCTATGGTTACGGATAATAACAAGGTTGTCAACTGAGGTTGTCAAATTAAATAATTAATTATTTGCTGTTGATAAAAAATGCTATGCAATAGCTTTACCGCGGCAGTCTCCGAGTGCCACATTTTTTTCATTTAAATTAAAATCAATGATAAAAAGAAAAAAGAAAAGAAAAGAATGATAGATCTACTTACCAAAGATAACATTTTTAATATAACGCGGACGAAGTCGCGGGCAAAAGCTAGTAAGATTAATAAATATTTATTTCAGATGCTCTCAAAATGGTGAAGGAAAATATCGTGAGGAAACCGGCATGTCTTAGAACCAAAAAAATGGAAGACATGTGGCATCTACCACTGTAGGATTGACTGTAGGAATATTATAGGCTGATGATGATTTCAGATCACATTAAGTTCACATACTTAATCATGTTAGTAAAAGTCTTAATTTGCAAGTAAAAAAATCAGACCAAAATTAAATCTCATCTATCACACATTCACACCCTACACTCAGGATGGTGTAGGACCTAGAACGTAAATACGTATTCTACCGAGAATGGACGCGCACCATTTCTATACAAATGGCATGAAAATCAACCCTGGCCTCGGTGGACATCCCGGAAGCGCTAGAAAAGCGTGGTAGACTCAACAGTATCTAATACAACCAAGATCATAGGTGAAGGCAGATTAATTGCTACCGTTCAAAGTTCAAAACCGTGATCACGGTCTGCAAGATAAACTGGAAATGCGGCTTGTAACTAGAACTTAAATAGGTTTACCAACACCATCAGTCTATGAGTTTGTCCTTAACTTTTCACCTCAATTCACAAGGTATACTTATACATAGAAAACATCATGCAATCCCCGAAGGGTTAGGCAAAGGTGTACCTAATGGTACCTACACCTACATTTCGCGAGATATGTTTTTTTAAGTCCAATTTAATAGGAGGCGAGCCTAATGTCATCAACCGGGCACAAATACAGACTGCGCGGCGTGAAATTCCTGATGAAATACCCAACCAAACTATGCCCGACACGGGAATTGAACCCAGGACCTCGCACTCAGCAGTCGTAGGTATTTGTTTCCAGTCCACCAACGAGGCCGATCGTTGTCAAGGTTCTTACAGTAGGTAACTTGTATAACAGCTTAAAGGAATATCAAGTTTAATTGAAGTAGAAGTCGTAACACGAGGTAAAATGTTTCTGTTTCTGCGACAAATAAAAATTTTTTTCATTCTTTCTTTTCATTACTAGGAATTCAGTAAGTACGGCTAAGGTCGGTTCATAGTTGAGTGACCACCACATACTGGGTTTCCTCCGTACCTCAGAAAACACGTTATGCCCTTGTTCAGCTGTCATTTGTAGATCTACTAGCGACCCGCCCCGGCTTCGCACGGGTGCAAATGGATGTTATTATACATATAAACCTTCCTCTTGAATATCACTCTATCTATTAAAAAAAACCGCATCAAAATCCGTTGCGTAGTTTTAAAGATTTAAGCATTCAAAGGGACATAGGGACTGAGAAAGCGACTTTGTTTTATACTACACACATCAAAAGTGTCTAGGGATCAACATATATTTTTGCAATAACTTTTCTCCTGATTGATATTAATTAAAATTTTCTTTAAGGATTCATCAAATAAAGTGTTTTCGTTTGTCACAGTAACGATAAACCAAGTCACCTTTGCATTAATAAAGAAATTTGCCATTTTCCTAATAAAGGGATTTTTGACATTTGAACCACTAACATTAAAGTTCGAAAAAAAGACTGAAATAACAGTTTTCTTTAAAATTTTATTGGGTAACTTAAACAATTAATAATCCGTGTTTCTACCGCGAACACTAACAACACAAGAACATCGGTTTGGCATACTCAAAATGAGTTCATCCAAATCACGCTGTGGAATGGCCGCCCATGTTCGTTGCAACAACAAAAAAAGGTCTTCTTGCGACTGGATACCCTCCATATTCGGCAGAGCTCTTCTCTGTAGCATATCCCATGCATGCTCAATCGGGTTCAAGTCTGGCGACTGAGCAGGCCAGGGCAGGACATTGATGTTAGCTGCGGCGAGAGTCTGTCTTACAACTCTTGCGGTGTGCGGTCGTGCATTATCATGCATTAACTGAAATAAGGGACCGATTTGCACTTGTAGAGGAACGATGACGTCTGATACAATCGTCTCAGCATAAATTTGAGCGTTGAGGTTGCCTCTGATCCAAATCAACTCAGTTCTTCCGCCGATCCAAATACCCGCCCATACCATGATGGTTCCACCACTATAAGGATGGACTTCCTGGCAGGATTTTAATCGCTGTTGGCGTCCAGGGGTTCTCCAGTGTCGTATACGTCTTGTATCCGGTCTCATACCAAAACGAGACTCATCAGAAAAGCACACGAAACGCCATTGTTCTTCTGCCCAATTTCTGTATTCAAGAGCCCATTGATATCGAATCCTACGATTGTGCATTGCTATAGGTGGTACCCGTAGCGGTCTTCGGGAATGAAGGTTCACTTCATGCAAGCGGTTTCTGACTGTTTGGTCGCTAATTAAGTTCCCTGAAGAGTGATGAAGCCTCACGGCTAACATCATGGCGGTTATTGTTGGAGCTCTTCGAGTTAAGATTTGAATGTATCGGTCGTCTCCGTGTGGTGCAGCGATACCGTCCTCCATGGCGCTCAGCCACAGTACCAGTGCTTTGGTAACGTGTCTAAAGTCGACTGATAACACTCTGACTTGTATTCAGAGCTAAAGCCACAGTACGTTGCCGGGAACCAGCTTCTATCATTCCCACGCTTTTCCCACGGCTCTGAGCATTTCTTCCCTGCTTAAATGACGTCGCCGCTCCATAATAACGTTGGTTTTAATCAGTAGTAGGGAAACAGTAGCACTAATAATGTCTTCAATGCGTTGTATGTTTTTATAGGGAAAATATTGACAGCTGATTTTCATCTTTTACTCGAATTTGATTCACAGTTCCTGATTCAAATTATGAAATGCACCAAAAAGGATCCATATAAATTTATAAAATCATAAATTTATTACAAAGCCACATCTCAATCTCAAGAAATCCGCATAAAAATGCTTGATCCCTAGACACTTTTGATGTGTGTATGTAAGGACTAGCTGATGCCCGCGGCTTCACCCGCGTGGATGTCGTTCAAATTATACTAAAACCTTCCTCTTGAATCACTCTATCTATTAAAAAAAACCGCATCAAAATCCGTTGCGTAGTTTTAAAGATTTAAGCATACAGACAAACAGACAAAAATAGCGACATTGTTTTATACTATGTAAGGATAAGGATGTAGTGATAGTGATAACAGTCGTTACAGGTTGTCGGCCTGGAAGTCTGACAACCACTCTTACCAAGGGATATCGTTTTAGGTATACCCACCCAGTACTAAATTGTGAAGGTCAGATAGGCAGTCGCTCCATATAAAACACTGGTTAAGGTGAATCCTCCAACCAGCCCGCGAAATTCAAATTTTCTTAAGTTTTTTGCAATTTGCAGGCAAGTGATAGGTTGTATGTTGATGAACATTTGATTCGCGACTGTAAGACATAGGTAGTTACAGAATTATAATCATCAAAATCGTTAATATAATCCTCCGAGCTCATAAAGGCTCCGGAATGACTTTTTAGAAGGTCAAAGTCATTCCGGAACCTTTATGAGCTCGGAGGGTTGTATTAATGATTTTGATGATTTAAAAAAACCCAAATTGCAAAAAACTTTAGAAAATTTGAATTCCGCGGGCTACCCTGGAACATCAACCTTAAGCTGCATCCGGTTTGACTGGAAGCCGACAACAACATGGTTGGGAAAATGCAAGGCAAAACTATAATGACTAATGAGAAAATGAATGATTAATTAATAAATTGTGAGATATACGTGAATGGATGATAGTCATTGCATAACTATCCTCATTACTAACCAAGTACTTACCTATTTAAAGCGTGTAAAAGTACCTTGAACGAAGGGAACTTGTTCTCCTTGTGACTGCTATATTTTATTTGTTTTAGACAATACCTGGGCAACCTATAGGAGATATTGGAGGTCAAAGTTCCAAATTTTTCACAGCTGTTTACTTAAATTACCTTCATGACCGGTTTAATATTCAACGCATATACACTAGCAAAATGTTGAGTTTTACCGTAAAATTTTATTTTTCACCCAAAAAAAGTTTCTCTGCAACAATTTTTGCGTAGGGCTAGGAAGGTACTTAGTTTGATGTACTTATATAATGCTTGGTTGACAGCTTCGTGAAAAGGTTCGTTTACACCCTGTATACCGAAGCAATTATGTATAATGAGTTAATGAATGTCATTGCGTTTCCTTGGAAGGCTGTGCCATAATATTATATTGCCCGTCGGGGCCGCGGATTTTAGTACTAGATGACGTGGCCTCGGCACAAGGGCAAAGAAGGAACATGGGTTCGGTTTTTAGTCAGTAGAAGTCTGACACTCCCCTTCGCTCTGCCCAAGAGCGGGGGGGGGGGGGGGTCATTTGATGATTTTCCACCAACCAAAAAAAAAAAAAGGCTGTGCCATATCGGGGTGTAAAGTCCACTGGTGATAATTATCCAAGACGGTCAGACTGAATGTCGGCCAGAGTAAATATTTACTCAGTTTGTTATCCTGAACTCGGCCTTTGGACTTTGAGTTGTGTACCCGATTACATACGCAGGATTCTGTTGTTTTTTAATCACTGCTACTGAGATTTGTTTGTAATATTATGGTAGATTAATACTTTTTACTTTCAATAGGTGTCTACTTCGAAGATCAAAATGACTTTATTTAACGAATTTTAATAACTTATCATAACATAACATCACGCTTGCAACTGTAACCCCACATTTCGCTAGTTATGTTTTATGTCACATCATCCCATCATGCACAAGCCTACTTAATAAAAATTTCAATAAAAATAAATTAATAGGGGGCGAGCCTATTGCCATCAACCGGGCACTTATCCAGAATCTGTGGCCGCTACTGAGAAAATCCTGATGGAAAAACCCCATAACACTTAACCCAACCCAGGAATCGAACCGACAATCCAATCAACAGGACCTCATGCTCAGGAGTCGTCGCTTGCAACCTACTAGACCAACGAGGCCAACCTACTCAAAAAAAAAATTAAAAACTTCTGGTTACCCTACGGCAATGTTGTGATAACGAGCACACGAGCGTAACGTATATTAAAACTAAAATGGTATCTAAAAATCATAATAATCTGTAAAAACTTTAAAACAATTGTCGAATATTCCGCATTTACATCTATCTCTATCGTGTGACTAAGCAAACATTTCATGAAGTGTAAATTAGCAAAATAATAAAGTTCAAAGTACCTATACATTGTACATTTTGTAAATCGGAACGTTTTTTACGCTCGACAATCAATCGCGACAGTCGCTTATTCGCCGCCGTCAAATTCGCGCGCGAACATGCAAAATATGGCGCGAAAAGTTCTCTTACGAGAAATTAAAAACTTAAAATGGCAAAGGAAATTGTCTACTAGTGTAGTGTTCAGAAATGATGATTTTATTATAAAATCAACCATTCCTGATATTGTTGTGCCAAATACCAGGTTTATTGACAAGCTGTGGGCTGATTCGGCGGGATATAAGAATCATGTTGCACTTGTAAGTATTTTGTATTACCTTTTTATTTGTAGATGGCATTCTAAACGGGTTTCCTTAGTCAATAAAACACAATGTTGATTTTTTTTATTTATTTTTTAAAAAAGTGATGTACTTTATTTTATAATTCTCTACAGCCTGCGAAGTTTTAATCGATTTATTTTTTAAATTAAATTCGAATTGTTATCAAAGACGAATGTGCTAGAAAAGCCTGAAGAATTTAAATTGTTTCTTTATCGTGTGTATCATAGACCATAAAATCTACTGATAGCGAACCTAAAAAATTACGATTGGACATTGGACTGTGTAAATTTACACAGCAAATCTTGTTCAAACACATTTTGAAGTATACGTTTAGATGAAGAGCAAAACATTTTACTCATCAATTACTTGGCAATTGGGTTAAACAATTTGCTCCGCTTTGGTATTTGGACTAGCTACGTTACGCATGATTGTTTTATTATTTAAAAGTAATTGTGTTAAGGTTCGAGAGTTCTTCGAAAAGTATTACAAATCAATAAGTATCTAGTTTTCTCTCTTTAATCAGAACCTACCAAATGTTTTGAATATTACTCAGTAGAATATTCTTATGTTTTTAGTTAAATTCGGTCCGATTCTACGAGGATAGACATTAACCTTTTGGTTAACTTCTGACCTCGTTTCGCTACTTTGTGAGTTCAATGGAAGTTTTAAACGTCAACAAAGTATTACGATTATGTATATGCTATATAACCATATACTTAATCGTAATATATTGGAAAAATGCATTTTCCTAAAAGGCAATACTTTAACCACATAGTTTGCCGCAGAAGTAACCGCACGGGCAGTCATTAACCGTAATTAATTATTATTTCTGTTTGTTTGTGCAATATTGTATACTTAGGTCTTGGGTAACCTCTCGAAATAACTTGTTTTAATGCACATTCTAGATGAAGTGAGTTCAGTCTTATATGGAAGACTTGTCCCAAATGTCATATTTATTTTATCTTCTGCTCTTTAGCCAGAAAATACCTATGTCATTTTTGTTTTGTTTAAGGCCTCTCGCAGCCCATCTGCTTAAGTGTTGTATCGGTGCTTTGAGTAAAGCCTAAAGCCAGGGGCATAAACCTTTAAAAACAAAGTGACACTAAGAACACCGTCTGTGGGGAACGACTGAACGAGCTTGGACTGAAACTAAATAATCAGAAAACAAGTCACAAAACGATGTTTATTTTTAAAAACCTGGCGTCATCCCTTTCATTTATCTCCCCTCCAAGCAACACGGAACTGTGCATAATGAGCAATTAAGATTCATTTTCTGGTTCCTACTATAGGTCGTTTTCAAGGTCCATGATTATTATGTTGGACATTTAGATATGATTTGTTATGACTATCTCCTCAAAGTGTTTTAGCACTGCATTATCTATCTGTAATGTGTAATCTTACACTGAAATAATAATAAATACCTACGGCTTCACTCGTGTCATGAATATGCCGTTTCTTTTTTTCTTATCTCTGCTGTTTACTTGAACTATTTGTTTTAAATTTCATTTTATCCGGTTTTCGGTCAAATGAGTTGAATTCAGCTGACTTTATCGTCTCTTCCTTTAAAAATTTGGCTCTTGTCAACCACACTTACATATTTTTGTACATTTTTTTGTTTATATTACTTGAAATGAAAATGAAATTTGTTATAATTGAATAAGTAGGTACAAAAAATAGACTATGACCTATAATAAATTAATAATCTATGGGCTACTATGAATACTATCAAAAATTAATGAAACTAGTTCTTATCACGTTTTATTATAACTAGGAAGGGGACTTAAAAAATAAAAAAACTTTTTTGCAAAAAAAAACAACCGACTTCAAAAACACCTAAAAGTGAAAAATCAGCTTCTGAAGTCGGTGACATTTCTTTGTTTGATTTGGCTTTTTTGCCACCGACTTCAGAAGCTGATTTTTAAAAGGAGGAGGTTTTTACTCGTGAAAATTGCTTGTACCTGCCTAATCGCATTATTTTTATGTTTTGAATAAACAAACACGTCAAGGTCAATGTATCTTTTATCGGCACATTAAAATTTTACTAGAACTTAAGCTTATAGATACTAATAATGTACCTATTACAAAGAATTATGAATAACTTTGTTTTTTATCGACTAACAAAATTCTTAGTCGACTTTAGAGCGCTCACCCTCGTGAGCGCATCACTATTCACACCGAGTTTTCTACTTTCGGCCTAAAATGCTTTAGACTGCTTACAAAAGTAAACGAAAGCATCAACAATGTATCCATGTCACCTAGTAACAACCGAATACTAGTCTACAGACAACAATGCTATCATAGAAGTCTAAACTAAAAATAAATTCTGTACTATGAACCTTTCAGCGATAGAGTTTAAAATATAATGGCGTTTGAACAGTTGAAGGGTGTTTATTTTTTACGTCACGTGACGTCTTTGACGGCTGAGTGGAGGAGCCTGTGTTTCCCACAACCAGGGGTTTCCCACGGCCTTCCTCATATTATCGATTTACCTTTGAACTAAACATGTTTGATGTTCACTGTAAGCTAAGCTGATGTAAACTATGTACTGTTGGCAAAACAAATTTTGAAATAAATTGTCCTCTATATTAATAATTAAACTTACCTATTATTAATTATTGACTTATTTATTTATTTTTGGGTTCGGGTTTTAGGTTTTTAAACTTATTTTTGTTTTCACAAATGAAAAGTGGCGGGTATTGGTCTATCTCTCTATACTAATATTATAAAGCTGAAGAGTTTGCATGTTTGGTTGAACGCGCTAATCTTAGAAACTACTAGTTGGAATTAAAAAAAAAACTTCTTGTATTGAATAGTCCATTTAACTAGGAAAGCTTTAGGCTATACTCCCCGCGTACGAAGTCGCGGGCAAAAGCTAGTCTTGCTTTGAGTTTAAAGTTATAATACTCTTCAGCTTACATCCATTTGACATAGATAGGTATATGAAAGGTTTACATTTCCATAAATCACTTTAGTCTTCATTACCACTGAACATCTTCTAATTGAAAGCGTATTTAGCACAAGCGGTTCAATGAACTGAATGCTGTACCTACACGCTAACTCAATATTTCATAACTGTCTCGAGATACTTTATGTTAACATAAATGATATGATCATATGAGTAATCCTTAGTGATGTTTGGAATATTTAAATAGTGAGATAGCTAGACTAGAAATGCAAAAGCAGAGAGAGGTTACTAAAGAGTGGAAACAAATCAAACAAGTGCCCTGGATGTCCTGTCAGCCAAAATTACGAACTTCCATACACAAACTTTTATCATAACATAACATCACTCCAATCCCCAAACAGTTTGGGGATTGGAGTGATGTTATGTTATGATAAAAATTTGTATGGGGTTCGTAATTTGACATCCAGGGCACTTGTTTGGTTTGTTTCCACTCTTTAGTAACCTTTCTCTGCTTTTGTTACTGTTAGCTATAGGTACAGCATACCCACGTTTCGCCGGTTTTGTTTTTTAAGTCTAATGAATTTTTTTTTATTTATTTATTTATAACCAACTTATACTAACAGGAACACCACACATATAAGTTATAGGTTGAACAAAAATTACAAAAAATTACACAAACGAAAAAAAAAAATTAGAAATAAAAAATTATAATAACAAAACTAAGAAAAAAATAAACAATATTACAATACAAATTAACAAAACATATAAAAATTAATCAAATAAAAATTAACAAAAACTCTTATTATCGTACGAAATACACTTTCTTTAATTGGAGGAGATAGTACTGGGAGTGGCATCAATATAGACTCCAGGTATCAGGACGCAGTGAAAAAAATAGCGATAAGAGAGGACCCTGTCCTACACCTAGGTCTCATCGAGAATCATCTCGATATGTTGGGGTCGATCACTTAGTTCAATATAGTGTGCCTCAACTAAGATGCAAAGTTTGCAAGGAGACTCAGTTCTGTACTTGCGAAAATATTATCTATTGATTCGTCAATTTGTATGAGGCATCGAAAAAAAAGGACGTTGGCGTGGGCGAAGAGAGTGCCGGATAGGTAGTGGGATGTTAAAAGAGATGTACTGCAACAGCAGGGAATTAAAATGGGAACCACGAATTAAGCAAATAAATGAATGAGTCTATTGCCATTAACGGCACAAATCCAGACCCAATATCACTTTGCCCGTCCCGAAAACTGATAATGCTCACAGTTTCACTTTCGACTACCGAAGCAGTCTTTTATCATTATCATGTATCACCTATTTAACTCCATTAAGGAATGAATTTACAAAATCAGACTTTATAGTACTAATCGGCACTATAAAAGCAACTCTTGTGAAAAATTGTTCGTTTCTAGATTCAGCGGTTAGGCAAAGTTCTAGAACGCTTATATTGGTTTTTACAAACACTTTTATTACGAGGTAAGTTTTTCCTTTTCGTCTATTCAGAAGAAGCACCGAGGCAAACTTAGGGATCAAAGCGCCTTTTCAAACTCCAGCAAATTATTTCTCGAATGGTATTTTGAGGAAAAACCACACCTTAGCTATGAGTGGACCTGTCCAGTTATTGTACGCATTTGTCAGCTATAGTGTACTCAAGTCAGGACTAAGATACTATAGCTTGTGTCTTCCCACTGCTGGCCAAAGGCGTCCTCCCATGAACTTCAAATTTTTCGATCCAGGTGGACCACTGGCTCACATTGGCCCACTGGTCTACATTGGCACATTCCATCCATCCCCTACGAGGTTTACCGCATTGCTTTCTGGTTGTGTCAGGGCTCCGCAACGTTGTTATTTTGTGGCAGATATGGCCAGTCCAGTTGAAATTCACCTTAGTGACTTTTTGAGCAACGTCAGTGATTTGTGTTGGAGCGCAGTGTGATGTTGCGTAGGTATATGGACTAAATATCAACCTAAAAATGTTCTCGAAACTAGTTCATCAAATTATAGTGCATCTATCGACTCATGGTCGCCAATGACGTAGGTTAACGTTAATTTTAGATATTTTGGACCAAAGCGGAAATATCAGTTGGTTTGGTCAACGCATTTGAACTACAACTGCAAGGTTGCATTGTTAATTGAATCTGCTGTTATTTTGTCATTTGAATGTTGCATACTGTCTGTGCTGGGCACTGGCTTCCGCCATGTCTTGCGCTGTACACATTTCTTGGGTTAGCTTGAATCTTTACTGACTAAAACTCATCCATGTTATCCATGTTCCTCCTAATACCTTTTATGTTCCAACTTCCAGCCACAGGTGGTTCTTCCGAATAAATTCGGCATCCCGCGTCCATGTAACCTCCTAACATTTTTCTGGGCTCACCTAGTGAGCACTGGCGTTCCTTCTTCAGGCATTTATTGTATAGACTTCTGTGGAGACTTGAAAACAAGTTTCGTTAGTCGTTAATAAACTTACTTATGGATGCCAAACACATCAATCAATAAAATTATCTTTTACACTAGTAAATGCCTAAAAACTAGTAGGACAGCTCCGGTAAAAGATGCCAAGATAGACATCTCGGCATCTCTTACCGGAGCTGTCCTATAGGATGGACCTCCGTCATTCTTTATCCAATAATCAAACTTGGAATGCTTCTATCTCGTAGCTGTTTGAAGAAATGTTTACCAAATTACAAGAGTGGTGATGAACTGCTCGTTACTTCTTTGTCCAGAGACCTGATGATTGTCAATACAGACTGGTGTTATAATTAATACCAGCCATTGCCCTCATGCTGATAATATTGCATACAGGTAATACATCATATCTTTATCAGCCTTTCCGGCTCGATATTGCGGTTCGCTTTTACAGTTCTGACCGTTTAGTTTGGGTTGCATATCTAGGTAATCTTGCGTTGGCTGATAACTGATAAGTTCACGGTAAACACCAAAGTCAATGCAATGACCGTGAATATTATTGTAATTCGTGCATTTATTGACCTCGAACTAAGCCTTATGACAACATTGTAACGTAATTATGATAATAATATACTTACATAAAAACACGGACATGCAAAATAAAAATAGAATTGGAATTGCATAAATTACCAAAACGAAGAACTCTGAATGAAAGTGAAATCCTTTATTCACCTACTGTTCCAGCTGGTTTTGTTGATAACCACATATCGATATCGATGTCAAATTTCTTTAATAGATTGTCAACCATAGAGAAAGACGCTCGGGAATAATGTAGCTCTCCATACTTAATTGAAAGATTTTTTGGAAACTAATCAGTAGTTCCGAAGATTACCCGGGTAGTGGCTAAACTTAAAACACAGGAATATATTTTAATAAAGGTACAAGACGTATCTAAGATACGGACTTCATTCCTTACTTATTGTAGTTGCGTTTGCGGTGTAAGATCAGTGTAATTGCGCCACTATAAACTTTGTTTTCAATTTTCAATCGTAGATAGTTTTAAGTAGATACCTTCTATGTTATCTTAATCAGTTACACAGGTATTTTGTTAAAGTACGAGTCATCATCATATTATTGTTTTTGCGAATTTTAATAAGGTAGAAAATCTTCTTAATTGGTTTAAGACAACTTTTTTAAGATTGTTGTCCATCAAGCTGGAGGCTTGCCGATACACGGTCTTTGTTCCTTTGTTCTTCCGGCCCGAGGTAATCAGATGCAGGGTGCCTGGATAAGGCGAGACAGGCCTGCCCCGACACATGTCATGATAGTAGTAGGGATAGTGAGTTTTTAGTCTGTTATAGACATACGCTCGCCCCAGACGAAGGGTATGAAGAAGATGAAGATTTACCTATCTAGCAAAAAAAATGTACCGCTTAGTTAGCTTAGTAGATGTTGAATGGATCGGGCGACAGATGTTGAAAATCTAGAACGATTCCCAATTGTGTCACAAGTTCTGCAAGTTTTGCTTGTAAAACAAAATTCTAAAGTAGGTAATTTGCCGGCCACGATGTTTGTTTGTATGTTAAATGCAAAACCGCAATTATCATTGAAAAGACTGGTTAGTACCCATATTTAGAGAACTAGTTTAGTAAGTATGTCTATGTCCTTTTAAACTGCACTAAGGTCAAACAAGATTTGCGACAAAAATGTACATTATATGAAGGTTTTTCTAGCGATAATTATCATCTTGTAAAACAGATTGAACTTGATGTTTCCTTCCTAGTCAATAGATGAGGTTTGTATTAACTCTTGGCATACTCAAACGCTGGGTATACCCAGCAGTGGGTGATTCCAGGCTGATATGATGATGATAATACTCAAATAGAAAATGCGAAATTTAGGGAAACGCGCGTAAGGTGTGAATTCCCACTCTACGCCTACTGGCTACTGAGATCTAGGTAAAAATCTCACTTCATGACTGAGTCCAAAACTACAATTCCTTTTCATAACAATAATCATTCTAAGTTACAATGCGAATCACAAAATAAATATACAGAAGTAGGCTATTTACTACTTTGAGTTCGACCCTTGAAACTAGCAATCAAATAGCTCCTGCCTCTCAAGGCAAGGCTCATCGCTATCAGGCCATTGGCCGATATCCAATCTCAAGGATCCACATTTACATCCTTACGTTTACGTTTCTAGAAGTGGCTTCACAATACTTAGTCTACCAACGTAATCCTGACTTGATATCACCTGGTAACGAGCCAGACCCCTTAGTCAATAGACCACATCCAATGTAACATTGATTGATTGTACGTACAAAGTACTATTTGTATGGGCATTTTTGCCATACAAATTGGAACAGTCAATAGTCATGATTGATCATGTTGACATGCTCAATTGTGAGCCTGCGTAGACTTTGGTCTGTGAGGTCAGGGTTAGCTAGTAGTACTAATTTTGTTTAGTTCTTAGAGATCATTTGTATAACAATATGCGCAGAAATAACCTGCAATCGGTGACGATTGGCCCATATGGCAAATATCATGTTTTACAAAAGTCTGGTAGAAGCACTTTGTGTAAGCAATTTATTTTTCATTCTCCTTCCCGTCTCTTCTTTCTTCGTCTTTGGCTATTAGTGCCCAATCCTTTGATAAGAGTATAGTTCCTCACCCCATCTTCTTCTAAACCAACCACGTCACCACTTTGGCCCATTTTTGACGCAGCAGATGTCCAAGGAATCAATAAAACGAATCACATCAGTGCAGTATCATTACGGTTAAATTACTGCAAGTCTTTCACGTGACTAGACTGATTCATAGACATATTTATGAAACTAATACATCCGCTTCCCGAATTATCTGTGCAGCTAATTAAGAGACTTTTCGCTATCAAGTGCTCTGTTTATCTAGGTTGCACACTCTAGACTACTCGATTAATTGCTGTCTGACTAACACGCTATCAAGTATCACGGCTTCACGTGGAAGATGACATTGAAATGTCGATAGTTTGATAGCTTCTGCTTAGTTAGGTACTGCTAAAGTGATTTTTAAAATATGATCACTGCATGTACTATTAATATCATAAACGGGATATTTACCATGTTTGATTGTTGTTTCGAGTTCATAGTGAGTGAGTGAGTTAATAGTAGTGTCAGTGACCATGTCAGTTTAAAAACTTATATGATCACTGCATGCTTTTAATTTCATTGTTATACACGTAAGGTGCCTATAGTCTCTGGTTTCGCAGAAGCAAACCGAATATTTATCGCACGCCGGTTTTGTTTAGTCCCTTATAGAGCAAGCCTATCACCAATACCATTCGGGCATAAACCTTAGATCCAGGCTACTACGGAGTAATTCTTCTTTGTACTGAATTTAAAACCTCATGCTCAGTAGTTCGAAGCACTAGCATCCACTTGAGCAACGAGACAACATCTAGTTCTTCTTCGTCGTGTCGCCAACACTCTGTTTGCAATAAACTAGCGTCAACTACAGCTGCCAGGAATGCAAAACTCACATTCATAGACCAATGTAGAAACCATGACCACATGGTCAAGGTTTCTGCACGAATACGAACAAAATAATCTCACTAGTTTTGTAAGTCTCAAAAGAAAAAATTGCATTTGTCTTGAATGTTATGTTGTGTGTACGTGAACACGTATTGGTTGTCGGTTCAATGTGCGATGCAATTAACGACGCCGGCGCCCGCAATCGTGCTGTCTGTTGTTATTTAACTGATTACGATTACGTATTGTTGCTACCACGTTTTTTATGCTTCACTGATCCGTGTTGTTCATATAGTATTGCAGTAGCTTCCTTACTGGCTTTGGTGCTATCATCATCATTCTCTTGCCTTTTTGCCTTTCTTAACGGAATTATAGGTGTCTGCACTAAATTAGGTATCGCTCTTTCACTACTAACAGGAGTTTTTGATGGTTTCATATTCAATGCTTCTTCATACGTTTGATATTTGTCTGCTAGATGCGCTAAATTTTGTTGCCAATTTTCTGTCAAAATAAATGGCATTGCCAGAGATTCCGTGTTCCAGAAATTACTTCGTAAGATGATTCTCATTCATAATGTCTAGTTTCCAAAAATGTGTAGTAATACTTACTAGCAGGAATCCTTTAAACGAAATTCCTTTGCCAATTCTTATCTTGTTTCGCGTGATAATACTTAAGCTAAGATAATAATCGCCTCGTGTGTTTGGTTTATCACATCTGTCACTGGACTTTGATCTCTTGCAAGGAAGTGGCTGCAAGGTGTCCTGTCAAATTGTGAGCTTCCTTATTGTCACTACTTCACTAGGTTTTTCCAACTGTTATATCATCATCATCAGCCTAGCCTTTGTTTTCAACTATATTTGGGGTCGGCATCCAGTTGTAACCGGATTATGGTCACTCACCCACAGGGCTTGACCTTAAAAATGAACACTTGCAGCTGTTACTAATTAGATACGAGCTCCTCAGTTTCCATCAACACGAGCATCAGCAATATTTTTTTCCACCGGTCTCAGGTCTTCTCTCTGAAGCGGGTAAAAGTTTATTTGAAATCAAAACTCTATGATTCCGAAACTATATCAGTCAGCCCCCCTCTCCAAAACATTCACTCTTCACCACTCCCTAGTGTCCTTGCTGGGAAGAAAAGATGACGGATCAATTCTCCGATCCCAAAGCATCAAGCCTGTCTGTTAAATTAGAAGAATAGTCATGAGTCTTATGCAACAACATGTAACTATTATTATTCTTTACAGGAAAGTGCAGAAACCAAGAAGACCTACACGTACGCGCAGGTGCAAAAGAACACATCAGTCTTCGCAACTTCCTTAGTAAAGAAGTTCGGTTTAAAGCCGGGAGATGTCGTGGCAGTCATGTTGCCAAACTGTCCCGAGTTCCCGGTCGTGGCATTCGGGAGTTTGCAAGCGGGATGCGTGCTTACGACTGTCAACCCTATTTATAAAGAGTGTGAGTTTATTTAAGTATTGTGTTCTTGGTTTTGAAGGGGATTTTTTTATAACATTGTTGAACTGTGGACACAATAATGTTATTTAGCGGCAGTAGTTTTTTTGACGTGATAACGTCTTATAATTCAATGGCCGGCTGCACGCACGTAAAAAGATGACGTCATGCGTCGTTACCTCGCTCTGAGGCGTTCCATACCAACGGCGTGTCAATTGTTTTGTTTTATTTTTTTTCAAATAACCAAAATAATAAGTAAGCAAAAAATATTTTTTACGTTCCAAATAGATCGAATTTTATAAAATCGAATCGGATGGTTCTGCAGATCGATAGTATGTGTTGAAAACTTCACAAATCCTCACCAACAACTCAAATTCATCACAGATATAATTATGTGATTGAGTACAAAATAAATAATCCTTACATAGTATAAAACAAAGTCGCTATTTTTGTCTGTTTGTTTGTCTGTATGCTTAAATCTTTAAAACTACGCAACGGATTTTGATGCGGTTTTTTTTAATAGATAGAGTGATTCAAGAGGAAGGTTTTAGTTTATAATTTGAACGACATCCACGCGGGTGAAGCCGCGGGCATCAGCTAGTAATATCTAAAAATAACTTGTTCATTTAGAAAATATATTTAGTTAAATTGGTACTAATACACAATCATAATTATATTCAAAGGACATTGGGAACTTTACTATGGGAAAAATCCCCACGGCGGACAGAGATGAAACGGAATTTATTTGAAAGTTTTAGACCTGTAGGTATGTTTACTTAAAGCGCTATGTTGTGACATATGGGAATTCTGAGGTAGGATGAGTCTAAGTTGGAAATATTTTTTGTCTTAAATGTTTTTTTTTTACATTTTATGTTGTTTTGCATCGCAGAATAACTAGCTTGAGCAGCGCTGTTCAGTAAACGCGCGATGTTCGCCGGCTTAATAGATAATCTGCCGCAGCGCGCATTATCATAGCTATTTTTTAGCTTTGGGCCCGCAAGGGCTGACACCCGCGCCCGTCGGGCTTGGCCTCGGCACAAGGGCTAAGAAAGAACATGGGTGGTTTTTAGTCAGTAGAAGTCTGACACTCCATACCACCTGGCCAGAGCGGGAGAAGTCATTTGATGATTTCCCAGACCCAAAAAAAAAAAACGGTGTAAAACCTTATTTTCTGAATGTTCCCATATGTAACAGAAAAATGAAATGCACAGCAATAAAGTGGATAACAGTATCTATCATATGTAATAGGTTTTGTTTGTGTCCGCTACTTTTCGAAAAACGGGGCCGAAAGTTCCCAATGTCATTTATGATAAACGAATAAGCCAAGATACTGACAGAGTTTCAAGGGTTTATTAGGCCAATTACGGCCTCTCAAAAATTGCCATCGCGGACGGTATTTCACGTCCACACGGCGGGGTATTGGTAAAGTTTTCAACTAGCAATAATCGCACCTCGGATTAACCTCATTGGTTACGATATTGCCTCTGCGCAAAGTTAATCTCATCAGAGACTCGCGGCCGACCCAACCAAACCGATGTAACGTAACCATAGCGCGATCTAATTCGACGCTAACGCCATCTATCGAGGCATCGGGCAACTTTTACGGGTGCGCCAAAGTTCACCTAAAATTTCAACTCCGATAATTAGAAATCCGAAAATGTTCTTCCTAACATTTTTCATCCTAACAATCGCAATTTCTAACTACTCTGTCTCTAATGTTTTAATTCCGAAGCATTCAACTTCATAATGTCAGTAGCAATAAACATCTATTACACTATTATTTGTTTTCCTATATTTTCTCAACATAACCATCTTTTACACTATTATTCAAAATCATATCTTTTTTGTTTATATTACTTTTTATTCATAATAATCAGTATTATAAAAGGTCCCATTAAAAAAGGTGGACAAAATTTTAGAAATCATTCAGACCGCTAAAATAAGGACAATAGCAAAAAAAAAATATAAGAATAAGAAATAAAATACCTACTTTTATAGGATGAGTTTGTTCTAGAGTGCCGGCAATTTATTATTTTAAGTCAAAATAAAATCACTTTATATATAGTGTTTTTTTTTTGTTTAGATGTCTTTAGTTAGGCTTACTAAACGCTGTGTTAAAATTTGTCCACCTATTTTAATGGGACCTTATATACTATGCAAAGATATCCATAGGTTAGGTTAGGTTAGAACTGTGACCAACTACGTCTACCTCGAAATTGGTCGCGAAATTTTTAAGTATTTTTTTCATAGTGCCCACAAGACGACACTCTGACCTGAATTTCATTCATTTATTTCATTTCAAGACAAAAATCAGTGAAACGACCTTTAATCATTCTAAACAGTTGTATGAGTGAAAATATTATGGTAATTATGTTTAGGAATAAAAGCGTTATGATAAAAAACAGTAGGAGTTTAAATATATTTACACTAATGATATTATGAATTACAATTTTCGGAAACATGAGTGTTATGAACATCGTCGGTAGCACTACAAATAGTATGAATGAAAACTTTAGGATGAAAATTTTTAGGAAGAGTGATCATTCGGATTACAAATCGTTAGGAAGAACAATTTCGGGTAAAGAACTTTAGGTGAGCCAATATGGACCCAACTTTTACATGTTTCCGAACCGTGTTTACGAACAATTGTTAAATCCCTTTTGAACCAAGGATTATTAAAGTTATAGAGTAAATAAGATTGCTAAAAATATAAATATGACTTCATTCCACAGTGATTAAGATTATTTTGAAGATACATCCGTTATTTGATGGTGTGATTATTATGACAATGCTAAATTATTCCAAGACGCTAATTTTATCTCAAGGTATCATTTTAATGAAATTGCAGATAAGTAGTTTCAAAAGCAAGAACAAGAATAAAATACCTTACATACTGAAACACGAGCCAAGGAAATTGTTTAGTATTTTAATTTATCAAGGCGTTTAAGTGGAAACTGTAATTTGATAAGAGGTTTATTGCTGAATTTACAAGCTATAAAACATACATTATTGCCAGTCGATAACAATGTTTTTACAACATTAATTTAAACTGCCCATGTAGATTTAACTTACCAATGAAAGTGAAATTGAATTTTTCTTTCAATTTGTTTAAGGGCGAATTTTACTCAAGCAACTGACCGTGATCAATACAATTTCTAAACCGCGTTCAAGAGCTATCAGAATCATAGCTTGCTATGGAATACCTTTTCACTGCCAATACCAATTTGAAAACATCATTTATTAGGCTTATTGCGACACACTTGATAAAACAAAATTACAATGAATATTTTCAGTGTTATAGAATTGTACCCTACCCTACTGTATACTTATTAGCTTGTTCGACTGTCCCACCATTTGTAACAATACTGTACAGTTTAATATACAATGTTGTTATCAAGTAAAACTGTACATATTGTCATTCAGATAATAACATCCTAATTCTTTGTAAAAAAGACACGAAGGAAAATTTGAATACATACACCTATTCAAATTGAATTGACACAGTTCAACTTCACAGTGGAGATTTTAATAGGAGAGAGTGCCACAGGGAGGTGTTCTTGGTCCTATGCTATTTCTGGTATATCAACTCAAACAACCTTCTAAATATACTTTATTCAGATAATAAACACGTACAGTACTAGAGTTTTCTGCACAGTGGTTAATTGAAGATGTAAGCTTCAAGATTTCCCACCACTGGGATCGAGTACAAAAAAATGATAATTGTGTACTCGTGCACCTACATAATCTTCAAATTTTTACGTGGAAACAGGATAAGTCATTGACTTAGCTTACTTTATCTACTCGTCAAATATTTGCATTGTAAAATAATTTGATAAGCAACTATTTGAACGCCTCAATTCAGACAGTATTTTGGACATGCTGTTTGCAGTTTTAACTGACTGACTTATTTTTTGACTGAGAGCTATCTGAGAATGAGCAATGATACAAATGATGACTATCAAATGATGATCAAACTCATAAAGAAATATATAGAAATATAATATAAATAGATTGCCAAAATCAGCTGGCACTGGGGGTAAAATTAACAATCGATTTTAGTTGTTGTTTAGTCCTAGGAGGTCGGTGCTTTCGTGTTTGTCGTACCTACAGGCAGGTATTTACCACTTTATTGAACTTTCTGAAAGAGTAACACCCCAACCTAACAATAACTACGTGTCATGAGAATATATTTTATCCAGTAGTCTTTCGTGAGTATCATCCTATTAGCTACAATCTTCTTCTCCTCAGTCACACACACACACACGTAGTCCATCAGAGAACGTCTTTCTATGAGAACTATAACTAAACAATCATATTATGCCTGTTTGCATGGTTTGATATTTTCTAGATCTAATGCGGGCGCCACACTATGCTCCTCGCGCTGCTCATCGCCATGCTCCTCGCGCTGCCGCTATTTGCTGCGATGTTCTACTCGCGCAATTAATCGCGACGCTCCTCACTTGTTATTTGCCTTTGGTGGACGATGAAACTGTGGCAGCGTGCGCGCTATGCATTTTTAGTATAGTTAATTATATCAATATCATGAAAAGAAATATACATCGTCGTCATCGTCCTCGCCAACGGAGATGGTGGATCACATGTATTCATCGCGCGATCATCGCGGAGCGATGGGCAGGACGAGGAGCATGACGTGCGGCATGACGAGTAACGTTGCCACACTATGTCCCTGCCTCCTTTCCTCGCTACTTCCCATGCCACTCGTCTCGTGTGTGTCACTAGAAGACATGTCATCATGATGTTCTAGAAAACTTAAGATTTTTCTTTATCGAAGTACTGAGCAAAGAGCAACTGATAGGCACTTTGTAGGTACTTGTTTTGTAGATTAGATAATAGATTATATTCTTTAATATCGTAGAAATTTATTACACATTACGATAAATTCGCCGACGAATGACACCAGCGGTGATGATAACAGTTTTACAATAGGAACTGATAAGTTTTTTTATAGTTTTATTATTTATCCT
Organism: Diarsia dahlii; assembly: GCA_949775195.1. Taxonomy (NCBI): domain Eukaryota; kingdom Metazoa; phylum Arthropoda; class Insecta; order Lepidoptera; family Noctuidae; genus Diarsia; species Diarsia dahlii. The sequence goes on from OX459205.1 coordinate 16,674,126, forward strand.
ATTGTAAAACAACGGTGGTGTTTGATAACACGGTACTTGTGTTTTTATTGTTTTTTTTTAGAGCAAACAAATATGTTTACGTTATACCAAGTTTGATCGATATTACAAAACGATCATTTTCTTGTCCATGACTCTTTTGAGGACAGCGTATTGAGTCATCTCCTTCTATTTTAGTTGCTATTCGAGTAGTCACTCCCTTTCTAGCCATATCATCTTCCAGACAGTTCGTCGTTTCTATGGAATTCCTCTAGTCTTATAACCATTCACTTATACCTAAAACTTTCTTCACATTTTCCTTATTTAATCATATGGTTTGTCCAAGACTTATCCTTATATTAATAGTTATTTGATCTTCTCTAGGTATGAGCCATTCAATTATTAAAAGGCATTATTGTATTTTTTCTGCATGCAGTTTTCCCCCTTTTTGTTACTTTGTTTTCTTTATTGCTATAATTAAATTAATGACCTGTAAACGTTTGTATATTTTCGCTAGTCATCTTAATTAATTATTATACTAAAACCTCCAGCATATTTTATTTTAGCCTATAAATATTTTTTTCCGAGTACACATTACATGTATAAATCATCGCATATTCATAGATATAATACATTGCAAACATAGGGTCTGGTTTAAAAATTGGCAATCCCTATTTTTGAGCAGATAAAATAATAATTATAGGAAACTAGAGAATGCATTGCATAATGAAATCAAGGAAAGGGAGAGCAAAGTAAAGATGGATGAATAGGGGATCGGACTAACTCAAAAAAATGATTCTGTTTAGTCCGTCAGTTAGATTATCGAAAAATATTGGATACAATCATGTTTCTTGTTTAATCAAATCAATAAAAATTGACGAAGATAAAGCGCGTCAAAGATCATGGAGTGGGGCTTGACACGTCACTTGAAGGTACAAAATGTACTAGCATATGACGTCACACGAGTTTTCGAAGCACTGTATCGTCTTAATTTTTTGTTTAAGTGAAAAAGAAAAAAAAATATATGTGTTAAATTTTTTTGGCAATCTATCTGACGGACTAATTAGTTTTTTTTTGTCCGATCCCCTATTGTATGTGTGAGGACTGATAAGAAAGAAAAAGAAGTGTTTCCCGTAGAATAGTAATAAAGGCATGAAGTGATGATTGGTTTAACGATATCGTAATATAAACTTTTACCACGTATTCAGTACATCATTTAAGAACCCTCAATGTAGGCTAAAGTATACCTCGTTAATCTTTCATCGTGTATAGCAAATAGCAACAGTATTACATCTGAATTATGAGTGAAACTTAAAATAATTTGTATTATAATGATGATAGGCTTTTTCTGGGATTAAGATAATGATAAAATATTTATGGCTCGTCAAATGCTGATCTTGATGTTTTTAGATAACATGCTTTATGATCTTGAGTCATTCCGAGAAAAACAGATTTAGCAGGAAAGTGATAAAATACTTGTGCTTCGTGTTATTTTTAATTGTTTACGTCTTTCCTTGGACTAGATTACGTTGAATTTAGATATTTGTTAACTTATCAATATATTTACGGCTGTTTACCTTGTGCAGATCATTGTCAGTCTGACATTGAAATGCGGTACATAATCTATGGGTGTGGTTGCAGTAAACGTAATACTACCTACATCCTAACTGCGTCATCTCATAAGCTAAAAGCAACCTTAAAAATGCTCAAGGTAGGATTCTAAGTAATACAATAGGTTAAGCATAAACTTAGGAACTACACAAAACATTAGATGATTTCAAATATGAAGTCACCTCCACACATAATAACAATAATGACAACTTTGACATTGATGTAGACGGAAAGTTTCATGTTTCAAGGAAAAAAATAATGGTTTAGGTTTTCTTATGCAAATATTATTACTAGCAAAAAATCTACTCAGCTACTGCCGAATACTTTTGTCTTTACTAAAATCTATTTTTAGTAATTTACACCTGATTTACGTATCTCTTGTATAAAAAGATGATTTCTATTTAGCATAAGTACCTATTACTAGTACTCATCTATGTTTCTCTTTCTTTACAGTCGAACTCGCCCACCAAACATCCATCACGGTGCCAAAAGTCTTCGTAACGTTACCAGAATGCTACGAAACCGTCTCCAAATCTCTGAAATCAGCAAAGATACAAGCCAAAATAATCCTAGTTGATAATCCAAGCAATGCAGTTCCTAATGATGCATCAAGATATTCAGAACTAGCAGAATCGGGTGAAGCTGATTTTGGATTATTAGATAAAATAACTAGGAAAGGAGATGATGTGGCTTGTATACCATTTTCAAGTGGAACTACAGGACTGCCTAAAGGCGTTGAGATTACTTTTGATAATCTACTAGCTGGAATGGAGATTATGCAACGAAAAGAAAACTGTTTCCCGTATATTGCAAATGGCAAGTTTAATTTCTATACTGATAATAATTCTACTGTTAGGGAGTTACTAATTCAACTACAAGTTACAACCCCTGCATATGGATAATTGCTTATTTGTAAAGGTAAACAAGTATCTACGTAAGTGTATATGTACATTTTAAGAATTTGTTTATAATTGTAGACTAAACATTTCAAGGTTTGAGAAAAACTATATGAGTGCATTGAATGCAGAATACGTCTCGTGTCCCAACAGTAAAAGCTGATGCTATACTAATGTTACGTTAATGATGTTCTCTTTCTTACCTCTCTCAAACATTGATTTATTGTTCATATTTCCAGGTGATTTCCAAGACGTTCTCCCTGCATTTCTACCTTTCTTCCACATATACGGCCTCGTGATCGGTCTCATGGGGCATCTCACTAAAGGCTGCAAACTGGTCACTATGGCTAAATTCTCTGCCAGTACATATTTGGACATCTTAAAGACTCAGAAGACTACGTTGCTTTACATCGTACCTCCCGTTGGTAAGTTTGTTTATATTGTCTTTCATCATCATCATCTTCCTGGCCTTTTCCCAATTATTAGGATCGGCTTCCAATCTAACTGGGTCCCGCCGCGTGGTCCGTTTTTTTGGTTGGTGGGAAATCATCAAATGGGGCCGCGGTCTCTTTCGAACAACCCGCAGCCTCAGCAGCCTTAAATGATCATAAATAATTTTTAAGGTTTTTTGATCAAGAGGTCAAGAGGTCTTTCTTGATCACAACTAAATTAGTATGACAAATGCGATGTTTTATGTGTTTAAAAAAATTAAAAAGCAGTTTTTTGTATAGGTATACTTAAACTACACAATAGCAATCACATTAGAATATTCACACATTTTAATAATAATTATATAATTTACATTGTTATCAGTTTTTTTTTGTATAATTTGCTTAAATCTTGTACTAATAGAAAACAAAATATACTTGATGTAAGGTTTTTTTACATACAGATAAGCAGTAGTTTGATATAGACTGTTGTTGTTCTTCCCCTTTTGGTCCCTCGCTATCCTGAAGATTGATCATCAATATTTCTCCTTGTTCTTTGCGATATTAAACAGTATACCTGTAGCACTCGTTGCTTCGGTTCTTAAAATAAAATATTTAAATCATATTTTTCCTTGCAGCGATCCTCCTAGGCAAGCACCCTGACGTGAATGAAGCTCACTATCGTCACGTGAGACACATAATCTGCGGCGCCGCACCATTGGCTGCATCAGACGTTGAAGCTATCTTACAGAAGAGTAAAGTAAGTTTATCAGATATTTATGATCTGGTATGGGTTGCAGGAATCCATTAGACGCGAGACGAACGGGACCGATATATGTGGCGACACTTGGGGAGGCCTATCTATGTCCAGCACTAAACGTCTTTCGGCTGAAATGGTGATGATGATGAAGTGGGACTGGATCAGACACGTCTGGCGCATGTCGAATACATTCTAATCCGCAACATCAAAGTCTCTTAAAACAGTCTACGGCATCGAGGAAGACCTAGATGTAGATGTTGGGATGAATTTGACGGCTAAAGGTGGGATTTGTTGATGCTTAGGATTCTGTTGAATGGAGCAAGAAAAGGGAGATTTGAGGCTACATCGGGATACCACAGGGTGATACTAATAATTATGGGAACGTTTAATCTCATGGTGCTATTATCGGCAAGAATGGAAATTATGTTTTTCCTACTCCTCCGCTATTCTTTTCTGATTAATTTCGTTGCGGGATCCAAGACAGTTAAAATCGTTTCTCTTAGACTTCGTCGGGCTTCATTGTCTCGGCGCTTTTCTTGTGGTCGCCTCTGTTGATTCTGACTTACAGGAGTTACAGTGGTTTGGGAATAGTGTGGTGGGCTTGTCCCAACAAAAACAAAATATCGACAAGAATGCCTCCGATGGGGTTCTTTAGACGAAGTCTCCTGTTTCGATCGCTGGACGTAATCTAGCTACCAGTTGCTTTGCTCCGGTATACTCCGGTTTGATCTAAACGGGTCGATGTCGACCGCTAGAATGCGGTTACTCAATCGACCTATATTATTTACATGTCAAGAGAATGACAATGAATAATAATATCTACACTTAAATGTAGATCATTATGGAGTGAGGAGACCACAGAGAGAAATTGAATTGGAACAAAGAATGTACAAAAATCAAAAAAATCTCATGTATTTACATTTGCACACAATAACTCTAATTATAGAGTCGGGTAAAAACAGCTAATCCCCGTCTCATGTTAGCGCATTATTTATTATTATTACTAAGGCAAAGACTCCCTTCCGTCCTTCCAATTTTCTCCAGCTGGTGCGATTTTACGTCAAATCCTTTGAATAACAGTCCAGCCCATTCTGCAATCTCCTTCTGGGCCTTTGTCGTTTCCTACTTTTTGTTTTTTTTGCCCGATGCTCCTCCGACATGCGGCAGATGTGACAAGTCTAGTTCCAATTCAACCTAGTGCATCATTTACATTGTATCAATTGAATGATTATTTTCTTGACCACCTAAGTGTCCATTGAACTTTTGCCATCTTGTCTTGATGCATTGTTTTATAAGTGGTCTTATCTTTTGTTTTATAAAACAACTTATTGTTATTAATAACCCCAATCAGAATTTATATGAATGCTTTCATTAAATACATGTTTTAGGTCCGTATAGACGCTATCTGCTATATGACTCGTAGATAAGTTAGTCGGAATTTATTAGGTAAGACCTGTCGTAAAAGTTTTAGCTTCGATGATTTGCGATTTAATCACTATCGTTAATAATGCCTACAGTTTAAATAAGGTGTTACTTTTGTTTGTTCGTCTTGAAATCAAAACTGTCAACCTTTGGACTCGTCCCTAATTGCTTGTTAAGGAAAACAACGTTACCAATACCAAATATGTTCTTGTCCTAGTTATTTAAATCAAGATCCATCAACTTTAACTATGGAGACGTGCCTATTACGATAATATGATAGGACAATGTGTTCGTCCTTGTCCTAAAAGCCATGACATAATATTACTGTACCAGTGCTGTGCTTCCTGAATTGGACACTTACAAACATTGAATTTTTAGGAGATTTTGCGAAAATTGTTATAAAGTATTCAAAGAGTGCTTCTTAACGTGAGTCATCATCATCATGAGCCTAGACTTTGTTTGAAAAAAAAAAGGGTTGTGGTCCAATCCCTGAGGTAATCTAGTTTGTCTCACCATTTCAACCTCGATCTTCCTGTTAGCATTCGACAATCTCGTATTTATAATTTTAATTAGGGTATTGATGATATTTCAAATTGGGTGGGCCCAAAATTTGGCGACGAGTTTGGCACTTTCAGTAGCCTCCGTCAACTCCGGTGATATGCAAAGCACTTCGGTACTTCTTGCTAATTACATTCTTGCTTCTAAAACTAACTTGCTTGCATCTTTCTCTTCCAGCACGCTATCGAGTTCAACCAAGGCTTCGGTATGACGGAGACGACGTCACTTGGCACATCCACCTTCAAGGGCACACAGAACGTGAACTTCAATGCCTGCGGAGTACCCATGGCCAGTGTCCAGCTGAAGTTTGCTGACCCCATTACTGGAGAAGCAGTACCTGTTGGACAAGTAAGTAGTTTGAATAAAAATAGAATAGATATGATACTAGGACAAGCAAAGGTTGTCGTAGTAATCTTTAGGGAGAAGACTAGGTATATCCTTGTTTAGCAGTGGAAATATTTTTTCGTAAAAATGGTGATGATTGTGGTTTTCTTCGACAAGAGCTGTTATCTCGCTAAACAATTTGGTTTAAACCAAAACATAATAGCATGGTGCTTTGTTTTGGTTTCTCCATTTAATGGCATAAGAAATGGATATTTAGTTTTTACTAGTTTGAAAGTACAGCTCATTAGTGGTCAATAATTTATATTTTATCGGTCTAATCTTTTCTTAACTAGTTTGGCGTCAATATTTTATCATCAACAAAATATCTGATATTCTATATTTTGTTTCTAGTCCGGAGAAATGTACATCAGGAGCCCCACAATAATGAAAGGATACCACAAAAATCCTAAAGCGACGGAAGAAACTATGACCAAGGACGGTTTCTTCAAGACCGGTGACATGGGCTACTTCCAACCTGGTGTTGGATTATTTATTACTGATAGAATTAAGGAACTTATTAAGGTAAGAAATAACTCAATTATTCGTCATGTGGTTTAAGATGATAAAAAATAAAAAAAATACTACCTACTGCATATTTTTTTTTCGAAAGCCGAAATTTAGTATTCTGCCAGATTTATTTGCCTCTTAGGTCTGTTATTGAGATGTTTGCAGTAAACTGTTTATTTAAACAGTAAAACACACTTAACAGCGCCTCTATGTCCTACAAATAATGGCGGTCTTCGAAGTTCAAGTTCCACTTGCGTGCAACTGATAGTACAACTACATATCTGCTACTGCAGAACAGATAACAATAATTATTTATCAGTGCAATCAACTGGATGCACCGATAATTATTGCTATACAAGTTTAAGTTTTCATATCCTACCAGACCGTCTTCGAAATCCCCAAACTTTACCTACTTAACCAAAGCGAAATTAACCTCCTTTTCTCCATCACCAGGTCAAAGGAATGCAAGTAGCCCCAGCGGAACTAGAAAGCCTTCTACGATCTCACCCGGCAGTGGCAGACGCTGCAGTTATCGGAGTCCCTCACGAATTCTTCGGCGAGGTCCCCAAAGCCTTTATCATCAGAAAGAATGGTTTGAAGATTACTGAAGAAGAGCTACAAGACTTTGTCGCGAGTAAAGTAGCAGTGTATAAGAAGATAGAAAAAGTCATGTTTGTTGATGACATTCCTAAGACAGCGTCCGGAAAGATCTTGAGAAAAGAGTTAAAGAAGATGTATGCGTAGGAGGAATTGATTTGTTAACTCTACTGCTTTTTGTAAGGGTTCAGGAATTAAGAAAGAAAGACTAGGCTAATTGACATGCTATCGAAGATGGCGATAAATGATTTGTCAAAAATGTATTGGCTGATTAAAACTGTAAAAACATCAAACGCTTTGAAAGCCTCGTACTCGTTTTTGCCTTCTGGGTCCGCTTTTGGTGAAAGATTTTAATGGGGGACTTCTAAAGCAAGTTGCCGAAGACACATTCCTCCTGTATTTCCTTCGATCGGTACTAGGTACTGCTTTCGAGAAATATAAAATCTTGCGTGATCTCTTCTTACGAAAAAATCACTTTAGCGTGCCTTTGCGGATCATAGAAAATTCCGAAGGCTCAAGTTCTGATCAAATCTTATTAGTGGAAGAGTTAGCAATTAATATCTATCTGAAGTGCCTTATTGTTGAATAGTAAAAGGTACGTTGTTTATATTGCTAAGATATTGTTGAGTAATTTTTGTAAAGCTATTTCATGTTAAAAGAGGTCGTTCAAAAATGATGTCGTGCTTTACTGTAAATAGGTACTATAAGGCCGGGTAGTGTAAAGCCTGAATTTTTGGTCGTTTGACGGCAGTCCGCTTGCATGCCTTTTTGTAGATACTATAACATTATATAGATTTTATATATACCATCCTTGCAGAATGTGGGTGGTGTGCATTCAGGCGTCATGTTAAGTATGTTATTATAAAAATATTTCTTCTTTGAGTTCCTTTTTAAGGGGTACTATAAAGTGTATTTTTTAGTAAGAGAGGATTTATGAACGACCTCGCGTTGTACATACTTTTAAATATAATTTTAATGAAGAAACATCACAAGAAAAAAAATAACGTCTATATTTATACTCGTAGATTCATCTTCAGATTAAAGTTTTTTCGGAAGATTTAAATTATAATAAAATGAATTGAAATATTACCCAAATGAGCACTCAAGATAACATCTTGAGAGTTGAGACAAACCTCGAATAAAAACCTTCTAACCTTTGAGAATTATTATATTAATCATAAACTGGATTTTAATTGTCTGTTTAAATATTGATCTCAACTAACAAAAGACCCTCAATGCAACTAATAGGTAGGTAATACTACCTATAATTTTCAAAAACGCATTTGTAAAAAAACTGTTTTCATAGTTATCTAGAATCTATCTTAATGAAAAGTGCCTTCCTCTCAAGCGCCGCGCGCAATAACGGGCCCCCCTCCCTCACGCACCGCCTGGTTACGTCATCGCATGAGTCATCGGACCTTGCTCACTAAAACGCTTATCGCTCGAGTTCTGTTATCTCTTATCTCAAACGGTAAACAGTTTCGTGTTTCTGAAGAGCTAGACGATGTATTATTATATAAACAACTCTTTTATAGCTTATTTAGAATTATAAATATCGTATAGTTAGGACAGAACTCGCCGCCACACGACCTGTTGCGTATCTTATTTTGTTTTGGTAAAACTACTGAATCAATTTACACGAAACTTTAGAACTAATATAACAAATGTACAAGTAATACGGTGACAGTGTTTTTTTAGGAGACCTACATACATTATTCTAATAAGATTTTAACTCAACTCCCTCACGGACCGCCTAGTTACGTCATCGCATGCGTCATCTGACCTTGCTCACTAAAACGCTTAATGCTCGAGTTTTATTATCTCTTATCTCAAACGGTAAACAGTTTCTTGTTTCTGAAGAGCTAGACGATGTATTTATTATATAAACAACTCTTATTTTAAAAGACGTATATTGTCATCCCACAGACGACCGGATTTAGGACAGAACTCGCCGCCACTCGACTTGTTGCGTATCTTATTTTGTTTTGGTAAAACTACTGAATCAATTTACACGAAACTTTAGAACTAATATAACAAATGTACAAGTAATCTAATGATAGTGTTTTTTTAGGAGACCTACATACATTATTCTAATAAGATTCCAACTCAAAATTCTTATAAGATTCTTATTGGCGAACTGTCATTTTAGAATTGCGAAATAACCTTGAAATATAAATAAATACGAAATTATTTGCTTCGAATACACGATATAATGAATTATCACTATATTTTATGTTGATAATAATGTTTCCAAGACCATATTTCAATGAAAAGGAGTCAAATTCATATTTTCAATTCGCTCATTCAATGACGACGACGAAATCTTTGTTATGATATTTTGTTGGCTCGAAAACTAATTTTGGGATATGAATTGCCAAGCAAATTATTATCTACAAAGTTGCAATAGGGACTTCTAAACTAATAAACATTTACTTACCAACGTTTCACAAACAAAATCATACACAAAACACAAAAACACTACGACACCCACACTTTACCACACCGTTTTTTGCATCAACTGTCAAACGTCACTATGGCACCTCTCAATATTTTTTTAAAAGTGTTCCAGGTTTATGTTTAGTAATTTATTGGTGCCATACGCAGCTCTAGCTAGTTACCCTTTGGCACAAATTTTGCCAGACAATTTAGAGCCATATTTTAGGTAAAAATAAGGTTTGAATTTGCTGCGCCCGACTGGAACGACGTCGTTCCAGCGGGTCTCAACGGAATTTTCTTAGTGGAACGACGTCGTTCCAGTCGGGCCTGAACGGTTAAGGAAAGTTTATTATCTATCGATAATATGGGTAGGTGCAAAGTACTTTTAATCTAATCGTTTTTATTATTTAATAGTTTATAAGGATTAAACAATTTTTTTAAAATATTTTTTTTATTTGAATTGACCTAAGACGCTTTCAAAACAGGTCATACATCGAAAAATTTAGTTAATGCCATGGCCATTGGCCCATGAAATGAGCTACGGAAGAGAACTGTAGTTACCGCCACCGGCATAGGTGTCAGGGTTAGCAAGCTCCGGGGCTGCGGTTTGTTCGAAAGAGATACCGCGGCCCCGGACAAAGGGCTAAGAAGGGACATGGGTGGCTTTAAGTCAGTAGAAGTATGACACTCCCTGCTCGGCCCTGAGCGGGAGGAGACTTTTGATGATTTCCCACCACAGAAAAAAAGATTTAGCAGGCTGCCATCAAGGCCGTCTATTGAAGTGCCGGTGGCGGCCAGAGTCCTAGAGTGAAGACCATGTATCGACCAGCGTATTGTGATACTCTTCTAGCTACATGATATCGTTACCCAGTGGACTGGGCAAACTGCATGTGGAAGACTGAGGACTACGTGTTGGCGCAGTTGATGGTGAAATCTGAGGAATCTATGTATAATACTAATTTGATAGTAGTTACCTATGATACTTATAATCATTTATTTACTACTACTGACTACTTATATATTTTGCTATTACATAGTAACAAAGCATTAACCTTGGAAGATCGTCGAAACTGAACCTTTTATTTTACGCCTACGGGCTACGTGTGTGTGATGACTAAGCACCCTCAATGTGTCATCCACCGTCCGGCTCAGCGGAGGGGTCTGCCAGACTTCTACTGACTAAAAACACACGCTCCTCGTCAGTTCTAGTTGGAGTGCAGGATCAATCGTCATTTAACCTAGCTTATGGTTAGTAATTCGCGACCAACATCATTATCCTGCTCTTATCAAAATTTAGTCGGCGCAGCATATCTTCTTCTTTTATACCAACTTGTGTTTTACTTAGGTACCTACTCGTAATCTCAGCAGTCACTGATTCGCGACCTTCACTCAACAATAAATCCGATTTGAGAAAAGTGTACCTACTTATCCTATTTTTTGGCATTGACTCTGTACTTCAAATTAAAGAACCGGAGGTTCCAACTGTATTTAGATATCAGTAATTACCTACATACCTATCTACTTCATAACAACGAACTTTGACCACATACCTGCGTCACTGATAAAACTCAATATAATTGGCCTTAATTGATCAGAGCGATAAAAGTTCATGAACACAATAGTTTTGATAACAGTATTTTGTCAACACCAAAACTATCGTTGTTAGTAGCGCCATCTAGTAGTTCGGGTGGTAAACACTGTTGTAAGCTTCTGTGACTGTGGACTAGATGTCGCTAGTATGTGATTAATGTACAGAATCAGTCAGTTTCGGTTTCGGGTGGCATATTGTGATGATGTGCTGGCGGTACAGTACATCATCACAATCATGCTACCCGAAACTGATTTCCCAATTAACATTGAACCTAATGCTGTAGCGATACAGTTTAAAATCTATTATAGAATCTTAACAGCTTGGTGTGCTGTCGTCGTTACAAATAGTCGTGTCGGACGACTCGGACGTCGGTAAACAAACAAATAAAATTAATGAGTTTGTTTTGTGGTACGATTTTTTTTGATGTAGCTCACAATTTTATTATTCATCATCAATTAGTTACCTACCTACCTACCTATTCAATTTGTTGATATGAAATGAACATTTTTATAAAATGGTTGTAAAACTCACTTTTAATTTTTTTTGCCTTGGAAAATCGCAGCCCCGACAGGAAAAATAACTGCCTAACATATTTTAAAACGAGATGAGGTCGGAGGGTGAACTCACATTAGGTACCATTGAACCTACTGACATATACCAACTAATAAATCAAAAGCAACACTGGTAAGACAATCATGTTCTCCAGTAGTGATCTTAACACCCACCTACATGTTCGACTTGTAGGCTGTTGCTGATAGCGTCAGCTGATATTAAAGCTAACATGTCCATCAAGTGCACCACTGATGATTCTCCTCGCCGCTTTATCAAGGTTCAAACTCCATTACCAAATGGCGTGTCGTAATGTGCCCAGCAAATTGTAAACAACACAGAATATTATAATTGTATGAAGTTTTAGATAGTACCAACGTGCGATCATGCGATGTACGCACGACGACCAACCAAACTATGCAGAATGTGAGAGTGAGAGCGCGGAGCTTGGCACAAGCAAAGGGAGACTTATGTATACCTGCCGTGGTTCAGGGAGTCACTGGTGAGGGTAGCAAATAGACTAGCAGGATCTGAGTGAGATTTATCGCTACGTGTAGTAAAAATATACATTTATAACGTTAATTTTATACTTTTGGTGACATCAGCAATATACAAACAGCACACAATCTTGTTTGAATCGGGAATAGGTTCATTTACTTTGCGAGTTTATCACAATTATCTCCATCACCAATTTCACGCAAGCACTCCATTTCTTCCTACTCCGTGGCACATAGTGATTACATGACAAACTTCACGCACAACTATGCGTACATGTGGCCAACGTCGTGCGTAAACTATCGAAACACAGAACCGGTGGGCTGTGTTTCAACTACAGACACCGTGTGACACCAGTTTGAGTTTATAATTAGAAGTATTGAAATGGTGTTCCAGAGACTAGACACGCCTTATCAGGTTCAAAGGTTTGATGTAGATGCGTTAGGGGAAACATATGATTGAGATTAATAAAGATGATTCCGTGCTTCAGAAGGCACGTATAAGCCGGTGGTCCCGGCCGCCAAACGGCGGTCATCAAACCATGTCAGATTTAATTTCGATTAAATTTGTAAGCATGGCGATACATCAAGCTCATTTCCAGTATAACACAGCTTCATTCACTTTATATAGATTTCCCGCACAAAATAAATCCGTATCAGACTGGTTTTGAATAGCTTTATTGGTCGTCATCGTCATTTCAGCCAAAAGACGTCCACTGCTGGATATAGGCCTCCCCAGAAGTCGCCGTAAGTTTTATTTTTTATTAATTTATTGATTTGTACACATACTTACATTTGTTGTGACAGGTAAGACCCAAGTTAACAAATGTAGTCATTAATTACAGTCCCAAATAACACAGTTATACAGTGGATAACATACTTAGTGTCTCCCTCTGGAATACCGCCAAGGAACAAGAAAATAATATGTTCAAACGCCGAGACACACTATTCAGTATTCTCATTGCACGAATCACAGGCGCAAACTTTAATAAGTTTGTACGCGTTGCCGAATCTCTAAACAGCCCCTCTCTAACCCAACCGTAGCCTCCTGTCTGAAACGAGTAATCCCAACGATTCTAATATTTGCGGATTATTTAATATTCCTCGAAAAACCATAAAAACATATTTAGCAAGAGCTAGGTTGCGCCTTACCTCCAACTTACAGTACCCAACCATATTACAAAGAGAGTTGGATACATAAGCGGGTAGAAAGGGTAGAGTCCGAACCGCTCGTGGTGCGAAACGACGAAAGACCCACTACAAACTGCCTCAAATACAGGTATCGGGTAAATTTATTTTGCATTTTTTCTAGCATCTGAGAATACTTCACCTCATAAGTTGGACGAAAAGATACCACGCAACTTCCCAAACGCTGCCCAGCCGAGTCGGATTCAACGATTAACCTCTTTCTCTAGACCTACTCAACTGGACCGTTTGTTCCAGGTAGACATAATCGTCCACAACTTCGAGTGTAGAGTCTCCGATCTTGATAGGAGTGGGTGTTACATGAACATTCAACATAACCTTGGTTTTGTCCATGTTCATTTTAAGACCCACTCTTTCGGAAGCTCTACTGAGGTCATCGAGCATTGTACTGAGGTCTTCCATGGCCTCAGCCATAACCACTATATCGTCAGCAAACTGAAGGTGAGTGATGTACTCGCCGTCGGTTGAAGTTGATGACAAGTCCTCTCCAATCCAGAACCTTGAAAACTTTTTCGAGTGCAGCGGTGAACTGTTTCGGAGATATGACTTCTCCCTGTCTCACACCGCGCTGCAGAAGGATAGGTTCCGAGGTCTAGTCCTGAAGTTGGACTGACATGGTGGCGTTTTCGTACAAACACTTCAACACCTCGATGTAGCGATATACAATTTGGCACCGTTGTACGTTGGAGAGACTGCAGTACAGCCCAAGTCTCGATCAAATCGAAGGCCTTCTCGTAGTCCACAAACGCTAAACAGAGAGGCAGTTTATACTCTTCGGTCTTCTGTATAACCTGCCGCAGCGTATGAAGGTATGTGGTCTACGGTAATAAAGCCTTTTCGGAATCCGGAATCTTTTCGGAATTGGTCGTCAAGCGTACCAAGAACCGAAGGACCAACCAACATTAAAAATAAATAATCCAATATAAAAATGTGGGTCCTTATGTTATTTGATAAGACGTTTCATGGATTAGAAAGAAGAAGACCAAATCACTTTTTAACCGACTTCTAAAAAAAGGAGGTTCTCAATTCGGACGTTTATGTAAAAAGCCAAAAATAAATAACGATTTCAGTGATAAAATGAGAACAAGGTCCCGTAATTGTATCCGAAAATGGAAAACTGAAAACTAAAATTTTAATTGCAGTCGGGGGATCTGTAAAGAAATGTTCCACCGAACTGTCCCCCGACTGCAATTAAAATTTTAGCTTTCAGTTTTCTTTTGGGGCTTGGGAAATTAGCAAATGACTCCTCCCGCTCTGGGCAGAGCGGTAGGAGGCAGTGTCAGACTTCTACTGACTAAAAAACCACCCATGTTTCTTCTTAGCCCTTTGTGCCGAGGCTGCGGTATCTCTTTCGAACAACCCGCAGCCCCGACGGGATCATGATAGGTCTGTGATAACATTCTGTTGATTGGATTCCATTCGTTTCCCAACTTGATGACACAGTGTTATCGTGTTGTTGATTCATTCCGTGTTGAGATGAAGTATATTTTTATGGAAATTAACCTGTTATGGAATGAGTGGGTGAAGTTTGTTATGATCGAGATCACTATGAAGCAAGTTCTTGTTTTGATGTATCAGTAGGAGCATACGAGAATACGATTCCGAGATACATATACATTTTTGCTGTTTTAAAACAGGGTAGTTGACAAAAAAAAAATTGAATTAGTCCGTCAGATAGATTTCCCAAAAATATTGGACACATATTTTTTGTTTTATAATGTTAAAAACTCGTATGACGTATTGATACGATATTGTAAGACATTAGTATGACATTTTTACCGGTGAGTGACGTCACAACCCCTCACTTAAATCTTTGACGCGTTTTAATAATTTGATAAAACAAAAAATACGTACAGACGGACTTATTAGAATCATTATTTTTTAGTCACGAAACATCCCTATTATATAGCATTTATTGGATGTTGTTTTTTTCCAGAATTTTCGGTTGTACACACGGCTACACATCAAGCTATACAAAACCAGTTAATCTTGGCCTCACTTTACTAGATCTTTTCGCACAATGAACGATCAGATTATACTGGTTTTGTTTACCTTGATGTGTAGCCGTGTGTACCTATATCATTTCTTTACGATTAAAAAAATAAGGCTAAATAATTCAAACATCGGTCGTTGGGTCGTGGTAGGGGCTGTAGTAGGGGCAACAAAAAACAAACGCGTACTATAAAAAACCTTTCAGATTCTTAATTAATCTCTCTCGGTCTGCAAGTAAAGCTTAACAATGTAAAAACTTATAGGTTTTTTACTACAAATAAATAATTAATAATGATGTAGGTACCCAAATTGTTCTATTCAAACACACACCCACGAAACACCAACTGCTGTCTATTTTTAGGCTTGCACCACACTTGTAAGTAAATAAATGCACCGTGTAAACACGTTTTTAGATACCCAGCGATAATGAACTATCTCTAATTAATTAGTACAGTACCAGCCCCACGTCATAATAGTTAAACTTACTTTAGTCAAGTTTAGTCAATAACCATCAGTCCATCACTACCATCCAGTAGACAACTCGAGTTCGCCGCGTACGGGCGTCGCGGTTTTTCTGTCCAACGAAATTAAATATTTATTTAAACTTCTCTTTCGTGAGTGTGTTTAGGTGTTTAAACAGTGATTACATGTTTTGAAATAGGTAATCGTTACGTAATTAATGCTAATTATGTAGATGATATGGGTATTGTGTGGAAACTTTGAAATGAATTTTCTGTTTCAACTTGTGACCGCTACGCAAAGTTGTGTGTCGCTTAGTAACGTAACTCGAACTAGTGGTTGATAGTCAAAACATTAGATTTTATCGTCGTAATGTCATTGCAAATGGCAAATAGATAAGTCTAAGCGTTATCACTTCCGCAGTGCAATGTTTTGAACTTTGACGTCATAATCTGCACTAGAGTTATTTTCCTCAGAAGTAAAATTGAAAAATTGAAAAAGTTGGATATTAACCATCTATAAAAATAAATAAAATTTTGACTGAATAAGAGCTAGGGCTCCGTGCAAAAAATAAATAAACTCAATTACTAAGAAAATCCTTAAAAAACAATGAAGTAGTATTTTTATAAAAGCAATAATAATTTTACGAGAAAGAAGGTCGCGGGCAACAGCTAGTAAATGCCTCTAAACTACGTTGCTACATAACCAGTGTTGTGACTCGCAAATAGAAACACAATAAACATTACCACATGGAGGTCAACGACACGACACGACATACATACAACTGCGTTACGGCCCCCCGGCTTTACCCGCGTGAATTTCGGCAGTTATTGACCCATGGAAACGTACTACTTGGATAAAAAGTATCCCATCTGTTAATCCAGGTTATTAACTATCTGTGTGCTAAAAAATTCTATCCAAATCCGTTCAGTAGGTTTAGTGTGAAAGAGTGACAAACATTCATTTATACTCCCTCTCAAACTTTCGTAATTATAAAAGTAGTGAAAAGTAAGATAAGATATCTGCATAGCTACATAACACACAAAGAATGCAATTTCATATTTTTAATGTCTTCTAACATAACATCATGCTTGTAATTCCCGAAGGGTAAGGCAGAAGTGTAACCGCATTTCGCCAGTTATGTTTATCGAACCACAAAAACAAAGTTTGTTGTATCCCGATGTTTAGATACAACTAGCGACCGGCCGCGGCTTCGCACGGGTGCAATGTAGTACAAAAATAAACCTTCCTCTTGAATTACTTTATCTATTGCTGAAAACTGCATTCAAATCCGGTACATAGTTTAAAAGAACTAACTAAGCGACCTTGTTCAATACTGTCAGTGAAATTATGTAAAGAAGAAGAAAATGTCGCTTCAATAAAATTATTTCAAAAGCAATAAAATTATTCCATAGTTATTAAATAATATTTTATTTGTAAATATATTGCATAGGTTGATAAACCTTGCTGATATTTAATATCTTTTTAAAACCTAGATTAGAAGCTAGATCAATTTATGATAACTTTATTGGGCACTAGATTAGTATTAGATACTAAAATAGGAGCGAAAGTGGCACGAACGCCATGTGGGCATTGTTATATTTTTACGACACAGAGCCTGAACAAAATATGTATGAACTAATTAAAAAAATGATCTATATTATCGCGGGGTAATTGCGTACCAAAAAGGGATATTTGAAGGCGGTGGGTCGATATGCCAGCTTCCATACAAAAAGGTTCAAACCGCTTTGTATAGTTTTCCCGTACGGAGACCAAATCCGCATCAAACTGATCATATAGCTTGATTGGCCGTCATTCGTACTTTGTGGTCTTTCAAAAACCAATAAGTAGTTCGAGATATAGTCATTGAGGTCATCCAATAAAGGCATGACAGTTAAGGATGACCCCAATAACATGGTAAATCCCCAAACACTTTCCGAATGAGCAATGTTGTACAATAATTTTCATTTGGAAAAAATAGAACAGGAGTACTATCTGAACTATGTAGTTTAGTTGTTGGAGATTTGCCTTCATACCATGGAACATCTAAAACCATGGCTTAAAGTCAGAATGTCAGTCATGGCTAAATAGACTTAATCAGCAGTCGGTGAAGCGACCAATGATGTTGATGGCGATAATGATGAACGATGCAATCGATGGAATTATGTCTACTTACCACAAATCATCGAATTTCTTGATGCAATAAAAGATAAAGGTTGACTGGTAGAAAATGTCAGTAGCTAGAGCTACTAAGTCCGTCTATATACATATTGTGTGCTTAAAGATTTAAATAAATAAAGAATCGATTGGCATTACAAATGTTGCAATTTTATTAGGAACATGCTAAACATAATTATAGTATGTGCAATAGTGTTTAACAATATCAGGATGTTTGACTTTTATATTGCGAGAAAGATAACAAAGGTTTAAAATATTATCGTTACTGCAGTCATTTTATCACATCTCATGATATGCTATACTCACTATATTTAATCGTTCTCATGAACACAGAAGTTCTGTAGTCATAGGACCAACTGAAATGATCGTCATCCGATCATTGTCCGGGTCCCAATTTATTTGGGGCCGGCATAATTCTACCCTCTTATTCATTCATACGATTTTGGTTCTTTTAACATAACTGACAGATTTGTTGCTGGGGAGTTTGTTCCGCCACTTCTTCTCTCCAGCTAAAACACTAGGAAGTGTCGAAGGGTGGGCGTATTGGGGGACTGTCTCTTGTAAAAAGTAAAGTAAAGTAAATTTTTGACGTTCGAAAAGTGCTGATTATCAGCCTAGTTTGAATAAATGACTTTTGATTTTGAAACTTACATTTCTATTCTGGTAGATCTATATGATTTGAATTCACTTCCTCCAAAGTCATATCAAATGATATGACTCAAACAACTTGACTTACGCTTTTTTAAACTACTCATTCTGAATACTTGATTAACGTACAAGTTTTTCTATCTTTATAGGTTGGCAATTCTTAAACATAATATTTGTAAAACAAAGTTCTTCATGCATGAGTCTTCCTTAAAGTTTTGAGTGTATGTTGTTCTAATTCATGAATTACTTACACTACACGTCTTAAGAATGCACTAATAACTTTAGACTTGCTGTAGTAAACATGAAGTTATTTGGACATATGCAATGGACATATGTATATTATAATCTTTTATAAAATGCCTTTGCAAGTTCCTTTGTTTGAATGAACGTGTTTATTTTTATTATAAAATGTATTTATAACCGTATGTTACCAAACCGTTCACTTTGTTTCTACAACACTTACAACTTCTTTGTTGCATGTATTGTTTAGTACTCATTCAAAATTAGTTACCTACACAACTGCTTTACCTATATAATATTTATAATGTTTACGTTACTGCATTATACAATGTTATTTCTAACTTTGCTATCTCCTGAATCTAGGTTAATGTTAACTGTTATAAATTTTGCGTTATCAGTCAAATACTTCAAAACCAAATAAAACAACTAAGTATAAGTACTCTGGATTGGTCAAAATTCATAAGGAATCTCAAATACTGTATCGTATCATTCTTGCCCTTATCCCAATTATTTTGGAGTCGTCGCTGCATGTCTTCTTCCGAATTTCTTTATCAGTCATCTTGTCAGAAACCTCCTTTCTTGCCATATGATCCTTCCATCGTTTCTTTGTTCTTCCTTTACTCTTATACCCATCCACATTCGTACTCAAAACTTTCTTCACGAAATACTACGAAATACTACTTCCTAAGATATTTTTTTGTCAGTATCCTCTCTGTTCTTTCAATCAACGCATGCCCCTGATATCATCCTGACAAAATAATTAACAAATACAAAAATCATTAATACGTACTTTTTATAACCGTCAATTTTAAATGTCAACGCATACAACATACCGTCATACATTCAGCTATAAAAAACTAGTACCAGTCTATTTATAAAATGAACGCTCATCCGATAATCGTAAAACGCAGTATAATCGAAGTGACTCAAGTGTAGCAAAACCTAGATGAATTCAGAAGATGAACTACCGAGATGAGGAAGGATGTAGTTGTAACATCAGATGATGATGAGAGTTATCCATTTTGAAATAGACCAACATAACCATGAACCATTTGTGAGTGTGAAGGAGACAGTACGAGAGAATGGAGTAGAATTAGAAACATATAAGTAAGTAATATAGAATAAGATAAGGTAGAAGAAGAATTTATTGGTGCACAGTCGTGCAGGACCGATCACCAATTACTTCCTATGCGTGATAAGTGAGTGATAATAAGTAATAATAACTCATCATTGTGCGTTTGTTTCTTTTTAATTTCAACCTTCTGTATATTATTTTAAAAAATTATATTGAACCATCCTTCTCATCGCAACATTCCTTTCTGCGTGTACCGAAAAAGGTCACGGTCATCGACTGAAGTAAACAATATACTTACAGTACCGTCCGCAGAATACGGGGTTTGGACGTGGAGTTGCGGAGTGCGAACACCAAGCGAACACCCATCACCCAGATAATATAAGTACAATACCACGAGCTACGTTTGTTTTAGAGTATATAAAGCATTAGTTTTTTATTACAAAGTTACGAAGCAGCGACGTGCTGCAAATTGCAACAATTGAAGGTAGATAAAATGCTGCATTTACATACTGGTACAATTAGTTTTTTAAAACAAAGAGACCTTGATACAATCTTCAATGTAGCAAGAAGACACTCTTATCTACTGCGTTAAAGAATCTTTCACTATCTTTTAGCTCTGTTTGTATGTATTTTATTTTGGTTGTATAAGTCCAATCTTGGTTTTCCCATTTATAAAATGCACAACACCAGAAAATGATAACAGCTTTGAGTTGTGTAACTCTGTGATAACGAGATTTATAGTTATTATATTATTCAGTGATACTGATAACTCGCAGCAGTATGCAGAGATGATGCAGTCACATAATACAATGTCACGCACATACTAGTCTTTCAAGTTCACAATGTCCTCAGGGCCGCGGAGTAAAATAAGTAACATACTCATAACCGTAATGCCATTCAATTTGACAATTGAACGAACGGGTAGGTTATATAGCAATGGGAATATGAGGTCTTTGAAATGGCAAGTGATGTGGAGGAATGAGGTAAACGTCGTTAGGAATATTTTGAGTATGAATTTTAATGCCTGTATGAATTAGAGGAAGAACAACGAAACGATGGATGAACCGTGTAAGAATGATATGATGAGATTACGAGTAAAAGCGAAGTATGAAAGAAAAAGACGTATTTTGGCGGATCCCAAACGATATTGGAATAAGGGAAGGATAATGATGATAAAACCATAGACAATAGGGGATCGGACTGGGTCAAAATAATATAATTCTGTTTAGTCCGTAAGTTAGATTATCGAAAAAAATTGAATACCTACGTGTTTTTTATTTTAGCAAATCAATAAAAAATGACGAAGATAAAACGCGTCAAAGATCTTGGAGTGGGGCTTGAAACGTCACTTGTGTCGTCAAAATGTACTATCATATGACGTCACACGAGTTTTCGAAGCACTGTATCGTCTTCATTTTAAGTTTACGTGAAAAAAGAAAAAATACGTGTCCAATAATTTTTGGAAATCTACCTGACGGACTAATTAGTTTTTTTTTGTCCGATCCCCTATTGCGTTCAAAATCCTGCAGATTATGATTGAAAATTGTTAATCAATTTCCGGTTCTGCTTCTGTACATAGTATTTAATTCGTACATAGTGGAATCTGTGGTGTTATCGGTTTAGTTAAATGAATGTCATTCAGAAGCAGGCCAATATCTCCGTAACGTTTTTTGTTGCATTTGTTATAAATGACACACATTTAATTTTATACCTTGGGCAATAATTCTAGATTCAGCCATAATTGTTCAATTACCAAAGAACCGTTGTTTTTCAACCATTAGATAAAACATTGAAAATTGACTGCATCGTTAATGTCAATGTTTTGCATCATTAATTCATTACCGCTATCTTAACTTTGGTATCGTTGGTTTGATATTTATCAGACGACTATTATTTCATTAAAATGTCATTTACAATATAGTAACTATAATTTAAATTATCATTTCATTCGAAACCCATGTCGAACACCTCTGAATAATCCTTCTGGGATTACAGGCGTGCTAAAAATATTCACCTAAACTAATAGATCTGGTATCATATAAGTGGTGTGAATAGTCGGCTAAATTTTTCCAAAACCATACCCACAACAGAAAATTGCATACCTATTATTATGATGCATGCTTATATCCGCTTCTTCACAAATAGCAACATGCAACATTACAAAAAAATAACAAACTGCATCAATATCTAGATCTCAATTAGCTGCTAGCAATTGGTCACGACTTGCGATTACTGTAATAACTGACTTCCTTTTGTTGTCTTTAACAAAACGAGTATTGTCTCCATTTGTGTGATGTTTCATGTTCCACGTAGGTATAGTTATTAATATAATCATAATTATATCAAATTATTAAACAACATCATTGATTAAATTATCATAATGGCCTTTTCTTTATCTCGAACCACTTGTATTTGTTTTACGATAAATTAAAATTTATTGATTTATTTAATACTTTAAACACAGATCCTTAGGCATTTTCTATTAGTAAATCTTTGGGTGATGAACAGACAAACATTGTAAGTTAGCGATCACTCAACTACCATTATTTTCAAAAAAACAATTCAAGAAAATTCTTCTAAAATTGCTTTTCCTTATGTAATATTTGTATCAACACGAGTTCTGTTGAGAGCTCGTTTACAACTCATTCGTATAGAAATTGGCAATAGTTCAACTACTTTGCCCCATCAAATATTGCTAAAATTCTTATACGATTTATCATCATTCACATTTCCTATATTATACTCGTACATTTGATGGATTTTGGATTGTCTGGACGATCATTCTTCAAGCAGCAGTTTAATAACCAATCGTTAGACTTTATACCCAAACAAAGATCAACCTTCATTTCTCTACTCAACTGATACTAAATCGCTATCAGCGATTCAAAATATACCCATATCAGCTACTATATACATCATTATATCATTTTCAAACTTTCAGTCTTCGATGAGTGCAATACAGAGTGGGACAATGGTAGCCAAAAATTTATTCACGGTGACGAGAACTTTAAATTCAGTGAAACAAAGTTCAAAATATGCAAGTGTTGTGATCAGAAAACACAGTGTATGGACTGAGGACCGAGTGATCAAGTCGCCGTACAAGGATGTTGAAATTCCGAATTATACGTTGTATGATTATGTTTGGCAGAATCTTGATAAATGGCCCGAGAGAACAGCTTCTGTGAGTATATTTGTTTTTTAAATTTTCTACTTAATAATTTGTTTAACCACAGAATCAATATTAATTTATAATTCCACGTCTGAAACTGTATGATTGATCATTACATCTTTATTATTATCTTCTTGCTCTCTTACTTTTGCAGTGACCTTGCCCCGTGTTTTTCTTCCATTCCTATAATTATTTTGTTTTTTTGTTAGCCTATATTGTCCCACTGCTGGGCAAAGGCCTCCCCCATTGTCTTCATATTATTATACTTCTATTTTTGACATCATTTCTCACACATTCCAGTCTTCTTTCCTTTTGTCTTCCTCTGCGTCTGTATCGGTAAAAACTTACAGTCTTTCAATCTCTTGTTCAAGAAACGCATGTTGCGTTTCTTGAACAATGACTCCTCCAGATTACTTTTTCTTTCTAACAGTTTAAGCCTTCTCATATTTGGTATTATATTTATTTTAGTAGACGGTAGAGTTTCTTACCAGTCATAAACAAAGATCACTTTAATCAAGCAATTTTGACTATTCAGTTTTTATTCTGAACGTCCTCGATCAAACTTGACAGATAAACTTGAACCAATAGAACTAGATTATCACCAGCATATCAACAGCATTGAGGCTGTTAAGAAGTTTGATAAGGCACCTGTTGTTTGTCAATCTTTGACCCTACACGTGGATATGTAAATACGGTGACTATTAACAACAGCACGGTACTTACTTAATGTCAATATATTTGTAAATAATATTAAACACTTGTAGGAACGCACACATAAAAATGATGGTAATTACTTAAAGTCAGTGGTCGTCTAGACATAATTTGTTTTGTACATTATGTTCCTATAGGTACCTTACTTACTTTGTGTTGTTATCTTGATAAACTTTACTTTTCTATATTTTATTCGGCCTACTAACATTTTGTACAAATTAATAAAAATAAATTGAAATATCTTAATGCTCAACTCAAACCGAGGTCAATGACGTTTTGGTGCATAACAACACAGCTATGTGGGTTACCATTATCGAACAACAATGATCTTGCAGGATTGATATTATCATTATCATAATCATCAAAATATGCCAGATAAAGTACTCGTACATATCACTTAGATTAGTGATAGCAGACCGTGTGTTGATATCAGGATGACAGAAAAACTGATATTTTTCCACTCGATGTAGGTAACCCCTTGAAACTTTAGTTGTCATTGTTGTTGTTTTTATTGAAGTAGGTACTTACCTTACTTACATAATATTCGTCAGACTACCGAATAATTTGACGATTTGAGCGATTTGCTGCTGAACTGCGTTTCGAGGGTTAGATACCCGTATGGAACAAATATTAATTTGTATGGCCTCTAGAGGTTCTAGTGTATCTGAGTTTTATAATTATGTTTGTTGACGGTTTGGTCTTCCCTTATCTACTGTTTTACCTCCCACATTCATAGTCATGAACAGTATAATAACCAGAATAATGTATCATTACAGGTCTGTGCTGTAACAGGCAGAGGGTATACCTACGAGCAGGCATTCAAGCTGTCCAACAGATTTGCTGCCAACCTCAGGACAAAGTTCAACATTGAAGATGGCGATACTGTCGCGGTCATGCTGCCCAATGTACCGGACTATCCCCTGGTTAGTCTGGGTGTATTGGCGGCTGGAGGAGTGATTACCAGCATCAACCCTATTTATACTGCTCGTAAGTGTTTTTTTCGTCGATCTAGGTAATCTATTAATCTCCACAGCTTGATGGTAAGAGAAAGTATTGATAAGTGTCATTCGCTTTAAAAAAAATTGGTTGTCTGTAAAGTCGGTTTACGGACGATAGTGTAATGTGACAACGCCATAACAAAACACTGAACGTAACGGGACAATGACTCATCCTTTTTCGTGCATGCAGCCGGCGTTCATCATTCTCAAAAGGTTTGGTCTATGTAAGCTTTTCTCTAGCTCAAAAGTCAAATTCATTTCTGAATGCCTAAGAATATAATTATACCAACAACACAACAAACAACAACAACAACACAACAAATAGATTGGAGAAGCCTGTGTCCGAGAATACTTTTATAGGTTGATAGTAATCTCGAAAAGATCTAATGCCTAGAAATATGTATGTAGACGACGCTAAATATAAAATAAACAATACAGTGTTGCTTCCCACGATCTTTTTATTGACATGATAAGGAAAATGCATACACTTTATGTGATAATTTTATATCTCTTACATAAATCCGCAATTATGACAACACTCGTGACAATATTATATGCAGTATTTATTGTCCTTTCAAGGACTATTGAAAACCTCAACAACTACACCGGTAAAAGAGAGAAGAGATCTTTGTTCTATTGTAAAACAATAAAGGGGGGCACATCACAACACCGATGGTTATGAGCAAATAGCAAAGCTTATATCCTGCAGTTTTCTGCAACAGGCTAATGATAATAAAGTGTGAAAGGTAATAAAGATAGATAAATGAATGGATAATTTTATATTCCTTTTATAAAAAATCTGCGGGAACATAACCTAAAAATAAAAAAACGTGCAAATATAAAATGTAAATAAAAAACATGTCTCATTTACTTTCAGACGAAATACAGCGCCAACTAAAGATGTCTGAAGCGAAAATTATAGTAACATTACCAGAGATTGTGCCAGCTATAAGAGAAGCTTTCAAGATCTCCAAGATAAACATTCCAATAGTCGTAGTTAAAACTAATGGCAATCCTGCACCTGAAGGAACTGCTCTGTTCAATGAACTGAGTGAAGATATACACACTGATAAATCTGTGTTGAAGCAAGTCAGGAGAAATGCCAACGATATATGCTTTCTGCCATACTCCAGTGGTACTACGGGGTTACCGAAAGGTGTGGAGCTATCGCATAGGAATATTATCGCTAACTGTCAGCAGATTAATGAACCAGCGATTGCGATGCACAATGAAACCACAGGTGAGTTGGTGGTATTATCCTTACATTAGTTTTCAGTTTATTGCCATTTTATGCCAACGTCTTAGTGTTTTTCGTTTGATTTATAACTAAACCAGCAACATTGTATGCCAATTCTTCGCCTCTGGCCAAGATAAACGCCAACCCTTGGGTGACGGCAAGCGTCAACTTGGCCCGCTGAAATTTCTTAAAAAATGCTCTGTACACTCGGATCCTATAGCCTTTATGCAATTTTATAACAATTGATAATTTAGCGTTACACTTATGTACTAAGAACCATCGCTTTTGCTAAATTATCAAATTCATCTGCTTGAATGACTGTATCAAGATCTGTCGCTACCACAACCTCATTATCAATAGCAGCAAACGATGCCTTATCATCTTCATCGCCCTACCCTTGTCTCATGTTACTTGGGGTCGGCGCAACACGTTTATTTCTTCCATTCTCCTTGTCAACTGTCATGTTATCATTGACTGTTTGTTCCTTCATACGAGTATCATTCCTCACGCCATCCATCCATCGTAAGCCATAAGATCATTATAGTAATTCTAGGTCTCGAATTACATATCTCTCAATGGTTTCTTTCCAGCCACTCACCAGGACTCAGTGATGGGCGTGTTGCCGTTTTTCCACATATATGCGGCAACAGTTCTCATGTTCCACAAGCTGTCCGTCGGAGCTAAGCTGGTGGCTTTGGCCAAGTTCCAGTCAGAGACCTTCCTGCAGACCTTGGAGAAGCAAAAGACAAACGTTCTGTTTGTGGCACCACCTATAAGTAAGTTTTCATCATCTGCCTTCCTTTTTCCGCCACCTGGGTCTGCTTCCAGTCTAACTTGACGCAGCTGAATACCAGTATTTTACAGGGAGCGACTGCTTATTTGACCTCCATAAGTCAGTTCGTACTGGGTAATACAATACCCTTTGGTAAGACCGGTTGTCAGACTTTCAAGCAGTGGACAACTTGTAACGACTACCAAAGATCCCCCGTTATGGCAGCGGGGAATTAATAGTTGACGGCACGATTGGCGTAGTGGCTGAGCGATTGGACTACTGCGCTGCGTGTCGCGGGTTCGATCCCCGCACGGAAGGCAAGCAACGGCCTAACGTGCTTTCCGAAGCATGGAGGAAACTTGACATGTACTGGATGGTCACCCACCCACGGACCAACCTAGGCAAGCACGGCTTAACCTAAAGGTCGATCCGTACTGCAGTTATTATACTTACCTTGAGTACCTACATATAAGTATTATCTGTCAGTAATTCTGGTTATCATGTTCACCTCCTGTAGGCTTTCAGTGTGATTGGTGATATGATAGACTACAGAGTTACCGAATGCAGATAAGTAGTCGTAAATGGTATTAAAAAGTCGTATGATGATAATACTTATGACATAAAATAAAGATAGTGACATAACTAAAAAAGATTGTAGAGTAAAATATTATTGTTTGCTATCGTATAATTAATATATTGCGTAATTTTGTTTTCGATAAGAGGGAGGTTTTTGAAAAACAAAGTGACATTCTAGTAAAGGAAAAGACAAAAAATATTACTAATAAATACTGGAGATTAGATCAAACTAAATACTTATGCCAATCCTATTGAAAGTCATTGAATTCTAAACGCTTTGAAAGCGATTGCTAACTGTCGAGCTTAAAAAACATATATTGAATTGATAAGAAACGAATCGATGGATATCATAAAACGAATACATAATGTCAATAATTGAACACAAAATAGCTATCTCAAAAACCGAATAACATAAACAAACCCATCAAAATCAAAATCAAAATAGCCTTTATTACTGATAATATTATTACATTTTTCATTATAGTTCATTCATTGGTTTGTATTATATGATTTTTCAATATATTACAATAAAACTTATTTATATTTAATTACAACATTTCACGCACTTATATGACAACATTTCATGCATTTTTAATAATTAATTATACTATATAAATAATAATATAAAATTGGATCATTGATAAATTAGATTAAGTATGTTTGACTTAGTCATTCTAGTCTTCGACATCAGTAACATTATTATCGGTTTGCCATTTGGCATAGGCCTCCCCTAGGCTTTTCCATCTATCTCTCTTTGTGGCTTCCCTTAGCCATGTTGTTCCCGCTACCTTCCTGATATCATCCTCCCTTCTTGTTTTTTGCCTTCCTTTCTTTCTTTTCCCGTCCCGAGGGTACCATTCCGTAACATCTTTTGTCCATTTATCCTTATTGTTTCTTATCATATGGCCTGCCCAGTTCCATTTAAGTTTTTTCACTGTGTAAGTGACATCCATGACTTTTGTCTTGCTTCTTATATTCTCAAGTTTGACTTTGTCTCTTAGCTTGAGGTTAAGAATGCTCCTCTCCATTTTGTTTTGACATACTCTGAGTGTCCCGCTCTGTTTGCTAGTGAGGGCCCAGGTCTGTGCTCCATAGGTTAATACTGGTAGTATGCAAGAGTTGAACACTGTAGTCTTATTTTTAAGTGGCATATGTGGATTTTTTAATACTTCCTTTAGGGACCAAAATCTTTGCCAAGCTTTGCTTATTCTGGTGTTAATTTCTTTTTGCATTTGATTTGCCGGGGCGATGGTCTGTCCCAAATATGTATATTCATCCACATATTCTATTTGATTAGAGTCTAATAGAATAGGTGTTCTTGTGTTGTTTGTCATTAATTTTGTTTTATCTGGATTCATAGTCAGACCTACTTTTTTGCTTTCTCTGTCTAATTGCGTTAGCATTGTTTTTAAACCTTCTTGGTTTTCGTTTAGCAGAATCAGGTCGTCTGCGAACCTAAGGTGATTGAGCTTCTTGCCATTTATATTTATGCCATAATCGTCCCAGTTAGTTTTGCGAAATATATGTTCTAGTACTGACAAGAATAGTTTTGGTGAAAGGGGGTCACCTTGTCGTACTCCCTTTCTTATTTTGAAGGTCTCCCCTTTCCTTTCAGTTTGGATTTTTGCCGTTGATTCCTTGTATATGTTTTTTATTATCCTGATATATTTTTGATCTACTCCTTGTGAGTGTAGAGCTTCCCAAATGTGTGCATGTTTCAGAGAGTCGAATGCCTTACTGTAATCAACGAACGCCAAGTAGTATGTCTTTCCGTATTCATTACTCTTTTGGATAATTTGTTTGACGGCATGAATGTGATCCATCGTTGAAAAATCGCTTCGGAATCCAGCCTGTTCTCTCGGCTGGTTTTCTTCCAATTTTGAGCTTATTCTGTTCAGTATTATCTTTGCAAATATCTTATACAAATTGGAGATCAGGCTGATAACAAACCCATCATCATCATCATCATCATCATTTCAGCCAAAAGACGTCCACTGCTGGACATAGGCCTCCCCCAGGCGTCGCCACATTGACCGGTCCCGTGCGTCTCTCATCCAGCGGGTTCCTGCAACCTTGACCAGGTCATCGGTCCACCTAGTGGGAGGCCTTCCAACGCAACGTCTTCCGGTTCGCGGTCGCCATTCCAGAACTTTTCGGCCCCATCGGCCATCCGTTCTGCGAGCAATGTGCCCTGCCCATTGCCACTTAAGTCTGGCGATTCTTCGGGCTACGTCGGTAACCTTGGTTCTCATGCGGATGTCCTCATTTCTGATTCGATCACGCAAGGAAACTCCGAGCATAGCCCTTTCCATTGCCCTTTGGGTGACTTTGAGCTTTCTGATAAGGCCCATTGGGAACAAACCCATACATAGACATAATTATATATCACACAAGTTTTATACGGATGTGTCTATACACAAAATATTGGTGGATAAAAACCATGTGTGTGTGAGTGTAGATTTTTATATATCTATATAAATAAAAAGGGAAGTCCTGACTGCCTGACTGACTCATCAATGCCCAGCCCAAACCCTTGGACCTAGAGGACTGAAATTTTGCACAAAGTTTCCCTTTATAAAGTAGATATGGAATAAGGAAGGATTTTTCGAAATTCAACCTCTTAGGAGGTTAAATAGGGGATGAAAGTTTGTATAGAAAATTTACATTTTCACGCGGGCAAAAGCTAGTTAATAATATTTAACACACGAAACACAAGTTTTATACGGATGTGTCTACACACAGGTACGTAAAAATCATGGGTGTGTGAGAGTAGTTTATTAATAACTTAACACACACAGAACACACACAACTCCATACATAGGTACTTGGTTTGTTTACTTCAAGTAATTCGTGATTACTTTTGCACAAGGTCGCTTCGTAGACTTGTTTGTCCGGATTCTATAAAACTTGTACTATTACTTTGTACTGTTCTATGAAACAAGTTCGGACACCGTCCGGGCTTGCTATTTAAAAGTGAAAGTAAAATTAATGAAAATTACCGCCTCGATGGTCTAGTGATCGCAAGCGCTATTGTTGAGTATGAGGTCCTGGGTTCGATTCTTAGGTCAGGCAAGGACTTTTTGCGTTTTCTAGAAATTCTTCGTTAATCGTGTCGTAGCGTGATGCTAAAAATAAGTAGCATAATAAAATTTAATAAAAATCTGCAGATTTATCTGCACTCTCTTGCAATCTCTTGTGTCGGGTTAGGTCATTTCGAGTACCTTAACAAAGTTGGCCTTTCGCAGCCCACTGTTGGACACAAGTTCTTCTAAGCTATGCGTATGCTACAACACCATATCCTCCAAGCCAATCCTTCAAACACGGTAGAGGTGTACCTAATGGTACACCCCATTGCCTGTTATGTTTAAATCCAACGTAATAAGTACTTGTACTATTAAATATTCTGTGGTAATAGAATCTTAATAATTAATAACATTATTTATGTGTTATCTTTATCTAATCCAGTTCTGATGATGGCTTCCCATCCAGCAGCCACTGAGAGAACCTTTGAGCACGTACAGGCTATATGCAACGGAGCGGCTCCTCTGGCTGGCAGCGACGCAGAAAGACTGTTGCAGCGATTTAAGGTATAAGACCTTTTATTTTCTTTATACACCAGTTTTAGAACAGAAACACGCAGAATGTAAAAATCTGCTAGTAATTAACATAATATTATGTGGACTTAAACATAACGAGCGGCGAACGGCGAGGTGAGCAGATGAAATAGTTGCCATCGGAGGAAACCACCATTCACTTTTGGTGGAGATTAGCACAAGAAAACTGAGGCCTGTACACACGGCTACACATCAAGCTATACAAAACCAGTATAATCTGATCGTTCATTGTGCGAAAAGATCTAGTAAAGAGAGGCCAAGATTAACTGGTTTTGTATAGCTTGATGTGTAGCCGTGTGTACCCACCCAGCAGTGGTCAAAGGAGAATGCCAGCGGCACTATGGGCAAATGTACTCAATTCAACATTTTTGTGTCTTCATCAAATCATCTTTAAAATACTGGATGGCATGTCTAAATACTACCTCAGAAGATTGAACACAATAGACAATGGCATTTTCGAGATATTTACAAAAATGAAATGACTATTTTTAGGTTATGCTCAACCCAAAATTAGTTGAAAAAAACTATTTGAAAGGGTCTGAATGGGATTACGAGTGAGCTTTGTGTCTTTAAAGCATATTTTTGTAAAATCTGTTACGGTTTAGCTATTTCAGGTGGCCCGTGTCTGGTGACCACCTGTGACTAACTCACCAAGTCTAACTGATTTAGATTTTGAGCATTTTAAAATAATATTCTCGCGTTTCATGAAATTGCAAAGCATGGAAGAAATCATTACTAAGATAATCAATCGCTCAGTGTTATTTGTAGATACTATTCAAATCTTAAGGTAGTGGAAATCATGAAATTGTCTTTGTAAGTAGGGTGGAAAGGGAAAACACATAATACTAAATACAATAAATGAAAGAATGATTATTTCTGGACTTTATTTTATTCATCTAAAAATAGTGTATCCAAAAATGGAGCTGGGCTGGAAGTGGAACACTAACATTGTTATAACGTCCCCAGCTTAAATAGGTACCATACTATGCACATTACATGCACACAGCAACCTTCAGTTCTTCTCCGTCCCAAAAGTTGTTATTCAAATGGAAATTGCAGATCCGGGCACTCTAAGGAACATAATTATATTTTGTGGCGCCGCGCTGTATCAATAATCCTTTAACTATTGATGATACCAATAGACGCTCATTATTGTTGCGTTTGGTGTGGCAGCAACACGTTTATATGTTCTTGAATTAACCTTATTAACAATCCATAATACTGGTCGACCAGGGTTCTGGCAGGAGGGGTGGCATTGGAATGTTAAAATCTTGTTCAATATGTGTCTGAGATCGGTTTTGGGTAGCAGAATCTTCCACTCAGTCAGCATCGTGAGTTTGTCTGGTTGCAGTTATCCAGCATGTTCGGCAAACGCTTTCCAGACGTGACTCCTGTAGATCAATACAATATATATAATATACTTGTTTATAATTTGACCAGCCTATATAATTATGTACCTACAATCACTAGTAAGATAACAGTAAACAGTGTGGACTAGTGTAGTACGCAAGGGAATTCGTAGCTAGAAAAACAAGCTGACATCCTCAATCGTATGTGTATAAAAAATATTATATATTACCTGATGAGATAGTACCCCTCGCAGTAAATAATTAATTATTTGTGGGCAGTCTTATGGCACTCGGTGAGTTCTTGATCTCAGTACGGAAACCCCACAGCCGTAGCAGACGGCCGTTTGTCCTACTGCAGGTGTCAACTGTCCCTGGGATGTGAGTGTATTTTGCAACACACTCCTGACACAATATGCCTTCAGTTGACAGCTGAAAAAAAACATATTTAAATAATTATATTTCTGTACAACTAATCTTAAATGATAGGTACCTACTACATACAATTAATATCCTCGAATACACACTGATTAAAATAAACCATCTTAGTTAATAAGTTGGTTATTAACAACACATCAGTATGAGGTTCCTACCTATTTACGTTATATTAAAATCCGATAACTCAACTGGTGAGGTGAGAAACTAACACACACATGGATTTAACTTTTGCCCTCTAAGATTTGTTATTTGGTACATATAAACATAAAAGTAGTTCCTAAATAAAAAAAACACCATTCTACGTTAAAAGACAATGTTTACTCTTACCGGTGTTGGTGAGATCCAGACTCGTAAAATGTTCATGATGTTATTCGGGATCTCCGGCAACATACGTCTGTGCATAAGTTGCGTTAATCTCAAAGAGCAGTTGAGACATCGCACCACAGTTGCACTCGCCATGATCACAACACAAAAAGTCCTGTATTTAGTTATAAACAACACACGGTGCAGCGGCGGCGTTAGAAGTATGTTTATTGTCAATGGGTTGGCAGCATTAACGGAGTAATTAAAAGGTTCGACTCGAAGCACAATGTAACAAAACCAGCAAAAATAACATACCGTCATACTGTATTGTAAAAATATGACAAACGCACAATAAATGTTAATGTACCCGCACTACGAGTAACATAATCCCTAGTATTGTCAGGTGATAGTAAAAAATGGCGTACTATGACGTCGGAAATATAAAAGTACTCATTTATTGTTTGAAAAACTATCCCATTGTAAATAATCGTTAATACTTATTTAAAAAATGTATTTGTATTTTAGATATTTAATGCCGTTTTAGGTTTTGATACACAAGTCTTATATCAAGAGTACTGTACGCGGGCATTCTCCTTTAGGGTGTGGACGATTATGATGATGAAATTATGTCTTTTCTTTCTTTACCCGAATGCTTGGTTGACGGCTTCGTAAAGGGTGTTTATACCTTGAATGTGAGAGAGCAAAATTCAAAACACTTTCTCGACCTGGAGACCAGATGACCAGTACACTATCGTAATCAAAAATGATAAAGTAGTAATCATAGTTTTCTTTACTTTCCAGCGTGATGTCGACTTCAGACAAGGTTACGGTCTTACCGAGACCTCTCCGACTGTCACCCTCAGTCCCAAAGGGTTGAATCGTTATGAAGCAACAGGCCCGCCAGTATCGAACACAGAACTAAGGATCGTGGACCAGGATTTAAAGAACTTGGGACCTAATGAGGTTTGTTGGACCATGAATAGACATGCTACACTTGGTGTATTTGTACAAATATTTGCATATTGATGCAAATATTTGTGTTTGTGTTTTTGTTTTGTGTTGTTTGTTTTTCTATTGAGAAAACGAACCATTATTTGTGAAAACTTGAAGTTTGCACCAAATCGTGCAGCAAACCAACTAAAGCATAGTTTTATTGCTACTCATAAATAAATGTATTTCAGATTGTGTGCCAAATCAAAAATTTTGCGTTTCTCTAATCCATGTAAATATGAGACACGCAATATGAATGGGTTGCTATAGCAGTCATTGGTTGACGTACAAAATTGATTCGATTTA
This sequence comes from Diarsia dahlii, assembly GCA_949775195.1. NCBI lineage: Eukaryota > Metazoa > Arthropoda > Insecta > Lepidoptera > Noctuidae > Diarsia > Diarsia dahlii. The sequence goes on from OX459205.1 coordinate 16,708,593, forward strand.
TTTCAATTCAAGTTGCAATGTTTACTGTGTCTGTCTTCTTTTTTTTTTTTATGGGACAAGCCCGCCACACTATTCCCAAACCACTGTAACTCCTGTTAGCCAGAATCAACAGTGGCGACCACAAGAAAAGCGCCGAGACAATGAAGCTCGACGAAGTCCCAGAGAAGCGATTTAACTGTCTTGGATCCCGCAACGAAATTAATCAGAAAAGAATAGCGGAGGAGTAGGAAAAAACATAATTTCCACTTCCCTCCATATCAGCAGGAGACAGAACAGAACAAGGCCAATAGGCACACAGGGACGTATACAACTGGGATAAGCCCAGTTGCCTAGCACCACGGATATTATTGTCATTAATATTACTGGGTCCTAAGTTGTGAGCTGTTATATTTGATTCCAATAATAGGTATGACAAAAATGCTTGAACGCACGGAAATTTGTTCTAGTTTCTACAAGGTCCGTATAGTAAATAACTCCGGATGTAACCTGTACACTATTTAACATAATATTACGTTCATTCTGCCAAAGACTACACTCCCATAAAATGTGATGTGCAGTTTGTTCAAATTCGCAGTCAGATGTAGAACATTGACAAGTGTCTGTCTTCTAGTAAATCGATGTGAATGTAAATTCTATATATAAGGTCCATTTAAAATAGGTGGACAAATTTTAACACAGCGTTCAGTAGGTCTACCCAAAGATATCTAAACAACAAAAAAAACGTTAAATAAAGTGTTTTTTTTTACTTAAAGTAATAAATTGCCGGCGCTCTAGAACACATCCTCTATGAGTAGGTACCTACTTAAATGCATTTTTCTTATTATTATTTTTACCTTAGTCCTTATCTTGGTGGTCTGAATGATTTCTGAAATTTTGTCCACCTATTTTAATGGAGTCTGTAACGTATTACCAACAGTCGATTGGTCCATGAACCAATGGTCAACATTATCTTTAAACCATTAACTTTTGATCCAAAGAACTTTTCACCCACGAACGTTTCGCCAACAGAACCCTACGTCAGTGAATGCTTAACCAACAGAATGTTTTCACTCGTACATGCAACGCATGTAGTCCATGACGCGCGCTCGCTTCGCTCGCATATATATATAATATCTTCTGTCCCCGAAGTGCCGGGCCTCCGCCGGCCTCCTTCGTCGGCCTACGGCCCGGTGCCCATGCCGCCCATAAAGTCATACTGCCGCGAGACGGTCGTATTATAATTTTGGCTAATCGGACGACTAGAAAAATTGTTCTTTGGGTGAATAGTTATTGGTCAAAACATTCTGTTGGTTAAGCATTCACTGACGTAGGGTTCTGTTGGCGAAACGTTCGTGGGTGAAAAGTTCTTTGGATCATAAGTTAATGGTTTAAAGATAATGTTGACCAATGGTTCATGGACCAATCGACTGTTGGTAAAACGTTTCACGTCCATTTTAATGGGACCTTATATAGTTACAACAACATAATGTGAAACAATAGAGGCAAGCTTATTAACATGCACACTATTATGATGCAGACATCGTACCGATAATATCGTAATCAATATTCTAGCTATGTTTTGGAATCCCAATCAGGAAGATAAAGATAAATAGTGGACAAAAGATAATCGTTTTCGGTATATAATAAGGTTTTCGCTAGCTCGTGTCAGTCCCACACAATAGGGTAGTTGACTGACTAAAAAAATTTGATTCTGTTTAGTCCGTCAGTTAGATTATCGAAAAATATTGGATACGTGTTTTTGGTATTATTAAATTAATAAAAATTGACGAAAATAAAACGTGTCAAACGTCATGGCTTATGTATAAAAAACGTACCAAACTGTCTTCATTTTTACCCGACTACTTTGTTAACGTGAAAAAATAAGAAATACGTGTCCAATATTTTTTGTAAATCTATCTGACGGACTAATTAGATTTCTTTTGTCAACAACCCTATTTGTGTATTTCAATATCGCTATCACTGATACTGTCATCGATTTTAAGATGTTCATTATGAGATCAGCATAATACAGGAATCTCAGGCTTCGATTACGAATAAAAACAAAATCAAACCAATATTACAAATATAGATAATGCAGAAAGATTAGCTTGGCGAACAAAACTGTAGTTCGTAAATCTATATTATTTTCTTTCGGAATTTTATTAAAAAAACAGAAGAAGTTCCAACTTTGGTAATGAAAGTTATCTGGTTGTGAGTTCTCCCTTATAAAAAATCATCTAAAATCTTCCAGACTGGTGAAATCCTCATCCGAGGACCTCAAGTGATGCGAGGCTACAGGGCCAACCCTCAAGCCAACAACGAGTCCTTCACTGCAGACGGCTGGTTCAGAACTGGTGATTTGGCTATCAGTGATGAAGATGGAATCATCACCATTGCTGATAGGCTTAAGGAACTTATCAAGGTAAATATGAAGGGACAAAACTAAATAGATGCTCAAAGTTATCACTTTTAGACGTCAATTAAAAAAACACTTAGGTACAGTAAACAGTGTTGTTTGTGAGTGTCAAGCTCAATGTGATGCTCAGTGTGATGCTGGCGGTCTTGACTAAATAAAACTGCTGCTTTTCGATATGAAGACTATATATAATTTAGACTTGGTACAGTGCGATCAAATTATCTTGGCAGCTCCGAACTTCGTGCAGGTCATTTTGTTACAACGAATGTATAAAAGTGTTATGATATTTATTTTATTTGTATTTCTCACTGTTTAAATTAGATATTTTCTGATCGTTTAAGTATTGGTTTATCTGGCAATAACAGTTTTATTCCCAAGTTTACATGCGTAAAATTTCGTAAAGCCTATGTTCAGAGCTGCCAAGATATTTTGATCGCACTGTAACCAATAAGAAATGGCCGATGTATGCACATGGTAAATGATGGCGAACGAGTGGCCCTCGATAATGGTCAAGGGTTTGGTGGGGCGCTGCGATGACGTAGGATCGTACGTGACGCGATCTCACTGAGCGAAGGGGAGTGTCAGACTTCTACTGACTAAAAACCGAACCTATGTTCCTTCTTTGCCCTTGCGCCGAGGCCACGTAATCTAGTACAAAAATCCGCGGCCCCGACGGGCAGCCGAAGTGTACCTTAAACTTCAGAAATAATCTTGGTTTAGTCACATGAGACCATGCAGCAGATAGTATGTATTTGGGATGGTATTTAAAAAAAAAGAACTCACAAATTTTAGAGGACTTGTCCATTCAGTGCAAGCATTTGTAGGTTATTGTGTAGCTCAATGAGGCTTCACTGTATTCGTAGAGATGGATGTTGATAATTTTTGAAGATGAAAAAAAAAACTGTTTTCGTGAATATACATCATACTAAAGGTAAAGCATCTTTCAAGAGTAGAAGAGCTCAACACTTTTATTGAACAGATAATAGGTTTAATTCATATCAATTACCTACAGGCCTTATATATTTGCAATTATTGAATGTTAACAGTTTATAATGGTGCATATTAAGTACCTACTGCTGGATTTTACTCTTTTCAGTTTTACCTGATAATAAGTAAGAAAACTAGTTAGTTTTGTTTGAAAAACAAACTGAAATGAAATACTGAATAACTTTTTCCACAGGTTAAAGGCTTCCAAGTCCCTCCAGCGGAGCTAGAATCCCTATTACGTGAGCATCCTTCAATCAACGATGCAGCTGTCATTGGGGTCCCTCACCAGAGCAAAGGAGAGACACCAAGAGCCTTCGTAGTTCTTAAGGACGGTCACAAATGTTCTGAAAGACAACTCAGCGAGTTTGTTAATGAGAAAGTGGCTGCGTACAAACATGTAGACGACATAACCTTTGTTAATAGTGTTCCTAGGAGTGCAGCTGGGAAGATTCTAAGAAGGGTTCTGAGGGATCAATACTGCTAGGAGTAAAAATAAGGCTTTGGCTAAACTGATGCGGATCCTGTGACATCACAGATACAGATAACGCAAGTAGAGGATCCGTATAAAAAACTAGCGTGCCTTTCTTGACTACCTACTATAACATCATAAATAAATTGCCCTCCTTTTGGGGATCGCCGCAGTCGGGTAAATACAACGTTTTTGTTAAATATGTGTCTAGAATTAAATTCCTGAGTTGTAATGGTGTAACGTTTTTGTTTCAAAGAAAATAGCTTGTTGCGACAGTAACTTCGTTAAATATAACATACATAAACACCCGACGTGGCTCGTGAAGTAGGTGCACTTGCGTTGTCCAGGTTTATGTATATCTGTGCGTATGATCATTAAAACAACTAAAGCATCCCGCATCCTGGGATTGGCCATTCCCAAAGGGATCTGCGATAGTGTGGCCAAAGCTTAAAGCAGGGTATAATTCAGTCAAGTTATTTGTTGTAAGTTGTTAAGGTCGAGAATTACCTACATATTTTTAGATGATGGAAATATTTTCTTGAAATTGGAAATGGTGAACTGTGCAATGTATTGGAATTTTATTATTGTGTATTAGTGGTTTGTACTGGCGTTAATATGATTAAAATTGAAGTACTTGGAGAAAATGTGGAGGCCTTATTTATAAAATCAATGGTAACAATGAAGGAAGCTGAAGTGTAGCATTTTAAGAAAGCATTTCTACTAAAGATTTTAAAATAGCTTTAAAATGTAAAAATGATACGTAAGGTGAACTCCTATCTATGTACCAATTGGATAATTAATACATGTAAGTACTACGTAAATGATTAATTGACGATGATTTGACCAAAACAATTATTGCAAATGTAATAATTATTTTTAGAAATTTTTATTTCGTCTTTTTGTGACGTATAATGTGTAATGTAAGCCTGTAATTTGTTATTGGTAAAAGATATTAAACTATTTTTTATAAAAGAAAGCTGCATGTTTTAATTCCAGCTTGCTTGCTTTATTATTCTCGAGTAATCTGTTTATTATTGAACTTCAAGTATGGTGCAACGCGTTTTCTTAAAGAAAGTTATACACAAGCGGAAAACATTCAGTGTCGTCCCTTTCCAGACAGGCAATCCAGAAATTAAATTTTCTTTTATAATCTGTTAATTTATCTCTCACCATAAATATAGTTGATGATTTTCCCTACAAAAGGGTACTTAGTTACTTCATTGACCTGTCCAGAAATTTCGGCGAGATAAGCTATTTTTATGAGCCATTGTTCATCATGCAAAACACTAAAAATATTAGGAGCCTCAGGAGGCAAACCTTTAGCTCGTCACGAAGTTGTATATAACCTAGCTAGAACTTTGCCTCTTGAAAGCCATCGGATTTCGGTATGCAAGAGAAGTGATCTGTATTGACTTCCCATTTCTTCACGAGTAGAATACGGAATCTCGACGCACAAAATATCGATAAATGCTAACGGATCTATCGCGATAACGTGTATCGAAGTCAATATCGCAGTGAAGATCATTCGCAGTAACGTGCATCGCAGTTTTGTAGCATCGTGTTAGCATTTGTCGATATTTTGTGCGTCGAGATTCCGTATTCTACTTGATCTTAGCAGCTTCATTGAGGACTTTCTTGGTTGTAATATTTAAAAGCTAATGATACATAATTTTGCGGAACCCTGATGACTATTCGGAACCCAGTTTGAGAATCCTTGTTCTAGGGAAATGTCTTGTATATTTGACATTCAAAAACTGCTGATTTGACCTTATTTTGAGTAATTTAATTACTCACTTTAGATTTTTTGTCACGAGTAATAATTTGTAAGCGCATGGCAATTCAATCGCAAAAGATGACGATTCCAACTTTGAGACGTGATGTGACCTATTACTACGATATTAGTTCAAATAAATTATTAATTTCGATCTGTAACTACTTATAAAGTTGCTTCTAAACTCTTGGCAAGTGTATACATATTGGTGCTCGTAGCTTTACAACTCTACCCGGTTGAGTTAACACCTTGCTTCGAAAGCCTTTTTTTCAGGATGGGAAATGATCTCTGTATAATTGAACGGAGTGTCAGACTCTTACAGGCTATAATCCATTCGTGGTTCTTCTTATCTATATCTTTGCGCTCCAAAACCGCGGTAACTCTTTCAAACAAATTCAGTAACGTTGGCAGTGCATTGAAAGCCTGTATTACAGTGAAGAGCAGAATTTACTCGACCGATTAGAATGTGCGGTTATCAGAAATATTGTAAAATTCAAGTTACGCCAGTGTTTCTTGTTTAGCATGTTTATTCTATACTTATTAGCCTGAATAATGTTATCAGAACTGCCATTATTATTTTTACAAAATGTTTACAACAATGCAAATTAATGGAAAGTGTCAATGAAACAATGATTTCCCCAATGATACCTACATATTATTATACATCACTATCCTTACATAGTATAAAACAAAGTCGCTGTTTGTCTGTTTGTTTGTCTGTATGCTTAAATCTTTAAAACTACGCAACGGATTTTGATGCGGTTTTTTTAATAGATAGAGTGATTCAAGAGGAAGGTTTTAGTATATAATTTGAACGACATCCACGCGGGTGAAGCCGCGGGCATCAGCTAGTATATTATAAAACAAAGTCCTCCACCGCGTCTGTCTGTCTGTTTGCGATAAACTCAAAAACGACTGCTCCGATTTTCATGCTGTTTTCACCAATGGATAGAGTAGTTCTCGAGGAAGGTTTTAGTAAATAATTCACGTGGGAGCTAGTATTATTATACACATAGGTAAAAGAATAATAATAGGTACGTCCTTATCATTCTCAAACTAATCTCTAGACATCTCATACCTACAGTAAATATTAGATAATAAACTAATTCCTAAGTTTTTTTTTTGTTATTAGATAACGTACCTAGGTTAGGTACTTACCTAATCTATACTAATACATATTATAAAGCTGAAGAGTTTGTTTGTTTGTTTGTTGGAATTGAAAAATTCTTTTTGTGTTGGATAGTCCATTTATCGAGAAAGGCTATAGGCTATATAACATCACGCTACGGCTACTAGGAGCGGAGCATAAATGAAAAATGTTACAAAAACGGGAAAAGGTATTTCCTTTTTGAGAGCTTCCGCTGCGTGCGCTGCGAAAACGGTTTAAGTTACGCTAATATCATATAAGAAGGAATTGTTCCTCTTTAAAAGTTCTAAAAAAAAGTCCGCGACAGCATTTATCTATCTTTTAAGATTGACTCATCTAAACTAATATTATAAAGAGGAAAGATAAGATTTTTTGTTTGTTACGATTTAGCTTAATTTATGTCGGATAGTCGATATCGAGAAAGATTATAAGCTATATTTAAATGACGCAGACGAAGTTGCGTGGGTCAGCTAGTATATGTATATAGAGACAAATATTATTTATCTCTGGTACATACTGCGAAACATTGTAAAAAATAGATAATGCCAGTAAACAAGTTACTGACAGAAGGACAGGTTTTGTTTGTGTATTTATCATTTAATACTTTTGTTTTCAATGCCAAATAAACTCAATAGGGTAGTTGACAAAAAAATCTAATTAGTCCGTCACATAGATTACTAAAAAATATTCGACACGTATTTTTTCTTTTTGCACGTAAACCAAAAATGAAGACGATACAGTGCTTCGAAAACTCGTGTGACGTCACATCGCACTACATTTTTTATCACGTAGTGCCGTCAAAAGCCCCCCTCCCACTCCTGATCTTTGACGCTTTATAACTTCGTCAATTTTTATTAATTGGATAAAACAAAAACACGTATCCAATATTTTTCGATAATCTAACTGACGGACTAAACGGAATCATATTTTTTTTTACCCAGGACACATCCCTATTGTCTTTCTTTACACAGTTCATTATCCAGTCACCCATCCGTCATTCGAGCCGTCCATCTTTTTCTTCTTGAATCAATCAATCAACATCATCATCATCATTGAGAGCAATGTTTTTTTTTTAATGAAATCAGGGTCTACGATAGGTAGACATGTCCCTGTAATTTCTCTTTTCTCAGCAACTTTAAAGTAAAAATAATATTGTGTTTTTTATGGCTATAATAACAGGATAACCAGACCAATCCAAACATATTGTAACATAAAGAAATTGACAAGAACCTACTAATAATCTTTCTTAAATTTTAATGTCAATAAAAAATAATTAGTCAGTTACCTTAGATGAAGTTAATATGTTACCATCAAAATCTGCTGGAAAAAACATATTCTAATCAATAATTCTACTAGGTTTTTATTCAAGGTTCCCGTTCAGGTGGACTAGCAGATTACTAGCCTATCTTTAACTCCTCTTTGACAAGCAAAAGTTATTTTTACACAAAAATACCTAATAATAACTCAAGTTAATAATCTTTTGATAACTATGTGTATGGAAAACAATAGCACAAAAACGTTTTGAATAAAAAGACATAAAAATAATCATAAAATTTGCTTACGTAGGTAATGCTTTGTCTCAATGCATAGTTAGTTTAATTAGTTAGGTAGGTATCGAATTCAATATTTAACAAACAAAAGTTATTTTAACACAATAATATCTAATAATAACTCAAGTTAATAATCTTTTGAGAACTATTTGCGTATGGTAAACAATAGCACAAAAACGTTTTAAATAAAAAAAAAACATAAAAATAATCATAAAATTTGCTTACGTAGGTAATGCTTTGTCTCAATGCATACTTAGTTTTTAGGTACGTATCGAATTCAATTTTTACAATGAACTAGTAGTAACTCCAGTAGGTACATCCCCAATGGGTGTGAAAATAGCCGGACCGAAGATGAACTTGTTCTCTCCGTTATAATGTTTTTTTTAGTTCTGAACCATATCTTCCAGTAGCGAAAGTATTGGGGGTCAAAGTTCCAAAGTTGTACTGGTTTAAAAAAAGTAAATGTTTTTTGATGTTATAACCATACTTTAAATAACTATATGATCCCAGTACAAAAGTACTTCCATACATTAAATGCATCCATTAGGACAATTGTTCTCATTGTTGTTTCATTGAGTCCTTAACTCTTGTCCTCCTATCTGGGAAGAACAAACTCCCCAGCATCACATTTGCCTGTCAGGTTAGAATAATTTAGATTCTGTACAGTAGTGTATAAGAAACTAACTATTTACATTAATTAAAAACTATTAAATAAACTATAAAAGGGCATCCAAAAACTGCGCTGGTGGTAATGTGCCCAAGAGACTGGAGGCATTACCACGTCGTATAGCAACACTTAGCCTGTGGCTAAGGTAAAAGCCAGCCCTTGGGTTACGAGAAGCTTCAACTAAGCGTTATGAAATTTCCTTGAACAGGCTGTGAGCACTCGGATACCACGGCCCCAGAGTTTTAAACCCAAATGACTCGAAAACATAGTTTTCACAAAATTTACATCACTTGAGGACTCTCCGTTCTCTGCATCCGCAGAGGTACCGCCAGCACAGTACGATGAGCTTGGAAGATTTAATGGCGCAAGAGTATCGAAATAAGATAATATTAACAAAGGATTCATTAAATTATATTAATGTCACATGTCAATTAAAACACATCAATAATAATAAAAAATATAAATACTCAATCATAAATAAAGCCTACAGGTATAAACGGCCTCTTAAGTTCCATAATAGCAAAAACTTTACGTTTAAATGATAAACTAGGACCAATGTGCGAAATAAAACTTTACATAATAATTATGCTAATACTTCTGTTGTTTTTCTGTCGATTGTCAATGTAAATAAATTAATTCACTTTATATAGCTAAGTTATAGAAGACGTTTGACACTGAGTTCGTTCGAACGTGCTTCTCATAGAACAATTATATATCATTAGGACTAACGGAAAATGTCTACAATAATCTCTCGTTTAAAACCTCGTTTGAGGCCTTCTAGTATATGTGTATTTGTAAGAGAAAATAGTGTATGGAGTAGTGAGAGAATTATTTCGTCACCTTGCAAAGACATCGAGATGCCTAAGTTGACTGTGGACCAATACATATTCAGGAACTTGGATACATGGGCTAACAAAACTGCAGTGGTAAGTACATGCCTACTAACATACTACTACTACTACTACTAGAAGAAACCCAACTTTAATAATGATTATAACGAAAGTGAATCTGTTTGTTTATCACATCATTACTCCTAAAAGCCTGATGGGCTGTCGATGAAATTTTGCTCAGAAGTAGATAATGAGGCTGGTTAGGATATAGAGTCCATTTTATACCGGTAGTTGGTATATTCTTGTGAAGTTATTTCGCACACCGAATCAAGCCAAGCGGCCGGCGCGCGGCGCGGTCGGGCAGCTAGATTAATACAAAGTCAAGGCCAAGCCCAAGTGGTTCCATTGACATTTAAAATGATACGTCTTGTCTTTTCCTGCTATTTAGGTACAACTTTAGCAGCTGTTGTAAAATATTAGATACTTTACTACTGTTTTAAAAAGTATTCGTTTTAGTTAAGTAGAGCTGTCTTTGTAAATCATAAGAAGTAGATAACGTAAGATATCATAAGTAGATATCGAATATAATAATATAGGTAGATATTAGGTACCCTTTTTTTTTAATAATTCATCATCAGCCTATAATGTTCCCACTCCACAGACTCAGGCCTCTTCTCTAGAAGAGGGATGGGCTATAATCCACCCGCATGGTGGTTGGTAGATATCACATAATATCTTCGGATTTTAGGTTCTAAGACAATGCTGGCTTCCTCACCGTTTTTAGAGCAGTGGTGATGAAGTCAGATTTATTATAATACCTAACTGGTTTTGGTTGGATCAAAGTTCAGTCAACTTCAAACGTGATTGTTTATTTTCGATACTTGCTGATACTGACTGATATAAATAAATGATAACAACCTTCAAGACTTGTGTTGTCCAGTAGGCATCAAAGGTTAATTCGCAAGTATTGTCAATATATTTTCAGTTATCGGAATACGTATAATACGCAAGCGTCAAAGGGCAGTCACTGTATGCTTATACAAGGTGTACCGTGTACCGAGTTCTTGAAATTCGCAAATACATAAACATAAAAAAAGGAGAGATAAAAATCGAAACTCGCACCACAAACGAATTGATGTTGACATTGGGCTCGACTCCTTTTGGCGCACATAGGTACTCCTCGATGTTCTCCTTTTTAACCGACTTCAAAAAAAGGAGGAGGTTATCAATTCGACTGTATTTCTTTTTTTTTTTTTTTTTTATGTTTGTTCGCTCATAACTTGCGACTGGGTGAACTGATTTTCTTGATTCTTTTTTCATTTGAAAGCTGGTGCTTCCCGTGTGGTCCCATTGTCACCATTTCAATATCTGATGATGGGATCTTGTAGAAATCGGGGGAACTCTTCAATAAATAACAGCAGATTAACCGCGATTGTTGCTATAGCATATCTAAACATTGTTTACGCCATCACACAACAGAATATCACGCCTGAACTCACTACAAAGGTTATAAAAACTATTTGGTGAACATCTGATGAAGAACTTCGGAGATAGACAACGGAACTCCTCAATAAATGATAGCAAATGGACTGGGATTGCTGAAATCTCATATTGTCTGTCTATTGTTTACACCAGTTCATAACATAACATCACGCCGGTACGTTGTGAAGGGGTAAGCACATGTGAACCACTAAAAAGTGAAAAATAAAAACATTTTTACAAAAAATAAAACCGACTTCGACAAAAATAAAACACAAAAAAGTGAAAAATAAAAATCAGCTTCTGAAGTCGGTGGCAAAAACATGAAATGAAACAAACAAAAGTCACCGACTTCAGAAGCTGATTTTTATTTTTCACTTTTTTGTGTTTTATTTTTGTCGAAGTCGGTTTTATTTTTTGTAAAAATGTTTTTTAGTGTTGAAATGTAAACGGGAAATGTACACAGTACGTATGTAGTTCATGTTCTGAGACATCACACGAGAGATCATGCATTTATATGTTACTAGCGACCCGCCCCGGCTTCGCACGGGTGCAAATGGATGTTATTATACATATAAACCTTCCTCTTGAATCACTCTATCTATTAAAAAAAACCGCATCAAAATCCGTTGCGGAGTTTTAAAGATTTAAGCATACAAAGGGACATAGGGACAGAGACAGCGACTTTGTTTTAAACTATGTAGTGATGATAGTGATAGTGATACCCTGTATATTTGGAAACGTTAAAACAGCGATAAAAACAAAGACTTGTCCTCATCGTGAAGAAAACAATTTAACACTTTGCACGAGATGAGAATCAAACTAAGAATCGTAGCAGTAGTTCTTGTGATCATTAGACCAACGAGACAGTTTCCACAATCCAATCACCTGATTATTAAACTGGCTGACAGATTCGGGTCTCAAATGTAACGATTGTCAAAGATACGACTTGATCTAACGGCGGGATCAACCGTCAGTCAGCGTAAAAATCTAACTTGCGTCTATGGTCACCGATGAATCAAAATAAACAGCATGTATTATTCACAAAACGTTGCAGTTCTAATTTTCTGTGATGGATAAAAAAAAACAGCCAAGTTCGTGAACGTTAAAAAGAACCAAAAACATGCCAGTGCTAGGTACAGCAAGTTTGGAACCTTTGGAACGCGGATCCACGACTAAAAGACACCACGCTTCTGTTTTTAAATAACCTTAGTTTATTTCATTCATTATCAAAGATGCCAATTGCTGGGACTCAGGTCTCGTCTCCCAGAGAAGGTTTAGCCGAGGGTAATCCAGCACGCGTATCCAGTGTGGATTAGCGGCTGTCTTTGAGATTGTGGATGTAGAACAACGAGTTAACTACCTCTATAGGTTTCGTCAACTCTCTACGGATAAAATGCAGACACGGCTTCAGACTCTCACAGGTCAAGTATGCGTTGTATGTCCGCAGCCGATGCGTGATCTATCCGCACCTGATGGAAACAAATCCGTAATTATAAAATCTTCTGATGAAAAAACCTACAACTCCTTGCTCAACTTGAGATAGGAACCAACCAAGTTTATGTGAATCTCTATTGTACAGGAAATTTATACAAATTGAGGCCATGTACCTTGATGTCTCGCCATAAATGTTCTAAACTATAAACTAGCTGATGCCCGTAGTTTTGCCTGCGTGGATGTCGGTTAGCGCGACCGATGTCGGTAATCGCGGCCAAAGTAATCTTTTCATCTCTCCTTTCAACCCCTTACAACCCTGAGCCTGAGAAAGGGCATAGGATAGTCTAGAGACTATCTGTGTACCAAAATTCATTTAAATCGTTCAGTAGTTACAAAGACAAAGCGCAACACACAGACAGGCAGAGTTTCTTTCGCATTTATAATAAGGATTAAATTATTTTGCTAGGTCTGCGGAGTCACAAACAGAAGTTACACATACGAGCAAGTGCACAAGAAATCAAGAATTTTTGCAGCAAATTTGAGAAGAAAGTTCAAAATAAAAGATGGTGACACTGTTGCCGTACTGTTGCCGAATGCTCCAGAATACCCCATTATTACTTTCGGTATTCTCGCTGCTGGTGGCGTGGTAACGACTATGAACCCTATTTATACAGCGTGTAAGTTCATTATACACAATAATGAAAAATTATGTACATATACAATATAATGGCAGAAAAGCAGTGAAAGTAGAGTAATAGGCAAACCCAGGGAAGAAAAAAATACAAGTAGAAATGTTAATAGCACAGACGTGTCACATAGCAACAAATAGACAAAGCTATCCTCTACCGCAAAGAGATTATGTAGGTGATAATAATAATCTTTTACATACAAAAGTTTTGAGATAGTACGAACACAGTTACTTGATAATGTCTGTCTAGTAGATCCATATAATCCTACATGGATCTACTAGACAAAAAACATAAAATAAATCTACCAGCCAGATAGTCGGTAGATATTTTTGTTGGTATGCGAAAATAACCAAAGTCCATATTTCAGCATAGTATGCGTCATTCTTTTAGCGATTCCCTATAAAGTTTATATTTGCAGAAAAACATGCCTATCAAACATAGATTGCTGGGCGCAGAAACAAAACAAATTAATATTCTTTTCATTAAATTTTCAGATGAAATAGAAAGACAAATCCTTCTATCAGAAACATCACTGATCATCACCAATGAAGACCTAGTACCAACAGTAAAGGAAGCACTGAGACTAGCAAAGAAGGATTTTCCAATAATATCACTAAACATGACCGAAAGTTTACCAGACGGAACCATCTCTTTCAAAGAATTAGTTGAAGATAATCATGCAGACTTGACTGTGCTGAATGAAGTTAGAAGAAATTATGATAACGTAGCGTTTTTACCATATTCTAGTGGTACCACAGGACTTCCAAAAGGAGTGCAACTGACGCATATGAATTTTATTTCAAATTGCGAACAGCAGAATACTGAATTCAGACAGTATGAGTATACTACGGGTAGGTAAAACATCCAAAACACAGTTACAAACTATCAAAGAACGAAAAATAATTATAAAAGAACGACTGCATCATTAGTGCAATTAACACTGTTTAATTGTCAAAAAAAGGAGGTAGAGTTCATGAAAATCTCATGTCAATAAAAGAAAAGTTTGAGTATGAATATAGATGACTATAAACGTAGGAGACGGAAGGCATTGAAACGATACCGATGTAGGGACTCTGTGAAAGACGATTTGACAAAAATGAGCTGCAGCACGTCTTCGAATTATTAAGTCTACGAGATACCGGTTCCGTCACGACTTTTCTACGCCATTTTGAGAACAGTGGTGATGAAATAAATTATACAAAGTATTTTGCCTATAAGGTGGGAGAACTGTTTCTCCCAGTGAAATTTGATAATGACCTCAATACTACAAACTCTTAATGAAAAGTGAGGTTCACTACAAGACGGGTGTTGTGTGTGGTTATTGCCCGATAGTAATAAAATTGTTGTGAGGTCTGTCCGCTACTTCCCCTCAAGCTATATCCACACATTTCACAGGAATTTGAACAAAATTCGAAGTCAGCGCAATAAAATATATTTTCCAAACATTACAGCAACGAATCAAGACAGTACGTTGGTAGTGCTTCCGATGTTCCACTCCTACGGGCTTAGTATCTGCATGCTGCACAAAATGTCTTCTGGCTTGAAGCTGGTGACCTTGCCGAAGTTCCAACCTGATACGTTCCTGAACGCGTTACTGGTACATCGGCTGCAGTTGCTGTATCTGGCACCACCTATGGGTAATTAATTATCTTGTATTTTGCCCTGCAAAGTTAAGGAAGGTAAGTCTTGCTGGATGCGAGTCCCACGGGATCTGTCAATGTGGCGATATTTAGGGAGGCACCAGTGGACGTGTTTCGACTGAAATAATGATGATGTGTGAAGGAACAGTATAATAATAATAGTCGCTCTTGTGTCAGTGACACGTCGTTCAAAAAATCTCTCAATATTTATTTCTGAAAATCTATTTTAGGCCTAGTTTTTATCACAAATATCAATAAATCCATTCTATTCAACCATTAGCAATATAATAATATAAAATAATACTATAATAAAATACTACAAAATGAAGAAAAAAGGCCAGAACATTTACAAATTTTTAGATGACAGATGTCAAGATTACTTCAAGAAATTTTAACAATATAAAAATGTACGACGAAGATTACGAAGAAAAAATATGATTACAAGAGCAAGAGCAGCACGACGCGCACGCCCACCATCCCCGGACTCGTCGCTCAGCTCCGCCTCGCCGCCGCCGGACCACGGATCACCTGCGTCACCGGCGACGGCAGTAGCGTCGAGCTCAAGCGACGAGTATTTCTCTCCGCCGACGACGTCAAGAACACCGACACCGTCACCTGAGCGTCGGCAGGGGAGAAGCCGGCCGCCGACCAGCTTGGGACCTAGGGGCCAACCGGCCCCGAGCCGGGTCCTCGCTACCGGTGGTTGTGTGCAGCGCATGAAATGGACTCGATTAATAAACGAGAATGTCATGCGCGCATACTACGGGTCTACAGAGGGGGGAACTAACCTCACTGCGTACCGTGTTAGGATGCTGTCTCTGTTTCAGGAACTGGAACCAACCATCAACGTTTCCAGCCAACGACTGTCGGATCAGGTGCGCGTCATCCAGCGTAATCACATGTTGGACGACGCCGCGCTTGATAGGCTGCGCTCAGAGGTACTGAGCAACCGTATCATCTTGACTCAGTCACAGACCGCGGTGCCAGCGACTGTTATTGTTGCGACCCCATCGCGGTCCAATACTGTTGCTGTAGAGGAGGATGATAGGGTTGCCACAGTAAGTAGCCAGTGCAACGACCGATTGAGGAGCGCACTGGAGGATGCGCTTCGTGATTATCGGTCCACTCCTACCGAACTTAGGCCCCGATTACCACGGTTGCCCATGCATAAGCGAAATAGGGCGTTGGTGTGTGCCCTGGACTCGCAGCTCAAGAATATATTCGAGAGCAGCGAGGACCTCGTTGATACACACTCGATCTTGTACTGTGGGGCTGTTGCGGTATGTCGACTAGCTAATGTTAAATTCCCAAATTGTGACTTAGCTAGTCGATCAAAACCAACCGTACCGGCCTGGCAGCGCAGGATCGAGCGTCGTGTCGACGGGGCCAGGGTGCTCATTGGCAAACTATACTCCTTCAGGGAGGGCAATACACGACCACGTGTGATGCGCTTTGTGAAACGGGCATTCTCGGGGACTGAAATCAGTCCTCAAGATTACATGTCCCGAGTCACAGAGCGCATCGACTTCCTGAGGCAGAAGGTTTATGCATGGGCCAACCGTATTCGGCGGTATAAGCGGCGGGTTGATCGGTACTCGCAGAATCGCATGTTCCAGAGCGATGAGAGGTGGGTATACCGAGCTTGGGAGCGACCCGAGCAAACTGTGGCGGACGTGTGTCGACCGGATGATGCTGCCACGAGTTCATTCTGGCGCAGCATCTGGTCGGTACCCGTCTGTCATACTGAGGCTGACTGGTTGCGCGATGTCGAGCGAGTGTGTGAACCTATTCCAGAAATGGAAGCAATAAATATAACACCACTAGATATAGCCAGTGCAGTTCGTCCGTTACCGAACTGGAAGTCACCTGGTCCGGACGGACTGCACAATTTCTGGCTGAAATGGCTCAGCAGTTCACACACTTGCCTGGCATCCCAATTCCAGTCATCCTTAGAATCTGCGTCGCTTCCGCAGTTTTTAACCACAGGCGTTACCCACCTGCTCCATAAGTCAGGTAGTCCCGCGGAACCCAAGAATTATAGACCGATTACGTGTTTGTCGACGGTCTATAAACTTCTTACATCCATTTTGAGAGCGAAAATTAATAAACACATTGAGCAAAACTGTATTATGTCTGCTTCTCAGAATGGATGTAGGAACGGGTCCCGCGGTACTAAGGAGCTACTCCTCATCGACATGGCCATTAGCCAACAGGTTCGTCGAGCCCGCAAGGATCTGTCGACATGTTGGATAGATTATAAGAAGGCCTACGACTCGATACCACATACATGGCTGATAAGGGTGCTGGAGTTGTACAAGATAGATGCAACTCTACGCGCCTTCCTTGAGTCGTGTATGGGGCAATGGAAGACGGTCCTTCGATATCCAGGATGTCGACAGATTCGGGGGAACGATGAACCTGTATGGATTAAACGGGGAATATTCCAGGGCGACAGTCTGAGCCCGCTTTGGTTCTGTCTAGCCCTGAATCCTCTTAGCACATTGCTGGAGGATTCAGGTCTAGGCTACCGGTTGAGGAGAGATGGTCAGGTCATATCTCACCTTCTTTACATGGATGATCTGAAACTGTTTGCCCACAACAGATTGCGACTGATGGAGTTACTAAAAATAACTGATTCTTTTAGTAGCGCCATCAGGATGGAATTTGGAGTGGACAAATGTGCAGTCATGCATGTAAAGAGAGGGGGGATTATGGAATCCGAGGGAATTCAGCTCTCGGATTCCATACACCTCAGATCCCTCTCCTCATCCGAAAGCTATAAATATTTGGGTATGTCGGAAGCGTTAGGCATTAACGTAGCTGACATGAAGCAATCGTTGAGGGAGCGCTTCTTCGGACGCCTGAAGAAGGTTTTAAATAGCCTTCTTTCAGGTGGGAACAAGGTGCGCGCCTTCAACGGTTGGGTCATGCCAGTTTTAATGTACTCTTTCGGCATACTCAAATGGACTCAGACTGAACTCGATGCCTTGGATAGGAGAGTCCGTACATTGCTGACCGCAAATCGGATGCATCACCCACGATCATCGGTCATGAGACTGTACATCCCGCGGAAATGCGGGGGTAGAGGCTTTTTAAACGCGAAGACCCTCCACAACCGCGAGGTGTGCAGTCTCAGAGAATATTTTTTAAAGGCCGACGTGGGTATGCACCGAGATGTGGTCGCAGTGGACAAGGGACTCACCCCGCTGTCCATGGCTAACGAGAACTGGCGCAAACCTGTGGTACTTACTGCTGATGACCGCAAGGAAGTATGGCAAAGCAAGGAGCTTCACGGGCGCTTCTACCGGGCTCTTCATGGGCCCGATGTAGATTTTTTAGCGTCCGTGTCCTGGCTACGTTTCAGCGACCTCTTTGGGGAAACTGAAGGTTTTGTCTGTGCAATTATGGACGAAGTTATGTTGACGAACAACTACCGGAAATATATTATGAAGGATGGGACGGTTGACGTGTGTCGGGCATGCCACCGTCCGGGTGAGTCCATCAGACATATTATTTCTGGTTGTTCTCGTCTGGCTAACGGCGAGTACTTGCACAGGCACAATCAAGTGGCCAGGATTATTCACCAGCAACTTGCCTTGAAATATAAACTTGTGGAGTCTGAGGTACCGTACTACAGGTATGTGCCCGACCCAGTTCTCGAAAAAGACCATGTCACGTTGTACTGGGATCAGTCTATCATCACTGACAGGACTATTGTTGCCAATAAACCTGACATAGTGGTGATGGACCGATCAGCGCGCCGCGTAATGATAATCGATGTTACCATCCCACATGACGAGAACCTCGTGAAAGCTGAGAAAGAGAAACAAATAAAATATCTGGACCTAGCTCACGAGGTTGTCGATATGTGGCATGTGAGCTCGGCTATCATTGTGCCGATAGTCGTCACGGCCAATGGCCTGATAGCAAAAAGCATGGACGACCACCTGTCAAAACTTTCGCTTGGTGGTTGGATCAAGGGCCTGATTCAGAAGGCAGTACTTCTCGATACGGCCCGTATTGTGGGGAGGTTCCTGTCTCTGGAACCCTAACCACCGGTAGCTTGGACCCTGCTCCCGACACCGGTGGACTACTATTTTTTTATATTTTTAAATGTTTTTTGATATCTTTTTTTAACAAATATTTAAAAATGTAAATTAGTATGTAAGAAAAATAAATAAAGAGAATAATAATAATAATATTCCACAACTATCACACAACGCCATCTAGTCCCAAGCTAAGCAGAGCTTGTGTTATGGGTACTAGACAACTGATAAACATACTTATATATTTCTAAATACATACATATTATAGATAAATTACACCCAGACACAGAACAAATGATCGTGCTCATCACACAAACATTTGTCCTGGGTGGGAATCGAACCCACGACCTCCGGCATAGCAGTTAGGGTCACTAACCACTAGACCAACAGGCCAGTCAACAACTTACCTTCACAAGTATACTTTGCTCCTAAACACAAATTGTAGACGAAGGCAACACAGACTCTAAATAAAATTGGAACTGGACAGGCCCACATTTTGTATATTTCTCAAAAATCTGCGCATTTGAGCAACAGGAATCAACAACCTGCCAGGCCAAGTAGGAAATGGCGTGACCTGAATTTTTACTTATAGAATTTATTAAAATAGCTATAAAGATGAAATAATGTAAAAAAGGAAAGGAAAAACTACAGGGCAAAGTCCTCCCTGCCTTTGCCCATTAAATAATTTTAGTTGATTACGTAACCAGCTTTTAACATTATTTCTGCTGGGATCAGACCTCTCTTCTGTGTGAGAAAGATAATTTTAATTTGTAATTGACCAGGGGCCCAAAGCTAAGTGGTTGTAAGGGTGTTTTGTCCCCGTCGGGGCTGTGGATTATCGAAAGGATAACGCGGCTCCGACATAAGGGCGAAGAAGGAACATGGGTTTGGTTTTTAGTCATAAGAAGTCTGACACTCCCCTTCGCTCTGCCCAAGAGGGGGAGGGGGGGGGGGTTATTCGATGATTTTCCACCCACCAAAAAAAAAAGGTGTTTTTGTTTGAACCGTATGTAGTTAAACTTTTCACGGTGACTTTTTCTGCTCGCAAACTGTCAAACTCGCAAACTGTCCCATATTCCCAAACTGTGTAAATGAAAAAATATGATTGGCCATTTGATTTCTTTTATTTTCAGTTATGTTCCTGGGATCGTATCCTCAAGTGACTGCAAAGCATTTGGAACACGTCACAGGCGTGACAAGTGGAGCTGCACCATTGCCATCGGCAGATATCAAGAGGCTATTCGAAAAGGCACAGGTAGATACTTATGAAACAAAATCAGCCTTTGGCTTTCTCACCAACTGGCGAGAAGAAGCTCACCGCCGTAAGAAGTGGTTTGGTGGTGGCTTAAAATATTTGGGTTCAAGCATAAAAACACTATCAGAAAATCGACCCTTCACGACGACATCTTACATGTTGATTTCCTAATTAATTTTTTTTCTGTTCTTTGAGAGCATTGGCCAAGAAATAAAAACAAAGTAAAGCACCTGACTTGACTTGCCAGTGGTCCAGAAAAGCTTATACATGATTTAAACATAATCTAGGATTCAAGAGCGAGCGAAGCGAACTTGCTACAGAAACGTGACATTTTGTACCTAATTATAGCCACTTATGTACTAATTTCCAGCGCGAAATCCAGTTCTGCCAAGGTTACGGTTTGACAGAAGCATCCCCGCTCGTTAGCGTGACCCCCAAGGGTCAGAAGACGTATGAGGATGTTGGTTATTTGCTGCCAAATATGAAGATGAAAATAGTGGATGGAAACACAAACAATTTGGGACCTGGCGAGGTGAGGATTCAGTTTTATTGACTTTTTTAACGTTATTGAATGACACACTTGATGACATAAACTATGGTAACTGCTGCAAACTGTAACTGTGTGTGTGTACTTTAGTCATCTTAGATGATATCATGTTTAATGATACCTTTTTTTGGGAGGTTGGGAAATCGTCAAATGACTCCTCCAACTGGGCAAACCGGTAGGGAGTGACAACTTTCTTCTGACTAATAACCACCCATTTTCCTTCTTAACCCTTTGTGTCGAAACTGCGGTATCTCTTTCAAACAACTCGCAGCCCCCAAGGATGTATAATAATACCTCAATTTTGCTTGATAAACAACATACGAAGCTTGGTAACCTTGCCCAGGCGAGATCCTTCACATAAAGCACGAGCATATACACTTAATAATAATATTAGCATACACATAATAATAATTTACTATTTATTTTATCAGTAGCAGCATTGTTCCTCTTATGGCTGAGTAGGGCCATCTCCCTTTCATGCAATCATTGTTCCCATCTGGCTGTCTCTCTGCCAAAACTTATTATACCGTCTTTTCCTTTTCCTAACCATAAAAAATGATTCTGTTTCAGGTTGGAGAACTGCTGGTGAAAGGTCCAAACGTGATGAAGGGGTACTTGAAGAATCCTCAGGCTAATAGTGAAGTGTTTACGGATGGGTGGTTGAGAACCGGGGATCTGGCGAAGGTCGACGAAACGGGACTCATTACAATATCTGACCGGCTTAAGGAGCTTATTAAGGTAGATGAAAATTAAATTATGTATTTATTAGGATTTTGTATGGTCGATTAAGTAAAATGAACAGATTCACAAAGTTAGTATAAGCAAGAGAATTATTCTCCAAAATATGTTTTGTAATTATCCACGGCTTGATTACTGGTGCAGGCACGGTTTGACAATCAATTACCTAAATGTGGTAATTATGAAATTAATGGTATAATAGTCATTACAAAAATAATGAACAGAAAAGCTGTTTTATGAAAAAAAAACTGTGGTGTTCAAGTTGCTGGTCACAATAAAATTATGATCAAAAAACATGGACAAGCGCCTGTCAGAAATATCACTTCACTCACTTCCAAGCGTGTACAACTATTACATTTCTGGTAGGCGCTTGGTACATTAGCATTAGTAAAATCACTCATTATTTAATCAATTTCCTGATAAGCATTCATAATTTAATATTTATGATCATAATAATAATTATACATGGCTGATGAGGGTGCTGGAGTTGTACAAGATAGATGCAACTCTACGCGCCTTCCTTGAGTCGTGTATGGGGCAATGGAAGACGGTCCTTCGATATCCAGGATGTCGACAGATTCGGGGGAACGATGAACCTGTATGGATTAAACGGGGAATATTCCAGGGCGACAGTCTGAGCCCGCTTTGGTTCTGTCTAGCCCTGAATCCTCTTAGCACATTGCTGGAGGATTCAGGTCTAGGCTACCAGTTGAGGAGAGATGGTCAGGTCATATCTCACCTTCTTTACATGGATGATCTGAAACTGTTTGCCCACAACAGATTGCGACTGATGGAGTTACTAAAAATAACTGATTCTTTTAGTAGCGCCATCAGGATGGAATTTGGAGTGGACAAATGTGCAGTCATGCATGTAAAGAGAGGGGGGATTATGGAATCCGAGGGAATTCAGCTCTCGGATTCCATACACCTCAGATCCCTCTCCTCATCCGAAAGCTATAAATATTTGGGTATGTCGGAAGCGTTAGGCATTAACGTAGCTGACATGAAGCAATCGTTGAGGGAGCGCTTCTTCGGACGCCTGAAGAAGGTTTTAAATAGCCTTCTTTCAGGTGGGAACAAGGTGCGCGCCTTCAACGGTTGGGTCATGCCAGTTTTAATGTACTCTTTCGGCATACTCAAATGGACTCAGACTGAACTCGATGCCTTGGATAGGAGAGTCCGTACATTGCTGACCGCAAATCGGATGCATCACCCACGATCATCGGTCATGAGACTGTACATCCCGCGGAAATGCGGGGGTAGAGGCTTTTTAAACGCGAAGACCCTCCACAACCGCGAGGTGTGCAGTCTCAGAGAATATTTTTTAAAGGCCGACGTGGGTATGCACCGAGATGTGGTCGCAGTGGACAAGGGACTCACCCCGCTGTCCATGGCTAACGAGAACTGGCGCAAACCTGTGGTACTTACTGCTGATGACCGCAAGGAAGTATGGCAAAGCAAGGAGCTTCACGGGCGCTTCTACCGGGCTCTTCATGGGCCCGATGTAGATTTTTTAGCGTCCGTGTCCTGGCTACGTTTCAGCGACCTCTTTGGGGAAACTGAAGGTTTTGTCTGTGCAATTATGGACGAAGTTATGTTGACGAACAACTACCGGAGATATATTATGAAGGATGGGACGGTTGACGTGTGTCGGGCATGCCACCGTCCGGGTGAGTCCATCAGACATATTATTTCTGGTTGTTCTCGTCTGGCTAACGGCGAGTACTTGCACAGGCACAATCAAGTGGCCAGGATTATTCACCAGCAACTTGCCTTGAAATATAAACTTGTGGAGTCTGAGGTACCGTACTACAGGTATGTGCCCGACCCAGTTCTCGAAAAAGACCATGTCACGTTGTACTGGGATCAGTCTATCATCACTGACAGGACTATTGTTGCCAATAAACCTGACATAGTGGTGATAGACCGATCAGCGCGCCGCGTAATGATAATCGATGTTACCATCCCACATGACGAGAACCTCGTGAAAGCTGAGAAAGAGAAGCAAATAAAATATCTGGACCTAGCTCACGAGGTTGTCCAAATGTGGCATGTGAGCTCGGCTATCATTGTGCCGATAGTCGTCACGGCCAATGGCCTGATAGCAAAAAGCATGGACGACCACCTGTCAAAACTTTCGCTTGGTGGTTGGATCAAGGGCCTGATTCAGAAGGCAGTACTTCTCGATACGGCCCGTATTGTGAGGAGGTTCCTGTCTCTGGAACCCTAACCACCGGTAGCTTGGACCCTGCTCCCGACACCGGTGGACTACTATTTTTTTATATTTTTAAATGTTTTTTGATATCTTTTTTTAACAAATATTTAAAAATGTAAATTAGTATGTAAGAAAAATAAATAAAGAGAATTATAATAAAGCCATTAGCCAGGTGTCTAATAAGATCAGTATTTTGTTATTTCTGATGATTGAAAATTAATTCAATGGGCTAATTATTTCTGATCCCATGATAAATGTTTGATTCTACTTTATTTCCACAAATAGAATAGAACTGATTTAAACAGTTATTTTGTCCAAAATTCCTTCTTACAACTTACTTATTAAAATTTTCATTTAAAAATATCAGCGTGGGTACTCGTGATATTAGGTGTTCACTTTTCTAAGTCACGTATCACACTCGTCATTAACATACCTATGTCTGAATTAATTTGAGTTTGGAACAGCATGCTTAGTTCTTCTATGCTTACAGATGCCACAGTACTGCTAATTTTGTAGAATATTATCTCTTACACTATCCAGCTATACTTTGAGCTTCCTCTATAACGTGTTCATCATTTCTGAACATATTACCCGTGCCTTGAAAACTGATTTCCTCAAAATATTATAGAACGATAATTGGTCTGTTTCTTAAAAAAAAGTTCTCCATTTCTTTCAGGTAAAAGGCTATCAAGTTCCACCCGCAGAATTAGAAAACGTATTAAAAGAACACCCAGCGGTATTGGATGCTGCCGTTATTGGGGTTCCAGATTCAGCCACGGGGGAAAGACCCAGAGGCTTCGTAGTCTTAAAGCCAGAAGTCAAAGCTACTGATCAAGAAATCATAGAATTTGTTACTATAAGAGTAGCGCCGTACAAGAAAATTAATCAAATTACTTTCTTGAATGAAATACCGAAGAATCCGTCCGGAAAAATACTAAGGAAAGCATTGAAAGAGGAGTATAGTAAATAGAAGATTGGTTGTTGGTCTATTAATAATTTGTTTAGAAATACTTGATTGAGTATTATGAATTTTGTTATCTAGTATCTTAATAAATTGAATATGATGAATTTATTTTATTTCAATAAAACAATATTTATATACATTTGGGCTTTGTTTCAAGTCTCTCTGAGGGCTTGCACCCGAAAAGAGGTGATCCGACAGACAACCATAGTTGTCGACATAGCTCACAGAATAAGAATGCTAAAGTGAAAGCATATTAGCCGTAGAACTGATGACCGTTGGAGTAGACGTGTTCTTGATTGGAGACCGCGAATCTGCAAGTGTAAGGTAGAACTAGGCTCAGTTTAACAACGATCTTTGCAGGGTGACTAGTAGCAACCGGAAGAGCTGAGAATCCAGTTGAGGAACGTTCAGTTGAGGAGGCCTATGTCCAGCAGTGGACTCCTAGAGGCTGATGATGCTCTGCAAGCAACAGAAAGCAAGACAACATAACAAGTCGGTATATCGGTGTATCGGTAGTGGAGCAACACCACAAATAAAATATGATGCTACATTATAAGTTAAAATAACGGAATATTCCCAATAGTCCCCTCTAGCCCTGTCCTCCGGGGTGACAGCTGGGAATTATCTTCCCAGTTGTCACCGGGGTGACAATTTGTGCCGACTGTTCCCTTTGAAAACTGACTAGAGGGGACAAATGGGAAGTCTGTTTCTCACTTGTCACCGGAGGGGGTGACATTTGCTATGATTTCAAAACAATTTCTCTTTTTCTGGTAAGTATCGTTAGCAAATATGTTTCTGCCCTCGCTGAAATTCTAACCTCGCTGTTGCCATACAAAATAAATTCCGCATTATCGAGCCTTTTCAGGAAGAACATCGTAAGCGCCAAAATTCCCAAAACCCGGTTTTAATTATTAACCGCCAGATCAACTGATTTTAAATCTTTTTTCTTTCTAAAGAATTGCAAACAATGATGGAGAAGCTCGCAATTCAACAACCAAGACTAGTCAATCGTTCTTCCCCATTGCTTCTCCACGACAACGCGCGAGCTCACACTTCACGAAAGACCATCGCAAAGCTACAAGAGTTACAGCTGGAAGCTCTCTGTCACCCATCGTACTCACCGGACCTTGCCCCAACAGATTTCTACTTTTTTCAAAATTTAGAAATTTTTTTAAGTGGTAAAAAATTCGACACCCGAGAGGCAGTACAAAACGCTTTCGCTGACTTCATCGCCTCCCGTCCGGCAGACTTCTACAGTAAAGGGATAAACAAACTGCCATCAAAATGGCAAAATTGTATAGATCATTTGGGCCAGTACTTTGATTCGCTGAAATAAAAAAAATACCAAAATTTTTATATTTTAAAATTCTCATACAAATCGGCAATTTCATAGGCAAAGACCTAATATTTTGAGAAATATTATTAAATAAAAAATGTTGTCCTGTAAAATTATGCAAAATGGCGGTAACGATCTTCTTCCTGAAAAGGCTCGATATGTAACTAACTTTATTAGGTACAATCACAGATTTAACAACAATATTTTTTTTTATTTTATATAATTTTTACATATCGAGCCTTTTCAGGAAGAAGATCGTTACCGCCATTTTGCATAATTTTACAGGACAACATTTTTTATTTAATAATATTTCTCAAAATATTAGGTCTTTGCCTATGAAATTGCCGATTTGTATGAGAATTTTAAAATATAAAAATTTTGGTATTTTTTTTATTTCAACATAATGTTGTTTTTTTTTTAATGATTCTGTATACTTTTTTTTTACATTTTTATTTACTTACTTAATAGTTAATATTTTTTTGGAATCGTAGCAAATGTCACCCCCCCGGTGACAAGTGAGAAACAGACTTCCCATTTGTCCCCTCTAGTCAGTTTTCAAAGGGAACAGTCGGCACAAATTGTCACCCCGGTGACAACTGGGAAGACAATTCCCAGCTGTCACCCCGGAGGACAGGGCTAGAGGGGACTAGTGGGATAGTAATTAAATTAACAATACGTCAAATCTCCTCTAAGCTCTGTATAACCAATAAATGTACTTTTTTTTAAAGGTAAAAACTGCTTCATGCATACCGCACCGTCTTGGGACATGGTTGAGCCATGTGGGGTTTGCACCCACTAAAAACATCGTCGTGCGCCTACTGTTGCTTTGGTAGATGTGCCACGAAAACTTAACTCGAAAATCCTCATGGATGTCTTCCACCCTGGGGCAAGCAGTGGGGTTTATCTGACTCTAACTGATTAAGAACCAACTCGATGTTCCCTCCGTACACTGGCACCGGGGATCCTAGAAACTAGTGCGCATCCACGATTCTTGATTCAGTATTAATACTACCCCAACATAACTTAACCTAACTTATTATCCAGTAATAACTGCGGCGTGGAGGTCACATAGCAAACTTACGCTCCATGTAAAATACAGCTACATCCGGTAAGACTGGTAGCCAACCCCAACATACCTAGTTCTGAAAAGGCCAGATGATGTAAAAAACAAACCAACGACCTATCTGTCGCCAAACAAGGCGTCAGATTGGCGAGTCGACGGTATCTTAAATGTATTTTTTTATAGTTATCGATTGGAAAAGATAAAAAAAAAAACACAATAATTCCGTTAACTACATTCATAGGAATAAATTTCGCGTAAATAAAAAAGAACATTATGAGAGCGACCAATTATAATTAGTATTCGAACTTAAATAACAAAGTATTGTACATTAAAATTCATGATATGGTACAATAATCATCACCATATTTATAGCCAATTTTATTTAGTGACTAAATTAAAAAAAAAATTGGTTAAAAATCGACAGCTCACGTGAATCTTATGACCACATGACTTGTTTATCGACACCAAAAAAGTTAAATTAATACAACATTATATCAAATAACATAACACCTGTATTCCCCTTATGGTTAGGAAGAGACGTACCTATAAGCACACCCACATTTCACTAGTTATCTTCATTTATTAAAGTCCCATGTAACAGTGACAAGTCTTTTGCTATCAACCAGGCACAAATCCAGACCACACCTCGGACACTCCATACAACGCCCGCAAAATAATTACCTATTACTACTACATAAACAAATAACGTTTGTGCACGACGTGCACGTGCAAATGTGTGCGTAAACTCTAGTAGGGTTATCGTAGCCTAAAAAATGGCGCGGAAAGTGCAACGGTCTGCGTCGCGAAAACCGAACGACGACTAATACGAGCGCGAGCCATTGCTCAAGTGTCGACGACGAATACCTCGAAGTGCGGGGTGAGGTACGGTATTTAATATAATAATAATAATAATAATATTCCACAACTATCACACAACGCCATCTAGTCCCAAGCTAAGCAGAGCTTGTGTTATGGGTACTAGACAACTGATAAACATACTTATATATTTCTAAATACATACATATTATAGATAAATTACACCCAGACACAGAACAAATGATCGTGCTCATCACACAAACATTTGTCCTGGGTGGGAATCGAACCCACGACCTCCGGCATAGCAGTTAGGGTCACTAACCACTAGACCAACAGGCCAGTCGACTAGACCAACAGGCCAGTCTTGAAATATGAGCGCGGGGAAGGGAGTGTCCCTTCTGTACGTAGTACTATTATGTATTCTGTGTCCAGACTTAACCTTTTACATTAGGCATTTCTCAGAAGCAGCCGTTGTTCACAATTCAATCCTGATATATTCGGATTTCCTCGTGAAGAAGTCTCATCTGACTGTCCCTTTTTTGCCACTTTCTACGAAGGTCTGCGAGGTCATTACATACAACTTACTCGTACATTTACAATGCTTGCATTTCATATGCAGGCTATAATCCACCACGCGGGACCAGTGCGTATTGCTTAGATGTCACAATTCTTAGATTTTTTTTTATTATAACAGTTAATAATAATAATACGACTATGCAGTTAATAACTAGTAACGTGGTTACATCGCCGTCGTTACTTGTGGTTAGTGGCCCGAGTTTGAAGTCCAGTCTTACCAAAGGGTATCCTAATTACCTAATACTAACTGTATTGTGGAGTTTAGATAGGCCAGTCGCTCCATTCAAAATACTAGAATTGAGCCGAACCCAACACAGTCGGGAAAAGGCTAGGCAGATAAACGTACTGGTTCTCCATTGCGTTTCAGTAACTATTTCAGAAACTAATATCACCAATTTCAGTGTCTTATTAGCTTCGACGCTCGCACTAAAAAAATCGCAACAGAAATATATCGATCTACTTTTAAAAACGTACTTTAAGTAAACAAATATAATTTCGCGAACTCAAAAATTAACATAAATCTCTTAATATGCAGGCGCCACCATTTCGTATCTGATTATGTCTGGAATTATACAACAGACAATTTATTTACAATAATATATTCAGTAGGTACTTCTAGTGTTATCAAAATAGCGCGATTCCGGCTCAAAACACAATTAGCATACTATTAGGTAGTATTAAATAAATTGTTTATTTCTGCTTTTTATATCGAATACTTTTACTTCGCGTTGTTTGACTGGCGCCAAGTCGCCAACCAAGACTGATATTGTTTTGTTGTTTAACTCTTAATTGGTCGCACCTAAAAATTTATGTAAACAATCGTACGGGGTGCCTGTTACCCCTATCGTGATATAAAATGACGATCACGAAATACACCGCATGTTTTTAAGGGAGTATGAAGACGTAGGTGTAAAGTTTTTCATGCCCATAGAAAAGGGAGGATTCTCATAGATGGCTCTGTATTATTTTACAGTAGTTTTCACATTTTAGATTTTTACAATACTTTAAACTATCGAGCAAATATAACATTGAAGTTGACAGTTTTTAGAGTAAATAAATGACGACATTCATAATAGCAACGAAATAAGCGCTAGGGTGTGTAACACCCCCGGGGCTCAATTAAGGGTCAACATAAATCTCGATAAAAATATTTAAGAACCCAATTCCTACTTGATGTATGATACCTACAGACGGTGATCAAAGTCAGATTTACATATTCCTTTGGAAATGTGATAAATATTTGGAATTTTTGGCAATAAAGAGCTATAAAAGATCGATTTTATTATAGGATCTATTATTCTGTTTCTATTTTATCTTTATGGATCAATAAAGACATCAATATTGGCGCCTTCGATAGTTTATTGCCGAGGAAAGGCGAAACAAATATGGAATTACAAAATCACGTTTCCTTAACAATTTTCAAAGTCTGACTTCAGTAAACAGTTGAGTACGAGTACCTACTAAATTCACAATTCTTTATTGGGTAGCATAATAAAAGGACATAAGTATTAAGTACTACCCAAGTAGGTGTTCTTGCAATTGTAACTAGTTTATTGCAATTCTTGGATCAAACAAATCAGTATTTCACATTCGCATTTCGCAAGAACAGTAAAAAAGAATAACATATTTATCAGGTAGTTCTTAGGATCTAGATAATATAAGAGGAAAACCACATACCTAATTTGATATTTGAGACAGAGGTATTTGCAAAACTATTTTCCTGGAAAATTCAAAACGCTAGTTCTACCATAGTAATTTATTTGCTGATTTAAAAAAAATGGCATATGGGCGGGCTTGCCTATTGGTGTGAAGAACCTGATCTTCTTGTTTTCCTGTTTATCCCTGACCCAGCCAGAAGGCACCTCCCAAAACCCTGCAAAACCAAGATGGGATTAACTAGACAAAACCAACGAGTGCTCTACATTACCCGTGTATCACAATAGCTGGTGGTCATAGGGTGATACCTTTTACAAGTTTGGATGACACAAGGTTACCTATATTCAATCTATGGTCTGGTTTTGTAAAATCAAACCAACCAGCTCTCGGGGTGAGCTAGAACGTATAAATGTGGATGGTTATAAAGAGGCCAATGCAACGATGGATGGAATTTGAGAAGAATGATAATTATGGTAAGAAAGGAGGTATCTGCTGAGAGACAGAAGTATAATTAAAGAAAAAGATATGCTACGCTGTCTCCAAATAAATTAGGCAGGAAAATGATGATTGTGATCTCGAGATGAGCTAGAGATGGGTTTCAAACAAACTGAATTTGACTTTTTCTTTTGATTTTTGAAGGGGAAGTTCGAAATAACTGTCACACTACTGTGCCAAATTATGTTGCAATAACCAAAAATATCCAGTTAGGCTGGTTGAGAAAAAATTAAGGATTTATTAATGCTGATTCCTAGACTGAACAGCATCATATTATTATGTCTTCTTAGGTAGCCTAATAAGCAGAATAATACAAAACAATCGTCCTCCAATTTAAGCTTTTAAGAACTAATCATAAAGTATAGTAACGCACCATCTTTTTTATTCGAATAATATTAAAATTATAGTAATTTAGCATATTGATTGACAATTATTAACTCATAAAACAGCTGGAGATCCCAATTTACAGCGCTTTACATTATTAAGCTGTGAAACTAATAATAAATGTCAGACATTTTGATTTTTAAAATAGAAAATAATAATTTATTGTCAAATAAAATAATACAAGGCGTCGCGACAATGTTTTGAATGTTAAAATAAAAATAAAAAACTCATTAGAATGTCTGATTGCAGTAGCTGATAAGATTTATTAATTAGCTGTCTCAAGCTTACACAAATTTTAGTTTTATAATTAGTGTGCTATATGCCTGTCTAGTATTTTCCCAACTGTGTTGAAACCGGCTTTTTGTCTTACCGGATTCAGCAGAATACCAGTAGGAATTTCACATGGAGTGTACTATCTGACAATCTGGACCAATCACGACACCCATTGGTTAGACAGGTTATCAGACTTTTGGACTAATTCTGACGGCCTGGACCTTCTTTATGCTGATGGTCCGGGCCGTCAGAATTAGTAAAGTAAATTTTATTTTGCAAATATGGGTACAGTACATGGTGTTATAAAAAAGAGGTAGGTTCAGCCACATTTTACCGATAGGCATGCAAAAGTTATAATCTTACGCTAACGCAATAAAGAAAATGAATATAAGTAATAAGTAGGTAGGTAATTAATACAGATCACTGCAGCACAGCACATTAGTTATTAGTTATTTACCGAAATTTCAAGTCGTGGAAAATTCGGGAACTTTCGCACAGCCTTTACAATGAATACGCATGAGTTCTAAGCTGCCACGTGATAGGGCCTTTAATTAAAACAAATTATTTTGTACAATGTACCTACATCTTGCAGTTTTATGACAACCATGTACTTGTACCCTACTAAAAGGTGGTCCATTTTTGCAGAGTTATCCATCGACTCAGAAAGAAAGAAAAAGAAAGAAAATGTTTTTATTGGTCTCACACAGGACAACACAATTTGCAAGTGTATGCGAAAAGACAGATGCAATTTCTTTTACCTTATTGTCATTGTGTGATGATATGAAAACGTATCGGACACACTAACGACCGTCTACTCTGAATAACAAAATCAAACAATAGGACGGTTGCAAAAACTCAATATTCAAAAAAAAGTTTAACATGGTAACAAAAAGTTATTGGAATTCTACTACGTTGGAATGTGTGGAATTTATCAAACACTGGCGTATTTTCCCATCCTCCTTTTTTATTAAAAATAAATCATTTTTGTTTTAATTTTCCTTTTTTTTATTTTGATAAGTATCAACCACTGTTTTTACTATTTTTCATATGGCATTACTTGAACTAATGGCATTCAGTTTTCATTGCTTTCAGTATGACTTTTGTTTAATTTTCTTCTTCGTCGTTTAAATGATTCTTGCTTCGATCACAAATCTGTCACATCATCCGCATGAAGTGGCTTTGGTATAAGTAAATTAATAATAATAATTTAGTGGAAGTTGAGTCAATCCCAGTCTCAACAACGTTTGCCAAGGGTTTGACAGCTACTGAACTGGTTCAGATTATTACTCTAGCTGTCAAGTTCCAAGTTACATTTTCTTGCCTAAGTTTTATATCGCTTACAGAAAAACAAAACCAGTTCTAATGCCAGTTCTACTACTGCCTAGAGACGATAGACTAGAAAATAAAGATAATTAAATGCCAAAAATAAAATATTTCTAGAAAAAGTATAGGTAGACCAATTAATTGCTTTCCATCAATTTAAAAAGTGGATACATAGTTGCATGTCCGTGCCAACTTGCGGCAAGGTCGTTCTCCATGGAAACAAGTTCCAAAAGAATGTCTGGACAGTAAGTAATAAATCAGCCGAAATAGACATCGTAGTTACCAAAAGCGTGTTTCAAGACATCAATATTATTTATGATACGATCATTAGATGTAACAAAAAAACTAGCATCGTCAGTCAATTTGACTTCGTCAGTGATTTATTGGGAATTTAAATATGTAGAAGATTTTTAGATAGAATTGTACTCTTTATAGTTTGATCGTCACAATGTGGAGATGATCCTTTATTGCCTGGTACAATAAAAATACTATCAATAAAATGTTTAACGAGATCGTAAAATGTCCTATCGAATGTTTTTTCAATAATAATTGGGAAAACGCTGATTTAATTAATCTATTTTTGGAAAGTGCTGCGTGTAGGTAACAGTTAGAAGAATTCGTATCAGCTTATAGATGATGGGTATTCTTGTATTTCTGCTGGGTGAAAGAATTGCCTTGCTGGTGTAGTAATTTCGAGCTCATGAGATCGATCGGACATCGTGTTATGAGTTAATTATAAAGGTCTTTTTGGAGACTTAATTTGCGCCCTATTACACAATAAATTGACACTAACAGGAGTGATGATGGTAGGTGGAGTAAAGCTGTGACCGAGTGACAAGAAATGGATACAGAAGCTGCAGAAGATGACGATGAAGATGATGAGGTAGATGATACTGGCGCAAGAGCCTGGACGCATGGATCTTGACTCCAGAGAGGCTTATACCCAGCAGTGGTTGAAGTCAGGCTGTGAACGATGATGATGATACAATAAATTGACAATTCTAATGAAAATTTCTCAACAAAAAACCTTATAACACTTAGCCCAAGCTGGGAATGCAGTAAACTTTCATTCAACTTTTAAATAAGTACTTTTAAACAAGCGTATATCCCCAGTGATATCCAAACCATGTTCAACACACTTTGCTTCATTGCCTGTTGCCCTCCTGACCTCCGTTTAGCCTTCCATAATGCGATTTATAATTTCACATATAAATATACACTTTATCAATGACATGTACATAATTTTGAACCGGATTAAGCCCGATATCTTCGGGATATTTTGGTCCTTACAGAGTGCCGTTGAGATAAAGTAACTTGTTGTAAGAGACAGTCACACTTATAGTAAAGAAAGCTGTTTTTATTCTTCGACAGAATGGTTTGCTTATGGGGATTAAAGCAAAAAAATGTACCACCATTTGACCAGAAGTATGTACATGGATGAATCAAAAGAAGTACGGAAGGATCGTAATAAGAGACGATTTATAGTTCTGTCTATCTGTATTGAAAAAGGCGCGAGTTTATGAAAGAATCTTTGTAAAAAAAAAAACTACGTCATAGTGAGTGATACTGTTAGCCATCATCAGCGTTGCTAGAAAAAGGCAACTCCCTATGACTTCCAATTATTGTTTCAATCCAAGACCAATATGGACCACTGGTCGCTAGTTCTGTCCACATAGTCGCCACGCCATCTTCTACGAGATCTGCCACGAGGTCTTCTGGCTGTCAGGGCTCCAGAAAGTGGCTATTTTGGCCCATAACAACTGACATGCTGCAGACGTGACCAGTTCACTTCAGCTAACCTCTTTCTCTTAGCATCCATCCGACTGCTAGTCTTCTTAACACTCACGTACCACTTTATCTATCTACTTATTTTTATTATTTATCAATCACTTTAATTAGCAATGAGACTTATCTGCTCTGATTGTAATACGTTCGTGACCTATTTAAAATCTTCACGGATCATGTATGACACGAGTAAAATTAATATTATGTCTAGACACCGAGATAACCCCATCTCGATATCTCGATTTGTAATGAACTTCTTACATCAGTGGATGTAAGACTATATGTAGGTATATTATTATGTATTAATATCCACCAATTAATAAACTTTGAGTGTCAGGATGATTACTAGTTATTTACTGTGTTCGAAAGTATGTATCTTTAAAAAGGTGTGTTGGGAACAGGGGTTTTATGAAGTAAAAGCACAAAAGACAAGACTATTCATTTTATTACTTTTGGTCTTGTCAACTATATCAGACTCGATTCCATTCGCTAGGTCCCTAGTCTTCGTGGAGAAGAATGGACAAGAAACTCCACGGGAACACATTTTAAAGTATTATGCAAAGACAACCTGACATTGTCTTGGACTGTCTCAAGTTACAGCAATTTATCAGTTTACATAAACAACAATCAATATAAACC
This sequence comes from Diarsia dahlii, assembly GCA_949775195.1. NCBI lineage: Eukaryota > Metazoa > Arthropoda > Insecta > Lepidoptera > Noctuidae > Diarsia > Diarsia dahlii. Next base: position 16,743,765 of record OX459205.1, read on the forward strand.
ATATTATAGTACATATTTCTAACACATAGTTATAAGTAATATTCAGAGCATAATATCAATTAACTTACATAAACATTGTAGATCCTTAGGACAATACAAATAGGTTACAGCTTTCTCCACTTTGTAATCTTGGTTCATTAGTAGGACGTTTACATGTGAACTTTATTCTATACACATGGAATATAACACTCTGGGTACAGATCCAGATATTACTCGTATTATCTAGTTAACTCGTAGAATAGTTGCAGCGTAACTACCCTGAATTGGCGGTAACATTTGCTTTTATAACCGTCAATTCATACTTTTTACATCAATGATTCCCGCCAATGGCAATGGTCAAACATTATAGCCAAATAACTAACAACGCATACAATAATTAGCTAATCTTAATTAGTGGAACTATTTTAAAACTCCATTAGGTAATTTAGCAATTTAGTATGTATTTATTTGTAATCTTTACATTTATTCGGATAAAATATGAACATCAATAGATAGTTCCGGGAATAGATAGAATCAACTGGATACATTGAAATTGCAAGATAAAATCTAGGAAACATTGTAAGTATCATATAATAATTACTACTTAATTTATTGGCATTATAAAGTAAATAAACATTTAATTTGATTTAACTATTTAAATACCACAAAGCTATCTTCGGTTCGGAAACCAAGTCTTTTAAGCCACAATAATAACTACTTCTATAAAATACTTCGGGCTATAAAATATTATTAGGACAATGTAGGTTTATTCGGAATAAGAACCTTACTGTTCTAAAGATATTTATTTACGATGATTATTAATTTGATGCTATATTCTTATATACATAAGGCTATTCTATCAAACTCGATTTACTAAGAAATCATTTATTTATAGTCTTCTTCTCAAATAATGTCAGATTGCAATCCAGTCTAACTGGAGGCAGCTGAATACCAATATTATACATTAAACGACTGCGTATCTGACCTCCATAACCCAGAAACTGGGTGATACAATACGCCTTGGTACGATGAGTTGGTATACTTTAGCCCTTCTGATTACCTCTGACATCTATAGTCATCTTATATAATAGATCTTATGTGACCACATTAGATTGGTGTATGGATGAATGACCATTCATCCATGGCACGACGACCTAGGCGATTGCAAAGTACTTGTAAGAAATACGAAAACCCCCCCAAAAATGCCTGGGGGAGGCCTATGTCCAGCAGTGGACGTCTTATGGCTGAAATGATGATGATGATGTAAGAAATAAACCCCGCAATATAAAGAATGTGCAGTTTAACCAGAAACGGTGTTAGTTACGCGATTCGGTCATCTTCGGGTTTTTCCCGAAGAGACCAAGGTTCTAAGTACTATGGACTTTGTTCGTGTCTGTACTAAGTTTCCTCCCTGTCAAGCTATCTACACCGTTTGCAACTAGTCATCTCCTCGTAATGACTGGCATAAAACTCTGATACTAGTGGCACTAACCACACGATGAAGAAAGACCTAGTCATCTGCCAATCAAAAAGCTTTTTAGAATTGTGTAGAGCTGTTTTTAATTTACTGGTTCAATATAACATAACAAAAAATCAGGCTTGTGATCCCGAAAGGGTTAGGCAAAGGTGTACCTAATACCCACATCTGGTCAGTGATGTTTAAGTTCCATGTTATAACATGGAATAAGTGGGTATTGCTAGCTATCAACTGGACACAGACAGACTCTATTTTCAGTGTTGTTTTCTAGTTTTAACCGTGATAAACGAAATATTATACAGGCCAAAAGGTATTAATGGCATAAGCATAAGGCAGTAATGAAGATTTAAATGAAGATTTTATTTTTACATGGCTAAGACTAAAATATAAATTTAAAAAAAAACTTTTTAACAAAAAATAAAACCGACTTCAAAAAAAAAATACAAAAAAGTGAAAAATAAACTTTAAAAGAAAAATCAGTTTCTGAAGTCGGTGACTTTTGTTTGTTTTTATTTCATTTTTTGCCACCGACTTTTAAAGTTTATTTTTCACTTATTTGTGTTTTTGTTTTGAAGTCGGTTTTATTTTTTGTTAAAAAGTTTTTATTTTTCACTTTTTAGTGGTTCACATGTTCATGGGTCAATGTGGAAAATGTAATTTTTTTTCTTGATTTTTCAAAAACCGCTTGTCTGATTTCGATAAACCATTCCGGAAGTACTTATACCCTTTACAACAAAAAAAGAATTTTTCAAATCGGTTAGCAAGTGACGGAGTTATGCCCGAACAAACATTAAAAAAAAAAAAAAAAATGTAAACATCCGAATTGAGAACCTCCTTTTTGTTTTAGAAGTCGGTTAAAAATTTCAAATGACAAGGTGACATTTCTAATAATTATCTTGAATTGAAAAACCTGGTTTAATTTTTCATTGTCTATCAATTAAAAACAGCATGCACTTAATTCTCAAATTTAATCAATTTTGAACTTTTAATTAAATAACAACTGCCACTAAGGTTAAGCTACGTTTGCCTAGGTTGGTCTGTGGATGTGTATACCGAGTTTCCTCGGAAAGCACGTTATGCCGTTGATTTCGTGTGTTATTTGTAGATATCTGATAGTCGTTACACGTAGCCAGTGACCCGACAGTCTGACAACTGTGTTGTGGAGGTTTGATAGACGGTCGCTTCATGTACAATACTGATAATCAGGTCTGTGATAGTCAGCATCTGGTTAGACTGAAAGCTGACTTCAACGTAGTTAGGACAGATGATGTAGAACTTTTGATTCCTTGTGCATAATCCAGCTATGACTTCTTTCAAGCTTGGGAGAGGCCTACTCTCTGTCATATGGTTGATTGGTGTCATATCGGTAGTTAAAGTAGTCATTTTGGATCTCTGGTTCCAATGAAATAATAATTACAAGAAGTGTCTGCGTGTATGCCCAGATTTATGAATGTGGACGAGGCAAAAGGTAAGTATGTAAGGATCGTAGCAAGTGGCGTTCTGCAGTTTCTGCCTACCCCCATGGGAAAAGGGCGTGAGTTTATGTATGTAATTATGTCTGCTTGGGTGCCATCGACCTAGAAACGAATTCCTAAACCAAGGGGACCTGGGACAAAAACTGGTTTTTCTTACAGTGTTTGGGGATCCTGATTTACGATAAAGGAAAAAATCGAGATGCCCTGAGGCTTTAGCACGAGCGAGCGGTATAAGCGTAAAAAAACGTTGATTGTTATCGAAAATACATTTTTTTAATAATATCATTTAATTATGAAAACATCATAAGAGAAACAAGTATTCTTAATTTGATTTTTCAAAAACATAATGCAATGAAATGTTTGCGTAATTGAAAAAGAATGATTAAAATCGGTTCATAAACGAACTGAGTTATGATTGCTCATAGTTACGTTACACGTGCACAAAAACATAGAACCTTCTCCTTTTTTTAAGTCGGTAAAAAGTGATCAAGTAGGGAAAACTAGGCATTCCTCGTCAACATAATAGCCTTATTCGACCACGTACGATTGCATGTGCAAAGCCGGAGATATGCAAAAATATGCATATCAAAATCAGGAATCTTTTTCTTTACCTAATAAGGATCAGATTTCTAATACTGTTTGACTGTCACTGCGTAGTATCCTTGGTAGGTAATATTTCTCCAGCCTTGTGAAGCTCGAGACCGTTTAGTTTTATTGCTCAGGCTTTAAAACGGTTGACGTATTAGAGTAAAGGATATGAGCTCACGTTTTCGTTGTGAAAGAAGTTTTGTTCACGTGTGTAAAGTTTCTTATTATGTCTTGTCTCGCAACTCTTACCACTGGAGCATGAAGACCTGGGTTCGATTCCTAGCTCAGAGGGTGTTTGATGGGTTTTTTTTACAGAAAATCGCACACAATAGTAAGACATACGTTAAACTAAATTGGTCCTGCACGAGGCCTAAAGGCCCATTCAGACAAAAAAAAACTATACCATTTTTTTATTGTTCAATGGCATGTTTTTGACCTCGATCACACATCATGGAAATCGATGGATGGGTTCTATAATGGAACGTGCCAAAAAGATGCCCGTTCCTAGGAACAGGCATCTTCTCGCCACTATAGTGGCGGTACTTTCATACGAGCCTTAAAGCATGGCTTGCTTTTTTATACTCCTACTCTTGTGTTTCTGAACACTCTGCTTGCCTATGGGTTTCCTGTACTGTTAGCCCCTAACCAGCCACGCCACTGCCTGTTCCATACTTTGGCAGTACGCATAATAAACTTGGAAGAGAAAATCTTTGTAAAACTTAACTTGTCTTTGAAATGGAAATTACCCACAAAATTCCAATCTACCTTTCGACTTTCATGGAGAATACCCACACGCTTTCGCAGAACATTATGTCACTGTTAAGTTTACATTGACCTCTACTTAAGAAGCAAGAATGTGGTGATACATGGTCAATAAAAACAAATTAACAACGTCTTCGCGAAAAAGAAAAAAAGTGCCAATTTGGCGACAGCTACCGATTTTAGTAAAAATACGAAAATACTTCACGGATCTATGAGAACATTTATGGAAATAAAAAAGTTTGTTTACATTCAAAATGATGAATCACTAGTAAAATCCCAGGTACGCATTCCGACGGTTCTTGGCGACCTTCGTTAGGCTATCTACACACCTTGCGACTAAAGAGGTTATAAGTGTTTCATTCTTGTATTTTATTGGAGGCTTTTATCCATAAAGGCAAAACAGCTTCAACTCAACCGATTCTAACAGCACATACAATATGAAAAGAAAACAAATCAGCGTGAGGAATTGCTATCTCCGGTGAAGGTTGCGCTAAAATGATAGTTCATTTAGCTTTAACGTAGTCTACAGTGTTACTCTTTCTTTCTTGTTTTTAGTACACTCTACAAGTAGATGGGGAACATTTCTATAAGTTCCATATGTTTCATTATTGAGTGCATAACTTTTTTCATTAAAAAGCTAAGCCGAGATTTGTAGTGACCAGAGCGCAATTATGATATCTACTCATTTCCTTGATAGCAAACCACGGGTTATGAGTTGATAATGGCATTTGTAAACAGTCATGTAATAAAGATCTTTTGTCGTAAGCAGGTTCTTGTAAATGTCTTTGAACTTTGGAAATATGAGAAGTGTTAATATTATACTCGATTTTCAAAAAATAGGAATTACTACAAATTACATTTATATGGGAACTAAGAAAATAGAATACATTACGATGGCTTTAAAAAGGAAAGTGTCATTCTTTTCGGATGCTTCATTAATAAAGCATACAACTATTTTCGGTAAATTGATAGGAAGTAAATAGATAACAAGTGGGTGTTAAACAAGTTTGTACGAATCGAATCATGTTATCACTGTATGTAGTATATATTTAACTTATTATTTATTTATTTTTGACTTTATATATACCTATGGCTTAAAGGAAAAAAGAAGTTTATCTTGTTTATACAATTTGCCGTCATAATAACACAACACAATGTATAAACAACATACAGTTTTTTTTAAATCAAAACATACTTGACCAGAGTGATATTTAAAATGTTGCTTCGGATCAAGTGACTTCACATATTTAATTTTAAATATATATACCGATTGTCTGCTGAAACTATATTCTAATGTCCACTCAATTCATGATTTCACCGAAAGTAAAATGCCAATCTTGAAGCTAACTTTTCACAGTTAAGAAAACAGGAAAACAACAATTAATTTATTTTAGATATTATAATAATGCATATTAGGTATTATGATGCATATTAGGTAGCTAACTAATTATTATGGTGCCCAAAATGAAACTAAATAATCGCGTGAAAATAACTAAAATCGTAAGTGTGCAAGCGGTTGTTTTGTAACAAAAACAAGATCACGGCTCTCAAGCGGTCATTCGGCTTCTTGTATAGCTTGAAACCACACATAAATAGTGGTGCGATACTAGTCATACCAAACGTGAATTAAATAATATAATAACCCTCCTTTCGGGTAAAAATATTGTTTATATTTGTATAAAACTAATCAGTTCTGAGTTCTTCTAAGCTAGTTTGCAAACTTCGGTTGTTTTCTAGCATTTTTATCTCATTAAATTGGACTTTTTCGGACAAAATGGTGTCAAAAATTTTATTGTTGGCCTTCGTTGTCGGAACAGCGAGTGCTGCAACGTGGTTTGGCAGACTTCCCGAGAAACCTAGTGAACTTGGTAAGTTTCGATACTGTTTTTCTTTTTTTGATTTAAGTCGGTAGCGTCTACATCCTGGTTGAAGAAGAAGAAGATTCTTTATTTGCTTGAAATATGGTACAATAATTATGGTCTTAAAAATAAAAAAGTTTCACATATTTCGCTTACTACATTCAGCATGCAAACTTAAAATTAAATTACATTAAAACACCTAGTACCTACTCGTAACGGTTGAGTCTAACATTTGTTTTAAAATTAAATGAGCCTACTCTTGGCGTCAATCTGAGGATGAGGTCAGCATGGAACGAACTAAATGCAACTTAAATATATTTGGGGTCATATTATGTACTTGGGAACACTGACGCAGGCACGGAATTCAACTCTTTGGCTACCTATACTCATAATAATATTTTTCCAATTGTGTTGGGATTGTCAGCCCTTCACATTTCTGACTATTCGTAACGACTTTCAAAGTGTTGTGTGAAGCACAGAAGCTGTCGGGGAAGGGCTATGTCCTCTTTATTATCATTTTTTTACTGATATGCTAAAGTAAATTAAAGTATATTTAACTCTAGGAGCTATACCTAGGTATATCTAGGTGTATCTACAATATATAATAGGGGGTGATCCTTTAGGTATCAACTGGGGGCACACCCAGACTATGTGGTGGCCACTTAGAAGTTACTGCTGGAAAATAAATATAAAAATGTAATGAAAAAAAAATCTTATTATTTCCAATCAAAGCATAACATAGCATTGTTTGTATAACATGTTAATTTCGAACTAAATTAAAACCAGAATTGTAGCGATGACGCAAGTTGTATTTTTCTGTTTTGATTTAAAATTAATCTGAATTTAAATTATGTTTTTAGCATGTGAAATTATATTGGCCTAATAAAAATACGGGTTTTTTTAATCGATTTTCCTAATTATTAAAAATGTTATTTCGACTAAAATTAATATAATAAAACAGATATCCAGCATTAGGAAGTTCATTAGAATAGGAATAATTTATTTTTCATAATAAAGTCTCTTGACCAGAATTATCGGGTATTTTGATGACCACAGTATAGGATGGAGGAGGTCGTGGCTAAATGCTAACAACGACACTGGGGTTGGCCGTAAATGGGTGACCATCATTATAACATACCGAGTTACTTTTGACCTCGGAAAACAAGTCAAGCTGGTCCCGGCTGTCATTTGTAGACCTTTGACCGTTATACTATCTCCCAGTACTAACTAGGTGGAGGTCAGAAAGGCAGGTGTTCAAAGTAAAATACTGGTAAACAGCGGTATCCGGCAAAACCTGAAGCCAAACCTATTATGTACGGGAAAAGGTTAGATGATGATGACTCAAGCAAACGGAACAACAACAGTAATAACAACACATAATATATCAATATTTCAAATAAACAAACTTATTTGCTTTAAAAACTATAAAATAACATAATTTTTCTAATGGTCCTTTATTATCATTTCAGCTCACAAGGAAGGGTGTTACATTGCGGAGGTTAACGACGTGGTTCCTTTCGGCACTACCGTCAACCCTTTGGGAGTCTGCTACAGTATACACTGCTCAAGTGGGATGGTTGATTATGCCTCGTAAGTACCTATATTTATTAGAAGCCTTATGTTTCAAACTCAGACTCAAATCATTTATTCCAATTAGACCAGTACAAATGCACTTTTGAATGTCAGAAAAACAAAGAAAGTGACGCTAGCCATAAGGCACAAACTTGCCTCACGGCAAGTTTGTGCCTTATGGCTAATTCAATATGATACCGGGATCAGTTGAGACCATCCCCTTTCCCATCTTGAGAAAGAAAATACATGGACACTTTATTAAATCAAAATATTGTTACAAAATCTTGATAAAATCATAAATATTGAGGTGATTAAATAGGTGAGAGCTCTCTGTTTCTAGTTGAACTCCACCATATTAAACTGTTTAGTAGACAAATCGCCGTTTACGATTAGTGACAGTATGATTAGTGAAATAACATCAGAATGAGCTGTTTTCCTTCAAAAGCGTTAAAAGGGAAACAAACCTGTATTTATTTGTTTGTGGTTTTTTAGAATATAAACAAATAGCTAATGAAAACTCTTTATTTTTCCAGATGTGGTTTCGTCTCCACCGACCCCAACGATCCTCAATGCTACGTCACAGAAGAGGATGTCAGTAAACCTTACCCTGAATGCTGTCCAGACATCAAGTGTGAACTCGACAATAAACTGTTCTAGTTAAGTTACTTTTAAGTTTAGGTTAAGTGAAAAATCGTGTTGAAATCCTGGCATTATTGGATATTTGTAAGAGTAATTTTTATAAATAAAGATCGGATATTGTGTTTGGGTAAAAATTTATAAGTGTGCCATATATTTATCGAGTACAAAAGATGAATAAAAAAAGTAATAAAGCGGAATTTGTTGTAGGAGGAATGGACAAATATTTTTGCGGAATAAACAGAGAATTTTTCGAGCAAATGAAAAAAGAATGAGTGAATGAATTGTGTTTCAGTATTGCCATGATTTTAACATCGCGATGTCTAAAGTCATTTATTTATGACGAATAGATAGAGTTCCTTTTCAAAGAGTTTGGAAACAAATTCTAGAAGCTATCTTGCCACCAAATTGTTGATTTAATTTATTTTTATTGAATTAGAAATTATCTTTAATTTTTGTCCGTGTTTTATTTCGGGTCGCTCTTTAGCTTAAGCCACGCTTGCATAGGTTGATCCGTGGATGGGTGACCACCCATTTTACACACCGAGTTTCCACCGTGCCTCGGAAAACACGTTAAGCCGTTGGTCTCGGCTGTCATTTAAAACTCTTTGACAGCCGTTGCAGGTGTCGTGGCCCGAAAGTCGGAACCTGATTAGGTTGTGGTCTGTGGTTGTGGTTGTGTCAGTAAGGGCCAGGACACATGGTGCGGTGCGGCGCCGGCGCGGCGCCTAAGCGGTGCCGCAACGGTTTCCTACATATAAAAATGTATGGTATGCCATACGGTACGTCCGGCACCGCTCCGGCGCCGCACCGCAGGCACAGTCCGCAGGCGCACCGGACAACGGCGCCAGGCAGACGAGGCAGGGAGAGGTGCAAGCAGTGTGGTGCCGCAGCGGCACCGCTCAGTTGTTTATACGGCATAGGCAAGAGTGCACGCTTCAACTGGTCAAGCCAAGCCAATTAGACTGTTGCGGTGCCGCAGCGGCGCCGTAAGAACATTTCGACACCGCACTGCTCGTGTGGCCGCCAGTGCGGTGCCGATTAATGCAGTGCGGTGCGGTGCCACATCGTGTGGCCTGGCCCTAAGGCAGTCGTTCTTACTGCCGTACTCAGATATATTTAATGATTACTACTTAAGCCATCACTTAGTAAAGATTTGATTAAGTAATACCTTCAATAAAGTGTCAAAATCTTTACTAAGTGATGGCTTAAGATCATTAAACGTCTCTGAGTGCGGCAGTTAGACTTGAAGCAGAGGCTAAGCAGATGATGGCCTATGCAACTATGACCAAAATGGAAAGATAATGTATTTTGAGTCTGCTGTGTTATTGTTAATATTGGTTTATTATACTCACTTATCCAGTTTTTTTGGAACTGGCACACAGCGGCAACATAATTTTGAATGCAGTTTAGCAACTCTCACAGCTATTGGAAATACAAATTGATGGAATATTTCTATTTCACAGTTACGTTGAAAAAATAAGAACATAAACGAAAGTGCCATCAATCATAGATAGCCGATTCGTTTTTGAGGATATTCACCTGTGTGCATTAAAACCATAATGCCATGGAAGTTGGGTAGGCCTTTGGTGTGGGATGCAACTTGTGTCGACACCCTTGCGCCATCGCATCTTCCTGGCACGGTGAGCTGTGCTGGGGCGGCTGCTGCAGGTGCTGAAAACCTCAAACGGCGCAAATACAATAACTTAATTAGTAGTTATGTGTTTGAGCCGTTTGGGGTTGAAACACTGGGGCCATGGGGTCCGAGTGCCCACTTAATTTATCAGGAAATTGCCAAGCGGTTGGTCGACTCTTCACGTGACCAGAGGGCTGGAATATTTTTTGGGCAAAGAATCAGCATTGCCATTCAACGTGGCAATGCTGCCAGCCTTCTGGGCACTTTTCCTGTTGACAGCGGTGTGGACGAATTTTTTGACGCCCTGTAATTACTCCCCTTTTTGATACTTGTATATATTTTATTATTATCTTAGTTCTGTAAATAGTAGCTTTTAAATGTTGTAAATAAAACTATCTATTCCTAAAGAAAGAAAAAGTAGTATAATATTTGTCGCCGATACAAAATGACAGTTTTTTTTGGTGGGTGGAAAATCATCGAATAACCCCCCCCCCCCCCCCGCTCTTGGGCAGATCGAAGAGGAGTGTCAGACTTCTACTGACTAAAAACCAAACCCATGTTCCTTCTTCGCCCTTGTGTCGGAGCCGCGTTATCCTTTCGATAATCCACAGCCCCGACGAGAGCTTGCCTGAGCTTGCACGACGTGACTGCGACAAGCAGTACCTACCACTCAGCATGATGCTGTGCTATGGAGGATGTGGTTTTTAATGGTCACAATGATCTTACACAATTTCGCATTCCAGGTTTTTTTTTAGTTTAAGGACACAGTCGCAAACTCGTGGTCTTTTACATTACATAACTATTTTTTATTAGCAAGGTACCGACTAACCAAGCTATAAAAACCAGTCAAGCGGATTGTACGGGAAAACTATACAAAGCGAGGCCATTTTATATTGGAAATGTATAGCTTGATGGATCTCAGTCTACTCGGTACATTCAAGCAAGTTTCAAAGGGTCGAGTTATCGTGTAGTTTACTAAGTCTCTAACTTCAACTACGACGAGACAGTTCTTTTAATAGGTTCAATGTCATGTTGTAACTATCAGAGCATCAATAGGTACTTAATTAGTTATTTCTCATTGTTTATGGGACAACTTACTTATGGTAAAATTAACTTCTTTAGGAACAACAAGACGTGGTACATGAATGCATTTAAGTTGACCTCTGCCTTCTCCCCAAAGATAACCGGCGTGACGGCTGATAATAACCACCAAAGCCGAATGTACTAATTTAAAACGTAAGCGTCAGGACCCCTGGACCAAAAGAGATATTTGATGTTTTTAAAATACCAAAATTACTATTTAAATTACTAATTACTACCTTTCTTCTACTATTTGATACCTAACTTCAAATATTAATAATTTAAAATAATGTTTCCAGCTGCAGCAGACCGTGAACATACTTAATTAAGATTTATATTAAATTACTTTGCGAGTAACACTTACGAGACTTGCTGACTTACAAACCAACATGGAAACGAAGATTTGATCTAAGATAAATAAAGTATGATTTACACCAAACGATACGTGTTAGGCCGACGTGCATTTTGCCCTGTGAAATTAGTAGTCAGTCGTCTCATCATATTATTATGATGTGATAAACAAAACCAAAAAGTTATTGAAGAAGTTTAATATTATATTTAATTTGTATGGAGTTTTTACTAATACCGCGGCATGATCGCGGACCGGGATCCGCTGGATGCCAAACGCACGGGACCGGTCAATGTGGCGACATTTAAGGGAGGCCTATGTCCACTTGTCCAGCATCTGGACGTCTTTCGCCTGAAATGATGAAATGACCGTGGCATGGCATTATGCGCCGGCCATATTAGCCGTACAACCGACGACCGCTGGACTAGTCGCGTTTTTGAGCAGAGAACGCGAATTGGCAAGCGTAACGGTGGGACTCCCTTATTTTTTTTTATTTTTTGGTGGTTTGGAAATCATCAAATGACTGCTCCCGCTCTGGGCGGCGAAGGGAGTGTCAGACTACTATGGACATAATTATGTTTTGTTGTTTGTATGATCACGTTCCTTCTTAGCCCTTTTGTGCTCCGGGGCCGCGGTATCCCTTTCGAACAACCCGCAGCTACGGTATAGGCGTCAGCCCTTGCTTAGTGGAGCGATGACCTTCGCAGTGTGAGTGGTAGTTACTGGATGAGTGTTGCTAAGAATCGAGTTGAGTGGTGTTCGACTGAAGAGACCTATGTCCAGTAGTAGACAACTGTAGGCTGATGATGATGTCCACCGGCTTCTAGCTGTTTACGTATACACAGGATTTTTTTTTCATAAACGTTTATCATAATTATGTGTTTTTAAAAGCAATGTAATTACCTACACACTGGATCGGCCGGTGTAAATCGTACTTTAAACTGGCAGTCGAGTTGAATCAACTAAAAACTACTAAGTATGGAAAAGCAAATAAAACGTTCATCGTGAAAGAAAATGTGTGCTCTCTGTCAATAATGAAATAAGTGCTAACTGAAACTAAATATTTAACATAACAAAATACATAATAATCCGGAAAAGCACATTTTACACGTTGTAAATACGTCAATAGGTTTTATCGTTTCATTTTGATGAAAAAGTCGCTTAATCGCATTGCAATGCACTTTATACACTTTCATTCACAATACCAGGGAATTTAAAGGAAATTTCATTTCGTTAAAGTATTTACATCCTCCTGCGAGTTGGCAGTGTCTTTCGTGCAAGTGACCTTTGATTTCTAGTGGACTTTGAAACCAAAACCAACGGACCTCAGGTTCAGGAGTAAAAGGCGAATGAATAATTCAATTCAATTCAATTTATTTATTGCATCAAATATGGTAGGTACATGAAGTTCTTATTACATAAAATATTTACACACATACACACATATTAAAGCACAGACATATTTGACTGTAAAACTTGTGTTAAAACTTGTAAGTTTTAACACTTATCATACAGTCAAATATGTCTGTGCTTTAGAGTATAAAATTTACAGGGACACTTTTGAAAAAACTCATCTACCGAATAAAAACACTCTTGCAACAACCACTTCCGCAACGTAACACAAAACTTATTATAGGGTAGTTCAGTTATTGACCTCGGCAAAGCATTGTAGACCAGGGGAGCCATATAATGTTTTTATTCAAAGAAAACTTAGACATAAATTACAAAATATTTTAATAGGCAGGTTGTACCTACTTAGTCTAAGTGGTGCAGTCATCTGTAGCCGAACTAGGCAGAGCCTGTATTTCGAGATCTATGTGTGAAAGAAAATTAGAGTTATACTCGTATCAATCTTGCAATCGAGCCGTGAACTGAAACCAATGAACTAATTTCTCCATTTATAAAACTGATTTAAAATTAATTAGTTTTGATCAAAATTACGTCTGGGCACTTACGAACTTGATAAAGCAAGTCCCATATCGCAATCCAAAAAGAAACTTCACTTTTTTGCAATTTTTCTATGAGAAGAAACATTTCATACAAAATTAATTTATTCAAGAAAAAATGTTTCTAAAACTTCTATCACTTGTTTTGTTAGCTAGTTTAGCTTCTGGCAGATGGAGTAAAGATGGCCGAAAGCCTGCATGGAAACCTAGAACTTACGGTCTGTATTCTATCGAACCCGCATCATCATCTGGCTAGTCTTTTTACATGTCTATCGAGGTCTGTGCATTACTTTGTGTATCGATATGAGATAGACATGTGACATCTACCAAACCCGCACTGGGCCCGCGTGGTGGATTATAACCCATCCCTCTCCTAAAGACGAGGCCTACGTCCCTGCAGTGGGAACATTATAGGCTGATGATGATGATCGAGGTCTGTATAATTCAAAGAAAGGAAGGTGAAGCCTGAAGATATTTGATAGAAGATTAATATTTCTATGAGGTTCTTTACTTAATACACACCCTCTCAGAGAGTAAGGTAAATGTAAATGTTATTTTTGACGTGTTTTACTATCAATTAACAGAAGATCCCCTTTTATAGTTCCTTGTTAGTTTATTTAACAGTTTTTAATCAATGTCAACAGTTAGTTTAAGTTAAATAAAGTTAGTTACAGATCTTATTTTTAGCTAGAACACAAGGTTGCTTCATCAAAAATATCGGCAGAGTCATTGCTTACGACGAGACTATTCAGATTCCAGGATACTGTTACGATATAACGTGCACCCGAGGCGGTATCTCCTATAGTGCGTGAGTACTCAGATTTAAATACCTTATGTCAACTGTCCACAGAAGTAATATCAGAAGCTAGGTGTACGTTTCAAGTTGGTTGTTTCCTGTGGAGATAAGCAAAAAAGAAAATCTATGGTAACCTATTTAAGTCATTCCATCGTCATTCCATCGTCGACCTCATTTTTATCCTTGGACACGATTGAAGTTAAGAGACAGCCTATTTAATATAAACCTAATTAAAATTACTAACTTCAAACAACATTTCTCTGCTTAGTAACTGCTCCAGTAGAAACAATAATAACTTCTGCATTTTCAGATGCGGTGTTGAGCTGACCCTTGACAACGATTTTGACTTCAAGAATATTAGGATCTCAACATATTACCCCGATTGCTGTTCACAAATGAAGCTTCTTCAACTATATGCCAAGAACCCAATCCGTAGTCTGTTTACATCAGCCGGTCAGCCATTTATTGGTTTGAAAGCACATAGGCATATGCGCAAGGTGCCACAGTTCGAACCGCCAATGATTCACCCTGAAACCGCAAATAATTAGGGAATATCGTGTTTTTCAGAATATAAATAAATGATGTTTTCCCTATATTAGTAGGTAGTGCTGTAGTTATTTACGTTTCTATCCTGAAAAGTTCCTACTTTCAGTCAGTCCCGAATTTTCATGGACAATAATTATTTTAGTTAAATAACACTCTGTGTTTGGTTGGCCCTGTGCAGGCCACATGTACTTACTTGTGGTGAGTTCGAACTCGGGCAGGGCTATCTGTTTTGTAATAAGGACTTTATTTACCAGATTTTACGACGCTGTTGCTTGTTATATACACAGAGTATATAACAGTTGTTAACATAAATTCACGCCTGTAATTCTCAAAGGTTAAGCAGAAGTGTACCTAATAGTTCACCCACATTTTGCCAGCCATATTTTTAGGCCCATGCACTAGGGGCTAACCTTTTGCTTCCAACCGGCCACAAATCCATAACGAGGCAGATTCTGTGAAATCTCTGATAGAAAGAAATACCCAATAACATTTTGCCCAACCAAGGAATCGGACCCGAGACCTCATGCTCACCATTCGCACTTAGAATGAAACTCATAATATTAGTAGAATAGAATGTATTAATATTTATTATACATTCAACATTTTTGAGCTCATGAATTGACCGGATCTAATGATACAAAAGAATTTTAATTTATAGGTCGGCAAAGCAAACCATTTCGATGAGTAATTTTGTTTATTATTTGTTAAGAATCCGTGGTTTTTCTTAGGAATGTTATTCCGTTAGCCCGTTTCAATGATTTAGTTTTACCTTAATAGCTTTGTTATTATTCGGTATTTTTATTAAGTAGGTGCCAGATTGATAACTTTCTGAATTGCTTGTTTATTAGGTACGTTTAAGGAATGTAGGAGTATTTAGATTCGTTCTTTGATTTTAAAGGCTTGCTTACGCTGGATATCTCACTTTTAGTCGAGATCAAAGTTTTTCTTCAAGATTGGCTATTATATTTAACATGGCTCGTGGTTTAGTACCCATTAACAGCCGCTCGGGTTGATCTTTAGCTTAAGCCGTGCATTGCTAGGTTTGTTTTAAGGATGTGTGACCATCCATTCCTCCGTGCCTCGGAAAGCACGTTAAGCGTTGGTCCCAACTGTCAATTGACAGTCAGTGGCCCAAATGTCTGACTACCAGTCTAATCAAGGAGTATTTATTGTATTACTCAGTAATAGACTCCTAGGCAAATAACTTGACACAAAATGGCGTCGTTCTGCGCAGGTTCTCTGCTTGATTTGCATGGGACGTCGAAAGAACGACTACTGCGCAGGTTCAACTTATATGCCACGTGGTATACCTGGGTTGTGGAGGCCCGATAGGCACTCACTTCATGAACAATGTTGGTATTCAGTTGCATCCAGTTCAACTTGAAGCCGACGATTCTAGGAGTAAATTTTTTTCGTTCTGACCCGTATTCTTTGTCTGCGAGTGTTTTTAATTTTTTCAAGCTTTCGGAAATCAAGATTTACAAAACCAGTTTATGCGGATCTAATATTGTTCAGAAAATGTATCCAAAGCGCGGTATTGTTTTACAATGGAAATCTTTAGTTAGATGGTGTCGTATATACTAGCGTTGCCGCGTTGGAGTATTCGAACACTTGTATGTAAGGCGTAGCTAATCTAATTAAAACATACATTTTCAACATTCGCTTTACAAACAAACTCCCTAATACCATTAACATACAGCAACAAGTGAATTTAAACTTCGTTTGTAAAGTTCGTACGAATAATAGACTGTTTAGAAGATTGCTTATCTCCAACGTAAACATCATGCAAATCGTAGACTGTTTTATTTATTACTTTTAATGAGTTCAATTTAATCATTTTATAACCACGATAACTGCTCGTGACCAATAATAACTGCCGATCGGGTCCGATCTTTTTTTTAAAACGTTGCCCCACACTAGGAATTTCTCCTGTATCGTGGGTGAGTTCACAAACATTTATACTCACATACACAAATACCCAGACCCGAAACAACTATCTGTAGGCCATACAAATATTTGTTCCGTGCGGGGATCGAACCCGCGACACGCAGCGCAGCAGTCTAATCGCTTAGCCACTGCACCGACCGTGCCGTCGATCTATAGGTTAAGCCGCGTTTGCCTAGGTTGGTCTGTGAATGGGAGACCACCCATTGCATACCGAGTTTCTTCTTTGCTTCCGAAACCACGTTTAGTGGTTGGTCCCGGCTGCCATATATAGATCTTTGGCAGCCGTTACAAGTAGTTGGTGACCTGAATGTCTAGGGGATCGGACAGGGTCAAAATAATATGATTCTGTTTAGTCCGTAAGTTAGATTATCGAAAAATATTGAATACGTGTTTTTTGTTTTATCAAATCAATAAAAAATGACGATAGATAAAACGTGTCAAAGATCTTGGAGTGGGGCTTGAAACGTCACTTGTGCCGTCAAAATGTACTATCATATGACGTCACACGAGTTTTCGAAGCACTGTATCGTCTTCATTTTAAGTTTACGTGAAAAAAGAAAAAATACGTGTCCAATAATTTTTGGAAATCTATCTGACGGACTAATTAGTTTTTTTTTGTCCGATCCCCTATTGTATTACCCAGTATAAAATGGGTTGTGGAGATCAAATAGACAGTCGCTCCATGTACAATACAAGTATTCAGCTGCGTCCGGTTAGACTGGAAGCCGACCCCCCTTTCCCCAACTATGTTGATAACTATAGATGTAACTGTTTGATAGATGATCACTTTTTGACTTCTGATTCGAACTTTAATGGACATCGTTGCTTTGGTAGACTTGGTGTTTGTTATTTAGTATGAATATTTTTTTAATCTATTAATATTTTAGATGCAATCTTGAATCTATCTATTTATTTAATTACAGGACCGTACTCAATTATTATAGCGCTACACGTGACGCTGGTTTAGTCATAATCATAAAACATTAATTTATTATGCATAATTAGTTATTAAATAATGCGTATATATATATAACGTACTCTCGAATATATTTAACGTAGCTACGTCACAGATTGTTACGGCTTTTCCAGTTTCTATGGCGTTATGTTTTGATTTTATTTTATTGGATATAGACGGTATTTTTTTAGTGTCCTACCGAAACAGGATTATCAGCCGAAACCGAAACCAAAACCGAACCTTCGGTCTTGGTCCCAGTTTCGGCCGAAACCGAAACTTATTTGAATTTTTATAGCATGTTAAATCGATTGTATTTTTACGCATATAAAGACACTAGACAGTTAACACGTGAAAACATGTATGTAATAAAAAAAAAACATATCAATCGAATTGAGAACCTCCTCCTTTTTGGGAAGTCGGATAAAAATATAGCTTTATTTGTAAAATGAATAATGTTAAATTATAAAAAAAATACAATATAATTATTTGTCTAAGTTTTTAAAAAATAACACAATTTTTTTAATATTTTGTTTCTAATTTAAAAAAAAAGCAATACTAAGCTCCTCGCGTACATAAGGGAAATAATGCGAAATGACTAATAAATAGTTTTGAAGGTCATTCACGGTAATAGTTAAATCACCGGAGGTAGTTGTGTATCGGAATTACGGGGCGGTTCGAATACTGTTACTGTTAACCTGTCTTATCCCACTGCAGGGCAAATTCCTCCCCCCACGATTTCCAAATTTTACGATTCAGGGCCAATGTGGACCACTGGTCGTTGGTTCTGTCAAGCTCGTCCCGCCATCTCCTACGAAGTCTACCACGTCGCCTTCTGGCTAGGTCAAGGTTCCACAACGTGGTTGTTTTGGCCCACAGGTCGTTGGGCATACGGCAGACATGGCCAGCCCAGTCCCACTTCAGCTTAGCGGCTTTTTGATCAACGCGACGCAACGTCAGTGTGTTGTGTTTTGGAGCGCAGTGTGGTGTTGCGTATACGGTCGATTAGTTTAACGCCTAGGATACCACGCTCCATTGCACGTTGGCAAACCTTGAGCTTGGACTTTTGAATGTTTGTCAAAGTACAAGTCTGAGATGCATATGTCAAAATGGGAAGAATGCACATGTCCATGATTTTTCTCTTGAGTGACAGTTCGAATTCCGTATTCGAACAGGGCGGTTTGAATACGGGTACAAAATTAATTCCATCAACAATTACAAACAAAGATGTTTGAATCAAACATCACAGGTATCTTCACACATCTTTTAAGTGTTACATTAATTTGTACTTAAATTCATATTGTATAAGTTCTAGGGAATGGCTCAACAGAACCAAGCAAAATATCTAATGAATTCTTTTCTATACACACCTACTTACAACCTATTTATTTTACACTGTACCACAAGACCATAAAGAATGCCATAAAAATACATCATCATTAATCATAAGTAAAAACAAATTGTTACCTAATTTTTGCGCGAGAAAAATCACATAACCTCATATCATCACGATCGCGCCGGCTAGCAAACTCAACTGGCACTCGAAGTTAGCTGAATGATGCGCGACAATTCACGTATACCTTGTTTTGGCGGGGCCGAAAGGTTCGGCCAATTATTAGCCGACACCGAAACTGTGGCCGAAACTAGCCGAAACCGAAACCAAAACCGAACCTTCGGTCGGTCCTTAATTTTTTTGACCACCTTGTTTGTCCAGTGAGGTTCCAGGCCGGGCAAAGTCTTAATAGGCTCGCACCCTATTATATGGGACTTAATCATAACTGGCGAAATATGGGTCGTCTATTTACTGTTTAGGTCTTCTTCTTCTTATCCTGTGGACAATTGGGCAGTTATAAGGTCTAACGACCCCATACACCCTAGTGTCAGAGTTTCTAAACCGCCTTATTGGCCTCTGACACGGTTTCTCTCTCTCTGGCTCATCTGGCGGCCGGGAGCATTTTTTTTTTTTTTTTTAGCATTGGCGTCCTTCCAACTCTTCCGAAGCACGGAATTATCTTTTTATCAGAAAATCAGGTGACTCAAGTCTGAAATGTCCTAGCCAAGCAAGACAACTTTTACAAAGAATGCTTCCCATGGGAATCGAACCCACGACCACCGGGTCACAAGGCAAACATCTAAACCACTCGACCATGGAGGCAGATGTGATGTTAGGTTATGTTATTTTCACAGATTAGTTTTTTTTGCCTTTAAACAAAATCGTATTAGGTAGGTAATTTAATAGATAACAAAGTTAAATACACCTAAAATATTTAGATTAAAGGTAGAGTTTATCTTATTTGCTAACGAAGTGCGTCATTGTTCCAGTAAAAACATTCTTAGAATGAAAATTATATAAATACTAGCTGATGCCCGCGGCTTCGCCCGCGTGGATACTGTAAAAACAATCCTTGATGCAGATTATATATCATTCTAAAATTTCAGCTCCATCGGTGCAGAACTTTTTGAGTTTTTGAAGCGTACACAAACCAACATAACATTTTTATATACATAGATTATTATGATAAGTTATTAAAGACATCGGTTAGTAACGGATATCTAACCATTTTGTGGTAAACATCAGCTTCACTACTTATCAACAAGAATATGGACCTGTTTTTAAAATTAATTAGGTACAATGTTTTTATAGCTCACTAAAATGGTATACCTACTCCTATAATTCTAAAAGTTTAAAGTTATTTTTACCACGGATTTCGGGTAAAAAACCAGTGATGTTGTTTACATACATAACGTAACATCACACCTTGTATTCCCGAAGTAATAAGCAGAGATGCACCTAAAATAGTACACCCATAATAATGTAAGTAATTAAAAAACGAAAAAGCCACGAAAGCATCGAAACTACACAAATTGTGGTAAACAGAAGCCTCCGCTTTTACGAAACCATGGTCACACAGCAATATAAAAATTGACACATCAGCTGTATTGTCATTTAACTCGAGAGCACTCATTATAACTAATGAGATTCATAAAGGAACATGATAAATATATATCGCTGAGTACTGCCCTGTAGTTACTTTGTTTACTGCACTAGTGTTTTTACAGGGTTTGTTCACGTGTTTGATATTGAGTTTTTTTATTTGGAATTTCTTAGTCTTTGGGTCCGGTTCACACAGACCGGGTCGGAGAGCATCGACCGCACTAAACGCGTCAGATTTAGGGCACCTTCAAATTAGCCACAAAGAGCAGCAGCTCTTTGTGGCTAATTTTTTTTCTGCGTGAACCGCGTTGCTACCGAGCACGGTAGCAACGCGGTTCACGCAAAAAAAAAAATAACGTCAAGCCAAAAAGAAGGTATTATTGTGTCGGCTAAATTTTTTCGAAGTAACGTTACATTTGGGCCGACTGCACTACGAAGTTCGTACCGACAACGGTTATGTCTGGCGCCGACACCTCGACCAGCTCTTGGGTGCACCTTTGATCTGCAGCAGCTAGGAAGGGAGAGATGTTGTGTGTGTTTGTATGTTGGAAACTCTTTACTGTCCAAACGCGCTAGAGGCCATATAAATGAATTAATGTCATAATGATTTTCCGTCACAGTTATTAAAATGATCTTTACGAAATAACTAGATTTGTTATTAGAACAAACAAACGTTGGTGAAACAAAAGTTACATGGACTTTTGTTGGTTGTCGGTGTTAAGAAACATCGAAAAAAAAACTCGTAGACCAAACATAACGTCGTAGTATCAAGGCAATACATAACCTGAAACATAACAAGAAACGTAACATGAAGCATAACATGAATCATAACATGAAACATAACCTGAAACATAACATGAAACATAACACGAATCATAACATGAATCTTAACATGAATCATAACATAAATCATAACATGAATCATAACATGAATCATAATACCATGAATCATAACCTGAAACATAACATGAATCATACCATGAATCATAACATGAAGCATAACATGAATCATAACATGAATCATACCATGAATCATACCATGAATCATAACATGAAACATAACATGAAACATAACATGAATCAAAACATGAAACATAACATGAAACATCACGACCTACCAACCAACCTATTATTAGTACATAATTAGTCTTAAATCGCTAAAACGCCTTAAACAAGCGAGCGTGGTGATATAAGAATAGGCGTCAGTGGGACTGTAACAATCTGGTATTATTCATTTATTAGTTGAGGAAGACCGTAAA
The DNA here is from genome assembly GCA_949775195.1 of Diarsia dahlii. Taxonomy (NCBI): domain Eukaryota; kingdom Metazoa; phylum Arthropoda; class Insecta; order Lepidoptera; family Noctuidae; genus Diarsia; species Diarsia dahlii. Next base: position 16,765,559 of record OX459205.1, read on the forward strand.
AATGATGGAAAGAATGTGTGAAGGATGATATGGCTAAAAAGGCTGCTGAGATGTAGAGTAATGGAGAGTTATGAAAGAAAAGACAAGCTGTGTGTGCCGACCCCTAACTAATACTAATTTCCAATACCTCCTGCTTACTTCTGTTCTCCTGCTACTATCCGTTTTTCTCATCTGCATCTTATCATCGATCGATCATCGCATCTTGATTAATCTCCTATTAACTTATGATACCCTAGTACTACAAAACACATTACATTACTCCTGTAACTCCTGTACTTGGTGACAGACCGAAAGAAATTATTAATCTCCTATTAACTTATGATACCCTAGTTCTTCATACAATAGAAACCATTCTTTACTTATACATATTTTGCATTTCGGACCCTGGTTTTCCTAAATAACTATATAACTTAGTTTGCTATCAGTATTTTATGCAAAAAATATGTACCCATGAATGGCCATGAAGACTTGTGGCGAATACACATAGGTTTTATGCATGTGACGAATTTACAGTTGTGGCGAATCTACAACAACCCTAGTATGGGGTGTTCTGTGTGTTATTTATCAGTGTTTTTTTTTGTTCATTTTTTTTATTTATTAATGCCATGTAAGCGTATTGCGGGTTCCAATATCTCCCTCGTTTTAACTAACATACTGTATACATTACTGACTACACATTGTGCTAAGTTTTCATTTATTTATTCACACAAGTGTACCTACTGAGGTGAACTTAACATCTACCAAAAGGGTTTTATGCCTTGTTCGTTGTATATTGAAAAAACATTAAAAGAAATGTCAGACAGACAAATAAAAATCAAGTAGGTTTTTTATTATTCGACCCGCAAAAGCCTTCTTCACGGTGTCAAGGCCCACAAACACTTCCCGAGGTCTTTACAAAAAACTTTTATTGTACTTACGAATTAAAAATTGCCGAAAAAATGAACATGCAACTTGTTTCTGAATAGATAATCTCTTGCTTATTAAGCAGTTTTGTGATTAACTGACGGATAGCATCATCATCTGCCTAGCATTTTCCCAACCATGTTGGAATCGGCTTCCAGTCTTACCAGATGCAGCAGAGTACGAGTATATTATATGGAGCGACTGACTGTCAGCATAATCATGACAAATATAATCTGGATCTATTGAAAGTTCTATGGAATCGGTTTCTTTTAGGCAAGCGTAGGTACTCCACCTTAGGCCGCATCATCGCTTCACATAAAGTGATTTTTGGCCAAACTATTAAATTGTAATTTTATTGTACTGCTCTCAAAACGGTGAAGGAAAACATCGTGAGGAAACCAGAACCAAAAATTCGAAGATATGCGACATCTACCAATCCGCACTGGACCCGCGTGGTGGATTATAGCCCATCCCTCTCCTAGAGAGGAGGCCTGAGTCCCTGCAGTGGGAAGAATATAGGCTGATGATGATGATGATTAAATTGTAGCATAAAAACTAAAACCATTAACCATTGAAGAAAGAGATAATAATGTAAAATTTATGAGACAGCGCTGATAAACTTTAGGTATTTGTATCCGAAGTGCGTACGGCAAACGATGCTTTTAGTATTTACTGACACTGTTGCATATAACGGGGTGCGGACAATAATCGACAATAGCATTAATGTTAGATTAGAAGAAAACCAAAGAAACGATGAATGAACTGTGTAAAGCGTGATATAAAAAGGAAGGACATGGTATTGTCTGGTGAGGTGACGAGTCATATAATCGTATAGAAGAAAACATACAAATAAATTGAGAAAAGGGTAAGAGAATGGTGATTTAAACCAAATTTAGGTTGGAGGGAGGTGGGAGATGTTGCATGTCTGTCCCATATTCAAAGACTGTCATTTATATATCCTACGTTGAATGAGCTTCCGACAGAACTCTGTAAGAACGTTGGCGTTAGCACTTACTTGACCCGAGGATCCTCAAACGAAATAGAATTGCACAAGGAACTGGGCATCGGACACTCATCGAACATCTGGGGGTCTAAAATGGCCACTTTAGCAGATCATAATATGCATTGCGAAAAATTCGTAAAAATTAAATGGTCTTCTTATCGTGTAAGGTAGTAAGGTCTAACGACCCCACACACCCTAGTGTCAGAGTTTCTAAACCACCGCAAGGGCCTCTGACATGGTTTGACGACCGCCATTTGGCGGCCGGGACCACCGGCTTATACGTGCCTTCCGAAGCACGGAACCATCTTTTTATCAAACAATCAGGTGATTCAAGCCAGCAATGTCCTAACCAAACTGGAAACAACTTCACAAAGTATGCTTCCCGTGGGAATCTAACCCACGACCACCGGGTCACAAGGCAAACGCCTAATCCACTCGACCACGGAGGCAGTTGAAAAATGGTCACAGACACAGTTACTATTGAGAATATGTAGTTAGGTACATTTTACGAATTTTTCCGAATTCATATAATGATCTGCTAAACTGGCCATTTTAAACCGCCGTATCTTCTATCTTTAATAGTTTTCCAATTTAACCACGTTGCCAGAAACTTATAAACAAGTCAAGCCTTGGCCCGTCACAGTCCATCAATCTTAATAAGAGGAAATCCTCTTCCGTATCTAATTAAATAAACAGATGTATGTACACAGTTCTGTATACTTAATCATTAGCTTTTGGCAAAATACTTCGATTCTGATTCATCGCTGTGACGTCATCGTGAGTAAGAATGACTTAATATTTAAGATGAATTGGGAAATTAACGTTAATCATTGACTACTTGGTTGACACGGTTATTTTCGGAGCTGGGTTTTCGGAAGTACTTAATTGATAGCAGATGTATTACACAATAGGGTATTTCACAAAAAAAAAAAAAATAGTCCGTCTGTTTGATTATCGATGAATATTGGATACGTGTTTTTTGTTTTATCAAATTAATAAAAATTGACAAAAATAAAACGTGTCAAACATCATAAGTGGGGGATTTTCAGGTTTTCGTGAGTAAAAAGTCAAGTAAAAAGTACTATCCTTGTGACGTCACACGACTTGACACGACTTTTCGAAGCACTGTATCGTCGTCATCTTTTGTTTACGTGAAAAAAGAAAAAATATGTGTCCATTATTTTTTGAAAATCTATCTGACGGATTAATAAGATTTTTTTGGTGAAATACTCTATTGGATACAAGTAGGTACTGTAGATTTAATTTGAGATGAAACGCATGTGACTAAAAAAGTGATGAATATAAATGTTGATGTATGGAGAGGAAGAGGAAAGCCTAAGAAAAGATGGATGGATTGTGTTAAGAATTCTCATCCTTATCCTTACATAGTATAAAACAAAGTCGCTATTTTTGTCTGTTTGTTTGTTTGTATGCTTAAATCTTTAAAACTACGCAACGGATTTTGATGCGGTTTTTTTTAATAGATAGAGTGATTCAAGAGGAAGGTTTTAGTATATAATTTGAATGACATCCACGCGGGTGAAGCCGCGGGCATCAGCTAGTTATGTATAAGTAAGAATTATTGAAGCGCTTAACAATGATGTGGGTCAAAAACCCGCATACACTTAAATACAATAGTCACATTATAGTTATTCTGAGAAAGCACTGTTTTATCAAACAATAATACGCCTTGTTTAATTTTATAAAAGAGGAGGCTTAAATGAGGTAGAAGAAAGAGGACACGATAATATCGTAAGGAAGTAACCATAAGGCCAGATGTTTTTTTGTTTTATTTGTATTAATTTTCACTAATTACCAAGCTTTAAGTGTCAGTATAGTTACTTGTTATTTACCATGTCTAAATAACATAACATCACGCCTGTAATCCCCAAAGGTTAGGTAAAGTAGAGGCGTACCTAATAGGACACCCACATTTTGCCAGTGCAATATGGGGCGAGCCTAATGCCATCCACCGGGCAAAAGTCCAGACTCCGTGGCTACTACTGAGAAATTTCTGATGAGCAAACCCAATAACACTTTCCCGAACCGGGAATCGAACCCAAGGCCTCATGCTCAGCAGCCGCGCCTGTGACCACTAGACCAAAGAGGCAGTCGTCACTAAATGTGCTTGTGTCTAAAAATGTGTTTTAAGCTATTGAATAGCTTCTATCGCGGGCCTTGAGCGTGGAGAGCGAATCCACAAATTCCCTAACGAAAATATTCAAGATTCAGTATTCATCCAGGTTGCTATGGTTACGGAAAATAACAAGGTTGTCAACTGAGGTTGTCAAATTAAATAATTAATTATTTGCTGTTGATAAAAATGCTATGCAATAGCTTTACCCATCGATTTTATCCTTTGCTCAAATTGCAAGTGAAGGAGGTGAATGGAAATTGGGAAATAAAGAAGAAGAATGGAAAATAAAGCAGAGGAAAAGGTACAGAAATAAATTTATTAGTACCAGAGGAGAGGCAACCTTGCAAACGGAAGAAAAATTCAAGGCGGCGGACATTAAGGTTCCGTTGTTCATTAATAATGTTGCCAAAGAAGTGTCATGAGAAGATATTTCTGGGTATATTCTGCAAAAAACTGGTGTCCAGGTTTCTTTAGAGAAAATAAATGTCAGGAGACAAAGGGATTATAACGCGTATAAAGTGTTTGTTCCTAGACTAAAGTTAAATATCTTCATGGATGCAAGACTATGGCCCGATGGAATTTCATTCCGTCGGTTTGTAAACATTGTAACTAAAAGGATTAGCGATAACGAAATTACAACATGAGTACAATGCGAAATAAATAGTGTGTCATGGTTAGTTTTAACTGTAAATCGGTTAAACGATCGATAGATAGCGTGAGGTTATTATGTGGATCAGCAGATATCATAGCCTTGCAGGAAACTTGGCTTATGCCTCATGACCTGAATTGTCTTGGTGGAATTGATTCTAGCTTTAGTTACACCGGAACGTCGGCAGTGGACACGTCAGCTGGCTTGTTGCATGGCAGGCCTTATGGAGGGGTCGCACTGCTATGGAAGAAAAGTGCGTTTTCGAATGTGTCTGTGATTGACTGTCAGTCAGTGCGTATATCGGCGATTAAAATTGTGCTATGTGATAGATCAATCTTAGTGTTCAGTGTTTATATGCCGACCAACTGTGCAGATAACCTGTGTGAATTCACGGACTGTCTAAGTAGGATTCATGCTATTATTGAGGAACAGCAGGTAGGATCTGCATATATTCTTGGTGACTTTAATTCCCACCCCAGTGAACTGTTTGTCGAGTTGCGCAATTTTTGCGTAGAACAGAAGTGGATGTGTGCGGACATAAATATGTTAGGTACTGACTCTGGCACATATACTTTCGTTAGCGAGGCTCATGGGTGTCAAAGATGGCTCGACCACTGTGTGGTGACGGAATCAGCCTATCAGTCAATTACAAGTGTCAATGTTAAGTATGATGTGACTTGGTCTGACCACTATCCTTTATTTATAAATTGTAATTTAAATTTTATTAATCCAATTCTGAATTCTATAAATAATAATAAGAGTAAAAATAAAATATTATGGGGTAATAGACATTTGCAACAGCTGACTTTATTTAATGAATTATGTAATAATAATTTAAAATATATTGATTTTCCTGATGACTTCCGTAATTGTTGTGACATGAATTGTAATATATTAGAACATCGTTTAGTGATTGACAAATTATATAATAATTTAGTAATTATTCTGAGCAATGCTGCAATTGCTTCATTTGACGGACCGTATTGTAAGAGAAAGGGAGGTTATATCAGGGGCTGGAATCGGCATGTTAGCGGGGCTCATCGGGAGGCCAGACTAAGTTTTAGAGTATGGGTGTCAGCAGGTAAACCCTCTCACGGTGATGTGTACAATAGAATGGTAAACACTAGAAAAGAATTCAAAGCTAAAATGAAATGGTGCCAAGACCACCAGGACCAAATAGTTATGGATCGAATAGCCTCACAGCATGACAAAAATAATTTTCGGGAATTTTGGAAAAGTACCAAAAACATGAACCATGCACCTGTCCTCCCGGTGAGTGTCGATGGACTGTCTGACGCTACTGATATAGCCAACTTATTTATAGATGTTTTTGTGGTTGATCCACCTCTGCTGGGACCCTCATCGTCGTCTGGTGACTCTGAGTTTAGTACAACGCCGCCAAAACTGACGAATCTAACCATAAGGTTTACGTCAAAAGAGGTAAAAAAGGCTATTAGTCAGATGAAACGTGCTAAGTCACCCGGTCACGATGGGCTTAGTGTGGAGCATTTAAGACATGCTGGTAAACATCTGCCCCGAGTATTAGCGTTACTGTTTAATTTTTGTATCTCGCATTCTTATCTGCCCAGTGACATGATGAAAACTGTAGTAGTCCCGATTATTAAAAATAAAACTGGTGACATGTCGGACAGGTCGAACTACAGACCGATCTCCCTTGCGACGATTATCGCAAAGGTTTTTGACAGTCTTTTGAACACCTTTCTAAGGAAGAACATTGTGTTGCATGATGCTCAGCACGGTTTCCGCCAGGGACTGTCAACAGAGACGGCCATCATGTGTCTAAAGAAGACTGTACGCTATTACGTAGACAATCGGAGTCCTGTCTTTTCTTGCTTCCTTGATATGTCGAAGGCTTTTGATTTGATTAATTATGACATATTATGGGCTAAATTACGCAAATCAAAAATGCCTTTAGAATTAATTAATGTTTATAGGTACTGGTATGGCCACCAAGTGAATTGTGTACGTTGGGCAAATGCTAGTTCTGATGAGTATAAGTTGAAATGTGGGGTCAGACAGGGTGGTTTGTCTTCACCGATTTTGTTTAATTTGTACATAGACGATCTCATTAGTGAGCTCAGTAGCTTGCAGGCCGGGTGCTACATAGATGGAGTGGCCTTTAATAACATCAGTTACGCCGACGATATGGCAATCTTGAGCCCATCAGTATCCGGCTTAAAAAAGCTCTTGGATGTTTGTGAGAGGTATGTTGTGGAGCACGGTTTAAGATACAATGCCGATAAGAGCCAGGTTCTTGTTTTTGGAGCGAAGTCCTCAGACAGTTTTCCTCCGGTCAAGCTGGCAGGTAGTATCTTGAATCGTGTTCAGCAATTTAAGTACCTCGGGCATATTGTTACGGCGGACATCAAAGATGACCTTGATGTGGAGAGGGAACGAAGAGCATTGGCGGTTCGATGCAACATGCTTGTGCGGAGGTTTGCTCGCTGTACATGTGAAGTTAAAGTGACACTTTTTAAAGCATATTGTCAAACGTTGTACACGAGTAGCCTCTGGACAAGCTGTACGCAGAAAGCCGCCAGTGCTCTCCGAGTCCAGTATAACAATGCATTCAGGATGCTGCTGGGGTTGCCACGCTTCTGCAGTGCGTCGGGAATGTTTGCTGATGCGCACACTGATGGCTTTGCAGCGATCAGACGTAAGCGTGCCGCGTCGCTGCTGCAGAGGGTCCGGGGCAGCTCGAATAGTCTCTTGAGTGTCATTGCGGGCAAATTTGATTGTCCGATTATAAATTCTCTGTCGAACCTACATGTGTTACTAACATAGTTTTAAGTTTACTAACAATCTATGGATGTTTTAAGTCCGAAATAAATGATAAATAAATAAAATAAATAAATTTACCGCGGCAGTCTCCGAGTGCCACATTTAGTTTTTTTTTAATAAAATGGGCCGGCTCCTGATCTCAATCTTGTCTTAAGGGCAGAGATAAGGTCGACGATGGAACGAGCTAACCCAGAAGAAGCCTATTTACTAGCGATATATAGATTGGGATCATATGACAGTCATAGGTATGGTAACTCGGGAAAACGGAGGCAGGCAGGGAGTTCCACTCTTGGGCTGTGTGCATAATAAAATATGTAGCAAAGCGCTTCGTTTTTGCGCTGGATGTATAACTCTCCATGACTGTGCTGTCATCAGTGACCCTAAAAATACCAAGAACAAGGAGGTCATTGATGTTCAGCAGAAAAAGTGCCGCGGTGAGAGAACATACCCCTGAGGAACTCCGGCGTCAATAGTAGTAAGGTCAGAGTAGCCGCCATAAATGACCACTCGGACCGACCGTTCACTCAAGAAGTCAGATTTATGCAGCAAAAGTCAGCGAGAATACTGTATGCAGAGAGTTTGCTCAGCAGACTTGCGTGCCTAACCCTGTCGAAAGCCTTCAAGCTATCCAGAGACGGCAAGGGCTTAGCCGTGGTCTCTCGATGGTCTCGTCCGTAGTGCGTACTGTTACGATTTCCCATTGCTAGAGGAAAGCCTTAGTGATCAATAATAATTGACTAGTAAGGTTTTCTCTGAAATTGTCTCGTCATCATTTTAAAGCCAGCAAAGCCTGTCGCCCCTGCGGGACGTCAGTCGGATCCCAATCGTCGTACCGCTACCATCTCGTTCTCTCGTTTCTGCCAGTTCTCTAATTCTGTGTACAAAGTCAACTCCAAATAAACTTATTTTAATCCAGTGAACAAAAGTGTTTTTTTTAAAACGGTATTTTCGGGGTCCCATATAACATTGGTGGCAGCTTAAGGGATTTTAAAGAAAAATAAATCCTCGGAACGCCTCAAATTCGTGCAAACATAAATACTATATCCGCTGTGTTGTGATTGTGACAGTGAAAAGTGCTAAAATCCAATCTCACCTCCGTATCGCTGTATCTCTCCGTTCATCGCTGTATCCTGCTGGTCTCATCAGACCCTCACGCTGTATCCTGCTGGTCTCGTCAGACCCTCACGCTGTATCCTGCTGGTCTTATCAGACCCTCACGTGCCCTGGTGGGCATACTCCGAACATCTATCACCCACCTTTGGTGATCTCGCCGGGCTACGAAATGATTCGTGGTGCCGTCATAGTCGCAGTGTTCCTGTAAGTACCTTATTCGTGTAGTGAAAATAGTGCAAGTGATTTAAACTGCAAGTCTCATCATAGTTCCAACAAAAATTCCAAAGTGCTTTGTAACATAATTAATCAAATTGTCTATATTAATACATGTACTAATTCCTTATCATAAAGTTCCGAAGCTCCGAGACTAGTGCAACGTTCCTCTCTTATCGCCAATTCTCAGTACCTTGCGCGCTATCTTTGTTTTGTCTAACCGATCATGCCTAAAGACGAGTCGGGTGACATGCTTAAAGAAACAAAAGAAATAGACATGAACTTTATTAGCAAATTTATCAATAAATTCGACGGGAATCGCGAAAAACTTAATGCATTTTTAAATAATTGCAGAAATGCAATAAGCCTTGCGTCATCGCATCAGCAAGATATAGTATTAAAATACATCTTAAGCCAACTCGAAGGCCGTGCCGAAAGCGCGTGCTCAATCAAAGAGTTTGTAACCTGGCAACAGCTAGAAGAATTCCTAAAAAATCAATTTGGCGAGAAAAAACATTACGCTGCACTACTCTCAGACCTCCAAGATTGCTGTCAATCTAACAGCGAAAATGTTAACCAGTTCGCACTTCGCGTAGAAACATGCTTAGCCAAACTGTTAACCGAAATTAATATCTCAATTCCCACTAAAAAGAAAGGCGAACTGGCTGGCCGTGTCGCTGCAATGCAAGACCTGGCATTGCATACATTTATCAGTGGCTTAAATCCTAGATTGTCAACTGTAGTAAGATGCCGTGACCCTGAAACATTAAACGAAGCCATTGGCTTCGCTGTGTCCGAAGAAAAGATTATTCAGACCATTTCTAAACGTTCAGCATTAGCAACCAATACCAACTCACCCAATCAAGGACGTTGGCCTCAACGCCGTCCCCAACAAAACCGAAACCAACAGCAAGGTAATCCAAATGACCCCAATAATCAGAGACCATCTACTTCGGGTCCTCCGGTGTGCCGGTATTGTAAAAATGTGGGCCACACCATTGAAGAATGTAGAAAACGAGAGTTCAATAATAATCGTTTTAGAGACCAAAATAATCAAAGACAATTTCCAAGGCGTTACCAAAATAACCAAAGTCAAGTTCACGCGCTAGATAATAACGAAGGTTATGACACTACGGACAATACTCAGGTTAGATCAAACGATGATTTAAACGAATAAAGGGCTCACGGCGGTGTCTCGTGAGACCCAACCTTCAAATTCCTAAACTTTGCTATATCAAAGACACCAATGCTAAATCCGCTGTATCCTCTGTATCCCCTAAAAATAGGGACTCGCGAATAAACCGCGACACTGTATCCTCTGTATCCTCTGTATCCCCTAAAAATAGGGACTCGCGAATAAACTGCGACACTGTATCCTCTGTATCCTCTGTATCCCCTAAAAATAGGGACTCGCGAATAAACCGCGACACTGTATCCTCTGTATCCCCTAAAAATAGGGACTCGCGAATAAACCGCGACACTGGCTCCTCTGTATCCTCTAAATCCGCTGTATCTTCTGGATCCTCTGTATCTCCTACATCTACTGTATCCCCGACATCCTCTGCATCCGCTGTACCCGCTGTATCCTCTGCTCCCGCTGTAATCTCTGCTCCCGCCGAATATAAATTAAATCCTCCAATACCTGAAACAAAAATCTATGAAATTAATATTGGTCCACTTAAGAAACGCTCACCTCACATCCTTGTCCATTCCTCAGTGTCAAACACTACCTTATCTCTTCTTCTAGATACTGGCGCAACTGTAAGTCTATTGAAACGATCTTCTATACAAATACCAGTTGATATCTCAACAGAAATAATCTCTTTGAAAGGCATTGACCCCGTTGATCAAGCTACACCAACCATGGGTCATTTTCAGCTAAAATTAAAAATAGATGATAAAAATAGTATCACACACAAATTCCACATAATGCCCCGAATATGCTTACCTTATGATGGTATAATTGGCACTGATATGTTAAGTGCCTTTGCCTGCACCATTGACTACACTCGCGAAACCTTGAAAATAGGTGAATACGAAATAAAATTACATTTCAATGAACCTATTTATATAATTCCTCCCAGGTCTGAAACTGTCATAGAATGCTCCGTCTCCAACCCTGAGGTGAAAGAAGGGCTCGTTCTAGATCAATGCTATCACGAAGATTTACTAATTGCTAATTGCTTAGTCGCAGTCAAAGAAAACAAAAGAATTAATATATCAGTAATAAATACTTCCGAAACTCCTATAACCTTAAAATCAAATCTGGATATCACACTAATCCCCATAAGTTCTTTAATCAATTCTCTTGATACAGTAGAGGCTCGTACAGTTTGCCATCTCAAAGATACCAACTCTTTTCTCCGAACACAAGAAGTATTAAACCTCCTTAGAATCTCTCACCTCAACCCTGAAGAAGCTAATGCTCTTCACGATGTTTGTGCTGAATACTCAGATATATTCTTTATCCCCGGTGATAAACTGTCTCACACAAATGCACTTAAGCACAACATAAAGACAAGCGATCAAAATCCAATAAATGTAAAATCATATCGGTTCCCAGAGGTACACAAACAAGAAGTCAATAAACAAATTGACCAAATGCTCGATCAAGGAATCATAAAACATTCAGAGTCTCCATGGTCTTCACCAATTTGGATTGTCCCAAAAAAGATTGATGCATCCGGACAACAAAAATGGCGTATAGTTATCGACTACCGAAAACTTAATGACATCACCGTTGGTGACAGCTATCCTATACCGCAAATATCCGAAATCTTAGATCAGTTGGGTCAGAGTAAATACTTCTCGACCCTTGACCTTGCATCTGGCTTCCACCAGATCTTAATTAATGAAGAAGACGCTCCTAAAACAGCATTCAGTGTACCTCAAGGCCATTACGAATTCACGAGAATGCCTTTCGGCTTAAAAAATGCACCCGCTACTTTCCAACGGTTAATGAATACCGCCCTCACAGGCCTCCAAGGTATACGGTGTTTTGTATACCTTGATGACATAGTGATATATTCTCATGACTTGAATTCTCACATCGATAACCTTTCGTCAGTATTCCAAAGACTTAGAGATTACAATCTAAAACTCCAACCCGACAAATGCGAGTTTCTCCGACGTGAAGTCGCATATCTTGGCCATCAAATAACTAAAGATGGTGTAAAACCTAACCCTGAAAAGATAAAAGCAGTAACCCAATTTCCTACCCCCAAATCTCCGAAAGACATTAAGTCATTCCTCGGACTTGTGTCCTATTATCGCCGTTTCATTGCTAACTTCTCGAAAATTGCAAAACCCCTAACTCAACTTTTGAAAAAGGATGTTCCTTTCCTATGGGAAAACCAACAACAAGTCGCCTTTGATGAACTTAAGCACAAACTTACCTCTGCTCCTATCCTCATTTATCCAGATTTCTCTCTCCCTTTTATTTTGACATGTGACGCCTCTAATTATGCCATCGGGGCCGTACTCAGCCAAGGCCCAGTTGGTAAGGATAGGCCAATAGCCTATGCCTCTCGGACCCTCAACAAGAGTGAGTCTAACTACAATACCACTGAAAAAGAACTCCTTGCTATTTTGTTCGGTTGCAAAACCTTTCGCCCATATCTCTATGGACGTAAATTCCTGATCATTACTGATCATAGGCCATTAAAGTGGTTATTTAATCATAAAGATCCTAGTAGTAAATTACAGAGGTGGCGCCTGAAACTAATGGAATACGAGTACGAAATTGATTATCAGAAAGGAAAACTTAATGCCGCTGCTGACGCCTTATCCCGATATCCTGTAAATCCAATTCAATCATCAGACTCTGATCCTATTCCATCCACTTCTAACCAAAACGTAGATGATTCATCACCTCCATTCAGCCCTCTAACTCTCGAGGATCTTGATATTCAACTACCTCCTGGTTTACTAGACCTTGACGATAAGCTACCTTCTGTAGACCTCTTAGAAAACGATGATTCACGACCAGGAATCAATGATTCTTCTTCATCATCCAACAAATCGCCGAATCTTACTACGAATCCCCTTTGTGACGATAATTATAGCAAATTCCTGAAAACAATGAACAGCAAAGACTTTTATAGTAACACTAAAATCATAGAACACAATGAAAGCATCCTGAAAACTAACTGCAAAATCATTGTCATACCTACTTCCATCGATCTCGACGAATCAAATCCTCACATAGAAGAAATCTTGAGCAACCTCGAAGACTCTAAAGAACTACTAGACAGGGAAAGAACTCTCTACTCCTCTATCTCTTTCGATCATAAAGGAAAATTAATATATTTCCTATTCACTAAAGTATACCACTTTGATAACAGTTCTTATGAAGACATTTATAAAAGTATACTAAATCTTCGATCCGATATACTACGTAATCCTACTGACCCCAACCTAAACCTAGCGATTACTGATTTCCAAAATCCTTTCGACAAACACATCTGGGCAAAAATATACAATATGTTCTGCTATATCTTTAACAATACTCAAGTATCAGTTTATATTTATCATAATACTATAATTTACCCTACACCCTCAGAAATACCTAAAATACTCCGTGAAAACCATGACATCCCTATTGCCGGACATTTAGGATCTACGCGGATGTTTCACAGAATAAAAGAAAGGTATTTCTGGAAAAATATGCGGTCAGATATCGAAGCATATGTAAAAAATTGTTCCCAATGCCAAAGTAATAAAGCCCTAAGACAAATTAATAAATCACCGATGCAAATAACTACCACTTCCACTAAGCCATTTGAGCGGCTCAGCCTCGACCTTGTGGGTCCTCTTCCGGAAGCTGGCCTTACTAAGCTCAAGTTCATTCTTACATTACAAGATGACCTCACCAAATATTCCCTTGCTTACCCTATCGCTAATGCAACTGCAGAAGAAACATGCGAGTGTCTGGTGCACTTTATTTCTGTTTTCGGTATCCCGAAGTCTATTTTAACTGACCAAGGCACAAACTTCACCGCAGATTTATTTAAAAGAACCTGCAACTTCCTCAAAATAAAGCAAATCTGGTCTTCTCCATTCCATCTCCACACTCAAGGAGTACCTTAAATCATATGTCAATGAAAATCATTCTGATTGGCATAAGTATGTCTATACTGCTATGTTGGCATATAACACTTCTACTCATTCCACCACTAACTTCACACCATACGAGCTCCTCTTCGGTCAAAAGCCTTTTATCCCAGACTCCGTCTATGAATTACAATCAGACCTTACATATCCAGAATACCTGAAATCCCTGCATCATCGCCTAAAACTCTCACGTGAAAAAGCCATCGAAAACATACAACGATCTAAAGAAAGATCTAAACAGTATTATGACAACCATTCGCGACCTGTTCAGTATAAAGTCGGAGATTACGTGTATCTAAAAAATCATGTACGTCTCCGTAAAGCCCTTTCACCAATTTGGAAAGGCCCGTATAAAGTAGTAAAGATCAATGGCAGAAGTACCTTGACTTTACTCATAAACAGACGTCATGTGACACATCACTATGACGAAGTGAAACTAGCTCCTAGATCTCTAACGTAGTCCTAGTTACATAACTACTTAATACTAATTTTAATTATATTCTATTACAGCAATTCTGCGCTGGGCCAGGAGTTTATTACATCCTTGACGAACAGTCCTGGCATCTACTTCGACCCCTTAGGTTCTTTAAGTTTAATTGATAGTCATCTTAGTATAGTTATTCCATATGATGTATCCTTTATCAATCCACATGTTCTTAACCTTCGTCTTATTCTCGATAAAATCCAAACAAGCATGTGACAATGGTAAAGTCTTTGATTATTTAGAATGCAAAAATCTCTTTGAACCGTTGAACACTCGTTATAATGACATAGCCCACGACAACGAGGCTATTTTTCACCTAACATCTCGGCAGTCGAGAAGGTCTGCACTTCTAGGAGTCGTAGGCACTTTATCAAAAAAACTATTTGGCACAATGGACGAAGACGATGCCATCCGATACGACAATGCTATTAGAGAAGTAGAAACAGACCAAAAGAAACTAGCCCTCCTAATGAAGGAAAATATATTAGTCACTGCTTCTTCCCTTAGATCCTTTAATGAGACTCTGTCCATAATTAAACTCAATGAAATGCATATGAAAAATGCAATTGATGAATTGTCCCAAGATATTTTATTTCTGACCTATGCTTCAAGAGAATTAGGTCTTAGGTCTCGCATGTTGGAAATAACTTCCATGATAGAAAATAGTCTCCTAGCCTTGTCCTTTAAAGTTGAAGACATAATCAACTCCATCATGTTTAGCAAATCTAATGTCCTATACCCTACCATCCTAACACCTAAGGAACTTTACACCGAATTAGTCGATAATTATAGATTCTTACCCGAATCTAAACAACTTCCAGTTCCTTTAAAACTTGACAACATACATACTATTTTAAATATATCGGAAATATCAAGTTACTTCAGTAAAGAAAAAGTGGTGTTTACAGTCAAAATCCCCCTCATTAACCCTTTACAATTAAATATATATCATAACTTACCTTCACCGGTTCCTCATGATAAAAATAATCCAGAGTCATACTCGACCATCATTCCATCATCTAAATATATTGGTATAAGCAGAGATAGGTCAATGTACTGTAAACTAGATAATCTCGACCATTGTAAAATAATTAATAATTACCATTACCTTTGTGAAACATCAATAGTGTACTCCTCTTCTGCGACGCCTTCCTGTGAAACAGAGATTATTACAAAAGTACTTACCTCAATCCCTTCGATTTGTGAATCCAAATTTATTCATGGTCACGTTAGCATCTGGCAGCCACTACGTCATAATAGATGGTTATTTGTAATGTCAGAAAAAACTAAATTAAGTATTGAATGTAATAACTCTCAATCTATTGAAATAGAAATTAGTGGAAATGGTATATTGTACTTACCTTCTGAATGTGTCGCCTACTGCAAAGACACTCGTTTAACTCCGCATGATAGTCGTAAGGTTCAATTGAAAACTATTGTTTCTAATTTTAATATTATAAATGACTCATGTTGTAATATTGTAGCGTATAATAATATTGTATCAAACTTACCTGTAGTTAATCTTAAGAATGTTAACTTAGATTCCTTAGCTTATGATAATCCTGAAATCCTGAAAAGCCTTAATAATATTATTGAAAAACCACATATTATCCTATATCAAAAATACTATTCAGGTATTACCATTGTAATTGTAATTTCTATTGTGTTCTTTATTATCTATAAGGTTTATAAAACTGGCATACACAAGAGACTAATGAAATCTAAAGAAAATAGAAGTCCTGAAAATGATGGGACTGAATTAGATGACATTGACCCCTCAAACATAAACACGGGGCCCTCTCTTCGAATCGGCTGACTCATGTTTCATTAACTTAAACTTCACTTTAAAGGGTGTAGTTTACTCTAAATCGGGGGGCTGTTACGATTTCCCATTGCTAGAGGAAAGCCTTAGTGATCAATAATAATTGACTAGTAAGGTTTTCTCTGAAATTGTCTCGTCATCATTTTAAAGCCAGCAAAGCCTGTCGCCCCTGCGGGACGTCAGTCGGATCCCAATCGTCGTACCGCTACCATCTCGTTCTCTCGTTTCTGCCAGTTCTCTAATTCTGTGTACAAAGTCAACTCCAAATAAACTTATTTTAATCCAGTGAACAAAAGTGTTTTTTTTAAAACGGTATTTTCGGGGTCCCATATAACAGTACCATACACCAGTATATTCCCAGATGACCGTCCCCGGCGAAAACGTTGGTGGAAAACCAAACACAATATGAAGTATTTCGTTCGCTTCAAGGCGTGACAGCAGCTTCCCATTAAATGCCATATAGAAAAGACATTTGCCATCCATAAACCTGTACTTGGTCTGCCTTGTGAATTACGGTCTATCACTCCCACAGAGAGGACGCGGAATCCTTACCGTGGGAGTGATATAGACTGCCTAATCAGTCTATAACAGTCTATTCGCATAGCCTATATGCTAATGTCTGTTTAAACGTCTCAAACATAGAAGTTACACGACGGATCATAAATAGAAAAACTATCGCAAATGTTCATGATAGACTTATTGTGAGCTGAGCGTTGTGCACTTAAAACATATATTATGTTGAATATTTTGTAGTGTTTATCATTATGATAATAATAAATGTATTTATCGAGGTCGTGTTATTCGATATTACACTTTTCTAAGTCACGTAACAGACTCGTATTTATCAGTAGCATGGCAGAGGTTAACGATGTTTTTACAGCCAGTTGAGCGGGATCTGAATATAAACACAGACGTTCCAAATATTCTTCATTCCCGGATTTACCGTCTTTTAGGTACATATTCTACAAATCATGTTGAAAATAATAAGTCTATTTACTCTCTTAGTCCTAACTCAGGCAGTAGACATACATGACATCTACGGCGACTGGTGGATGGTCGCTTTTTATCCAGTTTCTACGTACGTCCCTATGTGCATACGCTTCAGTATCGCTAAAAGCGCAAAAGAAACGCAATGTAATTATGCTGACGGAAGAAATGCAACCATAGTTCAAATTACTTCGACGACTGAAAATGGACAATTATTATCGGAATGGACCAAGGAAATTGTGCCGATGTTGTTGGTGAATACTCCTGCTGAAGTGATGCCTGCTTTGAACATCAGCCTTACGTGTGATGGGAATGATGTGCGTGATGGTGCTGTTATAAGGCTAGTGAACGAGAATTACTTCATCTCGTACACAAACATCCAGGCATCCAAGGATTATACTCGTAGTGAGATAGAACAGAACTACGCAGTACTTTTTGGTAGAAACCCCGTGTCTTCAACACAGTTAGGCACTGTTATGACGGGTATTGAAGATTTGAAGAATAGAAGAGGAGCCCAGATGTGTGTAACAGAGAATTATAGTGGATTCAAGAGTACTGAAAATTAAATCAAGAATTGAGCTAATCAAATCATTGTATCATAAAGATTGTTATAATCTGGTATTGCTATTAAAATAAAAGTGTTTTAATGGTGTTGACTGACTTATTTTTGTTGAATTTAAGGTTTTTCTTGGTA
The DNA here is from genome assembly GCA_949775195.1 of Diarsia dahlii. Classification (NCBI taxonomy): domain Eukaryota; kingdom Metazoa; phylum Arthropoda; class Insecta; order Lepidoptera; family Noctuidae; genus Diarsia; species Diarsia dahlii. The sequence goes on from OX459205.1 coordinate 16,783,478, forward strand.
TACAATTTCACAATGACGCACAGATGTGCAGTTAACACAATTCATAATATAATATCAGGCCTGTAGTCCCCGAAGGGTAAGGCAGAGGTATAAATATATACAGTATTATAGTACCTACGTCAATATCAGCGTGCGTGTGCCACCAGATGTATCAACATGGACGAGGCACAAGGATTATTTAAGAATCATAGTAGGTGACTTTCTGCGATTTCTGCTTGTCTTTTCTGATGAGGCCCATTGTGAGCGACCACGTTTCGGTCCCGCTACCACCTGCCCCCGTAGCATGGCGATTCTATCTCTATTCTACCAAGAATAGACAAAGATTTTGCCATATAATTTGGCATGAAACCTTGCTACAATCTGACATTTTGTCGATTCTTCCGTCGACAAAACCCGTTTCTTCGGTGGTCATGCTAAGCCGGCTGGACGATGTTTCGGTATTTAATCACTGACAACAAACACTGGTCATAGACGTTTGTCTTGAGACACTATTTTAAGTTTGACGAGAAGATATCGCGCAACTTCCCGAACGCTGCACTGCCAAGTCGGATTCGACGATTGACCTCGTTTTTGGAGTTCGACCTACCCAACTCGGAAGGAAGACCTTAATCGCCCACAACTTCGAGTCTGCCTCAATTTAGACTCCACAGTCTCCGATCTTGATTAGAGTGGGTGTTACATGGACATTCAACATCACCTTGGTTTTTTCCACGCACATTTTAGGACTCACTCTTCCGGAAGCTCCACTGAGGTCATCGAGCAGTGTACTGAGGTCCTCCATGGTCTCAGCCATGACCACTATATTGTCGGCAAACCGAAGGTGAGTGATATACTCACCATTGACGGTGTTGCCAAGTTCTCCCGAATCCTGAAACTTGAAGACATCCACCAGTGCAGCAGTGAACAGTTTCAGAAATAATATGACGTCTCCCTGTCTCTCACCGCGCTGCAGAAGTATAGGTTCCGAGGTCTGCGAGATGGCGTTTTTGTACGAAAACTTCAACTCCTCGATGTACCGGTAGTTGATTTGGCACCGTTGGAGAGATTTCAGTGCAGTAACAAGTCTCGACCGAATCAAACTCAACTCAAACTCAACTCAAATATTTTATTTCAATTAAGCCATTACAGGCACTTTTGAATGTCAGAAGGATGGAAGAAGAACGAAACTACGAGTGCAATACAATATACCCCAAATTAAATTCGCACTCCCGAGTCACAAGATACAAGCTATGCTTAGTTTGTGGCTCACCGTTTTTGTACTCAACTGTATTCTTTCTTTTGTTTAATAAACGTTATTATTATTATTATTATTAATACGTCATTCCGAAAGTCACAACGTCGAGCCACACACCACCGAATGCCCGCAACAACGAACACTGCGAGCACGAAAGCACGCAGCGACGCAAACCGCAACAACGAATGCTCGCGACCCCGAATCACGGCTTTCTAGTAATCAAAGGCTTTCTAGTCTTTTGTATAACCTGCCGCAACGTATGTATGTGGTTTACGGTACTAAAGCCATTGTCCTTCCTTACATAGTATAAAACAAAGTCGCTATTTTTGTCTGTTTGTTTGTCTGTATGCTTAAATCTTTAAAACTACGCAACGGATTTTGATGCGGTTTTTTTAATAGATAGAGTGATTCAAGAGGAAGGTTTTAGTATATAATTTGAACGACATCCACGCGGGTGAAGCCGCGGGCATCAGCTAGTAGCTATATATATAAAAGAAAGTCGTGTTAGTTACTCCATTTATAACTCAAGAACGGCTGGACGGATTTAGCTGAAAATTGGTAGGGAGGTAGCTAAGAACCAGGAAAAGGACTTTTTTTTTTTTTAGCTAGGGTAGTAGGTAGGGTAGTAGGTAGGGTAGTAGGTGGGGTAGTAGGTGGGGTAGTAGGTGGGGTAGTAGGTGGGGTAGTAGGTGGGGTAGTAGGTGGGGTAGTAGGTGGGGTAGTAGGTGGGGTAGTAGGTGGGGTAGTAGGTGGGGTAGTAGGTGGGGTAGTAGGTGGGGTAGTAGGTGGGGTAGTAGGTGGGGTAGTAGGTGGGGTAGTAGGTGGGGTAGTAGGTGGGGTAGTAGGTGGGGTAGTAGGTGGGGTAGTAGGTGGGGTAGTAGGTGGGGTAGTAGGTGGGGTAGTAGGTGGGGTAGTAGGTGGGGTAGTAGGTGGGGTAGTAGGTGGGGTAGTAGGTGGGGTAGTAGGTGGGGTAGTAGGTGGGGTAGTAGGTGGGGTAGTAGGTGGGGTAGTAGGTGGGGTAGTAGGTGGGGTAGTAGGTGGGGTAGTAGGTGGGGTAGTAGGTGGGGTAGTAGGTGGGGTAGTAGGTGGGGTAGTAGGTGGGGTAGTAGGTGGGGTAGTAGGTGGGGTAGTAGGTGGGGTAGTAGGTGGGGTAGTAGGTGGGGTAGTAGGTGGGGTAGTAGGTGGGGTAGTAGGTGGGGTAGTAGGTGGGGTAGTAGGTGGGGTAGTAGGTGGGGTAGTAGGTGGGGTAGTAGGTGGGGTAGTAGGTGGGGTAGTAGGTGGGGTAGTAGGTGGGGTAGTAGGTGGGGTAGTAGGTGGGGTAGTAGGTGGGGTAGTAGGTGGGGTAGTAGGTAGGGTAGTAAGTAGGGTAGTAGGTAGTTTAGTAGGTAGGGTAGGAAAAAGAGCATTGCAACGCATGCCGGGAAAAGCTAGTATTATATAAAAGAAAGTCGTGTTAGTTACACTATTTATAACTCAAGAACGGCTGGACGGATTTAGCTGAAAATTGGTAGGGAGGTAGCTAAGAACCTGGAAAAGGACATAGGATATATATATTTTTTTTTTTTAATATGTTCAAATATATTAGGTAGGGTAGTAGGTAGGTAGGTAGGGTAGTAGGTAGGGTAGTAGGTAGGGTAGTAGGTAGGGTAGTAGGTAGGGTAGTAGGTAGGGTAGTAGGTAGGGTAGTAGGTAGGGTAGTAGGTAGGGTAGTAGGTAGGGTAGTAGGTAGGGTAGTAGATAGGTAGGTAGGAAAAACGCATTGCAACGCATGCGCGGGTTCAGCTAGTTAGAACAATATAGCAACCCAGTATTGTGAAACTTTCGTAGCTGTCTCCAAATAACGAAGTAAAAAATTGTGAGGAAATAGAAAATAGATCAGCCATCCATAAACCTGCACTAGGCCTGCCTTGTGGGCTGCGGTCCACTCCCACAGAAAGAACGAGGCATCCCAACCGTGGAAGTGAGAGATACTGTAATTATGCTTTGAAACACCACAAACTTAAAAGATACACGATTATAATATATTTAAAAATCAATCTCATATTCCTTACAGACTTATTGTGAACAGACCGTTATGCACTTTAAAACACAACAAGACATTATGCACCATTATTATTATGTTTTTATCAGTAGCATGGCAGAGGTAACGGTGTTTTTACAAGCAGCTGAGTGGGATCCGAATATAAACACACACGTTCCAAATATTCTTCAGTGCTGAATTTGTCGTCATTTGTGTCCATATTCTTCAAATCATGTGGAAAATAATAAGTCTATTTACTCTCTTAGTTCTTACTCAGGCAGGAGACATACAAGATATCTATGGCGACTGGTGGATAGTCGCTGCTTATCCAGTTCCAGTAAAACAAGTCATTACGTGGTCGTGCATGCGCTGCAGCTTCGCTAAAAGTGCAATAGAAGAGCAATGTACTTATTCTGACGGAAGAAACGTAACCTTAGTTCAAGTTACTACGACGACTGAAAAAGGACAAACAGCGGACTATAGTGGGGTGCCGATGATGATAGTGAATAATCCTGCTGAAGTGATGCCTGCTTTGAACATAAACCCTAAGTGTGATGGGAAGGATGCGCGTGATTTTTTTGTTGTAAGGCTGGTGAACGAAAATTACTTCATCTCATACACAAACCTCCCATCCATGGGATATGCTCGTAGTGAGATAGAACAGAACGTAGCATATCTTTATGGTAGAAACCCTTTGTCTTCAACACAGCTAGTTACTGTTGTGAATGGTATTGAAGATTTGAAGAATAGAAGAGGATTCCAGATGTGTGGCACAGAGAATGTTGGTGGATTCAAGAGCACTGAAAATGAAATGAGGAGTTGAGTGACTTAACATTTTATCATAAAGATTGTTAATAATATGGAATGGCTATTAAAATAAAAGTGTTAAAATGGTGTTGACTGACTTATTTTTTGTTGATTAAAAGATTTTCTTATTATACAATTGCGCAATGACGCACACATGTACAGTAAATACAATTCATAACATAATATCAGGCCTGTAATTACCAAAAGGTTAGGCAGAGGTATATATTTTACGGGTTTTACAGTACGTCAACATCAGCGTACGTGTACCAGATGAATAACGTGGACGAAACAAATAGTATATTTCATTGTTAGTGCGGAAAGCCTGTCATTGCAAAGAGTTCCGACAAATGTCTACCCGAGCCGAGGCGCAGCCGAAGGTGAGGGTTGACAGTCGGAACAAGTTGCAATGACGGTTCCGCACGTGTACTGAACAACTATTTTTAATACAGTTGCGAAAAATGAAGCAATTTAACCCTTAAATTGGCAGAGTACTCCACCAAAGACATACACTTTAAAAATATCAATTGTGGTAGTAATCTAAAAAAAATACCTGTTATTATCATTTTTAGCTTGCAATAATTGTGTATTTTAGTAGATAAAATATTAGGATGTGATAAAATCAATAATTATCCGTCAAATTCAAAATATCTTCGAAGCGGTCTGACGTCTCAGTGTCACATGAAACCTTTTTAAGTTTTTCTGCGCTTTTTTGGTTAGGACTTGTGGTTATTAGGCTTTAGATTGCACAGGGACATTATAAACAACATCAATCGTCCATAATTTTATGTGTAAATTACGTAATTGCAATTTTATGAGTTTGAAACTTTGTGTGTACTCCCTGAATACCGTTGCCAAGTACGCGCAAAATAGACTTCGGTATACACAAAGTACATTGCCAAGTATACAAAGAAATACAAAAGGGGTTTTTTTGTTTGTTTTTGATATATAATGATATCGATTTTATGTCGTATAGCATGTTATTTTCTATTTTCCTGCAGCACTTGAACCTGACACAATCATATAAATTCAAGCTTTGATCCCGAAAGAAAATGCATGATCCGATGACAGTTCTTGTTTTGATGATGAATCACACTTCCTCCGCCAAGCTCAATTCTCACCCACTATGAATGTTCAGTCTTTCAAAGTCAAATAAGCAATACGGCCGCTAGAAAGTGTCTGGGAGTATTGGCGACTTATTTTTAAGGATATTGCCTACAATACACGTAAAAATCAGCTTTCAGAAAATACGTGAAGTTAGTAATGTTTTTATGTACCTTGATAGCCTGATACCTGAAAATTGGCCGTCTGAGCAAGCTAGCTGGTAGTCGTGCGTTCTTAGTACATACTAACACTACTCAATCGTCCATAATTGACAAAAACTGTAATTGGAAATCTCATATTGACGATCTATGTAAGAAGATTGATAGATTCGTATATGTTTTATATAGACTAACACGTGTGGCTAGTGTTAATGCGGCACTATGTGCATACCATGGCTATGTTGCGTCAATTTTGCGCTATGGCATTATAATATGGGGTAATTCTGTTGAACTTGAAAGAGTGTTTCGAGCTCAAAAAAAGTGTATGCGCTCAATTTGTGGAGCGCACCCACTGGACAGTTGTGTTCCACTATTTAGAAAACTTAAAATATTGCCACTTCCAGCACTATATATTTTTGAAATTTGTATCTACGTACACCAAAACAGACATGAATTTGACTTATATAATGATGTTGTATCCAGACCCAGTCGCAGAGTTCATATGCTCAATGTTCCTAGGCGTAGAATTAAATTGTTTTCAAATAATGTTTACTGTATGTCCATTACTGTCTATAACAAATTACCTGGTGGCTTCAAAACTCTCAGCCTCAGAACATTTAAATGTAAATTATTTAACTTTCTTTTAAACAAATGTTATTATTCTACTCAAGATTTTATGAATGATAAATTCACTTCAATAAATACTTGACATTATCTATTATAAATCATATTTTATCCACTTGACATCATTGAATTTTGACTTTAGTAAAAATCTGTTTTATAATTTAATTCAATTCATTTATATTATTTGTAATTTCTATTGATTGATAACTTAATTTTTATTTTAATGTAATAATGATAATCCAAAACTATACATGTTTGTACGCCGGAAACGGCAGAATATTCTGATCGACATATAAACCACCTTCCAGCTTTGTACAATATTCTGACAAATAAATGCATTCTATTCTATTCTATTCTATTCCACATTTCCTTCGTCAGAAAATACATGACGTCTGGCGGCCCTGGAATCTTACCTACTCTAGAACGCTATACGTCCCTGCAATACGCCACTTTTTGAGCAACTGTAATAAAACGGAGTATTTAAGACTTATTCAGCCGATTATAGATTTTGCCGACGTCTGCTACCGAGGAGCTATTAAATAAGCGTCTTGGTCTGCGTAAATATGACCACGTTTCACACCTTCTTCGCAAAGAACTCAAGTGGCTCCCAATTCGCCTTGGCAGGAACACTAGGATCCTAAGCTATGTCTTCTCTTCAAGATTCTACACCACCCGTCCTATCCTTCTTACCTGCGTGAGCGTTTCTCCTATTCCCGTCCTTCTGACGCACCTTGTAGATCGCACCTTCGAACCCTACTTAAATCCCATCCTCATAAATCCAGCTATTACTCATATTCCTTCTCTGTCCATGCTGTAAGTTTGTGGAACTCACTTCCGCCTAGCATCCGAGACTTAAAGACTACCTAGATCATTATTTAAAACAAGAGTCTTAAAACACTATCTTTCCTCTCCTCTAAGATTTGTTTTATACATATGTATTTTATATTATTTGTTTATGTATTAGCATTATGTATTTATTTATGTATATATCTATATTTATTTATTTAAATGTGTATTTTATTATTTTAGGTTAAGTTTGTTAAGGCACATTTATACACTTTATTCTTTTCCTTTTCTCACACACTATTGTCTACATCTCTTCATCATTTCTTCTTTAGCAGGACTGCTGGCAGAAATTTCTTAAGAAATCCTTTGTACTCAAATATTATTTTATGTTAATTTCCTGTGCTTCTACTGTGTGTCACTTTTGATAGGAAAGTGAAAACTACAACCTTGATGAGTTTCCCTGTGACACATATAACTAGATTTTAATTATAATTATACTACTATTTTTATTGATTTTATATTTGAATTCTTGACATTTGTATGGGTGTTGCGAATTTTTTATATTTCTTATTTATTTTTGACATTTTGTATGGTTAGCAGTAATTATATTGACATTATTATTTTTGATTATAATTTTGAATATCGGTTTTTACATTATTAACGTGACATAATTCATTGTATAACATTAGTAGGTATTTTAATTGACATTATATCTACAATTTGACATTTGTTATGGTATAGTCTTAATTATTTAGTTTTTATATTTTGGCGAATTGTAAATATTTTACTTGTATTGTAATTCTAGGATTTTGTGTTTTATTTAGTGTGATGGAGATTTTAATATGACAGGAACAGTGGAAATATTCCATTCCCGATTCTTTTAGTGCAGCCCTCGGTTGAAAAAGGGGCGAAACCCTACGTCAGTAAAGTGACTTTTAATTAATTCTAAAACAGATGATGGATGATGATTCTAGGTGGTTTAGGTTGGCACACTTGAGTCAGCGTGGGAGTCTGCACCTGATGATAAACAAACATTCGACAATCCGGTGTCCAGGTTATTGATCGAAAAACTCGTACACGTACGCTGATGTTGACGTACTGTAAACTCGTATAATATATACCTCTGCTTAACCCTTCGGGGATTACAGGCTTGATATCTATACTAATATTATAAAGCTGAAAAGTTTGTTTGTTTGTTTGTTTGAACGCGGTAAAATCAGGAACTGCTGGTTGGAATTTTAAAATTCTTTTTGTGTTGGATAGTCCATTTATCGAGGAAGGCTATAGGCTATATAACATCACGCTACGACTAATAGAAGCGGAGCATAAATGAAAACTGTTACAAAAACGGGAAAAGGTATTTCCTTTTTTAAGAGCTTCCGCTGCGTGCGCTGCGAAAACGGATTAAGTTACGCAAATATCATGTATGAAAGAATTGTTCCTCTTTAAAATTTCAAAAAAAAATCCGCGACAGCATATATCTATCTTTTAAGATTGACTCACTGTAACCTTTTTTTACTATTAAACTGTTAGGTTAAAAATAATTATTTTTTGCGAAGCTTATTTAACCCATATGGTATTAATCTATATCTAAATAAATGGGTTTGTTAGAAGGAAAATTTAATATAGAATATTAGCGCCCTTTACTCTATACAGTTTAAACAAATATCTTAGAAGATATCACCAGTCGCCGTAGATATCATGTATGTCTACTGCCTGAGTTAGGACTAAGATAGTAAATAGACTTATTATTTTCCACATGATTTGTAGAATATGGAGACAAATGACGACAAATGCAGCACTGAAGAATATTTGGAACGTCTGCGTTTATATTCGGATCCCGCTTAACTTGTTTGAAAAACACCTTTAACTTCCTCACAATGTTTTCCTTCGTTATTTTGAGACAGTTATGAAAATTCCATAATACTGGGTTGTTATATTGTTCATAACAATGGCTTTAGTACCGTAAACCACATACATACGCTGTGGCGGGTACTATCTATCTGGCAGAAACTTGATGCTCCGAAATTTATTTGGCATAACACACTTGGCATATTCTTCTTTGAACGAATGTGTTTATGGCAAAACAATTATTTAATAGAATTATCGTTTCGCAGAATGTTTAAATGGCCGAATTTTCAATGGCATACTTCTATGATGGCAGAATTTTATTTGGTCGATTTTTATAAGGCAAGGCAAGGCAAGGCAAAATTATTGTAATAGAATAGGGTATTTTACCAAAAAATTCTAATTAGTCCGTCTTTTAGATTATCGAAAAATATTGGATACGTGTTTTTTGTTTTATCAAATTAATAAAAATTGACGAAAATAAAACGTGTTAAAGATCAGGAGTGGGGGTTTTTGGCGTCACTTTGTGGGTAAAAAACTACTAACCTTGTGACGTCTCTCGACTTGAAACGACTTTTCAAAGCACTGTATCGTTTTCGTCTTTTGTTTACGTGAAAAAAGAAAAAATACGTGTGCATTATTTTTTGAAAATCTATCTGACGGACTAATTAGATTTTTTTGGTGAAATACCCTATTGGCATTATACCAATTCTATTACAATAATTTTGAACTTATTTAAAATTAAAAGTCAATACCTTTTGCCACAAAAGTTAGTGACAGAAACGAATCGCTGCAAAACCGACTCCACGTAGTCTCTTCTGCCCTACCCCGAGAGTGTAATCTAAGCCCGCGTAGGCGCAAGGGGCGAGGCGGCCCGCAAGCTGAGGAGCAGGTGGCGGTGTGTGTTAAAACCATCTGCGACGATAAGCTTGCGTGGGACCGCCGGAGCACCGCAGCGCCGGAGCCGTGACAGAAGTCATGCCTGCTGCATGTTACACGTATGTATGAAATGAAATGCGTGCCAAAAGACGATTCTGATTATGAATTTTCTGCGAAATGATGGTTCTGGAAATGAAGTTTATGCTCAAAGATGATTCTGACTTACAAAATTATGCGTTTTGAATTTATGGTAAATGAGTGTACGCCAAATGATTTTCTGCGAAATGAAGTTTCTGCCATCCACTGCTATGCAAAACAAAATTCGAAATTAAAAAATTCTACTATAAAAGGTAGACCCCGCTGTGGCAGGTCGTACACACGGCTACACATCAAGCTATACAAAACCAGTTAATCTTGGCCTCGCTTTACTAGATCTTTTCGCACAATGAACGATCAGATTATACTGGTTTTGTATAGCTTGATGTGTAGCCGTGTGTACAAAAACCGGCCAAGTGCATATCGGACCACGCACAATGTAGGGTTCAGTAGATGCCCATCCAAATACGTGAAGTTACTAAATTGCTTAACCACACTGCCTACCTGCCTCCGAACGTTGATTTTTATTGTAAAAATAAAACAAACTTACATTTGCAGTTTTGAGACCAGCGTATGCACACATAATGTATGAGACATTATGTGTACGAAAATATTTCATACAAGTACATTTTATAAGTAGGTTGACTATTACTCGTAAACTTAGTAGACTTTACCCGCCTTATTACAAAAGGTAGTTAAACCTGGTTTAACTTAGACCTGGTTTATCTCGCATGCTGTCACTTTCTTTTGTATATTATTGAAGTGAGACGTCATGCGAGATAAACCAAGTCTAAGTTAAACCAGGTGTAACTACGTTTTGTAATAAGGCGGTACAAAGTCTACTTAGCAGTGATAGTTTTCCTTTTATTTTCGATTTATATGCTACCACCATGAATTTTTTCACACGCCCAAACACAACCCGTAAAAGTGGTTTAGGTTGGCACACTTGAGTCTAACAAAAATGTGCACTTTAAAGCTTAATATTTCACAAACGAATCCCTTAATCAAAAAACTGTTTGAGCAAACTCGCCATGTTTTTTAAAGACCAATCCAACGATACCCCACACAATGGACTTCGCGAGAAAAAAAAAACATCCGCACTTTCTAGACAGACGGACATGGCGAAACTACACTCGAGAGCAATGAATCCGGGTCACTTAAAGAATGTTAAAAATCTCGGAAACTAAAAATGATAGGTTAATGCAATAAATTGTATTTAATATACAATGTAATACTCCTTAAATGAAAGTAAAAAAAATATGAGTCACCATACATTTTATTAACACAAAATTACATAAAGAAAAAAACTGCTGATCTCTCCTTAAAACAAAAATAGGAAACATGAAATTTTTGAACTTTATTACGATTTTCTTGAATTTTAATACTTCGTATTGCCTCCTCGTGCTTCCATTACTGCTTTTACGCGGTTTGGCATGCTGTACACCAAGTTCCTTATACGATTTTGGGGAATATTCTCCCATTCCTCTGTGAGAGCAATTTTGAGCTCACGAAGCGTGATTGGGGGAGGGTTTCGTTGTTTTACGCATCTGCCTAGCTCGTCCCGAGCATGCTCGATCGGGTTGATATCCGGGCTGCGCGCTGGCCACTCCATACGAGTAATGTTCATCTCTTGAAGGTAGTCATTCACAATCCTACCTGTATGAGGTCGGGCATTGTCATGCATAAATATAGCATCCTCACCTAAATTGACCATAAATGGACCAACGTGATCATTGAGGATTTCTTCCACATATCTTTCGCTAGTTAAAGAGCCGTTTTCTATGATCACCAGCTCTGTGCGACTTTCAGAAGAAATTCCGGCCCACACAAGTACAGACCCACCACCGTAGGCTACTTTTTCTTCGATGCATGCTTGCTTGAATCTTTCCCCTGGTCTTCGATACACTCTGTGTCTTCCATCGTGCTTGTAGAGCATAAATTTTGATTCGTCGGAGAACATAACTTTTGACCAATCTTCAATACTCCAATTTACGTGGCTCTGGGCATATCTTAGTCTTGAAATACGATGCCCACGCTCCAGTTTAGGGCCGTTTGCAGGTCTAAGGGGTTTTAAGTTAGATTCAGCAAGCCGACGTCTTACTGTCCATGCACTTGGGTTACTTCCTCCGAGGCGTCGAAACTGATTTGTGAGTTCAGTTCCTGTGAGAAAGCGATTTCGAAGCATGGTGTTCACCAAGTATCGGTCTTCTCGTGCTGTGGTACACCTGGTTCTGCCCGTTCCTGGTCTGCGTAGGTTAGAACCAGTTTCTTCGTAACGTCGGAGAACTCTTTGTACTGTTGACAGCGACACACCGACAGTCCTGGCTGTATCGCGCTGACTCCGGCCGGTTTCCAGCATTGTAAGTATTCTGGTGCATTCTTCAGGCGTAAGCGACATAATTTCAGCTTGAATAATGAATATAGAGCACTATAAACATGGTTTATGTACCCACATAAATGACAGATTACAAACAAAAGCAAAACCAAATGCTGTAATTACGTAGTTCCATCTTCGAAAGTGGCCCTTTTTCAAATTTGATTTTTTTTATGATATAACTTTACAATAACTAAGAAGTGTTAATACCTTTATTTAAGGAGTATTACATTGTCTATTAAATACAATTTATTGCATTTACCTATCATTTTTAGTTTCCGAGATTTTTAACATTCTTTAAGTGACCCGGATTCATTGCTCTCGAGTGTATAAGGGTTCCATATTGACTACGGAACTCTAAAAACTGGAAAGTATTGTTTGGCTTTTGTGAACTACGAGAAAGCCTTTGATTCAATCGAGACTTGGGCTGTACTGCAGTCTCTCCAACGGCGCCAAAGCGACTACCAGTATACTTTCGAGATATTGAAGTTTTTTGTACAAAAACGCAACCTCGCAGGCCTCGGAACTACTATTTTTAGTTTTTATTTACTAGCATGATAGTGTTTTGGATTTTTCAAATTTGATGTAATTTTAGAGTTAAAGAAATAAGATGTTGATGGTGCTATTTTCGGTGCTGTTTGCGATGGAAAAACCCAAAATCACTTTACCCGACCTGGGAGTCAAACCCAGGACCCCATATTCAGCAGTCGCGCTTGCGACCACTATAAACCAACGACGTACTCATGACTGAATGTATCTCTAAAAAGGTGTCTAGGGAAAATTGAAAACACAGGACTGGTGCTTACATCGCCATTCGGTATTATCATAATTTTGCCAAAAAACGTCTGTTGCTCCGTTCCCGTGCGTCTCGCATTCATTGTGTTCCCGCAACCTTCACCAGGTCATCAGTTCACCTAGTGGGAGGCCTTCCAACGCAATGTCTTCTATTTCCGTTCCGTTTCCGTTCGCGATCGCTACTGCAGAACTTCTCCATTGTTCTGCGAGCAATGTGCCCTGCCCACTGCCACTTAAGTTTGGCAATTCTTCGGGCTATGTTGGTAACCTTAATCTAACCTAACCTTCTCTTCTCTTCTCTTCATTTTTAATGCGATCCTGCAAGGTAACTTCGAGCATAACCCTCACTATTGCCCTTTGGATGACTTTGAGCGTTCTGATGAGGCCCATTGTGTGTCCCAGGTAGACAAATGAATGTGTTAATAAATAAAAATATAAATAAATATAATCGTCCACAACTTCGAGTCCACACTTTACAGCCTCTACTAAGACTAGCGGGTCTTGATAGGAGCGAGAGTTACATGGACATTCAACATAGCCTTGATAATTGTCTATGTTCATTTCAAGACCCACTCTTCCGGAAGCTCCACTGAGGTGGTCCATGGAGGGCACGCCACGATAGTGGCGGTAAGTCCCCTCTTTGAGGAGTGGCTGGAGAGGCGCCACGGCGCCCTCACCTACCGTCTGACGCAGGTCCTCACCGGCCGGACACGGGTGTTTCGGGAGGTACCTGTACCGAATCAGGCGGGAGGAAACTGCGAGGATCGACCGGAGGACACGGTGGAGCACACTGTGGAGGCGTGCCCTGCTTGGGCAGAGCCCCGCCGTGTTGTCGTAGCTGCGATCGGCGGCGGCGACCTCTCGCGTCCGGCCCTGGTGCAAGCCATGGTCCGGGATGAAGAGGAATAGGACGCCGTCGCCTCCTTCTGCAAAGCAGTGATGCTAGCGAAGGAGGTGGCGGAACGAGAGAGGGAGAGAACCTCTCAACGTTCCAGCCGCCGTGGAAGGCGCTCCGGGCGTCGGGGGTCACGCGATGACCTCCGGCCACCGTAGACGCGGGCCTGTGGACGGTGAGTAACGGGCTAGCTCGCCGTCCGGCCGTCGTCATGACGGCAACAGACCGTGTCGGCGGCGCGTACGTGTTCCACGCGCGCCTCAAAGAGATGTCAGCAATATGGAAGGGGCCCGCAAGGGCCGACGCCCGTCGGGGCTGTGGATTGTCGAAAGGTTAACGCGGCTCCGACACAAGGGCGAAGAAGGAACATGGGTTTGGTTTTTAGTCAGTAGAAGTCTGACACTCCCCTTCGCTCTGCCCAAGAGCGGGGGGGGGGGGGGGGTTATTCGATGATTTTCCACCCACCAAAAAAAAATTTGTGGTCCATGGTCTCAGCCAAAACCACTATATCGTTGGCAAACCGACATGTACTCGTTATTGACGGTGATGCCAAGTCCTATCCAATCCAGAACTTTGAAGACATCCTCCAGTGCAGCGGTGATCAGTTTCGGAGATATGACGTCGCCCTGTCTTACACCGCACTGCAGAAGGATAGGGTTCCGAGGTCTGGTCCTGAAGTCGGACTGACATGGTTGCGATTTTGTGCAAACACCTTTGGAGAGACTGCAGTACAGCCCAAGTTTCGATCGATGCGAAGGCTTTCTCGTGTTCCAGAGACGCTAAACAGAGAGGCAGGTTATACTCTTCGGTCTGTATGTGGCCATGTATGTGGCCTACGGTACAAAAGCCTTTTCGGAATCCGGCTTGGTCGGTAGGCTGGAAATCGTCAAACCTGCGCGCGAGATGAGTCGTAATGACTCTTGTAGACATGGCTTGATACGTGAAATGGGCCTATAGTCCTTCCGCCGGGCACCCTTTGTTACCCTTTTTGAAGAAGAACACCACCAGAACAATTTTTTGTTTGTTTTTGGAATGTAAGAAATCGTCAAATGACTCCTTTCGCTCTGGGCCGATCGGAAAGGACTGCCAGAGTTCTACTGACAAAAAAAACACCTATGTTCCTTCTTAGCCCTTTGTGTCTGGAGTCGCGGTATCTATGTCGATCAACCCGCAGCCCCGACGGGCGTCGGCCCTTGCGGGCCTCTACAATTTTGTGCACTTTGCCTGAGCCGTTTTTCCCTCTAGTATGACGGAATCAAATATTGCCATTATTATGACAATATAACAACCCAGTAATGTGAAATTTTCATAGCTCTGTCAAAATAACGAGGAAAAAAATATTTTTATCCTTGTAATTGTGAGGAAATAGAAAAAACATCTGACTGGTCTGTATTGTGGATTGCGGCTTATCACTCCCACAGAGAGGACGCGGCATCCCAACCGTGAGAGTGACATACTGATTATGCTATAGGAAGCTTCACGACGAATCATAAATCCAAAAAAATAACGCAAATGTTCTTGACACACTTATACTTAACAGACCGTTAAGCATTTAAAAACACATCACTACATAATATAAAACAAAGTCCTCCACCACGTCTGTCTGTCTGTCTGTTCGCGATATATTCAAAAACTATTGCAACGTTTTTCAGACTATTATCTCCAATGGATAGAGTGGTGCTCGAGGAAGGTTTAAGTATTATAATTTGTCAATCCACGGGGGCGAAGCCGCAGGCATTAGTTAGAGATATATATTTTGCATATTATCTTGTTGTGTTTATCATTATGATATGTGTATTTATCAGTAACATGACAGAGGTTAACGGTGTTTTACAACCAGTTGAGTGCGATCCGATAATATAAACACAGACGTTTCAAATATTCTTCAGTGCTGCATGTATCGTCATTTGTGTCAATATTCTACCTATCATGTGGAAAATAATAAGTCTATTTACTCTCTTAGTCCTAACTCAGGCAGTAGACATACATGAAATCTATGGCGAGTGGTTGATGGTCGCTTTTTATCCAGTTTCTACGTACGTCCCTTTGTGCATACGCTTCCGTTTCGCTAAAAGTGCAAAAGAAGCGCAATGTACTTATGCCGACGGAAGAAACGCAACCATAGTTCAAATTACTTCGACGACTGAAAATGGACAAATAATGGAATGGACCAAGGAAATTGTGCCGATTATGATGGTGAATACTCCTGCTGAAGTGATGCCTGCTTTGAACATCAGCCTTAATTGTGATTCGAAGGATGTCCATGATGGTGCTGTTGTAAGGCTGGTGAACGAAGATTACTTCATCTCATACTCAAACTTCAAGGCATTAATAGATAATACTCATAGTGAGACAGAACAGAACTACGCAGTACTTTTTGGTAGAAACCCCGTGTCTTCAACACAGTTAGGCACTGTTATGACGGGTATTGAAGATTTGAAGAATAGAAGAGGAGCCCAGATGTGTGTAACAGAGAACTATAGTGGATTCAAGAGTACTGAAAATTAAATCAAGAATTGAGTGAATTAAATCATTTTATCATTAATTATCATACAGATTGTTAATAATGTGGTTCGGCTACTAAAATAAAAGCGTTTCAATGGTGTTGACTGACTTATTTCTTTTTGAATTTACAGTTTTTATTCGTATACAATTTGACCCGGAACTACACGCTTCGTATACGCCCACATCAGGTGCAGTTAACACAATTCATAACATAACATCAGGCCTGTAATTCCCGAAGGTTTAATCAGAGGTACGAATACGAGTTTTATAGTACATCGACATCAGCGTACGTGTATAACCAGATTATCAATGTTAGGAAGAATATTTAAGAATCAAAGCAGGTGACTTTCTGTGGTTTCTGCTCACCCCGATGGATAAAAGGCTTGGTTTATGTATTTATGAATGTACACCCACATTTCGTCAGTTTTAGATAGAGTTTATTAACCGGGCACAAATCTAGACTCCGTGGCTGCTACCGCTGAAAATACCCAATAATACTTTGCCCGACCCGGGAATTGAGCTCTGGACCCCATGCAGGTCATCACTTGACAAACAGTAGTCAGAAACAGTTAATTTTCAAAAAAAAATCTCTAATGTTTACGAACATCATTTGAGCGCGCAAAGAATCTACACTACACTTTTGTCTCTGATTTTAGCTGTAGTGAAATATGAACGGTTTATTAAATTATACTCCCGACCCAACGTTGTCGTCCTTCTCCCACTCGAACAAAGTCGCAAGCGCAGCATATCATATGTTATATTTATCAGTATAGGTCAAAGTTTATTACATCCCAAATTAAACACAATCATGACACATGCGTCAGTGTACGTGCTACTTTACATCAGTGATCTTTAAAAATGTGGAAAATAATAGTTTTATCTGCCCTCTTAGTCGCCATTGACGCTAAGGGAATTAAAAATGTGTACGGGGACTGGATCATGGTTGCTTTATACCCAGCTACAACAAACAAAGCAGTGTGCATACGTTTCTCGTTCAACGAAAGTCCTGTAGGTGCAAAATGTATGTTTGCAGATGGAAGAAAAGCGATTTCAGTGCAAGTAACAATGACTACAGAAACCGGAGAGTTACTTGAACGGTATTTGATGCCGATGATATTAGTTGATTCACCTGCAGAAGTGATGCCGACGTTGAACATGGGATGCAAAATAGGGAATGATGAGGTCAATGACCACGCTGTTGCAAGGCTGGTGGATGACAATTACTTCGTCATGTATCACTATGTCCCACCGCCTGCTGGAACTATAAGTACTGATAAAAACCTGAATGCTGCGTACCTTTTTGCGAAGATAATTGTGTCGGAACCAAAGCTGTTTGAGGTTATGACAAAGATAGAAGATCTGAAAGAGAGAGATCTGCTGTTATGTGTGCGATAGAAAATTATAATGGACCTCAGTGATGTTATCCTGTAATGTCATTTATTGTGAACTATTTGCAGTGTTTTTGCCGTAGTCATGTACATGACCTGTGGTTATCATAATATGTTACATTATTGTTGGTAATTCGATAAGACTTGCGGCTCAGTGACTTATTTTTGTTTAACGACTTTGCAAAACTACATGAATGAAATAATGTGATCGATAACAGTAACGTTTGTTTCATTTCTGTTACTTAGTTAGAGGTTTATTTATCTCTAGTACCTAATATAATATTTTATCCTACTTCCAACTTCCTACTAATATTATAAATGCGAAAGTTTTTGAGTGTGTGACTATGTGAGTGTGTATGTTTGTTACTTCTTCACGCAAAAACTACTGAACGGATTTGAATAAAATTTAATACACAGATAGTTTATAACCTAAATTAACACATATAATAGTTTATATCCCGCTTTCATCTTCTCGTGGGATAATTTTCGAGTTGCAGCGGGTGAAGCCGCTGGAAACAGCTAGTTATTACTATGTAAGATAAAGTTTGGTAACTTTTTGAATTTCTAGTGAGAAATATGTCATAACATCACGCCTGTAATCCCTGAAGGGTTAGGTAGATATTTATCTATAACGAGACACCCATTTGCCAGTTATGTTAAAGTCATATATCCAGAGACCGTGACTGAGCAATTCCTGAGGGAACAATCGAATCAAGTATTGCTCAACCTGGGAATTGAGCCCTAGAAAATGAGGTCATTTTCAATTTTGTGACCACAAAACGGACGATCCAGTACTACGATTCCCTTATATAAATGAACAAAATACACAACGATCTCTAGTTACCTTGGGTTGAAGGTCATTGAAAAAAAACTGGATCCCAAACATATTATTTTAATGAACATTTATCATAGAACAAACATTTTAACAAAAACCTTTCACAATGTTGCTTTTCTTATACCTCTACCTACTCGTATTTGATTGGTTCAAAAGTTTCAGCAGAACATACCAACGCCCCTTTTCTCGCACTCACTTCTTCAATACCTCTTATATCGCTGTTTAATTTCGTAAACGGCTCAACAGTCTTTGCGAAAAGTTGAACATAGTTCTTATCCGGCTCAGCATAAGACAATGGATGTAGATTCAAAGTAAAGTAGTTGTTGTCAACCAATCTGGCAACGCCGCGGGTAGTATATTCTTCGACACCACAACTGCAGTTCACGTTCAAGGCGGGTGTTGCTTCAGCTTGTGAATCAACGACCAGAATTCGCATTTTTCTACCTCTTGAGGCTGGTGGATTCTTGTTTGCAACCTGATAGCTTTTAATCAGGACTAAAGTAGCATTTCTTCCATCATCACATGAACAAGGCAGGTCTTCCGGAGATTGCGCGAGCGAGTAGCGTGAACATCCAACCATATAATATGCAGAAGATGGATACTCAGCCACTTGTATCCAATCTCCGTAGAAATTTTGTATGTCTGTCGCCTCGACGAGAACTAATACACAAGATATTATTATAAATTTCCACATAATGAGATATTTAAATACCGACGTTCTACAGTACTTTGGTGAAGAGTTTAAAAGTAAAAATATAGTGATAGCGTTTATATTGGCGGATCATAACCGACAACCTTTGGCATGTACACGTGCAGATAAACTTAATGTTTTCATATTATCAAGCTTGTTTTTTCAAGCATTGGAATATTTTAGTGTTTACAATAAAATATTCCAGTAAAATAATTCTACGTAGATATTATTATCACTTTAATTTCCGATACAAGCATAGCAACAGTTTTTTTCACGACATTTTACATTTTGTCTGGCTTTGAAGCCACTTGGTTCACGCACGGATTAAATGACATCATGTTACTATTACTTTCCTTCACTTTCAGGTAGAACTGATGTTTTAAAATATTCCTAGTAAATAAAATCAATTGGAAAGAGTCCTGGAGTGGAGACCGCGGATCGGCAAATGCAGCTTAGGGGAGACCTATCGTCAGTCGCGGACCGTGAAGTTGATTATATATTTCTCGGGTACACAGCCTGGACCAGTCCCTGTCTTTCAATTTATCAATATTTGTAATGTCTTCCTCTAATTGTGTTGTGCCAGGCAATTCCCGTGCCATCAAGAAAACTATCGTATCGTTTGAGTTAGTTTTCACATGTCCAAGTATATAGTTTTTGTTCACAACTTCGATAACACTTCGATCACTGTAAGTAGTTGTATTATCCTTTGATAAATCACTTGCATAATAATTGCAGGACACGTTTACGAGAGGCAGGTCACGAAATTCGTCAACAACCAGAACAGGTACTGATAGTGCTACTGGTTTAACGGTCACAAAGCTTGGCTGACGAGGAGTTTCACGTTCTAGGAGTCTCACTACCACTAGTGTACAGATTCTTTCATCTGTACAGGAACAATTCATGCTTCGTTTGTCTTCAGCAAAAGTAATGCCTCCGCATGCGGGATTCTTTATAATATCATTTGGATACACCAACACAAACGTGTAATTTCCGTAGATATCCTCTAGAGTAGCTCCTTGAATAACACATAACAATGCAGACAGGATTATTACTTTCCACATTTTGAACACTTGTCTACTACTAACGATGTAACTCTTAACACTAAACGTAACGAGGATGTGGAACATTTACGCGTGTATGAACACTGAGTGACCACTTAACCTTTGCCACTGCAATTGCTGATTTAATTCGAGAAACGAAATATTCTTTTTCCTTTTGCGCTTCAATGAAAATGATCCTGATAAACAGGAAGAAGGTTAAGGGAAATAATGAGAGGAACAGTCTGACCGCGTCGACGATCAGTGAAAACCATCTAAGTATTAGGAGTATAATAATTTATGAGACATATACGCGTCAATACTGAGTAACTACATATTTTAACCTTTGCCCCTGCAATTATCGATTTAATAATGCGTTGAAACCAGGTTGAAACAGATCGCCACGGTATGTGCTGTTTTATAATGACACAGATAATACAAGGTGAAAAGGAAATGGTATAAACGGTTATCAAAAAATGTTTTTGCAAAAAATAAACCGACTTCTAACACAAAAAAAATACTTTAGCGTGGTTGGTGACTTAGTGTTTTTGATTTTCACTTTTTTGTGTTTATGAATTCGGTCTATTTTATTGAAATTTTTTTTTTTGAAGTGAAAACTTCTTTAGCGGCGCTGAGCACTTTTTTTGTATGGGTAAAAACTTTCAAACTCGCGTCAGGGTCACGTGATGCTGATCGAAAAATCGTAAGCAGGGCTGGAGCGCACGGAGGCCGTGTTCCGTAAGATCGCGCAGACGGAGGCCTGGCTGTTTACCTACTTTCCTATGGCGATGATAGGCAAAGCCGTGTGTCAGTGGCGATATCGCATTGTGCGCCACGAGAGTAAGATTTTTCGATCAGCATCACGTGACCCTGACGCTAGTTTGAAAGTTAATATTGAAGTTTTCACTTCTGCTGGCACTCCCGGAGTGCTACCTTTTTTTTCAATGTAAGGTTCAATATCCTTGGCTGCGGGTTGTTCGAAAGCGATACCGCGGCCTCGGCACAAGGGCTAAAAATGAACTACTAATGTCGTTGGTCTAGTGGTCGTAAGCGCGCCTGCTGAGCATGAGGTTTCTGGTATGATTCCCGGGTCGGGCAAAGTGTTATTGAGGTTTTCCATCAGGAATTTCTTAGAAACTTCCACTGAGTGCCCGGTTGATGGCATTGCCCTGTTACATGGGATTTAAACATAACTGGTGACATGTGGGTGTACTATTTTATTTGGAACACCTGGGAAAAAATAACAGTACACGTCTTTGACCGTTTTAATCATCACCTTAAATACATTCCACACCTTCTCAAGTAAAGCATCACACGCAAAAATAATGTGGCTCAAATTGAAAACGGCCTCCGTTGGACGAACGCCGAATTTCAAACAACTCCACAATTTATTTTTCAATCGATCCCCCTCTGTTGCAAAACGCGGAGTTGCGGCCAAAAAGGTGAACGTTTCGGCTATTGATACGGCTTTTTTTTATTTTTCCGTACACAGCTCTGGTTTCAATTTCAGGGAATTTCAGAAACGAAAAATTGGTGTGTGAACGTTATTAATTTAGTGCATGTTTTCAGTTTTTTTTTGCGCTCCGATGATCTCTGTGAATTGGGATTAGATTGCGGAAGTCATAGATGTGGGTTTGTTTGTGCGGGTTAGTTGAACGAGTTCAATGCACAATCACGTGCATTTCTGCATACAGTCCGATATATTAATTTGAAGTATTTTTTTTTCAGTTATTTTGTAGATGAGAGCAGCGGTGGCCCAGTGGTGGCCAAGTCGTGAGTTCGCACCTTATTTATATCAATGGTTCGCACTCAGGCAGGCGCATTATTTTGTGTAATTTATTTCATTACCTGTGCTTTCAAAACGGTGAAGGAAAACATCGTGAAGAAACCGGCACCTAGAAATTTGAAGACGTGTGTATCTACCAAAACTGCACTGGGCCCTCGCCGTGGATCATCCCTCTCCTAGAGAGGAGGCGTGAGTCACTGCAGTGGGAACATTATAGGCTGATGATGACGATGACGGGAATAAATTAACAGTTTTAATAAGAATAAATATTTAACCTTTATCTACTGACGTGGGGGCCTCTCAGGCCTACAGAAAGTAAAATTCTTGAATTACTTTCTTCCCTCGTGCACTACACACGCGTACCTTCCAGAACCTTTGAGTTTAGTTACGTGGAGGCTGTCAACGGCTCTGCTCGTGTTTGCACGTTCAATTTCGGTCAGTAAATTCTTTTTGAAATTTCTCGCGGGCCTTAGTTATTGTCTTTTTTTTTGCTGAATTTTGATTGTTTTATTGTATGGAGTCCAGAATGTCGTCCGGGACAAAATGGTCTCTCGGAAATTAAAAAAAAAACTGACATATAGCGATAGAAGAACCATAGTGCCAGGGAACAGCGATTTTGGTTGTGGATAGATCGTGAAGACTCCAGCGGTTTGGAGGCCGAAGATATTGAGGACACCTTTACAGCGAAGCTTCTCGAGCATTATTCAGATACTTCTTTAAAGAGTCAAAGAAAATCTACACACATTCAATGTGCAAAGCAAGTTTGCCCAGACTGTGTAAAATTCGCAATAATTGATGTCTGTATTTTTTGTTCCCAGTCACTCAGTAATTTTAATACTAACGGCCAGGCCTCGGGGATCGGGCGGTGCGAATGGCGGTGCGGCGGGCGACGCGACTACTCGCGCGGCGGCATTTGCAGGCCACGGGGAGACGCGTTCGCCGCCGCGACCAATAAGGAAGTCCGAGAGCAAAATGTCTTTATCAAAGTTATCTCGATATTGCTTACAAAGTAATATTTATTTTGGTTCAAGACGTAATATTTGGAAGAGATTGTGGAGTACATTATTTGAATACGAATCGAGGTATAGATGGAGAATTCCACAAGAAGTACGAGAAATACAGAATGTATCCAGAAATTTTTTTCGAGTATACCAGAATGAGTGTCGAAACCTTTGATTATATTCTTGTAATTATTCAACCAGAATAGGAGATAAAAGTCAGTCAGTCGCGGCGAATACAACTAAAAATTTTTAATCCCTTCCCTAGTCGCCGCGACTGCCGCCCGACTCCGTGGCTCGCGCCGCGCGCCGTACTGATTCATGTATTTGTTTCACTCGCCGGTCGCGCTGCCCGCCAGTCGCCGGTGCGATTCGCGCGTTACAATTCGCCGGTCGCGCCGCCGATCGCCGCTCCCGTGGCTTGATCAGTACATTTCTATGCGTTTGTTTCAGTCGCTAGACGCCTCGCCGTTCGCACCGTGCGAATTTTCACTATGGCGAATGTCCCGTGGCCAACGCGTAAAGTATTAAAATGACTGATGATTGCCATTTGCTAGAAAGACTATTCAGAATGAGATTTAAAGTGAATTAGTTGTTTTTTTTAAATAATTTTAAATAATACTTTGTCGTTTATGACCTCCTGTTTTCCAAACTTTGAAATAATAGTTAATTATAAACAAATAAATTATACAAAAATAATTTTATTTTATTTAAATATGTCCACTTAAACTAATTATTAAACACTTAACTCTAAAAAACCTATGGATTTTTAAATATAAGCATTTGTATGTACGGGCCGCTGCGGCCCCCACGTCAGTGTTTACGTGAAATTTAATCCACCTCAGTAGCTAAAGGTAATTTACATAGATAGATATTTGAAGTGGGTATTATATAAATGTATTTTATTTGCTATACATATTTATTTAATTGCACCGGTTCATGTTTCAGTCATTCTTAGTTTAGTTCTCAAGAAGTCAATAAAGTAACTTGTGTATTTCAGATTGTTTTTCTGTGTGTTGCCATGTCTATTGGCACAGTGTATAGTGCGGTATTTTGAAATCTATTGATTTTGTCTGCAACTAGCAAACCCGTAATGGCTTCGCACGGGTGCAATGTAGATTTATAAATGTTCTTATAGCGAGGCGGGAGCGACTTTGTTATATACTATGTAAAGATTTATTAGGTTTTCATATTTATTTCACAAAACCCTAAACTATTTTATCAAATAAAAGTAGGTCGTAAAAAAACCTGTCAAAAATAGTCCCATCGTTTTGGATATTAACCAGGAACAGACAGATAGACACACAGAAAAACTGTTATATTATTGAAATCAGAAACAGACACTTCTAAATATTAGATTATTTTAATGCTTGTTAATAAATTGGAACTTTGGCAAAATTTCAATGCAAAAAACCCCGGATGAAGTTTTTAATTACCATGGGGTACTTGCGTAAGATAATCAAACTTTTAATACTGCATTTTGACAATTAAAGTTAAACGAAATTCATTGCGCTATTAATAAAATGAAATTAAATAAAAATATTTATTTCAGACACAAGTCCATATAAATGTTAATAAAATTTTAAAGCAATTTTTTAAAATACACACAGTTTCACTAGAAATTTCGGAATGCGATTTAAAATTATTTTAATGATTGGGCATAATTTTTTTTTTTTTTTTTTATTTTATTTTATTTTTTTATTTTGGGCATTTTAGTACATAAGCCTTGTCATTAACCTGTAATATGTTACTGTTTGTTTTTCCTTAAGAAATAAATAAATAAATAAATAAATAAATAATGTATGCAAAAGTTCAAAGTTCAGTGCAAAAGTTTTACCAAGAACCGATTTTTCAGGTTGTGCTAAGACATAAATTGCACGTGATCTACCTAAAAAATACATAACATTTTCAAACTCACACAGATGTTTTTAAATCTGACTTTTATCATCTAAAAAGTCAAGGGCTATCTATTCCTCAGCTGCTATAAAATCTAGCTCACGTACTCAAAATTATCAGTGCTACATTGTTGTACTAGTACACCGTTTGTCTCCAACGAGTCAATCCAGTCAGTGTTCAAAATGTTGAAAATAATTCTCCTATCAGCATTCCTGAGTGTCTGTCAAGCAGCTAATATAAACGACGCCTATGGAACCTTTACATCGGTTGTGGCGTATTCGGAATCACCGACACCCACTTGCGCTAAATACACCTTCTCCGAAGATCCAAGTAAAGTCCAGTGTACCTGCTCAGATGGAACTAAAACTACACTTGTAGAAATTAAACTACTGGAACGCCTGCTACCGTCGCAGTCTATACTTACTCCCGTTACAGTATCAGGACCTATACTAGCAGTTGACAAAATAGATGACCTGGTTCAACTTCAGAACGTCACATGTGATTGTGCTGGAAAGGAATTCGATTTTCGAGGTGTTATCAAAAATGTAAACGAAAACTATATCCTAGCCTGGACAAATGGACCCGTTGTTAAGCGAGATTATTTGCTGGCGCGGAATTTACCCAGTGCTGCTGATTTAGAGGCTGCCACGGCGCTTATAGATGAAGTAAAGGGTAGGAGCGGAACAGTGTTGTGTACTCAAGAAATATATGAGCAACTGCGTCCGAAGAATTAAGTGTTTGTCTTGCTTTGGTGTTTAATAAGTGCTTGTCAACTTTTTGCCCTTGTCTCATGTAACTTGGGGTTGGCGCAGCACTTTTACTTCTTGCATTCCCTTTGACAAACGCTAATTATATACTCCTTTTCCTTTCATATTATTTATCTTTCTTAGGTGTTTCGTTTACTTTCCTTTTTCATTGATCATAATTTTGTTTTTCACTCATATTCATCTCTCTTCTTAAGAAAAATGAATTGTTATGTTTAAAATATGAAAAACTTTTAATAAACTCTGTTATGTACACCAGTTTTGTGTTAATAAACATCCTTCTTACATCGTTTCTTGGAATTTAATATAATACTACTAGTTCGCTAGTGTCAACACGCTAATATTGCTCGTCGTTTGCTCAGGAGTTGGGTAATGACCCAACTAGGTGACCAATTAGGCATTCGAAATTGAGGAATATCTCAGTAGCCAACTTGGTAGCCATAAATGACATACACCTAAAGAAATAGGTTTTTAAGCACAACCCTTTCAACTAAAACTATTTTTGTTACCAATAACTGGAATGTTCTAAGTTAATTACTTATAAAGCATCGAACTGTAGGTATTTTAATAAATAGATGATGCTTACTACGTACTAGCTCCGTAGCTTCTATCTGTCTCATAATCAGATAGTGTGAAGTTTTTCTTTAAAATTTATTACATTATTAATCTTGGTGATGGCGATAAATAAGTCAATGGCAACGCCGGATTCCTTCTCTATGTGTTCCGACCCGGTCTTGACCGTTTATTGTCACAATATTTCTGACTTCTTACTTAAGGTTATTTACCTCTTCATACGAGTAGTAACACTTGTTGTTAATCGTGGTACTTTTTTATCAACACGCAGTCAAGAGCCATAACATCTGCCCCACATCCTGATAATTCTCAGTGCACAAATAATACCAGAAATGGGTATAAGTTTATTTTGAAATCTATGATTTTGTTTACAACTAGCAACCCATAACGGCTGCGAACGGGTGCGAGGTAGATCATAGTTATTATAAACTAGCTGTGCCCGCGACTTCGTTCGCGTGGTTGTCGAAAACTAAAATGCATCGCTTACACAAAAGTACATAATAATACATAATCATTACCCTGCGTTAACTTACTGACGCTGTAGAAAAAAAGAAGATGGTAATGCAAAGCACTGATGCATGTCTAATACTAAAGTTTAGATGGATGGATGTTTGTTAATCATCCACGTCATAACGGCCGAACGGATCTTGATGAAATTTGAAACTGAGGTAGATTATAGTCGACAGGCCCTGTCGTTGGCACATTCGTGGTCCACGCGCGACTCAATGAGATGTCAGCAACAATGAAGGGACGACTGCCGGGGCTGCGGGCTGTTCGAAAGAGATACCGCGGCCTCGTTACAAAGGGCTAACACCACACCACATCCATATGGTGGCATGGTTGGCGCAGTGGATGGACGATTGACAGTAGCACTGCGTGTCGCAGGTTCGATTCCCACACGGAACAAAACAAAATATGTCGTGGGTTTTATCTAATTTTAATTTAGTTTTAAAAACCGGCCAAGTGCATGTCGGACCATGTACAACGTAGGGTTCCGTAGTTGCCCATCGAAATATGTGAACTTACTAAACTGGTGTTAACTTCTCGTCGAGAGCTTTTTAGTGGATGAATCAAAGACTTGAAGAATTTGTACACCAGATATATTAAAATAAAAATCAATTATAAAATACATGAGCGCAGCCGTCAGGCGATCACATTGGCGAGTACAAAAGTCAATCTCAATTCAAATACCTACGACAGTAGCATAGGATAGAGAACTATGAATCAAACAGTGACTGCACAAAGAAGGTCAACATTCAACAGATTGGTTAACCACCCTGCGTCCGAACGATGATTTTAATTGTAAACGGCAGAATATTCTGATCGACATAAATATAAACCACCTTCCAGCTTTGTGCAATATTCTGACAAATAAATGCATTCTATTCTATTCTATTCTAAAAAGAAAACAAACTTACATTTGCAGTTTTAATACCTGTGTACATTTTATAAGTTGGTCGACTATTACTCATAAACTTGTGAAGCCCACTTAGTTGTGATAGTTTTCCTTTTTTCACAAGCCCAAATACAACCCTTTTTTTGTTTTGGGCAGGTGGAAAATCATCAAAATATAACCTCTCCCGCTCTTCGGCTGAGCGAAAGAGAGTATCAGACTTCTACTTACGAAAAACCACCTATGTTCCTTCTTGGGCCTTTATGTCGAGGCTGCGGTATCTTTGTCACCAACCCGCAGCCCCGACGGGGCCCAAACACAACCCTTACAGGTGGTTTAGGTAGCAAGACTTGAGTCTAACAAAATTCGGACAGACAGACAGTCAGACGGACATGCTGAAACTATAAGGGTTCCTTGTTGATTAAAGAACCCAATTTTATACTGTGTAATTGGTCAATTTATTTGATAACTATTCACGGAACATATTTTTTATTAACACCGCGGTTCAGAAAATGGCATCAAATGGACAACGCCATCTATCAAAGACGAAGATAAATTACTAAATTTGAATGCATGGAAAGCGATCAAACACATTTAAACGTATATGCTATGTAGATTTTGAAAGCAGCGTCATTCAGACTAATACCTACCTACTGAGTACCTTTTGCTATCTCAACTTTTAAAAGTAATCTTGTGAAGGCATTTATTAATAATTACCATATTCGTTTATTAGATGTCGTTGCATGTCTCATTCTTGATCACAATGATTAAGTTCTTGAAAACTATAAATTCATATATATTTTGACAGAGAGCATCAATTACGATGAAACAAAGACTAAGTAATACCCCAAGTTACGCACAATATTTATGTATAAAAGTTACCTAGATTAGTTTAGTAAATTTCACGTGATGCCTAGTCATCGAAACAGACAATCAAACAAAAAATTCAAAAATGCTGGAAATGAGGTCTGTTGGTTATAGGTAATCAGTGGTCCAAAAGTTTTTATCGCGAATTTTCAATAAGTTTTCCATTAGTTAATTAACAGTTTTTTGTAGCACGAACATTAACATTGCAAGTGCGATAATTTTTAAACTGTTAATCTGAGATTTTTTTCCTTTCGTGGAGCTATTTTTCAAAGGTTGTAAAATAGATTTTCGTTAGAAAAATTTAAAAAATGTTAATTTTCATTTTTTATTAACAATTTACTGAGGTGAAAAATTACAAAGCTTCATTAGACATTTGAACATTCTTTTTTTATATAATATTATTATTGAACCGTTTTTTTATAATCAAAAGCTACTTAAAAATGATTTATAATATTTTTTAACTCCTAGACAACTTTTATAAACGAATGCGTTGTTTATGAGACAATTTAATTATTTTTCATAATAACATAATCTTTGATGATAACTACGATTCTTTTTAAAAAAATCGTTTCTTTAAAAAAATAATTTATTGCTTAAAAACGCATTTGTTGATTAAAAATTATTTTTTCCCACTTCTAATTAATATTAAGGAATCATTTTTTTGTATTTGTTTTTTCTTTTCGATATTAAAAACAAAATAATGTTTTAATAAATTTTTCATTGTTTAAGTAATAAACAATTTGTTAAAATTAAATAATTTTTTATTTTATATTTTTTTTCTTGTTTTACTTATTGTCACAAAAACAGATACCTACGATTTTGTTTTTTTTTTTTCAAATTAAAAAAAAGTAAAAAAAAAAAATTAAAAGAAAAAAAAAGAATCATGTCTGTTTTTGTGACAATAGGTAAAACAAGAAAAAAAATATAAAGTGAAAATTCATTTGATTTTAACAAATTGTTTATTACATAAACAATGAAAAATTTAATAAAACAATATATTTTTTTTATATATCGAATAGAAAAAACAAAAACTAGTGAATTAAAAAAAAATATTCCTTAATATTAATTAGAAGTGGGAGAAAGTAATTGTTAATCAACAAATGCGTTTTTAAGAAATTTAATTTTTTAAAGAAACGATTTTTTTAAAAAGAATCTTATTTATTATCAAAGATTATGTTAATATGAAAAATAATTAAATTGTTTAATAAAGAACGCATTTGTTTATAAAAATTGTTTAAACAATAGGAGATAAAAAATATTAAAAATCATTTTTAAGTAGCTTCTGATCATAAAAAACGGTTCAATAATAATATTAAAAAAAAAAGAATTTTTGAATGTGTAATGAAGCTTTGTAATTTTTCACCTCAGTAAATTGTTAATAAAAAAATGAAAATTTAGATTTTTTAAATTTTTCCTACGAAAATCTATTTTACGACCTTTGAAAAATAGCTCCACGAAAGGAAAAAAATCCCAGATTAATAGTTTAACAATTATTGCACTTGCAATGTTAATGTTCGTGCTACAAAAAACTGTTAATTAACAAATGGATAACTTATTGAAAATTCGCGATAAAAACTTTTGGACCACTGATTATTGTTTATTGATCTATCTTGCAGGCGCCTGAATTTTTTGCGCCTTTTTAATTTTCATATTTAATAAGTTTAAATAATATTTAGTCATGAAAGGTCCAAGTGGAGCGTAGCTTGCGCAAGCCGCAGTACGCGTTTTCGGGCGTATTTTCAACCGGATGAAAAAGTTATTAATATAGGTCTTACAATTCCGGGAGTTAGAACATTCATTAGAAATTTTTTTCTTCTTTCTGAATCTTTTTTCAAATTTGATAAATTTTAATTCCATTTTGAGATATTTGCAAAAAACCTAAACCCGTTTTTAATATTTTAGTTAATTGTTAATAACTTTTGCAATTTTTGCAAGCGGAACTTCATTTTTTTTTTGAAAATCATCCGGATGCCATTCCGAATCGAATGACACCTCAATCATAATTTTCGGAGACTGCTGAAAAAAGTTGTTCAAAAAGGCACTTGTTGCCTAGACTATTAGTGTTAAGTGACTTATCGTCTGATCACTGTGGCTTAATAGCTAGCTTCCCTATGCCATTAAAAAGAAAGCCGCGCAAAATAGAATGCAGGCCTCATACAGCTAGTCGTTGCAATAAATTTAAAAATAATGTAGCACTTAAAGTAACACCGTCAATAGTTGAGCACGAGACTCCTAATGAAATTTATAAAGCCCTTTTTGATGTTGTGCAGAATGAATACCAATCTATTTTTAAGTCTAAAACTATTAACATTAAGGGACCTTCTGTTGGCTTCAACCAATGGGCTACACCAGGTATTTACAAAAGTCGAGCCCGATTATACGAGTTGTATGGTCTTAAACAATACAGGTTTGATACAACTTTTCTAGAGTATGTTAAGAATTATTCCAAATTATTTAAAAAGATTTGTATTACTGCAAAATCTAAATTGTTAAGCGAGACCATTAAACATTCTAATAAAAAAGTTAAAGCCACTTGGAAAATCATTAACAATGAAACGGGTAAATCTGTTAAACAAGATAATCACCTTGAGATCATGGTGGGTAACAAATCTATACTAATATTATAAAGCTGAAGAGTTTGTTTGTTTGAACGCGGTAAACTCAGGAACTGCTCGTTGGAATTTTAAAATTCTTTTTGTGTTGGATAGTCCATTTATCGAAAAAGGCTATATAACATCACGCTACGGCTAATAGGAGCGGAGCATAAATGAAAAATGTGGGTCCATATTGGCTCACCTAAAGTTCTTTATCCGAAATTGTTCTTCCTAACGATTTGTAATCCGAATGATCACTCTTCCTAAAATTTTTCATCCTAAAGTTTTCATTCATACTATTTGTAGTCCTACCGACGATGTTCATAACACTCATGTTTCCGAAAATTGGAATTCATAATATCATTAGTGTAAATATATTTAAACTCCTACTGTTTTTTATCCTAACGCTTTTATTCCTAAACATAATTACCATAATATTTTCACTCATACAACTGTTTAGAATGATTAAAGGTCGTTTCACTGATTTTTGTCTTGAAATAAAATAAATTAATGAAATTCAGTTCAGAGTGTCGTCTTGGGGGCACTATGAAAAAAATAATTTCGCGACCAATTTCGAGGTAGCGCTCGCCGGCCGCTGCCGCGGCACCGCTAGCTTCGCTCGCTTGGCTCGCGCGTAGTTGGTCACAGTTCTAACCTAACCTAACCTATGGATATCTTTGCATAGTATATAAGGTCCCATTAAAATAGGTGGACAAATTTTAACACAGCGTTTATTAAGCCTAACTAAAGACATCTAAACAAAAAAAAAACACTATATATAGTGATTTTATTTTGACTTAAAATAATAAATTGCCGGCACTCTAGAACAAACTCATCCTATAAAAGTAGGTATTTTATTTCTTATTCTTATATTTTTTTTTGCTATTGTCCTTATTTTAGCGGTCTGAATGATTTCTAAAATTTTGTCCACCTATTTTAATGGGACCTTTTATAATACTGATTATTATGAATAAAAAGTAATATAAACAAAAAAAAGATATGACTTTGAATAATAGTGTAAAAGATGGTTATGTTGAGAAAATATAGGAAAACAAATAATAGTGTAATAGATGTTTATTGCTACAGACATTATGAAGTTGAATGCTTCGGAATTAAAACATTAGAGACAGAGAAGTTAGGAATTGCGATTGTTAGGATGAAAAATGTTAGGAAGAACATTTTCGGATTTCCAATTATCGGAGTTGAAATTTTAGGTGAACTTTGGCGCACCCGAAAAATGTTACAAAAACGGGAAAAGGTATTTCCTTTTTGAGAGCTTCCGCTGCGTGCGCTGCGAAAACGGTTTAAGTTACGCAAATATCATGTATGAAGGAATTGTTCCTCTTTAAAATTTCAAAAAAAAAGTCCGCGACAGCATATATCTATCTTTTAAGATTGACTCACTGTAACCTTTTTTTACTGTAAAACTGTTAGGTTAAAAATATTTTTTTTTTGCGAAGCTTATTTAACCCATATGGTATTAATCTATATCTAAATTAATGTGTTTATTAGAAGGAAAATTTAATATAGAATATTTGTGCCCTTTACTCTAAACAGTTTAAACAAATACCTAACTTAGAAGATATCGCAATGTAAAAATATCCGCGCGGCAAAATAATTCGCGCTTCGCAATGTAGGGAGATTCTTTCCGAGAAATTCAAATTCAAAATATTTACTGCATCATAATGTTTACAAGTACAGAGTGTTATCGTTTATGTATTTAACAGTAAGAGATACCTATAGTAATTCACACTTTAATATAATCTAAGCTAATCTAAACCATCTAAACTATTATAATAAAGAAGAAAGATAAGATTTTTGTTTGTTACGATTTAGCTTAATTTATGTCGGATAGTCGATATATCGAGAAAGGTTATAAGCTATATTTATGTGACGCAGACGAAGTTGCGTGGGTCAGCTAGTTAGTTAATAAAGCAGCTGACGTAGCCGAGGCTTTAAAAGAGTATTTTGCCAGCATACCTATAGCGACGACTCGTTCCCTGAGTTCGTCGCCGTCTAAGGCCGAAGATCTTTTGCATAGCAGCGTGTCTAAATGTGGTAACGTATTTAGTTTCGAAAATGTAACACCTCGTGATGTAGTTAACGTTTTTAATTCACTTAAGTCTAAAAACACAGGTGATTACTGGGGCATTTCTATTAAACTTTTAAGTAACAAAGTCGACATCGTAGCCCCCTGTCTTGCTGTTACTTTCAACAAATGCGTTGATTTGGGTACTTTCCCTGATCTTATGAAGAGCAGTAAAGTCATCCCTCTATTTAAATCCGGCAGTAAAAGTGATATTGGTAACTTTAGACCAATTTCTATTTTACCTGCTTTTAGCAAAATTTTTGAAAAATTAATTCTCAAACAGTTGTTGGTACATTTTAATTTAAATAAACTCCATCAAAATGATCAACATGGCTTTACAAAGGGTCGTTCGACTACGGATGCAGGTGTTGCTTTGCTAAAACACATATTTAACGCATGGGAGAAAGCGCAAAATGCAATCGGTGTTTTCTGCGATTCTCTCCAAAGCTATTGATTGCGTACATCACGACACGCTTTTACGAAAACTGCGTCATTACGGTGTTAAAAATGAGGCCCTAAATGTGATAGATTCGTATTTACAAAATAGATTCCAATGTGTAGACGTAAATGGCGCAAAATCTTCCAGGCTACCGGTTCGGCTAGGTGTACCTCAAGGTTCAATACTGGGTCCGTTTTTATTCTTGGTTTATATTAATGATCTGCCATATTATTTAAAGGGTTTTTGTGACGTTGTACTATTTGCAGATGATACCTCTCTTATCTTTAAAGTAGATAGGAATAGACACGATTTTGACGACGTAAACAGCGCGCTATCAATGGTCACGGATTGGTTCACAACAAACAACCTTGTTCTTAATGCCAAGAAAACTAAAATAATTAAGTTCGCTTTACCCAATGTTAGAAATCTAGGTCCCAATATTATCCTCGCCAATCAGGAGCTGGAAACTGCCGACTCTGCTGTATTTCTGGGCATAACAGTTAACAGTAGATTCAAAATTACAATGGGGTTTACACATATCAAGCCTAGTGGGAAGGATAAGTTCGGCCGCATACGCCGTCAGAAAAGTAAGACAATACACTGACGTTGATACAGCACAGTTAGTTTACTTTAGTTATTTTCACAGCGTTATGTCCTACGGTATTCTGCTGTGGGGCAAAGCTGCTGATATTCAAAATATATTTGTTCTGCAGAAGCGAGCGGTTCGGGCAATTTATCAGCTGGGCGCCCGAGTTTCCCTTAGAGATTTTTTTAAGGAGATTCGTATTCTCACGGTTGCTTCTCAGTACATCTTTGCCAACATTTTATCTATTAGACAAAATATCCACCTGTACACTAAAAACAGTGATATCCACAACTTCAACACTAGAAATAAGCATAAACTACGCGCTCCTTTTCACTGGCTTCACAAAGTTCATAATTCATTCGTAGGGCTCGGGATAACATTTTATAATAAACTGCCATCTTCTTTTCTAGACTTGCCATTTAATGCGTTTAAAGCCAAAGTTAAATCTAATCTTTGTTTTAAAGCTTACTATTCTATTAACGACTACTTAAATGATAAGAATAGTTGATCGCTGAGTTGAACACAAGACAATGTTTGTTATTTATGTTCTTTCACCGAAATTAGTTTACTATTATGTTATGTATTTGACGGCGTCGCCGTTGTAAACAGCACGTGCAGCGGGCCAGGTGCGCAGCGCAGGCGTCACTAAGGCCGCACCACTCTCCCCACTGCTCGAGCCAGTCTTTATAAACGACCACTCGGCGTGGAGGGGATCATTCTTGTCGCAGGCTTGGCCCGGTGCACATGCTGTAGCGCTTAGAGTTTTAATATTTTATCTGAATTATATAGTTGTGTGTGTATAGTGATTTATTTTAAATATCGTGCTATTGGAATAAAAGTTGATTACCGCTATATTTCGTAGTTTCATTTAAGATGACAGACCCTCTGCCTACATCAGAAGTGGGATCGGATCCACCTTCCACTAATGATAGTAATGCAAAGCTATGCTTGTGGGTTTTGATCCTGATCTATCGGAATCCGATATTGTGAATTGGTGTAAACTCAGTGAAACGATAATTGTGAAAAGAAATTAGATGGTGTAGTCCGTGTGTGGTGTAGTACTTTGCGAAGCTTCACATTGAATAATGGGTCATCGTGGCCATGAGTGCCGGAAAATACAGAAAGCCTCTTCAAAAAACCTGCCTGCTGCAAAAACTGAAATACCAAAGACAGCCGTCATATTTATTATTTTATGTTTACATTGTTTATTGTTATATACTTTTGTTCATTACTGATTGTGTCTTTAGTAAATCTTAAATTTAACTGACACCTTGCTATTGTATCGAAGGTTGGTTAGAAGATACAAAATCTTCTAACCAACCTAACAGACAGATGTGTGCTGGTAACTTTGTTCCGCCACTTCTTCTTTCCAGCTTAACACTAGGAAGTGTCGATGGGTGGGCGTTTTGGGGGACTGTCTTATAAAAATGTAAAGTAAAGTAGAGTAAAGTAAATTTTTGACGTTCGAAAAGTGCTGATTATCAGCCTAGTTTGAATAAATGACTTTTGATTTTGATATTTTTTTTTGATTTTGATTATAATTAAAAGTTGGCGATTTGCAATATTTTTTTATTTTATTTTCTAACATAAACCTCTAGTAAACATATGAGTACATATAAATAACTTATTTATCAATAAATATTTTAGAATTTACAAGTTAAAAATCCGGGTCTGATAAACCCACCAGGCATACCGTGTAACTTTTAGTCACCAGGCATGCCGAAGGTTAACACCAGTTTAGTAAGTTCGGATATTTCGATGAGCAACTACGGAACCCTACGTTGTACGTGGTACGACATGCACTTGGCCGGTTTTTAAAACTAAATTAAAATTAGATGAAACCCACGACATATTTTTTTTTGTTCCGTGTGGGAATCGAACCTGCGACACGCAGTGCTACTGTCAATCGTCCATCCACTGCGCCAACCATGCCACCATATGGATGTGGTGTGGTGTTAGCCCTTTGTAACGAGGCCGCGGTATCTCTTTCGAACAGCCCGCAGCCCCGGCAGACGTCCCTTTGGGGCCCCTTCATTGTTGCTGACATCTCATTGAGTCGCGCGTGGAACACGAATGTGCCAACGACAGGGCCTGTTGACTACAATCTACCTCAGTTTCAAATTTCATTAAGATCCGTTCGGCCGTTCTGACGTGGTTGATTAACAAACATCCATCCATCTAAACTTTAGTATTAGACATGCATCAGTGCTTTGCATTACCCTCTTCTTTTTTTCTACAGCGTCAGTAAGTTAACGCATGGTAACGATTATTTAATGTTATGTACTTTTGTGTAAGCGATGCATTTTAGTTTTCGACAACCACGCGAACGAAGTCGCGGGCACAGCTAGTTTATAATAATTTTGATCTACCTCGCACCCGTTCGAAGCCGTTATGGGTCGCTAGTTGTAAACAAAATCATAGATTTAAAAATAAACTTATACCCATTTCTGGTATTATTTGTGCATTGAGAATTATCAGGATGTGGGGCAGATGTTATGGCCCTTGACTGCGTGTTGATAAAAAGTACCACGATTAACAACAAGTGTTACTACTCGTATGAAGAGGTAAATAACCTTAAGTAAGAAGTCAGAAATATTGTGACAATAAACGGTCAAGACCGGGTCGGAACACATAGAGAAGGAATCCGGCGTTGCCATTGACTTATTTATCGCCATCACCAAGATTAATAATGTAATAAATTTTAAAGAAAAACTTCACACTATCTGAATATGAGACAGATAGAAGCTACGGAGCTAGTACGTAGTAAGCATCATCTATTTATTAAAATACCTACAGTTCGATGCTTTATAAGTAATTAACTTAGAACATTCCAGTTATTGGTAACAAAAATAGTTTTAGTTGAAAGGGTTGTGCTTAAAAACCTATTTCTTTAGGTGTATGTCATTTATGGCTATCAAGTTGGCTACTGAGATATTCCTCAATTCCAAATGCTATTGGTCACCTAGTTGGGTCATTACTCAACTCCTAGACCAAACGACGAGCAATATTAGCGTGTTGACACTAGCGAACTAAAAGTATTATATTACATTCCAAAACACGATGTAAGAAGGATGTTTATTAATACAAAACTGGCGTGCTTAACAGAGTTTATTAAAAGTTTTTCATATTTTAAACATAACAATTCATTTTTCTTAGGAAGAGAGATGAATATGAATGAAAAACAAATGATAATCACTTAAAAGGTGAGTAAACGAAACACCAAAGAAAAGATGAATAGTAAGAAAGGAAAAGGAGTATATGATTAGTGGTTGTAAGAGGAAATGGGAGAAGAAAAACTACTGCGCCAACCCCAAGTTACATCAGACAAGGGCAAAAAGATGACAAGCTCTTATTAAACACCAAAGCAAGACAAACACTTAATTCTTCGGACGCAGTTGCTCATATATTTCTTGAGTACACAACACTGTTCCGCTCCTACCCTTTACTTCATCTATAAGCGCCGTGGCAGCCTCCAAATCAGCAGCACTTGGTAAATTCCGCGCCAGCAAATAATCTCGCTTAACAACTGGTCCATTTGTCCAGGCTAGGATATAGTTTTCATTTATATTTTTGATAACACCTCGAAAATCGAATTCCTTTCCAGCACAATCACATGTGACGTTCTGAAGTTGAACCAGGTCATCTATTTTGTCAACTGCTAGTATAGGTCCTGATACTGTAACGGGAGTAAGTATAGACTGCGACGGTAGCAGGCGTTCCAGTAGTTTAATTTCTACAAGTGTAGTTTTAGTTCCATCTGAGCAGGTACACTGGACTTTACTTGGATCTTCGGAGAAGGCATATTTAGCGCAAGTGGGTGTCGGTGATTCCGAATACGCCACAACCGATGTGAAGGTTCCATAGGCGTCGTTTATATTAGCTGCTTGACAGACACTCAGGAATGCTGATAGGAGAATTATTTTCAACATTTTGAACACTGACTGGATTGACTCGTTGGAGACAAATGGTGTACTAGTACAACAATGTAGCACTGATAATTTTGAGTACGTGAGCTAGATTTTATAGCAGCTGAGGAATAGATAACCCTTGACTTTTTAGTCGATAAAAGTCAGATTTAAAAACATCTGTGTTAGTTTGAAAATGTTATGTATTTTTTAGGTAGATCACGTGCAATTTATGTCTTAGCACAACCTGAAAAATCGGTTCTTGGTAAAAATTCTAGAACTTTTGCATACATTATGCCCAATCATTAAAATAATTTTAAATCGCATTCCGAAATTTCTAGTGAAACTGTGTGTATTTTGAAAAATTGCTTTAAAATTTTACTAACATAATATGGGCTTGGTGTCTGAAATAAATATTTTCATTTAATTTCATTTTATTAATAGCGCAATGAATTTCGTTAAATTGTCAAAATGCGGTATTAAAAGTTTGATTATCTTACGCAAGTACCCCATGGTAATAAAAAACTTCATCCGGGGTTTTTTGCATTGAAATTTTGCCAAAGTTCCAATTTATTATCAAGCATTAAAATTAATAATCTATTTTTTTATTTATTTATTCAAAATCTGTTTCACAATACAATATAAAAAAGTCTGCCAAACTGTAAAACAGTTTGTCGGCAGTAATAGAAGTATGTCTGTTTCTAATTTCAATAATAAAACAGTTTTTCTGTGTGTCTATCTGTTTGTTCCTGGTTAATATCCAAAACGATGGGACTATTTTTGACAGGATTTTTTACGACCTACTTTTATATTTTGATAAAACAGTTTAGGGTTTTAGTGCAATGAAAATGAAAACTTATTAAATCTTTACATAGTATATAACAAAGTCGCTCCCGCCTCGCTATTAGATCATTTATTTATAAATCTACATTGCACCCGTGTGAAGCCGTTACTGGTTGCTAGTTGCAGACAAAATCATAGATTTCAAAATAAACATACCCATTTCTGAAGGTTTTTTGACTTGTAATTGAATGCCTACCGCACTATACACTGTGCCAATAGACATGGCAACACAGAAAAACAAATACATTATACATTCTGAAACACACAAGTTTCTTTATTGACTTCTTGAGTGGAACTAAACTAAGAATATGAGCACAAACATGAACTGGTGCTATTAAATTTTGTATTAGCAAATAAAATACATTTATGTAATATCCTTTTCAAATATCTATGTTTTAAATATTTATTCCTATTAAAACTGTTCATTTATTCCCATCATCAACATCATCAGCCTATAATGTTCCCACCTGCAGTGACTCACGCCTCCTCTCTAGGAGAGGGATGATCCACGGCGAGGGCCCAGCTCAGTTTTGGTAGATATCACACGTCTTCAAATTTCTAGGTGCCGGTTTCTTCACGATGTTTTCCTTCACCGTTTTGAAAGCACAGGTAATGAAATAAATTACACAAAGTAATGCGCCTGCCTGAGTGCGAACCATTGATATAAAATAAGGTGCGAACTCACGACTTGGCCACCACTGGGCCACCGCTGCTCTCATCTACAAAATAACTGAAAAAAAAAAAATACTTCAAATTAATATATCGGACTATATGCAGAAATGCCCGTGATTGTGCATTGAACTCGTTCAACTAACCCGCACAAACAAACCCACATCTATGACTTCCGCAATCTAATCCCAATTCACAGAGATCATCGGAGCGCAAAAAAATCTAGAAACATGCACTAAATTAATAACGTTCACACACCAATTTTTCGTTTCTGAAATTCCCTGAAATTGAAACCTGAGCTGTGTACGGAAAAATAAAAAAAGGCGTATCAATAACCGAAACGTTCACCTTCTTCTTTCTTTATGGGTTTTAGGTTTCCGCACTTAGTCCTTAAAGTGAGCCGCGGCGGCCGATTATTCCAACCAGCCCACCTCCCTCCAGAAGCAGATCAGACTTCCCGGTCTCCTCAGGGCATCCGCAAGAGATCGTGGTGTTCCCAGGGTCTCCTCACGAATCTTGGTAACACCTGTGCACTCGAGGAGCACATGCGCTACAGTTTCCTCCGCCTCCATGCATGCCCTGCACAGGGGACTGTCAGTGATTCCTAGGGTGTGAAAGTGTTTATTCAGTGAACAATGTCCGGTGATGGTCCCCGCCACCAGGCGCAGGCTATCTCTGTCCAGGCGCAGAAGGCGCCTGGTCAGTTTTATATCCAGGGATGGCATAGCCTCCTTGGATTGCCTACATCCTGGTGTCGAGCTCCACCATTTCTCTGCTTGTATTCGAGTATGGTCTTTTAGCCAGCTTCTTAGCTGCTTGAAAGGGATGGGCACAATGGGTTCGGGTCCGTAAGGCTTTGTGCTGGATCCTCATCTGGCAAGTTCGTCGGCCGCATCGTTTCCAAGCGATCCGCTGTGACCTCTAATCCATTGCAGCGTTACCTTGTTGTGATTTATTACCGTTATTCGTTCCAGGGCTTTGTGGCATTCCAGTATCAGTCTCGACGTGATCTGATTACTCTTCAGGGATTGAAGAACTGAGGCACTGTCGGAGAGTATTCGAATATTGGTATCCGTAACCTCCCTGGCCTCTATAGCGTGTGCCGCTTGGATGATACCTACACACTCTGCTTGGTAAACAGAGTTAAGTTTTCCAAGTGGTTTGGATATCTTGATGTTTAAGTCGTCGAAGAACACCCCGACGCCTGTCCCATAGTCGGTTTTTGATCCATCGGTGTAAATCCTTAGCTCATTTGTACCTTAG
The DNA here is from genome assembly GCA_949775195.1 of Diarsia dahlii. Lineage (NCBI taxonomy): Eukaryota > Metazoa > Arthropoda > Insecta > Lepidoptera > Noctuidae > Diarsia > Diarsia dahlii. The sequence goes on from OX459205.1 coordinate 16,824,216, forward strand.
TAGTCACACCACTCCTCTATGAGCTCTATGTTGTAATGTTTTTGGAAGCAATGGGTCTTCAGGGTTCTGTCGATGGGTGATGTCATCATTGGCTGTTCTTTGATTGCATCTTCTCTGATGCGTGTGTGTTTGATTCTCGAGTCATTTCTTAGGATACCGGATACTTCGAGTCTGAAAGTCGCTAAGGCCGCCTCCTCTCTTATGACGAGGTGCAGGGGAGGTAGCCCCAGCATCACCTGTAAGGCAGCAGTGGGGGAAGTTCTCATGCTGCCGGTGATTGCTACGCAGGCCAGTCTTTGTAGTTTCTCGAGATCCTTTTGGGTTGTACTTAGGTTGGTCCTAGGCCACCAAACTAAAGAGCCGTATGTGATGATTGGTCGGATAACTGTGGTGTATAGCCAGTAGGTTATTTTGGGGCTGAACAACCGTTCACGTCACCACTTCACCGACACTGCTGCAGCACTACTAGCACTCACTTTCAGAAACTAGGGTGAAGTGGTGACGTGAACGGTTGTTCATTTGGTCCTTCGAGCCGGATTAAGCCCCAATTTCTTCCCAGGAGTCTCTTACATTGCCATAGAGCTATACTGGCTTTTGTGATGGTGTACTCAGTGTGTTTTGCCCAGTTCAGCTGTTTGCCCAAAAAGATGCCCAGGTATTTGGTTTCAGTCTATAAGCTTAGGGTTGTCCCAAAGAAGCTTGGCAATTGTAGCGTTGCCAACTTCCTTTTCTTTGTGAAGAGGACGAGTTCCGTTTTGGTAGGGTTCACTGCTAGTTTGTATTCCTTGCACCAGTCCTCAACTATTCTTAGTGCTTGGCGCATAAGGTTGCATAGTGTGTTTTCGTGTGTGCCGTTTAATATTATGGTCAGATCGTCCGCATAACCCACCGTGTAGTAGCCCCCGCTATTTAGACGTTTAATGAGGCTGTCTACTACGAGGTTCCACAGTAGTGGCGAGAGGACACCACCTTGGGGGCATCCCTTGGCCACTATGGCTCTAGTAGTGTCGTTCACCGTAACTTGTACGGCTCTCAGTCTGAGCATGTTTGTGATCCATCCTCGCAGTGTCGAGTCCACACCGTGTTCCTCGAGGGCTGCGTTGATGCTATGATGGTTTTGTCAAAAGCGCCTTCTATGTCAATGAAGACAGCTAGTGACGAGCATTTGTGGTCCACTGCACATTCGATCTTGGAGATCACACTATGCAGCGCAGTTTCTGTTGATTTACCTGTGGAATACGCGTGTTGTTGTTTGTGAAGTGGTTGGTCCCGAAGAGGTCCGTCCCGAATGTGTCGATCGCAGAGTCTCTCGAGGGTTTTCAGTAAGAAAGATGTTAGACTTATCGGTCTGTATGCCTTGGGTTGTGTGTAGTCTGGTTTTCCTGGTTAAGGGATGAAAATGACTTTCACCTCTCGCCATGCTAATGGTATATATTTCTGTGCTATGCAGGCTTGGTAGATGGCGGTCAGCCATGGCGTTAGAGCTTCTACTCCCCATTGCAGTAGGGCGGGGAAGATTGTGCCTAAGCCTGCGGACTTGTATGGTTTAAAGGTCTTTATCGCCCATTTTATTCTCTCTGCGGTTACTATGGTGCGGGCTCTGGCCCAGTCTTGGTCATTTGGGATGTGCGTTGGCTCACTTGCCCAGGTTCTGTCCTCGGATAGACTGCAGTCCGGGAAGTGGGTTTCCAAAAGAACTTTACTTGTTTCGTGGTCCGACTTGGTGTATGTGTTGTCTGGGGTTTTCAGCGACCCGAGGGTGCGATCTTGATCAGTAGATAGGATCTTTCTCACACGCGCGGCTTCGCTGTTCGATTCAATTTCTTCGCAGAATTTCCGCCAGGCCGCCCTGCTGGCGTTCCTGACTTGTTTTTTGAAGGTGTATTGTGTTTTCTTAAATGTGTCCCAGTCTTTTTTTTTTTTTTTTTATTTAATATGATCTTACTCTTGACCTCAATCTTGCCCTAAGGGCAGAGATGAGGTCGACGATGGAACGAGCTTACCCAGAAGAAGCCTATTTACTCGCGACTTAAATAGATTGGGGTTATATGAACTCGGGAAAACCGACGCAGGCAGGGTGTTCCACTCCTTTGCTGTACGAATAATGAAAGACTTAGCAAAACGCTTCGTACGAATGTGTGGAACATCGACAAGGTATGGGTGATAACCTGCAGTACGTCTAGTCTCTCGATGGAAGAAGGGAGATGGTGGAATAAGCTCGTGGAGCTCTTGCGCACACTCTCCGAAGTACAGTCTGTAGAAGACCGACAGGCATGCAACTTTGCGGCGGTGGGCCAGGCTATGTAGCTTGGCAACTAGCTTGGCGTCACCTATCAGCCTCCTGGCTCTGCGTTCTACTGAGTCGAGTGTGGCAAGTTGGTATTTGGCTGAGCCATCCCAAAGGTGACAGCAGTACTCCATGCCGGACCGGACTTGAGCTTTATACAATATTGAAAGCTGTCCAGGCTTGAAGTACCGCTTGACCCTGTTTAGGATACCCAGCTTTTTTGCCGCAGTTTGAGCTTTTGACTCGATTCTTCTGGTAGTCTGGAGTTTTTGTCTCTGTTAAATTGTTTACGCATAGATTGCCTGAGCTTACTAAGTTCCGCGTTCCACCAGGAGTTGCCCTTGCTCTTGGTACTTGGATCTCTTAGTTTGCAGCACGCGTGGTAAGCTTCAATTATAAATTCCGAGAGTTTTGTTACGGTTTCTTCAAGTTGTTTGGGGTCCATTAGAATTTGGGGCGTTTGGTGCTGTGTTAGTAGGGAGGCCAACAGCCGTTTGTAGCCAGGTACATTTGTACGGCGTGGGTTGCGTCTAGGTTCGGGTTTTTTTTATGTTAGCTACTAGTGAGAAGCGAATCCTTCTATGATCAGAGCAGGAAGGCTCGTTGGATACGTGCCAGTCAGAGATAAGTTTTGCCGCACCTTCCGAAACCAACGTTAGGTCGATAATCGTTTGTCCGCGCGATGTGACCCAAGTGGGTTCCGAGCCGCGGTTTGCGATGTTAAGGTTAGTTGAGAACAAATATGTGCATAGTACCTCACCTCTAGTGTTGGCTTTCTTGCAACCCCAAAGCGGGTGATGGGCGTTTGAGTCCGTGCAGATGACCAGGTCCAGGTTGGTGCCTTCACAGTACCTTATCAGGTCAGCCATCTCTTTCGGTGGGCAGTCTTCCTCCTCGCCAGGCATGTATACCGAGGCCAGGACGATGTCGGGTGCGTCACCGTCGGTTTTGAGCCTGACGGCTGTTAGATCTCTGGAACATAATTGCGTGAGTGTGGTGGTGGGTACATCTTTGGGTATGTAAGCACAGGTTCGTGGTTTATCTGTGCCTTGTGTGTCGAGGATCAGCTTACCTCCAATGTTACCTAGGCCGCATACTCTGTTGTTGCGGATCCACGGCTCTTGGATGAGTGCAATGGTTCGGGGTTCCATCTCCAGTGATCTGCGCAGGCAGGCGGTAGCCGTCTGGCTATGCTGGAGGTTGGTCTGGATGATGTTTAGGGGACAGAATGGGGGCGGCAGTGGGGTGGAGTTAGGAGGAGGTCGATCCATTGGATGATTCGCCCCCCTCTTCCAGCCCATGCTGGTCTTCGTTCGGTGCCGGTGGCGGTGATAGGAGCATCTGCTCCGACCACCCTGGTGGTGAGGTTTGCCTTTCCACAGCGTCGGCATCAGCCATCGCCGCTCTGGCCATCTCCTCCTCCAGGTGCGTCATCGTCGGGTCGGTCGGAGTCGGTTTCGTCCGTTCAGTGTCGTTGTCCGTGTCAGAGGGGGCGGTTTTGGAGAGGAAACGCACGTATATCGACCCAAGTAGGCACGATATCCGTCGCTCCCTCTCCAGAACCTTCTGGACTTAGTCCGGTGGGATAGCCAGGGTCATATAAGTCCCGTAGTTATCGCCACCGACCGCTGTCGTCCTGAGCATCGTCCACCTACCGAAATTGTACAACGGGTTCTGGCAGGCCAGGAGCGTCTGGAGCACTGGTACCTCCCCTTTGTACCGAGGTACGAAGAACGCCACCCGAACCCGGGTCGGTATGTCGGACTGTTTAACTACCGTCAGTGTCTCGTCAGTGTTTGTCATTTTGACTTTGGGTACGTTCTGGGTCAGCCAAGTCAGGGCGTTTTCGTTCTCGCACCACATGTGGACCATGCCGTCCGCTTCCCTTGGGAGGCCACGGAAAGCCGGGACTTTGGTGGGATCGGTTAGGCACGTCTCCATGATGAGGCTCACGAGGCTGAGCTTGATGTGCTCGAACTCCACAGTCGTCAAGTCTCGGGATGGAGGCGAGAGGCAGATTGCTACGGCGAGTCGCGCAGGAATATCCTTCGTGGCCCGCGCGTAGGTTCTCCGCTCCCCTTGAGCGGCCTCGGTTTTACTGCGCTTGGCGTCCCCCTGGAGCGCACTAGGTGATGCCGTGTCGTCCGGGCGCTCCCTCTTCGCCGCTCCCTGTCCACTTGGGCTAGGTTGCGGTTCCGAGGAGCTTGGCACAGTGCTCTGTGCCAGGGACACCCGGTGCAGGAACCCAGACCGCTTGCCTCGCTTCTTTTTCGTGCGTCGTCGGTCTACGGTCTCGTCGCGGTTCCGGTCGTTTCCCCCGGATGGTCCTGGTGCTGGCAGTGATCTCTCGCGTTCGGTTTCCCCCTCGCGCACTGTTCCCTGCCCGCGCGTTTCCGCGTCCGACTGCTTCACGCGCTGGGTTTCCCCTTCGCATGTCTGTAGCCGGTCGCGTACTCCCTTACAAGTTACAACTAGCCGTTTGTGCTTCGCGCTGGCTATTGCCTTCGCAAATCTTGCTCAAACGGCTCGGTTTCGGATCTTTCCGCGCTGAGCCTTCAGCTTCCGTACTTCGTCCACAGAGATGAATCCAGAACCATCAGATTCCGCTTCCTTTCCCGTCCCGAGAGAGTTCATGTCCCTCAGCCTTGCATCGATCTTCTCGCGCTGGATTGCCAGCACGCGGAGTTCGCTGCTAAGACTGGATTGTCGAGCTCTGTTGTCGTCATTTTCAGGGTTGTTTGTCACACTGTTCCGAACGATGCTCTGTTTCCAAGCCGTCGTGGAAGGTGTGACATACGTCAGGGTAGTTGGCGCAGGAGTCGCAGCCGTCTTGGGGTCAGTAGGCGCAGAAGTCGCAGCCGTAGTCGTGCTGAGTGACGCGTGAGCCGCAGCCAATGCTGTTGGCGCCGAAGCAGCCAGCTGCGCAGAAGGCGCAGCACTAGGCAGATTGGTGCCCCCCCTTCCCCCAGATTACGGTGGAGGCAGACCGACGAGTCGGTGCGGGATTCTCCGGCATTGCCGGTACCCACCTGGGGAATATCTATTTTTCTCTCTCTGCATTTTCATTGGATTGGTGGTGGGCTTTTTTGGAAATGAGGTTACCCGTCCTCATGGACCGAAAGGAGAAAAGGGAAACGGGAGGGAGGGACTGGGCGTAGGATCATGGGAGTGGGGTGTGGGATCACCCTAGGCCTGGTATTTGGCTTTCGGGAATGCGAAAAAGCGCCCGGGAGTTTTTGTTGCGTCTATTTCTTATGGAACTAGACCAAGAAACAGGGTGGCAACCTCGTGAAGGTGAATCCCCCAGACTTGCCTTGAGGATCTACACGACCGTGGCGCTCCCCCTCAAGACCCCGCCATCCTACCGCCTCTGAGGGAGGCAGTAGGATAGGCCTGGGTTTATACTACCAGGCCGTGCGTGTGCAAAGCATGTCGCTGTAAAATCGCAAAAGCATAAGCCCAGACCCACCCCAACGTTCACCTTTTTGGCCGCAACACCGCGTTTTGCAACAGAGGGGGATCGATTGAAAAATAAATTGCGGAGTTGTTTGAAATTCGGCGTTCGTCCAACGGAGGCCGTTTTCAATTTGAGCCACATTGATTTTGCGTGTGATGCTTTACTTGAGAAGGTGTGGTATGTATTTAAGGTGATGATTAAAATGGTCAAAGACGTGTAAGTACTGTTTTTTTTTTTTTTTTTTCCCAGTTGTTCCAAATAAAATAGTACACCCACATGTCACCAGTTATGTTTAAATCCCATGTAGCAGGGCAATGCCATCAACCGGGCACTCAGTGGAAGTTTCTAAGAAATTCCTGATGGAAAACCTCAATAACACTTTGCCCGACCCGGGAATCATACCAGAAACCTCATGCTCAGCAGGCGCGCTTACGACCACTAGACCAACGACATTAGTAGTTCATTTTTAGCCTTTGTGCCGAGGCCGCGGTATCGCTTTCGAACAACCCGCAGCCAAGGATATTACACCTAACATTGAAAAAAAAAAACTTTTCAATACAATAGACCGAATTCAAGGTGTGGAATGTATTAAGGTGATTATTAACCCGGTTAAAGACGTGTACAGTTATTTTTTCCCAGGTGTTCCGAATAGTACAGGGGGTAAGCCTAATGCCATCAACCGGGCACTCAGTGGAAGCTTCTAAGAAACTCCTGATGGAAAACCGCTTGCGTCCACTAGACCAATGACTAATAATTATGTAAGTACTGTTTCGACCACTAGATCCATAATGCAGCGAGGAGTTACATGTTCCTCCCTTTGAACGAAGTAAAATTGATAGTCATATAAATTCGAAAATCTTATGCTGATCTTCGGAGATCATTATTGAACTCTTCAAATAAACAACAAAGTTTCCGTGATTGCTGGAATCGCTTAAATGTTTATTGTTTACACAATATTTATGTTTAAATTGTTAACAATCTGCATATATAAAAGGCAAAGCTGACTGACTGAAGATCAACGCATAGGCCAAACAATTTTTTTTTTTGGGGGGCTGGGTTATCATCAAATAACGTCTCCCGCTCTTGGGTAGAATGGAAGGGAGTGTGAGACTTCTACTGACTAAAAACCACTCATGTTCCTTCTTAGCCCTTGTGCCGCGGCCGCGGTATTTCTTTCGAACAACCCGTTACCCGTAGAACACGAACTCGCCGTCGACACGGCCTGTCATCGTCATTAGACGGACGGACGGCGAGCTAGTCACAGGCCAAACCCATAAGGCTACAAACTTAAAATTTCTCTTATGACTCAGACATCTACCTACTATGAAAGGATTTTTCAAAATTCATACAGAATTCATAAACACAAAAAAATTAAAAACACAAAGTCACCAATTTCAGAAGCTAAACTATTTTTTTATGTGTTTGAAGACGTTTTATTTTTTTGGAAAAAGATTTTTGAAAACCGTATATCATACCATGTCCTTTTCACCTTGTTTTATCTGTGTCATTAACACAGCAGATACCGCGATCTGTTTCAGTGCATCATTTAATCGATAATATAATTGCAGGGGCAAAGGTTAATAAGTTACTCAGTGTTGACGCGTATATGTCCCATGTTTTATTTATACTCCTAATACTTAGATGGTTTTCACTGATCATCGACGCGGTCATGATCTTCCTCTCAATATTTCCGTAACCTCCTTCCTGTTTATCAGGATCATTTTCATTGAAGCGCAAAAGGAAAAAGAATATTTGGTTTCTCGAATTAAATCAGCAATTGCAGTGGCAAAGGTTAAGTGGTCACTCAGTGTTCATACACGCGTAAATGTTCCACATCCTCGTAACGTTTAGTGTTAAGAGTTACATCGTTAGTAGTAGACAAGTGTTCAAAATGTGGAAAGTAATAATCCTGTCTGCATTGTTATGTGTTGTTCAAGGAGCTACTCTAGAGGATATCTACGGAAATTACTCTTTTGTGTTGGTGTATCCAAATGATATTATAAAGGATCCCGCATGCGGAGGCATTACTTTTGCTGAAGACAAACGAAGCATGAATTGTTCCTGTACAGATGAAAGAAACTGTACACTAGTGGTAGTGAGACTCCTAGAACGTGAAACTCCTCGTCAGCCAAGCTTTGTGACCATTAAACCAGTAGCACTATCAGTACCTGTTCTGGTTGTTGACGAATTAGGTGACCTTCCTCTCGTAAACGTGTCCTGCAATTATTATGCAAGTGATTTATCAAAGGATAATACAACTACTTACAGTGATCGAAGTGTTATCGAAATTGTGAATAAGAACTATATACTTGGACATGTGAAAACTAACTCAAACGATACGATAGTTTTCTTGATGGCACGGGAATTACCTGGCACAACACAATTAGAGGAAGACATTACAAATATTGATAAATTGAAAGACAGGGACTGGTCCAGGCTGTGTACCCGAGAAATATATAATCAACTTCACGGTCCGCGACTGACGATTGGTCTCCCCTAAGCTGCATTTGCCGATCCGCGGTCTCCACTCCAGGACTCTTTCGAATTGATTTTATTTACTAGGAATGTCATAAAACAACAGTTATATCTAAAAGTGAAGGAAAGTACCTAATAGTAACATGATGTCATTTAAACGGTGCGTTATCGAAGTGAACTTGAAGCCAGACAAAATGTAAAATGTCGTGAAGAAAACTGTTGCTATGCTTGTATCGGAAATTAAAGTGATTATAATATCTAGCTAGAATTATTTTTATTGTAAACACTAAAATATTCCAATGCTTGAAAAAACAAGCTTGATAATATGAAAACATTAAGTTTATCTGCACGTGCACATGCCAAAGGTTGTCGGTTATGATCCGCCAATATAAACGCTATCACTATATTTTTACTTTTAAACTCTTCACCAAAGTACCTACTGTAGAACGTCGGTATTTAAATATCTCATTATGTGGAAATTTATAATATCTTGTGTGTTAGTTCTCGTCGAGGCGACAGACATACAAAATTTCTATAGAGATTGGATACAAGTTGCTGAATATCCATCTTCTGCATATTATATGGTTGGATGTTCACGCTACTCGCTCGCGAAATCTCCGGAAGACCTGCCTTGTTCATGTGATGATGTAAGAAATGCTACTTTAGTTCTGGTTAAAAGCTATCAGGTTGCAAACAAGAATCCACCAGCCTCAAGAGGTAGAAAAATGCGAATTCTGGTCGTTGATTCACAAGCTGAAGCAACACCCGCCTTGAACGTGAACTGCAGTTGTGGTGTCGAAGAATATACTACCCGCGGCGTTGCCAGATTGGTTGACAACAACTACATTACTTTGAATCTACATCCCACCTGGACAAGAGTTGCAGTGGCTGACCTGGAAGTTTTTAAACAGACTTCACACCCAGGTTGGTCGCAGCAAAAAAAATAGCATAAATGATTCAGCACTGGAGTGTAAATATGGTGCTGTTCCTCAAACTATGGGTCACTTGACATCGTGCCCTGCGTGTCCTGCTGGTTATTTACTACAGGAACTGATGGACACCACCGAAAGTGCCAAACTAGTAGCCTAACTTTGGGCCGACACAATTTAGATTGCCATCGACACGCTAAGAAGAAAAAGATTTCGCGTATGCTTACGATGCTCAATGCGCTCGTGGAGACCAACCCTGGACTGGACTTGTTTGCTAATGAATGGAAGACGATAATGTTAAAATGTTTGTGGTTCTGTGAGAAGACCGAGTAAAAGGATTACTGTCTTAACTTAGTGTTAATGGCTATTGGTGTACTAAATGTAATAAACCCTCCAGTAGCAGTAGTCCAGTTGTTAGTTTGTTAGTCCGGTTGACCCAACTTGTGCAACTTTTCAGCAGTAGTTCGGTTGAAATATAGCACCGAACTACCGATACTCTTGAGTAGCAACAGATCAGTTTGTAAAGAGTTATTTCGGTCTGATCCCCTAAACCGATCCACTGCCAATATTTTTCTTTTGTTTATTCCTTTCTGATCCCCTGTAATTTATCATTCCGTTCTGATTAAAAAAAGAAAGGGTTTTTTAATGGACACAAGTACAAGTGAAGTACAGTCAATCGAAAAACAGTTGTTAATGAAAAATCTTCTTGTAGGGCATTATATAGCTTTATTCCCACCGGAGACGTCCGGTAGTTATGGCGGTGGCATGGCTCGGCTGTCATTGGCTTAGCTGTCATCGGGCTGGCTAGAATGGCTTGGCTATGGTGGCCAGGCTATGGTTGCTTGGCTATGTTGGCTTGGCTGGCTAGTGTGGCGCGCTGTCAGTGGGCTGTTGTAACAGTATAGATCTGCGTAGAGCGGAGCGGGAGCGACTTTGTTTTATACTATGTAAAGATTTCGTGGGTTTTAATTTTTATTGCACGGAACTGTAATTTGCTATCGTAACTCAAATAAAAGTAGCTAAGTTCCTCCTTATAAAATCAGCCAGTAAAAAATCTGTCAAAAATAGTCCCATCGTTTTGGATATTCATCATCATCATCAGCCTATAATGTTCCCACTGCAGGACTCAGGCCTCCTCTCTAGGAGAGGGATGGGCTATAATCCACCACGCGGGCCCAGTGCGGATTGGCAGATGTCACATGTCTTCGAATTTTTTGGTTCTAAGACATGCCGGTTTCCTCACGATGTTTTCCTTCACCGTTTTGAGAGTAGCGGTGATGAAATAAATTACACAAAGTAATGCGCCTGCCTGGGTTCGAACCCACGACCTACTGTTCGTAAGTCGGGGCCGACACCACTGGGCCACCGCTGCTCTCGGATATTACCCAGGAACAAACAGACAGGCACAGAAAAGCTTCAATTATATTTAATTCTTGGTAATAAATTGGAATTTTGGTGAAATTTCAAATAAATACGTACAATTTGAAAAAAAAGTTAACTCCTAACCGTTGATAAGTAGTAGGTACATTCCATCATTAGCGCATCCACATGAAATTATGACTAGAATTAGACGCAAATACTTGAACAGCTTTCGAAAATAAATAAAAAACGTAATAAGCACCTAAAAATTTTAGGGTTGCCCTCGATTTCCCTGGGAAATCATTAGATCTTCGAACAGACTCTTTTGAATAAAAAAGAATTTTGAAAATTGGTTAACAATTTGACGGAGATGTAGGTGTACCTACATACATAAAAAAACGAATTGAGAACCTCCTCCTTTTTGGAAGTCGGTTAAAAATGCTTTTTCATTAGGATTTTCGAAATGCGAGTTAAAATTGTTTTAATGATTTTTAGGTTGCGCTACGACATTAATTACCTACACGTGATCTGTCAAAAAAACTAATACAATTGTTTACAAATCTGACTTTTATCAACTAAAAGTCAAGGGTTAACTATAACTCACTGGCTATAAATCCTAGCTCTCGTACACAAAAATCATAATTATCAGTGCTAAATTGTTGCACATCGTTTGTCTCCAACGAGTAAATCCAGTCAGTGTTCAAAATGTTGAAAATAATTCTCCTGTCAGCGTTCCTGAGTGTCTGTCAACCAGCTAATATAAGCGACGTCTATGGAACCTTCACATCCGTTGTGGCGTATTGGAACGCAACAACACCTATTTGCGCAAAGTATACCTTCGCCGAAGACCCACGTCAAGTCCAGTGCACCTGCTCAGACGGAACTAAAACGACACTTGTAGAAATTAAACCACTGGAATACCTGGAACCGTCACCTATAAGTGCTCCAGTTACAGTATCAGGACCTTTAATAGCAGTTGACAATATAGATAACCTGGTTCAACTCCAGAATGTTACATGCGATTGTGCTGGAAAGCCATACGATTATCGAGGTGTTATCAAAATTGTAAACGAAAACTATATCCTAGCCTACGTAATGAATGGACCAGCTGCTAAGCAAGATTATTTGCTGGCGCGGAATTTACCCAGTGCTGCTGATTTGAAGGCGGCCACGGCGCTTATAAATGAAGTAAAGGGTAGGACCCTAACAGTGTTGTGTACTCAAGAAATATATGAGCAACTGCGTCCGAAGAATTAGGTGTTTGTCTTGCTTTGGTGTTTATTAAGTGCTTGTCATCTTTTTGCCCTTGTCTCGTGTAACTTGGGGTTGGCGCAGCACTTTTTTTTCCGATTCCCTCTGACAACCGTTAATCGTTTACTCCTTTTGCTTTCATATTATTCATAACTTCTTTGGTGTTTCGATTACCTACTCTTCTTTTTCATTGATCATTATTGGTTTTTCACTCATATTCATCTCTCTCCTTAAGAAAAACGAATTGTTATGTTTAAAATATGAAAAACTTTAAATAAACTCTGTTAAGCACACCAGTTTTGTATTAATAAACATCTTTCTTTCATCATTTTTAAGAATTTAATATACCTAATACTAATAATTAGTCTGCTAGTGTCAACACGCTAATATTACTCGTCGTTTGGTCTAGGAGTCAGGTAATGACCCAACCAGGTGAAAAATTAGGCATCGAAATTGAGGAATATCTCAGTAGCCAACTCAGATAGCCATAAATGATATACACAAGAAGAAATAGGTTTTTAAGCACAACCAAAACTATTTTTGTTACTAATAACTGGACTGCTCTAAGTTAATTACTTATATAGCATCGAAGTAAAGGTATTTTAATAATAATGATGATGCTTACTACGTACTAGCTCCATAACTTATCTCTGATTTAGAATTGAGACAAGTTGCCATACTAAATGTTAATTCTGCTTGAAGAGAACATGATTTTCAATGACAGTGTGAAGTTTTTCATTAAAATTTATTACTTAATTAATCATGGCTACGCCAGATTCCTTCACTATGTGCTTCGACCCGGTCTTGACCATTGTCACAGAATTTATTCCTACCTAAGGTTATTAACCTCTTCATAGTAACACTTGTGGTTAATCGTGGTACATTTTTATCAACACGCAGTCAAGGGCCATTACATCTGCCCCACACCCTGATAATTTTCAGTGCACAAATAACACCAGTCTACGTCGCTTGTTTACAAAACAATAATCAGCCTAGTGTTCAAAATGTTGAAAATTATTCTCATATCAGCGTTCCTGAGTGTCTGTCAAGCAGCTAATGTAAGCGACTTTTACGGAACCTTCACATCGGTTGTGGCGTACTATAACGCAACAACACCCATTTGCGCAAAGTACACCTTTGCCGAAGATCCACGTCAAGTCCAGTGTACCTGCTCAGATGGAACTAAAACTACACTTGTAGAAATTAAACTACTGGAACGCCTGCAACCATCCTACTCTATAATTGGTCCCATTACAGTATCAGAACCTATACTAGCAGTTGACAAAATAGATGACCTGGTTCTATTGCAAGACGTTACATGCGATTGTGCTGGAAAGGAATTCGATTTTCGAGGTGTTATCAAAACTGTAAACGAAAACTATATCCTAGCCTACGTAACGAAGGGACCAGGTGGTAAGAAAGATTATTTGTTGGCGCGGAATTTACCCAGTGTTGCTGATTTGAAGGCTGCCATGGCGCTTATAGATGAAGTAAAGGGTAGGAGCCTAACGGTGTTGTGTAATCAAGAAATATATGAGCAACTGCGTCCGAAGAATTAAGTGTTTGTCTTGCTTTGGTGTTTATTAAGTGCTCTTCATCTTTTGCTCTTGTCTCATGTAACTTGGGGTTGGCGCAGCACTTTTTCTTTTCCCATTCCCTCTGACAACCGTTAATCATTTACTCCTTTTCCTTTCATATTATTCATCATTTCTTTGGTGTTTCGTTTACTCTTTTTTTTCATTGATCATCATTGGTTTTTCACTTATATTCATCTCTCTCCATAAGAAAAATGAATAGTTATGTTTAAAATATGAAAAACTTTTAATAACTCTGTTAAGCACACCAGTTTTGTGTTAATAAACATCCTTCTTACATCATTTTTAAGAATTTATTATGCCTAATACATAATAGTTTTTTTTTTAATAAACTCTGTTAGGCACACCAGTTTTGTTTACTTTAATAAACATCCTTCTAACATCATTTTCAGGAATTTAATATAATACTATTAATCCGCTAGTGTCAACACGATAATATTGCTCGTAGTTTGGTCTAGGAGTCAGGTAATGACCCAATTAGGTGACCAATTAGGCATCGAAATTGAGGAATATCTCAGTAGGTAGTCAAGTTGATAGCCATAAATGATATACACCTAAAGAAATAGGTTTTTAAGCACAACCCTTCGTCTGCAACTAGCGACCCGTAACGGCTTCGAACGGGTGTAATGTAGATCACAAATATTATAAATTTGCCTAGAGCGGAGCGGGAGCGACTTTGTTTTATACTATGTAAAGATTTCGTAGGCTTTCATTTCTATTGCATGGAACCCTAATTTGTTATCAAAAGTACCTTAGTCACTCCTTAAAAAACCATCCAGTAAAAAACCTGTCAAAAATAGTCCCATCGTTTTGGATATTTACCAGGAACAAACAGACATACACACAGAAAAGCTTTAGTTATAATAATATTTAATGTTGGTAATAAATTGGAATTTTGGCAAAACAATGGAAAAGTCCCCGGAAGATTAAAAAAAAAAGATTAGAAAAAAAAAAGATTAAAAAGATTAAAAAAAAATATAAACTTTTTAACTAAAAATAAAACCAAAAAAACACTAAAATGTCATTTATTTGTGTTTTTGAAGTCGGTTTTATTTTTAGTTGAAAAGTTTATATTTTTATCCAGTATTGTTATAATATCATCAGGTCAACCTAATGGCCTCAACGAATACAACTATCGGTCCGTAACTCCGTACGTATAAGGCTGCCTGCTCACGTCAGACTTTTTGTAGGACAGATAATCGGGCTGATTTAAATTTGTTCGTTATTTCTGACCAACTTTTTGTAGGACGTGTGCGTTGCACTATAATTGCTATCAGTGTGTTCTAATTTTCTCCTACAAAAAATCGGTCACCGATTATCGAACGTGGGCGGGGCAGCCATATTCGAAAAAAAAAAATTCAACTCCTAACCGTTGATAGGTTGTACATTCCATCATCAGCGCATCCATATGAAATTATGACTAGGTATCAGAGGCAAATACTTGAACAGCTTTAAAAAATATATAATAAACGTAATAAGTGCAGGCCTATAAAATTTGAGGGTTGCCCTCGATTTCCCTGGGAAATCATCAGATCTTATACTCTTTCAAATACAAAAGGTCGGAGATATCGGTGTACATACATTAAAAAAATACTAATCAATTCAGAACCTCCTAATGAAGTCGGTTACAAATGCAGTTTCATTCGAAATCGCATTCCGAAATATCGCTATGCGATTTAAAATTATTTTAATGATTTTTCAAGTTGTGCTACGACATAAATTACACGTGATCTGTCAAAAAAATTCCAAACTAACACAGTTGTTTTTAAATCTGACTTTTATCAACAAAAAAGTCAAGGGTTAACTATCACTCAGTGGCTATAAAATCTAGCTCACGTACGCAAAATCATAATTATCAGTGCTACATTTGTTGTACATCGTTTGTCTCCAACGAGTCAATCCAGTCAGTGTTCAAAATGTTGAAAATAATTATTCTCCTATCAGCATTCCTGAGTGTCTGTCAAGCAGCCAATATAAGCGACCTCTATGGAACCTTCACATCGGTTGTGGCGTATTATAACACAACAACACCCATTTGTGCAAAGTACACCTTCGCCGAAGATCCACGTCAAGTCCAGTGTGCCTGCTCAGACGGAACTAAAACAACACTTGTGGAAATTAAAATACTGGAAACCCTGAAACCGTCGCAATCTATAACTGCTCCAGAAACAGTATCAGGACCTATACTAGCAGTTGACAATTTAGATAACCGGATTCAACTCCAGAACGTCACATGCGATTGTGCTGGAAAGGCATTCGATTATCGAGGTGTTATCAAAGTTGTAAACGAAAATTATATCCTAGCCTACGTAACGAATGGACCAGCTGCTAAGCAAGATTATTTGCTGGCGCGGAATTTACCCACTGCTGCTGATTTGGAGGCTGCCACGGCGCTTATAAATGAAGTAAAGGGTAGGAGCCTAACAGTGTTGTGTACTCAAGGAATATATGAGGAACTGCGTCCGAAGAATTAGGTGCTTGTCTTGTTTTGGTGCTTGTTAAGTGTTTGTCATCTTTTTGCCCTTGTCCTATGTAACTTGGGACTGGCGCAGCACTTATTCTTCTTTGATTCCCTCTGACAACCGCTATCATTTACTCCTTTTGCTTTCATATTATTCATCTTTTCTTTGGTGTATCTCTCACTCTCCGTTGATCATTATTTGTTTTTCATTTATATTATATTCATCTCTCTTTTAGTGATATTTTTCATCCTTCCTCCAATAAAAATTGTTATAATAATATTTGCAATATGAAAAACTTTTAATAAACTCTGTTAGACACACCAGTTTTGTGATTTTTAATCCTTCTGACATAACCTTTTTAGGAAATTAATATAGTACTATCAAGATTAGTCTGCTAGTGTCAACACAACTGTGCTCGTATGATCCAACTAGGTGACCAATTAATATAATATAATATAATATTCCACAACTATCACACAACGCCATCTAGTCCCAAGCTAAGCAGAGCTTGTGTTATGGGTACTAGACAACTGATAAACATACTTATATATTTCTAAATACATACATATTAAAGATAAATTACACCCAGACACAGAACAAATGATCGTGCTCATCACACAAACATTTGTCCTGGGTGGGAATCGAACCCACGACCTCCGGCATAGCAGTTAGGGTCACTAACCACTAGACCAACAGGCCAGTATTAATAGGCCAGTAGTAATTAGGCATAGACATTGAGGAATATCTCATAAACCAACATGATACCCATATGATATACACCAAAAGAAATAAGTCTTTAAGCACAACCCTTTCAAATAAGACTATTTTGGTTAGGTACTAATAACTTGGCTGTTTTCACTTAATTACTTCTACATTTACAACATAGAAGTAATGGGATTGTAATAATAGTGATGATACTTATACATAACTATTTTAATGAAAGTTAAATAGCTCCGTAGCTTCTCTCTGTCTCTGAATCAAGAGCAGTTGCCATACTAAGTGTTAATTCTGCTTCTAAAGAAGAGAAAGAGATCTATCCATTGTTAAATTCTCTTAACGACGTTGAATGCTGGTACAAAGTTCATTCTGGTAAACATTTGCTGTTGTTAAGTAGAAAAGAACATGATTTTCAATGACAGTGTGAAGGTTTTCTTTAAAAATGATTACATTATTAATCTTGGCTACGGCGAATTTCTTCACTGTGTGTTCTGACTCGGTCTTGACAGTTAATTTTCACAATATTTCTGCCTACTTAGGGTCTGTAACCTCTTTATAGTTAACACTTATAATATTGTTAATCGTGGTACATTTTTATCAACAAGAAGTCAGGGGTCATAACATCTGCCCCACACCCTGATAATTCTCAGTGCACAATTTACATGAGTCTACATCGCTCGTTTGCAACAAAATAATTAGCCTATTGTTCAAAATGTGGAAAGTTATACTCCTGACAGTGTTTCTCGGTGTCTGTCATGCAGCTAATATTAACGACATCTATGGAAACTACACAGCGGTTATGGTGTATCCAAATATTTCGATGCCTATTTGCGTGAAAATTGCCTTTGCTGAAGATCCACGGCATATTCGGTGTACTTGCTCAGACGGACATAATAGTACACTTGTGGAAATCAAAATAATAGAACGAATGGCCTCGTTAAAGTTTATAAGTGAATCCGCTACAGTATCGGGTCCTATACTAGCTGTTGACAAAGTGAATGATCTTCTTTTACTCATGAACGTCACATGTGATTGTGCTGGCAAGGAATTCAATTTCCGAGGTGTTATTAAAACTGTGAACGAAAATTATACTTTAGCATACGTAAGGAATGGACCACGAAGTGCTAGAGCTAGGGATTCAGATTTCTTGTTGGCGCGGAATTTACCCAGTGGTGCTGAATTGGAGGCTGATGTTATAAGTATAGATGAGCTAAAACATCGGACCGGATCAGTGATGTGCACCCGAGAAATATATGATCAAATGCGTTCGAAAAATTAGTGTTTTGAAGTGAAATATTGTTGTAAATAAACAACTTTAAACATGTCTAATTTTTATTATTGATATTCTCTAATGTCATAGTGGTAGGCAAAAATCTTTCACATCAAATACCTACATATTCTTCCGAGAGATATTTTATTCCTTTCTCTTCCATGCAGACGTTCAAGATATCATTTACTCACTCATCTTTAAATTCATTTGTTCCTACATCAGTTACAACTGATTTAGCCCTTAATGCTGTATATAATGTCGTCAATAGTGTTCTGACATGTCCGCTTTGTGCTCGTAGTTTTTCGGCCAAAGTTGGATATGCTAGCCACTTAAGCAGCACAACATAAATCTTGACAGTCCATAGAAAGCCATCGAATGCAGTTGCTGTGGTCGAAATCGGCTAGATGGCATCATCATCATTATCAGTCCCGAAAGTCCCGATGGGCTTGTCAGGGGTGTGGATGTAAGAAAGAAAAAGTGTTTATTTGTTTCACACAGGACTCTAACAAAAATCAATAAACAAAATCATTTAAAAAGTCGACGACCAAAATAAGCTATATCAACCAAAATTAAGGTGATCTCTTAATGTATGGGAATGTCATACAAAGCAAAGTCAGGTTATATTGGATATGTATAGCTAGATAATGACACCGTTTATACATTCACATTTCGCGACACTCTATATTGTGTGTGGAGTATTACTTAAAACTTTTAAGACCTATATTTTTTATCATTTGTAATGTGTAAATAATCAAGTCCCTAATTGCATTTTTCAGAACATCAAGACGGTTGTTATATGACTAACCTGAACAGAGTTTTACCCTATAATAAGCCTTTTTCCCCTCAAGATGGAAAGAGATGTCTTCAATACCTTTGTCGGAAGGACAACATTACTACTGTTTTTAGGTAAGTTTAAACCACAAATCCCACTATCTGGGTAACGTATTAAGACACGACAGATACGAACTCTTGCAACTCATAATGATGGGCAAAGTGCGGCAGGCAAAAGAGCAGTGGGTCGTAGGAAGAAATCATGGCTGCGCAATATCTGGAAATGAACGGGAGTTTACAGCACCGCGGAACTTATTAAACTGGCAAAAGACCGAATCGGATATGCGGAGCTGACTGCCAACCTTTACATAATGGAGAGGCACTTGCAGAGAGAGAGAAACCACAAAAGAATCTCTCATGTCTGTTATAGACTTTAAAATCATTATAACCGATGTGCCAAACATTCATTAGAGAGGCAATAAAATAATGCGAAGATGGTTTTAGACCCCAAAAACAATGCAAATGGAATTTCATTCATGAAGTCGATCTTCGACAATATTTCCCATACAAAATGGATTAATTATTAGCTTTGTAGCTCACGCTGGGTATCCGGTAGGAAACAAAAAAAAAGTAATCATCGGTTTCAATAAAGTACTCACAGGGCTTAAGATTATGAAGCTACTAAATAATGAATAATAATAATAATAATATTCCACAACTATCACACAACGCCATCTAGTCCCAAGCTAAGCAGAGCTTGTGTTATGGGTACTAGACAACTGATAAACATACTTTTATATTTCTAAATACATACATATTATAGACACTCAGATATTACCTTAATTGTCAAACTAGTTGATGAACATGATTATGTGGAAGAAAAGGAAAAAGACAAAACAGTTCCTTTCATAAACGTTGAGTCTCTTTTTTAGGACTTTTAAAGAATCTTGGCCTATTTAATTGGGAAAAGCCGTATGTCTGGGGGAGGCCTATGTCCAGTAGTGGACGTCTTTTGGCTGAAATAATGATGATGACCCGGGAAGTCATCATATAACCCGTCCCGCTCTAAGCAGAGCGGAAGGGAGAGTCAAACTTGTACTGACTAAAAACCACCCATGTTCATTCTTAGCCCTTGTGCCGAGGCCACGGTATCTCTTTCGAGCAACTCGCAGCCCCGATGGGATGTATGAAACCTTACGGTGAAGTTGGTATAACATTATTTTCACTTCCACTTACGTCTTTTCAGTTGCGGTGCCATATCCGTTGGTGAAGGCTGTATGGTAGTTCCTGGCGACAAATTCCTACGTTACCCCCAGTGCTGTGACCGAGGAACGTGCAATGACATCGACCATACATTTGTTGTTAGCTAAATACATATAAAGAACGTCACTTCAATGTTATTACACCTTTTCCTTGCACCCATCAAATTTTATGACGTCTCCCGAGTGTCAGACTATTACTGACTAAAACCCATCCTTGTTCTTCCTTATACCCTATGCGTTCCAGGACCACGGTAACACTTTCTAACAAATTCCGCCACCCTGACAGGCACTGGCCCCAGTGGGCCCCATCTACTGCGCTAACAACTCTTTGAGGCACGCGTGGAACACAATGCGCCGCCAAGTCGAGCCTGGTTCTGTTCGGACGGTGAGTCACCCAACGCTCACAGTCCGCAGGCCCACGCCAACGGTGGCCGGAAATCGCTCAACGACTCTCGACGCACTGTTATTACACTTGCTTAATTCATTTTTAAAGCATTTTCAATTTAATAAATAATATCGCCCTATTCTTATCCTGTCCTACAGTTTAGACAGACGAGGCCTTTTCTCACACAGAGATAGCGCTAGCATTATGATTATAACGTAGATGTTTTGCTTTTTGGTCTAATAGTTGTCAGCTCTACTCCTGAACATAACGTTCTTAGTTTGATCCCTAGGTCAGGCCAGGTGGAGCCGCGAATAGATTTGAGCCCGATTGGTGACATTATGGTCGTTATCTATGGCCCAGGGTCTATATCCAGCTTTATCATTTTAAAGGTCGCTTCGCTAAAGGTGTCTTTTCAGTCATTGGGACATTTTAAGGCCTTATTTTGTGAAGGATGCCACATTTTTTCGTCATTACACTTAGAATTTGTTTTGACATATTTAACTTTAAAACCAAGCCTGGTGTCACTCGGCCATTAAAATAATTGATCAACAGATATAGCTCTATTATTTTTAATTGGCTTTTATTTTGTACCGACTAATGTCTTGTTTGTTTTGATAATTACTTAGTAACTCTACTTATCTTGTTGTTAGACCAGTATGATTTCTTCGTAGCACAGCATACAGTAAAAAGATAAGAGTTATTGAGAAACGTTGGATGTTCCATATTCTGAATTATTACTTCAAGGAATCAAAGTCAATCATTTATCATTACAATTTATAATTGATGGCATTTTACAATGTTTTAATTTTCATGTTTAGTTTCTTTCAAATAACGTCATCTATGTCACGCATGCGTAAGCTAGATGGTTCGAAGTAGCCTTTGCAGATGTCACTACAGTAGGGGAGAGCGGGGCTGAAAGTGCCGATTTTGACAAATCCTTATATGATTCGGATAAAACAAGTACTATGTCTGAAAGTAGTGGTTCATCCTAAGCCAAATTTAGTCTATAATACGAATTTACCTACAGATTTTGCACATTTTTAATAGTTTTTAAGAAGAAGTGTTTTTTTTACACAGCGGCGGCAAGGCACTACCAACCCCACTTTGAGGCAAGTTGTGCCGTAGCTGGGGTCGGTTGTGCCGTTGATAATGCTAGGTGTTTTACATAAATCAAAATTAATTTAGAATTTAAAAGACATCAATTTTATAATAATATATTTATTTGTTATAATTTTTACTATAAATCAACAGTTTCTAAGTATTATAAATTTAAAAAAACAAATTACCCTTACTTATGTAATTATTTCAAACTTAAAAACATATTTTAAACCAAAGTTTGTACTTATTTTTATGCGAATGCGATCAATTATTAAAAATGCGAATGAGATCAATAAAATTATTAAAAATATCAGTATCTAAGGACTATATTACAAAATATCATATAGATTTCACAACCAACCCCTAAGTCGGGGTGGGTTGTGCCGCGGCACAAGCAGCCCCACATGAACGGCACATTTTACCCCGCGTGCGAGAGTTTGAAATTTTGTCTCACATATAAAAATCACTCTGCTCAAAGCATTAAAATTACACTGCATAGCAAACTAGGTTAAATAACAAACATTTTACTAAAACTCTCATTTAAAAAGCACGAAAAAAGCCAGCTTGCGACCAAAAAGTATCGAAACGAAAATATTTACTGACGTGGCGCTGGACGACCCTCACATGCACTGCCAGCCGGTCCTCGTCGCAGACGCAACTAAAATGGCAGCCGCGAGTGCCCGACTGTTAGGCATTACGCGACACAATACGATCGTATATCTATCTCTTTCTGTTTTCGAGATATTCGCGTCGGCACAATTTACCCCCGGCACTTTTAGCCCCGCTCTCCCCTACTCGTTTGATGTTACGATGAATAGGGTATAAAATTAAGTTTTGAGATTTACTTGACAGATTTTGTTATGTAGCAATCGGTACTAAATAGAGGAACAGGCAGGAATATGCCCATCAGCCTGCACGAAACGCCTGATATTTGGAGTATAGCTCTTCGCCACAGTTTAGGATATTGTAGTTGCGACTACTCCGCACTCTGCACAGCAGCGATGCTGTTGTTGCCATATGGCCTAAACCACCTGCGTGGGTTTTGGCAAACATTTGTGAGGATAAGAGATACCGTGGCCTCGGACACGAAGGGTTAAGAAGGAACTTGAGTAGTTTTAAGTCATTTGATGATTGCCCACACTCAAAAAAAAAAAAAAGTTGCTACAGAAACGATGTCGTCGCAACAACATCCTAAAAGCATTGTCTAAACAAGGTGCAGTTTCGTATCCGCGTCAAATTTCGGGAAGTTGTCATAAAATACATGATTATAATTAATAAAACGTTTTTTTTTTTTTTTTATTAGTAAATTACGGTACCAGCCTTCCAAGTCAATAATTAATATAAGTACACTGTGGTTTTTGGCTGTTAAAAAATTAACAGTCTAGGTCTAGAACAAGAAATTATGGATTAAACGTATGTGTTTGTTTGTATGTGTGTAACAGCAGCACGGTTATAAGGCGAGAATCAGATGGGGATACGTTTTAACACGGTGGTTACGTTTCTAAGAAAAAAATAATGATCTACCCATTAAATAATTGATTTGGGTCGAGAATCATTAGCATAGTTACCTCCTTGAATTTGACGCAGTAGGGATGTTGCATGACTTAAAAATATATGATTTTGTTTAGTCCGTCCGTTATGGTAGGATAGTCGTTTAAGACCGTTTTCCTGTAACTATAACAGTTAAGGTCTATCCTTCACCCCCATTCCAAAATTTCACTCCTTAATTTTAATAACTATTAATATTTATTTTTTTATTAAGGCTGTGTTTTCCACTCCTGGGCAAAGGCCTCCTCCTCATTTAATAACTATTCTTACAAAATGAAAAATGCAGGTAACTATGAACTGTCTCAACTGAAAAAAAATATCGTCATTATGTCCCTCGTTACCTTATACCGTAAAGGAAACAATAAAAGGATTCTTCTCGGTAACGTTCAATAAACCCGCTAACTAGCAGACGGTATTTTATGATTATTGCAGAGCCCGCAGTGGCCTCTCCTTACCCAAATTATGCCATTCACTTTAATGCGTGCTCTAACAGCCAATCTTTGCACTGGCATTCTTTTAATTTTTTTTTTCAATTCTGGGTTTGAGGGACGATCTTCTTCTGTTTTCATGTCAGTAGGCTAGGTCCTTTATTTTGGGGGGCTGCGGATTATCGAAATAGCATACCGCGGTACGAGGGCGAAGAAGGAACATGGGTTGGTTTTTAGTTAGTAGAAGTCTGACACTCCCTTGGGGGGGGGGGGGGGGGGTTATTTTCGTAACTGAAATTCTGTTTTATTTATGATTAACGTTACATTTTATTTACTTATTTTTTGGCACTTCAACGACTTACTCACTGAAAACATATTTAAACATATATCTACATCTACACTTCTACATCTACATCTACACTAATATTATAAAGAGGAAAGATTTGTACCTATTTTTGTATGTTTGTAATGAATAGGCTCAAAAAGTACTGGGCCGATTTCAAAAATTCTTTCACCCTTGGAAAGCTACATTCACCCTGAGTGACATAGGCTACTTTTTATCCCTGTATTCCCACGGGAACGGGATCTACGCGGGTGAAACCGCGGGACGTCCGCTATCATAAATATGTAGGTGAATTCGTCACTTACCTATAGAAGTGGACAGGACTTGTATTGTAAACAAAAAAATAAAATGGCAAAAAAGATACTATTACTTACATGAATAAGTTCATACAAGAAATGAAATAAAACAGAAGCATTTAAAATTAGAATTAACCATGACCTTTATATTGGCAAACCGATCGTTTCCTCCTACTTTTTATCAACGATCCTGTCATGGGACCCTAGAGATCTTTATTCGCAGACTGTGACGTTTAAGGTGAACGCAGACTTGGCCGCACCACACGCGCCGCAGTCATCGCTTTTGTTAATGGTGTCGCACACCTGTCCGCGCCGCAGTCTATGCAGTTGCTCTCGTCGCCGCACACATCGCACTGTATTTCTTTCATCCTCGTATTTACATAAATCGCTAAAACATAAAAATAAAGGTCACACATCCTGTGCGTGTGTGCGTGTACTTGAAAAACGGCCGGTCAGTTAGTCGGCAAGTCAGTGAATGCAAATTACAACACCCGCCTGCTGCAGCGTCCGATGTGGATTGGTGACGTTATCATCTTCAGCTCGGGGAGTTCAGCCGTTACAGGTACTGCAGCGACTGCGGCGTGAAATTACCTGCATAGATTTTCATTTAAAGTATTCGAATGCGGCGACTGCGGCGCGTGCGGGGGGACCAAGTCTGCGCTCACCTTTAGACATACACGTATTCACGTCTCCTTCCCTATAAGATAAGATTTCCAGTCACTGTGACATCGGTACCGCCGGAAGGCACCTCTAACAATAACGTGTCATTTTTAAAGGACAGCGTGGCAGAGATGGATTGCTGTCCTATCAGGGGGTCTAAAATATCCGCTTTAGCAGAATCATATTAGGATAGGGGCCGCAGTATCTCTTTCGAACCCCCGACAGTCATTACTTGCCTACCATTCACTAATTATATTCGACTTGCGACTGCCTCGTTGGTCTCCAAAATGTCATTCCGCCTTATTAATAAAAATAGTTAAACCTGGTTTAACTTAGACTTGGTTTATCTCGCATGCCGCACAATGGTATTTCATTAAAATTCTGAAAATATTCCAAATATTCAGCTTTGACTCCTAGTAAACTGAACTTAATTATTTTATTGTTGAAGACCTCAAGTATTCTAATATCTTTCAAGGAATAATTCAGATTTCTAAATGAAAGAATAAGACATTTAAATCAAGCACAACCACAGAAAAACCGAGACTTAAAAAAAAAAGATTTAAATAAATGAATAAATAGTTTCAGAATAATATTGCACCCAGAGGAGAAGAGAAAAAAAGAGATGGAAGATAACAATGATTTAATGAACGCGAAAAAGTTTAAGCATCCCAGTTTAAATGCCACCCGTGAGTGTACTGAGAGGACTTTGTTCGCGCTTTTTGTTCGACTTTCGACTGTGTGGGCGCAGTGACAGCGATAATAGAAAGAAAGAAGAAGATGAAGTATTTATTTGTCGCAATACGCACACAACGCTAACACATTAAGAAAAAAGTACAATAAAACACAAATTACTGACGTTGCTCATAAAGTCTTAAGTCTCTTAAGTGGGACTGGACTTGGCACGTCTGACGCATGCACTTTCTGGAGCCCTGATACAGCCAGAAGGTGTCGCGGTAGACCTCGTATAAGATGGCGGGACGTTCTGGACAAAACTAACAACCAGTGGTCCACATTGTCTTTAGATCGAAACAACTGTAAGTCATGAGGAGAGGCCTTAGCCCAGCAGTGGGATAATGTAGGCTAACAGTATCAGTAAGCAGGTACAACAAAAAAAATACGCGTGATTATTTAGCCTGCTACGCCCCTCAACGGACCTTAAGCTTACCCTATATCCTTCCAGGTATATATACTCTTTTCCTGTGATACCTCGAACTTAGATAACGAGACTTCATAATGCGAGTCCGGATCATCTCACCATCTCTTTTTAGGCCAGCATTGGCTACAAAAATGTAAGATCAGAAAAAAAAAAAAAAAAAAAAAAAAAAACTCTTTTCTATGTAAAATCGGCAAAATGCGACCGTGGGTCTATCAGCTATGGGAGCATTTCCATTAAGTTCCATAGAAACATCTACGCCATGCTGCAGTTTTTCAAAACAGAAATAAAGTAATCTGAACAAAAAATAAACGATTTTATTTTCCCGAAAATATGACGATTTGAATGTTATTCGTAAGGTACTAAAACCAACAGGATTTTATTTCACTTATTTTTCGACAAGCTCTGAATGTATAGTAGGTATCTATCTAGATAGGTACCTTCCATCTAATCCATTTCCCTCATAACTGATGCCCTCTTGGCCCATAATATTCAACGTGACGTGCCCATAAAAGAAAGGTCAGTATATAAAGTTTTTATCTACTCCAGTCGTAAAAAGCGATTGAGAGAGATGATCGTGAGCAACAGGCTACCGAGTTCGCGTTCCATACGCTGCATGCAATGATTCTGAGCATTTATTTGCATTCATATATACAGACGGACTAAACAGAACCATATTTTTTTTAGTTTTTAGTCAGTCAACTACCATATTTAAAAAAAAAAATTGTATCCCAGCAATAATTTTTGCGTAGGGGTACTTAGTTTGATGTACAGAATGCTTGGTTGACGGCTTCTTGAAGGATTCGTTTACACCCTGTCTATCGACTTTGTATTGTGTGTTTTGGAATTACTTAATCTAATTCCTATTTCCCCATCTATCATCGGATGAGCTGATATACTTCAAAGAGTCACCATTTTCGGTTGAAGTTTCCCAACACACACAGTAAAGTCGGTTTAGTAGAACATCATTTCGTATTATTAATGCCCCATTGGTGACCTCAGGCGATTAAACTAGCGGCGTGAATTGCATCATGGGTACCTGTGTTTGTAACTTGTTTCCGTCTTGTGAGTATAATCATGTTTTTCGGCAGTCGCTATAGCGACACGCGTGTCGGCTTGCTAAGAAACCAGGTACGTATCGGGCACGGGTTGGGATTTTGTCAGTCACGTCAGAAAAACTGTTCATAGCCTCCCTTTCAAAATTCATAGCTATTTTTTTTTTGTAGTTCCTGATATTCCCGCAACCCATGGAAACCTACTCCAGGGACAAATTATACACTGAAACCTTCCACGAGAACCACATTATCTATTGGTAAAAACAGCAAGCAAATCAGTGCAGAAGTTTTTGAGTTTAGTGCGAATAGACAGACAGATAGACGCGGCAGAGGACAATGTTTTATAATATGGAGTGATATCATGATGGATATCGATATTAACCGACAAACTCTATGATTAAAAAATAATTTTCTATTCAATATTTTGATCGCCTACAACGAAGCTCTACTCTCTTTTTTGCACAGCGCGCTACGCAACGTAACAAAATGTATTTTTCTAGAATAAATACCGGTTTACGTGGAAATAAAAATACCTAAATAAAATTATTTGGATCAAACGCTCGTTGTTTTCCTGTTAAAGTTTAAAGTTTTTGCCTGTAACAGTGACTATGAGAGTTTTAGTAGACAGGTTCGCGGTCGCCCCTCTAGAACTTTTCGGCCTCATCGGCCATCCATTCTGCGAGCAATGTCCAGTGTCAATGGCCATTGCCACTTAAGTCTGGCAATTCTTCAGGCTACGAAAATACCCATTTTTTTTTTTTGGTGGGTGGAAAATTATCGAATGACCCCCGCTCTTGGGCAGAGCGAAGGGGAGTGTCAGACTTCTACTGACTAAAAACCAAACCCATGTTCTTTCTTCGCCCTTGTGCCGAGGCCACGTAATGCCTTTCGATAATCCGCAGCCCCGACGGGCGTCGGCCCTTGCGGGCCCCTTCCATGTTGCTGACATCTCTTTGAGGCGCGCGTGGAACACGAACGCGCCGTCGACACGGTCTGTTGCCGTCATGACGACGGCCGGACGCGAGCTAGCCCGTTACTCACCGTCCACAGGCCCGCGTCTACGGTGGCCGGAAGCCATCACGTGGCCCCCGACGCCCGGAGCGCCTTCCGCGGCGGTACGAAAAATACCCTTACACTAAAACGATAACTAAGTTATTCGGCTTTACCTGAGCTCAGAAAATATCTAGACTGTGTAAGCATCCATTGATTATTCAAGCCACCCATTCAGATAACGGCATTAGCCAGTTGAAGCCAGTTGTGGCTTTCGTGCTCGTAAAATACTGGAGTTGATGATTGTACATACTAACGGAAAGAGTGTTGCTGGGAATATCTGCAGGAATGTTTCTTATCCAATAGTTTTTCTATGAAGCTAATTTATAAAAATGACGTACGGCTTCGATCAATGTCCAGCAGTGGAGATCTTTCGACTGAAATGATAATGTACATTATAGGTATACGAACTACAAAAATACTAAAAATTAAGGTACAAGTACAAATGCAATTTGCAAAAGAAACCTATGAAAAAAAACTCCTTCTTAAAACTGTCGTTACGTTCATTAAAACTTTAAAACATAAACGCCACTGATTCACTTAAACCACGTTTAAAACTACCATACGAAGAAGCCGAGCGAATGTTATCTAAATAATTACTAAGCAACAGATATGAGGGGGGTTCATTACAGTTAGTCCTGGCTGCAGTTGACTAATGCACGTTATTTCCTTGGCCAGGAATTAACTATGCCTCTGTTTTGCTCGTCTGTCTACGGTGTATGGTACAATATTTGAGCGGCAGCGATTTTTGTTCATAAACAAGAAAGAAAAAGTATTTATTTGACTCACACAGGACTAAAGAAATCGATAACATAAGAGAAACACTTAAAAAATAATAGATGGAATTAAAATAAGTCCCGTACAAGGATAAAATACCTCTATCTCAGCATGGTGCTGTTACATTTTTGACAAATGTCACAGTTCTGGTATTTGGATAGAGCTAGCGCTGGTATAATGTCATCATGGTATAAACGCGATCATGGTTGTGATGATATTCATTATTTTTTAGATTAATCTTTACTAATATTATAAATAGCAGTGGCGGCGGCCCAGGGCCGTGCTATCAATTTTTGCGGTCGAAGTCGCGGGCAAAATGCTAGTCACCTTGTAAAGATGTTAATTATGCATACATGGTTGCAAGCCCGTGCTGGGTATGAACTACGTCCGAACCGTGCCACGTATGGGGCACGAGTGAACTAGGCGTTTATGCTAAAAAAACACTTTTAATGTGACATCATCAGTCATCACGTACGAGTACGAGGTTTGGTTTTGTGGAGACTCTCTTGGATTGGATTTCTTACTATTACCAGACTAGTCTTTTTCAGTGACTGAAATATTAGCATGGTTATGGTAATTGGTCCTTTATAGGTTGTTTATTGTATGAGAGTTAAGGCTAAGGCAAAACTTACCTTGAGAAAAAACGCCACAGTCGCCTATAACTTGCACCACAGACGTTTTCCGTCCGTCTATCTAACCGCTGCAATTTAAACCCATTGTCTTAATGAAACAGGCCGTTTCTACACATTACGCCTTCCCCGCGTCATTTATAGAACAAACAACGACTTACTGGCGGAGACTTGAAGAAAATTTAATTACGTGTGAATTATTTAACTGTTTTGTTGAATATTTCAATCGTTTACGGCTAACTATGGTTTAGAAGAGGTGTGGTTATTTGTTTTTGTAGAGTGTTTTGCATTGTATTCTCTTGAATACATATTTGAATGTTGCATCTGCAGATAAAACAGGAGTTATTATATACCTACAAAATTCTTTTAATTTTTCCAAAGTATCTTAGAGAAACTATGTATAAGCAAGTACTTGTTCGAATAAAATAGTATTGTCTATCAATCTATGAAACTACAAAGATATTAATAGTGTTTGTTTTGTGTTTTATTTCAAAGTTTTATTCTTTTGGATTTTCTTTTCGAAATAACGTAGATTCCTAGAAAAAAAATCTATCAAATATACCTATTGTCTGAACCAAAACTATTATTTAGGTGATTCCATTTTTTTGGCTTTTTACTGTTCTTTTTCATGGCTTTGATTAACTCATGCATATTTAGAATTGTGCCAGAAATGTGCTAAAAACATATTTGAAAAAAAAAAAATATGCAAAATAATACAAGTATTTGTAACCGCTTCTCTACAAAATGTAAAAAATTACAAAAACTTCATTAGGAATGCAAAGCAGTCACATTTTAAGACATAGTAACACTGGCAAAATTATCTCCAGCATAAGAAAGGCACATAATTTATGAGCTTGAGATGCCGAGTTGCTAAACTAATTAGCACAAAATGTTCTTTTTGGGGAAAAATTTTATTATAAAGGTTGAAAACATAATCTTGTAATTCTCCGCCAAAATATTGTAGTACCTAACTACTATTTTAGAACAGAATTGATTACTGTTATACAGCATGTATCAGAAAAGTGCGTCCAAAGAATAAATGGTATAGACTCATCATCTTCCTACCCTATTTTTTTATGGAGGGTGGGAAGTCCTCAAATAACTCCTTTCGGTCTGGGCAGAGTAGGTGGTAGAGAGTATCAGACTTCTACTGAATAAAAACCGCCAATGTTCCTTATTAGCCCTTTGTGTCAAGGCTGCGGTGCGAGGAGCTCGTGGCGTAATAATAACTGCCACTCGGGTTAATCTTTAGGTTAAGCGCCGCTTGCCTAGGTTGGTCTGTGGATGGGTGACCGCCCATTTCATACCGAGTTTTCTCCGTGCCTCGGAAAGCACGTTAAGCTGTTGGTCCCGGCTGTCATATATAGATCTTTGGCAGTCGTTACAGGTAGTCAGTGACCTGGAAATCTGACAACCAGTCTTACGAAAGGGTATCGTATTACCTAGTATAAACTGGGTTGTGGAGGTCAGATAGGCAGTCGCTCCATGTAAAATACTGGTATTCAGCTGCATTCGGTTAGACTGGAAGCCGACCCCAACATAGTTGGGAAAAGGCTAGGCAGACGATGTCAAGGCTGCGGTATCTCTTTCGAGCAATCCGCAGCCCCGTATGTCCATGTCCTTGTTTCATGTAACTCGGGGCCAGAGCAACACGTTTTTTTAAACTTTAAAGGAAGTTAGAGATAGTAGATGCGGGTGCAAATAATCAAACTAAATAACTTTCTTCATGGGGCCATCGTCGCGCTGGTGAAAAAATGTTTAGCTGGCCCATACTTGCAATATATACTGCTAATATAAATAAAAACTCTTTTCACAGTGTTTGTTATCAAACTCGTCCGAAACGGCTTAATCGATTTTTTATGATTCTTTTAGTGGTTGGCCTGAGAACAGGTCGTAAAGGTTTTTTCGACGTGATAACGTCTTATAAATCGATGAACGCCGCCGGCTGCACGCATGAAAATGTGTCACGTTCTGCCTGAGCATGAGCAAGTCAGAGCGCGGAACTAGCGATGGAGAGGTACGATCATTCATCATTCATGATTATCAGTTGTCTAGTACCCATAACACAAGCTCTGCTTAGCTTGGGACTAGATGGCGTTGTGTGATAGTTGTGGAATATTATTATTTATTATTATTTATCATCTGCGTTCGGCTTGTGACGCAAATTTATCATCAATGCTTTCTATAGGTAATTTTTAGGGAAATATATATTTCAACGCATAGTAATACAGCTAGTAATTTGGAAAAAATAAGTTTGGATGGAAGGCTGGAATTATTTCTCAATCATACCAAAAAGGTTGAACGGATCTGGATGTTTGGCACAGATATAGATTATAGTAGGTTGCCTAGGATACTTTATTTTTTCTCACACTTAAATAAATCAAAAGTTTTCGCGAACAGAGTCACGAGCAACAGCTAGGAAAGCAAAATACTTATTGCCATATACCTAGACAAAACACGTGTAAAACCGTTGGTAACAAAATACTCATAACATAGAAGATTTTCATTAAAAAACATGATTGTTTTACAAAGTTTACGAGAGGCTCTAGATGTTACGCAATTAACTACTTGAACGCATATTATGGAACATTTTGCTTGTTACGCGAAACTGACGGCGGCTTCTTAAGAAATTAATAAAATAATAATTGCTCTCTTATGAAGCGGGCCCTAACCTTTGATTATCTGGTTAGAGTAGGGACCGTGAGGAGGGCAACAAGTTTTATATAAATTGTAAAATCCATATCCATCCTTACATAGTATAAAACATAGTCGCTATTTTTGTCTGTCTGTTTGTCTGTATGCTTAAATCTTTAAAACTACGCAACGGATTTTGATGCGGTTTTTTTTAATAGATAGAGTGATTCAAGAGGAAGGTTTTAGTATATAATTTGAACGACATCCACGCGTGTGAAGCCGCGGGCATCAGCTAGTACTATATAAACAATAAATATTATAAATGCGGAAGTAACTCTGTTTGTCTGTCTGTTACTCAATCACGCCTAAACTTTTGAACCAATTTGCATGAAATTTGGTATGGAGATATTTTGATACCCGAGAAAGGACATAGGCTACTTTTTAATAATAATAAAAAAAAAACTTGAAAAGGGGTTGAAAATATTACTTTTGGGCGCGTTAACCGGCCATCGGTAGCGATAACCGACATCCGCGCGGTTGAAACCGCGGGCATCAGCTAGTTACTTATAAAATAAAAACGTTGCTCTACACTAGGAGTTTCTAATTGTCATCAAACACATTATTCTGTTGCCTTTATCTTAATTCATTCTGCTTTCATACTTCTCTATTAATCATCATTTTATCAGACACTTTTTTACTTGCCATAATATATCAATCCATAGTTTCTTTGGTCTCCCTTTGCTCATATGCCCCTACATTCGTACTCTAAACTTTAGTTGCGAAATTTTCCTCGTAATGAAAAATAATAATTGACATAAAATTATTATGCCAGTCAAGTTAACTTGCAAGGAAGTGTACGTAGCGATAAGTGCGTACTTTGTGTAAATTCCAGTTTATAATTTTTGACTTTGAAAACAATTAGTTTTGTTGATATCGTTAAATTATTTGTGTAGTTGATTTAAATGAATAAATTTCTCTATTATAATGTCTAATTTTGGTTTCTTGCATGTAGCTAGGTACTAATGAGTTTATTGACGGTCGACCGATGTTCAACTTTATTACTTAGGGTATAAGCACATTTATCTCTTCTGTGGGTATAAGGGTGAACTGCCCCGCTGGTTCGTGGTCGCAAGCGCGACTAAGTTCCTTTTTTGGAGGGTTGGGATATCATCAAATAACTCCACCCGCTCTGGGCGGAGTGGAAGGGAGTTTCAGACTTCTACTGACTAAAAACCACTCATGATCCTTCTTAGCCCTTTGTGTCCGAGGTGCGAGGCCGCGGTATCTCTTTCGAACATCCCACAGTCCCGGGCCTTCGGTACCCATAGAACAAGATTACAAATAAATTATAATCATGATTAAGCGATTTTTAATAACTGACAGGGTTTAAATTGTAATTTTAATGGGTTTGAAATTACAATCAGAGACTTCAATTATATTTTATATCATTTGATGTCAAAAACTTGATAAATTATATACAAAAACCTTCCTCGAGAAACCTCACTAATGGATAGATCCATTAGTGAAAACAGCATGATAATCGGTGTAGTAGTTTTTGAGTTTATCGTGAACAGACAGACAGACGCGGCGGAGGACTTAGTTTTATAATATGTAGTGATAGTGGTAGTGATATTTCTATAAGTATTGTTATATTACTCTCAGGTCATCACAAAATAAATTCCAAAACTGTTAGTATATTTTTCTCCCACTTGTCTTCAGGATAAACATGGAAATGAAGACTGAAAAAAGCAGTAAGCCTGCAGCTTATGTCTTAGTTGAAGTATCTACTAAAAGTCAAATGAGGGTAGCTATAGTATGGCGGTCGTAAACGACAGGCGCCATCTTTTGTTACACCGTTGCTGTAAAGTAACGTCTTCTAATTCGGATTAGAGGTCTTACTGTGGTACTCAGATTTAATGATTACATAAGCCGTCACTTTTTTTTTTTATTATTATAAATGGGCTTGCTCTTGACTTCAATCTTGCCCTAAGGGCAGAGAGATGACGTGGCCTCGGCGCAAGGGCAAAGAAGGAACATGGGTTCGGTTTTTAGTCAGTAGAACTCTGACACTCCCCTTCGCTCTGCCCAAGAGCGGGGGGGGGGGTCATTTGATGATTTTCCACACACCGAAAAAAAAAAAAAAAAGGTCAGAGATGATGTCGACGATGGAAACATTTGATTTGCATTCAAAAAATATTACGATTTGGTATTAATCAAAATGAATAAGGAATGAAGTAAATAAGTAAATACCTAAAATAGTTCTAATTCACTTAGTAAAGATGACATACTTTTGTATGACAAAACTGTCAAAACCTTTACTAAGTGATGACCTAAGTAATCATTAGAGCTCTCTGAGTGCGGCAGTTGGTGTGTTAGTTAAAGTATTAGCTTCATAGTTGCTATAATCTATAAATATAAACTACTAGCTTTTGCCCGCGGCTTCGTCCGCATAGATGTCCGAAATATCAATAACTAGCTTTTGCCAGCGGCTTTGCCCGCGTGGATGTCGAAAAATATCAAAAATGACGATTTTTCATATAAATTTTCATCCCCTATTATACTCCCTTAGGGGTTGAATTTCAAAAAATCCTTCCTTATTCCTTGTCTACATTATAAAGGAAAACTCTGTGCAAAATTTCAGCTTTCTAGGTCCAAGGGTTTGGGCTGTGCGTTAATGAGTCAGTCAGTCAGTCAGTCAGTCAGGACTTCTCTTTTTATTTATATAATATATAGATGACGATTTTCCATAAAAATTTTACACCCCTTTTTTACCCCTTGAAGGTTGAATTATGAAAAATCCTTCCTTAGTGAATGCCTACGTCATAATTGGAATTACTGTGCGAAATTTTAAATTTCTAGTCCTAAGGGTTTGGCCTGTGCGTTGCTCCTTAGTTAGTCAGCTTTGCCTTTTATATACTATACAGATATAATCGAAAAAATCAAAGTACTTGTATTAATAAATGTAAGTTTTTCTTAGTAACAGAACATCGCATTATCAAGACCTCGATTAAACAAGCCTTCGCAGTATGATATTTACGAAGTATAGTTCGAAGTACAATTTTCGATGTAACGAAACAGCGCAGTAACAAGGCGTCAGCGTCGCGGTATAGACAAAAAAAACATGGTAAATAAAAACATGAAACATGGTAAAAAAAAAACAAAACAAAAAAAAACAAACAAAAAAAAACAAACATAAAAATCAAACATGGTAAATAACCCGTTTATGATATTAATAGTAGTGTCAGTGACCATGTCAGTTTAAAAACTTATATCGCGGTATAGAGATAGATCGATGAAAGATTTTCGAAGTTAGAAACGAAATTCGATGAGGCTTTCGCCCTGGAGTAGGTATTCCAATGCAAACTGGGTTAGGCTACTGTTTAAAATTATCTCAAAATTATAAAACCCATGCCGTCATACATGCAGTATTCAAACCAAAGAGCGGATTTTTTTCCAAACCTTGTTGGGATCCAAAAGAGCATTTCTTTTTCAAAATCATCAATCAAAGAAAAATAACTGACTAACAGCCTCGTTGGTCTAGTAGTCGCAAGCGGAACTGCTGTGCATGAGGGCTTGGGTTCGATTCCATCAGGAATATCTCAGTAGCATCTACGAAGTCTAGATTTGTGCTCGGTTGATGGCAATAGGCTCGCCTCCGATTACGTCGTGCTTAAAAACAAAACTGTCGAAATCTTCTTCTTCTTAGCGTGTCGATGGCAATCTAAATTGTCGAAATGTGGATGTACCTACTATTAGGTAGACATGATCATCATCATCATTTCAGCCGAAAGACGTCCACTGCTGGACATAGGCCTCCCCTAATTTGTGCCACATTGACAGTCCCGTGCGTCTCGCATCCAGCGGATCCCCGCAACCTTCACCAGGTCATCGGTCCACCTAGTGGGAGGCCTTCCAACGCAATGTCTTCCGGTTCGCGGTCGCCACTCTAGAACTTTCCGGCCCCATCGGGCATCCGTTCTGCGAGCAATGTGCACACATGATGTGTAGACATGATGTTACGTCATAATTATGTGATCTCTTTAATAACAATGGAAGTGTACAATATATACTACCGAGTTTACTGACGGCTACTCCTATCACCCTTATGCCCTCAGAAATAAGGTAGCCTATGAGAACAGATCAATCTTGAAAAAAATCCCCTTTGTCTATTTTGAGCAATCGAAAAGGTTAATGTAACTTGTAATCTAAGTCCCATTGTAATAAACCTGAGTAGATCTTCACTTGAAATTACAAAACTGACTTGTAAAGATCTGTTCACACTGAATTTACGTTCGGGAATGCATTTTTTTGGTGTTGGCGATAAGTCCGCGACGTTAAATCGGGACTGGGCGGGTCACATTTCCAGGATGGGTCAGGACAGATGGGCCAGAATCGTCACACAGCGGGTGCCTGAAGACGGTCGTCGTCACTGAGGCAGGCCGACAAAACGTTAAAAAATAAACATCAGAAGAATTGCTTTCCAATTCTTCTGATGTTTATTTTTTAACGTTTTGTCGTGGGGGAGGTCTGCCCAGCAGTGGGACGAAATGTGAACAATTCACTTCATGGCTTAGAAAAAAGTTACAACATCAATAAAGACTTGTGGACGTAACTTAATATTCCGATTTCGGTGTGTAAGCGAGATAGCAACATCAGTGACAGGTGCACTGAAGTACCCAAACGGGGTACCTATAACAAAAATTTTATTGGCCGACAGATTTACGAGCTATTTGGCAGGGATCAGTCGCCCTCGAAAAGTATTATAGATTATCTACGAAAAAGAATTACGATTGGAGTATAAAATTTTGTTGGATTTATGGAACGACAATGAATGAAATTGGAGTCTGGAGGATAAAGAATATTCATGATTTTATATTCAGGTTTTTTGCACTTGTGTCTGTTCTTATTGCTAAGGTAATTTAATGGAATCTACTGCATAATTAGTTCAAGTCAAGAAATTTTAACTAACGTTCATCATCATCATTTCAGCCAAAAGACGTCCACTGCTGAACATAGACCTCCCCTAAGTGTCGCCACATTGACCGGTCCCGGGCGTCTCGCATCCAGTGGATCACTGTAACCTTCACCAGGTCATCAGTCCGGGTCCATATTGGCTCACCTAAAGTTCTTTACCCGAAATTGTTCTTCCTAACGATTTGTAATCCGAATGATCACTCTTCCTAAAATTTTTCATTCTAAAGTTTTCATTCATACTATTTGTAGTGCTACCGACGATGTTCATAACACTCATGTTTCCGAAAATTGTAATTCATAATATCATTACTTAGTGTAAATATATTTAAACTCCTACTGTTTTTATCCTAACGCTTTTATTCCTAAACATAATTACCATAATATTTTCACTCATACAATATTACTGTTTAGAATGATTAAAGGTCGTTTCACTGATTTTTGTCTTGAAATTAAATAAATGAATGAAATTCAGGTCAGAGTGTCGTCTTGGGAGCACTATGAAAAAAATACTTGGAAAAATTTCGCGACCAATTTCGAGGTAGCGCTCGCCGGCCGCTGCCGCGGCACCGCTCGCTTCGCTCGCTCGGCTCGCGCGTACCTAGTTGGTCACAGTTCTAACCTAACCTAACCTATGGATATCTTTGCATAGTATTTATGGTCCCATTAAAATAGGTGGACAAATTTTAACACAGCGTTTAGTAAGCCTAACTAAAGACATCTAAACAAAAACACTATTTAAAGTGATTTTATTTTGACTTAAAATTATAAATTGCCGGCACTCTAGAACAAACTCATCCTATAAAAGTAGGTATTTTAATGTCTTTTTCTTATATTTTTTTTTACTATTGTCCTTATTTTAGCGGTCTGAATGATTTCTAAAATTTTGTCCACCTATTTTAATGGGACCTTTTATAATACTGATTATTATGAATAAAAAAAAAGATATGACTTTGAATATTATAGTGTAAAAGATGGTTATGTTGAGAAAATATATGAAAACAACTAATAGTGTAATAGATGTTTATTGCTACTGACATTATGAAGTTGAATGCTAAAACATTAGAGACAGAGTAGTTAGGAATTGCGATTGTTAGGATGAAAAATGTTAGGAAGAACATTTTCGGATTTCCAATTATCGGAGTTGAAATTTTAGGTGAACTTTGGCGCACCCCATCAGTCC
Organism: Diarsia dahlii; assembly: GCA_949775195.1. Taxonomy (NCBI): domain Eukaryota; kingdom Metazoa; phylum Arthropoda; class Insecta; order Lepidoptera; family Noctuidae; genus Diarsia; species Diarsia dahlii. Next base: position 16,862,261 of record OX459205.1, read on the forward strand.
ACCTAGTGGGAGGCCTTCCAACGCAACGTCTTCCGGTTCGCGGTCGCCACACCAGAACTTTCCTGCCCATTCGACAATATTTTAAACTTAATTTTCGATTCTACGGTCGTTCGATATTTTGAACGTTGACATTTTATTCGATTAGAAAACCTATGAGATTAAAATAAGTACCTATATTTTAATCTTCGACATTCAAGTATGTACTCAAAGTGGGTGTTAAGCACCTACTTAATACCTACCTCGTAATAAAAACTAATTAACAACCATGAAAATTGCGATAAAATTAACAGTTCCAAAGATTAATGAAACATTAAAATAATAATTAATAGTTAGTTTCCACGTTTGTCCATGCTGACTACGTAACCACCAACACTTGAACTGCTCAACACAGTACAATTTGGTATTTTTAAAGTAAAAGGTACAATGAAGGCATTATGGTCTTTAATAAATTTGGTGATTTTTATACAAATCGCAACATGCAGGGACTTCTACATTGGTATGTTCAGGCCGAATGATGTCTTAGTCGCCCAGGATACTGTTTATAAGGATCCAGCACCTTTTGGTGTTACGACTGCAGATTATGGAAGATTATTCAAGTGTCCAGTAAGTTTTGATTTTGTTTTACTTTAGAACTAACTGCATCTGCGGCTGTACTCTTGAAATCAAGCAATGTTTGTATTAATCACAAGTAGTATTGTCTTATCATTTAGAAACTTGTTTACTTTAATACTATAAACCGTAGCACAATTTAAGTCCCATGTAATAGGGGGTGAGCCTTTTATCATCAAACGGCCACAAATCCAGAATACGTCGTTGTTACTGAAATTCCTGATGGAAAAATCCAATAACGTTTTGCCCGACTTAGAAATTAAATACAGGACCTCATACACGGCAATCGCGTTACTTTTGTTTAACAGAGTCAAATGATAATTCAACATTGGACCGAAAGATGACAATCATCTGGTATAGCTGTTGGTTTTCCTATTAATTAACGGGTTATATTTAAATGCACATCTGTTTAATTTTTCAGCACACTAGGTAACTCCACTAATTAACTGAATGCATACCAAAAAAACCAACTGATTAACTAAACATGTCCTACAAAAAAGTCAAAAAAATCAAACAAAACGAGATGACCTTTTTTATCGAATTCACCCCAAAAATGTAGTTAGTACATCGGATATATGATTTGTAAAACAAAAATACTAATTGCTTATCAAAAATACTAACTTGCACTCTAAATTGTACAATCTTACTACGGAATTTCTAAAACTGATATCTAATACGACCGTCTCGCGACAGTGTCCTTTATGGGCGGCATGGGCACCGGGCCGTAGGCCGACGAAGGAGGCCGGCGGAGGCCCGGCACTTCGGGGACAGAAGATATTAGTGTTATTTAATATGCGAGCGAAGCGAGCGCGCGTTATGGAGTACATGCGTTGCATGTATGAGTGACAGAGAGAACGAGAAAATGGCGCGCGGTGTTGTCAGTTAGAATAAACGATGTTCCTAAATGTAAATCAGGTGTAGGTTTTCCTTAAAAAAGTTTTAAAATGTTTGTTATACTAAAGAATTATTAGATATACTATTTTGATAATAGTTATTCGTTCAGTAAAAGAGTTCTGCAAATGCCATTAAAAAGGATACTAAATTTGATTTCTTAAGTGTGCATAATTTGAGATAATTTGTGTGCAAGTCAGTATTTTTGGTGTAACTTTAAAATATTTTGTTCGAAAAAAGGGAATAAACAGATAACGGTTTAAATACATGCCTTTTATTAACGCGTTCGGAGCGGTGTTGGGTCTGCCTCGCTACTGCAGCACTTCAGCGGCTAACAGACGTTAAACGCAAGTTTTATAATGCGTAAAAGTATATTATTCACTGCAGTAAACAAAATCAGAAAAATATATGATATTTTTCAGGATATATGCTCGTAACATAATGTTGTGAAAACATAATACAACTAACTTTGCTTGATAGAAAAAAATCACGAAGATACCTCTAGAAATTTCTTTTTACGAGTAAAAACCATACTAAAATACATGTCATCGTTCTGATTTTTTTGCCAAATAATTCTAGAAGCTACTTAATAAAATCATATTGTTTTACTTTTTTAGTCCAATCAATGGTTTTTTTGTAAATTGCAAAATACCTCTTATTTCGCACTATTCGGCCGCAGCGAAAGACGTAACAACCGCTTTGTAGTGCAAGCTGGTTAGAACTTTATTCTAACAGTATTTCGCACGAAGTTTGAACCACCACAAATAAAGTTGCTAATTTGAGGTAGTATAAGCTCTTCAGGTATGTTCGCAAGGGCGCGCACGGACTGCTTCCATGCGACCATGCGGAAGCGCTGCGCGTCTCTTGTGCGCAGAGTGCGCCGGCTCCAACACTGTTCTGAATATGATTGCAAATAGCTTGGACTGTCCATATGTTCGACACTGCTGTGACAGAAAAGTTACATATTTATTATAGTGTCGCATGTAAGAGACTAAGGATATAATTATGTTATCTGAATATTATTTGGAATTATTTAAGTAATTTATTTTTACTACTATTATTATGTCCTTTATTTATTTACCAACATAAAATTTACATTTTTAAATATTTCATAAAATATTAAAAAAACATATAAAAAATAGTCGTCCACCGGTGACGGGAGCAGGGTCTAAGCCACTGGTGGTTAGGGCTCTAGAGACAGGAACCTCCTCACAATACGAGCCGTATCGAGAAGTACTGCCTTCTGAATCAGGCCCTTGATCCAACCGCCGAGCGAAAGCTTTGAAAGATGTTGGTCTATGCTTTTGGCTATAAGGCCATTGGCCGTTACGACTATCGGCACAATGATAGCCGAGCTCACATGCCACACCTCGCCCTACCTCGTGTGCTAAATCCAGATATTTAATTTGCTTCTCTTTTTCAGCTTTCACGAGGTTCTCGTCATGCGGAATGGTAACATCGATTATCATTGCGCGGCCCACTGATCGGTCTATCACCACTATATCAAGCTTATTGGCAACAATAGTCCTGTCAGTGATGATAGACTGATCCCAGTACAACGTTACATGGTCTTTTTCGAGAACTGGATTGGGCACATACTTGTAGTACGGTACTCCACAAGTTTATATTTCAAGGCAAGTTGCTGGTGAATAATCCTGGCTACTTGATTGTGCCTGTGCAAGTACTCGCCGTTAGCCAGACGAGAACAACCAGAAATAATATGTCTGATGGACTCTCCCGGACGATGGCATGCCCGACACACGTCAACCGTCCCATCCCTCATAATATATTTCCGGTAGTTGTTCGTCAACATAACTTCGTCCATAATTGCACAGACAAAACCTTCAGTTTCCCCAAAGAGGTCGCCAAAACGTAGCTAGGACACGGACGCTAGAAAATCTACATCGGGCCCATGAAGTACCCGGTAGAAGTGCCCGTGAAGCTCCTTGCTTTGCCATACTTCCTTGCGGTCATCAGCAATAAGTACCACAGGTTTGCGCCAGTTTTCGTTAGCCATGGACAGCGGGGTGAATCCCTTGTCCACTGCGACCATATCTCGGTGCATACCCGCATCGGCTTTTAAAAAATATTCTCTGAGACTGCACACCTCGCGGTTGTGGAGGGTCTTTGCGTCTTTTCTTTCTATTATTATTATTATTTATGTAGTGTCAGTGACCATGTCAGTTTAAAAACTTATAATTTATTTATATTTTGAATTTATGATTATTAGAAAATTATTATTAAGTATGTTTTATTGTGGATATTTATTTTATTGTATGTGACTTTATATTTATATTATTGTCTCTAATATGGGTGTCTCTAACCTGAAATAAATGTTTTTTTTTTAATAAATAAATAAATAATGTGCTATTTATATTTGGCAACGTAGTTTTATTGTTTAAGGTGAAAAGTCAGGAAAAGTATCTATTTCAAAAGAATAGGAATTATTTTGCTTTTGTATACTTATGTCGAAAGAGGCATGTGTAATATGCATATTGATGTTCTGTATTGTTCTTTCACAGATAACATACTTCAGGGTGGTTGACCGCCTAGGAATGGGCCAAGGACCTATTACAACCATTGTTCGTGGTGGTCTTAAGAAAAAATTCATAGTCGTTCGCATCAAATCAGGCTACAGACTTCCCGTATCCGTCAATATATACATTGGCTGTGAACATACGAAGTCGACTACATTTAGGACTACTAGTTCGACTTCTACAAAATCTACAACTATGGAAGATATTACTGTTTCTGATGATATTTTTACTACTGTTTCTGATGATATTTTAACTACTGTTTCTGATGATGATGAGGATAAGATTCCTAAGACAGGTGAAATAAGCAAAGATCGGTTTGTTAGTTTTAAGGACTATAATGCTATCCACCACATTGTGTGGTAATAAATCCATAATAAAATGCAAAATAATATATAGAATGACAAGCTGTTGCCAGCGGTTTCACCCGCTACAAAATCGGGATAAAAATATAAATATGTGTTAATCCAGGTTATAAACTATCTGTGTACCAAATTTTAGCCAAATCCGTTCAGTAGTTTTTGCGTGAAGAAGTAACAAACATACACACTCACTCACACTCACAAACTTTCGCAGTTATAATATTAGTAGGATTATATTTAAACGTCAAATATATTACGTTGAACTAAACTTTTTAACTATTTTAGTAACTAAACATTCAGTTTCACTCATGATTTCATCAGAATCACTTCGTACTAAATATTGTATTTTCACGCTTGCATTATCAGACTCACTGTCTATTTCTTCCGTATTATGACTATATACCATCCACTCATATACAATTATTTTGATTATTCGTTGAACATGCCCGGGCTCTTTACACATGATAAAGGATGTGTTTTTAAAAGGTTTATATTTCTTTATTTTCTTCTTGTTTTTTAATGTTTTCTTTTATATTTCTTGCTGTCTACTCTCACATGCTTTTGCTGCCACTTCAGCGTACCAGTTTTCTTGGTCTTGAGCATAGTAAAATGGATTTAGAAGCAAATCAAAGAGAGTTTATTTATGTTTCATTTACCTATAAAATAACACGATTTATTTTCTAAACATTAAAGTAAGAAGAAGAATTAATTTAGAAGTGGATCAGAGCTATCTATCAAATTCTGAAATAAAAAATTATATTGATGAATGATTTAGTGTCATTAAACAGCACCAAATATTAATTTTAGTTGTTAACATATCGATGTTAACACTCACTCACTTAGATACATACGTTTCATTGTTGGTCAATGTTATCCAAAACAGGACTGTAGAATGGTGAGATTGACATAATTTAATTATTATGTCCAGACTTTAAACACACCTGGAAAAAAGAGAAGATTCTCAATCATAACTGATTTTATTATTCTTTCTGAAAATAACAATTTATCATTGAAACAGTGTTATGTAGAATTCATTACTGACAGTGGTGTACCAGATACATTATACTAAATAAAGTTCACCTTTTAACGCTTTATTTGTAGTTAAAATAGGTACTGATCACGAAGTATATTAGTAACACTTACCGATATTTTACGATATATCGTTCTATGCACAAATTAAATGATCGATTTTAGTTAATTTCTCTCAATTTATATAAAAATTTTAATAGAGTTCAAAGTCGTACATTTTTGTTAAATGTTGATATCCCGGACAAATATAGTATGGTGACATTGAAACCCCAGAACATCATGGCGCAAATTATAGTATTGTTGGCTCAAAGTCACGCCATCAGCCGGTAGCCGTGCGGTCATCGTGCGGCAACCGACAGAAGTTCATAAAACGAGGCGAGTGGCGTTGCAACGGTCACTTTTTGCTTGGACGGCGCTCGGAATGGACTTGCTACCCGACTATTATCTATCGTATCGTGTGCTTAGCTATTTTTGATTCATGTTTTTGCTCGTGTACTGATTATTCCATTTTGCTAGTGTTATTTCTACTTGATTATTGTTTAAAATGTTCCTCGTGATAATTTTTGTAATTGTGTAATTTAAAGATATTAAACATTGTTTTAACGTATTTCACTTCTGATTCCTAACAGTATTGTTTACAATAAATATATATAAAATAAACACTGCGGTACGTATTTTCACTGTAATTTTTTCATATATTTTAATGAGAATATTCGGCAAACAAAACCATGGCATGTAAGTATAATATAATTTGCAATGGAAGTCCTAATTTCATTTAAGGAGATGGATCAAAACGAAATATCATTAATGGCATACTATCGTTACTCCTCTGCTATTTTTTATCTCATTCTTATTTATTTATTTAAACTTCATGCACAAACGTGGTACATAGGCGGACTTAATGCCACAAGGCATTCTCTACCAGTCAACCTTAGGGTCAAACAGGACATCATTGTGGTAGAGTACAAAAATAAATAAATTAGGAGAATACTTTTTGTAACATAAATTAATATACCTACATAAATCGTACATACTAATACATATATATAAAGATGGAAATAAATAAACTAATATATATTATAATACATACAAATAGTTCACAAAATGAGAAACCAAACAATAATTATCATGACCACCACATTATGACAACACAAATGTTTGTGTGATGAGCACGATCATTTGTTCTGTGTCTGGGTGTAATTTATCTATAATATGTATGTATTTAGAAATATATAAGTATGTTTATCAGTTGTCTAGTACCCATAACACAAGCTCTGCTTAGCTTGGGACTAGATGGCGTTGTGTGATAGTTGTGGAATATTATATTATATTATATTATTATTATATTATGAGTAATTCAGTCCGATTTTAAGAAATGCTTCCGCACAGCTCTTTTGAAAGCCATTTTGCTTTCCGCTTTTTTAATGCCAAGGGGTAGCGCGTTCCAGAGTTTTATGGCTGAGACAGCGTAAGAAGATGACATGAAACCAGTACGGTGTGAAGGAATTTCAAGGAGTAGGTTGTTAGAAGCTCGAAGGTTACGACTGTGTGAACTGCCCAACACTTTGAAGTAATTTTTTAAATAATCGGGAGTACATGGATCCTTTAAAATAGTGAAAAGCGTGCAAAGAGATCTGAGGGATCTTCTGAGTCGGATAGGCAGCCATTTAAGCTGAGAACGGTATGAAGAGATGTGATCGTATTTACGAAGGCCAAAAATAAACCTAATGCAATTATTGAGAAGACGATCCAATTTGTTTAAAAGTTCTTGGGAGAGATCAGAGTAACAAACATCAGCATAGTCTATAATGGGAATCACCAGTGACTGGACCAAAGTTATTTTAGTGCTAGATGGTAGAAAATGTTTGAATCTATAGAAAGACCGCAGTGAGTATGTGACTTTCTGGCTAACCTGAGCCACCTGCTTGTTCCAACTAAGTGTGTCGTCAATGTGCAGGCCTAAGTCTTTAACGTGTGGCGAGAGAGGGATCACAAAGCTGTCGAACATAAGCGGTATCAGTTGGCTAGTATCTAAATTTCTCAGGTAGTACGAACTACCTACGAGAATGGCCTGGCACTTTCCGACGTTGACAGCAACCCCAAATTTACTGGACCAGTCTCTGATAGTTTGAAGATCAGCATTGAGTAATGAAATGCAATGGTCAAGGTTGGCAACGTCGGATTGAGCGTAAAGTTGCAGATGATAAGAGCACTTGAGAATAGTAGTAATTGAGTTTATAAATAATGAAAATAAGAGAGGAGAGAGTATACCGCCTTGTGGAACGCCAGCTACCAGATCGCACCAGTCAGAGTAAACCTGATCAGCACGCACCGCCTGCTGGCAACCACGAAGATACGATGAGAACCATTCACGTGACAACGATGAGGCCCCAATCTGAGACAGTATGGCCAGGAGGATATCATGGTCAACGGTGTTAAAAGCGTTGGAAAAATCTATTAAAACCAACACCGTAACCCTCGAATTCTCCAAGCCATCCCTAATATCTTCTGTAACTTTAAGTAGGGCTGTGGCCGTGCTGTGACCAGGCCGAAAACCAGATTGAAATTCGGATAACAGGCTATTTTTGAGGACGTGAGAGGATAATTGCTTAAGAGCAACCGCTTCAAGGATTTTAGACAGGAAAGGGAGAATGGAGATCGGTCTGTAGTGATTGGGCAAAGTGGGACTGGAAATTTTTGGAAGAGGGATAATGTAGGCTTTACGCCACAGCGCTGGAAACACACCAGTGTAGAGGGAAAAATTTATTATGTGAATAATAATAGGAATTATGGATTCAGTCATGAAAGATAACATAGTTCTGCCGATTCCATCACAGCCAACAGCCCTAGACTTAATAGACGTGAAAAATTCTTCAAACTTATAATTGTACACCAGTAATGTCAGTGGTAACCGGTGTTGTATTGCTTGATGCAGTCAAGTAATACTCTTTCTGTGTTATATTAGTATAGACATAACATAACATCACGCTTGTAATCCCCGAAGGGTTTGGCAGAGGTGTACCAAGTACAGATACCGGCACGGTTCTTGAGCGCTCGGCGGAAGAGTGGGGATCGCTGTGCGCATCGTACACTTTATGACAAATAAAACGCACACCCGTTTATTATTTACTAGGTGTTGCCAGCGGCTTCGCCCGCTACAACTCGAAAATTATCCCACGGGAAGATAAAATTTTGACGATTTTTTGACAAACAATTTTCTTATCTTTCGTAATTTTTTTTTTTTTTAAATAAAAAGTATCCTTTGTTACTTCTAATACCTTCAAGAGTATATGTACAAAGTTTCATGATGATCGGTTAAGTAGTTTTTGCGTGAAAGCGTAACAAACAAACTTACATTCGCATTTATAATATGCTTTTTTTTCTACCTACCTACCTACTACCCTACCTACTACCCTACTTACTACCCTACCTACTACCTCTACCTACCTACTACCCTACCTACTACCCTACTTACTACCCTACCTACTACTCTACCTACCTACTACCCTACCTACTACCCTACTTACTACCCTACTTACTACCCTACCTACTACTCTACCTACCTACTACCCTACCTACCTACTGCCTACCTACCTACCTACTACCCTACCTACCTACTACCCTACCTACCTACTAACCTACCTACCTACTACCCTACCTACCTACTACCCTACCTACCTACTACCCTACCTACCTACTTTCCTACTACCCTACTTACTACCCTACCTACTTACTACCCTACCTACTTACTACCCTACCTACTTACTACCCTACCTACTTACTACCCTACCTACTTACTATCCTACCTACCTACTACCCAGCCTACCTACCAACCACTTTCTCACTTTCTCCGTTTACACCTTCTCTGGACTTCCACAAATAATTCAAGACCAAAATTAGCCAAATCGATCCCGGCGTTGTTGAGTTATGCGCTTACCAACACATTTTGCGATTCATTTTTATATTATAGAAGATAGAAGATAGATAGTTATGGAATAAAATGTAAGTTGATCTTTAAACATATACATTAATTTATAAATTTATTTTACTATAGCAGTAGTAGGAATGTGTTGTAGTTGCAATAACTTCTAAGTGTCAAGGGGTCCGTTCCCCTTAATCGAGCAATGAGTTTTTATTCCTAATAGCAATAAATCTGCTCTTCTATTTAGTGTTATGGTTTAATAGAGTATTATTTCTGTGATGCTGCCATCTTATTATAATTATTGTTCATATTAAGCTTCAGTGTTCTAAAAATATGTATAGTCGAACAAGCTAATAAGTATACAGGTAGAGAGATCCTTATAATTTTAGTACACTGAAACAAGGTGGCTGAATACTTTTTAGCTTGTTCGACTGTACCTATTTCATTATTAGAACAAAATCAAACAAACAAATGTCACCGACTTCAGAAGCTGATTTTTTCTTCTGAAGTTTATTTTTCACTTTTTGTTGTTTTTTTAATTTTCATTTTTAATCATCTTGTGCATCTTAGCAATTTAGTATGTATTTATTTGTAATCTTTACATTTATTGGGATAAAATATGAACATCAATAGATAGTTCCGGGAATAGATAGAAACAACTGTTTGTTATCTCAAAAAGTCGGTATACGGGCGAAAGTTTTACGTGACAACGACTTCGAAATAGAAGCGCAAGACATGAACCGGTGTGTATGCCTATCTCTCTCACTCTCTCTCTCTCGCTCTGTCTCTCTCGCTCTTAGGCGGGCTAACTGTGCTCGAGTGGAAGGGACGCGTGCCTTTCACTTTTTATGTCTGTCTCTCTCGCTCTTAGGCGGGCTAACCATGCCCGAGTGGAAGGGACGCGTGCCTCTCACTCGCTCTCATTGTGAGCGCATAACGTGAGCGGAGCGTAACGCAGTTTCTTGAAGTGTCACCCGGCAAACCAATTTATAAGACGTTGTCACGTCAAAAAAAGTATTATAAACAACGCATTCTTTCATAAGATTTTTTTTATCAAAGGGAAATAAAAGTTTAAAAAAAATCATTTTCATGTGGTGATCAGCAACTTCCTGCCCATATGCCATGTTATTTGGGATCGGCGCGACACGTTTTTTCAACAGTTTTTGTCATACAATTTGTTTTTGAATGAAATTGTGGGCAGAAGCTAGTCGCGAATTAAACTGTAAGAATGGTGTATCTATATACTTCAATTAGTTTCCGAAGCAAACATGAATGTCCCGATTAACGGCTTTTCGAGTTTCGTCAGTAACTTTCGCGAGAAACTTTTTCATTACACGCTCTTGCAACATGGCGCCAAATTCACTTCTGTATTTACAAGTAAGTTGCAGTCAAGAACATAGAACTTTGTCTTTTCAGTGTCCTGTTCAAAATTAAATAAAATTGGAACTGTGTCTTGTAGATTTCTCAACTATATTACTTTGTACTGTTCCTTTGTTTTTGCATGGTATTTGTTTGCCTCATGGTGAAGTCACACTGGAAACTTGCGACAGAATTATTATTTCATGTGGTTCTTGCTAAATATGAAGGCCTAGCTGATACCCGCGGTTTCACCCGCGTGGATGTCGGTTGAACTACAAGAATGTCGATTATCCGTACAAACATTGCACCCTTGTTTTACCACCTCCCTTTTTTGTAGGGTGGGAAATCACCAAGTGACTCTTCCCGCTCTGGGCAGAGCGGAAGGAAATGTCAGACTTCTACTGACTAAAAACCACCCACGTTTCTTCTTAGCCCTTTGTGTCAAGGCCGCGGTATCTCTTTAGAACAACCCGCAGTCCCGACGAGCGTCTCCCGTGGCGACTGGGGCGAGAGGTTTTCTCCCTCTCACGGACAGCCACCTCCTTCGCTAGCATCACTGCTTCGCAGAATGAGGCGACGGCGGAGCGCGGCGTCCCAATCCCTCTCTCCCGGACGCGAGAGGTCGCCGCTGCCGATCGCCGCTACGAGAACACGGCGGGGCTCCACCCAAGCGGAGCAGACTTCCACGGTGTGCTCCACCGTGTCCTGCTCCAGTCGATCTTCGCAATGGTCAGTTTTACCCCACCCATTTCTCATTCATTCACTTACAAAGTGAATGAATGAGAATGAAATTAGATTGAAATGAACTTAGATTAGATTATGAAATTTCTTCTAATAATCTATATCTTCTTCTATATCTATATCTTCTATATACTTATAATAAATCTGTCGAGAGGTCAATTCTGTACTGTATGATATATATTTTCAAAATAACTATCAGTGGGTAATTAGTGATCGATACTGATGCCAAAAATGCAATCAGTAAAAATTTTGTCTGTCTGTCTGTCTGTCTGTCTCGTCTTCGTGTCTGTATGTTCCTTATAGAAACAAAAACTATTCGACGGATTTTAACGAAACTTGGTACAATTATTCTTCATACTCCTGGGGAGGTTATAGTATACTTTTCATCACGCTACAATCAATAGGAGCAGAGCAGTGAAGGGAAATGTTGGGAAAACGGGAGAAGTTGCTCCATTTTTTAAGCTTCCGTCGCGTGTGCAGCCTTAATGGTTAAAGCTACATAGAAATCATTTATGACGGAAATGTTCTACATAAAATTATCTAAAAATATCCCACAACAGCATAAATGTCTATCTTTTATTGGTTAACTCACAATAACACGTGTAACTCCCGATAGCTTAGCAGTTCGGAGCTTTCTAATTATACAGGGTGGAATTTTGTAATGCCACCTGGAGGGAAAGTACTCTTAATACTGCAGATAGAAAATTTTACTCAAAGGAAACATTCCTTTATTTTTGAATAGAAAGCATTCAAAGATTTTCGAAAATTTTCTTCTCCCACACCCGGGAATCGAACCGGCTAAAATCTGAAAAAATTATACCCTGTACTTTTATTGCATCGATCGTTAGGGTCAATTACAAGGATGAAATCTCTCTAACAAACATGATAAATTAAATGAAAGGAAAACCTGCCTGCGAGATCGCCAGATCTCACCCCATTAGATTTTTTTTTGTGGAGATACTTGTGTTAAAATCAAATTTACATGAAATCTTATGCGAATGACAACGAGTTGAGAGTTGAAGTTCAGAATACGATTTATAATTATAATATATATTATAATACAACAAAATTGTGTATCCAAGAGGAGAGCCCATTTCGAGCAATTACTTAATTTACCATTTTTTGTAAATAATTAAATTAATTTAAGATTTCCTGGTTTTCTTTTCATTTAATTTATCATGTTTGTTAGAGAGATTTGATCCTTATAATTGACCCTAACGATCGATGCAATAAAAGTACAGGGTATATTTTTTTCAGATTTTAGCCGGTTCGATTCCCGGGTGTGGGAGAAGAGAATTTTCGAAAATTTTTGAATGCTTTCTATTCAAAAATAAAGGAATGTTTCCTTTGAGTAAAATTTACGTAAGTACCTACTCAAGACGCTTTTTGTTACGTAAGAAAATATGGACGTCCCGACTTATTTATACTGTAACTACCAAGCCCAAGTGGGATGAAATCACTCGAGAGCTTCTTGAGGGTCAAGTACCGCATGACCGCCGTGATATTATCGCAAGAGTTTTTCATTTAAATTAAAATCAATGATAGATCTACTTACCAAAGATAACATTTTTAGTATAACGCGGACGAAGTCGCGGGCAAAAGCTAGTATACAATAAATACCTCTTTCACTTGGTAGTTTGTGAAACTTAACTATTCTTATTTCTTATCTCGTTGCATAAATCAACTTTAACAATCAGCTAATAATAACTGTGATATCAGCCAGGCGATCAAGGGACACTAAACCAAAGAGTGTACTATAGGGTAGTTGACTGACTAAAAAAATATGATTCTGTTTAGTCCGTCAGTTAGATTATCGAAAAATATTGGATACGTGTTTTTTGTTTTATCAAATTAATCAAATTTGACGAAAATAAAGCTTGTCAAAGATCATGGAGAGGGGGCTTTTGACGTCATAGTCTGGTAAAAATGGACCAATCTGTGACGTTGCACGACTTTTCGAAGCACTGTATCGTCTTCATTTTTTGTTTACGTGAAAAAAGAAAAAATATGTGTTCAATATGTTTTGGAAATCTATCAGACGGACAAATTAGATTTTTTTAGTCAACTACCCTATTAGGTACATGTCTGCCTGAACCTACAGGGACTACAGACGTGGTGTTATGTTATAAATAAATCTACATTGTAACGTTCACAGTAAGAAAATACTTCCAGATTGTATCAAATCCTTAAATCAAATAAAAACACAAAAACAGAAATAGTATAAACAGCAAAGGTATCTCAATATTGAACCTTTTATCATAATGAGTATAGCACCAATATCCGTAGGCTGAACACTTTCCTATCTGAGCCGAAACAAGATCTAGTAAAGCGGGAAAATTGAACAGATGCTACAGAAACGGGCCCCTCTACCAGGTTACATTACTATTGGGAAAAGAAAGGAGTAGATGAAACAACAAAACTGTGGATGAGCCAAAACTGTGATCTCAGCTTATAGACAATTTAATTAAGATGAACGAAATAGATAGAAAGAAAGGAAAAGTATTAATTATTGGTCTCACACAGGACAAAACAAATTAATAAACAACAAACCAGAAATAAAAATAGTATACATAAGAAATGAAGAAACCCTAAATAACCCAAAAGTTGACTGGTAGAGAATACCTTGTGGCATTAAGTCCGTCCCTGTACCACACTTGTACATGAAGTTTAGTTATATTAAAAATGTCTCTTGGGGAGCCCCACTTAATTTTATTTTTGGTTTTAGTATTTTTTGTTGTAGCGGCAATAGAAAAAAAACGCAGGATCTATGAAAATGTCGACTGTCTGACTATCACAGTTCCTGAGATACAGTCAGGCGGACGGACAGCGGAGTTCTTAGTAATAGGGTCCCGTTTTTTCCATTGGGAACAGAACCCTAAAATCACATATCACTATTCCAAATTTGCTAAAATATACCTCCTCCAGATTTCTAAAATCACAAACAATCTACTACACGGCATAAACGTCTGGACATTGATTTTTACAAATTGGTTCCGTAAGTGTATTGCGTTGTGAAAATCCTTTCCACTAAGTGGATGAGTAGAGAGAACCCAAGAGTCCCACTAATTTGAAATTATGTTTCCATCAATAAATTGCCACCTAAATAAGAGAACCTTAACAAGTAGCTATGGCTTTCAAAGCGTTTCGTGTGTCAACAACGAATTTCAACCTTATTACGACTGCTTAAAACATCGGCCAAGCTTTTCGGTGGCATTAACTTGTGTACTGCCTCATTGGTCTAGTGGTCGCAAGCGCGACTGCTGAGCTTGAGGTCCTGGGTTCGATTCTCAGGTCGGGCAAAGTGTTATTGGGTTATTCCATTAGGAATTTATCGGTAACAACCACGGAGTCTGGATTTGTGCCCGGTTGATGGCAATAGGCTCGCCCCCTATTACATGGGCCTTAAACATAACTGGCAAAATGTGGTTGTACTATTAGGTACACCTCTGCTTAACCCTTAGGGGATTACTGCCGTGTTGTTGTGTTATGTGAACTTATGATATACTGTAACTTTGTGCCGGAGTTTCAATAGATTTGTGAATATGTATCTATGTATCTCTGTTTTTTTTCTTCCCACTGCTGGGCAAAGGTCTTACGCCCAAATACTCGAACGTCACTCAATTTTAAGTTGCACTTAAATCTCGTGCTGTCTTTGTTACTTTAACGCAGAGTGACAGAGATAGCAGGAGTTTTGAGGGTTACTTATAATTGAGTGACGTTCGAGTATTTGGGCGTTACTCTATTCCTTTTAAAGTCACGATTTTGGACTTCTTATTTCCAAATCTCAAAGATCCAGTTCGTCCCATCACCTCCTGTGAGGTCTGCCGCGAGCCCGTTTCACTGTTTCTTGCTGTAACTTCGTAAAATATATTACTATAAACTATTTCTACAGGTATATCTGCTTATTTACGTAAATAACGCAATATAATGTTGATATAATCGACCTTCTTTATCAAGCGGTTAGCGCCTAACAAGGAGAAATAGTTTTTATGCCGCCCACAAGCATCTCACTTGGCTTTATATGCCGTCGAGAAAAATATCTCAGGCATATTAGTTTCCTCACCATGTTTTCTTTAATCGAAACAAGTAATATTTAAATACAATACGCACATGCACCAGAAAAATCAGAGGTGCGAGTCTTGGGTTAAAGGTACAAGTTGGAAGCCGACTGCACGCAGCAGCAGCAGACGACATGTCGTCGCTTCATGTCGTCACGACACGTCGTCGTGTCATGTCGCTGCAGTCATGATTTCGAACCCGACTGCAGACGACAACTGCAGATGTCATCCAGTTGGTTCCGAGTGCGTATATCAATTGTTTTTACTGCTCTGCGGTGTAAACTATGGGCACTACTGATCTGCGGTCGGACAACACGTGCGTTTACCGCTCGACGACGCGTCGCTAGCATAGTATTACTATGTCGCTAGCTTCGTGTCGCTAACTACGGAGAGAATTTCATATGCGGCCGCCACACACTCGACGAGTGGCATGGGAAGTAGCGAGGAAAGGAGGCAGGGACATAGTGTGGCAACGTTACTCGTCATGCCGCACGTCATGCTCCTTGTCCTGCCCACCGCTCCGCGATAATCGCGCGATGAATACATGTGATCCACCATCTCCGTTGGCGAGGACGATGACGACGGTGTATATATTTCTTTTTAAGACATTGATATAATTAACTATACTAAAAATGCATAGCGTGCACGCTGCCACAGTTTCATCGTCCACCAAAGGCAAATAACAAGTGAGGAGCGTCGCGATTAATTGCGCGAGTAGAGCAGTGTGGGCAGAGTGAGCAACATCGCGGCAAATAGCGGCAGCGCGAGAAGCATAGCGGCAGCGCGAGAAGCATAGCGATGAGCAGCGCGAGGAGCATAGTGTGGCGGCCGCAATAGAAATACGTAGAATCCAGTCGTGTCGCCGCGACACGTCGTCACGTGTCGTCCGGTACCAACTTGTACCTTAAAACTCGAGACCTATGGCTTGGTTGACCAACGACGGTCACACCACTAGACTGTCACTAGTGTCCCGTCGGGGCTGCTGGTTGTTCGAAAGAGAAACCGCGGCCGCGACACAAAGGGCTAAGAAGGAACATGGGTGGTTTTAGTCAGTAGAAGTCTGACTGGCCTGTTGGTCTAGTGGTTAGTGACCCTAACTGCTATGCCGGAGGTCGTGGGTTCGATTCCCACCCAGGACAAATGTTTGTGTGATGAGCACGATCATTTGTTCTGTGTCTGGGTGTAATTTATCTATAATATGTATTTAGAAATATATAAGTATGTTTATCAGTTGTCTAGTTACCCATAACACAAGCTCTGCTTAGCTTGGGACTAGATGGCGTTGTGTGATAGTTGTGGAATATTATTATTATTATTATTACTCCCTACCGCTCTGCCCAGAGCGGGTGGGAGCAATCATTCGATGATTTCCCACCCTCCAAAAAAAAAAGACTATTATTAGTATACTAGATATAGTCATTATTAATTAGAAGTTGTTTTGAACAGTCAAATAACTGCAGTCATTTTTATTTTTAGTATTACAACCATCCACTGCATTGTTTCGAAAGGTTTTATGTACATTAGGATCTATCCACATAAGCTATATAGAACGCTTACCTAAACGCTGAAAAAACATTGGGTAATGAATATTTTATTCAGGTTAAAGCACCTTTAGATGGATCACAAATGACCCGGGGCTATTAATTGTTTTCTTTTAATTTCCTCTGATAAATGTAGCTTGCGAAATTATATTGCTGTCCTATGTTACTATGTTTAGGCCTGTTTTGATCGTCGAACTTGTTGAAATGTTTAAAACTGGCCTATACTCAATTTGTGCCCTATAGATGGGAATTTATAGGGCACCAATTGAGGCTTCTTTGTATCGCATCGGACTAAACCATAACTGGCAAAATGTGGGCATTAGTTTCACCTCTGCTTAACCCTTCTGGGATTACAGGCATGATGTTAATGTGAATCACTATCACTTCATCCTTACATAGTATAAAACAAAGTCGCTATTTTTGTCTGTTTGTTTGTCTGTATGCTTAAATCTTTAAAACTACGCAACGGATTTTGATGCGGTTTTTTTTAATAGATAGAGTGATTCAAGAGGAAGGTTTTAATATATAATTTGAACGACATCCAAGCGGGTGAAGCCGCGGGCATCAGCTAGTAATTATTATAAAACAAAGTCCTTCGTCGCGTTTGTCTGTTCGCGGTAAACTCAAAAACTACTGCTCCGATTTTCATGCTGTTTTCACCAATGGATAAAGTGGTTCTTTTTTCTAAATTGAACCCCCAAGTGAGATAAATAGGGAATGAAAGTTTGTTGGAAATATTTTCGACCTCAAAAGCTAGTTGATATATCAAGAAAAATTCACGAAACATGTTTGATGTACAGTACAAATAACCCGTAAAATATAAACTAATCCTTTGTTATTTATACAAGTGCATACGAAAATGCACCCTCACGCCACATTAGCCGTTTCCCATTATGGCATTATCATCCCTTCACATCCCCTATTCTCTGTTATACGGAAAGTGTGAAAACATAGGGGTCATACCCGTGTGAACGGCACCGCTAAGTCTTGTCAGCATAAATATTTTCTGAATAAATATTTAATTGATAGAATAGCCAAAAAGTGGTTTGCCTGATTTGGTAGGTTTTGGTCAACGAAACATAATTGGGGACTTTCCTGACTAAAATGAGTATATTTCTGTTTAGTCCGTCATCGGATCGGATTATTGAAAAATATTGGAAACGTGTTTTTTAACCGACATCCCAAAAGGAGGAGGTTCTCAATTCGATTGGTATGTTTTTTTTTTTTTCTATTGTACCATCACCTGCAATAATGCATGGGCAGTTTAGAAAAAATACCGTGTGAAGCAAGAAATGACGCCACCTGGCGTAAAAAGTACTCGATTAGCAACATTGATTATATTGTTGATGCTACACTAACTAGAGGGCGCTCACGCTGTATAAAATGTTTATGTAGTATCTTTTTTCTGTTTAAACATTCAAATAATTTATAATGAATTATTTCTATTATATAAATTTATTCCTAACTACCTACTATGTTTGTTTAAATTGAATATTATTATCATTTTATAACAATCTGATTTTAATTATCTGTTTTAGTTTTCAAACTTGAGGGTAGGTCGAATATGAATTCATAAATAAATTAGTAGGTAGTAGAAATAATTAGATTGAAGATTTATGAGTTATGACTAAGCTCAATTGATTGTTCGCTAAGTTTGTTTCGATTACCTCATTCGAGTGTGTTTAGCTCAGTTTTATTTTAATTTGGGTGAATTAAGTTATTTCATCAAAATGAGTACGCGTTGTAATATAGTTTTCGTTACAAGAGCTCAAATAACTGATTTGCAAAATCAAGGCAAAAACTTATCGACACTCGAAACTTGTCGACTTATCTTATTGTTAACGTAAGTAGTTTTGATTTCAAATTGTTTATAAGAAAATAAAATGTTTTAGTAACGACTATACTACTTAATAAATAATCATTATTGCGTATTATATATTTCTGTTATATTGTTGCAGAGAAAAACAGTTGTTCTATTGGTACGACGATTTGAAAACGAGGGTTCTTTGCAACACCATCAAAGAACTAGTAGACCACGGCTCATAAACACACTACAGCGTCAAATCGTGTTATGAGAGTGTGAAGAAAATGGATTCCTGCCGATGACCGACTATGCTGCTATAAATGACTCAAGTGTTGACAATGCCCGTCGTGCTCTTAAAAGTGAAGAGCTGCATTATAGGAGGCATGTTGTGAAACCCTGGCCCACAGAAAACCTTAAAAGGGCAAGATTACAGTTCGCTTTGGATCATGTTAACTTTGATTTGAGTAATGTTTTTTCATCTTTACAGATGAAAAAACTTTTAAGTCCAGTGAACACGGACGCTTATGTTTGTGGTGCCGAAATAATACGTGATAAACAAGTGGTTATGTAGTGTCCAATATGCTGGTCATAATACAGTGAACGTGTGGGGATAGATAAGTGTTACCGATCCAGGATTTATATTTCATAATACTTAAAAATAATATTACTTAACTTTAGTACTTATTATTTATATTAACTGGAGACCGGGTTATTATAACCTATTACATGACTTACGTATTTTTAATAACTAAAAAAAGTCAAACACAACATTTTTTTTTTACATTACGTAAGAACCTTTTCGTATGTTTTTGTGCAATTGTATACCTGTTATCCTACCTATTTAATTCATTTAACTTTTCACTTTTGTGATAAAATAATCCGGTCTCCTGTTTGTCTTTGTTGAGGTTAGAAAAGCTTCAATCCTCTTTCCGATTTTGGAAACGAATACTTAAGCTATGGCCTCAATAAGAAGTTTTATATAATATAATAATGTTGAACGATATTACATGTCTGTTTTTGAATAATAAACTGTAAGAAATAAACCTCTGAAATTTGTGTGATACTTAGTGTCTTTTTGTTTGTCTCCGTTCATCCCTGTTGCTAACTGACTACTAACTCGAATATTATATTTTTGAATGCTATGCGCACTTATTAGCTTAATGAAAACATTCCTTATGGTTTCCTTTGTGTTTTTTTATCATTTAACTTCTCACTTAATCCAACTTAATACGACGTGTTTCCTAACTTCTTTAACCTATTCCCAAGTCAAAGTCCATTTTTTTCTATATCTCAACAGAATAGATTACATTTAGTTAGGACTAAGTTATAAAAATCTACCTCCTTTTTATTTCACCTACAGGTGACACCGGGTAATCCGGATATTGTCATTGCGGAAAGTAAAAACTTTAAAGGTTTAATTTCTTATTATTATTTAAGTAGGAATTACAAATTAAATTGCTGTGAGGTAGAAACAGAAATAAAATTTATGCCACCTACAACTGACACTGGGGATTGAAGAGTTTATTATCACAGTTGTGCAGAAACCAAACGCCATCTATTAATTGTTTTCGAAAATTTGATTTCTACCTTCACAGAAAAATAGGCCTTAAGGTATCCATGCACTTGTGTGGGCGACTGTACACCGATCACGCCGAGATTAATGATCCGATTTACGTGATTCTTTTCTTGTTTGATGCAATAGTTGCCATTTGGTCCCATAAACATTTTAGATAGTTTGGAGCAGTACTTCTCATTTTATGAAGATTTTTCTCAATTTATGAACATTTTTCGTTAATGTGTGTTCGCGAATAACTTCGTCGTTTATGAACCAATTTTGATGATTCTTTTTTTTTTGTGAAGGGGATATTTTAAGAGTCGTACTATGATATGGAAACCAGGACCTGGTGATGGAATCCCAGAGAACTCTAGGGCAACCCTCAAATTTCATAGGCACGTATGTATTACGTGTTTCGTGTTTTTTTGTCGAATGTTAGGTTTCTTAGTCGAATGTTAAATGTATAGTAAATATTTCTATAGGATATTAAAACTAAAAATGAAAAAATAAAAAACTTTTTTGCAAAAAAAATTTTTTTTATTTTTTCTAGTGAAGTTTATTTTTCACTTTTTGGTGTTTTTGAAGTCGGTTGTTTTTTTTTTGCAAAAAAGTTTTTTGTTTTATCAAATTAATAAACATAGACACAGATAAAACGCGTCAAAGATTATGAGTGCCCCGCTTGTGATGTCACGTTCCGGTAAAAAATGTACTGCATGTGACGTCACACGAGTTTTCAAAGCACTGCAACTGTATCGTCTTAATTTTTTGGTTACGTGAAAAAAGAAAAAATATGATACCCCTGATTTTTCTGAAATATCACATCTGAGGATTATGAAAATAGCTTGCTTATAAGTAAGCTAATCTTTTGATTATGTATTTTGACCAAATTGTAGTCTTCAGGTAAAAGTTTCAAAATCAGCACCCAATTTGTGTGAGTCGTGCCGTATCAAACATAACGTTAGAGCATTCAACCGCTGCAAAACCGCCCCAAAAAAAGTTCAGTACATTTCCAACGAAGGGTGGAAGGAAATCGTTTATAAATAAACACATTAGTGTGAAAGCCGGATTTTGATGGTGTTAACAACAACAGTAGATATTGGAGATTCATCGCACGACGCAATACATTGAGATAGCTGCTTAGTAACGATTTATGGGCATGTAGCTGCGAAGTTATGAATATTCGATTGGATATCGATTGGGAAGATATCTCTGTATAGGCTTTAATCTGTTCGTGGTGTTCGTGTACCTATTTATTAAGTTGTAAATATAAATGACTTTCTGTACCTGTGTGTTTGTTCTATGTGAAAGTTATAAGTTACACCCGTATTCGTAAAAGTAATAAAAAAGTTTTAAATATTTTAAAATGAAATAAAAATAAAGAAGATACATTCAAAATCGGTTCAGCGTTTCGGAGATTAGCCAGAACAAAATTAATAGACACCACTTTCGTATTATAAGCATTCAGTAACCTACCGTAAATTTGACATTCATCTTCAGCCTATAATGTTCCCACTGCAGGAACTCAGGCCTCCTCTCTAGGAGAGGGATGGGCTATTTAAGAATATATATATAATAATATGTATATCTATGAATTGTAAAAATAAATAAAAACTTTTTAACAAAAAATAAAACCGACTTAAAAAAAAACACAAAAAAATGCAAAATAAACTTTAGAAGAAAAATCAGTTTCTGCAGTCAGTGACTTTTGTTTGTTTGATTTAATTTTGTTTGCCACCGACATCAGAAACTGATTTTTCTTCTAAAGTTTATTTTGCACTTTTTTGTGTTTTTTTTTTGAAGTCGGTTTTATTTTTTGTTAAAAAGTTTGTATTTTTCACTTTTTTTTGTTAAAAAGTTTTTATTTGTCACTTTTTAGTGGTTCACATGTTCATGGGTTCATGTTTTTTTGAGTTTTGTTGATTTTTCAAAAACCGCTTGTCCGATTTCGATGAAAAAAATTATGGGACCATTTCGAAAGTATACCCTTTCCAACAAAAAAAGAATTTTTCAAATCGGTTAGCAAGCGATGGAGTTATGCCCGAACAAACATAAAAAAAAAAATACAAACATCCGAATTGAGAACCTCCTTCTTTTTTTAGAAGTCGGTTAGTTAAAAAAATGTTTGGCTGAAGTTAAAGACGTTACGTTTGGTTTGGTTAAGTTGGTAGTGACTTGTACAGACACAAACCCACAAATGAAGAGATTTGTGGCTTGATATGGCCAGCGAGCAAACACGGGGAGATAGGATTGGATCAAATATTTGCCCAGCACAGGGCCATGCAAATGTGAATGTTGGTAGTCTGTGCTTACGAGTTTAGCTCATTTGCTGGTGGAGTTTCTAAAGAAGAAAGCAAAAGGGACAAGTCTCAACAGCTAACATTTACTTTTATTAATCACGATACACTTCCACAAGACAATATTTTCCTACAGTTTTTGAGTGCAGCAGTTATACACATACATATATAAAACACAAAATAAATGTAAAATATAATAATAAGCTAGTCAATCTTTATGTTAAAGATCATATTATAATAATGTAGACCGTACATTGATATAACAATAATATTGTCATGAAAAAAACATGCATATTTGCATAATCGTAATTGGAATCTCTCAAAGCTTACAAAGCAGTTGCAGGTAATATTAAGCCGGATACAACACGCCGTTGCCCCGCAAAGGAAAATAAAAATATATAACCGTAGAATGAGATTATGAAATTTTTCCAATTGCGGCATTTTCAAAACACCTGTGTTCACTTCATACTTTACGTACTGAGCACGATGCGATACAGAATGAATATTTGGCGGCGATTCCTATGCATCTGCATGCCAATATTCCAACAGGGAAAACTGGGAAAAACCTAAGAGTTCCTTCAAAAATTTAATGCAATTTTGGAGGAAATTGCCGGAATGGAAATTGTTTTCCACAATTATACGAGTTTCAAAGTTATAATGACATTAATTTTACTATTAAGTTCTGGCTGAGTTATTCATATTTGTTGGTCTAATAATGAGAAATTTGGGGTTATTTTTAAGTAATATTTACGTTGACTTTGATGAAATTGAAGTTTTTGGTACCAATATTTACCCGATTTATTAACAACATCTTTATTTTCCCAACTATGTTGAGGTCGACTTCCAGTCTAACCAGATGCAGCTGAATATCAATATTTTACATGGAGCGACTGCCTATCTGACCTCCACAACCCAGTTAATACTGGGTAATACAAAACTCTATGGGAAGACTGGTTGTCAGACTTTTAGGAAGCTTAACGTGCTTTACGAGGTGCGGAGGAAACTCGGTTTGTATTGGGTGGTCAGCCATCCACAGAACAACCTAGACAAGCACGGCTTAACCTCAATATCGACCAGTTTGGCAGCTTTTTATTATTTAATAGTTAACTACAAATATAATTATTATGTTAAACAGTTTACTGGAGCAGCAATCAGGTCTAACTCAAATATAAAAACGATTCTTCATTATTTCGCAACATCTACCGCAGAGTTCAAACTTCTCTTAGGACAATTAAAAATCCAATATTCTTTCAGTTACAAGCCCCTATATTTATTCTCTCCAGAAAACTTATAGTTTTAAGTACGCCCGCTGAAATAATTAGGTGCCTATTATTTGACACTTAGAAGAATGGAATTACCACTTCATGCACTTGTGAGTTTTCAAGAAATTCTTTGGAGCTTTAATGAATTTCTCTGTTGAGCTACAGAATTAGCGTTTTTGATAAGAGAAGTTTTACAAAGGAAAGTAGTTTAAAAATGATTGGAGAATTTATTGATAGCGTCATTTGGTACATCATGCCTTAGGGCAAGGCAGACGTCTACTCATTAGTACATTCACATTTCGCTAGAAATCTGTAAGTCCCATGTAATAGGGGGCGAGCCTATTCAGACTCCATGGGAATATCTGATGGAAAAGACCAATAACACTTTGTCCAACCAGATGCGTCATCGTCATTAACCCTTCGTGTGCCGGAACTTAGATCCACGCGGGACACAATGGCTTTTTAATTGTGTCTTTATACTCGGTATACGATGAGTTAAGGTTCCACGTCTTTCACGTGCTTGATAACAAGAATGCCCATAACAGAAACACACAAATGAAAGAAGTTCTTTCATTTTCCTTGATACCTAAGTTCTCTACTAAAGACAGCGTCGACAGCGTCTGACGACACGGTTGGCGCAGTGGCTGAGCGATTACGGAACGGAACAAATATTTGTATGGCAGATAGTTGTTTCGGGTCCGGGTTTTTGGGTATGTGAGTTTAAAATTTTTGTAAACGCACCTCAACGATTCGGGAAAAAATCCTAGTGAACATTTTCACTTGGAGCGAAGTTTTCTAAAAAAAAAACAAGTAATGTAAAGTTCTAAGGCAAAGAATCATCAAAGAATACTTAAAAAATCTCTTAATTTATGGCCCGATATCAAGAATGGAGAGCCTGAAGATCTAAAACATTATTCTAATTTTGTTTTTTTAAACGTTGAAGAGGAAGTCTGAAAGTGGCACCGGTGACTGACAAGTTGTGTGGGAATCGGTTGTCATGATATGGACATGTAAATGCAGATGAATGAGGAAAGTTTTGAATATGAATTTGGATAAGATAAGAGGAAGACCAAACTAACTCTCTTTGGTAAGACTGGTTGTCAGACTTTCAGGTCACTGACTACCTGTAACGATTGCTAAAGATCTATAATTATAATTATATGGCAGCCGGGACCAACAGCTTAATGAACTTTCCGAGGCATGGAGGAAACTCGGTATGTAGGGTGGTCACCCATCCACAGACCAACCTAGGCAAGTGCGGCTTAACCTAAATTAAGCCACGAGCCCAAAATTTATCAGAGATATTTCTAGCATTGAAAATAGCCTTTTAATTCCACGACTTATGTCCTTCCTGATGATCGCTATTGGTTTTTTATAAATGAATTGTTGTCTATTATTGCACGGGTTTTAAATTAAACGGCTTGCTATAGAATACTTTTGAAAGCCGCTTGTAAAAAAATGTGCCGTGGGAAATGGCTTTTTTTCTCAGTACATGCAATTGTTTTACAAATTATAAGTACTCGTACTAGCAGTGGTGGCCCAGTGGTGGTGGCGTCGACTTACGAACAGTAAGTCCTGGGTTCGAATCCGGGCAGGCGCATTACTTTGTATAATTTATTTCATCACTACTGGTCTCAAAAACGGTGAAAGAAAACACACATTGATAAAACCACGGCATGTCCTAGAACCAATAATTCGAAGACATGTGACATCTGCCAACCCTTACTGAGCCCGCGTGGTGAATTATAGCTCATTCCCTCTCTTAGAGAGAGGAGGCCAGAGTCCCAGCATTGGGAACATTACTTATAGGCTGATGATGATGAAACACCTTTTGTAAGTTAGCTGATACACATTCAAACAAAAGACTATTAAAACTCATGTTGTATGTTCTTGTTTAAAATGGAAGTAATAATTATTAAATATTTGGTCAATGTAATTATTTATTAAGATAAAGTAGTTTGTCGACAGATATTCTGCAGTCAGTTATCAAATATCTCCAGTTTTCGAGGTTTGGTAATATCACATAACTGTCAAAGAATAGTATTAGGTAAACAATAAAATTTCTGGCTATAAGTGCGGTATAATGTAGGCTTACTAAAATATATTTCTCGTATATATTATTAAAGAGTAAAAATTGTATAGAAAACACATTGATATTGGTGAGCTGTGAGTGATAGCCATGTGTCATCGTTTATTCAGCCACCAATTTGAAAATAGGCTCGAGCGTAAAGCGATAGAAAACCGAATACAAATTGCCAGTAATAAACTCGGTCATAGTTCCATCTTGCAAAACTCTGTGATACTGTACACCGTCCCCATATAAAGCCTACCATGAACACGCGGCGTAAACGTAGATATAGTAAATTGTATACTACTACATACTTACTGTTTAGTACTTATTATTACTACTTATTATACTACTATTACGCGTATTATACACTTTTTTTAAATTTTATTATGATTGTTGTGTTGTGTTTTTTATTTACTAGGTAGGTATATTTAGAATTAGCGTGTTTTAATTTAATCTTGTCTTTTTTTTCTGTTTTATTAGAATTTAAGTTTAATTAGAGTTTATGTTTATTATAATGTAATTAAGGGTTAGGTAAATGTGTACTTACAAAAAAATTATTTGGCTTAATTTTGATATTAATTAAATACGATTCTAAATCTAAATGTTAATGTTTAGTATCAAGTGTTACTTGTAAATATTCGTATGCCGCGTCTAGCGGCGGATATGTCGTGATCAATACCATTTTTCTGTAACAACTTTGTGCCTACCATATTCTACGAATAAATCTTTATCTTTAGATCTTTCATCATCATCTTCTTGCCTTTATCCCAATTCCTTTTGGGTCCGCGCAGCATGCCTTCTTTTTCAATACTTCACTGTTTCTCGTGATCTCATGAGATACCTCCTTTCTTACCATGTCATTCTTAACACAGTCCATCCATCGTTTCTTTGATTTTCTTCTACTCTTATTACTTATTACCTATTCACATTCATATTCAAAACCTTCCTCATCACTTACTATTTAAACCTTTCACAGTCGAAAGAGTTGGTCAGTAGGCCAAAAGTCTGACAATCAGTCTTACCAAGGGGCTAAGGGCAAGGGGCAAGGGGCTTATATTATCCAGTACTAACTGGGTTGTGGAGGTCAGATAGGCAGTCGCTCCATGTAAAACACTGGTATTCAGCTTCATTCGGTTAGACTGGAAGCTGACCCCAACATAGTTGGGAAAAGGCAGACGATGCTTTCTGTAGTATTATTTAAACATTCTATAAAGCACAATGTGCTTTATACAATGTGCTGTATAAAATGACTATCTGTGATACATGTCATGTATCACAGACAGAGCAATCTTAATCTTGTGCTACGAGTATTTTTGGTTTTATAATCTGCTGATATAATATACGTTATGCTTACGTTAAGCGTCTGTTCGTACCAACGCCATTGCTGATGTCGTCATCAATTGACATAATCATAATTATCCTATTTGCTATCCACTTAAAAGAAGAAGCGTTTGTACAAGCCCCACAGAATTTCCCTTCGACAGGCGTCCGTCTAAATTCGTCGCCTTCGTTAAATCCAGACGATATAATGCTGACGTCGATTCCACCTCATTTGCCACCAAAAGAGCTTCAAATAAATCCCTTTTTGACATTCTTTTTTATTCTTGGCATCTTCGGAAATAATAATCCTTGGAAACAGGACAGATCGTATATTTTATCAGGGATCCAGAATACGGACATATTGGAACTTCTTTTGTAATGAAAGGACTGCTAATGTTACAAAGGATGTCGTGTAGGCTACTGATTCTGTGATCAAGCGATGGGTCGGCGTAATAAACCTTTTATAGGTTGACGTTTATGGTCTGAATGTGTTCTGAGTATTGGATAGGCTGGAGTTTTTTTATTTACTTTCTGGTAGTAAAGTGAAAATTGTTTTGTTTTGTAGTAAGTAGGTATGGATATTATGGATAAAGCAAAGGATTAAAGTTTGTTAATATTCTATTCATACTTGATTAATGACTTGATGTCGAATTTTTAAAATTAAACTTTTAAAATGAAATCACCAGCTTATGTACTTTAAATTAATGATGCACGAAGAGAGGATTTGGTGAAGGACCATTTCTTTCATTCAAATTTCATTAGTAGAATCCCTATTTTAATGAAAACTCTTCACTCTTTTTTGTTCAGGGACTGGTCGTTATTGAATGAAAATTTTCTTTGACGAAGTGCATAAAAGTGTCTTTGAACTTTCCAAAGCTGCTTAGTAATTTATTTCGTATGCGGATTTTGCTGAAAAGTTTTGTAAATATTATAGAAAGTTTTTCTTTATTCTACATGTTTTTTTTTTGTGTGAATACAAACATCAAAGAAATAAAACTCTTGTTCAACAAATATTCATAGAAATTAAACACGTGGTTTTTTAATTAAAAAAACTTCATCATCGTTCACTGCCTGCATTCACCCACTGCTGGGTAAAGGCCTTTATTTTGTTGTGCTAATCACCACCGATGGTCTTGTGCCAGCAAATCGGTTTTTCCTCCTGATGGCAAGTATGTCGTCTGCCCAAAAAAATAGTATATTTCATTATAAGTGCGGAAAGCCTGTCATTGCAAAGAGTTCCGACAAATGTCTACCCGAGCCTAGGCACCCGCCGACGGCGAGGGTTGACAGTCGGAACAAGTTGCAATGACGGTTCCGCACGTGTACTGAACAACTATTTTTAATACAGTTGCGAAAAAATTAGGCAATTTAATAAAATAATAAAACAGTAATTAAACTCGCAAAGAACATTTTTGAAAATGGCGCCAACCGTAAAAGAATATAGCCAGAGTTTTTTTTTGTTTTCTTCACTCATTCTGGGTAGGCAAAGTGAACTATCATACAGCCAAGTCTTCAGGAGATTTTATTTATTGATATGAAATGAAAATGAAATTTAATGAGATGAAATGGAATGAAACCTTTAACTCATTGAATCAAATCTGATATTGAAACAAATTAGTAGCTTCTTTAGAAATATTTGCATGAATCATAAAAACTTCTATGATTTTTTTTTTAGTAAAAACTTCGTGGTTGGACATTATTTTGACAGTTGGGAAAGAGAACGCACGTGTTCGGGAATGGTAAAGAAAAAGCACGAGTACGTAATAGCCCACATCCCGAACGCTATACGTCCCTGCAATACGCCACTTTTTGAGCAACTGTATTAAAAATTACTAATGAATACTGTTCAAGGATTTTTAGCCGTGTGGCCAAAATGGGAATTTGCGCTGCAATCAATGACTTTATATATAATTTCTGCTTCTCTGTCAACATTAGGTGTAAGCACTAAAATATACAGCACAAACTTTATTTGCATTACATACCTATAACATTATTTCTTTACATCTTTTTACTATGTTACGTGGCTAAAACAGTATTTGTACCTTTGATTCACCTATACACCTTTCCTGTAGCCCCTTTATTTTCAATTTAGTCCCAAAACAAGTGTTCTTACAACTTTGAATTCGGGAGCAAAAATGTATAAACGGGGCGGGAAAATGTATAGAAACTAAAACGGGCTGTACCAGAGTTTTGCCCCTGTTTTATGTAACATGATCGACAGTTTAATTTACTTGTCAGTCGGCGGCACGGCTTTATGCAAAGTGATGTATCGGATACTAAATGTTAGTTTTGGAAATGTGAAGTAGAGTGGGAAGTGTTCTATTTTTGTATGTTACGTATTTATATTTTATAGTTTGTTAGCGTTGTATCTCAAAGAATAAAAACATATTTTCTAACTGAAACTTTGACGTAAGTTAATAATGCAATAAAATAGTGAATAATGAATGATTTGTTTTGGTAACCGAGGATTATAAAATTTCGGCTAATGAAACTCACACTCATGGTTACTTTCGTTTTAACAATGCAAGCAATAGTGTTTAAGAGTGTGTGTAACCTCATTAAAATATTATTAGCTGTATTTGAAATGATAAAATATCCGATGCTTTTAGTTTCAACCGTCACTATAATAAACACTATAAAAGTTGAAATAGCACACGATAGAGGCTTTGTAAAAAATCATATTTCGTTACAAGTTGGATAACAAAATTTTAAAACTATCGAACGATAACCTGTAAAGTTCCATAGACTGTGACATCGGTGAATTTGATAGAAAATTTAAAAAAGTTTTTGACAAACGTTATTTGCTTAGGGCCGAAAGCGGAGTTTCCATTTATTCTATTTTTTTACCGGCACGAGAGGAAACTGTAGGCTTTCATTGGATATACACTAGGGGACGCTCAATGTAGCGATGTAGCGAATTATGTACCTACCTACTATTGTTTTATCAAATAGACGGCTAAAATATGCATATTTCAGGCAGTAAGTGGTGATAAAGTCGTTGAACCTTTGTGTTATTTTAATGAGGCTGTGAAAGTTATTTGCCATAGAATATTAAAGTGTTTATAGTGGGATATGTTTTGTATAATTCACCGCATAATTCGATTTTACGTTTTAATATTTGTCTTATTTACGTTCTTACCTAAGTTTTTCTGTCTTCATTATCTTTTCAATAATTCCGGACAATAAAATAAAAAATGGTATGTCGAAACACTTGTTGAATATACTTTTAAATAAATTAGTATTTAAAAAAATGTTAGGCATAGAACACACCCTTGAGGTATCCCATAAATCCAACATTAATTTGTCATTAGACTGGTTAGGCCAAACCCTATGACCATCCCTAATGACCGCTGGGTAAGCACTTTGAATATCCAATTGCACAGACGGGCATTCATCACATATTAAGAGCCTTACTAATAACTCCAGCATGTCGAACCTTATCAAAGGCCTTCGAGATATCATCAATTACGACAAAGGTTTTGGTGGAAGTTAATAATTAATATTGAGTGGCGTAGTAGGTGTGAGCGTCTAATAATACGCTATCATTCATGTATTACTTATTTACTAAGATATTCTGAGAAGTTAGTGAAAATAACGATACGTAAGAGTGTCTTCTAAGCATAAGGTTGCAAGTTATAAGAGATTTTCTAAGAATTATAATAATAATTATATTGTTGATATTTTTTTCTTGGAATTATATTTCATATTAAAATGTTTGTGCAGATATCGTAGCCAAATGTTTTATTTTTATTGAAATAGAGTGTTTTTTATTAAGCCCCAGATTGATTGACAGAGTTATCGGAAAATAACAATACAAATAAAACCTTCTTTCGAATGTAATACGCGTGTTTTTTCTAGGAATTCGTTAATAAATCACAGGACAAATGTCAAAAATAAAAATTTCGATACGTACATATTATTAATGCTGAGAAATGGTTTTTGAGAAATGGGAGTGGTTTGCTATCATGGGTGGGTTATATCTGCTAAATACCACCACGATTTTAATGACTTGCTGTACATTGGTTGGTAATTGTTTTTAAGGAAGGCTCCCGCTCTCACTTCTAAATTACAACCCGACATAAGCTGACAGAAACTTTAGCAGAGAGAAGCTAATCCGACGTGACATTGACTAATATAACTTTAGGCGATGCCATGTTCGCTACCTCACTTGCTTCTTTCTTTCAACTGAATTATGAATCGCTTGTGGAAAATATAACTAAAGAGTTTCAGGAAGTGCTTATTTCTTTACCCACGTACATAATTAAAGTTTTTAGATGAGAAAAATAGTTTAGACGAAGGATGCAAAACATTCTGCTGACCATATTTTTAGTTTTGATGGCCAATCTCAGTTGAGACTTGCCTATTTCCCTGTAAATATTATACCTACTGCTCATGTTTGTGTCATATCATTCCTCACAAAATATTATCAATTTGTTATATCCCCAAATTTCTCATAACTCCTGTTAATGTAATGACCTGACTGTTAATAAATGATTATTATATATACACAAGCTGGATTAACCAGCTTGTGTATAATGGTATAATAATTATTGTTGAGTAAATTATTGGACTAAAAGATAAAAGAATAAGTAAAAATTATAAAGGTTTATTAATTACCAATGGTTAATTACCATTGATCAATTTCCTTTTGTTTGGAAAACAAAGAAAATTTAAGTATCAGCTCGTTTCAAGTTAACGAACGAATTTACAAATTAAGAAAGAGGATAAACAAATGGTAAGTATACTGGAATAAAAATACCCAAAGAAATCCTTCTCAACAAAAGTTTAATAAAATTTTGTCACAGCTGCGAATGTTAAAAAAACATGCAATATTAAAGGTCCAGATGAAATGTAATAAGTTTATGAATCCTTGGAGGATATTATTTTTAATGCGGCATATGATGATACAACTCTTGTTTGTGTCCTATTTTTTTTACTTTAAGGATTTTCTTCATTTTGTATTATCCGACTACTATTGACAAAAACAAAGTAACTTTGTTTCTATCTACAAATTATTATCCCTCTTCTGTCACTTTCGTGACCGCAGCCAAAATAGCATATTATTTCCAAAGAAACATTGATCATTTAGGTATAAAATTATTTCAGATACATCAAAAGGCCAGCAAAAACGCTCGACTTAAACCTAACTTTCTTTATTTTACATCTGATCCTTCAGTTCTATTTTGTTTAAACTGTCAATTAGTAAAGCTTACACGACCTAAACATGTAGGTGCTCAAATCAAAATCTAGATATCCTCCAACCACAATAATGTATCATCAACAAGCGTTAAACCTTGCCTAATACGTCTAACCGTCGGTAATAGTTTTTAAAGTAGTTCGACCATAAGCCTTACTTCTATCTCAACATCAGTGTAAGTGCCCTAAACGAGGGCAATATCCCTCCATATTACCCTTTTCTACCAGGACTATACGGATATGAAACTTTTCATAACCACTTACGTATTAAGAGAAGACCCGGTTAATTATTTAAACATAATGTTTGACCCCTGAACGTAGTCCACGACTGTAGGGAACTTTAATTATCTCGATTCCAACCCTCGTTTTAACGATCCCCAAGTGCGTAATTGCTTACGTAAGGGTGGGGAATGGGAACGTAGAGTGACTGAAAAAGGCTAGTTTTCGGAATTAAGTATAGAGTTGAGAAGGTTTTGTAGTATTTCTTCCAATATTAAAATACTCGTACTGTAAGACTGGTTTTTGATCGTCATTTGCCTCCTTTAGTTTCTTCATTCTCTCTTTCTTCTTTTAGTGGTTAGTGCATAACCTGGCGTAAGAGTTTTTATGCCACCCATGGTCTTCTGACTTGGCTTTACATACTATTGAGAATCATTAATTCTCAATAGCATGTAAAGCCAAGTTTCTCAGCCATGCTGGTTTCCTCAGGATGTTTTCCTTTACCGACGCAACTGTTAATTTTACAATATGTACATGAATGCAAAAAGTTAGAAGTGATGGCAGTCTGACGGTCCCACCGGTTCAGTGTGTACTACCGATTCTTCTATTGTTGCTTTTTTGTAAATTTTCTACAAAGTTTGCTGTGTTTAATCCAATATTATGCATTTTTATTTCTCTAGACTCTTTTTTATCACTATCGAACTCACACTGAAGATTTTTACTGCTATACGAAGTTTGGCAGGTTAGACTAGAGGATTAACTAGAAGATTTTCCTGAATCTTCTAGTTAATTCTTTAGTCTATGGTCTTCAGCCAATGCTACATGATTAATGTTAATGAATGTCTTAGTCTGTTGATCAACTTGTTTCGTACGCGAGTCTGTGACGTGAAGTAAGTTAATGAGTTTTAAGCACTAATTAGGTATGATGACGTAGGTACTAGCCTCATATAAAGAAAATGATTACACAGCACAAACTAAAATAAATGCCTACGCAAACGCATAAAAACACCTGGCTTTGGATTTTAACTGGACCAGGAATTCACAGATGAGGGCTGTAGAAGTGACTAGAGGTCTATTTCATCATCGTCATCCATAGCCTGAATTAACTTCCTGTGAAGGCCTTTTCACCCGAAGGTTTTTTGTTTTTTTTTGTTTTTTGTCCATCTCACTCTTTCTGGAAATTTTATTTGTTAGTTCTTGGACGCAATCAGGTCACAGGGACAGCTTTAGTCCACCAGTCATCACTGTATCTTGCTAAGTGTCCTGCCCATTTAAATTTCGTCTTCGGTTTTCGACTTTCAGAACTCGATCTATCCTCTGATAGATGAGAATTTATCTAGAATAAATATACCTCTGTAAATTTATTCTTGATAAATTTCAATGACGTCACAAAAATATAATGATTCCCACTGCTACTCCAAATCACAATGGAAACCAAAACTCTATTACGCAATTATATTTCCCAAACTTCCAAAATTACCCGATATCAATCACCTTTAACAAAGCAGGAATTTTCCCAACACACTGTCACCGCGAGGGACGATATTTCAAGCAGGACAATAGATCCAATAATGTCCAGCCGGTCTGATCACGCCTCTTCGGACTTTGGGTAGAAACCCAGCCTTTAAATCCCAAAACCCGTGATTGGTCTTGACTTTTCTCTGAACAAAAGAACGTGCATCTAATTAGTACCAAAATTACTCCATTCTAATTTCAAACTTAACGGCTTTTATGTAAATAAAATATGGCTGCCATCTAAAGGAAATTATTGGCACATCTTTCACAAAAGATTTGGGGGCATGAAATAAACAGGGCCTTTTATTGTCAAATGTTTTGCAAAGAGGTGACTGAAAAATATTTGAATTATTGGTTAAATAAATAGACAAAGGTTTTACCTTGGACCTTGTATCGGTTATCTCTAAGCTGCTTAACATTATATAAAGAACAAATTAGCTCACTATTTTTGAATGGGAATTACTTGTTGTTTTTATTTATTTCATTTAAACACTGTTTTAAGCTTTCACGGTTCATAACTATATTTAAAATGTCACTTACGGGATATCTTCCGTGATTTTTATTTCATTTAATATTTTATTATTGACTCGAATAAGTCATGGAAGTCATTGACCACCTAAATAAAGATAAGATTTAGTAATCCCCGAGTCAGTTTCATGCAATATTATTCAAAATAACAGTCATAACCACATTATAGCGCCAAACACCTTTGCAACACTGCAAACAAAACTGACAAAATATCTGAAACCCAAGTGAAAATGAAGAACAAAACCGACATACCATTCGAACCTTACCCAGACAACATCAACAGTAATCTACACTTTAGGCCAACAAGAAGTGTAAATAACACTTCTAAACGCGACATTACACTAAGCGCTCGAACCGTAGCTATGCCAAATCTCTCGATATCAGTTGCTTATTCAATCGGCGCGATTTGAGCTAGCGAGCGAAAATACAGTTGGGTGCACTGAACAATTTACAATTCACTTGTGCCCGCCTCTGTACCGTGGGGACAATGGGTGTGTGTGATTTGAGGTTTGATTTTAGTCGGGTGCCGGCTTGGCTCGCATTGTCAAACGATTTCGGTGACTGGGGATTTTTTTTGTCCGCATTTTGATTAAGTTTTTGTTCTTTGATTGGTTGTATGATACTTAGGTTAGGATTGGTGTTTTTACTGTAGTTGACAGTATTATATTTTCTTTAAGTGTCAATTTGAGGATATAATGAATGAAATTAGTTTGATTTTATGAGCATTTGGTAGTAATAGTAATTAGGTTTTTATCGGGTGCATTGTATTCATGCAGCAATTAAAACCTGATTAAAAGTTCGCAATTGAAATGGGCTTAGAGTATTTCTATAGAATTTTACAAGTCCTTGAGTACACACTCAAGGACTTGGTAAATAATTAAAAAGAAATCTGGCATTCAGCGTCAAATATACACTATAATGCCTGGGGAGACCCCGGCTGATGAAGTTTCAGTAGCAGCAGAGATATCCGTGCGTTCAATACATTCGTTAGCATGCCCATGCACTTGCCTTGCCTTACTGTACAAGAGTGGTACATGCGGACTTAATGCCACAAGGTCTCTACCAGTCAACCTAGACATAATCATGATTGTAATAGTATTAGGTAATTGTGGACCTGCAACGCCAATTCACAGTTGTGGACAGCAGTAGTTAATCATACTTGTCATTACTAGTATGTACTTAAATGTCATGTATTTAGACGAAACCCAATTTAAATTATACACGACCAAATTACGTGAATTAGATTTGCACGTAGTAATTATAGCTAATATGGTTCTAACTATACTTAATTATAATCATTTTGCACAAACGGTGACACAATATTAAGCTACACATAATCAATTATAATTTGTATTTCACATGATAACTGCCTACCTGACCGCCTCAACCCGAGTTAGTACTGAGTAATATCATAATGTGTAAATACCCCTTGACTACTCAAACAAAGCGACTGTCAAAGCTCTACAAGAGACACCCAGGACCAACGGCTTACCGTGATTTTAGACGTACGGAGGTAGCTCGGTATTTAATGAATGGTCACCTATCCACGGATCAACCTAGGTGAGGGCAGCTTAACCTGAATATTGACCCGAGTGGCTGTTATTAGCCACGAGCTTCTCAAAGCATCATCCCAACATGTGAGATGAAAACAGTCATAAACTAACGTCGTATAATTTGGAAAATTAAAAGCGATAGCTTTTCTTGTAATATAAACAACTGTTGTTTTTACTGTACTGTACTGTTTGTTATTATTTGATTCTTGACCGGAATCAATAATGAAATGGGTAGGTAATTTTTTTTTCTTATTTATTGATATCGGTAACTGTGTCCCCAAAACACATCTCGATTGAGTCTCGCCCTTTAACCGCACTTTCACACACACAAATATACGCAAGCCTTTATTTACTGAAACACTGTTAGATTTTTAACAATTTAAAAAAACAGCGTATTTTATTGAACCTGATATCGTAATTTAAATTGATTATTTATGTATCTTGTGACAACCTGCACTTTGTATTCTGTATGCATAATCAAATAGTAAATAAGTCTCACAAGTTCTAAATTCAGTGTAAAATGGTCAAGCAATAGTGATAATCTTGCTACCTTCGGAGCGGCACAGCCAAATTGCCCATCAAATATACATGCATGCACCTGCCACAGCGTTTTGGATCGTAATGATACCTTGAAATAGATTGCTGAGCTCCAGGCACGGAACTGACACCCGATTGACATAAATCGTGATATAATTATATTGACTTAGATTCGATTAATATTAGAGTTTTAACAGTCAGCATGAATTAGTGGTAACTATTAGAAATTAGGCAATGTTTCGTCAAAAACTATCATCCCTAGCCTAGCCTTTTTCCCAACTATATTGGGGTTGGGACATACCAGTATTATACGAGTATACAATTATACATGGAGCGACTATCTATCTGACCTGCCCAATCCTGTTTGTGCTGGGTAATACGATGCTCCTTAGGCTTGGCAAGACTACTTGTCAAACTTTGGGCCTTTCGGGATTGGTTTGTCAAAAACTGAATAAGATTATTTAGTTTACTTTCCAAGACTACCTCGATATCGATTTTTTGACTGCCTCATTTATCGACTGACTGCGACTTTTGGGGTCGAATCCCGGGTCGGACAAAGTGATTTTGGGGTTTTCCAACTGGAATCTTCACGAGCCACGAAGTCTTAATTTGTGGCCGTTTTGATGGCAATAGGCTTGCCTTCTAATAATTTCATCAAGCTTAAAACATGACTGATGAAACGTCGGTGTACTAGTAGGTACACCTCGGCCTAAAACCCTTTGGTGGTTACATGTTATGTTATGTTTTCAAGACTACTGAAACACTTTTAAATAATTATACTCAATCATTGTTTATAATCACGATAGAGAATTTTTAATCTGATTTATTTTGAATATTATGTACGAAAAGAACTTATTATTATGAGTAAATAATATATTTTTTCCTGTAAATATGAAGTTTTAGAATCTCCCTTTCGCAGGAAACTCGAACCAAAACTAATCCTAAATGACATAATATCTGACGAAATATCATAACCGTACTAAAGATAAGGGCAACTACAAAAGAGAATGCTTAGTTGGCATCTATAAAAAGGCAAGTCTGATTAATGGTTTTTCGTCTGCGCTCGTCCTTGTCCGTTAATCAACTAAATAGTCGACGACGTCTAAATTAATTTCAAGACAAGAATTTAAGGGGCATCGCATTTAAACTAGTGTTTGACAACTTATTATTAATTATTATAACACTTATTATTAAGCGACTTGACTCTTAAATAATAGCGACGGGAAAAAGCTTTGTGCCCCTGTTAACTGGCAAATCAGGGTGCACTATTTAGGACATCTCTGCCTAACACTTCTAGAATTACAGGCGTGATGATGTTATGTTATTTAAACGCTAAACGAGATTTTTCGGGTACTTGGTTCTCTTTCACGTATAAGTGAGGTCAAGTAGACTTATTTAACGGTGAAAGAGTACCGAGAGAAGGAAAATGCCAAAAAAACTGCAAAAAGTCGATATCTCCCAAAACAAACCCTGTTTGGTCCAGGTTTGGTGCTAATCAAGTTTACATAATTTGCAACCTGACCCAGATAAATAGGAAGCTGTCGGAGTTTCAATTATAAATTTCTAATCTATCTATTAAGGGCCTATTAGACCTCAAATTAGCAACTCTATTTGTAGTGGTTCAAACTTCGTTTGAAATAATGTCAGAATAAAGTTCTAATCAGCTTGCACTACAAAGCGGTTGTTACGTCTCTCACTGCGGCCGAATAGCGCGAAATGAGTGGTTTTTCGCAGATTTAATTTATTCAAAAAAAATACGCTGTAATGTTAAAATATTTTTACATATGTCTTTAGTTGGTTAAATTTCCTTTCTGATAGTAAAAAAAAATAACAGTTATCGCTCAAAATATTGAGCATTTCGAGACGAAAAAGTTTTTTCGTGTTCTTTCTTGATTGTGATTGTGATTTTTATTTTCGAGGTTCTTGATTAATTTTAGAAAATATTTTTGCATAAGTCTTTTACCTATACATTTGACTATACACTGTATTTTTTTTGGAATTGTAATAAGTAGCAATACGGCTAACTCTGCAACGAAAAACAGGTCGTTTTTACGGTGTCCCTCTTATCGTCGCCTTAAATATAAATTTCTATTAACACCCATTTGTCTGAAAAGCTTAGACCGCGGTTGGTGGTTGATGTATTTCAAATCATCATCATCTGCCTAGCCTTATCACAACAGTAACTATGTTGGGGTCAGCTTCCAGTCTAACTGGAAGCAGCTGAATTCTTTACATGGGGCCATTGAAACTCCACAATCCAACTAGAACTAGGTAATATGATACCCTTTGGTAAGACTGGTTGTCAGATTTTCGGGCCAATGACATGTAACGACTGTCAAAGATTTATAGATTACGGCTAAGACCAAAGGCTTCACGTGCTTTCCGAGGTACAAAAGAAACTCGGTATGTAATGGGTGGTCATCCATCCACAGACTAACCTAGGCAAGCGCGGCTTAACCTGAAGATTGATCGGAATACCTGTTAATAATCTAGCCACGAGAACATCTAAATGTATGTCGAATCCATAATATAAATTTCATGCTAGTTCTGTATTTCACTATGTTTATTTATATCTACAACTAGCGGACGTCCCGCGGTTTCACCCGCGTAGATACCGTTCCCGTGGGAATACAGGGATAAAAAGTAGCCTATGTTACTCAGGGTGAATGTAGCTTTCCAAGGGTGAAAGAATTTTTGAAATCGGCCCAGTACTTTTTGAGCCTATTCATTACAAACATACAAACATACAAAAATAGGTACAAATCTTTCCTCTTTATAATATTAGTGTAGATAGACTTTTCAAGCTATTCAAGTTCGACTAAATAAAGGACATTCATAAGACAATTTATTAACCAATATCACGTTTCTTACTCGCACAATGCGAATCCATAAATCAGAACGAATTGAACACCGCTTAAAACAAGACACATAAAATGGCACACAATTAAGGGTAATTTATTGGATTTACGAACTTTTGTTCAGCGCATTTATACTTTCAGCTGTGTATTTTTGGCGTACACTTGTGAATTTATTAAGCTCTGAGGTGTTTACCAATTACTGCAATTATGTACTATTTTGTGTTTCGGGGATAACTTGAATGTTATTGTTATACTTAGAGACACCCATTGACAGATTCAGAAGTGTGTAGGTATCTATCGAATTATATTCAAAAGTTTAAAAATAATGTACATAATAATAATTATAAAATCGTTATATTTCATACATTTAAAGTTTGAAATAATTCAAAAACGTACAGTTCAATAACAGTCATTGGATTTTTTTTTAAATCACCAATCTCTACAGGACCATCTGGTCCTTCGAGCCGGATATTAGCTCAAAAGGTCTTGTTTATTATGATGGAAATATAATAATTATATTGCTACTTCAAAAAATAAAAAATAGCATCAAATCACACCAAAAAAACCCCTGAAAACCTTCAGTGAACTATACAATTCTAGATTTTTTTTTCTCATTGACCTTGTGTGTGTCATAAGAAAAAAGAACTATATTTTGGTACAAGTACCGCATGCAAAAGTCAAAAAAATTAATTAACATCAGAAGTTATTATTGAAAAGGTTTTGTTGCTATTGGATTATCTAGTCTAGTGTATTTATATTCGAGTGCAGTAGAAAGTAGAAACCAATTCTTTGTCCTATATCGCTTACGTTCGCTGTTTCCTTAGCTGACTTCTTGTACGTGTGCCGCATTATAAGTAACACAAACGTGGATATGGATTTATTTCTTATCTATTCTGCATTTTCTATTTTAAAATTTAAGTCATAAATCAATTATATCGCCTTTTGATAAAATTGTGCCTCTTGCGTTTGTCAATAACACAAATTTCGTAACCCTGGCAGACACCATGGTAGTGTCTGCCAGGGTCACACCTCGGGCACTCCATAAAACGCCTGCAAAATAATTACCTATTACTACT
The DNA here is from genome assembly GCA_949775195.1 of Diarsia dahlii. Classification (NCBI taxonomy): domain Eukaryota; kingdom Metazoa; phylum Arthropoda; class Insecta; order Lepidoptera; family Noctuidae; genus Diarsia; species Diarsia dahlii. The sequence goes on from OX459205.1 coordinate 16,903,095, forward strand.
ACTTAAACAAATAACGTTTTCACTCCTCTTTCTCAAAAAGAACGTCATAATAGCATACCAGAGCGGGCCTAAAATTTCATATATTGTCCTAGGGCTAAAAGTAAATCTCGTACGACAACTTGTTCAGCCAGCTGGTGCGTGATTTAGTTTCAAGTAAAAAAAATGTTTTATTTTTAAAAATAGAACTAAACGCGCTGAATGCTGAACTCTTTGGTAGACTGTGTGCGTTGCATTGCAGCTACAGAAGAAATAAAAAAAGGCATTGTCGCGAAATTTTTGGAATGTACTAACATACTAGAGAAGCTATGTCAAATAACTGAATTGTCCGATTTCGTAATTTGAATCTTTAGTTCGCTGCAGCGCTAAAATAATAACAATTCGTCTAAACATATATATGATGATGTAAATATAAATAATAATAAATAAATAATATAGTACAATATAATTTAATAAACCATGTAAATCATGGCACTTAGGCGTTTTCTTCGGCGACGGTGCGGCGCAATCGCCGCAGTTGAACGGGACAAAGTAGGAATTTACGGTGTCTTCTCTAGTACGTTAGTACTTATATCTTGATGTATTGAACATGGTTATTTTATTTTCTCGCAATCGTAGTGAAAAGTACAGTGTAACACACGGCGCTAAAATCCCATTATAACTCGGTTCCTATTTACTACCTCGCTAAAGCTCGGTAGTAAAACTACCTCGTATATAATGGGTCATTTTAGGCCCTTGTATTACAATGTACTATTGTGCACGACGTGCACGTGCAAATGTGTGCGTAAACTCTAGTAGGGTTGTCGGTTGTCGTAGCCTAAAAAATGGCGCGGAAAGTGCAACGGTCTGCGTCGCGAAAACCACGTCAATAGTGCAGCGCTGCGGTTCTTACAATACGAGCGCGAGCCATTGCTCAAGAGTCGGCGACGACTACCTCGAAGTGCGGGGCGAGGTGCGGTATTTAATATGAGCGCGGGGAAGGGAGTGTCCCTTCTGTACGTAGTACATATGTATTCTGTGCCAGGGTTACGAAATTTGTTCGAAATGGTTACCGCGGCCCTGAAACGAAAAGGGCACTAGAAGGAACATAAATGGGTTTTAATCAGTAAAAGTTTGACACTTCCTTCTTCTCCGCCAAGAGCGGGAGAAGTCATTTGAATATTTCCAATACTAAAAAAAATACGGTTCTTTGGAGACGATAATTTTATGAAGGACTAGCTTTTGCCAGCGGCTTCGCCCGCGTGAAAATAACGATTTTCTATACAAACTTTCATCCCCTATTTAACTCCCGGGGTTGAATTTCGGAAAATCCTTCCTTATTCCTTGTCTACATTATAAAGGGAACCTCTGTGCAAAATTTCAGCTTGCTAGGTCCAAGGGTTTGGGCTGGGTGTTGATGAGTCAGTCAGTCAGTCAGGACTTCTCTTTTTATTTATATAGATTGTATTTTTTTTTTGTTGTGAGTAATTCAGATGCGTCGGTGATCTCAAAATCATCTTCTTCTCTAGCTATCATTTACTCCTTTGTCTCTCATATTATTCTTTACACTATATTAAATAATTAATGATTAATTATTATTTATTATTTAATGATTAATTTTTCACGTACAAAAATAAAGTGCGATAAGCGACTCAAGCCGTCTACACATAAACCCAATGTACGGGATTTTAGTAGGCTGGTTATATATTTAAGTAATTTATGTAAAACTTTGTATTGGATAATAAAAAAAAAAAAAAAAAAAATATATCCATATTTTCCTTGGTCTTCCTCTCCCTCTCCATTCATCAACATATCGGTGATATCAACAAATCTATACTTCTATACTAATATTATAAAGAGGTAAAGTTTGTGTGTTTGTATATTTGTTAAATTGTAAGGGGTAATCTCGGGATCTACTGAACCGATTTTAAAAATTCTTTCACCAATAGAAAGCCACATTATTGCTGAGTGTCATAGGTTATATAAAACCGAAAAATAAAAAGGCTTTTACGTGGTAGTCCGTTTTGCAAAGTGAATCGGAGAAAAAGCCAAAGCAGAGGAGGGCGCGGAATGGTTTCGGGTTTAATTCGGTTCGCGTTCGTGCTCGCTTCGGGAGAAAGGGGCGTGGCCTTTTAGGTACATCTGATCTGAGAGATAGATACCCGCGCGGCTCAGTCGCGTGGTCGGCTCCTTACGCAGCGAACGTCCCCGAAATTGAATTTTTCGAAACGTAATTAGCACAATTTCGACTAATTATGCCCAAAGAAGTGGGCACGGGTCATCTAGTATGTTTATATCTTGCCAACGCTTCTGTTTTGTTAGCTATACATCCACCCTTACTACAGATCGTAAACAGCTGATACAGATAAAGCCGGAGCAAAAAGATTTGGCTCGTGACTTCTTTTGTTTAGTTTTGGCACTCAACTGGCGAATGCAGTAGGTTTATTGAAACAGTCAACGTAAATTCTTTATTTTGGCTACCTGGATTAGGACTCAATATTATAGCTCCTCGGTTCATATGGTTTGTATCGTACACTGTTTGTTACAGTTTCAGAAAATTTTGCAACGAAATTAGTGATTTAAACACTGTAAGGTCGCACTGCATTTTATCAGCACTTCCATACGCCTCTTTTTTCAGTGATGAATTTCAGTAGTGTTACGACTACGTGTTCCTAGAATAAAATGACTTTACGTTTTCGAGATGTTTTCTGTTACAAGGACGAATTGAACGAGTGTCGCTGAGTACACACCACAGTCAGTCCCACATTATCCGTATTAGAGAAGAACTTTTATAAGTCAAGTTTACCTCTTCTTATCTAATTCTTCTGTTCTTTGCCTGCACTGTGGCTCCTTCTCGCTCGACTACAGCTCTTGCAAGACTCACAGCTTAAACTGACATCTAAACTCTTAGATTTCTTTACTGAGTTATTTATTAGACTCGACTACAAAGAAGGCTTGAATCAACGTTGAAAAACTTTAATCTGAAACTACTAGAACTTGAGTAAAAGTGGAACACACCTTTTGTGTTTCTTTTTCGAAAAGATTTTTTTTGAATGTTTACGGTGATAAAACATTAATTAAAAATGATAGGTAGAGATACTTTTAATCATAGTAGAAAATTGCAGATGATAAAAGAAAATGATGAATAATCCAAACGTAATCTAGAATAAGAAAAAGCTGAAAACATTTCATCTACAATTCTAGAGCATCGTTCATTCAAACTCAAAAGTGTCAAAAGCGTATAGAAACGAATAAAAAACGTTAATAAAAAATATTCCATGTAATAATCGTTTGGTATGACAAATGTTCCATTCCAAATAGTTTTCATCGACCATAACATAATTTCGATAGTCATAATTCATTTCTATTCGTCGTGACAGCCAAATAATCGTGGTTAGTTCTGACAAATGGCCGTCAATTTGTTTCGTCTCCGAAATTGTTTCAAATTAATGCAAGATCTAATGGAGGATTTGGGATACTGATAGTGTCTGTGGTAACCCTTGAACTTCAGATGTTGAAAGTACTGAACTGATTTAAACTATGCATAATTGAGTATGTCGGGATTAAACTAAAGAGGCAAGTAAAGGTTCACATGTTTGTGATTCGCATGGTTGAGTTTTTCTGCTGAACACATTTGAACTTTTTGCCATCGATTTGTATGAAATGGTCTCTTATTATCATTGAATAAATCTATCTATCTATTTATATAAATAAAAAGAGAAGTCCTGACTGACTGACTCATCAACGCCCAGCCCAAACCCTTGGACCTAGAAAGCTGAAATTTTGCACAAAGGTTCCCTTTATAATGTAGACAAGGAATAAGGAAGGATTTCTCGAAATTCAACCCCTAAGGGATTTAATTAGGGGATGAAGGTTTGTATGGAAAATCGACATTTACACGTGGGCAAAGCCGCTGGCAAAAGCTAGTGATTCGTATGTGAATGAAAGAGTGATGAATAGAAATGTTGGACATGGGACAGGACAGGAAGATGATGATGGTCTTTTCATGGATGGTCACACCATCACTTCTGAACAAAGAACCCCATCCTTGTTCAAAGGCAATGAAACAGAATATGTTTTTTCCTACTCCTCCGCTATTTTTTTCTGATTAGTTTCGTTGCGGGATCCAAGACAATCGCTTCTCTGGGACTTCGTCGAGCTTCATTGTCTCGGCGCTTTTCTTGTGGTCGCCACTGTTGATTCTGGCTAACAGGAGTTACAGTGGTTTGGGAATAGTGTGGCGGGCTTGTCCCAGTTAAAAAATGAAACAGAAAATAAAAGTCCTCATAAAATTTCACAGCAGCCGAAAACCTAGACGAGCAGATAAAATCGTTACCTATAAACGTTTTACTATCGAAGAGCAAAATAAACGAAAAAGTGACTTCGTTAATAACTCGTAAATCTTGTTCCAGTGTTCGTGCCATTAAAAATCTGTCGAAGCAACGTAATGGCGTCGGGATGCAGCTAGCAATTACTGTCACTCACTCGAATGCACCAGTCTCAGCGAAATTCGATATATCTATTCCATCGAATTAGCTTTTTAAGCAAGTCCCTTTCGACATTGTTAGAGATGCTTCGAGGAATTTCTTTTTACACTTGATTTGTTTTGAAGTACGTACGCATCAATAGGGGTTCGCTTTTTAATTTGCGATTGAATGACGACATCATTATTTTTTTATTTGTGCTTTGTACCTGTATTGTTATCTTTGTGTTCAGGGGAAAATCATTAAGTGATAAGTGCTTTTTCTTTTGTGATGGCTTGATTGATCGTTCAACGCCTACGTATTTAACCTTCATACGGTCTTTAAAGTTACTAACATAAACGGACTTCGGGTCTTATTTGACCAAGTACTATATTTTCAGAAGTAGTGTGTAATATTTAATTAATTATTATTAGTGTAGTTTGTATTTTAATCACTACATAGTATAAAACAAAGTCGCTTTTTCTGTCCCTATGTCCCTTTGTATGCTTAAATCTTTAAAACTACGCAACGGATTTTGATGCGGTTTTTTTTTAAATAGATAGAGTGATTCAAGAGGAAGGTTTATATGCATTTAGTATCAGCATTGCACCTGTGCGAAGCCGGGGCTGGCTAGTACTTTAATAATTAAATTTATACTAACATTATAAAGAGAAAAGATTTTTATTTTTGTATGTAGGTAACAATAATATACTTAAGAGTACTGGACCGATATGAAAAATTCGTTCACCGTTGGGAAGCTACACTATCCCCGGGTGACATAGGCTACTTTTTATCTCTGTATTCCCACGGGAACGGGAACTACGCGGGTGAAACCGTGTGACGTCCGCTAGTAAACTATATAATTTTAATGAAAAGAACTACTGAATTTTATATGAATTATTAGAATTAATTACAATTCCGAACATTTTGTGCCACTATTGTCTATTTAAAACTTCTACCTTTAAATTAGTTAAGGAGGGGGAACAAATTATTCCACGTTTGAAATTTTTACTTCTGTAATTCTAGAGGATGCATACCGTGTAAATCCTGCCATCAAGTTGATAATATTTTCCCTCGAAGGTCTTCCGTGACTGTTTTCAAATGGTTTTTTTTTTGTATAAGTTATTTGGTAATTTTTTGACGTCATTATTTCGGTGGGAATAAGTGCAATTTCACCCTCACCAGAACAACAGCCCTATAAATCAGCTTTATCAACATGATTTTCTACTTCAGAACTGAAATCCTACTCATCAGACATGTCTTCCAAAAATAATTCAATCTCTCTATCTCTCATATTCAAATAGGAAAAAACTAGACCTATCTTCAAACTAACACAATGACATGTTCTGTTTACTGAATATTTACTATTGTAAGACTATAAGACGGCTTTGACAAGAAGAATACAGTCATACAATAAGAAGTGGGTCCTTGATAAAAAATAAAATAATAAATGACCTTCGTTTAATTTATGTACAGGTATGGTCAAATTTGACCCGAGGACCTTAAACGTAGAAAAAAGTTGTAGGTCGAAAAATTAAAAATATTTTAATAAAATTTTATTCTTAATATATTAAGGTCAAAACTTTGATAAAAGTCATGAAATATCAAATCTCAAAATAAATTAGTTATCGAGTAAACTTTGTTTCATTCCTCAAATGGGTCAAAATTGACCCGAAGACCGTATGAAGGTTAACATTTTTGTGTTGTTAAGATATTGTGAAATTTTCAGTTGAAAAAATTAAGAATTTACTGATCCTTGTAGTTAGTAATATTTATTCGATAACAAGGTATATAAAGCTAGATCTACATCATGCTCATTTCATGTTTGCCTCATTGGTCGATTAGTCGCATGACTGCTGAGCCTGAGTTCGATTACCGGGTTGGAAAATGTTAATGGGTTATCCAACAGTTTTTTTTAGTACCAGCTGCGGACTCTGGATTTGCACACGCTTGATGGCAATAGGCTCATCCCCTATAATATTGGACTCAAACATAACTGGCGTGTGGTGAGTGTAGAATTAACTACATCTCTGCCCAACTCTTCTGGGGTTACAGTCACTATGTTCATATATTATTATAAGCATGATATCACCTATATATCTATAGATTTCCCCGTTGAGCCATAATTTCCTGTAAATGCGAACATAAAACTATCAAAGTAAAAGCCCCACAGACGGCAACTCGACCAGCCTATCTTGGGAACTAAAAAATATTTACGAACACAATCGTCGATGGTACTGTTCGAAACACAGATATAGATAGCCCTAGATAACGCAAGTATCACGATCTGTATGAAAACCAAGCGTGCCTTTTTTTGACTACCTATTATGACGTCACCAGCACTATAAATCGGAAAATCAAATCGATTCAAAGACGCCGCCGCGTACGGCGCCACCTTTGCCCCAACCCCTGCCTTTTGAACCAGCGCCGATGTCCGACTAGCGCTATACACCGATGCAAAGTTAACACGAAAGTGGTCACTTACGATTTTTGTACGTAAGTTAGGCAGCACGCGAAGTAGTTGCTCTTGCGTTATCTAGGTCTATCTATATCTGTGCTTCGAAACGTTTCCCGTAACCATTATCTCTCCACTAACTAGTTATAATAATTGCATATTTACCAACTTTATTGGCCACAGTTGGTCTCCGATAACGTAGGTACATAAAGCTGAATGGGTTATACCATTTACATAAACGATTGGGAATACAGCATGATTGAACTCGTTTCGTGTGTTTATTCTATATTTTTTCCTGATGGCTTTCTGAAGTACAGATGCTAGCATATAACGCTTCTCGAAACTGTCCTTTCTTAATCAATTTTGAACCTAATGGTTTAGCGTTAAAGTACATAAATTGACAAAACATTTAGAGATTGTACTCTGATGTGCTACCTAACTGGGGGTCTAAAAGGATCACTTTAGCAGATTAACATATTATATGAATTGCGTTAAAATGGACAATTCAAGTAACTGCGTCTGTGACCATTTTACGATTTTTTACGTAATTCATATTATTTTCCTATTATGATTTGCTAAAGTTGCTATTTTAGACCCCATATAGGTACATTCTGAAATGGACTTGTGATAATTTTTAGGTCACGTTTGAGTTACGTGTTTGTGTCTTCTGCGTCAAGACTCTTCCAAACTTCCGTCAACTGTCAATCGATTGTCAACATTGACAGTCGGACATGACAGTTGCTACAGATTGAGAAGAGCTGTCATTTGTCAACTTCACTATTCTGCGGTTTTATTTGATTGGTTACAAAAAGGTTCATTTAACCAACCAGGGATCTTCTGGGTACGCTCGTTCTATCATAGACCGCATTCATCGCTTTCCATCAGACCTGATCGAGGTTAAGAGCAAGCCCATTTTCTAATTAGACAGTTAGATTTAGAAATTTAATGTAACGAATATATTATTTATGTAATAAAAATGTAAATGGAACGTAGGAGCCTGGAACTCACGACACAGGGAATACTAGTGTGAATTTAATTTAATTTCTTTAACAATAAATTATTTTTATTCTTATAAAATTAAAAGAAAACCCAACAAATAAAACGAGATAGAACCAATCAACCAAAAAGTCCGGTCTCCAGACATCTCGTAAATAAAAACGAAACAATACAAAAAACTGTAAAGAGACCAACCGCTACGGAACAATATTTTACTTCTGATTAAATTCGCACCAACTTCACAGCTTGGAAAAAAAGAGGATCAGCTGTTCATAAAAAAGTGTAGCCTTATTGGAAAAAACGAACAATAAATCAATCTAAAAAGTATATACTCATTTGTTTCTCGGCTATTGAATTTTCGCGAGCCAAACTGTATTGTTACAGGCTGTATTGTGGGGTAAAAGTTTGAGGGCCCTATTTTTTATTGTTTTTCGAACCTCGTTAAAACTATCCATGGATGAATGAAGTTTTTTGAACGAGGTTTTAGTTTTTGAGAGACTGATGTAAAATAGTAGGTCGCGGTCGGCTGGTTGTGCCGAAATATTGTTAGTGCAAACAAAAGGGGTTGTTTTTCGTTATCATTAAGCAGTTATTTCTAATAAAAGATGTTTGCTTTGATCCTGTTAAAACTATGATAAATGTATGGGTTACAAATCATGTTTCATTGCATCGCATGAATCAAGGGTGAGTTGTTGTTTTGAACAGAGAAATGTTGCATATAATTCAAATGTGTCCCTTACTTCAATTATAGTGTCTGTAAAGTGTTCTGCCTATTGTTAATAACTTGCGTGAGGGAAAACTTCATTTGTGACGCCACATTATTGCCTCAAAATGTGCCAACTTTTTAGTACTGTAGATTCTAGAAAGCCCTCAAAAAGAGGCTGCTGCTACCACTAAATGATCTCATTACATGGTAGTTTAAGATATAACACTAAAACAGAAATAAACATATTATACCAGTTAATGATAGCCCAGTACAAATTGACGCAAAAAAAAGGTTAAAGTCACACAGCAAGTTGTAGTTCTGAATATTTTGATATGAGTATACCATTTTTGAAGGGCCATAGAGGGTCCCTAAACAGTTTAAAGAGCTGTGTTTGGACTTAAATTGTTGCAAATTTAGTTAATTTTATACAAATACTGAATGTCATTTGTAAAAAATGCGTAGCTTTTGAGTTTTAGAGCAAAAATGTTCCCAAAACTTCGCAGTTTATTGCGTGGTGCGGTAGCGATCACAAGTTTTTTGAAGTTGCATATCTATATATCAAAAACACAAAACTTGGTCATGTTTTGCGATTTTAATGTTAAATTCCACTGGGTTAAAATAAAACTCACACAATATAAGTTACAAGATATTAATAGTAAAACTCACACAATAAAAATAAACAAATTTTCAAAAAAAACCATTGTCTACTATCAAACCGCCTATTTAACTTTCCAATATGGCCGCACGTTTCCGAAAACGGACGTCCTGACTTTTCCAATTCACTATTGCAACTAATTAAAACTTTAGTTTAATCCGAGATTCCCATTATACTTTCAGAAATGGCGACGGGTTAACCTAGAACTGCCGGGAGGGTGATCTCGTTGGGTACTTTTACACCGTAATGTAATATTGTGGGTTAAAGTGGAACGGCGCAGGCCTGGGTTATGGGCCTTGGAGTTGACCATCCTAAGGTTACGGGTTAAGGGTAGGGATTTGTTTGATGCCTACTTTCTGCTAGAATATATTCTGAAAGATTAGCTGATAAACGTCACACACATAGATACCATAGGTAGAAAAGATGTAGGACTAAAATACTAAATACCTGACTAGAATATCCTCAAATCTTAACCTGATCTAACAATATTGTCAAGAAGACTTTGATTGACATTGACAGTTCAACGGTGAACCATGTCTTCTGTAGAAAGTTATATCGTTCAAGGGTTATTATATGTACCGTACGGGACTTAACATAAAGTATCTGTAGGTACCATTTTTTTAAGGATAGGAAATCGCTCTGGTTGAAGTATGAGGGAGTTTCAGACTCTTACTGACTAAATTAAACCCATCCCTCCTCATACCTTTTGCGTTCCAAAACTGCGGTGGCTCTTTCGAACAAATGCAGCAACTGAAAGTATCTGTACTTATCATAGCTTATAATAGCGCTGTCACTCTCCTACTCCCCTCCATTCATCTGACATCGTTCACTCACAGTGGCTATAAAAGCTTTTTTGTTTTGTATAGAATCATTCCTTTTTACTTTTTCCTTCACCTCACATCCACCATCCAATACAGACCCCCGCCATCGCCATGGCGGTCTAAACCCAATCTGCAGTCTGTAATTTCATATTTATTCAATATACATGTAAAACCATCACGGTAGCTTAATTTTCATCGACGGAACAGACCTCATCCTCAACATTTTAGGTCTTCATTATCTCCAAAACCCAAGCAAGACACACTCTGCACCTCTCTTGTATAAACGTAGTTAGTATCTTTACTTTCCCCTTAAATTAAGGTTTGCGAACCATACGATTCTAATCCAGGTAAGTTCATGGTCATTCTCGTCATTACACTACATTTCAGGCTCCCTAATTAGCCACTAGGTAAATCTACTACCTACCACAATTCTTATTAAGTAGGGTCGTGCTAAGAAAGTTGTAGTAAAGGTTGTCTTAATACTGTACTCCTCCTAATACGGTTTTGTCGCCGTCTTTGGGCCGTCCTATTTACGGGCAAATTTTATTGACAAGCTCTGCATTTATGTCCAAGTTTGACGTAAACTGTTTTGAGTAATGCATCATTCTGTCATTAATGTAGAAGTTTCAGTATTGTACTATTTTCCGGTTAGTGGACGAATTTAAGTGTCTGTAGAATCGACATACCTAAAATGGTCAGGGAAAATTATATGTAATTAGAGAGACGTTGGTAACAACGCCTTTTACGATTCAATAGCAATCGGTATCAAAAATCAAAATGTCAAAACTGCCTAAAATTAATTAACCACGTCCAGTAAAAGTATTTCTTTCAACAACCATTTCACCAATATTCTAGGAGCACTATATTCGCAATCACTTCGGTGTATAAGGCTCACTGAACCCTACATAGCAGAACGAAAACAGCAGGACTTAAATGGTTTTCTCTTTGTCGAGCCAATTTAGTAATGTGCTTATTTTCACCAGTTGACGGCTGATGGTAGATTCAGTTTCTCAGAGCACCTAGACCATAGTAGTTATGGGATTCAAAAGTGGCTTTAATGAGTTTAAACTAAAGTAACCGAGGCAGGCCTTTGTTTTTTGAAACTGGTCTTTATTTCACTGTGGTAGAGATGAATATTGAAGTGACGGGTTTGATCAAAACTTTTGAAATGTTTTCTTAGTTACTAGGACGGTTTTCTGTGAACATGGTGGCAAGAAGAGAAATGAGAATGTTTTTTGTGAGATGTGGAACTAATATTGGATCGAGTGAAAGGTATGCTTGGAGTAATAACTATTAAGTTAAAAAAATTGGGAATTAAGAGACCAAATTTTAATTTCCCTTTGCATAAATTCGGGAATAAAAATATAGAACTAACACACACGCATAAAATATATTTCAACGAAGGGTTTGGCAGACATTTCGACAGTTATGTTTTGTTTTAAGGCAAGCCTCTTGCAACCTATTACAAGAGAGACAACACGATGGAAATCGAAGAACAATACTCCAATACTGCTTGCGACCGTTAGACTGTTGAGGCGATCAACACATATTATACTTAAAACAAAGTCGCTTCCCGCTGTGCCTATGTATGCTTAGATCTTTAAAACTACGTAACGGATTTTGATGCGGGTTTTTTAATAGATAGAGTGATTGAAGAGGAAGGTTTTAGTATATTTTTTGTGCCCGTGCGAAGCCGGGGCGGGTCACTAGTTAATCCTAAAATCATGTGCCAAGTGGCATCAAGGACTTATTTAAAAGTTGTCAAACTGACGCATAAAATTCTTTCCATTTTAGATCTCAAACTGCATAATTATCATAACCAAATACAAATAGAAAAAAAACACGTTCGCTATCCTCGTTCGAAATTCAAAAGTGGTGCGCCAGTAGCTAAAGTTCAGTTGTTATGAACGTACGTGACCCCCCATACTTTGTGGTTGATGTCCATAATAACCGGGTAAACGGTAGTACGCTACCGGTAAATTTTTCAGTAACATCATGTAGCCTCCAAAAGAGGAACAAATACGTGTGTTAACTGTTTTTTCACTTCTCTCGCTCTAAAATTCGTCTTTAAGTCGTGCGTAGGCGACATAAAATCGCGTTTTATGCTCTAGAGCATAAAGTAAAATCTTCGTCGAAGACCAAGGTAATCGGCACAGGTAATCGGCCCAACAGCCACAGGAACAACTTCAACTTCATAAAATAACCTCTTTATTTTAATTCGTTTCGTTAGTATTCTAAGAACAAGGGATTACTACTTTTCATTACAATGAAACTTGATGGGAATAGGCTTCCCCAATTACCTAAATCGCTTGATGGCAAAAGGCTTGCTCCTAATTACATCATTTGATGGGAATAGGCTTACTCTTAATTACATCATTTGATGGCAATAGGCTTGCTCTCAATTCCCTAAATTAGTGGATGGCAATAGGCTTGCTCCTAGTTACATCGGTTGATGGCAATAGGCTTGCTCTTAATAAGATATGTTGATGGCAATAGGCTTTTCCTAATTACATCGGTTGATGGCAATAGGCTTGTCCCTAATTACATCAGTTAATGGCAATAGGCTTGCTCCTAATTACATTGGTTGTGATGGCAATAGGCTTGGTCCCAATAACATCTGTCAGTTGATGGCAATAGTCTAGCTCCTAATTACATTGGTTGATGGCAATAGGCTTGCTCCTAATTACATTGGTTGATGGCAATAGGCTTGCTCTTAATTACATTTTTTGATGGCAATAGGCTTGCTCAAAATGTTTTGACAACTGAGCAGTATGAGTCACGAAATAATATAAGTCAGGTGTTGAGTCAAGTTTCCTACTGAAAAAGAAAAGTTAATTGGCGGGAACCTTAATTATTTTTACAATATTTACAAGTTGTTGTTTCATTTCCTCGCAATCGAAGTGAAAAGTAGAGTGTAAAACTCGTCCATAAAACCCATTTTGCTCTCTACTTTATATCGCAAGCTCGCATCGGATGGATAAACGTCTCGCGCAAAATGGTGCGTTTTATGCACTTGGTGTACAATCTACTATTGCAAAGATTTACTTTTGCATGGGAAATCAGTTTTGTGATATTTGTGACCCACGACGATGATGACGGGACTTTTGTCAATGGACACGCGCTAGTGTCAGTTGTTTTTTATTTGACTTTTAAAAAGGAGGTGGCTATTATATTCCACCTTTCTTAAGATGTTCTCACCGATGTCTGAGTGATTACTGTAGGTTTACTTTTATTTGGTGAAAATACTACACTGCGCTCCAAAACGCAATTGTTGACGTGGCTCAAAAGGCTGCCATACATAAATGGGACTGGGCAGGACACGTCTGTCGCATGCTGAACGAGTTGTTGGCCCGTACAGCTCAGGATTGGTGCCCTGAAACAGTGACACGGGGTCGCGGCAGACCACGAAGGAGATGGAGGGACGAACTGGATGTCTTCCTTGAGAATTGGAGAGACGTTGCACAGAATCGTGACCGTTGTAAGGAATCGAGGGTGGCCTTTGCTCAGCAGTAGGACAATAATTAGGCTAGCTATAAATAAATAAATCCCCCCTAGGCCGTTGCGGTGGTTTAGAAACTCTAACACTAGGGTGTGTAGGGTCGCCAGACCTTATTGTTACCCTCACGATAAGAAGAATAAATAAATAAATGGTAGAAAAAACTCGATTTTTTTTTATTGAGTTCTCATAACAATCATGTTCCCTTTATTAATCAAACCGCTATCAGGGGTGTATAATGTACCAAAAGGATTGTTATCCACAGTTTAATTTAAAATTACGCGCTTTTCCAACAGACAACTATGTTTTTTGGGTTCCTCGGTCAATTCGTTTGAATTGAGGTCGCCATTTTACCTTCGCTGAAATACAAAACGCCTACTAACTCCACAGAAAGGTCTACATTTACAACTCCAAAAAAACCTAGACATTTCTCCAGACAGTAATCATTATTCAAAGCATCCTCCGGTATGTACGAGGCACCGTGACACGTCAGTATCTGTCCATCTGTCCCTCTAGACGGATGGATGGCCGTGTCTCACTCCAATCGATTCGCATTTACAGCAAGCACTTGTATTTTGGATGCATGCTTCTGAATGAAATTGACTTTGGCATCGCATCAAACAAAATATAACACAAAATCAACGCTGAAAAGTTTCAAAATCGATTTCCTACTAAAGATTTTTCTAGGGAAAAAAAATTTGGTCTATGGATCTAAAAGAACTGTTTTCCTTCATACTAATAAATCAAAAAAGGGTTTTAGTTAAAAGAATGCACAGTATTTTACGATGTTGAAAGCTTTTCTCTCAATCCGTACCATTGTTTTAGAAATGTTTGTTTACTTTTACCCTTCCATGCAAATTGACGAAATGTTTTAAAGTAATATGGTATGGTAAATGTTTTTATTTCTATTTTGGAAAAATGGAATAAGTGGTTGCGTGGTCGTACTCTCCTATTTTGGTTTGAAGGGAAATAGTATGTTGACTATTAGTTGTTCTTTTTTCATTCATATACCTAATTATTTTTTTGAATGGGTTTATTAGTATATTGTCCCACAGCTGGGAAAATGCCTATACAGAGGCTCTATTTCATCCACGCGCTCTTTTCATGACTCGAACCAGCATTCGCGGTACCTTTAGGTTGTCTCGCCACCGTTCCTTTTCTCGTCCATCTTCCTGCGACCGTTGTGTGGATACTTTCTCCCAGCAGTCATCGTGCTTAAGTTTACACAAAGGATTCGATAGGCATGCGAAGATTAAATACAGACCTCTTTGTGAACTACTACAACTAGTTAGGTACGTATCTCAGGCATCGGTCGGCAGCGTTACCAGTTCGATAGGTAAGGGTAATCGCAGGCAAGTAAGACATTCCAGCTTTGTGTCAGAGTAGATTCAACCTGCCCACAATGGCATTGCAGATATCTCTAAGGAGGTAATGACCTCAATCAGGTGCCCACTTGCTAGCTTAGTCGAAAGTGACCAAAACATTTAAATAGGATGTTATGTCCAGAGTCACTAGCTACGTGAATTCTAAACCAATGTTACTGAAAGTGAGAAAGTCAATTTATTGGCGGCAATTTAGATTGCCATCGACACGCTAAGAAGAAGATACCATAATAAAACTGCTAACATACATTTTTAATTAATGAAAACGAGCATCAACATATATTTTCTTAAAACCTATCTTTAACAATACTTTTCTTTTAAAACCCTTTTCAATATCTTTCCAGAAGGGTTCTTTGGTAATGCATCTAGAAACACGACGTCTTTGACTCTCTTGTACACTGCAACTCTTTCGGTTACAAAGGAGATTACACCGTTTGCGTCTAAATTACGTCCTTCTTTTAAAACTATGAATGCTTTGGGGACTTCTCCCATTCTTGCATCAGGAACACCGAGGACGGCTGCGTCTAAGATATCTGGATGCTCTTTCAGTACGTTTTCTAATTCAGCTGGAGGCACTTGATAGCCTTTTACCTGGAATTAAATAATATTTCAGTCAGTGAATAATATTCCAATCATCGAAAGATAGAACACGAAGAACTAAGGTCACGAAAATCTATTTTAAATTGAGCTAAAAAAAACTAAATATCACGGTTAAGAAAACAGTAACAGATTTTATTTTCTTTCACATGAAAAAGGTAGATTCAAAGATAGATAGATACTCATCATTTCCCTGCCCTTGCCTCATGTTTTCAATCGCAACAGGTTTTCTTCTCCACTCTGCTCTGTCAACTACCACGCTATCATCTACTCCTTTTTTACGATCATAGCACGATAGACACTATCTACCAAATAAATTGTTAAATTCAACAGTCAATTTCTTAACAACCACAACCACGTCTTAGTAAATACCTTAATCAGCTCTTTGAGCCGGTCGCATATGGTAACGATTCCATCTTCGTCGATGCTGGCAAGATCACCAGTTCTGAACCAACCATCTTCAGAAATAGCTGCCTTTGTCGCTTCTGGATTATTTCTGTAGCCTTTCATCACTTGAGGTCCTCGGATTAATAGTTCACCTAACTGAAAGTGCAAGGGTTGAGGTAATTTTTTTTGTCCCATTCTTAGTTTGGAAAATGTTTTTTTTGGGATCGTAGTCAGTTCATTATCGAAAGACATATTACATTGTTATCCCTTAAACTATTAATAATGCAAAGATTAATTTAGGATTTGGAATGGTAGGTACAATAAAAACAACATTTTTGCGAAAAATAAAACCAAATTCAAGAACACAGAATATAAAAAATAAAGTGATCATCTACAGCCGGTGACTTTTGTTTCTATGATTTATATTTTTTGCGAGCTTTTGAAATTGGACTAAATAAAACTAGATAATTTGATAACCTCCTGCCAAATCTGGTAGTCGTAGTTTAATAAACTATTTACTTAGCACGTTATCATCATTCTCTTCCCTTTTGTCTTTTTTCGTGTGGGTGGAAAATCAGACTTCTACTGACTAAAAACCACCCTTGTTTCTTCTTCGCCCTTGTGCCGAGGCTGCGGTATCTCTTTCGACATCCCGCAGCCCCGAGAGGGATCATTCTTTTACCCTTATCCCAATATCGGTTGGGGTATTAATATAAAACAATGATATTTATAATGACGATACGAAAAATTTGCTCACCTCATTAGGTCCTAATGGCTTTAAATCTTTGTCAACAATTCTCAATTCAGTGTTTGACACAGCATACCCAGCTTTGGAGTAGTCAGCAGAGCCTGGTAGCATGGCGGTTACGAGTGGCGACACTTCTGTTAAACCGTAGATTTGTAGAAAATCCAGGTTGTGCTGTAATTTGAAAGAATTTTGTAAGAAAAGTTGGAAGGATTCACAGGGTTTAAGTCAAGGCAAGGAAAGGCCAATACCTCTCCTTCTATCGCATGGTGCTTGAAACCTGACCGGTAAAATGTGAGTATACTATTAAGTATACAATTACACTCCTGTCAAACTCTATAGAGATTACAAGCGCGATGTTATGGTATTTCTGGTAAACTATAAGAAAACATTAACCCGGTAATCAGCTGTAAGGAAAATACGAAGCTTCCCTTGCCACTGTAATTTAATCGACTCTGTATACCTTTTCGATCGCCGCGTGGGTGTTGAAGTACCCGATTATTTAAGACCAAAATAATCCTGAAAATAACTTTAGCTTCACTACCCACTTAAGGATATCCATCACAAGTACGTAACAACTTATCTTCAAATTACAATAAAAAATAAATAGGCCATTCAGTACAAAATAAAACTCAATCTAGAAAAACACTTTGAAGGATATTAATGTTACTAAGTTTTCGACTAATTTTATTATGCAAAGCAAGTTTGGATTATTTTTGTTCTGTTCATTTATCTTCGCAAGAATAGCTCCGTTAGGATTTCATCAGTTTTTTTAGGGATTTTGCTTTAGGTATTTATATTTATGGAAGTTTTGTATTACAAAGCTGTTTATTTTACGGATCAGTTGGTTTATAAAAGTCAAAGAATCCATTCGCTTTTTTAGCAAAAAAAATTTTCTGTGCTATAAGATTTTTTTAGGGACAAGTCCCCTATCTGTTTCACACCTAGCGGCCCTGGCTACTAGAAACACCAAGGCAATGTAGCGAAACACACACACTTCTAACAAAACCATTCAAAATATTAAGTGAAACAACACAACATTACGCCTGTAATTTCCAAGGGGTTATGCCAGTACCTACCTAAAATAGTACACCCACATTTTACCTGTTGTGTCTACGTCCCATGTAATAGAGGTGAGTTTATTTCAATCAACCGGGCAGATATCATAGACTCCGTGGCTGCTACTGATAAACTTCTGTCGTCTGGGTCGCGATTGCGATGGTTAGCCATCGCAATCGCGACCTTGCGAAATTGCCTCGATGGCTTAGGCCATCGAGGCAATTTAGTTTATATTAGGTAAGTGAAACAACCATGTAAGATCGAGTATTATATTGTCATTTGCCTATAGATTTTTCAGCTATTTTGTGGTCTACTTCCAACTTTACCAATCCATCATACGAGTAGTTTACATGGAGCAACTGCCTTTTAATTTCCGTGAACCACAGAATGCTTAACATCCACGAAACAATACATTATTAGATTCCACAATGTAATAGGATCTCAGGTTTCCCAAGAATTCACGATTAAAAATATTACCTTACCTTAACTTTTTCTAGTACTTTTATAACATCATTTCTTGGTAACGGAGCAGCCCCTGAAGTAATAGTTTTTATTGACGCCAGATGTTCCTCTTTTATGCCAGAATGTGAACCAAGGAATAATACTGAAAATTAATTTCACATAGATGTATAGTCTTATTAAATCCTAAATGTTCCTCTCTTTTGTGCCTAGCTAAGATTAATCAAAACAAAAAAAAAAAAATTGTCTGTGATATTCTTAATGAATAACTTCCGTCTGGACCCTACTGTTACATCTTTTCTTTAGGTACTAGGTAGTTCAATGTGTCGGGATCTTTCCTGGTTAGTTTATGTCACATTCCAAAATACTACAATGACATTTCAGACTTAGGAATCGAACCAAAGAATATTGACTTAGTCATCATCATCTGCCTAGCCTTTTCCCAACTATATTGGGGTTGACTTCCAGTCTAATCGGATGCAGCTGAATACCAGTATTTTACATGAGGCGACTGCCTATCCTACTCCACAAACCAGTTTACACTGAGTAATACGATACCCTTTGGTAAAAGTTGTCAGACTTTCAGGCCACTGACTACCTGTAACGACTGCCAAAGATCTATACATGGCAGCCGGGACCAACAGCTTATCGTGCTTTCCGAGGCATGGAGGAAACTCGTGTTGTCACCCATCCACAGACCAACCTAGGCAAGCGCGGCTTAACCTAAAGATTGACCCGAGTGGCAGTTATTATTAAACCACGAGCTCCTCCACGAGAATATTGACATAGTCAAGGCAGGATTAAAACGGTAACACTCACTTAGAGGAGGGGCAGCACAAAACAGATTTATCCTATAGTTTTTCAATGTGTCAATGAACGAGGTTGGCTGGAACTTGGGCAGCGTAACAACTTTGTATCCCACTGACAGTTTGTGCCACATCACAACTGATTGTCCGTAAATGTGGTAAAACGGTAGTATTCCCAAAGTTACATCTTGGTTGGTTTCTGAAATGAGAATTACATTGATTACCTTTCAACGATAAAAAAATAACGATGTGTTTAGGAATAGCCATAGACAGAGTAAATAAATGGAAAGAAGGAGCCATAGCAAATCAGGCTCATAATAAATAACAACAAAGTTAGGAATGTTAGCTTTTTCCTGCTACTCGATCTTCCCCATAGCCTTAAACTCTTATCTGTGTATAGTTTTCTTTCTCTAAGATGTGACACCAGCGTTTTCTAGGCTTTGTCCATCTTCTGAAGCTCTTCTTCTTTAACCTTTAACCACCCAATGTCAGATTTGGTGGTGCTAGCTGTGTCTTGACTATTCAGTTTCTTCTGACACTTATTGCATGGCATGCCTGGCCCAGAGGGCCTGGTGCATTCTTTAAACATGGCCAGCCCAATCCCACTTAGTGCATGTTTACGTAAAGGCGGGGCGTCGCGTCGCGCGGCGCGTGCTGCCTTTTTAATTCAAACACATGGCGATGTATGAAGAAGTTAACGATTTCAATCGTCGATTTTACGAGAAGCTATTTTCGCACGTTAGTTTAAAATGCAGCGTTTATTGCGGTGTACCCGTCTCTCAGTAAATTAATAAAAAAGCACGAGACGAGCCTTCTGCACGCGCCGTGCGACGCCCCGCGTCTCCGTAAACGAGCCCTTAAGCCTAACTTTTATAGCGTATTGTGATATTGCAAATTCTGCCGTTGAGTTACGGACCTGTACGTTTTATCTGGTCAGAAATACTCAACGTTTTTGCAATCTTGCATCCGATTCAATTGAAGCAACCAGTTATATTGAACATGAATTTCATAAATGAATTCAATAATTGCAGCGCCCTCATGAATAGTTGAGATTTACTAAGAGCAGTTGCCACAGTTATTAAAATTTGAATCACACTTCTGAACGCAACCAGGCCAGACTAGGTGGTATTTAGTAGTCTTTGCAATAGTTTTCCTCTTTAGCACCTATATACGTTTTAGTAGGTTATGTTATAACTATAATAATTAAATTATATTCTTTCATTCCTAATATAAAATTATTGAACTTACTTGTAGTTTCAACGTAATGCCGGGCAGTATCAACATCTTGTTGAATACAGTTGACAACAATATTTCTATGAACCAGCTCCACACCTTTTGGAAGACCAGTCGTACCACTAGAATATGGTAGAAAGGCTACATCTTCAGACCTTCTGGCCACCTCTTTGAGAACACTATGATCAACATTATCAGCTAAAGCAAATTCTTGGAATGATATTGTATTTGGTGGGAGATCACTGCCAGCGTCTTTGACAGTAATTATAGGTAGATTTCTCTTGGCCAGGAATAATGCGTCCTTTAGAATTTGTACCGTTTCTGTTACACCAATCAAAATTTTAGGATTTGATTGTTTTATTTGTCTTTCCACCTCATCTGTAATAAAGTAATTTATTATGATTATAATCTAATTTGTGGGAAGATTAGATTGGAATTTGTTATATCTTGCATTGCCAATGATAATGTGCTCTTACATTACATTTTATGTATGAGCCACGATAACGAGGTTTTATTGAGCTGTTAAACAACAGATAGTAAATATTTTGGTGTAGACGCTGATAAGTTTAAAAATTATGTAATTTTACCGACGAGTCGAACAAGAAAATAAAATGTTCCTGGTTGGAATCGTCTTTCGTTTTCGGATTCAAATGGGTTACGACTTCTTTTTATATCAGTCTACTTTGTCCAACTGCTGGGGTATAGGTAAAAGCCTCCCCCCATGACTTTTGCTTTCTCTTTCCTCCCTTTCCCTGATCAATCCGTTAAGAATGAGTCCAGATCGTCACGCCAGCGTATTTAGGGTCTACCTTGGGTACGACGGCCGTCCTCAGGCACTATGTGTGGCTGATTGTGTGACTGGTGTGACGGAGTGACTGTCTTTGTCCATCTCTATGGCTTTATCTAATAAACGGGTCCCACCCAGTTTCATGTTAGCCTAGCAGATTAACATTGGCGATGCCTGTCTTAGACAGGGTTTCGATTAACCAATATTTTTTTTAAAGAACATCCGGAGAATCAACGGTCTAAATTTACTTACATGGAGTGTAAATAGGGTTGACAGTAGTGACTTGAGCTCCAGCCTCCAAGGCTCCTAAGGCTGCCAAGGCATACTCAGGGCAGTTGGGCATCATAATGCAGACGACATCCCCATCCCTGATCTTCAACTGAGTTCGAAGTTTCGCGGCAAAATTTCTTGAATATTTGTACAACTGATGGTAAGTGTATGATCTGTTTGTCAATGCACAAACCTGAAATTTAAAATTCTTTTGAGGTTTTGTTAAAACAAAAGTGAATGTTGGAAGCAATTTCGAAACATTTTCACTTGGCAGAAATTGTGAATCAGGGTCGTACTGCGTCTTACTGTCCTCCATCCAATGAAGCTGTTGCACTGGAGACTAAGAGCAGTCCCAAATACTGGTTATTTATGTTACCGTCTCACTGCAAAGCCTGCTTCAGTTCTTCGACTTTTTCATGTCTGCCGTCATCAACAAGACGTGCTGTGTCTCGATTTTATCTTAATAAATGAGATAAAAATCGAGACAGTTCACGGGAGAGAAGGAAAAACGTGTTGTACAAGTGAAGGGCAAGAAGATAAGTCAAAATACATACCATTGCAGTTTTATCAGCCCACCGCTCCATATTCTCCCAGATATGTTCAGGTACAGTTCTCCTCGGTATATCCACATCTTTATGAGGTGATTTGACGATGTTGTCCGCTGTCCAAAGACTGCTATGGTTTGTATGAGTTAAAGAAATGCTTCTGCATAATAGTCTTTGAGCGGTTCTTGAAAAGAGGTTTGATGTTGCCATGATTTTGTCTGGAATTAAATATATTTTAAACCTGTGTATCATCAGCATCTATATTTTTTATGGGGTCGGCTTCCAGTCTAACCGAATGCAGCTGAATACCAGTATTTTACATGGAGCGACTGCCTATCTGGGTTCCACAAATCAGTGAGTACTGAGTAATAATTATGATATCCCCTATTAATTTGCTCAAAAACATAAACAAAATTAATTTTCACTTCTCATGCTCTGAAAGTGCTTATTTGTGCAGGATATAGGCTGCACAAAATCGAATTTTGTGCACAAGGGCATTAACGTATCTACTCATAAATGTATCTTTATTAAGGCAAAGAAAATGAGCCATACAGCCAAACACAATAAGAAGTTGACACTAGGGTGTGTGGGGTCGTTAGACCTTACTGCCCACACGATAAGAAGAAGAATAAGAAGTTCATAGATAGAATTTGTTAGTTTATAATATTTACTTTAATTTATTTGCCATACGTGTTTTTTAAGACTTAAAAGATATTAAAATTAAAATTCAAGTACTGTAAATACCGTTAATATGGAAAAACAATTTCCTTCAGTATTCAAAACTGTACAAATTTTACTTTGAATTTTAATTAAAGAAATATGTTATGCTACTGTTTTATTTCCTCGCATTCGAAGTGAAAAGCAGAGTTTATAACTCGTCCAAAAAACCATTTTTATCCTCGACATTACTATCAAAAGTCTTGGATAAAAATGGTTCGTTTTGTGCACTTCTACAATTCTTCACTTTCTACTATTTCTAATGTTCATTCTCTAGTTGTACTCATTATCTTTCTTCTGCCCTTCTCCCAATTTATTTAGGGTCGACGCAGCAAGTCTTCTTCTTCTAAACTTCTAGCCATAATTATCATCCTTCACACAGTCCATCCATCGTTTCTTTGGTCTTCCCCTACTCTAACATTCAATTTCTAGCTGTACACATAACTACTACTTCTCATCTATCTATCTATCTATATAAATAAAAAGAGAAGTCCTGACTGACTGACTGATTGACTGACTCATCAACGCCCAGCCCAAACCTGACCTAGAAAGAGAGAGACGAGAAGAGACCTAGAAAGCTGACATTTTGCACAGAGGTTCCCTATATAATGTAGACAGGGAATAAGGAAGGATTTTTCGAAATTCAACCGTGAGTTAAATAGGGGATGAAAGTTTGTATGGAAAATCGTAATTTTCACGCGGGTGAAGCCGCTGGCAAAAGCTAGTAATATATAAACTAGTAGGATAAGTTTACTTTGTGAATAAAAAAAACTTGACTCTAGTACGTATCCACTTGAATGTCAAGATACCGTAAATTAAGCAATATACCGGATGTTTAATATCTCGTTCACAAAAACAAAAAACCGAAACGTCACAACCTTATTATCACTGTTTTATCTTTATCATAAACCACATAGTATTCTTAAATTCTTTATTATTGTCACATAAAATACTTCACTGGCGGCTGGCCTTTGCAAATGATAGTTGAATAATCACAAAAAAATAAAGAATTTCGCAAAAACTCTCACTGATAACAAATCACACATTCGGAATGTGAATTTTTATATCATCATAAACAAAATTCACTGGTGAATGACCTTTGTTACTGATAAAAATATTTCAAAACTACATTTAATACTAAAAACGTTTATTTTGTATGTATGATCACTGCGAGTAGCAGCGACCAACTGATTCGCTCATATCACTACTATTATGTACACACACGTATACGTTCAGGGTCGACCATTCTTAAAAAAACTCGTTGTGACATTATTATTTATTCTACTAGCTGTTAACACAAAAAATACTACCTGGGGTACAGTCATTTTGCAGTTGTTTTACTTGTGGCAGATACAACATAAAAACAACTTTATTTTAACGTTTACAAGGTCTAATATACATAGTTTTGACAAGCTTATCCGTGGCAAACTAATAGCAATTTTGCAAAGAACTCTGTGAGGAGCTAGTGGCAAAATAATAATAGAGGCACGGGTCGAGAAAAGCTTGGAGCAAAATAATAATACATAACTGTACAAGTAGATCTTCAAGGTTAAGCAGCGCTTGCCTCAGTCGGCCCGAGGATGGGTAGCCGATTATGTGAAGCTATGGTCTCGACTGTCATTTTTGATCTCTGACCGTCTTTACGTCTGCACAGGTAGTCAGTGATCCAAAAATCTGATAACCAGTCTTACAAAGTATATCGTATTACCCAGTATAACGTCGTAGTCGCTCCATGTAAAATACTGGTATTGAACTGCAACCGGTTGAACTGGAAGCCGACCCCAACATGGTTGCGAATAGGCTAGGCCATGACGCAAAATAACACTAGATAATAATTATATCTGTCTCGCCGTAGCAATCACTTATGCCTTTAATGTTTATCTTTTTATGATAAAGTAGATTATGTATTTTTTGATTATTGGGTTATAGGAAAACAGTTCTTTACGAAAAAGAAAATATTTTTGTGGTCAAGCAAAGTTGCCATGTTGTCATTTGACATGTATAATGAGACCTGGCGCTTTCATTACACTTATCAAACTACAAAATGGTAGGCAACATGGCATGGAGGTAGGTGGAGTATTTTCTTGAATTCCAAGAAAGTTAGGTTCACATGGATCATAATGTCCTCTAATTTATACAGTTTTTTTTAGGTTTTGTATTTCAAAACTTTTTTTTTTTATACTTAAGTGTTATCGGTCAGATTATTAATAAAGGAGTGGCCAAACTAGTTTGGACTAACAACTATTCATCATTTCAGCCGAAAGACGTCCACTGCTGGACATAGGCCTCCCCTAAGTGTCATTTTTGCTTAGGGGGGGTTTGCCATAATCGCCACGCTTGGCAGGCGGGTTGGCGATCGCAGTACGGTCGATACAAAAAGCACAGAGAACGCTGCTGCCCATTCTCTGGTACATCCCTTTGTCGCCTCTTACGACACCCACGGGAAGATATGGGATGGTGCTATTCTTTGCGTCCGACACCATACGGAACTAACAACTATTAGGACTATAAATTATACTATGCTAACAGCTCTGGCTATAAACAATGAAAGATACTTTAGCAAGCACTCGTATGAACCTTTTGACCGATATGATAATTATGTTTTTCTTGAGCTTGGTGTTAACTCCTATTATTAAATTAATTTACTTAATAAAATAAACCACCATATCAATAAGAAATAGGACACGTGCTGAGTAACTGACAGTTTGTGAACATTGCTCTAGACACGGAATTTATTATTGTTTTCGGTACCGTATATACGATTGGTCCGAATCGGCTTAACCGCTTGCCAGGGTAGCGAAATTTGTACGAAAGAGTCAACATAGCTCTGGAACGCAAAGGGCATTAGGAGGAATACTGGTTTTAGTCAGTAAGAGTCTGACACTTCTTTCTGCTTCGCCAAGAGCAGTAATATTAATTCAAATTCATGTATGACATCCTAAAACGGTTTAACATATGACGCTAAGAGTTAAAAACATTATTATTTACATTGAAAACGGGATTAAAAATAGTAAATATCCCGTATTTATCATTTTTCCATTCCGTTTTCAATATTAATAATAGTGATTAGTGACCATGTCAGTTTAAAAACTTCGTTAAAAACATTTTCCTAAAATCCCACAATTCCTATAAATTAGAAGTCTGAACTAACTCTTTTCATATTACTTACCGGCTAACAAGAAGAACTGAATCACTCCAAGAATTAGTTCTACTTCGATATTTAAAGTCCACTAACAGCACTCGAACTTCTAGGTAAGTACGTAGTTTCCTAACTCTGAAAGTATGACTCGCTTACATTTGTGCGCTAGTGACATAAGAATGGTTTCGTAAAGATGGTGGTAAGGGGCAAGATGTCTATGGAGGCCGGTGTGCTTTGTAACACAGTAAATATTTGAGTTTGAGTTTAGATTCTAATAGTCCAGCAAGACTGAAACAGATACAAGTTCAGGATAAAATCTATTCCATCTATAGGTATACAAGGAGCTTATTGCAAGTCACTTTTCTGTTAACTGTAAACTTTACTCGTGTGTAAATAGACCTTTTGGCAAAATTAGTTAAAGGCCAAGAGGATTTTAAGAAAAAAACTTTCAACGCTCGTACCTTCTGTGTATGAGATGGAATATTTGCCCCGTAGTGGAATAATAATAGGCTGGTATTAATAATATGACCTTCTAATGTAATCATAGCGTATGTTTCTTCAATTAAATAACGCAAATCATCTAATGCTAGAGAAAAATATCACAGGACGAGTTTGTTTACCAAAAAGGACATGTACACGTAAAACATGGGTCCATATTGGCTCACCTAAAGTTCTTTATCCGAAATTGTTCTTCCTAACGATTTGTAATCCGAATGATCACTCTTCCTAAAATTTTTCATCCTAAAGTTTTCATTCATACTATTTGTAGTCCTACCGACGATGTTCATAACACTCATGTTTCCGAAAATTGGAATTCATAATATCATTAGTGTAAATATATTTAAACTCCTACTGTTTTTTATCCTAACGCTTTTATTCCGAAACATAATTACCATAATATTTTCACTTATACAACTGTTTAGAATGATTAAAGGTCGTTTCACTGATTTTTGTCTTGAAATAAAATAAATGAATGAAATTCAGGTCAAAGTGTCGTCTTGGGGGCACTATGAAAAAAATACTTAGAAAAATTTCGCGACCAATTTCGAGGTAGCGCTCGCCGGCCGCTGCCGCGGCACCGCTCGCTTCGCTCGCTCGGCTCGCGCGTAGTTGGTCACAGTTCTAACCTAACCTAACCTATGGATATCTTTGCATAGTATATAAGGTTCCATTAAAATAGGTGAACAAATTTTAACACAGCGTTTAGTAAGCCTAACTAAAGACATCTAAACAAAAAAAAACACTATATATAAAGTGATTTTATTTTGACTTAAAATAATAAATTGCCGGCACTCTAGAACAAACTCATCCTATAAAAGTAGGTATTTTATTTCTTATTCTTATATTTTTTTTTGCTATTGTCCTTATTTTAGCGGTCTGAATGATTTCTAAAATTTTGTCCACCTATTTTAATGGGACCTTTTATAATACTGATTATTATGAATAAAAAGTAATATAAACAAAAAAAAAAGATATGACTTTGAATAATAGTGTAAAAGATGGTTATGTTGAGAAAATATAGGAAAACAAATAATAGTGTAATAGATGTTTATTGCTACAGACATTTGATTATGAAGTCGAATGCTTCGGAATTAAAACATTAGAGACAGAGAAGTTAGGAATTGCGATTGTTAGGATGAAAAATGTTAGGAAGAACATTTTCGGATTTCCAATTATCGGAGTTGAAATTTTAGGTGAACTTTGGCGCACCCGTAAAACATACTATACCACACCGAGGTGCACCTTAAGTCTATTAACAAACGGCTCTAGTCTATCATCAAGTGATTACTACGCTCGGACAGGGCATTGTATCAAAGGCAATTGACAATAACAATGCGTCTCCCAGCCATAACTAAACTGAGGAAGGGCAATTTCTCGCAAACATATAGGACGAAACAATACTGGTTTGGTCAATTATGTTGCCAAAATGTTGGACCCTTGTGCAAAGTCAGTTTAGTCTCATGGTAAGGCAAAGACGTGTACTTTTTCCACACATTTCTGAGCAAGTCTTTTCTTTTAATCATTCTGATATCGGTCGTAAACTTGGGCCCAAAACCGTTAAAAATGTCGATGCATTGGTATTTTACTTATAAAGACGAGTTAAGACCAAACGTGCAATTGTAGATCATTCTGGCCACAACAGGACACGCAGGACATAACAACCAGTGTCTCATCGTTTGTGGGGCAACACTACAAATATCACTCCAGGACAGACCCATCTCTACATGATTGTACAGGTTATCCTTGCTTTGGCAAACATGGTCCGGAGTCTATTTAAGAAGTTCCAGGTCAGCCATGGAAATTAGTGTCCAGGTGGGAGATTTTCTATAAGTGGATTAAAGGGTTGGCACAATTAATTAAACTTAATGTTAATTTTTGTGAGGTAGCGCCTCGTGATCTTCTAACTTCACTGTTTCTACATTAAACTTCGATAACGTGAATCTATTTAGAGCACAGCTGACTGCTCCGATTATGACAGCGACTAAAGTCTGTACGGTACATTAAACAATCGGCTCTCGCGATTCCGCCTGAGAAATGTAACTTAAAATGGCGAATAGCTCTTAACATTGTTTTGAAGTCCTTGGTTATTCTAAATAGGCTTGTCGCGTAATTTACCGTTAAACTTTGAATTTTGTGTCATTATTCAATTAGGAAAGGATATGAAAGTGAGCGGTAGCTTATCATCTGCTTAGCAAGCAAGGAAAACCCTAAGGTTTTCCTTGCTATGATGAAGGAAGTCGGCTTACACTCCAACCAGATGCAGGTGAATACCAGTATTTTACATGGAGCGACTGCCTATCTAACTTCCACAATCCAATTAGTAACATGACCGATTTCCAATAAACAAACAAAAAGTCCTAAAATCTTTTAGACCGCTACATGACCGATAGACTGACGATCTAATTAAGATAGATGGGACTGAGAGTGATATGGGGCTGTAACATAATTCCGGCTGTAGACTGCGATTGACTGATGTCATCATCATCACCATTTCAGCCAAAAGATGTCCACTGCTGGAACTCCCCTAAATATCGCCGCAATGGCTGGTTCCGTGCGTCTCGAATCCAGCGAATCCCCGCAACCCTCATCAGGTCATTGGTCCACCTAATGGGAGGTCTTTCAACCATTGATATGTATTGAAGAGAAATTGAAGATTGAGCTAACTCGTTTAATAGTTTAATGTAATCTTCGAGTCATTAAAGGTAACAACTCACGAAAAGGTTTATTTGCAATCGACTTTTCAAGTCAGAAAACGCATGAACGTAACTTTTAGAAAATCTAAATGTTAGTTTATAAAATCACTGTACCAGTTCAAAGCAATCTAACTCTCCCAAAAGTAAACAGGACACAACCCAAGAAATTAAAAACACAGAAAAATAAATAAACAACATTTTATTAAGTAGCCTAAGAAAATATAAATAACAGTGTAGAAAATATAACTAGAGAACGTTCATCGCTTAGATTACGAGCACCGTTGTCAGGCGGGGAAGGAATAAAAGAAAAAAATAAGAATATTTGCATAAACTTTCGTAGCGAACCTATTAAACTACGAGGCTTATTTGTGACTTATAATAAACTTCTTCAAGGTATTTACTTTTGTATAATAACCGGCTTGTACGCTTTTACTTTCCGGCGGATGGTTTGTTTATATATTGAAACATCTTGTAAACGAATTTTCAACATAATTTTATCATACCACTGTTAGCAAAAAAAGCTTGGAATATAAAATAAACCTCTATAAATTGAATAATTTGGTTCCCGTTCTTTTAATTTTCACAGTAAGTGTATGTGCTTGCAATGTACAGATGTAAGCAAATCAAGTTACCACAATCTGTCAAATTGTTTTAGTAGATTTTTATCATTATCACTTTAGCATAGGGTTCAAGGTTGATTGGGAAAATTTTACAGATGGGGTACAAGGTTGATGGGTAGCTTAATGTGATGGCGTCTGTATAGAGTAGGTCGACGTTCCAGTATTTCATAACCGCTGCTCTCAAAAACGGTAAAGGATGACATGCCAGTTTCCTCACGATGTTTTCGTGACAAAACTGTTAAAAAATTCGAAGACTTGTGACATCTACTAATCTGCAGTGGGCCCGCGTGGTAGATTATAGCCCATTCCTTATCAAAAAGGCCTGTGTCCCAGCGGTGGAGACATTAATAGGCTGATAATGAAGCTGGTTAATCATAAAATATTTAAAATCAGCGTTTGTCAATCGATTAAAGAAGGTCACTTTATCTGGGCCCTCAGGTTTGTGTGCCTACTTTTCTCTCGGAAAAATAAACTGACTTCATCAAGATGGTATAAGGAAAAAAAACGAAGTATCTGGAGGCATATTGCGTAAATCTTGCAATTTTTTCACCCCATTGGGCTCCCTTCATTATCATCGTACTTAATAATTCGCTTCCCCGGACCTATTGTTAAGGAGCATTTACATAGTACTGAAAATAGCAGACTTTATTTTCTCGGGTGGGAAATCATTGGATGTCC
The DNA here is from genome assembly GCA_949775195.1 of Diarsia dahlii. Lineage (NCBI taxonomy): Eukaryota > Metazoa > Arthropoda > Insecta > Lepidoptera > Noctuidae > Diarsia > Diarsia dahlii. Next base: position 16,933,281 of record OX459205.1, read on the forward strand.
CGCTTTGGGCAGAGTGGAAGGGAGTTTCATACTTGTACTGACACACCCATGTTCCTTCTTAGCCCTTTGTATTCGAGGACCTCAGCATCTCTTCTGAACAGTTCCCCTGTGACGAAAAAAACCCTGTTTGTTCTACCATGTCGTGAATATTCTTTTATCGGCAATAATATTCGTGAATGATAAAATCTGCATCGCGTTTTTATATTCTTTAATTTAAAGTTATGGCAAGTTATGCATGGGCAGACGAAATTGTTGCCATTGCGGAAATATCCTGAATGAGGCAAGCACAAGAGCGCGAAGCTTGGACGAGCTAAAAGAGGCCTATCCTCAGCAGTGGGTGAAGTCGGACTGTGGATGATGATGAAAGTTACTATGTGTGTGCGGCTTGAACATGAAATCTAAATGAAATCATTTAGGGATGTCAAGCTGTCACAAGTGGAAACTCCAAACTACCCTAAACCTAACCAAAAAAATTATCAACTACAATCGGGACCAAGTGTAAAAGGCCCTCAAAACAAGCTTTTTGGAGAGCTACCTATTAATATTCTTTGTTAGTCCTCACTACAGAATAAATTATGTTTTTCACGAGAACGGGTAACAAACCAAGTTTACCCAACTAAATGTACTTAAGTAACTTGGTAATAACTTAGTCTTGAAACTTCGGCATCTTCGACGGGATCAGTGACTTGATAAAATTATATTTTTTGCTTATTATTAAAAGTAATAAACGCTGTGTTAAGAAGTGTTACGAGTTACGGGGAAAATAGTACCAATTAATTAAAAAATCCTGTATCATTTTCGAGTACATAACAAATTTCTGTTGTATGTACTCGAAAATGATCTAATGAGCCAGGAGTCTTCTTCTGGCGTCTTAAAAAGACATTTTATATTGAGTTTATTGGTGTTCTTTAGAGGAACGCAATTTTCGCAGCTTTGAGATAGCAGGCCTGGATGTGTGCGATGTGCAATTTTTCAAGAAGTTCATAAAGCAGATTATCAATTTGTGTTGTCCTGTATGAGACTTTTCGTATTCAAAATCAATAAGCCCACGTCTTCGAAATTATTTCATCCCAAACATTTCGACTTGAGCTGCTTCGAGATTCGGGGCGGTATCACTGCAGATAAATCAGCTGACAATAAATTCTCCCGTGAACTTCGGTATGAGACGGATTTCGAAGATGTTTTGTCTTGCTACTCCTACGAATTTTACTTTGAGAGAGTTCTTTTGTTTATGTCTTTGCCATTTCAAGAATTTTGTCTAGACTTTTAATGTAAACGTTTTATTTTAATTTTAATAAAGTATGTACAAATAAACGAAGATTTACATTACTTTTTACGATATAATAATATAATTTTATTGAATGAAATAACATCAACAGAATTGTGTATAAATTGTAAATATATGTATTTGTGTAAATAGTTTGTCTCTATCAAAATTCTCTGTTCGTTTCCATATCTGAAAATAATAACGTACACGTGTTCGACAGTACCGAATAATTTCTGCAAAAGGAGTGTAATTATTTAATGGAATAAAATAAGTTGGAACAACACTTGTCTCAAAAGCCAAATCATAATCTTCCTGTCCTTGTCCCATTGTATTTGGTGTTGTAGCTTTCTTCTTCGGCAAAAGTCATGGCATCATTTACTCATTTCTCTTTCATAACATTCCTCACACAATCCATCCATCTTTTCTTTGGCATTTCTCTCTATCGATCCATCAATATTAATATCTATCACTTTATAGTCACATGCATTTTATCAGTCCTCATTACATGTCCATACCAAGATAGACGACTTCCATTATGTTTTTCTGTAACAGGCGCTACTTTCAAACTTCCTCTACTATACTCTCAAAATTCAAATATCAAATCTTATTCACACCTCTCCCAAAATCTTTAAACAGACTTTTGCGAAGTTATTTTCATAACAAAAAAGTGTTTTGTAACTCTATCCATGTAATTACAAAGTCGATTATCCTGCGGTTGTCGGTTCCGCGGTTGGCTGTCCATTAAAATGGACGAACGGACGCGAGAACACCAGGAACACGTTGGCTCTGACCGCTCGATCGTGCGAAACGTCGACGGTTGCTTTTGTTGCAATATTACTTTTAAAGATGACTTGATACAAATTGTTACTGTATTCGCTTAAGTCCTGCCGTGAATTAAAATACCATTGTGTCTCGCGTGGATCTACGTTCCATACGAAAGGTAAATGTCTAGTAGGGATACATTCGACATTCCAGCAAGTGAGCCAGAGTCTGGTCAGAATTTAAAACATTATTAGATACTCTTCTAACCGTCGGTTTACTAACTAGGCTGTGGAGGTCTGATAAGCCGTCGCACCGTGTAAAAAATGGTATTCAGCTGGAAAAACTTGAACCTAACATTATGAGCAAAGGTTAGGCAGATGATATGTAATGACTCGCAATGTAGAAGTGATGTAATGTATAGTATTGACTATAATTATGAATATCGGCCTCCAGTCTAGCCAACAACTACAACTTATCTGGTCGAATTCTTTTCTGAAAGAGTTTATGTGGCCCACAGTTGTTACACATCAGCGAAATTATTATAAAACCACCCGTAACTATCATCCATACACAGTTTAGATTACCAATTGCCATCAACCAGCTCTGCGGTGACACATTCGACATACTGCGTCCTCCGGTCGCGATATAAACGGCAGTCAACCGCTTAGGCGCTCTACACAAGTAGCAACAAAAGTTGAGGCAACTATCAACTTTTATAAATGGGGCAACCAATTGAAGTAAAAAAAGACCTAGTTTATGGTTGCCGCGGTTTTTGGTAACTTTGACTTTGAATCAAATTTGTAGACATTTTTGTAATGGCATCTTGAATGTGAAGCTTGGTGGTCGTTGCCTGCAAAAGCAGAATATCCCTTGGTGCAAAATCAAAACATTTATTACAAGTAGGCTAGTTACAGGCACTTGTTTGTTCGACTATTCAAGATAGTCGAACAAACACAAAATAAAATAGGCTGTAGTCCCAGTCACAAGGCAAATAACTGTGAGTGTCCTTTGGTGCTTCAAGCAAGGGCAACAACATTTGAAAACTAAGCGACTATAAGCTATGAGTAGAGGTACGAGCCTCGATTAAGGGCATCATAACTGGAGAGGACAGCTAAGGACTCCTGGACCAAGAATGACGCTACACTACGAACCGGCAACGACGGTGACTTCAGCTCCTCACCGTCCCCGGTGAGGAGCTGAAGTCGCCGTCGTTGCCGGTTGCGGTCACCGAAACTAACAATTTTGTAAGGGGCTCTAAGTTGGTGTCATGCAAAATTCAAAGCCTAGTCTTTTTCCAACTTTGTTAGGATCAATTTCCAGTTTAAATGGATAACGTTGAAATTAAACGGACTACTAATCCGACTTCCACAACTAGGTAAACAGTAACTTTAACTATATAAAAGAATCGTAAAAATAACTAGTTGCAAGTTGCCAGGTTCCGCAACTATGTGACCAAAGTTGCTATCGTGTGAAAAGCTCCTTAACCACCATCCAAAATGTAATTATACGGAACGGATTACTTCACGATTTAATTACTTAGCACCTGTTTGCCATAACCGAGAGGATTACACGAGTTTCGGTTGGCGTGTGCTTGCGTTAAATTGTATGAAAATAGGTAATTGTTATGCTTTTACACTTCGCTTGTAAGCGGCGATATGGTTTGTAAAGGAGATGGGATTTGAGATCGTTTACACAAGTTAAATTCCATTGACTGTCTTCCGTCTTCTGTTCTCAAGCAGCGTGGCGTCCTGATTTTAAGTCCAGAAGTAGCTCGGAGTTTGGAAGTAGCCAGTACAACACACCTTTTTTGGAGGATGGAAAATCGTCAAAATACCTTCCACTCTGGGTGGAGCGGAAGGGAGTGTCAGACTTCTACTGAATAAAAATCACGTATTTTTCTTCTTAACCCTTCGTGTCTGGGGACGGAGTATCTCTTTCGATCCTGTAGCCCCGGTAGGGCGGTATGATACTCCTAGCTGTGCCTCGCAAAGCAGGTTAAGTAGTTTGGCCTGTGCTTAATCTCTCTCCGGTCGTGTCAGATTGCCGCCTCACCGGACTATGAGAGTGAAGGAAGAGTGCTCCTGCACTAAGATATCTGGCTAGCCTCCACTAAGTTTGGCCTCCGTCACCGAAATAAGTCAGGAGGACTATCCTACTTCCAACTTATATTATAAATGCGAAAGTTTGTGAGTATGTGTGTATGGATGGATGGATGTTTGTTCTTCTTTTATGCAAAAACTACTGAACGGATTTGGATAAAATTTGGTACACAAATAGTTTATAACCTGGGTAAACACATAGGATAGTTTTTATTCCGATTTTATCTTCCCGTGGGATAATTTTCGAGTTGTAGCGAGTGAAGCCGCTGGCAACAGCTAGTAGTAAATATTTATTATATTGTGCAATAATAGATACCTAGACGAGTTTCTAGTACCACCAAAGTCCTTGCTAGGGTTCATTATGTCAGGTTTCAGATTAATGAGGGTTTTAATTAAAATACGTTAAAGTATCAGGTATGTAGGGTTTAATTAGTGTAAGGTTTTAGTTTCAAACCGGTTTACTTTGGTACATAAAATTATATTGTCTTCGTCGCTTGATCGGATAGAAACTTTGTTGAGATATAATCACTGATTATAAGATTGTTAAAGTACCATCATCTGCCTAGCCTATTCCAAATAAATATTTAGGTTGGTTTCTGAGTTGTACTAACTCGATGGAGCTTAATAGTAATGTTTTACATAGAGCGACTGTCTACCTGACCTCCACAGCTCAAGTAGTACTGAGTATCACTCTCTCTCTCTCTTTTATAAGACTTTCAGGCCGTTGACGATTATCTAACCACATCTGTAACATAATCAAATTGAATAATCTTTGCACCTTCACCTGTTGTAAACTAATGCTTAGGGAACTGCTCGGCCGAACACTGTCTCTTAAAATACAGGTTACCCTAGTTTAAGAGGCTAAGCTGTTAGATAAACACATTCAAGATAAAAGTTTTCCCCGGATGTCACCACTGTGAGGATCGACCGGAGGACACGGTGGAGCACACTGTGGAGGTGTGCCCTGCTTGGGCGGAGCCCCGCCGTGTTCTCGTAGCGGCGATCGGCGGCGGCGACCTCTCGCGTCCGGCCCTGGTGCAAGCCATGGTCCGGGGCGAGGAGGAATGAGACGCCGTCGCCTCCTTCTGCGAAGCAGTGATGCTAGCGAAGGAGGTGGCGGAACGAGAGAGGGAGAGAACCTCTCGTCGGGGGCCACGTGATGGCTTCTGGCCACCGTAGACGCGGGCCTGTGGACGGTGAGTAATGGGCTAGCTCGCCGTCCGGCCGTCTTATGACAGTAACAGACCGTGTCAACGGCGCGTTCGTGTTTCACGCGCGCCTCAAAGAGATGTCAGCAAGGAGGGGCCCGCAAGGGCCAACGCCCGTCGGAGCTGCGGATTATCGAAAGGGATGACGTGACCTCGGCACAAGGGCGAAGAATGAACATGGGTTGGTTTTTAGTCAGTAGAAGTCTGACACTCCCTTGCGCTCTGCTCAAGAGCGGGGGGGTTATTTGATGATTTTCCACCCATCAAAAAAAAAGGTGAAATCACATTATCACACGCAAATCGGCATTTTGATGCATCTTTTTTCCCTTCTGTCACTTAGATCTCCAAGTCTGCAACTCACAAAACTGAATCCACAATGTCCGTAAACGTGGACACGTTTTTATTACTTTACCTAAAGCTTTCACAAAATATATTTCCACCCAAAAAAGGAACTTAGACCCGAAGTAGGTTGTAAAAATATAATTCGCGAATCTTCTCAAGTACCCTTACTGGATATAAAAGAATATTTATACAGACCAAACCCATCAATCAATGTCTAAAAACAGATAAAAAATAAAAACATAACGACGAGGCTGTCATCGTAGTGATATGTAATTCAATTTGGATGCGATCCAAAATTGTTTTGTTTTCAATAAAAAATAGTTGAACGATTGAAATCGTGTTATTATTCCGGTTTTGTTTTGTTTAAAAGGGTTACCTTTTGTTGCTTTTGCTGTGTTTCATGTCACTGTGGTCTGTTAAGTGTAATCTGAAAACCTTTCAATAACATTGTTTTGTATTTAATTGTAAGTTGGTTTAAATAACATTTATACAGGTCAATTTTTTTATTTTAGCTAGATGCCCTTGATACATAAGTGGTTTGTAGCGGATTTAAGTAAGTCAAGAAATGAACAATTTTAAACACAGAAAATGCAAAAAAATCAGTTGCAAGATTTGACCACTACATACAAGTTAAAAATATAACTAACCACCCGGGTAAGTTTAATAAAAGCATGAAAAATCACAAACACTTAGTTTCCCAAAACATGCAACCTGTACTCAAAGTTTAACTTTATGCAATGTTGAAAAAAAGCTAAAAGGTAAATTTAGTGGAAATCAGCTTTGTTGACATAAAACTCGTTTTCTGACCACCTTTATCGATATTGAAATGTCCCTACCTACTTATTATTATAAATGTGAATGTAAGTTTGTTTGTTACGCTTTCATGAAACTTTGTACACATATTCTTGGAGGTATTAAAAGTAACATAGGATACTTTTTATGAAAAAAAAAGATAAAAAAAATCCACGCGAACGCAGTCGCGAGCAACAGCTAGTTACATAAAATTTTAGTAGTTACATCAGGGCCAAAAAGTAGAAAACATTCCTTCATCAGTAAGATAATAAAAAAATCTCCCTCTTTCCTGTCACATGGTCATAACTGCTCGACTTTCCGATCTCCGTATCAGTGTGTAATCCGGATAAGCGGGCTTCCTTCAAGTAATTTTCCACTTGATCAGTCTACCGACTTTTTTTCTTCCCTTTTTCTGTTTCCCTATCGCAAGTCAAGTGTGATCTTATTGGCCTGCTCGGAATGCTAATAAAAGTTAGTTAGGTATAGTCGTATTTCCCGGTAACTGGGTTGTGAAGCTTATATCGGTAATCGCTATATTTAAAGCACTTATGTAAAGTATTTAAATGCACCCAGTATGACTGGACGCCGATTATAACAATGTTTTTTTTTTAAAACGTTTCTCCTGTATCGTGGATGCGTTCATAAACATTTAAACACACATACACAAATACCCAGACCCCAACTATCTGTAGGCCATACAAATATTTGCTCCGTGTGGGGATCGAACCCGTGACACGCAGCGCAGCAGTCCAATCGCTCAGCCACTGCACCAACCGTGCCGTCAATTACAAATTGGGGAAGGGCTAGGCATCATGAGAAATAGTCGACCTCAGATTTGCTTAGCCACACTAAAGCTAAATGTCACTTGCACGTCACTAAACTACAAAATCTGTTGGTACATAGCAAGAGCAGCTTAAGCCACCTGTCAGCTTCATTGAGCCGTCTGAAAGCCTACCTCTCCAGATGCGGATTCATGGACGGCTCAGATCTCAAGTGTGGAAATAGCGTGTCTCCACAGATATCTTTCAAATTGTGCTGCATGTCCTGACCCCTACGCACTTAACAATCTTATGACTGCATGAGTGAGCAAAGTTCCCATTACTGAATTTTGATCCAAATATATTAATTGAAATTTTGCAATCGACACACTAAGAAGAAGGCGATAGTTGAGAAAATTTAAATGGGGAAATCCTGTCAAAGCTCATTGTAGATGACGCCGATAGCTTTGCCCCATTCCCGCCAATGAGGACCAGCTATTTGAAATTTAACATGACATTAACAGATTTTCAACCAATGACGATGCTTGGAAAGAACTATGCTGACGCCATTAGTTTTACAGTACTCAAAAGTGGTAAAGCATTACGAGGACGAATACTGTCAAGCTAGTAAAACTAAGTGGCTCTTCTACCTCAGTTGTTACTGAACTGAGGGGGGTGGGGGGCGAATGGCACTTGATTTAAATACAGCCCTATTACGTGATCTGAATGGTTGATATTCTCTTGTTTCTTTGTTTTTTGTTTATTGCCTTCAAGATGCAAAGTAATTAAATCAGCAACTGCTTCAGATTAGAATAATGATTCGAGTGTTTTTGAATTTCTTTGAGTTTTGTCTCGATTCTATTAGAGTTTGCCAATTATGGCTATACATTTATTTTATTGATTATTTATGTTGTGTCTACGTTTTTCTTTTAATGACTTTTTTGTTTAGTCTTTGCCGCTTGTTACTGAAAACTAGCGCCAATGACTCCAATGGCCGTTTTGTGACGCAAATTTTCTCCTTGGTATTGTACATTTTTGTTTTTTTTTATTATGCTCATGTTAAGTACAGGTAATCGTTTTTTCTTTCTACAATTTTAATAAATGGCGCTATAAAGAAATAAACAAAATTATACATAAATAAACCAAAATCCCTGTTTCAATAAGAAAGCGTTGGTTATTCATTGGAATATTCAATTGGGAGAATGTTCGAAGTAAAAGTCTGTTATTATCAGCCGTTTTCAATTACAACCCTCTCAGAAACTTCGTTATTTAGGCCTTTATAAGGCTGTTACTTGTAATGGGCGAAGCGGGAGAGATTGATATGTTTTCATCGGGGTATTAAAATTTGGTGGTAATTTTATTTGAATGTAAACCTTCAGTTATGTGTGAATATTTATTTTACAAATATAGCAAGCCCATATTGTCCCACTGCTGAGCAAAGGCTACCCTCTATTCCTTCCAACTACTTATTTTTGAACTACAAACTTACTACTGAAGTAAGTTAATAATCTTAAAATATTAATAAAGAAATTCGCGGTTGATTTTCTTAACGTCGTTACGTATAACAAACGCGCAACGTTTTATTTTTTTGAGAAAATATGTACAACATAACAGACAAATCAAGATATTACACAATACAATTAAAAGAAATATATTTACAATAAAGAATGAAAAGAAAAAACAATTACCTATCAAGAAAAGGTCATCTTTGGTGCATCCTCTCGTAGTACAAGCACAATAAAAAGTTATCTGTCGTTCATCCTCTCTCATAAAGTTTCACACAAAAAAACCGTTGCATCGAGTCCTTCCGTTAACTGTGATTTTTCACCCCAAAAGAAAGTCATTTGCAGTAATAATTTATGCGCAGAATTACTTAGTTTGATGTACAAAACGATTACTATTATCGGTTTCGTGAACGGTCTGTTTATACCTTGTATGTTAAAATAATAGTCTGTAATCGCCATCTCAGATTTTAAAGTGAATGAATGACTCAACAGAAGACAGATTATGAACACATGATTGGCAAGGTTCTTCAGAAAGGACAGGTGCGTAGTACCGTAGGACGTAGGAAGTATGATAGTGGACCAGACAAAAAGAGTAGGTAAGGATCGTAACCGGCGGCGTTCTGCGGTTCCTGCCTATTATATATATATAATTATATATAATATATATATAATAGAATATACTACATATATAATTATATATACTACTATATCTCCATGGGAAATGACACGAGTTTATGTATGTATGAATGACTCAACAAACCCGGTTACCATGTTTCTTCTTCCATCAATAACAACATCATTCCGCCATCAGCTTATAACTTCAGCATAACTGGATCGGATCTCAGTTGTTGAACAATATTTAGGTTTGAACACAGTTGATCCGACCGGAATAATCCTTTTCGACCGTGTACTCCTAGCTAATTGAAATATAAAGTATCTTTCGACAATATTGAAAGTGTACTTCAGCGCTATTGTTTTCTAGAATTCGGAGAAAAGTTAAAGAAAATCAATTGTTTGGAAGATTTCATAAAGGGAGTCATAATTAATTATTGTTTATGTACAAATTCAATTAGCCATTATTAAATTACAGCCACGAAGTCTACCTGGTTGATGGCAATAGGCTCGCCCCCTGTTACATAATAATAATAATAATAAGAGCCCTGACCACCGGTAGCTCGGACCCTGTTCCTAATGCCGGTGGGCTACTATTTTTATATTTTTAAATGGTTTTTATATGCTTTTTTGTATTAAATATTTAAAAATGTATTGAATATGTTAAATAAAGGAATAATAATAATAATAAATCTTTATTGTTCAAAAAAGAGCATAACACAAAATTACACACACATGGCACTTAAACATTTTATACTTACTTACTACTTTATTTATAACAGGCGTGATGTTATGTTATATTGTTTATACTACACTTGCTTAGTAAGTGTACCAATACTACCTCATTAAAAGGCTGCTTGAAAGCTGTTCATTACTGCCCTGAAAATCAGGGTAGTAATGCGTTCATTACTAACGCGTTTTGTTTTTTTTTTAAAGTCTTGATGACGTTGGCAATCAAACAATTTAATTTATGCAGTGGAAAAGTGAAAAACAAGCTAAGTGTAGTATAAAGCAGTTTATTTCACTCGAGGGTAAGTACAGATTACTAAACTCGTGTGGTTCACGGCCCTCCGCTTCGCGTCGGGCCTCAAATGCACACTCGATTAGTAATCTGTGCCTTACTCCCCTTGGTGAATAAATAGCTAATAATCATGCTATGTGTACAGTTCAAACCTTTTACAGTTCTTTTCCAGAGCTTTTCTTCTGATTCTCTCGTAGTGAGAAGAATTTGTTGCCTTCAGATCAGCTATCAAGTTTATATGGCTTATAACAAACCTGTTTTCAAACCCGGGTATCCCTCGATCCGAGGCTGCGGGGCTGTCCGGGGCTGTTCGAAAGAGATACCGCGGCCCTGGAACACAAACGGCTAAGAAGCAACCTGAATGGGTTTTAGTCAGTAGAAGTCTGACACTGCCTGTCGGCGCTGAAGGTTGTTCGAAAGAGATACCGTGGCCTTAGACGCAAAGGGCTAAGAAGCAACATAGATTGCTTTAGTCAGTAAAAGTCTGACACTCCCTTCCACCAAAAAAAATATTCCTCGATAGAAGGATGGCAATATTAAACTAAGAAGTCACCGGACTAATTGCTCAATGTTTCGCTGTTAAGTTGGCACTGTTTCAAGTTAACGCTATACGATGCTATTGATGCTAACCAGTACAATTAACTCCAAAGCTTACTAAATACGTATAGTTTTCGTCAATCTTGAATTGACTTGAACTCTTTTGAGTTTTATTTTTTCTTCTTAAAAGTTTGGTTTTAAATTGTCTTTGATTTATATCCAGTTCAGTGAGGAAAACTTATTCTCTTTTGTATGACCTTTAACCAGAATTGATCACCTTAACATGGACGTTTAAGATGTCTCAAGACTTTTCAGGTCAAGACAGTTATCCAAAAATCTCAGCATATTTATTTTCAAATACCGAGAAAAATTGACACCAAGCCTTTACAAGTCGAAGTGTTATAAACAAACTTTAAAGATAAGTTAGAAAAGTCTTCTAAAACTCCCAAGAATTGTCTGTGTACCGAAAACTAAGCTAATGGATGTTCTAAAATCTTTTCAAAGACCCGACAAGTACATCTATTTGTTAAAACCGATTGGGTGTCACTTTGAATTAATTAGTTCTATTAAGAACTGACAACCCGCTGTCAGGTTTTAATAAAAGGGTCTTCAACTGTCTCGGTTCAGAAATTTGAAAATTTTATTAATTTATTTATATTGGTCGTCAGTGGATTTATAAATGAAAAGTAGATGAAATTACTAGAAGATACAAGAATAAAAAACATATTTCCAAATAAAAAAACTAAGCCGTAAAAATAACCATGGATTTTTGAAAATGTCTGCTACGGTATATGTTAGTTAGTAATTATGGACGTCATATCTCCGAAACTGTTCACCGCTGCATTGAAGGATATCTTCAAGGTTCTGGATTGGAGAGGACTTGGCAACAACGTCAACGGCGAGTACATCACTCACCTTCGGTTTGCCAACGATATATTTGTCATGGCTTGAGACTATGGAAGACCTCAGTACAATGCTCGATGACCTCAGTAGAGCTTCTGAAAGAGTGGGTCTTAAAATGAACATGGACAAAACCAAGGTTATTTTGAATGCCCATGTAACACCCACTCCTATCAAGATCGGAGACTCTACGCTCGATGTTATGGACGATTATGTCTACCTGGGACAAACGGTCCAGTTGGGTAGATCTAACTTCGAGAAAGAGGTCAATCGTCGAGTCCGACTCGGCTGGGCAGCGTTCGGGAAACTGCGCGGTATCTTTTCGTCCAACTTACCCCAGTGTCTCAAGACGAAAGTCTATGACCAGTGTGTGTTGCCAGTGATTACATACGGGACCGAAACGTGGTCGCTCACAATGGGCCTCATCAGAGAGCTCAAAGTCACCCAAAGTGCAATGGAGAGGGCTATGCTTGGAGTTTCCTTGCGTGATCGAATCAGAAATGAGGACATCCGCATGAGAACCAAGGTTATCGACGTAGCCCGAAAAATCGCCAGACTTAAGTGGCAATGGGCAGGGCACATTGCTCGCAGAACGGATGACCGATGGGGCCGAAAAGTTCTGGAATGGCGACCGCTAACCGGAAGACGTTGCGTTATAAGGCCTCCCACTAGGTGGACCGATGACCTGGTCAAGGTTGCGGGAACCCGCTGGATGAGAGACGCACGGGACCGGTCAATGTGGCGACACCTGGGGGAGGCCTATGTCCAGCAGTGGACGTCTTTTGGCTGAAATAATGATGATGAACTATGGCATATTTTGAGCTGCGCTTTCGTAGCGCTACGCCGTGCTACGAACCGCTACGCCATGCTACAATTAACTACGCTGCCGTGCTAAGCAACGCTACGCGTATATCTGTTCAGATAAATTGATATAATATCATGAAGCAATGTAATGAATAAATAACATGTCACAATGACATAAATTCTAACTTGGCTGAGTTTATATGAACACTATCTTTTACACGCGGCATCGTTCCCAACGGAAATTTTTCAATATAGCCTATGACAATGGGAAATAGTGAAGCTTCCCAATAGTGAAAGATTTTTCAACAGTTTTTTAGATTATTCCATATAATATTCAAACTTACAAACATAACATGGGAAATTTGTTTATAATATAACTAGCTGCTGCCCGCGACTTTGTACGCGTAGAATTTTATGTGTACCTGTACGAGACAGAAAAATACTCTATGTCTTTCGCCAGGATTAAATCTATCTCCTTACCAAATAAATCGTAACAAACAAAGTTATTTTCGCATTTATATATAATAACACGAGTAAGAAAACATTGATAACACAATAACTTCCAAACTTCTAATGCATAACATTTCAATTAAATACATCAATCAGCAGCTCAACAGTTTCCTCAGCTGTTTTATCTTAAAACACGAACATATAATAGAAAGTTAACACTGGCATGTACCAAAAAAACTTTTACATATATTTCAGGAGGTGTGGAGTTGTTTGATTACGCTCCGTGCGCCCTCTGGGGGATCTCAACTGAAACTTATTGGGTTCAACTTATTTGATAACCTCCTCCTAAGGGATTTTACTGTATGAAAATATTAGATACAATTTGATTTACGTTTATTCTTCTCCATTAGGTTGTTCGAAGTGTTTGCGGATTTTCTTGGTTTATTTTTGTATGTGGTTGTTGTGAAGTAATTTCACTGCTTTTAAGTAAAATGTTTCTTTTTTTAGCCTGGGGTTTTTTTGTTATAAATCTTGACGTATGACGAGCTTAACATGTTGTAGAAATAGTGAAGGAGTAACCAGAATAATCCATGCTTGAGCCGATCACATAAACATAACATCACGCCTGTAATCCCCGAAGGATTAGACTGAGGTGTAACTAATAGTACACCCACATTTCGCCTGTTATGCATAATAAATTACTAATTGCCATCAATAGGGCACAAATCCAGGCTCCATGGCTGCTACTGAGAAATTCTTGATAAAAAAATTCACTAACACTAACACCGACCCGGGACTCGAACCCAGGACCTCATACTCAGCAGTCGCGCTTGTGATCACTAGACCAACGAGGCATCATTTTCGCTTTTAATTCATGGAGATAAAGCTTTTTTAACCGTTTCCACGTAGAGTAATGATGCTGCAAACTGAAAACAAAGAGGAGTTACTGTACCCGATTACCCATTACCGTGGTCCAACAATTTCTGCGTAGTACAGTCAGTACCCATCATTACCTGACCCCTCTTCTCACATCAGTTGCCGCCTTTTTACCCACGACGGAACGGAGACGGTATATGCGTTTGGGGTGAGAGGTTGTTTGTTTGTTTGTGTGTTTGTGCAAATACATGTTGCCATTTTTCTCCAAAACGACTAGTCCGATTTTGATGCAGTTTTCAGTTATGGGTTTAGGTTTGATTGGTGCATGCTCTTAGTTAAAAAAATAAAAGTAAAACGCTTAAAAAAAGTTAAAAATAAAAAGCAAAATTAAAAATTTTGAAAAGCCCACGACTGTTAAAAATTAATTGAAAAAAGGATAAAATAACATAAAACACTTAAACACCCACCTTAAAAAACCCAAGAATGTCCGTCGGGAGCTGAACATTGCAAAACTAGTTCATTTAATGGCAGCCCCCGACGGACATTCTTGGGTTTTTTTATATACAGGGTGTAAACGAACCCTTCTCGAAGCCGTCAACCAATCGTCATGTACATCAAACTATATAAGTACCCCTACACAAAAATTATTGCTGGGAAAAAAAAATTTTTTTGAAGTGAAAAATCTCATTTTACGATAAAACTCAATGTAGCACTCTTAAAACATTGTGCTAATAGATGCTTTGAATAGTAAAAGTAAACGGGTCATGGAGGTAATTTAAGTTAACTTGTAAAAAAAACAGCAGCTGTGAAAAATTTGGAACTTTGACCCCCAATATCTCTGTAACTTGGGGTTTCCCAGGTATGGTCTAGAACAAAAAAAAAATATCGCAGTGACTGGGAGAATAAATGCCTTCCGGCTTCGTTAAGGGTACTTACACCCTATATACGAGGGGTTAGATAATGCTGGGCACTGACTGTACATCAACATGTCATTTATGCGGCATCGTCTAAGCTCTATGGTGAAAGAGGATTACTGTTTTAATTACCAGGAAATTTGGGGGTCTTCTGTCAGTCCTCTTTGTTGCTCCGTTAATTGGTTAATTGGTAACGAGTTGGCGGAAATTAATATGTTAAATTGGCTTTAGGTTTAATTTTGCTTTTACTAAAATGGATGCATTGGGTTTTAATCCGCTTCATGTTAAAATACTGGCATTTTGCTGAAACCGGATTCACTCAATATTAGCTCATTAGCTGATTTTTCGAGAAAATAAAATTGTATAAATTAAATTAGTAACCGTACGCTATAGCGAAAAATGCTGTCGTTTCCCAGAATTGAACCAGAGACAATCGATCGTTTAAAACTCGATTTTATTAGCTTCACCTGTAGGTACTGTGTGACCTATGTAAAAAAGTCTTAGAAGTTTTTGATCCACTTCTCGGTTTTCATCCGGGCTGAATTTTTGCAATAATTCTTAGATTGAATTACTATGTATCGGCACTCTCAAAATATACTAGTTCTTTTACGCATCATGATACCCATGAATCAAATGAAAAGGTTTGCTGCGCATAATACGAGATATACACTTATCGGTAGCCAATGTTTCCAATTCTTTAGATGTTTGACTTTCTCAATATAGATATAGAACATTGTTTTGTCGAGGCCGAAACTTTAATAAATATTATAATCAGCCTTTAATTTAATCACAACTTGGCACACTGTTAGATAGAGAAAGCTGTAATCCACTTCGCAGGCCCAATTCATATTAGGACCGCAATGTTTATTCTACTGCAAAAAACGAAAATACCAAAAAACCTAAACGGATTTATAAGAATTGAAAAGAATTAATATAAAATACAAAATTCTTTCGAAAACAAATATCCGGTAAGGTAAGTCCTCATCCGTAATGGAATGAGACAAATTCCCAAGATCTGCGGAAAGCAATACGAATATTAGAAAATCCCCATACGGCGATACTGTTGGGCTATGAGACACGCGAATTTATTTCATTTTGCGTTGTTATTTTTCGCATATATTTGGATTATAGCGAGATAAGGCGTGTGAAGAAACTGTTTTGTTCTTGGAAATTCGAAATGAGAATTTCTGTAATAAACAATATCTTGTTATGTTTTGTTTAGTATATTCTTTAGGTTTTCTGCTTTTCTAGTAAAACTACTTTTGGGGCTTAAAGTAAAGAAAAGATAAATCCGCTTTCTCTGTTACAGTTGAGGTACTTTTTTTTCATGAACATTATTTTTAATTGACTGCCTCATTGTTCGAGTGGTTGTTAGTGCGACTTCCGAGCATGAGGCCTTAGGCTCGATGGCCGGGTTGGGTAAAGTGTTATTTAGGCTTTCCATTCAGGAATTTTTCAGTACCTAGTATCCTCGGAGGCTGGCCGGTGCCCGATTAATGGCAATAGGCTCACCTACATGGGACTCAAAACATAACTGACGAAATATGGTCGTACTAACAAGTACACCTTTGCATGATGTTATATATTTATGTATGATTATTCTCAGAGGTCACTGTTTCTATTAAAGTTCAGACATTGGTCAACTCATTTGAGGACCATGCAGATTAGTGTCTGAGATGATATTTTGACGAAAAAACCACACTGATTTGAGTAAACCTATCAAGTCAGTGCAAGCATTTGTCAGGGATTGTGTAGCTCGACTCACAAAACAACCCAAGGAGCTCGCTCCCGCCGGGGCCGCGGATTTTAGAACTAGATGATGTGGCATCGGCGCAAGGGCAAAAAAGGAACATGGGTTCGGTTTTTAGTCGATAGAAGTCTGACACTCCTCTTCGCTCTGCCCAAGAGGGGGGGGGGGGGGTCATTTGATGATTTTCCACCCACCAAAAAAAAAAAAAAAAAAAGGAGCTCACCGTTCCCGTCGGGGCTGCGGGGTTGTTCGAAAGAGATACCGCGGCCTCGCCACGAAGGGCTAAGAAGTAACATGGGTGGTTTTGGTCAGTAGAAGTCTGACACCGCAGCTCTGCTCAGAGCGGGAGGAGTCATAAGACGATTTCCCACCATCCAAAAACAAGGAGTTCAACGTTTGTGTTCCACCATTAATCGATCCCCGCTAACTTCAAAGCCTCAATCTCAAGATATGATATCTGGATTCCTTCGGAAACATACTTAACAGATTTGAAAACTTTAACTATATTTGCTGTAAGACATTGAATTATTCGAGCAGTTTTAAATGGTATTAGTTACTTACCAACCTATATTTTGTTTTCAGGAACAACTTTGCTAAGACTACTTTCATTTTGTATTTACTGAGTTTGCTTTGAGTATTTTCACAGTACTTAAAGGTTTTACCTTCAAACAAGCGAAAATTAGTAAATATTTGTTCGATTATATCTGTTCGTTTTGTTAGAGTTTGTTTTGCGTTAAGGATGACATAATGCGAGATTTATTTTAAATTACAAACTGTGCCTTATCGTCATCAGCCATGTTTCTCTCCATCAATGTTGGGGTCAGATTCCAGTCTATTTAAACGCGGTATGAAATTGTACGGTACTCACCATCGAACCGAATGGCAGATTTTACTTAGCCACGGGCTCTCTTTGCGCCTTCCACAGATGTGTGCTGGGGAGTTTGTTCCGCCACTTTTTCTTTCCAGCTAAACACTAGGAAGTGTCGATGGGTGGGCGTTTTTAGGGGACTGTCTTATAAAAATGTAAATCTAATGAAACCTGGTTAAATGTGTCTCAGATATCCAAATCTGTCTCATGGGACCCCAGTATGAGTTCCAGTTATAGAGGTTTCTCACTTATCCAAGTCCCAGTTAACCAAGTTTCACTGTAGTAAAGTAAAGTAAATTTTGACCTTCGAAAAGTGCTGATTATCAGCCTAGTTTGGATAAATGAATTTTGATTTGATTTTGATTTTGATTTACCCTTTTACCGTCATATAGTCTTCCTCCTGACCGTTTTTCGGTCACGGCGGCCAATCTCAGCGGAGATTAGCCATCTGCGCGGGAGATATTATAGTGCACAAGTGTGTGCGCAGGCACAAGTGCACTCTCTGTTCCCATTTCTCTACCGTCATATACGTCTATTAAAAAACTCACGTTTCCTCCCAAGTTTCCTACCTAAAAATAATTACCTGTAACGTCTTAATCTTGCTTGCAAAATACACTTCCGAATAGACCTGGATTAACTTTGTCCTACGCAATGCCACCAACGCATTCCACTCCTTTTTTGTAAATTGAACAACCACAAAAGCATTTCAAAATTCTCGTGAAACATACCTTAAATCAAACAAATACACCTACTCTCTTAGCCATGTAAACCTAAATAATAACCGAGTGACGCTGGTCCAGTCCCGACCAACGCAATAATTGTCCATAAAATACCGAAAAGATAAAAAAAAAAAAATTCAAAGGTCCTCGTCCCGAAAACAATCTATTTAACGAACTTCGTTATAATAATCCTTATATACAGGGCTGGTTCTAAGGGCCATTCAGCCATTATTATTATATTCTCGCAATCAGTACCCCCTCATTACGTATTCTCGTCGGCCTAAGGTCCCGTACTTGTATCTTAAGGTGTACAATAAAAATAGATGAACCCTTTATACGGGCCCCTGTAATTTGTTTTAAGCAAAGTGCTTTCGTCGCACATTGCTGCGAAGAGTTTTTGGACATAGATTTGCTAGATACGAATGTTTAAAGGGTTAGTGTGACTTATTTATATTTTCTCGGCATATAAGATAACCTGTGAGATAATATAGGAACTCCTGGCTAAATAATACTCGTAGTAGCCACTCAGGTCGATCTTTAGGTTAAGCCGTACTTGCCTAGGTTTGTGCGGTAATGTGTGACCAGTGACCACCCAGTAGTGATTACACAGTCATACTGTTTTCGCTCCGTGCTTTGGAAAGCACGTCTAAGACCATTTAGCAAAATAGATCATAATAGGAAAATAACATGAATTCTCAGACCAAGAAAAAAAGGAAGACGGCGCGCCGCGAACACCAACAGTGAAGTCACAAAACCACAAGCTTATAGCAAGTTAACATACAAGCTCACGCACACACCTACACTAAAACCACACGCATTTCTCCTAGTACGTCACGACTTCACGAGACATTGTCTACACACATAGATAAAAAGTTGACTCACTTTTGATGTTCGTGGCGCGCCGTTTTCCTTTTTATGTGGGTCTGAGCATGAATTGCTTCGATGAATTGCGTTAAAATTCGTAATAATTATGGTCACAGACGCAGTTCCTATTATGAAAGGTTTACGTTTTTTAACGCAATTCATATTATGATCTGTTAAAGTGGCCGTTTTAGATCCCCTGATCTGTCTGCGGGTCTGCCTTACGAATTGCCGGATTGCGAACAGAAAGTGTATTAGTGAAATTTTACTAGAATACTTTTTAATGCTCTATTTACTAACACAAGTTAAATTTTATCATACGTTTCTTAGTCTGTAAGGAATCTATGGGCCAAAATTGCCGGACAATAAATTTATGTTATGTTAACAATTTTCGTATACACTAAAGTATATTATACTCTTTATCTACCTCTTCCAGTGTTCATATGTTCCAACTTGTCCGTACTACATAAGTACCAGGGCACGTGGTTAGCGTTACGCGGTACCAAACTTTTGGTGTTCAGCCACGCTACATTTTAGCTTAATTACATTCTCACAATGTACACTTAGTTACCTGCTTTGTAGTAATTGTACAGGGTAAAGGGGTGTATCTATTTATTACTAATTACTTCTGATAATTTGGATTGGTTGAAAAAAATGTTTAAATTCAGCTATGTTAAATTATGCTCTCCTTTGTATTATGCTCTGTTGATCATGAAAAACCGTTTTTTTAAATCCCCGTATACCCCTGTAATAATAATAATCGTTTATTTCAGGTATTGGCACCCATAAAATTACGAATAATGAACAAGATTTTATTACTTATAAATTAAGTAATAAAATTGTACTGCACTGAACTTATTACAGTTACATTTTTACAAAGTAAATAACTTTATTTTTGTCGTCATTTCAAAACAAACACACACATTACTTTTTATTCATTGAAAATAACAACAGTCGGCTTGCTTTTCAGGGTCCTTCCAGTACTTATTACATTGTTACGAGCCTGACTATTTAGCCCGTCCTAAATCGAGCAACATTTTATCGCGCAATTAAATAACTAAGCTACAGTAACAGCCAAGAAACAGACTAAATCAGCAACTAAGTTCAGTGATTTAACCCTATAAATGCTAATTGCCACCGATAAACTACACGGCCACATCATCCATAACTAAATTACGTCCAAACCAGGGGTAGTAAATCATGGGCACGTTTCAAATTAATTCACTACTGTACCTGGGACTAATCCGTGACGCAATCAGCCTGCTTTTGAGCCTGAAATCGAATAGTGATGAGGATTTGTTTAGTCAAGTTGCTATTATAAAAAAAAGATCTCTAATACGTTTAAAATAGGGTTGTATTTTGATTTGGTACACTAAGAGCGACGAATTACTTAGGAATTATATCGCTCAGGCATGCTGGTATAGTTTCCTAACGATGTTTTTTTCTACCGAAGCAAGTGATATAGTGTGTCTCTTGGCTATGAACTCGAGACCTATGACTTGTTTGCAATTATTTGCTAGATAAAAGATAAATAGTTTACGTCAATTGGACATGCCATAGCCACGAAGGAAATATCTCAAGTCGTAAGGAAACCAAAATGTCCTAGAACGGAAACTTCGAAGTCATGATGTTATCAGCTGCCAAACCGCACTGGGCTGATAGATTACGGCCCACTCCCTTTCTCAGAGAGGAGGATTGTGCGGTGGTAGCAGTAAAATCTGGTCAGTACTGTACATTTATCAAAATATATGACAATTTTATTGTTATTTGTCATAATAATATTTTGATAAAATGCTATGGTTACAAAATAAACGCTTTAGAATGAAGTCATTTTATTTCGCGTATTTTTCTTGACAGACCCTTTCATTTGATAGGTCCACATCATAGGAGTGCATAAAAAATAACTATTCCGCCATATTCAGAAAACAATATTAAGGTCACTTAGCTATAAACCATGACGACAAGTATCATCTAAAATAAACATGTATGTTTTCTGCTCAATCAGATACCGAAGAAGTTGGCAGGACGATCCGGCCAAGACTAGTGACCAGTGGTCCACATTGAGCTTAGATCGAAACAACTGGAAGTCATGGGGAGAGGTCTTGCCCAACAGTGGGATGATACAGGTTAACAGTATCAGTATCAGATACCGAAAACTGGGTCTTTATCTTCTAAGATTTAGTTACACAGTTACAGGTAAAGTTAATTAAAGCGAGTTAATAAAGGAAACATTGGTAGATCTCTCTGCCAACGTATGTGAGAGCTAAATAATTTGTTTAGGGTCGAACTCACGTTTAAATCGGCAATCATGATTCGGGAAATGACACACATCCAAAACACACAGGTACTAAAACATTGATTGAAACCGCTGCCTACTTTTAATTTAATAAACATTTTCTAATTATTTAGGAACATCCCTATCCCAATTAACTACTGATGGAGTGCTTAATAATTTAGTAGCGAATTGGATTTTCATTTAAATACTACATGTACATTGTAGGGGTCTGTCAATTAGGACTAAATTAGCATGACACATGTTCCAGCGTGATGTGTTAAGTTTGATTTGGAAATGTTTTCCTTAGTCTAAAGATGCGTAGAGGTCCTGTAATGTTGTATAACAATGTTTTACAACATGTTATCATGGTTGTAAAACATTGTTATGCAACATGTTTCAGTAATGTCGAGCCTGAATGTTAAAATAACATGTCACAAATGTTAAATAACTTATGCGAGTACACATATGTACTCGAGCGGTCATTTAACATTTTTATTCTAATTTGTACAGTATTAATATAATAATATTATGTTGCAATGTGGAAAATCAATTTATATAAATAAAAAGAGAAGTCCTGACGGACTCATCATGGCCCAGCCCAAACCCTTGAACCTAGAAAGCTGAAATTTTGCATAGAGGTTCCCTTTATAATGGAGACAAGGAGTAAGGAAGGATTTTTCGGAATTCAACCCCTAAAGTAGTTAAATAGGGGATGAAAGTTTGTATGGAAAATCGTCATTTTCACGCGGGCGAAGCCGCTGGAAAAAGCTAGCGTAACAAAATGTGGACGACTGGACGTGTTATAAAACACATGTTTTATATGTTGATCACTAGACAGATCCGATTTTCAAAATGTTGTTGCCGAATAGTAGTTTTGTTATCAAGTTAAGATAAGGGCGGGTCATACCTACATATATATTAGATTGAAGATTGCAGTTTGTTTCAAATAGAACCAGAATTAAAAGAAAACCCTGTCGAAATCATTGTGCGTAATTATTCTTTATATTTAATTTTAATAGTCAATGTAGTATCTTTTAAACAAATAATTTATTTATTTATCAGCCGGCAAGTTCTGAGTCAAAATCTAATTGTGACTTTAACGGTAAAGTTATATTATACACTTTACAGTGTTTTATTAACACATTACTGCCGTATCACAAATGTATGTTGAATGGAAGAAGCCAACGTGTTACGCCGACCCCAAATAAATAGGGACAGGGCACGAAGATGATGATAAAAATTAGATTTTGATGATAAAAATCTTGCTAACGTTAGGGACATAAGTTTGTACCTAATGGTGGTTTCTTCTTAACCAATTCGTCACCCATAACACAAAGTATTACTTGTTTTCTTGTTGAAACCACTGTGAACATGGGAATATATTCTCCGTAAAAAAATGATTTTCCAAAGAAAAGAAGGACTGCTTCTGAAAAGTTGATAGTGAAGCTGTGGGTACCCTGGAACCAAAAATAATAAAATGAATATAACGAAGCAACTTTTTTTTGGATGGTGGGAAATCATCAAATGACTCCTCCCGCTCTGGGCAGAGAGCGATATTGTCAGACTTTTACTGACTAAAAATCACCCATGTTTCTTCTAAGCCCTTAGGGTCGAGGCCGCCGTATCTCTTTCGAACAACCCGCAGCCCCAACGAGGTAACATAGCACCTTCGACCTCCGCGCGGTTGAACAGCGGACTATGTATAGCACCAGCTATATTTTACTCATGTTTTTAATGTAAATTAGGGCCTCTAATTTTCCCACTGCTGTGACACAGGTACAATCTCTATGAAAGGGAGTGAGCTATAATCCACCACGCGGACTCCGTGTGGGTTGGGTTACTCGAGTCATTGGTCGTACTCCAAGCATCTTGGCTTTTCCGAGTTTTTAGAGATAATTCATGACAATTTGTACCCGGTTGACGGTAATAGGCTCGCCGCCATTGATATAATAAAACCCTAGATGCACAGTCTCGAACAAAACAAACAGTCGAAGCTGTCGCCAATCACTCACCAATACACGCTCTACTACATGTAGATAACGTCACTATTAACATATTTTTTTATGGCAAATTCAACCTTACGCAGATTCCTTTTACAATGCAGTTATAAAAAGCAATATAAAAAGTATTTTGTACGACCGTGCAAAGACGCGAGCGACGCGAGACTATTTGAAATGAGTTCATTGTGAACTCATTTTAAGCGGACGGTTTTGAGAGGCGGAGTGTGTATCTTGGGTTTTATTATATCAATGCTCGCCGCCTATTACATGGTACTTTAACATAACTGGAGAAATTTGGGTGTATCTACTATTAAGTACACTTCTATCTAAGCCTTCGGGGATTACTGACGTGATTATGTTATTTAGGTACCTTTCTTAAGACACAAGTACGAATATCAACATGAGGTTTGAGGGTTCCTGACATAATACGGTTTTGACAAGGTTTCTCGATTACAAAGTCCCATAGCAAACTCTTACGATTGTTCTTGACGGTGTGAATGATGACTTTCATCTGCAATCAATGAGATACATGATTATTTTTTTTCTATTAAAATTGAAAGTAGGTACAGAACACTGCATGCTATGCTTGCGGATGTAATCCACCACCAACCAATAAATAATTTTTCTTTCCTTCTTTCTTTCTTTCACGCGGGCCAGTGCCGGTTGAAAATTAGTTTGGTGCCAGATGACAAAAGTCTTCAAATTATTTGGTACTTTTTTGGTGCTAACCTTACATCATTTTAATCAGTCCATGTCTATAATGTACACACAGGACATCAACTTCTCAAATTAGAAAGCTTAGTAAAAGTCTATTTATTTTAAGTAGGTACTACTAAATTATACAAACTTCGACAAACCGGACGGCTTGAGCAACGGTAACGTTGATAGTTCCTTTGTAAACGTTTTGTTCACACACCAGTGATATAGTTAAGTTCGCTAAGCTGTTTTCTGTATGTGGACATACACCAAAATATTTAAAACCAATGACGTATGGGCCCTGTGAAAAAAAAATCTTGTTAATTCCCATGTAGTGTATTTAAACTGCAGTTTGGTCCGTGTGGAAGAAAATTCTGGTGTGAAAATATAAAATACATCGTTCTCCTGCCCTTATTGAAATAGTAGACCATGTCCTCAAGATTATAGCCAGGGTTTAAGCCAGTCTAAAAGTTATGGAGGAGGTCTTTGTTCAGCAGTTAGATGACGCTATCTAAGTCATAAGTCATGTATTAATTCGTTTAACATTGATACAATAATGGTGGTATATTTATTATGTAGGTAATAATAAGTGCGATAATTATGCCGGAGAGCGTACAAATGTTTTTCATCATCATCATCATCATTTCAGCCAAAAGACGTCCACTGCTAGACATAGGCCTCCCCCAGGCGTCGCCACATTGACCGGTCCCGTGCGTCTCTCATCCAGCGGGTTCCTGCAACCTTGACCAGGTCATCGGTCCACCTAGTGGGAGGCCTTCCAACGCAACGTCTTCCGGTTCGCGGTCGCCATTCCAGAACTTTTCGGCCCCATCGGTCATCCGTTCTGCGAGCAATGTGCCCTGCCCATTGCCACTTAAGTCTGGCGATTCTTCGGGCTACGTCGGTAACATTGGTTCTCATGCGGATGTCCTCATTTCTGATTCGATCACGCAAGGAAACTCCGAGCATAGCCCTCTCCATTGCCCTTTGGGTGACTTTGAGCTTTCTGATGAGGCCCATCGTGAGCGTCCACGTTTCGGTCCCGTATGTAATCACTGGCAACACACACTGGTCATAGACTTTCGTCTTGAGACACTGGGGTAAGTTGGACAAGAAGATACCGCGCAACTTCCCGAACGCTGCCCAGCCGAGTCGGATTCGACGATTGACCTCTTTCTCGAAGTTAGATCTACCCAACTGGACCGTTTGTCCCAGGTAGACATAATCGTCCACAACTTCGAGCGTAAAGTCTCCGATCTTGATAGGAGTGGGTGTTACATGAACATTCAACATAACCTTGGTTTTGTCCATGTTCATTTTAAGACCCACTCTTTCGGAAGCTCTACTGAGGTCATCGAGCATTGCACTGAGGTCTTCCATGGTCTCAGCCATGACCACTATATCGTCGGCAAACCGAAGGTGAGTGATGTACTCGCCGTTGATGTTGATGCCAAGTCCTCTCCAATCCAGAACCTTGAAGATATCCTCCAATGCAGCGGTAAACAGTTTCGGAGATATGACGTCTCCCTGTCTCACACCGCGCTGCAGAAGGATAGGTTCCGAGGTCTGGTCCTGAAGTCGGACTGACATGGTGGCGTTTTTGTACAAACACTTCAACACCTCGATGTACCGGTAGTCGATTTGGCACCGTTGGAGAGACTGCAGCACAGCCCAAGTCTCGATCGAATCGAAGGCTGCAAATGTTTTTAGGTAGGTATAAAAATAAATCAAGCCAGACAACTCACAATAGTTTAATTATTAATTGTTGTTATTATTATTAATAATGAAGTATTGTTGTCGATAAAATGTTTAAAAAATAACGTAAACATTACATCGTCCCTAAAATCCCCGAAAGCTGAGGTGCACCCACCACCTACCAACAGTACAATTACACCCATATCTCACAAGGTAATTGGACATATCCATGTCTAATTTGATAGGGGGTGAGCAAATTGCCATCAACCGGGCACAGAGTTAGATTCCACGGCTGATACTTGGTGTGGCGACTAGCGACATCTATCGCAACACCTGCGTACTAACAACGATCGACAGAAAAATCCTACATCGCGCTATGAACATAATCCGCGACATAAGCCTATATAGGAGTTCCCGACTTACAACTGTTAGGCAGTTAGCCCGCCGGACACAACACCCGTCCGGTCGGAGGATCCTCCCTTTTCAATGGGGGATGAGGAACTTTACACCCTGTTCCTCATACCTCCAAAATGGTGACCCCGAGCATGAACGTCAGCGCAGCCTTCGTGCAAGCATTTCAGACGTCATCATCACTTCCCCTTCGCCTTCGAGCAGCGAGTCATACCGTCAGCCAGCATCTACGGCTTCATGGGGTATCCTGTCCACCAGCATGCAGCGGAAGCGCATTCCTGGACATCACCCCCAGCCTCATCAGCGACTTTGGCACAGCACACTGCACTTCGGCCGGTCAGTAAGCAGAGACGCCCTTCTCTCCTGGTCGACGCAGCAGCCAGCCACTACGCATCACTGCACACCCCGACTCACTGGGGCATCCACGGCAAGCACTGCATCACTCCGACTCACTGGAGCCAATATGCAGCATCACCCCGACTCACTGGGGCATCACCGCAGGGCATCCGGTTCCGTCGCACTGGAACCTTCCACTGGCTGACAAGCGCCAAGGCTTAACCTGCTTTCAAGCTCCGGTCTCGGAGGGGAGTGATGTGGCGACTAGCGACATCTATCGCAACACCTGCGTACTAACAACGATCAACAGAAAAATCCTACATCGCGCTATGAACATTATCCGCGACATAAGCCTTTAAAGGAGTTCCCGACTTACAACTGTTGGGCAGTTAGCTCGCCGGACACAACACCCGTCCGGTCGGAGGATCCTCCCTTTTCAATGGGGGATGAGGAACTTTACACCCTGTTCCTCATACCTCCAAACTGGGCTTGGTAGAAAAATCTAATAACACTCTCAAATAAAAATGGTACTTACGTAAGTTTCTGAGTTTTTTGGTCCATCCATTGCAAACTGTATTAAATCCACATATTGTGACAATATCATCAAAATTAAGAAATTCAAAATAGACATAACGGTAGCGTTTACTTTGTAGCATAACTAATACGAAAATAATGAATCAAATATTACATGAACTGAAATAAAACATAAATAATATGAAATTAATGAAGATACTACCGTCATTGACTATTAATGATGGTATTATAACAATGAATGAAATTATGTTATTATCTAATTATGGTGGTGGAGCTTAATAGGTTTCTGATGAAAATGTAAGTACCTATATTATTTGTGTATATTTATAGATTTACCCAAATGACTTTTGTATATCAGGATAGGCATCAAATGCGGCGAAATACCAGCATTCTACATGAATTAACTGCCTATCTGACCTTCACAACCTCCACAAGTCTAATTAGCCTTTGTTCTAACTGGTTACTAGGCTTTGGGAAATCCGACAATTCGTAACAACTGTCAAGGATCTAGGGACCAGTGGCTTAACTGGCTTTTTTATATACGTAAGATTCTCGTTAGGTAATAGACGATTATTCATTATTAGACCCATCTTATCTAGAGTAGTATATTCTTCGATCGCGGGGCTGTTTTTGTGTTAAAAATCGGTTCATCATCATAAATATTATTATCTCTAACATTCACATTCGTACTAAAACTTTAATCACGAATTATTATTACTAGCTGGGTATGGGATGAATTAAAATCCGATTAAACACTAAATATCTTTATTTATAAACTCAATCACAAATTCACCACTGATCACTCATCTTGTCTCATAGATATTTTATACAGTTCCATAGTTTAACTTTCTAGACTCAAACGTACTTAATCTACAATGTTCTCGTAAAACAGTCGACGTAACATTTTGTTCCTATTTCCTCTGCATCTCATGTCTACTATAAGACGGTTGATGTCGCCGTAACTCCTTGGTGTCCATACTATGGTTGGCGATGAGCGGTCTCGACTTTCTCTTTCGACAGTAATGGCCAGTACATTGCCACTTCACTTTACTTATTCTGCAAACCATTTATGTAACTCTTCAGTTCCATTAAGAATGTTTGCATTACAGAAATATTGTTCTCTAAAAAAAAGAAAAATCGCCCAGAGCCCTGATAAAAGACTTTCATAGTCTTATAACAGGGCTCTGGGCAATTTTTCTTTTTTTTTCAACGCGACTTCCATTGCACAAATGCACACGTTTTACTACTGTAGGAAACGTATGACCAAGAGGTTTATAATTTTAGGAAATTAGTTGTAAAAGGGACAAAAGGTAGAAACGTTGTGTGGGGGATGATATACCAAAGGGGAAGAAGGTATCTTTACCCAGTAATAAAAAAAAATTATGAAGGCAACAACCCCAACTACCGTGAGGGACATACGTTTGCACCTATTGGCGGTTTTTTATTAATATATTCGTCGGACATAACACAAAGTATGATTTGTTTTCTTGTAGAAACCAGCGTAAACTTAGCAATATATTCTCCATAGAAAAATGAAGTCCCAAAGAAGAGGTAGACTGCTTCTGATAAATTAATGACGAAACTGTGGGCACCCTGCAAAGAAAGAGAATAAATAAAATAATAATACATAATAGTATAATCATATCGAGGGGTGAAAGGCAAAAAGGTTTAAGCGACATTTTATGAACTTTACAGGAGAGCCATTTAATGTTACAAAATTTCGAAAAAAAAACATACCTTTTTTAAAAAGGATAATTACTCTTTACTGAAAAATAATCTTGTGATTTCTCCCTATTGTGCGAGTTGGTAGATGTCACAATGTCTTCAAATATTTTGGTATATTAGAACACGTTTTCCTCACCATGTCTTCCTTCTCCGTTTTAAGAGCAGCGGTGATGAAATAAATTACACAAAGTTATGCGCCTGCTTAGGTTCGAACTCACGACTTACTGCTCGTAAGTCGGGGCCGCCACCACTTAGGCCACCGCTGCTCATTTGTAATAATCTATATAAATAAAGAGAGAAGTCCTGACTGACTGACTGACTGACTGACTGACTGACTGATTGACTGACTCATCAACGCCCAGACCAAACCCTTGGACCTAGAAAGCTGAAATGTTGCACAGAGGTTCCCTTTATAATGTAGACAAGGAATAAGGAAGGATTTTTCGAAATTCAACCCCTAAGGGAGTTAAATAGGGGATGAAAGTTTGTATGGAAAATCGTAATTTTCACGCGGGCGAAGCCGCTGGCAAAAGCTAGTTACAGATATTTTAATAAATTTATTGGTTAATTTAGATAATTACCTTTCTCAAAACACAAGTTCGAATATCAATATGAGCTTTGAGTACCCCTGACACAAGCCGGTTTTGACAGGGGTTGTTAATCATGAAGTCCCACAGCAAACTCTTACGATTGTTCTTAACGCTGTGAATCACCACTTTCATCTGTAATCAAAATAACATCACAAATATTCTATGGACTGTTGTCTGGAGTAAAGAATTTGAACTTGTATAACACCATGCCTGTAATCTTCGAAGGGTTAATGGGACAAGCCCGTCACACTATTCCCAAACTACTGTAACTCCTGTAAGCCAGAATCAACAGTGGCGACCGCAATAAAAGCGTCAAGACGATGAAGCTCGACGAAGTCCCAGAGAAACGATTTAACTGGCAAAGGGTTAGGGTGAGGTGTACCTATTAGTACAGGTACAATTCTTCAGTTATGTTTAAGTCAATGTAATAGGGGGTGAGACTATTGCCATCAACCGGGCATATCCAGACTCTATGGCTACAACTGAGAAATTCCTGGTGGAAAACTCCAATAACATATTGCTCAACCTCAGAATCAAACCCAGGACCTCATGCTCAGAAGTCTCAAATCAATTTTCATCATCATCATCATTCATCATTTCAGCCACAAGACGTCCACTGTTGGACATAGGCCTCCCCCAGGTGTCGCCACATTGACCGGTCCCGTGCGTCTCTCATCCAGTGGGTCCCCGCAACCTTGACCAGGTCGTCGGTCCCCCTAGTGGGAGGTCATCCAACGCAACGTCTTCCGGTTCGCGGTCGCCATTTCAGAACTTTTCGGCCCCATCGGTCATCCGTTCTGCGAGCAATGTGCCCTGCCCATTGCCACCTAAGTCTGGCGATTCTTTGGGCTACGTCGGTAACCTTGGTTCTCAAGCGGATGTCCTCGTTTCTGATTCGATCACGCAAGGAAACTCCGAGCATAGCCCTCTCCATTTCCCTTTGGGTGACTTTGAGCTTTCTGATAAGGCCCATTGTGAGCGACCACGTTTCGGTCCCCTAAGTAATCACTGGCAACACACACTGGTCATAGACTTTCGTCTTGAGACACTGTGGTAAGTTGGACGAGAAGATACCGCGCAGCTTCCCGAACGGTGCCCGGCCGAACTCAATTTAAATAAATACTACTACAGACTAATAAACCCACTTCTATAAATCGGATGGCTTGAGTTAGCGTAACGTTTATAGTTCCTGTGTTAGCATTTTTTTCACACACCACTGCTATGCTTACGTTCGCTAAATGTTTTTCAGCTTGTGGACATGTACCGAAATATTTAAAAGCCACGACGTATGGGCCCTGAAAAAATAAAATCTTATTAATTATCATGTACTTTACGAGTATTTAGCCTGCGGCTTCGCCCGTGTGGGGAAACCTTCTGGTATAGAAAAGTATGAATATTTCATTATCATTCTCATGCACCTATCCCAATTTAGGCGTCAACGCAGCATGTCTGCTTCTTCTCTTTTACTCGTTATCTCATCGTACAATGTTTCATGTCCTTTAGTTTATAGTTATGGCCCGGTATCCACCAAAGCGGAGACGAACAGATCGGAGAAGAAATGTGCCATAGGAAGGGCGAAAGACCTGATGTTAACAATGTGATTGATTTCCGCATATCTCCTCTCGTCTCCGCTCCTCTTCGCTTTGGTGGAAACCGGACCTTATTCTAAAAGTTATGGGTGAGGTCTCTGATCAGCAGTTAGATAATGCTGTCAGTAAAATATATATGAATAAAAAGAGAAGTCCTGACTGACTGACTCATCAACGCCCAGCCCAAACCCTTGGACCTAGAAAGCTGAAATTTGCACAGAGGTTCCCTGTATAATGTAGACAAGGAATAAGGAAGGATTTTTTTAAATTCAACCCATAAGGGAGTTAAATGGGGATGAAAGTTTGTATGGAAAATCGACATTTTCACGCGGGCGAAGCCGCTGGCAAAAGCTAGTATTTAATAAACATAACATCACGCTTCAAATCTCCTTAGCACTTTATAGTACACCCATGTTTTGCCAGTTATGGTAAGGCCCATGTAATAGGAGGCGAGGCTGCTGTCCTCAACCGGTACAAATCTGGACTTCATGGCTGCTACTGAGAAATTCCTGATGGAGAAAACTCAATAACATGTGGCGACTAGCGACATCTATCGCAACACCTGAGTACTAACAACGATCGACAGAAATTCCTACATCGCGCTATCAACATTATCCGCGACATAAGCCAATATAGGAGTTCCCGACTTATAAATGTCGGGCAGTTAGCCCACCGGACACAACACCCGTCCGGTTGGAGGATCCTCCCTTTTCTATGGCGGATGAGGAGCTTTACACCCTGTTCCTCATACCCCCCAAAAAATACTATGTCATACTTACATAAGTGTCTGCGTTTTTTGGTCCCTCCTTTAAAAACTGTATTGACTCCACATATTGTGACAATACCAGCAAAATTAAGAAATTTAGAATAAACATTATTATAGCGTTTGCTATGTAGCATAACTAATACGAAAATAATGAATACAATATTTGAAACTATTTATAGTATCTAATGTTACAATAGCTGAAAAAACTATAAAATAATACGAATTTAATGAAGATACTACATTGACTATTAATGATGATAATTTATCCATGGATGAAATTATGTTATTACCTAATAATAGTGGTAGGGCATTAATAGGTTTCTGATAAATATCTAGGTACATTATAAATTATATCTATTTATAGATCTACCTAAATTTCATTATTTTGTTTGTTACAGTAGCAGACATTATAATCTGCCGAGCCCTTCACAAGGCTAGTCTAATAAAATGTAGCTGAATACTAGCATTGCATAGGTGGCATAGGTAAGTAGTGAGTACCCAGGCAGGCACAATGCTTTGTGTAATTTATTTCAACACCATCAAAACGGTGAAGGTGAACATCGTGCGGAAACCGGCATGTCTTAAAACCAAAAAATTCGAAAACTTATGACATCTACCAACCCGCACTGGGCATGTGTGGTACCATACCCATCCCTCTCCTGGAGAGGAGGCCTGAGTCCGTGCACTGGAAACATTATAGGCTGTAGGTGATGATGATGACTAGCAATTTACTTGTATTGACTGCCTATCTGATATCTACAACCTCAAGTCTGATTAGAATTTAACTGATTCTTAGACTTTGGGAAATCTTACGACCTGGAACATCTGTCTAAGATCATATAGTACTAGCGTCTTAAATCATACCCAGTAACTCATGCTCTTGCAATCTATTGTCATTATTAATAAATAAAACAGTCCTGACTGACTGACTCGTCAACGCCTAGCCCAAACCCTTGGACCCAGGAAGCTGAAATTTTACACAGAGTTTCCCTTTATAATGTGGACAAGGAATAAGGACGAATTAAAAAGTGGTGTCCGAAACCGCGGGCAGAAGCTAGTCATCATAAACGAGGCACTCGTCCGCATAATGGTGGTAAAAGTGGAAATTGGTTCTAAACCTCAAAACGTTCAAATTAATAACGATATCATCACAGCTCATGAACGCAGCGATAACACAATGTTTACCAATCTCTGCTTGCATTGTAAACAGAGAGCTATTACCATTTGCATAATATGTATTCTGTTTTGCGTTTTTCATTCCATCAATGATATTTCAAACTAGACTGCCATAATTTGGAAGCAGTGAACTTCATATTTTGATTACTTCTGGGCTAGTTATATTTAACTAAGACTTTGACTAAGAGTAGTGGTGGTGGCTCCGACTTACAGTAATGAGCTGTGGGTTCGAACCCAGGCAGATGCAATACGTTGAGTAATTTATTTTATCAACACTGGTCTCAAAACGGTCAAGGAAAACATCGTGAGGAAACCGGCATGTCTTGGAACCAAAAAAATCGAAGCCATGTGATATCTACCAACCCACACTAGGCCCACGTGGTTGATTATAGCCCATCCCTCGCCTAGAGAGGAGGCCTGAGTACCCTTCAGTGGGAACATTATAGGCTGATGATGATATTTGACTAGTTCTTTGCTGCATCTTTTATTGTGCTCACTGCCAAGGAGTGTAATTCCTTGCCTACGTTGGTGTTCTCAAGATCATAATGACTTCAAGCTATTTAAGCCCCGAGTAAATAGGCTTCTGATCAGCTAGCGCCATAGTTGACCTCATCTCTGTCCTCAGCATATAATTAAGGTTAGGGCAAAAAAAAATGTGCAAGTGATCTTATGGACGTAAAAAAACGAGTCGAGTATCGTAACCTCAGTTTCACGAAGGACAAATATAATTCTAATGTAATCGTATTGCATTAATTTGTGAAGAAAAGCATACACTGATATTATTAGAGAGGATCTTCAGGAAGGTCAGATACGATAGTACTCTCAATTATAATAAGAGCGGAGGTAAGAAAAAATATACAATTCCCAAATATAATCCAAAATTAATTGCAAATGATCCTTTAATTTTGTTTTTCAAATTACGCCTTCTTAGTAAACAAACCATTAATTTGGATACACATAACATTTCCTTGCTTAGCAATAGCATTCATTTTGAACGAGTAGTCGCCGTAGAAGAAAGAATTCCCAAAGAATTGGTAGGCCATCTCAGTGTAGTTCGTTTTGTAGTAATAGTCTCCCTGCAAAGAAAATCTCTTCGATTATTACATAGTTTATTTTGTTTTCTAATGAAAGTTGTTTTTAGACGCAGTGTTATAAATCCTCTTTGTGGATTCCCTTAGGAAGGTCGCAAAATCGATTTGTCTTTCTTTTTTGCAATTTGCAGGTCAGTGCCAGGATGTATGTTGATAAAAAATATGATTCGAGACCGTAACATACAATATGTTTTTACACAGTTATACTCACTAATACAATCGTCTACGTTTATTTAATCTCATTGAATGACTTTTATATTAAAGGCGAAAATCGCTGGTTATCTTGACGCTTCCCTCTTAAACAATCTATACGGCTTTGTTATCCGGCTGATAAGGGTTTTTCCTAGTAATTGTCCCGATCGAGGCAGAAAAACGAACATATAAAAACCTTGACATTCTTAGAACCCTGTCTAAATATACGCTGCAAATAGTGGCTATGGCGTACTTAATTGAAAAGTGAAGAGTGTAATATGACAACGTTCAAAACTGATCAATATTTTGGTAATCTGTTTGAACTACCGCTTGCTTTCTCAGATGCACTCAAAACTTGATACTTCAGAAACGGGTTCAGACTAATAAAATGTTTTATTCAGATCATGCATACAAACCGGCGGAACTACACAGTTGTGCATATTACTATAATATTTCTGTAAGACTCCGGCGATCACAAAATGCTGACATGGCTTGTTCACTTTGTAATTCCAGAGAACATTCTTTTGATCTCCTTTTACATTCCAAACGGTGACTTTGAACTGTGGATAGTAAAATATTTAAATAAATGAATATTTTATCTAGCTATTTAGAGGATACATTCACTCTATACCTCTACGTCAATTCTTTCTACGTCGATTTGCGCTTTGTCGATTCGAAAAACAAATGACAATATAAACATCAGCTTAGCATTTTTCGATCTATGTGTTGCTCGGCACTTGGGCTATAATCTTAACTAGATGCAGCTGAACAAAGGTGTGATCATACTAATCGAAGATGAAATCGGCTCTAGATAAGACTTTGTCCTATATGTAAAGTTTGACGTGTTATCGAGTAGTGTCTTCCAAACAAAAACACAGACAGACAGACGTCATTTCCTTCGTTTCTGTTTGGAATTTCACTTTTATTGCATTGACGTTAAGTTTTTTCTGCCGGCTCAAGTCGATCCGCGTGGATAAATGTAGCCACTTTTTAAAATGAAATATTATCTGATCTCCACAACAAAGTTATTGTGTAATATAAGGTCCCTTTAAAATAGGTGGACAAATTTTAACACAGTGTTCTATTATATTTTTATCATTGTTATATAAGGTTATATTGTAAGCAGGTTCACTGACTTCCGGGATCGTTCTTTTGGTACAAACATAAGATACCAAAGCTTCATCCAATTCCGCCAAAAGGCGTCCATTGGGGGAGATGGGAGTGTCAGACTTCTACTGACTAAAAACCAAACCCATGTTCCTTCTTCGCCCTTGTGCCTAGGCCGCGTTATGCCTTACGATAATCCGCAGCCCCGACGGGGTGGATATACCTAGGTCTCCCCGAAGTATCGCCACATTGACCGGTTCCATGCGTCTCGCAACCAGTGGATCCTCGCCACCTTCACCAAGTTCACGAAGTGGGAGGCCTGTATCAAAGCTAACAAATAAAAAAATAAGTTGTCCTTACCGTTTCCATTTTAGCAGGCATGGTAAATGTAACATTGTAAATGGCTAACGATCCGAATTGGTCAGAGATGAGAGAAGTTGATGATATAGTGACGTTTTTTGATCGTGGACCAGAGCATACTTTGTAGTTATACCATTTTGCGTTGTAGGGTCCCTGGTTTATACGGAAAAATAAATTCGTTGTAAGATTTTGAAAAGTTGAGTTGGACGAAATGGAAGGTGGCAATGAAAAAGATGAAGACGGCAAAAAATAAGTTGATATGAAATAAGAAGGTAGATGCACTTGATAGGGCAATTAACTCGTCGTAAGCGAGATGTGTATTTAGACACAATTAAAAATCCTAGTGTGGATTTACGTTCGCACTCGAAGAGTTAATGGCAAAAAACATCAGAAAGAGAAAATGTGGAAAATAAATAATGAAACATAGTAGACTTTGGTCTACAATGTTTCATTGAAAATAAAGTTTAAAGAGGCATTACTGGCAATATTGAGCTCTAAAGATCTGAGTAAGGAATTGGAAGATGCAAGACTAATCAGCTTAAGGGCGAAAGAACTAAAATTGATCAATTTTTTTAAACGAAGATCACAATGCTGCCAGCATTTTTACAAGAAGTTAATAGCTATAAAAATAAATATAGAAAAAATACAGCAGTGATGGTTTCCCCGGCTCTAATGTCTGTATTACTTACATAGTTATTCCCAGTTTTAGTCATAGAAAACTCCAAAGAAGTAGCACGCGATACAAAAATTAAAATGAGAATTCTTAAAATCAACATTATACACCAGCTTTTGCGATACATGGTGTGTGAAATATGAATTTCATTTCACTATAATTTGTAACTTAATGTTTTTATAATGGATCCCAATGTAATCGTTATTTAATATAAATTTTTGATTCGTCGGCAATCACCGATTCAATTTATTTAGCCATAAATAATCCATTTAAATGAAATTCACAAGCGAGCTCGCGAGTGAATTTCATTTAAATGGATTATTTATGGCTATAGGTGAATTTAACTTTACCGGAGATGACCTTTTTAGGGGTGTTTGACTGCTCACGGCTAAGTAATAGCAGGGTGAAGCTACGTTTGCTGAGGTGGATTTCTGCATGGGAGACTATTCGTTACATATGGAGAGTAGTCATCATTATCAACGTCGTCATTTGTAAATGTGGCAGTCGTAACTGATACATTTTTTTGCTGCTGCATTTCTTTGCGGGATTCAAAACAGTTGTAATTGTAATAATGTGTTAATAATTGTTTCTCTGGGACTCCGTCGAGTTTTTTGTCTCGGTGCTTTTTTGGTGATTGTCACTGTTGAGTCTGACTTACAGGACCATTGGTGGTTTGTTAACAAAGTAGCGATCCAATCTCATAAAAAAGCACGTATGGGTGAAGCCCTATAGTTATCATGCCCTTATCATGAAAATGAATATTTTAATTGAAACTGTCAATATGCTACGCCAAAGCTAAACCACCATTGTGTTTCATTGCATTCGTGTTTAAATTAGGAGAACAATCGATGTCTACTAGCTCATAGCGTTATCTGCATGACAACCATTTGATGGACGTGGAATTACATGAATAATAATTCAAAATGGAAATAGCTCATGATTTGTTTCACTATAAATATTTATAATGGTTGGTTAGTCTGTATGACATAGATGATTATAATAAAATAATAATACCAGCCTATTACTGTCCCACTGCTGGGCATGTGCCTCTTCTCATGCGGAGAAGGCACGAGCATCTATCATCACGTTTACTTACGACTGGAATGCGATTTCAGGACTCATATTAATTAGAGCCCAGGTTTACTTGGAGCGGTTGTTTGTCTTACTTCTTTCTACAACTCAGTTAGCTCTGTGTAATACGGTACCCCTTTTTAAGCCTGGTCGTCAGACATACGGGCTACTGACTACCTGTAACGTCACGTCGGTCAGAGATCGACAAATGCCAGCTGGGAACAACAGTTTAACATGGTTTCCGAGGGAAGAATGAAACTCGGTATGTAATGGTCACCCTCCAAAATATAATTCTTGGCAAGCACAGAATAAGTTTGAAGATTCACCCGTGCGGCTATATTAATAAGCTCGGGGCTCTTCAAGACTATCAGGAGATAATTTACTCAGGTTAATATTAAGGCAATTCAACAGATTAATCTAAGCCAGTAATATATCTGTACCTAATGCAGAGGCCTATTACAAAATAACAAATGTGTTCATACATTATGGCCGGTCATCCATAACTGATTCAGATTAGAACTAATTGCAGGGATGATGTACAGCCTACAGATATCTCTTATCTGTTATTTCAATTAAGACATTTGTAGATAGTACTTGAGTAATGATCTAAGTGATTAGTTCGTCTTAGTTTCAAAAGACGAAGAGCAACAAAAATTGTTTGGAAATTACGCTCAAAAGTCAGACGTGAAGAAGTAAGTGCTTACTAAGGTTACGTATTGCAATTGAATGCATTCTTTCCTATTAGGTTTTTAGTTTCAGAAACATTAAAACGTGTTTTTAATGTAAATTGTGACTTTGCCTGCGATTACGTCTGCATAAAATGTGATAGCTCAACCAATGTTCATTGTGCATCATAATGTTTTACTGAAAAAAAAACTGAATAAAATATGAAATAAAATCTGAGGGTAGATTAAGTAATCAATATAATACCGTGGCCGTGGTGTACCGTGGGAGCCTGCCTATAAGCAGCCATGAATAACGTATCTTTAAATCGGTAGTGGCTTCGGAGAGGTCTATCAAAACGCAGGTGGTGGTACCCGAGCAACAGAAAAAGAGATGGTACGTTGTCTGTGATGATTTAAATTAACAAGGCTTTGTATTACTGTAAAGTACTTGAAATATTCATTTTCCGATGTACACTGAACCTGAAACTAACCTATGATCTATTCTGAAACAAAATAAATCATGCAGCGAATTAGTTCATCACAAATAGATTGTCGGCTTACGTTCGTTATTAAATCATGCGTGTCCATAATTAGTAATTATTGACGTCTGCTCGCCATTGGATCGTGTTAATGACGTTGAATAGACTCGATTATAATTAGCTTTACAAATTCGTTCCTGTGTTTGGCTGCCAAGTTGTGCTATTGTACCAAAACCATTAAAAAATAAATATTATAGTTTTAGGTGCAACTGCTGACCATGAAGTCTCGGAATCAATTTTGAGGTCAGGCAAATTGTTGCTGCGGGTTGTTCACAAGAGATACCGCGGCCTCGACATAAAGAGCTAAGAAGGAACATGGGTGGTTTTAGTCAGTAGAAGTCTGACACTCCCTTCCGCTCTGCACAGGCCGTTATTTGATGATTTCTCACCCCCCAAAAGAAAGGTCAGGCAAATTGTTGTAGTTTTTCCTTCAGGAATTACTCTTTGGCCAAAGGCTAAGCATTGCATACAACGTTGTAAATGCCATCAGTCGCATGAGCACAATGAATGAGTTGGGTAGGAGTTTTAGATGCTATGTTTTAGGCCGTTGTGAGTTTAGGTTATTTAACTATTTACATTTATAACATAGGTTCATTTTCATTTAAAAGTTTTTAATATAAAGTTACTAATTTACTGAAATGAACATCAGGTAAATCAAAAAAATAATCATTTCATTGAAGTTGTAGAAGATAGGAATAGGGGATCGGACAATAAAAACTAATTAGTCCGTCAGATAGATTTCCAAAAAATATCGACCACATATTTTTTCTTTTTTCACGTAAACGAAAAATGAAGACGATACAGTGCTTCGAAAACTCGTGTGACGTCATAATTATATGATAGTACATTTTGTACCTTCAAGTGACGTTTCAAGCCCCACTCTGTGATCTTTGACGCGCTTTATCTTCGTAAATTTTTATTGATTTGATAAAACAAAAAACACGTATCCAATATTTTTCGATATTACTAACTGACGGACTAAACAGAATTCTATTTTTTTGAGTATGTCTGATCGCCTATTGTGGCCATCTGCATTCTGTACTGGTGAATGTTTCTATAAATTGGATAACCGTCAGTCACTGTTGATGTTTGGGTCATGACCCTAATCGATGTTCCAGGCAACGTCAACTTGGATCGGACAGGCCAATGACCCCTATTTGGTACCAATCTTTATAACATAACGTCACACCTGTAACCCGATGTGTTAAGCAGAGGTGTAAGCACTAGTACTTTCCACATGCCAGTTATGTTTAAGTGGCGTGTAATAGGGTGCGAGCCTCTTGCCACCAACCAAGCACACAATCATACAGATTTCCCAATGCCTTCCCTTGCCATTCTCTTTGCCCGTCCTGGGAATCGAACCGGACCTAATGATGAGCAGTCGCACTCGCTACCACTAGACCAACGAGGTCGAGTAATCTTTATATTTATAAAATAACGTCACCCAATGAAATTGATGGTTGGTCATGGCTTTCAGTTCTCTTGTTAAGTGAGATACGGTTCTGCAAACGTTCGAAAGTAATGACATTATCGCATAGATATATAACATCCTAAGTAAGGGTGAAATCAAAATAACATGAACGGATCAGTGTTTTCGAGAATCTCCCAATCTGTCATTTAAAGGCGTCATTTGGTGGAGCGAGAAGTTCGGTCGCAAGCATAATATGCATTCATTTACATCGGAAGCATTTTAACTTGCAATTGGACCTCTCACATTAGTGTGTTACCATTCTAAGTGATAGGAAGGATAATTTCACCCTCATCATCTGCCTGACCTTTTTTCAACTATTTGGGGTCGGCTTCCAGTTTAACCAAATGCTACTAAATACCAGTATTTTACATGGAGCGAATGCTTATCTGACCTCCACTAATAATAATAATAATAATAAAAAAAAAAAATGCCAACTGGCAAGTATTTTCATAAAGTCTTATTACAAAAGGTAGTTAAACCTGGTTTAACTTAGACCTGGTTTATCTCGCATGCTGTCACTTTCTTTTGAATATTATTGAAGTGAGACGTCATGCGTGATAAACCAAGTCTAAGTTAAACCAGGTTTAACTACGTTTTGTAATAAGGCGGGTAGAGACCAGTGCTGTTACCATTTGCTGGTTTTGCCACTGCCACTGTTAGCAAAGTAGCCTTCGGAATTGTTCCCGAAAGCTACCAAATGCCTCTTACTTACATAGCGTAAGTATACCGAAGTAACTTGTCTTCAAAATAGTTAAATGTTGCAATTCTACCCGCAATATCACGTCCAGAATATAGCTGCAGTCGACCTTATTACCCGACTGCGGCGAAGCCCAAAAGGAGGGTTATGTGTTTGACGTGTATGTATGTATGTATGTATGTATGTATGTCCGTTTCTTTGTTCCCTCATAACTCCTGAACGGATGAAGGGATTTGAATGAAATATACGTCGTTAGATTTGTCTTGATGGCGCGAGTGTTATAGGCTACATTAAAATTAAAAAACAAAGAAAAATTTTAGATTTTGGGGGCCAAAACACGGAGTTCAAAAAAATTTTTTTTTCCAATATCATCGAGTAGGGTATCAAAATAAAGGATTTTAAAAAGAGATTACAAAAATATATGAGACTTATATGTTTAAAAGAAATTCAAAGTGACAAATCCTGTAAACAAGCTCAAAAGTTAAATAAATCATCTGCGAAGAAGTTTACGCGACCAACGAAAGAACAAACACAAAAGAACTAAAAAGTTGGAAATAAAAAAAGTAGTTAAAAAACTAAAAAACCCGACTGGAAAAACTGAAAACCAAAGAACAAGTACATTTTAAATTAAACAAAACTTGGAAGCAGGCGGGGTTCATTTGAATATTAAATTATGAAATGAAAAATAGAACTAAAATAGAACCCCGCCTGCTTCCAAGTTTTGTTTAATTTAAAATGTACTTGTTCTTTGGTTTTCAGTTTTTCCAGTCGGGTTTTTTATTTTAGAAAATCGTTTCGCGAGGAATATTCTGGAATGTTAATACTATTTGAAGTCGGTAGGTAGGTACTAGTTAAGTAGGTAAGCGGTTTTCTTTACTGTTGAAGAAACTGAAGCATTAATTTGCGAGTTTTATTTAAGTAGCAGGGATTTTCGACTGCAGCCTTAACCGTTAAACCCTACCCGGGGGTCCAGCAAACCCCAGAGGTTGAAATTTAGTAAATATTTTTGAAAAAATTAAACGCACTATTGCGCCACTCTAGGTAATCCTTAATTACCTCGAGGACCATCTTTTCACCAGTCTTGCATGAACGTATAAGCTGTATTTACGGATTTATAGCTATTTATGGGTCTGTCAGACCCCAGAGTAGTAATAATGTAGTATTTTTTTCATTCCTATTTTCGATATATTGGTGAAAACTGTTATTTTTATTAAAAAAATAAAGGTTAAGATTGATATTTTGGTAAAGTTACTACAGTAACAGTGGTGTTTCCTCGATACATATATTACGGATAAAAACATCAATTTTGTGGTTTTTTGGTTTTCTGTGGCAATACATATTATGTATTGCTACAAATGGTCACATAAAGAGCTACGAAAATAAGTCTTTTCTTTAACTTGGTATAGATGTGATCACCCCTCAAATGCAAGAACGATTTACATGGCTTTCTTTGGCCATGAATCTTCAAGTTCTCCTAGATGGAATCTTGCAAAAAAAGTGGCCATTGGTAGAACCAAGGTCCTGTTCCCACGGCTAAAAAAAGATGTGCCATAATATGTGACCAAGGGGTAAAGACCGAAAAACCAAGGTCACCTGTGGCATGTGCCAAAAACCTCTCTGCGATGAACATAATAAGAGTTTGTGTCAAGAAAGTTAAACCAAAAACGTTTTTTTTTTTTTTTTGTATTGTCAAATAAGCAGTCTATAACAACAAATAATAATATTGTAATTAAATTCTTGTTCGTCTTATAATTATGATTTTTTACTATTGGGGTCCTTCAAACCCCTGGGTAGTAATAGTGATTCTCCTGGAATGGGTAGGCTTAAAGGTGGAAGCGCCAGGGTAGGCCGCAAAATTAAAATTTATTTACGTCTTGCAATTTACCGGTCAGCGTCAGGCTGTATGTAGAACAAAATATGATTCACTAGCGCTTCCCTCTGAAAAGTTGAAAGTGAAAAGAGGATGTCGATCGAAGCAGGAGCCGTTCTGTCATTTTGCCTCCATGGGAGAATGGCGTGAATTTTTTTGCCACCGGGAGCCAAAGTCGTAGCAGTAATTTTTCAGTAACGATTTGTATCGCTTAGTCGCATCGCAAAGGTCAAAGTGTCTATGGAACAAAGCTATACTAAGGCCAAGCTGCAGAGTTGTACTTTAGCATACAATTAAACTAAAGCCCAATAGCACTAGACGAATTTAAAACATCGTTCTCTCATCGCTTTTTATTATTTCTGTGACTGAGAGAAAATGGTATCTAGACTTTATTTTTGGGGTTTGAGAAATCATCAAATGACTCCTCCAGCTCAGGGAGTGTCAGACTTCTACTCACTAAAAGCCACCCATGTTCCTTCTAAGCCCTTTGTGCCGAAGCCGCGGTATCTCTATCGAAAAGCCCGCAGTCCCCGACGGGTCCCGCAGCCCCAACGGAATGTGTCTAGCCTTGAATAAGCTCTACAAGTCATGGTGTAAACAGAAAACTAAGTTTCGGTGAAAATCTCATCTTATTTGAGTGATCGAGATAATGTCGAAAACATGTAACCTATATACTATTAAAATAAGCGTTCAATTTCCTCAGAACACACCCACATCCTGTTAAAAACAGAAGACAAATTGATCGTCACCATTAAAATGTATCGAGTCATTTCGGATAAGTGACGAATAATTAATTAAAACGTTTAATTAATTACACGGCTAAAAGCGTTGTTAATAAATTATGAAAGGCCTTGGACTGTTCGTTGCTGTAGATCTCGGTGTACGGTGCACGGGCGATTTAAAGTTGCCAAAAAGTTGACGACAACTGGATTTTTAACCTGACAACCTTTTGGACCTATTTACCAAAATGTTACTTTACTCGATTTCACAGATTGTTACTAGGCACTTGTTCAAAGAACCAGTACACTAATAAATAATGGCCAATGGGGTCAAAATCGTGTATCTAAATGCACTATCATAGAAAGTCCCTTTCGTCCCTAGTCCTTTTAGAATGAACACTCTTTGTACTCGTATACAAGATGTGTTCATTGAAATTCAAGTACCTATGCATGAAAGTCATTGTAGTTCGCT
Source organism: Diarsia dahlii (assembly GCA_949775195.1). Lineage (NCBI taxonomy): Eukaryota > Metazoa > Arthropoda > Insecta > Lepidoptera > Noctuidae > Diarsia > Diarsia dahlii. The sequence goes on from OX459205.1 coordinate 16,977,046, forward strand.
GGATGCAAGAGCTTAGGTCTGGTCATGGCGGCAATGTATGGATCATCGCCATAGTCTCCTATTTATGCCTAGGACTCGATGTTTAAACGACGATGCAGAAGAATAGAAGTAGTTAATTTCACCGTCTCCAGCAATTTTGTCGTCCAAGTATTTAGTCAAAAGTTGCCCGTGTAAACACACAATTTGGCTTTGTTTTTGCTCCATGTTGCACATCAAGTATTTACGTATAATGTGTAGTGGAGGCATTCTCTTTGTGATCTTAGTTTTGGATAATAGTGTTAATTAGGTAGATAAAGCAATGGAACTGGATGACTGTAGGGCCGTGGGAGTACTGTGGGAGTGTCCCGAATGGGTTCCTTTACTCGTCAACGCCTGAATTATTTCGTAAAGGTTGTTATTGTTCGTCAGTGTAAGTGTAAAGCTATCCCACTGTTGTTGTTCGTAATTTGTTGTTTAGTCTAGTTTGCTTGAATAAACATAGCATGAGTGATAGTTTAGCTAAGTGCTTTATTAGATTAATATTATTATTGCTAAATAACTGTCATGGGGAGGCTTATGTCCTGCAGTGGACGTCTTTTGGCTGACATGATGATGATGATGAAATTAAAAATCAAAATCAAAAGTCATTTATCTAAACTAGGCTGATAAAATCAGCACTTTTCGAACGTCAAAATTTACTTTATTTATTTACAAGAAACAGTCCCCCAAAACGCCCACGCTTCGATACTTCTTAGTGTTATTTGTTGGAAAGAAGAAGTGGCGGAACAAACTCCCTAGCAACACATCTGTCTGTTATGTTAGATAACTGTCATCAATGGCAGACATCATAAATATCCCAGCCTACGTTTTTCATTCATGCTTCTCTATTACTCGTGATTTCATCAGGCACCTCTTTTGTTGCAATATCAATCTTCGTAATTAATTATTGGTAGTTAATTGGTAGTTAATAAAAAAAAAACTAAAATATTTTTTGCACTTGCGTGAAATAATCTAAAGGCCAATTTTAATAGGCAATACAGTTTAGAACGTAATAAAGAACTGCTGACGACGCGGTTGTGAGCGTAACCCTTTCTTGGCACCCTTACTAATCATTGTATTTTGAATTGTGCCTCGTTCACTTTCTAACAAAATACAATTGATTTGATTTGGTACCAGTGCTCGACATTTTAATTATAATACTTAATGATCTTTAGAACAGCATAAGTCTTTCCCCGCACATTATCGTCGTCGTCATTTGCCTAGTCATTTCTCAACTGTGTCTAAAATCACCATTTTAGACCTCGAGGTCGGCTCCCAGTTTACCGGATTATTTTACTAATTTGACAACTAGTGCAAGGGCTTAATTTTTTATTTTGTAAAAACCATTAAGGAATGCATAATCTCTTTTTCTTCCGTAGTCAGGTCAAAAATATTATATGCAAGTAAACCAGGGAACAAAGCTCGTTAAACAATAGAAGCGGTGAGTGAAGTGTCAATCTTAATGTGCTTGATTAAGTCTATACAGAGTGACCCCTTTTGTAGTAAATTGAATCGTTGATAAAGCCCGGTTATCGTATTGAATAATAACAGGAACCGTCTTTAAACCCGCAGAATTCTAATACTTATCAAGTAATTGTGTTCTGTTTGCCGGCTAAAACAAAATGTGGGTACGATGTTATGTTTTCTAGGGTTGTCATAAACTATTGAAAACTTATAGTAAAAGAGAATATAGGAGAGAAGTTTTGTCTTGAACCTAAATAAATAATTGAAAATAGTGAGTCAGACACTGATTTAAACATGGCATACGAAGAAAAAGAACTTAATACTATTTAATTTGTTTAGTTAATCCTTCTGTACCACAGTACCAACGCTTTTCCTGCATTCCGAAGAAACTTACTTCAGTGAACAAAATTACAGTTTTGAATGAAAACTTCATGTAAGTACTGGCACCACTAACTAACCTCATCTAAACGCTCCACAGAACAGTAAAGTTATCAGGTGCTACACAGCGGTGTCTTAATCTTTAACGAGTTTACTTCTTACCTATCTTTGGAACTTTTACGTTCCGATTATACTTCTAATTAGCTTACACTGTTAGGTATTTAGTTCTTTTATATTAGTTGACTCGTGGTTATAGGCTCGCTGGTTATTTCGGGAGACTTGAAGTTTTTTGGAGTGTTGTATTTACTAAAAATCGCTGTCCAAGCCTTTGGGAAAATAAGCTTGTTACTGAAATGATTAGCCTGAATCATCTAACTGCTGGGCAAAGGCCTCTCCTCTTGCCTACCAGCTGTTTCGATGTAAGACCAATATTGTCTTACATCGGAACAACTGGTCTAGTCTTACACAGTTCGTCCCGCCATCTTCTACGAGGTCTCCCACGACGCTTTCTGGCTGTGTCAGGGCATGTGGCTTATTTTTTGCTCACTAAAATGGATATACGGGTATGTCACAACATTGTTAATTCTACGAAACATTATATCAGAATTAACCAAATACAGAAAGCAAAATTAGTTTCTGTATTTAATTTTCGTAAATTCTGGTATAATATAGCCTAAAATCAATTACCTTCAGTCTAGAATTAAACAGCCACGGAACTAAAATTCACGAAATACAGCAACAATCCTATGCCTACCCGTATTTTCGATTGACCATTTTCGTTGCGAGCACAAACAGGTTAAGTGGGCACAAATCTCGGCTAATATGGCGGCTTACATACCAAATAGAAGTTCATGTGCAATGTAAGCATGGAGTGGAAACAAATGATGCTAGTTTGGCTTTTGGATGGACATTTTCGCGCCTGTATTTACTCGGTACAGAAGCAGAACCTAATAAGGTAGTTTGTGAATGTTTTGGGATAGTTGGTTGTAGTGCACTTCTTGATCGTGTGATTCCTAAAATAATTATGGCCAACTAATGGGGCACATTTTATAGGGGTCACACTAAGTCTAACACTAGTTATTTGCATCATAATTCATATGCTAAGCTCCATTTTTGGTATAAAACAAGTGAGGGTTTCAAAGCTAAGAGAACTTTTATTCAACTGGGAGATTTTGGCAAAAAGTTCAATATTATATCAATTATGAAGTTGGTATATTTAGCAGAAACAGATACAGACATTTATTTGCAAGTACGGTAAAGTGGCAAACTGGTAACCATACAAGCAAAAACATAAAATTCAACCACTAACCTGACACAGACTACTGTAGCTGCACTACAACCCAGACGAACTCCAGCATAAGGAGCTTTACTGCTAATACTGTATGTACTTTTTTACAGTGAAGTAGCACACGTTCAAGCAAGCAAGGAATTCCGGGAAAGTCTGAAGTTCAAATATACCGAAGAGATTATCGTGTGAGTATCCAATTTAATATACCGCTTAGATCGTTGCTGCGGTTGGCCCTAATACTTGGTGGGGTCTCAAGAATGTTTGGCGGAGAAGAATCTTTTTAATTTGGTGGTGAGAAGTTTCTGATGAAGATTTAAATTTTGAAGAAGAATTATGTTAAAATTTGCATTTGAATTATGAATTATGTGATGTTATAAAAGTTGACTTTGTACAGTTTACACGCTTGGTTTTAAAATGAACCAGGTAATATTACTTAATTCCTTAATTTGACATCACATTTTCCATGTAAATAGTATTTTTTATTAAAACATGAGCAGTCACTTCACAAGATGAACAGTGCCCATCTCATCATAAATATTTACAAGAGATACTGCAATTTTTTCAAGCTTTGCTTTGCTGAAAAATACAATTATCATCATCTGTATATAATTTTTCAAACTATGTCGATGTGGGTTTGGGAAGTTTCAGTCCATTCGAATGCAGCAAGAATTTAACATGTAGTTACTCCCAATTTGATTTCCGCAACATGACCACACAAAACGTAAGACTGGTTAAAAGAAAAAGTTGTAAATACATATAACCAAAAATAAAGTTAGAAACTTGAGAAATTGTGTCAGGAACAGACTACATCTTGAAATTCCTGGTTCTCAAACTAGTTAAAATAAAGACAGGCAATTACTCCAGTCATGAATAGAACACTTGGAAATTACAGTACAACTTTAAACATAAGGATTAAGAGATTTTTACAGTTTACGATTTGATGTGGCCTTAAGACTAATCGGTTCGACATTCGTAGATGTGACAAAAATAATATATTTACTAGATCATTTTACTACGTCCAGTTATTTATGAATTTTCAGGAAATCTATAATCATCTGCCTAGCGTTTTCCCAACCATGTTGGGGTTCTCGACTCGGACTTCCAGTCTTTCCGGATGGAGCCGAACACCATTATTTTACATGAAGTCACTGTCTATCTGACCTCCACAAACCAGTTAGTACAGGGCTGGGTAGTACGACATCTGACTGGAGATCCATACACTGAGTAAATTAATATAAACGTCTTAGTTGCACGACAAAACCGTTAAGATGTGTGGAAACTATTAAACACTAGCTGTTGCCAGCGGCTTCACCCACTACAACTCTAAAATTATCCCACGGGAAGATAAAATCGGGATAAAAACTATCCTATGTGTTAATCCAGGTTATAAACTATCTGTGTACGAATTTTATCCAAATCCGTTCAGTAGTTTTTGCGTGAAGAAGTAACAAACATACACACTCACACACTCACAAACTTTCGCATTTATAATATTAGTAGGATAATCATCAAAAGTGGTTGAATTTCAACGATATGAAAAATTATCAATTATTTTATTTATTTTTTCTAAATGGACCTGCTCTTGACCTCGATGACGCCTGGTTTATGATAGAACCAGCTTGCCTAGAAGATGTTGTTGTAATGCCTGTTCACTTTTGCTTTATAGGCCGACGACTTAAATGTGGAAAACAGATGCCGCCGACAGAGAGTTCCACACAATTTTTTTTCTGTTTGTAAATGTAAGTATGAGCTAACACTTAGTTAAGTTTTCTATCAACCTACTATAGAACTACAAAGGTTTTAAATGTAGCGAAAGGGAGATCAATTCCCATACATTTAAAAAGAAAACATACACCAATCACGACTAATCGGATCGCACGCACAAAACGCAACTTACCACTAAACGCGAGTGGGACCAGCGACAGTCGTAATAAAAAGTAGCGTGTGTACACATATTTACGTCTCGAGACACGGGAAGCTCTCCCGCTTTTATTATTTACGCGCCGCGACAGACGTGTTGACACTGGTTAAGGTGTGGTGTTAATGATGCGGAAGATTAAAATCGGATCTGTGATTTAAAGTACTGAAGAAAATTGGATGAACGAAGAGAAATTGATGACAAGTCCGAGGATTCAAACAAAAAAAAGTATGAAGCAAGATTTTCAGGATAGAACAAAAGGAAAAGCCGTAGTCACACAGTATTAAAGTGTTTAGGTTGGTACCTATAACGTGTGACTACGGCTTTTCTTTTTGTTCTATCCTGAAAATCTTGTTTCATACTTTTTCAGCGTCGTTTTTTTTGTCGTAGTCGGGTTTTACTTTTTTACTTTTTTTTTATTTAAACAATTTTGGTGTTAAATATTTTTTTTTACTCTTGACTTTTTGTCCGCTAGAGGGCGTGATTTTAAATTTGGGTATAAACAATATTTTGGAAATGTACAAGTGAGGCCCTTTTAAATGATACCAAACACGGCGTGTTTATCTCCATTTTTATTTTTTAAGCCTTACTTTTTGTCCGCTAGAGGGCGCCAAATCGCTTTTTGTGACACGTCACGTAGCCTATATTCAGTGGAAAATTAAGACGGTTCTAACGATACCTCATAATTATTATGTCGAGTTCCGATAAGTAGATTAGAAGCTATGAGGGAACAGATGAAGATACACACATACATAGGTACATACATACAAACATACATACATATCCAGTCAAAATCATAACCCTCCTTTGACTTTGCCGTAGTCGGGTAATAACATAGTTCACCTGAATAATAAGCGCCACCCAGCAGAACCCAAAAATTACACTGCTTTTTGGACAAAAGTAAGAATAAATGACGTGACATTACCAACGACAGTAGTTAATGTAATTGATGGATGGAGAGTGAGAGGAAGGCCAAAGAAAAGATGTATGGATTGTGTGTGGAATGATATAAAAGAGAAAGGATGAAATGCCACCGTGACGTCTAGCATGGAAGAATGGAAGAAGAAAATGTGTTGCGACGACCAGAAATAGAAAGCCCCAAAAAAGGGCAGGAAGACGATGATGTTATTATGAATTTAATTAAAATTTTGTTAATTTTTACCCGACTACGGCAAAGCCAAAGGAGGGTTATGATTTTGACTGGCAATGTATGTATGTATGTATGCATGTATATGTTTGTATGTATGTATGTGAGTATCTTCATCGGTTCCCTCATAGCTCCTAATCTACTTATCGGAACTCGACATATGCGGTATCGTTAGAACCGTCTTAATTTTCCGCTGAACGTAGGCTACGTGACGTGTCACAAAACACGAGTTGGCGCGCTCTAGCGGACAAAAAGTAAGGCTTAAAAAATAAAAATAGAGATAAATACGCCGTGTTTGGTATCATTTGAAAGAGCCTCACTTGTACATTTCCAATATATTGCCCAAATTTAAAATCACACCCTCTAGCGGACAAAAACTCATAAGTAAAAACAAATATTTTACACCAAAATTGTTTAAATAAAAAAAAGTTAAAAACTAAAACCCGACTACGACAAAAGAACGACGCTGAAAAAGTATGAAACAAGATTTTCAGGATAGAACAAAAAGAAAAGCCGTAGTCACACGTTAAAGGTACCAACCTAAACACTTTAATACCGTGTGACCACGGCTTTTCTTTTTGTTCTATCCTTAAAATCTTGTTTCATACTTTTTCAGCGTCGTTCTTTTGTCGTAGTCGGGTTTTAGTTTTTAACTTTTTTCTACTGTCGATGTTTATAATATATTTTTAAAATGGTCTTAGAGCGTTGAAGATAATATTATTTGTTCAAATAAGTCAGTTAATAGCATTTAATGCTGCTGTTGGTAAACAAGCCCCTCCCATAAACTGTTGATAAACAAGCCAACCAGCCGCATCCAGCCTGCCGCAGTCACCTCTAGTTCTGTTAATATCATCTGATTAGTAATTTTCTAACTATGATGAGGTATGGTTCAGATCCCAAGTTTTTATGCGGTGTGTTTTCACAGACAATGACTCTCACCTTTCAACATGCACTGCATTAGAGACTGTAGTTCGCATAGATCTAAATGTTGGGGATCAATTTTTATTTAATGAGAATTTTTCACCGGAACGCTAAGAAGACTGGTTTTATAAAAGTTAAAATTAGCATTACTATCAAAAAAAATAAAAAAAAAAATGATCTATTAATTCAATTTTCAAAAAAAAATCTTCGCAATTTTGCAAATCGCAGCAGAGGAACCGTACCTTACTTAGTACTTCAAAATATGAAAGGTGCCCGATGAAGTAGCGTTGTGAGTCGCCCACAGAGAATATAAACCGTACACACGGCGTGCATACACGTTCGTGTTTTACGGGGATTGCATTCAGACAAAGAATCTTCGCGTTTTTCAATACACTTTTGGCAGAAAAAAGTATACAAACGGATTAATGAAACCGGTGAAAGTGTTTCTCATTTATTTTTGTTCAATTGAACGGAATGAAAGAAATTATGCATTTCATGTTTATTTTCTTTTATTTTCTTGTTTGTTCTTATGTTTTTTTTTATTTGCAGTTTGTAATCTCCGAAGGGTTGGGCAGAGCTGTACCTATTATTTCACTCAAATTTTACCAGTTATGATAAATCCCATGTAAAAGAGGGCCAGGCTAACTCCACCAACCGGGCACAAATCCAGACTCGTGGCTGCTTTGAGAAATTCCTGATAGAAAGCCCCAATATCGCTTTGACCGAGCAGGGAAAAAATCGAAGACATGTGACATCTACCAACCCACACTGGGCCCGCGTGGTGGATTATAGCCCATCCCTCTCCTATCTCCTAGAGAGGAGGCCTGAGTCCCTGCAGTGGCAACATCATAGGATGACGATATAGAAGTCAGATACACTAACACATTCAAAAACGTACGACCGAAAATAGAATATCATGAAAAACATGATCTTACGAGCTTTGTCAACAATAACACTCATAATTTAATAACATATTTTTCGTGTATTTATCTGAATAAAATACTTTAAATACCACCTAACCTTTTCAGACTAGACAGTCAGCCTGCTAGAAGCCACTCGGTACAGACGTACCGAGTGGTTCCTAGAAGGCTAGATCTCTCACAGTGTGTAACAGACATCTAAGTCTTAGAGAATACTCGTATGTCAGAACGAATATGAGGTAGTGTCGTGAGTAAGGATAGTGTCTGACACTGATTACCCGTTTCGAGGACGGCTATACTGAGTGTTTGGTATCCTAACTTGTCACTATCACTACATCACTACAATATTATAAAACAAAGTCCTCCGCCGCGTCTGTCTGTCTATCTGTTCGCAATAAACTCAAACACTGCTGCACCACTTTTCATGCTGTTTTCACCAATGGATAGAGTGGTTCTCGACGAAGGTTTTAGTATATAATTAAACGGGGGCGAAGTCGCGGACATCAGCTAGTATTTATATAAAACCAAGTCCTCTGCCGCGTCTACTGCACCAATTTTCATGCTGTTTTCACCAATGGATATAGTGGTTCTCGAGAAAGATTTTAATGTATAATTTGATGCGGGTAAAGCCGCGGACATCAGCTAGTGATATTATAAATGCGACAGTAAGTAAGTTTGTTTGTCTGTTCCAACACCACTTAACCGATTATCCTGAAATACACATAAATTGTCAGTGTACAGAAACGGACATAGGATACCTTTCATCCCAAAAATAAGTACTGTTCCCGAGTAATACAATAATAACGTTCTTATAATAAATAGATGGCGGCACGTGTCTTTCGAATATGTTTGAATTATATTATAATAATTATAGAAACTTTGGTTGTATATTTAACCCTTACACGTTTATAAGTAATCTAACGAAAAGGAACATATTTTTTTTAGTTATATTTATTGATATTGGTCTAGTTTAAAATAAAAGTAATCCAAAAAATATCAATTATATATATTTATGTGTTTTCAGGATGGGGATACATATGTCCCTGTATGCGTTATGGTATACATTTTTTGATGTAAGGCATTAAATATTATATTGTAAATAAAACACAAATTTTAGTATTAAAAATGAATAATTTAATACAGAACCACGTTTAAAATATAAAATATAACATTTAATGGTATTCTGTGAAACAATTACGTTCTGAAGTATAACATAAGTGTACATTACATGTACTGCAAGTGTTATTACGCATCTTTTTCTGTTACCCACTTTTATCATGACGTGGGAAGGAGTTCCGCGTTTTTGAGCGAGAGTGATTCGCTTCTTCGTCATGACCATCGAGCACAAAGCTCTTTGCCGAGAAGAAAAACTTCCAATGAGTGAACGAGCCACTACCTGACGAAACTCTAGACTGGACAGTAAAGTTCCCTCAACGCGTTTTGCTTCATGTAACTTGCAATATATTATGTACGAGTTATTCATTGCAATATCCAGTAAATCGAAAAAAAGTCTTAGGTAGTATTTTATTTTTGCCTTTCGATCAACTTCGTAGCACACTTTTTTTTGATCCATTAGATCCACCCCTCTCATATATTTGTTGTACTTTACAACAATTTCAGGGCAGGTGACATTTATTTTGTCACCACTACCTTGTACACGTCTCTTGACTGTCGTCGTTGGTATGGGTGACAAGAAGTTAGTCAAAAGAAAAACAGCTTTGTTGTCCATCCATTTGATAAATGATATACCATTGCTGCTGGTCGCAAATATGTCGCCACGGCTCATAGTTTTGTCACTTGGCAAGTTTTTCGGAATATTTTTTCCGCCGGTAAAACATCGCCCATTTTGTTCAGCATAACGTATAGATTCAGGTACAATAATGTCATCTAACAATTTTTCGAAACCAGAAACTGCAGTGAATATTTTTATAGGAGTCAGTTCCGTATCGGGCATGTAATCAAAAATTTTCACCTCACCGAAGCCTCACCTTTTTTCGCCAGTTGAATGTAGGAACATTGGTAGTAGTATTTTGATCTTCAACCGAGTTCTCTTCTAAAGGCGTAGAGATGGGTTCTATTTCCACAGTCGAAACACCTGCATCCATATCTTGCGCTATAAAAGTTAGGTCTTCTTCATCGAGGAGCAGGCCATCCTCGTCGTCGCTGTTGTCAGCCATCAACACTTGGAAAATATCTTCTTGCCGCAGTGAAAACTCTCGATACCGATTTGATGACATTTTCTACAATGAAATATACAAAGAAAATAATTAGAAACTGAAAATAATAACAAAGCAAATAATATCAATAGTTATGGCAAAATGTTTCCTTTGATGCATACAGGGACAGCCGCGTCCCATTCATGTTTTTCAAATAAAATGTATCATTTTTACAAAGGAAACGCATAATTCATAATAAATACGTAATTGTACTTACCGTCGAATGTAATTCACAAGAAAAACAGTCGAGAAAGGTTTTTATTTAATTACTATAATATTTTCAACGTCGATGTGGCTCAAAAATAGTTTTGACTTTTCGCGCCGTATTTTTTTCTGACAACTAATGTTTTTTTCCAGTGTTGCCAATGCACAAACATGAAAACGTACCATAAATTTTAACATTAAAAAATGAAAAACGTTTCAACTTGCCCAGTTTATCTGTAAATCGTAAAAAATATGCGGGGACAAGTGTGTCCCATATGCGTGAAAGGGTTAAATAACTTCACGCCGACGAAGGTGCTATAAACGTCCACTTACTGATAGACAATGTGAATTCTTACTTTCTTATGAAGATTATACTAAAAACAAACTTACAGTCAGTTTCTACAACTAGTTTACGTTTAGGTTTTTGATATGTATTCTTTCACCAATCCGTGTTATTCAGTACTGGCATTTTTTTGTGAAAGCCTCACCACAGAATCATAAAAGGTTTTCATACGCCTAGCTTTTTATCAAAAACTAGAACCTTATTGCGTTTTTGCAACATAAAATAAAATAATATCATAAACAAAAGCATTTTTTCATACTTTTTACGTTAGCATAAATGTAACAAAACAAAGAAAATTAAGCAATCGAATGACTGTTTCGGGATTCATCGAAATACAAACATTGGTATGAATAACAATTTTACATTTGGTGCAATATGGAAGTTTTAACAACAGTCTATTGCACATGATTCGAATCGTCCATGCGTACGCAGAATTTCAATATCCGTCCCTGGGTTTATAGAGGTACTTTCATTCCGTAGGCTGCTTACACAGTCGCGATTAAATGGTATTAAAATTCTACAGTACCAAAATACTGAAAAAAGATTCATCTTTTTCCCTCATAAATGTTTGAAGGCATGTCGTAAATGGTGGTGTCAAAAATACATGCTGTTGTGAGTTTTCAACGTATAAAGACAAAAGAAGGTTTTGTTGCCATGCCTAATACATTTTAAGGCGCTCGTGGCATGTTATATTGATACAGCAATATAATTAAAGTACATTTTAACTTCAAATTATATTTTCTGTTTATATTATTAAGAGTGAAGAAGCAAACATGTTGCGCCGACCCTTAATAGAATGGGATAAGGGCTGGAAGAAGATGATGAAGGTTATTTAGAGTGATGATGATAAATATAAATCTTGATGGGTAGAAAGGGGGAGAAAAAAATGGCTAGATTAACAAGGGATAGATTGACAAGGGAAAACTGCCTCCGTGGTCGAGTGGTTTAGGCGTTTGCCTTGTGACCCGGTGGTCGTGGGTTCGATTCCCACGGGAAGCATACTTTGTGAAGTTGTTTCCAGTTTGGTTAGGACATTGCAGGCTTGAATCACCTGATTGTCTGATAAAAATATGGTTCCGTGCTTCGGAAGGCACGTATAAGCCGGTGGTCCCGGCCGCCAAATGGCGGTCGTCAAACCATGTCAGAGGCCCTTGTGGCGGTTTAGAAACTCTGACACTAGGGTGTGTGGGGTCGTTAGACCTTACTGCCCACACGATAAGAAGAAGTGAAAACTGAAGAATACAACGTGTTACGCCGACCCCACAATGATAATGTCTGGAAGATGATGATGACCAGAGCAATGTTTAAGACATAATGATTTTTCTTTTTTACCATGCGCTTGCAGCCGGTCGTTTTCTGAAAATTAATTTCTGTCAAAACATTGGTTTTTACCATTGCCACTTCACACCATCGAAAAAGGGCATTTTATTCATCGTTAACAGTGAATAAATAGTAGATTGTATCATAAGGGAGCAAAATAATATTTTTACGGCGAGGGCGCTTTTTTGAATCCAGAGCGAAGTGAGGGATTCTAGAGTAGAATCCCGAACGTAGTGAGGGATTCTTTAGTAGAATCCTGAACGTAGCGAGGGATTCAAAGTACGTCGCCCGAGCCCAAAATATATTTTGCACCCGAGTGATACACTCGACTTTTCATCACCCTCTATGAGAAAATAAAAGGCGCCTCATATTTTATTGTAATATTATTATTTAATAAAAATAGAGTGACGACCCGTTTAAATCCATCAGACATATTAATTACGAATATGTGTCCAGTTTTACGTCCTTATTAAGACAACACGTTACTAAACAACTTTCTACTCCATATTAAGAAATTGTCGTATGCCTTTAAATATTTCTCCCGGGATTTCGTAGGGATTAAGTTTTGTATGACGTTATTAGCTTTTATGGTTTCAGGAGTTAATGCACTATCACTTTCAGAACTCGACGTAGAGCTCATTTTTTTTTGCACAAAATACAATAAAGTCCGTACCGATTATTGGAACAGGGAAGTAAATCGTGCGCTTTTGTTTTTTTTTTTTAATTTAGTTACCGCGTCTCCTCGCATCGTACAGCCAACACAATACAATTTGCGTTCGATTTCAATGAACGATTCATGTTCTAAATTCAAATCTCATTACTGCCCGCTAAAAAGTCTTATGGAGAAAAGAGCTACTTTGCTCGCACTTAAAGAGGAACAAAACGACACTTTTCGAATTGAAGGGATGAAAACGCTCTTTTAATCACTGAGTGAATAAAGACATTTTGAATTAGGAACAAACACGAATTACGTACAAAAAAATCGCTGCTGCTGAAAGTACGTACTGGGTGGCTGAATGGAGCTATTCCATTCCAAATTTTAAAAAAATATCCCGCCAATTTAGTTACGTTCTTTTCTGTCTGTTAATGTGGTTGTTTTGTGTTATTGAAAAATCTATTAACATGAGTAATTATAATAAAATGAGTTCTTCTGATGACGAAAATGAGAGACTGACTCCGCAATCATTTCGTTCTAAAGCAGCAGTTATAGTAGATGATTTGTCGCCGCCAAGTGTTGTCTAATACAACAGTTTCAAACCCAAACAAGCCTATAACACTAAATTTTGAAAATTGTTCTAATTTTACTATACATTTTTAATTTTGATTTTAATTTAATATATTTAATCCTTTGTTGTTTTATTACTGATTATATAATAAAATGTGATAAATATAAATACCATGCTCCTATTTATTTTCTCACAGTCAATGGTAAAAAGTAGAGTATACAACACGTGAATAAAAAACACTCCGGGTAGCACTCCGGGAGTGCCGGCAGAAGTGAAAACTTCAATATTAACTTTCAAACTCGCGTCAGGGTCACGTGATGCTGATCGAAAAATTTTACGCTTTTTCGATCAGCATCACGTGACCCTGACGCGAGTTTGAAAGTTTTTACCCATACAAAAAAAAGTGCTCAGCTAAAGAAGTTTTCACTTCAAAAATTATCTCGGTACTTGTATCCCTCGCTCCGCTCAGGATTCTACTCTAGAATCCTTCGCTGCTCTCGGGATCCAACTTCGTACCTCGAATTAAATTCCCTTTTTATTCACTTGTTGTATAATCTACTATTTTATATTTATTTTTTCTCAAGATGAGACTAACCTATGGTTTGGATTAAGTTCTCCTAACTAAGAAATCATCAACCATTGTTCTAACAAAAGTCTAACTACTACAGCCAGCCTAAATATCGTTTTGACATTTTAATATAAATTTGATATTTTACTGGCAACTCCGATATTAGTGGCATTTGAATATCGAGTGCGATACAAGTTAGTTCGGGGATGGTAGTAGGAAATTAAATGGTGGAACTCCATTTAGTTTCAGTACTGAACGGAACATTACCGAGGAATATAGTACCGCTTAGTATTCTGAACTAGCGTTATAAGAATCAATGGAGGAATATTCTCAATGTGGTTTGAAACACGAACTGTAACTATTTGCACAGTACTGCTGAAATCAATATTATTCATCGACCAATATAGAGAACAGTCGTATTGTAATGACAAAAGTATTTGGACCTAAAAACATGTGAAATAAATAAAACACAATGTCATTTCCAATTTGTTGTCATGTCATGCCAAACAAAATATAATCCAAATATTATACCTGTGCCACTAGAAATTGATGTAGGCAGTTGTTATGTATATTTTTTTATTTTAATACTATATACATTGAGGCCTTTAACCATCAGTGGAACAGAGCAGGCTGAAGAAAAACTAAATAGCAGTTTAGGAGATGCATTCTTTGCTCATGAATTTTCTGTTTCTAAATATTCGAAAGCATGTCCACCCCCACAAACCGATCTAAACCTGCAAGTTTCATAGAAAGGAGAAATCAGAGCAGTGGAAAAATTATGTCATGTTTCCACTGCAACACACAGGCTGTAATCCCAAAGGACTAAGTGTAACCTCCCTAAAGTAGTACACACACATGTTGTCAGTTATGTATAAGTCCCATGTAATAGGGGCAAGCCTATTGCCATCAATTGAGCACGAATCAAGACTTAATGGCTGTTACTGAGAAATTCCTGATTTGGTAATCGAACACATAATTTAGCCCTGTTGTGCTAGCGCACAAAATGTCTCAAGATCAGTACTTCTTTTTTAGTAGTACTCATGGTAACAGTCTAGACAAACGTGTACATACGTAATTATTTGAAGAAAAACACTTGAAGCACTTATCACAAATACCTAAAAGCTCCTCGTGTATGTATCATGTATTTAGTTTCTACACTAATGAGTGTATATTTTTTACATAATAATATGATATGTACTGAAATTATTATAAAGTAATATAATAGCTTTCCTAGAATAAAATGGTAAATAATTTTCTGGTTGAAACAGTACGTACTATATTTATATATTTCTTCTCATAACACAATAATATACACCCATATTTCACCAGATATGTTTAACTCCCATGCAATAGTTACTTCTACTCTTCTCAGTTAATCACTTATTCAAAGAATAATAAAATAATCTACACTCCTGGAAAATCAAATCAACTATACCAATATAGAATGTTTAAAAATGTTTAAATGACGGTAATCATAGATTTGACAATAATGTCATTAGGTCTCGATGATTTTCATCTACGTTGAACAATGTGAATCGACTTTCGTTCCCACCTATACATCTTGTGCAAAGTTTCTGATTACTATCTAACATCATACCCATAAATTATTCCTACAAAGAACTCTAACAATAATATGTCCTTGTCTCGTTAACTCATACGATATCCGCACTTTATCACCCTCCCTACCTACCCCCATTATGTCGCGGAAACGTTTTTAGTTCAACAGATCACAAGAAAGAACGTACGGGGAAAGAATTGCAAATGCTTCCATTCTAAAACTCAAGGAAAATTATCCTTTAGGTACTTTACAATAAGGTATAGTAAAACTGTATTATTTAAGTTGGTAAACTCAGTCACAAGATTAAGTGAGATCATTGATGTGGTAATTGTATCTATGAGGAGTTTCATGGAACTATTTCAGTGGAATTCCTTTATTGCTATTAGGGCGTAAGTAAGGGATTTCCTGGTAATATTGCTTTACGCGGTTAGTGTGATGCAATCATATGTAATCTGAGTTATTCATGAGATTAAATTACGATGTTAAAACTGGAGAACTGTGTTGAAATTGGTTGGAAAGCCCCCCGCTAGGTGGACCGATGACCTGGTGTAGGTCACGGGAATCCACCAAATGCTCGTCAATGTGGCGACATTTGGGTGAGACCTATGTGCAGCAGTGGACGTCTTTCGGTTTAGATTATAATGATGATGGTTTACAGCTGAGGTATGAATTCACCTCACTACATTCAAGATTATATAGTATAACGACCTTGTCTAACTGACTACTAGAACTTTAGAAAATTAAAAAACGGTACTTTTCTAGTTTTTTTCTGCAACTCCTTCCCTTCCGAAATCATCATGTTACACAAACAACATAAATAAAAGTCAGCCTTTCAGATCCAAAAAACATTATGTCAATGCTCCAAAGTGATCTACAGTAAGTACCTTGATATTATTAATTCATGTCCAGGATAAAAGATGGCGCCACCGAGTTAAGGGTACGCTGTTCAAACGAAAATTAGGTAGCCTTAAATCCCTCGAGAGTAATTTTAACTAAGCTTTTACTTAAAGGCCCGTTTAAGTTAAAACCTTTTGTTGCAAAGCAAACACTAAACCCATTAATTACTTACGTGATGTTTAACGAAGGCATTAACTGATGAAGTTTATTTGTTGTAAATAAAATAAATTACGGGTTGTATTCTTTCTCATAAGTGGTACGGTAAGCTCGAAGCTAAATAATAAATTGTTTCAGCCACTCGTATCAATCTACAGGTTAAGTTGCGTTTGCCTTGGTTAGTTTGTACATTGGACCCATTAAATATCGAATTTCCTTCGTACCTCGGAAAGCACATTTGCTGTCCTAGCTGTCTTTTGGTAGATATTTAAAAATCAGTGGCCCGAAAGTCTAGTAACATAAGTAATCTGTTTCACTAAGAGCACTAATTGCGTTTCTAGTACTTCGGCTTGTTTATTAAGGTCCTCGAAACACATAGTGAGGAAACTGGCATGTCTTAGAACCAAAAAGTTCGAAGACATGTGATATCTACCAATTCACACTGGGCCCGCGTGGTGGATTATAGCCCATCCCTTTCCTTGAGAGGAGGCCTGAGTCCCTTTTTTTTGTGGGTGGGAAATCATCAAATGACTCCTCCCGCTCTAGGCGCTCAGAAGCGGTAGGGAGTGTCAGACTTCTACTGACTAAAAACCACCCATGTTCCTTCTTAGCCCTTGCGCCGAGGCTGCGGTATCACTTTCGAACAACCCGCAGCCACAACGGGCGCCGTCGCCCGTCGGGGCTGCGGAGGTAAGCCTGAGTGCCTGCAGTGGAAACATTATAGGCTGATGATGAGAGTACCCTATTGACCTACCACCCTGACATTAGACCTACAAAAATCATTGCAACCTCCACCAATATCATCAAATACCCAAATTCCATTGAAACTTTTTACAACACCACCTAAAACTTATGTAATCTGTTTCACTGAGAGCACTAATTGCGTTTCTAGTACTTCGGCTTGTTTATTAAGGTCCTCGAACTTTGTTATTGACTTCATAATGTCCAACTTTGTCTGAAACAGTGCGGAGTCTTAGATGATCCCGTTTGGTGAGTGTCAAGATGTTTGTGGGTAGTGTTGTCCTATTTTAGGGTACCCTTGAAGGTACAAGTACTGGTAATATGTTTGTAGAAACCAATAATGTTTGATCTACTTTGGGAACAGATACAAGTAAGTAAAATGACATAACTCTTCAAATTTTTGGTACCAGAACATGCCGGTTTCCTCATGATGTTTTCCTTAACCATTTTTGAAAATAAAATGAAATGGTGATGAAATAAAATATTACACAAAGTAATGCGCCTGCCTAAGTTTGAACCCACGACTTACTGCTCTATTCCCAAGTAAAGCTTTTTAGAGTTGATGTTGTTTTTTAGATATTTTGTACCCTACCACAATGTTGTCTGATTTAACCCTAAGGTTGACTGGTAGAGAATACCTTGTGGCATTAAGTCCGGCTATGTACCACTATTGGGCATGAAGTTTAAATAAATAAATAAAGCATATTTAAAATTATGTATGATGTTAACAGTATGTAGGGTGTAAGGTGTGTTGTAGTGTTGCTGTGATTCATGTACTTCCTTAAAGAAATTAACAATTGTATTATTTTTGAGTGAAATAAATTTTGTGCTCTTATAACGGTGACGGAAAACATCGTGAGGAAACTAGCATGTCTTAGTACCAAAAAAATCAAAGACATGTGACATTTACCAACCCGCTCTGGGCTCGCATGGTGGATTATAGCTCATCTCTCTCCGGTGGAGGCTTGAGTCCCTGCAGTGGGAACGCTATAGGCTGATGATGATGAAATAATTTTTCATAAACCGTAACCGTATCAAAGTTTTTGACATTGGATTCAAAGTTTCGACTATTATAGCATTATACAGTGTATTTTATGCCTGTGGTACATTTTCACTATGTATTTCACAGAAAATATATAAATCAAATTTTTACATTAAAAATATTTGTATTTAAAACGAATAGGTAATATTATTATATTATTATTAGGTATTTTATGTCAAATTCAGAATTTTAACAATGTATATATGTATGTATTTACTATATTTATTTTATTTATTTACTTTTTTATTTATTTTTTATGTATTTCACACAAAATATATTATATAAATCAAATTTTTACATTAAAAATATTTGTATTTAAAACGAATAGGTAGAGCAGTGGTGGCCCAGTGGTGGCGGCCCCGACTTACGAACAGTGAGTCGTGGGTTCAAACCCCGTCAGGCACATTACTTTGTGTAATTAATTTCATCACCACTGTTCTCAAAAACGGTGAAGGAAAACATCGTGAGGAAACCGGCATGTCTTAGAACCAAAAAATTCGAAGAAATGTGACATCTACCAATCCGCACTGGGCCCGCGTGGTAGATTATAGCCCATCCTTCTCCTAGAGAGGAGGCCTGAGTCCCTGCAGTGGGAACATTATAGGCGGATGATGATGATGATGAGGTAATATTATAATATTATTATTATTAGGTATTTTATGTCAAATTCAGAATTTTAACAATGTTTCATCCAAAATGGTTCTGTAAATTCAAATTTTTGAACTGGAATATTTAGTTACACTGGCTAAACATCACAATCATAAACTGAACGTGAATTCAAAACCTAAAGTTAAATTGTACAGAGGATTAACTAACCTGGATTATTGTTAGAACTTGGTTTTAATCGTTGAAATAAAATCTACAGCACTCTGAATTAATGAGATAAAGTTATATTTAAACATTTATCTGGAAACGCAGGCGAGCATTTACATATTAATTTTGGAACTATAAACTAACTTTATTTTGTAGGTAAGTCATGGAAATTGAGTCCGTGAGAGTTTAATACAATATTTTCAAATGATTTTTAGGCTCACTTACAACTATATTTTCAACATCATCTCCAAACGATTGACACCAGTATAATGATGTTTAAAAACGCCCCGAATCGAATTCGAACTAAGCTGAATTACTTCCATCATCACACAAATAGGTAACGGACGCTAGTTCCATCATAAGCCTCATCATCGGTTTCCATCAGACGTGATCAACGTCAAGAGCAGACGCCGCGGAAGGCGCTCCGGGCGTCGGGGGTCACGCGATGACCTCCGGCCACCGTAGACGCGGGCCTGTGGACGGTGAGTAACGGGCTAGCTCGCAGTCCGGCCGTCGTCATGACGGCAACAGACCGTGTCGGCGGCGCGTACGTGTTCCACGCGCGCCTCAAAGAGATGTCAGCAATATGGAAGGGGCCGACGCCTGTCGGGGCTGTGGTTTGTCGAAAGGTTAACGCGGCTCCGACACAAGGGCGAAGAAGGAACATGGGTTTGGTTTTTAGTCAGTAGAAGTCTGACACTCTCCTTCGTTCTGCCCAAGAGCGGGTGGAAAATCATCGAATATTTATTTATTTATTTATATATATAACGGCGCGCGATAAATTAATTGATTTATTTTAACAGTTTTTATGAGTTGTAATCGATTATTTTTACTCTGTGGTGTAAGAATTATTTCTTTATTGGTAATTTTAATTTAGAGCGGTTAACACCGAATGGAGTTGTCAATGTCATGGCGGTGGTGACGGTCACTTTTGATGCGACCGTGAGCCGAGGCACATGCACAAACCCATTGGCTCTAAAGTAAAGTTTAATTATTTTCCTTCCCGTATTTAAATCAGTAATTATTATTCTAATCATTAGTTATTTTGGTGAAGTTTTGTTAGAATGTTAAAAGTTAAATTAAGTGAGATATTTTGTGAGTATTATTTTACAACTACCTGCACCTACACGTCCATAATGGAGGACCATCAGATGATGATAAACAGCGACACGTGGTGTCTCAGCCGCTCGAGAAGCCGTCATCAGAAGTGGGCTCTGAATCTCACTGCGCATAATGTTCGAGATCCAGCAGCGGAATATGATGCAGTTGATCGAGGCTATCAGAACACTAGCCTCATCATCCAAGATCGCTCTGCCAGAAATCAACCCAGAGCAGTCGGATTCTGATCCACGTGCAAGTGGAAGTGCAGGTGCAAGTGCAAGTGCAAGTGATAGTGCAAGTTTAAAGTGAAAGTTGATAGAAACACCAAACCTACCAAACTTTGACTTGATTTGAATCGTTTCAAACCACGGAATGTTCCTATGTTCCTACATGCAAATGTCGTGTGTGTGCGTGTGTGTGTGTCATGAGATTGCCACCAATAAGGGACAAATGACTTCGACGGGTACCCTTTCGACGGGTAACCAAAGAAAACAAGTGATTTGTTTCCGTTATGGTGAAAGTGCGGGCCATACGGCGCGTCCTCTGCGGGCCATGCGGCCCATAGTAGCGGAAGCGGCACCGTCACCGAAATGGCGCGTCGACAACTGTCAAGTAGCTGGTGTTTGTGGGCAATGGCGACAATCTGGTGAGTCGTTTCCATTTTACTATGTTAGTGGAGCCGAGTGTTCTCTCTTAAAGGAAAGCTTATTTCAAAGGTTTTAAGGGTTGCTACACCAATTCAGTTGTCAGATTGATAGGGTTGGGTAATTATGACGTATTTAGTACCAAACAGGTTCTGAGTGAGGTTGAGTCGAATCACTTGAGGGCGACCGATGTTTCAAAGTCACTATCCGGCAATCGTACATAAATACCTACACACACAACCATAGGATGCCAACCTGTGAAGTTTCAACAGAGTAAGACTTAATAGATGATGTGTCCGAGGGTGAAGGAACCTCGAGAGATTATGATTGCGCTTGTTGGTTATTTGGTCAATCCGCAGCCACAAGACGCAGTCGCAACTGCGTACGTTGTCGTTCAGGGCGTGATGAGCGGCTTGTGGTGTGGCTGAGACCTGGGTGAGCCTGTGTGGCACCCGAAGCCTGTGTGGCACCCGAAAGCCTGTGTGGCACCCGAAAGCCTGTGTGGCAACCGAAAGCCTGTGTGGCACCCGTAAGCCTGTGTGGCATCCGAAAGCCTGTGTGGCACCCGTAAGCCTGTGTGGCACCCTTGCGCCTGTGTGGCACCCGTAAGCCGTAATCATAATTTCGAAGTTGTTGAATTTTCAAGTTGATTTAGACTATGTTGAACTTCACATGTTTTCTGATTATTGTGTCAAGTCAAGATAGTTGTGTAGTGTTTAGTTTACTATTTGTTTTTTTGATTTAAATCTTAAATGACTACTTAACTAACAACCTAGTAAGTCAGGATAGACGAGTTGAGATGTACGAAAGATTCCTCCAAGTAATGTGAGTTAAAGCCTAATGTAGAAGACGGTGAGGAGGGTGCCTCCACCAGCAAATGGAACACATGCCATGGCTATCTTGGTTGGTCACGGTGCACGCACTGGTCTGTAGTCGTAACTGCAACTCAGAGTGGGGTTGTTCAGAGCGCGATGGGCAGCCAGTGGTGTGGCGGGGACCTGGTGTTGGTCGTATCACATGAGGTGATGATGATATGGGCGGCAATAGTGATGGTCACTAGTTGCAGGCCATGAGTGGTGTGTTTTCTTTTTGAAATTTGATTTATGAAATGAATTATGAGGCTTGGAGGAACCTTCTGTGTGGCGCTCCATGGTGCCGGCGCGCCCTGCTGGCGCGGTTGTGTGTGGCACCCCTGTGCCTGTGTGGCACCCCTGCGCCTATGTGGCACCCCTGCGCCTGTGTGGCACCCCTGCGCCTGTGTGGCACCCCTGCGCCTGTGTGGCACTCCTGCGCCTGTGTGGCACCCCTGCGCCTGTGTGGCACCCCTGCGCCTCTGTGGCACTCGTAAGCCTGTGTGGCACCTGTTAGTTTTAGCCTGTGTGGCACGTGAAATTCTGTGATACTATGTCGTGAATTGCGTAGCACTATCTTAGTAAACTTTCAGTTCTAGTAATGTTTTGGCTCTTAGTGATGATTAAGCCTGGATTTATTTCGATTAGACTTTTCAAGATTTGATAAAAATTCTTGAGAATTTTGTTGTGGTCAGAATGACCGAGTTTTGAAGTATGTGCCAAAGTACACACGAGGACGTGTGATGATGTAGGACGGCCGTAACGGCGCGCGATAAATTAATTGATTTATTTTAACAGTTTTTATGAGTTGTAATCGATTATTTTTACTCTGTGGTGTAAGAATTATTTCTTTATTGGTAATTTTAATTTAGAGCGGTTAACACCGAATGGAGTTGTCAATGTCATGGCGGTGGTGACGGTCACTTTTGATGCGACCGTGAGCCGAGGCACATGCACAAACCCATTGGCTCTAAAGTAAAGTTTAATTATTTTCCTTCCCGTATTTAAATCAGTAATTATTATTCTAATCATTAGTTATTTTGGTGAAGTTTTGTTAGAATGTTAAAAGTTAAATTAAGTGAGATATTTTGTGAGTATTATTTTACAACTACCTGCACCTACACGTCCATAATGGAGGACCATCAGATGACGATAAACAGCGACACGTGGTGTCTCAGCCGCTCGAGAAGCCGTCATATACTTTATTGTACACCACAAAAATACATAACAAAAGAAAACATAATATACACTACAAAACATACAATGGGCGGCCTTATCGCTTTCCGCGATCTCTTCCAGGCAACCTTAGCCCCCGGTATTCGATGATTTTCCACCCACCAAAAAAAAACAAAGGTCAAGAGCAGACAGAGCAGTCAGAGAGCAAGACCACTTAGTAATAAAAAACATATTTAGTGATTTCTGGTGGAAACCTAAATCTGCTCGAATTCAACTTTGTACTTCAAACAAAAAACTGTATCTAAAATTACAGTCAGAGATGAATAACGTCCGACTAACTAATACCTCGTCAACATTTTTTGTCCTATCACGAGAACAAAAAATATTTCCGAATCACGTGTCCAAATACACTTTTAACGTCAGCGAAGGTCCCTAAATGTAATGTATTTATAAGTACTTGATTTGTAGCCTTTAATAACATGGCCAGTGTAATATGAGGATGTACGGGTGCTTGCATTTGAATCGTCAAAGTATCGATATCAACATTAAAAAAAGGCAATATAAATCCAGATCGCTATCATGCTATGCAATTCTAGAATGAAGATTCTCCTAATATCGAATCAGATCGTATAGTCCTCAGGAATGTGACAGCAAAGATCGTATATTATACTTATCCCTCCAAGTCTAGGCCAAAATTCCATTTTAGTTTTTGCAATATATTTATGTCTTCGTTTCACTTGAATTGACTGATGAATGGATGATACACAGTTCAGGAAAATATTGCACGATGCCTTAATTCTGATAGTGGTGTTTTGAACTGGGGGTCTAAAACGGCCACTTTGGCAGATCATAATATGAATTGCGTTAAAAAGCGTAAAATGGACCTTTCATTATAATAACTGCGTCTGTAACAATTTAGTAAAATACATCATAATAGGAAAATAATATGAATTGCTTTAACATTCGTAAAATAGTCACAGACGCAGTTTTTATTATGAAAGGTCCATTTTACGCTTTTAAACGCAATTCACATTATGATCTGCAAAAGTGGCCATTTTAGACCCCCTGATTCAAGCATAATTCATCAAGCAATATCGTATACGTTTGTATCGATTCAAATATTATTGGAGTATCGAATACTGTTGTATCTATACTGTAAACTATCGGATGGGATCGCACATCACTAGTGTAATACGATTCCTCTCACAATGCTCTTAATTCTGTTTGTGGACCATTTATTATCGTAATATTGAGCTGTGAACACCACAATGGGGCTTTAAGCTAGGGGGACCCTATACTTGCATGGTATTGACATTGGTTATTTATTCGCTATTGTTGTCTACGTTGTAATTTTGATGGGGTAAACGGATGTTTAGGTAAAGTTTTGATCGTCATCAGTATTTCCTATCATATGGGACATCGACGCACAAAGTGGTATCATGAGCTCCGCAAATAATTTTTCATAAAAAATCACTCATAGTTTTTATTTTCCAATACCATACATTCAATGAAACTGCAAATTTTTTTTTAACAGATAAGTTAATTTTGGTAAGTTTAGAATCATAAGAAAATTTTGCGTCATGATAACAGTTATAATAATTTTAATGATAAATAAAATTGTTCATGACATAAGAAACTAATGACTTCAAATACCAGTAGGTAATCAATCTTAAACTTTAATTGATAAAACAATATTAACAAAAGGAGTCTCAGTACAAAAATTACAATACGATCTCGTATTGTAATTTTTGAGAAAATTACGATTACCGAGAAATAGATACAACTTTATAGCAAAATATAATGCATTGAATGAATCTAAAAGGCTTATTTGACCTTGCACTCACAGAAGTGTTGCAATAATCTCTTGTTACAGTAATAGTAGACAACAAAATTAACTTAATATTCCAGTTAAAAGCGAACTGGTAAATCTAGGGATTTACCAGTTCGAGAGTTACCAGATTTGCTAGGACAAAATCTTCCTTGAATCTTAGCAATTGTTGTCAAAGGTTTACGATTCAACAAAATTTCCCTCTTTCGGTAAAGTCTTTGCAAATACTATTTGTCTTCATTAGTAAACGTAATTAATCCTTTAAACAAATTCTTACTGACGTTGTTTAAGTTATTGCTTAGCACCTTGTTATACTTCTAAACTCGGTTTTATCAGGATTGGGCAAAAGGTTCCCTTTAAATCCGCTTATGAAAAGTTTCCGTGCAGAATCAAAAGAGCTTCGCGTTGAGTTTTTTTGTTTTGATATTCAAATTATAGGTTGGATTCATTCTATATGTCAGTCTAAAGTAGAAGCATCTACGTATTATTTGGAGTCAAAAATATAGTTTCTAATGTTGATTGTATTTTTTAAGGAAAAAAATACAAGCAATGACCTTGGTATGCCTGATGAATATTGTTGTTCAAATAATTCAAAAAAACACTAGAGGTCAGATGCAAATAATTAAATTCGCGTACTTAATATTCGTAATTACTAATTTGAATACTAACCAGTGAACTTGCAAATTATTATTATGTTAATAAGCCAGAGAAACTATCGAGATAAAACAGACGTATGCATCATTGCCTTTTTAAAATTTTCAAATGATTGGTTTATAGTTTGGTCTTTTTCTCATATATCATCATCTTCCTTTTCACAACTATTTACTATTTTATTACTCATTAAGTACCATCACAATAATGTTATTCTATTCTATATTTCTACAAAGTGGTTGTCATTCAAGCATCTTTATTTCAACTCCAACGGTATCTGGTACTCTTTGATCTGCTACTTCAAATTCTGTTCAGAGTACAAGACCATAAGCTAATTTTCGTCCAGACCAAGTTTAGATTAATGTTAATAAACACACACTATTGTCGTAGAGTAGTCCGTTGCTAAACATAGTTCCACACCATGTAACTCTATTTTCGTCAACTATTATGCAGCTACAGCCACCGTGAAGACCTAGTCTGAAAATGTAAAGCATCTTACATAAAATAGCATCACGCCATATCAAAAACATCTTTTTGCCAGTTATGTTTTAATTCTCTTGTAAAAGGGGGCACGCCTATTATTGCTATCAAACGGTCTTAAATCCAGACTCCGTGGTTGCTACTCATAAATTGCTGATAGAAAAACTCAATGATACTTTGCCCAAAACAGGAATTGAACCCAGGACCTCATGCTCAGCAGTAATTGCGCTTGGGGCCACTAGACCATCGAAATAACCCTCCTTTGGCTTTGCCGTAGTCGGGTAAAAATACATAACAGCTGTAAAAAGCGTCTACACTCAAAAACTAGTCTACTACAGTGCCGACCGATTGACCCAGGTTAAAACTAAAATCACTCTTAGTAACCTAGGTTAAAGTTCAGATCAAAAGAATACGAAAGTAATTTTAGTTCACACTAACCTAAAAGTAAATTACTACAAAATTCAACCATTAAATCCAAAAAAATATATTGAGCTGTCCACCTAGTATTCTACACATACAAAAGTTCCCACACAAAATATTCATGATAATTAGAAATGCTACGATTGTACCTACCATCGTACAATTCAGTGTCCCGGAATTTCTGAACAGTTAGTCCGTCAAACAAGACTATTTTGTCTTATTCCACACAATTTACAGGTCCCAAGTTTTAATAGCAGGCAATTACTTGAACAGTGGCCGTACTATAATTGCATAGCAATTTACTTTATTGAGGATCGCTGTTGACAATTTTCCTTATTGTTCTATTGGTGCATTTATTATTCTGTAAGTGTGGTTCAAGTCTCGTTCTCGTTCTGTATTTGTTTTAGCGATTTCGCTAACGGTTGGTTTTCGAGCAATGATTTTTATTTTTAATCGACTTCAAAAAAGGGGGAGTTTCTCAATTCGACTGTATGTTTTTCTTTTTTTTTGTATGTTTGTTACGCCATAACTCCGTCATTAATGTTTCAAACATGCTTTCCAATTTATTGGCCAAATGCAACGATACCCCAAAATAATTTCCTTGGTAAGTTATAAAAACTTTTCGCTCACTGTGGTGCTTTTCGTTCCTAACTAGATAGACCGTCAAACTTACTAAGGTGACTGGGTCAAACTGGGAGAGACCTATGTCCAGTAGTGAACTCAACAGGCTAATTTATCAATTGTAGCTTTTGTCAGAATTTCAATAGACATTTATAGAAGTTAACTCCTGCGGTTTTCAGCTTCCATTCCGTCACTTGAACCAAAACCAAACTAAAGCCTTACTGTGTAGTGAATGAGGATTTCAAAATAGCCGTCCAGTTCAACGTGCGATGCAATATTAATCGCACTGAATTCTGAATCGTTGCCATTAAATCATTGACGGTTAATTGCTCGAAAATGCGAATGCTTTTAGTTTGAATCGGTGATATAGTTTCATTTATTGCAGTTTTAATTATGGTGCTTATAACGATTTCGGACTGTGGTTTTTTCCCTACATTTAGCTATTTCAATGAACTCGTTTTGCACAGTTTTGTTGACTCCAATCTTGTTCAAATTGTTTGTGTTGGTTGAATAATTGGATTGAACAACGTATATTTTTGTGGGTAGGCGAAAATAAATACCAACTTTGTGATAGATCTGAACCATGTTTTCCAACTAAATACTTTATTTTTTTCTTTCATTTATTATTACTTCCTGTAACGTCTTCGAAGTTGCAATGTATATGCCTATTTTAAAAATATTGGCACTTTTTATGTAACATCACCAGCCTACAATATTCCCATAGCTGGCATAGAGGCCTCCTTTCGGTAAGTTATATTTATTAATTTATAAAAAAAAAAACATTTTTTAATGCTGTTAGTTGTAAATTATGTTTAAACATCGCAGTATAATTATAGCAAAAACCCACAAAAAACTCTCCTGAGTCGAAAAATAACAACTGGATAAAATATTTCCATCCATCTGAAAAAAAAAGATCAAAAACAAACATGGCCGTTTAAATAACATGTTAGACTGAACGTTAACTCCCAAATGGAATTCATCCCCTCAAATCCGCGTCAAAAGAGCACTTAACACACGTCACATATTCAAACGTGAGGGGAACTTGACAAAATAAGTTATTTAGGTGCTCATTATTTCGGTGATAGAGGTGTTCGGCGAAAGAAGGTGTAATAACAGTAAATGGTACCCATCATGCGGCGAGGCATTAACATTCGCCGAGATGGGAATCATGGCTGCGTTGGGTACTACTATTGTTTGACGGTGCTTTATCACTTGGCGAGTTTTTTCTTCTTGTTGACAGTTTTAAGGTATAGTTTGGTTCAAACTTATTGGCGGCTCGGAAGTTAGCTTCAAGTGATGGTCTGCTCAGGTATGACGGTTTGTACTTTGATCCGGCTCGAAAATTCTAAAGTAAAGCTGCGCCTAACACAATTTTAGATATCGGAGGGGCACAGAGGACGCATCATCTCGACTGTATAATGCCCAGACATTGACTCGCAGCTAACTTTCGAACCGCCATAAAGTTGAACCGAACTATATATTATCTCAGTAGTCAGTCTCTGGTTATATTATTTATTATCAGTACCTTTGTGCTCTTCTATTTGTTATGTTTTTATCCTTTTCTGTATTTTGTGTGTGCATTAATAAATAAATAAATAAATCATCTGCATTGTTTATCTAGTAGTTGCTAGTGCTATTGCTATAAGGGTCCGATTTTGGCCGCGGATTATAGAACGAGATGACGTATGGCCTCGGCACAAGGGCAAAGAAGGAACATGGGTTCGGTTTTTAGTCAGTAGAAGTCTGACACTCCCCTTCGCTCTACCCAAGAGCGGGGGGGGGGGTCATTTGATGATTTTCCACCCACCAAAAAAAAGGGTTCGATTTTCAGGTCGGTTGAAGTGATATTGGGTTTTTCTATCAGGAATTTGTCAGTAGTACTAACCGGGAGTCTGAGTTTGTGTTTTGGTTGATGGCAATAAGCTTCTCACTTAAATTATGGCACATAAAATCTGGCAAAATGGTGGTGTATTAACGCTATACCCTGACTAAGCCTGCGAAAAAACGCTTGCTACTATTTGCTACAACTAATGCTTTTAACAGCGTCAAACTGCTGCAATCAATATTTTTTTTTATATCTTGACAAGTGATCGAAGCGTGATTTGATCAAGAGGCAAGATAATCTTGTCTTTTGGGGTGAGAATGGCTGCGAATCTCGCATGCCAGGCAGGGTAACTAACGGAACCAACAACACATCTGTTCTCTTTCAAGGCTTACAGTTTATAGCTATGGATCATTTGTAGAATACTACACTTCTATCAACTTTGTTAAAGCATGTTGATCAATTCTTGTGCCTTATCTGCATGAGCAGAGAGTCTTTGTTCAGAAGCGGGATACTAAAACGCTGGTTTCTGACTAGCTTTTGCCCGCGGCTTAGCCCGCCTGAAAATGTCGATTTTCCATTCAAACTTTCATCCCCTATTTCACGTCCTTGGGGATTGAATATTGAAAATTCCTTCCTTAGTGGATGCCTACGTCATAAAAAAGAAACGTGTGTGAAATTTGAAGTTTCTAGCCCTAAGACCTGTGCGTTGATCTTCAGTCAGTCAGCTTTGCCTTTTATATAGGCATATTGATGACTAGCAGACCTGGCAGACGTCGTCCTGCCCGGACACCAGCGCCACTTACCGGGCCCCTTGTAAATTTAAACCATTCTCAAATCCACTGAAACACACACAAAAAATTTCATCCAAATTGCTACAGCCGTTTAGGAGGAGTTCAGTTACATACACGCGTACAGTAGAATTAAAAAAGTAAAGATACATAGAAGATAGACGGGCTTTTCATTCCTGACTCGTCTTCACAAAACAGAAACCGGTAGTAGTGACTATAAGGTGCCGCGCCACGCGAAGTAAAATACTTGTACTTATTACCTCGCCGTTTTTAAGGTACAAAGCTTCGTCTACATTTTTTGCACTTTTACTTAGCATTGTTATTTAAAAAACAAAACTGTCAGCGTCTTTTTTCCTCCGTGTTTCCGGATTTTAAGGATTACGGTTATACGAGCTTTGGGAGTTTTCGTATCTATTAACATAATATTGTCATGCTCTTATGGTAAACAAGGAATAATGAAATGAGCTTGATTCTTCGTTCACAAATGTGGCTGTGTTAGCAGTTAGCAGTGAGTGTGTAATGTTTCTATGGTTGGAACACAGCAGATAAGACCAAAGAAACGATTTTTATATTGTCCCACTGCTGGACAAAGACCTCCTCCATAGCCTTTCACTCTTCCCTCTGTACGGTTTTCTAATTGGTCACAAACGCTTTTAGGTCGTCACTCCAACGTTATCGAGGCGTCCCTCGGCGACGACGCCCGTCTTCTGGCATCGAAACGATTGATGAAAGAAAAAAGAATAAAATGATAGCGTGAGGGTTGACAGAGTATAATGGAAGAAAAACCGGCCAAGAGCGTGTCGGGCCACGCTCAGTGTAGGGTTCCGTAGTTTCCCGTCCGTCACAATAAGTGTTCCCACTTATGAGTTTACAGGTGGGTTTCAATTATATATTTTTTTATATTTATTTTTAATTTATTTTTATTTCACTTTCAAAATGATTTTCCTAGAAAGTGCTTATAAAGTTCTACGAAAAGTAGAACTTTAGATTTTTTTCATTTTTTCTAAACTTATGGTTCAAAAGTTAGAGGGGGATTATTTCCAAAATTATTGACATTATCCAAAAATGATTTCAGTAAACCCCGATTCATTTTTAAATACCTTTCTAACAATATATCACACGTTAGGGTTGAAATAAAAAAAAAATCACTTCCCACTTTACATAGGAGGGGGGCTACCCTAATAAAACATTTTTTCCAATTTTTATTTTACCACTTTGTCAGCGTGATTGATACACATATTGGTACTAAATTTCAGATTTCTAGTGCTAACGGTCACAGAGATTAAGCGAGGACGGACGGACGGACGGACAGACAGACATGGCGAAACCTGGGTTCCTAGTTGACTACGGAACCCTAAAAACGAACCATCCGAGATCTTATCCTTGGAGAAGAAGCTCACATCTTAATTGAAGAAGCAGAAGACTAAGAATGCACATGCTGGGATGACATATCAACAATATGAATCGGCTGTTCAACTCTAAACTTACAACAACTAGTTGCTTAAGATATTAATTATCCAATAAACTTTCATCAAATCATGACAGACATGGACAGAGAGACATGGCGAAACTATAAGGGTTCCTAGTTGACTACTGAACCCAAAAAACGTGCTGCACCGACCCCAAGTTATATGGGACAAGGACAAGAAGATGATGAGTTGGAATACAGGCCTTTATTTTTGCTGGATTGTGGTAAATAGGGAGTATCAGACTTCTATTGACTAAAAACCACCCCTGTTCCTTCTTAGCCCTTTGTGTCCGTGGCCGCGGTATCTCTTTCAAACAACCCGCAGTCCTAACAGGCACGCAGGCCTACGGAGTGAATTACTGTAATCAACCAGGTGGGCCCACTGTGAGTTTGTAGATGTCACATGTGTATGTGTATTTTCTTTTAAAATATATTTTTGTTAGTGATTTCTGCCATTTGGTATTTTAATCTAGTTTTTATTTAATCCTTTGAACTTGTTTTCGGTTTGATTTTATTTTTATTTATTACACTTCACTATTTGGCTTCAAAGGCTCATAAATAAAATAAAACACTAACTTTATTGACCTTTACTACTCCCACTCGAAGTTCTGAAATTTGTAACATGTTGTAATGTACAACCAATAGAGTAGTTGACTGACTAAAAAAAATATGATTCTGTTTAGTCCGTCAGTTAAATTATCGAAAAATATTGGATACGTGTTTTTTGTTTTATCAAATTTATAAAAAACTAGCGGTCGTCCCGCGGTTTCATCCGCGTAGATCCCGTTCCCGTGGGAATACAGGGATAAAAAGCATAATATAGCATATGACACTCAGCAATAATGTGGCTTTCTATTGGTGAAAGAATTTTTAAAATCGGTTCAGTAGATCCCGAGATTACCCCTTACAATTTAACAAATACACAAACTGTACCTCTTTAGAATTTTGGTATAGAAGTATAGATATAGATTACGAAAATAAAGCTTGTCAAAGACTGACATGAACTCCTTGCTTAATAGATTGTCGTACTCTGTTTTCTGTTTGTCATTGTCACTACTATTTTAATGTAGAGGAGGGAGGGAGAGGGGGCTTTTGACGTCATAGTCTGGTAAAAATGGACCAACCTGTGACGTTTCACGACTTTTCGAAGCACTGTATGGTCTTCATTTTTGGTTTACGTTTGTTCAATATTTTTTGGAAATCTATCTGACGGAATAATAAGTTTTTTTTGTCAACTACCCTATTATAGGTAAACGGTGATTTATTCAGACAGGTCACCGAACTTGAGGTGATAGTTTGACTCTCAGTTACAGCCATGGAGTCTAGATTGGTGCCTGATTGATGGCAATAGGTTCGCCCCTTACTACATAGGACTTATAGAATGTACTGTTAGATACACCTCTGCCTACCGGTAGTTGCTGCTTGTGAACTGTTTACCGTTTATGACTTATGAGGTACCGACGACCAACGAGACATCACCTAGTAATAGTTTTACCTGTAACCTAGTCACCACTCTCATCATCAGCCTATATGTTTCCACTGCAGGGACTCAGGCTTCCTCTCTAGGAGAGGGATGGGCTATAATCCTACACGCGGGCCCAGTGCGGATTGGTAGATGTCACTTATCTTCGAATTTTTGGTTCTAAGATATGCCGGTTTCCTCACGATGTTTTCCTTCACCGTTTTGAGAGCAGTGGTGATGAAATAAATTACTCGCAACTACGGGTCGCTACCACCGAGCCACCACTGCTCTTCATCTTCATCCAAATTCGACAACGTACAACCAAATATAAATTCGATATTACTTATCTATAAATTCAGCACCCTCAAAACCACAAGGTCTAGAAAGGGGACACTACACTTCACCCCCGGCTTTGCTCTCGACAAATTAAACAAGTTGGCTCACTCAAACTTTGACAAATCCGATTTCCTGTCGCTCTTTTAGAAGTTACCAGTCCATCCGTTGGTGTGATGGAGTTTAACTATTTTACTTACAGGAAGGAATTTAGTATAAAGTTCTACAAAATAATTATTTTGTGTAGTGAAACGTGACTGCCTCTTTGGGTTAGTGGTAGCAGGAGCTACTGTTGAGCATGAGGTCTTAGATTCGATTCCCAAATCAAGCATAAAGTGTTCATGGGTTTTTTTTTTTACAAGAAAATGGGGTCATTTTAGGTAGCGGAACGTGAGAGAGAGAGAGAACCTCTCATCCCAGTCGCCACGGGAGACGCTCCGGCCATCGGGGGCCGCGTGATGGCTTCCGGCAACCGTAGGCGCGGGCCGGTGGACGGTGAGTAGAAGGTTAGCTCACCGTCCGTCCGTCTTATGACGACGACAGGCCGTGTCGACGGCGTGATCGTGTTCCACGCGCGCCTCAAAGACATTTCAGCAACACGCCCGTCTGGTCTGCGGGTTGTTCGAAAGAGATACCGCGGCGGACACGCACAATGGTCCACTTTTAGGACTAAGTGCGGAAACCTGAAACCCCATATAAAGAAGAAGATACCGCGGCCTCGTCACAAGGGGCTAAGAAGGAACATGGGTGGTTTTTTTGTCATTAGAAGTCTGACACTCCCTACCGCTCTGCCCAGAGCTGGAGGGGTCATTTGATGATTTCCCAAATCCAAAAAAAAATAAAAAAAGATATGCTAGTTTTTTCACGATGTTTTCCTTTCTCGCTTTAAGAACAGTCTGTGGAAGAGCCACACTAAAAGTCTCGCTAAATAAAATAAAAAGCGTCTGTTTTCTTTGGTTCCGGGAATAATTTAGGTAGATTGTAGAACAGGGTTACATCACCAACAAAATGATGGCTACCTAGAAACGAATTCGAAACGATTCAGCAGAGCAACATTTGGACGATTCCACGTATTTCAGAAAATTTAATTTTTGGCTCCCACATGCAGTTTTATGCGTACAGCTTTGATGGTTAGTGTGTACAAAGTCCAGGAATATGATTATATTATCACTTTTTAAATTAGACTGGATGGAAAACTAGACCATTTAAAATAACTGATGTTTCACGTTTTAACATAATATAGGTACGAGCTCTTTGTAACATCATGCCCGACGGGTTAGGTGGAGGAGTACTTCAATTAAAACCATATTTTGTCAGTTATGTTTAAGTCCCATAATAATAAGGAGCAAACCTATTTGCCATCATCATCATCATCAATTCAGCCAAAAGACGTCCACTGCTGGAAATAGGCCTCCCCCAGGTATCGCCACATTGACCGGTCCCGTGCGTCTCTCATCCAGCGGGTCCCCGCAACCTTGAACAGGTCGTCGGTCCACCTAGCCATTTGCCATCAACCGGGTACAAATTCAAACTCCGTTACTGCTACTGAGAAATGTTAGATATAAAATCCTAGTAACACTGCCCAACCTTTTCAAATGATTATAATTATTCTTGATTAAATATTCCTTTGTTTTCAATATTCAGATACTTATTTAGACAAACGGGTAACTCTGTAAATAATTCTACGAAATGGAATTCGAACACACTCTAAAATCGTAAGAAATCGTATTACTTAGTTCCATTAAAATATTATATGTACTCAAAAATACTTGATACTTTGGTTCGAGAGTCGCAATATACTCGTAAATATTACGTATAATTCAAAGATAATTACCAAGAAGACGAATGTTGTAATTTTTGTGCCTAATATTCTGTCTGAGTTACGTTATTTATGTTATTACAAGAATTAGGATATATTTTCTACGATTTTTCTTGGAGATGTATGTATTCGTACACACGGCTACACATCAAGCTATACAAAACCAGTATAATCTGATCGTTCATTGCGTGAAAAGTCTAGTAAAGTGAGGCCAAGATTAACTGGTTTTGTATAGCTTGATGTGTAGTCGTGTGTACAATAGATTTTCAAAATTAGCTTACTTAACTCATGTTGCAGAAGCTTGCCCCCCTGCAATGTCGCTGACATCTCTTTGAGGTGCTAACCATGACGTCTTAAAGCAGTAATATTTGAATATCATTCCAGTGTGGAAAAGGGATAAAGAAAACATGCTACGCTATGCTCACACATTTATTGCGCGAACCACCCACGCCAATATGTAGATTTCACTGACGGCTTTTCTGTTTTCCGATCATTTTAATCTTGATATTTTTAGGGTTGAGTGAATCTGTTTGTTCTAGACAAGTGTACTCTACCATCATTGCTTCGCAACAGTCGAGTTGCAACCTACAGAAAGACAAAAGTAAAAACACAAAAAACACCATTTCAAATTATTAATATACATGAAATGCACAATCAATGAAAGTCTTGTAACTTGAAATGTGATACTTACATTAGTCTAATAAATCTACGCTTACAAGTACAGAATAATCACTCCTAGATAATCTAGAACTACTATAAGCCTCCAAATGATAACTCTCCCAACAATATTAACTTAGGTCACGAACGTGACCTTGTTTACCGCAAGAAACCTATATTAATACCCATTTTCACAGACAGAAACACCTAAATGTCTGTCTAAATAAAACCACAATGGGACTTTAGACTTTCAGCTCAGCGCTTGAAGGTTGAAGTTCAACAGTGCAATAATATATAGGTGTTCATGTAGACGATGCCTAATGTTATTGAAAATGAGAATAAGTGAATTTATTGTATCATAAGCACTCACAACGTAATATATTACGCAGCATTACTCTTGTAATATCTATATCGAATCTAACCTGTGTTGCAGCTTGATAACAAAATCGTGTTTAGGTGAAAACTCTAAGATTTAGAGACTCTAAAAACAGACTGTTTTTCACGATTAGAAACTTGATTGGTTGTCATTTGTAGATCTTCAGGGCTGTGAAGGTCAGGTAGGTAGTCGCTCCATATAAAATACTGGTACGCAGCTGCATCCGGTAAGACTGGTAGTCGACCCCAATAAAGTTGGAGAAAGGCTAGGCAGGTGATGAAAAACTTGATTGCTGACTGGCTAGCAAATCTTGTTTTAGGGGTCGAGAGGCCTAGAGTGGAAAAAAACAATTGGTAATTAATATCTTGACGGCACTGTTAGCGCAGTGCCTGAGCGATTGACTGAGATGTACTGCGTGTAGCGGGTTCGATGGGAAAAAAATATCTGGGTGTTTGTGTTTAAATGTTTGTAAACTCGCGCACAGAAGAAATTTGTAGTGTGAGGCAATGTTTTTTTAAAGGAAAAAAAGAAATTAAAAATATTTTTATCCTTGTGAAGGATATAAAAACAAAACGGTTTTCTTTCTTCGCTAAATAACCAATTTATCGCAGTGAAGTCTTTAAGATTATTTTGTAAAAATCCTAAGACATTCGTAAAGAAACGATTTTCGCAATCACCCTGCAACAAATTACATCGAATCTTGTATATCAGGATACACACGTACAAAACTTGGTGTTAGTTCCCAGAGGTAACGAAACTCCATTATAATTCTCTGTCATTAGCACAACTTCCAGAATCAGTCTCCTGTAGTTACTCAGTTCACTTTTGTTCGGCTTATTGTTGCAAATTTCGGTATTAGTTACGCTGTATGTGTGGGATTGCGTTATCTAACTTTGGAGAAGTGCCGTCAAACTCTTTGATTCGGTGAAACTATATAACTCCAACTAGGGCACAATCAAGTATCTATACGCCTATTGAATGGAATAAGGATTAGAGTTTTCGTGAAAGCTTTGTCCAGAATATATTTTACATTGTCTTGTTGAGGTCATAAGTTTGCCTAGATAAAACTTCCAGGCTTTTACCTTAGTTTATTTTAATACATATATATATATAATAGTAACT
The DNA here is from genome assembly GCA_949775195.1 of Diarsia dahlii. Lineage (NCBI taxonomy): Eukaryota > Metazoa > Arthropoda > Insecta > Lepidoptera > Noctuidae > Diarsia > Diarsia dahlii. The sequence continues at coordinate 17,013,806 of OX459205.1, forward strand.
ATAGATCGTTTAAGATTTGTGGTCACATATATGATACTTATTTGCTAGCCAAAAGAGGTGGTAATGCCCCAATAAGTATCATGAGAAAAAGGCACGCCAAGGGGTCGCTCCCCAGTTAGAAATCCCAAAAGAACTGAGGGGTTCTGCCGAACCGCTTACATTGTAAAGCAAGAGGTGTAAGAGCTCCCCAGAGGGTCGCATGCTATCCATAGGTCACACAATAAAATTCAGGCTAAACTCTTTATTGTGAATGTAACTAACACCAAATTATGTTAATGTTAGTGTAAGTGAATTACTGTCTCGTGGGTCTAGTGTAAGCGCAGTGCAACTGCTGAGCATGAAATTGTGAGTAACATTCTCGTGTAGAGCAAAGCTCGTGGCGACCGCGAACCGGAAGACGTTGCGTTGGAAGGCCTCCCACTAGGTGGACCAATGACCTGGTCAAGGTTGCGGGGACCCGCTAGATGAGAGACGCACGGGACCGGTCAATGTGGCGACACCTGGGGGAGGCCTATGTCCAGCAGTGGACGTCTTTTGGGTGAAATGATGATGATGATGATGATGTAGAGCAAAGTGTTATTGGGTTTTACTATTTGTAATATCGCCAGTCTCTTGGGCACATTACCAGCTGATAACATTGAGGTGGAGTTTAATGACCTTTTATAGTTTGTTCTTAGTTTATTTAATAGTTTTAATTAGTTTTAACAGCTCCTACGACGTCTGGATTTATGCCCAGTTTATGGTAATGGGCTCGCCCTGTATTATCAAGGAGTATCGTCGAATTTCGTCGTAAGGGCCGATGCCCGTCGGGGCTGTGGATAATCGAAAGGCATAACGCGGCCTCTGCACAAGGGTGAAGAAGGAACATGGGTTGGTTTTTAGTCAGTAGAAGTCTGACACTTCTTTCCGCTCTGCCCAAGAGCAGGGGGGGGGTTATTTGATGATTTTCAACCAACCAAAAAAAAAAAAAAAGGAGTATCGTCTTATCAAGGGGAATAATTGTATTACTCGAAAACAGCTTTGCGCAGATTTGACAGGACTGCTCCACGCTCTATGAAAAAACCTGGTCTCTAACTTCATCCGGTTAGACTGAAAGCCGACCCCAAGATCAGATCAAACAAGGTAAAATAAACATTACTGTAGTTCTAGACTCCAATAATAATATTCAATTTTGCATACACATCGCAATCACGACTGCTCAGACTGTTAGCGTTGAAACGTGAAATTGAATTTTAACTAGATTCTAGAATCTAGAACAACTAGTTACCTAATAGAACTAATACCTGTTGCTTAGGACGACAAAGATTGCTTTAGGATTAGGCTTTAGAAGTCTAGCCTGTAATGGTTTAGGCGTTAGAAGTCTAGCCTTAGCTTCAATCTTTGATAATTTCGTAATTTATTTACGTGAAGGAGTCTAGACCAATCTCACTAACACACATTTTCTTAGTGGCCTTTTCTTTTAGGACGGATGTTAATTGTCCATTTTGTCTAAAATATCTTTCGTCAATACAATCTATCTATCTATATAAATAAAAAGAGAAGTCCTGACTGACTCATCAACGCCCAGCCAAACCCTTGGACCTAGAAAGCTGAAATTTTGCACAGAGATTCCTTATAAGGTAGACAAGGAATAAGGAAGGATTTTTCGAAATTCAATCCCTAAGGGAGTTAAATTGGGGATTAAAGTTTGTATGGAATTTCTTTTTTTTTTTACGCGGCCGAAGCCGCTGGCAAAAGCTAGTGTGCTTCCAAAAAAGTATGGATTTCCTTAGCATATTTTTTATTGATATTGACCCTACCTCGTTGGTCACAAGCGCGACTGCCATGAGATACAGATTTCGATTTCCAGGTCGGGCAATGTGTTAAGGCGAGGTTGCACTACTTTGTTTTTATGTACGCACGACCTCACCCCCCGCCCTGCCGCGCGAGCGATATAATGCCTAAATTTTGACTGTTTTTTCTCTCTTGGAGAAAAATGATAAAGAAATTATACATTATGTGACCCGAGATAATACACATTTTTTACGACCTTTATTATGATATAAGTTTTATTTTTCAAAGCCTAATATAACTCAAGTAAAACGATTATTTAGCCATCATTTGGACATGTCTTTGCGATTTAATTAACATATCGGGGTAACCTCGCCTTAATGACTGACTGGCCTGTTGGTCTAGTGGTTAGTGACCCTAACTGCTATGCCGGAGGTCGTGGGTTCGATTCCCACCCAGGACAAATGTTTGTGTGATGAGCACGATCATTTGTTCTGTGTCTGGGTGTAATTTATCTATAATATGTATGTATTTAGAAATATATAAGTATGTTTATCAGTTGTCTAGTACCCATAACACAAGCTCTGCTTAGCTTGGGACTAGATGACGTTGTGTGATAGTTGTGGAATATTATTATTATTATGTCCTTTATTTATTTACTAACATAAAATTTACATTTTTAAATATTTCATAAATAATAAAAAAAAACATTTAAAAATATGAAAATAGTCGTCCACCGATGACGGGAGCAGGGTCCAAGCCACCGGTGGTTAGGGCTCCAGAGACAGGAACCTCCTCACAATACGAGCCGTATCCAGAAGTACTGCCTTCTGAATCAGGCCCTTGATCCAACCGCCGAGCGAAAGCTTTGAAAGATGTTGGTCCATGCTTTTGGCTATAAGGCCATTGGCCGTTACGACTATCGGTACAATGATAGCCGAGCTCACATGCCACATATCGACAACCTCGTGTGCTAAATCCAGATATTTTATTTGCTTCTCTTTTTCAGCTTTCACGAGGTTCTCGTCATGCGGAATGGTAACATCGATTATCATTGCGCGGCGCACTGATCGGTCTATCACCACTATATCAGGCTTATTGGCAACAATAGTCCTGTCAGTGATGATAGACTGATCCCAGTACAACGTTACATGGTCTTTTTCGAGAACTGGATCGGGCACATACTTGTAGTACGGTACCTCTGACTCCACAAGTTTATATTTCAAGGCAAGGTGCTGGTGAATAATCCTGGCTACTTGATTGTGCCTGTGCAAGTACTCGCCGTTAGCCAGACGAGAACAACCAGAAATAATATGTCTGATGGACTCTCCCGGACGATGGCATGCCCGACACACGTCAACCGTCCCATCCTTCATAATATATTTCCGGTAGTTGTTCGTCAACATAACTTCGTCCATAATTGCACAGACAAAACCTTCAGTTTCCCCAAAGAGGTCGCCGAAACGTAGCCAGGACACGGACGCTAGAAAATCTACATCGGGCCCATGAAGAGCCCGGTAGAAGCGCCCGTGAAGCTCCTTGCTTTGCCATACTTCCTTGCGGTCATCAGCAGTAAGTACCACAGGTTTGCGCCAGTTCTCGTTAGCCATGGACAGCGGGGTGAGTCCCTTGTCCACTGCGACCACATCTCGGTGCATACCCGCATCGGCTTTTAAAAAATATTCTCTGAGACTGCACACCTCGCGGTTGTGGAGGGTCTTTGCGTTTAAAAAGCCTCGACCCCCGCACTTCCGCGGGATGTACAGTCTCATAACCGATGATCGTGGGTGATGCATCCGATTTGCGGTCAGCAATGTACGGACTCTCCTATCCAAGGCGTCGAGTTCAGTCTGAGTCCATTTGAGTATGCCGAAAGAGTACATTAAAACCGGCATGACCCAACCGTTGAAGGCGCGCACCTTGTTCCCACCTGAAAGAAGGCTATTTAAAACCTTCTTTAGGCGTCCGAAGAAACGCTCCCCCAACGATCGTTTCATGTCAGCTACGTTAATGCCTAACGCTTCCGACATACCCAAATATTTATAGCTTTCAGATGAGGAAAGGGATCTGAGGTGTATGGAATCCGAGAGCTGAATTCCCTCGGATTCCATAATCCCCCCTTTCTTTACATGCATGACTGCACATTTGTCCACACCAATTTCCATCCTGATGGCGCTACTAAAACATTCAGTTAGTTTTAGTAGCTCCATCAGGCGCAATCTGTTGGGGGCAAAGAGTTTCAGATCATCCATGTAAAGAAGGTGAGATGTGACCTGACCATCTCTCCTCATCCGGTAGCCTAGACCTGAATCCTCTAGCAATGTGCTTAAAGGATTCAGGGCCAGACAGAACCAAAGCGGGCTCAGGCTGTCGCCCTGGAAGATTCCCCGTTTAATCCATACAGGCTCATCGTTCCCCTGAATCCGTCGACATCCTGGATATCGAAGGACCGTCCTCCATTGCCCCATACACGACTCAAGGAAGGTGCGTAGAGTTGCGTCTATTTTGTACAACTCCAGCACCCTCATGAGCCATGTATGTGGCACTGAGTCATAGGCCTTCTTATAATCTATCCAACATGTCGACAGATCCCTGCGGGCTCGACGAACCTGTTGGCTAATGGCCATGTCGATGAGGAGTAGCTCCTTAGTACCGCGGGACCCGTTCCTACATCCATTTTGAGAGGCAGACATAATTGAATTTTTCACAATGTGTTTATTAATTTTCGCTCTCAAGATGGATGTAAGAAGTTTATAGACCGTCGGCAAACATGTGATCGGTCTATAATTCTTGGGTTCCGCGGGGCTACCTGACTTATGGAGCAGGTGGGTAACGCCTGTGGTTAAAAACTGCGGAAGCGACGCAGACTCTAAGGCCGACTGGAATTGGGATGCCAGGCAAGTGTGTGAACTGCTGAGCCAGAAATTGTGCAGTCCGTCCGGACCTGGTGATTTCCAGTTCGGTAACGGACGAACTGCACTGGCTATATCTAGTGGTGTTATTAAGATAGTTTCCATTTCTGGAATAGGTTCACACACTCGCTCGACATCACGCAACCAGTCAGCCTCAGTATGACAGACGGGTACCGACCAGATGCTGCGCCAGAATGAACTCGTAGCAGCATCATCCGGGTGACACACGTCCGTCATATTTTGCTCGGGTCGCTCCCAAGTTCGGTATACCCACCTCTCATCGCTCTGGAACATGCGATTCTGCGAGTAACGATCAACCCGCCGCTTATACCGCCGAATACGGTTGGCCCATGCATAAACCTTCTGCTTCAGGAAGTCGATGCGCTCTGTGACACGGGACATGTAATCTTGGGGACTAATTAATTTAATTTTAACTAATTTCTTTATTATTATTATTAATGGGCTTGTTTTTTCATATTTTTTTCTGTAGCAGTCATGGAGTCTGAGTTTCTGCCCGGTTGTTGGTAATAGCCTCACCCGCTATTGCATGGGACTTAAACATATCTGGCAAAATGTGGGTGTACTATTTAGATACACCACTGCCTAACTCAAAGAGAATAACAGGCGTGATGTTACTTTTAGCCATGTTTAGGTTATCAGATTAGTTTATTGGTATGAAAAGTCCTTTTCAATTTCACTTCATAAGCCTATTCCATGAAATCAATACAATCAAACAAGTCTCCAGTGACTCTCTTTATCTATTTTCTGAAAACTTGGGTAAATAAACCTAAACAAATAAATAGCCACAAAAATCATGATCTCAATTTTTTATTAATATTTTATCTGCTAGTTACAATATCCAAATCCTTACTATCAATATTTACAGGAATTACAAATACTATGATACATTTTATTTATTTAACGGACCGTACTCACAAAAAATCCGGTACATGCATGATAGTCTAAACATATCCAGTATAACCTGCTCTATCGTTGTACGGAAAATTCATAACATGTAAGTCCAGCTAATACTGGATATGAATAGTTTGATATGTCACCCTATGTACATATCTAAAGCGCAAACATACATTGAAGGTTCGATTTCCGTATTTGCCCATAAATCCGTATAAATAGATGTTTCTTTCATGTCTACATGTTCAAGCGTATGATTTGTGTTTGTACTCGTAATAGCTATTGCGACTTGGAAAATTCTAGTAGGGTTGTGGTCAACACCTTTTACTTTAATATTATTACCATTGACTGTTTCTATAGCATTAGATATAATATTAACATTTATGATATCCTTGCTTTGTATGTATAACGCTAAAACTAATCATCTTTGTACATAAGACATCAGAAATTAAAAATCTTAAATTGAAGAAACATTCAAATAATCTTCAGTCACAACTTTGCACTCAAATAATCTATTTTCCATTATTTGCTTTTCGAATACGTCTCTTTCAAACTTTTATACAAAGTTTATATCTAAAAGCCTTAAGCTTAAAAGATCGAGTCGCCGATCTCTGAAACTTTCAGTCACGTAAGTATATCTACTATAATTTCCGAAAAGCTGTTTGGTTCAATTTATTATGACCTTTGTTTAATATTCTAACATTACCAAAAACTTTCGGGTGCTTTTTCCCTTCTTTTCGAATATAAAAAAATAGTTTCTACACAATTGTAATCTAGTTTGGACTTTTACAAAATCTTTACGTCCTTTTATGTCTTTTCAACAAGTTGGAACAGTTCCAAAATCACATTGGAGACGCTTATGCTACTGACAATATGGATCTATCGTAGAATTCTTAAACACTGGTTAGAATGATATATGACACTGGATTTTAAATTACACTTACTAAGAAATAATTTAATTAAATATCTAAACCAGTCTTTTTTCTTAATTCTAGAAATCAAGCATAAAACAGAAGTTTCAAATTAGAAGCTCTTAGTGCTGAAATATGCGGTAAAATTCAAGTCTAGAATTTCCATTGAAAGTCAGCAATCATAACATATTGACCAATATGTTTTGATTGCTGACCTGGTTAACAAAAGAAAAAATTTACGCAGCGATAATGTCATCACTGATTAGACCATTAGAAGAGATCGTTGCCAAAGGACGCGAGATAATCGGTTCTATAACCATTACGCGACCTACTTTAGATTCACCAAGGAGGTATCTTTTTTTATAAGGTCTGTTATCTGCTGCTTGAACTTATTCATTGATTTCAGCACTACTATCATACATAGCATCACACTGGTAACTATAATACTTATTAATGATTAAAACACACTTATTGATAGTAATGTTAGTATGAAAAACAGTTTTGGTAGAATCTGTATACTGGCATTTGATTGCCAGTAGCTTTCGTCTTTTGACGAGAGCATGAGAGAGTCTTCACCACTTCGGACTAGCTCACGAGGGCAAGGTAAAGATTCAACAGGCATATTGACAATTGCGAGCTGATTGGTAACAACTGGTTGTACGGTAAGTTCGAATTTGTATTGATTAGTATCTTCATACAGTTCTTCATCATTAGCATTTTGTTGTAGTACATCAGCATTCGTTTCTATTTCATACAGTTGTTCAGATTTTGAAGGTTTAGGTTCGTTGACTTCGTTCACATCGTTCGATGTACTTTCAGTTGTATCACCAGTACTCATGGCACATGTTACTCCGTCTAATGCCATCCTTAGAGGTTCGCTCTTCGTTTCGTTCCTTAGAACTTGTATCCAAGATAAACGGCAGTCGCAACTAAGTTTATTACCTGTAAAGAAGTAAAATAAACGTTAGAAATAGCTCTATTTGTTCAAGACTGCATTTTCAACGGAGGAATAAAAAGCCTGTGATTTAAAAACCAAAATTAATTATGAAGTTATTACTCCGAAGTGCGAGAGTCTTGGTGAATGAAAATACATTTTAGAGCCTGAAAAGTTATAATCACATAATATCATGGGATTGAAATTTTATGCTCTAGTTCATTTAAGTTCTATGCTTGAGTGAGTTGAGGTTGGGGTAGGGCTAACAAAAAAGCCTTGGCTTATAAACATACCGTCTGCTTGCACTAGGCTTGTTTGATTAAGTTAAACCTTTTCAACAAAAACACAATGACCTAATTTCTATGAAGATTAAAATATATTATGTTAGTATAGTTCTAGTGAAAGACCCTGATAGTGCATAATTAAACCCTTTCTGATCTTTAGAACAGAGCAGCTATCGCATTACACATGCAGAAATGTGTATTTATCTTTCTGTTACATAGATAGTGAAAAGAATGCATTTTTAAAATTTTAATACCTATTCCATTGTACAAAACACGTGTCATTGTCGTTTTACCTCCATTTTATCTTAAAAAACACCCTTAATCACGAGTTACACGTGCCAATTTAATCAAAATGGAACTACACCATGTTTGCTTTTAATAAAACTCCGCTATTGTATAAAAATCAACTTATTGCTACGTTTGACTCGATAAAGGGCGCTTTTACGTTCATTAATTGTCCTTAATGTGAAGGGTGCTTCAGTAAGGGGATTAAATACAGCAGGGAATTCTCCATTGTTTGCACAAAACATACTTATTTAACTTCCCAGGAGTTGTAGTGTACTATTTATTCGTAAATAACATGTTGCCAACAAAAATGAACCAGTAATATCATTATAATGGCAATGTAATGTCGTTATCTTGAATAATGGTATTGACAGAGATAGAATATGAATTTTTTGTCATAATCCAAATACTGGTGTTTGAAGTTATTCTACGTAATTGCTGAGGGGAACGTAAAATAATAGACAGGAAAACTATTGAAGGGTCTGTATGAAAGGTTCGGACGGGGTATGGCCCAAATGATAGTAATTATTTTGGTAATGGGACACTTCATAAACTAAATAATTCATATTTCTGTTCGTAGTAACAACCCCGATAATAACTCTTCGTTTAACAAAACAAACGTAAAACTTACCGCTCAAATACAGCACAGCATTCTTCATTTTCAAATTTTCCAATATCGGCTTTATTGTCTCGTGATTAAAATGTTCTATCTCATTGTTCCTCAGATCCAATAATTCAAGACCGCGCACACCTTCCAGTAGCCCCTCATTAATAGACTTCAATTTATTCCCTGTCATAGATAATTTCTGCAACAGAGCGAGGCCGTCAAAGGCTCTTTCAGACAGAAATTTCAATTCGTTATTATCCAAAAGCAGCTCGTTAAGATTCCACAGCTCCGTGAAAGTTAAATCTCCCAACATTGACAACTTGTTGGACCGCAGATCCAATCTCGTCAGATTGGCTAAGCCCCTGAATGTCTCTCTAGTCAGCACCGTAATTGAATTAGCCTCCAGTATCAGATCGTTTAGTACGGTCAGATGTTCAAAACAACCGTCGTGCGCCAGATTGATACTGTTCAAAGACAAATCCAGATATTTGAGACTCGGCAAATCGACGAACACGTCTCTCTGTACTTCAGTTACTTTATTCTCTTTTATAGTTAGGTTTACGAGCGACGGGAGATTCGTGAACGATGAGAAGTCCAATTCGGTTATTTTGTTGTTCATCAGAGTTATTTCTTTCAGTGTGGTTATGTTTGAGAATGTTCTTTTCTCAATTTTGTTTAGTGTAGCGTAGTGTATGAAGAGCTTTTGTAGCCGTTTCATGCGATGGATCACGTGGAATGGAATGAACTTAAGTGCTCCGTCGGATCGAACGTTGAACGTTAGCCTTTCCAAATAAGGCTGAGAGTTGAAAGTGGACCAAATTGGATCGGTTTCATCAATACCTCCGTTGAAAACCCAACAGTCGGCTCTAGTTGCTGTTTTGACGTCAGTGCTCTCGCAATAGCAATGTATTTTAGATTCTCTATTGGTAATCTCGCAAATGTTATCTTTTACTTGCGTCCCATGGTATCTCCTTTCAGTTTTATCCCTGCGTTTTTCATTTAGACGGCTTTCAGTGTAGGATATTTGCACGGAAGTCAGAGCCAAAGCTAGGAGTAAATATTGGACGACGGTCTCCATGTCCCCTTGCCTTTTCACTAACCTGGAACAAACAAAAAATAAATTAAAGAGTTGCTTTGAAAGCGTTGTAGCTTAAAGTAGGTTGGAATAATGTTACAACATTTTTTGAATGCTTTAATGAAACCTTTGACTTGAAAGATTTTTTGCGAATATTATACAATGAACATGTGCACGTAATACTAAAACATTTTCAGTAATAATATTTTTTGAACGCTTCTTTTTTAAATATCGCAAGATCCTTCGGAACTAAACAATAAAAAAGTTCGTTCATATCCTAGGCTAAATAAAATACATGCTTTACTGTGGCGCCTGTTGTAAATTTACATAATCACTTAAACAGGAGGCTTTAAAACAATGACTCAGCGTTTGGCTGCCTACTTTATTACCGAAACTGATCGTAATTCATTCAGCCATTGACTTGCTGGAGTGGGTATCGGATGTATCGCCTGCACTCAGCCTAATTTGTGGGGAGGCGTGTAATGAACGCACCGGAACATGTCACGTGACTTTGAGTCATTTATACTGCGTTCACCCTCAGTAAATTCGGCTTTTTACTATCATTTTTTGACGTAATTACTTTGATAATATACGATGGCGGAGGGGAAAAATGGAATGTAACGTATGGTTTGCCGTTAGCACAACGTTTTGTATCGTTCTGTTTATTTAGGATAGTTTTCATGAAATTATCAAACCCTTGTGAAATAAGTAAATGAAAGAAAAAATATATACCTAATTCCAAAATTAAACCAAGTAGATGCCTCTAGTCTTAGTGGTAGTTAAAAAGACATCTGAAATAGAATTTATAAATATCAGTAAAGTAACTCATTAAAATTCCAATATGCCACAGCATTTTTTTATTACACCCATTTCTCCAGATAAATTAACAGAACACAAAAGCATTGTCGTCAAAAGAAAATTACACATCACGAAACTAGCTCATCAGCGTGTTTAATTAAAATCTTTTCTCTTTTTCACGCGAATGAGGCTAGTAATCAGTGTGAGCGGGACAAAAAGCGTTGTGTGCTGACTTTTTTGTTTCTTCCAAATGGTTATTAGGGATTGAAATTTTAAGGGGCATCCCTTGACGCGCTCGCGACGCTTAAATTAAAGGGATTGTTATATCGAGATGCTAAAGTTCGGCAGTTAAGTCTTTTGTTATTGTAAAAAGTTTAATATCGTGCGAAGATTCGCGAATCATGTTTGCCTTTTACTTTTTAAAGCTGCTTTGTAGAAGTGAACGCCTTTGTCTTGTGTGAGCTCTCGAAGTTTTGGCTTAAAAATGTTTTCTACGTTTTCATTTTGATGTACGGTTTTTATTAAAATATTATTTTTAGAACGAGTCAAATTGATGTGTATGTTTTGTTATTCATTTGATGTACTTTTATTATTAAAGTAGAAAAGAAATACTAGGAATAAGTATTTTTATTACATCCGATCTTTGAGCGGTGATACTCACTAAGAGTTTTCCTTCAACGTATTTTCTATGGAGAAATAGGAAATACATAATCAAGCTTATGAATAATAAAATCGATAATAAGCCATGCTTCATATTTAAAAACAAATAAAAACAGAATCCTTCTCATACACTTCCAAAGAAAATCAAATTCTTAAAAATCATTACATTTTCCAAGGCGCGATCGTTCGAACCTCACTAGATTGAACTTTTTTTTAAATTTAATTCCGTCCGGAATAGCGCCCGCAATACCTATTTGAAGTGAAGTTGTAAAAAGATACTGTTAGAAGTCCAACGTTTCGTTTTTGAACCTTTGTTTGTTTCTTTTTCTTTTATTTATACACTCTTGCGAACAAAAACTGTGTATTCTTTTTAATAACGTCTCCCTGTTTGTTTGATTTATGTTTCGAGTATATTTACAGAGGACAGAAACAATAATACACTTAAAAACCTAATAACGGTCTTTGTGAAATTCGTTTGGTATGATAGAAATTGTTTGACAATATTATTGGGTACAATAAAAATAACAGCTTTCCTGAAATATATGAAGGCAGAGGGTCTGTCATCTTAAATGAAACTACGAAATATAGCGGTAATCAACTTTTATTCCAATAGCACGATATTTAAAATAAATCACTATACACACACAACTATATAATTCAGATAAAATATTAAAACTCTAAGCGCTACAGCATGTGCACCGGGCCAAGCCTGCGACAAGAATGATCCCCTCCACGCCGAGTGGTCGTTTATAAAGACTGGCTCGAGCAGTGGGGAGAGTGGTGCGGCCTTAGTGACGCCTGCGCTGCGCACCTGGCCCGCTGCACGTGCTGTTTACAACGGCGACGCCGTCACGGCCATACTGACGTGCGAACGTCCTCGTACGCGGAGTCTCATCGAACATAATTATGAGTGATGTTCGTTCATCCTGACTACAATCTGGTCCGGTGCATCCCTTCAGACTTTGCTTGTACTTCTGGACCGCTCGATATTGAGCCTCCAGGACATAATACCAACACCCTGGACCGCTCGATATTGAGCCTTCAGGAAATACACGAGCAACCTGGGCCGCTCGTTATTGAGCCTTCAGGACATGCACTAGCAACCTGGACCGCTCGATATTGAGCCTTCAGGGCCTGGTCCGCTCGATATTGAGCCTTCAGGGCCTGGTCCGCTCGATCTTGAGCCTTCAGGGCATATACTAGTAACCTGGTCCGCTCGATATTGAGCCTTCAGGGCATTTACTAGTAACCTGGACCGCTCGATACTGAGCCTTCAGGACATAATACTAGCAACCTGGTCCAGTTTAACCCTTCAGTTTGCTACTAATTCTGGACCGCTCATTAGTGAACCTTCAAATTTTTGGCCCAGTCATTGCTGATCCTTCAGGTTCCTGCAAATTATTAATTTTAATTTTATTTTTTTTATCGTCTTATTAATTTTTTCGTTGTACGACTCTTTTAGTTATCAAAGTAATTGAATATGGGCTAGAAAACTCTTTTGATTCAAACGTAAACCATTTTTTTTTTTAACTATCGCTGGTAGCTCTCAAATAATGGGAGTCAGCAGATATTGTCATCATCATCTGCCCAGTCCCCTCCCAACTATATTGGGGTCGGCCTCCAGTCCCACCGGATGCAGCCGAATATCAGTACTCCACACGGAGCGACTGCCCATCCAACCCCCACAACCCATCCAATACTGGATAATACGATACCCTTTGGTAGGACCGGTTGTCAGAACTTCAGGACACTGACGACTGCCAAAAATCGACACATGACAACTGGGACTAACAGATTAACGTGCCTTCACAGGCACTGAGGAAACTCGGCATGAAATGGGTGGTCACCCATCCACAGACCCACCGAGGTAAACGCGGCTTAACCAGAAGATCTCATCCTCCACGAGTCAGGAGTCATTGTACTACTGTTAATCGATATAGTATCGGGTCGGCTATTCACAGACACGGTATCACTATTAGCCGAAGTTATATTACTGTTTAGGCATGATATTGTTCTCGTGGTTACTTTCATGAACAAGGATATCGTCATCATCACTATCCGCCGTCACGTCATCATGATTTTTCGCGATGTCTGCCAGACAATTTTGACCACAAGGCATTACACGAAAATATTCGTGAGAATATTTATAGACCCTATTGGTTCCGTTAATATATCTTAACTCGTACCGGTCATTTTCTAATACGGGCTTTTTTTTTTTTTTTTAAAAAGGTCCCTTATATTTCCGTTCTTGCTCCTGGAACTGTTACTCAAGATAGGCACTTCATCGGTTTAGCAACATACTTTCGACTTTTAAAAATAATGAAACCTATCCTCTAACAACTCTAAAAGGTAATAATTGTTTGGACTTCTGAACAAGAACTGATAAATTTGGTTTTGGTAAGGGTCAAATCATTATCGCTAACGTTAACTGAAATCCCATGTTCTAAAATATCACGACCTAATAGGTAGTATTTCCTCACTAAAGCATTCATCCGGTAATCCTACTTCCTACTAATATTACAAACGCGACAGTTTATAAGTATGGATGGACGTTTGCCACTCTTTCACGCAAAAATCACTGAACGGATCTGGACAAAATTCAGTACACAGATACCTTATAACCTGGATCAACACATGGGACAGCCTTCATCCCGAGTTTATCCACCCGTGGGACAATTCTCGAGCCGTAGCGGAAGAAGCCACTGGCAACAACTAGTACATGACAGTTATTTCAAGAAAGCGGTTTTGTATAGTCGTTGGACATTAATTATTTTAATCTGTAATAGTTACGTTACAACCCAGGGTCACCGACATAGCTCTCAAAATATGCAAGTTGAAGTGGCAATGGGTGGGCCACATCGCCCGACAACCGATGGGGAAGAAAGGTTCTCGAGTGGCGACCACGAACCGGAAGACGCAGCGTTGGTAGGCCTCCCACCAGGTGGACCGACGACATCGTGACAGTCGCGGGTAACCGGTGGATTGAAACGGCAGGTTGCCGTTCGTTATGGCGATCTATGGGGGAGGCCTTTGTCCAGCAGGGGACGTCTTATGGCTGACGTTGAGGCACGTTACTTTGCTCATACCTATGCCGTTAAGGATTACTTGTTCATGAAATTATTCGCCGTTAAAGAGATAACTATTTTTATATGAAATGGGCATACTCTTTACCACAATCATGCCCTAAGGGCAGAGATGAGGTCGACGATGGAACTGGCTCACCCAGAAGAAACCTATTTACTCGCGACTTAAATAGATTGAAGTGATATGAACTCGGGAAAACTGACGCAGGCAGGGAGTTCTACTCCTTGGCTGTGCGCATAAAAAAAAGATTTAGCAAAGCGCTTCGTACGAATGTGTAAAAAGATCGACAAGGTATAACCTGCAGTATGTCTAGTTTCCCGATGGAAGAAGGGAGATGGTGGAATCAGCTCGTGGAGCTCCTCCAAAGTACAGTCTGCACAAGACCGACAGACATACAACTTTGCGGCGGTGGGCCAGGATACGTAGCTTGGCCACCAATTAGCCTCTCATCGTCACCAATTAGCCTCCTGGCTCTGCACTAGATACAGAAAAAAAAAGTGTGTCAAGTTGGTATTTGGCTGAGCCATCCCAAAGGTGAAAGCAATACTCCATGCCGGACCGGACTTGAGTTTTATATAATATTGAAAACTGTCCAGGCTTGTAGTACCACTTAACCCTCTTTAGGATACCCAGCATTTTTTTTTTGCCGCTGTTTGAGCTTTCAACTCAATGTAGGTGCTGATGTTCAGATTTGTGCTCGAGACTGTCAGTAACTTGTACAGATGCACTCTGAAAAGTAGGAGCTAGATTTAATTAGATTGAATGGACCTTGAATGAATCCTTTTGGCTGAGAACACACACACTTGTGTTTTGGTGGCGTTGAAATCAATGAGATTCTCGTCACCCCACTTGGAGACAAAACTTAGAGCTAAACTCGTTCGCTTTACCATGGCCTCTCTCAATGATCGTACTTCATCACCGCTTTTGCGCTGGTTGTATAACTCTCCATGACAGTGCTGTTATCTGCGTACCCAATAATGCCAGGCACAAGGAGGTCATTGATAAGCAGCAGGAGAAGTGTCGCGGAGAGAACAGACCCCTGAGGCTCCGGCATCAATAGCAATAAGGTCAGAGAAGTAGCCATCTATGACCACTCGGATCGACCGTTGCTTTTGCTTCATAAGGCTACATTCCGAACCAAAGTCAAATACAAAAAGAAAATCTACACCACTTATCTGTAATACTCCACGGGCTGCTCTGAAACACGGGTACACTTGCTTAGTGCTGGTGCTCCGTGTGGAGTCTTCCTTCTTCCATCGCTTTGGGCAGGAATTGACTGTGTGCCCCTGCTCACTGCATACATAGCACGTAACGGCCGTAATGACGGCTGTCTTTGGTATTTCAGTTTTTGCAGCAGGCAGGTTTTTTGAAGAGGCTTTCTGTTTTTTCCGGCACTCATGGCCACGATGACCCATTATTCAATGTGAAGCTTCGCAAAGTACTACACCACACACGGACTACACCATCTAATTTCTTTTCACAATTATCGTTTCACTGAGTTTACACCAATTCACAATATCGGATTCCGATAGATCAGGATCAAAACCCACAAGCATAGCTTTGCATTACTATCATTAGTGGAAGGTGGATCCGGTCACACTTCTGATGAAGGCAGAGGGTCTGTCATCTTAAATGAAACTACGAAATATAGCGGTAATCAACTTTTATTCCAATAGCACGATATTTAAAATAAATCACTATACACACACAACTATATAATTCAGATAAAATATTAAAACTCTAAGCGCTACAGCATGTGCACCGGGCCAAGCCTGCGACAAGAATGATCCCCTCCACGCCGAGTGGTCGTTTATAAAGACTGGCTCGAGCAGTGGGGAGAGTGGTGCGGCCTTAGTGACGCCTGCGCTGCGCACCTGGCCCGCTGCACGTGCTGTTTACAACGGCGACGCCGTCATATATTTCTCGATGGCATGTTAGCCTTGTCAGAGGTTGAAAAGTCTGACACACTGGCCACAGTAGCCACACGAAAAAGAAGAAGACTTTGTTCGATTGTTTTTGTTTGGATTTTTTTAACCCCTCCGGCCACAACTGGATTTCGTAACCAGTTGCGAATAAGGAATTTTTATTTTTTGTTCGCAAATCGAATTAAGAATAAGGGAAACGTTTTATAAATTAAAATCTAAATTGTCGGTTAAAAATTGGTGAACAGGAATCGAAAGTCTCCTTAGGACTTTCAGATTACCAGGAACATAATTTCGTATTAGGTATGTGTCTACCTAATGTGTTGTATGTGGTTAGTACCTAATGACGCTCGGGTTTTTACCATACCTAAGCGGTATCTTATTGTAAAATGATACAAATTAGAATTGGAGATAGCCTTAAGCTTTCAGAATTTTCTAATAATAAAACCATGATTTCAACTAGATAAACCTTCAATGTTAATAACCCCGAATACGATATTCACCTTACAAATTCTCTATGGTAAATATTTATTCGTGAATTAGTGTTATTTTAATCAGTTTCAAATGAAATGTACCTCTAGAGATCACGGTTTCATAATGAATTGAAAACTAGTTTACTGAAAACCATTCAAGCGAGCTTTTATGGCCTTCACGAATCATAAATTATTTCTCAGAATCGGGAGCAAATAGATATTATATTTCATTATAGATTTCTTGGTACGGTTACTTAGCCAAAATTGCTAAAATTTTGGCTACTTGGCAGATTGGCAGATGTCTGTGTGATTTGTTTCTAAAATCTTAAAACCAATACTTTCTCCCTTATCTTCCTTATTTATAATCTAACTAAAATTATAAATAAGGAAGTCAGTTGCTTGTTTGTTTGTTACTTTTCATGCCTTAACCTCTGAATTGATAATTCTGAATTTTTTAATATACTCTGTCAGGTGTACAGAAATGGATTTAGGGTACTTTGTTTTTTTTTTTGGTGGGTGGAAAATCATCGAATAACGCCCCCGCTCTTGGGCAGAGCGAAGGGGAGTGTCAGACTTCTACTGACTAAAAACCAACCCATGTTCCTTCTTCGCCCTTGTGCCGAGGCCACGTCATCTCTTTCGATAATCCGCAGCCCCGACGGGCGTCGGCTCTTGCAGGCCCCTCCTTGCTGACATCTCTTTGAAGCGCGCGTGGAACACGAACGCGCCGTCGACACGGTCTGTTGCCGTCATGACGACGGCCAGACGGCCTTACATTCCGAAAAAACGTACTGTTCCAAGGACAACAACAAAACCTTCATATGAAAAGGTAGCTATTTTTTTTGGCCTGGTGGCAAATCATCGAATAACCCCTCACGCTCTTGGGTAGAGCGAAAAGGGAGTGTCAGACTTATACTGAATTAAAACCACCCATGTTCCTTCTTAGCCCTTTATGTCGAGGCCACGGTATCTTGTGAACAACCCGAAGCCCCGACGGGGTATTAGATAGCCTCACGTGTCTTTCGAATCATGATCGAATTATGTTTGCCGTTCGTAAATGTTTTAAATGGTGGTAGCTTCCACCGCATAATAAATTGGTCCACATTTGCATGTATGATGATAATAATAACATCGTACAAATAAACGTGACAGATAAAATCAGTGATCATTCTATGTGAGCACTTTTACATGTTATTCAAATGGAAATTATATAACGCCTGAAGCGTCAGTTATTTCGACTGTAATTAATATTCATAAAATATAAGTCTGTTTATAGCATAACGTCTATAATCCCCGACGGGATAGGTAGAGGTGCACCCATCATCCCATACCTCCTTCCTAATTCTGTTCTCCTGGTAGTTTGTGGGATGATCGTACGATTGCAAGTTATAAGAAATAAAAACTGATTATTTTTTCATTGACAACTGTTTTTCGATTGACTGTACTTCTCTTGTACTTGTGTCCATTAAAAAAAAGAAAGGGGATCAGAACGGAATGATAAATTACAGGGGATCAGAAAGGAATAAACAAAAGAAAAATATTGGCAGTGGATCGGTTTGGGGGATCAGACCGGAATAACTCTCACCATCGACATTTGGCATTTTGATTTTGACATTTTGCCAGTTATGTTTGAAGCCCCGTGTAATAGTGGGCGAGCCTATTACGACCAACAGGGTATAAATCCATATACCGTGGCTGCTACTGAGAAATTCTTGATTGTAAAACTCAATAACTCTTTACCCGACCTGAAAATCGAACACACAACCTCTTGCACACCAGTCGCGCTTACGATAACTATACCAATGAGGCAGTCGATGAGTCTATTTATAAATCGAGCAAATATGTTTTGTGAGTCGGATCTGATAATATCCTTGACATACATCTAACAGAGAAAATTATTATACGTTTGAAACTAACCATTATTTGTGGTCATGTTTATCAAGAGCCTTTGTAATTACCCTTTCGAGATATTTTAGTTTGGCAATATCATATAAATAGAAGCATTTAATGAGGTCGATTTAGTTTCTATTTCAGACGATCGTGTGTGACGCATTATAAGTAATTGCTACATTGAACTTTTCACAGCGAGTACTATTATTACTTTTTATTTTGATTTTGAAAACTACGCATGTATTCCTTGAAATATTAGACTGAGGTGTACGTAATGAGGCGCATTACTTTGTGTAATTTATTTCATCACCACTGCTCTCAAAACGGTGAAGGAAAACATCGTGAGGAAACGGCATATCTTAAAACCAAAAATTCGAAGATATGCGACATCCACCAATCCGCACTGGGCCCGCGTGGTGGATTATAGCCCATCCCTCTAATAGAGAGAAGGCCTGAGTCCCTGCGGTGGGAACAATAAAGGCTGATGATGATGATGTACTTAATATTACAGGTGACCCTGTTGCCATCGACTGGGTACAGTTCCAGACTCCATGGCTGCTATTATGAAAGTCCTGATAGAAAAACCCAATAACACTTTGCCCAACCTGGAAATCGACCCCAGGACCTCATGCTGAGCAGTCGCGCTTACGACTGCTAGACCAGGCAGTACATCTTTCTTTCTTTTATAGCAGAACTAAAAGTTCAAGTATTGGACGCACTTTAAAAGGTCGAAAAATATAGGTAAAGAGAGACCGAAAGAAATAATATAACAAGAACAGAAACTGACAGTTCCCTTATTCGCTCCCACTTCCGCGTCCAATAAGCTACAGCCTTAAAAACGTCTGCATTGAAATGGGTTATTTTAGATGAAATCAATATCAATGACGTCCAGACTGGGACGTTACCTATATTGGAAAGGTCATATTTCGGCGACTGTTTCAGATTTTAGACATTCGTGTCAGTGAAGACAATGATATTAAAAATAATATTGTCGTTGTGTCATTCGAATAAGTGATTTAATTATGGTTATTATGGCAAAGTGTTATTGAGTTTTCCACGAGGAATTTCTCAGTACCACGGAGTCTGGTGTAGTGTCCGGTTGATGGCAATAGGCTAGCCCTAAGTTTAAGTCCCATGTAATAACACGGGACATAAACATAACATGTGCTTCTACTATTTTAGGTACACCTCTGCGGATTACAGGGGATCTAAAATGGCCACTTTAGCAGATCACAATATGAATTGCGTTAGAAAGCGTAAAATGGACCTTTCATGATGGAAACTGGGTCTATAACCATTTAGGAAAATAGATCATAATAGGAAAATAATATGAATTGCGTTAAAATTCGTAAAATTTTTACAGACGCAGTTACTATTATGAAACTTCTATTTTACGCTTTTTAACGTAATTCATATTATGATCTGCTAAAGTGGCCATTTTAGACCCCCAGGTCTTATATTGTTATGATGTATCAGTGACGATAATGAATTAATATTGTAGGCGTGTCAATCGAATCAGTGGTTTAATACGAATCATTGAAACTATAAAGTGAATACTGAATAATATTATCGGTTTCAGAGAGTGAATGAATATAAATTTTATGTTCGGTTCAGTTACATGGCTGACATATTAATGTGGCTTCTTATGAAGTAGGTATTTGTTTTTACGATACGGTACGTTGTGATAGTGAACTAATATGCATGATATAAATATAATTGTAAAGCTTATAACACCAACGAACAATCACTAGTTCCCGATGTAACTCCCGATGTAAAAACAAACAAAATTGTATCACTTAATAATACTAGTATAGACTGGGACAGATGTACGCATCATGCGTATCGAATATATAACTCGCGTTACCATTAGAAACACATACTTGAGCATTGAGGTCTTTAAAACCATCAAAAAGAATATTATTCTAAAAATGTTACTCCTATACAAAATCGCAGCCTCATTACCATAAACGACTCGAGATACTCAAAACGGCTACAAACAAAAACGAAAGCTCGACAATAAAGCGAAACAATCCGTAAAATTAGTTTTATTTCAATCCAAAAGCATCTCCCCAAAATTATTAGATTAACCCTAAACTAATAAAAACTAATGAAACAGAAAACATTGTAAAAGAAAACGTTTGTTAGGAAATTTCTCACATAATTTCGGGAGACAAGTGTGTAAAATCACTGCTTTGATCTTTGTCACGCTCACAAAATGTGACATTAAAATAATACGAAGGAGCTACGTGCTTACTTAATGTTAAGCTCTAGTTCCATTAAGCGAGCGCCCGAACGTTCGGTCGTGAGCTTTTATCGTAGAATTTGTTTTGATAAAATATTACGTCTTTTCGGCTTTCGAGGGCACCCCTTTCTGTGAAATTATTGGCGATTATGTTATAGGCTGTTTATGGTCAATAACTAATTCTTTCACAATTTTATTGGTTGGGTTTGGGCGTGAAGTTTGTCGAGATTCATATCACTTACAAGGTAATATCATTTTACCTTGCTAGAATACCTGAACAACGTTTGACTAAATGGAAACGATATGAATTTGTTTATAGTTTTTTATCTTCATGGGATTCCTATTGATAACCAATAGTGTATGTCTTTCACAAGTGACCATGAAATTATTTAAAACGTCAATAATTAGTTTTACAAGGGTCACGCAGAAGTGTCCCCATTTTGCTAGTTGTTTAAGTCCCATTTAAAGTGTACGAGCCTATTGCCACCAACCGTGCACAGATCCAGACTCTGTGGCTGATACTGAAAAAATCTATATGGACAAAACCCAATCATACTTTACATCTAGAAATCCAACCCAGCAGGCACAGCATTCGTGCTTGCGACCACTAGACTTACGAAGCAGTAGACATGACAAGTAATTTTATAAAGGTTCATTTATTTAAAAAAACAATAACACCAAAAATAAACAGCAGACAAATACCCGTCGTTCACACAGAGAAATCACAGCCTCCATTCAATTAAGAGGATTCACTGACATTACGAAAATACCCGAAAATACTCAAACACTGACATCGGGAAAATTCCGGGGAATTCTCGAAATACTCTCAAGTACATGGTAAGCCTTATCTTTTTCTACTTAGATGGAAATCGTCTTAACCTTATAGAGTACGTTAATCCTTTAAGAACATTGTCTTTTACGCCAATTCGAGCTGATACCGAGGGAATCGAAATGTATCCTGATAATAGGATTTTTTAAGGATTAGAGTGTAATACAAATGAAGGTTTTTTCAAAAGATTACTGAATGTTTTCATATTGGTTTTATGCGAAATTAATTCTTGATTAAGTTTTTAATGCTTTAAGTTCTTGAAATTGGAGTTTTAATGGCTTTTAAGAGTCTTTACTGGGTTTATTTGTATTTTGCCCTTTTGGGGAAGACGTTTAATTGACAAAAGTAGGTATTGGATTTCACGTGGGTGGCTAGAATTTGATTGCAAAATTGGTTATATAAAGTCTTGTCATTAAACCCATTATAGAGCCTCGTTGTTCGAAAAGCCACTACTTAATATATAAATAAAAAAATAGAACCGAATTTGTATGAAATTATCTGCCAAGTAAGTTATGGGAACTTAATCGCAGGGGGTGATACTTATAAAACAAATGTGTTCCGGTATGACTTAGTAATGAACGCATTACTCGTAACAACGACTGACAAAACAGAATATTACCATAGAGGTTTTAGTTTAGAGATCATGACCGTATTTTGATATTGCAACATAATAATTATACTGGCACTTAGTTTTTTTTTTTCTCTTTTTAAAAAACAATAACAGACACTTGTCTTCTAAGAGGCAAAATATACCTTTACAAAAACTCTTAAAATCCCACTGCGCATTCGCACAAATTATCACCTCCAACCTCCTTTACCTGCCTATTTATTTGTACCTGTACCTTTTTCAAACCACCCTTAGAGATTTTTTTCAACCAAGATCCCTCAAATTGATCACTAGGCACGTTTACCTGTCACTTGTATAGGCATAGAATCTTACCTGCGGGTAGAATTCTATGGATTTTATTCAATTTCTTTAATAGGCACACAGTGCGGTTCTGTAAAGAAATTGTGTAACGAGAACTCCCAAAGTATCTTTTGTAGTTTTTTTTTTGTGACGAGTGTCTCTTGTTTAGATAGGTTTGTAGGGAGGCTGGAACCAATCATTGCAATGGGGACAAGGGGATTATTTTCTTAGAATCAGACATGTTTCAAATTATATGTTACGCTCTGACTCATTGTATTTTCTACAATAAGTCAACGAATCTGTAATCTATGGGACACATTAAAGAAGAGTAAGAGAATGTCAATGAAGAAAAAAAAAGGAATGCGAAATGAGTGTGTGGTTACAGGCCAAATAGGCACAGAAGACAGACCTCATGCACCAGGGCAATAACCTACTTAATCATTTACACCACGTGATGAAGCAATGGGAAATGTGCAGACGCCAGCACGTCAGCTACTGCAATTTGTTAAATTTATTAAATAGATTTTCACTTTTTCGCTTAAACAAGTTTTGGTTCTAGGATGATTGCGAAAATTGTACAGTAGGTACAGATACCTAATAGACATTATTAAATTTATCAAATGACGATACTTATAAATAATTTATAATCCTAAATAAATAAATAAATAATTATCATCAAGCATTTCAATGAAAACATACAATACTGTTGAAGATTCCAAACATCCCTCCGTAAAAGTCTGTAGTCCTATCTATAAAACACTGTCTTTAATTCAAGAGCTACTCAAAGAATACTTTACTTCCGTACTCATTACATCACAGTAAAGATAGCCCATAACATTCCCTATAAAGAAGACCATAACTCAGCCGATGACGTCATCAACGAGATACCAACAGAGCCTTGACCTCCCAAAGTAGCTGTATAGTTTCGTAAATTACAGCTTTTATCACCGAGTGATATAAAACAACTAAGAGATGAGGAGTAGCTAGGCGGCGGAATAGTTATTTATACAGTAAAAGTTATAGCTAAAGTTAAATTTGGGAGCTAAATAATTCCCGTTTTCTTTAGTTCATGATACTCGTAAAAAAGATACTCTGGCAAATTGAGAGCTTCCTCCTATTTGAGTTGACTACAAAGGTCTGTAAAGCGACGGTGAAACTATAAAGGATCATTAATAAAATTAGTCTCGCGTAATCATAGATGATAGAAAAGGCAAAGCACGACGAATCTTGTTAATCGAAAGAGACAAAGACTATTAACGAAGTCTCGGGTACAATGTTACTTGCATTAAAAGAAAGATGCATTAGAGCTTCGATCAAAGAAATTGACGTTTAATTGTCTCAGAACAATACAACAACAACAACATGAATGAATACGAATATCGAAAAAATGTTCCTCGACGGAAAAAAAATTGGAATCGAGTTTCTTATCACACGTTATCGTTCTGATTTGTTTGCGGTCCAGCCCGCAAGACCGAAAAATGTGCGACATTGAAAAACGACACCAAAAATCGACATCATTTTGCAGCGATTTTTGAGTAATTTTCCGAACACCTAGGAAACTAGAAGTTTTTAGCAATCGGTTGAACTTGCCGTCAATTTTCAGAATATGCAAAAATAGTTTATAATTTTAACATTTTTTTTTTGTGTATATTATTATTTAGTACAAACATAAGAAGAAAATAAAATAGTGAAATGAAACGGGTTTATAAGACAACCATAAGACAGCTCTCTATTTTTTTCTATTGAAACTACAATCCTTTCGCAAGAAAACCCAAAAGAATAAAGGCAGTATTTATAAATAGGTACGGTAACCGTCTCGTAAGTTCCTGTCAGCGACACAGGCCTATTCGTATGGGTGCATAATGGAAACCGCCTTTAGGCAAATTTACGGCTAGTCCCGGCTTATGAATGGGTGCCGGTTGGTCAAGTCCGAACTATTTTGGGAAGATATTGTTTTTAGATTCAAGAGTAAAGTTTAGTGTCGTTTGGTTGTTTCGCTAATTTGGCCCTATCAGAACACCAGCGCATGCCAGCGCTGTTACTATTATTGATCGAAGGCGCTGTTACATAATTTGTCTTAATTGAAACAGTGCCATGCAGAAATTTGCTTTTTGACCACGTGCGGAACCATTTTTAGTTTAATGCATGTTTTTTGTCAGCTTAGTGTATTTTTTTTTTTGGATTTTATTGTTAATTTTATATAATTTTTTGTCTTGTGTGGGACCCATAAAAACTTTCCTTTCCTTCTTTTTACCCGACTGCGGCGAAGCCCAAAAGGAGGGTTATGTGTTTGATGTGTATGTATTTACCCGACTGCGTCGAAGCCCAAAAGGAGGGTTATGTGTTTGACGTGTATGTATGTATGTTCGTTTCTTTGTTCCCTCGTAACTCCTAAACGGATGAAGGGATTTGAATGAAATATACGTCGTTAGATTTGTCTTGATGGCGCGAGTGTTATAGGCTACATTAAAATTAAAAAAAAGAAAAGTTATGGATTTTGGGGGCCAAAACGCGGAGTGCAGAAAAAAAATTGAATACCATCGAGTAGTGTATCAAAATAAAGGGTTTTAAGAGGAGATTACAAAAATATACAACACTAATATGTTTAAAAAAATTCAAAGTGACAAATCCTATAAACAAGCACTAAAGTTAAATCATCTGCGAAGAATTTTACGCGACCAACGAAAGAACAAACACAAAAGAACTAAAAAGTTGGAAATAAAAAAAGTAGTTAAAAAACCAAAAAACCCGACTGAAAAAACTGAAAAACGAAAAACAAGCACATTTTA
This sequence comes from Diarsia dahlii, assembly GCA_949775195.1. Classification (NCBI taxonomy): domain Eukaryota; kingdom Metazoa; phylum Arthropoda; class Insecta; order Lepidoptera; family Noctuidae; genus Diarsia; species Diarsia dahlii. The sequence goes on from OX459205.1 coordinate 17,039,090, forward strand.
AATTAAACAAAACTTGGAAGCGGGGTTCATTTGAATATTAAATTAAGAAATGAAAAAAATAGAACCCCGCCTGCTTCCAAGTTTTGTTTAATTTAAAGTGTGTAATTTCTAAAAGAAAGACAATTTAATAGTTGATTCGAATTCTGGAGAATCTATTACTCTTTCTGAGTTTCTAAATCAGTTTTTAAATGATCTCAAAAAGCCCCTTCGTGAGTAAAAAGTTTCTAAAATCCTAACAAGTTCGAAATAGTGTTTCAACTTTGATGGTATAATGAAGTAATAATTTCTAGTTTAGTTTTATAGAGCTAAAAGCCACGTACAGCGATAACTTTCTGAGCTTAGGTTGGACCATTGTATCGGTATTTATAGATAACTTTAAATTTTATACTGTTACAGGTGGAATAAAATCTAATGCATTTTATAGCCCCTGAAATACAGCCATTTGGGATTCCACGTATCAGTATTGTACGGCACAGATAAAATACTGAAAAAGATTTTCATTTTTATAAAATGCATTGATTTACTGAATATTCACGTCAAATTTCGGCAGCTTTTGTGTATCAGCATAACAACGTTTTTTGCAGATAACATTCATTTCATATTTTTATGGAGTTAAAATTTTGCAAGAATTATTTCTGTATTTTATTGTCATCATTTCATAATTTCAGCCAAAAGACGTCCACTGCTGGACATAGGCCTCCCCCAGGCGTCGCCACATTGACCGGTCCCGTGCGTCTCTCATCCAGCGGGTTCCTGCAACCTTGACCAGGTCATCGGTCCACCTAGTGGGAGGCCTTCCAACGCAACGTCTTCCGGTTCGCGGTCGCCATTCCAGAACTTTTCGGCCCCATCGGCCATCCGTTCTGCGAGCAATGTGCCCTGCCCATTGCCACTTAAGTCTGGCGATTCTTCGGGCTACGTCGGTAACCTTGGTTCTCATGCGGATGTCCTCATTTCTGATTCGATCACGCAAGGTAACTTCGAGCATAGCCCTCTCCATTACCCTTTGGGTGACTTTGAGCTTTCTGATAAGGCCCATTGTGAGCGAACACGTTTCGGTCCCGTATGTAATCACTGGCAACACACACTGGTCATAGACTTTCGTCTTGAGACACTGGGGTAAGTTGGACGAGAAGATACTGCGCAGCTTCCCGAACGCTGCCCAGCCGAGTCGGACTCGACGATTGACCTCTTTCTCGAAGTTAGATCTACCCAACTGGACCGTTTGTCCCAGGTAGACATAATCGTCCACAACTTCGAGCGTAGAGTCTCCGATCTTGATAGGAGTGGGTGTTACATGAACATTCGACATAACCTTGGTTTTGTCCATGTTCATTTTAGGACCCACTCTTTCGGAATTTCGGTATTTTATTGTATTGGAATAAAATTATTTTCGTTTTCTTCTGCCTACAATTTACTCTTCATACAACGAAGAGTTAAACACAAAGATATAAACACTAAATAAAAAAGATTTTTGTAGTTTCTGCTTGCAATCTGCAAGGAATTGCAAGTAGAGGCTTCTAGAATCTTTTGACAATGTGTTGAAAAACCAGATGACTTGCTCTAGCGTCGAATTTAGCCAGGTGTCAAAAAAACTCTCTACAGCTTTAAAAACTTATCTTTATATTCAAGTCATTAAGACAGATCTTTTATTTAAAAAGATGCTAATCCAAAATGCTGGCAATTTTCTCAATGAAATAACTAAGTACAGCAATCATTTTAAATTCTACACAAAGGATTAGCTTTATCTCTCTGATGAGTGCCGCAAACTTGAAGAAAGTTAACTTTGACGAATGACTTACTAAGTCTTATTAAGTGAATTAAGTAAGTGTTGAAATAGACGAGTGGATACTTGAGGCAATTAAAGCTTAAACGATTAAAGAGATAAAAACTGTGTATTCTTTGACATCAGGAGTAATGTTTTAGGTTGTTGGAATGACATTTATTTTGAGCCTTTTGAATAACATTTCAATTTTAATGTGGGTGGATTTTTGTGGTGTGGGTGTGGGTGGGTGTACGGTGGGTGGTGTGGGTGTACTCCTCTGCTTGACCGTCTGGAGATTACAGGCGTGATGTTTTTTTTATGTAACGGAGAATAATGTTTTATTAGAGCTCTTGTAGGATTTATTCTAGGCCTGTAAGTAGGTACTTATTTTCTCTTATAATTTATAACACAGGAGACCTCTTATTTCAACACGGCTCTTAAACTGTAAACTTAAAAGGATAATTTTCATAAAAGCTAGACTGGAAGCCTACCCCAAAATGGTTGCGAAAGACAGATGAGGTTTCCTTAAAATTTAACAATATCTGACTAGCACAATGCAAAAAAAAAACTTAATTATGTTGCATGTAATAACCAGTCCTTATTATTTAACAATAAACGTACTTATTATTGCGTGAAAAATATTCAGGGCATACTAAACCATTATATCTTAAAATTTACTAAACACGCCTACACCACTACGCTGCTATAACAAGCAATAGAAAACTTAAAACAACTTCAATAAACTTTTCCTTAGCGAGTTCAATTTATTGTATAATGGTAAACTTTTATAAGAATTATATTAGTTTTGAAAAATCAATAGGCGACGCCACTGAAACTTTCGGCCAATCAGCATTCATTATTATTCTTCGAGCAGTAATTTTCAACTCCTACCTGCCAGTTATTAATGAAGTATTTAATGTCTACAAAACCTTTTGAAGCTTGATTGAACATAATATATTTAAAATTGTTACTTATATAGACACAGTCATTCTATTGTAAAATTAGAATTCTGTGGTAAAACGTAACTTTGATTGAAATAAAACAAAATACGAACTAATAAAGCTCTTTTGAATTTTAAAACGGTTTTATTAAGCTATTGCATAGCTTCTATCGCGGGCCTTGAGCGTGGAGACCGAATCCAGAAATTCCGTAACGAGAATATTCAACCAGGTTAGAAATAAAAAGTCTAGTACATACTGTAAGTGAGTTTCAGAGTAAGCTTAAACGGTTCTTGTTAAACAAGTGTCTATACTCTATTGATGAACTATAATTTGACACAAAGATTGAAAGTATCATGATCATTGACTTGTAATGGACATTGTTGTTGTAGTTAATTTAATGAATTGACTTATGATGTTAATTGATTTCTGAATCAACCTATGACATTAATTTTGATATATTTTATTTTATTGTTTTTTTGCATTATTCTTATTGTGATTTTAATTTAATTTAGATAATTTAATTGTGTGGTAATTTTGATAATCTGATAGCATGTACGATGTTTCTTTATATTTAGTTATAGACATTCAGACACGATGTAAAAATTGTTCTTGAATAAATGAATTGAATTGAATTGGAAAATAACAAGGTTGTCAACTGAGGTTGTCAAATTAAATAATTAATTATTTGCATAAGTTGATAAAAAATGCTATGCAATAGCAGGCTTTACCGCGGCAGTCTCCGAGTGCCACATTTAGTTTTTTTTGTTTTTGGTTCGTAATTTTAAAACGATTTGACATTTTATATTCAAACAACCAATCCCCATATTTTTTTTCATGTTCCGAAGTAATAGGTTATGACTATAGATGATAAGAACTGTAGTATAGTAGAACAGAATTAACGCTTTATTATTTTCTTTATATTATACATAGTATAAAACAAAGTCGCTATTTTTGTCTGTTTGTTTGTTTGTATGCTTAAATCTTTAAAACTACGCAACGGATTTTGATGCGGTTTTTTTAATAGATAGAGTGATTCAAGAGGAAGGTTTTAGTGTATAATTTGAACGACATCCACGCGGGTGAAGCCGCGGGCATCAGCTAGTTTATTATATAACAAATATAAACATTTCTTAAAAAAACTATAAAAATATTAAATAATAATTACAGTATTATTTAATGTTTTATTGTTTTTTTCCCACCAGTATCACGGCCCAAACTACTGAAGGTCCGGGCCCTAGAGAAAGGAAACTCCTGACCGAGCCGTCTTCAGGAGTACCTGTTTCTGTATCAAACCCTTGATCCAGCTGCCCAACAAGGGCCTCCTCAGGTATTGATCAGGGCTCTGGGCTATAAAGCCATTGATGCAAAAAAACTATGGGCATAATAAACAGATTTAAAAAAAATGTGTGTGGTCAGAAACTTTCTCTAATTCAAATTCCAATTTCGATCGGCCATAAATTGTGTAGTATCTGTATAAAATTGTAGACAGTTCCAAACAATGTGATTGCTCATACATCACAGTACAAAGTTTGAAATATATCTCAGTTCTCAGGCGATCCGTCATCAAGCTATTGTATCTCATATAGAGAAATAATTCAACAGTGTAAAGGAAATTTGACAGCCGCATTAAAACAAAGGACTATGGACCTTGTTTCTTTGTTGTTAGAGTTGTTATCCTGAATGATGTTTTTATGACCCTATAGTTGTAGTGAGGGTCTTCATCAGAGTAGACGGAACTCGATTGAAGCTTCTAGTCTTCGTTTTATGTGTTGTTTGGCAGTTTTATTTTCTAAAAGATAGGATGGCAAATGGCGGAATAAAGATACATGTTTTAAGTCGTGAAATAGGAAAGAATTAATTGGGTTTATATTTCTGTGCTTTGGGACCGGTCTTAAATTTTGTTTCGATGACAGTTTCGCTTTGAAATTTGTCTTAAAGTATTATATATAATGGGTACGTATTATAATATAATTTATGAATGTCCTCATCATCAGGATTTGCACGTCCACTGCTGGACTAAGGGCCTATCCCAATTGTCACCACATTGACCCATCCCGTGCATCTCACATCCAGCGGTGTCAATGTAAATTTTGATAATATTATTGCTATCCGCTCTTGAAAATCTTAAATTCAAACTGTAAACAATATAATATTTCCCTCTCCTAGGCTAAGAGATGATCCGTTCATTACAAATTCAATAAAGCATCCCTCTTCCCTTCAGAATTAAAATAAACACAAATCGTACAAATTTAATATTTCAATTAATTCAGATTAAAACATCAGCCATTCTAATGCTGCAACGTTGAAAAATATGGGTCTCATTAGATACCGCTTTTGTAACGTCTATTTACGCAAGGTTTAGTCTGCAAAATGGTCCACGAACCAATCTGATACACAAGGTATAAACTTACAGCGGCCACAATAGGGGATCGGACAAAAAAAAACTAATTAGTCCGTCAGATAGATTTCCAAAAAATATTGAACACCTATTTTTTCTTTTTTCACGTTAACAAAACATGAAGACGATACAGTGCTTCGAAAACTCGTGAACTCCTCGAAAACGTTACATCATGTCAGTACATTTTTTACCCACAAGTGACGTCACGACGCTTTCTATCTTCGTCAATTTTTATTAATTCATTGAAACAAAAAACACGTATCAAATATTTTTCGATAATATATCTGACGGACTAAACAGAATCATATTTTTTTGACTCAGTCCGATCCCCTATTGTCATTAGATACGATGTTTATGATATAAATACGGATATCTCTCATTCCTCATTATTTGCCGTTAGCTCATTCTTCTCCAAAGAGATCTACACTTTCGAATGGGAAACTACAGTACTTTCACAAGTTATTTTGTCTTGTGACTGTGACTGTAGCTTTGTTTTATTTGACAATCAAAAGTGACTGTAATGGTCAAACTCAAACTCCAAATTTTTTATTGTATTCATAATTAATTTTTTTATCATTCTAAATTAGTCTAAATGACAGAGATACTTCGAGTTTGAGCTTAGATACGCGATAAGGAATATTTACGCAGCGAAAACTAGCTTCTGTTATAAATGACCTATGATGAGTCAGTGACACACCTAAAGAATTTGCTAGACATTACTTAATGCATGTCGGAGCTGCGAGTTGTTCGAAAGAGATTCGTCGGCGTCGGACACAAAGGGCTAAGAAGGAACATGGGTGGTTTTTAGTCAGTAGAAGTCTGATACTGGGATTCCTCTGCGCCCAGAGCGGGAGGATTAATTTTGATGATTTCCCATATAAAAAAAAACCTCCTCCTTTTTTGAAGTATGTTGAAAACAAAAGGCCTTGTTAGTTGTGGCATTGTGGCATGTGACGTTCTTTATGAACTCAAACGTAAAGGTGTAAAGCCACGAGCACTAACATGTATACACGTAGCTGCTTTTAAAAGTAATTTTCCTAACCTCTCGATTGTAATTTTATGTAGCTACGAACATACTATTTAGGTACCCATAGAATTATGAAATATATCTCTAATCAAATTTTCACAAGTTATTACGCGAGAAAATCACTCTCAAATCTTTTTAAGTTAGTCCTATATTCGAACCCGGGACTATACAGTTTGTACAGGAACTTTTTTTACAAACACAGCACCCGCTCGTATCGTACGTACCAAAGAACACACATACAACCAAAACTACAAACTACTGATACACACAAAACGTTCAACATCTCTCTGTAACAAACGCAAACAAAGAAAAACAAATGCAAACACAAACGTTTCCTACCCGGCGCGCGTCTCTCGGACCACACCTCAGGGTTTACCGCCTCCCCGAAGCCTCGCGAACTAATAAACGAGTGACACTAATTGGTGTTGAGCTTCCCCGTCTTTGTGGGCGACCACTCACAATGAAAATTCTTTAAAAAAATCTCTCAAAATACCTCTCAGCCGTATTTCTTCCGCCATTTATTAAAGGCCAGAATATTACACGTAAAGAGCCTGTCTTTACATTTTTTTTGTAAAGAAACTCGCGATGAGACCAATTTCAGCCAGTGAATGGGAGTAATTGACATTTTTTTTTCGATGCCATTATGTCTTTGTGTACCTAATATTGGATTAGGTCCATCGGAGGACTATTACAATCCGTATTCATTCTAAGGCTGAAACTTCGTGAATCTTCGTAAATGTATTTACTTTTGTGAAGGTACACGTAATTTCCAAGTACTTACATAATAAACAAGAAATTACAAAAAGCAATAATACATTTCGATGGCAAAGGACTTTGAAGATTATCTTAGATGAAGACTGAATAAGTAAATAAGCTCCTTGAGAACTGGAACACAAAAGAAGGTAACATAATATTTATCTCCTATTAATTATTCTGTGATTTATCTGTACAAATATAATTCATTGTGAGAGGCAAGTATATAGGTAGTTTAATGAGTAAAAATAAATGTTTAGCGTGACTGGTTACACGACTTAATCATCACAATGGTCAGTTGTGTTTTAGTAAATATATTTTACTTCTTTCTTTTTTTTTTCTTTTTCTAGATTTGCAACAGCAGCAGCAGACGACATGTCGTCGCTTCATGTCGTCACGACACGTCGTTGCGTCATGTCGTTTCACTAAAGGGCATACTCCTGTTGTTTCTGTTCTCTAATCAGCGGTCGGAGGACACCACCGTCTGCCGCTCGACGACGCGTCGCTAGCTTCATATCGCTAACTACGGAGGGAATTTCATAGAAATACGTAGAAACCAGTAGTGCCGCTGCGACATGTCGTCTGCTGCGTGGAGTCGGCTACCAACTTGTACCTTTAAGCTCTATCTGCCATGATCTACCATCCATGCTTACGATGCTCATCGCGCTCGTGAAGACCAAATTTGTATTATGTTTGTTAGAAGATGACTGAATTTAGTATGAATGGCTTACTGGCTGTAACAAGTAAGTAGGTACTAAATAAAATCAAAAAGGAATATCTGTGTTCTAACATAGTATACTTTTAATTCCCGTAGTACGTTGCTATGAGTAAATAACTATCCGTAAAACTGCGTTTGAGAGCTACTTAGAATATTAACAAATATTGAGAATGAGACCCTAATACAATATAACTCGAAATAAGCTGCAATCAGATACAATACTTGTCATACCCGATTGTCCATGATGCATCAAGATTAAATTCGATTGGCAAATAATCCCCATGTCCTGTATCAATGGATGGGGCAATGGACTTGTACTCGTATAAAGAAACATCAGCCATTTTGAAATGGAAACAATAGAGACAAAGCTACGACAAAGCAGTTTCAAAATTTACAGGTAATAAATTGAATGATTAGTTTCTGTTACTAAATTACACTGACTACTTCGTTGGTCTTCGTTGGACGTCGCAAGCGCTACTGATGAACATACGGTCCTGGGTAATATACCTGGGTCGGTCAAAGTTTTACAAGTGGTTTTTCTTTTAGATTTGTTTTCAACAGCTGCCACGGAGTTTAAATCCGTGCTTAGACGATTGTATTTGATATACTTCTGCCCAAACCTTCGAGGATTACTAGGCTTGGTGTTATTTTTAGTAAATCCATAGTAGGTAAACTATATGTTTGACATATTTAGGCCAAAGTTGGATAGTTGGAAATACTAGTAAGTGAAAAGCAACACTAAAGCACTCTACAAGTTTCCGAGAAATCTATCGAATGCAGTGGTCGAAATCGGCTACTAATCCAGAACCTGTTTTCCTCAACGAACAAAAAACTCTGTTTTCTCTTCAAACATTTTAAACACATTACACATACACTAGAACTGTTTGCAATCTTGTACAAGTGGTTCTTACATGACAGCTTTACTTTGGAAGTTAAAAATATTCCGTTATTTATAGATACCCGCATGTGACTTAACCTTACAGATAACCCTTGTGGCTGTTATTATTTAGCCGCGGACTCTTATATATAAGATATATAATATACTTTATTGCTCACCAAAATTAGTACATCACATTTATCTAAGATATAATTGTGTAGGTCTAGTCCTATACGGCAGTTTTATCACTCATAGTGCTAATTGTCAGATTACATGACTTCCTAGATCCAAGGATTAATTATTAGGCTCTGCCTGTTCCCAATTCTAGTTAAAGCCAATATTGCGATTGAAATTCAGATGGACGTGCCATACAGATCGATCCGTAATGGATTTAGGAACACGAATAGACTTGGTGACTGGTTTCGAGGCATGATGAACGGACAGCCAAACAATAGGGTTAACATATATATTTCTAGCTATATATTGTGTATAATATATGCACTTGCACGTACCTATACTTATTTAGCTTCAGGGTGACTGAAGTTACACTACATTTACTACGTTTAATGTATTTAAATAATAAAACTGATTGTCTTATCATTTGATCTATGATTTGTTATGTGTAACTTTATTAGAATAAAATATTCAATATCAATTCGTGCATATAATCGTGATGAAATTCAAACATATATTTAACTCCGCCGACAACTTGGCTTAACTTAACACATAACTAACAGTTTACCTAAATTCCTAATAAAAATATATAGCGACTGATCACGCTTTATTTAACAAAAATATAAAGGCGATTTTTACAATTTGCAAAAAATTAATAACAGTTCGTGTCAAGGAAGGTTTAAATAAAAGTAAATGCAAATGAGGTCAATAAATAAATTGAAAATCAGGATAATACGGAATGTACCCAAGGTTCAAGGCCTAAGTGTAAATAAATAAATTATCTACGTGCTCAATTTTTTTCGGACAACATTTAACACAGACAACGAATAACGATCAAAAAAGTAGGTTACAAAATAATAAAACCTTACCTCTGAAAATCCCAACACGTTCTAACCACTTCACACAAACCCACTAAATAAATACTTGAAAAAAAGGCTCAAGTTCGGACAACGAAGCGATGAATTCGTAAAGTTCAAGCCACTAGGGGAGCGAACGCGCGTGCTTCCCTTATCGAGTACGAGATGACAACTGGGCTGAGCGACGCGGGGCGTGGATGCCCGAAACTAAAGGGGAGTGGACGCGTTCAGGGGCTGTAATGGACAGCCAAGGTAATGTAAATAATTTAGGGTGAACTCCAGACACATAAGAGGATTTGCTATGATTTTCTGAATATGAAGAAATAACATCCCTAATACCCTTTCCCAATATCGTGAAATCTTAGTAAGAAGATTGAAAGATACTTACCTAATATTTTTTCCGTCTCTCCATTCAGAAAGGTTTTTATTTTTATTGAGTTTTCGAAGTTTTGGGTCGTTAAAAGCTTTGGATTGTTTAATAGCGAATACGCGTAATCGTTAATGTAACAGCTGAAAATAATACACACTACTTTCAGCTGTTACAGAACGTATGTATTAATCGAGAAATCTATAGACTTGGTCTACTTGGATCACATGTTACTAAAATATGTATTATTAATTTATGATAATTTGTATTTTATGCTCCTTTCAATGTTTAGTGATTTGTGTGTTTATTTTTTCTACCTGACATGTAATTTTAATAATTATTTATTAATAAACTAAAATTTTAGCGCTAAAGAAATTAAAAATGTCGAATAATTTCTGGCAATCGTTTGAAGATAATACAAACAGAACGCTGTTTAAAATACCTTTACCGGTGTTGTGCACTCACGAGTAACAATATCCACATACTTACAAATACATATTTAAAAGCAATTTTTGCGTACTTTACTGATTTCATTGTCGTGTTACGTAATGAAAATAATATTTTGGAACCCATATTATCATAAAGTAGGTCATATTTCAAACTTGCAATCGTTGTTTTACGAGAAATTCGCGTTTGAACTTTACCAAGTATAAATGTATTACGTACATAATTATTATTGTTCGCGGACCTTATTGAGCCAAATCTTCAAGCTAAAAATTTTAGCCTTTCGCTTCAAATAAATCATTCCGTACCAAGATCTTAGAACAGATTTATTTACCGCCCGTAAAAAGAAACATGGCACGCATAATTAAGTTGCTCATCTCAGTCCTAAGCAAACAAATCAGTTCATATATGCTTAGACTCCGCTGACCCGCAAATTAGCCGAGAAACATGCTCCAATGTTTGCGGGGAAAATACTAGGGTAATATATCTTGGCTACATGATTAGTTGGAGTTTATTAGTGACTACCTATATACTTTCGACTACCGGCACTAATGATGTCCCTTGGGACCCGTAGCGGTCTGGCGAGATTTCGTACTGGGCAGGAATACCTTTGACTATCGGCTTAGTCTTCGATTTGGAGGAAAGGTGCGGAATAATATCGTTGTTATCAAATTGATGTCTGTCGGTAGAAGGAAGCTCAGGCCAAAGTTAATGCTGTGAGGTTTTTATTACGCTGTCAGGACTAGAATATGGACTATAACATCATTCCTGTAATCGGCGTAGGGTAAGATAATGGTGTACGCAATGGTAGGTGCACCCACTTATTCCAGTTATGTTTTAAATGCAATACTAATTGGGTTGTAAAGGTCAAAAACGCAGTTCCTTCATGTAATATTCTGGCATTCTTCTAGTTAGACTGGAAGCTGACCCCAACATAGTTGGGAAAAGGCAGATGATGAATGTAATCATGAAGAAGATAAGTAGTATTGTCATTTTGTTTCGATTTTTTTTGACATTGTACTTTATGACAATGAAAGAAATTAAGTAAATTAGTACATTATTTATTATTATTGTGTATCTAATGGCAATCATGAATCCATCAGCCAAGCTCGGATGTTACAAACTTAATGGTGATGAATATGATGATAAAGCTAACCAATTAAATTAGCCAAACATAATAAAAATAATAATAATTAGCTAAACAGCGTAATAAAAATTCAATACAATATCCTTTTCGTATAGAATTAATCAAATAATGCCATGTTTGCTATCGGGCGGGCGTATAGATTGTTTAATAACATTATTGAAGGCAGGTGGCGTTTGTGACTCATCCGTTTATGGCGGCGCCTTAGGGTTGGCGCTTACGTCACGTGGAGTATATTATGAACTTTATTTATTTATTTTTAACTTCGTGTATAGGCTGACTTAATAAGGAAAGGACGTGGTGGAAAGTAAAGGCTCGTGGCTTAATAATTCCTGCCGCTCGGATCAATGTTTAGGTTAAGCTGTGTTTGCCTAGATTTATCCGTGGAAGGGTGAGTTATTTGGGTTTGCTCATAAACCTATTTAACACATTTTACCAGTTATATTTAAGTTCAATTTTCAAGGAGGCGAGCCCATTCTCATCAACCGGGCACAACTCTCGAACTTCGTGGCTGCTACTGACGACACGACATTCCTGAAAAACATGAAACACTTTACCCGACCTAAGAATCCAACCTAGGACCTCAGGCACTGGGACTGCTAGTCCCATTTAAAACCACAAGGCAGTTAGACGAAAATTTATAACCGAACACTATTAAAACCATCATCTAGTTTCCAAAAAGAGAAACTACACGAAAACAATAAAAGTACAATCCTATTACAATGAATCTCTAAACATTGACATCCCTAAATGTAGACCTACATCAGGGGTAGGTGTATCTAAACAATGGTTATTTTGGCTAAATTTGATTGTCTTATCTTCAAAATTATCAAAATTATAAAGCAGAACTCCGACGGTAATCTAATATTATGTATGTGGAAGCTTTTGTTTAACGTTGCAGCTGCCAGTAGTTTCTAGTTACGCTTCGTTGCAAAATACTGGGGTCCAGAAAACTAGTCGTTCACTGACCAACTAGAAGTTTACAGGTTTTTAAGCATTGTGGTGTTCGCTAGACTTCCAGAGTTTGGACAGACTATTTTTGAATAATTTTTATTTTAAATCAGTTGTCGTTTTGTTTTGAAAAATAATCTCGATGAGACTTATCTAGTTTCAAGATATTTTTTGTCAATCGAGAATCTTAAGCACGATTACTTAGATACAAACATGCATGGAACTCCAAAACCTGATTACACCACAAATACTAAATGTATTTAACGTGGAGTGAATTTAAAATATCATCGTATGTTTCTGTCTACCATTTAAAGCTGACAGAGACGGAACACTGGGTTTAGAGCTAATTTTAATGATTTGTGGTGCAATCTGGCCTTAGTGTTCTTTGCTTTGTATTAAACAATATCAAGCCTATAATCTCCGAAGGGTTAGAAAGAGATTTGTGTCCTATGTAACAGGGGGCAAGACTATTTCAATTTACAAAATAAACATAAATAATTATAATTTACCTCAGCTAATCATTTTTGAATGAATTGACTAAATTTCAATACACTGAAACTAAAAATCTATTTACACTCAAAAACCAGTATTAAACGTAACATTTTCATTTCTTATTCAACTCCTTTTAACACCAAGAGTGGCTTTATGTAGTCATGTCCGAAATCTTACGCCAAATTTCCTCTTTCGTAGCAAGCAAAGCATCAAGTAGTCACGCACAGGTAGAATTTGTTCCCTTATAAGACTTTAGTAGTACAAATGTATGTCCGAGTCACGTCCACTAGCATTTTAACGTGTAATAAAAGTAGTTGCAAGTTCTCTTGGATGTTTAAGGATGGATATATACAATTTTACTTAAGTTTTATCGTTTTTGTGACTATTTGTGACTAATGTTTACCGCGATTTTAGAAGTGACAGTCAAGTGGTGTGGCCGTTGGACTACCAAGTTCTCGAGTTCGAACCCTAGACACGCACCTCTAATTTATAAATTTAAAAACTTTGTTTTAAATATCATTTAATTTTAAAATTACCTCTAGCACGATAAAGAAAAATATCGTGAGGACAGCATGCCTTTTTTTTTTTGTTGGTGGAAAATCATCAAATAACCCCCCCCCCGCTCTTGGGCAGAGTGGAAGTTAGACTTCTACTGACTAAAAACCAACCCATGTTCCTTCTTCGACCTTGCGCCGAGGCCGCGTTATGCCTTTCGATAATCCGCAGCCCCGACGGGAGGAAATCATGCCTGAGGGATATTTCTCGACGGCATGGCTTTACCAAGTGAGAGGCCCATAGGCGGCATGAACACTCTGACACCAGATTAACCATAACCACACGATACAGAAAGACTGTGGTTTCTAAGAATTTTACAAATTTTTTGGGAGTAAATAAATAATATGTTAAGCTGACAAGTACACTTCTTGTAAAAATGTTCTGCCAAATTCTGTAGGCGTCATTGTCTCAAGATAACATAGTGAGTGGGTGAATGGTATTTACATTTTATATTTAGATTATATAAAAGATAAGTGGGTGGTTTAAATAATAAATCAAACCGAAGTAGTACTACGTACAAACATACGAACCATTTCAAAGAAACCTATTTATAGAAAAAGAACTGTTAAAATGATTAAATGTGATTACAATGTAAGGTTTCGTAGATAAATTTCCATGAAAGGATAAAATGTAGATTAGAAGATAATGTTTCAAGTCACGTTACGTAAACTGCAGCAGAAAGAGCAAGTGTCAATTTGCCAGCCACATATTCTGTCAGAGAATTGATGGCTCTTGTAGCCGACGACATCTCAATTGGAAACCGCAAACCAGCAAATGAAGTTTCGGACGTCCTCAGCCAGATAACGTGTCGACGAGTAAAATATCCGACAGAACGGGACCGAATCAAATGCCGAACTAAAGTTTAACTTTACGTACGATTTAGGACATTTATTAATAGGAAGTTTGATATTTTTACTTTGCTCTCATTATGATCGAGAGCCTATAAAAGTGGTTAGTCTATTTCTACTAAAAACTTTCCGTGGTTATTGATTTTTCAATCCTAAATTCGTTTATATCATATCCAATGTCCACAACCCAGTTAGTACTGCAATGGTTTGTGGAATACGATACATTTTGGTAAGTCTGGTTGTCAGATCAACAGCTAGGTGGTCAGACTAACAGAGGCCATAATAGCCGAGACTGTTCACGCCGCTCCAGACTAACAGCTTAACAGCAGTGTTTTCCGTGGTAAGGCGGAAAATAGTCATTGATGGACCACACACATACCTACGTATGTGTGTGGTCCATCAATGACTAACCCAGGCAAGCGTGGCTTAACCTAAAGATCAAGCCATGCGGCTGCCATTTAGCCACGTGCTCCTCCACATTCTTGACTTTTCTATAATTCCTGAAAAGAACAACGATTTTTCTAGATTAAGGAAATTATTCCAATAATTTCCTTAAAATATAAATTATCTTCACCGCCTTAATGTGTTCATGTTTTCTATTTAATTATATCTAGTTAACTTTGTTTCTTATTATCTCTTCAAATTATTAAGTATCTTTTTTATCTTCCTCTAATAGGGGATCGGACTGGGTCAAAATAATATGATTCTGTTTAGTCCGTAAGTTAGATTATCGAAAAATATTGAATACGTGTTTTTTGTTTTATCAAATCAATAAAAAATGACGAAGATAAAACGCGTCAAAGATCTTGGAGTGGGGCTTGAAACGTCACTTGTGTCGTCAAAATGTACTATCATATGACGTCACACGAGTTTTCAAAGCACTGTATCGTCTTCATTTTAAGTTTACGAGAAAAAAGAAAAAATACGTGTCCAATAATTTTTGGAAATCTATCTGACGGACTAATTAGTTTTTTTTTGTCCGATCCCCTAATTTCACAGTTTCCTTTGTTCTAAGATCCACAGTTCTGATTGTATGGTTATCGTCCCATTGCTCGTCTTCCCTCCTTTCCTTGTTTTCATCGAGACGCTCAGGTTAATTAATTTTATTCACAAGAGCCGCATCTAATTCCACAAGTACTGCAATAAACAACACAGGTATACTCGTATTATATCCCGTGAAGAGGTTAGCCCTTTGTCTCGGTAAATGTTCTATAATAAGATCTTAACGCTAGTTTTATGAAGATCCTTCCAACTACACTTCTTATTGTGTGTAAGAACAATGAACCTATAATAGTTGTTGAGTATTAGCGCGCTTGTTTAGTATACGTCTCCTTTTGTTAGCGTTTTACCTGGCTTCATTTATTCTTGTTTTTATATTGTTTGGCCTTTTTTGTTGAAATTGTTTGTTTATAATGTAACTGTGTTATTGGTTCAGGGGTTCCGTTTGAGGGGAAAGACCTACAGCAGTGAATGTTGTTGATTTATTTTATGGATATGCAAAGATTTATTGTGTGAATCGCGCTGAGATTGTATTGAGTGAGCTTGAATGTTTTTTTTTATTTCGACTGGTTTTGTTTAAATCGTACCATCAGAACATTAATACGTTTTAAATTGGTTCTAATCTATTTTTCACCGACTAAAATATTAACGGACACCGTATTTTTTATGATGTTAGTTTTTTCACTGACTTCCACAAAACTGCAACTATCTACTTCTTTTAAGTGTTTTGCATCTTTGGGAATCTCACCAGTATCCAATACAAATTCCCTTAACCACTTAAATACTAAGAAAGACCTCTTCTTATCCACATTTCTAGGAACCTTTTCAAACCATCCCAAATTCCAGTTTCCATAATGAAACTCAGGTAACTGTCACAGAAAACAAACTACAAAAGTGTTCCGTACTAAAACGCATTGTCCTTTGCACTCCAAGAGCTTTTATTACGGAATTGCACGCAAAGAACTTATTGTTTGGCACTTGAAAAGTCGGAATCCCATTGTGTACTTGAAAGATAGTTTGCGGAAATTTTATTGTTTTCTTAAGCTTTTTACTGGAGAATTTCATTGCTGGATAGTTAAGCTGAGCTATTTGCAATTACTTGTTTTCTGTGTGATCAGAATTCTTAAGTATTTTCGCTTTAAAGCGGACACTCTTTGGAGAATGTCTTTTAGGAATTGCTGAATAAAACTCACGGTTAATCAGATGCTTTGAGCAAAAGTTCTATAGTGTGGCACAAATACTATTAATATTCACTTTGCAATGAACAACTATATGGCAATTCCATAAGTTATTATACTTAGTGACAGTAGCTTTGTTTTCTGTTTTTCTCACATTCAAAAATGGCAGTAATGGTCTAAATAAAATAAATGCTTTGAGTTTGAGTATATCATGCTTTACTTTATTTATTTATTTATTTATTGGACTATCTACAATTGTTATACTGTTTGTTCACATAATACAACAAAAAGATACATGCATAGTGTACAATATGGTGCGATAGACACAGCATGCAGCATGTTATAAATGTATTATCACATAATATTATTTCTTAAGGGTCCTTTTCCGGTCGTGTCTTGGTCTCTGTACTTTTATAAGAAAACTTAGGCGAGTTGCATGTTTCTCATTCTGCACAAAAGGACCAAAATAACTTTGATTCAAAACATTCTGCAAGGAGTTAGCCACCCCGTTTGTTAGCATTAAGGAGCCTTTTTCCCCTTTTCTTCACGTTGTCACACTATCTACAGCAAATTAGTAGTGCAATAAACTACTAAAAATACTGACAAAATCCTTTTACTGAATAACCCTTGTGTTATAAAAATCAACACGAGGGAAAGGGCCAAGTAATGACCCTTGAAAGCAATGACTTAGCCTCTTGATTCTACCTATGAAGCCCTTTTATCCTTTCCCCTCATTTTACCTTATTTGTGAGGGCTAGCTTTCTTTCATTATCGTGTCATGGGAACTTTGGTATAATGAGGTGACTGTGTGAGTAATTTCCTTTTTCAGAAGTGTGATTTCCTGCTTTGACTTATGTCACTGCATTGTTGTAGTACTTAGTAGTATAGTAGGTTAAGTTAAGCCGGGCTTGGCTAGGTTAGAGGAGAAGTGGCAGTGGGCCGGCCATATTAGTCGCAGAACCGATGACCGTTGGAGTAAACGTGTTCTCGAGTGGAGACCGCGAATCGGCAAGCGTAAGGTGGGACGCCTGCAGGCTCGGTAGAGCGATGATCTTCGCAGAGTGGCTGGTGAGAGTTGAGAACAACTGGATGAGAGTTGCCGAAAATCGAGTTGAGTGGCGTAAGATTAAAGAGGCCTATATCCAGCAGTGGATTGCAATAGACTGATGATGATGATGATGATGATGGCTAGGTTAGATGTGTGACCACCCATTACATACCAAGTATCCTATGGGCCTCGGAAAGCACCTTAAGCTGTTGGTCGCGGCTGCCATATTAAGATCTTTGGCAGTCGTTACAGGTATTCAATGACCTGAAAGTCTGACATCCAGTCTTATCAAAGGGTATCGTGTTACCCAGTATTAACTGGGTTGTGGAGGTCAGAAAGGCAGTCGCTCCATGTAAAATACTGATATTTTGCTGCATCCAGTCTGGAAGCCGATCCCAACATAGTTGGGAAGGGGCTAGGCAGATCATGATGACTACAAGAGTGAACAAATTTTCTATCTTTCTTTTGATATTGACAGCAATTAACAATAACGCTTCCAAAAGATCTATGGTCCATTTTATGTTTTATCGATATTTTTCTTGCTTTCTATGTTTTACCATAATACACGTTGTTGTAAAAAAAAATATGTTTTAGTGAACTCGACCACAGTTTTTTATTTTGACACGCAATACTATGTAAGGTCCAGCAGGCCTTAAATCGAACTTCGGAGTAACGAAATACAGTCTTAGAAATACTCATAATTGAAAGGTTACCCAAAAATGTTTATTTGATAAGTGGCAATTTTAGACAAAGATTTTCAAAGAGTGGCTTATGCACACTTATTTAATCTCAAAGGTACCTGAATGAACGTTTCATAAAAATAAACTTATCAGAGATCTTTTGCGTCGCACAATCTATTTTCAGACTACAATACCTACAGAGCCTTCACAATTTATTCAAACTCGCTGTATAGATTATATATATTTTTATAAACCTACTAAGTCTATTCTATTTCTGTATAAGTGGTCTGGCTAAACCACAGATACAGATAGACTTAGATAACGCAAGTATCACGATCTTTATAAAAACCAAGCGTGCCATTTTTTGACTACCATTATTAAGACGTCCGTCACCAGCACTATAAATCGGAAAATCAAATCAATTCAAAGACGCCGCCGCGTACGGCGCCTCCTTCGCCCCAACCCCTGTCTTTTGCACCAGCGCCGACTTCCGACTAGCGCTATACACCGATGCAAACTTAACACGAAAGTGGTCACTTACGATTTTTGTACGTAAGCTAGGCACGAAAAGAAGCACGCGAAGTACAATGCGATCAAATTATCTTGGCAGCTCTGAACATAGGCTTTGCGAAATTTTACGCATGTAAACTTGGGAATAAAACTGTTATTGCCAGATAAACCAGTAATTAAACGATCAGAAAATATCTAATTTAAACAGTGAGAAATACAAATAAAATAAATATCATAACACTTTTATACATTCGTTGTAACAAAATGACCTGTACGAAGTTCGGAGCTGCCAAGATAATTTGATCGCACTGTAGTTGCTCTTGCGTTATCTTGGTCTATCTTTTTCTGTGGGCTAAACCAACCAAGTCCCTTGACCTTCGACAAATCCATAATAGCCGAAATACAAGCTTTATTTCTAGATACCCCATATAGTAACCGGAAACTTCCCCACCGTATTAACGACCACTCTCAAACATCACGCTATTACAATAGGGTACCGAACAAAAGTCGTGGTCATAATCAGACGGGTCTTATCCCACCCATTAATGCGAAATATCTTTTCAAAGAGGGGAAATAAAAAAATCAAAATATGTTATTAGAAATCTGTTCGCCCCTAGTTATGAAATTATGTTAATGTTGAATCGATCCTTTTGGTAACTTTGCACTTTATTTCTAAGCTTTAAGGTCGGTTATTGATGGTTTATGCGTATAAAAGAACGTCACGGTGTTATGGTTCTTTTGATAAAGAGATTATTATGAGAAAAAATCTCCCATAGAGTTTTATTGTGTTCAATGTTTGGACTTGTAATTGAGTAATATAATATGAAGCTTTGGTGCAATTTAACAAATGTTCCGTATACACTTTAATGGTGGGTATATCGGATTATTAATAAAGGTGCATTGTGGATAAAAAAATATATATTTAGAAGATTTATTTAATTTCTACGCGGATCTAAGGGTGCGCACACGTTTGGGATCGAAAATGAAATGTGACCTTTAAATTGCTTGTACAAACATTTACGAGTACAATATTGTAACTTTAAAAAACGACTAGGTTCAGACACCTGCATATCAAGCTCCTGCAATCTGTCAAATTTCTTTGATAGATTTTGAACTTTATCGCTAAGCATAAGGTAGGTTTATTGGAAAAAATACAATTTCGAGTAGTTAGTAGTTATATCTGTATTCTATCTTCGATAATGTAACTATAACAACAGCTAGCGTTTTTTGTATAAAAAAACTAAATGTGGCAATCGGAGACTACCGCGGTAAAGCTATTGCATAGCATTTTTTATCAACTTATGCAAATAATTAATTATTTAATTTGACAACCTCAGTTGACAACCTTGTTATTTTCCGTAACCATAGCAACCTGGTTGAATATTTTCGTTATGGAATTTCTGGATTCGCTCTCCACGCTCAAGGCCCGCGATAGAAGCTATGCAATAGCTTAACAAGAACGCGCATCGAGGCTTGTTTAACTATTTCACACCGATGCCTATTTAGTCTAATTTATTTACGGTTTCCCGTCACCCAGAACTTATGAACCGAAAATCTAATTTACATATTACTGATCACAATCACATTAAATACTTCTTCTTATAAATAAAACATTTTCCCAACATAAAGACAGAATCTTACTTAATTAAAACAAGAGTAATTACGAGGTTTTTAATTACAAGTAGGTACTTTAACATTATTTATTTAAATTCTACAAACAAGCGTGGTAGGTTGCGAGATAGGATTTACCTTAAAACGCTTAATTCAGACACAGTTTAAAACTAGGCCAACGGGTGGGGGGTAATTAATTTATGTAACGTTGCTGAATTTTTCAATATTTTTTGTTAGGAAAATATGAGCATAATATGTGCTTTTTTCGGCACTAAACATCTGTTCAGTATTTGATGGAGAGCTCTGAATTACAATATGTCAATTTCTTAGCATTTATTCCATAAAGATTAAGGTACTTCGTATCGGTTCAAACAGCAGTGGTAGTCTAGTCGTGTGACCATCGAGTTCGACACGTACGGTCAGCATCAGAAGCAGCTGAACATTTCGGAATTTTAATTCTGTACAGGACTCTAAGCTATTATTTTTAATGTTTCAGAAGGTTATTCGTTAAAAGAGTCCTTACACTCCAATAACATGTAGTAACGAGTAATATCTAACAAGTTTTATTAAAAAAAACAGTTTCGAAACTTTGAGTAATGTATACTTCTGATGCTGACCGTACCTCTGATTTTTCGGATTCATGTGCGTATTGTTGTCATCATGTCTTCCTACACAAGATCACCTAACTAAGAAACACATATAATTTGTACACATAAACTCACCACACCCCCACACCCCCACGCTACATATACACACACACACTCACACATACACATACACACACTCAAAAAGACATACCCTACACCCAGTGCGCTCACTTACTTTTAAATAATTATAAGTTATAAAATGTTAATGATTGTAAACTGGAGGAGCGGAACCACCTAATACAAGCAAATCTTTGATTAAAAGGTGACTGCAAACCTAACATAGTTATTTCCTTATGTGATGAAATAAACATTTTTATTTATTTATTTATTTATTGTATCTAATTATTACTTGTTATCTCGATGGCATGTAAAACCAAGTTAGACGCCCATGGGCGACATAAAAACTCTGACACCAGGATAAAGAAAGAAGATCAGCTGAAAGAGTTCATCTAGCAGTATTTTTAACAACGATGATTTAATAGGGGATCGGACTGACTCAAAAAAATATGATTCTGTTTAGTCCGTCAGTTAGATTATCGAAAAATATTGGATACGAGTTTTTTGTTTTAACAAATCCATAAAAATTGACGAAGATAAAGGGCGTCGAAGATCATGGAGTGGGGCTTGAAACGTCACTTGAAGGTACAAAATGTACTATCATATGACGTCACACGAGTTTTTGAAGCACTGTATATCGTCTTCATTTTTTGTTTAGGTGAAAAAATAAAAAATACGTGTCCAATATTTTTTGAAAATCTATCTGACGGACTAATTAGTTTTTTTTTTGTCCGATCCCCTATTATCCTATGTAGCATCACCCAGCATTATCATTACACTAACTGTATTTTTGTTTCCTCTCTCTGTCTACTTGTATGTTCTTGTTTCTGCGACAATAAATATTTTTTCTTTCTTACTTTCTTCTTCTAATACAGCCAAAAAGGCGTTTACAAGATAAATAGGCCCACACCAAATGCCACTATCTCTACCAATGCAGTACTTCTTGCATCGAACAGATTACCGCGGTTTCCTTCAGATCATTAATTCACCTTGGCTGTAATAAAAAAGCAACAAGAAAAGTTCGAATGTTTAATCAATTCGAACTGCAATTTTCATTAGTGCTTTGGCAATCCAAAGAAAGAACTTATTGAAGTTTCTTAAATAGTAAAAGTGAAAATAAGTCATAAATTGGACACTTTTCTCTAAGGTAACAAAAAAAAAAACAGATTTTGTTTCTATTCTTCTCAAGTATATTACGATTGACGTTAATGATTATGCCATTTAGCTGATTACGGCAATCTTCTATCAGTCAATGGCGTGAAGTTTGAAGTTTTATTATAAATTGGCTTGCTCTTGTCTTCAATCTTACCCCAAGGGGAGATGAGGTCGACGATGGAACGAGCTTACCCCGAAGAAGCCTATTTATTGTATGATGGATCAGCAACCATCCGGTTGTTGAGAGCTTTGCTTTAACCCAACATAGAAAACAAAGTTACCCGGACCACTGTTCCTAAGCTATGTGGTCGAAATTCCAAGGCTGAAGTTCCAGGAATCAATGAAATATTCCATATGAGAGAGCACATTTATAGGGTGTTAATATACTTTTTGAGAAGTCTTGCTCTCCCCCACCATTGCGATAATTTTCTGATTCTGGACCATACCAGGATTTTTTTTTGGTTTCGGAGATATTAGCGGTCAAAGTTCCAACTTTTTCATAAGTTTTTTTATTATACTAATTTTATTGTTATAACTTCATTTTCAGGTGGTGATTCATAGATGACTCTACCCTGGAGTGTATGTGGTCTGGCCCCACAAACTATGGGGCACTGGGGCACTTGATATCGTGTCTATCGTGTCCAGCCTGTCTTGTTACTTGCACATCACAGGAGCTGAGGGAGGCTGGGCCGACTCAATTTAAATTGTAATCGACACGCTAAGAAGAAGATTTTTTATGACCTGTACTATTCAATGCATCCATCAGCACAATATGCCCCCCAAAATATGTCAAATCCCATAATTAATTTTGGCTATAGGTAGTAACTAAGTTTGATTAGAATGCTTAGTTCGTTTACACCTTGTTTAAGTGCATAGCAATACGTATTCATTACCAAACACAAAACAGAAATGACGATATTATGTACATCATGATTACTGTTGCCGGATATGTTTAGTTCAACATCAATCATATCTCGCATGACAAATTAACTTACGGGTAAATTATGCTCGTATTACGTTCAGTGGTAAATCGTGTAGAACTGTACTAATATGACAAAACATAACATCACATCTGTAATTCCCGAACAGTTAAGCTGAGGTGTAATAGCGCCTAATTACATAGTACACCTACATTTTGCCAGTATTATAATGTGAGTCTTACGATAAAGGGGGCGAGTCTATGCCATGAAGTGGATTCAAATCCAGACCCCGGCTGCTACTAAGAAAATCCAGATGGAAAACCCAATAATACTTGGGCTGACCCGGGTATCAAACTCAGGTTCTCATGCTTAGCATTTGCGGTTTCTACCATCACCGACGACACTACAGGTACCTGCTGATGGAATCATAATTCTTACAAACCAAGAAAAAAGAGATAATGTTTATCAATGTATAGAAAAAATGTTTCATCCATAAACATGATCGCAGACTTGTATCTTCAATCATTGGAGCCTTTTTTTTCCTTAGACTGTAACAAGACGCTTTTATAGATTTAATATAAATCATCCTTTTTTGGTCTTAATATTTTCTTACCACCTCTTTTGTAAATTTTCTTTGTTCTCAATTTGTATAACAATTTTTAGTCGCAGATCACCACTGTCTATGCCAAAGTAACCTTAATTGATCCCCGATGCGGCGTAAACCCTCTTTATTCACCATTTCAATTAAAAAACGACTACATAACTCCAACACCTCGACGCCTGCAATACCCTTACATAGTACATTCGAAAAACTGTCCAAATAAACTGACGCAGATACAGCGTGGAGCGAGTGGGACATAAATAATCCGAACAGAACGGTATCCCTAATTCCCATAAATCGAAATATCCGTGGGGCCACATCGAGCGGGCTGCGGTGATAACGCATATTTATGATGATGATGCGTCCACTTTGTCTGCGGATGAGAGTAGCCTTGAATGGTGGTTGGGCTTTTTGAGTAGTTTTCGAAGTGGACCAGAGGACTAAGGGATCTTTGGGTACTTGAGATAACAGTATTGAAAAGTATTTTGTGTACAGGTGGCGAATTTTGTCGATTTTGAGAATCTGCTCCACTTTTTTGTTTGTGTGCTTTATATAGCAGAATTTTGGTTTTTGATTACAAAGAAAGGCTAAGGATAGTCACGTCTTCAAAATAGAAGCTAAGTTCTGGACCACATATTATAATATTCTATCACTCCGGTTTGGCAGCCCGAAACACGGAATTGTAAAAGTAACTTTGGTCATACTAAAGTCTTATTTACAAATCGTAGTGCACAGCTCAAACGTAAGCCTTTCCCGGGGCGCGCTACAACACTCGGCCTTGTAGCAATACGAAATTGCAGGAGGACCGAGAGCTTTAAAAATTCGGAAGGATACTCGTAATTGGTGTCAGGAAACTATTTTCTGGAGTAGGAGAGGATATTCCCATCACAGACTGTAATTTCGGACTGGAAATGTAATTCCCTGTAATCTTCAACAAGTGGAAATCGAATGAGTGCTCATACAGCGCAGTAGCAGAATATACTTTAATAAATGAAGTATAAGGTTGCTTGTTACTAGAGTGTAATAAGTTAAGCCTACTACGTATGAGTTGAAGTTAAAAAGGTTGTGAGCTGGCAGGTGTTGTAAACTATTATATGCATGTAGTCAGAGAGCTCCCAGAGAGCTCGTGGCGTAATAATAACTGCCACTCGGGTCAATCTTTAGGTTAAGCGGCGCTTGCCTAGGTTGGTCTGTGGATGGGTGACCGCCCATTTCATACCGAGTTTTCTCCGTGCCTCGGAAAGCACGTTAAGCTGTTGGTCCCGGCTGTCATATAGATCTTTGGCAGTCGTTACAGGTAGTCAGTGACCTGGAAATCTGACAACCAGTCTTACCAAAGGGTATCGTATTACCCAGTATAAACTGGGTTGTGGAGGTCAGATAGGCAGTCGCTCCATGTAAAATACTGGTATTCAGCTGCATCCGGTTAGACTGGAAGCCGACCCCAACATAGTTGGGAAAAGGCTAGGCAGATGACGAGTCAGAGAGCTCCCAGCTAGCGACAGCGTAGAGCTGGAAAAGTGTGTACAAACTACCAAAAGATATTAAATATTCTGATGAGTCCATTTCACGAAGATGAAGAAGAATTATTATTAAATATCAGAAAGTACAATAGAATTCCAACAGGTCTTCACCTATTGTAATCTCCGTCTCTGTTGTGAACTGGAGATATAAATGACAAGTTGTATGAACCGACTAGTGATAAACATAAGGTAGGACATCTCAGGCTAGACTAGCAGGTAGCAGCTGAATGAGAGCAGCCTTAGAATCGAGTTGAACGGAATGCGATTAGCCAATATCCAACAATGGACTGAATGTGGTGATGAACTTGCGCATTGAATCGCCATTGGTGAAGAAGACTTAGAATGAGTAGAGATGTATGCTTTAAACTCAGGCACGTGTTTATTTTTCAAAAGGATAAAAATATTATGATACAGATCACAAAAATGTCCCATTGATCTGGTTTTCCTTATAATATATTTTATATGATAAACACTATCGCGTGTGAGGAAACGTGTGCGTGTATTATTTATTGCATCTCAATGTTTATTTATTCCCCTGAAGATTTTGATGGGATTGATTACAGTGCCATTTTCCTTGTTTTCATTTTATTACGCAATAATAGTTTGATCCAATTATGGTACCCCATATTTTATGTTAAGATGAAAGGTATCATGTATTATTGTACTACAGGGGGTAGTGGCATCGTATTACGCAGTACTAACTGGGTTGTAGAGTTATGGAGGTCAGATAGGCAGTCGCTCTATGTAAAATACTGGTATTCAGCTGCATCTATCATGGTTGGACTGGAAGCTGAGGCTCTACTATGACGTCTTAAAACAGTCCGAACTTATTCTTAATCCAGTGTGGAAAAGAGATGACGCTTGACACCCTGTATAGTTCTGTCGCGTTTCCACACTGAAATAAGATTAAGTTAGGACTGTTTTAAGACGTCATAGTAGGGCCCCTGACCCCAACATACTTGGGGAAAGGCAATGCAGATGATGATGGCACTAAAAGCACGGTTTAGATGTGCTTTTTTTCCCATCGGGATAGGCAGAAACCACAAAATGACTACCAGCCACGATCCTTACAGACTCCTTTTTATTCTGCTTCAATTGTTAAATAATAATATCAGCTCTGCTCAACTACAGCAAACCCTAAATCCTAGTTCAATTATTTGAAGCACAACTACCAACCATATCTTAGCATCATTCATTCAATAACTCAAAACGTTTGCAGCATTAAATTATGCTCCGAATGGGCAATGTCTATCGTTACGTCGTAGTGAACGAATGGCCTTCTGTAGGGCAGCCGGCGATTCGTTTGCGGTATTTGCGCTGGTCGGTACAACGGTATTTCACAAATATTTGGATTTGTAAAATGTTGTGGCAGTTATTACTTGGCATTTTGAAATTGAACTGGCAGATTTGATGGCATTTGTTGCGGATTTAGTTGTGGGGTTTATTGATTTGGTTGCCCTAAAAGGGTACATAGGGTTTAATTTTCTTTTATGGTATTGTACATATTTACATGTTTTCGATGGCACACGGAACACGTGTGTCAGAGGTGTACACCCACATTTCGCCAGTTATTTTTAAGCCTCACGTATTACGTGACGCGAGCGAGGGGGCGAGCCTCTTGACATCAACCGGGCACAGATCCAGGCTCCGTAGTTGCTACTGAAAAATTCCTGATGGAAAAACTCAATAACACTTTGCTTGACCTGGGAATCAAACAGAGGACCTCATGATCAGCAGTCACGATTGCGATTTGTTTATCATTCTACTATCCTACTAATATAATAAATGCAAATTTTGTGAGTGTGTGAGTGTGTGAGCGTGTATGTTTGTTACTTCTTCACGTCTAAACGGCTGGAGCGATAAAATAAAATTTGGTATGAAGTTAGCTCACACAGCATAGTTTTTATCCCAATTCGATCTTCTCGTGGGATAATTTTGGAGTGGTAGCGGGCGAAGCCGCTGGCAACTGCTAGTTGTTAATAATAATTACCTATTGGATCAAAATAAAATTTAAATAAATATAATTTATTCATTTTATTTGAATTCTATTTTGATCGTTATCTCGGCGTAAAACGCTTTTCGATAAAAATCAAAATAAAATTCGACCTTAAATTAAATTCAATGCTAACACTGTTGAACGACCAAATCTTTTACAGATCACACAATAATAAGTGTTTCTATAACAGTACCCCCGTACAGTCGCGTACAATAGTATCACACATGTAATCTGTATGTCGCTAGGATTAATCTTTGTATTGTCCATTGTACGCGAATGTACTTACAGACGGAAAGGGATTACTTTAAATAGGTATTCAAATTTCTAGGTTGTTGTCTGTTTTGTTTGCTTTGAAAATGCGTATCAAATGTCTAAGTATTTTGATTTGAGAGATAAGAATTTGCTGGTGGAATGAAGTAGCTAGCGCCTAGTTTATTTAGCGACTCTTTTGTAAAGTCTTAGTCACTCTTTTAGTTCGTCACTTCACGGACACAATAAACAATAGTATTTTCAAATTTTGACCTATCCTTCATACAGAACTGGGTATTCATATTTAAGGCTGAAAACACATGCTACGTAGTAGCACGATATCATGCTAGTTTCGAGCAACTGTCACTTAGTAGCATGCAAGTAGCACGTGTATACGAAAAGAGCATGCTTGTTTCAAAGTGTGCTACCTAATCGCAAGCCAGTCTATGTTTCGTGCTAACTAGCACGACGTATAAAACCTCTTTTTTGATATTCTTTGGTTTTACTATTTTACATGTTTTTTTATCGAGCTGCCACCTTATTGTTGTATCCTGTCAGTGTATCCAATAAAATACTGTAAAGCCGCGTCCCCACTTACATCACACGAAACGTTCCTGTTAGGCACGCGGCTCGGCCTCACGGAGCCGCGCGGCCTAAGTGAGGATGCCGCTAATCGTTCCTGTTAGACCACGCGACTTAGGCCTCGCTCACGTCCACACTCACGAGGCTCTGCCGCGTGGCTCTTGTGGGGACGCGGCTTAAGACAATGTCACTCAGATGTGCTTAAAAACGTATTCTCGGAAAAAGTATGCTTTTGAGGTCTGTGCTTTAGAGCAAATGTGCACACTCGGAAAACATGCTACAAATGACAATACTACCTAGTATCAAACAAGCATGCTTTTCTAGTAGCATGTGTATTCCAGGCTTAACATTACATGTATTTGATTTATTTCATTTAAAATAGAGTTCATTTTTTTAGACAACTGACCGTGGTATTGGTTTGTTCTTTGTATTTCTGTTTTGTGTATAGAGTCAGTTTTGTTTAACCGTTATAAATTAATATGATACGTTTTCGTCAAAAATCAGAATAGATAGAATATAACCTTTAATCCTGATAACTTTCTTATAATTAATAAATACCTACTTACTAACTAAATTAAGAAATCGTTATTCACTTGAGGTTTCTACGGAACTATCTGTCGACAAAGGCCTTCTCCAAAGATTTCCACGTATCCCTGTCTCTTGCTAAACGGGTCCACACCGAACCAGCTATTCCCTTGGCGTCATCTCCCCACCCTTTGATTTGTCTGCCTCTATTTCTTTTGTTATTTCTTGGGTACCATTTTATTATTAACTTAGTCCATTTCTCTAGAATAGAAATAATATTAAATAAATAGTGACTAATTAACACAAGCTGACTGCGTTGTTTGTCGTTGGTTACGATTGCATTTTATCACCGCCATGCTTCCTATTTGCTTTATATGTTCCGTTTATTACCGCAGCTTACTTGGGGCAATAAGTAGGAATTATTGTGTTATAAATTACAGCATAAAATATTACAATGTTGTCTGTTCTTAGAATTATGAAGAGATATTTTTGACATTACTATACTATTAGTATATTAATCAAAATATTTTATTATCAGCTTTTTTGTTACTGAATTTAAATAAATTTTTTTGTGGTCCCAAAAGACTAGCCAAAAAATGACTATTGTATTAATGTTAAGTGGAATCCTGGTCCCGGTCCAGAAAGCCCCACGAGGAGGCCACGACCCAGAATTTTGTTGGTTTTGGCGCTTTTCCCTTAAGACTGAGAACAATGGAAAAATAAAATGGAAAAGAAATACATCCAACATTATTGTTGCTTCAAGAGATCAATCTTCAGAAAAGCATTCTCAATAATAGTATTAATGTAATAAGGGCTCAAAGTTTGACCCTCATCGGATGCAAATAAATCATTTTGATCGATGCGATGAACTCACGTGCGAAACAGGGATGCATTGTTATGTGCCCTTGTCTGTTGTGGTCCAAGTGAGGAGCGGACAGCGCCTTTACTTATGAAGTGAGCATGAATTAGTATACGTATACGGTATAACACTTATATTGAATAGGGGATCGGACTGACTAAAAAAAATATGATTTTGTCGAGTCCGTCAGTTAGATTAGCGAAAAATATTGGATACGAAGTGTTTTTTGTTTTATCAAATCAATAAATAATTACGAAGATAAGTCGCGAAGATCTTGAATGGGGGCTTGTTACGTTACTTGTAGGTAAAAAATGTACTGACATGTGACATCACACGAGTTTTTGAAGCACAGTATCGTTTTCATTTTTTGTTTATGTGCAAAAATAAAAAAAAAATATGTGTTCAATATTTTTTGGAAATCTATCTGGCGAACTGATTAGATTTTTTTGTCCGATCCCCTATTGTAAGGAAAAAAATCCTGACGCTGACACTGGTTACTTAATCACACTGCTAATCAACCATGATCGCAACTGAATGTGTCACAGTGATGAGAAATAAAAGTGATTGTGTTGCAGGGGAGTTGGTCCATCCTCTTCTTTTTCCCAATTAAAACGGAAGGAACTAGTGAAGGACTCGCCTTTTGGTGAACTACTACTTGTTTAATTTGGTTTTGCATAACTTGAATGGTCGTTGTGCGTTCAAAGTGGTGTTATTTTCAGTCTTATTTGAATAAATGGCAGTCTGTAGTAGTAAATCAGTTGATTTTGAAGTTATTCTCTCTGTAAACTTTACTTTTCTGTGGTACCTTAGAATTAGGAGTTAAAAATCGCTAATCCTATATTTTGGCCCACAGCCGTTATACAAAAGTCATTCATTCGGAAGAAGAGTTTCCTTTGTGGCCCAACCCCCAAATATCCAGCTACATTTTAAACTTATAATAATAAAGGAATTGAAGCCGGTTTAATTGTGTTATTTTTATACTACGGACCTTTTTATGTTCTTTCGAACGTAAGTAATATGTTGTTGTAAGGTCTTCAAAGTATTCAGGAATTGTTTTGTAGACAATATTGAGTTTTAATAGTTTTTTTTTGTAAGTTTTTGAACGTGATTTTTTGCACATCTGAATAAACATTTTGTCGTGGTTATATGGGTTTACTAAGTATTTAATAAGCGTAACTCAACTGTTTAAAACTTAACGGAACTTGTGACTTTGATCAAGTCACGATTTTACCTTACTGTTAATTTTATAACCATTTTTCTAAGATGTATTTTCTTAGTAAAACGTTCTTAAACATTTAGGTGGGAACTTAAATTTATATAAAGTAAAAAAATCAAAGGCAGATTTTTTGCTGTAAGCTAAATCCATTTGTTTACCTTTAAAATCTGATTCATATTCGCCTTTTTGTTGGCAGTGATTAAAATTATGCTTGTGATAATAGGTAATATTTTCAGGAGGAAGATTTAATACTACAAAGTCCCGAAGCAAGACGCAACGTAAACTTTGGTCATAAACTTGGGTCTGAACACAGATCTAATTAGTATTTGAATACTTCGCCGATCCTTCCTGATGGAATTAGTTATAGATAGGAGTATAGGAGCTACTAATCACTAAACTTTCAATAAAAGAAGATTAATTTAATTAATCTTATTTTAAAATTGAGAGCAGTGGTGGCCCAGTGGTGGCGGCCCCGACTTACGAACAGTAAGTCGTGGGTTTGAACCCAGTCAGGCGCATTACTTTGTGTAATTTATTTCATCACCCCTGCTCTCAAAATGGTGAAGGAAAACATCGTGAGGAAACCGGCATGTCTTAGAACCAAAATATTCGAAGACATGTGACATCTACCGACCCACGTGGTGGATTATAGCCCATCCCCTCTCCTAGAGAGGAGGCCTGAGTCCCTGCAGTGGGAACATTATAGGCTGATGATGATGATTTTAAAATTGATAATAAGAAACCCTTCGTAAACGTCAAGTTCATCATTAAAATATCAGCCGAAAGTTGTCTACTTCAGGATGGACCTTCCTCAAGTATCACCATGTTGACCCGTCCTGTGCTTTTTGCAAATAGCGGATTAATATTGTCTTCACCTAAAATGGTAACTTTAGCAGATCATAATAGGATAATAATACGAATTGCGTTAAAATTTGTAAAATCGCCACAAAGTGACAATTCATAAAAGTAACTGCGCCTGTGACTATTTTACGAATTTTAACGCAATTTCTAATATTATTATCCTATTATGAATCTGCTTTAGTGGCCATTTTAGGCCTTCAGGTCATTCATTGGTTTACCTTGCTGGAAGCTTTGCTACGCTACGTTTTCTGGTACCTGGTCGCTACTCTTGTAGACCAAGATCTTTTTTAAATCTTTGACTTTGTCCACTACAGTACTTTAAAGTAATTATGTATTGTGACTCGTGACACAGTTGGTACATATTGTTCATCATTCGTTTGTTTTCAAAAGTGCCTGTAATGATTTTTTTTTAATTATTGTAATCAATGCTTTGAATGTTTGAGTTTGAATGTGAAAACAATAATTATGCTTAGTACTGTTTACACAAACATAACTCATAAACATAACCTACTAACACTGCAATAAAAAGTCTTATCTATAAATTGAATTCCTTATATAAGCCTTACAAACCAATATCCTCAGACCTTAATCTATATTTTTTATTATAACTTAGGTACCACAACCAGGCATTTTCAATAATACTCTACTTTATGGCACTGTCTACAACATTCTAGATATCCGAAACAATGTTCACACAAGACCTGTGGACAATTTTTTTTATATTTATAATATTTTCGAAATAACTGACAGGCTTCCAGTAATATAAAACCATTTTATTATGGCATTCGCATGTGTACTTGAGTACACAGGTAATAATACAGATATGTCACTTGACTGAGTTTACTAATTTTAGTATCAGTTTTTGCCTATGTGAACTTTGCCTCACAGACGAACAAAAAATACAATAATAAATATGGAATTTTGTCAAGACTTATACTGCTTTACATAAAATCAACGTTTAGAAACCAAAATGTGAAGACACGTTGTTTTCAGTAGATACCTACACATTTATTTGTTGGTAAATTTTAGTCTAGGATGGTTTTGGATAAGCAGAGCCAACATTTGGTTTTAAAATACAAAATTAATTTTAATGAGTATAAAGTCCTAAAGCCCTGTCTACACTTTAGGTCTACCGTTTTTACCAGGATAACTTAATTAAAAACTTCAAGGGCAGTCTCTACATTTAGAATAATAGTATTTTATTCATTAAAAGTCAGCCGTTTGCCGGAAGCAGATAAAAATACTTTGCATAATTTTCTCATTCACATTTAAACAAAGGTTTAAAACCCGAAAAAATCGTTCATTTTGACAGCTGATATGCGCGGAAATATTTTATTTTATTACTTTGAAAGCTACTGGATTTAATACACCAATACCTATCGGCATGAAAACGGATTATTTCGGTCAGTTCAATTGTATGCACGTGTCAAACGAAGTAAATATAATTGTGATCCGGTTTTCATTTTGGATGTGTTGATGATAAAAAGTAAATATTATTACAACTTATTAGTAACATTGTAAATTGTAATCAGTTGCAACCAAATTGAAATATAATATACGAAACATTTTGTAAAAAAAAATTGAATTTATATGATCCTCCCTATAAACCTTTCAAATCTTAAAGCCATTCTTCCTCTTCTTTCGTATCAATGGCACGAATTAAAATTTATTGGGTTCAGTATTTGGCCACGATAATCACGTCTATGGCATTTTTTAAGTCATCTTCAAAGCAAGAGACATTATAGTCAACATAGGGGACGAACAGCCAATCCATAAGTCAACACAGCAAATACGTAACTCAAAATGTATATTCGAAGATTTAAGAAGTCGTATTCGTCAAATAAACAGCATTAGTAAAGTAGTATTAGTATTTTTTATTTGTTTTAGTAATCATATTAAACTTGACTAATAAATGGTCCAAAGAAATGAGACAAAACTTATCAAAATAATATTAGTACATACAATCACATCTACAACATAATATTCCACTCTATGCCTCACATGTGCGTGAGTTAGTGGCATAAAGAACGAAGCGCGAACATTCAGCCTGCATTACTAGCTAATAATTCAACACTGGTATTTACTGGTTAGATGCGTGAAATGATAAATGTTGTGACTATGAAATACTATAGAGTAGCATGGGGCTAAAGAGTTGTTTCCGTGAGGTACTAGGTACCTTCTGTATGATAGATAACGGCTATTTGTAATTTTGTTTCGTTACAAGGTTATAGAGGTTAAAGTTAAATAATTTGTGACTTTCTAATTTATAGCCACATAAATAAGGTAGTTGTGTGTAGAAGTTAATTTACATACGTAAAAATACGCATTAATATGGGACAAGGGCAGGAAGATAAAAAAACACGCATTTGTTTTAGTGGGGCTGTCACAAACTATGGAACGCCTTACTAGTACTTCTTTTGTTTCATTCACTATCATAACCTTCAAAACAGGATTGAAAATTATTCCAAAGAAACAAACATTGAAGACGTTCGTGTCGATCAATAGCTATATGCTACAAAATATTTAAAATGTGTCTGTTGTCCCTGTCATTTGAGTTCTCGACAAATTGAGTCTTCGTAAGACTGTCAGTTTCTCTCACTCGTCAGTTAATTTAATTCGATAGTTTCGTTAGTAGTAAGTTTTGCTGATTGGACATTGTGTGAATTCGATAGTGGCATCAACTCGATAGTTTCTATTCTAATTCCCAGTTTCTTCAATCCTCCTCAACCACAAACTGGAACTTAACAAGTACCTAGGTACCTGCTTACAAAGAAAAAAAGGTTTCGAAACATCTTACACGAAATTATTAAATAATCACGTAGATTGTAGTCTAGTGAGCTGAAC
Source organism: Diarsia dahlii (assembly GCA_949775195.1). Taxonomy (NCBI): domain Eukaryota; kingdom Metazoa; phylum Arthropoda; class Insecta; order Lepidoptera; family Noctuidae; genus Diarsia; species Diarsia dahlii. Next base: position 17,073,462 of record OX459205.1, read on the forward strand.
ACTAAGTAAATGAATAAAACTAAAAAATAAATGACCCTTATAACCTTCTCAGCAAGGTTCAATAAAATGCAACGAAAATCTCTACAGAGCAGCGGCCAATTTTCCTATTACTTGGCCAAACCGAAATCCCAAAGCAACTTAAGTATGTAAATAATAAAACAGAACCAATATCTTCAATTCAGCAATAAGTATCTTAGTTTTATACCGCATGTTTTCCAAGGCAGTTAATATAAATTTTATAGCATTTATTTTATACTTGTGCACAGAAGAACACTGAACGTCTTTGCTCGACTTATGTCGATGTAACTTATTGTTCTTTAATATGGACGCGAAAACTGTGGACTTAAGAAGTTTTTGGTAACTAAGTACAAACTTAATTAGTATCTGAAGAGTTTATTTGGGTGCTAGAAGGCTAGTGTTATGTAGAATTGAAATGTGGCCTACCTAGCCGTGCTTACCTGTGCGTACCATTATGCTGTTTGACATGACCCAAATGTAAAATGTGCGTACTGTCAGTAGAAGAATATTTTGACAAAAAGCTGCGAAATCTAGAATATTTGTCACTTTCATTGAGATCCGTGTTGGACTGTATAAATTTTTGTAAAATATGGTTGAAAATATTTATACATCACGCATGTTGGTAACATGGGAAGAATGTGGTATTCAATATTACGTGTAGGTATATTGTAATAGACAATATAATGCAATTTAAGAAGAAACGTGGTTCCAGAAAATTCACAACCACAGCAAGTAATAACTCACTGTGGAAGAGTTTTGCTGATGTTTATTAAAGTTGTAGAAATAAAGAATTTATTTATTTTTATTTACTAAAGTAATATTATGTAAATTACCTCTTTAAAAAATAACGTACCAATTTAATGACAGTTAAACATTTCGAGTCAGCTTACAACATCAAGCACAATCAGAGTGGGAATCTTTTATTTTTATAAAAAAAAACATTCCAAGTCCAAAGTTTACCGGACACACCAATACACCAGTTTGTTAGTTTCCTTTGAGGATTCGGTTTACGACTCCACCGTATAGAGAGCCATCGTAAACTTAAAGAAACTACATCGGAACGTTTGGTGTATCGCGAAATATCCTATTGGCAACGTTCGATCTGACGGCTACTTTGTTTCGTCTATATTGTTCGGGCTTTCTGTAATAGACTTATGGATATTATTCTTTGGAATCAGTGGTCTGGAACTTGTTGATTTTGTATGAAAATGTTATAAAGGGAGCTTGTAAATGTGAGAGTGGATGCGGAATGCGGAGGATAAGGTCTTGTTGTCGCTGTTTAGGAAATGCCTGCAAAAGGCAGGGTTTATTGAATTGTTTTGAATAAGGAAAAAGTATAGTCATAATTACAAAAGAAGTTGCATAAAGCTTATTTAAATTTAAACTCAAAAGTGTTTATCAACACCATCATCAGCCTGCAGCAGTCTATTGGGTCTAGCAGTGGATTGCTGTTGGCCTCCTCAATCGATAGCCAGTCAACTCGATTCTGATCCAGCCTGGCTCTGCAGTCCAGTTACCATCAGCCACCCTACGAAGATCGTTGCTCCACCACTCCTGAGGGCGTCCAACCTTACGCTTGCCGATTCGCGGTCTCCACACAAAAACACGTATACATGGAACCGTCATCGGTTCTAATATGGCTAAAACCGGCCCGTTACCACTTCAGCTTGCTTATTCTGTGATGTATGTCAACAATTCTGGTTCTCAGTCAGATCACCTCTTTCTGAATGCGATCTTTTTTTTGTGGGATTGTAAATCATCAAATGACTCCTCCCACTCTGGGCAGAGCGGTAGGGAGTGTCAGTCTTCTACTGACTAAAAACCACCCATGTTCCTTCTTAGCCCTTTGTGTCGAGGCCGCGATATCTCTGTCGAACAACCCGTAGCCGAATGCAATACTTCAGAGACACTTAAAGTATATAGTCCGCGAACATCAAAGTGTTACCATCGTGGAGGTACCGATTACCCTATCCCACCTTATACTTAGAAGTACTCGATTCATTCACCAAGGTGTTGGACTTCTAAAGGGAGGTTCCCTTTAGAAGTCCAACACCACCTCACTAGTCACAAAATTCCCATTCACACGCATCACATTACACCCACATGCATGAAGACACAATACATGTCATTCCCTCGCTCAGTAATACGTGTAATGTTGAGCTGCATTCCCTTTGTTCATGACTTAATTATCTACGCCGAAATAAGCCGATCACTCAACGCGCATCTTCACGCTAAGTAAACAGGGGGGATTGAGTGTGTGGATGTATGGTACTGGATGAGACTTGTGTGGGAATCGAGGTTGAGTGTAGAATTAGTTTTGGCTGGGAAGATAATAGGTACATGCTCTAAAATTTGAACAGTTTATGTTATCACAACTACATACTCAGTCAGGTTTAAAAAAAAAGTAACGTAAGTAAAATAAGCATTCGAGCGTATGAGGCAGTGAAAATGTTTTCGAAACAGCGTCTTTCGCGACTACTAAATTCGTCCATGAGCTATCGAACCTGTGAGGCAGTGGAAAAATAATTCGCAACAGCGTGTGTCGCAACAGCGGCGTTCGAAACAACATAGGGGATCCATTTTTTACAGTAGGTATGTTTATTTTTGATTTAAGATATTAAAATAAAAAATATTCTAATGACAGATGGGTGAAGGTAAATCTTAGGCGAAATCATAGAACATTGGGTTTATTGAATTACTGTTAGATTTTCTTTGACAGAAGTCACTTCTAGTCCCTCACTATCTTTACAAAGGTATATGAAGGCAGTTGTTTAATTTAGCCATTGATTGCTCATTGTTCGAGGGCCCGTGATCCGATGCACCCATTACCCCTAGACCCGGGGTCTGCCAGGGGTCTGCCAGGGGTCTGGGAGTATTGTACCAGCCTGTATTCTGTTTGATTTAAGGGTGCATAAGTTTAGCGATATAACTCGTTTAATTATGTTTGAAGAAGATATCTTTAAAATAATAAAAAGGGGTCTGTCACGAGCTGTCAGATTTCGTTTGCCGGTGGAAGAGATATTAAATTGTGATTGTATGCACTGGAGTGACTGATGTTAGAATAATTTTGTTTAATTTGTTTTGCAAATATATTTGTTATTATAGGTAGGTGTACTTAAGGTGCACTTTTGCCTAACCCTGTAGAGATTATAGGACTTTTTAAATTGTTTTGCTGTACCTAGCCAAAAGTTAATGACAAAACTACTCTACTACGAAATTCACTATCAAATTGACTAATCAGTGGCCTAGCTAGTCTCTGCCATTATTTATCATGAGATTCATTAGGGATATAAAATCTAGATTCCTGTGTTACCAAGCGTAGCTGAAAAAAAAAAAGATTACTTACTACATAATAAAACTTCGGAATGACGCCAAAGTTAACATATTAACCGTAGACTTCTCAAACAAAAACACTAGTTACTCGTGCCAATAACCTCCTTCCTTTCAAAACAACTCTTCCAAGAAGAATGTAAACAAAGTGTGTCTTAATGTCAACGCGGCGGCATTTAGAACGCCTACTCGCGTTTACCTGAGTTTTTATTGTCTCAACGTGAGGCTTCAGCCACAGAATACAGAATAGTGAAGAAGTTAAGGTCCAGTACAACGAGTAAAATCAAGCGCTCGTAAATAATAGACGCGTTCGTATGGCGATCTCAATCAAATGAATGTCGTGAGCGCGCTTGCACACGCTGTACGTGAAGCGTTTCTATGGGTGTGTGGCGATCTTAAACAAATTAATGTCAGTCGCGAGTGCGCTTGCACTCGTTGTACGGGAAGCGTTTTTATGTTTGCGTGGCGATCTGATACAAATGACAGTCGCGAGTGCAGTTGCACTCGCTGTTCGTAAAGCGTGTCAATCTGAAACAAATGACAATCGCTAGTGCGTTTGCACTCGGTGTAAGCAAAACGTGTCTACTTCGCGGTCACATTAACTTGACGCATCTCTGCGTCTAGTGTCAAGCGTCTCAAGCGTCAAGTTGATGTGACCGAGATATATGTTTGCGTGGTGATCTCAAATAAAAATGACAGTCGCGAGTGCGTTTGCACTCGCTGTACCTGGAACGTGTATCTGTGTGCGTGCATTCTGGTTCACCGTACGGAGTGTACCTTCTGTATCTCTTTATTATGTGTTTCAGCTAAGAAATAACGCGCCTTAGAATTCTTGTAGGCTCCACGGCGTATTGTTTGAGTAACTATGATACATATTTCAAGGGATTTTTTGCATATGTTTCCGTTTGGCGTGAGGCGGGAATGTGAGTTTTTGTAAGGAATATTTTTACACGGGGAATTTTGGTTAGGAAGGATGATTTTTGGTTCTGTGAAGAGAACACGTCGCCACGCCACGTGACTGTTAGTACGCTTGGCCACACATCCTGATCTCGCTTTGTATGATATTCCAGTAGAATGAGAGATCAGTTTAATTTAGTTTTGCATACCTTGATTGGTCGTCGTGTTTATAACTTTTTCACTGGTGAGGCACAGCATAGGCCAACACTCTGCAAGACCAAGTCTTAGTGATCTACTAACACGGGCCTAATGTGTATTGATACTTGAATTTGATTTGCCAAAAAAAAAGTGTTTGTATTGTCTTTAGTAAAACATGCCAGTTTTTACATGTACTTAACCAATTTTTTTGAGGGCAAATCATCAAAAGACTCCTCCCGTTTCGGGTGGACTGGAAGAGAGTGTCAGACTTCTACTAACTACAAACCAGCCATGTTCTTTCTTAGCCTTTTGTGTTCGGGGCCGCGGTATCTCTTTCGAACAACCCGCAGGCCCGGACGAATTTTACCTCTCCGTTGAGAAAAAAGAAGCTGTGAAACATAACATAAAGTGAAGCACCTGTCTTGGTTTGCAGGTTTGAACCAACGATTTACCACACGTTAGACGGGGGTGTTACCACTAGTCTACCTTTTTTTTTTTTGGTGGGTGGAAAATCATCAAATGACCCGGCCCCCCCGCTCTTGGGCAGAGCGAAGGGGAGTGTCAGACTTCTACGGACTAAAAACCGAACCCATGTTCCTTCTTTGCCCTTGTGCCGAGGCCACGTCATCTAGTACTAAAATCCGCGGCCCACCACTAGTCTACCTCTGTTAATAAAATAATAACAGAAATGTTTGTTTACAATAGTCGTTACAGGTAGTCAGTGACCTGAAACTCTGACAACTAGTCTTACCAATACTGGGTTGTGGAGGTCAGATAGGCAGTCGCCCCATGTAAAATACTGGTATTCAGCTGCATACGGTTAAACTGGGAGCCGACCCTAACATAGTTGGAAAAAGGCTAGATAATGACAGAAGTTTTTATTTACAGTACCTATAAACCGAAAAAAAACAGCACTTCAGATTTTTTTTAAAAAGTATTTGTCAATCATTAGAACTTCATGTCAAACATCCAAGGTTGCCCTCAAATCACAACATGCCATTTAAGTACATCAACACACGTATTTAACGGCGTCCTTTCAGTCGTAACCACGAAATTTCACCATAATCCCACCATCAAAGTACAGGGTGATATTTCACGACACAACCAGACAAGTTTACGATATTTTTTTATATTTAAAGATAATGTGCTACATTATATTCTGTACATTCTTGCTTCCGTAGAAAAAGGAGACGAATATTTTGTTTGTGAAATACATGCTTGAGCCACGAAGCGGCGAGTTAAGAAGCTCCACGTAAAATCTGAACAATATAAAGGCCATCGTATTGGTGCGGGCATCGTCCAGCTTTACTTCACATAATTATGAAAAATCGTTTAGACACATTCTACCACTTCATTGTTTACCCGTTTTGAGAGCAGCGGTGATGAAATAAATTACACAAAGTAATGCGCCTGCCTGGGTTGAACCCACGACTTGCTGTTCGTAAGTTGGGGCCGCAACTGCTGGGCCACCACTGCTATCTGATATGGCAATCAAACATTTATCTACTAGCTTATATTCAATTTTATAAATAAAAACTAGTGTTGTTAGAAAATAAATAAATAATGCCATGTTGCTTCTTTTTTTATTACCATTAATTCACTGTTACGATTTATTTGACAGTTGTAAAATATTCCTATGTATTACCAGTATTTTCATTTACTGTCGGCGCTACGTTGTGTCCTAGTATATCAAATATTTTTTCCTGTTAGGTGCCAATAGACTGTCAGCCAATCGCATAAATTAACGCAAATTTGTCAGATATAATTTACTAATAGGTATAAGTATTAATTTGCTTGTTTTATTAGTTAGTAGTTTATGGGATAGTCTGCGTGAAAGATGATAATTATGACTAGAAACGGGATGACTACAGGGGGTCTAAAATTACCACTGTAGCAGATCATTAATATGAATTGCGTGATAATTCGGAAAATAGACCATTCATAATAGTAAATGCGTTTGTGACCATTTTACGATTTTTAACGCAATTCATATAATGTTCATATTATGATCAATCTGAGTACCGCTACGCAAAATTTTTTGCTGGGAAACGACTTTTTTTTAGGGTCTAAAATCTCATTTTACGGTAAAACTCAACGTAGCACTCAATGTAAAACATTGTGCTAGTGGTTGATTTGAATAGTAAACGGGTTATGGAGGTTATTTAAGCAAAGTTATAACCTGAAAAACTAGTATTTATAAAAACAGCTGTGAAAAATTTGGGAAACTCAGACCAAAAAAAATATCGCAGTGGTGGGGAGAACAGGTGCCCTTCGTTTGCGTTAAGGGTACTTTTATACCCTTTATTTATCTGACTGTGCCTTCTGTCTGTCTTCACATTTCACATAACACATAAGTTCACATCAACGTAGGTGGGAATCAGTGTTTTCAGGCCTTACATTTCTTCCACCCTAATATTATCATACACATACAATTTACATACATCTACTTATCTCTCACGGATTCAGAGGTAAAGAGAAAACATACAATTCCAGGAATCATCTGCCTATCAGCATAAGAGAGCCGTAAAATCGATTGAAATAAAGGGTTGTTTTTTCTAGAAAAATGGGTATTCGTATTAAAATTCCTGAAAATGTATCAATGTACTGTGTATGATACAAGGTTAAAGGGACACCAACGCTAAAACAGTTACCACGTGTTTACATATAAATGTTTTCTGGGTATTTTTTTTTGTTGTTTTGATGTGCCATATATTTGGACTAAGGTGCAGCGGGGCAATCTCGACAGCGGGAAATTTCAACTAATCTTAATAACTTCTACATATATATACATACTTTATTTGAATAAGTATAAGCACAATGAAATTGCTTTTGAGCTATCCGGTCATAGATGGCACTTATTCGAATAAAGTAAAATGTAGAAGTTATTAAGAATTAGTTGAAATTTCCCGCTGTCGAGATTGCCCGCTGCACCATATATTTCCTACAGTTTTATAGGAAACAACTGTCGGTAAATCTCTAAGTGGGTGGATTCAGAATAATGTATTATATACCTGGTATGTGTTTTTTTTTTGTATCTGTGTATACTGGTCATGTTACTGCGGCAAATATATTTTTTTTCTGTTTTTCTTCTACATTTTAAGCATTATTTTTAGCGGTCAACATAAAAAAAAATTAAACATAAAAACAGTAATTAGATAAATTTTTACTTAATTTAATTTATAATTAAGTTTGTGGACATTACATAGCATCCATAAGTAAAACCAAAATGCAGTGTAGGTAGTGCAGACTCAAATTCCAGGAATACTTAATGCAAAATTCCTTTTAGTTATTAACATTTTTGAGGCCAGTGGCAAATGTTTGGATTAAAATTCTTTCTTTAATGTCCTCATAACATAAGTAAAGAGCAGGTATTACACCAGAACTCTCTATAGCCCCCAATTCCCTATGGCTGGCGAGTACTTAGTAGACTAAGTTAAGAGCGGCGGCGTCAGTAGAAATGGTTACGGAAATTATTTTAATATTTTTTGTAGTGGGTTTGTATTTGTAATTGTAGTGGCTATAATAATAGTTATAAAGCTTTATTTTAATCCGTAAAAAGAAAAACTTTGAAGTACACAGTACAGTAACGTAAAAGTATAATTTTTTATTTGGAGTATTAATAAAAATGTTTTCACTCCTCTTACTCAAAAAGAACGTCATAATAGCATACCACAGCGGGCGTAAAATTGCATATATTGCCCTAGGGCTAAAAGTAAATCTCGTACGACAACTTGTTCAGCCAGCTGGTGCGTGATTTAGTTTCAAGTAAAAAAAATGTTTTATTTTTAAAAATGGAACTCAACGCGCTGAATGCCGAACTCTTTGGTAGAATGTGTGCGTTGCATTGCAGCTACAGAAGAAATAAAAAAAAGGCATTGGCGCGAAATTTTTGGAATTGTATTATTAAATTGAATTTAATTTTTAATAAAATAAACTCATATTGAACATGGTTATTTTATTTTCTCGCAATCGTAGTGAAAAGTACAGTGTTAATAATACACGGCGCTAAAATCCCATTATAACTCGGTTCATATTTACTACCTCGCTAAAGCTCGGTAGTAAAACTACCTCGTATATAATGGGTCATTTTAGGCCCTTGTATTACAATGTACTATTGGTTTTAGCCATTACATTTTTGGTACGTTGTAACAGATTCGAGACAAAAAGTTTATTGTAGTGAAACGTAGTTTGTAATGAGTAAAACTTTCTCATTCTTCGGAACACGGATCATGAATTTAGTACTGATTAGATTCTGAACCACTTTTTAGTTTTCTTTGAACATTTGAATAAGATTGATTGTTGTGTCTGCACACAACGACAAACCCCTAACCAGAATAAAAATCACAATAGATTTAAATCTTGTTTCTGGTTACGGTCAATTTTTGAGCAGACACTGATACATCATGTTTCAGACTAACAAGTACTATAAAAATGTTTGTTTCTAAATCGCTATCTCCTACACCTTACCCCTTACCGTAATAAGGGTGCAACACAATAGCATGGGGTGGCATAATTTCACGGGCCGCTGACACCGTCGCACGCTCAATAATACGTACAATGTTTACACAGCGGCTTTGCTCGGCTAACATAGTTGTCATTGGATGTTGCTTTAACCAATTTTAGGAATAAAGGGGAAATAATCTGTGATGTTCGAATTTTCAAAAATTGTGGTTTTTGCTCTTTTAAAATAAAACCTCCAGTAGACCTCGTAGAAGATGGCGGGACGATCTGGACGAGACCAGCGACCAATGGTCCACATTGGCCTTAGATCAGGGATGCACAGACCGCGGCCCGCCGGTACTATGTCAGTGGCCCGCCAGTAAAAATATTCCCTCGTGCATTTGAAGGAAAATATAGCTGAGGTTTACAAACAATATTAGGTAATTTGAATCACGCGCGTTACTAAACGGGCTCGCTGTGCAGGTGCATGATGCGTACTCAGAAATGTTATCCTGATGTGTGATTTGACGTTTTTAGTAGGCCTTACAGATCAAGTCATGGTTATTAAATCATAATTATAATGACTATTAATGTAATCGGGACTATGTTGCAAAGATAAGGACAACCAAGCAGTGGTGTATTTTCCTTACTTTCCTGCCTCTTCCCTGGGGCGGCTTTTCGAACTAGCCCTACGTAAATATTTCGGTCTACCGCATGCCACTAAAATTTTCTAGCTCGCTACGCTCGCTCTTAACGCCGCGTTTTCTGTGTGTTCATTCCTTGAATACGTTACTAGTAAAAGTAAGATAAATATGCATTTTTTAAATAATTAAATACAAATCAAATAATATAAATCACCTTTCCTAGGTGAAGGCCAACAATTTTGCATCTTGCATTTTAGTGCCCTCTTGGGTGAACAAACTTTTTCAGTCTTGAATATTAAAAAAAGCATAAAAGCGAAACCACCTCGCAAATGAAAGTTTAACTTTGGAAGAAATTTTACGAATTATAAAAAGATTGTAAGTGCAAAACAGTGCCACGCTTCAGACTAGTATATTATTTTTGTAATTAAATTTTTGGCAATTTTTATATTTTTAGTTTGTACTGGTGGCCACTTGGTCTTAATAAGTCTGTGCACCCCTGCCTTAGATAGATCAAAAGAATCAAAACAACTGGAAGTTATGGGAAGAGGCCTTAACCCAGCAATGGAATCATACGGGCTAACGGTACAGTACAGTATATATTTACAAAAGGAGCTTGTGGCTTAATAATAGCAACCGCCTTGTTCTGTTCTGTCTCCTGCTGATATCGAGGGAAGTGGAAATTATGCTATTTCCTACTCCTCCGCTATTCTTTTCTGATTAATTTCTGTTGGAGATTTTAATTGTTATTTTGCAACACCGACATTAAATGTAAATCCTCTTGTAAATAGTGGCAACACTATTTCTTTCCATCTGCGACACTGGTCCAATACAGACGTACATTTTATTATTCTCGTATTTTATCGAATCTTCCCCAGGACCAACGTACCAGGCGCCTCAACAGCTACCCACCATATATCACAAGCTTACACAATTTCGTAGCGGGATCCAAGACAGTTAAATCATTTCTCTGGGACTTCGTCGAGCTTCATTGTTTCGGCGCTAACAGGAATGTGGTTTGGGAATAGTGTGGCGGGCTTGTCCCATTAAAAAAAACAAAAAAAAATATAGCAACCGCTCGGGGTGATCTTCAGGTAAAGTCGTGCGTGCCTCGGAGAGAGCACGTTAAGCAGTTTGTTTCAGCTGCCATAGTAACATCTTTGACAGTCGATACAGATAGTCAGTAGCCCAAAAGTCTGACAAGGAGGCTTACCAAAGGGTATCGTATTGCAAAGTATTTAATGAATTGTAGATAGTCAGATAGGCAGTCGCTCTATGTAAAATGACGACACGATTGGTGCAGTGGCTGAGCGATTGGACTGCTGCGCTGCGTGTCGCGGGTTCGATTCCCGCACGGAACAAAAATATTTGTATGACCTACAGATAATTGTTTCGGGTCTGGGTGTTTGGTTGTGTATGTGAGTTTAAATGTTTGTGAACGCACCCACGATACAGGAGAAATTCCTAGTGTAGGGCAACGTTTTTAAAAAAAAAAAAAAAAAACTGGTAAATATTCGGCTGCATTTGGTTAGACTGGAAGCCGATCCCAAAGTGATTGTGAAAAGGCTACGCAGATTATGATATATTTTCTCCGAAAATGTGGAAAAGAGAGTAAATAGAAATGACGTTTGGGGTTTTTAGTTTTCCGCGAAAAAGTAGGATGACAATTTTTCGCTTAAAGGAAACGGACCACAAGGTATGTGTTTCTGTGTATCATACAGTTGTTTGTATCAACTTACCCGTTTCAGCATATTGGTTGTATTGGTAGTTGGTATTTTTAGAAAAATACGAGTATAATTCAAAGTTCTCAGAACTGTGGTGGATTTTTCCTCTATTTACTTATTTGAGGAAAAACAACAGAATCACAATCTAACAGAAAATTCCAAGAATCATAAATTGTACATGTTGATATACATGTCATAAATTGTACTTGTTTTTATTTTTTGACTGTATTTGTCAACATTATAAATGGACTGACAAAATATAAATATCTATATGGGAAATATTTACCAGATGGAAGGTAGAATGTCCAGATTAACATATTATGTCAAGAAGATGGGTAAGTTCACCCTCCCGGTTGCTAATTACAAACCAACAGCGGTCACCAATCCGTTCCACCCACGGACTGTGTAATTATGGCAATTTTCTCTTTGACCGTTCTTTGTAAAGGTCATTGAATCTTTGTAGGCCATTTTAGGGAGGCCTGTCATTTGTTAATAGTTTAAAATAAAACTTGAGTACTTAAGTTATAAAATTAAGATAGGAAAGACTAGGGCTTCTTTCTTTAGGACTGTTTCGCTGGTCTAGTGGTCGCAAGTGTGGCTAAGCATGCGGTCTTGGGTTTGGATTTTGGGTCAGGCAAAGTATTATTGGGGTTTTACATCAGGAATTGCTCAGCAGCAGCCACGGAGTTAAGATTTGCGTTGATAGCAATAGGCCGCCTTTATATCGGACTTTTTTTTTCACTTTCCACAATTTTGTGCATCCGTCTATTTACAACTTTCCTTTTTTCCTCACTCATACGCACACACACACCCACCACATACACACAACCGTCACTTACCTACACACACCCATCAGTCACACACACATCTGTCACTTACACACACATACACTCACGTACTAACCCCTGGTTCAGTAATTAATAATCACCACTGTTTTAATGTTCTTTTTGTTTTTTATCTTTTGTTTTTTGCTCAATATTACTTACCGTATTAATTTGTATGCGAGTGCATAATTCTGTTCAAATGTGCTTCCCAAGGGGTGGAGACCTGGTGTCCTGAAATACAGGCTTTCGTCTAGCTTAGGCACCAGTCTCCCACAGTATAAAAACGCATGAATTGTACACGAAACCTTATAATGTACCTAATATGTATTGTGGCAAGAAATAAATCTTTATCTTATCTTATTTAACATTACTGGCAAAATGTGTAGGTATTAACTTCTAGGTGTACCTTTGCCTAACCCGTCGGGTATTACAAGCATGATGTTTATGTTATGTGTAAGGCGTCTTCAAGTAACAATTAAATTCAACGTCATTTATCATTTAAAAAAATATTACACCCTAAAATGAATTATCCTTTACATCCATGTAAACGTATTTTATGTTCCGTATGGTGTCGGACGCAAAGAATAGCACCATCCCATATCTTCCCGTGGGTGTCGTAAGAGGCGACTAAGGGATGTACCAGAGAATGGGCAGCAGCGTTCTCTGTGCTTTTTGTATCGACCGTACTGCGATCGCCAACCCGCCTGCCAAGCGTGGCGATTATGGCAAACCCCCTCTAAGCAAAAATTACACTTAGGGGAGGCCTATGTCCAGCAGTGGACGTCTTTCGGCTGAAATGATGAATGATGATGAAACGTATTTTTATTAATGCTTCTTTTCGCCATAATGAAGAAACAGAACGTGACGACACAAAATATAATAGCCCCCAGCTCTTAGGGGAGGGTCCACCCCAAGGCATAAAAATCAAATTAATATTATACTAGAACATTTAATCACCCCCTTATCTCACTTGTGCACGAAAGACGTTATTTTATACTAACCATCGCATCGTCGGAATTTTGATCTTAATGGATACAAACAGTAAACATTTACTTTTTCCTAATTTGTATCGGAGTTCTAGAAGATCTTTCCTTCTTTGTATTTCCTCGTGTTGCTTGCCTTTTTTTTTGAGTTGGAAAAAACTAGGCCTCTGATGGTGATCTGTCTAGCCTTTTCCAACTAAATTGAGTTCATCATTATATTAATATACCAACTTTCCTCCGTGCCTCGAAAGTACGTTAACCTATTGGTTCCAGATGTCATTTGATGACCTTTGGCAGTGGTTTGCCAGTGGCCAGAAAGTCTGACAACCAGTCTTACATAAGGCGTATCGTATTACCCGGTACTAACTAGGTTGTGAATGTCAGATGGGCAATCGCTTATTAAGACACTGGTATTTATCTAAATATGGGTAGACCGAAAGCCGATCCAACATAGTAGGGATAAAAAAAAGTAAAAAACTAAAACCCGACTACGACAAAAAAAACGACGCTGAAAAAGTATGAAACAAGATTTTCAGGATAGAACAAAAAGAAAAGCCGTAGTCACACGGTATTAAAGTGTTTAGGTTGTTACCTATAACGTGTGACTATATACGGCTTTTCTTTTTGTTGTATCCTGAAAATCTTGTTTCATACTTTTTCAGCGTCGTTTTTTTTGTCGTAGTCGGGTTTTAGTTTTTTACTTTTTTTTATTTAAACAATTTTGGTGTTAAATATTTTTTGTTACTCTTGACTTTTTGTCCGGTAGCGGGCGTGATTTTAAATTTGAGCAATATTTTGGAAATGTACAAGTGAGGCCCTTTCAAATGATACCAAACACGGCGTATTTATCTCCATTTTTATTTTTTAAGCCTTACTTTTTGTCCGCTAGAGGGCGCCAAATAGCTTTTTGTGACACGTCACGTAGCCTATGTTCAGCGGAAAATTAAGACGGTTCTAACGATACCTCATATGTCGAGTTCCGATAAGTAGAAGCTATGAGGGAACAGATGAAGATACACATATACATACATACATACATACAAACATACATCCATACATACATAGCCAGTCAAAATCATAACCCTCCTTTGGCTTTGCCGTAGTCGGGTAAAAAGGATGAAGGCAGAGGGTGATTCACAGTGTCCGGGATATAGGACAAAAATAGTTACTCTGAATGGTTTAGAATCACTTAAACCGTGTACATTTTGTATACTTATAGGTACTCATTCTTGTACAAACTAACAAAAAAAGAATAAAATTAAAATACCAACGTTACCTCTTACATCCTTTGCTCTTGAAAGTAGGGTCAGCTCAGTAAATACGAAAAATGTAGTCGATACAAAGGCCTTTGTGCGAGGGGAGATAAAAGATTGTCCGTCAAAGTTATCAGAGTGAGGGGACACGAGGTAATCCCCAACAATACTTGTGACGTGATTGTGAAGTGATTGATGTGATTACATTTATAATCCATTTTATTATGTCAGTGTATTTGTTTTTTTTTGCTGACTGTAGTTTTTTGAAAATGGAGTTTAAGAAATGAGAGGGTTTGTGTCTTTTAAGGTAGATTGGAATTTAAGTGCGCTGGACTTTTTGTGAGTAACTCTTTTATTAATTTTGTCAAGAGCATTACGAAGTGCTTTTGTATCTTAAAATCAAAGCAGAAACAATCTTTAGAATAGTTTTATTTTATTAAATAAAAACATTAACTAGACCTAGAGCTAAAAGTGTGTTGATATTTTGCATTCAACTTTAAACTATTGTTTTGTATTTATATTTGGGTCCAGTCTTGCACAATCAACATTAAAATTGGTGTGGTGTACGAGAGAATACCAGTATTATAATTTTGCTTTGTAAATTGTTTTGCGAACATCCGTTGTGCATTCGTTGTGTTGAAACTTGAACGTATATAAATATACGTAATAACATATTAACATTATTATAATGTGCGTTGATTTCACGAATACCTGTTAGATGCGTTACAAAAGCCCGCGTAACGATTGTTTAAAGAAAAAAATCGAGTAGTGAAATGAAAGCGAATGCTCGCAGCGAGAACGAACCATAATTATTATAACCATTACGTCATTCATCCGTAGGTACAAATTATTGAAATGAGACCTTACTAAGGAACAATAAGGCTATTTTTAGTTGTTTGTTATCATAAACGAAATTACTGTTGTCGTTTATCCAACAGCCAATTTACTTAAGCGCTCAAAGACTTAAGTTAATTTAGTCATTTAGAATAATTATTAAAGTTCATTTTAAAGTTGGTTATTTCAAGCACGAACATAAATAATATTTCGAACGTTAATTTTCTATTTTTGGCTGTGTCTTAGAATAGTCACAGCTGCAAATTATTTTCCTTGTAATTATTAATAATTTTCAGGATGGAGGATGGTTTGATTTTCAGATGTGGGTGTTTACAGACTGATTATACTCTGAAGTTATACAATAACTTCCTTATTTGTACTTAGGCAGAAAATACCACTAGTTTTTAGTAGTCAACCTTTAGTTTTAATTTCTTTTATGCATTGTGAAAGAGCATTACAAATACAGTATAGAAAAAGTTCTGTTAGTAGGTATGAAATAAAATAAATAAATAGTGCAAAATACCTATGTACAACAATAATAATAAATCGAGACGAGTAAAAACAGTTCTGAAATCATAATAATGCGATACAATCCATATTCCTTAGATTTCCAACAGCCAGTACCTACACAACGCCAATCATCAATCAACGTACGAAATTCCTCATTATAATATGCATTTAATATGGCGAGTGCAAGAACTCGTCAATGCCGTTCGGGACACGAATGACAAATGACAACGATCGTTTATCTTCCTATCTGTCAGCTGAGCCAATCAACGCACGTGTAGAACTCGCTTTAATTTCCAATCGACAATTACACAATCGAATACAAACCTTATTGTTCACAAAATAAGGATGAGACGAACCGCATTTTACATTTTTGTCAATTCATTCTAACTACCAAATGCATCTGAGCTGCATATTCAAATGTTTAGTTGAGAACTGAAGGTCTTTCTAAAATGGTTCTAACATGTAAGGTTGGTTGTCATGACGACGGATTGACGGTCAAGCAATAGCTAATCGCCAGCAATCAATCAAGCATTTGAAATGGGACAGTGCAAGTAGTTGTAAGAATAGCTTTGAAATATTCCAAATGTATTGAATGGGGTATTAGGGATGGGTTAAATGTTCAGTCGTGATGGTTATCTGATGTTGCCATTAGGCCGAATATTAAGGCGTGTTTGTGTATTTATATTTAACGGGAAGGGTATTTCTATGCAATCGTGGTGAAGTGTACCTAGCCTATTTGCCCATCAACATTTTGTAATAGAAAATGTTGATGGGCAAATAGGATAAAAATTATAATAAAAATTTCCGCTTGTACACAAAATCCAAAAAATACTAGTAAGTGACTAGAATGAGTTACACAGCAGAGACAGTTGACAAACGTTCTTAACAAAAAGCCACATACAGGCGTGATGTTATGTGTCATTATTGTTGAATTAAAAAAGAATTACCTATCTACCTAAATAATTTAATTAGAGCTTTGTCGAATGACCAGGGGGTCTTAAATGACCACTTTATCATAATATGAATTGCGTTAAAAAGCTTAAAATGGACCTTTCATAATAATAACTGCGTCTGTGACCATTTAGAAAAATAGATCATAATAGAAAATTAATATGAATTGCGTTCAAATTCGTAAAATAACCACAGACGCAGTTCGTAAGTTGCCATTTCAGACCCCCTGAATTGTTAAAATTCTCTTTAAAGTCTTTAGTAGAGCCCCTTTGATACTTTACTGCAAACACAAAGTCAAATAATCCATTTATGGATTGCCCGTGTATCCGTGTTGGTCGAACCTGGAGACTAAGATCTATTTACAGCAGTCACACGCGGCAGGAGCAATCGATCAACAGAACGGCTGGACACTGACCTAAGAGAGGTTAAGGACCTATATTTCGGAAAAAATTGGGCATATATTATACTAGCTTTTGGCAGCAGCTTCGCCCGCGTGAAAATGACGATTTTCCATACAAACTTTCATCCCCTATTTAACTCCCTTAGGGGTTGAATTTCGAAAAATCCTTCCTTATTCCTTATCTACATTATAAAGGGAACCTCTGTGCAAAATTTCAGCATTCTAGGTCCAAGGGTTTGGGCTGGGCGTTGATGAGTCAGTCAGTCAGTCAGGACTTCTCTTTTTATTTAGGTATACCTATACAATATAGATAGATGAAAGTCAATTAATGCCACTTTTCTGGGGTCCTAAATTAGGGATTGTCCGAAATTATTTCATCATGATTATTCTCTTAACCGTATCCCAATTTAATTGGGGTTGGCGCAGCATGTCTTCTTCTTCAATACATCTCTAATACTCGCATCTAATTCACATAGATAATGGGTTAATAGAAAAATCTAGTAATTCTTTTGACGACTCCAAATTCATAAAACTTTATTCTATCTGTATCAAAATCTACACGAATTTGGATAATTCAGTTATCTTTATTGAGCCTTCCAATTTATAGATTCTATGATAACATTTTTCTTGCTTATTAGACATTAAAAACTTTTTATAACCCAAAAATATAACCGAATTTAAAAATAAATTGAGCATAAATTAACCCTTAACGCTTCTATTAATTCGACGAAAACAATATTTTCAAATTACAGCAGTACTTAAGCAGAAAACAATTATTATAAGTAATGAAATTATGGCTGGAAAAATTCTTGAAACCAAATATAAGATGGCATCCATTAAGTGCTTATATTTTTTATTCAACGTTAAAAAATATAATTTGAGTGGTTCGCTCTCTCGCGTTTTAGTGAAAGTAATCAAGAGAAGGGACAATGATTAAATAAGCTTTCGCAGTATATTTTTCATTAGTGTATAAAAATAATAATTAACTTTTTTATTATAGGTCGAGCAATGCCAACTGTATTCATTTTTAGTTGTCTGGGAGACAAAATAGCGGGAATTTGGGTTTCATTAACAAAAGGCGTCATATTAATGAATCGCTAAATAGATTATAACAGCATAATAAAGCTCGGCTAAAAAAACTTAATTTTGCTTTTGCTTGATATTATAGCTTTTTTTAAATTTCAGTGGAATCTACGTCACGCAAAAAGCTTTCTCTAAAAAAACTCTTAGTGAAAATTAATTAAATGGACTATATTCTAAGAAAACACAACAAATGTATTCCAACATGAACAGAACCTGTATATAGGAGCAGTAATAAATTTTAAACGAGTATATTTCTTAAGAACTTGCACTCATAGCAAGTGATAACCGACTGCCAGACAGTAAAGATCCGAAGACCCTAGCACGAACGTGCGTTGTAAACGTTACTTACCTACGTATAACGTCGACTTTTTAATCAAAATACAACTCATCATCGATTATCTTCCAGCCTAACCGTATGTAGCTTATTAACACAAAAAAGGGGTATCCCTTTTTTTTTAGAGGTTGCGAAATCATCAAATGGCTCCTCCCGTTCTGGACGGAGCGAAAGGGAGGGTCAGACTTCTACTGAGTAAAAACCACCGATGTTCCTTCTTAACCCTTTCTGTCGGAGGCTGCGGTATTACTTTCAAACAACCCGCAGCCCCAGCAGATAATGTGATACCCTTATTATAAGACTGGTTGTATTGAATACAACAGAGAGAGAGAGTTTGTGGAGTAGCATCACATTAAAACTCCAAGTCAGAATAATCAATAGTTCCACCTGAGCTGTTCCGCAGCTGAGCTGAGTGGTTCCGTATGGTGTCGGACGCAAAGAATAGCACCATCCCATATCTTCCCGTGGGTGTCGTAAGAGGCGACTAAGGGACTTACCAGAGAATGGGCAGCAGCGTTCTCTGTGCTTTTTGTATCGACCGTACTGCGATCGCCAACCCGCCTGCCAAGCGTGGCGATTATGGCAAACCCCCCCTAAGCAAAAATTACACTTAGGGGAGGCCTATGTCCAGCAGTGGACGTCTTTCGGCTGAAATGATGAGCTGTTTAATATTATTTTTTTCTGTTCTAAAATCGCTCGTATTGACCCTACATTAAGTTTATACTGCACATTTGTGCTAGTGCCTGAGGTCGGAAAGAACCGACCCGACCTGGAAACATCAACTGTGAAGTTTCTTTTACAATATCGTGAAACTAGTTCAAACATATTTCTTTGAAAGTGTTCGAACGAAAGGAAAAATGTAAAAGTGTACTTTGCATTTTGTTTTACAACTTCGCGACTTGGTTTGAATCAATTAAAGGTGAGGTGTAATGAAAGTGAAATTGGTTTTGTCTTTATAAGTTTTTTTAGGAGTTAGTAAGACTTGTGGTTACCCGTCTGGGCTGCGGGTTGTTCGAAAGAGATACCGCGGCCTCGGCACAAAGGACTAATAAGAAACATGGGTGGTATTTAGTCAGTGGAAGTCTGGCACTCCCTACCGCTTTGATTTCATGATTTCTCACCCCCCAAAAAAAAAGCCTTGTGGTTAATAACAACAGTCGCTTGGAACAATCTTTAGGATAAGCCCCGCTTGCCTAGGTTGGTCTGTAAACGGGTGACCATCCGTAACATAGCCAGTTTCCTCGAAAAACAGGTTGTTGGTCCCGGCTGTCATTTATACATATTCAACAGTCAGGTAGGCAGTGGCCTGAAAGTCTTAAAACCAGCTTTAGCAAGAGCTATCGTGTAACCCAGTACCTACTGACTGGGTTGTATCAGAGGTAGAGAGAGGCAGTCGCTCCATATAAAATACTAATATTCAGCCACAACCGGTTTGACTGAAGCTGACCCCAACACTGCTAGGAAGAGGCTAGGCAGATGATGAGACTTTTTTTAAGAATGAGTATTTCTAAGCTACTGATTCTGTCTGTTTATGAGGCAGGAAGATAAATTGATAATGTTAGCTAATGGAATCGCTTTGTGAAGTTTATTTAGCTCTCCTACCAAAGTGTATTAAATGTGGTAAGTAAAATTCGCTCTTGAGAGCGTTTTTTAATATGCTCTACTTAAAATATTGGAGATCAGTTATTGCCCGCGGCTTCGACTGCGCAGGTAACGGAAATTATCTTATAAGAACGTACTGCTGGGATAAAAAATCTCGTATTTGCTATTCAGAAGATGGTGCATCTAAATCCGTTCAGCCATCCTGCGGCATCTATATTAGTTAGTAGTACTCGTAGCAGTAGTTACTTTGAACGTTATCATGGTTTTAATAAACTTTTTGTACTGGCCAAAACTGACCAACTGCCTCTTTGGTCTAGTGGTAGCAAGCGAGGCTGCTGAACTTGAGGTCCTGGGTTCATTTGTCGAGCAGGGAATAGTGTTATAAGATCAATAACAGTCACGGAGATCCAATGTGTCCTCGTTTGATGGCAATGCAAGGTTTATAATTTTTATTACAAGGGACAAGAAATATAAGTGATAAATGTAAGTGTACTGTTAAGTACACCTCTGTCTTACCCTTCGCGTATAACAGGCGTGATGTTAGGAATGGATACTCGAAAAAACTTAGAGAAAATTACTATTACGATGAACCCTCAAAAAAGAGAAACATTTACTTAACTGCTGCTTCCACAATACTGAATTTCCTCGCTTTGCAAACTAGCGAATCTTCACACATTCCGAGTCACTACCTTGTAATGGCCATCTCAAAACATTAAACTAACATCTTAAGACTTGTTTTTTAATAGACTATCATAAGGACATTAACAGACCGTCGCATTGCAAACGACGAGTGTTAAACAGGGAATTTTCAAATATGTACACTGTTTATAGGTACGTAGGTACGTATTTTGTGCAATAAAGTTTGAAAAGTAGAATCTTTGGTGTGCTACGTTAAATTGTGTGGAAATAGATGTGGTATTTTTTTTGTTCAATCATCGTCTCTTTCTGCCCTTGTCCTATTCTACTTGGGGTTACATGTTTTTTTCATTCTCACCAGTCAGATTTTTATACTTTTTTGTTTTTATCTTTTACTCCTTTCGCTTTCATATCATTCGTCATACAATTCGTCGCATCTTTTCTTTTGCTTTCTCTTCCCTCACATACAAAACAATCTTACGTAAAGTCAATAAAACGCCAAACATCACCAAGAATCACTAAATAAAACTTGAACATCCGAAATTCCACCACAAAGTTCACTTCAAAATTTTTAATTACGTCATGCATACAATATGTTTTTAATGCAGCGAACCCCAAACTGCTCTTTGTAATGCCTTTTAACCCGCTTTGTGACTAAAATATATGTTAAAAACTCTCTCGACCACACATTATTTTTATTTTTTCGGGATATGACAAAGCCATGCAAAAGTGTCTAATTTATGTTGCAAATTGACTAGCTCAAAGAGCGAGTGTGTTTTTCGTACAAAAACTTACGATGTTAGGAAAAATGATAATGGTTTTTCGACGAATACCGCCGAAGGCATGTTCTCACTTATAATAGAAATTAGGATTTCACTTTTATAATATGAAAGCATCAATCAATTTACTCCGCCTTCTTCTGAGAATCTATATGAACTTGCACAGGTTGTTTTAAAATTAAATTTTCAGAAGCACCAGGAATTTGTATGTGGGCCTAATTGACTGCAAAATTCTGGTATACTATTGTACGAGTACATGGCACTTCTAAGAAATATGTATCAATCAATTTGGTATATCGTTGTCCTCTACCAGCTATAAGCTAGCTCCTGGCTCCTCTCCTGTACCCCCTCCTCTGCATTCCGCATTCAATCCATCTCATCCATGTGTCCATCTAGATAGGGGACAGTTCATGTTACGATTGCCGGTGCCCGATTTCAGAATTCGTTTGCTTTATCAGTCATCGGTTCTTTCATACGTGTCTTGTTTTTTCAACTGAATGAGACGATGATGCGGTCTAGGGTGAAGCATGCTTGTCTAAGACGGTAGTCTGGACAACACTGTCATATTGGTAAGCCTACACGAGCTTAGCGAGAGTTCGTTCGGTCGGTTTCTTGTTATAAGAAACCGATTTCCTCGAACTTTGAAGAGATCCAGATTATCCATCACCATCTTTACATGTGTTCTCTCACTCACATACTCTCGCTAAGCTCGTGTAGGCTTACCAATATTTTTTTTTTCTTTTTAAAAAACGTTACCCCACACTAGGAATTTCTCCTGTATCGTGGGTGCGTTCACAAACATTTAAACTCACATACACAAATACCCAGACCCGGAACAACTATCTGTAGGTTTTACAAATATTTGTTCCGTGCGGGGATCGAATCCGCGACACGCAGCGCGGCAGTCCATTGCTTGAGCCACTGCGCCAACCGTGCCGTCAATATGACAGTGTTGTCCAGACTATCGTCTCCATTTTTCATAGTTCTTTACCAACAGCATCTTTATACCACATTAATGTAACGTCTGCTGTGGAACCATTATTCTCGGATCAAATAGGCCATTTTCCTCGGGGCCCAGAGACGTTAAACAAAATTTTATTCTCACAATACTAAAAACTTGGGTACCCGGCACTCTGGTATTACTTATTAAAATGCGTTCGTTACCGGTTTGATGATTTCGTTTAGTGATATAAACGGGGAAGCTGCGGTTTCGTTTGCGGTTTAGAGTTGTACTAAATTCTTGTCTTGAGTAAATTGTATTAAACATAACATCACGCCTGTAATTTACGATGGGTTATGCAGAAGTATTGTCAATGCAGTGGAGGAGGATCCAAACGCGGATTAAAACATAATTGGTAAAGTTCTGTTGGCATCATCCAGGCACAAAATCAGACTTCGTGGCTGCTTCTGTTAAATGCCTGAATAAAAAACTCAATAATACTTTGTCCAACCTGGTAATCGAACCCAGGACCTCATGCTCAGCAGTCGCCCATGCTACCGCTAAAGCAACGAGGCCGTGTGCAGTTAACTGAAATAAAAATGGTGGTATCTCACACAAATCCTTATTATGTTTCAATTTTACAAATTTACTAGAAGTTATTAGCACATCATTAACAAAAACAAAGAAAAAAACCATCTTTAAAGGAGAACTCATATAACACAATTATTTAGAACCTCCGCGCAAGTTTCTTTAACCTAACCAAATGAAAAAAATCGGACTAATAATCACAGAGAAACCGTTTTATCAAGAAACTGGAGAGCAACATAACCAACTCCATTTTTAGAAGTCATTTAAGAATAGGCGCTATGATGAAAGCTTTAAAATTTCCATTACTTTGTTTGATGCACCATTTCAAGTTATTATACGTTTTTATGAATATTAATACGGAGTATATGATTTAGTGCGCATTTAAACTTGTTTATGAGAAGTCAAATAGTGTGATGAAATGCATTTTTTTAGGGCTAGACATAATCGTTAACGTTTTCATTATTTGCAGGCACACATCAATATTAGAATATAGATTGTTTTTGATATTTTTTTGGTATGATAGTCGGAAGCACTAAACCAAATATATCTAAAGAGTCACTATCTTCTGCTCTTGTCCCATATTCCACACTCCTGTTCTGTGCGTTCTTCATCCAGCCGTTTCTCGTAATCCTAATGACATTGTCAACCCAACTTTAGCCATCTTAATTGATCACATCCTTACTCCATCGTCAATCCCCATGTATAGTCCGATTTCCTGCCCAACTCCACTTGAGGCGTATCGCCCTCACAGTTATTCTTGTATTATTTTCATTTATTCATATAATTTTCAATATCATTCCCCACGCAATCTATCTTTTCTTTGATTTTTATCTCCCTATCGATCCTTCTTTTACAAGAATATAAATGAAATAACAATGATTTTAAAGATTTAAGAGAACTCGAAACCTACAGAATGCAGAATAAATCTGTACCCGAATACAAGTTCGGAGAAAAGCAACTTAATACTGAGGTGCCCTTGTATAATTTCTTTCACGAATCACTTACAAATAAGAACAGATATTCCCAACTAGGGAGAAATTATGGTGCTTGAAAATGACGCTTAAGCATCTGCAGACATTATTGTTACAGACCCCTCTACTTCCCCTTTAAATATGAGTTTGAAGTGCATTTATACCGTCATTATTATGGCTGGCACCAAATAAAAATAAGTCGTGCATAAAATTTTGCTGTAGTACGAGTAATAAAACGCGCCTAATAGAAATACGTGACGACTGGTCTTGTAAAATTATATAAAAAAATCTGGGTATAGGTATCTGATTGCCTCACCGTCTAGCTTTATCTATTTCTACTGTTTTATTATTGTATAATAAGATTACCCTTGTGAAGTCTAGTTGACAGACTTTCTCCGCCTTATACTTAAACCTGGTTTAACTTAGACTTGGTTTATCTCGCATGCTGTCACTTACTTTTGAATATTATTGAAGTGAGACGTCATGCGAGATAAACCAAGTCTAAGTTAAACCAGGTTTAACTACGTTTTGTAATAAGGCGGTAAGGGTTCTGCCTGGAAATAACGGACGGGACCAACGTGCTTTCTGAGCCACAGAGGATACTCGCAATAAAAAGAAAAGGAAAGTAGTGTAGAAAGGATGCTCACCTAACCGCGGACCGAAGGATATACTTATCTTTCGATCGACTCTTGCTTATTATTAAGCCATGAACCCAAATCTTATAACCAAATATCTACATGTGTGTATTCAAGGTACAAATCATGTCGTGTATGCTGTTTACCGCCACCAGTCTATACTTCCGTTTCATTCGTCATATTGTCATCGCCGTAAATGTAGTTTTCCTGTCGTGAGTCATTCGACTCAAATAATATTTTTATGTTGTAGCAACAAAGCCGCTGCTTATGCGTGATTCATCAACCTTTATCAGTCTATCTACTGCTACTGCTACCCCATGCGCCCTTGTTAAACAAACGTAAACACACATATTTTTATAGCCACCAAAAACACGTTAGATTGAATGTATCAAGTCCGGGGTCGCTACACTAGCCACTATTTCGGTACCTTGGGACCGAACGGTAAAACCGTCCCGCGGGACACCGGACACGCATTGCGACAGAACCGTGTTCGAACTAGCACACTGAGAGCGATATATTTTATTGCTTTCTACTGTAACTTTGATGGATTGAGTTTTTGTGTTGATGATAGTCGTCTATCTATCGGTTTTCTAGTCTCAAAGGGGTTAGAAACAAACGAACTAGTCGGATAATGTTAGGGAATAAAATGCAAAACAGAAAGCAAAGGTTTCTGTCGTTTTAATGCAGTGTTGAAACAATTATTCACGCCCAATAAATTGTAAAACAACCGCAAAGATAGTCAGCACAAGGAACTTTTCTCAAAGTTTCACTACCGTAATATTTTCAGAGTATCCTTTCAACTTTAACTGTATTCATAGTCGCTCTGTCGCCAAGTCCGCACAGCGCCCGTTCACAGTATTCTTGAATATTTGAAAGCATTACACTTCCCACTCAAAGTGTTCTTATTATTTATTCAAAAAATTAAGCAACGCAGTCTCATGTTCATATTATTATTTGAGTATTCCGTTCATTTTTTTTTTAACTTACTTTTCGTCTTTGTTAATCAAGAGCGGTAGTGGAGGAGTCGCAATATGCGTGATATAAATAATTCAGGTATATTTCTAGATGGAAAGCGAGACATCATTGAATTTGGCAAATGTACTCTGAATTTGGATTCTGTTGGCACTGGGTAACTTTTTTTATTAGTTTATCTTTCTCAAAGAAGCTGGCACGCGTAGAAACAGCAGCTTTTTGATATTATTTGACTTAAGATTATTTTATTTCATGCCCAGTCTATACCAAAATTAATCCATTTTTCTTCAGCCTTCTCTGTCCTACTGAGCAAAGTCCTCTCTCATGGCTATCCAATTTTGTTAAGAAATTGATTATGAAATTTCAATAATTAAGTTAAAACCTAATTCTGTCCCCGACAACAACAAGATAAATGCCTAGGATTATTATTAACTCAAATCAATCAAATTCTTCTCTGGCGAAAACAATAATTATCATCTATACACTTTTAGCAATAAGCTGAAGATATAATAACATTAACAGCGAAGACGCTCAAAACATTATATTGAATTGGTAAACAAGAAACATCTTCAGCTCTGTCTTGTTAATATCAAAGTTTTCTTTAGCAAACATCCTGAAAGCCATTACCCGATTAAGTAACATTTTAATGGTACGTCACAACATTTCTATCTTATACCACGAAAGTTATAAGACAATTTGATATCTCCTTTCGTCGTCTGCACTCCTGGTATTCTTTCTAGCAAGAGTTCATTCGGTTCATCGAAATTGAGCTTGGAATTGAAAGATTTGTTTTTTGTTTTTAGCTATGGTTTTTTCTTTTGATCTTCCATTAGCCATCTCAGCTGCTCAACTGAATTTTTATCCCAACTTTAAACCTACAATAATTTCGTATTCAAACTAAGGTCTAGTTTCATCAGATCATTGCCTCATTGGTTTAGTGGTGCAAAGTCCTGCAACTCTGCACAAAAATAATTTCTGGGAAACAACTTTTTTTTTATATAACTCAATAAGACGCACCCAAAAGATTGAGTTGATGAATAATTATTACAACACTCGTGGAGGTATTTTAAGTTAGTTGTAAAATGTGAAACTTGTGACAAAATGACCTCAATATCTATGTCACTAGATGGTAAGTATGGTCTAGAATTTAAATAATAATAAGCTGCTTTTAAGCTTCGATAAGTGTATATTTATCCCCATTATAATATTTCGACTTTCATTAAATATTATTAAAATGTAATATTCTTAACAAAAGAAACAGAGTTGATTCATCCGATGTGAATGCTTTTAATTTCGGGATCATAATAATTATCCTGTCTCCTATTGTTTTAATTTATATTCTTTTCGCGTTGTTTTTGATCAAGCCATCGCTAATTAAACTCCCGGAAAGAATTCGTTAATTATTGAAACAGCCATTTTTGTGTAACAACCCCTAATTACGCCGTGACAGTTTACAGGTCGAAATGAACGGTAAAAAATGTTTCTTTTATAATAAATGTCTTTTATCGTTATAGGATGAGTGGGTACAGTGTTTACATTTTTCTTTTTGAAAGTAATATATTCACAGTTTTGCTTTTACTAGACATAACATCTAGTGAGTTTATTTACTTTCAAAATATGCGAACGAACATGATATGTGATAAGATTTATGAACGTGAAGGAGGCAAAGGGAGTATGTAAGGATCGTAACAGATGGCATTCAGCGATTTCTGCCTATCTCTATGAGAAAAGGTGTGAGATTATGTTTGTATGTTTTTAATACGAACAAATGCGAACAAACGAAAAAATTAAATATTTCTCATTGTTTCATTCACATATCTTCGGGTTAAATATCATACTTGTTTAATTCGTTTTAGGGTTATTATATAGTTGTATTTTCTTCTTTCAGTAAGAATCCTTCCCGAACAGAATACCTTGCAGTGATGCTTTCACTAGTTTTAAAGTAAATAAATATCAGTATGGGTTCAATTTGATTTGAACCAACGTTTTACTAACCAACGGGTTAATTATGGGTGCTGTAAAGTATGTTGTCATTAATAGCCGCTTTGCAATTGAATACTTCAAATCGCAGGTTTATGTTAGAAAGTTATTTGACCAAACTTCAGACAAAGAGTTTCATTTTTGCATTAGGTGTAAAGGGTTACTTTAAGACCTCAATGAACCTAACTAATCATAATCAGCCTATAATGTTCCCACTGCTGGGACACTGGACTTCTCTCTGTAAAAGGGAATGGGCCACAATCCACCACGCGGGACCAGTGCGGGTTGGTAGATGTCACATGTTGTCGAATTTTTGATCCTAAGACATGCCGGTTTCCTCACGATGTTTTCCTTCACCATTTTGAGAGCAGTGGTATATCCCATTATAGGTATTATGCAAAACATTTTAAGTTGAAGAATACAGCGAGAACATTACAAAAACATAACCGATCCAAACTACTAAGAACCTAAGCCTAAACACCGTCTAGAATGAAGAACAAAATCCATAGACGAAATACGTTTCCCTCTAAATTTTAGAGCATGCATTTTCCCGCAAAAGAATCTATTTTAACAAATAGCCTCTTAGGGTTTGCCTCGGAATATTGTTACGTGTATACTTTGCCGTATAATGGCGCTTTGTACCGCCAAACGACGGCTTTAGGCTTCAGCCACACGATTGATTTTTAGTTAAAATGTAGTGGGATTATTTGGTTCGGGATCTGATTTAGGAGTTTCTGTACGTTCTGGACATTATGTTTGGCACCTTAATATTAGAACTATTCAAGTTTAATTAACTAAGAAAATTTTAGTAATATTTATTTATTTTACTATTTATGTACACACAATTACTAGACAACACAGGAAAACAACAATAAAATATAAAATAAAAAAAATAAATTATAATATATTATAAGGTCCCACTATAATAGGTGGACAAAATTTCAGAAATCATTCAGACCACCAAAATAAGGACGATGATAAAAAAAATAATAAGAAAATCGCATTTAAGTACCTAGTTACCTACTCATAAAGAATGAGTTTGTTCTAGAGTGCCGGCAATTTATTATTTTAAGTTAAAAAAAAAAATATTTATGTACTTAATGTTTTTTTTTTGTTTAGATATGTTTGGTTAGACCGACGAACGCTGTGTTAAAATTTGTCCACCTATTTTAATGGGACCTTATATAATTATTATTTATTTTATTTTATTATTTCACAAGCAGTGTGCCTGATGGGATCAAAAGTTGCAGTTTTCAGGAGTCTTTCTCATCAACAGTATAGCCATTTTCCAACTTTGTTATTTACTGCTTCCAGTCTAACTGGATGCAGCTGAATTCAATATATTTTACATGGAGCGACTGCCCATCTGACCTTCACAACCTAGTTAGTACTGAGTCATATGATGTCCCTTGGTATGACTGGTTGGCAGACTTTCGGGTCACTGACTACAATGTAACGTCAAAGATCTACGAAGGAGGAAAGTCGGTATGTATTGGTACTAGTCACCTGTTGGGAATCGAACCCAACAGTAACACGCAGACGCAGACGGCACACGCAGGCGGCGTGATCAACATGCGCGCGCGCGTGGCAACCGAGCTGAGGTGCGGGGCGCTGCGCGACTGCCGGACACTCGCTTCTTCGGACCCTCCCAAGACGGACGACTCTCTAAAACGTTTAAATTTAATTTATTATATGTTTGTCCGGGCAGTTATAATTGTAATTTTAATCGGCAATATACCGAGCCTTTTTATACAGTCCACTATCTTTCATTTACCACCACGAGCAAGTCGAACACACCCATTAACAGACCAACCTAGGTAAGTGTGGCATAACCTAAAGATTGATTCGAGCGTCTATTAAGCTATTGCATAGCTTCTATCGCGGGCCTTGAGCGTGGAGAGCGAATCCAGAAATTCCGTAACGAAAATATTTTCAACCAGGTTGCTATGGTTACGGAAAATAACAACAAGGTTGTCAACTGAGGTTGTCAAATTAAATAATTAATTATTTGCATAAGTTGATAAAATATGCTATGCAATAGCTTTACCGCGGCAGTCTCCGAGTGCCACACGTTTTTTATTATTTAGCCACAAGCTTCTCTGAACTTTTTAAGAAGCATAAGAGGATGAGATTTCAACATAAAACGATTATACATAGTAATTTCATGCTTCTAGACCAAGCGAATTAGGTTGAGCGTCGTCTAAAAGTAATTATAATTATAAATTGTGGTGTAACTTACTACTATTATAAATGCGAAAGTTAGGTGGTTATTTTTACGTAATTCCACATTTTGCACAGAGATTGATTATAGTCTGGAAAAGCATCAAGACTATTTTTTTCTCAAATATACAAATCAAAATTTTCAAGTCGCGGCCAATTACTAGTATTTGTTTTCTAAAACAAACTAGATTAAATTTTAAAACTGTAAAAATAAATTACGTAGACAATTACTTTATTTCTTTGTTTTTAATGAAAAGAAGAAAACATAGTTAGCTAAATATTTGAGTAGGTATCTCTTAGACAATGTTATTAAGACAAACAAATGGGACTAACTTAAAGTGACTAATAAAGATTTAAGTGCTTTTTATCTCATTCTAACAAATATATTTTTAAGGGTTCTTTAAATAGTTTAATTGTCTTGAGAATTATCACCGTTGCACTATACTTCATTAGTTCAAATTGTGACTAGACTAATTTATTAAGGAAAGATCTTACCTAGATAACTCACCAATTAATTGGTTGTTAGAAAAGAGCAAAATTAGCGCAAAATAAGAAGTATGTCTTGAAGCTTGCTGATGACTTTTCGTTGTTTTTGCCTAGCCTCATGGGAAAAAGGCGGAGTTTGTGTATAATAATATAATCTTAAGCATATGTAAACATCACGTCTGTTTTGTAGTCTAAAAAGGGTTATGCAGAGATGTACCTTAAACTATATTTATTTTACACTAACATTTTGCCAGTAGGTACCTAACTGGCAAGTCAAGTCACATACAAAATGTACATACCCAAAGAGGAGTATGCGTATATAGAGTCATCTAAGAGAACACCAGCTTACAAAATTCCCGGAAACCGAAAACGTGATATCGAGTTATAATCCAACAATCAGCACAGACATATTATAAGGACGACTTAACAATCTCACCGACCATTCCAATTACGCGTCACAATGCTAACCAAAGTCGCCCGCTCAGCTCATCTTCACACATTCCTCGCTCCTTTCAAGTAATTCCTCATACATCCTCCCTTTTATGCTCGCTATGCTCGCTCATCTCAATTGCGCTGCTATAAAACAGTCTGCCGTCTCTCAGACAACATCCTGTGAATTATTGGAAGCCGGTGAAACCCGCCCGCCAATATTCACTGGTACGCCCATTTCAATTTCCTGTGAGTTTTCATAACCGTTACCGTGTAGGAACGTTATTTTCCAGTTAGAATTTAGTTTGCGAGGTGAAAGCCTTTTGGATACTGATTGGAATGAATTAATGGAGACGAGAATTTTGGATATTTTTCTTTTATTTTGTGAATGTCTGTGAGGAAATTTTCTATTACGAATTTCGTTATTTATTTCCTTTAGAATTTGATTATTAAATTGATGTTTGCTAAAGAGATTTAAGAAAGAAGAGAAGAGAGAGAGATTTTAGTAAGAAGTCTCCGTGACGCGTAAAAGCATAATAGCAAAGTTTGACACCTTACACTTGTACCGACCGCATTCAGTTGGTTTTTGTAAGTAGATAACGATGTTGCCTCGCTGGTCTAGTGGTCGCATGTGCAACTGCTGAACATGAGGTTCTGGGTTTGATTTCCGGGTCAGGCAAAGTGTTATTTTTGTATTCCATCAAGAATTTCTCATTAGCAGCCACGGAGTCGGGATTTCTGCCAGGTTAATGGCAATAAGCTCGGTAGGACTTAACATAACTAGCGGAATGTGGGTGTTTTTAACCGACTTCCAAAAAAAGGAGGACGTTCTATGTTCGTGTGCATGTATTTTATTTTTATTTTTTTATGTATGTTATCTGATTTCTTCCCCATTTATGGACCGATTCTCAAAATTCTTTTTTATTTGAAAGAATATAGGTGCTCCTGAGGTGGTCCCATTCTAATTTGGTGAAGATCTGGTGCTGATCTTCGGAGATATACCTACAATGGAACTTTTCAAAAATAGACGGCAAATCTGTCGTAATTGCTGGAATCGCTTGGATGTTTATTGAATATACATTATCGTGACGTAACATCACGCCTGTATGCTCTGAGGGGGTTTGCAGATGTGTACAATACACATTTTTTAGTTGTTATATATGAATTTCATAGACACGTATTACGTGTTTCGTGCTTTTTCTGACGCTATTCTTCATGTTGATGAGCTGATAATGGAAGGTACTACTCCTCAATGGTTAAGAGTTGAAAGCAAAAATAGGGGAATCTTGAAGGTTAAGGGTTAGGTTTCTTGGTTGAATGTTAAATGCATAGTAAATATTTGTATAGGATATATATAGGTACTTATTACAACTAAAAATTAAAAAATTAAAAAACTTTTTTGCAAAAAAAAACAACCGACTTCAAAAACACCAAATATCCCTAGTCGTTTCCAATGTATGCTGTATAACCTAAATAAAATATTACTAGTTTTGCCTAGCTTTACTACCATTAAATTGAAAGCTGTGTTCACATGGCCTTAAATGGGTGTAGGTTGCGGCCACAAATAAAAAATTTAACGTATTGCTATTGTAGTTATTAATAGACGGGCGCTTGCGTCACAACTCTGAACAGATATATTTTCTCATATAGTTTCATAGGTGAGTTCTAATTTTAAGTCATAAAATCAATCTCGACTGTTTAGTGTTCGTTATTGTTACCTGTGTTTTAAAGATAATTTTTGCTTAAGTTGGTTGGAAATTCAAGACATACAAATAACATACATAATTGGACTAGTAGGTACTTCCACAGTTTACCATTCATACAATTTAATTTCCTTATTAATTTAGACGGAATGTTTGGTAATCTCAAATCGAATATTTGACGTATTGTTTTTAGATGTATGTTACATTTGGTACTGGATGGTGTTCAACTGCGTGTGCCAAATGTGAAAGAGGAATAAACATTGTTATATACTCACAATCTTTCGTATTTATAAAATAAAAGTTACATTTTACGGAAAGAGGCTTAATAGTAGTTTATGCGACTGTGCATAATGAAGGGCATTACAACACAAGTGTGGGTGGGCACACGAGTGTTGTAATGCCTAATTATGTATAGTTGCATACACTAATTTATCTACCCAAATATCATAAGGGCTCTATGATGGGTTCAGGAACCATAGGGAAATGACCAGCATTGTTACCAGTGTAATGCAATACACATTGACTGGCCTGTTGGTCTAGTGGTTAGTGACCCTAACTGCTATGCCGGAGGTCGTGGGTTCGATTCCCACCCAGGACAAATGTTTGTGTGATGAGCACGATCATTTGTTCTGTGTCTGGGTGTAATTTATCTATAATATGTATGTATTTAGAAATATATAAGTATGTTTATCAGTTGTCTAGTACCCATAACACAAGCTCTGCTTAGCTTGGGACTAGATGGCGTTGTGTGATAGTTGTGGAATATTATATTATTATTATTATAATAAAAAATGTAGATGTTCAGATGTCTTTTTGATGGTCTAATGTAGATACTAGAATAGCACACTCACTTGAATTTGACACCTGTTCCAAATTTAAACTCATAACCTACTGTTTTCAGTAGGTTACGAGTTCATAAAAGTTCCGTTTATTTCTGCTGGTTGGTAATGCTGGTTATTGCCTATGGTTTTTGAACGCATTAGAGAGGGTTTATGATATTTGGGTAGATAAAATCAAAATCATCATTACATCCCTCCAAGTTCATGTAACTGTCAAGAATCACCTTTTGATGAAATACTCATTCTTGACAGTTACTTGAACTTGGAGGATTGTTATGATGATTTTGATGATTATAGTTCTGTAACTACGTACGTCTTACAGCCGCGATGGATATTTCAATCAACATACAACTTAGCAATGGCCTGCAAATTGCAAAAAAACGTAAGAAAATTTGAATTTCGCGCTCTGGTTGGAACATTCACCTTAAGATGTAATATTTTAATCTCCTTAATTCCTCGCAGCTCTTACTTGCAAATTGCATTTGTGTTATTTTCATGAAAAGGTAAGCTCTCATTTCCCCCTAATTAGTTTGAGATGAAGAAACAAGGTTTTCCTCAAAACCTTGAATATGAAATAGCAAACATTGTAATCCTGTAGGTACACCAATTCTATTTACACTGTATTACACTACGGCTCACCTAAGTACCTTAATAGCTGCAAAATTCTGAGTAGGTTGGCCTAAAGACCGTGAGTCGACCTTCCGCAAAAATTCCACTATTTTTCTCGTGAAAATTATTCAGTGAAGATTTTCCTTCTACCATGGCTTGTTTCATGAAAACCTTTTTAGTATTTTTACGATTCCGTAGATTAAATATTAAAGGTTTTCCATCAGACACTTCTCAGTAGCAGCCATGGACTCTAGATTTGTACCCAGAAGCAATAGGTTCACCCCTAACACGCACTGAATTATAACTGGCGAATCAAGTAAGTGTCGCGAATGCAAACACACTCATCGCTGAGTTGCTAAATACGTCATCTGTGGTCAGAAGGTTGAAAAGAGACCACATACTCTGATTGGGAGGTGCAGCGCTGGTTGCTCCACCATAAAGCCATACACTCTCGCAACTAACTTGCATGGTCTGGCGACCGATCGCAAATGGAGAAGAAAGGAAAAAAAAAAAACTTGTAAGTACCTTCAGGGATTAAAGTTGTGACGTTTATGTACTACCAAAAGGTTACAGTTATTCAAGTTAACATTAAAATCTGCTTCTCTTATTACTGCAAGTACTATCCCCTCCCACATTTCACCAGTTTTTGTATCACGTGTAAATATTACAGGGGGTTTCAAATATTTTATCGCGGCCACGCACAAACAAGGTTGAAAGCATTACGTTGTAAGATACACGTTGCCGGAACGTGATGTCTTTATAACAAGCTTATTGTTTTTCGAGGGGAATGAGGGGTTTGGGGGGGCACACAGAGTGAAAATATTTGATACTAGGTGTTACCAGCGGCTTCGCCCGCTACGACTCGAAAACTATCCCACGGGAAGATAAAATCGGGATGAAAACTATCCTATCATTCAGGTTATAAACTATCTCCGTGTTATTTTAAAACGTGGTCTAAGAAATGTACCGGGTTTAGTACAAGTTTTAATCCATGACCTTGACTTGTACCAAATTTTATCCAAATCCGATCAGTAGTTTTTGCGTGAAAGAGTAACAAACATCCATCCATCCATTCATACATACATACTTACAAACTTTCGCGTTTACAATATTAGTAGGATGTTCGCGTGGCTTGCAATTTAGCTGAAACTGCGTTAAAGATTCTTGTATTATTAATCTTTGAGGAACTTTGGGATCATGTGTGAATTTGAGAGAAGTGTTTGCGAAGTCAATGTTGCTTGGGAATAAAAATTCTATGTAGGTCAATTGGTTAAGGATGACATCACCGAGGGTGTGTATAGTATAAATAAGATGACGGGTATAAAAGAACTCTTAACTGCTATGCAATTTAAATAAGATAATCATAAGATAATTATGTTCCCAAGTTCGTATGACACCAATCTATTAAAGTCGCGCATTAATAGACTTCTTTTGAGTTAGCTCGGTCCATCATCGAAGTCATCTCTGACCTTAGGACAAGATTAAAGTCAAGATTATGCCTAATCATTAAAAAAAAAGGTTTTTACAATAGTCAAAAACATAACACTCTTTTTTTTTGGGGCAGTCGTGTAAAAAGTTTAAAAAAAGAGCAGCTTATCTCGCAGTTGCAGGGAAATTAAGATGATCTATCTAATAGTCTAAACTTGTTTTGACTACATTAACACACTTCAGCAATTTTAATTTCAGAATGAGTCTGTCAATCTCATTTAAAAGCTTGGCGATTCAGATATCATCATCAAAATTCAACCTAAAACTATCTACTGTTATACACAGATTTTTCTTCATCTTTCATAGACATCAACCATGACTAGCTTAAACAGCTTAATATTGTTCTCACTGCAAAGCTACTTTCCTTTTCTGAGAGAAGGAATTGGCTAAATTTTGCTTTTAACTACAACGCAGGTTCAGTACGGTTTGATAGCAGTTACAAAATATCTTCGAATTATTCAGTTCTAGAGTGGGTACGTGCTTGTCTGTGTTTAAATCTTCGACCTACAGCTCATAACTCACATCCAAAAGGACAGCACCCACAAATTAAAACGAAATCTCACGATTTTCCCTAAAAAATCCTCCCAAACATCTGTACTTAAAAAGTAGTACATTGGGGTGAAATTAAGCGGACAAGCAAGGGTCGAATTTTGTCGAGCACACATATACAAGGGTAGGGTCGAAACCCAATTAATTCCTTGGGCACCTCGGCCCCCGAACAAGTTTTTACTTGCCCCGAAGCTCTGAACGAAACTCAATCTCCACGATATATCGGTCTAATGACTCAAGTATTTTTGGGTTAAAGGACCGGGGA
This sequence comes from Diarsia dahlii, assembly GCA_949775195.1. Taxonomy (NCBI): domain Eukaryota; kingdom Metazoa; phylum Arthropoda; class Insecta; order Lepidoptera; family Noctuidae; genus Diarsia; species Diarsia dahlii. The sequence continues at coordinate 17,109,573 of OX459205.1, forward strand.
AAAGGAGGCTGTTTTAAAATTGCGTCGTAAGATGTTTTTTTGTGGGTAAAAGGGATTACTTTAAGAAGTTGGGCGGTAATATCTTCGTTTGTGAATCATACTGGATTTTGGTAATCCGATTGCGAGTGCTTGGTATGGCAACGAGTGTTTTTTGTAAACGTTTCTTTTTTGTGAACTAGTTTATCAGCAGATTTAGTGCTGTTTGTATATTTATTGTTGAGAATACTTTTGTATAGTTTCTGATTTACTAGGCAAACGACTTATAAAACATCAAATATTTGGCCTTTTGTGTTTTTTTCCTTGAAATTCTCATCATGTTACTGATCCCGCTGGTCCCATATGAGTGGGGTCAGTTGAAATGTAAGCCCTTATTTTTAGAATTATAGTAATTTTGATAAGAATTTCATCGGTTGGTTATAATAATATGTGGCATTAGCGATAAAAATCACAAAGCTTATTTTTATTTTCTCAAAAAACTTAACATATCTTCCACGACGTATAAAAAATAAACAACCCAACAAAGTACATAATCTCTGTGTTCATACATTCCAGCATACATTGTGGTGTTAACATATTTTTTGTGACGTCACCTTACCGTTTCTTTTGTCCTCCAAAACATACAGCATAATTAAAATTTCAGTCCGTCAACTGCGCTTAGAAAAAAGTCGGCGAGATGGGTCAGGCCGTAAGGCCCAACGGAGTGTCGTGATATTTTAATTCTAACCCCAAATTGCTCGGCCGTTTCGACCTAATTGCCCCGTGTAATTTCACAGCTTTATAAGGGTTAATTTAATTTCTCCGACAATACAATGTGCTGGCATGATTGCGATGAAAATTTTAAATATTAAAGTTGTTTAAGACCGGCGATTTGTGGTTAGGTTTATTTAAGATTACCTTTTTGCAATGTTTGTTTGGTAGAAATTGTATAAAACTAACAATTTGTTTAGATTGTTTTATGTACAAACTAGCAATCTGTTCCTCTTAGAGATTTCTGATCTATATTTTATGTTCAGGTTTTGTGAAACTGATCTGTAGACAACCTTGTTTGACACCATTAACAGTCAAAATCCGATATCAAAAATCCGATATCCAAAATCTGATATCCAAAATCTGATATGCAAAATCCATTAAAAATTAATGTTGTATTATACAAGATCCTTCTTTAATAAATACTCTAAATGGTGATGAACATCTCCTCAAATAGTGTCAGTACAATACCAACTTAATAAACAACAGTATTAGTAAGATAAACATCACTAACACTAAACTTACTAAGAAACTTCAGTCGTATTTAGCTTGAATCATTAATAGCTGTTGTCCTAAGTAGGTAACTGAATGGCACAGGAAGTCCACTTAATGCCAGTTTCTTAAACACATTTAAGGAGCTGATCTTATACCCATTAATGTAATCCGATAGTACAGTCGAACAAGCTAATAAGTATACAGGGTAGGGATCTTTATAATTGTATAACACTGAAAATATTGATTGTAATTTTGTTTTAATCAGTGTTTCGCATAATGCGACTGATGTCAAACGGTGTATTGTTTGACATCAGTCTTTATATGTATCTGAATTATCTTAAAAGTAAATACAAGTAATCCGGCTGTATACTTATTAGCTTGTTCGACTATACAAGTAATAGTAATTACAAAATTGTTGATCGCCCGCGTAGCTTCTCGTAGCACTTTGTAGCGCCCAGCTACGCCGTAGCGCCGAGCTACGCCGTAGCGTAGTGCTACGATGGAGTTCGTTTAAAACTTAGTGTGCTTTGCTAACTATTTATTAAGTTAGGTTATTTATTGTACAAGTTCATACATTCAATTTCTAAAATTAGTTTCGAATGGAGCGAAATGAACTCTGGGACGTAGTTACATAACACAGTGAAGCATAAATTTATGATGAATTTGTTAACTAAAATTGCGTCGAAGTAGATGTGGAACACTTTCGTGGAAATTAACTGTGAATGCAATCAAAATTGGTTAATATATAAACGATATAATTATAATATGCAATTCATGGACTTTTCACATTTTCGTTGCTGGTAAACATTAAATTAGTCTTTGTTGATTGCTGAATCAACATCACAATCGTGGACGTTTTACCTAAAATTGTTATATTTTATTTTTACCACTCTACTTTTTGGCCAAATAAGCTTTCAGAAAATTCTGGAAATATATTCCCTTACAGAAACTATCTGTTACTAGTTTTTATTTTCGTAAATGACTGAGCGGTCCATGTGGCAAATTACTGGCCGAACTAGTAGTAGTCAATCGACATGAAAAGAAAAATACTAAGAATAGATTAGTAAGTAATAATTATCTCCATATTTTTTGTGTTTTGGTTTTTCAATTTGATTTCTAGTAAAAAATAAATAAAGAACACTTTTCAAATCAATAAAAGAAAAAACTGTACTACTTTTCAAAATCAACTCAATGAATTCTTATCTGCTACACTCGGCTCACTTTTCTTAAGATATAAACATAGGAAAATCATGGCTTTAGAGAACCAAGCTCAACTAACTCCAATTTCTTTCAATTACTCTCGACTTGGGACCACAGTCAGCCATGAAATTTCTGAGAAATCCACGTTTCTTATAATTCGTAAATAAAATCCACTAAATTATATTCGAAGTGAATTTTTAAGTGATAGTTTGGATTTTTCAATTCCAACCACTGTTTTTTTTTTAAATTAGTTTATTTTGCTTTGATATTTTTTTAATTTTCCAGCTGCTTACTATTTGGTCTGTGATTCAATATATAAAATGTAGTAGTACTCTATCACAATGCTGCTTTGTGGCATTAAGTCCACTTCTGCACATGTTTAAATAAATAAAAAAACCGGTTCCCAGACTATTTGACAAAATTACATAGCAATTGATTTAATGGCGTAAATGTTTAAGCGTGAAAAAGTAACAGAAATCCAAAATTACTTTATAAAGCATAATATTAATATAAATTGTAAACAAATGGTAATTAAACGCAATCATGAATGTGAAATGAATGTGTTCAATTGTAAATCAGAAATATCAAAAAAAGTAAATATATCAATCATTCGGAATGGACGGGTATTACATTTTTTTAACGAAATAGTATATTTTTGCTTTTATTTATTGTTTGTTAGAGATAACATTTTTAGCAATTCAAATATGCTTGGGTAATGAAAAACGCTCGTTGAATTTGGATTATTGAACGAAACTCATCATAATTACCCTGTCCATAAACCAATTTTATTATTTGGGTATGGTGCAGTATGTATTTTGTTCCATAATTCTCTATTATTTTGAAAGCCGACTTCAAAAAAGTTAAGAAAATTCGGGCAGATATGCATAATAATTATCACTTCTTTATTATCCTAGAGAAAAGAAGCTAAATAATAACAGACACTCGGGTCGATCTTCACGTAAAGCCACGCTTGTCTATGTTAGTCCATTGATGGGTGACCACCCAATACACCAAGTTTCCTACTTACCTCGGAAAGCATGTTAAGCCGTTGGTCCTAGCTACTCATCATCATCAACATCAGCCTATAATGTTCCCACTGCAGGGACTCAGGCCTCCTCTCTAGGAGAGGGATGGGCTATATTCCACCACGCGTGCCCAGTGCGGATTGGCAGATGTCACATGTCTTCGAATTTTTTGGTTCTAAGACATGCTGGTTTTCTCACGATGTTTTCCTTCACCGTTTTGAGAGCAGCTAATAATTGTAGGTAATTAACGGTCGTTACAAGTAGTCAGAAAGAAGAAAGAAAGTTCTGGAATGGCGACCGCGAACCGGAAGACGTTGCGTTGGAAGGCTTCCCACTAGGTGGACCGATGACCTGGTCACGGTTGTAGGAACCCGCTGGATGAGAGACGCACGGGACCGGTCAATGTGGCGACACCTGGGGGAGGCCTATGTCCAGCAGTAGACGTCTTTTGGCTGAAATGATGATGATGATGACAAGTAGTCAGTCGCCTGGAAGTTGGACAATCAGTCTTATCAAGGGGTACCGTATTACACAGCACTAACTGGTTCATGGACTTCAGGTAGGCTGTCGCTCCATATAATATACTGGCACATAGCTGCATCCCGTAAAACTGGAAAACGACCCCAATACGTTTGAGAAAAGTCTAGGCAGATGACGATGACTTATTGATCTCAATAGTCACTCCAAGTGTAGCCACATCATTTTTCATACATGTCATGACCACAGAAACGATAGATGGACTCATCCATCATTTCTGTGGCTTGTTAAAGTCAATTCAAATCAAAGTCAGTTTTCACATCGCTTTGTTCTTTTATTCAACACAATAATATTCACTGTGGATAAATTATTTATTATTAATGTGACATCTGTTATCTTTTGTTTTTCTATTAAAATAATGAATGTGAACACGCACGTAGAAAAGCTGAATGATTATAATGAAGAAAATTACGATGATAATGACTTACACGCATTCAGTTAATAATTGCCGACGATTGTGTTATTATTTCCTTATTTTTTATGGAAATATAATGAACGTACATAATTATGGTGAAGGTAATTATTATTCGTTTATTCACTTTTTACAATAAATAAGTCACGACTAACCAAACAATGCGACAACCGTGAGTCCTGACCGATATTTCTTAGACAAACTATTATGCGACCTGAACGTAATAGTGTCCATGCAGAGTCCCAGCCCAATTAATAAAAAATAAGTTAATTAAAATTGCCATTAGAAAATAAAATCGTACTAAAAAAATCTAAATCTTTATAAACGTTGATCGTAGTCTACTTCCAGGAGGCTAAGTTATTTTACAGAAATATAGGAGGCAAAATCTTCGCATAAATAAAGTAACCATGTTCTTGCCAATATAAAATAAAAACATATTTCTCCGCTAAACGCCTGGCTAATATAAAATTAATCACAAAAGATTGCGATAAAGCACAACAATGACTTTAAGTGGTCCAGTAATGGCTTAACAAATCGTTATTACTATCAAGAATATAATAACTTCCAGCAAAACAGCGCTGAATTATGAAGTAATGAATATTGTTCGTAATTTTATAGCGTACTACGTTTTATGCTGTAATCGCTTACAAGACTTCTTGACGAACATAATGGTCTTCATTTTCTTCAGTGACTTGAAGTGACAGTTGTTTGGTTCTAATTAGTAGAGAATAATGTGTTTTTTCTTATACATTTTTTGAGCTCCTTGAGTCGAGCTACACGATAACTTACAAATGCTTGCACTGACTTTACAGGTGCACTCAAATCTGTGTGGGTATTTCAATAGACCATCTCAGACACCAATCTGCATTGTCCTCATGTGAGTTGAGCAAGATTATGACTTCAACTTAAAAAAGACCTTTGAGTTGGTTTTGACTGTTTCTGAGTGGTCAGTTATAAGAACCGGCCCAACTAGTTTAAAAAAACTGTGTTAAAGTGTTTGTAAAAACCTATTTAACTATTTAACCTACCAAGTAAAAGTTTCACCAGAATATCCGTGGATTGTGTTTCTACACGCATAAAGGGTAATTAATGACAAATGTTTCAACGTCCGCGCTTGTGTATGCATGCGGCATTCTGGTTAAACAGAAGCAGGCTGTAGGAGGTCTGTGTCATAGTAGTAAAAAACCTTTAGACCCGTTTCCTGATCACCAAATTCGAATCGAATCGTCCACATCGAAACGGGTATCACTTCACAAATTTTGGAATTTTGGATGTTATAGTTTAAAAGCAGTGTGTAACCTTCACTTAAAAAATACATTTGAGAAGGTTCCATACAAAACTAAAACCCATACTAATCGAAACAAACAAACGGCAGCTTAACCAACTAGTGCACTGACTACGTAATAGAAGTATCCGCTTCCACAAAGACGCGGTTTTGATCCCGAATGGGGGAAGATCTGCATGTCCCACTTTTGTTTGGTTGCAATGTATGTGCATCCGATTTGTATATGTAATGCGACGCCGCCCGGGTGCTATGATTCGGTACTTGAAATGCGACTGATTAGAGCCGTGATTATGGATGTGACTTTGTAATGGGGATAAATTAGAGATTGTTTGTGGAGATGTGGTTCTAAATTTGACTGTGAATTTTTTATATAGCAGCTAGTATGTAGGTAGGAGAGAGCAGGTTAGACTTTGTGGTCATGGAGGTTTGTAGTGGAGAGTCTTTGCGCTGACCGAGTGACCTCAGAGAACGGCAGCACGGCAGTGCTACCATGTACAATTGCATAGCGAGGCTCAGGTGAGATCTCTGTATAGTCGTCCCAGGGATAAGCCTTAACAGGCGTTGCATAGTGGGGCCGGATAGGTATTTGATGAGGAAACAGTGCCTCCTCTCATGTGCAGATTGTGACTATCGGGCTAGATTTAGTGATGTAAATATCCCACACTCCCCTGTCTTCCCTTTTCTCCTGTCTTCTCCCCAAAGATCGATCACTTTTTGAAGATTTACCTTTCGAAAACAAAAAAAAAAGATAGAAGAGTGTGTGTATAAAAGAGCGTGGATTTAAAAGAGTTGAGACCATTTTCATCTACATACCAAATTGTTACCATAACTTCATTCGTCTTGATAAGTGACAGAAAAAATATTCTGTTACCAACAAACATTATGATAGTTCTAAGGAACAATATGGAAATCGTACAACTGTAACATGTAAGAATGTCTCGTTGATATAGTTAAAGTTTTCATCAATGCCAGTGCTGAGCATACATTTTCTAGTTCAGAAAAATTTAATATGATTATTATTTATTACAATTATAACTCAGTAGTAGCCCGGGTTTATTAAAGGTTAAATAAACCAGCCCATATAACACGAGGACTAAATTTAATGTATAACTGTTAAAGCTACAAACCCAAACCTTCGAGAACTCCGATATGTTCTTATATTATTGCTATAATAATATGAAGTTATATCTGATGTTAGCGATAGTATATATTAATAAAGCATTGACTTATAAATATATTAGATCAAGATCACTACGTTGGATCAAATTCCAGTTGACCGAGTTAAGGCTTAATATTTATTTGAAACTAATAAATTGCCATTTAATCTTATTCCGTAAATCCGATAACCTCTTTCGAATTTTCTGACAATCGTAATCGACAGTTTCAGCGAGTATCATCATCTTTGAACTTTCAATGCTACTGTCAAACTGGATTGTATATTACTTAAGAACCTTGAGCAATTCATCTGTTTCACAATTAACAATAATCAAACTAAATCATCATTTAAACTCATCAATCATCATTTCAGTCAAAAGACGTCCACTCACACACGCTGGACATAAGACTCCCTCAGGTGTCACCACATTGACCGAGGACCGACTGGATACGACACGCCCTGTGCGTGTCGCATCCAGTCGGTCCCCGCAACCTTCACCAGGTGATCGGTCCACCTAGTGGGAGGCCTTCCAACGCAACGTCTTTCGGTTCGCTGTCGCCTCTCCAAAACTTCTCGGCCCCATCGGCCGTTCTGCGAGCAATTTACCCCGCTCACTGCCATTTAAGTTTGGCAATTCTTCGGGCTATGTCAGTAACCTTGGTTCTCTTGCGGATGTCTTCATTTCTGATACGATCCCGCAAGGAGACACCGACCCTCTTAATTGCCCTCAACTCAGCTATATGACCATAAAACAATTATTATTGGGCTATAAATTATAAACAAAATATAAAAAATAAACATCATAATAATAATTACTGGTACAGTAAAATACCTCACATTAAAAAAGTTCAAGGACATTTCACGCATACCTAAACACCAGTACCCTTGAGATGCCTTAGTAAAAAGTTCCGTATGAACCAGTTCAAACTATAAGAAAGCTATTTTAATATACTTTATGTTTCTGTCAGTGTTGTTAAACTTCTCGCCTCACTGTGACAGTTTTAAATTGCATTTTTATGCGACACTTTAAATGGGGACACACTTCGCTGTAGGCTGTAGTGCTTGCTGTACAAATTGAAAGAACGATTAAATAGGACAGTTGTATCGTTGTAGTTTTTCAGAAGAAGAGTTTATTTTTTTTATTACAAAACAGGCCTGCTCTTGACCTCGATCAGACCTGGTGAAAAGTGATGGATAAGGTATATGGCGGAACGAGCGTGCCCAGAAATTGCATGTTCTTGCTTTAAGGGTAGACAGACGGGTTAAATGTGGGAGGGAATACAGATTCACTTTCGTCTCTCTTAGAACTGTTTATGAATATATCCAGCCATAGAAACAATATTTTCATCACTGCTTGATCTAGTTAATGTATGTAATTACATGTAGCATTAAGTACGAACCTCAGTGGTTTAATATTGCTATTCAGCTTAAAGAAATGTAATTATTTTTCTAATCGGTAAATAAATGAAAAAAAAAAGTTTTACATTATACTTAATTGCGAGCTCGCGGAATGAATTTTGACTATAATCAAAACGCTTTTGTAAATGAAATATTACTATCACGTTACGAGTATACGTTTTTCCACTAAACAATATTGCCCGTATTGTTGACGCACAGTTTTTAATTACTCACGCACTAGACACCATCAACCAAAGCACAATCACAAGCACTAATAAAATATGTACACCCGCACCAAAATTCAAAACACGAAATAACGGTTTCTACTTTAACATTAAGACCTATTTCGTAATAGCATAAGTTCGAAATGATATGAACGTAACGATATAAGATAACAATGAATACAGTAAGAGATAACCACTTTTAAAACTTGCTGCATATAAACATATTTAGTGCTCATGACTGTACTTATTGTTAAAACCAATCACTCTTCCAGTATCAATAGCCAGTCGAGCGTAGGTACAGAGCAGACGTGTCGCAAATTATTTTAAAAACTTATTTAAATCTCACGAAGTGATTACAACTTAAACCGATTGAGTTAAAACATACTTTGCCTAATCAAGTGTCGGGCCCGGTGCGGGCAACGGAGGTGGGACTATCATTCTTTGTATACTTCACACTCAGAAGTCGTGGTACCAATCACGTAAGTACCCACCGAGCGCAAATAATTATACAATGAATGTAACACGCTCACTTTCTGGAAGTGGCGACGGCGAAAAACTTGGAGGCTCTCAACCTAATTTGTCCGAATCGCATAGTAACAGTACACCGCAGATTACTTTTCGTAATTTTAAAAGGAAGGAAACTGACGATGAACACCTATTAAGAACTGAGCTGTCAGAGATGAGAAAACAAATGTCCGAAATGATGTTGCTTTTAAAGTCCTCTAAAACTGACCAAGCAGAAAATTACAATAAATTGTGTCAAGATGTAACTGCAATAAAGAATGAAGTGGGCAATATCAGTAAGACCATTGAGAACCTTACCGTGGAAAATTCAAATATTAAAAACAAACTTAATGATATAACAACTGTTCATGCTAACACAGAAAAAAAAGTCACGATGTTAGAAGCAGAAATCAATAACTTAAAATGTATGCCGCCATCGAATTCAGACCAAACCCACCCGACTTATGAAGAATTTATTACCGAAATCCAAGAACGAAACGTACGGGCCAAAAATGTAGTTGTTTCTGGTATTGCTGAACCTAAATCCAAATCAATAACTGAACGTCAAGAATACGACAAGGCAGAAATTACAAAAATAATGAAACTTGCATTCAATGACTGTCCCCAGCCTGAGAAAATTCTACGTCTCGGAAAGTATAAGCCTGAACACTCCCGGTCAATTAAGGTATGTTTTTCATCTGAGGATACAGCTAAAACAATACTACGCAACAGAAATAAACTGGACATCGAAAACATAAAAATTTACAGTGACCAAACCCCATATCAGCAAAAATATATACAAAACTTGAAAGAGGACCTGCAAAAACGTACTGCTTCGGGTGAAAATAACCTCATCATTAAGTATGTGAAAGGAGTACCAAAAATTATTTCGACAGTCGGACTCCCGCCCACACCTGTGTCAACAATTTCAAAAAACTAACTTCGTGCTCAGATAGAATAACGTATCAAATCACAAATAATTACACTGATATAGTCCCAACAAAAAAATCCCTGAAATGTTTTTATGCCAATGTTCGAAGCATAGTTAAACCAGGAAAATTTGATGAGCTAAAATGTATTATCGCATCTTTAAAGGCTACAACGCACATTATTATTCTTACGGAGACATGGATCAAAAGTGAAGACGAGGCAAAGAGACTGCAAATTCCATGCTACTCCCACCACTATAACTATAGACAGAATAAAAGAGGAGGCGGAGTCTCAATATTCGTCCACAACAATCTAAAACACCATCTAATAGAAGAAAGCTGTGTAGAAGATACTCATTACCTCTGGGTTTACTTGAAAAAGTTTTCCTTGAGCGTTGGTGCCATATACAAACCAGACAAAACAAATATGAACAATTTCCTTGAAATATATTCCCAACAATTGCAGAAAAAGAAGAGGGCAATAGTATTCGGTGATTTTAACCAAGACTTACTGAATCCAGACCGAGCCGTTCGTAACTACAAGAACACATTGAAAGAAAGTAACTTCAAAATATTAAACAAAATCGATCTTCAACATTGTACTCGAGAAACAAATTCAACCAAAACCATACTAGATCATGTCTCCTCAAACCTACAGGAAAATTACTTTCACTTTGTCGTGATTGAATCTGCGATGTCAGATCATAAGCAAATACTTTTAGAAATAAAACGGTATGATCCTCCTCCTCTTGTGAAAGCTGAATACACGGCATTGGATTATTCAACTCTCTTTAAATGTTTTGAAAATATTATGAAAACTACAAGTGATGAAGAACCCCTTTATGAGAGGTTGGCTGACAAACTGCAGTCTTGTTTATTGGAGTGCAAAGTAACGAAAACGAAAGTGTTGAACCCTCCAAGACAAGATTGGATAAAGAAAGAATTAATAAATGAAATAAATAATCGGAATATCCTATGGCAAAAACTAAAATCAAACATATCGGACACGAAGTTAAAAACAGAATTTAAGAAAACAAAAGCTAGAGTGGCCTACAACATACAACATACCAAAAATACATATTACTACAAATGTTTCAAGGACAATATGAAAAAACCGCGAAAAATGTGGAAACTAATAAACGACATATCCAAAAATAAAATTAGAGAAAAAAATGGGCCAGAAAAACTAGAAACTGAAACTGGTCCCATCATGGACCAAAAGGAGATATGTGAAAGGTTCAATTCTTACTTTTCCACCATTGGGTCATCACTTGCAAGCCAAATCACAGAAAAAAGAAACGAAAACCTTGACCAAGAACCTGGCGCAAATGACTCAACGGAACTAAATTGTCTAATACCAGCAACCACGGATGAAGTTATTAAAATTATTGACAGTTTGGATCCTAACACTAGTTCTGGCATTGATGGCGTAAGTACAAAGTCATTAATATGTGTCAAAAAATTAATAGCTCATGAACTTACAGCGTGTATAAATCACTGTTTAGATAGAGGTGTTTTCCCCGATGGCTTAAATATTGCTAAAGTTATCCCAATACACAAATCTGGGAGTAAATCTGATCCTTGTAACTACCGCCCAATATCTGTGCTTCCTGTAATCTCAAAAATTTTTGAAAGAATTTTATATAAACGTCTAGAAACATTCCTTAATACAAAAAACTTTTTATTTAAGAAACAATACGGATTTAGACCTCATTCGAATACTCTCTCGGCTACCATTGATCTTATAACAAAAATTAAAAACAAAATCGATCAGAAACAATATGCTTTGGGTATTTTTATCGACCTTAAAAAGGCGTTTGATACGATTAGTCCAAATTTATTGCTACAAAAACTGTCTCGCATAGGTATCACAGGTAAAGCACTGCAAATGTTTGAGTCGTATCTTCAAAATCGCCAGCAAGTAGTTAAAATAGGACAATATCAAAGTAGTGCACATACTGTCACCTTCGGCGTACCCCAGGGATCAATTTTGGGACCACTATTGTTTCTAATTTATATTAATAGTATATCCCAGATTGGTCTTAAAGGAGACATCTCGCTTTACGCAGATGACACAAGCCTTTTTTATTTTGGGCATTCAATCGACGCTATGATACCTCATATACAAGACGATTTGAACATACTTAATGAATGGTTCCAATCAAATTTACTCACCATTAATGTTACAAAAACCAACTATGTTGTGATAGCACCCAAAAATAAAAAAATATGCGATAATATTGAACTTAAAATAAATAACCAACTAATTCAAAGGAAAACGAAAGAGAAATATTTAGGTTTAATTTTAGATAACTACCTGAGTTGGAAACCTCACATAGAGAAAATCCGATCAAAACTGCTATCACTCTCAGGAGCCCTTTACAGCATAAACAAATGTCTTCCACAGAAAGTTCGATACATAATTTATAATTCTTTAGTTAAACCACATATGGGTGAATTGCCCAAGCAAAAAAATACACGGCAAACCTGAGAACGGTAGTGCAATGTGCTGATTATTAATTTTATATATTTTTTCTCAACAACGTAAGTATTTCTCTACCTTGGCAAAAAAAATCATTGGTATCTACCCTCTAATATACCCAAAAAAAAAATTACAAAGTGTTATTTTATCATCACGGTGACCTGTCCTGAACCCAATTCCGCTCATAACATACCTTCTCCTGCAAATACATTCGTAATATGGATTTAAATTGATTTTGTTATCATTAAATTATAATATATTCGATCAAATAAAACAATTTTTGTTTGTTTATCTTCTTTCTCATGGATTTGACAGGCAGTCAACTTTTGTCTGGAAAAAAGTTATCATTTCAGAGGACAGTAAGTTTTAGTAGAATAGCCACATCAACATTGCGTTGTTACGCCCCTTGCACCTTTTGTCACTCCGGATCAGTCCGGCTTAAGCTCTCGGCGCGAACGCACCGGTCCCAACGTCTTGCGGTTTCCCGCCAAAAAAGTAAGTTTATCATTTCAGTAATATGGGGACAAAAATAGTTTCATTTCGGTGGCTGTTATAACTCGTGCTAGATTTGTTTAATTTGTTTCAAAATTGTGTATTAAATTCGCAGTAAGTACTGTTTTGTTTGAGTAGTGTTCATATTTTTTAAATAATTTTTTTTCGGAGTTAAATGTAGAACTAACCTCTATTTTATCATCTCAGTGTTATCATTTCAGTGGATTCGGTGGACTGTTATACCAATTACAGTCCACCGGAATTAAAAGTATCTCCGAAATGATAAAAACATAAAGTTTTAGAGATCCTGGTGTCAAATACAAAGTCATAGTTTTGTAATGTACCTACTTTTACCTAGAGTGTCGATTAGATTATTTAGGTGTATTTGTTGTGTAATATTTGTGCTTAAGATATATAATATATACATATATCTATGTAGTTAGTACATGTTTACTATACTTTAGATACACATTTGTTCGGCTCAACGAAAATGTGATGAGTGTGTGGGTCACCACAGTGTAGATTATTATACCTACTAATTGTCAACAAAATAATTATTTCGAGGGTTTACCTTCAATATAAGTCACTTACCTTTATTTTTATATCATTTATTACGAGTAAATAACAATAATAAATAATATTTGATATAATTACAAAATTTCTTAATTTTACAAGATATAACAAATAAGTTAAAGAGCATTTAAACGTTATATGAAAAAAAAAGAGATATACCTATGTGATGAGAAATTGCCTGTGAGAGTGTTTGTCTGAGTCAATGCAAGAGAGCTAGTGTGTGAGCGCGTGGTGTATCTGAAGGTATAGTATTTTATAGGATCATAGTATAGTGTGTATGAATGTATGTCTGTGGATATGAGAAAGAAGAAAATTGAAAAGCGTGTATTTTGATTTTAGGATGCCGCGGCCTAAGCAACAGACTAGAGAAGAAAGGTTGGAAAAAAGGAGGTTGTATGAAAGAAGAAGAAAAGAGAGAATTAAGAGCAATGAAGTCTCACGCGAAGAGTTTTTGAGAAAAGACAGAGAAAGGTATGCCAGAAAAAAAGCAGCGGGATTAATTGTTTCAAGGCATCTAATGACCCCTAAAAAATTAAGAATCCTAAGAAGAAAAAACAAAATAAGTGCTGCTGCTTATTACCAAAGAAAAAAAAATAGAGCAGCTCCAGCTCCTATAGCGGCTCGTGCTAACCCTCTGGATGAGACAATTGGGGATCAAAGTGATGGTCCTGAACTAAGCACTTCCTGTCACAGTTCCTTCTTGCCTACTTTACGGCGCAGCTTACGATTGAACAGCAATAGTATTAGTACGAATATCCAAATCCAACGTTCTAATACTACAGAAGCTAGAAGCTTTCATCGGGTATACACAAGCAGTCCACGACAAACCCTGCTATCAACGCATCAAAATTTTGTAAATTTTGACTATAGCAATCCTGGTCCAAGCACTTCTCGTCAAGGGAATCCATCTTCGGCTCGGCGCTGCTTGCCGATGAATAGCGATAGTACAATTGGTTCCAATATTCAACATCATATTGATGACAATGTAGTAACTGGCACTCATTGTGTACAACCAAGTGGCGTACAACGAATAACATGTCCATCAAATCTAAGTAGTATCGAGTCAACATTATGCCCCAACAGCCCTGTTTCAGACTCGTCAATTACATCTGTAGAATTCAAGCGAGGACTTAAAGACAAATTTCGAAAATATCAAAAAACTAAAACTAAGCTAATAACAGAATTACAAAACAAATTATTACAGGTCACTAAGGAAAAAGAAATGTTCAAAAAAAGGTGTAACAGACTACAAAGCAATTATATGATTTTGAAGAAAAGTACCCAAAAAGGAGAAAAACCAGCAGTAGAAGTCATAAAACCTGATGAAAAAAAAAATCGAATTCTCAGGAGGGTGGTGAAATTTTTAGAAGATGATGAAAATTCAACACTGTGTCCTGGAAAAAATGACACCATATCTAGACATGGATTAAAAAAACAAAAAAGACTATTGACAGACACACTTAAAAATTTACACTTGAAATATTTGGGATCAGGAGAACCACCGATAAGCTATTCAACATTTTCAAGAATGAAGCCTTTCTGGGTCACTCAACCAAATGTGAATGCACGAAATACATGCCTATGTGAAAAGCACGAAAATATGAAACTTTTGATTGAATCTATGAAAAGAAACCGCCTTATCAAAGAAAATACAATATCCGACGTTTTAAGTAGCCTATGTTGTAGTAAAGATAACATCGATTGTCTGCAAAGAATATGCTCAAGTTGTAAAAATAGACACATTGATTATCAAGAGTTTAATAATGAAGTGAACATAGCGTATTGGGGTTGGGAGAAGAATAAAAGCATATATGTCAAAAATAATGTAGAAAAATCTGCTATTAAAGTTGAAAAAGTAAGGCGTTGGGTGAAACCACTAGATTTAATAAAAAAATTCGAAGATAGCCTGAAACCATTCCTTAAACATTGCGTCAATAATAAAAATCAAAATCAAGCTTTCAAAACGTTAAAAGAAAATATGACTACGGAAGACTGTATTATACAAATTGATTTCAGTGAAAATTATAATGCCAAATATGGATCCGAAATTCAATCCCTTCATTTTGGTGGTAGCAGACAACAGTTCACTTTGCATACTGTCGTAATATATTTCAAACTCGACAACGAAACTTGCAAAACTCAGTCATTTTGTACTGTAAGTACCTCTTTAAGGCATGATGCTGCTGCAGTATGGGCACACCTCATTCCTGTTTTGCAAGAAATTGAGATAACTGCTCCTCTGGTTCGTAAACTTTACGTTATTTCTGACTCACCATCTGCGCAATACAGGAATAAAAATATATTATATATAATAACTCAGTTATCCTCCTATTGTCCGATGCTGACCCACATAATTTGGAACTATTGTGAGTGTGGTCATGGAAAAAGCGCAGCAGATGGAGTGGGTGGAGTATTAAAGAGAACGCTAGATAAACAAGTCTCATATCAACATGATATTACCAATATTGAATCGCTGGTACAAAACCTACAGTGTTATGTTAAAGGTGTGAAAATTGAAACAGTTGAAGATTATCAGGTGACAGAAAAAGATTGGCTCTTGCCCAAAGACTTAAAGACTTTTCCGGGAACTATGAAAGTTCACCAAGTTGTTTGGTCTAAAGAGTCAGGAAACCGTTTGGCACTTCGACATCTGTCCTGTATTGAAAGAGAATGCCTAAATAAAACTATTAGGTGCCCTCACGGCAAGCATTTAGGTTTTCATGACTTCACTGGGATTCAATCAACGAATTTTGCAAATAATACAAATATAGCACATCTGCGTCCAATTCAACTGTCAGAAAAATTAGTACTACGTCCCAAGCCATTCAATGAAAAGAATCTTTCCAAAAAAATACAAAGGAATAGTTTCATACATGAACCACACACACACTCAATCACAAACATTGAAATATCAATTATTAAGCCCTCAACATCCCATTCCTTTGATGGAATGAATAATCAAAAAGGAGAGAATGAGCAGGAATCATCGATAATACCCAAATCATTGCTCGAAAAATATGAAAACTTCAATGAATTTAGCACTCCATCGTGTTCATTTTTTGAAAACAATGATACTGAAATTATTGAAAAGTATGAACGGACAAGAAATATTGACAGCGAAGAAGAAATCATGATTACAGCCAAGAAGACAAAAGTAAGAAGATTATCTTCGTCTTCGTCCAGTTCTGATTTGAATATTTTTTGATTTTTGTTATTGTATATTTAGTTTTTTAAATATTTGCTGTCATTTAATGGCATGACTTGTTTTAGGTAGGAAGTTAAACTTATTAAAGAAGACTGATGACTATAATAATTATAGTAAAGACGTGCTGTGGTGTGATAATTAAAGAAGATTTGTTTATTAGGTACATATCTAAATTAAAAACCTATATTTATAGTCATGAAAAGAGGCTGATTAGTGAATTTGAGAAATAATTGTGTGATTTAAAGTGACATGATGAAAAATTAATCTTTAAGCTACATACTTGAACCTACTCGTAAATACGTACCCAGAAAGACTGTTTTATTGGAATAACTATAATTCGCATTAGGTATAAGAATTACTTATACATAATTGCGAATTATAGTTATAGGTAGAACAAAACTTTGTTGTTTTTTGTTCTATTTAGATATGTACGTTTCTCTATTGTTGTAGTAATTTAAGAATAAAGTGATCTCAATCTCAGGTTTCTGTTATGTTTCATACGTTTATGTAAAAGGATTAAAAGTACTAAGCTATTACTACTAAGATATTTTTATAATGTTTCTTATTCATTTATTGTATTTTAAAAATATAAGAGTTGATTTAATTTCAGAAGTTTTACTGATATACCTGTAGAAACACTATTCTCCTCTCGTTACCAATTTAACTAAATTATACCTAGCATTTTTCTCTTAGTGCAATAGGTAGACATTAGGTATTACTATTAATGGCATAACTTACAAATGCAACCATCATATTAATCAGAAACTTTAAGCTTTCTAATCGCGATACGTTGATTCTTTTGAAAATATATCAAGTAAATTAGTATTAGAACATAAACAAGCAAAAATATTTATTTAAGGTTACCAGCATTTACGATAAAGTTTTCCAACATTTTCACACAACAACAACCACAAAAATTACCAAAGGTTATAAAAGTAAAGAAACTATTCATTCATATCATAATAAACATTACATTACATTAATATCATTCTTTGAGGTTATTGTAACCTCAAAGAATGATATATGTAATAATACTAACTGTAATATCTGTATATTAATGATGATATTAAAAAAACTGTGTACTGTCCTGTCTCAGTGTTTATCTAAAATTTGTGGAAATCAAACCTAACAAAGTACGGAACCCTGGCTGGGGGCACGGTTGTTCTTAGCTGTATCATTTCGGTGGATTTATCATTTCGGTGGTAATTTTTATCATTTCGGTGGACACTTTTAATTTCAGTGGACTCTTAAAACTTTATCCTTAAATATTTATGTAAGTTTTGATAATATTTGATGTCCACTTACGCACAATGTTATAAAATAGACTAAAGTATTATTTGTCACTAAAAATATATAGATTGCATTGAAATAAAAAAATCCCACCGAAATGATACATAAAAATCTCTTGTTGAAATTCACCCATATAGACTACCTAATAGAAATCTGGGGGACCGCAGCTAAATCTAATCTAGAAACATTACAAATATCACAAAACAGATTAATCAAAATATTATTTAATTACAATTTTAGGACATCAACTCAGAAAATATATAAAGATACAAAAATAATGAATATTTCACAAACATATATGTACTATACGTGCATACTTATACGAAAAATACTTCATAAAGAGATTCATACAACACTAAATTTCACAAAAAAACATCAGGTACATAAAATTAAACTCCGAAACCACAATCACCTAGTGACGCGTCCTCCCAGAACAGTAAATTACGGCAAGAAAAATATTGAATTTGAAGGTGTTAACATGTACAATAAAATACCAATGGATATAAAAGAATCAAAAAGTATGTCTTGTTTTAAAAAAATGCTGAAATCATACATAATGAGCAAATAATAATAAAAAAGACACATTATTAATTACTTCGATTCTACGAAGCCATGTATTGCCAGTTGCCACATCTAGCACTTTTAGTTTGTTTCCGTGTTTGCTTGGTTGGTGCGGCTTGCTTGTTTTGTTATTGTGATCGCTTACCCTCAAATTTGTTTATTATTAATGTGAACGTAGATCTCTGTACGCTCAAACATATTATTTAAATTTAGTTTCTCAGTAAGTGAATTATTGTTAATTCTTGATGAGGAATAATAAAGTTCTTAAACCATATCAATCGACAAATATTTGTAATAACACACACAGTAACTGCCGAAGCTAGTGGCTAAATAATAACAACCTCTCCAGCCGACCTTCAGGATAAACCGCACTAGCCTATGATCGTCCGTGGATGGGCTGCAGACACCCCATTACATACCGAGTCTCCTCCTAGCCTCGAAGAGTACGTTAAGCTGTTGTTCCCGGCTGTCATTTATAAATCTGTGACAGTTTTACCAGGTACTTACTTATACACGAACAGTGCAAATTAAAGAGAGTGTAAATAATCCTCCTTTTGGGCTTCGCCGCAGTCGGGTAAAAAGGAGTTTCTAGCAAGTCTCAACACTTACTCCGCAGTGTGTCTTTACGCAAATTCGTGTGAAGGATAACTTTCTTTGTGGTGTCAGTTAATTAAACCGTTCCACTTATTATTTCTTAGCATTCAACGTTTCAATTGTTTATTATTGCGCAAAACTTCAGAAATTAGTAGTTCCAGAAACTGTGTTTGAAATAACTTAGTCTAAACTTTTGTTTGAAGTGGAAGTTGTTTTGAATTAGATTGGGCAAAAATAAAAGCAGTAAATTAAAGGGGTTATGGGTTCAATCATAATTATTAAACTAAGGGAATAAGCTTAAATATATTTTGAACATTTCGTAAAGATTTAATGACATTTATGTAGCGCCCCGCCAGTACCCATTTTTATGGCTTGACAAAACATTATTTTATGTAAATTTCTTAGTTTATTCCTTGACTTTACAACAGTTATGTAAGATTTTTATTCAATGGAATACTTCAGGGCGAATGGGCTATAGTCGTCACGCAGTGGGTGCCAGAAAACGGGCGTCGTTGCTGGGAGAAGCTGCAGGGAGCGAAGAGTAGAAAGCAATGAGCCAAACCCAGCAGTGGACAAAAAGGCTAATAAAAAAATGCTTTTAATTTATTATGAAAACCGCAATAAATCCGTTCAAAGCTGTTTTAAAACAACACATTCGTACAGAAAAACATAAAATGCTACAGTATACTTTACAGAGCTCCAATAGCCTGGAAGATTTTCATGAAAATTACCACGCGATTATAGTTTTTGTGAATTTTGTTTATGTACACTCTCAACATTTGTATGAATTCGGTTTCCCAGAATTCCTATAGACGCCCGCCCATACAAAGTGTAACACAACACCGCATGGTAAAGCTATCTAGACTCACAGCTGCCTAGAGTTTCCTGTCAGAGGCTTCACACAAGTTTACAGTAAACCTTAGATATACCGAACAACAACAGAGTTTCGAGAGTATATCGCTATCCATTGGATTAATGTTCGTATGTGTACCTACTACAGCGTCTCTTTTTAATTGTTTTGCCTTCTAGCGATTGAAGGCGGCATTCTTGTGAATTGTGTGGATGTTGTTTTACGATTGTTTAGCAGAATTTTTTTATCCGAATATGGCGGAACTGAAATAGGAGGGTCATATTTTTTTCATGTGAAACTCAGCTTCGATGTTAGATTAAGTTTTGCAGTAGAAATATTATTACCCAACTGTGGCGAAGTCAAATAGGAGAGGTTAAATAATACAACGTCTGTAATTCCTGAAGGGTTAGGCAGTGGTTTATCCCGCATACCGTGTACAAGGGTGTACTAAGATACACCTACATTTCGCCAGTTATGTTTCAGTCCCATATAACTAATAAGGAGCGATCTTTTTGGCATCAAATGGCCACAAATTTAGGCTGCTACTGAGATATTCCTGATGAAAAATCACAAATAATGAAATGTAATGTGCGTGAAAGTTTGTATTGTAAGTTCTACGTTTTCAACATCAAACATTATCATCACACTTCTTTTGTCCTCGAAGGGTAACGCGAAGGTGTACCTTAGTACACCCACATGTCATGTTTTAGTTGTGATGATGGAAATCTCGACCAGCCTCACGGTTTGTTACGCTATAATTTCCTGAAAATTAATAAACTATTATAATTCATAAGGCTCAAAATGCCATGAACATGAATCAAAGGGTAAAGCACTTGTAAACTTTAAGAGCGCACTAAAACAACCAGCTAATAAACAAGGTCTTAAAGTTATAAAAAATCTTTATTTACATTTGATATATTTATTACGAGTGGTTATTTCCCCCTAACTCTTTATTTTTATTTAACAAACTACCCTGCGGAGTACGTTTCGTTTTATGTTAGGTGTCACGCGATACTACATAGCTTTTTTTGTATAAGAACTTTTATATGAGCGTTTTATGAGACTTTTGACTTCGGAGAGGTTTTTCTACTCTGTTTATATATTGTGATGATTATTTTACAGTACAATTAAATCATCACAAGATAGTAACAATCTTCTTTAGATGTTGTGACTATACAAATACAGTTTTGAGTATGAATCGCTATTAGAATACGGAAAACAACGCGATGGAAGAACTATAATTATGAAGGATGACATAGCTAGAAACGAAGTCACTTTTGCAATGTAAAAAATATGAATAATAGACAAGTCTGAAAAATCATAACCCTCCTTTGGCTTTGCCGTAGTTGGGTAAAAAGGACTAAAATCGATGATGATAATTTACATATTCCACAATAAAATCTTAGCAAATTAGTAATATTGTTATACTCATTGAACACCTTATTCTGTCACACTCATTTTTAGAAAATCAATCACGTTTTATCAAAATGAGAATGCAATTATTTGAAAGTTTTTATAGAATTTTCTGAAAAAGGAATCATAATTAAAAACAATTCGCAATTTGGAACTCTGCCCGGCGAATGTTAATATTCTTTGTCACAAACTACATTATGAAGTGCGAAAGCAACATTACGTACATCCGTATTCGAGGAGCCTTCAAACTACATGGAAATTTGGCAGGCCAGTTGCATGCGCTCAAAGCAAGGGGCCGGCGTTATCTAAACTGTATTAGGTTTTCGAAGTTTTGTTAAAGGAGACTTTTTGATGCCAAATGGAAGTGGGTTGTATTGTAGGTGTTAAATTATTTTATTTAATAACATACCATGAGAGTAAGCCTGTAAAATCCGATGCATTAAACAGAGTGTGTTATTTTATGTGTCATATCATGTAATAGGGGGCGAGCTTATTTCCATCAATAATTGCTCGCCCCAGGCGAACCCTAGACTCCAAGATCAGCAGACATGCTTGCACCACTAGACCAACGTGGCAATCGAGGTTAAGCTATGTTACTACAATTTTAATAACATCTAAAGAAATATATTTAAGACCTTATTGTCTGTTTGTCAGGCTCCTAGCCCTGGAGGTAATCTCTGGGAGAAATTGAAACACTTACAAAAATATTGCGCATAGTGTCACAGGATATTATACTTTATGTTTAAAAATGAAACTTGTCGTCCGACAAGGATGCATGTTTAATGTTGGTGAGTTTAAAAAACTTTTTAAATTTTTCACTTGTTAGTGGTTCACATGTAAGTTCACATGTTCATGGGTCATAATGTGGACAATGTAGCTTTTTTTGAGTTTTGTTTATTATTAAAAAACCGCTTGTCCTATTTCGATTATAAAAATATGAGGGACCATTTGGGAAGTATAATACCCTTTCCAACAAAAAAAGAATTTTTCAAATCGATTAGCAAGCGACGGTGTTATGCCCGAACAAACATAAAAATAAACAATCATACATCATATTCAACCATAAACATAACTATAGGTCATTTTGAAAAAAAAAGCTAAATGTGGCACTCGGAGACTGCCGCGGCTATTGCCTAGCATTTTTTATCAACAGCAAATAATTAATAATTTAATTTGACAACCTCAGTTGACAACCTTGTTATTTTCCGTAACCATAGCAACCTGGTTGAATACTGAATTTTGAATATTTTCGTTAGGGAAATCCTGGATTCGCTCTCCACGCTCAAGGCCCGCGATAGAAGCTATGCAATAGCTTAAAAAAAGGTGTTCCATATATTTCAATGGTGTAGGTATTGCAGTTAAATGGGAAACAACTGTTTTGATTTTAAATAACCTACGATAAACTTGTCTGTGCTCACTACCTTTCAAAATACCGATCATAGATTACCTTGATTATCAGAAACCTATAATTCGAGAGAATCCTTCATAGCTTTTCAGCGTAAACTAATCTGCAAATGCTTATCTAGATATTCTACCTGCCAACTAAATTAGATTCAAATCCATTCAGGCGTTACCAACCGATTGATTGCCTTACATTTGGCTTACGTAGGTACCTACGTAATTATCGGTATATAATCCAAACCAAGCGAGTGTATTATTAATATCAGTAAGACAATTAAGCAAACTGATTACTTATTAATAATATGAATTAAGCTTACTTGAGTGCACCAACCCGCACTGGGCGCGCAGGGTGGATTATAGCCAACCCCTCTCCTAGAGAGGAGGCCTGAGACCCTGCAGTGGGAACATTATAGGCTGATGATGATGATGAGTGCACATTTATTTTGCAAATAGTACTTAGTTTATTTTGACAAGATGACTGACAGCTGTTCTGGTGATTAAATTGATGGTTATTAATTAGATTACTTACGTAGCACAAAAAATTGAACAACCAATGAAATTGGTTGTTTTTGAGCACACCAAGACAAATCTAACGACTATAGTAGTCTGATTACGGTCATCCATTTATGTGTTACGAAGAAAGATACAAAATACAAAATGGTTTATTGCTTCAACAAGTTTAAATTTACAATATTTGTGTTTGAAGCTCCCCTGTAAGCAAGTAATGCCTGTGTTGGGGAGCCCCATACAGATACAGGTCAATAACATAATCCTCTTTTTTTAGTTTCGCTGTAGTCGAGTATAAAACCAAACAAAAGTCTGAAAAAAATAATGTCTACAAACCAATTTATAATAAAATGTAAACAAGCAAGCAACAAAATAACTTTATGAGCTTCCACCAATAATAATTCAGGCACTTAAAATTGAACACATACGAAACTCTAATAAAATGGTTACATGCAACATTATATGACTCACTACAATGTAACTTGTGTAATTGCCTGCCTATTGGATATAGAGCACGGAATCAACGAGTTGGTTAAAACTTCTTCTTCTAGTGTCTCTTTAATTTCTGAAAGTCATCACCTCCGAATATTTTTCTTTGTCCTTTGCGGGTTGGAACAGCTCACTCAGCCTTTTACCTTCGGCCAAGCAGCAAAGCTCAAATAGACTATTACAATAACTACCCACACATCATCATCAGTCATCGTCATCATCAGCCTATAATGTTCCCACTACAGGGACTCAGGCCGTCTCTCTCCATACACTATTATTATCGTATTGGATGTAATCTTTAATGTTGCTATAATGAGTGGTAAATAAATAAATTTCAAAATCTCCAATTATGACACACTTCTTATTATCTATCTATATCTATAAAAGCGAAAGGTCACTCACTCACTCACTCACTGATTCATCACGAAATCTCGAAAACCGCTGGACGTACAAAGATGATTTTTGGCAGGGAGGTAGTTTATGGTTAGTAGACGTCCGCTAAGAACGGATTTTGCGACAGGGCCGGATTAGGGTGGTCTAAGGGCCCTCGCAAGTTTGTATGAAACTCCTTCATTTTTTGTGCTACAATCTAGATTTTTGGCAGATACGTAGTTTATAGTCAGTGGGCGTCTGCTATGAATTAATTTTGCGACAGGGCCGGATTACGGTGGTCTAAGGGCCCTCGCAAGTTTGTATGAAACTCCTTCATTTTTTGTGCTACAATCTTGATTTTTGGCAGAGACGTAGTTTATAGTCAGTAGGCATCCGCTATAAATTAATTTTGTGACAGGGCCGGATTAGGGAGGTCTAAGGGTTCTCGCCAGTTTGTATGAAAGTCTTTCATTTTTTGTGCCACAATCTTCATTTATGGCAGGGACGTTGTTTAAAGTTAGTAGACGTCTGCTTAGAACAGATTTTGAGACAGGGCCGGATTAGGGAGGTCTAAGGGCTCTCGCCAGTTTGTATGAAAGTCTTTCATTTTTTGTGCCACAATCTTCATTTATGGCAGGGACGTTGTTTAAAGTTAGTAGACGTCTGCTTAGAACAGATTTTGAGACAGGGCCGGATTAGGGAGGTCTAAGGGCTCTCGCCAGTTTGTATGAAAGTCCTTCATTTTTTGAGCTACAAAGTTGATTTTTGAGACGGACGTAGTTTATAGTTAGTAGACATCTGGTAAGAACAGATTTTGTGACAGGGCCGGATTAGGGAGGCCTAAGGGTTCTTGCAAGTTCGTAAGAAAATCCTTAATTTTTTGTGCTACAAACTTGATTTTTGGCAGTCACGTAGTTTATAGTTAGAAGAACTCTGCTAAGTACAGGTTTTGTGGCAGGGCCGGATTAGAGAGGTTTAAGGGCGCTCGCAAGTTTGTTTAAAAGTCCATCATTTTGTGTGCTACTAACTTGAATTTTGGCAGGGACGTAGTAGGTGAGTAGAAGTTTGCTAAGAACCGATTTTGCGACAGGGCCGGACTAGGGAGGTTTAAGGGCTCAAGCGAGTTTGTATGACAGTCCTTCCTTTTTTGTGCTACAATTTTGGCAGGAAGGTACTTTATAGTTAGTAGACGTTGACTAA
Source organism: Diarsia dahlii (assembly GCA_949775195.1). Taxonomy (NCBI): domain Eukaryota; kingdom Metazoa; phylum Arthropoda; class Insecta; order Lepidoptera; family Noctuidae; genus Diarsia; species Diarsia dahlii. The sequence goes on from OX459205.1 coordinate 17,134,914, forward strand.
GAACGGATTTAGCGAGTTTAGCAACTTGGCCAGAATAAGAAGGTCTGAGGGCTTTCACATGTTTGTAAAAATGTACTGTTTTTTTTTGTACTAACAACCTGAAATTTAACAAGTCTAGAGTTTAGGAGTAGGAGATCTAAGCTAAGTTTGTAAGAAAGACCTGGACTAAGGGCTCCCGTAAGTCCATATGAAATCCTTGGCTTTTTGTACCTGAAAATTGGCAGAGAGATAGAATATAGTTAAGACATTTCAGGTAGGAATAGATTTTACGACAGGGCTGGTTTAAGGGAATATAATCGCTTCGATTGGCATTTGGCATTCGATTTGACATAGTACCATCCACAGGCAGTCCAGACAAGAGAGTCAAAATTTCTACGCGAACGAAGTCGCGGGCAACTGCTAGTTATTTTATATTTGGACTTGTGCAATTAGCGCTGATCTCAAGTATTAACAATGGTGGCTGATTAGTAACTTACCTATATGTCGAAGGTAAAAGATTTCAATCTAGGCAGATAGTCAGATTGCATTGCATCATCAGATGGTCAAAGGTCTTCAGTTCCTATGAGTAAATAGTTAAGCTCATCGACATTTTGGTTTGTATAGAAACTGTTGTCAAAACCGTCATGGTGGACGCAGCTACAGTCTCTAATATAACATCAACCTTTTAATTCCCAAAGGGTTAGACTAAAGTGTACCTAATTCTTCACACACATTTCGCCACTCATGTTAAAGTCCTAGCTAATAGAGGGCGAGCCTGTTCCCATCAACCAGTCATAGATTCAGACTTTGCGGACGGCGAGTTAGCCCATTACTCACCGTCCACAGGCCCGCGTCTACGGTGGCCGGTTGCCATCACGTGGCCCCCGACGACGCCCGGAGCGCCTTCCGCGGCGGCTGGGACGAGAGGTTCTCTCCCTCTCACGTTCCGCCACCTCCTTCGCTAGCATCACTGTATAACTCTTTGCCTGTCCTGGTAATCGAACCGAAGATTTCTTGCTCAGCAGTCTCGCTTGCTGTTGCTACATTCTCTACTCTGTAGAATACCACAGAGTAGAGAGAATATGCCCAACTGCAATAAAACTAGTCCGATTAATTCATTGTTCTGATGCTAAGTGTGTATAAACTCATCCAGTTTTATAGGACGCTCTCATAAAACCGATTGGATTGGAAGAGGTATTTCTTAGTTTGTATACATGTTTGTTATTTTCTAGAAAGTATTACCTTCAATAAAATTCTTACAGAGATTTTTAAGAAAGAATAATATTTTCCTCATTTACTTTTTTACATATAAAGAGGGTAAATAGACCTTTAAAAAATCCTAAAGACACTTGTGCTCTCCGTCATTGCGTTTTATTGTTTTGGAACACACGGGGAAACCTTCTACTTACAGAAATATTGAAGGTCAAAGTTTCTACATTTTCACAAGTGCTTTTAACCCTTTAATTCGCAGTGTTGAACCTGAACGACATAGTTAACAAAAAAATCTGGTTCATTTTCTGCTGATAAGTTTTTGTTTTTTTTTTTAATCAAAATGTAGCAAAAATGATTTGCAACCTAAAAATAATATAACTGTCAATTCGCGCAAATTTTTTCTCTCTTTTTTTACCAAGATGTCATGGAGGTGAACTGTCATGCGCGGATCTAAGGTTAATAATTTTCGATTTTGGACATTTGCATTTAGATAATGGGTATTAATCATGAAAAATTTCTGAAGAAATATCGCCTTTATTGATTAATGTAAAAATCATCTCATTTGAACCATGAATATTCATCCTATGAGGCTGTGAAATCTTATGTTGTTTGTGACCAACACTGCGGAGCTCTCAGAAAATTACCGAACTTTCTGTATGTCGTACAGAAACAACGCTGCTCTCTTGCTTGTCTGCATACTGCATATATTTTATGTCGGTTCTTACAATGAAAATCGACCGCAAGAGTAACTTCCTTTCATGCTAAATTTAGTATCATCAATCCTCTCCCTTTTGACTAATTCACCAGCAAGTACAACTCATTCAAAGAGAAAGGTAACCACAGTACATAAGCATCTGACAAAACGGGTGAAGAAGTTTGGTCGAAAACCCCTAAACTTCAAATTCAAAAAAGGCAAATTTCACTACACAGCAATAGTAGAATTATCACAATGTAATCTGCCTTTTGATGTAGGCCTGAAACACCCTCTTGAATACTTCCAGCGTTTTTTCTCCCACCGTAGAAACAGGTTTTGTTGGCGGAAAGATTCGACAAAATGACAGATTTTAGAAAGATTTCATGTCGATTTGAATTATTGAAAAGCTTTATTTATCCTTGGTAGAATAGAGATAGAATCGCCATGTTACGCGGGCAGTAGTAAGCGCCAGTATCTAACCAAGAAGCAAAAGAAATGGGGATTTAAGTTATTTATACGAGCAGGAGTCTCTGGATTAATAAATACTGCTTCCCATATGCTGGTGAAGATACATCCAGAAACCTCTGTTTTACGGACTACGTAAATAGCTTAGGTCTTGGAGCTGAAGTTGTCATAGCTCTATGCAAGACTTCACGGGATTAACCAGTATAATAATAGTCCTCCTGAAGTCCATTTTCGGTCATGGCGGCCAATCTTAGCGGAGATTGACAATCGGCGCGGGAGATATTATAGTTAGTTTAGTTAAGTGTGTGGTAGGTACAGGTGCACTCTTTGTTTCTTTTTCCTCTCATAGTCCGATGGGACGGCAATCCGACATGACAGGCGATAGATCAGGCGCGATCAGGCCAACCAAACCACCAACTTCCAAACTCCGGCCTACTACTTGGTTTCTAATGAAAACCCAATAGTTATTTTGGCCCGACCCAGGAATCGAACTAAAGACCCCACGCTCAGCAGTCGCGCTTTGCAACCGTGAGACCAACGGGGCAGTCTACCAAAAGGGGCAGAAAACCAGTATACCATGCAGTGTAAATTGCAATAAGTGTAACCTTAGATCGTGGTTGTTGGAAAATAAAAATTGATACTATCATTACGATGTCAACGTCTAAATGACGATAATTATATTTCAAAGAAAGATGATTTTGTGTGTTGTTTTGAACAGTAAACTTTGTTTCTTCACACATTATTTTTAATTTGATTGTAAATTTTACTGTCCACTCAAGCCGCAATGTTGGTAGTGTACAACATATATTCTGCCATTTACTCTTTAGAGTGTTTCGCAACGTTGTACCTCAACAACATATGTTTTCTCAAAAAGTATATAAGTTATATTTTTTTAAATATTTTTATAAAGCCATTTAGACTATAATTAAACCCCCCAAAAAGAAAAAAGAATGAAATTGCAACATTTTTCACCTGCGAACTAAAGGGTTAAATAATGGTTTAAATTATAGCTTACATTAAAGCTTTATTTTAAATATCTCCACGTTTACTATTCAATGCATCAATCAGCACAATTATAGGTATTTTGAATGTGTTACATTGACCGTAAATCCTGATTTATCATATCACCCAAAAATATGAAGCCGTTTCCCAGCTATAATTTTGGCGTTGGGTCATTTAGTTTGAGGAACAGAATGTCTAGTGAATGCTTGAATTCGTGAAGGATTCGAATACACCTTTTATTAAAAAATATTTTTTAAGCAAAAAAGAAGGCCTACATCCCTGTAGTGGAGGACATTATAGGCTTCTGATGTAATGCTAATGATCCTCTAAACATTCAACTGACCTCCTACAAAGTAAACCAAGATGAAAAAGCTAGTTAATGCAGAAAGTACTAAATAGAACCATAAAAAATCCATCAGATACCGCCCGGGGTCTCATTTACGACGTCGAGTTTTGACACTAAAATTTTTCATCCATTTTTATACCCGGATTTGCCATCACGAGCCTTTCATGGAAGATTTGACAACGCAAATGATCCGTTTAACTAGATAACAATCTTTTTGTCAGCATTATGTAGGAAAATGATAGTTTTAAAAATGCTACAAACTAAATTGATAAATGCTTCTTTGTATGCGAGGAGCTCGTGGCCCAATAGTAACTGCCACTTCGGGTTGTTAGGGGTTAACCCGCGCTAGCATAGGTTGGACTGTGGATATGGTGACCACCCTTTACATACCGAGTTTCCTCCGTGCCTCGGAAGCCACGTTAAGCTGTTGGTCCCGGCTACCATATTTAGATCTTTGGCAGTCGTTACAGGTAGTCAGTGACCTGAAAGTCTGTCAACCAGTCTTTTAAAGATATGTGACATCTACCAACCCGCACTGGGCCCACTTGGTGGATTATACCCCATATCTCTCCTCGAGAACAGGTCTGAGTCCCTGCAGTGGGAACATTATAGGCTCATAATGATGATTTATTCTACACAATGTCTTCATAAGTTGTAGCCTATGTTTTTGTGATGTGTAACCAATGTTTCTGAAAAGTTTCAGTGCAATCCATTCAGTAGTTTTGCGTGAAAGATTCGAATTTAAAATATTAGTAAGTAAGAAATAAGAAAACAAGTGTAAGATATAACCTTGCTACAAAAAAGGAACAGAATTTAGTACTTTTATCTGCAGCATCTTTTTAATTTATGAAGTGTACAGCAGATTTATGATACAAAGAGATTCTTATTAATGGCAATCTCTAATTTTTTTCAGAATGATCTATACCTCAATTTATTAGTTACCAAAAAACAAGTTACCAATACTTTTCATTTATTTAAGACTTACCATAATTATATCAAAAAGCAGAAAACCTATACTTTCTGGAACTGATAGTAAAATATTCATTATTGTATGTCTTTTTTAAACTAGTACATTTTTAACCCAAAATCACCATTTCCTACTTTCCAATAAATCGTTACAGTCGAAAATGTACAAAAAAGCAATGCCTTGGTAAAAGGCAATATTTCCACAAACTGCCAATAACTTCCCACGTGGCTTACGTGTATGTCATTTGTATGCTTTTAATCTCGCAATGCTTACTAATGAACACAGAAACTTGGGCCAGTTTTAAATTCTGCGAAAATGGCAATACACACAGATATACCTGAAAACACAAGTATCCGTATGATACCCAATCGTGGCATTTTTTGACAGACATTTTTATACAAACTACTGTACAAAAAATACTACTTTTTTGTTATTATAGATTCCGTGGTCTTACATACATAACAGAGATCATGAACATATGCTACTGGACCCAGGTTTACCCTTCGATTACCTCTCTAAGTGTACCTATGTATGTGCGAAAGTTAAGGTACAGTCTGCACAGCTATTAGATATACATCACGCACACTAGCTAATGAGTTTACACTTTACATGTGTGAAATAGTTATGCCACACAAACACTGAGTAAAGCAAGCGAGCTCTGTCTTTATTAGTGTGCGTGCGGCACATCAATAATACCATATACCAATATATAGTAATCATTCATTTGTCACTGAATCAGATATAATATTTCGCTAATGCAACTATAGCAATCTTGGCACAATAGTTAACACCTTTGGTTAACGAACGAGGAGTCGTAAGATCAAACCACGGGTGCTGCTTTTCTTTTTGTAATCATTATTTTGTTAAAACATTATTTAAAGTAGAATCTTTAACGATTCAATCCCGTTCATGGATGAGTTATGAAGTTTGCAACGTTTGAGAACTACGACACTCTCAGTCCATTTTATTTCGGCTGCTTATAAACTAACTACCGACAATTTAAAAATAAAATTATTTTCAAACACCTTCATTTATAAAAATTGCCGTCTTAGTGGTCAATCTACGATTATTTGCATTACTTAGTTTATTGATAACACAGAATTACTCTAGATATATTCGTTTGTAATTTATTTCTGTGGATCCAAACATGCATCATTAAACAACGTTAAAAAGGCAGAAATCGTTCTTTTGCATGAGCAAACCTTATTTATTAGTGAAATTGCAAGGCGCTTAATGATATCGGTAAGTAACAGATACTATAACTTTTATGTTTACGTAGGAATTAATAAAATTAACGTAACTTTAGTGCATTAACATTGTTATAACAGCCCATTTTTGTTTGCTAATGTATATTTAAACCATATCTAAAAGTATTTTAACTTGTAGTGTATCTATGCATATGATTATTGAAAATAAATAATATTAATTTGGTGTATATAGAAGTGTGTATGTATTATAGTTTATATATGGTATATATAGTTACATATAAACCAAATTAATATTATTTCATCATTTAATAGATAGGTATACATTAAGTTAACTAAAGTGCATTAACCATTGTTATAATAGCCCATTTTGTTTGCTAATAGTTTAAGGTATAGGTATATATAATAGGTATATTTTTAAAAGTGTTTTATATAATTATTGTATATAAATAACATTAATTATATATACCTATATGAAAGCATAATTTTATTTTTTAAGTATACATAAATATTACTATTTACTGTAAAATAACTATTATCATAAGTATTTTAGTAGAAGTAGGTATTTTAAATACTGTTTTGTTTTATATTCACAGAGAAGAACCGAGCAATTATGGGTCTACCGATATGCGGATTCTGGAGACGTGGAAAATCTTCGACGTGGGCCAAAATCAAAAGCGAATTCATCAGCTCGACACCATGACATCGTGGCAAAGCACAAAGCTAGTTCATTCAGATTGCCAACACGCGTCACAGCTACAGCACACAATGTGTGCTTACAAACGGTGAGAAATCACCTGCAGCAAGCCAGCGCGGAAGATTTTACTGTCCAGTCCACTGCGCATCGACGACGCCGACTACAGTTCGCTAGGTCATAATTATTTTAATTTTGATTGGAAGAACAATGTGGTGATTTGTAGCGACGAAAAAACTTTTAAGTTGAATATGGATGGGCGTGAAATATTATGGAGAAAAGGTGGTGAAAGATATTATAATGAATGTAATAACTAAATTAGTAGAATTTATTTTAAATATTAAACGATTGTGAACCTTATCGTTATATACATAATGTTCATGTTTGTGTGAACAAATGTAAAACTTAGCATTATTTTTATTTGTTACATAAACAACTTGCTGTATTCCTCTGTTTTAAACAACAATTCGTATTGTTAAAAGTCTGGTGAAGTGATGTTATTGTTATGCAGATAGAAGTTGCCATAATTTCTTACTACCTCTAACATGTTGATTCACTTCCCAGCTAATTTTACTTTCGATTCAATTTAGATACCACCCTACTTCAATAAATTATTTACGTCCATCCTTAAGCAACAAATAAATTGTCTAACTAATAAATAAAAATAAAACAAATTATTTTATTGTTTTTATTTAATTACCTTTCTACTTTTTTGTTTAAGTGATTTTATTGGTCACAAACTTAATTTTATAAAACAAAAAGTAAAAAAAGGTAAAAAACAGTAAAACTGAACTCCTCAGTGGGGATCGAACTCACGACATCGAGCGTAGACTAATAACTATGTCAAGCGCTTACACCACTCTGCCACGGATGTTCTACTAGACGTATCTAAAATATTGGGTCATATTCCTTCACTGTGAGCCCGTTTCTTGAATTTTTACCCGTGTATGTTTAATACGTATACCCACACAATATTAATAAAAGTTACCGATGAGTGCGTGATGTAAAGTCGGCCTGCGGTAGGCCAGTTTTGACATAAACGCACATAACGCACACTATTAGAAACATAGTTCACTCGTTTTACTTAGTGTGTGTGCGTATAACTATAACTTCACTCACACATGCAAAATGTATACTTAATAGGTGTTTCGACTGTACACACGGCTACACATCAAGCTATATATTTCCAGTATAAGCTGGTCTCGCATTGTATAGAATTTCCGTACAGTGCGAGATCAGCGTAAACTGGAAATGTATAGCTTGATGTGTAGCCGTGTGTACCTAGCACTGACTATTTGGCAGCCGAGTGTGTGAAAAGGCACTGCAGAGCCAGGATCGGTTCAGTACGCTTTTAACAAGTTCACACAAGTTAGTTGGCAACAGTAGGTATGTGATAACGTGTGAATTCTCGTTTTTATTTACATGATACTGTAGATATCACTGTACACATCCAGATAGGTTTCAATTTTTTGTTAAAAAGATGATAATGTAAGAATTTTCTCAGCAACATGAAGTAGTGCATCTTTTTTCCTTCTTTGGTAATCGAGCAATTTGATCCTCATCCTTCACCAGCTGTTTTCGCAATTTTCTTGGGGTCAGCGCAGCATGTGTTCTTGTTCCATACTTCTCTATTTCTCAACATCTTCTTTCTAGTCTGATCATCCTTTACAAAGTCTATTCGTCGTTTCTTTGGTCTTCATCCACTCATAAACGCATTTACATACTCAAAATTTACTTCACTACATTACAAAACTACCCAACCCAAGCAGTATGATTATAAAGCAAAATATCTGCTTTCATGTAAGCTTAGTTTTATTTCCAAAGCCAATAGGAATGCATCTTGCCATCCACGTGTCTCCATCATAAGGATGTTCACTGGAAATGAAAAACCGCAGTTATCATATTACCGCAAAGAAAAACTGGTCTCAGAAGTCAAGTCAAAAAATCTCATCAAGCGGATGCTTCAAAGAGTTTTATATGCAGGAACTGATATTCCTGAAACTGACATGACTGCGATGAAAAAAAATGCCAGAGGCGTAAACGTAACGTGTTTACGTTACGTTTTAATATTGATAACTTGTAATAATATATAACTTGAAATATGTTGCTATGTAATCTATTTCTATCCTCACCATTTTATTATCTCTATGTTTAGCTTTTTAAATATTTTATTTTAATACTATTAATATTTTTAATATTTTGAAATGCGTTTTTTCACATTATACATGATAATTATCTTAAACATGATACAAGTGTTGAATAGCTACTCTACAAGGGAATACTACTCGATACAAGGGTTCCCTTCAATTATCTTAAAATTGTCATGAGAGTTAGTGGGGTAGGCCTACAGGGGAAACCACAGTAAAAAAAACGCACCGAGAACGAGAACGTGCATTCATGTATAATGTGACTCTTAGGGCGCCTTCAAATTAGCCGCAAAGAGCCGCGCGGTGGCAGCGTGGCTGCAGCGCTGCCGCCGCGCTGCTTTGTTAATCCATATAAAAATCGCGGATTTAAAACCGCACACCCGCAGCGCGGATGTAGCGCTGCAGTCGCGCGTGCTTTATTTATATGGATTAACAAAACAGCGTGGCTGCAGCGCTGCAGCCACGCTGCCACCGCGCGGCATATTTGAAGGCGCCCTTAGAATCGCGATATCTCAGGATTGGTAACTCTTAGGAAAAAATTTAAAAGCGCATTTTTGTAGAGAATTTTTAGATCTACAACTTTAACCCAGTGTTTCCTTTGATAAACTTACCGTTTTCGAGAAAAATCCAAAAAAACTTAAAATTTTGACCTTTGACCCCGAATAACTTTTGTTGCACACATAGGATCGATGGGGATTTTTTAAACTTTATTTGAAATGGTAAACCCCAGCTGTTCACCAATATTTGGCTCTCCGGGAATTATTGTTATTTGACCACTACTTTTATGTCTAAATTGACAGGGCTATTAACGTTTCACTCACGTTTTTGTACCAATTTTCAACTGTAATGAAATCTGCCATTCCTGAACTACGTTGGGATCGGCTTCCAGTTTAACCAAATGCAGCTGAATACCAGTATTTTACACAGCGTGACTGCCTATATGACCTCCACAACTCAGTTAATACTGGATTAGTACCGTAATAAAAGTAATGAATAAAAAACCATGTGGCAGTCTCATAATTTCATTTTAACACAGCATTATTTAAATAAATAAATAACCACTCACTTGCACGGATAGAAACCTTCGCTATTATCTTATATCATAACCAGGTCAGCAGTATAATAAATTTCCCCTGCATTATTAGAGACCAATCTCCCCAGAAATGAGGTAGTAGACGAATCTAGGAATTTTTGTACTCTCTCTTAGGTAAATAATGCAAAATATAATTCAGGTTCCGCAGCTTTGTTAGAATTTCCAATGTAGGTCGTAGCGGAAGATCTACAATCATCTACCTACAGAAACGCTTGGGTTTCAGTTTGTTTGGGATGTATTCCTGAAAACTTAATATTACGTTTTTCTTAAGAATATGATCTTTATGAAGTATACTGTCACGATAGTAAAGTTGGAAAACTTTAACAAAAAATAACTCTCACGTATTGCTCTAAGTTTTTCAGTTCAATAAAACACTTCAAACATTGAAGGGCCAGTGCTGGTTGGTAGATAGGTATCATGGCCCGCGTCTTCGATTTATTATTTTTTAGTTCTAAGACATGCCGGTTTCCTCACGATATTTTCCTTCACCACTATTTGAGAGCAGTAGTGATGAAAAAAATTACAAAAAGTAATGCGCCTGCCTGGTTTCAAACGCACGACTTACTTTTTGTTCGTTAAGTCGGGGCCACCACCACACAACTAGTATTCAAATTATGATATAACTAAATTGGATGAAATTCCAATCGACATTAACTACTATAACATCATCAATAAGGGGTAACCTTTTCCTCACTGGGTTTACTAGGCACCAAATGGAGTGCTTCAACAAGTTTTAATTAGGTTGTTCCCTGATTGAAACTTGTATGAATTTGGAAGTACCCTAAGGGTGATTAAAATTCTCGGCACCAGTCTGTAATGAGGTTCATTAACTTTGTTATAATCACGTATGTATGTATCTTATTAAGTATCCAGTAGTAGTATTTTCCACCGTTTCCCGGTACGTTAAACCGTTTGTACAGTCGAACAAGCTAATAAGTATACAGCCAGCTAACTTGCATTTACTTTTAAGATTATACAGATACATTATGAGACTGATTTATTTATTTATGCAAGGTAGCTTCACAGCTTACAGTAAAATAACTTAAAATATTAAACAAAACAATACGCCAATTACGAAGTACACAAAAAAAAATCTAAGATAAGGTAGTCGAGAGTGACAAAAAAATTGGCCTTAAAATGTATTGTGTGTGCATGTATGCGTGTGAGTGTTGTCACACGATTAGTCGCTTAATGCAAAACGGTTTATTAAACAAAATTGCAATCAATATTTTCAGTGTACTAGAATTATAAAGATTTCTGTCTGTATACTTATTAGCTTGTTCGACTGTACCAGCTGTCATTAGTCGATCTTTCACAGCCGGTAGTCAGTGGCTCAAAAGTCTGACAACCATCTGTCATACCAAGGGTTGTCACATTATTCAGTAGTAACTGGGTTGTGGAGGTCCAATAGGCAGTTGCTGCTCTATCTTAAATACTGGTCTACCGAGGAACGGTGGAAACTCGTTATAATATATTATAATGGGGGTCACCCATCCACAGACCAAACTAGGCAAGCGCGACTTAATCTAAATATCGACCCGAGTGACAGTTATTATCATAGCTCCTTTCTCCTTTCATCGGTGATAATAATATGTGAAACCTTAATATAAGGTCAAAATAAAACTATTTTTGCCGACTTGAAATATTCTTCAAATCTTTTAGATTTTGAAATAAAATGAAATGTAAAAATAACTTAACATAAAAGGTGAAACGCAGAATGCGCCATTTTTCATTTCAATGTGTTATTATTTTTTTGAAGAATTTTCAAGTATCTCATAACAAAGTTGTATTTCCAAGTGTACTTTTAATTGCATCTTTATTACAGTTTCTTTCTATCATTTCTTATTTCACAAATGTGAAATGTTTTCTAGCGAGATCTGTAATTACAACAAAAACTACATCGTATGAGAATGTTCCATCATTCTCAGTTTTTTAATTTTATTTGTGCTGGAATGGTATCTTTTTCATATAAGTTTTCGTGGACGTTTCACACTTGAAACAATTGCTCGTTTGAACAACATATAAACAATAACATAACATCATGCCTGTAATCCCCAAAGGGTTAGCTAGAGGTGTATCAAATAAGACGACAGCAATTCGCCAGTTACGTTTGTGTTCCATGTAATGAGGGTGAGCCTGTTGCCATTAATCGGGCACAAGTCCAGGCTCCTTGGCCAAAACCCCAATAACGCTTTTCCCTACTGCTGAATCGAAACAAAGACCTCATGCTCAGCAGTCGCACTTCATCATCATCACCATCAACAGCCTATTAATTTTCCCACTGCTGGGACACAGCCTCTCTTTGAGAGGGAATGGGCTATAATCTACCACGCGGGCCCAATGCGGATTGGTAGATGTCACATGCCTTCGAATTTTTTGGTTCTAAGACATGCAGGTTTCCTCACGATGTTTTCCTTCACCGTTCGTTCGTCAGTCGCACTTGCGAACACTAAACCAACGAGGCCAGTCAATGAAACAATTAACATACTTTTAAAACGTGATCTTTGAGATTCTTCGGAGATTTGCGATTTAAAAGTCAGGATAATTACTGTCAACTTTTTAATTTATAATATAGAGAGTAATTACGTAAAACCAGTAACTTGCAGGTGATATAGACAATCGTTCCGTGTCATCATTTCCACTGTTGGACATAGGCCTCCCCCAGGTGTCGCCACATTGACCGGTCCCGTGCATCTCTCATCCAGCGGGTCCCCGCAACCTTGACCAGGTTGTCGGTCCACCTAGTGGGAGGCCTTCCAACGCAACGTCTTCCGGTTCGCGGTCGCCATTCCAGAACTTTTCGGCCATCCGTTCTGCGAGCAATGTGCCCCGCACCGTTCCGTGTATTCAACTGCATTTGGTAAGACAGGAAGCCGGGCGTAACATTGATAGGAATAAGCTAGACAGTTGATGATTATGACAGAGAACACAAAATATTACCTGTATTACCATCTTCCACACAACACAAACGTATGAATACGACAAAACAAAAAAGATTTTCTATTGTACACATCAGATTCACAAGAAACTCAAAAGCAACACTACAAACATTAACTCTCAAGTTTAAACAATGTAAATAAAAAATGCAATTTTTCAACTGAAAAATGAAACGGCTTTGAGTTGCGCCGTTTTTAGGAACAGCAATTCGTTTCACCACTGAATTGAGTCGCGATTTAGCTGCGCTACGAGTTTCTGTACCACTACTAATGGAGAAAAAACTTTATTTTATTTATTCATGTACACACAAAATAAAATTACAGGACATTACAGACACATAAGCACAAAGGTACTACGGTACTTTGTCGTTCTGCCTAAACAAGAGAATTTATATTATTACTATTTTTGGTACCGGAAATAGAGGTTACAAATCTATTTTTCGGAAAGTCAACATCTTCCTAGCCTTTACTTATCTGTGTTGGGATCGGTTTCCGGTCTAACTGGATGTAGCTGAGTGCTAGTGCCATGGAGCTGACAACCCAGTTACCACCAGCCGGCTTAGCATGACCACCGAAGAAACGGGTTTTGTCGACGGAAGAATCGACAAAATGACAGATTGTAGCAAGGTTTCATGTCAAATTGTATGGAAAAATCTTTGTCTATTCTTGGTAGAATAGAGATAGAATCGCCATGCTACGGGGGCTGGTGACACGATACTCCTTGGATAAGAGTGCGTCGGACCTGTCTCTATATGTAACGACTGTTAAAGATCTACAAATGTCAACCATAGACCAACCTGCAGGGCTATTGCGTATCTTTTTAAATGCCAGTGGCTATCATAGTGTCTATCGATTAACGGTCAAATGGTTATGGTTTGGTATACTTAACTAGAGAGCAGCGGTGGCCCAGTGGTGGCGGCCCCGACTTACAAACAGTAGGTCGTGGGTTCGAACCCAGGCAGGTACATTACTTTGTGTAATTTATTTCATCATCACCACTGCTCTCAAAAACGGTGAAGGAAAACATCGTGAGGAAGCCAGCATGTCTTAGAACCAAAAAATTCGGAGACATGTGACATCTACCAATCCGCACTGGGCCTGCGTGGTAGATTATAGCCCATTCCCTCTCAAAGAGAGGAGGCCTGTGTCCCAGCAGTGGGGACATTAATAGGCTGTTGATGATGATGATGATGATACTTAACTAACTATTTGACAGTTAATTCATGGAAACTATGATAGCCACAGACATTTAAAAAGATACGCAATAGCCCAGCTGAACATCGACCTGAGCGGCTGATATCATTTAGCCACAAGCTTCTCATAAACTAAAATCTATTACAAACAACAAATAGTAGGGTCCATATTTTTACTCCAAGAACTGGGCTCGAGCAGTACAGTCCACACATCACGCGACACAAACACTGAGCGAGCCCAACGAGCAAGCTTGCTATTGACGCTTTTTCTGCAAGTATTTATACACTGAACTACTCTTTGTATGGGGACAATACATATAATTATTATGTCGCTTGAAATTAGTGAGGAAAATGTTGATTGAATGAATGCAAATGGTTAGAGGAAGACCAAAGAAATGAGGGATGGACTGCTCGAAAGGAGGTGACTGCTGAGATGACGAGAAATACAGAAGAAAAATGTAAAAGAAAGAATATTTATAAGAGAAAGAAAGTTGTTCCGATCTCATCCATGATAGATGAAATCTGAACAACTGTAATTAATAATAACCAAACGGAAATATTATAGTGTATCTCTGTTTAGACAAAACAATTTGTTTGGAAAAACGATTGCTTTTGATCGTAAAAGTGGTCGCAATTCATTATAACAAAAGTTGTTTATTTCGAAAGCATGTCACAAACCATACTTTTACAAATAGGTCTAACCCCCTAATCTATAGCAATAAAAAGGTTATTTTTCTAACATTTACTAACATAAAAAACTTATTGACCTATCATGATATTTATTTTAAAAAACGATTCTATCGGATATCGGCATAGATGCAATGCACATTGACCAGAAGCCTGCATTAGGGATCGTAAATATAAATTTATTGCCAGCAATAACTGGTGACCGAAAGGTTGGTAAAACCGTGTGTAATAGAAGGGTTCCGTAACGACAATATATGGCTGGAAAAGTGTATAAATTATATTTATCTTTACGCCTTTTTTGGGTGAGTTAAATTTCATAATGTGCCGTCGATGTTTTGTTTGATCGTCTTAAATATGTTTTATTTTATCCTTGTTTACTTGTTAAGAAGTGACAGACAAACGCTGGGTCCAAATAAGAGGTAATCTTCACGACTTCCTCTTATAATCACTAGTCAACATCTCTAGTGACAAAGAAAAGATGACCGGAGGATTAGACGAAAAAATATTTGGGGCTCAATCCACAATAGCGTGATTTGAAAATTAGAATGCCTAGTTGGTCCAATGGTCGCAAGTGTGACTGTTGATAAGGTCCTGGGTTCGATTATCAAATCGGGTAAGTGTTATTGGTTAGCTTTATTAGTAATTTCTCAGGTTTAGGCACTGAGTCTAGATTTGTGGCCGGTTGATTGCAATAGGCTCGCCCCTATTACATGTTACTTTAACATAACAAGTAGGTACAATTCTGCATAACCCTTCGGGCGATTACACACGTGATAACATTACTGCGCATCACTGCTTTGAGTCATAGCAGTTAGTTATGAATTTGAACAGCTCGTAGCAGCAAGAACCTGTATCCTAATACTAATCCTAACTAATATTATAAATGCGAAAGTAACTCTGTCTGTCTGTCTTTCTGTCTGTCTGTCTTTGCTTCACGCCTAAACTACTGAACCGATTTGTGTGAAATTTGGTACAGACATAGTTTGGAACTTGAGAAAGGACATAGGATAGTTTTTTTTTTTTTTTTTTCGCGAGATAAACCAAAAATCTGCCGGAAGTCACTATTCCACGCGAACGAAGTCGCGGGCAAAAGCTAGTAATTACATAATAATATATACAACGATGAAACTTTAAAGTACTCTTACGAATCGCTGTCATCCGGGAATGTGAATAAAAGACGGGCAGCTTTGCCACGTTGAATGGTATTAGTGTCTAATGTTCACCTGGGTGATATCAACCAGGTGAACATTAGACAGTGATTAGTTGAATGGTATGCAATGCGAATTCTTTAACCGAAGGTAAAATCAGCTAGTCTCTGGTCACTGTTAATGTATTGTAAAATATGAACTACTTAAATGATAAGAATAGTTGGTCGCTGAGTTGAAGTTGAAGACAATGTTTGCTATTTATGTTCTTTCTCCAAAATTAGTTTACTATATGTGTTGTTTATTATCATATATTTTTTGTTATTATTGATTTGTGTCTGTAGTAAATCTACACCTTACTATTATATCGAGTCTGGTTCTTCTAACCTAACAGACAGATGTGTTGCTGGGGAGTTTGTTCCGCCACTTCTTCTTTCCAGCTAAAACACTAGGAAGTATCGAAGGGTGGGCGTTTTGGGGGACTGTGTCTTGTAAATAAGGAAAGTAAATTTTGACGTTCGAAAAGTGCTCATTATCAGCCTAGTTTGAATAAATGACTTTTGATTTTTATTTTTATTTTACGATAACCCTAAGATAGGAATGCAAATGCAAGGCTACTTCGCCCTACACCATTGATGCAACATACGATAAAAACTTACGTAAATCTGTACCTTACTGTACCGTACTTAAGTGTGTGTGTAAGTATATGGCCGAGAAATATACAGCCTATAAGCTGCTTATCGCTCGCCACAAGAGATGTTACAAAGTTGTGGCTGCAAGGAGTAATGTTAGTATTTACCTTTGACTTCGTTTTGTACGTCTAGAAAATTATAATAGTTTATTTAGCTGCCAGATTATGAGAAAAAAATCTTAGGTCTGATAGACTTTGTTGAACTTTTAAATTATAAATATGTCATCCCCGAAGGCAAACTAGGCAAAGGTATACCTTCAGATATGTTAAAGTCCTATGTAATAGAGCGAGCTTGGGAAACTTAATAACACTTTGCACTTTTAGCTTCCAGTTTGCTACTAAGGACAAATAAAAAACCACTAGAATATGTAATGATTATTTATATCGTTAACATGTGTATACATATTAAACTGCGCGTAACTGTAGAAGGTATAAATAAATGCCACCAAACACTTCGTAATTTTATTCCAATAAACGGATCTAACGTTCCACCGTAAACAAAAAACCAGCTGTCCCAGAGCACAATTTAGACCAAAGTGTGATGTCGTATGTATGTATGCAAAACATTTCCATACAAGCCTGAAAAAAACAAAAAAAAGCAAATACTACAGAACCACACAGCATTCATACAACGTGCAATTCTATTTACACGCGTTACATTGCTCGTTTATTTCGTATTCGATTGCGAGGTTCGGTCCGAGCGCGCGTTGAACCCTAAAACCTATGCATTTGTGAGCACAATGTGTAAACGTTTTTATTCCTTTTATCTTGCATAAATAAAGTTGGTCGGGTTTTTGTTCATGTTTTCTAATAGGAGTGATTATTTAGTATGTGCACACTGAACATATTTTTACTCTGGAAAATACCTGCTCGGATATTTATGATGGGTCTTTCCAGTTGTCGTAATTAACCACAGGCAACTGTTTCATAGAAATGTGACTGTTTTTATGCAATTCTTTGTTTTTAACACAAAGTTTTTGAGACTTGTACTGAAATCCAGTTAATGTCAATAGGCTCATGGGACTTACTCGTTACTATAACTGACGAAACGTGGATGTACATAACAGTCAGCATCAGAAGTAGCTGAACATTTTGGAATTTTAATTCTTTTATGTACAGGACTCTGGCTATTATTTTTAATGTTTCAGAAGATTATTCGTTAAAATAGTCCTTTTACTCCAATAACATTTAGTAACGAGTAATATCTAACAAATTTTTATTAAAAAACCAGCTTCGAAACTTTGAGTAATGTTAATATACTTCTGATGCTGACTGTACCATTATGTATCTAATGTGCCTGATAGAAGTCTGACACTCCCTACCGCTCTGCCCAGAGCTCCCAGTCCAGTCCAGCTGTCAAAGTGTCAAAATAATCAAATGACTCCGAGAGGAGTCCACCCTCCAAAAAAAAATGTGTACATTAGCTTATAACTATTAAAACCATACTAATAAAAAGCTTAAAAGCTCACCCTGGCGTTATCTTTATCAAAGACATAGCGAGTAGATAAATAATTCGGGAAAGTAAGATAAAAGCGCCAGGATTGGCCAAAACAATTTTTTCCTTATTATGCAGGACAGCATTAGCTTGTTTGTTCATACTACCACCACTGCGGCAATATAGTAATATGAACATGCGTATACATGTTTGTGAATGAATGAAATAAATAAAAATTAAAGTAGATAGTATACTATATTAAGGTGAACGCAGACTTGACCGCACCGCACGCGCCCCAGTCGCCGCCGCATTTGAATTCTTCGTATGAAGTTTTTTGTAGCACCTTTATTATACTATATACTGTGCTGGTGTAGTTCATCGTACATACAGGACCTACAAGATGTTTAAAATTAAGCAAGTACCGACGAATTAGATTCCTAGATTTCAAGCTCCTGCCATCTTTGTAAAATATGTAAAAAATTATTTACGATACTTTTTTAATGTTGGTGAAGTAATACCCAGAAGGAAAATTCAAACTCTGGAAAGTTCCTCGTACAATTTTTAGCCTTTTCCTCATAATTGGGAACTTGCAAACAATTTCCATATTTTTCTATGACGGACAAACGCTGCACATTTCCGAAAGCATTCTTTGAACCGGATTCAACTAGAACTACATACGTCATAACCTTTTTGATATTTTAATGCAACATCAACATTGTTTTACGAGAAACGCTGTATTTTCAGTGTTTCTCTTGAAAATGTTAGTACAACGCCATTTGTTCACTAAAATAGGAAGTAAAGTTGTTTTCTTCGTTCTTTTGAGTTCGTCCGCAGAACTTTTCTTTTACTTTTAAGGCGATGCATCAAGAACTTGTGCTGTTTGCGGCGAAACTGCCTAATCGTGTCGTGAATCTTTTAGTTTATACCCTGGACTTTATGTACCGGAAAGGCTGTTGCTAATTACGGTGGAGGAAAATGTAGTGGCCATTGCTTCATTGGTTTAACGGGAAATAGAAACTTTATTTTTAGTAAGAATGTAATGAGATTTTTTTAATTTTGTAATTATTTATTTGTACGAACTATCTAAAAACAAATATTTAAAAAAATCAAAACACGCCTACCATGACAAAAAGAAAACAAAAAAAAATAAAAAAAAAACAATTAGAATGATTCCAGTGATGACTGAGAACAAGGTACCGTGATTGTATATGAAAACGGAAAACTGAAAATCAACTGGCTTTTTTGGAAAGAATACTCAGGGTCCTTCCGCGGCGGTTCTTTTAGAAGATATTTAATTCTTCCAGGCTTCAGATCCTGGTTTGTGTTAATACATTTTTTTTTTAATTATAAATGGGCTTGCTTTTGACTTCAATCTTGCCCTAAGGGCAGAGATGAGGTCGACGATGGAACGAGCTTTCCCAGAAGATAGACCATATCGCTCACCTTGTAATATATCGGCACATCTACGCTTTTTAGACGACGTCTCTAATAGTAATGAAACCCACAAAATCCGTAAAAAAACTGGCACTTATGCAAAAAATGCAAAAATGAGTTAAATATCTAAAAATGATCCTAAAGCACCCCTTTACTTGGTGCGAAAACGTTACTTTTGTAGTACGCATAGTTTCCGTATGAGGGCGCGAGTGTCATTGCCGTTTTGGCGCGAATCACGCGTCGCTGGGAGCAACATCGTTTTATTGGTCAGTAGTGCGCGGTCCCCCCGTGCGTCTTGGAGCTACACTGTTACTAAGGTAATTGTGACATAATATTTTTTTTTTATTCTGGAGCAATAGTGACCTAACGTCACTTCTGAGGGGGTTGGAAGGCTTAAAATTAATGGTATAGTATATTTTTTACAATATAAAGTAATTCATATTTATCCAAAAGTAAAGTTAAAAGTTGACGTTGTAGTATAAGCTGTTCATCTCATCTGTATATTCTCAAGTCATTGTTTTATGAGGTGTCAAAGTTTTAAATGCTTCTCCTGAAAAACTACATTTTTGCATAAGTGCCAGTGTCGCACCGGGGGGGTGAGATATGAAAAACGTAGATGTGCCATTATACACTTCTCATCAAAAAAATCGAAACACCTCGCAGTTTATGATTTGATAAGGATTATCAGAAAAATGTGTATATTTAGGAATAAATGTAAAATGTCATTTAATAGTGAGTAGTATGAGGTTTTTAAATCCTAATGTTAATGTTCTAAATTCAAATTAACTTCATAGGTTTCGTATTTTGTATAATGAGTAATTTTTACCCTGTATGGAATATGAAGGAAATGGGTAAAACAACACGCGTAAATGAAAAAAAAATGTAAGAAACGTTTATTTAATAACTTGTATTCCCTCCGCGAGCTCTTATTACTGCTTCCATACGGTTCTTCATCGATCGGATGAGAGTCACGATCACATGTTGTGGTATATTATCCCATTCCTCTTGTATTGCATTTTGCAGCTGGCTAAGTGTTTCTGGGGCTGGATCTCTTGCTCGAATTCGTCTCTTTAATTCATCCCATAGATGTTCAATGGGATTCATGTCCGGGCTTCTTGCTGGCCATACCATAATGGAGATACCGACTTCGGTAAGATAATCTCGTACGACGCCCGCGGTGTGAGCTCTAGCATTGTCGTGCATGAATATGAAGTCGTTGCCAATAAAATGTGCATAGGGCATCACATGAGGTTCAAGACACTGTTCGATGTACCGATGAGAGTTTAGTGCAGGCAGCCGTGGCCCAGACACAAAGGCAAGTTCTGTCTTACCGTCGGCGCTGATTCCTCCCCAAACCGTCCACGAACCGCCACCATAGCTGACCTTTTCTTCAATGCAGCATTGTGAAAAGCGTTCTCCATCTCTTCTGTAGACCTTGTTCCTTCCGTCGTTACCATACAGCATAATTTTACACTCATCAGAAAACAGTACTTTGCTCCACTGAAGGTATGACCAAGTTAGGTGCTCGCGTGCAAAGTTTAAGGCGCGCTCTTCGATGGTCTGCAGTTAATTTCGGCCCATTCGCTGGCTTATGCAGTGCCAATCCGCGTTCCTTCAACCTTCTTCTTATTGTAGAGTCACTTACAGCTACTCTTCGTACAACGCGAAGCTGCTGCTGCAGTTGAAAAGCGTTAAAGCGTCGATTTCGTAAAGAAGTTGTTACAATAAATCGATCATCTCGCTCAGAAGTGACCCGATTCCTGCCAGATCCTGAACGGCGCGTGAACGAACCAGTCTCCCGATAGCGTTTGTAGACTCTATGAACAGATGATAAGCTTAGATGCAATCTTGCAGCCACAACACGCTGACTAAGTCCAGAATCCAGCAATGCCACCACTTGGGCGGCTTCTGCGGGCGAAGTATCCATATGTTTTAGAAAAAAAAGTTTTTTCAGACGTCCCAAAGTCACAGTAAATGAAATAAGAAACAAAAAGTTTAAAGACAAGCGCTAATTTTTAGTTTTTAAACCAGAAACGTACTCCAACCCTAAATACACATTTGTCTCAAAACAGTGATTAATTTCATTTATAGGATAAACAAATGAAATTCTAATTTCGAATTTTGATTTTTTTCTTCTTACTGTAATGACCAAACTGCCCTACACAATAATGTTTTTTTTTTCATGGAATTAATTCTCTTTGGTAAAAAATTAGGACAAAAACAATAAAAACGAAAGTGTTTCGATTTTTTTGATGAGAAGTGTATTACTAGGTGAGCGATATATATAGACCTGATTCTGTTTAGTCCGTCGGTTAGATTATCAAAAAATATTGGATACGTGTTTTTTACCCGACTACGGCGAAGCCAAAAGGAAGGGTAATCAGCAGTCTATGTATTTAAGTATGTTCCACCGTAGCGCCTAAACTACTGAACGGATTTTAATAAATGAGGTGTCAATAGATTCGTAAGAATAGCCCAAGTGACATAGGCTATATAAATTTTATAAATTCTTTTTATGAATTTAAATGTCAAAAACTTACCTCAAAAAATATTAAATTTAGATAATCATAACATGTTTGGTGTCAAATGAAAGGTCTTGGCGAGCACATTACAAATATGTATGTCATATTATCATCATCGTCATCAGCCTATAATGTTCCCACTGCAGGGACTCAGGCCTCCTCTCTAGGAGAGGGATGGGCTATAATCCACCACGCGGGCCCAATGCGGATTGGCCATATTGTAGTTTTAGTAAATTTATACGTTTAGATAGCGGTCAAACAGTTTTCGCGGTCTAGTCTGTGTAATTTACTCGTATTATGTAAATAACAAAGCAATATTTTATTCGTAGTAGGGTTTTAGATTTTTAAACTGGTTTATTGTTTTATCAAATTAATAAAAATTTACGAAAATAAAACGTGTCAAGCCATGATGCAACTGCCTTTCATTTATCCCCTTTGTGGCCCAACATTCAGATGCATACACGACATCAGGTCTAACCATAGTTATAAATCTACTGACATTTATGAATAATTATTATTAAATAATTATTTCACACTTGTTTTGTATGTGTGCATATGCATGAGGGCGGGAGGGTGGGCCCATATGTGCATGTGCATATGCATGACGGTGGGTTTTGTGTCCTGCTTTCAGACCTGGATATATGTCTCGCGGTATTAAAACTACATATATTTCATAGCATTTAATGTCATGGATTTCCGCAAAGTAACGCCTGATTCCATAACTTAATAATTATTATATCAATCTATATCTATAAAAGCGAAAGGTCACTCACTGATTCATCACGAAATCTCGAAAACCGCTGGACGTACAAAGATGATTTTTGGCAGGGAGGTAGTTTATGGTTAGTAGACGTCCGCTAAGAACGGATTTTGCGAAAGGGCCGGATTAGGGTGGTCTAAGGGCCCTCGCAAGTTTGTATGAAACTCCTTCATTTTTTGTGCTACAATCTAGATTTTTGGCAGAGACGTAGTTTATAGTCAGTGGGCATCTGCTATGAATAAATTTTGCGACAGGGCCGGATTAGGGTGGTCTAAGGGCCCTCACAAGTTTGTTTGAAAGTCCTTAATTTTTCGTGCTACAATCTTGATTTTTGGCAGAGACGTAGTTTATAGTCAGTGGGCGTCTGCTATGAATTAATTTTGCGACAGGGCCGGATTAGGGTGGTCTAAGGGCCCTCACAAGTTTGTATGAAAGTCCTTCATTTTTTGTGCCACAATCTTCATTTTTGGCAGGGACGTAGTTTATAGTTAGTAGACGCCTGGTAAGAACAAATTTTGTGGCAGGGCCGGATTAGGGAGGTCTAAGGGCTCTCGCCAGTTTGTATGAAAGTTCTGATTTTTTTGTGCTGCAATCTAGATTTTTGGCAGAGACGTAGTTTATAGTCAGTAGACATCCGCTATAAATTAGTTTTGCGACAGGGCCGGATAAGGGTGGTCTATGAGCCTGTGGCGACTAGCGACATCTATCGCAACACCTGCGTACTAACAAACGATCGACAGAAGTTCCTACATCGCGCTATCAACATTATCCGCGACATAAGCCTATATAGGAGTTCCCGACTTACAACTGTCGGGCAGTTAGCCCGCCGGACACAACACCCGTCCGGTCGGAGGATCCTCCCTTTTCAATGGGGGATGAGGAGCTTTACACCCTGTTCCTCATACCCCCCAAACTGGTGACCCCGAGCATGAACGTCAGCGCAGCCTTCGTGCAACTACTTCATACGTCATCCTCACTTCCCCTTCGCCTTCGAGCAGCGAGTCATACCGTCAGCCAGCAGCCACGGCTTCATGGGGTATCCTGACCACCAGCATGCAGCGGAAGCGCATTCCTGGTCATCACCCCCAGCCTCATCAGCGAACTTGGCACAGCACACTGCACTTCGGCCGGTCAGCAAGCAGAGACGCCCTTCTCTCCTGGTCGACGCAGCAGCCAGCCACTACGCAGCACTGCACACTCCGACTCACTGGAGCATACGCAGCATCACCCCGACTCACTGGGGCATCTAAGGCAAGCACTGCATCACTCCGACTCACTGGAGCTAATATGCAGCATCACCCCGACTCACTGGGGCATCCACCGCAGACAGTTCCGACTCACCGTGAACTATGCGGCATCCGGTTCTGACTCACTGGAACCTTTCACTGGCTGACAAGCGCCAAGACTTAACCTGCTTTCGACCTCCGGTCTCGGAGGGGAGTGATGTGGCGACTAGCGACATCTATCGCAACACCTGCGTACTAACAAACGATCGACAGAAGTTCCTACATCGCGCTATCAACATTATCCGCGACATAAGCCTATATAGGAGTTCCCGACTTACAACTGTCGGGCAGTTAGCCCGCCGGACACAACACCCGTCCGGTCGGAGGATCCTCCCTTTTCAACGGGGGATGAGGAGCTTTACACCCTGTTCCTCATACCCCCCAAAAGCCCTCACAAGTTTGTATGACCGTCCTTCATTTTTTGGGCTACAATCTTGATTTTTGGCAGGGACGTAGTATGTAGTTAGTAGACTTCTGCTATGAACGGATTTTGCGACAGGGCCGGATTAGGGTGGTCTAAGGGCCCTCGCAAGTTTGTATGAAAGTCCTTCATTTTTCGTGCTACACTCTTGATTTTTGGCAGAGACGTAGTTTATAGGCAGTAGACGTCTGCTATGAAATAATTTTGTGACAGGGCTGGATTAGGGTGGTCTAAGGGCCCTCACAAGTTTGTATGAAAGTCCTTCATTTTTCGTGCTACAATCTTGATTTTTGGCAGAGACGTAGTTTATAGTCAGTAGACATCTTCTATGAATTAGTTTTGCGACAGGGCCTGATTAGGGTGGTTTATGAGCCCTCGCAAGTTTGTATGAAAGTCCTTACTCTCCTGATTTTTTTCAGGGACGGAGTTCATGGTGAGTAGAGGTTTGCTAAGAACAGATTTTGCATTAGGGTCGGATTAGGGAGCTCTAAAGGCTCTCGCGAGTTTGTATGTAAGTTTGATTTTTGTACTACCGGCCTGAAATTTAGCAAGTGTATTGTCTAACAATTTTTTTTGTGACGATCTGGACTAAGGGCTACCGCAAGTATATAAATGAAATCCTTGGCGTTTTGGAGCTGAAAATTGGTATGGAGATAGAATATAGTTAAGACATATGTATTTG
This sequence comes from Diarsia dahlii, assembly GCA_949775195.1. NCBI lineage: Eukaryota > Metazoa > Arthropoda > Insecta > Lepidoptera > Noctuidae > Diarsia > Diarsia dahlii. Next base: position 17,159,910 of record OX459205.1, read on the forward strand.
TATGTGTGGGAACAGATTTTATAACAGGGCCAGTTTAAGGGAATATAATCGCTTCGATTGGCATTAATTGTCATTCGATTTGGCATAGTACATCCAGAGGCAGTCCCACACATACATACACGTCAAAATTTCCTCGCGAACGAAGTCGCGGGCAACTGCTAGTAATACCTATAATTTCCAATCGACCTGCCTACATTTTTTGCTTAATCAAAATTAATTTGTTCCATATTTTAACTATACTTGGTATTTTTAATGTAAATAAAATGAACTAAAGTTAGTGTACTAAACGTTGATATTTTGAACTTAGATAGTGATGATTAAAAATATTATTATTTTGATCACTCGGCATTTCAATCTTAGACTTTACCGTCGCGAAACCTATTTTATTTAACATACAACCTGACACTGGCAAATTGCGAAAAACGTAATAAAATTCGAATTTCGTGGGCTTCCAGACGCCAGGGTAACCCGCGATATTCTAACTTTCTTACTATTTTTACGATTTGCTAGTTAGTGTCAGGTTGTATGTCGATGAAAATATGATCCGCCCGCGCCCGTAACTATACTATATAATTATAGTTACATAATTACAATAATTAGAATCACCACTAACGCAGTTTCTAACAACAGGTGTTACCCACCTGCTTCATAAGTCCGATAGTCCTGCGATGCCCCCTAAAATTGGATCATTCCCACTAGTTTACCCACATAAAGGCAGAGGACATGTACGCATTAATACACCCACATTTCGCCAGTTATGTTTGTCCTATGTATCCTGTTGCCACCAACCGGGCCCAAATCCTACTGAAGAATTCCTGACAGCAAAACCCATCAAAACTTTCCTCAACCTGTGCCACTAGACCAATGAGGCAGTCATAAAATTAATTATTTCAATAGGGGATCGGACTGGGTCAAAATAATGTGATTCTGTTTAGTCCGTAAGTTAGATTATCGAAAAATATTGAATACGTGTTTTTTGTTTTATCAAATCAATAAAAAATGACAAAGATAAAACGTGTCAAAGATCTTGGAGTGGGGCTTGACACGTCACTTGTGTCGTCAAAATGTACTATCATATGACGTCACACGAGTTTTCGAAGCACTGTATCGTCCTCATTTTAAGTTTACGTGAAAAAAGAAAAAATACGTGTCCAATAATTTTTGGAAATCTATCTGACGGACTAATTAGTTTTTTTTTGTCCGATCCCCTATTAAGCAATCGGCTCACTTAAGAGATTACTTATTCATTAACAGTTCAACTTCCCTCTCCTTTTGTCTTACGAACAATATCTCCGTGACAGCTGTGCTAACAAATAAGTCGTGTTGTTCAACTATATGTAGGCCAGATCATCTGCTGCGAAAACAGCTTTGTAGGTCAGATTGTAGGCGCATTGCGTTGAACTACCAACTCGCAAATGAGACTTTTTGGTTTGACAGACGAATATTGTTTGCGTCGTCATCATTATTTAGGTTTAAATGTGAGACATGGAATGAAATGAATGAATGAAAAATTATGTCCCAATAATCGAGAATTAAATTATAATTCCTTTTAGCGTGTTGATGGCAAATCGTCAATAAATCTATCTATACTTTTAATAAATCTGTAGAGAGGTCAATTCTGTACATGATATATATTTTCAAAATAACTATCAGGGGGTAATAAGTGATCGATACTGATGCCAAAAATGCAATCAGTAAAATTTTTGTCTGTCTGTCTGTCTGTCTGTCTGTCTGTCTGTCTGTATGTTCCTTATAGAAACCAAAACTACTCGACGGATTTTAACGAAACTTGGTACGATTATTCTTCATACTCCTGGGGAGGTTATAGTATACTTTTCATCACGCTACAATCAATAGGAGCAGAGCAGTAAAGGGAAATGTTGGGAAAACGGGAGAAGTTGCTCCATTTTTTAAGCTTCCGTCGCGTGTGCAGCCTTAATGGTTAAAGCTACATAGAAATCATTTATGACGGAAATGTTCTACATAAAATTATCTAAAAAAATATCCCACAACAGCATATGTCTATCTTTTATGGTTGACTCACAATAACACGTGTAACTCCCGATAGCTTAGCAGTTCGGAGCTTTCTGATTATATTTGTTTACTCTTACGTTTATAATACTCTCACTCATCCCTAATTAAAAGTTAATATTATTACCTATTCAATAAAAAAATAATCATAGTAATCGGTATAGAAACAACAGACTTATATATGAAATACGCTAATAAGCCATCGCGCCGTCGCCGTCGCGCGTGAATACTGAATCATGCCATAAGGATTATTTTTGTGTAACGGTTGCCGCGCTCGACGCGGGTCGTGGCTGTTAATGCGTTCAGAGCGTTCGACCTTAATGACAGACAATAATTGATTTTAACAAACAATGCTTATCAGCGCGACTTTTAGTCTTTAAATAGTTTTTTTTTTTTTTTTTTTAAACGTTTCCCCACACTAGGAATTTCTTCTGTATCGTGGGTGCGTTCACAAACATTAAACTCACATGCACAAACACACCCAGACCCGAAACAACTATCTGTAGGCCATACAAATATTTGTTCCGTGCGGGGATCGAACCCGCGACACGCAGCGCAGCAGTCCAATCGCTCAGCCACTGCGCCAACCGTGCCGTCAATTTGAATTTCTTTTGTTGTTATTTTATAAAATAGGTATCAGTTGTTTTGGTAGTGTTTTAATATTCGTCTTTCAAATTACAAATTATTAATAGTTTGCATTTTATTTCCTTGGTGAAGTAGTAGTAGAAGTAGAAGTAGTACCTACGCATGGTTTTTTAGATACCGATAGGTAAGTTTTGTCTAATTTATGTTCAATTTTATTTTTGTATTATGTAGGTAAAAGCGTAGTTACTTTTATTAATTATAGTAGTCATAGGTATTTATTTGTAAGTAAAGTAGGTATAGGTAGATGGTATTGCACAGGCGTTTCAGCTTTATTTTCATTTCTTTTTTTGTTGTAAGTTGTACATATTTCTGGGTATAATTCTATTAGAATATTTTAGTTTAAATAGGCACTTAGATTTTAAGTGTAAGGTAGCTATAGTTAGGACCTCTATTAGGTTATTTTGTTAGGTAACTGACAGCCTTTTCGTTACCGTCGATTAAAAATAAAATACACAATGCCACCTAAAAAACGCCACTGAACCGTGAGGAAGGACATTTGGTATGTACTTTTTTACGAAAAACGACGGAAACGCGGACTAAGTCGCGGGCAAAAGCTAGTAAATTATATAAAGGCCCAATATTCAGTTATGCGAACTCCGCCCGCTGATGCAGTCATCAGATCGTCAAGTGTGCAGGTGTCAGGGCATGCAGCGCAAGATGGAAGGTGGGCCATTGTCTGTGGAGACACGCCGCATATACACTTGAGATCAATTCCCGTCGGGGCTGTGGTTTGTCGAAAGGTTAACGCGAAAGGAACATGGGTTTGGTTTTTAGTCAGTAGAAGTCTGACACTCCCCTTCGCTCTGCCCAAGAGCGGGGGGGATTATTCGATGATTTTCCACCCACCAAAAAAAAAAAAAATAGATTATCGAAAAATATTGGATACGTGTTTTTTTATCAAATCAATAAAAATTTACGAAGATAAAGCGCGTCAAAGATCATGGAGTGGGGATTGAAACGTCAATTGAAGGTACAAAATGTACTATCATATGACGTCACACGAGTTTTCGAAGCACTGTATCTGTATCTGTGTATGTCTTCATTTTTTGTTTACGTCAAAAAAGAAAAAAATACGTGGTTAATATTTTTGGAAATCTATCTGACGGACTAATTAGTTTTTTTTTGTCCGATCCCCTATTATTGTAACTTCTAAGCATGAGGTTATGGGTCGGGCAAAGTGTTATTGGGTTCTTTGTCTTTCACTAGGAATTTCTGAGAAGCGGCCACGGAGATTTTATCCGATTGATTATCAATAGGCTCGCAAACATCTTCGGGTCTGTCTCCACCGATCCCGGGATCCGATTTGACGTAACACGGATCCCGGCGATTTGTCTCCACGGATCCCGGGATCCGTTTCTACAAAAAAAAAAAAAATTGTGTCCACGGATCCCGGGATCCGTGGCTACAAGAAATACAAAATAAAAATGTAGAAACGGATCCCGCGTACAGAGTTAAGAAGTTAAGCATAATATTTTTCGAAACTGGTTTTCTTTTTTCTACTTTCAAACGAAAAGAAGTTTTAATTTAAAATTATAAGGATTGGTGTAGTAAAGTCTCACAAACTACCAGGAATCCAGAAACATGAAGGAGGTATTGTCTATATTCTTAATAGGAATCTCATAATCAAATCTATACCATGCAGCTTTTTTTTTACCTGGATAGTAAAGTCTTCAATACTACCAGGATAACAGAATGGTGAAGTATTAGAGTCATGAAAAAAAAAAGTATAAGATAAAATAAAAGGACCTTTTACAAAAAAAAAACTACCAGGAGGCCAGAATATGAAGGAGGTATTGTATATTGTTAATAGGAATCTCTTATTCAAATCTATATACCTTTCTAATACAATACAATGTTTTTTTTTTTTTCATTAGTCTTCGAAACTACCAGCAGGTACACCAGAATGCGGAAGTATAGCTCCCGACACGTAACTTGGCAAGGTTTCGAAATTCGAATTTAAAGTTCGCGCATCGTCAAACGAAAAAAGATCACTTCTTTTCGTTTGACGATGCGCGAAAATCTGATTAAAATCAGTTAGGTTAGGTTTAATTAAAAAAAAACACTACGAATTACCTATATCAAAACATCATTAATAAAATTATCATCAATAAATTATTTCATAGTATCAAACAGAATGAAGATACTCTTAGTAATCAATAATTGTTACGTTATATTTAACAAATCATCACTAAATCAGAACAACACCTTATATTAATAATAACCAAAAATAAAATGTCTATGCAAAAACTTAAAAATTACTATTTAATTTTATTCAGAAGTAATGCTTAAGTAATGCTTTTTTTACAATATTTACAATCAACAATTTACAGAACTTTAATTAAAATATCTCTACAAGTAAGTACAAAGTGAAAAATTACAGGGCGTCAAAACTCTCGTCCACATCGTTGTCAATAAGAAACTGCCCAGAAGGCTAGCAGCATTGCCACGTACAACACTCTGATCACGAGAAGAGTCGACCAACGGCTTGGCAATTTCCCGAAATACTAGGTGGACACTCGGGCCTCATGGCCATAGTATTTCAGTATTCTGGTGTACCTGCTGGTAGTTTCGAAGACTAATGGAAAAAAAAAACATTGTATTAGAAAGGTATATAGATTTGAATAAGAGATTCCTATTAACAATATACAATACCTCCTTCATATTCTGGCCTCCTGGTAGTTTTTTTTTTTATAAAAGGTCCTTTTATTTTATCTTATACTTTTTTTTTTCATGACTCTAATACTTCACCATTCTGTTGTCCTGGTAGTTTCGAAGACTTTACTATCCAGGTAAAAAAAAAAGCTGCATGGTATTAGAAAGGTATATAGATTTATAGATTTGATTGAGATTCCTATTAAGAATATAGACAATACCTCCTTCATGTTTCTGGCTTCCTGGTAGTTTGTGAGACTTTACTACACCAATCCTTAATTTTAAATTATAACTTCTTTTCGTTTGAAAGTAGAAAAAAGAAAACCAGTTTCGAAAAATATTATGCCTAACTTCTTAACTCTGTACGCGGGATCCGTTTCTACATTTTTATTTTTTTTTTCTTGTAGCTACGGATCCCGGGATCCGTGGACAAAAAATTTAATGATTTTTTTTGTAGAAACGGATCCTGGGATCCGTGGAGACAAATCGCCGGGATCCGCGTTACGTCAAATCGGATCCCGGGATCGGTGGAGACAGACCCACATCTTCCGGTATCGTGTTAAATACATACAACGTAATGTTATGTTAAATTGTTAAGTATTCGTCTACAATTTTTTTTTAATTCTGTTCAGGAAAACTTGCTTGATAATGTTACTTTTTTGGAAAAGTTCTTTACACATTTACTAAGATATTGACCATAAACGACTTTACTATTAAACGTCTATCCGTTTAACGTTAAAATCTTTTTTGTGTAACTTACAAAGTTTCAGAAAAACTAATGACAAAGCCGGAAAGGCGACTGAAAGGCAACTGTATGCGAAAGCCGAATGGCGTGCATTAGAAGAGACCTCCACTCAGCAATGGGGTGGTGAAAGGCTGAAAAAGAATGACAAAACTCCATCAATAAACTAATTACAAACACAAAACACACTTAACGGCGCAAAGTTAATAGAAAACGTCTCAATGTCTTAAGTCCCCGTCAGGAACTTAACTTGTCTGCGGTCACCCTGAGGCGTTTTGGCTCATGTAGGACTAACGTATTCAAAACGGACCGGTTCGTATACATACGGGCCGGTGTAATGCCGGACTGAATATGTTGGGTTGGGCTGATCTGTTTTTGTTTTAGGATTTGGCGGGGATTAGGGTGGCTACCTAGGAACGGTGATGGCAGCTCTATTATTGAGGAGCATTGGCTAATGGAATACATTATTTGTGGACAATGTCAACCTTTTAGATATGAAGATAGGCCAAATTAAATATTTCATAGTTGGTACAAGACTAAACTACCGTCATCTAGGTCGGAAGAAATGGTTCGTCTTGTTAGCTGGCTAGTTATGATTATCACAATATAATGAATAATGAATGCTTATCGAATTTAATACAATATAGGTACTAACTGCATTCATTATTTAAATTAGTTATTTTTACTGTAGATAATAAAGGATTTTGTAAAATTTTAAATGTATTTGTGGCCCATTCTGGTTTCAGTTCGCCAAACCCAACGAACCTATAACCCAACCCCACATTCAAACACTAACTCCCAACGGATTAAGGAAATATACCTTCCATTTGTCACTCAAGAAAGGGCTTTGAAAGGGCCCATTGTTTGGGAGACACTTACACACAAATCAGTGGATAATAACTCTCGCCGCATCCGTCCTCTTGTCTCAATTAAACTATTCAAGTATTGTGATACGTTGGTCGGAAGGATTTCTTAACTATTTGGGACACTTTATTGTTTGGTCGGGTTATAAAGGACGGTAATAAAGGACTTGATTTATACGCCTAGCTACTGTGTGAGGCTGAGTTGTCTCTATTATGTGGCTTTGGTGAAAGTTTGGGATGTGTTGAAGCGGATAATAGTTGTCAGGAAGATGATTATAGTAGTCAAACGAGGCTTTGATAGTACAATTTCATCGTTCTCATTAAAACGTCGATAGTAGGATTTTGAACTTGCTTTGATTAAGTTAAGATAACGCGGCAAATGACGAAGATTTATCCTATCCTACTAATCCTACTTAATATTATAAACGCGAAAGTTTGTATGGATGGATGTTTGTTACTCTATCACGCAAAAACTACAGAACGTATTTGGATAAAATGTGGTACACAGATAGTTAATAACCTGGATTAACACATAGGATAGTCTTTATCCCGATTTTATCTTCCCGTGGGATAGTTTTCGAGTTGTAGCGGGTGAAGCCGCTGGCAACAGCTAGTCATCAATAAAAAAGCTAGCTTTTCCACCCTGGATAATCGGTTATTTTGGTGGTCATTAATCTAAACGCTCTATTGAAATAAAAGTAAAGAAGGCCTTGTATGCTACGAGGCACCGCGGTGTGAAAACAAGTGATGTATAATTTTAGTACATAGTACTAGTGTTTAGTGTATATTAGTAATTAATCTGTATCGGGGTATTCAAGCCTCAAAATACTTTATTTACATGAAATACAGTTCGTTATGGTATACATATAAAACGGTTTTACATATTTCGCTTATTCGTATTTATTTTTACTTGTTTTTAAAAAAGACTACCTAAATAGAATTTAATCGGAAAACCTAATAATACCCTCACAGATTTTTTCCAAAAATAATGAGTAGGTAACTTGTAAAATTAAACGGAAGTGTTCAAAACTTAACAAACCACAACAAAAATAGAATATCTATAAATGGAACTGTAGTTAACGTGAAAACTATAACAATGAATAGTCACAAACTTATTATATCAGCTAAGTTCTGCAGCAGGCAAACTTCTTATGCATTAACTATCTGTCAGGGCTGCCAGATGAATTGTTTTATGTTATGATTCATATTTTAACGTATTTCAAAGGATCCGGTGAATTAGTGGCTTAGACGGTAACTGAGTAATTTTAGCCTGAAGTGAATTGTCAGAAGTATCTTTACTTTTCTGCTTAGTTTTTTCGGTAGGTAGTCAGTGGCCCAAAAGCCTGACAAATAGTCTTCAAAGGGTATCGTATTACCCAGTATTGACTTTCATCCCCTATTTAACTCCCTTAGGGGTTGAATTTCGAAAAATCCTTCCTTCTCCCTTGTCTGCAGTATAAAGGGAACCTTTGTGCAAAATTTCAGCTTTCTAGGTTCAAGGGTTTGGGCTGGGCGTTGATGAGTCAGTCAGGACTTCTCTTTTTATTTATATCGATAGAAGATTAAAAATGAAAATGTATGTGTAAGGAAAGTAAATAAAGAAATTACATAATTATAAACAATGTTATGTAACCGAGTTTTTTCAAGAAGAATGTTAAGTATTTCGTTGTGTGCATTGATATTATTTTGACTTAAAGCGATCAAACACGAAGGGCATTGTCCTTGACATTAACTTAACCTTCCATGTTTTACTATAAAAAGCTACCATAAAACTTCCCGTAACTCTAAAAAAATATATAATATCATGAAAACCACAACTTTATGTGGAATAATATGAGAATTTCAAAATTGAAACGTGCCCGACTTTAATATTGACATGAGTGGCGATATGTTGACTGCACTCGGTCAACAGCCCTCGTTAAGAGTTGAAAGCGGCAGGGAAATAAATTATTAATATTCCGATATTTGGAGCAAGAAATATCGTTATATATTTCTTTTTGGATGACTGACTAAGTGACTACTCAAATAGGGTCTAGTAAAGTCTAGTTGACACCACTAATCAATTGACGTACTTTTTTATTAACTGCTGAAAGGTGATTCTCCCATAGATTGTCAATAGCAAACTGTCACCATCATTCTCCTGCCCTTATCCCAATTATTCCAGGTCAATGTAGTATGTCTTCTTCTTCCATACTTCTAAATAACTCGACATCTCATTAGACACCATCTTACTTGCTTGAGTAGGCATTCGTCCATATCGTCTCTTCAGATTTTCTTGGTCCTGCCTCCATCAAGTCTAATTTTGACTTCACAGTCTTATCGCTAAATGAACACCTAAAAAAATATTACAATAATCAAGCCATGCACATTAAACTTAAACTGCCCATTTGATTATATTTTGAGGGCTCCCTAAATGCCCGTTAAATTCTATTTCATTAAAACGAGATCAACAAATGAACTAATATAGTAAATGGGGTTAGGTTGAAGCTATTTAACGCTAACTTCAACAATGCGACGACTCACCTAGGTACAGCTTTTGTTTAATTTCATAACAACTTATTTTTATTTGAGACTAAATTAAACAACCACCCTCATTTTAGTAATCAATAAAACTAAAACTCTCCTACAAAATTGTTAATTGAAAGTATTGTTTTTAATTAAAATTATATTGAAATTATTATATTAACATCGCATCCTAGAGGTGACCCTAATCTCCAAACAATTGTTGGCAACTGATCAAACATAAAACTTTGCCGGTTTGTATGAGTTTCAAACCACATTTTAACTATGATATCGTAAACTAGTGTAATCAAAGTACGTAGATATACATTTATAGAGTTTCCAGTATATTCTAACTAACATAGAAACTCTGATTTTGGGAATAATATCAGGTAATTGTCGTTTTGTTTAGGAATTTTGAAACAAAGCTGACACAAATGAAGGCACAAGGGAAATAAAAGTGCGTAAATATTTAAACCTTTCAGTGGGTTGAAAACTTTCCGGTTAAAATTTAAATTAAATACTACATAATACTAAAATTAGGTTAGATAGGCAGTCGCTTCATGTAAAATACTAATATTCAGCCGTTAGTTTTGAAGTTGACCATATCCTAGTTGGGAAAAGACTAGGCAGATAATGATGATGATTAATCACATAAACAGCTTTGAGATTGTCGTTTGTTTAATATTTTTTAAACAATTATATTCCCGGTAATTATTAATCTCAACCAACGAGATACTGTTTATAATTTCTGCACAATGGTTACAAAATTATACTTAAAGGTAAAATTAATAACTTCAACCACAAAACCATCCATTTTAAATATTTATAATCGCAACAAAGTGATTAATTCCCTACAGCTCCATCGACGCTTTAACACCTAATAATCGACATGAGTATTTAAATTTTGATTAAATTATACAGAAAATTTGCATGCACACATGTAATGTTAAGGTACAGTTCCAAGCTGCGGGTTGTTCGATGCCGCTGGTTGTTCGAAAGAGATACCGTGGCCTTGGATACAAAGGGCTAAGAAGGAACACGGGTGGTTTTTAGTCAGTAGAAGTCTGACACTCCCTACCGTGCCGTCCAGAGCGGGAGGATTCATTTGGTGATTTCCCACCCTCATCAAAATAATGTTCAAACCACTAATGTTCTTTCTTAGCCCTTTGTGTGCAAAACCACGGTATCTCTTTCGAACAACCCGCAACCCCGACAACCGCAGTGTCGCCTGCGGTTGCAGTCTGCAGCTCATCTCGGAAATGTACCTTTATTTAAAATATTACCAGCATCATATTGGTATTAATTATATTGATTCCAGTTCGTTGACATTTTAATTTGGCTGTACATGGTAGCTTTAATGAACATAATCATTGAAAGCTGAGGTTTTACAATTTGTTAAGCTTACTGTTGCTGTTTTAGGAAATGCCGAATTGATTTTAATGTGTTGGTTTTGTGATGTAACTTTTTGGAAGGCACGATGTATTTATTTGTGATTGTGCTTATTTATTTCAACCGATATGCAGATAGTACGAATATTCTAAGCTTTTGTACACGAAAAATCTCTGCTTCTAAAATACTTAACCACAAAATATATCATCATTATTCTTCTGCCTTTTGCCATTCGGGGTCAGCGCTGCATGGTCTTCTTCTTTCATACTTTTTTATTACGCGTCACTTTTTGCCATATCATCCTTTCCACAGTATATCCATCGTTTCTTTAGACTTCCTCTCCTCTTATACCCATCCACATTCATAGTCAAAACTCACGATATTTTCCCCATTCCTCCGCATCACATGCCCGATGAACATAAAATAAATCAAAGATTTCAGTTTTGACTAAGTATTTTCTAACAAACTTCTAGTATTTTATTATTATTTAACACAATAGATACGTGACGAGAAATCTAATTGGACCGTCAGATAGATTTCCAAAAAATATTGGACACACATTTTTTTTCTCGTAAACAAAAAGTAAAGACGATACAGCGAGCGTTTTGAAAACTCGTGTGACTTCACATTTCAGTATAATTTTTACCGAAAAGTGACGTCACAAGCCTCCCACTCGTCATCTTTGACTCGTTTTATTCAATATTTTTCGATAATCTAACTGATAGACTAAACAGAATCATATTTTTTTTAGTTAGGAAGTTAGGAAAGTATCCAATTTAGTGGTAAAACTTTGGCAACACATGTTACTTGCAGGCTTTCCTGTCGATGTCCAAAGCTGGCTCAAGTCGTGAACTCGTTCTAATTTGGAGAGCTCGTAACTAGTTAGAACCATCCGATTTTCTTTATTTTTATTCAACATTTTCCATGTTTTCGCTTCGTTTGTGGAAAGTCTGTTTGGAAGCACATATTTTCTTTAGTTGTTTTTATTTTATTTTGTAACTGTCGTGAACATTGCCAATTTGACATCATCGTTGATATCTCAAGTTTTATAGGTGTATTTATAATGAAGTAAATAAGTTTTAGTAACTTCTCTAGGTTCTAGTTAGAATTTTTACTCAGTTGAAGGTTTTACAAAAATTAAGTCTGTAATTTAAACTTTTACGCTGTAGTTCTCAGTAATATTAAAGAATTAAATTAAAATTTCACTAAAACAGTCAGTTTGAAACCAATGAAAACCAACGCTTCTCATAAGTCTAAGAACAAGATAAACACGTATTCTTCTCCAGAACTTGAAACCACCAAACTTGAAATTGGCTCACACCGTTATGAAGCACGTCCGAACAACTGTTCATCAAAAAGTTCAAACGACAAACGCTACGGGACATCGCTCGGTAAATCCATCCTTGTAAAATTCATTAAAGTACAAGCACTGAGTTACCGCTTACTTTATACACTATATTATTCTGTGTACCAACATAAAGTATCTAAAGATTCAAAGTACTTGCACAACGAAAATTTCACCAGAATTTTCTTTCACTGAAAAATAAGTTTTACTATTCTTAACTAAGGTTGGTATTCCAATGTGGGTGGACCGTTTAGGTACTCCTGATCGATGCAACGTTGCATTCGCTTGAAGCAGACCAATTTACTTGATTTTGTTCAAGGCGAGTTTGGCCGGTTGTTAGCTTGGACTCAATTTCTCGGAGCTATTTATAATTGCCTGTCTCCCGCCTGTGGATTTAATCATCTCGTGTTGTGATGAGTTTGTGATGAGATAAACAACTTTGGTCGTGTGTGAGCTTTACGTGTGACTAGTTTTAACCAGCGGTTTTGATCGCGTTTTGTTCAGAATTAATTGAATTTAATCCCTCGGGAACATCGTAAACATAGTCTATTAATCTATTACAATCTGACATAATGTAGCTTCTTCCTAGTTCGGAAGATTGCCATTATTTTTGGTGGTTGAGAAATCATCAAATGACTCATCCTGCTCTGGACGGAGCGGTGGGGAGTGTGAGACTTCGACTAACTAACCACCCATGTTCCTTCTTAGCCCTTTGTGTCCGAGGCCGCGGTATCTCTTTCAAATAACCTGCAGCGAAGATTACCCTCCTCATCCAAACTTTACTTCTTCACAATATTAGTGTAGACGATGTTTGGTCTGGTGCCGTGACACTAACCAATAATGTCCACTGCTGAACAGAAGTTTAATTACATGTTGTAATTAACGACTCTAGGCGCCCGCAGACAAACGACTCGGCAATTTAATTTGTAGCCGATAAATATTCAGTTAATGTTTCATGAACTCTTTGGAGCTCGTTGTTTCATAACAACTACTGCATGGGTCGATCTTTAGGTTAAGCCGTGTTTCCCTATTTTGTGCCGTGGGCATAACGCGCTGCCTCTGTGCCTCAGAGGTCCTGGCCACCATATAATTATGTATAGATATTTGGTAGTCGTTACAGGTAGTTAGTGGCCTGCAAGTCTGTCAAGCAGTCTTTAAATGGGCTACATTCAGTTAGACTGGAGCCGACCCCAACATAGTAGGTAATAGAATGATAATATCACTTCACTGTTGACGTGGTATGCAATTGAGCGTATTTAGATGGGATACAAATAGTTTGGGAGGTTCAATTTTTCTTTACTTGTTTTTTTTATCAACTTTAAGGGCTGTAACCGGAATATGTTGCGTTGGAAGGTCTCCCACTAGGTGGACCGATGACCTGGTGAAGTTTGTGGGGACCCGATGGAAGCGAGACGCACGGGACCGGTTAATAAGGTGGCACCTGGGGGAAGCCTATGTCCAGCAGTGGACATCTTTAGGCTGAAATCATGATGACGATGATAAAATAGATGGAATATATGATGAGCAATGTTTAAGTTGCGACGGCAAAAATAAGAATAATAGGTGTTAAGCTGAGTGGGTAAAAAGTCTAGTGGTAGAGTTATTGGAAAACCAAACAAGATTAAAAGCGAAATTAAAATTAAAAAAAAAAAAAAAAAATTTAAATAAAATTAAAACATTTCAGATTACTGACGAATAATATTATCAGTAAATCCCAGACATTATATTCACCTAATTGTTTAACAGGCATTGTGTTAATCAAACAAAGTGGTCACTTTGACATAAAGAGAATTATTCTAATTATCTTCATGATTGGGTTGTGGTTAGCGATAATAATAATTGAAGTTTGAAATGTGGTAAGATCGTGGATAAATCATTGTTGAATTAGCTTTTGCTCGTTTTGCTTAGCTTATTGTGGAAAAAGAGTTTTAACTATTAGTTTTTTTTTTACTATTTCAAAGAGTTTTCGGAATCGAACTTTAAGTTACGAAGATTTCCTTCACAAAAACAACACTTAAAACTTTATGTAAATTAATGTAACTAGCGTAGGTATATACTTTTTTGTTTCATTAACGTATTTTAATGTAGATATCTAGCAAAATCAGTCCCACGAGTCAGTCTTCAAGGATAAGTGGACCTTTGCTAAGATCGGTCTTTAGATGAACGGTCACCGTTCATTAATTGTACTCCATGATATTTTGTTAATCGTTGGCAATACTTTAAGCACGTGTGGTACTCATGAATATTAACAGCTTTTACGTGGAACAAACCGTGTGTTGTGATGAACAGAGCATTTGAAAACTGAAAACGGTTATCATAATATACTCTGTTCATCACATCATTATAATAGAATTTAATTAGAACCGTAAGAATGATGTTGATGGCGAAGTGGTGTGGAACTGGGTTGGTTTATTTCAATACACTTTGTTTACCCTCTTCCGACTTTTAAGCCCGAAAAAGGCAAAGGATTGATACATTCGAAATGTGGTTCTGAACTTCTGATGAATGCTGAGAATCCCTTGGATTGCGAAACGCAGCAATGCATTTGTCTTGAGCCAGAACCACATAAAAAAAATGTCCACCATGTTATTATGTAGACAACGCATTGATTTTATTGTTGGGAACACCGAAGGCAAAAGATAGCGCGGTCATTCACCAAGTAGATGAAGAAACTTCGTCGTCCAAATTTTATGCGATTGTGAGAGTCGAGCTGGACAGAAACCGGTGGAGGCAGATCATCCGTTCCAGATGCAACCTACATACCTACTGACCACGATTCTAAGACTTAGAACTTACTCAGACCGACCAGAGAGAGAGAGAGACCCTTTCCAAGAACAAGACCACTGATCAGGCCTCTAAAATAATTCTCATTATTATACTTAGTCATACGTCCCTTGCAATTAATACCATTACCACAATGTATTAGTTGTCAATAAACTCGTGTCTACTGCGGTATCTGTTGCGAACTGATAAAACCACAAACCCATATTATCTATCCTCTCCCCGTATTGTCGTAACCATGTGATAACACTTCCTCAATCTACATTGTATATAATCTATAGTAAGGATTATCTACCTACATAATCCTTACTATATATTTATATTATATATTTTCTTAATTATAAATGCAAAAGTAACTCTGCCTGTCTGTCTGTCGCGCTTTTACGCCAAAACTACTGAACTGATTTAATTGAAATTTGGTACGAAAAAAAGGTTGTCAGGAGTTGAAAGGGGGGATGAAAAGATTACTATAAGTCGCGATAACCGACATCTACGCGGACAAATCCGGGGGTATCAGCAGCATATTATGTAAATTAATACTACATAAACATTAT
The DNA here is from genome assembly GCA_949775195.1 of Diarsia dahlii. Taxonomy (NCBI): domain Eukaryota; kingdom Metazoa; phylum Arthropoda; class Insecta; order Lepidoptera; family Noctuidae; genus Diarsia; species Diarsia dahlii. The sequence continues at coordinate 17,175,414 of OX459205.1, forward strand.
AAGAAGTGGTCAAGAACATTTCCGAGTAGTTAGATCTAGGTCTTTTTCTATTTTTTTCCTTCTTTAAAATAAAGAAAAAAAAAATAATGTTATGGTTAGTGTCAACCAGGTGTCAGAATTTGTATGCTGCCCATGGGCCTCTGACTTAGCTTTACATACCGCCGAGAAACATCTCTGAGTGCATTTTTACGTACAGGCGGGGCTTTGCGCGGTGCGTGCTACGTTTTTAATTCAAAAACATGGCGGTGTATGAAAAAGTTAACGATTTCAAAATGCAGCGTTTGTAGCGGTGGACCCGTCTCTCAGTAAATTAGTAAAAAAGTACGAGACGAGCCTTAAGCACGCGCCGCGCGACGCCCCGCGTCTCCGTAAACGAGCCCTCAGGCATGCTTGATTGGTTTCCTGACGATGTTTTCCTTCACCGAGGAACGTGATAATGAATCAGAAAAACTAGAGGAGCGTCTTGGCTTCGAACTCGAGACCCATGACTTGGGAGCTCAACGGTCACAACACTAGCTAAACCACTATCTAGGTGTTCCTAATTTATTTAGAAAAAAGAAAATACATTTATTTGGCACATGCCACAAGTACACACAATGTAAAACAAAAAATAATGTAAAGAAAAAATGATTTAAACAAATCGTGCCACTGTGTGCCTCACGGCTGCGCTAAAAAGGCCCAGGGGCTGCAGTCTCTACACTAAATATCTGTCCCAAAGTCGTAAAATCGTAAACTTTCTTTAATAGATTTTCAGCTTTATTTCAACAGCATATGATTGAAAATCTATTAAAGAAAGTTTACGATTTTATGACTTAGCGACATTCGTAGCGTCGTTATTAGTGTAGAGACTGCAGCCCCAGGGCCGGTAGTCTCGACAGAGATAACGACAAAATCGCTAACTTTCAATCCTTAATTACTAACGAATAAATTCGGTTGCAATAATGATGCTTGCAAGTAAAGCAAGTCTCTACATCCAAGATGCGTTTCTCGCAAGCATCATTATTGCAACCGAATTTATTCGTTGGTAATTAGCAATCGAAAGTTAGCAATTTTGTCGTTATTAGTGTAGAGACTGCAGCCCCAGGCCCTTTTCAGCAAAATGCCGGGCAGCTAGTGCCCGACGCTGACGCACTTATAAACATGGAACAGAAAAACGAAAACATATTCTCTATACATTTCCTAACAGATTCATAACATTAAACAAACAGAAAAACTCAATGAAACTTATTTCTGGAACTCGGCCGGGTATAACTGAAAGTAGGATAATCTTACAAGAGCTTGAGGCAAAGAGGATTATATTTTTTTAAAGTCAACAATTTTGATAAACTCGCTTCCTTTATTTGCTACTGTTCGTTTCTTGTAAACTAGCTGGGGACTGCGACTTCACTTGTTTTTAAGATGATTGTTTTTTTGTTTTTCCGTAGTTTTCTGTATTGGTAGGTACTTCTCTTGGGATGCGGTGAGGTGCGGTTGTGTTTTGTTTTTTGCCGTTCATAAAAATGGTGAATCATTTTCTCGTTGCAGTTTTGGCAAATCGGTTTTCGTATACACACTGATCAAATTTCTTCAGAAAGGACAGGTGCGTAGTACTCGTTACCATCGTGCGCGTATGACCAGATGTATGAATGTGGACGAGGCAAAAGGTGTAAGTAAGGTTCGTAGCAGGTGGCGTTCTGTGATTTCTGTCATACCCCCATAGGAATAGGGTATGAGTTTATGTACCTATGTTTGTATTTGAAAAAACAAACACTAAGGACTTCGAATTTTTAAATAGTGATCACACTGGTTATTATTACATTTTCGCACATATATAACTAAAAAGGGATAAAATGCTGACTGTTGACCAACACTGAAGTTATGAGGAACGGAACACTTAATGAGGTCGTAAACAATGAGCTAGTAGGTGAAATTTAATTTCGTTTTAACCGTAGAATCAGACATGACGCACCTGAACGTCTTTATAGGCGTCTCTAGTAAGAGAACGGTTTTAAGTTTTCCACAAGTTTTGAGTGTACATATTTAATTTTTATTTTTATTTTTTCCAACCTATGAGCAAATGAATACATTTATTCCTCTCGACAGAGTGTTATCACTTTCGATAAAGGGTTTCGTACCAGTCTTCTTTATGTGTTGTTTTTTTTTCAACTGTCTTCCTATTACAGACCATGAGATACAGCCCAATGATAGACAGACGGATAGGCGGACGGACAGCGTAGGTTTGCTAATAGGATCCCGTCGGTTACTCTTCGGGTACAGAACCCGGGCCATTTAACTTTCTACAAAAGAAAAACAACGACAAACTAACATTTTCAGCATAAATAAATCAATCACAAAAAAAAAAAAAACCATCTGACCACAAAATTTAAATAAGGAAGACGAGCGCCGGAAAAAAATAAAATTTTCACTTAATTTTATTAAAGCCTTCTTATCCGCTTAGGTAGGTACTTTTATGGCGGCATAAAAATTGCTATAAATTAAACACCTTCAAGAAAATTGCTATTTCTATCTTTTTCTCATCGTAACGTAACTCCTGCAATCTCTAAAGGGCTACGCAGAGGTGAACTGGTCCTTTTGTGTAAGTCAATTCATCACCACTGTTCTCAAAAACGGTGGACCTGTCGTTCACCGTTCATCGTACGGAAACCGGCACGACTTAGATAAAAAATAAGATAATTTATGTGACATCTATTATAATAAACATAGAAAATATTTATATATTCCGCGTAGAAACACGCAGCAGACCCGTGTAGTGGATTATAGCCCACTCCGTTTCGTAGAGAAGAGACCGTGTCCCAGCAGTGGGAACATTTTGAGTAGATTATGATTATGTTATTATCATCAACCGGGCACAAAGTCGGACTGCATGGCTGCTATTGATATTGATAGAAAATCCAATAACACGCCTGGGAATCGAACCCAAAAATACAACATAATTTTGATTTCAAAAATCTTTTATCAAAAATTTTGTATTCCGCGATGTTCCCTAGTTACTTGTAGGTGTTGTTAATGAGTACTTAGGATGTGGTCTGGCTCGGTCAGTGTTCCCCGAGACGATGAGTCCCTAGGGGAACATTGCCCTATATAGAGCCTGTTCTCACGACCGACAAGATGCATATTCATAAGGAAGTAAAACCACTAACTTATGAGTTCACTGGTCTGCTGCAGTCTAGCCAGAAAATTAAGTAAATAGTGAGCCTATTTCAAGAGTTACCTTGTACATTGGTTAGAATCACATTAAAGGACTAATGCGCCTACCACACGCTCACACTTCCCCACAGTCTTGCCTGAGCGATTACACGATGCACACAGTACATCGCGCGTGTGGTTTGTAATGGTAATACAGTTTTACCAACCATACGCGCGATGTACTGTGAAGTGTGAACGAAAAGTGTGGTGAAGCTTGAGCGTGTAGTAGGCCCATAACTGTTGCACTCAGAGACGTTTAATGATTGCTTAAGCCAACACTTAACAAGATTTTTACACTTTAACTGAAGGTTTTCATGTCAAATCTTTACTAAATAGTTTAAGCTATACGAGAATTATTTTGAATGTTGTTTCGACTTTAAGCCATACTTAGAATTATTTTAAATGTTTTTGTATGGCTGGTATATGGTGAAATAGTAAGGAAAAATACAGTAATTCGTATGAAATGATTACTTCTACGCGTTTTTCCCGAAACCGCCATTTTGCAAGACTGTATTTTGCTGTTACGCGGGCAGTGCAGTCTAGCCAGAAAGTAAATAGTGAGCCTAGTTTAAGAGTTACTTTGGACATTACTTAATCAACTGGTTTATTAATTTTCAGAAAGGTCTATTTTATTATTTTCGACTGGCCTGTTGGTCTAGCGGTTAGTGACCCTAACTGCTATGCCGGAGGTCGTGGGTTCGATTCCCACCCAGGACAAATGTTTGTGTGATGAGCACGATCATTTGTTCTGTGTCTGGGTGTAATTTATCTATAATATGTATGTATTTAGAAATATATAAGTAAGTTTATCAGTTGTCTAGTACCCATAACACAAGCTCTGCTTAGCTTGGGACTAGATGGCGTTGTGTGATAGTTGTGGAATATTATGTGGAATATTATTATTATTATTTTCAGTTTTATGAATATCGGTATAAAAGTAGAGAAAGACCAAAGAAATGATATATATGGGGTGTGTAATGGATGATAAAGTAGGTTTTTGATGAGATGCTGTAACATGAAAAAAATATTATGAAACCAAACCATTTTAAAAGAGTGACCGTGGGGTTTCTTGCCATTTCTTCTCCATAGGAACCGACCAACACGAATCGGGCATGTTCTTGTCGACGTTTTAAAAGTGCCCATGTAACGCCCGAATACTCGAACGTCACTCAATTATAAGTAGCCCTCAAAACTCGTGCTATCTCTGTCACTCTGCGTTAAAGTAACAAAGACAGCACGAGATTTAAGTGCAACTTAAAATTGAGTGACGTTCGAGTATTCGGGCGTAAGTCTATGTGAAATAACAAATTTGACAAGCAATAGAGAAGTATGGACGAAGGAGACATTCTGCGCCGATCCCTTGCTTTTCTTAAATTTTCTTCGAAAGCCCTTTCTTTGTACAACTTCCTCAACAAATCAATATCAAAACGATTTAATCTAATAATAATATCATCTTCCACGAGCATCACTTCAGTTCTAATAATAACATCTTGAGGCTACCAGGAAACTTTATACAATAATGTTTATAATTTCATTTTGCTGATAGATACAAGAAAAAAAGAACAAATCGCTGCCCGCGGTTTTGCCCATGTCAAGGTCGAAAATAGTCGTACGAAAACGAATACAGGGATAGAAAGTACCGTGACATCAACCAGGCACAGATCTAGGCTCTCGGCTGCTACCGAACAACTCCTGATGGAAAAAACTAAATAAAACTTTGCCTGACCTAGGAATTGAACCCAGGACCTCAGGTCAGCAGTCGTGCTTGCGACTTACGACTAGACCAACGAGGCAGTCAAAAAAACTTGTTTCCGGGGCCGCTGTACCTCTTTCGAACAACCCGTATCCCCGACAGGCGTCGGCCATTGCGAGCCCCTGCAATGTTGCTGACATCTCTTTGAGGCGCTCACACGAACACGAACGCGTCGTCGACACGGCCTGTCATCGTCATAGTACGGATGGACGGTGAGCTAGCCCATTACTCACCGTCCACAGGCCCGTCGGCCGTCCAAGTAAGTCGTTACCGTACGTGCATCGTGCATGCATTCATTATTTTGGAATTACAAACAGACACCAACTTTATTTATTAGTATAGAAATGGATAGTATAAAAACTATTATTATTTATACTATCCATATCAATACAAATAAATAAAATTGAAGTACATAAGTATGTTTTCTTTCTTGCTTATTCATATTTTTATATGAATGAATCAGTGACATTTTCCTGAATGATCCCGATCTAAGAATAGTTCTTCGCTGTTTTCTTGTTCGTGTGGGCAGAAACATCACGAGGCTTAGATTTGTATCCCACTGCATGTTGAACTTTAATAATAATAATAATAATAATAAATTTATTGTTTCACAAAAAATGTACTTATTATAAATTACAAATAAAATGCTTTATATAGCAGTACTTGTACACAAAAGTTTTAGCCTCTATAGCCGAACTAGGAAGAACCTGTATTTCGGCTTACAGCGCCAACCCCCTCGAGTTACAGAACATAAATATTGTGATTCTTGTATGCTTGCATTTTACAATATCTTTGACGATTACATACTCTTGTCTAAAACTTTATTATAATAGAGATGTGGTGTGTGGTGTGATCCTCTCTTTGTGTATTATGCTAGGTGAATGAGTGAATGAGAGAGGGTGTGTCTGTGGTTGAGTGTGATTGTGATATATTATGGCAATATATGAGTGGACATGTTAATGACTGAGATACGGTTTTGTGAGTATAAATAATAATGTATGTAAAATATAATAGTTTACTATCTTAATACGGTTAGAAGCTTCTCGGTCTCCTCATAAGTGAGACTTTGTAGGTATTCCAATACCTTTCTCCTGCAACAATCCGTATTAAGTGGGTATATGTTAAGGACTTTATTAATTTTGTTATAGATATAAGGGCCGAGAGAGTTAAAGAATTTTGTTACAAATTTAGTGTAAGTTGATCTTTTTTTATTGAAAATCGTGTAGTGTCTGCGTTTATTCAAAATCTTTGGGTTGTAAACTATTTGTGAGTGTTGCATTAAAATTATTTTTAAAATGAATAATTGTCTCACGGTTAGTACTCCACACAATTGATAGAGTGCAGAAGTAGGGAAAAGAATCGGCTTGAAGGTGCTAACCTTCAGTATTGCACGTTGGGCAACCTCAACGGATTTTAGCGTCGTCTTTGGAGCACCTCCCCAAACAGATATACAGTATGTTATGAGTGATTGGCAGAGGGCAAAGTAAATTCGTTTCAAGATAGGAGGATCGGCGATATGTCGTATATTTTTGAAGATGTATATCAGTTTCCGAATCCGTCCCGTTAAAATTCGTATATGCTCTTTAAAGTTAAGGTTTCTATCTATCGTAACGCCCAAATATTTAATTGATTTAACCCTTTCTATCCCGGCACAAGAGCAATCACCATGCACTGTACATTCGTGTGGAATAATATCATAGGTACGATCAATGTCCAAGTCTGGTCGAATACTGAAACAAATGTATTTGGTTTTATCAGTATTTAGCGTTAAAACATTTTCATTTAGCCACTTCCTGACAGTATCAAAACCAGACTGGGCAGCATCAAAGACTTCATTCCAGTTATCGGCTGAGAAAAGGAGAGCAGTATCATCAGCAAAGGAAACGATTTCGCCCTGGGTAAGTTTTAGATCAGTGAGGTCGTTGATATAAACAAGAAATAAGGTTGGTCCTAGGATGCTGCCCTGAGGAACACCATGTGTAACCGGGAGGTCAGTACTAGTAAAGTTTCCCACACGAACACACTGGCGGCGACTACTCAGGTAACTTTCGAAGAGTTTCAACTGAGTACCTCTGATGCCCAGTCTTTCCAGTTTAGCCAAGAGTATCGAAACAGAGATTGTATCAAAGGCCTTTGCCAAATCTAAGAAGATGGTCAGGCATTTCTTTTTCTCATCCAGCTTATCACTGATGTAACTTGTGAGCCTGTTTACAGCTTGTTCAGTAGATTTACCATTTCGGAAACCGTATTGGTTCGGAGAGAGCAAGTTCTTACTTTCTAGATACCTTATTAGTCTAACGTTAATTATTCTCTCAAGGATTTTTGACATGGCTGGAAGGATAGATATGGGCCTATAGTTGGTGATGCAATCTCTGTCTCCACCCTTGTATATTGGGCAAACCTCTGACTTTTTTAAAGATTCAGGGAATATCCCATTTTGGAGGCAGGTGTTAAAGATAAAGGTGAGTGGAGCAACTAGAAAGTTTTTGTATTTCTTTAAAAAAATACTGCCAATCCCATCAAAACCAGTTGAGCTATTCGCTTTTAAATTAATGATGAGACGGTCCACTTCACATTCATCCGTATCATCTAATACGAAAGAGTTTAGTTGTGGCCCCGGCGCCTGCGAGTTTGTCCCTACATTAGTGTCTAATATGTTTGATTTATTTTGCCTGATCTTGTCTGCCAGAGATCTACCCACATCAACATAGCTGCTATTTACTTTGTTCAAAGACTGTTTAGGGTCATCAACTAGAGATAGTAGTTCATTTGAGCAGCTAGTGTTTTTGTTTGTGTTTGTGACGTCTTTTATTACTTTCCACAGTTTTTTATTATCATTTTGGACTGATTCAATAAGACTTTTTTCATAAGCTCTTTTTACTTTTTTCAAGATATTGTTGCAGAAGTTTCTATAGCGGGTGTAAGTTACTTTTAATGTTGCATTATCTGGTGAGAGTTTTAATGTTTTATGTAATCTATCCCTATTCCTCATACAGCGCAGCAAACCTTGTGTGATCCAGGGTTTTATTATCATCTTTCGACGCGACAACGAAATGACTTTAGTGTTGTTTTTAATTGCAGCCTGAAGACAGTGAGTAATATACGTAAGAGCAATCCTGGGATCATCCGATTCATAAACTCTAGTGAAGTCAATTTTTGATATTTCGTCTTTTAGGCCATCCTCGTCAACTTTTTTAATAGTTGTCATCGCGAATTGTTGAGCTTTCTTAAAGTTCATGTGTAGTAGGACCGGATAATGGTCAGTCAGTGTTGCTAGTGGTACAATGGTGTTGCAGGCACTTTTTGTCTTAAGGAGAATATGGTCGATACATGTTTTACTATCTGGCCGTGTAATTAATGTATGTGATGGTAACAGTCCATGACTAGCAGCCAGATTTAAGTAGCGTTCACCTTGATGGTCAATTTTGTCTATATTTATTGCAATATTTATATCGCCTATAACTATAATATTGTTAAAGGAAGAGTAATTCATTAAAACGTCATTTAAGGATTTAAGGAATGAGTCTAGATTTGAATAAGATGGCGATCGATATATTGCAACAATTGCAATTTGATTTTTAATCGTAGCAATAAGACAGTTTCCTTCACTGAATTCTGGTTCCACAATTTTAAAACGAAGGTGTTCCTTATATAATATTACAACACCATCATTTTGTTTTACATTATTTTTTGTCGCAGACGATCGATAACCTAGTAAATTAGGTATTAAAGTACTGCACGACAACCAACTTTCTGTGAGGACTAGTACATCACAATGCAAATTTAATCTAGTTAATAGTAATTCCAAACCATTCATATTGCAGTTTATACTGCGTATATTCTGGGTGAAAACTACTAAACTTTCAGAAGAGGGCAAGATTAGTTTGTGACAGTCTTCAATGTCGGCATGCTTTGATTCAGATACTGTTACCTTATCAATATTTTCTGTTAGATCCTTTAAATTATCGAATGTTAAAATGGTGTTTAATATGATTGTCAAATATGAATTTAATTCGAATAAATATTGGCTTAAAGTTAGTCATACGTAAGTACGGAAGAAGATCGCCCGTTTCAGCTCCTGATGAAAATATAAGAGCAAGGTCGTGATTATGCGAGAAAAAGAAATCAGAGGAATACAGTAGTATTATTCTGCCTTTCGGTTTTAATAAATAACGTGAGTTTATAGTGTGTATATGGTATCTCATTGAGTCCATAGAATGTAAATGATAAGTGTGTAAGGAGACGGTTTTATTATATACGTAGGTAAGTATGTTTGTAATGTATGATATAATAATTAATAAATTTAGTAGTTTAAGGTAGTGTGTATATTTGCCTAGTGTATTAAGTGTAATAGTTTTGTTTATGTTGTAGTTGGATTTGTTGTAATTGTATTGTGTAAATAAGTGATTGTGTAATAGTTTAGAAAACTTACATCTAACATGCTTTTTTTTGAAGTTATTACAATTTGAGAGAACGAAAAAATGAGATAACACATTTGCAGAAACTTGAGAGGCATGCATTAGGAATTTAGTAAACATTAAAATATTACGGATTAGTATAACTATAGGTAGTCATTGCGAGCTTCTTAGTTTCTCTATATCCAGCTCGGTGGTTATGCGGATTTGTGAAGAGTCAGAAGTTTCCTTTAGATAGACAATTCCATTTGAAGTCCAGCAGAATGCGTATCCATGAGTTTTCTGGAATGATCGGGCCAGGAAGAACATTCTGTGTGTTTTTTGTGTCAGGGTTTCCGACACATATAATGGCTTTGGTTGATTTTTAGGGTTAAGGTGGGTTGTGTTGAGTTTATCCTTTTTTATTTTGGACTTATTAAAGCTCTTAATACCTTTTATAAATTTATCCTTGGTTGATACTGTGGTAAAATCAACAATCACTGGATTAGACCCGTCCTTAGTATTTAAGCGGTAAATATCCCTGATACTCGAATGGCCAATATCAATATCAATGGTTTTGCCCAGGTTCAACACTACGCTGCTTAGACTATCCTTAGTTTCGCCACTTTCTTTGGGAATATTTCTTATCTCAATACCACACATACGGGATTTGCGTTCTAATAGTTCGAGCTTATCTTCTAATTGCCTGATAGTTTTCCTATCTTCTTGTTTCTCCGTCTCTAAACGGGTAATACGCAATAAAAATTCGTCATATTTATCAGACATTAAATCAACACTCTTTCGTAATTCATCGTTTTGTTCATTCAGTCTATTAATAGTGGTTTGTAATTCTTGGAAACGCTTATCTTGGTCCTTAGAGAATTGAGAGAAAAAATCCTTTATAGTAGCTGAAATGTCAACATCGCTGCTGAGCTTTCTTTTCTTACGCTCTGTGATGTTAGCCGTAAGTGACTTAAGATTAGGTGCAGATTCACAGTGGTGTAGTGGGGATTTATTAACTACATCAGTCGCGGTTGAAACAGCTTGTTGATTGATTTCGTTGCTTGCTTCCATCAACTCCAAGGAACACGGTGTAGCGGACGGTTTCTGGTTCAGTGGCATGGTTACTGCAGTTAACTGTCAGTGGGTTTGTTACTAACTTTGAAACTTGATTATAAGGAGCATTTTTGTTCATAGTTTTTATTAAAAAGTCACTTTAAAATAAACAAGTTAAACACTTTTTCAGACACTGGATGAAAGTGTTTGTTTAAGAAAGTACCTACTACTAGTCACGGTATCCAAACGGTTAGGTACTTTTCTTTTTTTTTTTTTTAATGGGACAAGCCCGCCACACTATTCCCAAACCACTGTAACTCCTGTTAGCCAGAATCAACAGTGGCGACCACAAGAAAAGCGCCGAGACAATGAAGCTCGACGAAGTCCCAGAGAAATGATTTAACTGTCTTGGATCCCGCAACGAAATTAATCAGAAAAGAATAGCGGAGGAGTAGGAAAAAACATAGTTTCCATTATAGGTTAGGTACTGCAAACCGTTTGGATACCGTGACTGTCAGGGCATTTATTATTTATACTCATTTCTATGGACAAATCATCATCATCAGCCTTTAATGATTCCACTGCAGGGACACAGGCCTCCTCTCCAGGAGAGAGATGGATCCATCACGCGAGCCGAGTGCGGGTTGGTAGATGTCACATATCTTAGATTTTTTTGGTTCTAAGTTCGGTTTCCTCACGATGTTTTGATCGACAAATACACGTTTATAAATAAATACTCCTAACCCCACATCCCGTGGTAAGCAGTCATCTTGTTTATTAATTGGCTTATATAGGGTATTATTTTGTCGATAGAAATAAGTATTTGTAAGACAAACTCTATAACACTCATACAACACCTGCCTTTTTTATACATTTCTTACATATAGTGCGGAAAAAGCTAGACAGATTGTTTGCCTCCAAGTGACATTGCTCCGATGTGCAGAGAATCTGCGACATTTTGCATGCCTGAGCTTTTTTTCATTAATTTCTGCTATAGCTTTAACAAGGTTTAAACTACCGTAAGTTAAAAACCTACATTTAAAAAATCCATATAAATTGGCTCATATGAACCAAAACGGCTTAATTAAAACTAATTATAATAACAATGATAGGAAAATGAAATGCAAGCGAGCCGTATTAATATGACCTAGAATAGTAAGGAGCCGTGACCTCGGTCGTAAGCCGCACCGCACATTGCGAGCAAGTTATATAACTAGATTATAATATGTACTGTAGAGCTGGAGTATTACATAGTTTTAAGAAAGAAAGAAAATTGTGTTTATTTAACAAAAATACATAAAAGTAAAATAAATAAAAGTTAACAAAAACAAATTCAAAATTATTAAAATTAATAATGCCAAAAGGGCCTCAGCTCAGCATAATGCCAGATGGCAACACAAAGTGCACCAACTGACGCTGATTTTCAGCTGCTGCCCACGAGTGCCATATGCTCGAAAAGGACTATTAAGACTAATAAGGGACTATAATTACTAACACAAATTATATTAAATCATAATTATTTGATAAACGGCCTGAGAATAAATGAATGTTAGGCGTTAAGAGGGCAGCCTATTGTCATCAACCAAACACAACTCCAGATTTTGTGGCTGCTACTGAGCATTCCTGATGAAAAAACTCAACATGACCAAGGATCTCATGCTTACCATTCTCCTTTACTACTTTCGGGAGGTATACCCGCACCGAATCAGGCGGGAGGAAGCGCCCGGATGCTACCATTGTGAGGCTCGACCGGAGGACACGTTGGAGCACACTGTGGAGGTCTGCTTCGCTTGGCGGAGCCCCGCCGTGTTCTTGTAGTGGCGATTGGCGGCGGCGACCTCTCGCGTCTGGCCCTGGTGCAAGCCATGGTCCGGATTAAGAGGGAATGGGACGCCGTCACCACCTTCTGCGAAGCAGTAATGCTAGCGAAGGAGGTGGCGAAACGTGAGAGGGAGAGAACCTCTCATCCCAGCCGCCGCGAGAGACGCTTCAGGCGTCGGGGGCCACGTGATGGCTTCCGGCCACCGTGTGCGCGGGCTTGTGGACGATGAGTAATGGGCTAGCTCGTCGTCCGTTCGTTTTATGACGACGACAGGCCGTGTCGACGGCGCGTTCGTTTTCCACGCGCGGCTCAAAGAGGTGTCAGCAATATGAAAGGGCCTGCAAGGGCCGACGCCCGTTGGGGCTGCGGGTTGTTTGAAAGAGATACAGGGGCCTCGACACAAAGGGCTAAGAAGGAACATGGGTAGTTTTTAGTCAGTAGAAGTCTAACCCTCCTCACCGCATTGCCCAGAGCGGGAGGCGTCATTTGATGGTTCCCCAAGCTCAAAATAAAACACGATACAGGTTGTCGATTGCAACCACGTTGAATTCAAGAAGATAACTATACTAATGATTCTCGACCCGAATCAATTATATCATAGGTAGGTAATGTTTTTATGTAATCGGAATCCTTGGTACCTCGTACTACCCGCAAGGCAGTAAGTAACATTTGCTATTATTCTAAGTTACAAATTTTTGCAAACGTACACAATGTTATGTTGCGTTATAGCCTTCTCTGTTCGAATCACTCTGTTTGATTTTAGGAAACAATGTATTGGGTATTGTGTTGTATTTTAATTTTATTATGCCTCAATTGTTTGCAGCATTGCGGTAGTTTGAAACAATAGTGGTGCGGGTTTGATTGTTTCTATAGGTGGCCTAAATTACTCGATATCCACTGAAAGCAAGCGGTTTTTACGTTTGGGAACGGCGTTGGAGTAGTTTGATTTAGGAAATGAAAGAAAAAAAAATGTTATGTTGACATTTTCAAAAAAAAATCTTGTTCTGCATATTGCCGAGTAACAAAAAGTGTTGTAGAGGAATAGGTCCATAAATAGGTTTATCAACGAATCATACCCTTTTTTTTTTGGACGGTGGGAAATCATCAAATGACTCCTCCCGCAGCCCATGTTCCTTCTTAGCCCTTTATGTCGAGGCCGCGGTATCTCTTACGAACAACCCGCAGCCCTGACGGGCGTCAGCCTTTGCAGATCCCTGCAATGTTGCTGACATCTCTTTGAGGCGCGCGTGGAACCCGAACGCGCCGTCGACACGGCCTGTCTTCGTTATAAGACGGACAGACAGAGAGCTAGCCCATTACTCAAAGTCCACAAGCCCGACGAATTATAGATCTACCCTGAGAACAACAAAATTTATAAGGTCATCAGAGAAACTCAACTTTGAGTTCGAGCTCGTCTTGGCCATACACTTTTCAACAACTACGGTATTTTTTTAATATTATTCCAACCAATAGTAAATTAAATTTTGTATATTTTTATGTGTTGAAACTATATAAAAATAATCCCTAGTGCAAGGTGAGCCTATCACGCCGGTGACATATTTCGATATAATGAATTGTTTCCGGCGTTGAAACGTGCCACGGAAAACGTGTTCACTGTTGACTGTCCGCAAGCAACTGCTTATAGCTGTGACATGGCTAATAGTAATATTAGCTTACCATATTATAATATTAATTTATAACTTTATTCATGAAGAATATTATAATACGGGGCTTATGAGTCTAGGATAACACACACATACACACACACAGTATAGATGTACTAGTGATACTTTTGAATACCTTTTGTTTTACACAAACATTGTGATACATGTTTGGAAACATGTGTTTACAACATGTAATTTTGTGCGTTAACGCTGTTTTAGCCATCAATTGTTAACTGTTTGATGAATTATTTAAAATTTGTGTAGAAGTTTTGTACGCAACTTGTTTTTACAACATATTTTAGGTGTAAATGATACAAAGCAATAGGCAAACCTGTAGAACATCATGTTTTATACCTTGGTGTAAACACGAGGATCTTCCCTGTGGAGTGCTGACCAATAGTAGCTATAACCCTCTTTTTATAAAAAAAGTGTGATAAACATGAAATAACAAATTGAATGGACACTATGGAAAAACTAATATTTTATGGTTTTGGAAAAATAAAATGAACTTTTCGTTAAAAAAAGTTTTTTATAAATAAATCACTTGGAAGGTTTCCTTTCTCATCATACCCTCTTCCTGCAGGGCTATTGCGTATCTTTTTAATGTCAGTGGCTATCATAAGTGTCCATAGATTAACTGTAAATTGGTTAGGGTTTGGTACATTTTTTTCTTAAAAACTCACCATTTGACAGATATTTGATAGACACTTTAAGTTATCCACTGTCATTAAAAGATACGCAATAGCCCTGCTGGTTCCTTCACATTTTCTGAATGAAATTGCGAGTAAACGTTATTTCCTTTATGTAGATTTAAGTTAAATAATTTTATTTTTCTTAGAACCACAGCTAGTTAATGAACGGTCTTGAAGGGAGGAACAGTGAGCTTGGCAGTTGCTTGAAAACTTATAATTACCTATGAAACCACCAACTCTATAATTATAAACAACTAGCTAAACCCGCGCATGCGTTGCAATGCGTTTTTCCTACCTACCTATCTACTACCCTACCTACTACCCTACGTACTACCCTACCTACTACCCTACCTACCTACTACCCTACCTACCTACCTACTACCCTACCTAAAAAAAAAAAGTATCAAAGAACCTTCTCCTGGTTCTTAGCTACCTCCCTACCAATTTTCATCTAAATCCGTCCAGCCGTTTTCATGCTATGTCGTGACAACAGAAAACGGGTTTCATTTTTATTTAAATAGACATAATTATCCAATCATTTTATTAGACCGTGCCCTTTTCCCTAAAAAGTAAACAAAAGAAAATTACCTGCACGTGAATAAAACGCATTTTCCATTTTCCAAAACATACCTAAAATTCCGTAACGAAAACTACAGCGAACTAATTAATCAAAGCAATTATAAAATGCTAGAAAAAAGTGAAAACGGCGTGCCCACGATAATGTCCCTTTAAAAATATATATACACTGTGTGACAGTATGCAAATAAGGCAGAAAAATTGAGGAAAACTCTGTGTTTTTAGGGATCCGCGTATGGTAAACCAATCCTAAATATTGGTTTAAGGAAGTTTCAAAGTTTTTTTCTCAATCCCCTGAAAATAAATTCCGTTTGCAAAGGATTTTTGGGGCGATTTAAGGTTATGCTTTTATCCAAGAGACTTTTTGTTTAGTTTTGTATCATATCTTTTGCAACCGTTTAATTTACTTTTCACTTCTCTCGCTCTAAAATTCGTCTTTATGTCGTGCGTAGGCGACATAAAGTCGCGTTTTATGCTCTAGAGCATAAAGTAAAATCTTCGTCGAAGATCAAGGTAATCGGCACAGGTAATCGGCCCAACAGCCACAGCAACAACTTCATAGAATAACCTCTTTAATTTAATTCGTTTCGCTAGTATTCTAAGAACAAGGGATTACTGCTTTTCATTACGAATACAAGGAAAGTTGATGGGAATAAGCTTCCCCCAATTACTTAAATGACTTGATGGCAATAGGCTGATAGGCTTGCTCTTAATTAGGTTGGTTGATGGCAATAGGCTTGCTCCTAATTACATCATTTGATGGGAATAGGCTTACTCTTAATAACATTGATTGATGGCAATAGGCTTGCTCTCAATTACCTAAATCAGTGGATGGCAATAGGCTTGCTCCTAATAACATCGGTTGATGGCAATAGGCTTTTCCTAATTACATCGGTTGATGGCAATAGGCTTGTCCCTAATTACATCAGTTGATGGCAATAGGCTTGCTCCTAATTACATCAGTTGATGGCAATAGGCTTGCTCCTAATTACATTGGTTGATGGCAATAGGCTTGCTCAAAATGTTTTAAGTATGAGTAACGCTAACGACATAAGTCAGGTGTTATGTCAAGTTTCCTACTGAAAAAAAAAAGTTAACTGTGGCGGAAACCATAATTATTTTTACAATATTTACAAGTTGATGTTGCATTTCCTCGCAATCGAAGTGAAAAGTAGAGTGTAAAACTCGTCCATAAAACCCATTTTACTCTCTACTTTATATCCATCCTCGCTCGCAAGCTCGCATCGGATGGATAAACGTCTCGCGCAAAATGGTGCGTTTTATGCACTTGGTGTACAATCTACTATTATCTTTGAATACTTAGTCACATATAATTTTATTACTTTCTATCTACAGAATTTACTGAACAACACCTATTTGAAATTCGCAACTCTTACAACTACAATTTCTACAGCTGTAAAGAAAGTGTCATGAAAGCGTGTTTGCTAATGAGTACGTAATAGGTACCTAACATAATATTTTACAGCAATCATCTAATATTATCGTACTCTGACACTTGTTAATTCAACTTGTGTGACTAAAAAAGTGATGTTTAGTAATGTTGAAGTCCTCTCCAGGATAGGAAGGCCAAAGAAAAGATGGATGGAATGTGTGAGGAACGATGTGAAAGAGGAAAGAGTAGGTAAATGATGCCGTGCGGTCTGACAGAGTGGAAGAATAAAACGTGTTGCCCAGATCCCAAGCCGAATGAATTAAAAACAGGAAGATGAGGAGACACTGCTATTCACAATCAAAATAAAACCTAAAAAAAACACACACACACACACATCTTTTAATCAAACCTCATTTCACACCCAACAAACGGTACAAACCACAATCCTAAACAAAACAATTTAACCTGTATACAGAACCCTACTACATAATTCAACGTAAGTCAACGTAATTAGCGTGTTGGAAACAATTTAGACGCGCGTGTACGCAAATGAACTTTAATCATGTGATTATGATATATCACGGGACTGTTTAATTAGGTACAGGCGCGCACTGCATGTGCAATATGGACTAATTATTGGGAGTTATGGACGCGACTGGTGGTCCTACCTTAAATTGTTGAGCTAGCGGTATGAGGCCCGGTTTTATGCTGAGTGTTGGTGCGTTTACCTTAGTAGGGAATCATGAGTTGAATAGCTTGTGGTTGTATAGGTTTTCATTGACGGTGTGGACTAACAAGGGTTGGGAATCATTTTTCAGTGACGGGTGTATTATTGACGATAGAATTGGGAAAGGTAAAAGGCTGCGCGATAAACTAACTGAATCTGATGTAGACAAAGCTACGTAACGCTACCAGGTTTGTTACGTACATACTTCTACATGACGTCCAAGTTAATATCGGAAATACCGTGAAGGGAAAAAACATAAGCAAAATAAATCTTTCATAAATGAAACGTGAGACACAAGAGAAGATAATGCTATTCTGCCTGACTACATCTCTATTTAAACTAGACCTCAGAGTAGCTTATTCCCAAGACACGCTATGCGTGAGTTGGCCGTTCTATTTCGGTTATATTTCATGCACTTATGCGACGAAAGTTCCGAATAGTTTCAGCTCAATGCCAACATGTGGTTCTATAGTTCCATGTGCTACTTATAAATGTAACTAGGTTAATAATGTTTGTTTTAAGCTAAAATAGCTTTTTCTTGAAAGTAGGGAATAACGATGCATGCTAATAAGAGGTCAGACTTTTTTCAAAGGAAAAGAGGGTTTTGGTATTTTGATTATCAGAATTTCAAGGTGTGTTATTCGTTTTGTAAATTGCGACACAACGAAGGTTGCATAAAATTGTGGAAATAAAGATGGAATCTTACTTTCTATTTAAAATGTGATTTTAGGATGGATATTATTTTGTTGGCCAATCATGCCAAAATGGCTGAACGGACCTGGCTAAAATTTGGCACAGAGATAGGGTATGGTCTGGAATAGCACGGCACACAGGGTTTTATTCCGGTAGTAGGAATTTATGGGACAACTACCAAACTTCATGCGGATGAAGCTGTGGCCATAAGCTCGTTAAGAATAAACATGGTTCTAGTAATTTTTCAACCCGTGCCGAAATTCACTGAGACTCTACACATTTTCGGAATATGACCAGTGATGTAAAAATTGAAATCCCTAACGCAGCATCCCAAATTACCCAACCCCGTTAGCAAAAACCCATAAACCAACCAAAACAACCATTTATATCACGAAAAACAACAAAACATTTTTTTTAATTTGTACCTCCGCGTATCTAGAGAAACTTGGTAAACTAAAATAAAACCGCGCGAGCGAATGTTTTAAATTTCGCGATAACGTCCGAGTGTACAAAGTTGAGCATATAAATTGTGTACAACATCTAAGTTTGACTTTTTTACTGCTGGCTTCCCGTATGAGATTGTAGCCCCACATCAGTTAGGGTACTTGAGGGTTTTATTTATTGCATTCCCCGATTGACTCCTGATTTTTTCTGTTAACAAGTTTTGGGTGCGATTTATGAGAAATGAGTTCGAAGTTACGGTGTTTAGGTACTTATCAAGTGATGTTTTTTTGAGTTACGTGGGTTATTTGGTTTTAGTTGTTCGCAAGAGATACCGCGGCCTCGACATAAAGGGCTAAGAAGGAACATTGGTGGTTTTTAGTCAGTAGAAGTCTGACCCTTCCTTTTTGCTTTGAGGGGTTATGAGTGGGGGAAGGGGGGGGTTGAGGGGTTATTAGGTAGACGATCCCCCCCCCAAAGGGTTTTTATTTATTGAATTACGTTACTTAACGAGAAAGGCATAAACGTTGACACTGCTGAAAAACAGGCCTGCTCTTTAAGAGAGAAATAAATAACATAAGGAGTAATAGAGAATTAGGGTAGAAGAAGACATGCTTCGCCAACCCCAAATTAAATGCGATGGAAGAGACGATGATTATGATCAATTACTGATACGAGCCTAGTTTTGGTCGGTAAACTCATATAACTCCATTTTTAGGAACTATATGTACAATTGCAAATGTTTGTCTGTTATTTTGGACATTGAGAGAGAAAGAAGAAGCAAAAAAATATGATTTTGAGAAATAAACCATGTAAACAGTGTAATAAATACTATAGTTACTTACCACAAAAGGTTTTCATCATATCAGCAAAATAAAATGAAAACTTTATATTTTTTCTTCTTTTTATCAAAAGACATTTTATTTTGACCCAGACTTCTTTACTCAGTAAAAACATAAGGTAGGCTAATTATTCAATCTAGATAGCAAAATATATTCAATGAAGAAATTATACAAAGCCCTGGAAAAAATACAAGGTTTTATGTTTGTACTATTTTCAAAGGCTGATCAGTATCTTGGCTCTTTCAAATGGGAATTTCTCAGGAGCAACTATCGTCTGGCGACAGGTATAGGGCAACAGGATCGCGTCCTATTGATTCGGTCTTGAGTATAACTGGCAAAATGTTGGAGTACCTACAGAACTCTAGCTACTTACACTTTCGAGATGACCGACTTTTGAGAACCGTCGTGTGACGTTGTGAGGGGCTGAGTGTGATTTTAAACAATTTATGAAATAATTTGTACCAAACTTTCAGTACGAGCAAAGAGAATATTTTAAATCGGACTTCCCTGTCAAAAGTTATGCATAAAAAGTACACGTATCGAATAAATTGTGAACTACAGTAATATCAAGTTATTCATTAATTGACTTATAAAATTCTATGCAATAATTCTATCGCGATTTATTGCAGTCGGCCATCTTCTCAGTTTATCGGCCGCCTCCACATCAGTCTTGTCTAAGTTTGAGACATCTGAGTATTCATCCCCGATCTAGCCGTAAAATCTTTTACAGAGTGTGACCATCGATTCTCAGTCTCTCCCTAAACCTATTCTACTAAATTATAAACGCGAAAGTTTGTAAGTATGGATGGATGTTTGTTACTCTTTCACGCAAAAACTAATGAACGGATTAGCATAAAATTTGGTACACAGATAGCTTATAACCTGGACTAACACATAGGATAGTATTATCCCGATTTTATGTTCCCGTGGGATAATTTTCGAGTTCTAACGGGCGAAGCCGCTGGCAACATCTAGTCTTTGATACTTTGTTTAGCAGGTAATCCATATTAGGTACCCCCCACCCACCCCCACCTGACTAATATGAATTCCTTGTTTTATTTCGAAGCATAATTATTCAGTTTTACCCACGAACGCATGATATTCGTGAAAGTATGTGCTTCCCCCCCGAGACGGTTAATTAATAGAGTGTCCGTAATATGAAGAGACTGCTCATAATTCTAGCTTGACAGGTCACAGTCCCTAGAGTATGGCACATTTATTAAAAATTCTATAATTTCGGTTCTATGAACTTGCATTTTATTATGAGTATTATTTAAAAAAACCTAATGTTAATTGGATTTCTGCTTTTGTTAAGGATAATTAAAGGTGCTTTGTAAAATACAATGCCCAAAGGGTATACATATTGAATCAATCGCACCTAAAAGCTAGAAAAGGAAAACTTACATAAGCTAAAAGAGCTATTAAGTTAATGATACACACAACGACTAATCAAACTATACAAAACCAGATCTCTCATTATATTGGAAATTAAAATCAATCATAGCAAGGCCATGTTTTGCTGGAAATTTGTTTGATGTGTAGCCGTGTGTACAAACAAAAGTTTGCTAAAACGTAGAGGCACAGAAATTAAAGTAAAATATGTTGAAGCAGTGTAGAGAATTTTAATATTTTAGTTAAATAAAACTCGTATTCTTCCCAATAAACGCTTTCATTTTATATCGATATCATGTTTTTATGCATTCCCATGGAAATGCATAAAAATAACTGATCCGTTATCTTTAAGAGTCCGCCATACTTGATTTAGAATGACGTCACTTAGTTAGATAAGTACACGTGTTTAGTTTGAATCATAATACATAGCTAACTAAAAAAAAATTGGAAACCAGGAAGTGGTTGACAAAGTAATAATTTTTTTCTACATGACTGTAAGCTATTATAATAAAAACGATCTAATAATAAAAACTTTTATAGCAAAACTCTTTTGCAAAAGATTTTACGCATCAACAAACTATCACGCAGGTCGCAGGTACACACACAAATATGGTTAACACGTTAACCAGATTTCATTAATATCGAAATTATATTTGGTGGCAAATGTATTGCGGTTAATAGTCGATTAATTATGGATTATTGCAATTATTGGTCAAATTAAACTTTGACCAATATATCCGGTTGATATCAATAGGTACCTACCTATTTAGCTAAATATAGTATTATTAGAAAGAAATGAGATTGTACTGTCACGATTAACCACGTTTACGTTTTTACGAACATAGCATTTTGGAAGTTACACTTTTACGAAATAGGTCTTATCTCAAAGTAGGAACCGTTATATCATCATCATAATCAGCCTATAATGTTCCCACTGCAGGGACTTAGGCCTCCTCTCTAGTATAGGGATGGGATGTAATCCACCACACTGGCCCAGTGCTGATTGGAAGATGTCACAAATATCTTCGAATTTATTGGTTCTAAGACCTGGTTTCCGGTTTCCTCACGATGTTTTCCTTCACCGTTTTAAGAGCAGCGGTGATGAAATAAATTACACAACGTAATGCGCCTATCTGGGTTGAATGAACCTTCCACTCACTGTTCGTAAATCGGGGCCGCCATCACTGGGACACCGCTGCTCACCATTATAACACAAGAATATTGCTAATTTAGACATGTTAGTACTCATGACTGCACTTAAATTAGTTCATTCGAAATGAGTGACAAGTCATTTAGAACTTCACTCGTATTCATGTGCGTATTATGTAAATATCGGTGAAAAAAAGATCGCGAGAAAACTAAACGTGCATGCCTGACAGATCTTTCTAAACAGCATGTAAAATCAAGTCAGAGCTCCATGGGCGGCTAAAAAATCTGACACCAGAACTAAAAACACGATGTAAAAAAAATATAAGGTCCCATTAAAATAGGTGGACAAATTTTAACACAGCTTTCAGTATGTCTAACCAAAAATATATCTAAACAAAAAAAAAACATTAAATAAACTGTTTTTATTTTACTTTAATTAAATAATAAATTGCCGGCACTCTAGAACAGACTCATCCTTTATTAGTAGGTACTTAAATGCGTTTTCCTTATTATTATTTTTACCATCGTCCTTATTTTGGTGGTCTGAATGATTTCTGAAATTTTGTCCACCTATTTTAATGGGACCTTACATAGGTAAATCCTGCAAGCATGGTTTTTCCTAAAAGAGTTGTATAAATGAACATAGACATGACCTTTGAGCAAATGAAGTATCAGGCCAATTTCAACCTTACTGAAACTAGAAGCCCACGTAATCCCAACCATAGTTCTGTGAATGACAACCCAATATCATAAGGCTAGCATTAATTTGTCAATAGCGATTCAACGGCAATGACTAATTCCGTGCACATGAATAGACTTGTTCTATTGTATTCATCAGAGAATGGACATTAATACAGTACCCTTTGAATGTTAGCCACTATCAATCGATCTCTTTGATCAAGATAATGTTAGATAGATATATTGATGGGTATACTGCAATGATTACATATCTGCATAGATAATAATCAGATAAATTATCATCATCATTATCAACCTATTATTGTTCTACTGCTGGGACACAGGCCTCCTCTCTTTTAAAGGGAATGAATAATCTACCACGCGGGCCCAGTGGTAGATGTCACAAGTCTTCGAATTTTTAGTTCTAGGACAAGCCGGTTTCCTCACGATCTTTTGCTTCACCGTTTTGAGAGCAGTGGCGATGAAATAAATTACACAAAGTAATGCGCCTGCCCGGGTTCGAACTCACGATTTACTGTTCTTAAATTGGGGCCGCCACCACTGGGCCACCGATGCTCTCCAGATAATATCACATCAACTATATTAGGGCCGGCTTTCTAGTTCAACCGGGTGCAGATGAATACCAGTATTTTACATGGAACGGCTGCCTATCTGACCTCCACAACTCAAGTAATACTGGGTAACACGATGACCCTTGGTAAGACTGGTTCTCAGACTTTTGAGTCACTGACTACCTGTTAAAACTGTCAAAGATCATACACACATGACAGTTGGGGCTTAACGTGCTCTCCGAAACACGGAGGATTCTCCGCTCGTCCTCTTCTTCATCATCATCATCAGTTCAGCCTGGAATCACCCACTGTTGGGTTTTTTCTGCCACTCCTTTTTAATCTGTTCGTCCTTCAACCATTCGTCCCTCCTGGTGAATTATAAAATATACCACAAATAAATAAAAAACACAGTAATTCCCAATGTTTGACAATATTAAACCGTCGCGGTATTTAGCTTAACATCCATATTTGCATATTACAGGGAATCGTGAAATCCGAACCGGCTAACTTTAACACCGAACGCCGCAATTTTAATCTCCCGAAACCTGGTATGGTTTGTTCACGTTCTTGTTAAAGTAGTTTTGTGTCGTTAAAATGAGTTTTATGATATGAGTCACCATGGCACTAAAAAAATTAAAAGTATCTCGTAAAAGTATCAGTGTGTGTCGTCGATAACTCATCAACGACGATGAGTTATCGACGACACACCTGATACTTTTCGTATTCTCATAGTGCCAAAATTAGACAGTATTGTCATTCTCTTGCCTTATTCAAAATGTATTTGGGGTTTCTCTATTACTTGATATTATCTCAGCATACACCTCCTTTCTGGTCATATTATCCTTCACACAGTCCATTCCTCGTTTCTTTGTTCCTCTACTCTTATAGACATCAACAATCATACTCAAAACTTCTTTCCTCACGACTATTTGTACTAGGATTATAGCAGGGATATATATTATATATATATA
Organism: Diarsia dahlii; assembly: GCA_949775195.1. Lineage (NCBI taxonomy): Eukaryota > Metazoa > Arthropoda > Insecta > Lepidoptera > Noctuidae > Diarsia > Diarsia dahlii. Next base: position 17,199,415 of record OX459205.1, read on the forward strand.
TTATAGCATATTATACCTAATTTTAGGTGTTTGTCATATTGTTTACGCTTTATTTTTTGTCAATTTGTTTTGTCCTGTTGGGAAGCCAATAAACACTTTTTCTTTCTTTCTTTCTTTCAGGGGGCATTATCTAGTCTTGCCTACCTTCAAAGGCAACAGGCGTAAGTTTATGTATGAAAATAAGGTTAAGAGACAGCCCTCCGCAGACTGATGGGGTGCATTCTATATATTATCACATTATGATTACCGGTACAAAAAAGTATTTCAGGAACGTCATGAGACTCCAATAAATTAGATTTTTTTATTTACATTTATGTAATATAACGTTATCGAACGGCAAGCGCGACGACGAGTTCGATGAACTCTGGCAGGAATGGAACAGCTGATTTTACGCGTAGTTCGTTACAGTATTTTATCATCCATTGTTGGTTAATAAAATAATGAGCTGTATGCGCCCTTTTTTTTGGGGGGTTGGGAAATCATTTTTTATTTATTTTATTTTTTATTAAGCTATTTTATTTTATTTATTTGGCTCACCAACAATTGAATACACTACACAAGGGAAAGAGATACATACATAAGAGTCACAGACAAGACAAGTGTATCAACCAAGAGGTTGACAAATGGGTCCATATTGGCTCACCTAAAGTTCTTTAACCGAAATTGTTCTTCCTAACGATTTGTAATCCGAATGATCACTCTTCCTAAAATTTTTCATCCTAAAGTTTTCATTCATACTATTTGTAGTCCTACCGACGATGTTCATAACACTCATGTTTCCGAAAATTGGAATTCATAATATCATTAGTGTAAATATATTTAAACTCCTACTGTTTTTTATCCTAACGCTTTTATTCCTAAACATAATTACCATAATATTTTCACTCATACAACTGTTTAGAATGACTAAAGGTCGTTTCACTGATTTTTGTCTTGAAATAAAATAAATGAATGAAATTCAGGTCAGAGTGTCGTCTTGGGGGCACTATGAAAAAAATACTTAGAAAAAATTCGCGACCAATTTCGAGGTAGCGCTCGCCGGCCGCTGCCGCGGCACCGCTCGCTCCGCTCGCTCGGCTCGCGCGTAGTTGGTCACAGTTCTAACCTAACCTAACCTATGGATATCTTTGCATAGTATATAAGGTCCCATTAAAATAGGTGGACAAATTTTAACACAGCGTTTAGTAAGCCTAACTGAAGACATCTAAACAAAAAAAAACACTATATATAAAGTGATTTTATTTTGACTTAAAATAATAAATTGCCGGCACTCTAGAACAAACTCATCCTATAAAAGTAGGTATTTTATTTCTTATTCTTATATTTTTTTTGCTATTGTCCTTATTTTAGCGGTCTGAATGATTTCTAAAATTTTGTCCACCTATTTTAATGGGACCTTTTATAATACTGATTATTATGAATAAAAAGTAATATAAACAAAAAAAAAGATATGACTTTGAACAATAGTGTAAAAGATGGTTATGTTGAGAAAATATAGGAAAACAAATAATAGTGTAATAGATGTTTATTGCTACAGACATTATGAAGTCGAATGCTTCGGAATTAAAACATTAGAGACAGAGAAGTTAGGAATTGCGATTGTTAGGATGAAAAATGTTAGGAAGAACATTTTCGGATTTCCAATTATCGGAGTTGAAATTTTAGGTGAACTTTGGCGCACCCTTGACAAATAAGTTGTGCATGTTGTGCTTACCTGTAAGAACAGGTAAGCACAACATGCACAACTTATTTGTCGTTGAGTGAAAATCATCAAATGACTCCTCCCGCTCTAGGCAGCGGTAGGGTGTATGAGACTTCTTCAGACTAAAAACCACCCATGTTCCTTCTTAGCCGTTTGTGTCGACGCCGCGGTATTTCTTTCGAACAACCCGCAGCCCGGAGGGCTATCCCTTACACCATGTAGGTATAAGATGTAGGAACTCAACCTCAACTCAGAAATGAAACGACTTGTATGAATAATACTGAATAATCTTCGTTATAATTTCTCACAGTGAAAATATCAACGCTCTGTTCAAAATGCTTCCAATTCAATTGCCGCGCAAACGACCAAAAATCAACTGTCACACTTTCATAAAATTACAGTAGCAAAGGTCATAACTCTATACAGCCTCTAACAATATTATTTTAAATTAGTACTATTTTAGTGACGAGTATCTGTCAATGTTACCAGACGGCAATAGAAGAATGTTTATGTGTATGTAACAGCTGACAGATACTTGTCACTGTTGCAACTAATAACAATTGTCCAAATAACCCAACTCGTAAATGCTATGAGTCTTACAAAGATGACATTGTATGTACAGTAACACCACACTTTTATACCGTCGTCGTCGCATTGAACCGGGAGAACAAGTTTACTCGCGTTAACAAGCTGCGTTAGATCGGACGTGATTTCGCGCACGCCAACTGATTTATTTGTGCCCCACTTGGGCTTCATTTCAGAACCGCCCGACCCCTTTTTTCAGGTTATGTTATTGCTTACATTACGTTTTTTAGTATATGTTAGTTTTCATTTTTGTTTGATTGAGTAGCGAAGTTTTTTGGTGTTTATGTTTTAACAATGCTAACTGCAGTAGCTTTGGTGTGTTTATTACTATTCACTACGTTATTTTTTTCTTTTGTTACATTATTTCTACTCGCGATTAATCATCGCCCTACGGCTGCCCTTATCACAATGTATCCAAGATCGGTCATACTGCTATAACAGACCTCATCTTAGTAGAGTCACAAATTTTTTAGCCTTGTCATCAGTCACATAATCCATTCATCAAGTCTTTGACCGTCCCTTACTCTTATTGTCACAACTGGCGAATATAATTATGTGGACCACTGCTTAACCCTTTGGAAATTACAGGCGTGATATTATGTTTCATAAGAATATTTCTAAGCGTGTCAATGATAATCTGAATTGTCTTAGCTCATTTGGCGACAAGTTTGTGCAAACACCAGGACATATTCACATTCACTACCTTTCTCACGACATTTTTAGTCCTTTGAGATACTCGTATATGAGATCATTCTCATTCCTGGTGATCCCTAAAATCTAGCTGATCACAAGGCAGCTAAACATTCGCAAGACAGTACGATTAATCCTGTCGTGTTAAAGTTACCCTATATTATCCACCTAATTACAAATACATTTAAGCTTAATACCCGTCTTCCCAATTTATTCCTCTCATTTTATTGTTCGGTTTATCGTTTTCGATCTCCTGTAATTCCGTTCTGAACACTGTAATAGGTCACTGACCTTATTTTCTAAGGTGGAAATGAACATTATCGTTTATTCCCAGTCCTTTGGAAAATTTCATTTCTTCTGCTTCGATGTATTCATAGGTATGTTTCTGCTATCCTTGATGTTTATGATAAAAGAATAGAAATATTCTATTGTGTAGTAATTTCTTTTTATCTATGTCTTGTACCTTCTTGCCCAATATCTTCTGGGGGAATAAACAGTAATTTGTTCGTCGTTTCTGCCTTGTTGGACTAGTGGTTGCAATATCAACTGCCGAGCACGAGGTCCTGGGACCGATTCCCAGGTCGGCCAAAGTGTTATTGAGTTATTCCATTTTTTGGTTCTCCGGATAATCCGGATTTGTGTCTGGTTTATGCCAATAGACTCGCCCCTTACTTATTTTATTTTATTTATTTGGGTCATTAACAATAAAATTGAATACATTGCATCAAAGAAAAAAGATACAAACATTGAAGTCGCAGATAAGTGTATCAACCATAAATGTCACAGCAACATGCTGAGATAGTGGCCTTTTGGCTTCGCACGGGACAAATTTAAACATAATGTATGTATGTCCTAATTGTAAGTGTTTGCCATATTGTTTACTTTGTTAACGTTTATTTTTTTGTCAATTTGTTTTGTCGTGTTGGGAAACCAATAAACACTTTTTCTTTCTTTCTTTTTTCTTTCACATCATGCACAACTTGGAAAAGCATCATTACAACATCTATTACATGGGACTTGAACATAATTGGCGAAATTAAATGTGGGTGTTTTATTAGGCACACCTATGTCTAACCTTTCGGGAATTACAGGCGTGATGTTATGTGTATGTCCAGGACCAAGTTTCCCAATAACTACTAGAAGAATAAACAGTAATTTATTCATCATTATGTACTTACTTAAGTACCTATTTGGAAAATTGTTGGCTCATGGACTTCTTCAATTTCTTTCTATAACTGCCTTCTAAGAAGATGTTTATGTTCTCAATCGACATAGGTATTTCTGTTACCTACATTCTTGGCACAGCCTTCGCGAACTGTTTTTGTACGAGGTCTAATAGGCCCCTGGTTATTTACTACTTTTATACTTTGTAATAGTAAGGTAGCAGCAGTAAGTTAGTGTTATAAAAATGTTGTATAGCAGGACACATTCCGCCATAATGATAGCATGCTTTAAAAACTTAGTATAATATGAGTATATAACAAAGGTCAATGCAAACAATTATGAACCTACATTTAAAAAAGTAAATAAATCTAAGTAGACTATAATTAAACAAAAAAAAAATATATATAAAAACAACCATGCCAAAAAAATCTGTACTTTATGTGATAAAACATTTATTTTGAATACTTTGTAGTTTAAATATTTTCCCATTTCCAGAAAGAAATATTTTCAACTCTGGAATTTCAATTAAAACAAAACTCGCATCCTCGTTAACCAAAAAAGTGCCCCAAAATACCCTCAAAATATTCATAATGCTCTTTCAAACCAGTTACGTTTGAACGGCCATCATAAAAACCATATGAAGGATATATGTGTGATTTCATAAATCGCTAACCATTGTGGTCTGTTTCAACTGAATCGCTTATGATAAATGTATTGCGATCCTCTAGGACAATAGACGCTTTGTGGTTATGATTAATGACAGTTTTAAAATGCCCGATCCTGGCCCACCCCTAAACGGCAATAAAAAAATGTGTCCCCACCAGATTTCTTTCTGCCGGACTGATAACAGATTGTGCTTGTGGACTGATTAATTGATATAAATTGTGTGGCTTTAAAATATGTGGGGAACAGTCTGTGTTTCGAAAGACTGGATTTTACGGTACTTATTTGTTATACGTGGTGCTGTGTTTTGTGCTCTTGTAATTCATGTTTCGCTAGTATTCTGTGTCGCTTTATTGGTACAGCGAAACTTCTCAATTACTGCTTTTTTGAACAGCTGTATTTTAAATAAAACTTTATTGATTTACAGCATGATGTTTTGAAGAAGTGTACCGCTTACTTTTGATTCGATTTCGTCAGCAAATAGTTGTACAAAAAGGGAGTCATGGTAATTTACGCAAGAAATCAAAAACAAAGATTAAATTGTTGTATTGTTGTAAAAAACAAACATGCAACAGCTAAACATGTTAGTGTCATAGTCGAATTTAGCAACCTCACAAATCTCGAATAGCACGACATATTATTAAAACGATTTTAATTAATTTTGCCAGAGTTTTTGTGCTGCCTATGATAAGCCTCCAACTTGACTTTACATGTCGTTGAGAAATATCTCTAAAGCAAGTGATAATTTATACAATACGAACATGAATCCGAAAATCAGAGGTGTGTGTCATGGATGGGATTTAACTTGAGACTGTCACAATATCTAATGTTGTCAACGAAATAGTGACTAGATAACGTTTTGAAGCACTAGTGTCTCACAATTTAAAAAAAATAAACAGCTCCTAAAATAGAATTGCGTCAGCCCCGCATGCACTAAAGTAAAGCAGAATATCTAAATGTAACTACAAAGCAACTCCGTTTAAATACTCTGACAGAAGTAGTTAATGTCTGACACGGTACAATTAAGTCATTGTTAGTCGTTCCACTTTAACTGCACAAGGGAAACGGCCTTGACCTTATAACCGTGACCTTCAATGATGCTAAGTTGAATACAACCCTAATATATAGAACACAAGGTTCGAATTTGATTGGGGATGGATTTTTTGTTTTTGTGTAAGTATTTTTACCTATGTTTTGCATGTTAATGTTCTGAGAAAACTTATGATAAAAACCTACCCTAGATCTCGTTTTGATAGTTGTTGAAGTTTGTCTAAGAACGTCTTTTTTGTTTTCTTTAGTAGCTTCTGTAGAAGCTTTGTATTTAGTGGCGTCTACTCACGCTATAGTTTGTGAAAATTTAGGTGTAATGTGGATTGCTATCACTTTTTATAAGAATGGAGATTTTAACACTTGAGATTTTTTATGAATGTTGTCAAAAGATCAGTGTAGATTAAGAGCGAATTTCACCAACGACAGTGAACGTAGTCAGCTCATTTAAACGAAGTCCCAAACGGATTCCAATGGGCTGTCAGTGTTTATCGAAAGAGATGACGTGGCCTCGGCACAAGGACGAAGAAGGAAAATGGGTTGGTTTTTAGTCAGTAGAAGTCTGACACTGCCCTTCGCTCTACCCAAGAGCGGGAGAATTCATTCATTTGATGCCAGTCCATTCTTAAAATGAAGATTCTCCTCTGCCTGGTCGAGTGTTATCATAAAAGCAATTAACAAAATTATAACAACGGCGTCAAGGACTGAAACTAGACTGTAACTTTATTCTCCAAGTATAGAACAATCACGTCCGTACAGAACCGTCAGTTAATGTAGAAACAGTATCTACAATAACTGACGAAATTGCGCTCAGAGCTCAAAAAGATATTACCATTCAGCCATCAAAACAAAGGACAGTCACATCATCTTCCATCATAGCTAAAAGAAAAGTTGTTGGAACTTCCACTAAAAACACCAGTCAGTCCATTGATTGAACGGCCCATAGTAAAACTTCTGAAGACCGACAGGACAAAGTTTTTAGATGGCCCAACGACTCAGCGAAGAGACGGAAAATTAACGGTAGGAAATTTTATTATTTACTTACCAACTTTGAAAGTAAGCTAAAATGCTTTTAGCTATAGTGGAGAGTCTGAGCCGGATTTTATTCTGTTTATTGTTTTTGGACTTTGTTTTGCGAGGCTGTTCTATTTTTGGAGGTTTCGGACTTCCTATGATGGTGGAATTTTTTCTTACACTGTGAGTAGGTTAAACTAATTGGGTTGTAGATTTCCGATAGGCAGTCACTCCATGATAAATATTTGCATCCAGTTAGATAAGAAGCCGATCCAAGCAAAGTTGGGAAAAGGCTAGGCAGATGACTGTGAGTGCTTTAAAACAAAATGTAGTCATGAAACTTTATTTCAAGTTTTGGTCTGTAACTATGCTATTTCCTTTGTTTCATTCACAAAGGCTCTGGAATCTAAAAGGCCATGCAATTTTTATTTTAACTTGACAACGACTACACGCCGCCGGTCATCCCTAAAGTGTAAGGCAGGTTACTTAATAGTAAACCGACATTTCACTAGTTATGTTTTAGTCCCATGTAAGAGGGGGCGAGCCTATTGCCATAACAGTTTGCCCCAACCCAGGACCTCATGCTTAAAAGTCACACTGTCAACCACTAGACCAACGAGTTTTATTTTATCATCATAAAAAAAAAACATTTTGCCAAGCAAGGAAGACATCGCTTATTTACACACTGTTTTCTTCATAAATAATTAAATAGAATTACTACTTACATAGTATCGATTCTTTTAGATTGAAGTGTTCTTCCTCTTACCCTTTTATACTTACAAGAGTCTTAAAACCGTTCTCAGAATGATAGGAACACGTTGCATTAAATATTCAAATAAATCTCTCACAAAGAGTTAAATGTATGCCATTGTGCCGGAGTACCAAAGTCACTTCCCGAAGGAGAGAGTTCCAAAGTTGGATTCGCACTTCCGATAATCCGTTCGTAGTTCGTGTAATAGCCGCTGTGAAATCGACTTAGTTCAACTAGTCAAGTAAATCTTGAAGTCAGATATCATAATTATTCCGCTCTTGAAACACTTTCCCACAGTTAGGACAGTTGGGACCTGTATAAAATTAACTTCAATGAAAGAACATTTTTCTTTTCATCATTCTCAAAAAAGAATTTCTTCCACTTCTTTGACTAGTCACAAAGTTTATCTGTCATATCTTTTTTAAATCTCACTGTTTATTTACTTCCATTCCATGAAACAAAATGAAACATTTCACCTTTACAAGCAAAAAACATTTATCTGGCATCATAGGGGAAAAAATTCTTAAAAGCAGACGGCGAATTATATTTTGCTAAAAGAATTACGCAGAAAAGCTTACCTCGATTTACGAAAATGAGCTCGGAATTTTAAGACCCACGATACATATAACTACTGAGATTTTCTTGTTCATTTACATAAGCTTTCGTAGTAATCGTATCGCAATGTAAACGATAAAATATCTAAATCCACCCCCCAAAAATCCAGCTTCACGTTTATCCGACTGACGGAACCCATAAAAAGAGGGTTCTGAACAATTATTTTTACATCAGCACCGGAACCATTCCGGACACGATAAAGAATCTCCCGGAAAAAGATATTTATTCGACCAAGCTAACGTGTTCCTCAGTAGATTTTTCGGGGATCTATTTTGGACTTTAGCTGTCTAAAAATAAGGTTTTGTATTTTTGTATCTGCTAAGGTCCACATTAAATGTAACATTGTTGTGGAATGTTAGGAACTTTCGGGTGTGAGCGCAATAAAACACCTTAAATCGAAGCGCGAAATCACTGACTAATTGTTAGTCTTGTTCCGATAAAATTAACTACTTTCGTGCGAAAGGTTAGTGAAGTTTCGAACTAGGTGTCGAGGTTTAGTGGTGTTTACGTCAGCCAGCATTTAGCGGTCAAAGGTGGAAAGTTCTAGAAGTTTTTTGGGGCCGGCTCTTGTTTCTGGGTCTCTGAGTTGTTAAACAAGTTAGATTGAATTATTGGACACCGGAGTTGTCTAATATTAAGTTTTGTCGAAACCACTTTCGTCAACGACGACTCTAAAATTAGATTCTATTCAGTGAACCGATTTAGAGATAACTTTACTAGAACTACTAGGTATTATTGGCATTAATAACGAAGTCGAAGTCTACTTGATGAAAGGATTGAACATTCAGTTTGAATAGGTGCTTGTTGCCGACACGGTCATTCAAAACCATTTAGCGTCTAGGCAAACAAATCCTATAGAGCAAACATGTACATTTTGACAGAAAGCGAAGCTCACAAAAGACATGAAACGCCAACATACATATTCAAAGCCAATACTATCGCACAAACAGCTTTCAACGAAGACACGGCTGCCATACTTGCAATTGATTTATGAAATTGTGTGGCAGTGACCGTCAGTCACTCCAATAATGTGAGAGTATACCGTCGGCAATACATCAATCTTATAGACAAGGGAACAAACACTGCTCACGGTGATATTGCATGCATTAATGCGCTCGGAGATAGTGGTGTTATGCGAAAAGTTAAATGAGTATAGTTTATTGGTTGTAGAACTCTTCGGTGCATCGTTAACATAATGCTTGTTTATGTTGTCGATCCCGCACTTCTGTTCAGTGTTAGTCTTTTGTTGTTCGGATGAATTTTGAGTGGTATTGTTATCTAGGGGTTGAACATTTTCCTAGTATCTTTTTCTACTTTAAAAGTATTATTAATGTTTTGAAAACCAGTTATATTTTGCTTTGGAGAAGTAATTTTGCTACTGAGCTTGAACTGTTTGTATTTACTTCAATATTACCGGTGTGATTTATTTTTTTATGTGAAATCTGCTGACTTAATACTTACGCAAAGAGTGAAAGGTAAATGATAATTAATCTATCTTTGCTTTTTCTTAATGGCTCGATGGTCTAGTGGTCTCAATCACGACACTGAGTATGAGAAATTGAACCAAGGATGCTTCAATTCCTGAGTCTGCCAAATCGTTATCGGGTTATTCCATCACTTATTTCTCAAAAGCAGTCTCAGAGTCTGGATTTGTGTACAGGTTATGACAAATGACTCGTCCTCTTATTCGTGGGACTTAAACATAAATGTAGTTGTACTATAAGGTACACGTCTGGCTAATCATTCAAGGATAATAGGCGTTATGTAATGTTGTATAATGCAGGAAAACAAAATATCAAGTGCAACGATTCTAACATGATAAATTGAGTGCTTCCTCCACGTCTGTTCGCGTTTTATTTCCGTCACAATAACAGTCTATAACCATTTCTAAATCCGGTTCACCTGCAGTGACTTCTGCAGTGAAAATCGAACAAAATAATGAGAACAAAATTTTCTAGGGCGTTCGCTGCAAAATTATCGGGCACAGTTCGCGGGCAAGTGTGATATTACCAGTTAGGGGCGGTTCGAACCGATTACAGCGACAAGTGCACGCGCACCCAACCGTATCACGCTATTATGAATTATTGTGATTATTGTGTACCAGTAACATGTTTTTTTTTTCTGGAGCTTCTAATTGTTGAGGCGTCATTTTGAAATATGTGTTTGCTTTTATGGTTTAAAATTGTAGGTAGGGTTTTTTTCACACAGACGGCAATTTTTTTTGACACTGTGTTTTTGGTTTATTTATATTATTTTGTTTATTTATTCTTGTTTCTTTTTGGGGGTCTATTCTTGCTCCACTTGTGTTATTTTGAGTCTTTGTGGGGGTGTTAAGAATTATAATGGCAAGAAAGGAAGTGTCTAATGAGATGACGTGTATTGAAGAAAAAGAAATGCTGCATCGCCCCCTAATGAATTGGGATAAGAGCAAGAGAATGATGATGAAAGATCGCTCTATATTATGCTCTATATTGTGTCGTTGGTCGGCCAAAAAGTGCTTTTGGGTTTTTCACTAGAAATTTCCCAGTAGTAGCCCGGAGTTTGGAAGTTGGCGGTATAATACCCCCGTGCCTCGGAAAGCACGTTAAGCCGTTGGTTCTGCGCCTGATCTCTCTCCGGTCGTGTCGGATTGCCGTCCCATCGGACTATGAGAGAAAAGGGAACAGAGAGTGCGCCTGTGCCTGCGCACACACTTGTGCACTAAAATATCTCCCGCGCAGATGGCTAATCTCCGCTGGGATTTGCCGCCGTGGCCGAAAAATGGTCAGTAGGACTATTAATTATGTTACGAATCTACCTTTTTCTCAAACCCAAGTGCACTTCAATTTCTCTTTATTATTAGTAAAATCAGTTATTGAGTTCATATCGTTAATTACCTACTTTTTAATATTAAATTGAATTACGAGAAAACTGACGAAAATCCACGAAATATTGACCATAGTCCTTATTGCAATATTTAAAGCTTGTTTTAATACAAAGCACGGAACATCCGAAGTCCCCAGGTACGTTTAATGAAATTAATGCCATTACGTGTGAAACCTCATTTAAATAATGAAATACAGTTTCGCAGAAATATAATTTTAAATTACGGTTGTGTTATAATATGAATGGAGAGAGAGGGTGTGGTGGTCTTTTGTTTAAGAGTGAAATTGATTGTGAGCATCCGGTATACGGTACCGTTGAAGTAGCTTGACGTCATCATCAGCCAATAATGTGCCCACTGCTAGGTCTCAGACCTGCTTTCTAGGAGAGGGATGCAGGGCTCTAATCCACCACGCCGGCCAAGTTTCTTCGAATTTTTAGTTCTAAGACCGTCTCACGATGTTTTCCTTCACCGTTTTTGAGAGCAGTGATAATGAAATAAATATTACACAACGTAATGCGCCTGCCTGGGTTCGAACCCATGACTTACTGTTCGTAAATCGGGGTCGCCACCATTGGGCCACCGCTGTTCTACAAAAGTAGTAAGTACAACCTGGAATTTTGTTCTCTAAAAAATCCCGTTTTACCCCACTGCTACGTTAGTCTCGTGAATTTGAGATAGTGACTTATGAATGTAGGGTCCTGGGTTCGATTTACGGGTCAGCCAAGAAGTGGTATTCAGTTTTTCCAGTAAAAATTTCTCAGTAGTAGCCAGGAGTGTTAAGAGCACTTTAAGCCGTTAAAATTAAACCCTTGAAATTGTTAACAAAATTCGATTTAAACGCGGAACAGTTTCACGCGGACAAAGGTCACGGGTAACGGCTAATTCTGCTATTACTTTACTTTGATACACTCTAGTAACGAATATGATTGCTATCATATTATATTTTTACATCATAAACGATATTTTGAATGTTATACGTTGCCACAGATGATCCTTTTGAATCCTATATTTTTTCCATCTAAAAGCTGTTTTTTACATCCATCAGTTCTGGGCCATCATATTATACAAAGGTGATTGGATCAGACATACGAGTATAACGGTAATGTATGAAAATATTCAATGTAATGTTACGTATTTTTTGTTTGCTTAGGACCTTATAGGCGATGTTCCAGAAGACAATTGTTTATGTACCCCTTAAACAATTTGTTACAAAAACATCATGTTTTTATTCAACGATTAATTTTGGGTCAGTTGTTTTTTTGGCGACTCTTTGCATAAAAATCTGACATCGGTTTAAAAAAGTTCATATTTTTATTTAGATTTTAACATTAATTAATTCAAGGAATTGGTAAATTGGAATTCGAATTTTGGAATCCGTTGACTGAAAATCATAATCATTATTCTGATTTGAAATCCCTCAAGGGAATGTCATAAAAATAAAATCAACAAAACATAATTGGTTACCCGATACCGTTTGTACTTGATAGGCTTGCGAAATGGTCCTTAATTGTGCATTATTGCGATTTGTGAACCCGATACACGTGCGTATATGTAGCAAGACAACTTCGCTTACATGTGCCTACCTGGAAGAACATCACTTTGCTAAGAGCTTGGCCACGATCTACACGCTTAGGCGACACGCGTGTTGCGTTGCGGCAGCGACTGCGGAGAAAACGAATGAAAGAAATTTCTTAGAGCATGCTGCGATTCATCGCGATTAGCTAGTCCTTTCACAGTTATTTTTTTCTCTGGTCATCAGATTACTGTAAGTTGGCTTACTGGCACTGACACGACGTATACAAAATCTGAGTGTTATCCCATCACGACCGGTACCAGACGAGTGATACAGTGATTTTACACATGTTAGGGTAAGATGTGGGCAAATGCTCGGCATACGCCGGCAGAGAGTGAGCATGGGAAGAGTCCCTTTCCGCGCCGTAACCTCGTGGCCGAAGTCGAAGCCGACCTGTCACTGCCCCGACGCGACGCTCGTGCAATGGTCAGGAGCGCAGAGTTAGAAAGAAATTGTCTTTGAGTGTCACTTAACATACCACGAAGCACCAGAACACGACTTGCGACCCGACTGTACAAATGCAACAAGTGATCAAATGCGTGTCGCTTGATACAAGTCGCATTCCCTGTGGTCGTGTCGGGCCCAGGTTGTAGCAACACTTCATGACGTCATATCTTAGTTGGTATTAATGTCTCCATCCCTCATCGCTGCCGTGGCATGGACATTGTGTCTGAGTGTCACCTCTGACTGGTACAGATAGATAGCAGCTGTTGCAATATTGTTCTGTTAGCACGTGTCTTGTTACAGGATTACGATTTGTTTTGTTAATTGAATGATTTGTTGAGGCAAATTTTTGTAATTGATTTTATTTAACACTAGCTTTTGCCCACGGCTTCGCCCGTGACGATTTTCCACACAAACTCTCATCCCCTATTTAACTCCCTTAGGGGTTGAATTTCGAAAAATCCTTCCTTATTCCTTTTCTTCATTATACAGGGAACCTCTGTGCAAAATTTCAGCTTTCTAGGTCCAAGGGTTTGGGCTGGGCGTTGATGAGTCAGTCAGTCAGTCAGTCAGGACTTCTCTTATTATTTATAGATATAGATGACATAACAAAACAGTTGTAATTCCTGAAGGGTTAGGCAGAGGTGTACCTTATAAGGTAAAGACCGATATGTACCGTATAAGGTAAGGTACTTAGAATCAATTGTGGATGCGCTATAGCGCATCCACAATTGATTTAAATATGCAGACAATGGGTAAGTATTAATCAGCCCCTGCCAACAGTAAAGTTATAGTTCACTGCTGGGCTTAGGCCTCTCCAAAGCCGTTGATGATAACTTCAGTTCTCCTCTAAATAATTTTATTTCGGATCGTTATTACTACTTAGTATTATCGTTCCAAAATAAAATTGAAATTGTCTTGTAAATCATTACTACTTTAGATTCGATTCAAAACAAAATTATCCTGAATTTGAATTCTTGATAATATTGAAATGGAGTATTCAAGGAAACAGGATGTAAATTAAGTTTTTGGTACGCGGAGTGGGTCGAATTAAGGAAATATTATACACAGTTGGCGACTAAGCTCTGCTCGGGTAAAAATAGAGCGAAACGAAATGTTCCAGATTATGAGACACAGCTAGATCGATTTTTCTGACAATAATGCTAATTTTAATTTTAAAAGAAACTAGCACGTCACGATCATAATTCACGCCCCATTAAACTTATACAACTAAAAAAAACAATTCAAAACACAAAAGCAAACATCAAACACGAACAACATTTTTGTTTTAAAACTTTAAAACAAACTCCGAGTACGCTCAAACCCTCGAGCAACCCAGAAATCGGATACTTAGAAGTTAGGACCCCAATTCACCCGCAAGGCACCTCAAACTAATAAAGGAAACATTTAATTAATGTAATTCAAAGTTTGGTCAGTCGTATAGTTATTAAATCAAAAGGTCAGGACTTGAAGAACATGAGATTAGCCTTCTGCACATGTTAACTAGTTACACACAATATTGGGTAGGGTCGCCATATTTACTGTTCAAGATACAGTAGAGTTTTGGCATTAAAGTGGAGTGGTTTGCTGGATCTCAATGATAACTGCCACTCAGGTCGATCACTGCGCTTGCCTAGTTTGATTTGTGGATGGGCGACCACTCATTACATACCGAGTTTCCTCCGTGCCTTGGATGGCACATTAAGCTGTTAGTCCCGGCTGCTATATATAGATCTTCGGCAGTCGTTACAGGTAGTTAGTGACCTGAAAGTCTGACAACCAGTCTTACTAAAGGGTATCGCATTATATTGTATTAATTGGGATCAGGGTTGTTGAGGCAAGATAGGCAGTCGCTCCATGTAAAATACTGGTGTTCAGCTGCACCTGGTTAGACTGGGAGCCGACCCCTACATAGTTGGGAAAAGGCTAGGCAGATGATGGAAAGCTGGGTCTTCAGAAAAAAAAAACTGTCGATCGTCTGTCTTCCGTCTCTGTCGTCGTTGTTCCTATTAACAAATTGAGAATTAACAAGGCACATGATGATTAATCTATCTGGCTCTTTCCCTGCTAAGCCACGTCGCTTTCAGCATCCATTCTGTTCTAGGTAAAACGATAATTTAGTTACCTTCAGAGGTCAGAGCTTTTTCATAAAATAATTCATTCACATTCCTTCGTTAAATATCGTCGAGAGAAAACTTTGTGAGTAAACTGAAGACCTGTCACTATAAACCTCTGTGGATTACGGCCAATGCTCTCTCAAAAAGAGAAGGAATGTGTTCCAGGAGTGAAACCTTATATACATTATGCGTGATGATTATACATTTAATTTTACCTTTAGTAAAAAATATCACTCAAAATCATTCTTGATGACTGAAGTTTTACATATTCTTTTCACGCTAAAGCAAAATAAAGGAAAACCATAAATCATCTACAGCCGGCCATTTTCATGGACATACTAACAAAACAGCAAGTCACACGTAGGGTCTACATGAAGGAGTATTAAATTCGGTTAATGCCCGGACAAATCGCGTAAGTTTACAAGTGGGGTCCAAGAGACCCTAGCAATAGCACAAATTGTTACCAACTCACGACACTAGAGAGTTGAAATGGACTCCGTGCTTTGATTCGGATGATTTACGGTGTTGTAAGACTTGTAGTATGTTAAATTATATGGATTTTTGGTGCAAATTAACTGTGTGAATGATCAGATTTTTATAATGCAACTGGCCGTTGCCCGCAACTTCTTTCGCATATAAATTTTGATGTATATGTGTGAGAACAAACAGATAGTTTAGTCCTTCCCCAGGATATAATCTATCTCCTTGTCAAATTGCATAATGATCTGATCATAGAATTTGGTGTCACTTTGCGGAAAAATATTTTGCATATCATCATTCATCATTTCAGCCAAAAGACGTCCACTGCTGGACATAGGCCTCCCCCAGGCATTTTTGGGGGGGTTTGCCATAATCGCCACGCTTGGCAGGCGGGTTGGCGATCGCAGTATGGTTGTTACAAAGACACAGAGAACGCTGCTGCCCATTCTCTGGTAAGTCCCTTAGTCGCCTCTTACGACACCCACGGGAAGATATGGGATGGTGCTATTCTTTACGTCCGACACCACACGGAACAATTTTGCATATCATTTTATTATTATTGGAAAAGAAACTGTTGTACTGCCCCTAACAGTTCTCTTGAGACACTTTTCACAATATTACAAGGACTTTTCATCAGTAACCAATATTTTTTATTATATTTGCGTAATATTAGATACTACACGGTACCTGTACGTATAAAATTTCCATTGAAATCTTGGTGCTCATCTTGATATAAAATTAATAAATTATTTTATAATATTTTCTTACTTCGTTAAATTTTCCCTCTATAATTTCGTTGTGATTACATGTGATACGAGAACCAATATTTTATTAAAATAATGTTTGATGAAGTAGGTATCAAAGAAGCAGTACAATATTCTAAAATGTTATAAAATTAATACACAATTTCATCTCATACAACACGGAAGTAAATAGAGCGATGTTTTTTGACATTAAAAAAAATCAGGGTATAACTTGCCATAACCACTTTCTATAATATTCTGCCGAACTCATAAAGAATTTTTGGTCTAGTAATTTTGTCAAAGGAAAATTAGTGGTACCTACAACACAACGCTGGTTTGCAGTGGTCATCCGCAAAAAATCGATATAGCTATGCAAGTTGCAGTAGGATGAATGATGTTGCATCAAGTCTGTGTTAAGTTCGCTTATGACCATAATAATTATAAATAGGTACCTATTATGTAAATGTGTTAGGTTGGTGATAGTGGTCGTTTACCCTCATATTTCAATTTAATAATGTATTTTTTTGAGTTCTTTTTTTGGTTTAGTAGTAGCAGAATTACGCTTCTATAACTATTCATCAATATTTACTAGTAAACTTTATGAAAATAATTTACGGCAGCTTTTTCAAAAATTGAATTTATGAGCATAGCAATTTTCACACACCACAGTTTCCTTTAAAAAGCAACCGTTAAAAATGCTCGTTTTTTCGTGCAAAAAATCGCTCCATAGTGGGATTTAATTTCAGAGCTTCTCCATAATACAGTAGACTCGAAAAACCATTTTCTGGGCCGTCAGTCAGCCCACATCAATGCAGCGAGTGTTCAATTATTCAACTGGAAATACATCGATATAATGTCTATCTACGTTCTGAATTTAAATATTTTGATGAGTGACTAGAAATATTTTATGAATGAAAAACATTGGACCAGCCAGGAAGCTATTTTGTATTATTATTAAATCTAAATTTTTAACTTGTAATGACGGGAATCTACTTTTAAAGACTTTCAAAGAGTTAGTGCTCAATTAAGTCTTTCAATTTCTCAAAGACTTTGAAACTGGACTCTTATAATTAAGAATCAAACGAACTTACCTAGTGAAGTTTGATATCTAATTATACGAGTGTCTCTCCCGAAGATGATTACAGTTTACATGCAGCAGTACGAGAGTTGATGCTGTCCTTATCACACTTTTTAGAGAATTTATTTTTAAATAAATTAAAAAAATAGTATAAAAAGTAGTGTATTGACTATTTCCCCCCACTGTAGTGCAAGCCGCCATTGCGCTGCAACGACAATCCTTGACTCATTTTTTAGAGTTCGATTTTTTCGATAGGTCTCGGGATTATCAGGGAGGGAGGGAGTGTAATCATCTTCGGGAGAGACACTCGTATAATTAGATATCAAACTTCACTAGGTAAGTTCGTTTGATTCTTAATTATACTTCGTATCTCTCCCGAAGATGATTACAGTTTACATGCAGATGTTTAGAGCATCGAAAAAAATTGACATTAAAGCGATCGATAAAATATTATGCTATTTATTACGTTTTAATTACTGAAACGTAATGCTAATTATATTTGTTTGTAATAATCATAAAACTAAGGTACAACAATAATAAATAATCATCTAAAGAGTGCATCTACAAATTCAGTTTAGTTATGGGGAGGTACATTCTTATTATAGTGTTTTTGTAATACATGGGAATTGGGAAGATTCACTCCAGCCTGCGGCCTTTCGAATAACTTCCAGATTGACACCTGCTCTGTGAGCAGACGCAGATGCGTGCCTTGTACTGTGTCTCCCATACAATTTTACATCTATGCCACTTTTTTCTAGAACTTGTTTTACCCAGTGAGAAAAAGTTTGAGAACCCACTTTCTTAGGTGGTTTGATAACTACAAAATAAAGAATCTTCTTGACACATGACACGTAAGCAAACAGTTTTATCTATATAGTGTTTGAAGGTTAAAGCTGGGAAAACGTTAGGGTTTTTTCTAATATATGGCAACAGAATCAATGGTATACCACGCGGCATATAAGTTGAACATGCGCAGTAGTCGAATTTTAGACGTCCCATACAAATCAAACAGGGAACCTGCGCAGAACGACGCCATTTTGTTTCAAGTTATTTGCCTAGGACTCTACCTGGCCGGTTTATATTAAATCTTCGATTTTAATTATAATTTTGTCTGAATCAAAAGTAATATTTTTTATTTTTATTAGGCTTAAAGTTTGATTTCTCTGTGCAGATGCTAGTGCTAAAAGAGTTACAGTTTTTAATAAAATCTTTTAGTGTAATTGAATCATTAGGAAAGTACTTAATTGGTTTAATAACTTTATACAAGATTGTGATTCCAGGTGTGGAATTTTGGTTTAAACAATAGACCTCTTTGAAAAACCTTTTTAAATTTCCTGACCTAACAATATTGATATTGCAGAACTATTAAGTGTGCTGTAACACCCGAATTAACTAGCTAAGTCAAGAATTCTATTGATTGAATAGTGTGGGAATCACAGTAATCTAAACCTTTACCATTACAATATGGCCACTATATGAGTTTAGTGCAGTATTATATTGCTTCAGCGCGTTTATGGAGAGAGAGGCCATCAATATATTGAGAGATGCTTTGGGTTCCGCGCATTAATAGTGACTGCCGGATAAATTCCCTGCCATCAGAGTAAGATCCGAGTGGAGAGGATACTCCCCCTTGAAAGTAAAACACAGTAGATTTTTGTCAGGATTAAAATAAAGTACTTTCGAAATAAGGAATTTTAACCGCACTGGGTGCCAAGGCTGTATTGGTCAATATGGTAGTACTATAATCCCTTCTGCTTGTCATTTTTAATTTTATGAAAACTTTTGAGATAAGACTAAAAGGAGTAAAAGCATAAAAAATATACTAATCAACAATAAATATCATCTGCCTAGCCTTTTCCCAACTATATTGGGGTCGGCTTCCAGTCTAACTGGATGCAGCTGAATACCAGTATTTTACATGGAGCGACTGCCTATCTGACCTCCACAACCCAGTTAATACTAGGTAATACGATACCCTTTGGTAAGACTGGATGTCAGAATTTCAGGTCACTGACTACCTGTAACGACTGCCAAAGACTATATATATGGCAGCCGGGACCAACAGCTTAACGTGCTTTCCGAGGCACGGAGGAAACTCGGTATGTCGGGCGGTCACCCATCCACAGACCGCCCTAGGCAAGCAAGGCTCCTCCAACAACAATAAATAATAACAATAATTTCGGAATTTGGATCCAATTTCCAGGAAGTACATCTGTAACATTCATGATTCTGGCTATTTGCAAATAAGTCGAACTGTGGAATACCGAGTGAAAGTGTTACTTTATTAAATGCGTAATCTGCTATTCCGATTCTGTATCTATATTAGCAATTGCTATAGTATTGTCTATTCTGAGTATCTTCACACCATTGTGTGAAGTAAAGATTTTTAGACCATAAAAAGTTGCCAGTAACTCAAAAGTATTTATGATATTTTTATGTGTTTATTGTAATTATTAGAATAGTTTAGTGCCAGAGATTTTGCTCTTCCTAGAACCTTTGTGTATACCCAGCCGTATTGAATGGCGGAGCATGCTGATGTTAACAGACCTATAAGTCTATCAGGTTCCCTTTTCGGTAATGTTTTGGGCATGTTGCTTGCACAGAACAGGCACTTTTTACTTGGGTAAATTTTACTTTTGTCAGTGTTGATTAAAAATCCTTATCTTTATAATAATTCTTTTGTCGCTTCGACGATATTATGACAGGTTAACCGATGCATAAAAAATCATATTATAGTTTACTGATAAATACCCCAGTGAACGTAAATAATTCAGTACAGGTTTTGTTAATTTAGTGAATACGTAGGCACAGATATTATAATACTTCGTAGGGTACGGGTGCGGTACAGAGTCCAAGCGGCAAAACGTTAAGCTCAAATAATTGATTAGTAGGTAAATCTTTTTAAGTTCCAAGTAAGACTTAGGTACCTAAATAATCTCGCTTTGGGCAACTGCAACCAAAAATATACGCGTCTTTTAAGTCTATATTTGCCATAAAACACTTTTGATTTATAACTGTGCGGTAGTCTTCCATTTTAAAGTGGTCAACATGAACGGATTTAGTTAATCCTTTTAAATTAAGGAAATGTTTCCCGTTAGGCTTAGGTACTGTAAACAAAGGTGAAGGTGAAATACATCACACTAATATTATAAAGGCGAAAGTTTGTAAGTGTGTATGTTTGTTAGTTCCTCACGCAAAAACTACTGAACGCATTTCGATAAAATTTGGTACACAGATAGTTTATAACCTGAATTAACACATAAGATAGTTTTAATCCCGATTTTATCTTCCCGTGGGATAATTTTTGAGTTGTAGGTGGCGAAGCCGCTGGCAACAGCTAGTCATTGAGAAATAAAACCTGATTATAGCTCAGAATAACAATTATCAATGTTATTTTCTGTGACCATGAATAACCTTTTTGGTATGTCAGGCTGATGTGGTTCACAAATAAAAGGTATTTTATATCCTTTAATTCAAGAAAGGATAGTTTTATCCTTTGTAATGAGTATGTATTCATTAAAGTAATGCTGTAACCAGCGAGCTATTGGAATATTGTTGTCTACCTGTGCCGAGGTGATTAGCGGCGTCAGGCTGCGTGGTTGGCCACCCGTGCACGCGTGGCCGTCTGTGCGCGGTGCGGCGGCGGCGGTGATCCCGCGGCGGCGGAGGCGGCTCGCGACTCGGCGGTTGGTGCCCGCACGCGGCACCCCCCATGCGTTTAAAGGACCGTTTAGACGATACGTAGTACTCGACTGATTGCGCTGCTGATTGAATCTCGCATTATTTGCGGTGAATCTTAATAAAATTCTGAGGTAGGTAGTCGTTTTATAGCCTGCGGGTAGATTTTAGATGATCAGGCAAATTAGAACCGAATAGATAATCGTCTTTTGTAGCGTTTTTTACTACATCCCTTTTTCGTTTACTCGGATTGTAACAGTGAATCTTCTAGACAGAGATTCTCTGTGGTTTGCGTTGCGCGTTAGTCGCCCTGCATTATCACCGAGTGTCTTAATAATGTCTTGTGGTATGTTTACGATTAGAGTTAAAGCTGTGCTTTGCAGATTGCTGAGAAACAGCTGGCCATTTGATTTTGTTTTTACTCACTGTGTGCTTAGCATGGGTGCTTTCATGTGAATACAATTTTCAGCAGCCAGATATTGTTTTAGGATAACAACGTTTTCCTTTTTACCCGACTACGGCGAAGCCAAAAGGAAGGGTAATGATTTTGGCAGTCTATGTATGTATGTATTTATGTATGTATGTATGTTCCACCGTAGCGCCTAAACTACTGAACGGATTTTTTAGTCAGACCGATAATTAAGATGTGTTTCCACCGCGTTGTCAAATCTTTGTGTAAATTGTCTCCAAATGTTTTATTTAGTGTAGGGTCTGAGCCCAACAATTGTAAAATATCCGGGTCTAGTTCATCAGGATTTTTACCAACCGTTTATTTTCCTTCTTAATATGGTGCCTCATTATTTGGGATCTCACCTACCGAGGAGTAAAATATAATCATAAGTCACCCGCCATAAATAGGTAGGTAGGTAGGTACTTGACTTTATCCACACACGCTTTGCGTCGGGATATATAAGTTGGTGGGTGCAGGTATCAACACATTCGGCGGCCATAGTATCCACACACGATATACGTCGGGATATATAAGTTGGTGGGTGCAGGTATCAACACATTCGGCGGCCATAGTATCCACACACGATAAACGTCGGGATATCACAATGAATAAAATCATTTTATGGCATTTGTAACTTTGGCATGCATCCACACACGATATACGTCGGGATATATAAGTTGGTGGGTGCCGGTATCAACACATTCGGCGGCCATAGTATCCACACACGATACACGTCGGGATATATAAGTTGATGGGTGCAGGTATCAACACATTCGGCGGCCATAGTATCCACACACGATAAACGTCGGGATATCACAATGAATAAAATCATTTTATGGCATTTGTAACTTTGGCATGCATCCACACACGATATACGTCGGGATATATAAGTTGGTGGGTGCCGGTATCAACACATTCGGCGGCCATAGTATCCACACATTTGTGGGTATTTCTCCATTTACTTACGTTGTGGTTCTAGATCACTAAATAGTTAAATCCTCCGACAGAGAATGCGAAGGAGATACCACTGGTTCACTTTCCGATGACGATGAGGAGATTCTTCTTCGTTTTTTCACTTTTGTTAGTAAATTTTCGACACTGTCACTATCGTCCCGACAAGATCGCTTTATTTTTCCCATCGTGTAACGAAATTACAGTTATTTCCGGACGAAACAAAGTTTTGTGTGAGTCGGACAACACGAAATCACGTAATGAGTCAAGGATTGTCGTTGCAGCGCAATGGCGGCTTGCACTACAGTGGGGGGAAATAGTCAATACACTACTTTTTATACTATTTTTTTAATTTATTTAAAAATAAATTCTCTAAAAAGTGTGATAAGGACAGCATCAACTCTCGTACTGCTGCATGTAAACTGTAATCATCTTCGGGAGAGATACGAAGTATAATTAAAATCTACTGGCGTTACATTTCCTAGATATTTTGTATGACTATCCACAAAATCTCACTCTACCTCGTAACATTTATGTCTCTATGTCAAAATATAAATGTTTGCTCCAAGCTTTGGATTCAAACTGGGCCACCACAAAGTGAAGCACTTACACACTACCCCAATAGGCTCGACAAACATTGCTCCACATGGCTTTTGTGGGACCTTTACGAATTTCTAGGATGTTCAGTGGCCATAGGAAACTGGTAATCTAAAACCAATGGGGATCAAGTTGTACTCGTAGCTAGTGTAAAACTGTCTTGTGAATTGCAGCAGTGCCGCATGTAGACAAAAGTCAGAAGTCACCACGAGCGCTGTGGAAACGAAAACACAATTAGCTTATAGCCAAATGCTTAGCAACAATGAATAAATTCATAATTATAAAAAAAAAATGTAAAACGCGTACCGATTATATATAAACGCGCTAGTACGGGTCCATAAGTTAGTCCCACATTACAAATTACTATTAAACAGGCACACATAATTATCATAATCTTATAATCGTGTAATTGACGAAAGATCAAATGTTGTCATTCCGAATCCAAGATCCTAGCCACCAGTAACCGCATACACCCAGACCAACAACGCATCATATAATTTGAAAAATAATGCATAGTTATACTACCTAATTTAAAAATCAATCTAAAACAAAACAATCGCACGACATGCAATAACACTGCATTTTCTTTTCCTTTTCTGAACCCAGCATAACAAAAAATTACTTCGGGCTAGTGTTTATTACGATAAGCATATCGCATGGCGTCATTACCCCATAACACCATCGATTACACCGCAGAAAACTATTAAGGACCGTGCAAATTACATAGCCAGTGGTTTGACGTGTACTGGCTATATTACGGTCGCTAGATGGCGCTGTACTAAATTAAGAAGGAACAAGCTGAATCGTGCTAACGAAATTTGCAATTTAAATTTTTCTGCGTGTCACTTTTTTTTTATTGACTTAGTATGAATCCCGTTTATGGATTTCGGGTATAAATACGAGTATACAATGTATTTATCAGTTCAGAATCACTGTAGATTTAAGAAACAAACCAACTTAAGTGAAAAGATTTGGACGAGAACCCTATAAAATAGAATAGTTTGTGCAGTCTTCTTCTTTATCGTGTGGGCAATAAGGTCTAACGGGTGTCAGAGTTTTTAAACCGCCCCAATGGCCTCTCACATGGGGCTGCGGAATGTTCACAGATACCGCGGCCTCGACATAAAGGGCTATGAAGGAACATGGGTGGTTTTTAGTCAGTAGAATTCTGACACTCCACTCCACTCCACTCAAAGGAAGTAAACGAAGGGGAGTAATTTGATGAATTCCCAACCCCGAAAAAAAACAAAAAGGGCCTCTGACATGGTTTGTCGACCGCCATTTAGCGGACAGGACCACCGGCTTTTATGTGCCTTCTGAATCTTGGAATCAACTTTTTATCAGATAATCAGGTGTTTTAAACCTGAAATGTCCCAGCCAAACTGAAAACCACTTTACAAAGTAGGTATGCTTCAACTGAACCCACGACGGCCACCGGGTCACAAGGCAAACGCCTAAACCACACGGCCACGGAGGCAATAGTCTTAACTAATGGGCCATACGACTTTTCATTCTACGTGAGTAGAAAGAGTTTCATCACAAACAGATCCTCAATTTCTACACCTATTATTAGTGACCCAGTCTTTCCCAGCTCACTAAACTAAAACGTCCCAAACGTGACTTTAAACTCACTTGCAGAATTAAATCCTCCTCTTACTAGAGGAAAAATATTGCAACGATAACGCTAACTTTGCATTGCAAGAAGTGCAAGCGTTGCCAATTACAAGCCGTCGTCTACAAGCCTTGAAACCATCTTTAGCTTAACCACAGAAAAGCATAGAAGGTCAACTGCATACAAAGAGCAAATATGCACGGACACATAGACATGCTTCACGAATAGCCAGTACAAGCGCACTCGCGACTGTCATTTGTTAAAACATGTCCTTATGTACGCATCTATGTGTGCGTACGCCTGATTTTGTTCGTTTAAAGAGTGGGTCTTCTGTATTCATCCTTTTCATGTAAGTCCCTAAGACTAGAAGCCAGTTAATGGCCAAAGTGATTTATCGATTAAACGCCACACAAGTTTACTGTTAGCCAAACAAATAGATCTTCGTTTATCCTCAATGTAGGTATGTATTCTGGTTTAAAATAGGAGTTATGATGGTAAGGATTTTGGAATTGAAAAGGATAAAGATTGATAGGTTATTTTAGATTAATTCCGGGCTGAAAAGAATACCCAGACAAAAATAATAAACACTTTTACGATGCTTCAACCAAAGTAAGGTTTAATGATGACCTTCTATATCCTGAATAATGAAGAATATTCTTTGTAGTAATAACCTAGTTCAGTAGGTAATTTTTTATTTACTTTACTTTGAAGATTAGGAGAATAGTTCCAAATTTTGCAACGTCGCGAGTTTTTATTATCTGCCATCCTTTTTCCAATTGTGTTGGGGTCGGCTTGCAGTCTTACCGGAATAATACCAGCACTTTGCATAGAAAAACTGCCTATCTGACCTCTACAACCTAGTTAGTATTAGATAAACACCCCCTTGACTACCTGTTACGCCTATCAAAGATCTGCATTTGACAGGATGCCATTCGCAACGTCGAGTGTATACAAGCATAACTGCTGCAACAACCAAAAATGCGAAAGTAACTCTGTCTGTCTGTCTATCGCGCTTTCACGGCAAAACTACTGAATCGATTTAAATGAAATTTGGTACATATTTTAGTCTAGAGCCTGAGAAAGGATATAAGTTCGTTTTTAATGCGAAAAAGGGTTGAAAGGGGGGGATGAAAGGATTACTTTTAGTCGCAATAACCGACATCTACGTGGACGAAGCCGCGGGCATCAGCTAGTACTGACATAACTTTCCATCTCTTTTTTTTTACAAAAAAAAAGAAAATCATAATAACCATACATAAGCTATTTTCACAACGAATATTCCAACACAGACTTTCGCGCCGACCTAGAAATATAACATAAGACTTAGGCTTACGACCTTTTTCCTGAACATGTCAGATTAGAGATTACCATAGCGACCTAAAAATATAAGAGGTGAGGTAAAGATGTTTTTCTCAAACATGCTTGGAAATTTGAGCATTATTTTGACAACCTTCTTCGAGATAAATCGAAATTGCTGTACTGGCCAGATACATGCGACCAGCGGCCGGCAAAAGTTGTATGAAAATCCATATCTGTCGTGTTTAGCGGCCAAATAAATTACATACTAAACTCATATCTGTCGTGTTATTTAAAAATGGAACGATCTTTTACTCTGAACCATAGCAACCAAGGAGGTGACTTATTAAAGGTTTTATTTAAATTTCGAATTGGCTGAACTCTTCAACGCGTGAAAAATTATTGTTGTATGTGATTTTGAAAAGTAAATTGTATTTAATTTCCTCGCATTATTTGAGAAAAGTACTATACAAGCCTTGGCCACAACTAGGCATTGATGGACTTACGTATGTGTGCCTCGGCTTCGCCTCGGCCCACATTTACACGTTCGTCCATCAATGCCTCTGTTGCTGGCCGCTGCAGTAATGTACTATTCTATTCTAAGTTGGGTCTGTACTAAAAAGGCTTCTAGCTTAAAAATTGAGGGAGGTATACTACCGAGTGGGGTGTCGATAAAGGCTATATTAGTGAATATTATTGAACTCTTCTTCAGAGCTCCAGTGTTTTGTTTTTTAGTTTGAATTTGGATACATCAATTATCATTTGTTTTTAAGCATTTTTAGATATCATTCGTTGCTCAATATTTTTCTTGCGACTGCTATTTATAGGCAGTACGGTTGTAGAAGATATGAAATTAGCTAGCGGCACTCCGTTCCGTATGGTGTCGGACGCAAAGAATAGCACCATCCCATATCTTCCCGTGGGTGTCGTAAGAGGCGACTAAGGGATGAACCAGAAAATGGGCAGCAGCGTTCTCTGTGCTTTTTGTATCGACCGTACTGCGATCGCCAACCCGCCTGCCAAGCGTGGCGATTATGGCAAACCCCCCCTAAGCAAAAATGACACTTAGGGGAGGCCTATGTCCAGCAGTGGACGTCTTTCGGCTGAAATGATGATGATGATGACTCCGCAGTTATTGCTGTGTCGATAATTCTTTTAGATCCAATCTACCTATTTCCGGATTAATTATTTGACCCGACTTTTAAACATTATCATTAACATTGAAAACCATATATCAGTTTAAAAACTTATATCTGAATTATCCTTATATAATTTTTTTTTTCGCATTAAATTGATGGGAGGATCTAGCAATCATTTTGATAAGTTATTTATAATTAAATTTACTCCAGCAACATCTTCAGGCACAACTTGAAACATCTCAATAACAACGGTCATAATTATTATGAGTTCCCCACAGGCAGCGCAATGAATTACGCGGTAATTAAGAAACAAATTAGATTACCTATAACATTCACGTACTTTCAGATCTTTCGCGTTCTTATTCCGTGGGAGTCGTTCGATGTTGTAAGGAGAACGAAACGATAGGATGAAATTTATCCCGTCGGGGCTGCGGGTTGTTCGAAAGAGATACCGCGGCCTCGACACAAAGGGTTAAGAAGGAACATAGGTGGTTTTGAGTCAGTAGAAGTCTGACACTCCCAACCGTTCTACCCAGAGCGGGAGAAGTCATTTGACGAATTCCCAAACCGAAAAAAAAAAAATTAAATTGATCCTTGTGAAACTCCTTACTAAAACGGGTATAATGGAATACCAGAAAAAGCTGTTATGACAAAAAAAAGAGTATGTTTAGATAGTATGGTGGACAGGTTGAGTGAGGCTAATACAAAAGGTAAGTAATTTACTAGGCGAATGTGAGTAGCAACGCCGTGAGTGGACGCCCTAGAATGACATACACTGACCTTATTGATGATATTCTTCAGAAAGGTAAGGTACGTTGTTCTCACAACCGGCGTGCGTGTATGGCTAGATGCATGTCAGTGGCCGAGGCATATGAAAAGAAAGAAAGAAAACATATTTATTTAGCACAATATGCCACAAGTGCACACAACAAACAATAAAAAATAAAATGAACAAACAAAAAAAAAAAGTGTGCATCTCACGGCTGCGCTAAATAGGACCAGTTCAGCAAACTTCCGAGCAGCTAGTGCCCGACGCTGGTTTTCAACTGACCCTGGGCACACCTCGGACACTCCATACAACGCCCGCAAAATAATTACCTATTGAAGGGAGTGTCCCTTCTGTACGTAGTACTATTATGTATTCTGTGCCCTGGGATGGAGCATAATTATAAAGATCGTGGCAGATTGCGTTCTGTGAGAAAAGGCGTGAATGTGTACGTCTCTCCCACTATGGAATAAGATTAAAACAATACAGCTATAAAACGTATTGGTAACCACCTTTTTTTTGGAGTGTGGGAAATCATAAAATGACTCCTTCGGCTCCGGGCAGAGCGGTAGGGAGTGTCAGACTTCTACTGACTAAAAACTACCCATGTTCCTTCTTAGCCCTTTGTGTCGAGGACGCGGTATCTCTTTCAAACCACCTGCAGCCCCAAAGGGATTAGTAACCCCCTGGTAACCCTCTTTCTCTCACAACAAAGTCCAACGCGTTTAGGTAAAAACTAACACCAGCCAATCTATAACCAATAAACTAGGCTCATCCATCGATCGTTACAGAATACTCCCTCCTGTAATAGCTCCGGCTTTCCGTTCTGAATAATTTATCAGGAGGCAATTAATTATGAAAGTGGAGAACATAAGTAGCTCATTACGCGAGTTCAAGTGGCGCTAGAATTTATCACATGCCTTATTACGAACACGACTTCTATTTGAGAAATTATTAGGGTATTTCTGTCGGAGATTGGCTATTTTTAACCGACTTCCAAAAAGGAGAAGGTTCTCTATTCGTGTGTATGTTTTTTTTGTAACGTCTTTGCTTAATGGTTCGAGTAAACAATGGATTTAATCGTCCTACGCATTTTGAGCGTATCTAAGGTTTCAACGGTCTGTCAATTTGATATTAAACGTTTTTATTTTTACGCTAAAGACTTGCTTGAGCAGCGATGGTAGTCCCGACTTATGAGTCGTTTGTTCGAACCCAGCGCTTTGTTCAGATCATGTTCGGATCCATGGTACTATAACCCACTTAATTTCTGCCTCTCTGTAAAGCTGAGTGGGCCACGATCTACTACACGGGCCCAGAGGGATTAGTAGACCACGAAAATGAGATGGTGGGAAATCGGACAGCTTCGGCCAAAGCTGGAAGTTGGAAGCATAGTGTCGCTAAACATTCACAGCAAGTAACCGGGGCCTTTGCCTAGGAATGGGAAGAACAGGCTTATAAAAATAAAATTACATTTAACTAAGAAAATGAGATGGTGGAAAAACCAGACAGATTCTACCAAAGCTGGAAAATGGAAGCATAGTGTCGCTAAACATTCACAGCATGTAACCGGGGCCTTTGCCTAGGAATGGGAAAAAACAGGCTTATAAAAATAAAATTACATTTAACTAAGAAAATGAGATGGTGGAAAACCAGACAGATTCTACCAAAGCTGGAAGTTGGAAGCATAGTGTCGCTAAACATTCACAGCAAGTAACCGGGGCCTTTGCCTAGGAATGGGAAGAACAGGCTTATAAAAATAAAATTACATTTAACTAAGAAAATGAGATGGTGGAAAAACCAGACAGATTCTACCAAAGCTGGAAGTTGGAAGCATAGTGACGCTAAACATTCACAGCATGTAACTGGGGCCTTTGCCTAGGAATGGGAAAGAACAGGCTTATAAAAATAAATTACATTTAACTAAAAATAGAACCTTTTAAAAATAAATCTCATTACCTTCAAGCTTGATGGAAACACGAATTTATTCCAGTGACTATATTTTTTCTTGGCCTTATTATCTTAGAGCATTGGGCCTAGAATTATTCCCACCTGGGACTCAGTATATCTAGATAATGAGTACTAACAGATAGGTGCAGAAGTTACACTCCATACCATCATGGGAAATAAGTTTTCGCTTATATAGACACGTAGATAAGGCTATCTCAAACAAATGAAAATCGTGGTTACGCTTGCACTCGCTGTACGGGAACCGTGTAAATGTGTGCGTGCATTTTAAGTCGTTGTAAGAAGCTAACCTTCTTTATATAGTTTGTGAAAATGAGCCTGGAGTGTCCCATTGACTCACGGATGGCTTTTTTATTGTATTATACGTTTATTAATCTAAATTCTAGGACTAACCGTGGACGAGGCTTTGTTTTTATTAATTAAAAAAATTTGATTGTATATAAGAGGAAGAAAAGCGTAAACGTAGTACTAAACGCCTGTCCTGTAAATTACAAAAAAGTAAAAATTTGAATTTTACAGGCTATCCTGGCGCTTTAAACGCTAAACAAAGCTCTAAACAGTGTCATAATTTGAATCAATCAATATCATTTATTTATGAAAAGCTAAATAGATCTCGCCTCCGTTTTACTGTCATCCTCAGTAAAGTATCCTTTAGTTATTACAGCATTATGGACTCGCATAGGTTTTGTTTCTAAGCTAAGCTGCCACTTTGTCCTCGCTAGTTCCTTTATCAATAAGATTAGCCTTTAGCTCGTTATTTGCGGTTGTTTTATCCTACAGGAAGCAGGTTTAAGTCTATTGTTTGCTTAACAATAGAGGTTATTTTATAAAAGTTTTTAATATTATCTTAGAACCAGTGCATTTGCACAATGAAAAAATATTTTTCACACACGGTGCCGTTATTTTAATTTAATGAGCTATAAAGAGCTATTTTGACATTATATTTATTGTATTTTTGCAGTGAAATATTTTGAAATTGCGAGTGACGAGTATTGACAAAAGTATTTCTGGTGGGATTATTTCAATTCAGCCACCCGAATTTTCAACAAAATAATTATTATGTTATTGCTCAAAAATGAGGTAAATATAAAATTCCTTTATTGTAAAATAATGAATGAGTCTTGAACGAATGGTACTTTATTATACAGGGATTTAAATAAATACATTCCGTAATTTGTATTCAAATTATGAGGAATATCATTACTTTGTTTATTAAATTGAAGCCAAAAAGGAAATTGAATTATAAACCATAATTATGTTTACCAATAAGTTGAAAATATATGTCACTGATAAATATGAATAAAACCTTAAAACCATGTTAGGCCTACTCCACCAAAGCGGAGACGTGCGGAGCGGAGAGGAGATGTGCGGAAATCGACCAATCACCTAAGTTAAAATTTACATCTGGTCTTTCGCCCTTTTGGTGGCGAAAAACCCGACTGAAAAAACTGAAAAGCTAAAAAACAAGCACATTTTAAATTAAACAAAACTTGGAAGCAAGCGGGTTCATTCTATGTATTTTTATTATTTTTTCTTTTCATAATTTAATATTCAAATGAACTGAATGAATGCTTTTCAGTTTTTTTAGTCGGGTTTTTTAATTTTTTAACAACTTTTTTTTTTATTTACAACTTTTTAGTAATGTTGGGTTTGTTCTGTCGCTGTATCGCATAAAATTCTTCGCAGATGATTTACTTTTGGGTTTGTTTATAGGATTTGCCACTTTGGATTTCTTTCTTATTTTTCTTAAACATATAAGTGTTTTATATTTTTGTAACCTCCTTTTAAACCCTTCATTTTGATACCCTAATCGAAGGTAAAAGAAAAAAAAATTTGAACTCCGCGATATGGGCCCCAAAATCCGCAATTTTTTTTTTATTTTTTAAATTTAATGTAGCCAGTGCTACTCGCGCTATCAAGACGAATCTAAACGAAGTATATTTTATTCAATTCCGTTATTCCGTTTAGGAGTTATGAGGGAACAAAGAAACGGACATACACATGTCACGACACTTCAAACACATAACCCTCCTTTTGGGTTTCGCCGCAGTCGGGTAAATAAAAGTGTTACAATATGCGATACGAGCACTGTCATCATGTTATCCGGCTAAAAGAGGGTGATACATTGAAAAACCCTTCCTTATAATGCTAGAATAATAATAACTTGTAAAATCTTGTATCACTCACTAGCTTGCTTACTTAGTCTTCGAGAGTGTATCTACATAGTTTCCGAAAACTAAGTTGTAGGCTTTCCAAGTTTAGAAGAGGAGTTCGACTAAGTGAACTAAGTCAACTTCCAAAGTGACTTAATTTTAATTAGAAATTGCTTCCGACTATGTACATAAGACTATACTAAGTTTTAGAGATATCTTTCGAATAATGTTCTTGTTTTCTACTTGAAAAGGCGTATAGATATGCACATGACACATTTTACTGACTATCTGACCTCCACAACCGAGTTAGTACTGGGTAATGCGATACCCATTGGTAAGTCTGGTGGTCAGACTTTCAAGCCACTGACGAACCGTCAAATATTTACAAACGACAACCGGGACCAAAGGCTACTCAACGTGATTACCGAAGAATGAAGAAAACTCGGTATGTAATGAGTCACTCATCAACAGACCAACCTAGGCAAGCGCAGCTTAACTTATTTAGCCACCAGATAAAAAAAAGAAAAAGAAAGAAAGAAAACATAATATATTTATTTAGTACATACATGCCACAAGTGCACACAACAAACAATAAAAATAAAAAATAACAGAACATAAAACCGACTTCGACAAAAATAAAACACAAAAAAAGTGAAAAATAAAAAATCAGCTTCTGAAGTCGGTGACTTTTGTTTGTTTGATTTCATGTTTTTGCCACCGACTTCTGAAGCTGATTTTTTATTTTTCACTTTTTTGTATTTTATTTTTGTCGAAGTCGGTTTTATTTTTTGTAAAAAACGTTTTTATTTTTCACTTTCTAGTGGTTCACATGTACCCCTTCACAACATACCAGCGTGATGTTATGTTATGAACTGGTGTAAACAATAGACAGTCATGAGATTTCAGCAATCCCAGTCCATTTGCTATCATTAATTGAGGAGTTCCGTTGCCTATCTCCGAAGTTCTTCATCAGATCTTCACCAAATAGTTTTTATAACCTTTGCAGTGAGTACAGGCGTGATATTATGTTGTGTGATGGCGTAAACAATGCTTAGATATGCTATAGCAACAATCGCGGTTAATCTGCTGTTATTTATTGAAGAGTTCCCCCGATTTCTACAAGATCCCATCAACAAATATTGAAATGGTGACAATGGGACCACACGGGAAGCACCAGCTTTCAATTGAAGTCGGTTAAAAATAAAAGCGTGTGTGCATCTCATGGCTGCGCCAAATAGGCGCCTTTTATTATATAACTATCAAGGTATAATTTTTCAACATAATTATCAACGATTTATCACATCGAACCCTGCACTTTCACAGCAATAATAATGCTGCATATTTCCTGATTCACTGCTATAAGCCTTTGAACGACAGTAAAGAAAATATGGCGCTCCAATAAGTCTGAAATCGCCACCAAGTGTGGTGATCATTAAAATTGTATCAATGCTTTTTCCTTTTTGCGCGGGAAAATGAAACCCTTGCCATTCAATTGGAAAATTACACAGTAATGAATGACATCATACAATAGATGATCATGTTTCGTACCTACGGAATTCGTGAATGCGAATGAATTTAATGATTTTGTCCTTACGTCACGTCATTCGTATTTGTATGAGAATTTTGAGGGAGAATCGCTTTGTAACTGATAATACGTCAATAATTGGTGTATGACAGTTGAGTTACCAGACGACCGTAGCAAACTCAGAGGTCAAGATTATGCATGGACCTTTTTTTTTTGGTGGGTGGAAAATCATCAAATGACCCCCCCCGCTCTTGGGTAGAGCGATGGGGAGTGTCAGACTTCTACTGACTAAAAACCGAACCCATGTTCCTTCTTTGCCCTTGTGCCGAGGCCACGTCATCTAGTACTAAAATCCGCGGCCCCGACGGGCGTCGGCCCTTGCGGGCCCCTCCTTGCTGACATCTCTTTGAGGTGCGCGTGGAACACGAACGCGCCGCCGACACGGTCTGTTGCCGTCATGACGACGGCCGGCCGGCGAGCTAGCCCATTACTCACCGTCCACAGGCCCGCGTCTACGGTGGCCGGAAGTCATCACGTGGCCCCCGACGCCCGGAGCGCCTTCCGCGCCTTCCGCGGCGGCTGAGACGTTGAGAGGTTCTCTCCCTCTCTCGTTCCGCCACCTCCTTCGCTAGCATCACTGCTTCGCAGAAGGAGGCGACGGCGTCCCATTCCTCCTCGCCCCGGCGTCAGACGTAAGGTGAGGGCGCCGTGGCTCCTCTCTAGCCACTCCTCAAAGAGGGGACTTACCGCCACTATCGTGGCGTGCCCTTTTATGCATGGACCTTACATGATACTATTCATGTAAGGTCCATGCATAATCTTGATCAACTCGCATAGGTAAGTATTATGCAGATTAATGCCTTTTTTTGAATGGTGGTAAATCAGAGCAGTCAGTAGAAGTCTGACACTCCCTGTGTCAGACTTCTACTGACTAAAAACTACCCACGTTCCTTCTTAGCAATTGTGCCGAGGCCACAGTATCTCTATCGAACAACCCGCAGCCCTGATGGGATGCATATAAGTGTCTGCTAGCACTACACATTTATTGGGTCATAGACTGACTTGAAGTGATGAACGTAAAATTTTCGTTCACTAACGAACTCACCGATACCTAGTCGACATTCCACACATTCGAACGAAGCGCTTTGCTGGGTCCTTTATTATGCGCACAGCCAAGTAGTGGAATTCCCTGCCTGCGTCGGTTTTTCCGAGTTCATATAACCCTAATCTGTTTAAGTCGCGAGTAAACAGGCTTCTACTGGGTAAGCTCGTTCCATCGTCGACACCATCTCTGCCCTTAGAGCAAGATTGAAGTCAAGAGCAAGCCCATTTATAATAATAAAAAAAAAAAAACGAACTGTAAAATCACACAACGTCTATCCATTCACGTCATCGATACATTTAAAATGCATAGAAAAAAAAAACGATCCCACTGACAGCTAACAAATCGGTACAAACTACAAACGATACCGCTTTGTTGTGGCAAGTCGACGTGTTAACAATGAGAACTTTAATTAATCACTATAATAATGACTAACTAGTTTAGGTACTGTCACTCGGCATACTGTACGATTTTTCGGAATTAATTTTCTGCTAAGTATGTTGAGGTTCTTTGGGAGCTCTTTTTTAAAGATACCTACTTAAGAAAGTGATTTTGCAAATAAAATATTGTTACAGTCCGTTCGCAGATACGTTACCTCTGATTTGGCTTAACTGTCAAAGTAATCATATATTTACTGTCACTACTATGGTCATTGTTGAAACAAGTCGAGCCATTAACAAGTCTGTCAAAATAGCAGTGATCTTTATTTTCTTATAAGGAAGGTCGATGTTGAATTGCTGTTATCAGAGGTTAAATAACTGTTTAAAGTCTATAATTATGTGCCAAAATATAAACGAGATTGTGTGTGATACAAACGGGATTATATGTGATACAAACGGGATTGTGTGTGACACAATTGGGATTATGTGACAATATTATAGCCGTTCAAAACCTAATCCAAAGTATAAACTAGCTGGCTGAGTGAACAACGTTTGTAACTTGAAACATAGTTCATTTTCTTGTAAGTCTTTAACTAAATAATATTTCCTCGCTACTCTTAGTTCCGCGGGATTGCAAACAGCTGACGCCCCAACACTTCAACTCGTACCTTTATTCCAAAATCAGGACAAGTCCTTATTAAAAATTAATAAAGCGTTTTAATCACGCGTCCCAATTAAAAACTCTCAACTCAAAACTTGAAGGAAGAAAATTGAAAACCGGGTTTCAAACCGGGTTTTAAAAAGTCCTCGTCGATTTGAGTAGTGATAGTTAGTCGGTAAAACTTGCTAACTTTCTACTAAATCACGTCGTTAATCAACCGTTTAAGCTCGGCTTAAACTATAGTTTCAAATTACACAAAGTTTGATCCACTCTACTATGGAGAAGGATTTTAGTTCCAATGACGTTTTTTATGACGTTAAAAGTATTAAAATTATGGACTTCCCTCTAGAAATTTTATTCTTTTCTCGTTTCCTCCGGCTTTGAATATGGAACACTGGTTTATAGCCACTTGGGGATGTATCAAGTTTTAGTGTGAAATTTTAAATGTTTGCATCGCGTGTGTCGTAATAAAAATGAGAATTCTGAATGCAGTACTCATTTTCAAAATGAGAAACTAAAAAAGGAAAATGTGCTTGAATTAAATTGTACTGCACTTGTTTTTCCCTATTAGTTTTTTTTAGTAAGTTCTCTTGCTCACGTAGTGAACATTCCAACTCATTTTATATTAAAAGATTGTTTTTTTTAGTGCTGATATTTCTTTAATCTGGAATGTTTTTAATTAACTATAAAATTTTGTACTTTGAACTAAGCAACCAATTGTAATTAAGTCCTTCAGGATCAAAGTTTTCGATAAACAAAACTCAGTTACCATTGTTTGATTTGAACCTCTCTCGATTAAAGTTTGATTTTAAAATCTATCGATTACATTTTTTTTAGTGATCTTAGATGCTCATTCATTACAAAATTTATACATTTTAATATCCAGTAAAGCTTTAGATATGAATAATAATTTGAGTATCAATTACTTTGTCTACTCCAGAATACTTTGACTGACAAGAAATCGTCGTCGTCTACCTACGCGTATTAATGTGGGTACCTATAAACCCTGTAAAAATGACGCAGCCTTTTCATAACATATTTATTTCCAGCCTATAGAAAAATAATGCATGTTAAAATTATAAGCACAAAAGTGCGGAGCCGTGGTAGCAAAGTGAAGTTTTCAGAAATAAAAAAAGTTGACACCAATTCAAAAGTTAGTCCCGACACTTCACAATATGGGTTGTTGCCTTCGACCTACCTGCGGTAGTATTCTGGAGAGATATCACCGATGAAGTTAATGAAATAAGGAAGGTTTTGTAGTGACAAAGTTGGTTAGCAGGTATTTGGCTCGTTCTTTACTATTCACCGAGTAATATTTGGTTTTATTTGCCTATATTTTAAGTAACCGTTTTTGTAATTTATAGCATAGCTTCATAGCTTCTATCGCGGGCCTTGAGCGTGGAGAGCGAATCCAGAAATTCCCTAACGAAAATATTCAAGATTCAGTATTCAACCAGGTTGCTATGGTTACGGAAAATAACAAGGTTGTCAACTGAGGTTGTCAAATTAAATAATTTATAACCTCACGTTGTAAAGGTGTAAGGTTTTTCTGTTTTGTCTCTCTGCTTTCTCCTTCTAAAATATTCTTACTCGTATAATTTGTGTACAAAGTGTTTTAAATATGTATAAACAAAGTGCATTTATTAATGAAGAAAGTCACGAAAAAATAGTGAAAGATAATGAGTGAGTACTCCTCGAGTACTCTATATACATTCATTTTATTATTATTACGCATCTATCATACGTTTTATTGGTTTTTGCATTACTATTCTGTGAATCGGTCATAGAAAACGATTCGTTTTCTTATAAAATATCTAAAATAAAATAAATAATTTTTATTATATATATATTTTTCAATGTTATGACACTTACGTCAGGCTGACAAGCTGTCAATACTTTTTCTTTTAAATTTTCTGTCATAGAGTTTCTTACTAGCTTAGTCTATGAAGGTTACTTTTGATTTACTTATATATTTAAATTATTTTTAAAAAATGCTGCATAAATAAAATAAATAAATAATTATTTGCATAAGTTGATAAAAAATGATATAAAAATAGCTTTGCCGCGGCAGTCTCCGAGTGCCACATCAACTTTTTTATTTCTCCACATTTTTTTCAATCTTTGACCACCCAATTCTAAGTGTAGTTGTGCAGGTCTCTTGCAAATCTGTCCACATAATTATGGCGGTTTTGTGTCATGGTTCTTTACTTATTAGTAGTGTAATATCAATCACAATCTTACATTTACGAAATATAGACGGAAAAGACTAAGAAAAATGTGAAAGAAAGTATTAATTAACTTACGATTTTATGGGTATATGAAGTTATCAGACGTAATTATGACAAGATTCAACGTAATTACAATTTTTTTTCAAACTGAAAAAAACCATCAACACTCACATTTATGCTATCTAAATAAAGCACAAACAACAAATCCAGCGCACAACAAACAATCATTCATAAAGATAAACTGTTGTTCGCATCGCGTCGACATTC
The DNA here is from genome assembly GCA_949775195.1 of Diarsia dahlii. NCBI lineage: Eukaryota > Metazoa > Arthropoda > Insecta > Lepidoptera > Noctuidae > Diarsia > Diarsia dahlii. Next base: position 17,237,718 of record OX459205.1, read on the forward strand.
AGATCCATACATTTTTACCACATCAACGCCTTTGACGGGCACTCGCTCAACAGAATAGGGCCGCTAGTTCGGCCGGGAATAAATTGCAAGTTATTTTCCACTCCGTCGGCGACCATATTGACGTTGACACTTAACGGCACATAAATCTCCCGGTAGAAATAATTAAACAAAATCGCTGGATAGACAGTTTTGATCGAGGCATTGTTCATGTTTTCGTAATTTGGAAGTTTGTCAAGTAGACATCTTAATTTGCCGAGCGTTTTTCAAATCATGTCGGGGTGGACTCAGAGTCAAACTGGATGCCGCTGATTACCAGTATTTTACATGGAGCGACTGCCCATCTGACTTCCACAACCCAGTCAAGGTTATACGATACCCCTTGGTAAGACTTGGTTGGACAACCCGCCAAAGGCTTAACGTGCTTTCAAAAGCCAGGAATGGTCAACCATCTATGGTATCAACCTAGGCAAGCTCGGCCTAACCTGAAGATCGACTCTTGCACGAGTTCGTCATACATGTGTCATAAAATGCAAAAGTACTTTTTTCTGCGATGTCCTAATAAGATGTTCCTTGCGAATGTGTTGCCATATCGAGTTCAGAACTATAACTACTACCTCATTTAGAAGAGTTCTGATCTTTCTTCTAACAAGTATAGCTAAAATCTACCTATAATATTTTAACTATCTTATTGCCTAGTAATCCTCTTTATGTAAAAAAAAAAAACTTTTGTTATACTAATAACGCGCGACACTTCTTTAGTATCATGAGTTAAAATTTACGACTCCCAACGGAGTTGTAGCATGATGCGACGGCGCGGCGAGACGATTATACCACATACACGAGAAAAAAGACTAACGTATAGTTAACCTTCAGCAAAAATATAACTCTCCAGCCGGTGCCCATAACTTTGTCTGCGATCTAGGATAAAAGTAACCAGGTCCTAGATTATCTAAATATATTTCTGTCAAACAAAACTAACCTTTCGTATGCCGTGTAATTAGACACAATTTAAAAGCAATTGTGTCTCGCGTGGATCTACGTTCCAAATACGAAAGGTAAAAGTAGACAATTTTTTTGTTTGGAGAACTATATAGTCCCGCTACATAATTTTAGCGTCGAGTAATTAAACATGTTATATTGATCTGCATCTCTCATCTCATCTGCAGGTCCCTGCAGTGGAAACATTTTAGGCTGATGATGATGATACCAAATGAATAAGTAAACAAACGCTAAAATATAAATTGAAAACTATTTTCCTTGATGAAGTTGTCGCAAGATGTGAAAATACCCACTAACTTGTTTTGGTATTGTAACTCAAACTCAAACTCAAATTCAAATCCTTGTATGATCCATAATGTTATGATTTATATAGATGTAAACTCATATGTAATCTAGTTCACCTAATTAGTAAGTAGATAGGTAAGTCAGGAGTTTGTAATTCGATTATTTACATATTGTTATCTGTTTTTTGTGTAATTCTAAATAATTGTGGCGGCGCGGCCTGCCGCCTCCGTCCCCCGCGCCTACCGGTTCGTGAGTGCCGGCTGCGACGGTTCGCGCCGTGACAACATTTAATATTGCGTACCTACCTATACGTGTTTTGTATTTACTTTTATGAGTTTTTTTTTTTTTTTTACTTACCTTCATTCAACGAATTGTTGTGTGATATTTGTGAACGAAAAGTATTAAGACGAGCGCTAATCCCGCCGACAAACTGCTGCGCAGTTTGGTGGGTGCATAAAATGTTGAAAATGTTTGGTCCTCAATAAATGATTTATTATTATTATTACCTTCATCTCGACAAAAACATACCCCATCACTTCATACCAAACAATATCGACCAATACCAAACCATGCGCCTCACTATGCATAAATATCGACCCAGCTAGAGTTAAGAGCAATACACACGTACATAATTAATTATTTATACAGTAAAGTGGCGCGGCATGACGGGAGCCGGTCAAAGGGTTCACTTGCCCCCAAAATTTTCGGTATGACAAATATGTCTAGTGCGTGACGAATTCAATATGAAGGGATCGTTTCGGGTTCCGTAGCTAAATTGATACGAAATATTTATAGAATCGCCCGGGTCTGTATTTGAATTTAGGTATTTCTAGCTCAAATGTTTTTGGTGGACGCTTAATAGGTGTGTTCGAGATAATTTATTTTAGGTATGGTACAGTCAGCAGCACCAATATGTATGCACTTAGCAACGTTTAGAAGCAATTTTCGCCTACAGTATTGACTTAAGTTTCATGTTATGTAACGAAACTAATATTTTGGTGCCCGTATTATCATGAGGTAGTTCATATTTCAAAGTTGCAATAGTAATTTCACGAGACATTCGAGTTTAAACTTTGTCAAGTGTATACATGTTTTTGCTCGTGACTGTACAAGTGTACATCCATTATACCTTTTTATAAAAAAACACAAAAACATTTTTCATACCTATCCAATTCAATACACATAATGTAACAACACGCCTGTAATCCCTAAAGGGTTAGGCAGAGGTGTAGCTAATAGTACATCCATATTTCGTCAGTTATGTTTAAGTACCATGATGGTACAAATCCAGACACCATGGCACTACTGAGAAATTCCTGATGGATGAAACCTGAAACCCAGTAATACTTTGGCCGACCGGAATCGAAACCAGGACTTCATGCCAAGCGGTCCCGCAGCAACTTAAAACCAATAAAGAATCCTATTTATAATACACAATATGTAAAAATATTTTAAGTTTATTTTAACATGTCCCTTGAATATTAAAATATCCAAAAAAACTTTTTTGCAAAAAAAACAACCGACTTCAAAAACACCAAAAAGTGAAAAATAAACTTCAGAAGAAAAATCAGCTTCTGAAATCGGTGACATTCGTTTGTTTGATTTGGTATTTTTTTGCCACCGACTTAACACATGAAGTGATGACTGGTAGATGCGAATACTTATATAGTGTCAGAAAAAGCACGAAACACGTAATACGTGCCTATGAAGAGGGTTGCCCTCGATTTCTCTGGGATTCCATCACCAGGTCCATACTTCCATATCATGGTACCACCATTGAAATATCTCCATTCCAATAAAAAAAAAATCATCAAAATTGGTTCATAAACGACGAAGTTATTCGCAAACACACATAAACGAAAAATGTTCATAAAATTAAAAGTACTGTGCCAAACCATGCTAACTTTTTATGGGACCGAATGGCAACTATTTCGCATCAAACTAAAAAAGAATCACGTAAATCGCATCACAAATCGCAGCGTAATCGGTGTACATACATAGAAAAAAAAAACATACCAATCGAATTGAGATCCTCCTTCTTTTTGGGAAGTCGGTTAAAAACTTCCTTTAATGACATAAAAGTGCCACCATATCAGCAAAAGAACAAACTTGAACTTTGTTCTATTATCCTTAATTCAAAGTTAAATTGAGTTCTTCAACAATAACAAATTGAAAGGAACTTCTTTACAAAAATCACTTCACAAAGCCATTGAACTGAATCGACATAGCGACATAACAAAAACATCCCGAATTGAAGACAAAAATTGTTGAAAGGAATCTTTCTAGAAAGAAAACAGAAAATTTGAGCAAACAATAATCGAATAGCTAAAGAATTCTCACGTCGCATATCAGGGATGGAGAACCTATGATACGTGACAGAAAATTCTGGTAAAGACATTGATTTAGAGAAGTGTGATTTCTTTTTATTGCCTTTTGTTTTATTTTTGATAATACTGGTATTCGTATTAAGATCCATTTTTATCAAAATCGTAATGTCGTAATATTAGATATAACCAGTAACTCGATTGTGAGGGTCAAAATATTGACAGTGGTTTTATGATTATAAATAAAATACTGGTATTTTCATCTGCACTTTATTAGACTGCAAGCCAACTTCAACGTATTTGGACAATGGATAGCCAAATTTTCAACATTCTGATCCATACCCCATGAGTATAGGGGGACTGCGGGAGTCGCATATTGTTCCCGTGACCTGTCGCCATTTCATCCATCCTTTGTTAATACTCCGCTTTTGCCTATTGTCATCAACCGAGAACAAATCCACACTTAGTGACTGTTACTGAGAAATATCTGAATGAAAAACCTAAATAACACTTTTCCCAATCTAGAAATCAAATGCAGGACTTCGAGCTCAGCAGTCAACTAAAAAATATAATATGCAAGCCATATACATACATACTTTTGTACAAAGTTCTTGACAAGTTTATTACGCACTTTAATAAAACAAGTGTACGTAAAAAGGTTCACCATCCCTGTCGTATAGTGTAACTATTTCAGATTGGGCGCTCCGTGCGTGACAACGCGTGTCAAGTGTGTAACGCTCCTTAAATATCATCTTTTACACCGTGCCGTAATGTTCTACGTTTATTTCGGTCAGACATGCGAGGCTTAGTTCGGATTTGGACTTAGATTATGTGGAAAAAGCGTGTATGAAAGCATTTAAAATAAACAAAATATTGGCTCTTGAACGTAAATCATTCGATAAAATGAGAAAGTAAATATTTTTAATGTTTTTTGATTAAAATGTTTTAGTTGTTTTTGTAATACTTCTTAATATGGAATGTAATTCTTACAATCATGTTATAAATTTAAACTTGCTTTAAGAGTGCGTTTGAAGGTTTCTAAGCTATAAAATGTAAGGCAGGTCGAAATAACAAACCAAATTACAAACCTAATTTATATGTATATATCAGATGCCTGATGATTAAAAGATTCAGTTTATTTTTAAAATTAAAATAGGATTAAAACAATTTAAATTTATATAAGATCTTAATGCAGAGACAATGACCCTTCAGAACTATTAAAAACTTTTACTGTAAATCGAAATCTACACAATATTGCACTTCGAAGATAAGAACTTTATACACGTATTCGCAAAACATCAATTTAATCATAAAAACTTTATTAAAGGCTTTTCTACAAAAATAAAAGTGCGCATATAATAAGGGCCCCGTTAAAAAAAACTTTTTAAGTCGGTTTTATTTTTTGTTAAAAAGTTTTTATTTTTCACTTTTTAGTGGTTAATATGTAAGTTCACATATTCATGAGTCATAATGTGGACAATGTAGTTTTTTTTTTAGTTTTGTTGATTTTTCAAAAATCGCTTGTCCGATTTCGATAAAAATAAGAATTTTTCAAATCGGTTAGCAAGTGACGGAGTTATGCCCGAACAAACATAAAAAAAGAAATATGAACATCCGAATTGAGAACCTCCTTCTTTTTTTTAGAAGTCGGTTAAAAACGCTGTTATGTAGGTACAGGGGGCAGCACATCAAGCTACTCATCATCATCATTATCAGCCTATAATGTTCCCCCCACTGCAGGCACGCTTTTACGTTTCAATCGTACGACACTAGTCCCTCTTTCCATGCTCTTTTCCCTTAAACCATAAAAAAAATCTCCCGTCTTTCGTAACTCCATCGAAAACTAGTTGAAGTCATAAGTAGTAACGTTTTCTTGCACCATTTCAAAACTTATCTCTCCTGTTCAACCCAGCGGAAATTTATAGTACCAGCATAGATTGCTTGCTTATTTTCTCAGCCGTTGCTCGCGTTTCTTAGCAGAATTACTTATAAACTTTATAGAAAATGTTTCAAGTTATACAGTACAGTAGCCGTATTTCTAGACGCTCTGTTTTTATTATTATATACTTAAGTTTAATATTATTATGCTCGAAGTTTTGACGAGTGCTCTTGTTAGGGTAGACTTTGGAAAATGTGTGTGAGGTCGTGTCTTAATAGACCGTTTTGGTGTAACGATTTTTTTTCTATGTCTAATTATTATAAGAGAAAGTGTTTAGACGAGTCTTGTTAGTAAGAATCTCACCGAATAATCGAAAACTTACAGTCGTAACAATCAAATAAAGTAAGCGTTTCTGTAAAATTCTGAATAGTTCCTAGAAATGATGTTCGTTTCTTTTCGTATTTGTGTATGTGAGCTTAAATGTCCGTGAACGCACCCACAATACAGAAGAAAATCCTAGAGTGGGGAAAAGTTAAAAAAAAAAACTGACATGAATTACTAAACAGCATGTTTTATATTGTGTCTTCTGTGTGTTGTTTTTTTTCTGTTTATCTCTGCATCACCCTATTAAAATAATAGTAGAAATATCTACGGCATTACGTCGGCCTCTGCATGAAGTGTTAAATAAATGAATATTTTAACCAGTAATGAAAATGGAGTTATTTTTACTATAGTGAATAAACAAATACTCCTTACGTATAATTATCCCATAGCTGCAATAAACAGAATTATTTTAAAACAAAAAGACGCAACCCAAAAAAAAAAAAACTGAAAAGAACAATAAATTCCTTTCCATAAAGCCCTAAAGCAATTCGATCAAAATTCCGGTGTAAATGCAGAACAAAAATCAGAGAAGCTGCGTTGTCGAACCATCTTTACGCACGTACGGTGACAAAAATGTCCTCCCTCAGAGATTCGACAGACCGAACCTAAGGAAACGCACACCACATACTGATAGTGATCCGTTAATACCAAATACCTACCGTATTTGGTGCACTATGTTTTTGTCTTATTTTAGACTAGTGTTGCCAGCGGTTTCGCCCGCTACAAGTCGAAAATTATCCCACGGGAAGATAAAGTCGGGATAAAAACTATCCGATGTTGTTAATCCAGGTTATAAACTATCTGTGTTCTAAATTGTATCCACATCCATTCTGTAGGTAGTTTTTGCGTGAAAGAGTAACAAACATCCATCCATCCATACATACTTACATACATACTTACAAACTTTCGCGTTTATAATATTAGTAGGATATTGAAGAAAATTGCTGATGAGAAAATAAGGGTGATATTTGTGTGTGTGTTTCATAATAGAATCGAAACTAACAATGTTGATAGTAAAGAAGGGTATTCATGCGTTTTGTCACATTTCTATTTTAAGCTAGCCTCCTCCTGAGTTTCAATGGAATAGGAGACCAACTTATACTGGTTTTGGTACCATTAATGTGCGTATTGTGCGTGCCTGTCGTATAATTTTATTTCATTTGTTTTATTTTACTTGTACAGTTGCTGAGCAAGGTAATCGGAAAATATGGATTGTTTGTCAATAATTAGGTTGCCTATAATTTTGTTATAAAAGTTACTTATTATAAGAATATTAAGAAAAAAAAGTTGATGTGGCACTCGCAGACTGCCGCGGTAAAGCTATTGCATAGCATTTTTTATCAACTTATGCAAATAATTATTTATTTATTTTTTAAAAATTATTTAAATATATAAGTAAATCAAAAGTAACCTTCATAGACTAAGCTAGTAAGAAACTCTATGACAGAAAATTTAAAAGAAAAAGTATTGACAGCTTGTCAGCCTGACGTAAGTGTCATAACATTGAAAAATATGAAAATTATTTATTTTATTTTAGATATTTTATAAGAAAACGAATCGTTTTCTAAGACCGATTCGCAGAATAGTAATGCAAAAACCAATAAAACGTATGATAGATGCGTAATAATAATAAAATGAATGTACACAGAGTACTCGAGGAGTACTCACTCATTATCTTTCACTATTTTTTCGTGACTTTCTTCATTAATAAATGCACTTTGTTTAATCATATTTAAAACACTTTGTACACAAATTATACGAGTAAGAATATTTTAGAAGGAGAAAGCATGTTGGAATGAACGCATAAAGACCGTGTGTCAAGTTGTCAACGCTATGAATATATTATCTGTGACCAACAGATCGGACCTCTCTCTCACCGGCTCCGTGACTCGATATATTTTGTAAAACTATATTTGCTTAATTAATTACAATAAAACAGTTTATTTAAACTTTCAAGTGCTTTATTTATACACAACAGGTTATGGGCCGTCCCTGCCTGGTATATTTTTCGTAAATAAAGCTGAAACAACTTAAAATAAAAGTTAGTGAAAAGTACACGTTGTGCCGGTTAACCTCAAATACCGCGAAAAATTTTTTTTCTTTCAGCATATTTAGTGCCAAAAACGCATAAAAATGGCTTTAAACACATTGGCAATACAGAAATTAACAGGAAGAGATAATTTTTCAACTTGGAAATTCGCTATGGAAGCATATTTGCAACACGAAGAATTATGGGATTGCATACAGTCAGAAACATGTGATACAAAAAAGGACGTCAAAGCCAGGACAAAGCTTATTTTATTAATAGATTCACAATTATATGTACATGTACAAGATGCAAAAACAGCGAAACAGGTATGGGACAATTTAATAAAAGCATTTGAAGACAGTGGTCTGCTCCGCAAGGTGGGCCTCTTACGAGACTTGATTACTACCAATCTAGAAACAAGCACAAATATAGAAGAATATGTCAACAAATTAATGTCAACAGCACATAAATTGAGAGGGATAGGGTTTAATGTAGATGATGAGTGGCTCGGGACGCTTATGTTGGCCGGGTTATCAGATGAATATAAACCAATGATTATGGGTATTGAAAGCTCAGGCATAAAAATTAGTGCTGATATGATAAAAACAAAATTATTACAAGAAGTTAAAACTAAATCAGAAAGTACTACCGCTTTTTATGTAAAGTCTAAGAAGAAACCCATAAACAATACTCAACAAAAAGACAGTCACTCAGAAAAATCTAAAGGCCCCCGTTGTTTCAACTGCAATAAACATGGACATTTGAGCAAGCAATGTTGGTTTAAAAATAATAAAAAGGAAGAGAAAGGTACTAAAAATGGTTTTGTCGCAGCTTTTTCAGCTACAACTCTGAATGATGCCAGTAGTTGGTATGTGGACTCCGGAGCTTCAGCCCACATGACAATGAACCGGGATTGGCTAGAAAACGAAACTGCACCGCCTGTACAAAGTATCAGGATTGCAGATAATAAAGTTCTTGCCGTAAAAAGCTGTGGCACTGTAAATATCAAGGTACCAAATAAAATTTCAGGAGAACCAGACTGTATACAGGTAAATAATGTGTTATTTATTCCTGCTCTATCCACAAATTTACTTTCTGTAAGCAAGATAATAATGAATGGCAATAAAGTAGAATTTGACAGTACTGGTTGCTCAATAATGAACAAGAAAAATCAGATAGTGGCCAATGCAAAGTTAGTAAATAATACTTACAAGTTACTTACTTACCAAAGTGGTCAGGCAATGGCAGCTACTGCTGAAGACAAGTATTTATGGCACCAAAGACTAGGTCACCTTAATTTTAATGATGTTAATAAGATTTCAGAATGCACTGTAGGTGTGAAGTTGCGTCAACAAGATGAGGACTACATATGTACATCTTGTCTGGAGGCAAAACAGACCAGGCAGCCATTTAAAAACGAAGGCTCCCGGGCAACAGGATTGCTAGAGCTTATCCACTCAGATCTATGTGGACCTATGGAAAACCAGTCCATCGGAGGTGTAAGGTATTTTTTAACCTTTACTGATGACTTCTCTAGAAAGGTATTTGTTTACTTTCTCAAATATAAATCAGAAGTACTAGAAAAATTTTTGGAATTCAAAAATAAAGTTGAAAATGAGTTGGACAGTAAAATAAAAGTACTTCGGAGTGATAATGGAAAGGAATATGTAAACAGTCAGTTTGAAAAATGTCTGAAGAAATTTGGCATTAAACATCAAACAACTATTCCATACACACCTCAGCAAAATGGCGTAAGCGAGCGAATGAACCGCACTCTTGTAGAACGTGCTAAATCTATGTTATTTAATGCCTCTTTACAGAAAGAATACTGGGGAGAAGCAATAGCTACTGCTGCCTATATCATCAATCGCTCACCAAAGCGCACACTTAATGATATTACCCCTGAGGAACGATGGACTGGATCCAAACCTGACCTTAGTCACATGAAAGTATTTGGTTGCCAAGCGATGGTTCATATACCAAAAGAAAAGCGTCGCAAATTAGATGCTAAGTCTCGTAAATTGATATTTATTGGTTATAGTGAATGTAGTAAAGGATACCGCTTTATAGACAAGAAAACCAAGCAAGTAACAATGAGTAGAGATGCAGTATTTTTAGAAGAAACAGTCAATCAAAATAAAATAGTCAAAAATGCCAATTGCATTGAAACCACAAATAAAAATTATAAAGAGAAGAATACAATAGAAGAGAAGAATTTAAACATATCCACAAGCGGATCTAATAACTGCAGTGAAGAAAATGATTTCATAGTACATTTTGAGACCAATACAACTCAAATACAGTCTCATAATGAAGAAGTTAATTCTGAACCAGACTCTAATAGCTCTAGTTATTATGAGGATCCTAATGATGAGACATACATACCAACTGATTCACTCAGTGTTAGTACCAGTTCTCCTGAAATATGTCATGTAAATGTCAGACCCTCCCGGGACCAGAGACGAAGAGAAATACACAACACAAGTTCAGATCTGTCCTTTTTATGTATTAATTCAGAATCTGCAATGAGTTTATTGGATGATGACCCACAAGATCATACTGAAGCACTAAACAGTGAAAATTAAGAATTATGGAAGCAAGCTATGGAAACTGAATATAAATCTTTAATTGAAAATAACACTTGGAGTGTCATAGATCCACCTGTTGGTAAAAAGATAATTCCCTGTAAATGGGTATTTAAATCTAAGAGAGATGATGCTGGAAACATAACACGATACAAAGCTCGTCTCGTAATAAAAGGATTCAAGCAAACAAAAGGGATAGACTACCATGAAGTTTATGCTCCGGTCATACGTTATTCTTCTATCAGGTACTTAATTGGCCTAGCAGCTAAGTACAAATTAAAAATTCATCAAATGGATGCCGTCTCTGCATTTTTACAAGGAGATATAGAGGAAGAAATTTACATGTTATTTCCACCATGTTATGAAATTCAAGACAAAGTATGTCAGCTTAACAAAGCATTGTATGGCCTGAAACAAGCCAGCCGGCAATGGAATAAGAAACTTAATGCTGTCCTTATTGACATTGGATTGAAGCGTTCAACAGTAGATCCATGTGTTTATTTCAGGATTGTAAATGAAATTGATATACTGTTGATAGCAGTATATGTCGATGATTTACTCTTTTTGTTCAACAATGACAAAACAGCATCATTTGTAAAAACAAAATTACAAGATAATTTCAAAATGAAGGATCTTGGTACAGCCAGACAATGTATTGGTTTTAAAGTAAACCAAACCACTAACTTGGAGGAAATATCGTTGGATCAAACATTGTACATAGAGAAAATCTTACATAAATTCAAGATGTATGATTGTAAGCCTGTACCAACTCCCTTTGAAGCGGGAACTCAATTAAAAAAGGCTGAAAATGAAACAGAAATATTGAAAAATGTTCCTTATCAAGAAGCTGTGGGATGTCTTTTGTATTTGTCGCAATGTACACGCCCTGACATAGCTTATGCTGTTAATACTGTTAGCAGATTTAATAACAATCCAACAATGCAACATTGGATTGCTGTCAAAAGAATATTTCGGTATTTGAAAGGAACTATTGACTTGAAACTTACATTTAAAAAGGATGATAAAAACATAGTTGGTTATTGTGATGCAGATTGGGCCAGTGACGCCATAGACCGAAGATCCTGCACTGGCTACTTATTTATATTTCAGGGTGCATGTATAAGTTGGAACTCAAGAAAACAAGTCACAGTAGCACTATCCAGCACTGAGGCTGAATACATGTATCTGTCATCAGCTGTTCAAGAGGCAATCTGGCTGAGGCAACTTAATAATGACATCTTACATAATTTTTCAGGTACTCCATTAACTATATACTGCGATAATAGAAGCGCTATTAGTCTTTCAGGCTCAACCTCTTACCATGCTCGTAGCAAGCATATTGATGTTCGCTACAACTTCGTGAAAGAAAAAGTTGCTACTAAAGAAATACATGTGGAGTACATAAGCACCGAGTTCATGTTAGCGGATGCATTGACAAAGGGACTGCCTCGACCGAAGCTCTGCCAGCTTACAGCTGGAATGGGTTTGCGTTCAGGAGAAGGTGTTGGAATGAACGCATAAAGACCGTGTGTCAAGTTGTCAACGCTATGAATATATTATCTGTGACCAACAGATCGGACCTCTCTCTCACCGGCTCCGTGACTCGATATATTTTGTAAAACTATATTTGCTTAATTAATTACAATAAAACAGTTTATTTAAACTTTCAAGTGCTTTATTTATACACAACAAAGCAGAGAGACAAAACAGAAAAACTTTACACCTTTACAACGTGAGGTTATAAATTATTTAATTTGACAACCTCAGTTGACAACCTTGTTATTTTCCGTAACCATAGCAACCTGGTTGAATACTGAATCTTGAATATTTTCGTTAGGGAATTTCTGGATTCGCTCTCCACGCTCAAGGCCCACGATAGAAGCTATGTAATAGCTTAAAAATCCTTCTAAATAAGTTTAGTTAATTTTGTATGTAACTATCGCATACAGCAGTCAGCCCCACAGAGCTAATAATTGAACTATAAATACGTTGCGATTTAAATACGCTCCAAATAACATCGTAAAACCAAAATATACATAGTTGTTGTTCATTTCATAATATTCTCAAAGTTCTGAAGACAGATCTGCCTACTAATTGGGTCATTGAACGACGGTAAAATACTGATCAAGTCTCTTCAAAATTCATTTATTCAAAGTGGACTTAAGTGGGTGCCTTGCTAACAAAAGACAGTCACCAAAATCGACTTCTTCGCTTCCTAGTGCCTTCAAAGTCTGTAGAGAAAAGGTACACGTAAAATATGGAACGAGCGAATACTTAGTGATATACAGCTTTAATTAACCATGTCGACTAGTCCTCAGTCAACCCGGGCACCGACCACCCGTTAAAGTGGTTCATCTACTTATTGATAATTAGTTTGTAGTGTTTTTAAGTATTCCATTGCCAAGGTATTTTAAGCAATTTGTTGTAGGTAACACCATTGAAAATTAAAGAGGGTAATTAATTAGGTACTTGTAATTGTACATTTAGGGAAGGGGTTTAGACAAATTAACCCACCACGCTTGTCTAATGCGGGTTGCTGGATGCACAGTAGACCACCTGACTGGGTCTTTGGACGCCACCGTTGTGACTCATTCTCAAAGGATTGGCCTAATATCGCACTAGATCGCGAAAAGTGGAAAGATGGAAGAGAGGCCGTTGTCCTGCAGTGGGACAATATAGACTTAAATAATAGGGGATCGGACAAAAAAAAACTAATTAGTCCGTCAGATAGATTTCCAAAAAATATTGACCACATTTTTTTTCTTTTTTCACATAAACAAAAAATGACGACGATACAGTGCTTCGAAAACTCGTGTGACGTCATATGCTAGTACATTTTGTACCTTCAAGTGACGTTTCAAGCCTCACTCCATCATCTTTGACTCGCTTTATCTTCGTAAATTTTTATTGATTTGATAAAACAAAAAACACGTCGTATCCAATATTTTTCGATAATTTATCTGATGGACTAAACAGAATCATAATTATTTTTTTGAGTCAGTCCGATCCCCAAATGTAAATTTAGAATGTTGAGATGAATGTGTGGAGTGACAAGAATAGATAAGTAAGGAATGAGTCATCATCATCATCATTTCAGCCGAAAGACGTCCACTGCTGGACATAGGCCTCCCCTAAGTGTAATTTTTGCTTAGGGGGGGGTTTGCCATAATCGCCACGCTTGGCAGGCGGGTTGGCGATCGCAGTACGGTCGATACAAAAAGCACAGAGAACGCTGCTGCCCATTCTCTGGTACATCCCTTAGTCGCCTCTTACGACACCCACGGGAAGATAAGGGATGGTGCTATTCTTTGCGTCCGACACCATACGGAAAGAGTACATTAGAGGAACTTTGAAAGTGACGCCTGTTACAGAAAAATTAAAAGGAAGTCGTCTATCTTGGTATGGACTTGTAATTATGGATGAAACGAGTTTGACTAAAAAAGAGAGTAATGATGGATATTAATGCTAATAGATGGAGAGTAAGAGGAAGGCTAAAGAAAATATAGATCGATTGTGTGAGGAATGATTTGAAAAAGAAAGAAGTAAATGATCCCGGGACGTCTGTCAGTGGAAAATAGAACAAAAACGTATTGCGACGACCTCAAGTAGAATGGGACAAGGCCAGGAATATAAGTACCTAGATACATTTAGAGCATAATTATAGAGATCAACCTAGTATTGAACGTCATGATTTTGAACGTTGTTAAGGATTAAAAGAGGATACAGGATACCCTTTTGTTTTCAATCTAGGTTACGTTTTACGTCAATGTTCAACAGTAGGTACAATTTAATGACTTGACCGAGTAAACCAGTAAACAAAGCTACAAACAATGCCACAAAAGAAATTAATGGACTTACGACTCTCTATGTACATAAACAAGGTCCACAAACGCACAATATTGATTCTGATAGCCAATCAGGAGGGTAAACGCACGCAATGTCGGATGTCACTCTCTGACACAGAAATTGCATGTTTATTGATACCATTGTGGCCTTTTGGTACGATTTAAGTAGGTGGATGATTTTTATATTTCCTGTAAGAATGTATTGTTAAGGATAAGTATGAATTTAATATGGTATTACGTCATTGTGGCAGTTTTTATCGCCGATGACACAACGGAACATCACGCCTGTTAACCCCGGAGGGTTAACCCGGCCTATCATTAGAACACCCACTTATTTCACCAGTAATGTTAAGTCCCATGTAATAGGGGGCAAACCAATAATTGCTATCAACCGCTCACAAATCCAGGCTCCGTAGCTGCTAAGTACTATGAAGTTCCTAATGGATAAACTAAATAACTCCGTGCCCGGCCTGGGAATCGAACCCTGCTAAACCTCATGCACAACAGTCACTAGACCAACAAGACAGTTAAGTTAAGTTTAAATTAGCATGAATTTAATATGATATTACGTCATTGAGACATTTACGTCGGCTCATACCTAAATAATAAAAGCTACTTAGGTCGATCTTTAAGTTAAGTCGCGCTTGCCTACTAAAAAAACATATTTTTGACTACGAAACTACGTAGATAAATATATTTATATAAAGAGAGTAAAAATGATTGTTCGCACATCCGTAATTGTTAGCACGATTCTCTAAATATATTTATTTACTCAAGAGTTTTACCTGGAATAGCCAATATCAATGTCAATATCATACCGATACCATACACAAAATAAAAATGCCTATCCATTGATCAAATAAAGAACACACACTATTTACACTAAAAGTCAATATGACGTTCAAACACTGCTCAAATCGAGCCAAAGTTAAAGTGTTGCACATATTTGCGATTCACGTATCGCTAAAAAAAAAGAACTGTTACAATAAATACACTTTTATCATTAGTGCCGTATAAATATTCGTGGAATGAAAATCCATGAATTTTTGAACTCGAAGTAACAAATATACGTCAAAAATAACTTCTGACGTACAAATTTCCTCTTCACATACAATGCATTTTTTCTCGCTACAGTGTATTTTTATAACATCAATTCTATATTTCATATTCGTACAATTATTATTTATGGAAAAATGATTGAACAAAAATCACTCTTCCGGATTCTTTATTTGTTACTACAATTTACCTTTCACTAATCCTTTTATTGACTACAGCTTTTTGTTTTACAGTATTTTTACCCGACTACGGCAAAGCCAAAGGAGGGTTATGATTTTGACTGGCTATGTATGTATGTATGTATGTATCTATGTGTGTATCTTCATCTGTTCCCTCATAGTTTCTAATCTACTTAACGGAACTCGACATATGAGGTATCGTTAGAACTGTCTTAATTTTCCGCTGAACATAAGCTACGTGACATCTCACAAAAAGCGATTTGGCGCCCTCTATCGGACAAAAAGTAAGGCTTAAAAAATAAAAATGGAGATAAATACGCCGTGTTTGGTATCATTTGAAAGGGCCTCACTTGTACATTTCCAAAATATTGCTTAAATTTAAAATCACGTCCTCTAGCGGACATAAAGTCAAGAGTAAAAAAAATATTTAACACCAAAATTGTTTAAATAAAAAAAAGTAAAAAACTAAAACCCGACTACGACAAAAAAAACGACGCTGAAAAAGTATGAAACAAGATTTTCAGGGTAGAACAAAAAGAAAAGCCGTAGTCACACGTTGTAGGTACCAACCTAAACACTTTAATACCGTGTGACTACGGCTTTTCTTTTTGTTCTATCCTGAAAATCTTGTTTCATACTTTTTCAGCGTCGTTTTTTTTGTCGTAGTCGGGTTTTAGTTTTTTTTCAAACACTACTGAGCGTATCCCTTAATTTTTTGACATTATGCAGCATATCAGCAGATTGCTGATGATCGCGAATATCCCAAATTCGCGATCATCAGCAATCTTTCACCATGTTTTTATTTTATTTTTTAAACTTTGTTTTCGCTAGGAATTTCAATTTTTTTATCGTGGGTTTACAAACATTTAAACTCACATACACTTACACCACAATTATATTCTGTTAGTTTTTTTTTTATAATATAGCTCGCTTGCTGTGAAACAATGATGCGTGCTGGGATGGACCACGCTGACCTAGAAGAAACTAATTCGGAGATCACGATTATAATTATCGGGAAATAGAGAATCCAGCAGTGAATTCCAGAGTCGGGAGGTTTGCATAATAAATTTGAAAGCATACCGCTTTGTTCGGGTTCCTAGAACTTCAAACATGTAACGGTGACGCTTCCTCTTATCTTAATTTGTCAGATGAGAGTAAAGGGATGTGGGAATTACCTCACTAACAATAATACGTCATCTCCTCTTTAGAGTAGACACGATTAGGGCTAAAAATATGTAAATTCTAATTTCCTCAATCGTTTAATTGATTCAAGATCTGTCTAATCATTTCCTAACTATGTTGGGGTTGCCTACCAGTTTAATCGGATGCAACTGAATACCAGTATTTTACATGGAGCCACTGCCTATATCTGACCACCACAATCCAATTAATAATGGTTAATATTATAGTCCTATTTCCTATTTTATTCGAACAATAGTAGCACCATATATTCGATTTTACAAAAAGCACTCGATAACATCAAGAACTTGTTGAACTACCGGTAAACAGCTAACAATATAAAAATATCGAGCACGTCAAATTAAGAACTTCTCGTTAACTGTGAGCAGTCGCGCGGAAAATTGTATTAGTATCGAAGGAGACGTTATTTTTAGGGTACCGTTACAAAACACAAGGGGAGAGAAACCCTTGGAACTACTTAAGTAAGTCTGAAACAGGAAAATATTAAAATTAAAAATTTCTTAAGAAGACCGCAGGACAAACGATTTTTTAGGTAAGTACTTCTTCGCACCCTTATTTTGTTGCGAAATCTTGGGGTCAACTTGTTTGCAGTAATTTAAGACGTAAGCGATATTATTGTGAAACATTACACAATGCCCGCGGCATTGTGTAATGCCCAAAAACGTGACACCATGGCCCGTACTTTAATTATTTTATTATAATAAAGTTATTGCTTAAATAATAAATAAGTCGCGAATTGTTTCTTCATTGTACAATCATTGTTTTATGAAACGACACTTTACTTGTGGAAGAACTACATTTAATCATTTACATGAAATAATTATTGGTACATTATTTATCTTGAAGTCAGTTATGCTTTTTAATATGTAGTAGTGCAAAATTTTACAATATATCCAACGTTAAGTTAGAGTCTACATTTCATATTAATAACAAAAACGTCACAGAAGAGGTACAATTCCCTCGTGGTGTCGCATAAAAAACTGTTGCAAAGCAAAATTGCAGTAACTTTACAAGAATCATTAATGCACCACAAAAAAAAAAGGAGGTACTCGGTTCTGTAATACTTCTTAGGAGAAGTTCCGTAGACATTTGAGGCATAGCTTGGACACGTCTAGAGCATCTATAAGTAATCAGTGTACTACTAGGTGACCAGCAGAACACTGGTTATGATCGAACAGTTCTATATATATCTGTCCAATCGTACGCCTCTCAATAAGATTCCCTGCTACTCACTCAACAGCTACTAGCTATCCTTCGAAGATCATCTCTTCACTTAAACTGAGAGCGCAGACTTCTACTGACTAAAAACCGAACCCATGTTCCTTCTTTGCCCTTGTGCCGAGGCCACGTCATCTAGTACTAAAATCCGCAGCCTTACGTGCCTTACGTTGACTATAGTAAAATTAGGTATGTGGAACGTGAACTTTGTTAGTAACGTTGCGATATTCGCTACTGTTAATAGACTTATAGTTTGCTTGCTTACATTGCTATGTTTAAACAAATGAATAACAAAAAACCTAAACAGAGTATACCACCAAGCACTGACCTACTAATTTCGCGGGACTATACCCTAGCCCTTCCCCTTAACGCGAAGTATAATACAGTACACGTATACAGCAACTAATCCACTTCCTAAAATCTAGAATCCACCTCCATTGTAAACCGCAAACATGACAAGACAACCATAAATAAATCAAGACCCGATACATAATCAAATATTAAGGAGCTTTCCCCAAATAGTGCCTTCATAGGTAAATAGTACAGTAACAGGCCAAACAATCTACCTGAATATTATACACGCACCTTAATTAACATTTGACGTACATATTTGGAACGTGAGAAGGGTAATATTAATGAATATCATACAAATTATTCAAATAGACACTTCTAAAGAACGCTGATTAATGAATTTCTGTAGAAAGCAAGAGTTATGTAGAGTAACGGTAAAATTGCAAGGAGTGTTCTCGCGGATCACATATACTTTAGCCGTACAACATTTTATAATACTGAAAGTTCAGAAGTTTAATATATTTTTGACAAAACTAATAGGAATGTCGGATTTCATATTCCTAAAGTCTGACTACCAGTCTTACATCGTGCATTGAGCGGCGTGTTACCCAGTAACTCAGTTATAGTGGTAAGACAAGCCGTCAGTCCATGTTTTTCACTGGTTTACTGTTTAATCTACAAGTTCGATGGCATAGTTGGAGCATTGGCTGAGAAATAGACTGCTGGACTGCGTGTCGTGGGATCTAACCCCGCACGGAACGCATATTTTTATGGCCTACAGATAGTTGTTCCAGGTTTGGCTGTTTGTGTAAATGAGTTTAAATGTTTGTAAACGCACCCACGATCCAGGAGAAAAAAGGAAAATTCCACTAACCACTATTTTGTACAGTCTGTTATATATTTTTACCATTTAAGGAAAGTAAATAAAATATAAAGTTCGACCAATTTGAATTCCAAAAAAACTCAACCATTTATCCAAAGGTGGCTAATTGCTAAAACTGACTGTACAAAACTTAGTTTCGGAGCTGTGCTAATTGATAAGGTTTCTCACTGTGCCTGCGGCTACCTCACCTGCGGTCAAACTTTTATTTTAGTAACCCATATAATTTAAACGTACCAACTACCCTCAGACAAATTACATCATAGCTGACGAACGATTTGTTTTTGTTTTATGTTATTAAAAAAATCAGATTATCAGGCTTCACTTCATTCGACTGGACCATTATGTGGGCAGAAGGTAGGTTTCGTATCTTGAAAACACACTGAATAGGTACACGTTTTTATTTAACACAATAATACGTTGCACAATGAATCGGATACATTTCCAGGATGTCTCAACTCTCACTGCGACCAGACACTGAATGTCGTCCTTACTGAGAGCTCAAAACATCACGACTCTATAGAAGCACGCTGTGGTATGAATAGACTTGTGAGTAGGTCGCGTAGTGTTACTATTGGCGGACCGGATCCAAAAAACAATAATCATGGAAGACATATAAATTATTTATAATTATGGTACTTAAATAAAACAAAAGACACCTAGTAACCACGAACGGAACCCTTTCAAATTCGTAACGTTCGTTTCATCGCACTTTCCGTATCATTGGCGATGCGAAAGCCTTTACAAGCGATATGCTCGCCCATTACAGATACTTGCTATTTAACGTTAGCAATAATTTGTTTTGAGTTAAATAGGTATCTCTCCTTAAAAAATATAAATCTTACTTTTCAGGAGCTCGTTGGCCAAATAATCACAGCTGTAAGGATCGATCTTCAGGCTATATCAACACTTGCCTAGAACAGTCCTTAGATGGGTGGCCATAAATTACATATCAAGTTTTCTTCGTGACTTGAAAAGCTCCGGCCTGGTTCGAATTGCCATTTACAGATATTATATTTGACAGTCGTCACAGGTAGTCAGTGTAAGTCTGACAACCAGTCTTATCAAGAAATAAATCGCATCACACATTGCTAATCATGTTCACGGGGAAAATGTAGCCAGAAATTGCACAAAACAGAGAGTTTAGGAGGAGAAAAAGAAAGCCTTATTGTAGCAGTGGGACACAGTATAGACTATGTAAATAAAGACCTATTCTCACTTTGAAGACCGTAATAAAAAATAACAAATGGATGAGCCAAACAAGGTCTTCATAAAGCCCCAAAAAATATCTTTAGAAGAGGCCTTTTCTAAATATTTCTGAGCTGCCTGAAAATACAACAAAACCGGTCCTATATCCAGAAGCATTCCAAGCAAAGGCTTTCCTGTTACTGTTTCCGTAAAGTAACTCGTCCCGAAGCAATATGGCTCAGTTACAAACTAAGTTTGCGCAGATCGGTTCCAGCTGGAACAACTACACTGAATCTTAGGAATCAAGTTATTTGAACTCAGCTAGTTACTCACTTGTTGACAAAATCAACTGTCATAGTTATTAATTTGTTATATATTATGTTATTGTGTTGGTCATGGTCATCATTTGACCATAGTTAATTGACCGCGGCGAATGTGGTGTGACGATCGTTATCTTCAATATCGCACAAGATAGAGAGGTTTGGAAGGAGAAAGGGCAGGCCTTTGCACAGCAGTGTGACCAATGACAAATTAGGATAAAAAAAATGTCGCTCACCATTTTTGCAGTCTTTTGAACCTGACAAAATGATACAAGAACACTCACTTAACAAAAGTGGCAACCGTTTTTGAAACATTTCGTTCACTGAATAACAGATCAACAGAAACAGGTCAATATAGGTACTATCACTTTTAATTTGTTCATCATTGTTTTCTTTGATAGAACTTTTCATTAACGATTGAATTCTGATCACAAATATATTTTAAATAACCAAATCTTAGTCGCCAATGTATGTATCTTTACACAGTCATGCTTGTGTATTTTTTGTCTATGCTTAGAATTTTTAAGTATTCAGGCCATGGCGATGATCAAATCGACTTCAAACAAGTAGAAATTCCCATCACCTTCGTACTTTTCGACCACAGCCTCCTCCATATGTCCAAGCCCTGATACCATTGAAGTGTTCAGCCAATAAGCTCCCATACAACGTAGGTCATCAAGCTGTAAGGTGAGGCTTAAGGCCTGTCACTGGCTAAGATTTAACACAATGTAGGCTGCACTCAGCGGCATGTTACTGCGTATTAGTGTTCAAAATTGGGGCCAGTTTTAGGAAATATCTGATTGATGACTCACATAATATTCTGATAAGTTCGTAGAAACCTTAATATTTTTTTTAATCTATAGACTAGGGTGTAAACAAACCATTCACGAAGCCGTCAACCAAGCATTATGTACATCAAACTAAGTACCCCTACGCAAAAAGTATTGCTGGGGAATCACTTTTTTTGGGGTGAAAAATCACATTTTACGGTAAGGCCGCTTTCACATTAGGGCGTTAGCACCGCGACAGTCGCACAAATACTACCGTGTTTATAGTCGCGCGACTGTCGCGCTGCTAAAAAATGTGAAGGAATCTGGTTCTGCCGCGCGACTGTCGCGCTGCTAACGCCCTAATGTGAAAGCTGCCTAAAACTCAATGTAGCACTCTTAAAAAATTGTGCTAGTGCATGCTTTGAATAGTGAGCGGGCCATGGAGGTAATTAAGGTAAAGTTATAACTAGAAAAGTATTCAAAACAACAGCTGTCAAAATATTTGCAATTTTCATCTTCAATATCTCCGTAACTGTAGGTTTGCCAGGTATGGTCTAGTAGAACAAAAAAACGATCGCAGTGACGGGGGGATTAAAGTCCTTTCGGCGATAAGGACACTTTTACACCCTTTGTATGTAAATAAAAATAATATATTTTTTTCAATCAAAAGGTCTATTCCCTATTGTTGAGAAAGTTCATATTCTATTCTGTCTTTATTTATGTCACAAAAAACTTAAATTGAATTTTTATTTTTGATATCATGACACTGATTGTCGCTGAAATGAGAATATGACTTGAATTATATTAGAGCGTCTTACGAGAATTGCCCTTCTACTTAAAAATGTTGACTCCAAAAGAATATTAGGCAATACTTTTCTCTAAATTGTTGAACATTGAGGTCGTGAACTGTTACAAAAAGAAAGGTACTTTGATTACGACATAATTTGCCAACTTCTTGCCACTTGTTGGCAACATCTTGACAAAAAATCTTTTCATAATAGTTCGAAACAAATTAAAACTTCAAAACTTATTAAATGGCGTAATTAAGAAATGTATAATTTTCGCAATTCAATCTGTAGACACTTCACACTTAACCTAACCTGTAATCCTAAAAGAGAAAGACAGAGTTGTACCTAATGGTACATCCCCATTATGCTAGTTATGTTTTAAGTGCCATGTAATTAAACCACACTTCGATGGCTGCTACTGAGAAAATCGTGATTGAAAAACTCAATAACACTTTACACTACCTGGGAATTGAACCCAATATCAGCAGCCGCGCTTGCTGCCACTCGACCAGTGAGGCAGGCCTGCAGTTCTAGAGAGTACAGGATTATCAGTCGTATAAAGTTTTTACAAACTTTATAAGACCTAATCCAGACTCTAATTTATACATTAGAAATCGAGTGTTAGTCTCCTTTGTAACATCATCATAAGAAAACCTCTGAAACTTATAAACAACACAATACATGACATTTACATAATAATACACAAGCTACCGATATTATATATCAATGTCTAGTTATTATAATATCTTATAGCAAAGTTATGGAGCGATCTCATTCTTGGCTTTCACTTAAACTTAGTTTACATAGTGAAGTTGAACCGGCTGTTGACTAGAAATGCCGCGCACGGATCTTCTTCCATTATCGTTACATGAACATGTCCTACCCATCTGCAGCGAAGCTTAAAGGAGGGTGATGTGTTTGTCGTCGTGGCTGCGGGTTGTTCGAAAGAGATACCGCGGCCTCGACACAAAGGGCAGAGAAGGAACATGGGTTGTTTTTAGTCAGTAGAATTAAGGGATATGTGTTTTGCGTGAGTGTATGTATGATACCACCGTCTGACAGAATCGACTGCTGAGCATGTGATCCTGAGATAATAATAAATTATTACATTCATTATTATTTATTAATAAATTATTATTTTTATTTAATTATTATCTATACTAATAAAAAGAAGTAAAGTTTATGTGTTTGTATATTTGTTAAATTGTAAGGGGTAATCTCGGGATCTACTGAACCGATTTTAAAAATTCTTTCACCAATAGAAAACCACAAATTATTGTTGAGTGTCATAGGCTACTTTTTATCCCTGTATTCCCACGGGAACGGGATCTACGCGGGTGAAACCGCGGGACGTCCGCTAGTTTATTAATAAATTATTATTTTTATTTAATTATTATTTATAATCTAACTTAAATTTAAAACTGTAATTGTTTTTTTTTCTCTATAGCAATATTCTCAATTTCCCAATAACAGCTACAGAGTCTGAATTTATGCCCAGTTGACGGCAAAAGGCTCGCTCCCTATTACATGGGACTTATACATAACTGACAAAATGTCGGTGTACTATAAATTAGGTACACCTTTACCCTTCGAAGACAACATGCGCGATGTTATGTTATAATGTTATGTTATTCTTTCACAGAAAACATTCAATTTCTGCTATTAAAAAGTTTCTAGAAAACAAGTTTGTGAACTTAGATTCCATTGTTGTACGTATGTTCCATACTACCTAGAAAACTTTCAGGTTGACTAAACTCGTTTTAACAAACAAACTTTTGCACTACGACATTTGAAAAATGAGAAAAAATGCGTTTCTATAGAAAGTTACTGAAGCACTGGAGTTTGCAATGTCAGAATGTTTTTGTTCTTCATTTTAAAAGAACGAAAGCTATTCATTTTATTCGGAAACATTGTCGACATTTAAGTCTTTTGATAGAATTTATAGCATCATTTGCTTTTCACTTTACTAGCTGCCTAACCTTTTCTGAACTAAATTTGTTGGGGTCGTCTTTCAGTCGAACCAGATGCAGCAAAATCCCAGTATTTTACATGCAGCAACTGTGAATTTATGAGCGATTTAGTCCGACTGTAGTGGTTACGAACTTACATTTTGAAGGCAAATAATACCTCTGGTATAAATCACCAATCACCATTCTAAAACATTTCATAAAACATCACCCCACCACACCGTTTCACTGACCCCATTTTAACAGACCCAAACCTTTGAACCTAAAATCTAATTATCTCCAATAAGAAATTACAAAGTCATTCAATTTCGTAAATCGTTTAAACTTTCGTCTAGAGATGTAACACCATTGAAAATTAAATGTTTTATTCATAAGTGTTTAAAAATTTTAGTCCGACGATAAAAAAAAATGTATCATGATATATTACCATGGTGTTTCGCCATGGGGTGTTTTATGTCACCGTGATGTAGGGCTTATGATAATGAGTGTGTCATTAATTCAGTCTATGGGGTGGTAAAAGCTTTTAAGTTTTAGTGAGAGGTACTTTTGTACTTACCGTAAAAGTGTGAGTAGTTTTAAATACTCGGTCACGGAACGACTTTTCGTAATATACCTAACTCTTTGCAAGTTATTGACCAATACTGAGATTGTGTTTTTTATTACTGACTTGAACAGTTCTTATGATGTCCATGGGAACTCATGAATAAAGTTCTTATGATGTTCTTTAACTGTCTTTTCCTTCCTTATATGAGAAATTTATTTTCAGATCATCTCATCTACTGCCTAGCAATTTCACAACTGTATTGGAGTCGACTTCTATTCGAAATGGATGCAGCTTAATACCAATATTTTACATGGAGTGACTGCCTATCTGACATCCGCAACTTATTAGTATTGGGTAATAATGAGACCCCTTTTAAGACTGGTTGTCAGACTTTCGAACCACTGACTAGCTCCAATGTCAAGAGATCTTAATAAGATCCCTGTCAAAAAGTCGCTGTGTGTCAAGCGCTCTTATTAAGGGCGCTCGTTCCCGCGTTTTCTAAAAACCGTTAAAATGTGTGAAAACTATGCCTATATAGCTCACACTTGCCCAACGTGTAGTGGAAGAGACAAGGATGAAAATTGGTTACTCAGTATTAATAGTAATATTCCCCTGTCAAGGTCAAAACCAAACGCGCGGGCGTCTTTCTTATCGCTCGTTTTGGAGTGTTTACATTATGACTCATGTTTCGTGAACAAAACGTTCGCACAGCTGAAACTTTGTATGCGATAACATTGTGTACCAAACTATGCAATACGATACTTTCAAGAGCCACTTGGCTTACGGAGTTCTCAGAATGAACGCGTAAACATACCCTTTTTTTTTTTTCGACTCAAGTGTCGGCTACCTGAGCCGACCTTTTTTGTTTAGCTTGCAGTATGTCAAGTATGAATGGAGAGCTGTGTTATTTTAATTGATTTGTATTGTTATTTTAATTGATTTGTAAATAAACATAAGTTTTAACAGAGTTCTCTTACAAAACAAGAGTTATCGGCGTTTTAATCACGCGCCGCGTGACGTCACGTGACTGACAGCGACTGTCACGTGACGTCATTCCGGATAGCCGTGACATTACGCCATTTTGCGAAAAAATAGCTTGACACCCCAGAGGATAATTATCGACTGTCAAAGATCACTAACCGCCGGGACTAATTTTTAAACGTACCTTACGAGGCACGGAGGAAACTTGGTAAGTAATGGGTGCTGTTATAATTTAGCCGCGAGCTCCTCAGAAAATATTATCACATATTGACAACACATTCCGGTTAATAGAAGAAGTACATTCTTAGATGCTGCACATTTCAATACTCCATTGAATTCTAAAGCCACGCATAAATACCCTCTCCCACTCACACATAAACACAACAACAAAGGGAAGGCTGTTTTCATATTTCAATCCAGCCATATAAATAGATATAAGTGCCTATAAAATAGTGTGCCTATAAAATGCATGCCCAAATCCCGGGCAGAATCACAACGGTTTAATATCGGAGTCATTGTGCACATTTGGCTCGGGCGGCATTAGGCTCTTCGCCCACGGCGACTTTTTGTAGCGATGCCATCGCGCGTTTTAAAAACGCGTCACTGTCTCTAACGCCATCGGGGAACTAAGTTTGGAGAACCGAAGGACACTTGTTTGTATCTCGACAGCAACGCGTTCGCATTGCGACTGAAGTACACACGGCTACACATCAAGCTATACATTTCCAGTTTGCCCTGATCTCGCACTGTACGGAAATCCTATACAATGCGAGACCAGCTTATACTGGAAATGTATAGCTTGATGTGTAGCCTCGTGTACCACAGCATCCTGTCAGGGCTGCGGATTGTTTGATGAGATACCGCGGCCTCGGATTACTTTATTTAATTCTATCTGTATATATATATGTATTACTATGCACCTATTTATGTATTAAGTTTACAAATTGGTATTATACATATTTTTTTGCTCTCTACCACTGTGATGTCCTATTAGACCCAAAGGTTGCCTGGTAGAGAATGCCTTGTGGCAGTAAGTCCGCCTATGTACCACACTTGTAAATTAATTTTATACAGATGGCTCTAAAACTGTTGCTGGTAGTGGTGCTGCTGTTTGGGATCCACAATTGAGTACAGATGTTAAACTAGCTATAGACTCCCATTCCTCTATTATGCACATCGAGTTAATTGCAATAGCAGAAGCTTTATCTTATATTAACTCTATTAATCACGACAAATTTGTCATTCTAACAGACTCTAAGAGTGCTTTGCAACATTTGGCTCGGTGCACCTCGCCCATGCGAGGAGTACCGATAGCCTACACGATTCTGGAGTCTATACATAAGTTGGCCTGTAAGTCAATTGATGTGATTTTACAGTGGATTCCGTCTCACATACTGATTCAGGATAATGAAAGAGCAGATATTTTGGCGAACCAAGCCGTGACAGACGGAATTCCTATAAATGTCTCACCCCTGTACACAGATTACATCACATTTATTAAGCAGCAAGGTATAGATATGTGGAGTGAACACTTTGACCAGAGATCGTCTGAAAAGGGAATATGGTACAAAACCATCCAGCCACAACTCTCAGTGAATAGTTGGATTGATCATTTGTCTAGTAGGAGTGTTATAGTTATGGCTCTAAGACTTCGTTCCGGTCATATTCCATCGAATAAGTTTGGCTTTCTTATGAAAAAGGTTACTTCTCCCAACTGTGAAGATTGTGAAATAGTCCAAGATGTGCAACATGTTTTGATGGAGTGTGTACGGAATGAGGCTATGAGATATAGTTTACTTGGAATTACCAAATTGTATGATGTGGGAGTATGTAACGCAATCCTGGCTTGCCCTTTATCGGAACAAGCTCGGATTTTATATAAGTTAGCAGCTTTTGTTTTAAAATAATTTTTGTTAGATATACAGTGTTACAGCTTGGCAAAAAAGTCTAGAAACGGAACTAATTTTTTTGTTTGCTGGCAACAATTAAAAACTTATGACGTTTGGTGTAAACAAAGTTCGAAAGTTTATTAAATTTATAATTGTGCCCTAAAAACGTGATTAAAGCAACGTAGAGTAATACAAAATGAATAAAACCATCCGAAGTGCTGGCAGAGCGATAATTTATAAGGTATATAGGCGATGTTTGGCAGAAAAAGAGGCCAAAACCATTCTCTCCGATCTCAACGATGTTTACCTACGAACCGCTGAAATGACAGGTATGTAATTGTTTGTTTTATTGTTTTTAGATGAATTAAGTGTTAATTTATGAACCCCATTCTGTTTTGACTTGCTTGCATACGAAATAAGTGGAATTTTGAACAATAATCATCGAGCACATAGGTTATGTTTACATTTTGTCTGACATTACCTTGGTATAGCGTGTCAGATTAATGTTGATACTTGAGTGGCGTACTGTGCACTATGTGAATTTAAATTCGATTTCTACATAACTTTATTGTTGAATGTGATTTCAAGGTGATAACTGTTTGTTATATCATTAGAATTACAAATGTACCAAAAATGTATTATTTTTAATTTGTTATTTATTATAGCAAAATGCATTTTTTTATGTATATTTATTTATTCACTTTAGGTAAATCAGTAAGCACCATAAGAAGAGTCGTCCTGGAAGGAGATCGAAACAAAGGCGTATTTTCTACACCCGGAAAACATAGAAAAGGTCGTCCCAAAAAAGAGTTGGAAGATTTATTAGAATAAATTACAATAATTATTTCTACGCCTTTTTTTAATCCCAGAAAATTTAAAAAACAGTGCTACTAACATATATTTATTTTTAGGTAGTTATATGAGGAGAATAAATTCTAGTTCAATAAATAAATTTTAAGTATAAAAAAATAGTAATAAAAGTATCAAGACGATAGGTTGTTACGCGATACGGTCACAACGGGTTGCCATATGAACAGCACAGTGGCGCCCCCCGGATTTTCTACTCTTTTTTGCCAAGCTGTACTGTTAATTTTACAGGGTGACGTTATCGCTCAGCGATAAAGCCCTTTAAATAAAGAAAAAAAAAAAAAAAAAATTAATTTTAAATCAATAAAGGGCTAAGAAGGAACATGGGTGGCTTAAGTTAGTGGAAGTCTTCGTCGTCCATACAACCAGCGACAGCATTGCGTTTGTATCGTGGCTGGTTTGCGTTTTCACCGCTACTAAATCACTGCAAAACGTCGCAGTGAGCGAGAATCCTTGCGCGTCGCCATTCCCTATGGAACTGTAATAGCGGCCATACTTAAATTCATTGGCATCTAATCTCATTTGATTTGTGGCTGTTTAAAACGTTTGATTTTAATGACGATATTTTTATTTATGACGTATATGTGAAGGCATGAACAAAATTACTGGCCGTTTAATTTGGACTTTATTTTTCAATGCAAAAATTGAACTTACACCTGTCCAAAACTTATTGTAAGTTTATTTTAAAACATTGTCATTTACTTTATTTTGATTTTACCATACATAAGTACTCATTTTTGCCAGAGAAAGAGGAATGATGTAATTTATAGACAAATTATCATCAAAAATTCTGTGTGTTTTGTCCTTTTCTCATCGGATACTTAGCGAATGTGAGTGATGCAGAAAGATATTATTCAGACTCTTAGCTAAAAGAGCTTTTCTACCACAACCACACAATCATCTAAATAACAGAAAAAGACTAAAAACTTCGTAATTAAACTTTAACACAGCAGCCTTTCAATCTAACAAAAGATAATTAACGAAACTTTAGAAAACACTATTTAATAAAAGTTAATTCCATTAGAAATACAATTAGTGAAGTTAGTACTAGCATTCCAACTTTCTAGTTTAGACAAGTTTTTGTTAGTAAATGCAATTGGTAGTGTTGTGCCATTTATGATTCAGAAGCTAACATAGCAAGCCATATAGTAGATAGATACAGAAGGTTCATTCAACAAGCGTTAACGCATACACACATAATATAAGCACTTCACGTACAGTGACTGCAAGCGCACTGTTTATTCTTCGTGATTTTATAGTCGCTAAGGGTTGCCAAAAACAGTGACGGAAAATATCTAAGGAAACGCCCTAGAACCAAAAAAATCAAAGACATGAGACATCTACCAACACGCACTGGGCACGCGTGGTGGATTATAACCCATTCCCTCTCATAGAGAGGAGGCAGTGAAAACATTACAGACTGATTATAATTATGCTTACTACTTATTGTCTGGCACACGAAAGTTGGACTTCTAGATTGGCCAAAAGATGTCAATTTGTTTCTCCTCCGTTTTTTCCTAACATTCCTCACTCAATCCATCCATAATTTCCTTGGTCTTCCTCTCCCTCTTCATCCATCAACAGTACAATACATGACGTGAAATGTAAAATTTTGGATTACAGCTGCATCAGATTTATTTTACACTAAATAGGCTCGCATTTCGTCATTCCCAATCGAACCTGATCCCAATTCGTTAGAAACAAAGCTATGAAGCTGTCCTTCTGTACATGTTAATTATATTGTGAACGGGATATTGTTAAAATGAATTATCCAATTAGTTTAGAATCCGCGTCGCATTGTGTTAGGCTTAGCTCTAGTGTGTGCTTGGCGGAAAGCACGCTCTTTACTATCGGGAATATATTAGTATTTATTTGTTATTGAAGTATGGCGCTGTTGAGATGGATTGGTGTTCCGCAAGGTAATTTGTTGGAAACGTTGAAGCGTTTGATTGAGTCAATCATATTTTGTAATCAAATAACTTTATTAACCGACTTCAAAAAAGGCATTTTGTTAAAATAAATTATCCAATTAGTTTAGAATCCGCGTCGCATTGTGTTAGGCTTAGCACGAGTGTGTTCGGCGGAAAGTACGCTCTTTGCTATCGGGAATGTATTGTTAATTGTTATTGAACTATTATGTTGTTGAGATGGTTTGGCGTTCCGCAAGGCAGTTGGTTGGAAACTATGAAGCGTTTGATTGAGTCAATCATGTTTTGTCATCAAATTTCTTTATTTTGTTAGAATTAAACAGAGTCCGTCTGCTCTATATTAAACCTTAAACCTTCAGTGGGACAGTAGAAGGCTCGTATTAGTATACTGCTTTGGTCTTGAGCTCGCAAGCGCGACTGCTTAGCATCAGTTCCTGGGTATGATCCCTAGGTCGAGTACAGCGTTTCTCAGTAGCAGCCATGGAGTCTTGATTTGTGTCCGATTGATGGCAATAGGGTCGCCCCTTATTACATTATACTTAAACGTAACTTGGGGATTACAGGTGTAATATATGTTACGTACTATAACTTTACTGAACGTTGCGTTGGAAGGCCTCCCACTAGGTGGAACGATGACCTGGTGAAGGTTGCGGGGGTCCGCTGGATGCGATACGCACGGGACCGGTCAATGTGGCGACACCTGGGGGAGGCCTATGTCCACGTCGACGTCTTTTGGCTGAAATGATGATGATGATCATGACTTTACTTGACAAAATCTCTTTGACTACTACCGGCTGGAACTGCAGTTGGTGCTGTTTGTTTTCAACAGGGTTTTTCAATTTGCTGTCCAGCTTGTGACACCGAAATTCTAGATAATCCACAATAAAGTATTTGCTAAACCGGATCGGACAAATTGTGGACACTTATATAGAAACATCATGACACAAGTCAAGTGAGAAGAATGATAAGTAAGTTATAGGAGTAAATGATAACAATATGACAGTTGACAGAGGAAAAAGAAAGATAATAACGTGTTGTGCCGACCTCAAGTAACATAGGACAAGGGCAAGAAGTTGATTCCGTCGGGGCTGTGGATTGTTCGAAAGAGATACCGCGGCATCGACACAAAAGGTTAAGAAGGAACATGGGTGGTTTTTAGTCAGTACAAGTCTGACTCCCTACCACTTCGTACAGAGCGGGAGGAGTCATTTGATGACTTCCCACCCTCCAAAAATAAATATGGGCAACAAGATGAAATCCACTTCTGGAGCCGTATTAGCAATACTACAGAAATAACCTAAACATGATTACATTGAAAATAAAGTAACTACACAACAAACACAGTACCAATTTATCCACATCTAATTTTAACGAAAATTGTAATCATTATTAATTCAGAAGTCGGTAGGGTACAGTTTAAATGAATTAACCAATTAGTTTAGAATCCGCGCGGCATTATGTAGGCTTAGAATACACAAGTGTCCTTCGCCGCTGAATATGTGAGTGTGTTCATGAAAGTTTCTGCTCATTCCTTGCTTAGTTAGTCTTTTGTGGGTTCTTTCCTTATTTTTATCTTTTTTTTTTTTGGGTGGGAAATCACCAAATAACTCCTCCCGCTCTTGGGCAGAGCGGAAGGGAGTGTCAGACTTTTACTGACTAAAAACCACCCATGCTCCTTCTTTGCCCTTGTGCCGAGGCCGCGTTATCTCTTTCGATAATCCGCTTTCGATAACCTTACATAGAGATGACAAATTCATTATTAAGGTTCCGTTCCTCAAAAAAAACTAATATCTCTTATGGGATCACTTTTTTATCCATTATTGTTTGTCAAGGCCTTTTTTCTCAGGAACGCGTCATGGTATTAAGTTGTTCATATCAAATAAACAAGGTCTACTACTACTGTAAGCAGTGATGCTAGCGAAGGAGGTGGCGGAACGAGAGAGGGAGAGAACCTCTCAACGTCCCAGCCGCCGCGGAAGGCGCTCCGGGCGTCGGGGGTCACGCGATGACCTCCGGCCACCGTAGACGCGGGCCTGTGGACGGTGAGTAACGGGCTAGCTCGCCGTCCGGCCGTCGTCATGACGGCAACAGACCGTGTCGGCGGCGCGTACGTGTTCCACGCGCGCCTCAAAGAGATGTCAGCAAGGAGGGGCCCGCAAGGGCCGACGCCCGTCGGGGCTGTGGATATCGAAAGGTTACCGCGGCTCCGACACAAGGGCGAAGAAGAAGGAACATGGGTTTGGTTTTTAGTCAGTAGAAGTCTGACACTCCCCTTCGCTCTGCCCAAGAGCGGGGGGGGTTATTCGATGATTTTCCACCCACCAAAAAAAAAAAAAAAGGTCTACTACTGTAGACTCAATTATTTGATAATATGAGTCAAAAGATACGACCGTTATATGTCTCAACCCGGTGATCTTAGTATTAAATGCTGAATTCACTCCATCCATAGTCCCATACACTCTGTATAACCACCCAACAAAAAGACGATCGAACGAACAAAATTCTACCCATACTAAATAACAAATTTGAAATACCTGTCGAAATGTAGCAACATAATCTAGTTAAAACAACGCGAACGGTTCCAACAAAGCTGAACCTAAAACAATGATAGGTTCGTAGAAAACTGACATGTCGCCGGGATATAATAGCCGGCATAAACCGAAAGCCACCACGCTAACGGCTCTGTTAATAAATTAACTAGACACTGACATTTGACTACTGAGAAGTGTTAGTGTGGGTTTTGGATTAGTTAATTATTTCGGTGTATTGCCCCTTTAGTGTAAGTAAACGCGATGTGTAGGGAGATAATAATTTGATGAACGAGATTTTGAACATGTTTAGTATTTGTTTTTAGTTGTGAGTGGTAGTTTTATCTAGCGTAAAAATCGAATAATAAAAAGGGAGTAGACCGATTTGTCTGTTCATAAACACTCACTCATAATAACTTCATTTTATCCGTGATCATGGTGTTTGCAGCAGCGCCAAAATATCGGGAATTCAATAGAAATACTCATCATCTTCCTAGCCTTTCTCCAACGCTGGTTTCCAGTCTAACCGGTTACTGCTGAATATCAGTATTTTACATGGAGCGACTGTCTATTTGACCCTCACAATCCAGTTAATACTGGGTAATACGACACGCCTTGGTACGACTGATTGTCAGACTTTCAGACTATTGACTAATGACTGTCAAAGTTCTATAGTTGACAACAGAGACCAACAACAACACATGCATGGCCGAAGATATGGAGGAAACCCTAGTGGCTGTAATTATATAGCCACGTCCTTTCCAAAATTAACTACCTCTAACACTGTTAAATCATGATGAACCAACGGCTAAATCTCTATAAAAACATCACAGCACCTATCACCAACTTCAATAAACTCCTTACTAGTTAGACCCCACTCCACATACCTACTTAGTTGTGAGCGAATAAACAATGACCCTTGTAAGTGAATATGTAATATGTTGACTTCGCATAGGTAAAGTAAATACGTTGGGGTTTCAATATTAATTATTCAGTTGTGTGTATATTGATTAGAATCTTGATACAGTGCATATCTTGGCTTGTTTAGGTCTCTGGTGAAGTTTCGGCCTGTGTAAATACGTGTATGGTTAGCGTATTTATAGGTCAAATTTGACTAAAGAAGTCCAAATATTTTGTTCCGTCTTGATGTGACTGTGTAGAAACACAACACATTACGTCACGGCTGTTATCTCTGAAGGGGTAAGCAAAGGTGTATATATTAGTAGACTCACATTTCGAAAATTGTGTTTGAGTCCCATGTAATAGGGGGAGAGCCTATTGACATCTCCGGGCACAGATACAGACTCCATGGCTGCTACCGAAAAATCTGATGAAAAAATCCAAAAATAGTACAATTTACATAATTATGCTGTAACGACTTAAAGAAACTGTGTCCGCGCGTTAATTTTGTATGTGTTATTGTTATTTTAGATGTTGTGTGTGTACAACACCATATCACACGTCTGCTTTTACTTCATTAAATTAATCAGCGGTTACTTTTTAAAATCATTAGAATTAGTTCTATCATTTCATTTATTTTAATTTACCGTTTCAATAAATAAAACTAGAAGGTTTCGTTTTTTATTTAAGTTGTACCGCACTAGGAATTTCTCCTACATCGTGGGTGCGTTTACAAACATTTGAACTCACATATACAAACACACCTAGACCCGAAACAATTATCTGTAGGCCATACAAATATTTATTCCGTGCGTGGATCGAACCCGTGACACTAAGTGCAGCAATCCAATCGCTCAGCCGCTGCGCTAACCGTGCCGTCATTTAAAAAATAAGTCGTTTGAAATAGTACCTGAACCACTTCTCATACAGTTGACCGATAAAAAATCGAGCATACAATAAATTAACCCAAGAAATTGACTGAAGCTCATAAATTCCAATTCTAATTACATAATTACAGCGAACGCGATAAAAGCATAAACTTCACGTGTTCGCATTCACAATATAATTGCCTACACATTAGCGATACACATATATATATTTAAAAACATTAGTAGGGTTTTTTCTAGTTATTGTAGTAATTGATGGAAAGCATTTGCTTGCATGTGCACGAGTACACCTTGCATTTGTAACTAGTTTTACAGTTGTGAATTTCAATGTGAATTGTTCAAGTTTTAAAGGGTTTTTTCTACGAATAATGCGCAACAATTATACTTTCCGGAAAATGGTTTTATTGCCGACAGTTAGGTTGTTAATTTAATTATACTTCCATTCGTTTATTTTTTGTGCATAAGCACAAAGTACAGGGGCGAACATAATGTCATAGGCATTTTCTACCAGTCAACCTTTGGGTGATGATGAGACAGATGTAGGTATATTTATATGGTAGGTGTATTTCTGAAAATAATTTCAAGTAATAAGTACCACGATAAACTACAAGGGTATAATTATATAAAATACTATAAATATATTATTTCGTAATACTATACATATTATTTAACATTTAAAAATATTAAAAAAATACAATATTAATTAAAAAAATAGGTGGTCAGGGCTCCAGAGAGAAACCTACTCACTAAGCATGATGTGACCAGGAGTACTGCATTTTATCCTTCAATTTTATTTATAGTATTGAAGAATTGTTAATAAAATATAGCTATTAATGACCTATGTTGGTATTTAAAATGTTCTTTAAGTAATACCCGTAAAACACGATATAAAAGAATTGTCAACGCTTTTTGAACCTTGGTGTTTTGTTACATGTACCAAGGCTTATCTTAATCTAGAATCTGACCTAGCCTGTATAAAATTAAACGAATTTAATTTAAGTAACAATATTATGGCACCAATCCATATCATGACCAAGGGGCATTGCCCTCTCAATGTGACACTTGTAACTACCACACAACAAAAATAATTTCTGCCAAATAATGTATAGTAGGGTGATTCCTTAAGCAACTACAGGCAAAAACAGGTGCACCCACACTTAGACGCGTTCGTACGGAGATTTCAAACAAATGCCAGTCTCGAGTACAATAGAGAGACGCCAGCAGCACTTCAAACTACCCGAAACTGTCCCAATCAACCTTGAACCTGATGCTTTAACGTTAAAGTTGAAAATCTATTAAAGAAATTTGACAGATTGTATTAGCTTGATGCGCTGACGCTATATGTACGTGAAGCGTATCCATGTGTGTCTTCTGCGCTTTTGCTCATTGTTGTATCGTATAGATTTGTGCCCTTTCATGACAATACTTTAGAAATAAAATATTTATTAATTAAAACTTTGTGCTCAACAAAACGTACAAAGGCAGACTTAATGCCTTGGGCATTTTCTACCAGTCTACCTTAGAGTGATGCAGAGACAATACACAGTAGGTGCAAAACAGAAAAACATGTTACATGGAGCGACTGCCTATCTGACCTCCACAACCCAGTTAATACTAGGTAATAGGATACTCTTTGGTAAGACTGGATGTCAGAATTTTAGGTCACTGACTACCTGTAATGACTGCCAAAGATCTATATATGGCAGTCGGGACCAACAGCTTATCGTGCTATCCGAGGCACGGAGGAAACCCGGTATGTCGGGCGGTCACCCATCCAAAGACCGACCTAGGCAAGCACAGCTTTACATAAAGATCGACCCGAGTGGTAGTTCTTATTATGCCACGAGCTCCACGAACGTGATTACTGATCTATGCTAAACTTGAACCAATACGTGCCCATTTAAGTATGATATCCTTCACATTCATTTGATCTTCACTTCTCACCCATTTACGAGTATAAGTCGAACAAATAATATTTCGAGGTATTTAACACCTATAACTTTCACCAAAGATTTTCTCACTGACTTTGACTCGACTTTACTGAAAGAAACATTTCAGTATAAATTCGCACTTTATCATATAATAAATAAGAGTGCTTGCATGACAATCTGTCGTGTTATCGAAACCGAAAAACATTATTTCATTTATTTATTTCACTTTTTCAAACTTATGTTGCGTTCATATGTTTTTTTAAATGGCTCATAAATCTGCAGTGCATTGCGCTCGTATACATTTTTCTTTCTATCTGTACTGAACGAAATTATTGGCGTTAATTTGTTTAAGCTCCTCATGAAGACAGTATTGCCGTCGATTCAATTCATAATGAGTGAATTAAAATGAATATGCTTTTAGTTTTAATTGACTTTGTGGTTTGTTTAAAATAAAATGGTCCCTCACAAAAAATACGCTAACTACTACTAATGATAGTTAAGATTCCACGAAAACTACAGACGATCTATCGACTCATAGTTTTATCAGGTCGGGCTGTCGGCATGTAGACTAGGCCAACTAACTGGTTGGGCAGGTGACTAAACCATCAATAGTCGGTCCTGTGTTTTAAGCTTAGTCCTAACCGGGGTGTCACTGAACTTTTAAAATTACAAACACATTCGTACTTGATAAGATAGAAAGTTTCCAAGAAACTTCGTAACAAAAGTTCTGAAGCAACCTGACTTTTGATAAAAGTAATAACTTCAACCAACATTATTCACCAAAAAGATTTTCGAATACCAAAAATAAAACCTAGACATTTCCTGTCTGACAATCAGCAAAGATAAACATATGGAAAATGGAAAAATATTTTATCAGAAATATCTCAAAGATGTTGACTTGAATTTCATATTTCGATTCTTTGAGATCCACCGCTGCCAGTAGTTCTTAAGGGATGACAGAATATCTTTATTCTATCATTCCGGAACAAAACCGGGGTCTAAGTATAATATTTATACTCTTGAAAGTAGTTTGTTAGTATTTTATTTTATTTTAGTTATTTCATATGCTAAAAAAAATACTAGTAACGTTTTACTTTTCGGACGTGGGTGTTTGATACATTAAGATATTATTAAATGTGGGTGGTAGTGTGTAAAACTGATAATTCAATATGGCCAAGTTTATCTAAAACTTGAAATAAAACCGTAGTTCATCTGTTACGTTTTCGTAGCACCTTGCTACGAGCATGCTACGACGCGTAGCATCGTAGCACTTTTACGAATTCTATTTTCGGAGACAGACGGGTCTCGAATCTTTTTAATATATTAAACTTTCCTCGCCTTCCACATCAGCCCACAAACATGCTGAACATAACAATTTTAATAATATTACAATGTTTTTCGCTCTTTTTTCCGTCTCAGCTGAAAATATCGTCCATCAGCTTTTAAAGATTTTAGACGTTGAAATTATCTAGATAACATATTTATGTGTAACTGTGTTATCTCTTCGTTTGATATAGGTGTAATCTACTACGTGATGTGTCTGACCTATACGGGAACTTATAAGTTTAGGGAAAGGTTAAAAATAAAATGCTTAAAATAACATAACATAACACCACGCCTGTAAGCTCCGAAACCAGAGATGTATCCATTAGTACACCCACAACCTGCCAGTTATGTTTAAGTCCCATGTATTAGGGGCCGAGCTATTTTCGTCCACAGCTGGACATGGGTCCCTCTCAGGCGTCGCCACGTCATCCCACCCTAGTGATTGTGAATTCCCACGATCTTTGCCGAGTCATCGGTCTACCATGTGAGATAATTTTCAAACCTGCGCTTTTGAGTTCATAGTCACCTCTAGAATACTGACTGGACTAATAGTAAATAATATTCAAGGTACTTGAATATTTTTTGTCTTTTTTATGCTAGTACTTTTTCACTAAAATCATAATTCTTATGTACCTAAATGAGTTGGTTTGTCACGTCAACTAAAATTAAAAATTCCTGGAACACCAAAACCTCGTGCAGATAAACGCAGGCAACACCAAAGGACGAGACTAGTTAAACAATAAGTTTGCAGCTAATAACAGTAACAAGTCAGACTAATTGTCGGTTAGCGTGTGAACTCCTTAGTTAAGTTTACTTCGTACAAGTTGCTTTGGTTTTTTGCTCTTGTCACGTAGTAACGTATCGCTCGGGTTTCGTTTTAAATATGGTACACGTAATGAATTTTTGTTTAGTGTTTAGTTTTTTGTTGTTGTCGATAGTTCTACTTTAAATTCTATTTTGCTTCGGCTATGATGGTCTACTTTTTTGCAAATTGTAGGCAACAACTTTTTTGTCTTAGACAATCTATATAAATAAAAAGAGAAGTCCTGACTGACTGACTGACTGACTCATCAACGCCCAGCCCAAACCCTTGAACCTAGAAAGCTGAAATTTTGCACAGAGGTTCCCTTTATAATATAGACAAGGATTAAGGAAGGAATTTTCGAAATTCAACCCCTAAGGGATTTAAATAGGGGATGAAAGTTTGTATGGAAAATCGTCATTTTCACGCGGGCGAAGCCGCTGGCATAAGCTAGTTCTACAATAATTCTCAAGGACTCTAGCTAGCCGGGCTGCGGGTTGTTCGAAAGAGATACCGCGGCTTGGACACACATGGCTAAGAAGGAACATGGGTAGTCTTTAGTCAGTAGGTCTCTCACACTCCCTTCCGCTCCACCCAGAGCGGGAGGGAGCCATTTCATGATTTCCCACCTGACAAAAAAAGGGCTCTAGCTACTAATTAAACATGGATTAGCATTTGATCTTTAAACCAGAATAATTTACAGCCTAATAATTTAACTATCAAAATCTAACAATAAAATAAAAAAGGTAGCACTCCGGGAGTGCCGGCAGAAGTGAAAACTTCAATATTAACTTTCAAACTCGCGTCAGGGTCACGTGATGCTGATCGAAAAAGCGTAAGATTTTTCGATCAGCATCACGTGACCCTGACGCGAGTTTGAAAGTTTTTACCCATACAAAAAAAAGTGCTCAGCGCCGCTAAAGAAGTTTTCACTTCAATAATAAACTTGTCTCTACCGCAAATAATACACAATTTTGAAAAACTTCACCCTATTTTGTAGATACGTATTTCGAGACCTTTAAAGACTTTTCTTAACAAGAAA
The DNA here is from genome assembly GCA_949775195.1 of Diarsia dahlii. Lineage (NCBI taxonomy): Eukaryota > Metazoa > Arthropoda > Insecta > Lepidoptera > Noctuidae > Diarsia > Diarsia dahlii. The sequence goes on from OX459205.1 coordinate 17,277,530, forward strand.
AACTTGCGATACGTTCAATACACGTGTTTCTCATTTAGATAAGGTAAGATAAGGTACACGAATTAGCTCCTGCCAAGAACTTTCCTAAGAACAAAATTCTGAGTAATTAATCTAATTAAAAGGAGATACAACTGTTATGTGAGTTTTCGAACGTCTTGTTTTCGACTTTCGATTGCTGTACTTGTTAATTGTTTCGTCGATGTACGAGTTTTGGTATAACGAACTTTTAAGCATGAAAAGTCATTTGAGTTTTGAAAGAGTTGCGGGATGTTTTGAAAACTTTTCTATGTTTTTTTTTTGTCATAGGTCATCATTTAACCCAAAAGTCGTCCACTACTGGACATAGGCCTCCCTCAGGTCGCCACATTGACCGGGCCCGTGCGTCTCGCATCCATACTACTAGGTTCATCTCACCTTATCTTTGTAGGTATAAGTTTATACCTACAGATAACCTAAAGAAAGTATAAGTAAGTCCAAAAAGATTGAAGAGCTGTTGTTTTTTTTATTTTATCCAGCTCCTTCCACGCTCTTCATTTCTCGTGAACCCGCGCGTTCTCCTTCAAATTCAGCTGGAATCTGTCCAGTTCGACCCGCCATCGCCTTCGTGGCCTGCCTCGACCCTGCCTCACCGTCTCAGGGCACCAGTTACCTGCTATAGTGTCCTATAGTTCGGCCGACTTGTCCTGTCCGGGCCCGTTTGAGTTCGATACCCATGACAGCTAATTTTTGTTCTCGAAGATGATCCGTTAATACTGCACATAAATTACTTTTTTTTTAATATTTCTTCATCATCGCTGACTATCGACAGACTGACAGTTTATCCACGTCCTCGGGTAACCTCGGTTTGAGGTACACAGCTACTTGAATTAAAGTTGAATTTTAAGTCAACTAACGATCGGCCCATACTTGTATTAGTTCAGTTAATTCTAGTATTATAGACTGCACATACGTTACCGGTTCCCAGCAATTTGAGGCACATAAAATGGTACTGTTTGAGAATTAATTTAACTTTTATTTGAAGATTGCTTCGTAGAAGATTAATAGCAACTGGTTTGACATTTTACTATGACCTATTATAGTTTTTTTATTGATTGTAATATACACACAAGATATAATTTCCTCTTTATTTCTACCATTCAATAACAAATATTCTATCTCGTACAAAACTCGAAAAGCTATTTAAACCCAGAAAAAACGTTTTAAAAATAATATTCCTATTGGGAATCCAAAAAAGTAAATCCAATTTCGCGTTAATGTAGTTTTAGCTTCGATAAGGTTCTATTCTAATGAAGTTTCAGCTGAGTAGGTACGCTAAATACGTAGGTACAGTCTGCTTCATAAAACTATTGTCAATTTTAAAACAGAACCTTTAAACACAACTACTTCATAAAATGATAAATCTAGTTTCTAATCTAGATATTGAAGTAATAATATAAGCCACTGAAAAAACTTTCTCCATACAGTAATCTTACCAGCTTTGCTACAATCAAGTGCCTTCCAATACTACCATATTCTCTTCACCGTGTAGTCATGGACACTGAAATGCACACACGCAGCATCTTCAAGGTCATTCTCTGATATTACATAGATTAGAAATCAAATGGAATTGGGCAGGACATCAAGCAAGGCGCAGTGATGACAAGTGGACTAAGGCTCTGTCTGAATGGCAAAAGAAGTGTGGGTCATCCGGTAGCGAGATGAGCAGATGACATAATAGTTGCCATCGGGGGCAAATCCTGGATGAGGCGTGCACAGGACCGTGGAATGCGTGGATAAATTCGGGCTGTGGATGATGATGACGATGACATAGATTAACGTTTTCACGACCATAGTGTCTATGAGTCATACCATTACGAAATTGGCATTTTATCAAAGTAAAAACCGTTATATATCAAAAAATCGCTGAACTTTGCTAAGAATATAGATACATGTTAACACTCGTTTATAGTTACTGTATTTATAATCTTTTAGGTGTTTTGTTCATTTTATCTTTTTAAAAAGTATATTTCCCCACATTCTTTTACATGCAAAACGTAACAATTTCCATCCAAATAGCACGGTAAGCACCTCACTAAACTGCGCGTCTGACGAATTCAGTTCTTAAAGTGCATTGCCAAGCAAAATGCATGCAACTAGCAGAGGGGTGACACCGAGAAATATGGTCCCCACTTTGGCAGTTTGCGAGGAAAAGCTGCTCTTGAATTTATGTCTATCTGCCCAGATATTGTAGATCAAGGAATTATTGCTAAGTGAATGGGTTATGGGGTCTAAAAAGATTGTTTATCACTGGAATATACTATGTATGTAATACAGAATTCTACTGCTAGCACAGTTTTGAACCTGCGAGTTTCTTTGATTTCCTTAGATTTTACATTTAGATTAGTTAGGTACACATTGCCATTCGACCATATACCTCTTTTCCGTGAATTTACTTTCATCCCTGCCCCCGTAGCATGGCGATTCTATCTCTATTCTACCAAGAATAGACAAAGATTTTTCCATACAATTTGACATGAAACCTTGCTACAATCTGTCATTTTGTCGATTTTCCGTCGACAAACCCCGTTTCTTCAGTGGTCATGCTAAGCCGGCTGGAGTAGACTTAGTTTGTCAAAGATATCTGGAAAATAAAAGTTAAATGTTTTTAAAAAAGTTGTCCTAAATTGTTGCTCTATACAAGACTTAACTAATCATCTTCCTGTCCGTGAACCATATTACTTGGGGTCGGCGTAACACGCTTTTTATGCCATTCTCCTTTGTCAACCTTCACGCTATCATTTATTCCTAAAAGTGCCTATATTGTTCCCACTGCAGGGTCTCAGGCCTCATCATCAGCCTATAATGTTCCCACTGCAGGGACTCAGGCCTCCTCTCTAGGAGAGGGATGGGCTGTAATCCACCACGCGGGCCCAGTGCAGATTGGCAGATGTCACATGTCTTCGATTTTTTTGTTCTAAGACACCGGTTTCCTCACGATGTTTTCTTTCACCGTTTTGAGAGCAGTGGTGTTCAAATGAATTAGACAAAGTAATACGCCTGCCTTTTTTTTTTTTGGTGGGTGGAAAATCATCAAATGACCCCCCCCGCTCTTGGGCAGAGCGAAGGGGAGTGTCAGACTTCTACTGACTAAAAACCGAACCCATGTTCCTTCTTTGCCCTTGCGCCGAGGCCACGTCATCTAGTACGTGGGCCTGGTTTCGAACCCACGACCTACTGTTCGTAAGTCGGGGCCACCACCACTGAACCACCACTTGACTGCTCTCTATATATTATTATGTTTATCACAACAAAATTTCTCTGTTTACACATCACAATATATCAACACTCAATCATCACATTACTTTCTAAGCAAACAAGTGTTGACCCACTTGGCCGGCCATATTAGGTAGTTTCACAAGATTTACAAACTGAATTTGAGATTTACATGTGATTAGCTGCTAACACTTTGTTCGTGACTATTAGAAGTCGTGTGTTTGGTTAGGCACTAACTGCCGTACTCAGAGATTTAAATGATTACTAAAGCCGTCACTTAATAAACATCCAAAACCTTCACCAAAGTGTCAAAATCTTTACTAAGTGATGGCTTAAGTAATCATTAATCGTCTCTGAGTGCGGCAGTAAGTGCATTTACAATTTTGGAGCTGAGTAGTAATATACCAATATTTTTTAAACCAATATTTTTTATTACCGGTATAACATACTGTACTAATCTGCCTTAGGACTTGTCCACGAGCTAATCGCTCAAGCGACATGCATGTAACGACAGCAGTTGCATAAAGTAAAATAAAAAAATTGATGTGGCACTCGGAGACTGCCGCGGTAAAGCTATTGCATAGCATTTTTTATCAACTTATGCAAATAATTTTTTAATTATTTTATTTATGCAGTATTTTTTAAAAAGAATTTAAATTATAAGTAAATCAAAAGTAACCTTCATAGACTAAGCTAGTAAGAAACTCTATGACAGAAAATTTAAAAGAAAAAGTATTGACAGCTTGTCAGCCTGACGTAAGTGTCATAACATTGAAAAATATGAAAATTATTTATTTTATTTTAGATATTTTATAAGAAAACGAATCGTTTTCTAAGACCGATTCGCAGAATAGTAATGCAAAAACCAATAAAACGTATGATAGATGCGTTTATAATAATATAGAGTACTCGAGGAGTACTCACTCATTATCTTTCACTATTTTTTCGTGACTTTCTTCATTAATAAATGCACTTTGTTTATTCATATTAAAAACACTTTGAACACAAATTATACGAGTAAGAATATTTTAGAAGGAGAAAGCAGAGAGACAAAACAGAAAAACTTTACACCTTTACAACGTGAGGTTATAAATTATTTAATTTGACAACCTTGTTATTTTCCGTAACCATAGCAACCTGGTTGAATACTGAATCTTGAATATTTTCGTTAGGGAATTTCTGGATTCGCTCTCCACGCTCAAGGCCCGCGATAGAAGCTATGCAATAGCTTAACAAAATAATTGAAAGAAATTGTTTAGAGCATCATTTTTGAATTTTTGTAAAATTAAGTATTTAATTAAATAACATTTTCAAATACATTAATACACAACATAAAAAAATATGTTTAAAAATTACACAGTACACACCCACATTAAACACGCACATATTTATATAAGATTATTGCTATCTTTCGTCTTTAATAATTTCTGCGATCTAAAAATATCTTGTAATGTAATAACTCAATAGAACAACGAGCTTCTGACCTCTCACTGGTCAGTCCTATACCCCCCCCCCCCACCCGCAAAGCCACTCTGATTACATTGTTAATATTTAATAAAAATATTTAATACCATCTCGTTTCGTCTCAAATTATTTATCCCTTTCATTCTAGAAGATATTTTTGTAATTCTTTTGTATGTTTTCTTTTGCGTTATCTTTCTAATCTTTTTCAGGCTATACAACTTGAGGACATCGTCGCCCACTCGTTTATTCTCGTTTCATTTAAGCTTACTGACTTAATAAATATTTTGTATGAAGGTTTTAGATTTAATACCTACACGATAAAATAAATAACGTTTAAAATGTTAACTTTTAAAGGGAGAAAAGTCTTGTTGAAATATTTGTTTTTATCTAGCTTTAGTTGTGTTTTGCTCATATAAAGAAAAACTTTACTTTTTCCTGTTTTTAAGGTAAAAGAAAATTGCTAAAGAAAATATCATACAAAAACATCAAAATATGTTCGTGACATTGGCACTGGTGTGGCAAGTAAGAGGAGTGAAATTATAAGATCATAAGCTTGTATAATATAAAATGAGAAGTAATTATTCTGAAATTTCTTTTGCCCTCGGCTTCTTTAGCGTGTACGTCGAAAACTATCCCATGAGTACGTCTTACCAGAGTGAAAAGTATTGTAGGTCTATTTGTATGCTAAATTCAAACTACCAAAATAAACAAAGAGTACAAGAGTTAGAAAGAACAGAAAAAAAAATGAATTTTTTTATGTGACTTGCTCATTATTTTTAAACTCATTAAAAAAACTGCAAGAACGGACGCTACACTGAAAAAACTAATAGTTTAATTTCTGAATGTTGATTCCTTAACAGTTGAGTCAACAATAAATTACGTTGTGACAACCGTAGGACTACATTCAATGTAACAAATTAAAAAAAGTTAAAATCTAATTGTTGTTACAACCAAAAAAATGGGTTAAGCTAACATATTTTTTCATGTATAATCGCATAGCGGTCAATTTAACTAATAATTCGGTAATGTCAACATAATGTTTAGTGGAATCAGCAAATGAACTTAGTCAAATTTACAAAATTGATTCAACTATTTGCAAATTTACCTTTTAAAAGTAACTATTTCAGTTTGTTTGATTCAACAAATCTTCTATGTAGGTTCTATATTAACACAAAAAATAGGTTGAATAAATGTTGATTCAACTAATTATTTTTTTCAGTGTACCGCAAGCGCCAAACTAGTAATTTGTTCTGGGCCAACACAATTTAGATTCCCATTGACACGCCTAAGAAGAAGAACTTATTGAAACCTAAAGAGGTAAAGTATAAAGCAAAAAATTATAATCTGAGAAGGTATCCATTAGCCAGCGCCATTTTAGAGCCCCACTAAGTTGAAGCACACTTCGGTAAGTAATTTTGGTGTATTAACCAAGTACTGTCTAATGAGGCTAGCGGTACCGAGGCTAATTTGTACCGCAACTTGATTTGTTATTATTACAAATACTCTTAACTTGGCAACTGGTTATAGGCGGATTATTTTTTGGGCATATAGTCTGGAAAGATTGTGATGAAAAGCTCGGATACTCTATTTGATTTGATGATTACATAGAGTACTGTAGTTCAGTATCATTTTTAGACTAAATGCCTTTTAAAATTCGTAATTTTGTAACATAGTAAACATTACGCATGTTCTCCCCATATGGATGGAAAGAAATGTATGGCCTGTAGTAAATAAGCCTGTAATTCTTTCCATGTGGATGGAAAGAAATGCCTCTAGTTAATAAATTATCTCACAAAATTATGCATTATAAATTTATCTATGTAAAAGTGTAAGTGTCTAAATGTAATTTTTAAATAATAGCATTTTAATGAATGCATAATAATGAAAGTGTGTAGTGAGTAGGTGTATTTGTACACCTCTGCCTCACCCTTCGGGTAATACAAGGCGTAATGTAATGTTATATCTTTCAATAACATACCTAACACACAAATCACAGTTATTACATCAAATAAATATCCTAACAGATGCAAGCTGATGCGAAATGCGATGAGGCTACACAGAAGCATCTGAGCGAGCAGTAAATATGTATTTTTCAATTTCAAACGTAATGGGAAGCTTGGAGCAATACCAGCTTATAATGTTGTAATAGAATAGTTTGGCTTGCTATCCGCTAGTGTAGAACAGACATGTCCATACAAAGTACAGATGTGTGCCATTTTTTTTTTAATCTGTGTTCGCATGTTCCAATTATGAATTTTAATTTCGAATATAGAGCTGTTTGTGTCGCCATTATTTAGAAGATCTGTGACAGTCGATATGGGTATTCAAAAGTACAGGACTTTGATAAACAGTCTTTCTAAAGACTTCCTAGTTTTCTTGCCTGATCTGGGCAAGGAAACTAGGATCTCATAATCTGCGATGGTGCTTAAGACCACTAGGCCAACGTGGCATTGTAATAAGAGTCTTTCAAATTCTTTAAGCCGTTTAAATTTTGACTTATCAATTTTGCGCTCGACTGTATGCACTGGTAGATAAAATCACATAAAAAATGATGTGGTGAACTAGACCTGCGGGTCTATTTTGAGAGGGTCCAGTTGACCAAAGACTCTTAGGATTTATACCAAGGATTTAAAGACTGTGTTACACAAAACTTCTTAATAAACAAATTAGTATTCCTGTCTCATTCTCACATTTATCATCATCCCCCTCTTTGTTCTTCTAATTACGTTCACAAAATACTGTCGTTTAGTTACAAATCTCTTAACACCACTGCTTAAGTCGGAGCCAATATCAGTGTTAATGTGTAGCACATCTGGCACCCCTCATCCGTCGCTAGCGTGATGATAATCGAGCGAGACTAACGCGGGCCATTCTTTGCCCTTTAAATAATGTGTCTAGTTAAGGGGAAGTTTTAATACTCGAATGAAAAAGAAAACTCAAATCTTGTTTTGAATTATTGTAGAAAAGAACTAGGTAATTTTTATGGAGCTGTAGATTTTTCTCTCTTTGAAACATCATCTTACAATAAAATACTTTTGCAACAAGATCGTTGTTTAAACAACATGTTTTTTTTTTTAATATGGCCGACATAAATACGTCGATTTTAAATAAAAAATATTATCCTATAGCATGTTAGTTAAATAAAACTGTTTGCAACCAGCCATAAAATATTTTAACTATGAAACTATTTTTAATTAAAAAATCGACGCATTTACGTTACATTTACTCCGCGCGCTCGTGCTAGGTTCTTTTTTTTTGGGAGGTTGGAAATCATCAAATAACCCCGGGGTCCCGCTCTTTGGCAGAGTGAAAGGGAGTGTCAGACTTCTACTGACTAAAAACCATCAAAATCATCCTTAGCCCTGTATGTCGAGGCCGCGGTATCTCTTGCGAACAACCTGCAGCCCCGGACAACCCGCAGCCCCGTCGTGCTAGGGCCTCAAGAATTTTCCACATCTCTACACTTTTATCGATTTTCTGTCATGGCCATTCAGTTTTTTCCAACAACTTCAATGACGTCATCATTAACATAACGACTTTAATATCTGAAACTGACCACACATTTTGATTGTCATTATTATTAATTAACATCACTCAAATAGTTTGTAGAACACAAAATAATTACTATCATAGTAGTAAAACTGACCTGATGGTCATATTACAAAGTGCACACAACAGTCGCTCGATTTAACCGTAAACAGTTGGTAAATATATCGAAACATAGGTAATTGAAATATCCCAAAGTAAATTAAATAAAACAGCTTTTAATAAAACATTCCGAATCGAAATTATTGTGGCGATTTAATTCGATACCGGTAAATTATTTCGGTCAATTGAACGGAACAATATTCATTGTAAAATTTAATTTGTAAAGTGTCCACAATAAAATACTAGTTTATTTGGGAATTAATTGAATTTTACTGTATCTTTTTGTGGTATACATGGGTATTCTTTCTCTCGCACATACATCTGTCTAACTTTATTCTTTATTATATATAATTTTTTTCTCTGCAAAATGGGTCTGCTCTTAACCTCGATCACGCCTGTTGAAAAGCGATGGATGAAGTCAATAAAACATTTATTGGGCAACACGATTAGAAATCCTGTTTGTCATACTGTCAAGCTTCTGACTCGCTACAGCTGTCAAAGATCTACGAACTATAGCCAGAATTAACTCTCCGTCTCTCTTCTCTTCTTCTCCAAGGGTTTTAATTTAAGTAATAATTTTACATCTAAAACAATAAAAGTAAGTAGCACAAATACACTAAAGTATCACAAGAACAATACAAACTCCATATAACACTTTCACATTCTAATCTCACTTTCTATGACAATATAACCATTTACAATCCTTTATTTCCACTTACCTTCTTTCCCTGAAATGAAAGCCAAAATATTTTCCCCAGTACCGTATAGCACTTCTCCTTAAACTATACATTTGTAGTAACAATATTCGTTGCACGTCGTTTGCAGCCCGCCTGCCTCGAGAAATAGTGTGTCACACCGACAAATATAATATTTTCCAAGTGTCGCTATTATAGGGGAATAGTCTAAACGTCCAATTTCACTGTCAAAGTCGCTCTATAAATTAAATGATATTAAATTTTCTAAGAAGGGGAATCTAAATGTCTCATGTGGGGTTTGAAGGTTGAACTGTTAATTGTTATTGATATGCAAACAATATTTATGTGCATATAACTGCTGCAGTTTATGATTGTGACAAAAACAATAACAGTAGTAAATTAAAGTACAACAATTTAGAAACAATTAGTAGTTTTGTTTAAAGTAATCATCTGTCTAGCCTTTTCTCAGCTATGTAAGGGTTGGCTTTTTTTTCTATCCGGACACAGCAGCACCAGTATTGGTCATGGAGCGACTGCCTATCTGACTTCCACAACCCCGTTAGTATTAGGTAATACGAGACTCAGTAAGGTTGATTGCCAGACTTTCGAGCCACTAACTACCGTTACGACTATCAAGGATCTATAAAAGACAGCCGGGACTTACTGCGTAACGTGCTTTCCGAAGCACGGAGGAAAAGCGGTATTAAAGTAATAATAATACCATAAATAAAACACTATATCAAGACAGGTACAGGTAGCCACGAGGTCTGTATTTGTACCTGGTTGATGACAGTTGGATCGCCTCTATTATTTAATAGGGTGTGCCAAATTAAACTTATCTGATAAAATCTGGCTGTACTAATGGGTGGTATGGGTTTCTACACAATGTATTTTGTTGTGAAATAAATTACTAAATGAGTTCTGCATAGAACTTCAGGGATTACAGGCGTGATGTTATGTTGTTCAAAACAGACTGCAACCTTGCCTCATCGACTAAGTATCCCACTCTACCCACAAACAAGACCACCTAGCGGTGCATACCCATACATCTTATTCAGATTCTGATATTAATGCGAGCCCAGGTGTTCGTGCAAGCTGCGCTAAAATACTTTAAGACTTAATGAGGAATTCATACCGGTGTAGTACGTGGAAGTTTTGGGATTCACTATTTAGTTGTTACATTAGAATATGGAGTGATACGTAGCGTTTTAAGGGAACGGTGTGGTGATTAGTAAATCGATCTCAACATATAAATCCATTAGAAATTTCTTATAAAATAAGCAGTACCATACTGCTTTTGCTATCTCAATACATAATGTTTTCACATCTTCATTGTTCCCAAATCACACGTCTAAGAAAATAATATTACATACTATCTATTAGTCAAAAATATAATTATATCAAAAACAATGAATTTTAACACTACTAAGCACAGTAGTCGTTTTGCTATAATTTATTTACATTGAACATGCCTCAGAGATTCCAGCTCAAGTCTACCTACTCTTTAGTCCTGAATTAGATACTACCCGATAAAATACCGGGATTTTAATTAAATCAATAATTTAACTGAACAATTAATTTTACGACTCGATCGTCCCTTTGTTCGTATTATACTTCTAATTATAAATCAGTGATATTGACGAATATTAACGAAATGAACTAAATAATTTTGATTAAAGATTTTGGACAGGTTGTTACGAATTAGATTCTTATTAAATAGTATAACATCAAAATTTCGGTTTCAAGGTTATCTCTGAATTCATAAACACGTGATCATAACATCACGCCTACAATCCCCGACAGGTTAGGCAGAGGTATACCTAATTGGACACCCATATTATGCCAGCTATGTTTAAGTCCCATGTAATAGGGGGCGAGCCTTATGCCATCAACCGGTCACAAATCCAGGTTCCATGGCCGCTACTGCGAAGTTCCTGACGGAAAAACCCAATAATAATTCAAACACGTGAGGTACCTGCTTATTTCATCTTTACCACCATTATCATAATTAACCTACAGGAGACCACTGCTGGACATGGGCCTTCTCAATTGCACGCCACTCAACTCAATTTTCAGCAACTCTCTCTCTCTCTCACTATCCAGTTGCTACCAACCACCCTGCGAAGATCGTCGCTCCACCGAGTCTGACAGCGTCCACCTTTACCTTGCCAATTCACCACTCAAGAAAACGTCTATCCCAACGGTCATACGGTTCTACGACTAATATGGCCGGCCCATTGTCACTTCTGCTTTCTTATTCTATGAGTCATGTAAGGAACTCTGGTTCTCTGTCGGATCACTTCGTTCCGGATGCAATTCCTTAGAGAGACTCCAAGCATAGCTCACTCTATAGCTCGATGAGCGATGACCTTGAATTTATTAACCAGCCGTATGGTAAGTGTCCACATTTCAGGCCCGAAAGTCATTATCAGCCATCAGGTTCATCTTTTAGTCTAGGACGAAAATCATAAATGAACTCTGAATAACCTTTACCTTAATTTACTGTCTGTGGGTTTTATAAATTATCTTTGATGAATTCAAAGAAAGTGTGCAATGATTTGTGGAGAAACAAAAGCTGAAACAAATGTTTAATTCTCTTCCGGAATTTCTCAGGTTAAATTAAACTCTCTAGAATAAACAATCGCGTTCGTAATTTATTCGTCGCCACATCGTCGCTACAATATTAAACTTTTTCCTTCTGCGGATAGAATTCAAAATATTCCTGAACGAAAATAGAATAGAAGGTTCAAATCGTCTCTCATTAAGATTTTCATCAATTATATTTTGGACTCTTTAAATAGGACTATTGAGAATTGGGTACGATAAAATGAGGTTCCGCACACCTGAACGATTCTTCGACGGAATTGTCAAGTTTCATTTAAAAAAACAAACCTCATATTTTCTTTTCATTAAAATGTGTTTTGAGCTGAACTCTTTTAACTTCAACAATAAGTTAAGTCGTTTTCTATTTGCATTGTGACCCAACTACACCTCCATTCTTACTGCATAAGAAGTCGTGTTGTTTCCAAAGCCGCAGTTGCAACGAGTCTTTCATATGATAAAGTTTCCAAGTCCTTATATTCATAAATTGTTCCCCATTGTGAAGTTTCGCGCAAAACCAGTATACAACACTTGCGGTACCCTAGTACCGTAGTACCCGTACCTTGCTAAGGATGTCGAAAGTGGCTTTTACAAAATATAACCGGTGTATATCATCGTTATCCTGGACCAATTTGCCAGGGGAAACGTGCCACGGATTAAATCAAACTGTACGAAAGTTACTCAACAAATTCTGCCTTTTTTATCAATCCCTTGGATTTCGGAAATGGTCAGCGTTGTGGATGTGAATTATACCCGTTCTAAATTGGAAAACAGAATTTGTTGCCGGTTTTCAGTTTTGACTCGCCAATCTTCAGTGAGGTCGGATGCGGCAATTTGAATGTGAAAGAGTCTATATGAACGTTTAGCTGGTAGAATAGAAGCCTGAATTTTCAAAAGGTTAGGCAGTTCACTGGCAGGCTGGTTTTTAAAATACCAACAACTATATCTACTAACAAGCTGTCCCAAAATACGACCCGACCCAGTCGAAATTATAAATTACAAAATTATATTATGACCTGTACTTACTTAGCAATGTCTGGTAGTGAAGCAAAGATTTTCTTGAGGGGGTTCCTTTCGCTTTATTTCTAACTAGCTTTTGCCAGAGGCTTCGCCTGCGTAAAAATGACGATTTTCCATACAAATTTTCATCCCCATATTTAACTGACGGCACGGTTGGCGCAGTGGCTTAAGCAATGGACTGCTGCGCTGCGTGTCGCGGGTTCGATCCCCGCACGGAACAAAATTACGGCCTACGGATAGTTGTTTCGGGTCTGGGTATTTGTGTATGTGAGTTTAAATGTTTGTGAACGCACTCACGATACAGGAGAAATTCCTAGTGTGGGGCAACGTTTTTAAAAAAAAAAAAAAAAACTTAGCGTTGAATTTTGAAAAATTCTTCCTTATTCCTTGTCTACATTCTATAGGGAACCTCTGTGCAAAATTTCAGCTTTCTAGGTCCAAGGGTTTGGGCTGGGCGTTGATGAGTCAGTCAGTCAGGACGTCTCTTTTTATTTATATAGATAGATAGATAGATTCACCTAGAACAAGTAAGTCAGAACCATTATCACTGGGCCACCACTATTTCTAAACCTATATGTAAAGACTCAATTCTCTCTGACCCCAATTATCCAATACATGTCTTGCAGTCACACAATTTACAGGGTGATACAATTACAAATTGTTTATTCCCGACCACAAATACCTACCAATATATCTGCAGTAGTAATTCCGAGGTGATCCCATCGACACGGCAACACTGGATCATGACAAACTGGATCGCAGCCAAGTCAATCCGTTACCGTTCGGCCACGAGCTACGCGCTTAAGCGACTAGCGTGGCTTATTACGCCGTTGGTCTAGTGGACACTGGTGTTAATAAGCATTAACGCAAATGCTCAAACGAGCATCAGGTCCAGGATTCGTTACCTTGGTGGGGCAAAGTGTTTATTGGGTTTTCCATTTAGAATTTAGTTGTGTCTGTATTTGTTCAATAGGGGATCGGACTGGGTCAAAATAATATGATTCTGTTTAGTCCGTAAGTTAGATTATCGAAAAATATTGAACACGTGTTTTTTGTTTTATGAAAACAATAAAAATTGACGAAGATAAAGCGCGTCAAAGATCATGGAGTGGGGCTTGAAACGTCACTTGTAGGTACAAAATGTACTATCATATGACGTCACACGAGTTTTCGAAGCACTGTATCGTCTTCATTTTTTGTTTACGTGAAAAAAGAAAAAATACGTGTCCAATAATTTTTGGAAATCTATCTGACGGACTAATTAGTTTTTTTTTGTCCGATCCCCTATTGACTTACACCCCTTTTATATAGGTCTCAAACTTAACTGGCGAAATGTGAGTGTATCTATTATTGTACACCTCCATCTATATTACCCCATTGTACACCCACATCTGTATTACCCGAAGGGTAAACCTTCGGGTAATACAGATGTGGGTGTACAACTGTACAGGTCCCTAAAGAATACCACGAATCATAACGCAATTTTCAACATGAAAGTTCTCACGAGGAAAACAAATTATAAATTACGTGGGTCACTTGTCGCCAGTCGCATCACCTGAGAGTGTGAACAAGGTGTTAGTGTTAATGGCGACGCCACCTGTATATATTATGTGGTGGTACTTGAAATTGAAATGGAGGTAGTTATTCGGAGTTATGGAGGGACTTGACACTAGATTTTGGTAAAGTTTTTGTTGTTAACTGTTTTTATTTTGGGATATAGTGTGTCTAGTCGTGCGAGGCAATTTAGTGGTGTTTTTTATGTAGCCTGGGATCTGAAACTTTTTTTTTTGTTTCTGACACTTATTTGTCTTTTACTACTTTTAGTTTTAATTTAAGACTTATAGGATACCATATACCTGATTCTAGGTGGCGTACGAAAAGAGTACCTAGAAAGATTTGGGGGAGGCCTGTGCTGTGTGTAGGACATTAAGCGCCAATAAAAATACCATAATGACCTGCCAAAAATACTTGTATCTTAATTATGGTGTCCACTTTATTCTTTTGTTTTTGTATGGTAAAACAAACTTAAACATCCACGACATGCGTGTGTCAAATAAATCACACTCCGTTTTTTATGTCAGTAAAGCATTCATTCATCATTCAACATTTCACTTCAATTTAGTGTTCGGTTTTTAAGGCAACCTTTCTAAACCATCCATACCTGCCTTTAATCACCTAGATATTAGAGTACTTTAGAAACTTTCCAGTGAGGAGATGAAGATCCTATTGAGTTTATTATTAAAATAATAACTGGTAAGAAACTCCTTGTAAGTTAGTTTATAACAACACGATTCACAATTTTATAAGGGGTTGTTATAACTTTGAATGAACAAGACTAAGTTGTCTAACTCCGAATCTATGCGAGTAGGCGTGTTTAAGTAGGAGTACAAATAGCTTGTATTGAAAAATATAGCCCAATTATATTGGTTCTAAACAATTGTGAACACCCACATGGGAACTGATTTCAGATCAAAACTTAAATGTAAAATTGTATATTTTTTTAGTGGCATTTATCACAGCTAATCCCACGTACTGAGTCTGTAATTTTCATGAATAAAATACTTTATGTGTGCCAACTTTTATAGCTGTATCAGGATCCTAAAAACTGACTTTACATCATTTTAACTGATTTAGGTAAACAAGTATGATATGATATTGCAACGATAAAATAATTAGACTCTACTTTTCCTTTTTGATGGCAATAAGATCGCCCCCTTTTACCGGTCTTAATCATAACTGGTGGAATGTGAGTGTACTATGCCATCACACCCTTCGGGGATTAAAGGCGTAATGTTATCCAAAATCTAAACCTGTATTTTCTGTCTTTCTATTTTTTTTTATAATATTATTACTCTGTCTACATCGGTTAACAGGTCTTTAGCACTATAATCTACTAAGGTCAAACCAAGCCACTACAATGCGTGACCGAACGCGATCCGATTTCTACTTTCAATCTAAAGCAGCCGTCTCATCAGTCCAACCACTAGTGGGCGTTTCTCACTACCCCTTCAAGATTTCAATGTAGATAGAGTATATAGGCAGTAAACAAAACCTTCACCAAGCCGTCAACCAAGCATTAAGTACATCAAACTAAGTACACTACGCAAAAATTATTGCTGGGATACGACTTTTTTTTTGAGTGAAAAATCACATTTTAGGGTAAAACTCAATGTAGCACTCTTTAAATATTATGGTTCTAATGCTTGTTTTGAATAGTAAACGGTTCATGGAGGTAATGTAAGTAAAGTTATAACCTAAAAAACAAGAATTAAAAAAACAGCTGTGAAGAATTTGGAACTTTAACCCGAAATATAAATATATATATTAATAAATATTTGTATATCTATTTATGTTATCAAAATAGAATTCTCTTCATTTATTTGTTTCTGTACTCTACCACAATGCTGTCCTATTTAACCCTAAGGTTGACTGGTAGAGAATGCCTTGTGGCATTAAGTCCGCCTATGTACCACGTTTGTGCATGAAGTTTAAATAAATAAATAAATAAATTTCTCCGTAACTAGGGGATTCCCAGGTATGGTCTAGAACAAAAAAAAATATCGCAGTGATGGGGTGAACAAGTCCCTCTTGGCTTCGTTAAGGGTACTTCCCGTCGGGGTTGCGGGTTGTTCGCAAGAGATACCGCGGCCTCGACATAAAGGGCTAAGGAAGGAACATAGGTGGTTTTTAGTCAGTAGAAGTCTGACACTCCCTTTCACTCTGCCCAAGAGCGGGAGGAGTTATTTGATGATTGCCCAACCGCCAAAAAAAAAGCGTACTTTTACACCCAATATCTTTAACTACTTCAATTTGAAACAAACACCTTTTGAAAATACAATAAATCCAAAACCGTTTCCTGAAAGTTACTTTGTATTATCGTAATTAACAGTTCATGTACTTTAACAATATTTATATTAAAAACAAGTAACAAAGTCGGTAAACAAACTGTTATTGTTGTGTTGTGCCGTTCGTTTATTTAGAAGTGGGGAGGTGCACTCAAGTGAACGAAATTGTTGGTTAAGTGAAGTAACAAACTTACTTTGTCGTTGAAAGTTTTGTGTTCCGTGTATGTCTTTGAATGTATCAGTGTTTCATTATTTATTAGATGTTGTAATTGTGTTGCTAGTTGGTAGTCAGTGGTCCGAAAGTCTTACCCAGGGGTATCACATTACCCTGTACTTACTGATTCTGAAGTCCATGTAAAATACTAGTATTCAGCTGCAATCGATTAGACTGGACGCCGACTTTAAGATACATAGTTGAGGAAACGCTAGGCAGACGATGATTGTTTTAGCTTGCTGTAACCTTAAAACGTAACTTGTAACTTAGAGTTACAACAATGTTATCTTCAAGTCTCCTGTATCTTTATTTTATTTTTATTTTGCTGATTCTTTTTGTTGTTGATTCTTTAGAACTGTTCTTCAACTTTTGTCAGATTATCACGCAATAAAAGACAGCACTTACGTCGCTTCACCTCAGCTTACAGAATACTAAATCAAAGAAAATTGTCGAGAGACATGACAAGCGTTCTCGCCATCTGGACAAGGTGATGTAGTGCGTATAAAAATAAACAACAATGAGTTTTCCGATTTCTTTGATATCTATATAAATAAAGGGAGAAGTCCTGACTGACTGACTGACTGACTCATCAACGCCCAGCCCAAACCCTTGGACCTAGAAAGCTGAAATTTTGCACAGAGGTTCCTTTTATAAGGAATAAGGAAGGATTTTTCGAAATTCAACCCCTAAGGGACTTAAATATTGGATGAAAGTTTGTATGGAAAATCGTCATTTTCACGCGGGCGAAGCCGCTGGCAAAAGCTAGTCCTGAATAAGAATTCAGGATATCAAAGAAAACGGAAAACTATACTAATGTTAGATTTCATTCAAGATTTCCTATTATTAATTTTATGACGCTGACGCCCGAATACTCGAACGTCACTCAATTTTAAGTTGCACTTAAATCTCGTGCTGTCTTTGTTACTTTAACGCAGAGTGACAGAGATAGCACGAGTTTTGAGGGCTACTTATAATTGAGTTACGTTCGAGTATTCGGGCGTGAGTGTCTTGCTGTAGTTCCATCACAAATCCATTCTTATATCCATTCATCTACCAGCGTTATGAGCTAGTAAGGAATTAATACACACCTTCTTTTCATTGGAATCCATTTTCCCTACCCCTTCAGATTAATACGCTCTCTTCCTACTTATTTCTTCAATTAAGCCTCAATTGATAACGTGCCATAACAAGCCACAAATGCAAGTTTATCTTGTACCTTTAGAGTCAACAGTATTAAACAGTGTTCCATAGGACACAAGTAAATATAACACTACTTATGCAGTCCACAAGACACGTTTTGCCATGCCACATGCCAGTCAGATCTTTTCAAAGCAATCTGGCCAGACCACCAAGACCTACTTTAGCATCTGTCAAAAGCATACACACGACAAAGGTAAGACCTGATTTCATGTTCTGTATTTTTTTTCTCCAGTTTTTTTTTTCTTTGATGGCCAGACATTAATTATGTATTCCGGCCACAATTCATTTCGTACGTTTTTACCTTTTTGGTTTATTCTAAAGACAATTATATGAAAAAAAGATTGTACCCGTTCCTTTTGGTGTGGCTGGCTACCTGTATTTTTTGTATCCAAATTATAAATAGGAAGGAAATGAATGGTCTTGTTCGTTTTAACGTTTTTACAAAATTTAATTTAAGGTCGTTCAGTGTAAAATTTTAAGAATGCTTTTAAAAAGTATTCTGTTTTACTAAACTCAATACTTGCTTTGTGTAAAAGTAGTGCAAGGTGTTCTTGTACCCATTTAGGTCGTAGGAATCTAGTACGGAACATGAAACTTCTTCATAGCTATTGAGAGAGTACGCTTCAACGATGTTTATATTGAACAAAGGGATATTGTTTTCCACCTACGGTATGGCCACTGCAGGTACAATCGAATTATGTTGCTTATTGTGATTTGGAAATTGGCTATAGAATTTTGTCTGTATTTACATAATATTAAAATTTTCTAGTTCTGCAGGCATTCAAACTTCAATGACATCGAAAACAATTATGAAATTCGATTAAAAAAATTAAATGCGTTAGTTTCGATTTTCGGCACGCAAGAAAAGTTGTTTTTCGCACAATATCGTGGTATGATAGTGATTCTAACAGTATCAATAAAATCTACTTCATTACATCCTACAGCAATCCACTGGATGTAGGCCTCTTCAATAGCACGCAACGCAGCTCGATTCTCGGTTACTCTCATTTAGTTATTACCAGCCACCCTGCGAAGATCCTCGCTCCACCGAGCCTGTAGGCGTTTCACCATACGTCAATAACCATCACATACCCTTAATAATCTACAAACCTTCAAAATAATATGAGAACATTTAGTGGTCAGTCACAAGGCCGAGTATCAAAATGTTCAGCCCAGTCAATAAACACCAGACCTATACAAACATTACATGATTTATTATTTATCAAAACAGGTGTAAAAGTACTTGCTATCACTACATAAAATGTATCGAGAATTCCAATAAAATAAATAAAACAGCCAAATTGGAAAAGTATCAATTTATTGTTTCCACACTCTGAATAGAATAGATAGATAATTGTTAACTTTAATGTGTTTATTTACATTGTGAAGAAGAAAACTTCTGAGACCAAAGCTAAATTATAAACTCGTGATGAGAGAGAAATCTTTGGTATTTAAATCACTATTAACAGTAAAAAGATTTGTTGCAAAAGATCCACTTGGTGTCTTCAGAATCTTAGACTGAGATGAATAAACGTCACTCAGTATTAGCTTTGGCTAGGCTTGAGCCCTGTCACTGTCACATAACGTTCAAACTACTAGTGCAAGGCAGAAGTTAGGACAACTAAGCCAAAGCATGTGCTAAGTAATATTAACTAATCTCGGCCTAGGTAGCCTTTGTTGAACAAAAGAGGATTAGATATGAGAACACAAGTGACATAGCAAAGGTATCAACTATGATGAAACGTTTGAGAATGTTGTTGACTACAACTCAGATGAAATTGAATTAAGCCTTTAATTAATACGAGAGACTTAGAAATTGGAATCATCGTAATTTAAAAAAACACATTCAAGTGTGTAATAAACACAACAGATTTGTTTCGTTTACCATAACAGTCCATAAAATTCAAACAGGTGTTCCACAGAGAAGAATAATGGGGTCAATATTGTGTACGTTGGGTTTTAATTAGTGGACCTTCTGCTAGTCTTTATTCTGTATATTGCCATGTAAATAAATATTATCTTAACTTAACTATAATAATTAAGTAGTCATTAAAAGAAAAAAATGGTATAAAACAGTTTTGTAAATAAAACAGGAATAAAATAACGAAACTGTTGACAGTTAAACTAAATTCATGCAATAGTTAAAGAGACACACTATATTTAGCAAAGGTTACAGCAAAACTAAACTTATTTTATACTTTCAAGGTTTTTCCACAGTACTAACATACAGAAATTCTATTAACATGTATTCAAAATATGCATTTGTTTCTGTTTAAAAAAGTAGAATTATGTGTCAAGAACTTTTTGATCAAAATTGCTTTAATAAAGCCAAGTGAGGTTCCAGGTAAACAATATAATACAAGTTAGAACAACATTAAAGTGATATTAAAATTTGCTCTTGGTAGTAAAACTTTAATAACTTCTTTACTGGAAAATAATTCAATACAGTGAAACGAAATATGTAAGGGTAACAAAGTTGTCAAGAGCTTCATTAAGACGACCATCACAACGAAAGACAACTCACACGTAGAAGCACTGCACGAAATTAGCAACGCCTCAACTCGAGTCCTTTGAGATTTTTTATGAAACTCCATACTGAAACCCACCCAAGTGAGTCGAATTGGCATTATCTTAATCTTTGGTTCGCTGCTAGAGGACCATCGCTTTGGTAAAGGTCTCGGAGATCCTGTTACGTGCAGACGAGCCGATGGGATATGGTGATGTTGAATTTCTGCAGTACTTATGAGTGTGCCTTGAGCTTTCATCGGTACCATTAATGTAATGACATTTACGAGTATATGGTAGGACCTGTAACGCAACGTTTATAATGTACTCGACGAGCTCAAAGGGATATGCATGACTATAAATTATACCAACATGAAATGCAAACAGCGAGAAGTGAATACATACGAACAATTTTGTTTGTTTGTAAATACTCGGTGAGTATCTGAACGTTGCATAAAGATCGATATAGAAACGAATATAAAACCAGGCGCATAGACAGTAACATAGAAAAAAGTATGGAATTAACATAAGCTACCAAAAAGCTAATATCAATTCAGTTGAAAATCACATAAAACACTCTGTCTCTAAAGGTCACAATAATATATCCCATTCCTTAATAAATTGATAATTGATAATAATCAACGTTCTTATTATATGCAAAACTTACTTAAGTTATTTACAAAGAAAGAATGATGACTTACATGAGTGTAGAATATTTACAGCATTAGCTCTTTGGGTCCAAATTCACCTAAATCTATCAATTCCTAAAAATAACCTAACATCTAAGAATGAAAGCAGTGACAAGGATGATTATAATAATTTAGTAAAAAAGTATTCTTATATTTTAGAAATAACCTTGTGATTAATAGCTACTACCCTTCAAATCAGGTCACGTAAAATATATACCTACATAAATAAATGTAATAAAGAAGTAATTTGATGACGATTCTATTTGTCTTAACTAAATACATAGGCAAGAATATTAAAAATATCACTAAAGATACTTCGCAGAATACAAATCTTAAGTCAACACAATCTAGAGCTGAACGATAAATGCATAATGAAATCACAGAATTATTTACAACTCAATTTATACGCTACAACGTTACTATGACTACTAGTAACAAATTTGCCGTTGTAGCTACTAGCATCCGACTTGATGAAGTCTTGTAATATTTGACCTCATCCTGCGTGGGTGGCGAATACGACGCCTCGTAAATTAAACGGTTCGGACACGGGAGCATCTCCGTTGGTATTTCGAGGAGTTTCCTCTTATATTCAATCTTTGTATTTGCATCACCATTCTCTGTTTCCTGGTCTTGCATTGCGTCATCATAATGCTTCTCTTCAAATTCTTCTTCTTCGTAATCTATATCCTTTTTGTATGAACCCTGAATACTTTGGATTGCTTTTTGTGGTTTTTCAATTTTAACTGTGTTAATGTTTGTTTTTGTATCCATGATGCAGTTGAGGCGAGACAGTGAAGCTTTGACGCGTTTGCTTTTTGTTTCATTTCGGAGTTTGTGTAGCCAGGATAGGCGGCAGTCACAGGTCAACTTGTTACCTGTGAGAAAAGAATAGAGTTTTAAAATATATATTAACTTGTGTTAAATACCTATATACCCTACCCTAGACACAATATAATCACGTCTAAAAAAATACCCTAACGTGTCTTACAATGATCTAAAGCTTTATTTCCTTCTAGATTTTTTTTAAATTTATAGCTGACCAACGGAGCAAATTTTTCCATTATATAATGTAGCTCATCACTTACGAACAGAAAGTAATAATATAAAATATCATGAAACAAATCCAGTACTTTTCAAACACAAACAAAAGTCCCGCCACACAGAACTGGGATCATCTCTACAATAAACAAGCAAGGAAACCAAATTAACAGCGGACAAAGAGTATTAAATCATAGCTAACAGCAATGCTCGACCAGTGCAGAAAATATAACATTCCAGCCAGCAAAATATAGACGCTATTAAATTGTCACAGAGCACTTAAACACAGTATTTCAAGGCCTGATTCATTGTAGTTGGGGGTAGTAATGTCCCCGGATGGTTTAAGTGTGCAGTAGACTGTGGCCTACGTTTTTTTGGGTGGTTAGTTAGTAGTGAGTAGATTTTGTAGGAAGATTGATGATGGTTGGTTGTGGTTTACGAGATTATGCACTGGTGAGGATGTTCGGTAACTAGATTATTTTTGCATAAATAATGTGTTGCACAAAGGAATACAGCATCGTGGTATGGATATGTGATGCGAAGGAATGAAGGAAATGTTGTGAGGAAAATGTTGAGTATGAATGTAGATGGCTATAAAAGGAGAGGAAGGCCAAAGAAACGATGGATGGACTGTGTGAAGGATGATATGGCTAGAAAGGAGGTGACTGCTGAGATGACGAGAAATAGGGAAGTATGGAAGAAGAAGACATGTTGCGCCGACCCCAAATGAATTGGGATAAGGGCAGGAGAATGATGAGAATGATGATGAAAGGAATACAGCCTTTGTGTCAATTCTATGGGAAGATTATTGTGGAATGCTAAACGTGGACAAGTATATTTATAGATTTATAGACTGACTCCGCCTGACAGAGTAAAGTACACAGAGGATTGGGCATTTAATATTCGTGCTTGGGTGTCCTGTTGATTGCTCATAACAAAAACAGATGTTCGCTACTAAAGGCGGCATGCTAGTTGCCAAGTTCCGGTCAAGTTGCCAGATTTTCAATTAAGACACACAAAATAAAAATAAAAACATAAATATTTCAAACAACAAAAGCAAATCAAACGCTAAAAGCAGCACTATTCTTTTCCTAATACAAATCAGTACCTACAAAGCCCTACTAATACATCATGATAACCAAAGAACCGTGACGTAATAGCCACGGCAGCTAATCGGTCGGTTAATTGACCCATTCCGGTTAATTTTCAACACGGATATATTACCCAACGGGTTACTGAAGGAGCATACATCACTGCGGTCTGGTAATTAACCGGGCACACAGATGTTATTAATGATAGTTTTTTAACCGCTTTATGGGTTCTCATAATGGTAGTTTGCATTTTTAATTGAATCCTTGGTCATATAGCAGTGTGTAAATTATTCTGGTCGTGTTTTTATGGGGTGCTAAACTAGTATAGTTTTGTAAAGCTTCTTCGTTAGTGTCTCTCATTGCAAATTAGACTTAATTGTTGCAGGTTCTTACAGACTGAGTTTTGTACAAGAATGTGAAAATAGCAGTTGTAACTGCCTAACACAGTTAAAATGACAGTGCTTTTAATTTGGGCAAAACCACAACATTACATTTAATAATTTTACACTGTAGAGCATACGTTTTTTTTTTTCAAATATTGATTAGAAATTTCTTTCTAAATCTTCATTTTCTTCTAAGAAATTGTGTTACGCAACTGGAGTGTAGGTCAAGTTATTACGACATCCTCATTTGTTCAATTCACTTCCTACATTTCCAAAGCGTGGGCGGAAACAAAGAACAAAATTCGTATTTATCTTAACAAATGTCAGCAGTTACGAAGTAATTTCGATATTTGTTAGGGATTACACAAAATTGTAAGAACAGAGATAAATCGCGAACAAAGTTGTCAAAATTCAACTCACCGTCTAGAGAGATTAAAGCATAATTGGACTTCATGTTTTCCAAAACATTTTGTACTGTCTCTTGTTTCAACGTTTCTAAGTTATTGTTCCTCAAGTCCAAAACATTCAACTTTTGAATATCATCGAGCACGCCGTCGTCTAATGTCCCCAACTTATTATCGGCCAACGAAAGTTTTCGCAGCTGAGTCAATCCACCGAAACCCCTCTCGGATATAAATTCTATTTCGTTGCCATCCAGGTAAAGTTCTTGAAGGCTCCAAAGTTCCGCGAACGCAAGGTCCCCTATCATCGTTAATTTATTGTTTCTCATATCCAACGTGATCAGATTAGACAGACCTTGGAAGTTCTCCCTAATGACAACTGTCAACTGATTGTTGTCGAGGTCCAATTTTATAAGATTGTTCAGATGTTTGAAACATCCTTCGTGAAGGACGCTAATTATGTTCTTCGACAGATACAGCCTCTGCAGATTGGGGAGGACGTAGAACACGTCCCGCTTCAATTCCGATATCTGATTTTCTACTAAGCTGACGTTTGACAGCATTATTAGATGGGCGAATGACATCTTTTCTAGCTTCGCAATTTTGTTCTTGGGCAGTGTGATTTCCCGGAGCGTAGTCGAGTTGGTGAACGCGAATGATGGTATACTATAGATATTCGCGTACTGAATGTTGAGGTATTGTAATCGTTCCAGTCTAACGATCACTTTCGCGGGTATATACGTCAGTCCGCCGTCGGCCCTGACGTTGAATGTTAACTTTTCTATTTTTGGTTGTGAATAAAAATTGGACCAGAACGGATCGTCTTCAGCTATGCCCCCGTTGAATACCCAACAATCGGCCTTTGTGGCGGTTTTTATCTTTATACTCTCGCAGTAACAATGAACTTTGGACCCTCGGTCCTGTATATCACAAATATTAACGTAGTGTGAGTAAATCTTGTCGTTCTTCCATCGCCTTTTGTCGTTCTGTCTGCTCTCAGTTACGTTTATTTCAACTGTCGCGAAGGCAATCATTAGGATCAGATATTTAAGGTCCATCTTTGTTCCTTTTCACATCAGAGCGATTTTTATCTGTAACAAAAGAGAGGGCGTTTAGTGATTTCCTTTTGTTTTCTTTTATCGTAGCCGTATTTTGTACATTAGTGAAGTCGATGATTCGATTGTAAGGAAGTCGGATAAGGTGTTATTACGACGGAGCTAATTGGCACTCAGCAGCTTTAATTATTTCAAGAACTTAAGATCTAATAATAGAACGCTATTTTTATTTGTAATACGTGCCTATTTTATATAATAGCAAACAAATTGAGCACTTTAATAAATATTTATGTTTATCAGTGTCTGGCACTTATTAGATTGCTACTTTGTTGAGCACTTTTAATTTGGGTAGCAACTTATAAATAACTTTTGGCAAACAAAAATCAAAAAGTTTTCAATTTGAATATACACATTTGTTTGAAACTTTGTACTATAAAAAAGGTCCTGTGTGTAAATAAACAGCTTTAAGTGACGACACTGCGTCAACGACCTTTTTTAAAGTCAAACGTTATTTGAAGACCCACATGTCATCAAATTGAAGATGTTATTAAGTATCACTGTTAATTTCTACTAATAATCCTTTTGTCCCGCCTGCATCCTGGCATGGAACTAATCGAGCTTAATTAGTCAATTATTAAGACATTTTGTTTTATTAACAGTTGTCAGTACTTGTTGTACTATGTTCTATTTTAGTGCATGTTTTATTTTATCATTGCTATAAGTATTCGGAATGATTCGATAAACATTTATGTAACCATGTCTAAGTGTAACGGTTCATACAACACACAGACTCTCTGTATCTCAACTGTGCAGTGCCAACTGTCTCGGAGTAAAATGGCTGTATCATACGGACGGACAGACAGTCAGGTAGGACGAACCTGTAAGGGTTCTGTTTTTCTCACCTGGCAACGGAACCCTAAAAACGATGTAGCCAAACAACAACTTATAGCATGCCCTAGATATTCTGTCAAAGCAGCTCTCACAAACTGCAAACAATCATCACCCTCCCTCTTCTAACATTTTATAAGCCAACTATGCGACACAGAGCAAGCAAGGGGAAACATGTAACATATCCTGTGATCACTCAAAGCCTTTCCTTTGAGCTCTTGAGCCAGCTCTCCCCTAAGCAGGGTGCCCTCGATACAAACCCTTTATGCCTCAATCAGAAGCGGTCATACGGAGTGTTCCTATATTGTTTCCCTTTGAAGTAAACATTCATAATGGTGTTTGAAACTATGCTGATGTCGCTGGAGTATTGTTTGGTATCTTCAGTATTAGTTTATTGAATTAGTTCCGGGTAATTGAGTGTTTTCTTCTGAGAAAGGGGATGTGGGAAGACTCAATTTGGTGTGGTATGTGTGTGTGTGTGTGCTACAGTTTAAACTTGTTAGTTAGTAAACACTCTGACTCGATATAATCTGGGCTGGTTTTTGGTCGGGCAAACTATTATTGGGTACGGTAATTCTAGGAACTTCTCAGCTAGTTGTGTCTAAATAGTTGCTGGCTGATATTAAACGGAATTTCAACATATTGACCTCGTTGCTCGAATAGTCATAAAAGCGACTGTTGAGCACGAAGACCTTGGATTCGATACCCGGGTCAGACAGTGCAATTGGATTTTTCTATTAAGACTTCATAGTTGCTGCCACTCAAGACAAGTGTGGATTCGTGCCTATAGTTGATCGCAATAGGTTCGTCCCCTACTACATAGAACTTAAAAATAACGGGTAAAAAGTTCATTAAGGCACCTCTGCCTAACTTTTCGTGCCTAACAAGCATGATGTTATAAATAGAGGATTTAGCTTCCAAGCATAATATTTTCCTATCAAATATTATTGAAAAGGAGCGTGACTTCCACACATTATACTTCGAGCGAAACAATCGAAAAATGTAGTAAATCGATATTCCGCCGTGTTACCTTGAGAATATTATAATAAGAATTAATTGGAGGCTATTTTGTGTGACAGTGTTTCTGTGTAGTAATTACTAGCTGACCCGTGCCCACTTCGTTGGGCATAATGTTAATAATCCTTTTTTTCATAGTTAAGGCAGCGTTCGTAAGAAACGCTTTCATTCGACCGTTTTTTCTCCGATTCACTTTGCAAAACGGACTACCACGTAAAAGCCTTTTTATTTTTCGGTTTTTTATATAACCTATGACACTCAGCAATAATGTGGCTTTCTATTGGTGAAAGAATTTTTAAAATCGGTTCAGTAGATCCCGAGATTACCCCTTACAATTTAACAAATAGACAAATAGACAAACACACAAACTTTACTTCTTTATAATATTAGTATAGATTAGAATATTTTGACTACACAGTTTGGAGTCGAATTAAACAATACCAAAAAAATACCACAAAGAAGGTGCCTGCTGAGATGACGCGTAACAGAGAAGTATGGAAAAAGAAGACATGCTACGTCGACCACAAATAAATTGGCTGAACCCGGTAAGACTGGAAGCCGACCTCAAAATAGTTGCAAAAAGCCTAGGCGTATGATCATCATCATCATCATCAGCCATTAGACGTCCACTGCTGGACAAAGGCCTCCCCCATAGAACGCCATAAAGATTGGCAGCCTGCCGTTTGCATCCACCGGTTGCCCGCGACTCTCACGATGTCGTCGGTCCACCTGGTGGGAGGCCTGCCAACGCTGCGTCTTCCGGTTCGTGGTCGCCACTCGAGAACCTTTCTTCCCCATCGGTTGTCTGTTCTTCGAGCGATGTGGCCTGCCCATTGCCACTTCAACTTGCATATTCTGCGAGCTATGTCGGTGACCCTGGTTTTTTGGCGAATTTCCTCATTCCGGATTTTGTAGCACAAAGAAACTCTGAGCATAGCTCTCTCCATGGCTCGTTGCGTATGATGTTCTATTTCAAACAAAGAAATCTGGAAATGTGGTGATTATGTAAAAAGGTTGGCGACCTCTGGCTTTGCCTTTTATGTAACATCTGTTCGAGATTGATTTTCAAGAAATGCAAATCAAACTCAATATTAGTATAATCAAACGCAAACCGAATGGTAACACTTGAAGTATGAATGTCGATCTTAATGCCTCGACTTAACGGCGACATTAATTTTTTATACTATGCGGTGGTGATGTTCTTACCTACGTATTGATATAAAGAATGCAAAATGGATATGAGGTGAATATCGTAGAGGTCAGAAAGGCAGTCGCTCCATATAAAATATCGGTCTTCATCTGCCAAGCCTTTTCCCAACTTATTGGGGTCGATTTCTGATGAGATATATAGCTAAATACCCGTATTTTACATGAAGTGTCTGCCTATCTGACCTCCACAACCCAATTAGCGCTGGGTAATACAGTACCCCTAGGTAAAACTGGTAGTCAGACTTTTGGGCCACTGACTACCTGTTACAACTGTCGAAGAGTTACAATAATGATGCCCGGACCAACGGCATTACGTGCTATCTGAAGCAGAAAAAAAGGTCGGCATAATAATTTATTTAAGGTCACCCATCCATAGGCTGACGAAGAATGACCCGTGTTTTTGTAAGAACTAGACGGAATAGTCATCATCATCATCATTAGCCTATAATGTCCCCACTGCAGGGACTCAGGCCTCCTCTCTCGGAGAGTGATGGGCTATAATCCACCACGCGGGCCCAGTGCGGTTTGTAAAAACTAGATCCTACTGTAAGCCATCAAAATTTGTCTAGTGCAATGACCCACATTCAGGGCGATTCTATTATTCCGTCAGATTAAGCGCATAGTAAAAGTACCATAAACATTGAGGCCAGACTGCACCCTAAGCACAATAGCGTTAAATATTCATAATTAATGATCATTAAGTTTTGACATACTGGCATTATAATTATGTTTGTGAACCCGTTTGTGTGACGTCATGCGATTGGACTTCACGGCTCACACTTAAACTCAAGCATTTATTCAAATCGAACCATATAAAGGCTCTTTTGAATGGTCATGAGTCGATCAGTTTGTCAGAGAGTTGAATCTGGTTCTTTAGTAAACAGGACTTAATAAAAAAGTCTTGATCTAAAAGCCTAGAAAAATAAAAACTAGTTAAAAGTCGTTAAGCTATAAAAAGCTCAAATCTAGATGTAATATAGTACACTATTAGGTCATTAATTTCAATATTATTATTGTTTGTTGCACACAAAGTTAAAAGATAAACATACAAATTGTTTTACAATTTGCGATTCGATTGCATACCATCACCCAGACTCGCTAATTTAAACCCATCTAACGGTTTGTTTTTTTACCATGTTTTTGTAGTCCACCTGGAGGATACTGCCTTAAAAAAATAAATCGTCAAGGCAACTCAATCGTCAAAGTCCTTCTGATTGTTTTTTGATCATGGTAACCAATCTCAGTGGTACACTGAGCACTAAAACAGAGTAAGAGAGGATGGTCGTTTACTCTCTCAGTCTGATGGTACGGAAATCGCACAAGACCGGAGTGAGAACAGGGCAACAAGGCAGTAAACTACTAAAGAATAGAACTCATCAACTAAAAACTTCACTGCACTACAGGCACTAACAGAACTCCTGCTAAACGTCAATTAAGCGTAACGCGAGCAAAGTTTACGTCTGAGCGTTGACCATTAAATTTCATTTAGTGTGCTAACGACCTCTGTTATAAAGCATACAGGACTGGTTTATGACTAAGTGTCGACACAAAACCGAGGGATGCAGTAATGTTTTTAGTTAACATGTTGAAGCAGTTGTGGAAGGCACTGGATGCGACTGGGATGCGTTGCAAATGCTTAGGCTAACCTAAGCATTTGCAACGCATCCCAGTCGCATCCCCCACAATTCTACATCTGGACCTAAGTCCAGATGTAGAATTGTGGGGGCTGCGGGTTGTCGGTTGTGCGGGTTGTTCGAAAGAGATACCGCGGCCCCGGACACAAAGGGATACGAAGGAACATGCATGGGTGGTTTTTATTTAGTAGAAGTCCGCACTCCCGTCCGCTCCGCCCAGAGCGGAAGACGTCATTTCAAAATTTCCAAAACTCCAAAAAAAACGTTTAGAATTGTTAAGCTAGCTTCTCACGGTCCGTGATATCGCACGGACCAGCTCGCACGACACACAGTGGGAAGGGTCTCGTCCGTGGTAGCACACTAGGACGTATGTGGCTGTGCGCCGGTATCCGTCGCGAGGCGGTAACTTCAAAGGTGCGGTGTAAAGTGAAAGAGACCTGTCTGTGTGCGTTGCAGTCCGTGGTCATCGGCTGTGCGTGATCCATCACCAGAAAAGCACCAGCAGTGATGCTTGACGAAGTCCCAGAGAATCAATTTAAACTGTCTTGAATGACTCGCAACGAAAGTAATCTGAATAAAATTGCGGAGAATTAAGAAAAACATAATTTCTGACTAGACTGACAGACTAGATTATGTATTCAGTAGTAAAGATATATTTCATGACAAGTTTGTACGAAAGGCTTAGTTCGAATAGCGTCGAATCGTTCCGAACATGATTCTGGAAGTTATCGAATGATGTTTGCCGATTCGCCCAAGGCAAAATACTTGCTTAAGACTGAGTAATTGATTGTGGTCGGCTTTATTGATTTGCCGAATTAAATATCACTTGAACAAGTGTGTAGGACGTACATAATTGACTTAATATGTGTAACTGTTGAGTCATAAAACTTCTATCAGTAATTCACCGTTACGATATCACGATAATCGGGTAGTTGACAACAAAAAAACTAATTAGTCCGTTAGATAGATTTCCAATAACACTCTTTTTTTTTTGGGCAGTCTTGTAAATAATATTGGACACATATTTTGCTTTTTTCATGTAAACAAACAGTGAATTTACCGGAATGTGACGCCACAAGCCCCCAACTCATGATCTTTCACGCGTTTTATTTTCGTCAATTGAGTTTAACCCAAAACACGTATCCAATATTTTTCGATAATCTAACTGACGGACTAAACAGAATCATATTTTATAGCCAGGAAAGTAGCTAATTAAACAAGATAAACGGACCCTTAGCAAAGCTGTCGATCAAGCATTCTGTACATGAAACTATGTAACTCTACGCAAAAATAATGATTGCTGGAAAACGACTATTTTGGGGTGAAAAACCACGTTTCAAACTGAAACTCAATTTAGGATATATAAAATATAATACTAAAAACCATAGTAACTAAAATATATTATTAAAAGGAGTCCCTTTAGGCAAGGTTCCGAAGATACTGGCAGCGTTCCCCCTTTGAATAGCTAGACTAATTCTTTGTCCGAGGTAGCTGCCAGCTCTTCGGTCTCCAGTGACGTCGACCAACCTTTGTTTTGTTTTTTAACTTTGACCTCCAATATCTCCATAACTTTTGTTATTGGTTAGTGGGAAAACCACCCATGTTCCTTCTTAGTCCTTTGTGTTCCGGGGTCAGGTTACTCTTTCAAACAACCCGCAGCCCGTATAGTAATATAATTTCATCAGCGTCGAATATTCACTCAAATTCCTTGACAACAGACCCGTTTACCAAAATGTGTCGCATATGACACTTCCAGATCGTTACCTTCCTGATACAAACATAATTAAGCTAGTGCATTGTGCATACGACCACCTACGGGTGTAAACAGCCTTTTGACTAACAGACTGTATAACAGGAGACCCCGGCCCCTAGGATCATCGTCTAATAAATTTATAGCACTACTTATCACAAACAAACAACGTAATAACAACCTTCACTAAACAAGATAGAGTTGCTATTCCAGTGTACTCTACCCGTAATATTTTATAAGTTGCAGGTACAGAGATATAGTAGTTGGATTAGTGTGTGTATGACCGTCTTTATTATTTAGAGATGGATTTTTCTGGCAAAAATGGCGGAGATAATACTGTTTCGCAGGGAATTAGGGGTTCATTGCACGGTAGCTTACAGTTATGATCCCTTGTTGTATGAAATTGGGTAATTTTATGAGTTTCGAGCGGTCCTTCGAGCAACATGAGCGTATATTAAACTTTAAACCGCGTTATATGAAGCTGTGAAGGGTTGAAATTACGTCTTCTGTAATAAACTATGTTATAGATGTACTGATTTTAACATAAGATAAATTGGATCTTATAATGCGGATTACAAAGTGCATTATTATAAAGTCGTATCGTTTATGTTGTTTATTCTACCGCTGGTTTCTTGTTAATATTCTTTTGCCGCAAAAATACGTCTTACGCACATTTTTTTCAACGTTTCGTTCCCACCAAACGTTGAAAAATCTCTCGCTTTGCGCTGCCTTCATTTTTAATGTAGTACCATTTTATTCTACATAACATTGCGCCTGTAATCCTTTAAGGTTTAGGCTGAGGTGTATTAAATAAGTACACATATATTTCACCAGTCATTGAGTCCAGTATAGTAAGGAGTGCGCTTAATTATTTATTTATTCATTATAAATGGGCTTGCTCTTGAGTTCAATCTTGCCCTAAGGGCAGAGATGATGTCGACGATGGAACGAGCTTACCCAGAAAAAGCCTGTTGAATTGGTGGGCAAATGACATTTTTGCCAACTGGGAATATCCTGGATGAGGCTGGCACAAGAGTGTGGACCTTGGCGTAAGCGAAGACAAGCCTATAGCCAGTAGCAGGTGAAATGGGATTGTGTATGATGATGATGATGAACCTAATTACCTCAGACAAATTCAGACTCAGAGGTGCTGGACAAGAATAAGAACTAACCTGGGAATCTCCAGGACCCCGGGGCCCTGGAGGTTTTCCAGTTGTAAACGTCCCTGTGTGCCAATTGTCTTTGCTCTGTTCTGTCTCCTGCTGATATGGAGGGAAGTGAAAATAATGTTTTTCCTACTCCTCCGCTATTATTTTCTGATTAATTGTTTCGGGATCGTTGCGGGATCCAAGACAGTTAAATCGTTTCTCTGGGACTTCGTCGAGCTTTATTCAAATTCAATTTTATTGTCTCGGCGCTTTTCTTGTGGTCGCCACTGTTGATTCTGGCTAACAGGAGTTACAGTGGTTTGGGAGTAGTGTGGCGGGCTTGTCCCATTAAATAAAACCTGGGAATCAAACACAGGTCCTCAAGTTTCAGTAGTAGTGCGACCACAAAACTAACATCCTTGCATCTGTTAATTATTTCTCCTCAACAATTGCCACAAACATAGTCACAAACAACAAAAGCCGTCAAATTAACATCCGAATTGATGCCGACAGCCGCTAGTTTGCTAAGTGGCTCCATGTCTACTCACATTCTAGACAAAGAGCTTTCTAGTGTCTGAGTCTGTTACGCATATAGTAAACAAAAGATAGTCGCTCTGTGTAGAGGCCTAACTAACTTTTAGGGTTCCGTATTCAAACTGTAGAAATGGAACTGTGTTAGGCAGGTAGAACATCTGACTTATCTGTTGGTCTTATTCACTATCAGCCTATAATTATTCCCACTGCAGGGACTCAGGCCTCCTCTCTCGGAGAGGGATGGGCTTATAATCCACCACGCGGGCCTAGTCCAGCAGGTTGGTAGATGTCACATGTCTTCGAAATTTTGGGTTCTCAGACATCCCGGTTTCCTCACGATGTTTTCCTTCACCGTTTTGAGAGCAGCGGTGATGAAATAAATTACACAAAGTAATGCACCTGCCTGGGTTTGAACTCATGACTTTTTGTTCGTAAGTCAGGGCCGCCACCACTGAGCCACCGCTGCTCTCCGCTGGTCTAATTAAAACTACAAAAACCGTCAAGATATAATCTGAAATGATGACGCGTGAGTTTTCTAAGTATGTACTACAGTACACGTCTATTCACATTCCACACAAAGAGTTTTACACTGCCTGGGTGTATGTTACGCAAAACGTTGTTACGCACACAAAAGGTAGTCTATGTGGAGGCCTAACTAACTAGTTTTTGGGGTTCCGTATTCAAAAGCTGCCTTCTGACAATGTAAATCTGTTGGGCTGGTAGACCGGATGTCTAATTCAGCGTTGTATCTTGTAACTGTAGTGGGTATGGTATGCAGTTAAGAATTTGATGTAAATATTGACTGATCTGTCCATCAAAATAATGAAAGAAACACCTACCTCTACCTACCATACCTACCACCTTCCCAACCACCCTCTTCAACTTCCTTGATACCTTCATTTAATTAATTTCACTGAGGATTTATTAATTTCACTGAGAATTTATTAATTTCACTGAGAATTTATTAATTTAATGAAATTTTATTAATTTCATGAATCATAAATCATTTTTAAATTGGTTTTACAAAACACTTTTACACGTCACAAGCACAACTAGTAACATTCTGAAACAAGATTGGTCCAGTGTTTCGTACCTGACTATTCCGAGAAGAAGTAGCCGAAACTAATGCAGAACTCATTCAAAAAGTAAACACCATGTCAAGCCTTAATACTTATTCTATTGTTTTTCTCGATCAAATAGAAGGTTATAGTACCTATTGTTTTGAGTTTACATACAAAATAGAAGTTTAACGACTGTATTTCGTTACTCCGAAGTTCGAAATACCGAAGTACGGTATACAGAAAGTTTGTGAGTCCGAATCACGTTAGTCAGAATGTACGCTATGACGAAGTACGGTATTCAGAATGTTCGTTACTGATTTGAGTTTCGCGTACAGCCAATCACGCGGTTTTGAAGGCTTCTATTCAGAACCAGGCTAAGAGAAACAAAAGAGGAAGGTAATGTACTCACGGGATACTGGGAGCCTGGAGATCACCACACTGTTGACGAGCAGTCGTATTTTCACGGTATTTTTGAGTATAGTCTTCGCGGAGAAGATGGGCTGGCCAGCCGCTCGTTATTTGAGTTCGAACTGAAGTTTTTGTTTTCTTCCGTCAGAGGGCGCGAGCGGTCCGACGATATGATGTTTGGATACGCAACGTTTGAATGTCGCGTGTGGCGGCAGATTTAAATTAGGAATACAAGGAAGGAATGAGGATTAACTGGGAAAGCATCCCAAAGCCTGTTCATATCCCCCCATTTGAAATCAACCGGTGATTTCATAAGATAAGATAGATGAAGTTCGAGACTTACGGCCTATGCAGATTCATTTGTCATCATGCTGATAAGATTCTAAGATTAAAGCTAAGCTGATAAGAACAAAATAAGTTTAAATGTAATAGATAAGTCTGATATACATATACTAGATACTTGAAAAATGGTTAAGTGTTTTATGTGCGTTAAATTATAAGTATGAAAATATAATGCAGATAAGTTAATTATTTTGCTCAATTGGAAGAGGACAAATTTTGACAGCAGGTCTTACAAGTAAGCCTTTAGATGTTTTGACTGTCACAACACGAGTAATGTCATCTTTACCCGGATGGAGCTGTACAACGCGGCCCAACCTCCATTCGTTGGCAGGTAAGTTGGGTTCATAAATGGTAACAAGATCGTTCAGTCTTGGCTGATGGTTGCCGTGTTTGAACCATTTCATTCGCTGTTGTAAGGTATGCAAATAATCCCTTTGCCAAGTGCGCCAAAAGCTTTGTGAGAGGCACTGTAATAGCTGCCAACGAGTACGTAAGGTCTCGTTTTCCGCGTACCTTGGTTCAGGAAGAGATACTAAAGGTCGACCGATGAGGAAGTGACCAGCTGTAAGAGCGTCAACCTCGCCGGGATCGGAAGATAGTTCCACTAAGGGTCTTGAGTTTAACATGGCTTCCACCTTCGTTAAGATAGTGTAATATTCTTCAAAGGTAAGAATCTGGGATCCTATGATACGTTTGAGATGGTATTTTGTTGATTTTATACCGCTCTCGAAAATGCCTCCGAAGTGAGGACCGGAAGGAGGATTGAGTTTCCAAGTGATTCCTCGAGAAGCGAGGTGACTGTTAATACTATCGCTTTCGCGGTTGAGCATTTCCCTAACTTCCGACAAGTAACGCCTGGCACCTACGAAGTTAGTGCCACCATCTGTGACTATGGAGTGACAAAGTCCTCTCCGCGATACAAAACGATCTAAGGCCGCTATGAATGCTTCAGATGTGAGCTCAGTAACCAGCTCGAGATGAACGGCCTTGGTCGCGTGGCAGACTATGAGGCAAAGATAAGCTTTGTAAGTTTTAGCGCTACGACGTCTACTTTCTTTTATCATAAAAGGACCTCCGAAGTCGATGCCTATTGTTTGAAAACAATGACCCGGGTGTAGTCGAGAAGGTGGAAGATCACCTTGTAAAGGTTGAAGTGGAATAGGTTTGACTTTAAAACAGGTCACGCATTTAGATAACCGTGATCTGATAAGATTTCTAACGCCGAGTATCCAAAATCGACGCATAATTAAAGATTGGAGTAGGCGAGGCCCACAGTGAAGATAAGTTTTATGATAGCGGTCAATAAGAAGAGTACTCAATCGTGAAATCTTAGGTAAGAGGTATGGATGATTGACTTGACTTGGTAAGGACGCGTGTTTAAGGCGTCCCCCCACTCGCAAGATTCCGCGAGTGTCAAGAAAAGGAGAGAGTTTAGATAAGTGTTTGGGTAAAGGTTTATTGGATGTTATTAAAGATATGACATCATTAAAACTTTGATGTTGAACATATTTTGTTAAATGATCTAAAGATTGGTTTAATTCAGTGGCTGTCAGATAAGGTAATAAGTTACGCTGAGAACGTTTAGCTTTTGCGTTGTGGATGAAACGGTAGATCCATGCAACCACTCTTTCCACTTGAGAAAGAGAGGAGTGGCGTTCCATGATGGAAGTAAGCAATTCAGCTTCACGTGTCACACCAGTATGACACGCGCGTGATGGAGGCTTAAGTTCTGGTAAGATAACGGACATTTCAACTGCTGAAGCAGGCCAGTTGCAAGTTTCGTTGGACAGCCACTGAGGACCAGACCACCAGAATTGAGATGAAGATAAAGATAGGCATGATAAGCCACGACTACAGATGTCGGCTGGGTTGTCATGGGTGGACACATGTCGCCACTCAGCTGACACAGGACTGTCATTAATTAGGACTACTCTGTGGGCAACGAAAGTTTTAAGCTTGTGTGGCTCAGTGTTCAACCACGACAACACAGTCGAGCTGTCTGTGAACAAGATAGATTTATTTAAGATGATTTTTGAACTAAGCAAAGAATGAATGCGATTTATTACTTTGGACAGTAATACAGCACTGCAAAGCTCTAAGCGGTTGACAGTCAACACTTTTAGAGGTGCTACTTTGGACTTAGCAATCAAAAGATAAACTTGTACGTCGTGAGAGGTAACGACACGAAGGTAAACACAACATCCATATGCTTTAGTGGATCCATCACAAAATCCGATGAGTTGAAATTCCTTAGACTGAGAAGGTATAATCCTACGAGGGATTTCTATCAGTTTTAAGTTATGAAGATCCGCTATAAAGCTTTGCCATTCTATAGCTATGTCTCTGGGCACAGGTTCGTCCCATGAAAGATTAAGACGCCACAAGTCTTGAAGGAGCAATTTGGCTTTTAAGATAAAAGGTGTGAGCCACCCAAGAGGATCGAAAATACGTGCGATGCTAGATAAGATGGAACGCTTAGTACATTCTTTGTCCTCGATTGGGGACTGTGAGTAACTAAAGTTGTCACTCACAGGATCATATTGGACTCCTAAGATTTTTAACGTTGATTTGTCACTTTCTTCAGAGAAAGGTTTAGGTACTTGACAATGATCTGCAGGCAAAGTTTTAATAAAGGATTGTGAATTGCTACTCCATTTTCGGAGCTCTAGTTGAGCACAGCCTAATAAACTGATAAGTTGATCTTTTAGTTCTATGGCTTCGCGTACAGAGGGCGCGCCGGTCGTTATATCATCGACATATGTCTCGTGAAGGAGAGCTTCAGCTGCGCGTGGGTACGCGGCGCCATGGTCGGCTGCTAATTGATGGAGGGTACGGATGGCCAGATAAGGTGAGCTACTAACTCCGTAGGTGACAGTCGCAAGTTCGTACTCTTTTACTGGATCACTAGGAGATTCTCGCCATAGTATGTGTTGAAAGTTCCGATCCTCCGGTCTAATTAAGATTCCTCTATACATCTTTGAGATGTCACAAGTTAAAACTACTGTGTGTAATCTGAAACCGGTTATGATATCTACAATATCCACTTGAAGCTTAGGGCCAGTGAATACAATATTGTTTAAAGATAGACCGTTAGTAGTTTTAGAACTAGCATCGAAGACTACTCTCAATTTAGTTGTCGTGCTCTCTGGGCGAACGACGCAACTGTGAGGGATAAGATAACGATTGAGAGTAGGTACCGTTGGGTTAGGTACCGGATACATATGATTTAAATTCTCGTACTCGCGCATAAAATTAACATAATCGGATTTAAGTTCAGTCTGACGATTAAGTCTCTTTTCTAGATAAGTAAAACGCGACAAGGTACTATTGTAGGATTCACCCAGAGAACGATCGCCATCCTTTAAGAGGATTGGTACGACATATCGTCCGTTAGGTTCGCGATAGGTTAAATCAGTGTACATGCGTTCACAGGTATCATTCTCGGGTACGGTGATAAAAGCGCGCGGTGGTTCCTCCACTTCCCAGAACTTTTGAATTTGTTCGTCTAATTTAAATGTGGTGGCCACTAAAGAGCACGCAGTGTTCAAAGGTGCAGAATTAAAGTTTACTGCCCCTGACAGAATCCACCCGAAAACGCTATGCAGAGCGGTAGGTAAACCGGGCCCCAGATTGATGCGTTGACCGTCATAGATTTCATGGAATAGTTCCGCCCCAATTAATAAGTCGATTTTGGCGGGAACATCGTAGTCGCGATCGGCTAACACTAGATGGTTGCAACGTTCTCTAACGACTGATGGTACCTTCACGCTAGGTATTAGAGCAGTGATGCTATCTAACACGACTGGCTTGATATTAAATTGTGGAGCATCACCATGTACAGGTCGTATAGTGCATTCCGTCACCCCTTTTACTTGTGTGACTGAGTTTTGTCCTAGTCCGGCTATATTAAGATTACAGCGGCGGAGTTTTAACCCGAGTATTCGCGCGCACGCAGCGGTGATAAAACAATCCTGCGCCCCACTGTCTACGAGTGCACGCACGGTATATTGAGTGCCGGCGGCGGTGTTGAACACGCGCGCCTGACACGTCCCTAGTAAAACCATGTCACGGTTGGGAACGGCAGCGTGAGAATGTGCTGTAACGTTCGCTGCAGTGGTAGCGCCGGCGCTAGATGGCGCTGGGTCATTATGCAATAGGGTATGATGACGTAATCCACACACCGTACAAGACATTTTAGATACGCATTTTTCTATGACGTGATTTGTACGCAAACAATTTGTACACATATTGTTTTTACCTTGTACTAACGCGAGTCTAGCACGAGAATCTAAGGTTTGAAAGGTAGGGCACCGATAAATCAAGTGCGGCTCACTGCAATGAGCACAAGCCACATTGGCAGGAGGATTAGATTTTGCGAGATAAGATGAGCGTTTTGAACCGCTGCTATTTTGCCTACTGGTCGCAGGCGAAGGTTTTTTCCCTTCGAGGTTACGGGGGTTAGGATTGTTATTAGATTTAGAAGATAAATGACTAGTTTCTAAGATTTTAACATAATCTTGAAGAAACTTTAACAATTCACAAAAAGTAGGTATTTGTGAAATGTTTTTCTGAGATTCGAAACGATTACGCGTGTCCGAGTCCAGCGCACGTGAAGTTAAACAAAATAAGATAAAATCACCTAAATTTTCAATTTTTAAAGCTTGGAGTGCATGGT
Organism: Diarsia dahlii; assembly: GCA_949775195.1. Classification (NCBI taxonomy): domain Eukaryota; kingdom Metazoa; phylum Arthropoda; class Insecta; order Lepidoptera; family Noctuidae; genus Diarsia; species Diarsia dahlii. The sequence goes on from OX459205.1 coordinate 17,317,297, forward strand.
ATGCCTCATAAATTACGTTTGATAAAGTTTGTAAATCTTGGAAGTTACCCGATTTCAACACTGGCTGGTTAAAGAATTTATCTAAATATGTTAAAGCTATAATACGCTTGTTTTGATAACGCTCGATCAAACTATTATAAACTACTTCGTAATTATCAGCGGTCATCGGAACCCCTTTGACAATAGACAAAGCCGGGCCTTGTAAACAAGACGATAAGTAATGAAATTTTTCTATTTGCGAAATCGAATTGTTATCGTGAATTAAAGTTTTGTAAATATCATAAAATGTTTGCCAGTTTTCTATTTTACTATCGAATTTAGGTAACTCAAGAGTAGGTAGCCTAACGTTACGTCCTGTTTGCATGGAGTCGAGAGCCGCCGGCCCCGTGGGCGGAGCCGCCGGCGCCGCCTGCGACGTCCCGTCGACGTTTTCGCTCTTATCAGCGACCTGTAAGTCAGCCGCTGCACCGATTACGGCATAGTACAAATCATCAAACGAACTCAAAGACTTTTGACACACTTTTGCATCAGGTTTTATGGCTAACTCCAACGCCTGTATTTTACTACACAACGCAACAAATTCTTCGCGAATTGAATGTATCCGCGTATATCTCGCCTTGAACGACGATACCTTTGAACGATCTTGAATCATAGATTTTGATAAGTCATAAAGGATTTGGATATCACGATAGACATATTCGCGTTGAGACTGAAGTAGTTTAAGTTTACCGTCTTCCATTTTGTTTTACGTAGGTAGACTATGAGTATGAAAATACGAACCTAAGTTGAGATTTATTAGGTGTAAATCAATACATATAGGTGAAATAGTTATCTAGTAACGTTTGTTAGTGTATAAATACCGTGAATAGATAAAGTTAATAAGATTGCACAATGAATTTCGTAAAATAACTACGAATTATTGTGATATAACCCGACTAAATTAAGATGACCTCTGAATCTGCATAGGTTTACCCTGCGAGTATGACAACACAATTTTGTAGGATAATACTTTTATTTTGCGAAATTCTAGGAAATCTCTGAGTTTTCTATTGAAATTGAACCAGAGAATGCCTGAAAAAACTGTAATCTACAGGTAATCGCGCTCGAAATGGACCACAATTATGATTTGAGTTTCGCGTACAGCCAATCACGCGGTTTTGAAGGCTTCTATTCAGAACCAGGCCAGGAGACACAAAAGAGGAAGGTAATGTACTCACGGGATACTGGGAGCCTGGAGATCACCACACTGTTGACGAGCAGTCGTATTTTCACGGTATTTTTGAGTATAGTCTTCGCGGAGAAGATGGGCTGGCCAGCCGCTCGTTATTTGAGTTCGAACTGAAGTTTTTGTTTTCTTCCGTCAGAGGGCGCGAGCGGTCCGACGATATGATGTTTGGATACGCAACGTTTGAATGTCGCGTGTGGCGGCAGATTTAAATTAGGAATACAAGGAAGGAATGAGGATTAACTGGGAAAGCATCCCAAAGCCTGTTCAGTTACTCCGATGTACGTTACTCCGAAAGTTTGCTACTTCGAAGTACTGTACTCAGAATGTTCGTCACTCCGATGTACGTTACTTCGAAAGTTTGCTACTACGAAGTACTGTATTCAGAATGTACACTATCGCGAAGTACGGAACTCCGAAAGTTTGCTATGACCAATTACGGTCTTGTCTGTGGGATGACAGTATACGTCATTACGTCATTTTTCATTCTGTTGACATTAAAACTTACTAATCATCTATGAAAAAGTTTTAAAGCTGAGTTACTGCTGTGTTATATTTTTAGTCTGTGAAACGAAGAATCTATTAATACCAAATACTCTATGCCAAGCCGGCGGCCATCATTAGATAAGATTGTTTACAAAAAGGTCGGGTGTCAAGTGTTTTTTGTTTACGTTTGAAGTGCGGTCGTGCGAGCGATAAGGATTGTGATTTATTATCCCATTGTGTTGAGTGTTCTCTTTAGTTAAATAATTCTAAGTGTTCATTCTTATCGTCTTAGTGCAAACATAATTGAAATCGGAGTGTTCAAGGTTGTTTATACCAGTGATGAAGTTATGTAAACACATTGCGTCATTTCTAACGGTTTTTTGGTAAGTATTGCATGATTTTGTGTATATTTCAGTGCTAAAGTTGTGAAATGCTTCTTATAATAGGAAAAACAGTTCATTATCAATATAAAAGTAGACTTAGACCAAACAAATATGATGAAAATAGTTATTATTTCACGTGTTTACAATTTGTGTTCCAAATTTTTAATTATGGCGGAACACGGGAATGGGTATTTGTTTTGATTTATTGTGCTAATACTGTACGTTCCAAGTAATAATATAATAATAAATAATAATATTCCACAACTATCACACAACGCCATCTAGTCCCAAGCTAAGCAGAGCTTGTGTTATGGGTACTAGACAACTGATAAACATACTTATATATTTCTAAATACATACATATTATAGATAAATTACACCCAGACACAGAACAAATGATCGTGCTCATCACACAAACATTTGTCCTGGGTGGGAATCGAACCCACGACCTCCGGCATAGCAGTTAGGGTCACTAACCACTAGACCAACAGGCCAGTCAAGTAATGATGTATTGGTATCAAAAAATAGCTTATATAATCTTATTTAATAACTAGCTGTGCCCGCGACTTCGTTCGCGTGGTTGTCGAAAACTAAAATGCGTCGCTTAAACAAAAGTACATTAAATCATTGCCCTGCGTTAACATATTGACGCTTTAGAAAATAAGAATAGGGTAATGTAAAGCACTGACTATGTCTAAAATTAAAGTTAGATGTATGGATGTTTGTTAATCAACCCCGTCAGAACGGCCGAACGGATCTTGATGAAATTTGAAACAGAGTAGAAGACTGACACTCCTTTCCGCTCTGCCCAGAGCGGGAAGGGTTCTACTGACTAAAAACCACCAATGTTCCTTCAAAGCCCTTGTGCCGAGGGCGCGGTATCTCTTTCGAACAACCCGCAGCCCCGACGGGGCCCGAAGCCCTGACGGGTGGTTTAAGTAGCCTGACTTGAGTCTAACAAAATTTGCACTTTATAGCTTAATATTTCACAAACGAATCCCTTGATCCGAAGTGTTTGAGCAAACTCACAATCTTTTTCAAAGACCTATCGAACGACACCCCACACTATGGACTTCGCAAGAAAAACATCCCCTCTTTTAAGTGTACCCTAAAAAGCTATTTTTTGCGGGATTTTATTTTACGGCGTAACTCATCTGTTTCATGCTAACTTACAGCTTCCTAGTACTACGCTAGTATTATATTATCTGTGACCGCGGTAAATGAACAACGCCATCTATCGAAGACGAAGATAAACTGCTAAAATTGAATGCATGGAAAGCGATCAATCCCACTATAGGGTTTAGGCTATGTAGACTTTGAAAGCAGCGTCATTTAGACTACCTATATACAGAGTACCTATAGCTACCATAACTTTTTTAAAGTTAACTTTTGAAGGCATTTTTTAATAAGTACCATGTGCGTTTAATAGATGTCGTTACATGTCTCATTCTTGATCATAATGATAAAGTTCTTCTTGAAAATTATAAATTCAAATATCTTTTGATAGAGAGCACCGATTAAGATGAAACAAAGACTAAGTAATACCCCAAGTTACGCACAATATTTATGTATAAAAGTTACTTACATTAGTTTCGTAAATTTCATGTGATGCTTAGTCATCGAAACAGACAAACAGATAAACAGACAAACAGATAAACAGACAAACAGACAAAAATTCCAAAAATGCTGGAAATGAGTTCTGTTGGTTATACTTTATCACTCTGACAATTTTTTTTTTAATATTTTCAATGTACAAAAATATTTTGTCTACAGATTTATTATATGTATAGATATTTAAAAGTAACATTGCGCTATGTTACAAAAAGCTACGTAAAAATCTGTTAAATCCAACTATTTTACCCATTTTTTTTTATTTTTTTTTATTTTTGTCACCTTCAACATTTTTTGTGTGCGTTTTCATTAAGAGTCGGTATATAGTATATTATACATATCGATTCCTTACATTTCTCGCTAATATTTTTAAATGACGTATACTGTCATCCCACAGACGACCGGTGAGGAATATTTTCAATTATTATTGAGTAATTGGTCATAGCGAACTTTCGGAGTTCCGTACTTCGCGATAATGTACATTATGCATACAGTACTTCGTAGTAGCAAACTTTCGAAGTAACGTACATCGGAGTGACGAACATTCTGAGTACAGTACTTCGAAGTAGCAAACTTTCGGAGTAACGTACATCGGAGTAACGAACATTCTGAATACCGTACTTCGTCATAGCGTACATTCTGACTAACGTTATTCGGACTCACGAACTTTCTGTATACCGTACTTCGGTATTTCGAACTTCGGAGTAACGAAATACAGTCAAGTTTAACTAGTACGGAACCATCGCAAGTCTGATTCACATTTGGTTGGTTTTTATACCCGCCAATTCGTGTCTATGCAAATATTCCTGAGCTAAGAGCCAGCTTTCAAACCGCCACATGTAACCGTTCCATAGTATGACACCCAAAACGAGTGAAACCCGAAGCTTTCCGGGAACAGCCGAAAAAATTCGTCGATTTTAAAACCTCGCTTCAATTTAACACTGCAGTGCTAACTGCTTTGCGGCTTTAAAACTGAGTGGAGTTTCTTTTTGGCCAGTAATGCGAGGTACTCATGCGATATTCGTTGTTTTTCTGCAAAAAATGTTGCTGCTGAAACTAAATCTTCCGCTATTAGCGGAGAAATGAAATGGTTTTATTGCCCGTGTTTACATAGAGAGAATAGTTTAAAACGCAGTAAATAAGTTTAGTTTGGAGAACTAATATTAAACCACTTGATTACCATTATTTCTTTTTGGTGTGTGGGAAATCATTAAATGAATCTCCTCCCGCCCTGGGCAGAGTGGTAGTGAGTGTCATACTTCTACTGACTAAAAACCACCCATGTTCCTTCTTAGCCCTATGAGTCGAGGCCGCGGTATCTCTTTCGAACAACCCACAGCCCCGACGGGTACTTGATTACCACCTTATACATATAGTCATTATTTGGCAGTTGTATGAAATAGCTATAACATTCCTTTAATTGAGTGTTTTCTGAGCAATTAATTTCTCCGGTATACAGAGTGGAAGGAACAACGACGTCAAAACAATAAATCTCTTGTTTCATATATTTTGGCCGTGTAGGTTTTTGTTATTAGCACATATATATATATTTAATTTAGGTTAAAGTAATTAACTAAAGGTCTTTGATTCCTGCCTACCTAGCTATTTTTTTAATAACCGGCGAAAAATTTCTGTATTGGGGGCCAAAATGGTGTACTGGATGAATACTTGGTAGCCATTTTCTCATAGATGTTCCTTCCACCCAGAATTCCCAAAAAATACCTTTATTTTAATTCATCATAAGCCTATAATGTTCCCGCTGCAGGGACTCAGGCCTCCTCTCTAGGAGAGGGATGGGCTTATTTATTTTAATTACGAGTTGTTAATGCCTTGGTCAACTTTTCTTTTTCCACTAGATCGTCAAGTTTCAATGCCTTTATCTGTATTCCAATTACAGGTAAGTACCAATTCATCCTTTTTAACTTAAACATACTAGTTTCACATATACCTTTACAAAAACATGAACATAGCAATTTTCTCAACTAACCAACAGAATAATGTTTGTACGCATTGAGCTCCGTCCCAGTTAAAACTATGCTTGCCATAAAATACTGTTTTTAGTAACTCGTTCGTAGTACAAACTTCGTTGAACACGGAACGTATCAGGCTGGCTAAAAAGTTGGGCTGCATGAAATGTGGGCTCTGGAGTTTTTATTTTTATTATGCTAGATGGAGTTGTGAAATCAAAGATGACGTCTTTTCTATGCAGTTTTGGTGATAGATATAAACAATTTGACATTTTGTCATTTAAAGACAAACAATAATTCCATTGTTTTGTATGTCTACTGCCTAAGCAATTTCAATTAATCAGCTTAACTAACCCCTCTGCCTTCAAAACAAGAGTAAACAGACGTATTTTAGGCACGCTCGTTCCTTAATGGAGCTCATCCATCGCTTCCCATCAGGCATGATCAAGGTCAAGAGCAGGCCCATTATGTAATATTTTATCATAAATAACTTATAAGTAAAAATACAGAGGAATGGCTTATTTTTACGTTAATAAAGCGATACGATCAGAAATGAGTGTAAGTAGATCGCAACAATAAACATTTGTATATTTTTCAGAGAAATTGCAAGATATTTTAACAAAATTATTTTATCCTTAGCTTTTCCCCAACTATGTTAAGGTTGGTTTCGAGTCTGACCAGATGCAGGTGAATACCAGTATTTTACATGGCGGATTTTTGTACTAGATTACGTGGCCTCGGCGCAAGGGCAAAGAAGGAACATGGGTTCGGTTTTTAGTCAGTAGAAGTCTGACACTCCCCTTCGCTCTGCCCAAGAGCGGGGGGCCACCAAAAAAAAAAAAAAAAAAAAGGGTCTGCCTATCGACTCCAAAACAGAGTTAGTACTGGGTAAGTACGCTAGCCATTTGTAAGACAGGTTGTCAAATTTTCAGGACACTGACTACCTGTAACGACTGTCAAAGATTTACAAATGATAGCCGGGACCAACGGACTACATTACTTCATTTATCCATTCCAGTTTCAACAAAAAACAGACAAGTCAATTCTAATTTTTCCTTATATTTTCAACATAATTAACTGAAAAGAAGCCAACATTCTTTCCTCCTTCAAAAGATTTATTTCCGACACAATATACAGCTTCACCTTGAACTTATTTTCGACTAATTAAACGCTAAATATATTCTCATCTTACACCAATTTATTATGTAAATAAATAGTAGATCACATTGATTGTGGGCCAAAAGGTCGTCCCTAATTAAGGGCAGCTACACACGCAAAACCAGGGAACCGGCTCTGACCACAAATCGCAAAATCCGAACGTCAATTCATGACTAGGCAGCTTTAGTTAAATGTTTGATTTCCACATTTTAAGTTCGGATTTCTAGTTCGGTTAAAACGTTAATCCGTATGTGAAATGAGGGGTTATTATTTTCATCCCTTTTTGGGATCATTTTGCTTTAGCTGAGGTAATTATTATGGTTTTTACGGTAAGGTTTGGGTTCGATTCTGCTGGTGTGTCGGTGATTTTAATTATTTTGGTTCGTGGCACGTGTGTCGGACTAGTGATTGAGAGGTAGTCAATTTGAGATATTATTTATTATGCTTTGGTGTAAGCTTTCAATTGTGTGTTGTTAACCGGCTAAAGAAGCTCAATATTTTCAATGATAATTTGAAATCATTGTGTTTTATCACAAATGCCGTTATAATTCAACGATCTAATCTATAAAATATTTTTTAATATTTTCTCATACTTTTCTCAAGAGCCAATTAAAAGTTTGTCTAGTTAAAGACAATAAACATGTAAATTATATTAGTACCATCGTGTTATAATTAATAGAGTTAAAGGCTTTTTTAGTTCTACAAGAACCTTCATTTAGATTGAAAAACGATTTTATTTTCTCTTTCAAATATTCCAAAAATCGGAAAACCCACAACCATTACACCATTCCTATTAAAACACACCGAACATTTTTCACTCGAAAACAAAAGGCTAGCGAAACAAAACACTATTCACTTGCTATCGAACTAACAATTTTACAAATCCGATCCGTGACCCAAAATCAAAGTTGCATATACACAACCCCACCAGTTACAATCCTTAGATACTCCCTTTGTATTTGTAGTGACCACGTTTTAACACCTGCGTCATACAAGGACGTTTGCCAGTATTACGCACCTGTTTTTACTGAGAAACATCATAGGGTCACTATAATAATATGTCCTCCTAGTGCATTTATTCCCGACGATTTCACTCTTATCGGTTTTGTATCTTTCACAATCAAGTGTTATAGTTGCTGCCGGTTAAAATGTCGATAGCGGTCATTGACCCACCTACATATTTTATTAAAGTTCTTAACTTTGAAATCCAAAACTAAGCCTGTTCATGTCTTGAATCTATCGTGATCTTTAACGATGCAAGGTTTATTTGTTATTGTTCGTACGAAGAGATATTAGGGAAAGAGTAAGGACCACTATGACGTCTTACCTGGCAGCAACTAAATAGTTTCATCCTTATTTAAACTGCCTAAAAGAAGGTCAAGTTCATTGTTTGCACCACAATCGCGATCCATCTCCTTGCACAAGCATTGTTATGAATTAAGGTACAAACATACTCGACCAACTTTTGTACAACACAGTTCTCATGAATATGAACCATTTTACTGTAGTACCAACTACGAAATTTAAATAACGGCTGTTCTCCAAAAGTTTAATAGTAACATTATTTTGTATGTACTACTAACCAAAAGTACTAATTATCCAAAAATCGGTAACTCCTAGTTTTCAACTCAAAAAAAAACACGACTCCTATTAAAAAAAATCCACACATTTTCCACTGGAACAAAACCCCATTCATTAGCTATAGAACTAACAATTTGCCCTACAAATACGATTCGTAGCCCAAAATCATAGGTAACCCTCTACGCTCAAGTGTCAGCGTTCAATCCTGATTAAGCCGACCGCACCGGGCCGGATTGTCGAGTTAATTGCACGGTAAAAACCGGTCCGGTGGAACTACAATGGCTTCATTAGTGGACGCCGAACCGGATTTCAATTTGTACGGCACGCTAAAATCAGGGGTTTAATAATTGACAAATATGGGGTTATCAGTGGATGACTTTAATTTTTTGATGATTGGATGGTTTTTCGGTATTGCTTTTGAAATCTGATGTCTGTTGGAAATTGAATTGAGGTAAGTTAACTGATTGTGGTGTTGGACCGGACAAGTGTTATCATGATACTACTATAATTTTATTAAAATTATGCAAACCTCTGTGTTTTTTTTTTCAGATGTGTAGACAATCAAAAACAAAATGTTTTATTGTTTGTACACCAAAATTAAACAAAGCTCATTTGCAAAACTATTAATATTCTGGGTACAACAAAATATATTTAGGCTTGCCAAAACATATTATGAACTTCCTCTGAAATTGTATTTCGTCTTTACTTTTTTTTTTTTTTGAGATCATGATACTTGAAACAAAGAAAATACTTGAAGTTCGCTTCTACTAGAAAAGTTGAGATGTGCCACGTTTTGTGTCAAACAGCGGTAGAAGTGTAGCGCTGCTGCTTCAAAAATTCGTAGCACCACCTCGTAGCAATACATGGCTACAGTTAGGTCTGCCAGCAATCCGATACTAAACAATTAATTAGCAAGTATTTACTTGATGAACCAAGCAGCAGTGGAACGTACGTCTTTTGTTCTTTGGATTACAGTTTCAAATGCATTTGAGAGCAAACATTAGTAAGGCTTCAAGCCTATAGTGCATTCAAAATGTGTGCCGAAATTCAGATATATATTTTATTGAATAGCCACACGAACTAATATTGCGGTGCTGATATTAATATATACGCAAGGGTTTTCAGTAACAAATATCAACATTTTGTAAATGAGACATACTCGTATTCGCGTTGTAGTAAATAGAATTATAGACACCAATATAGCAGTGACTGAATTTTAGATGTGGATGATGAAATAAAATTGTACCGCTCATAATAATATGCGCGATCGCAATCCAAAACAAAACCAATCGAGGTCGAGCGCGCCCGACCTTGGGTGCGCCGGGCGTGCGCCGGCCGGCCGGGCTCTTATCTTATTTTTTTGTTGACGTGTTATAAACAATAGACGGTTCGAAGTAATGTTTTTGTTCAAGCTTATGAGAGACCCTTTCAAGTGGTGTCAAGTGTTTGTTAGTATTTCGTTTCAAATTTATTATATTATTTCGTAAACATTGACTAGGGTTGGCAAAAAACTTATGTGATTTTATGTGAAATTTAAAAATTATTATTTCAAAAAGTAAATCGATACCGTATATATTGTATGGCTTTTATTAGTGGAAGGGTTCTATTTACGTACGATAAAATAAAAATAAACATAGTTGTTGGTAGAAAAATATTTTTTTTTTTTTTTTTTTAACCAGTATTTATTGCTGACGGGGAATAATTTAATCACTTAAATTAAATAATTTATCACAAATATACTGTTTCACGTAAATTAAAAATTTTGCTACTATCTGAAAGATAATTTAATAATGTAACTTACTTGTAAGTATTATGCTGATAGGTTTATACAATAAATTAATATATGGAATTAATTAATTAATGAATTAAATGAAAAAAATGCACTCGACATTGTTTGTTTATTTTTTTTTGTGAATTTTGAGTAAACACAATACATACGATGTTATTGTTTTCTACAAGAACCGCCCCTATGACGACCCCCTGACCAAGAAATACTCTCTTTAATTAAATTTATTTATTTTAATGAATTTTTAAAAAATATAATTTTGAATTTCGCGGACCGCCATGTTTGTTTTTTTGCAAGGTTATGTTGAACAAAACTTAAAATCTTAACTTTAATTTACTATCTTTTGTATATGTTTTTGCTGAAAACTATTGTCTAGTAAATATCCAATGTGATAACTATTACTTTGGATACGGAATTGGTCTTAAAATTTCATAAATTACGAAAGCATTCTGACAAAATTCTAACACCGTTACAAGCACCCGTAAAATCACTCAGAAGTTAAAATATACTTACATTTAGGTTAAAATCCGGTTGCACACACATACACTGTATTATAATTATCCACAAAATCACTAGTTTATTCAAAAACACTCACTCAAAACCAATAAATTACTTGAAAATACACTAGAGCATCCGTCAATCGCGCGCGTCATTCATCGGATTTCAAAGACTGACATTCAACTTTTTTTTTTAAATCGAATTGACCATAGTGGTATAGTGTTGTCGTGTTTTTAGCATGAAGAATTTAATAAAGTAGCGGGTAGAAAAGAGAAAAAGGATTGAAACTTCATGGGATAGAAGGAAACAGATATATTACGACGCCATGGAACTAAAATGTACAATTGTGACAAATGTCACAAAGTGGCGATCGGGCCGTTTTGACGGATTGTCCCAAATGGGCCAATTTGGCGTTTCAGTGGTTATTAAGTACTGTGAACATGTGCATACCCAGTAACTTGTGCCATCGGCTTATATGTAGATAATAGGTAGAATAAATAAATGAATAAAATACATAGTTATCGACTAAAAACGTTCACAGGAAAATAGACACGAAAGTATCCATGCAATTTTGCAGGTGACTGTCTCGTATACAACTACTTCATGCCACACATTTTCTTAATCATAATCGTAACACCTGGTCTTGGACCTATAAGCACCATCATGTCTTATTGACTCCGAGAAAACATATAACCATTTTATAAGTTTTTTTTTTAATCTACAATCAAACTAACATAGAACCAAAACAGCAGATTATTCCATCAAATCTCAATCAATTTACAATACGGAAATTTTGGTTTTGATGTGTGTTTTATTTCTGAAGAATACACAATTTACTTTCTTTTTCTTTCAATGATTTTTTTCCAACACAAAGAAACAATTCGACTTAATACTATTTTCTAAAGTTATAACAATAGTCGCGTTAATTCATTTTCAATTGACTAACCTACGGAGTATGTCGACCAGTTAAATACTTTTTCTCTTTCATACCACGATTGGTGGCGAAACAATAGTTCTTTTATTGAATTGAACTAGCACAGAACAATTTGAACTACTCTCAGCATTTAGGCTAGTCCAGCCAGACGTAATATTTTTCAAATGGAGACCATAATATACATGTTAGAGAAAAACATTCTCAAAATGTCTCGGTGGTCTGTTGTTCACCAGTGTGAAGGCTGAGCATGAGGTTTTGCGTTCGATTCCCGGGTTGGGCAAAGTGTTTGTGGGTGTTTGTGTGATTGGGTTTTTCCATCAGGAATTTCTAAGTACGGAGTCTGGTTTTTGTGCCCGGTTGATGGCAATAGACTCGTCCCTTATTACATGGGACTTAGTAGAGATATTGTTTTATTAAATAAATTATTATAATTAACTTTATTTATAACTAGCTTACCCGTGCCCACTTTGTTGGGCATAATTAGTCGAAAGTGTGCTAATTACGTTTCGAAAAATTCAATTTCAGGGACGTCCGCTGCGTAAGCAGCCGACCACGCGACTGAGCCGCGCGGGTACCTACCTCTCAGGTGTTAAAGGCCACGCCCCCTTCTCCTGAAGCGAGCACGAACGCGAACCGAATTAAACCCGAAACCATCGCGCGCCGTCCGCTGCTTTGGTTTTTCTCCGTTAACTTTGCAAAACGGACTACCACGTAAAAGCCTTTTTATTTTTCGGTTTTTTATAGAACCGACACTCAGCAATAATGTGGCTTTCTATTGGTGAAAGAATTTTTAAAATCAGTTCAGTAGATCGAGATTACCCCTTACAATTTAACAAACACACAAACTTTATTACTTCTTTATAATATTACTTTAGAATAGTATAGAAGTATAGATAGACAACGAAACAATACTACTTTCACTCAATTACTAATACACGAGCACAAAATAAAATACCCCACATTCCCCGGCTTTCAGGTCAATGGTCAACATTTCATCGAGAAAGAACCTCTCAAGGGACGAACAGACAAACTTTCGTATGCCATTATCAACTGTTATACATTTTATTTGCTTTTCATTTTACCTTTATAATCTCTAAGGACAAAGTCACGCCTTTTGTTCAATGAATGTCTGTTTGGAAATCTTTTTTGATGGGTATTATAATTAAGATACTATAATACGTTTATTTTTCGCATTGCAATTCATCGTGGTAACGCTGCTAGCCTGTTGAGCACTTTTCCTATTGGTAGCTATGTGAGCCAATTTTTGGACGGCCTTGTAGTTTTTTTCTCATTTTGATACTTGCAGATATTTTTATTATTAATTTAGATCTATTTGTACTTGTAAATATATTGTACATAGTAAAAAATAAAAAGAGAAACGTTACCTTGTTTTACAAGTGAAATAATTGACTGAATACTTGAGTATGGGTTGTCTTTACGCAACACAACTTCATGCCTGTTTTCGATAAAAAATTGGGCTGTGATGTACCTTAATGGCACGCTCTATATTACACCAGTAAAGTTTAGGTGCCATGAATTAAGAGACGCCTTTTGTCATCAACCAAACAAAAATCTTGATAGTAGAACGAACTTGGCTTCGAGTTAGAGTCAGCGTTCATCAGATCCTGTATCGTCCAGACAACTGAAGACCGTGACACGATATTAAGTGTTCCATTTTTTGTGGAATAACAACGCCACAATTTTGATTTATTTAGACAGTGTACATAGTAACCTAGGTATCCAATAAACTAGAAACATTTTCGACTCGCAGACAAAGCCTTAGGGAGTAAATGTTGGTTAGTGTTACAAAACAAACTAGAAATCTTTCTCCCACACATAAATACTCGTATTACAAGTTTCAAAATAGGCTGACACAAAAAAGATATGACATAAGTTATGGGCACAAATTCGGGATCTGCTCACTTAGGTGAGCAGATCCCGAATTTGTGCTCAGTAAATGGCTACAATAACTTGAGATATGTGAGTGTAATAAACACCTCAGTCTGCCGACCTCTTCGGGGAATTCATACGTAATGTTATGTAACATTCAATGATATACTAAAACAGACTGCATGTATGAAATATCTAGGTTGAAAGTACGAGTCTCAACGACCTAACAGTCGTTATAATAATAATGTAATGTGAGAGATAAGTGTGGTGTGAGTGAAGAGATACAAAAAAATGTCTGCAGACTTTACCTAGATTTTGTATCTAAATAAAATAATAATAGAAAGTTCTTTTGGGTGTATTTTTTCTGAGAATCTGCGGCCAGCGACAAAAAAATGTATTACGAGCTTCGATCAATAATGTACTAGATTCCCGATAAGCGCTTCAAAAACGGCCCGAAATATAAGACCACAAACGTATTTGTGGTCTTATTTCAAATTAGTATGGTCCAATCATAGCCAACATTAAGACGTCAAAATACCGCAGCATGCGTTCAAAAACTGCGTAAATAACCACCGTAACACCAAGGTTTTGGAAAGAATATCAATTTTTCGGTAATTTAATATCATTATGTGCTTTTTCATAATATTTAAACATAATTAAACTGTAAATGTAATTAAATCAGCGAATATTATAATTGTTTGGCCAATGTTTGCTACAACGCACCAACTATTGTATCATGTTCTTGAACAGGGAACGCTAGTTCCGCAATAGAATAAGCACGACATTGTACACAAAATGCTTTTAACCGTATTGCTTAGAGTTTAAGTTTCATTTTAGAATGAATATTTTTGTACTGATGACTTTTTACTTTGGCGCGACATTTAAAATGTTTTGCTTCTAATCTTTCTCCGATGAAAGGGCTTAAATAAATATGCTTTACAATGATAATTAAACGTTATGTTTAAGTGTTAAGGTTTATAATCATCTGAAGTTGTAAATAATATTGAACTTTTTTCTAAGATGATAAGTAGATGTTTACGTGTGTGCAAACGTGGCCACTTGAGCGACTTAGTTTTGTTCCTGATGCTTAATCTAGTACTATTATTGATCGAAGATTACGAGTGAAAAATAATACTACGGTCAAACCGTGTGGTCAGATTTTGGATTGAACTTCAGACACCACTCTCTGACAGATAATTAAGTACTGAAGTATCTGTTAAAGTTCGATTGCTATCGGTCTTCAACAGACTTCACTTCGGAGAGTGTGCGCAGGAGTTTCACGACCTGATTCACCCTTCTACCACCGGACTAGCAGACGTACTCCGGCGTACCATTGACATTTGGCTGCCATTACCATTGACACCCCGACGACTCGTACTCAGCGCTTTTCCTCCACGTTTAATATGCACGCAGTCACTGTGTGGAACTCTCTGCCGGCCTCTTTGTACCCTCCCACATTTAGCCCATCTGCATTCAAAACAAGAGTGAACATGCATCTTCTGAACACGCTCGTTCCATCATAGACCTCAGCCATCGCACGCGTGAGGTCAAGAGCAGGCCCATTTAGCAATAAAAAAGCCAGTCTGCAATCTGTCCACAACGATTTTACAGAGTAGAAATCTCATCTTATCAGGCAAGAAACTTAAACACCCTTTAAAGCAATCCACACCATCCAGCGACCTATAACCACTACCTCCTCATTAGCTAAACAAACGGCCAATTATCTCATTTATAACGATATTCTCATTACGACTCCTAAATCTGTAGTAATCTACCAGCTTATTCGATTAAAATCTCCATAGGTAGCAAGCGATTTAACAAATTTTACGAGGAGAAACTTTGCAGTAAATTAGGCAGAGTTTTAGCTCACTCTAGTCTAGGGATGTGAAATTAAACACTAACTTTTATACGAGTACCTTATTTATCAGAATCTGAAACTTTTGCGCTGATTACGAATTTGGTTTGTGTGAATTTATGAGTTTTGAGCAAAGGGTGGGGTGAAAAGGGTGAATAAAAGTTGAACGGTCAAATAATTGGACGGTAATAATACGGCAAAAGTATGTAGGCAGAAACTATGTAAATCCTGCTACTAGTATATACGGTTTTTGAGTTTTTAGTTTTTGTAGGATCAGTAATAAGCTTTAATGATAAGCCACGAAACCAAATTAATAATCGTACAATCACAAAATAAACTCGGATTTGTAATTCTACGAATTGTGATTATTTTACCATATCACTTGTTGACAAAATTGTAATAGGATCAGCCTTTGACAAACTAACTTTTAAATATAAATGTAGGTAATAATATAAATGATATGGTAATGGTAATGGTATGGTAATGGTTGGTATAAATGATGCCATTTATTTAAATGCATAAATAATATACATGCGTAAATTCTCAGAACTAAATGTTAAACGTTAGTTAAAATACAAAATGTATCTAACGTCTAATGCCCCGTTCACAACTCGAGGCGACATACATCAAGGGATCGTCATGCACCCCGTCGGGGCTGTGGATTATCGAAAGGTTAACGCGGCTCCGACACAAGGGCGAAGAAGGAACATGGGTTTGGTTTTTAGTCAGTAGAAGTCTGACACACCCCTTCGCTCTGCCCAAGAGCGGGGGAGGTTATTCGATGATTTTCCACCCACAAAAAAAAAAAAAAGGAGTCTTGCGTTCTTGCTTATTTCTTTCGCAGGAGTTTATCTCGTAAATCATTTGGGTCTATCTTTAGATAAGGCTGTTCTTGCCTAGGCTAGCCCATAAAAGAGTGGCTATAGGATCATTGTCATTATCGACTGAAAAATCAACGTATTTAAAAGGAACTGAAAGTACAATCCGAAAATCGTAATTTTCTAGAATGATAATTTTAATTAGTTCCTTTTTCTAAATATTTAATTAGTTTCATTATTCTAAAAGTTAATATTAAAATAAAACGAAATAATGGGCGTTTCCATATAATAAACAAAGCAGTCATTACAGTAAACTATTAAAATGACTTCAATTTTATATGACCATATTTTGTTTCGTTGCGTTTTTGTTTTATTTTAGGAATAGATGCTACCGGGAATAGCTAAATGTGTAGGTACGTACATAGGTAGGACTACAGCGAATAAATCCCACACATCCGCATGAGAACCAAGGTTATCGACGTAGCGAAGAATTGCCAGACTTAAGTGGCAGTGGGCAGGGTGCTTTGTTCGCAGAACGGATGGCCGATGGGGCCGAAAAGTTCTGGAGTGGTGACCGCGAACCGGAAGACGTAGCGTTGGAAGTGTCCCACTAGGTGGACCGATGATTTGGTGCAGGTTGCGGGGATCCGTTGGATGCGTGACCCACGGGACCGGTCAATATAGTGACACTTGGGCCTATGTTGACGTCTTTCGGCTGAAAGTATGATGATGAATAAATCCCATACTCCGAACACATGGTAGTATAAGAAGAACATCATGGCGTTACCGAATGAGGGCTAAAGCGTGTGACTTCGCCGCTAGAGGCGCTAGTGTAGCGTGAGGTCTCCCAAATGTCACTTTTCAATGGTTTTTTTTTAATGGGTGGGCTGCGCGGTTTTATTTATTTCATTTAAGTTTAATTTTGAGGTATTACAAAATATTTAATTTAAAACATCCGTATTATGGCAAATACGAGTTACGGGTCTATGAATGTCAGTGCTTTAAAAGTGGAACTAAGAAAAAGAGGTGCAAAGTTAAGCGGACTGAAAGAACAGCTAATTCAGAGGTTTGTTTACTGTTTACAAACAAAACATTTTGTCGAAATTAAGCTTCTTTACCGAGTTTACAGCTATGTTTTTCTTTTTTTACAGTTCTTTAGATCGGCACCTCACTCGCTAATGGCGCCAACTGGTGAGCACGAAAACGGTAGCCCTCATTAGATACGCATAGTCGCCCACGTAAATTGCTCAACCATCAATTGCTCAACCAGAGACGCACAAAACAGAGAAGACTGGCAGAAGAAAGGGGAGGCCCATGCCCAGCAGTGGGTGATTACGGGCTGAAATGATGATGATCTTTCACAACCAATTCCAGCAAATTAAATCTTCACTTAGACAGTGCAGTGTGTAAAAGACAGAATTCCACAAACTAACAGGGTGCATTCAGCTCCTTATTCCTCCGGATTTTTTCTCATATAATATATTATCGTTTTTTCAGTAAATATGTCTTTAGTGTGCTGTCACCTAATCTATAAGTTTTCACGCCCAGGAAACCTTCCACAGGTTTGTCTGAGTAAGCAGTAGCCAGCCTTATAGGATGACCTGCGAGATGAGATGCAGAAGAAAAAAACGCGTCCAATAACACCTTTTTTTTTGGCGGGTGCGAAATCATTGAATTTTAATAACCCACCCGCTCTTGGGCAGAGCGAAAGGGAGTGTCAGACTTCTACTGACTAAAAACCACCCATGTATTTGCTCGAGTCTGATTTCTCTTACTATATGAAGTCGACTTTCAGTACGAAGCTACCTATTTTGTAACTCTACAAAAAGGAAAACTTTTGTACAAAAAATTTTTGTATCTGCGTAGGTACATAATTATAACAGATTTATAATAATGTCTACCTACACTAGCTAAACACAAAAAACTTGTACTGGAGTACATATTAGCCCAACAGTCATTTTCGCATTTGTAGTTTATACCTAAAGTGTGTACATAATGATCGCCGATCGATAACCTACATATCAAATGTTTAATATTAGTGTAACATTTTGTACTGAAAGGGCTGCGGGTTGTTCCCAAGAGATACCGCAGCCTCGACATAAAGGGCTAAGAAGGAATATGGGTGGTTTTGAGTCAGTAGAAGTCTGACACTCGCTTTCGTTCTGCCCAAGAGCGGGAGGGGTTATAAAAGGTATCCCACCAGTTACGAGTGTAATATTAAGAAAGGAAAAGGATTACGAGAAGATAGAAATCCTGAAATGACTATCGGTAGGTACACTGATCGCCGAATTCACATGCCTCATGTCGATAACCTCGCGGGCTAAGTCAAGATACTTGATTTGCATATCATTCTCGGCTTTCACGTCGGTCTACTAGACATCGAAATTATCAAGAAGAAACACCTTCGAGGGATCGAAGGTGTTTCATAACCTATCCTACTTCCCCCTACTAATATTATAAACGCGAAAGTTTGTAAGTCTATATGTTTGTTACTCGTTCACACAAAAACTACTGAACGGATATGGATAAAATTTGGTACACAGATAGTTTATGATCTGGAATAACACATAGGATAGTTTTATCCCGATTTTATCTTCCCGTGGGATAATTGTCGAGTAGTAGCGGGCGAAGCCGCCGGCAACAGCAGCAGCTCTTCATTCTAAATTAATCCCTCAAAACCGGCCCATTTTAAAACCAATTAATTATTCCAACCGCATCTATTCGAAATATAATTAATTAAAAAATAATTGATAGTCAGCGCGATTATTACTTATTACCCAATTTTAATAACGCATACGGCAACCCCAACTATTAGTATTAATTAACTCGATAACCGGATGGTTAATTAATATAAATGTGCGTTTTTATAACGGGGATACTCGTGTTCCGTAACGGGTTGGGGTATACTATGGGTGTTTTTTGTGAAGTGAGTTTTGATCGAGTTCGGGTTTGTCTTGAGAACGAAAGAGTGAGGTAAGTATTTTGATAGATTTTGTTAAGGTTGGACTTGGTTCAGTATGGTTGGAGTTCGATGATGGTTAACCTTCACACAAAAACTCTGTTTTAAAGAATGAGCACAGTAATTACGTAGGTACTAGTGGGTTTTAGAACTGAAACCTACAAATTAAATACTCAACACGGTTTAACAGAATTAACGCAAGATCATGTCACACTACGAGAGGTCTTGCGTTTATTCTACTCAAAACATGAAACTGAAACTCTTTTTTTCTATGAGTTTTGATTTCTACAAGAAATAAACTGATGTTGCACAAAGCAGTTGCATCACTCAGTTAATTATTTAAAAAGCCTGTTTTCCACCTTTGTAAGTGAAGGGAGTTGAGTTACGCTCGTTGGGATCGGAACAATATATTTTCATTCGACAAACGATCGGAACAATATGTTTTTTTTTTAATGTTGCCCACACTAGGAATTTCTTCTGTATCGTGAGTGTGTTTGCAAACATTATAATTTTATTATAGGCCATACTTATTTGTTCTGTAAAGGAATCGAACTAGTGACACACAGCTGTTAATCGCTTAATCACTGCTCTACCCATGACTGTAGAACTGATTGTAGTATTTTACTAGATAAGTATATATTTTACCTAACATCAAGTCTCATGTCTACCATGCCTTTTTAACCGACTTCCCAAAAAGGAGGAGGATCTCAATTCGATTGGTATGTTTTTTTTTTTTATGTATGTACACCGATTACGCTGCGATTTATGATCCGATTTACGTGGTTCTTTTTTAGTTTGATGCGGAATAGTTGCAATTTGGTCGCATAAAAATTTAGCATGGTTTGGCATTTTATGAACATTTTTCGTTTATGTGTGTTTGCGAATAACTTCGTCGTTTATGAACCAATTTTGATGATTCTCTTTTTTATTGGAATCGAGATATTTCAAGGGTGGTACCATGATATGGAAGCCAGGACCTGGTGATGGAATCCCAGAGAAATTACGTGTTTCGTGCTTTTTCTGACACTATACAAGTAAGTATTCGCATCTAGCAGTCATCACTTCATGTTGATGAGCTTATGATGGAAGGTACTACTCCTCAATGGATAGGAGTTGAAAGCAATTATAAGGGAATAGTGAAGGTTAAGGGTAAGTTTTCATAGTAAATATTTCTATAAGATATTACAACTAAAAATCAGCTTCTGAAGTCGGTGGCAAAAAATACCAAATCAAACAAACAAATGTCACCGACTTCAGAAGCAAATTTTTCTTCTGAAGTTTATTTTTCACTTTTTGGTGTTTTTGAAGTCAGTTGTTTATTTGCAAAAAAGTTTTTTTATTCTAGTTTTCCTTTGACTATATCACTATCACTACATATTATAAAATAAAGTCATCCGGCGCGTCTGTCTGTCTGTTCGCGATAAACTCAAAAACTACTGCACCGATTTTCATGTTGTTTTCACCAAAAGATAGAGTGGTTCTCGAGGAAGGCTTTAGTACTCGTTAAAATTTAGTGAAGTGCTGCACGCGGAGGGGGTTTGGGGGGAGGGGGGGTCCCCCCTTCCCCCTGGTACCACTCCCATTACAAGGTAATGCACCATTCCTGAGAAAAACCGATTAATGTAACCTAACCTCAAAACACTTAATAGTCGCTTAAAAGGCATAGTAGGGATAAAATATATGGTATACCACTCACCGAGGCGCGGGTGAGGGTGGGTCTAACTTAACCTAACCTAACTTAACAAACAATTTTTTTTTTTTTTTTACGTTCCGTTTTGCACATTTTTCACGTAATTTTGCACCATAGACAATTCGTGGAACAGATTTGGTTGTCAATCGTCCATTTTAACGTTCCGTTTTCCTTAAAAAACTGATTTGAGGTTAGAAACAGTTTTCATTAATTTCTCGAAAAATATGCATTACCTTGTATGAAGACTGGTCTAGTTATAACCGGGGACCCATTCCCTACCGGCTTTAACCACTTTTACCTCCCTCCGCGGGCAGCACGTCTCTAAAGCCAACCCGTTAACTGATTTATTTTGTATAACAACAAGAACCCAAGCAATGGAATACAATAATGCCATGCCAATTATGACCAAAAGTGTACTGTGACGTCATTTGGCAAGAGCACGGCTCCAACATGCCAATATTTGGTTAACAATCGTTATTGGAGTTTACACAGCAATGAAAATTACTTTCTGTAAACGGTTTTAAATATAATTTCACTTGAGAACGACGATAAGCAAATGTTTATCGCAAATATTTTTTCGTTGAGCGATCATTTTCAGTTGTAGTGATTTTCATTTTCAGATAATTCTGGTAAAAATATATTATTTTGCTTTACGTTTTTAATTTTTTTAAAAACGTTGCCCCACACCAGGAATTTCTCCTGTATCGTGGGTGCGTTTACAAACATTTAAACTCACATACACAAACACACTACTTATCTGTAGGCCATACAAATATTTGTTCCGTGCGGGGATCCCGCTACACGCAGCGCAGCAGCTGCAGTTCAATCTCTCAGCCACTCCGCCAATCGTGCCGTCAATCACACATGAATGAATGAATGATTTATTTATTTGCAGAAAAAAACATGAACATGGCATGATCATAATTTTACTAAGTGGATGTGAGTAAGTTCTTAGGTCTCACAATAGATAAAAAATTAAACTGGAAACCACATTTAGAGGAATTAAGCAAGCGACTGAGTAAGTCAGCCTATATGCTCTCCAAAATCGGTCCTGTTCTGGGTGTGGATGCCAAACTCACGGCGTATCATGGTATAGTTGGTTCTCTTCTGAGATTTGGAGTTATCTTCTGGGGAAACTCAACCCTCAAGGAGTTTATATTCAGGTCACAGAAGAGATGTATAAGAACCATGTTCGGCTTAAAAACAACTGATTCATGCAAGCCATTCTTTGAAAAATATCAAATTCTTACCCTCCCATCACTCTATATCTTTGAAATTGCAATGTTCGTAAAATCAAACCCGCATCTATTTAAAAAACAATCAGATATGGATAACCGCAACCGGCGCGATAAATATAAACACAGGTTGTGTGCGAGACGATCCAATACAGCACTAATGCAAAAAAGTGTTTTCTGTATGGCACCACGTATATTTAACCATCTTCCACAGGTACTCAGAGATTTGACTATTACTAATTTATTCAAAAAAAAACTAAAAGAGTATTTGGTAACTAAATGTTTCTATAGTATTGCTGAGTTTTTAATGGAGAAAACAAACTAATTCTAATGTAATTTCTAATGTGGGACATAACTTGATTCTGTTGACTGCTGTTAGTTTTTTGAAATCTTACTTTGACATTTGAATTAATTTGACGATGATATATTATGTTATTCTGCTAATCTAATTTTATTGATGTTTGAATTGCTTAAGATGTGCCTATATTCTATTATGAAAATGTATTTTATTGTGATTGTTGACGAATGAATTTAAATTAATTGTTTCTTTTTTATGTGTTTAATAATTTTAATGCATCTTTATCTTTATCTTTATCTTTAATGGCTACAATGAATTGAATTATTTTATCAAATGTATAATACATATTTGTACGCCGTAAAGGTAAAACAGGACTGTGATCGTTTCTAATGTACTTAACATCTTGCATGCTTTGTGTGTATACTCATGTTTCTGACAAATAAATGAACTTTGACTTTGACTTTGACTTTGACTAACAGGACATTTTAGAAGTGTGATTAGAAGGTCTGAGATCTATTTCCTATATCTGGGTGGCGACTAAATACGGGGTTTGGAGTTTTTTGTTTGGAGACTCATCACCATCTGCCTTTCCCAGCGATGTTGAGATCAGCTTTCAGTCTAACCGAATGCTGCTGATTACCAGTATTCTTCATGGAGCGACTGCCTATCTGACCTCCACAACAAAGTCAGTACTGGGCAATGAGGTTTTACCAATAGAGACGTCATACTCATTGTAAAGAAATAAAAACATGGCGATATTTTAGTAACTACCTACAAGAACCTAAGCCAATTCATTTCTATCATTGAGTACGTTAGAAGATGACAGAGTTATATAGGACCCCAATATCAAAAAGAGATAAACATATTGTTCACGTGGCAATTGTCAACGACAGCCAATGACGTTGCCTCTAGCATCGTTCGAACTGACAACACCGCGCGCCATTTTCTCGTTCTCTCTGTCACTCATACATGCAACGCACTATTTGTCTCGTTCGTGTAGGTGGTAAAGCGGCAACAGCGCGACAGTGATTTTAGAGTAAAATAAAATTTATGATTTTAAAAATACAATGAAAATACAATGAAAAGACACATCCTGTTTATTTTCATACACCAAACTCCCGCTTAAACGTACGTTTGCATCGCGGCCAGACGCAGGACGGACTGAGTTCACGTAAGCTGATTAGCTTACTTTTGTATCGCCGCGCAGATGTCGGTAAAACGTGTCTACTTATATAATATCATTGGTACTGGGTAATACTTTACCTCATGGTACGGACTGGTTCTCAGACTTACTGGCCACTAACTACCCTCAAAAAACATATGACAGCCGGGGCCAACGCGGCAACGGTTTGACGTGCTCTCCGAGGCAATTATTAGTGGTAACATTATTCAGGTGCCTGTAATATTTAGGTTTTTTAACAAACGAGAATAAAAAGGAGGTGGTTCTCAATTAAACACGTATATTTTTTTTATTCATATTGAATCAATAGACGCTTTATAAATAGAATACCGGTAGGTTATATTCTCCGTTCAAATAATAAATTCTATTAATATAATCTATTTCGTGAATCGTCAAATGGAGTGATTTAACAACGTATCATTTTAGTGCAACGTTTGATTTCATATTTAATCCTGTGCAGTTTTCATTGTAGATTATATCGAGACTGGACATATATTATGCAGTTGGCGGAAAACGATTTTTTTATTTATATGCTTTTCTGAAGAACACCAAAAACAGGCTTTTACAAGCCTTTATTTAACTTACAATGTTTGTATGTTTGTTTAAGTCAAATCATGCCACTGAATTTATCGCATATAGTCGACATTGATTCACTTATTATTAATTTCTCACTTTTAGTTTATTTTGTGTTCAGACTAGACAGTTTAATTCTGTGTAAATGATACTGAACAAACAACAAAAGTCAATGAAAAGTCAATTGTCTGGAACCGGTGTTTGAAATAGTTAGTGGGGAGGGTAGTAATCAAATCTTTTATGAAACACGACGCCGGCATCGACACGTGTATAGTAATAAGTAGTTTAAGAATTGTTGATAATATGTAGGTACTACTCGGTCACATTAACTTGACGCTTGGCGTTGTAACAATAATGTCCAAAAGCAATATAACAACAACAGAAAACTAGCCAAATTATCGACGCGAGTATCGGTAACAAAGATGTTAACCGTACTGACACTTACCGGGCGAGCTAAGGGAATGCGTGGCGGAAGCGGATGGGGCCTCGTATTCCAGATATGCGTCAAGTTAATGTGATCGCGTTATATTAGTTTATTATTGTATAAGATAATTGTATGTATTTTATCTATGGGCCTCAGAAGCCTGAAAATAAATTGATTAATTGATTGGTTGATGTAAATCTTTACCAAGTGGAATGATGTGCCACTAAGTCGCACCAAAGCCTTAAAATTCTGACGTTCAATATTGAAGATTTCATTTAAAAACTATTTGATATTAAATCAGTAAGCGAGACGAAATAATGAGTTCGTTTGGGATCATCTTCGATTGAATATTAATCTTTAGAATATCGACTTTCGAATTTAATTCAGTTTTGAATCTAATAATGAAACTGATAACTTATATTGATTGGTTTTGTTTTGTTAAGTTAATATTACAATGAAATTATTGTATTCGTGTTGCTGAGAAAACAAACATTATATAATACGGTTTTTGGTATTTATTTACAATTTTTACAAACTACAATTTACAGAACTAAAATTATAATAAAATAATTATATACAAGTATCAAAAAGGGAAGAATTACAGAACAGACGTTGGATGGCAAGACTGATTTCTGTGTCTGGTTGGGACAATAGGGGATCGGACAAAAAAAAGCTAATTAGTCCGTCAGATAGATTTTCAAAAATTATTGGACACGTATTTTTTCTTTTTTCACGTAAACAAAAAATGAAGACGATACAGTGCTTCGAAAACTCGTGTGACGTCATATGATAGTACATTTTGTACCTATAAGTGACGTTTCAAGCCCCACTCCATGATCTTTGACGCGTTTTATCTTCGTCATTTTTTATTGATTTGACAAAACAAAAAACACGTATTCAATATTTTTCGATAATCTAACTTACGGACTAAACAGAATCATATTATTTTGACCCAGTCCGATCCCCTATTGGTTGTCGGGCCAATCCGAATTCGGTCAAGACATTTTCCAGGCGTTCTATTACGATTCAAATAAAATAAATGAGGTTTTAATTTTACCTAAAAATTAAAAAATACTGTATGTATAAAAACTGCCTCGTTAGTCTAGTAATCGTGAATCGCGACTTGTGAGCATGAGGTTTTTTGTTCGATTCCCGGGTTACGCCAATTGTTATTAGTTTTCCATTAGGAGAGTCCCAATTGCAGCCTCTTACTCTGGTGATACATTATGACTATCGAAATATTTACAAAATCTAGTAATCTAACTGTGAATTAATACAGATTTAGGTTATCCAGTTAAAAATTCACCAATGCACAAGCTCAGTAGCCGTCGAATGTAGCCCCAATTCAAATAATCAATAGCCAAACGATTTACTTTTATTTCATTCAGGTCAATGACAGACCATGAACCATAGAGGTGTTAGCCTCAAAGGTTGTAACAAACCGAAGCGACAAGAAAAGATTCAGAGACAAGAAAGCTGACTTTTAGTTCCGGTATTTTTGGTAAAACTGGTAGGTAGGTAATCCATATCGGTAGACTTTTAACATAATATAACATCACGCCTGTAATTCCCGAAGTGTGAGGCAGAGGTATACCGTATAGTACACCCACATTTCACCCGCTATGTTCAAGCCCCGTGTAATAGGGGGTGAGCCTATTGCCATCAACGGGGCACGAATCAAACGAGAGATTCCTGATAGTAAAACTCAATAACTCTCTTCTCAGCCCGGGAATCGAGTCGAGGTAGCCAGGTGGATCAAGAAACATTTAGTCAAACCTGTAATATTACAATCAAAATTAAATAACCAAAATCTCATGAATTCATGATATCTACAAGTAAACTTTATGGAATCAGCCCTTTTTTTGGTGGCTGGGAAATCATAAAATGACTCCTCCCGCTCTGGGCAGAGTGGTAGGGAGTGTCAGATTTCTACTGACTAAAAACCACCCATGTTCCTCTTAGCCCTTGTGTCGAGGCCAAGGTACCTCTTTCGAACAACCCGCAAACCCGACGGGCGTTCGGAATCAGCCCTTAAAAACCAGAAGTGAAGCCTAAATACAACACCCTTTAATCTATACTAATATTATAAAGCTGAAGAGTTTGTTTGTTTGTTTGTTTGTTTGTTTGAACGCGGTAAACTCAGAAACTGCTGGTTGGAATTCAAAAATTCTTTTTGTGTTGGATAGTCCATTTATCGAGAAAGGCTATAGGCTATATAACATCACGCTACGGCTATTAGGAGCGGAGCATAAATGGAAAATGTTACAAAAACGGGAAAAGGTATTTCCTTTTTGAGAGCTTCCGCTGCGTGCGCTGCGAAAACGGTTTAAGTTACGCTAATATCATGTATGAAGGAATTGTTCCTCTTTAAAAGTTCTAAAAAAAAGTCCGCGACAGCATAAATCTATCTTTTAAGATTGACTCACTGTAACCTTTTTTTACAGTTAAACTGTTAGGTTAAAAATAATTACTTTTTGCGAAGCTTATTTAACCCATATGGTATTAATCTATATCTAAATAAATGTGTTTGTTAGAACGGAAATTTAATATAGAATATTTGTGCCCTTTACTCTATACAGTTTAAACAAATATCTTAGAAGATATCGCAATGTAAAAATATCCGCGCGGCAAAATATTTCGCGCGTCGCAATGTAGGTACGGGGGATTCTGGCTGGCCTCCGGGAAATTCAAATTCAAAATATTTACTGCATCATAATGTTTACAAGTATAGAGTGTTATAGTATATTTAACAGTAAGAGATACCTATAGTAATTCACACTTTAATATAATCTAAGCTAATCTAAACCATCTGAACTATTATAATAAAGAGGAAAGATAAGATTTTTTGTTTGTTACGATTTAGCTTAATTTATTTCGGATAGTCGACATCGAGAAAGGTTATATAAGCTATATTTATGTGACGCAGACGAAGTTGCGTGGGTCAGCTAGTTATACTATAAGTGTTAGTAGTAATTTAATTACGAACAAACACGCGTACAGGAAGTCACGAGTAGGACACTATAAACAATATTTTGTCACGCGTCAGATGTGTGAACGGTTTAGAAGGTCATACGTTAGACAGGTGGGTCATCATTGTGTATGAAAAGGAAGAGAAGGTATCTATACTAATATTATAAAGCTGAAGAGTTTGTTTGTTTGTTTGTTTGAACGCGGTAAACTCAGGAACTGCTGGTTGGAATTTTAAAATTCTTTTTGTGTTGGATAGTCCATTTATCGAGGAAGGCTATAGGCTATATAACATCACGCTACGGCTAATAGGAGCGGAGCATAAATGAAAAATGTTACAAAAACGGGAAAAGGTATTTCCTTTTTGAGAGCTTCCGCTGCGTGCGCTGCGAAAACGGTTTAAGTTACGCAAATATCATGTATGATGGAATTGTTCCTCTTTAAAATTTCTAAAAAAAAGTCCGCGACAACATATATCTATCTTTTAAGATTGACTCACTGTAACCTTTTTTTACTATTAAACTGTTAGGTTAAAAATAATTATTTTTTGCGAAGCTTATTTAACCCATACGGTATCAATCTATATCTAAATAAATGTGTGTGTTAGAAGGAAAATTTAATATAGAATATTTGTGCCCTTTACTCTAAACAGTTTAAACAAATATCTTAGAAGATATCGCAATGTAAAAATATCCGCGCGGCAAAATAATTCGCGCGTCGCAATGTAGGGAGATTCTTTCCGGGAAATTCAAATTCAAAATATTTACTGCATCATAATGTTTACAAGTACAGAGTGTTATCGTATATGTATTTAACAGTAAGAGATACCTATAGTAATTCACACTTTAATATAATCTAAGCTAATCTAAACCATCTAAACTATATTATAATAAAGAAGAAAGATAAGATTTTTTGTTTGTTACGCTTTAGCTTAATTTATGTCGGATAGTCGATCGAGAAAGGTTATAAGCTATATTTATGTGACGCAGACGAAGTTGCGTGGGTCAGCTAGTACTTCATACAAGTCTTGAAAGGATAGCCACTTCTTGTCCTACTGAGTGATTCTTTTGTATTCACAAAAAGTGTTTCACTACACTGCTGCTACTAGATGTATAACAACGTAACAGTGACATGTGTTTTCACGACACGGTTGGCGCAGTGGCTGAGCTTGGACGGCTGCGGTGCGTGTCGCGGGTTCGATCCCCGCACGGAACAAATATTTGTATGGCCTACAGATAGTTGTTCCGGGTATTTGTGTATGTGAGTTTAAATTTTTGTAAACGCACCCACGATACAGGAGAAATTTCCAAAGCGGGGGAAAATTAAAAAAAAAAAAACAGAATCACGTTTGCTATCGATTTTTTTTTATTGAGACAAGCCCACCATAGTATTTTCTTTTATTTAATGGCTTTTGTTTCCGCAATTAGTCCTTAAAATGGGCCATTGTACGACCACTATTACCCACCACACTATTCCCAAACCACTGTAACTCCTGAAAGCCAGAACCAACAGTGCATGGTGACCAGCAGAAAAGCCCCAAAAGTTCGGTTGTTTTGGGTCTTGCTATGGCTGACTAAGATTAAGGATAAGATAAAGGTATAATATACTTCTATATTCTCAAGATATCAATATTCATCATGAGCCTATAATGTTTCCACCCCAAGAACTCAGGCCTCCTCTCTAGGAGAGGGAAAAGAAAAAAACAATATTACTTTCGGGCAAAAAGCAATTCTGGGTTAAAATTTCACAAAATGAACAAACTTAAAAAAAAATACCATTATAAACCTTCTAAAAATGAAGTAAAAAAAGAAGGAAAAACATAGTATTCCCAAACAAATGTGGGGAAACCGGCATGCCTGAAAGATATTTATCGACGGCATTTAAAGTCAAGTCCGAAAACTCTGACAATAGGGATGTTTACTGACTTAAAAAAAATATGATTCTAATTAGTCCGTCTGTTAGATCATCGAAAAATATTGGATACGTATTTTTTGTTTTATCAAATCAATGAAAATTGACGAAGATAAAACGCGTCAAAGATTTGGGTGGGAGGTTGTGACGTCACTGCTCGCTAAGAAATGTCATACTAATGTCTTAGAATATGATGTCACACGAGTTTTCAAAGCACTGTATCGTATTCATTGTTTGTTTACGTGAAGAAAGAAAAAATATGTGTCCAATTTTTTTTGGAAATCTATCTGACAGACTAATTAGATTTTTTTTGCTAACATCCCTATTAGTTATGCTATGACCATACGATATAAAAAAAAAAATTTTCAAATTCTAATGTTTACAAACATCCGAGTCATCATTTATATAACAATCCTTGTTCGGAAAGAAATACACTGTGTTTATTTATAAACGTTGCTTTGAGTAACATCTACAAATAGTTAACCCCCAAAATAACACGTGTCAAGTTAACCTACTGACTCTATAAGCTTCTGTCGACCCCAGACAGGTGCGTCGTAATAATATATGAGCTGTGTCGAGGTCAGCCCTGCACTATATCAAATCCTTTGTGAAAAATTGCGTGTTGGGGAAAACGGGTTCAGTACATAAATATAAATTAGTGCCTTCATTGGCTTAGTGGTGGCTTGGCTAGAATACAAAAAGTAGAGTATATTGACACCGTGTGCTTCAACAAGATTATCTACGTAAAAAAAGTTTAATTTGGTATACAGTCCGTTGCCTTACTAAATGGTTATACCGGAAATAACACCGACCTTTTTTTTCTCAATTTGGTTTTTTTTTTTTTGTTTTGTGGGAGTCTAATAAACTTCTATTCAGTCTAATAAACTTTTTCTTCCACTAAGAATCACAAAACAATGCACGAATGATTGACGAAGGGAACCAACATGTCATGTTCTAGATCCAAGAGTTCGAAGACATGTAGCTTTCATCAGCGGTCACTTATTAGTGCAGTAAAAAGTATTGAGTTTTTTGTCCCTGTAGTGCAATAGTGATAAAATAGAATGGGATTAAATTAAAATAGATTGGAAGATGATGATTATGAGTGCGACAGTGATAATCCTGTTTTATATTCTTGCCTTGCATCTTATATGTTGGTCGTCAAAGAAAATGTTCGTCATGAATAAAGGTATCGTTTTCAAAGTAGGTACACTGTGGATCCCTAAAAGAAACAAATAGCACCTATTGAAAATGTCACCAAGGGTTTTACATATTGATGCGCATGCGGTTGAATTTTATAATAGATTGAATGTTACGATCTTGCTTCAAGGATCTTTTCTGGGAACGGGAAGATTCTCTGTGCTTATAAATGGGTTGTTGAGGTCAGATAGGAAGTCGCTCCATGTCATTTGTAGATAGACTTTAAGCAACGGCTTAACGTCTATCTATAAATGACAGGCAAGACCAAAGGATCTCAGACTTTTTTTAAGATTTTTGACAGTCGTTAAAGGAGATGCCAACGTGACGTCTAACAGGCAAGAATGGAGAAAATAAAACGTGTTGCGTCGACCCCAAATAGAATGGGATAAGGGCAGAAAAATGATGATGATGATGATGACAGTCGGTACAGGTCCCAAAAGCTCGAGAACCAGTCTTACCAATCTCTAATCTATTTAAGTCGCGAGTAAACAGGCTTCTTCTGGGTAAGCTCGTTCCATCGTCGACATCGTCTCTGCCCTTAGGGCAAGATTGAGGTCAAGAGCAAGCCCATTCATGATAAAAAAATAAATAAAAAAAAAATACCAAGGGGTATCGCATTACCCAATAAAACTGAAAGAAAGAAAGAAAAAGGTATTTATTGGTTTTTTGTTGGTTGGTTGTAGTAAGTATTTTTTGGGTTGTGGTCACCAGATAAGCAGGCACTCCATAAAAAATACTGGTAATACCGGTGGTACCCGGTCGAATTTCAAGCCGGCTCAAACATAGTTCGGAAAAGGCAGGCACAATAAGATTCTAGGTGCATGTCAGTTGAAAATCTGATTTATGTTGTCATAGTAAAAGTATTACCCAAAAAGGTCATTACAAGTTCCAAAAAATAGCCATAAATATCAAATCAACGGCTATTATTAAACCTAAACACAATAAGATGTCATGGAATAATACATTTTATTACTGTACAAAAATAATGTATCTTTTTATTACATTCCAAAAGAAAATTATGAGCTAATTTTCTAAAGCAAAAAGTAAAAGGTAATATTTTTCTAATATCAAAGAAAAAAGGGTGTTTTTTACAAGAACACAATATATTTTTAAAGAACTGAAAGTAATTGTGTGATTGTAACGAGGTTGTCTACTTGTTTAACATAACCTGTAATCCCCGAAGAGAAGGCAGAGGTGTACCCATTAGTACACCGAAATTATGATGCGTTATGTATAAGTTCCATGTAAAAGGGGGCGAGCCTATTGCCATCAACGAGGCACAAATCCAGACTCCAAGGCTACTACTAAGTAATTCCTGATGGAGAAACCCAAAAATACTTTGCCCGAATTGGAAATCGAACCCAGGATCTCAAGTACAGCAGTCGCGCTTGCGACCACTAGACCAACGAAACACTCCAATATAATTATTTTTTATTTATTTTACAATTTATGTACACACAGTAGACAGCACAGGAAATTAACATAACATAATACTTGAGTACAAAGGTACTGCGTAATTCTCAAGAAATTTCTGACAGCAGACCTGCTAAAGGAAAAATGAAGAAGAAATGTAGACAATAGTGTGTAAGAATGAGAAAAGGAAAAGAATAATGCGTATAAGAGTCTTACCTAACTTAACCTAAAATAATAAAATACACATATGAATAAAATAATATAGATATATACTTAAATAAATACTTAATGTTAAGATACATAAACAAATAAAATACATATGTATATAATGAATCATACTGGAGAGGACAGGTAGTGTTCTTTGACTCTTGTTTTAAATAAAGATATTGTCTTTAAGTCTCGGATGCTAGGCGGAAGTGAGTTCCACAAACTTACAGCATGGACAGAGAAGGAATATGAGTAATAGCTGGATTTATGAGGATGGGATTTAAGTAAGGTTCGAAGGTGCGATCTACATGGTGCGTCAGCAGGACGGGCATAAGAAGATATAATTAAAGCTAACATATTAAATTCCTCCTTACCGAATTTCAGTAACGGCGAAAAATCTCTACGGAGACCAGCCTTTGATGCAGGAGACATTGCAGTGGACAAGTGTGTACAAACACAGGCGCACTCTATCTTTCTTAGCTCTCATAGTCCCACGGGAACGGCAGTCCAAGAAGATTGGGTACAGATCAGGCACTTATGTGGCACAAAATGAACACAAAACTTACTGTCATTTGCATAGCTTTAGGGCATAGCTTTTAGGCATAATTACCGTTAATCCAATGACCGTTGCCCCGACGTGTTCTATAATGGAGTCGCAAATCGGCAATCGTTTTCATAGACCGACTGCCTTGGCCTGACCATCGGCTTATAGTGCTTTCCGATGCTCGGAAGAAACTCGGTTTTAATAGGTTCCCACCCATCCACGGTTCAACTTAGGTATCCGCGCCTTAACCTGTAGATTGACCCGAGCGGCTATTGTAACTTAACCACGAGCTGGGGCCCAATTCTGTAACTTAGAAATAAGCAACATGCCATTGTCACTCTATCGACACACTACAGACATTAGCAATAGGGAAAAGAGGTGTCGTTGTTCGATGGCTTCACAATGGCAGTTCGATAGCCAAACACGATAGACACAACTGTCAGATTTCACTTGAAATATTTTTACAGACTACCATAAAGTCCTACTATGGCGTTTCAATGTCACTACAGTGGCAAGTCAATGACCATAAATATTTGTAGAATACCAAATGTCAATGAGTAGTCTATTGAGACACAACCGACACACTATCGACACACTATTGATAAGTTAGCTATTTTACAGAATTGGGCCCCTGATCTCACGATTATCGTTTTAACATACATGGGTTAAGTTGACAATAAGGTGCGGTATAAGCATGTAAAATATCGCCTCCTCTGTTGGCAATTTATTGACAATCAATCAAACACACGACCCCGCTTTTTGATTGATAACTTTATTTTCCACCAGACGGGTGACATACGTTACACAAGTATCAAATTCCAAAACAGTTTCATTTGATTCCCATTCAACATGAGTGATTACACAAAATATGAACCAAAAAAACCAGATTACCGTCACGAGCCGACGAAAAAAAAAAGAATACAACATTTTGCTGATGTAAAACTCGACAAAAACAGAGAAAAAATCGTAAAATTGTCAAAACAGGCGTCAGAACTTTAAATTACGGACAAAAAATGTTCGTTTGGAACATTTGTGCGGAATGACGTAATATCGTGTAAAATATGGGCACACGTGGTACAGTGTGCGTGACGCCCCTTGTTCTGCTTTATTAGCTTTAGAAACGCTTCGGGCGTTATGTAGTCCTAGTACCTTAGTTAAACAAATAGAACATTTTTATATTCGTAGATTTTATATTATGTTAATGTAATTAATTAACAACATTCTTTCTACCTTTGAGGGTAGATTTTTTAGCTCCGAATAAACAGAAAACAAAGAAGTATTTTTGCTTTTTCAACGTGTTTATGAGATCTCTTTGGAAATAGTAAATAGAAATTGGTAAATTAAACATTACAAATAAGTTTAATCATAATAAGGATGTTTTACTGACAAAAAGAAAACTTTTTATTCCGTCAGTAAATTTAGCTTATCGAAAAATATTGGATACGTGTTTTTTGTTTTTATAGGAAAAAGGGCCTCAAGGCCGATCAGTGGAGAAATTATAAGCTGAATATATTCTTTACTTTAGGTACGCCTAGTACACATTAAATTATCTTTCCTGAATCCATAAGCGTGTCAAAAACCACACCTCTTAAATCTCGTCACTGTGAAACTGTGAAACAGCATCAAAACTAAAAATTTCAAACAAAAAAAAAGAACCTCGTGAATTACATGTCACGTATCGTACGGTGCGTGACAGCCCCTTTGTCCCGCTTTATTATAACATACACGGTTCATTGTCCCAACAACTGACGCATAATATGTCGCGGTTTTGTCGGGATTTTCAACTAGGTGGGAGATCTGTTTGGGCGCTTGCAGAAATGTATAGTTTGATCCGAAATACTTTGCGATAAACAGAAAACTGACTTCGGAAACAAGCCCGCCACACTATTCCCAAACCACTGTAACTCCTGTTAGCCAGAATCAACAGTGGCGACCACAGAAAAGCGCCGAGACAATGAAGCTCGACGAAGTCCCAGAGAAGCGATTTAACTGTCTTGGACCCCGCAACGAAATTAATCAGAAAATAATAGCGGAGGAGTAGGAAAAAACATAATTTCTACTTCCATCCATATCAGCAGGAGACAGAACAGAACAAGGCCAATAATTTTCTGGGAAATATATCTAAAACGAGACTATATTAACGAACATTCTCCATACAAACGTAATACCAAAATCATTCGCGATACGAACATATTACCAACTTAAAATTATGTTATTCGGATACAGACGATATTTATCTAGGTTCCTATTAAACTTTTTTTTTTAAACATTTACTATTTACGAAATGCAAGCGAATTGCTATTTACTATATAGGCACACAGGGACGTATACAACTGAGATAAGCCCAGTTGCCTAGCACCACGTATATTATTGTCATTAACATTACTGATGGGTCCTAAGTTGTGAGCTGTTATATTTCACTAGCTTTTGCCAGCGGCTTCGCCCGCGTGAAAATGACGATTTTCCATTCAAACTTTCATCCCCTATTTAAATCCCTTAGGGGTTGAATTTCGAAAAATCCTTCCTTATTCCTTGTCTACACTATAAAGGCAACCTCTGTGCAAAATTTCAGCTTTCTAGGTCCAAGAGTTTGGGCTAGGCGTTGATGAGTCAGTCAGTCAGTCAGGACTTCTCTTTTTATTTATATAGATAGATATATATAGATATAGATTTTCTTTTCATATTCAGTCATATTTGATTCCAATAATAGGTATGACAAAAAAAACTTTTTTGCAAAAAAAAGAAAAATCAGCTTCCGAAGTCGGTGACATTTGTTTGTTTGGATTCATTTTTTTTTGCCACCAACTTCGGAAGCTGATTTTTCTAGTGAAGTTTATTTTTCACTTTTTGGTGTTTTTGAAGTCGGTTGTTTTTTTTGCAAAAAAGTTTTTTATTTTTAGTTTTAATATCCTATAGAAATATTTACTATACATTTAACATTCGACTAAGAAACCTAACATTCAACAAAAAAACACGAAACACGTAATACGTGCCTATGAAATTTGAGAGTTGCCCTCGAGTTCTCTGGGATTCCATCACCAGGTCCTGGTTTCCATATCATAGTACGACTCTTAAAATATCTACTTCACAATAAAAGAAGAATCATCAAATTGGTTCATAAACGACGAAGTTATTCGCGAACAACATTAACGAAAAATGTTCATAAATTAAGAAAAATCATAAAATGAAAAGTACTGGGCCAAACTATCTAAAATTTTTATGGGACCAAATGGCAACTATTCCGCATCAAACAAAAAAAATATTATTTAAATCGGATCATTAATCTCGGCGTACATAGAAAAAAAAAAAACATACCAATCGAATTGAGAACCTCCTCCTTTTGGGAAGTCGGTTAAAAATGCTTGAACGCACGGAAATTTGTTCTAGTTTCTACGAGGTCAGGTAACCTGTACACTATTTAACATAATATTACGTTCACTCTGCCAAAGACTACACTCCCATAAAATGCAGTTTGTTCAAATTCGTAGTCAGATGTAGAACATTGACAAAAACGCGAGGCAACAGAAAAATAACTAGTTTCAAAAGTAGCCTTGAAAGATTTCCCGCCGTTTCCCCAATATTAAATCCTTAATCATTTCTTAATACCTTCCGAAATTCCCAAGAAAAAAAAATGACGTCGAAAAATCTGGGATGTAATTTCAGCCGCCTAATATTCGGGCGTGATCCTCTTACATTTGACAAACGACACGATGTGTGTGTAATTAAAAGCGATTTTGTGTAATCAATCACCAAAGTGATCGACCGTGACTTGGATAATGACGTCACAGGACAGCAGAGGGAATCGGGTTAGGTTTTGACTGTTTCTGTGTGGGTGGCCGTGTGGGTCATTCAACTATTAGAAGTGAATTTGTAAATAGTCATTGTTAAGTGGTGAAACGGACCCTTTACACTGCCATCAATTAAGCGTTATGTACATAAACACAAACACTTTTTTTTTTTGGTGGGTGGAAAACCATCGAATAACCCCCCCGTGTGGGAGTGTCAGACTTCTACTGACTAAAAAGCAAACCCATGTTCCTTCTTCGCCCTTGTGCCGAGGCCGCGTTATGCCTTACGATAATCCGCAGCCCCGACGGGCCCCGTCCATGTTGCTGACATCTCTTTGAGGCGCGCGTGGAACACGAACACGCCGTCGACACGGTCTGTTGCCGTCATGAGACGGCCGGACGGCGAGCTAGATGAAGACGAACCCTGGACCGGACTTGCTTGCTGATGAATGAAAGAAAAGAAAGAAAGAAAAAGTATTTATTGGTTTCACACCAGGACAAAACAAATTGACAAAAAAAAATTAAAAGCTAACAGGGTAAACATAATTGAGAAACACTTAAAATTAGGACATAATAATACGATTTATGGAAGACGATAATGTTAGAATGTGTTAGAATGTGAAAAGACCGAGTAAAAGGATTACTTAATTTAGTGTTAATAGCTAGTGCTGTACTAAATGTAATAAATAAAATGAAACTACGCAAAAAATGTTGCTGATAAGCGACTTTTTATTTTTGGATGAAAAATCATGTGTTACGTATCATTATAACACTCAAAACATTGTGTTTAACATGAAGATCAACCAGAGCAGCTTGTCATAATTGGCCACGAGCTCCACTTATTACATTATCCCTTTATAAATAAATACTTTCTGATGTTGGTACTTTCGTTTGTTAACCATTTACCTTGTACCTACATTAAGGTAATTGATAATTTTCCTGCAGCCACGTTCATAATATATCCTATCGTACACGTGTACCGTTTATGAGGACAATTTTGAGGTTTTGAAGATCATCTTATACTTCTATAGCTATAAAAATAAATAAAATTAGAGTGTCTGTTTGTA
Source organism: Diarsia dahlii (assembly GCA_949775195.1). Lineage (NCBI taxonomy): Eukaryota > Metazoa > Arthropoda > Insecta > Lepidoptera > Noctuidae > Diarsia > Diarsia dahlii. The sequence goes on from OX459205.1 coordinate 17,354,942, forward strand.
ATGTGAAGCAGTAAATAGCAGTTTTTTACTGAATTCATATGAAAGTGGTTAAGGTATTTCATCGATAACATCATTTCAGCCAAAAGACGTCATCTGCTGGACCTAAGCCCCCCTCTGGTGTCGCAACATTGACCGGTACCGTGCGTCTCGCATCCAGCGGGTCTCCGCAACTTTCACCAGGTCATCGGTCTACCTAGTGGGAGTTCTTCCAACGCATCGTCTTCCGGTTTGCGGTTGCCACTCCAGAACTTTTCGGCCGAAGAAGAAATTTGGAAATTCTTACGTTACGGTATATCTAACAAAAACCTTTTTATTTTTTCTGTTTGTTCAGGCTTTAACTGGTAGATAGCTGATCTTATAAGGTGTAACTTAAGTTACTCTTGTTTTAGGAAAAATATAAAAGTTCCATGCAAAAAAAGTTAACCATATAACTATTGATTGAATCATCGAACTAATTAGCAAGACTGGGTTGTTTTTGAAAACACAAAACATTACGTCCGTAATGCCGAAACAGTACGGAAAGGCTTTTTTTTGTTCGAAGGATTTTCAGCTGGCCAAGATTTGATCTATCAAGTCATAACATCACGCAGGTTACGCAAAAAGGGTTACCAAATATAGTACACCCACATTTCACCGGATATGTTTAAGTTCCGCGATATAGGAGGCGAACCTATTGCCATATTTTTATCTATCATTCTACGAAATCATATTCTTAGTTTTGTAAATCGTTTTAATTTATTCAATTACAATTTCAAATTCCGATCCAATTCCCACCGTTTTACATTACGACAACCCTACCCCAAATACCTAGAAAGACCAACTGTCCCGAAAATGCCGAACTAAAATCTATATCAACCCGAAGGAATACCTTTTCCAATTATCAAAAACCTAATTACCCGTTCGGGAAGTGAGCGCTACATACGTTTCAATTTGGCCTAACCGTTCGAAGTTAGGTATAACAGTAAAGTTTTATTGTTCCTCGTTAGATCCTATTATACGGTGCTACGGGCATTGCAGTTCGAGTTTAGAAATTGTTACGGTTTTAAAGGATATGTGCTGAGTTTTTGGATTTTCGAATCGATTGTGGTTTTAAACGAAGTGTTTAGAGTTCGAAAGCGAACTAATGTTTTGTCTATTGTACAGAAGATAGACAATTTTATTTCGTGGTGATCTTCAAATAATTATTATTGACATAGGTAGTAATTCCTTACTACACGTATTGACGTCGCGATTTTAGATAAAGAAAATGAATATTTTTTAAAGATTGCAACATTTGCATCTTACTTTCCCGTCTTTGACACATGAAATGTCACTTTTCTTTTTCGCGCGTAACGACATCGCAAGAAAAAAGTTCTTTCTCGTCCAAATATTCGCTTAAAAATAAGTTTACGTTATATATATCGAAATAACAAAATACTGAGTGTCAGGAAGTGTATTAAGTGCATCTTTAGTGAAAATTGTAAACCTGAGACGCAGAAATCTGAGCAAATACCTACAGACAACGCTCGCACAGGATTGAACTTGGATGTAACCCTTGTAGCCCTACCATTAGGCGTGATAATGCCTGGCTATAACTGACCTCCGGATACGTGATATCTACAGTGCTTATTCAAGCGATACGATGGTCATTAACACTGTTTATCACATAAGTGCCGCAAGCTTCATAAAGTTTTTCCAGTGGGTGCGCGACACCCCAGTTACATATATTTCCTATGTACTAGCTGGAACTTGAACTATCAGTGCTTGACACGAGATGTCCTTGGCAATGTCATTGGACTATGCTTACACTGAAAATACCTATAGGTACTCGGCATAGCAGGTGAGTTCCATTTCCAGCATAATTATACGCTATGTTACTTGCTACATAGCAGACTATCAGTGCGTAGCACGAGATGCTCTTGGCAAAGTCATTAGACAATGCTAATACTGAAGATACCCATAATCGGCATAACTGGTGAGTTCTATTTCCATGTAAATTTGAAGGATATATATACGCTATGTTATTTGCTACATAGCAGACTATCAGTGCGTAGCACGAGATGCTCTTGGCAAAGTCATTAGACAATGCTAACACTGAAGATACCCATAATCGGCATGACTGGTGAGTTCCATTTACATGTGTTGTTTGTGTGCAAAGAGCAATCATCAATCTCTTGCCCTTATCCCAGTTCGTTTGAGGTTGGCGCGGCATGTCATCTTCTTCCATACTTCTCTATTACTCAAATGATTCCAACGAAAAAATTACCACCCAGAAGTATACTATGCTTTACATGAAAATATAATTATATTCCATGTTACTAGCTGCATATCAAACTATCAGTGTGTAGATGCCTTTAGCTAAGTCATCGGACAATGCTAACACTAAAAACACCACCGCATACGTAGACATCACAGTGGAACCCTATTGCCTGACTTCGGTCAGCAAAATATATAAATATGTTCTTTAATCTATGAGCATGATGGTTGCGAGACAACCTTGCTTATCAAATGTGCATTATAGTCTTGCTAACGCAAATACTTGCAGTGAATGGGGGTCATACTTTGACACCTGGACTGGCTGACACACATTTGTCATAATCACACATGCTTTAGTACGAGATACTCTCAGCATGTTATGGTCACATTAAGTGAAATCTTCTTCACAGCATATCTTCACCGAGTATGATATTATGGAAGCATCATTGGTTCTAGATCAAAGTTACATATGCACATAACTAACCAAATGCAAACAATACTTAACGGATAACCATTTATTTTCTGAATAAATTCAATAAAACATGGTGGTCAATACTTATGCACTGTAATGTCCCAATACTAAAAAACTATTAGTATTGAGCTTCGATCAATAATGTACTAGATTCCCGATAAGCGCTTCAAAAACGGCCCGAAATGTAAGACCACAAACGTATTTGTGGTCTTATTTCAAATTAGTATGGTCCAATCATAGCCAACATTAAGACGTCAAAATACCGCGGTATGCGTTCAAAAACTGCGTAAATAACCACCGTAACATCAAGGTTTTGGAAGGAATATCTATTTTTCGGTAATTTAATATCATTATGTGCTTTTTCATAATATTTAAACATAATTAAACTGTAAATATAATTAAATCAGCGAATATTATAATTGTTTGGCCAATGTTTGCTACAACGCACCAACTATTGTATCATGTTCTTGAACAGGGAACGCTAGTTCCGCAATAGAATAAGCACGACATTGTACACAAAATGCTTTTGACCGTATTACTTAGAGTTTAAGTTTCATTTTATAATGAATATTTTTGTACTGATGACTTTTTACTTTGGAGCGACATTTAAAATGTTTTGCTTCTAATCTTTCTCCGATGAAAGGGCTTAAATAAATATACTTTACAATGATAATTAAACGTTATGTTTAAGTGTTAAGGTTTATAATCATCTGAAGTTGTAAATAATATTGAACATTTTTCTAAGATGTTATGTAGATGTTTACGTGTGTGCAAACGTGGCCACTTGAGCGACTTAGTTTTGTTCCTGATGCTGAATCTAGTACTATTATTGATCGAAGGTATTGAGAGGGAAAAGGTCTATAGACTGACAATGCCTTAACGGCCTGTTAATGTACAAAATAATGACTTTATCAACCAACCCCCTTTTAGTTCCAAATCGAATTATTTGCTCTCTGAAACCCCACCCCCTTTTAGGAAAAGATAATATTACCTTTATATTGTATAGGCCCAATCTAAAAGAACATCTCCAAAAGTAACTCATTGCTATACCTATCAATATATTTTTTTCTCTTACCATGATCCTTATTTTGGTGGTAAGAATGATTTCTGAAATTTTGTCCACCTATTTTAATGGACCCTCTATGGGTACAATATTAAATTAATCACATTGGGATTTAAAGTGTTAAGAATAAAAATAAGAAATTTTATTTGCTTAAACTTGTGATTACATAATAGAATAAAATAAAATACATTCATGCAAGATAATAAATGCATGTTGATCATTTATTTATGCCTAAGAATATTTTCAGAGAAAATCACTCAAACCTAACCTAATAATAACAGATAACTTGTCCTGTCTGAATTAGTCATCATAGACACGCAAAACAGTCATGTGTTGTAATAAGCATGTAACCCGCATTAAATAATATTTAATACCTGAGGAGATGGGTAGATCATGGGATTCACAACAGACTAAAGAAGAATTTTAAATTCTTATTCTTACTATCTGGGCATTGGGTTTCTTTACTACTTTTCTACGGTAGTACGAGTAAGTAGAAGTACTAAAGTGAAACAACATAACATAAAACAAGGGGGGGGGGGGTGCATGGTAGTGCGAATGGATTGTGGTTAGATCACCAAGACATCAGGTGCCATGCATTTAATTTTCCGGAGCTTTTATTCATAACATTATTATGTCATGGAGAACTCAAATAGGCAATATGTGGGGGAAACTTAGTAAGTTTTCCTATGTTCTTTATAATTATGCTGAGTAAGATTATAAATAAAACCGCACTGCTGGTGGCTTAACAAGGTTTGGTTGTCTTTACTGTGCAGTATAGACTTATATTTGGGGCAATACTTTCATAGGTATTACTAAGATAAGTATTTCATGAGCCTGTATTGGAACTCATGCAAAATAAAATTCACAAAATCATGTCGACAGCATTTTAAAAATATCAACAGTAGACACCGTACATTTATGAAAAATGTAGTTTTGCCAAAAATAATATGCATATAAATAAACTTGTTTAAAGCCTAAGTACGTTGTTCAGATAAACTGAAAACACAAAAGTGTAAATTTTGCAATCACCCAGTTTGTACACTAAAATATCTACACAAACCAAAGATAGTGAAAGCCTCAATAAATTAAAAACTGACTCTCACTATTATCATTAGACAAAGTTTGCTACTAATTTATTACTCTGTTATTGAAAACTGTTATAATATTGACATTTTATTTGTCCAGTTGTTGGTCTTCTGCTTAATTGACCTATGCGTTGCAAGCACCGCTGAGAATGAGTTCTATTCCTGGATCATGCAAAGTACTATTGGGGTTTTTTCCATCAGGAATTCCTCAGTACACCACACAGCCACAGAGCCTGAATGTGTGCTCAGCTAATGACACTAGGCTCGCCCCCTGTTACATGGGACTTATGATGAATTCTATTTACCTATACACTGACATTTTTACTTACATTGTCAAAACTTTGACATTTGATGCCATGTAATTTTAATATTTAGTGAACCAGATTATATTGTTATGCTTTGATTTCATTTTTTGACGCAATTTAATTTTATGTACCTAATTGAAGAAACATTATGGGTGCTAAATGGCAATAACTTAGATAGTTTCTGAATTTTGTATATTGCACCACATTTGAATCCGATAGAATCTATCAAAAGTGTTCAATCTCATTTCAGGGTGATATTAAAGAGCAAAGTTTAAAAAATTAACCCATTGGAGTTATGATACAGTTGTTAGGAATATCAACCACCAATATTTTAAAGTTTCTTATATTTCGAGTGGGTTTTCTGAACCCCATAACTAACTTCTCACTGTACAACAACACAAACAGCAGATCAAATCAGAACTGTCAACACATTGTTGATTTATAATTTTTTTTTTTTTTACAGTTACCAAATTCAACATACATTATACCCTTATGGTTATAATACTAAAGCAATAATATACCTAAAGTAAGGAAGTCATAAGTATGTAAGCGTTATATCACCAAAGAGTGACATAGTAGGCCTATAATGGTAACCATTGTAACTGCTTGTACTATTGAGGGTTTAAACAGCAGTTTGGTTCTATAAGATAAAAGAGCATTTAAGCCTCATAGTTTAGCTCTTTAAAACGCTTACACGACCATACAAATCGACAAATGTTGCATTGTAAAAAAAAAAAAATAATAATAATAATGCGTCAAAATAAGTTTTACAGTACAAGTACTGTAACGGTATCGAAAATACTATTACTATTATAAGGCCAATCGGCACTGTAAAAGTACCTTACACAACCACTATGTAACCTTTTAACTTCTTAAAAGTTCTCTCAACGTTGTTATGGGGTTAGTTCTGTAAAACACAATTACTCTTTTAAAATTTATTAAAATAGCACAACTCTTTTAGAATACTAAATAGGACTCTCGGTGGAGCTGCTACATAACATAATAGCTCTCGCGAGTTTGTGTTACTGCTACGAGACAAGCGGCGATCTAATTCGTTTTCGGTGAAAATATGGCTAGTATTTTCTGCCATGATAGCACATTGACAACACGGTAGGAACCAATGTGTACTATAGCAGCCATAGTCGGGACAAGTTTTAATTTATTTTCATTTCATTAATTTAAATTTAATTAAAACATAAAAAATTATGCAGGCGCACTGTCAAATTTGAAATCAGCATAATGATTTAATTGATACAAATTCTTCCGCAAGTGCAAGTTATGGCAGAGTAACGGTCCATGATTTTTTTTGCGTTTTATTCTTTTCAATGCAAATGGTATGTTAAACAACAATGGGAAATGACATAAACATAAGTTACCGATATTGTTTTCCTAAGGAACACTCACGACAAGTGTGATAAAACATATCACTGGAATCGTTTATAGTGCAAAATACAAACATATTTGGTTCCTTTTATAGTACAAGTCACCATGAGAGCCTATTTGGGGTTTTGTAAACGTTTACAACACCACTCTATTGCAAAGCATGAACACTAATGAGTATGCTAATACATTCTCATGACTTTTATAAGTAGGTAGTACCGTTTGTTACTAGGGTAATGATCACAAAGTGTCATCCAGAATTATTTGAATTTTAATTACTTAATTAATTATTGCAGCAAACTCTAAACATCTACCTATGTCAATAATAATTATTTGAAGATCACCACGAAATAAAATTGGGAATCAAACGAGCTTACCTGTTAAGCGAAGTCTTGATTCTAATTTTATGAGTGGTGATCTGAAAAATAATTATTACCCACCCACCACTACTAACAACCCCAAAGCTGCAATAATTAGTCTACCTAATTCAATGTTAACCTTTTCAGGACAACAAAGCGAATGTAAGCATTTGGAACTACTCTAGGAAACAGAGTTTGTTCCTAATGATAAGATCTCTAAAATAAGTGACATTTCATGTGTCAAAGACGGGAAAGTAAGATGCAAATGTTGCAATCTTTAAAAAATATTCATTTTCTTTATCTAAAATCGCGACGTCAATACGTGTAGTAAGGAATTACTACCTATGTCAATAATAATTATTTTTCAGATCACCACTCATAAAATTAGAATCAAGACTTCGCTTAACAGGTAAGCTCGTTTGATTCCCAATTTTAGACCATTACATTTTGAGGGTCTTTACAAGTAGCATTTAGCATTGCTTTCAAATAGTTTCATATTTTGGCAACGACTTTCAATATGATTTACTTATCGTTCTGTAGCGTAAGGGCCAAAAAAAGTAAAAAACTAAAACCCGACTACGACAAAAAAAACGACGCTGAAAAAGTATGAAACAAGATTTTCAGGATAGAACAAAAAGAAAAGCCGTAGTCACACGGTATTAAAATGTTTAGGTTGGTACCTATAACGTGTGACTACGGCTTTTCTTTTTGTTCTATCCTGAAAATCTTGTTTCATTTTTTCAGCGTCGTTTTTTTTGTCGTAGTCGGGTTTTAGTTTTTTACTTTTTTTTATTTAAACAATTTTGGTGTTACTTTTTTTTTTACTCTTGACTTTTTGTCCGCTAGAGGGCGTGATTTTAAATTTGAACAATATTTTGGAAATGTACAAGTGAGGCCCTTTCAAATGATACCAAACACGGCGTATTTATCTCCATTTTTATTTCTTAAGCCTTACTTTTTGTCCGCTAGAGGGCCCCAAATCGCTTTTTGTGACACGTCACGTTAGCTTATGTTCAGCGGAAAATTAATACGGTTCTAACGATACCTCATATGTCGAGTTCCGTTTAGTAGATTAGAAGCTATGAGGGAACAGATGAAGATTCACACATACATACATACATACGTACAAACATACATACATACATAGCCAGTCAAAATCATAACCCTCGTTTGGCTTTGCCGTAGTCGGGTAAAAAACGATTGTATTCATCATCTACCTAACCATTTCAGCCGAGAGACGTCCACTTCTGGACATAGGCCTCCAAGTGTCGCCACATTGACCGGTTCCGTCTCGCATCCAGTGTATCCCCGCAACCTTCACCAGGACATCGGTTCACCTAGTGGGAGGCCTTCCAACGCAAAGTCTTCCGGTTCGCGGTCGCCACTCCAGATCTTTTCGGCCTCATCGACTACCCTTGAACCACCACAATATCAACATAATTTTCTGGCTTAATTTAAACCACTTATGATAAGATCGGTTTCCAGTATAACCGGATTCTGCTGACTACATGTCCTTTACATGATCTGACTTCCTATCTCACCTAAAAATAGAATGACTCAATATTCATGATAAAAAAATTATAATTTATGATTTTCATAACACAGCGAAGCGTGAACAAAATTAAACCTAAAGCCGTCACATTCAAGACCATTCTAGACTAAAATATTTCTCCAAATTAGGAGCACCAAGTCGCCATTTACTTAATCATCAAAAATTAAAGAAGTTAAAAAATAAAATTCTCTAATAAACGCCAAGCAAGCTGGCAAGAAACTGTAGACGTCCCACTTAAACATTTTAACTTGTGAAAAGTGGACGAAAATGAGTTGCGACCTAATTTTCTCCATTTTCGGTTTACGCTAGTGAAGTTTTCTAATGCGCGGTTCCTATGTCCGTTCAAATTACGAATATAACCTTTAAGGCGTAATATTTTATTTTACAGGCATTAAATCCCAATTTACATAAAAAATACAAAATTACATCAAATTACATTACAATAAATTCATTACATCAGTTCATTAATAACATCATTCAATGGGATGACTTTTATTTACAACATTTAAAAGCTACTATTTACAGAACTAAGATAATAATAAAATATATACAAGTATCAAAAAGGGGAGTAATTACAGGACGTCAAAAAATTCGTCCACACCGCTGTCAACAGGAAAAGTGCCCAAGAAGGCTGGCAGCATTGCCACGTTGGATGGCAATGCTGATTCTTTGCCCAAAAAATATTCCAGCCCTCTGGTCACGTGAAGAGTCGACCAACCGCTTGGCAATTTCCTGATAAATTAAGTGGGCACTCGAACCCCATGGCCCCAGTGTTTCAACCCAAAACGGCTCAAACACACAACTACTAATTAAGTTATTGTATTTGCGCCGTTTGAGGTTTTCAGCACCTGCAGCAGCCGCCCCAGCACAGCTCACCGTGCTAGGAAGATGGGATGGCGCAAGGGTGTCGACACAAGTTGCATCCCACACCAATGGCCTACCCAACTTCCATGGCATTATGGTCATACCATCTGGTCTCTTCCCATCGACGCGTGCCAACCCATTGGGTTAATTAATAATTAATTTAATTAAAAACAGGTATCATACAATCATTAAAATAAAAAATAAATTTAACACAGTAATAAAATAAAAATCTCGTGTTTAAAAGTCAAGTTATAAAATCCTTACCTTCAGTTAATGAACATATTTTTTTCTTTTCGTTTTTATCGAGTGGTTTGTAGTGCCTAACCTGATGTTTTTATTTTTTTTTTATAAATGGGCTTGCTCTTGACCTCAATCTTGCCCTAAGGGCAGAGATGATGTCGACGATGGAACGAGCTTACCCAGAAGAAGCCGATGTCAGAGTATTTATGCCACACATGGACCTCTGACTCCGTCAATAAATATCTCTTCGGCGAGCTAGTTTCCTCACGATGTTTTCCTTCAACGAAGCAAGTTAATTATTTAAACAATACGCACAAGTATTGAGCAGTGGTGGCCCAGTGGTGGCGGCCCCGACTTACGAACTGTGAGTCGTGGGTTCGAACCCCGTCAGGCGCATTACTTTGTGTAATTTATTTCATAACCACTGCTCCAAAAACGGTGAAGGAAAACATCGTGAGGAAACCGGCATGTCTTAGAAACAAAAATTCGAAGACATGTGACATCTACCAATCCGCACTGGGCCCGCGTGGTAGATTATTTAGCCCATCCCTCTCCTAGAGAGGAGGCCTGAGTGGGAACATTATCGGCTGTTGATGATTGATGCACATGTATTGAACAAACCAGAGGCACGTGTTTTCGGTTCAGACTCGAGACCTATGACTTGGCAGTCTGACGATCACACCACTATGTAGGTTAGGCTATTGTACACACATCGCATCATCACTGTATTGTAATTGCAACCATATTTAGTACATTATAGAGTCAATATCGCACTGTTAACTAGCAAACATCAGTTAGTTACAGGAACCAACGTAATACGAGCTCGCGGGGCGCTGATTGCCACGATACGTTAAGTGTGTTAACGCTTTGAATTCTGTTACTTTTTGCAGCAAACATTTGCCTTGCAGTGCAAAGTAAAAACAGCGTTAACCCTTATACAAACACGAGCCCCTGTGGATATTTAGGAGTAAACGAGGTTTGTTTCTAGGTAATTAGGGGCTGCTGATTTCATTTTTGATGAAAAAAAAACTAAAAAGGGGAGGGAAAGGGGGGTTTTTTCGGTGGTAAATATCTTACCATTATCCATTATCGACTTGTAAAATACGATGGTGGTAAAATAGTTACCATTATCCAATACGATTTGAACGAATTTCTATACTAGTTGTTTTCCCTGGATTTGCTTGTGTAATGTAAGTAATACAAAAAAAAATATTGGTACCTAATAACATTTTTTCGAATGTAGATATGAATGTAATGTCTATTTGTAGTAGGTAAATGAAATATACTCGTGTTCATAATAAAAATAAAGTTTTATTAATTATGAAAAGTAGATAATAATATGTATTTATTCTCCTTGAGCTTCCTCCGCAGTGTGAAAAACCCTGAAACATGACTTAGCACACGGAGTCACATAAATATATTAGTCAATCCAATTTACAGTTATGCACGATTGCACAATGGCATATAATTTACCACTATTACCCATAACTTCACACGATCAAAAAACATGCATAAATTACCGGATTTTTCAACCTAATAGATGCAAAACAACAAGAATATAACATAGTTTATGAATCTGAACGCAAAAAACACTTACCGGATTTTCTGTTGAACAAAACTAAAATTTTTTGAGAAACGTCACAACAATTTCAAATTTTTTTCACCAAACTGCCGACTGGCTCACTTTGACATTGACGTATATGGACGGGTGACGTTTATAAATAAAAAGTTCCCACTATTTGAATTTAAAAAAAAAAACGTTTTACTTACTAACAAATTCAAAAGTTGCCGGTGCAAGAAAAATACTTTTTTAAACAAAAAACTTAAGTGGTAAGCATTATACCTTTATTTTAATAAGGGTTAATGTAAAAATTGTTGTTTAAGTTAAACTAAATTATACCCGTGGCTGTGTTCGCGTTAAATTCGGTAGCCTTAGGTATTTCGGTAGCCTGTGTTACTCGAGGTCCATCTGTACACTGATCAAATCCATCCAAAAGTTTTAGAGTGCATTAGGTATAAATATTCCTGGACACTCATTTTAGGAAAGAACGGACCAATTATATTTTTTTTGCAAGTACCCAATTAATATGGGCAGAATGATGTTCTGAATATGTGGTAGGTAATCGTTTGTACTTCGTACCCAAGCGTTACAGCCTAGTTAGTAGTTATATAAGCAGGAAGGTACCTGTATGAAAATTTATATTATACCTACATACCGAACGTTAAGACGAAGACGTATTTTACATGGCAAAACTCATGAATAAACTGAGTGTCATAATTTGGCAGCGAACATAATGTGAATTTACGATGCTTCCAATGTGTATTAGCACATAAACCAGGTCGTTATACCCGCCCCCTGCGTTGTATGGGCCCTTACAACAATTTGGAGAAGCCATCAATCTGGTCCCCAACTGAAAGCGGTTCGGTGGTCTGTTGATTGTTTTTTGTGATACATTTTGTAGTCCGTGCCTCGGAAAGCACTTTAATCCTACCACGGCTGTTAATAGATATTTGACAGTCGTTGTAGGAAGTCAGAGGGTCAATAAACTCTGACAACCAGTTTTGTCAACAGGAATGGTATTACTCAGTTATAACTGGGTTGTTGAGATCAGATAAGTATTCGCTTCATGTAAAATACTAAAAAGATCCCAACATAATTGGATAAAAGACTAGGCAAATGGATGATGTACAAATTCAATTATAGTTCTCGAATAAAGGAAATAATAATAATGAACGCGTGCCGGTGAAATCTATACCAACATCTTTTATTTATTTTATGTTGTTTACTGGATTTACTTGAGCGATACAAGTGAGGTTAATAGGTTAACTATTTTTCTAACTGATTGATGTAATTTTTCAGCTTCTGCAAATTCAGAGGCATTGCAAAACATTGGTACCACACATACAATCTTCAAGTCCATAATGTGACTGTAACTTTTAAACCTTTGTAAGTTTTTCGTGGTTCCCATGTAACTTTGTGCTTACGATCCTTTTCTTACACAGAAATAACTAGGAGCACGATGGCCTTAATATTAAATTAGCGATTCTAAAACGCATTGCGACAATTTTGACCCGAAACAGACTGTCGCATTCTTTAAATTATCCGCCCTGTCCCGCCCTACTTTTCAGGTGATCATTGCAAATTCAAATTTGACTGCCTCGTTGGTCGAGTGGCCGCAAGTGTGACAGCTGAGCATGAGATCCTGTGTTCGATTCCCGGGTTGGGCAAAGTGTTTTTCGGTTTTTTCATGAGGAATTGCTCAATCGTGGAGTCTGTATCGACGGTCCCTACGTATATGAAGACAAGTCGAAAATAGCATTTTTATTTTATTTTATAATTGGCTTTAGATTATCTATACGCACATACTGACATACGATTTTTGTTTTAATTGTATTTATTTACCTTGTTTTACAAATCGTATAAAAGAACAAGTATTATATATACAACGAATAAGTGTCGTAGATGCGGACATCTATACATATCTTTTTGTACGGTGTTTTAAAATGCGTGTCACTCGGTGCGAACGCGGTCATGTCAGGCTTATCGCCATTTACGGGCGTTCCCGTACGGGGTAGGACTATAGTTCTTGTAATGTAAATAAAGACATGTCCTTTAAAATTATCAGGCTTGTGTTTTATTAATTAAAAAAGGTTTATAAATTCAACATTATTTATTATTAAAAAACAATCTTCTTAGCATCTAAATAATAGGTACCTATAGACTCACTGAAGTAGAAAATAAACATAAAAAATCACTGTTGTCTAATATTAGTAATTAACAATTTAAATTTTGAGCATGTGCCTCAGCCTAATCATGTCTAGAAATGCAATTGGTACCTAGTATTTAATAATCATCACAGTTTTATTAGGTAGGTAGCTCAGCTTAAATAACTACCTCATTTATAGCACCTAATTGGTAACATTTAACAATCATTACAGCTTTATTCAGACTGATTCATCTTATTACTAATAAAGTTCCCTTAGTAGTTAAATAACAAAACAAAATGTATAAAAAAGTAAAGATAAATTTAACAATCTTGCCCTGAGGGCAGAGATGAGGTCGACGATGGAACGAGCCTACCCAGAAGAAGTCTATTTACTCGCGACTAAATAGATTAGGGCTATACGAACTCGGATAAACCACGCAGGCAGGGAGTTCCACTCCTTGGCTGTGCGCATAATAAAGGACTAAGCAAAGTGCTTTGTTCGAATGTGTGGAACGTCGACTAGATATAGGTGATAACCTGCAGTACGTCTAGTCTCCCGATGGAAGAAGGGAGATGGTGGAATCAGCCCGTGGAGCTCTTACGCACACTCTCTGAAGTACAGTCTGTAGAAGACTGACGACTTTGCGGCGGTGAGCCAGGCTATGTCGCTTGGCAACCAGCTTATCGTCAACAATTAGCCTCCTGGCTCTGCGCTCTGCAGAGTCAAGTGTGGCAAGTTGGTTTCCAAATACCAACTGCCATTAACTGAGCCATCCCAAAGGTGACAGCAATACTCCATGCCGGACCGGACTTTATATCATATTGAAAACTGTCCAGGCTTGAAGTACCGCTTAACCTTATTTAGGATACCCAGTTTTTTTGCCACAGTTTGAGCTTTCGACTCAATGAAGGCGCCGAAGTTCAGATTCGCGCTCAACTTCGTGCCAAGAAGCTCGAGACTGTCAGTAACTTGTACAGACGCACTCCGAAAAGTAGGGGCCAGATTAAATGGACTCCTTTTGAACCACACTTGCTTTTTGGTGGCGTTGAAATCATCCAGATTCTCGTCACTCGGAGACAAGTCTCAAGGCTGAATTCATTCGTTCTACCTTGGTCTCTCCCAATGAACGTACTTCATCACCACCGGCTTTTGCGCTGGATGTATTACTCTCCATGACAGTGCTGTCATCTGCGTACCCAACAATACCAGGAACTAGGAGGTCATTGATGTGAGGATGAAACAGTCTGATTAAAGCTGTGATGATTGTTAAATGTTACCAATTAGGCGTTAAAGCCTAATTGCACCTAAGCTGAGGTACCTACTTAATAAAACTGTGATGATTATTAAATAATAGGTACCAATTGCATTGCTAGACATGATAAGGCTGAGGCACATGCTTAAAATTAAAATTGTTAATTACTAATATTAGACAACAGTATTTTTAATGTTTAGTTCCTACTTCAGTGAGTCTATAGGTACCTATTATTTAGATGCTAAGAAGATTGTTTTTTAAAAATATAATGTTGAATTTATAAACCTTGTTTAATTAATAAAACACAAATCTGATAATTTTAAAAGACATGTCTTTTTTTACATTACAAGAACTATAGTCCTACCCCGAATGACTAAAACCACGTATAAAGTGATATGTCTTTATTGAAGTACTTTTTATACTCATGGGTGACGATTTCAGGATGTTTAACGTATTGATTTAAAAATAGTAACTTATTCCTACATTTTCATAAAACATTTTATTTAATTTCTATATCAGACACTGTTTTTTTGTTTCCTGCGTATAAAACGATATCATAGACATGACTGACATGCTTCTATTTTATTATCGGCGTAGAAACGGTCATCTATCAGTTTTTTTCAAGAAAACGTAAAAAAATAGAATATGTGTAAATAGCATATATCAGCTAAAATATTGTAGAAAGAAAATATTTAATATTGGTCATACAATTATTTCTAGGGCGTGTTGAACACAAATTACGCTCTCCTGTAAACCTCGGTTTTTGACTTGACCGTATGTACGTAGGGACCGTCGGTATTTGTGCTTGGTTGATGGCAATATATTTTTTTAAATTTTTGTTGTCAATATGCTCGAATTTTTTTAAATGGGACTTTAATGTGGTTGTACTATTACGTACACCAAATCCTTCGGCGATTACATGTGTAATTTTATGTGTTAGCATTCACATTTAGCATCAACATTCTAGCTATTACTTATAACATCAGCTATTTGCCAGTAGTCTATAAATCCCGTCAAAATCGGTCAAGCTATTTCAGAAGACAAGCTGGAAGAAACAGTCAAAGAGACGTACAAAAAAACCGTATATAATTTCATTACATGCATTCAGTAAAAATCTGTTATTTTGAAAATACAAGCAGTTTTGGAGGTCAGATAGACAGTCGCTCCATGTGAAATCCTGGTATTCAGCTGCATCCGGTTAGACTGGACGCTGACCCCAATATAGTTGGGAAAAGGCTAGGCAGATGATGGTGAAGCAGACACTTCAATTTTATTTATTTACTCAAACAGACAGATTGTAGTAGGTATACATACATATATTTGTATTGATGAAGTGGCATTAAGGCTATGTTTTACCAAAGGAACAATTAACAAGCATTTAATGTATTTCATGATGACAATCGAAACAGCAAAAAGTAACACCTACAAAACCGATGTATATGTAAAGAATCTATACAACATACTTTCGCGCTGTCGATTTCCCCCGACACATTTTCGCGATCCCGTTGCATTTTGTATCGAATATGTTACGCTAGTGAATCGATTTAAAAACAAAGGCACGAAGTATCGATACTGTATTGCTTCTGACACGTGTTAGTGAAAGCACTCAACTACTTTTGCTACAGCGTTTTACAGATTATTTTGTTTAACTATTGTTGCATTTTTAACAGAGTTCTAGAAAAGGAGGAGTTTATGTTTTTGCCATCGACTTTCGAATGTTATGTAGTTTTTCTATTTTAGTCCTTTCTTTGAAAATCGGTTATATTTTTGCAAAAAGAGGTTGTGAGTATTCTTTCTTTTAAATCCTTACACAGGCTAAAAAAACTCCTGTATCGTGGGTGCATTTTATAATAATCCCACTACAGAAAATCAGACCTCCTCTCTAGGAGTATGTTTAATCACGCGGGCCCAGTGCAGGTTAGTAGATGTCACATGTCTTCGATTTTTTTGGTTCTAAGCTATGCTGGTTTTCTCACACTGTTTTCCTTCACCGTTTTGAGAGCAGTGGTAATGAAATAAATTACACAAAGTAATGCGCCTGCTTGTGTTTGAACCCATGACTTACTGTTCGTAAGTCGGGGCCATCACCACAGGCCACCGTTGCTCAATGATGCATTTACAAAGATTTAAACTCACAAACAGCCAGACCCGATACAACTACCTGTAAGTCCTACAAATATAATTATGTTCCGTGTGAGAATCGGACTCGCGACACGCAGCGCAGCAACCAATCAGCTTGTCACTACATCAACTGTACCATCATTCAGAATCACGCACACCTATAAAGGAATGCGTTGATCTAAATGACTTTATTATGCACTTTATTTTTTAGTCGGCCACAATCTCCTCCAGTACTTAAAATGTGTGCAATAACTTAAAACCTGCACAAAGGAAACCTACCTTCCCTTTTCTATGTAGGCTGAGTTCCGAAATACTGTGAAGTGCTTTTATACGCCCACAGTTAGGTGACAGTATTGTGTCCCTCGTCATATGAAGGAAGGACTATTTTTAGCAGAAAATGGACCTTCCGGTGAATAGCAAAAGGACCATAACTGAGTTTCTAAGCTAATAATAGGGGAGTATGAGAGCATCGCAATATTTTATCTAAGTTGTTTTCTAAGCCTAAGTCCGAAACGTGTATCTGATATTCGGGCATTTTATATTGAATGACTTTCGGATTTTTTGGACTTATTTCTTTTTGGTTAAGCAGATTTTGTGTGAAGTGATATTTATTCAGGAAACTCAATCCTATTGCAAATAAGGTATATCAAAAGCTTTGAAACCAATAACCACTTGTCTAGACGTCTTGACTACAAGACATGGTAACTATGTTCTTATAGTCCAGAAATCGAGTCAAACAAACACCTACAAAACCGAAAAACATTCCATCATTTTCATAAATGTCCTTATCCCATAACCCACAAAATTACACCTTAACACAAGTACCCACAGTTCAACTTCTCACCTCTGACACAGTCGCGGTGTCGTTTGTGAAACGCTTACACAGAATGGTTACATTAACAGCAGATAACATCGCGTACGAAATTATTGTGTGAGCGATTAAGTCGAGCCATACGCGAGAAACACAGATGGAACTATGAATGGATGATTCAGTTGCGTTTTTGATACAGATTTCTTAGCTTATGTCAACTAAGAACTGTTTTGTTGAACAACTTAGACGTGCTACGCAAATAAATTAATGTCCAAGGCAATTTCCACTTTCCAAAAAAAAATTCAATGGCATGAAAAAAAAATACGAATATTCTACAGTAATTAGTACTCCTTATCGTACGATCACATCATTGGCTTCAGCCTTTTCTCAATTATGTTGGCTTCCAGAGTAACAAGATGCAACCATATACCATGATCCCTTTAAGATATTATTATGATCCTCAAGGTTTGGTCTACTACAGAGCCCACTAACAAAGTCTACTAATCGTCGACCTTAGATATTTCGAATCCTGGCGCTTTATTTTCGTTGAACTCTGGGTCCCGGCTGTCACCACAGGTTGTCAGTGGCCAGAAAGTCTGACAGCCAGTCTCACCAAAAGATCGGACTACGTAAGTAAGTTGTAAAGGTCATAAAGGCAGTGGTTTCATATAACATACTGGTATTCAGCTGCATCCTGTTGGACTTGAAACCGATCCAAATATAGTAGGTAAAAGGCTAGGCAGGTGATTGATATTTTAGGTGTAGTGATATTGTACCTATAACCTAACACTTTTCGTGAATTTTGTTGCTCTTGAAGAGCTATTTTAGTAAAGAGCTATGTAGCTAAAACCGTTTATGTTAAGCTCTTACCACTCCTTTGAGACAAGAAGTAGCTTATAACTTTTTATATTACTTATAGTTTACAAAAAATGCTCTATCTAAATGTTTTGGGACCAATTTAAATATTATTTTGTTCAAAACTTTCCATTTAAACCTCTGTGGATTATTCCAGCCATTATCAGCAAATATAAATTTTGTAAGTCTACCTACGCTTGAAACGCACTTACAATATTAAGTGTAAGTACTTATATTATTATAGAAACTCACCTTTAATACAATACCTCTCAGAGTCTGGTCGGTATAGTAACAAGATTATCTGAACTTAGGTTACAGTGTTCTTGAGCGCTTTCAATATGATTATTGTTCGTGTATCAGAAGCTTTTAGGTTTAAAGTGGTAGTTCTAGGTACAATATGCTGTTGTAGTGATTTATTTGGAGTGCTAGTTCAATTACTTATAATTCGGTAACAATAAATATTTGTTTACTTCAATTTAGTTTTCGACAACCACGCGAACGAAGTCGCGGGCACAGCTAGTATGAAATAATTCTTTCATATTTTAGTGTGTTTAAGTCAAATTAGTAAAAAATAAAAAAGGTTACGGTAATTAGGTAAGGACGCCAAACCTGAAAATGACCGATTTGTGAGCGAATTTTGCTGAGTAAGCCTAAATTGCCGGTTGCTCATAAATTGTTATTGTGATGATTCGGAATCTAGGGCTTACCTCTTATGAATTTTAATTTTGAGTATCTGAAATATAGGACTAACGTAATCTTACTTTTTATAATCTCACTTTTTTGTAGCTCTGTCACAGGGCTTTTATTCATTTTAGGTCAGTATCTTAATTGTTGACCCGGTGAAAAGCATCTCTAAGCTTTCTGAAACGATAAAGTTTAAATGCATTTAAAAATGATAGTTTATCTCGATAATGTGAACGATGTGATGATGTGTGATGTCTTTATATTTAACAGATAATGTTGTTTATTATATAGGTAACTATGTGGTGGCAACCTTTAAAAACCCAGAAAATCGTGGTGACACGACCTAGACGCTTACCATGAGGGCTGGATTGAGCGAGGAAAAAGATTTCTTGGAAGGTTTTGGACGAAAAGCCACATTAAAGGCTTAGGAAATATGATGTTGCTAGGCTCGAGTATCTTCTTATCTACATAATATAAAGACCAATACGTTACATTGATAACAAAATAAAAACAAACAGGAAAGAGCTCAGAAACCCACGTTTACTCTGAAAACAAGCTTTGTGCCAAGCTAAACAAATCGCACTTAATGATGGTGCGGTCAACAAAAAAGGGCTCTGTTGTATGAAAGCGCCGTTTTTCCACGAATTCCACATATTTCTCAACATGTCTGCGTAATAAACAATTTTGGAGTTTCTTTTTTATTTTCTTTAACTGCCTTGTTGGTCTTGTAGGCGCAAGCGCGCAACTACTGAGCATGATCGCATTATTTTCTTGAGTTCGATTTCCGGGTCTGGAAAAGTGCTATTTGGTTTGTTCATTGCGAATTTCTCAGTCTGTAACAGTCGCAGAGTTTGGATTTTTGCCCGGTTGATGGCTCGCCCCGTATTACATAATTATGACTTAAACATAACTGGCTAAATCATCATCATCTGCTTAGCCTTTTCCCAACTATATTGGGGTCGGCTTCCAGTCTAACCGGATGCAGCTGAATACCAGTATTTTACATGGAGCGACTGCCTATCTGACCTCCACAACCCAGTTAATACTAGGTAATACAATACCCTTTGGTAAGACTGGATGTCAGAATTTCAGGTCACTGACTACCTGTAACGACTGTCAAAGATCTATATATATGGCAGCCGGGACCAACAGCTTAACGTGCTTTCCGAGGCACGAGGGAAATTCGGTATGTCGGGCGGTCACCCATCCACAGACCGACCTAGGCAAGCACAGCTTTACCTAAAGATCGACCTGAGTGGCAGATCTTATTAAGCCACGAGCTCCTAACTGCTCATAACTGGCTAAATGGGGGTGTAATATTAGGTATTATTACCCCTGCCTAACACTTAGGGTTTTTACAAGCTTGATGTTATGCTTCTTATGTTATGTTTTTATATTTCCGTTTGCAGGATTTTCCTCCGTTACGTAAGCTTTATCTGGTATAAGACCCGTTCATTCAGTCTTGTGATGTGTAGAGCCTGTCCTAATAAGGATTATATGTTTTGAGTTTAGTCGTCGCGTGACTCATCATACGCTTACCTTTTTCGCAACTATGGATGTATTTCTTTAACATAGAGACTCAACAACCAAGTGACTGGGAGTCACGGAAAGCAAATACAAGATCAACTTCAAGAAATCCTCTGAGGGAAATAATGTAAAAAATGTGACTTAATTAAATACAAGACGGCCTTAAAACAATAAATTAGAGACGAACAAAGATAAACCGTCATTCCATGTCTATCAAACACAAAAGATTGACGTTTTAATTAAGTAACCAACAACCGTATTTACTCGTCGTGCAAACGGCCCTCAGATCTAAATCCGCGATAAATTTTCCATATTCCAAACCAACAATTACTTTAAAACACACCTGCAGATAAAACCAACAATCACGAATTAAAAATTAAATAAAAATGCTCTAATTACTGTGATATTGTAGCCCGGCGTGGTACTAATTCTATGTAAATCACTGTATAGCAATCACAGGCGATCAATAATTAAAATATTCGAGTCGACAGCGTGACTCTCATGAATATTCAGATAATTACCGACTGCCACGAATAATTTGCGATGTGAACAACAGTTTTTGAGGAAATAGGAGTGTGGGCATGAATATTAAAGCCTGAGAAGGCTGTTGGTACGGCCTCCTAAAATAGAAGCCTATATTGAATGAAGAACTAAAACGTTGTTACCTATAACTACTATTAAGTGCTTCATTCACTGAATTTCTGAATACACATTTTCGTAAAAGACATATAGTTTTCTTCAAAAGGTACAGTCAGCTTCATAAGTAGATTAACATTAAGCAGATTTTGTATTAAAAACTTGTTAGATATTTATTACTCGTTACTAACAAGTCATTGAAGAGTAAGGAATATTTGAAAGAATTATCTTCTGAAACATTAAGCATAAAAGCTATAGTCCTGTACATCAAATAATTAAAATTCCGAAATGTGCTAAGCTACTTGTGATGCTGACTGTACTCTGGTGTTCGGAGAGTAATGATTCCTGCTACTCGGGTTGCTGGCCTAGGTTAGTCTGAGGATGGGTGGCCCACCTATTACGTACCGAGCTTACTCTGTGTCTCGGACAGCACGTGTAGCCGCTGGTCCTGGCCGTTAGCTGTTAATCAGTGACTCGAAAGTCTTACAACCAGTCTTACCAAAGGTTACCCACTGTCTACTTATCGAAATCAGATAGGCCATCGCTTCATGTAAAAACCTGGTATTCATCTGCATCCAGTTAGACGGGAAGCCGACCCCAACATAGTTAAGAAAAGGCTAGGCAGATGTAACTCCGTTAATTTCCGTACATTTGCGGACCGAAGCCACAAGCAAAAGTAAGTTCCAAATAATCTGGTTATCTTCAACCAGACAGCGGTTTAACACGAGCACCTTAAAAAACTCCACTATCGTTAAGTGTAGTCCTAAAAATAAAAGGAACTATTAAGATCGAACAGCCAAAGAAACGACTGACAAAGAGTCGTTGATAGGCTTCGTTCTTAAGGAACTAAAGACCATCCCGATTCGTGATATAAGCCTAGCTGTCAGTAACAAACGTCTTTGTAATTACGCTATCGACGCAGATAACGGCGAGATTAAAGTGGGAAATTATTCCTTGTAATGTAATCGAGATAATTCGCTTTCAAGTGGGTGTGTGAATTATGTAGGTGGCGATGCTGAATATTGGTTGGTAAAAGCCGTAGGCTAGTGGCTAAATAATCACAGCCGCTTGGTTCAATCTTCAGGTTAAGCCGCTCTTGCCGAGGATGGTCTGTGGATGGGTGACCACTATTACATACCAAGTTTCCTCCGAGCCTTGGACAGCAGAGCAGCTGTTGGTTGCATCTGTCATTTTTAGATCTCTGACAGGCGTGACGTAGAGTGGTTTCAGGTTTTTCGCTGTGTATAAGCTCATATCAATCCACGCGCAGCCCAAAATTTGGACTTAAAAATCGAACACGCGTTCATTGTAACGTTGTTCATCGAGTAGCAATAGTAGCAATGTCAGAATCTACCATATACGAGCATAATAAGTGCGTCAACACTTGTAGGACTACATACGTGGCAAAATGCGCGCATGCACATACGAACCTATACGCGCTCCTACAAACGAGCATATCCGAGCAAAAATCCGCTAATCTGAAACCACCCTAAATTACAACTGGAATATTTAGGTATTTCTAAAACCAACACACATTCATTGAATGTCAATGAATGAATGAAATATTAAAAACCCATTTTCAATACAAAAGACGTGTAACCAGCTTACTAAACGCCAGACCCTACATTTCGATGATTTTTCAATAGAGAAACACATTTGACAAAAGGTAAATAATGCGACATCCGTAAATGTATTCCCCGGGCGAAGCCGTAGCTACCTACGTGTCCTAGTGAAATATTTATGTCCCAACCATACCTACGCGTGGCGCAAAGAGCTTAAAGCCGCCGCTTTTGAAAATATAACACGACGATTCCTTCTTCCGAAGGATTAGGCAGAGATGTACCCATATTTCCTGAATAAGTTCATGAATAAGGTGCGAGCTTATTGTCATCAATTGGGCACGAATTTAGAATGGGAGCTCCTGATGGAAAAACTCAAACTCAAAGCATTCATTTCAATTAGAACAAGTAAAGGCACTTTTGAATATCAGAAAAACAAAGAAAGCGAAGATACAGTCACTGTCACAAGGGATACTGACTTGTGAAATTACTGTTGTTGCCCATTCCCTAGCGTAGTATCTTTATGGAGAAACTCCATAAGTCTTTTATTTAAATTAAAATATTCTTTCAAAATCTTGGTAACATCAGTCATGTTGAGCTTGAGATCATACATTTGCGAAAGGGACAATTATTTGATTACCAGCCAAAATTGAGGAAGTTGCACTATTTAAAATAAAACACTTTATGCATGATAACTACACTCCATAAATACATACGACGTATTTATTGCTTCTCTATAGTGGCCAAATTATGATTGTAGCAAAGCCCTTATGATCCTTTTTTACCCGACTACGGCGAAGCCAAAAGGAAGGGTAATGATTTTTTTGGACAAGCCCGTCACACTATTCCTAAACCACTATAACACCTGAAAGTTAGAATCAACAGCGGTGACCACCAAAGACAATGAAGCTCGACGAAGTCCCAGAGAAACAATTGAACTGTCTTGAATCTCGCAACGAAATTAATCAGAAAAGAATAGCGGAGCAGTAGGAAAATCTTTATATATTTATTCAACTTACAACTGTCATTACATATTATGATCCGTTTGACCGTATTGCTATGACTGTATAATAATTTATCACAAACAGCTTTCAATAACCCAGTTACCATCCTTCGTTGAGAAACTGCCAAACGAACACCTCGTTCCGTCATCGCAAGCCGTGACGGGCGATCCAATATTTTCTTTACACCCCCCCTTTTCCCCCTTACCTACATTACAATATCTTTGTCCGACTTTCACTACCGGTCGGCTGCATTCAAGTCGCGTCTATTTGATGTCCAACCTAACAGGTGGTTACACCTGTCGACAGTTTCCAGATATTACACATAGGAACTTTAATAAAAACGTACAGGATTCTTGGGTCACTTTGGTTTCTTTAACAATTTTCTTCGACGTGAATGGTTTGGGTTATAAGTCTTGAGGAATTTTATGGTATTGGACGTGTTGCTTGAGCGATTTTTGGATAGATAGGGTGTTGGTAGTTGGATACAAGTAGGGTTAAGATTTCTGCTTAGATAGAATATTGTTTGTGCTAATTGTTCTACTGGTTGTGGGTCAAATATGAAAAAATTAAAGGGGTAAATGAGTGACGGCAAATAGGAGGGGATAAAGATGGAAAAAGGAAACGTGCTGCGCCGACCCTAAATGGAATGGGACATGGGTAGGTTATGGTATAAAGTATGTAATTATACCAAATAAGTTTAATCCACCAATTCATTATTTTAATACAATTTTATTACTCCATAAAATATGATATCACTACGTTTATTTTAACCATGCTATCTATCTTCTATATAAATAAAGAGAGAAGTCCTGACTGACTGACTGACTGACAGACTGATTGACTGACTGACTCATCAACGCCCAGCCCAAACCCTTGGACCTAGAAAGCTGAAATTTTGCACAGAGGTTCCTTTTATAATGTAGACAAGGAATAAGGAAGGGTTTTTCGAAATTCAACCCCTAAGGTACTTAAATAGGGGATGAAAGTTTGTATGGAAAATCGTCATTTTCACGCGGGCGAAGCCGCTGGCAAAAGCTAGTTGTAATATAAGTTTTTAATGCTATTGTAATCGTAATAGTGAGTACCAACTAAGTTTTTATTTTAGATAATTACCATTATTATTAGGGTGTCATTAGTTTCTTTGCCAACCTTACAATCTACATTATAAGTGTTAAACTCAAAATCAAAATAACCTTCATGTAATCTTCAATGAAAATGAAAAAAAAATCAAAGACGTGAGAGCAACAAAAAATTTTAAAAGTTCATAAAACCCACTTGGGTACCAAAATAATTCCACATAAGCATATTAAATGGCTATATTCGGTCGTCCCCAAAGACCAATTTTCAAAGCATTTTCCTTTTTAGCGTGAAACTTAATTTTCTAGCCCCATGGGCATCATAAGTGTTTTCCTCAGTTGAAATACGTTAAAAGTAAAATTTAAACCAAATCCATTAGGTGTTTGCACGTTCAAACAAACTTGTGGCTTGAAATGCTTTTGTGTCCTCTTTCGGGGATATAGGAAAGGACATTTTTTTTTCATTTTGTTAGCACACTCAAGATAATTTTGTGAAAAAAGTAGAATAAATTCTGCAGAAATATTTCAAAAAGGTATTAATTACGTATGTAGGGAAGAATAGAGAAAACCACTGAAATTGATATTAGTGAGACTGATATTTAATGAAATACCATTTCTTATTTGTGTGAAATAAATGCGACAGCGACAAAAACAGAATAGTATTTTAGTATTTTATAATTATTATTAAAATCACTGTTTCAGGCACCAATCCAAAAACCAGACAGGGACACGGGGTCGCGACAGACTACGGAGGAGATGGCGTGACGAACTGGATGCCTTCCTAGAGAATTTGAAACAAGTTGCACAGAATCGTGACCGTTGGAAGGAACTAACGGAGGCCTTTGCCCAGCATTGGGACAATATGGGCTAGCTAGTTTAATATTAAATTAAAATTATTTTCAGCAATTTATACACCTACCACTATTTGTCTCTGCACGACCCAAAAGTCGACTAATAGAAAATGCTTATGGCATTAAGTCCGCCTCTGTTCTTTGTGCTTGAAGTGTTACAAATAAATAACGCCAACTTAGTAAACAAAACAGGTTAGACAAAACACTGAAACAAACTAAAAGGTTTATTAGTAACCTTTAAAAGGTTCTCTATTATTTTTAAAGTGGTCAAACTAACGAATCTGTTTAAAATTTTGTAGTCATTGGTTTTAACCTGCAATAAAGTTTCGAGACAAACACACAACTTACTTTGTAAAAGGTGTTAAATGTCGACCCTTTTACGGACAATTTACTGAGCCCTAGGCGTTTTGTCCACGTAGGTGTTATTCATCTGGATCTGATATACGTTTCATTGTTCAAAAAACAACTTTATTTTCAGTTTAAAAGGTTTTGTTTTGTTTTTATTTGGAAATATGTCGTAAATGCGAGGACTATTTAGCTTCAAATTCTAAAAATGTTAATGCTGGTAACCTTTCTGGGAAATCAAATGTATTTAGATTTTTTTTTTCTAATAAAGAAAAATTAAAGCAATTAGAGATGCGTTACTAGTTTCTTCGATTGTGCTAAGTTTTCCTCCAAACTTTTATTTCATAAAGTTATCCCCATTTAAGTTCCAAGTTACCGATTACAACTCGGGTCAATGACTTACGACTTCTAAAGCGACAAGACAAAATACGTAATGTTCATCCAATTTCCTGTCACACTTACTATCGACATTAAATCTACCGCAGTCCCCCTTAATTAACCTATATACCTCCCCTCCCCCTCCCGTTCCCCTACTTGAAGATAAGAAATTAATTGCCCCCTTCAAATTAACAGGAAAACTACTTAGATTTAAACTAGCTGTTACGGTAGGGCGCTGTAGACGAGCGAGTTGACGAAAGTTGTCAAGAGTGTCTGAATATATTCAGCAACTTAACAAAAAAATTGGTAAAATTTGTCACTCTTTTCTATAATTTCTTGCCGTTACTACTGTTGAAGATCTACTAATGAAGGCGAGGACGAATGACACTAACTTTACAAAACACGGTGGTGTCTCGATATTTACCCAATGGATGATTAACTTTTTAATCTGACAACCAGTCTTATATAGGGGTATAGTATTTCCCAGTCCTAACTGAATTTTGGAATTCAGAAAAGGCCCACCATACAAAATACAGCTGCATCCGTCAAGACTGGAAGCTGAACCAAACATAGTTTGGAAAAGGTTCGCCAGATGATGAGATGATAATGATGACTGATCATTCCTTCCACTACTACTGACTTCTACTTCTACTGTAATGACCTGGGCAATTATGTATGAGAGAAAGTGTGACAACCGGCAACAGTTGCCCCACAAATTGTTGCTCGTCTGGCACTTTCAAGCTTACATGAGTAAAAGTTCAGGCGCCCTAATTAGGAACGCTTTATTGACAGCGCTTGTACACTAGGATTTAATTAACCTTTCTAGGTTTACGTTAAATTAGTGGTTGTAGAACGTTTTTAAATTACTACGTACGTAACTGTTTTTTAACTGAAAAAAGTCCTTGAGCGGAAAATGGTTTATTTAGTACAGTCTGTACCCAGCATTACTTGACCCCCCATATAAAGGAGATGGGGGTAAGTGGTGTGAGAAGAGGGTTCAGCTAATGCTGGGTATTGGCTGTACGTGTTAGTTTGTGTTGTTACTTGTTAATACTACTTTTTACCCGACTACGGCGAAGCCAAAAGGAAGGGTAATGATTTTGGCAGTCTATGTATGTATGTATGTTCCACGGTAGCGCCTAAACTACAGAACGGATTTTAATATTTATGAGGTTTCAAAAGATTCGTAAGAATAGCCCGGGTGACATAGGCTATATACATTTTATGAAATATTTTTAAGACGGAAGTTAAATGTGAGATTATAACATCGAAATAAAATTTATTGAGATAATCATAACATGTTTGGTATCAAATGAAAGGTCACTACAAATATGCATATTATATTATAGTTTTAGTCAACATTAAGTAGAATATTACAATAAGAAAGTAATATATTATTACTTATTTATTACATAATTATAAGTAACACACAAAAATAAAATTCAAATAAAAAAATAAGTTTAAAAATCTAAAACCCGACTGACCACTAACAAAATCGCGGTCTTAAAAGTAGAAAACAAGAAAATAATTCTTGTCTGATATTGTTCGTAGTCGCATGCCACCTTGCTAATGTCAATTAGCAGCTGACTTCTGTTTCAATGAGAGGGCCATGAAGGAGCATCAGGTATCAGTGGCATGCGACTACGAAGAATATCAGACAAGAATTATTTTCTTGTTTTCTACTTTTAAGACCGCGATTTTGTTAGTAGTCGGGTTTTAGATTTTTAAACTTATTTTTTATAAACTAGTATTCTATAATTCGGTTGAGTACAATAAAGATAAAGATTCTCTTGTTTTAGTTTAGTTTGGAGACGACAATGCACGGTTAAGTAAGTGATGTTATTCAAAATCCGAAATCAATGGTGGACTCTCAAAAATGACAGACTAGTTATTTTATACACATTCCATTTAGAAGACTGAAGCGTGTCTTTAGTTTATTTATCAATATTCTGAAACTAGATTGGAACGGTATTTACTAACTTATTTAACCTACTGGAATTTCAAAGTGGTTTTCCTTGCTTAGTTATTTCTGGAATGTCCCCGACTAATATCAAGAATTCTCTAATATTTTCTAAGTTATACATAATTAAGTTTGTTATTACACAACTCAGCGTCTGACAAACGAAAAAAAAATCCAACTTATCCCAAATAAGAAAATGTCTCCTAGAACTCAGAGGTAAATAAAAAAAGTAGTGACTTACGGGAATCGCTGTCAAGACTATCGACCTCACTCAATTACTAGGAAAAACTTTTATTAACTTTTCTTCTAAGATAATTTGACAGAAAACAGACAATAAGGACATTTTACTTCTTCATGAAGCGTTAAAGCGAGAAATAAATAACGCTTTTGTATTAACCTCACGGCGTAGCGCTACGCTGCTACGTCGTAGACTGTAGCGTGGGCTAGCTACGAGATTTCAGATTTTTTGCTACGCCTTGGTTTTACTAAAGTAAATTAACCTTACTAAACTCTATTATCCCTTCATAACTAAAGCAATGAATTTACAAAAGGTGAGCATTTTCAGTCTAGAGATTACAGACAGAATTAAACAGTAAATATTTAATTTCAAATTTTCAGTTTCATTTCATTTAGTTCACTAGCAACAGTTGTAGAAATAAATTCATAGCAATAATTGGAACTGGACTAAACTTGCTACTTTTAATTTCGGACTTATTTACTCCAAGTTATCTTAAAGTAAACAAGTCCAACTAACAAAAGTGTGATCAAGGAATATTCGAAGAAAACTAGCTGACCTTTCCAGAACTTTGCTGTAACCGTTTCTTGTTCATATCTGTGACTAATATTTATTTATTAGGTTTAACTTTTTGACTACCTTGTTGCACTAGTGGTTGGAAGCCCGATCTCTTAATAATTTTAATTGGTAGTTAATTATGTTAATGAGTTGATTGGCTAATTACCACCAGTCTGCGGAGAGCAGTTTCTTTTTTTTCGGACGGTGGGAAATCATCAAATGATTCCTTCCGCTCTGGGTGGAGCGGAAAGAAGTGTCAGATTTCTACTGACTAAAAACCATCCATGTTCCTTCTTAGCCCTTTGTGCCGAGGTCGTCGTATCTGTTTCGAACCACCCGCAGCGAGCTGTATACCCTGTTTTCGTTGCATATTACCAGAGCGCGTATGTGACTCTAATGTTACTAGCATTGTGGTTTAAGGCGACACTAAATGCCAGCGACCTTGAGCGGACATTTTTTTTTTACTCTAAAATTACATCACACACACACATCACTTTCTAGTCTTGATAAATTAAGAGAATTACTGATTAAAGATAAAAGTAGCCTTCATCAGTAATTCTCTTAATTTATCAAGTCTAGAAACATGAAAAGTGATTTTAAAAATTCTACAGGTTATTTACTAGCATGACAGTGTTTTGATTTTTCAAATTTGATGTGATTTTAGAGTAAAAAAATAAAATGTGGGTTGCGCTAATTACAATGACACTAGTGAAATACAACACAATTGTTACTGTGTAACAATCTTACTGTGGAGGAGCAGTGGTGGCCCAGTGGTTGCGGCCCCGACTTACGAACAGTTGGTCGTGGGTTCGAACCCAGGCAGGCGCATTACTTTGTGTAATTTATTTCATCACCACTGCTCTCAAAACGGTGAAGGAAAACATCGTGAGGAAATCGGCATATCTTAGAACCAAAAAATTCTAAGATATGTGACATCTACCAATCCGCACTGGGCCCGCGTGGTAGATCATAGCCCATCCCTCTCCTAGAGAGGAGGCCTGAGTCCCTGCAGTGGGGACAATATAGGCTGATGATGATGATGATGATGATGTTACTGTGTTTCACTAGCATGTGTAAATTTCTACAAGACTACATGTGTACCTATAGTTACAAGTTAAGTCTGGCACAAAGGCTGTATTGATTCAGCGGTTGTCTAAGTGATTGACTTCCACGAGACTAGTCATAGGTTCGATAGCATACGAATCAAATACTTGGACAGGCAGATGTTTGTTTGTAAGCACATTCCGACTATTGTAGCCGAGGTTCCTTGCTAATGTCAATTAGCAGCTGACTTCTGTTTCAATGAGAGGGCCATGAAGGAGCATCAGGTATCAGTGGCATGCGACTACGAAGAATATCAGACAAGAATTATTTTCTTGTTTTCTACTTTTAAGACCGCGATTTTGTTAGTAGTCGGGTTTTAGATTTTTAAACTTATTTTTTATAAACTAGTATTCTATAATTCGGTTGAGTACAATAAAGATAAGGATTCTCTTGTTTTAGTTTAGTTTGGAGACGACAATGCACGGTTAAGTAAGTGATGTTATTCAAAATCCGAAATCAATGGTGGACTCTCAAAAATGACAGACTAGTTATTTTATACACATTCCATTTAGAAGACTGAAGCGTGTCTTTAGTTTATTTATCAATATTCTGAAACTAGATTGGAACGGTATTTACTAACTTATTTAACCTACTGGAATTTCAAAGTGGTTTTCCTTGCTTAGTTATTTCTGGAATGTCCCTGACTAATATCAAGAATTCTCTAATATTTTCTAAGTTATACATAATTAAGTTTGTTATTACTCAACTCAGCGTCTGACAAACGAAAAAAAATCCAACTTATCCCAAATAAGAAAATGTCTCCTAGAACTCAGAGGTAAATAAAAAAAGTAGTGACTTACGGGAATCGCTGTCAAGACTATCGACCTCACTCAATTACTAGGAAAAACTTTTATTAACTTTTCTTATAAGATAATTTGACAGAAAACAGACAATAAGGACATTTTACTTCTTCATGAAGCGTTAAAGCGAGAAATAAATAACGCTTTTGTATTAATCTCACGGCGTAGCGCTACGCTGCTACGTCGTAGACTGTAGCGTTGGCTAGCTACGAGATTTCAGATTTTTTGCTACGCCTTGGTTTTACTAAAGTAGATTAACCTTACTAAACTCTATTATCCCTTCATAACTAAAGCAATGAATTTACAAAAGGTGAGCATTTTCAGTCTAGAGATTACAGACAGAATTAAACAGTAAATATTTAATTTCATATTTTCAGTTTCATTTCATTTAGTTCACTGGCAACAGTTGTAGAAATAAATTCATAGCAATAATTGGAACTGGACTAAACTTGCTACTTTTAATTTCGGACTTATTTACTCCAAGTTTTCTTAAAGTAAACAAGTCCAACTAACAAAAGTGTGATGAAGGAATATTCGAAGAAAACTAGCTGACCTTTCCAGAACTTTGCTGTAACCGTTTCTTGTTCATATCTGTGACTAATATTTATTTATTAGGTTTAACTT
The DNA here is from genome assembly GCA_949775195.1 of Diarsia dahlii. Lineage (NCBI taxonomy): Eukaryota > Metazoa > Arthropoda > Insecta > Lepidoptera > Noctuidae > Diarsia > Diarsia dahlii. Next base: position 17,386,585 of record OX459205.1, read on the forward strand.
TTTGACTACCTCGTTGCACTAGTGGTTGGAAGCCCGATCTCTTAATAATTTTAATTGGTAGTTAATATGATAATGAGTTGATTGGCTAATTACCACCAGTCTGCGGAGAGCAGTTTCTTTTTTTTTTGGACGGTGGGAAATCATCAAATGATTCCTTCCGCTCTGGGTGGAGCGGAAAGAAGTGTCAGATTTCTACTGACTAAAAACCATCCATGTTCCTTCTTAGCCCTTTGTGCCGAGGCCGTGGTATCTGTTTCGAACCACCCGCAGCGAGCTGTATACCCTGTTTTCGAGGCAAATTACTAGAGCGCGTATGTGTCTCTAATATTACTAGCATTGTGGTTTAAGGCGACACTAAATGCCAGCGACCTTGAGCGGACATTTTTTTTTACTCTAAAATTACATCACACACACACACATCACTTTCTAGGCTTGATAAATTAAGAGAATTACTGATTAAAGATAAAAGTAGCCTTCATCAGTAATTCTCTTAATTTATCAAGTCTAGAAACATGAAAAGTGATTTTAAAAATTCTACAGGTTATTTACTAGCATGACAGTGTTTTGATTTTTCAAATTTGATGTGATTTTAGAGTAAAAAAATAAAATGTGGGTTGCGCTAATTACAATGACACTAGTGAAATACAACACAATTGTTACTGTGTAACAATCTTACTGTGGAGGAGCAGTGGTGGCCCAGTGGTTGCGGCCCCGACTTACGAACAGTTGGTCGTGGGTTCGAACCCAGGCAGGCGCATTACTTTGTGTAATTTATTTCATCACCACTGCTCTCAAAACGGTGAAGGAAAACATCGTGAGGAAACTAGCATTATCTTAGAACCAAAAAATTCTAAGATATGTGACATCTACCAATCCGCACTGGGCCCGCGTGGTAGATCATAGCCCATCCCTCTCCTAGAGAGGAGGCCTGAGTCCCTGCAGTGGGAACAATATAGGCTGATGATGATGATGATGATGATGTTACTGTGTTTCACTAGCATGTGTAAATTTCTACAAGACTACATTTGTACCTATAGTTACAAGTTAAGTCTGGCACAAAGGCTGTATTGATTCAGCGGTTGTCTAAGTGATTGACTTCCACGAGACTAGTCATAGGTTCGATAGCATACGAATCAAATACTTGGACAGGCAGATGTTTGTTTGTAAGCACATTCCGGCTATTGTAGCCGAGGTTCCCAATCAATAGTGAGTGATTGGGCAACTATAGTCAACCGCTGTAGTCAAAGTTTAAAATAGGGGATCGGACTGACTCAAAAAAATATGATTCTGCATAGTCCGTCAGTTAGATTATCGAAAAATATTAGATACGTGTTTTTCGTTTCATCAAATCAATAAAAATTGACGAAGCTATAGCGCGTCAAAGATCATGGAGTGGGGCTTGCAACGTCACTTGAACGTGCAAAATGTACTATCATATGACGTCACACGAGTTTTCGAAGCACTGTATCGTCTTCATTTTTTGTTTACGTAAAAAAAGAAAAAATATGTGGTCAATATTTTTTGGAAATCTTTTTGACGGACTAAAATAGTTTTTTTTGTCCGATCCCCTATTCAAAATTAAAGCAGTTATTTTAATTAATTGACTGTGGAGAGAGAGTGGGAGAGCTTCTTCTCCCTTTTCTCTGTCTCCAGTCAGTAATTAAATTGTGGCTCTTCGTTCTAAAATAAGAACCCAAGTCTTCATGCTGAGGTATGACACTTGCAGCCACTAAGGCACTAGGCTAACCAGACAGTCATCATCATCTTCCTGCCCTTATCCCATTCTATTTGGGGTCGGCGCAACACGTTTACTTTTTCCATTCTTCCCTGTTAGACGTCACGGTGGCATTTACTCCTTTCTCTTTCATATCATTCCTCACACAATCCACCCATCTTTTCTTTGGTCTTCCTCTCCCTCTCCATCCATCAAATAAAAACTGTCATTATTATTTTTATTTACCTTTAATTTATATCAAAAGCTAGCATAGCAACAAACTAGCACCCCGCGGCGTTGCGGCCTGATTATTTATTACACCGAGCATCATTCGGCACCGGGCCCATTTGTTTTAATGACCTATTTCACCCAAATAACTATAACGCACGCATATTCAGTGTGCCCCACACGTAAAATGAGGAATTTTTAATTTTTTACTGAGGCACAAGTACAAATATAATGCGTGTTTGACGTTTTTTTGGGGCATTCTTTGTTTTGGGAACGAAACTGGGGTTTTGTTAAAAATGGTAATAAAAATATTTGAGTGTGTGAGTAGAAAAAGCGATATTTAATCATTTTAGCTTGCACTTTCGTCCTAAAAACACTCAAGTCACCTCTTTGACTTAGTGCTCAAGTGAAGTGTTATTAACATAGTTTTAAGATTATATTCAGTAATAGTTAGTTGCCCGAAATAACAAGAATGTGAACTGATAAAGTACTCTATTTACACATCAGAAATTGTAGCATTTTCAATTATTTCTTTATTCAATGCTGTTTTCATAGCAGTTTTAGGAGCATTATTTTAAATTGTTATATAAATATAATTGACGGTACTGATGCACGGATACTTGATTTAAAAAAAAAAATCGATGAAAAAATTAGTGTCCGAATAAACGAGGAAGCATCGCTCAAATTGGACCTGTCCAATTTCGAAATATTTTTATTAAAAATATCCGTATTTCATACTTATATTAAGTTGAAAACTTCGTTATGTAGTAAAAATGTATGACAGTAAAAAATATAAAGGATCATGAAAATATGCAACAATAATTTATTGCTTGTAAATTAGGGCAAATACCGTATTTTAAAATAAAAATACATAATCTAAAATAAATATTTCTCAATATTTGTGCACTGACGATAGGTTCGCCCCCTATTACATGGGACTTAAAGAATCTCCTCTTTTTTGAAGTCGGTTAAAAATAACTGCTATAAATATAATAAGTGTACCCATTGATGCACTCACATTATAGCAGTTACAACTCGAGGTCGAGGTACAACTCTGGCTTACCCTTTGAGGGTTACAGACGTTATGTTTGTGCTTACTAATATTTTTCACGCTGGCAAAAGCTAGTCCTCTAACAATAACTAAAAAGTAAACTATTATAAAACCAGACACTAGTGTCATATTACAGTTTGAATAATTAATTAGCAACGGCAGCCATTTGTAATTATAGACCCTAATTAAACAGAGGTAACGCCCTAATTACAAGGTAATTACTTGGTAATAGCTGCAATAATAATATACTGTGTATTGTACAGATTGACAAGTGACGATTTTGTATCATAATTTTGGGGCGACGATTTTTTGTAACATATCAAGGTATTGATTATAAAATAAATCACGGTGGGCTGTAATAATTAAAACCCTGAATCGGAAAAAATAGAAATTTTAAATACTACTAATAGGTAGTTTTCATACAAATAATTTGAAATTCTGAATTGCATAATAGCGAATCAATTTACAGAGCTACAGTTAATATTATAGTTTAAGTTAGTTAGTTTAGTTAATATTATAATAATATCAATTTTACCTTCTCAAAAAAAATTCCAAAACTACAGCTTATCATGATTATTTATTCATTACTAGATTTTGCTTGTAACACCATAAATTTACATAGGAAAACCTCAGAAAAAACCTGTATTACCAACATTACAAACCGAAATACTGCAATACCCGCAAGAGTAAATAAGCGAAAACTTTTCCCAGGCAATTCGCTTTACAAAACGCTCGACTACCACTCATAACATCTAAAGTTTAAATACATACTTCCCTTTGATTACTGCTCTCCTGGTACATTTATTATAAACTATTCAAATATACAGTAATTATATGTTGCCAGATTTATTTAAATTCAGAGTTGCATCCGAAACTATAGAATAAGTAAATATTTATTAGTTCTAATTACGTTCTCAAAAATTGCTCTAACTATTTTGATGAAAATTGCAATACACTTATTATTTAACACTTCAAAGAAAGAGTATAGAAGCGGGCTTAATGCAATAGGCATTTCCTACCAGCCAACCTTTGGGTTGACCTCCTTGAATTTGCAAAACGAAAGCTTGTTTAAAAACCTCCTCCTTTTTTGAAGTCGGTCAACAAAGTATGTACTTATCAACGGGATAAAATCATTTTCTCTATTTTCACCCTAGCCGAGCATGGTCGCCCAGGTATAATGCACTGATGTTAGAAACGCGAAGGTGTAATCTAATCACGTCGGGCTTAACTGATTTCCATGATACAATTAATCTAGGTTGAGACAATGGTTATTTTTTTATCTTAGAAGCTGATTCCGACTATCTACTACATTATCGAAGGCATAGGCAGAGAGCTGACTATTGTTACCATTATGATTGTATATATGATTTATTATACAATCATAATGGTAACAATAGTCATATATATATATTTATACATATGATTTATTCGTCATCCAGCAATTGAATACCAATATTGTAGTATACATGCTGGAGAATTCCCAGCTAAAATACTAGGAAGTGTCGAAGGGTGGGCGTTTTGGGGGACTGTCTCTTGTAAATAAATTAGGACTTTCGAAAAGTACTGATTATCAGCCTAGTTTGAATAAATGACTTTTGATTTTGATACATGGAGTTACACAGTCAGAACTTACTGGGTAATACGGCACCCCTTGGTAAAACTGTAAATATAGTCAAAGATCCACAAATGACGGTATTTACATGCTTTCTGAGGTTCAGAGGAAACTCGATAGATAAAGGATGATCAACTATCTACAGACCAACTTATGCAAGAGCGGCTTAACCATAAAGATCGATCCTAGTGTAGTTTTTATTTTTATTTAGTAATGGGTCATTATTATTTTAATATAGAATTCAACTGTAATATAAACCAGCTGCTGCAATTGTTGGCGATAGGCCATTCGTTATGAATGCATAATTTTCATATTTATGACGAGTTACACAATGGACTATGTTGGCCGTAATTCGTGTTCGTTTAGGTATTTATTTTTCGTTTGATTGAATAATATACCTACCTTGATTTCTCGACTGGATTTTTTTACATAGTGACAATAGACTTACCCCTATTACATATGACTTAAATATAACTGGCGACATGTGGTGTACTAATGGGCTCTCTGCTTAATATTTAGGGCATAACTTACTTAAGTAAAAACAAACGCTTAAAAACATTAAACATCCATCACTTTTCTCGACAAATAATATTCTACAATAAACTTTGTCCATAATTTCATTGACAAATAGCCAGGTTGAACACACTTTTTCCCTAATAATCGCTTAATATAATATTATAAATGTAAATGTATGTTTGCTTTCACGCAAAAACTACTTAAACGATCATAATGAAACTTTGTACACTTATTTTTGAAGGTATCAGAAATATCATAGGATACTTTTTATGAAAAAAAAAAGAATTCCACGCGAACGAAGTCGTGGGCAACATCTAGTAAACAATAAAACAGAATTTACTCTGTCATTTGCAATCGTCTATAATCAATTACGAACTAAACAAAGACTAGTTTGATAATCAAGTCATTTAACAGAAAGCGCGGGAATGTTAACAGATGGTATATGGATTACCCTATGATTTCCTTAACATTGTTGCATCAAAGTGAAATAATATTGCAAACTGCGAATCAAAAACAAATGATTCTGAATTAATCGTGCAATTTCACGTTTTATGACTATGTTTTTTTTATTCTTAAAAGGGTAACTCTTCGTTGATTCAAATTATGTTGAGTTAAATATTTGTTTAAAGTCGCGTAACGTTTTCCAGCAGAGCAGAGCAGAGAGCAGTGGTGGCCATATGGTGGCCACCCTGACTTACGAACAGTGAGTCGTGGGTTCGAACCCAGTCAGGACATTACTTTGTGTAATTTATTTCATCACCACTGCTCTCAAAACGGTGAAGGGAAACATCGTGAGGAAACCAACACGCACTGGGCCCGCGTGATGGATTATAGACCATCCCTCTCCGAGAGACGAGGCCGGAGTCCCTGCAGTGGGAACATTATAGGCTGATGATGATGATGATGAACGTTTTCCATATTTAATAGGAAAGGCTCTTTAGTAAATTGATCTCACCGGCTCCACCACCTTTATAAATGTTACATAAGTTACTAAAAAAAAACCGCCGAACTTCTGAAAACTTCTGTTGACACAATCTAACACTTTTTTAGACTTCATTTTATCATGAGCCAACTTATGCCCACGGGTTGACCCTTGTGGAGTTCAGTTATGCCCGGATTCCACCAAAGCGGAGACGAGCGCAGCAGAGAGGAGATATGTGACAAAAACACCAAAAAGAGAAAAATGGGTATGCACCCCCTCAGAGCATACAGGCGTGATGTTACGTCATGATAATGTATATTCAATAAACATCCAAGCGATTCCAGCAATTACGACAGATTTGCCGTCTATTTTTGAAGAGTTCCATTGTATATCTCCGAAGATCAGCACCAGATCTTCACCAAATTAAAATTGGACCACCTCAGGAGTATACTCTTTCGAATAAAAGAATTTTGAGAATCGGTCCACAAATGGGGGAGAAATCAGGTAACATACATAAAAAAAAAAAAAATACATACATACGAACATATAACCTCCTCCTTTTTCGAAGTCGGTTAAAAAATCGACCAATCACATTAGTTAAAATGTACGTCTGGTCTTACGCCCTTCCTGTGATTAGTCGAATTTGACACATCTCTTCTCCGCTCTGGTTGTCTCCGCTTTGGTGGAGTCCGGGCCTTATTATTCCACGAGATCGTACTTTACCGGAATCAAAGTATCCTATGTGTTACCTAAAGTTAGAAACTACCTGTGTTCCGAATTTCATCTAAATCTGATTAATTATTTTTGCATGAAAGAGTAACAAACATTCATTCATTCTCTCAAACTTTCGCATTTCAAATTCTTAGTAAAAAAGATTTACTCTCGATGTAAACTATTGTATCAAAACAAGCAATGAATTGAGCATGAAAATGTTCAGAAATAAGTCATCAAACCAGAGTTTAACACGTTACCCTAACAATGAACACAACGATATAATTTGTAATAACATAGTAATCCGCACCACAATGTAACATTACAATTTGATATTCTAACTAATACCAAACGTTACATTGAGTGTCACCTCACTTCAAGCATAAATTTATTATTAGTTAGGAAACTGTTAATGGGAAAAGACCCACCAGCCGGGGTTTCTTATCATACTGTATGCATAACAAACTGACAGGGTGCATTGTGCTTTTTATTATGAATTATATTCTACCGAGGTTTATCTCTGGAAAATTATCTATTTAATAATTTTTTCGGGTACCATTAATTAATTTCAATAGAAAATTAAAGTATGCGTATGCATCACTTCATTTATGAATATAATAGGACACAAATAAAATAAAATAATGATGAATTTTGAAATATTTTAAAATATGAAAACAGCTATTATTTACTGCCTAGTTACAGAGTTCATTGTACTTATCGTCGCGTTTGCCGTTCACTACATGCGTTTTGCTACGGTAACGTTGCATATGAGGAAAAAAACAAATCAGATACACATAACATTCCTGAAATAATTTCTTGTACCGGTCATCTAATTATGATTTACTAAATTCACCCCATCGGACTACGAAGGGCTATCCCTTACACCCTGTTTATGTGACTCCAGCAATTTCCTCACCCCATATTAAGTGGGATTCAAAACATAGCTGCCGAAATGTGAGCGAAGCCTACCTCTGTCTACCCCTTAGGGACTATAGGCGTGAAGTTAAGAAATCGCTGATTGCTATGAGACTTCCTATTGTACCACCCCTTTATTACAGTTGGTGTCCCCTTTATACCTTACGTGTTATAAAGAGTACCCTATCTACCTACATCTATACCAAATATGTGTGTGCTTCGTATTCCTGCTTTATGTACGTATTTTTGTTTTATATCTTCGTGTATTTTTACCCACCTGCATAAATAATAGTAAAACATTTTTATTCTACATAACAGTAACATATACTATTTACACTAAAAACGGGATATATAGTAACATATAGGTAGTAAAAATGTCAGGCTCTGTCCTACGAGCATAGTTTTCTGTAACACCAGTTTAAAAACAGTTACGTTCTTGCAAACTATCTCCCGTGTCAACTGTGGTAAAACTATGTCCACTCTGGAGACACTTTTTCAATAGTAGAGTAAGTAAATTCAGAAATATGTACAAAATACATTAAAAATATGTAACACAATAGACGGTATTTCATTGCCAAATTATGATAAATTACTCTTGATTAGTCTGAGTGAGTTAATAAGGATACATCTCACAAAGCACAAAATCAAAACCAAAAAATCAAAAGTCATTTATTCAAACTAGGCTGATAATCAGCACTTTTCGAATGTCAAAATTTATTTATTTACAAGAGACAATCGCCCAAAAAGCCCACCCTTCGACACTTCCTAGTGTTTAAGCTGTAAAGAAGAAGTTTCGGAACAAACTCCCCAGCAACACATCTGTCTAATAGGTTAGAAGAACCAGACTCAAAATACAGACAGCCAAACCTCGAACTATCACCTAGTTATGCCAGAAATAGGGGATCGGACTGACTCAAAAAAATAGAATTCTGTTTAGTCCGTCAGTTAGATTATCGAAAAATATTGGATACGTGTTTTTTACCCGACTGCGGCAAAGCCCAAAAGGAGGGTTATTGTTTTATCAAATTAATAAAAATTGACGAAGATAAAGCGCGTCAAAGATCATGGAGTGGGGTTTGAAACGTCACTTGAAGGTACAAAATGTACTATCATATGACGTCACACGAGTTTTCGAAGCACTGTATCGTCTTCATTTTTTGTTTACGTGAAAAAAGAAAAAATATGTGGGCATTATTTTTTGGAAATCTATCTGACGGACTAATTAGTTTTTTTTTGTCCGATCCCCTATTCATCAAAGTGTTTCAAATAAATACCAGAGCATGGAAGTAAATACACGAAAACTTTCAGTAAGTACTTTTGATTTGAATTATTTGGCGCACTCACAATTGAGTACACTACTTCAATATTAAGAAATATCTCCAATAGAGTCTCACCAGCGTACCAACTTTTTACAAAAAAAAAAAAAAAAAAACATTCTCTTCCCCTTATCCCATTTCATTTGGGGTAGGTGCAGCATAATTATATTCTTCTTGCATATATTACTCGTCACACACTACATTCGTAGCCAAAACTAAAACTTTCCTCACGACATTTTCCGCATTCTACCGCATCACAAACCCATCACAGGTAAGTACATCATGCACTACTTATTTGTCGTTGAGTACCTACTTTAAATCAGATAAGAACTACTTACCGCACAAAACTATGGCTTATATATATATTATACAGGTAACAGGCTCTGCTTTTGTCTGACCCCTACAGTTTCCTTTATCGCCAGTTTAAAAACAGTTAATTTTTCACAGAACGATCTAACTCCTTTGTGAACTCCTGTAAAAGTATGTCAACCTAATTTTTTCTTTAAAATATTTTACTCCATAAACATCCTTGGAAATAAAAATGGTAGAACATTATATTTAACGTCCAGACGTTTAAGACTGAGAGACTAGTCTCTCATTTGAAATATTCAAGGCTGCTTATTATTTAGATGAATCCACTATAAAATGCATAGAGGGACTAAACGGATTAGAACCCAGTCCTACACACAACCGAAGGAAAATTTTCATAAAATCAATTTAGGATCCTATTGTAATACGCAGATGTTTTTGATTGAAACCTTTTTCCATTATCAAATTAATATTGTTCGTCTCAGTTCAAGTACTAGGCAATGTTATAAATGTTTTATTGCTACTTTATTTAAATTAATGGCTTAGTGTTTATTTACACACAATGATTCCATTGTATTTCATTGCAGAACAACGCGTTTGCTATAAATCAAATAGTTTACAATGATCATAAGATTATGAATACAAAGGCAGTCACAATCAAACAATAGTCAACAATAACGACGTTTAAAACATATTGGTGATGTCAACAACGTTATTAAAACACTTGACCATTATAATTTCAAATCTCAATTATCACCCAAAATGAGTGAAAAGCTAGTAATAACACATTATCCGACTGACATACTTAAATTTAAACAACACATAAATTAAAACACTTAAATTCTAGCTGTAAGTAAACTTAAATCTACACATACTTGTCCAAATAGCCCGACTTCACCTCCCACAAATGCATTAACAAAGCTTTTAAACACAAACTTATTTTTATTCCTGTTTCAAAACAAAACAAAATAAAGAAAAAACACTTTTCTCAAATTCACTGAAGGTGAAATCGGGGGACACAAAAAAATAAATAGGAAAATAAAAATACCATACCGATTATTTCGTAACTAGTGGCACACAACGTAACACACGAGTATCGAGTATCGGTAGACGCGACCGTCGGCCGCCGCGGTCTGATACGAACTGAGCTTTTGTGTGCACGGAAGAAAGTTGACGACGCACCGATAAGGATGGCTTATTAATGGATGTGGTATGAGTGCGGTGAAACAGCTTTGTCATGGAGGGCCGATTTATCGTCCATGTAAATAATAAAGGTAACATACATATGAACACAGTAATCGTATCTAAGTTCTTGAAGATGCAATTTTAAGTTTAATGTCGGCTATTATAACGGGGCTTTAAGGAAAAATGGTCATGTTTTACAATTTGGGTGGATTAAAAACCCATTTTCGGACAGAATTTATAATGGAAATTGTTGTTTTCCTGGTTACATTTTCATTATCCCCTGTCGTTAAAAATCTTATTTTTTGCTTGTCGGCTACTACTTGCTACAACGGATGTAGTACAGTGAAACTTGGTTAACTGGGACCTGGATAAGTGAGAAACCTCTATAACTGGAGCTCATGCTGAGGTCCCATGAGACAGATTTGGATATCTGAGACACTGGGTAAGTGGAATACCTCTATAAGTGAGACAAATCTTCAGGTCCCTTGAGGTCTCACTTAACCAGGTTTCACTGTACATCAAACATCACACACAATTAGAATATAATATCAAGACTTGTTCAATAACTAATTTTGTGCTCCTTCTTATTTTTCGTGTGGTTAGTATCTAACCTGGGGTCAGACCTTTTATGCCGCCCATGGGCTTCTGACTTGGATTTACATATCGTCGTGAAATATATCTCTCAATATTGTACTGACGACAGTACAACCACACCTTTTTCCCAGACTACTTCGAAGCCCGAAAGAACGGGCATTTAAACGAAACACAACACAGGCTCTTCTAGCAAAACATAACCTAACATCCGTGTAAAAATATGAACGGTATGAATGTATCGTATTGCGGTAACCGTGCGGCTAGTTCGCGTATTACCTGCGTTCTCATTACGGGTGATATCGACTTCATTCATTATAGCCACGCCGTGAAACTTCTATAATAAACCTTTTCATATTTTCATCGAGGATTATCTTACTTCTATTTCTTTGGGATCGAAGTTGTATTGGAGTGTAAGGCTTTATTTACCTAGTTGTAATATCGTTTTGGATTATTATTATTCGTTCGAACCGCGTTGTTGGTCGAGAACATTCGTAAAATAGACCATTCATAATAACTGTATCTGTGAACATTTCACGAATGTTAACGCAATTCATATTATGATCCTATTAAGATCTGCTAAAGTGGCCATTTGAGACCCCCTGGGTTCGATCCCCAGGTTAAGTAAACTTTTATTGGGTTTTCCCATAAGGATTTTTGCATTTGTGCCCTATTGATGGTAATAGGTTCGCCTCATATTACATGGGACTTATGGGCCTACTACACGCTCAAGCTTCACAACACTTTTCGTTCACACTTCACAGTACATCGCGCGTATGGTTGGTAAAATTGTATTACCATTACAAACCACACACGCGATTTACTGTGTGCACCGTGTAATCGCGCAGGCAAGACTGTGGGGAAGTGTGAGCGTCTGGTAGGCGCATTAAACATAACTTGCAATGTGGGTGTATTAATGGACACACGTCCTCTGCTTAACCCTTCGTGGTTTATAAGTGTGATATTATGTTATTGATAGTTCAGTTAAAAATAAAATGTTGTTGAATGCCGTAATTTCTTTGTTATTGATCAGCAAAATTGTTGATACAGACTGACTACACAAATACTAACTAAAATTACTACGTCTGTCTTTACTTTCATAAATCGGTGGACTTAGGAGTTTATTTATTTATTTATTTTAACTTAATATACGAGATAGTAGATGGCACGTAGTAGGAGTTGATGCCACAAGGCATTCTCTACCAGTCAACCTTTGGGTCAAATAGGACAGCACTGTAGTAGAGTACAAAAAAAAAATATAAGGACAATACCATTTTGTTAATATTAATTGAATGGATACATAAACAGCCAAAAATAACAAAAAAAGAAACAAATAGCAAAAGCAATAGCATAATAGCCTTATGGCTGATGATAAAGATACATAAATAAGTATATGTACTAATCAACCGGGTGCGCCAAAGTTCACCTAAAATTTCAACTCCGATAATTGGAAATCCGAAAATGTTCTTCCGAACATTTTTCATCCTAACAATCGCAATTCCTAACTTCTCTGTCTCTAATGTTTTAATTCCGAAGCATTCGACTTCATAACGTCTGTAGCAATAAACATCTATTACACTATTATTTGTTTTCCTATATTTTCTCAACATAACCATCTTTTACACTATTATTCAAAGTCATATCTTTTTTTTTTGTTTATATTACTTTTTATTCATAATAATCAGTATTATAAAAGGTCCTATTAAAATAGGTGGACAAAATTTTAGAAATCATTCAGACCGCTAAAATAAGGACAATAGCAAAAAAAAATATAAGAATAAGAAATAAAATACCTACTTTTATAGGATGAGTTTGTTCTAGAGTGCCGGCAATTTATTATTTTAAGTCAAAATAAAATCACTTTTTAGATAGTGTTTTTTTTTTGTTTAGATGTCTTTAGTTAGGCTTACTAAACGCTGTGTTAAAATTTGTCCACCTATTTTAATGGGACCTTATATACTATGCAAAGATATCCATAGGTTAGGTTAGGTTAGAACTGTGACCAACTACGCGCGAGCCGAGCGAGCGAAGCGAGCGAAGCGAGAGGCAGCGGCCGGCGAGCGCTACCTCGAAATTGGTCGCGAAATTTTCTAGGTAATTTTTCATAGTGCCCCCAAGACGACACTCTGACCTGAATTTCATTCATTTATTTTATTTCAAGACAAAAATCAGTGAAACGACCTTTAATCATTCTAAACAGTTGTATGAGTGAAAATATTATGGTAATTATGTTTAGGAATAAAAGCGTTAGGATAAAAAACAGTAGGAGTTTAAATATATTTACACTAATGATATTATGAATTCCAATTTTCGGAAACATGAGTGTTATGAACATCGTCGGTAGGACTACAAATAGTATGAATGAAAACTTTAGGATGAAAAATTTTAGGAAGAGTGATCATTCGGATTACAAATCGTTAGGAAGAACAATTTCGGATAAAGAACTTTAGGTGAGCCAATATGGACCCCTAATCAACCTCGTTTATGAATAACAGTTTATTACTACATCCTAATAGAAAGTGATAGTGATGTGGCCGTCGGACTTCCAAGTCATAGGTCGGAAGTTCGAAGTCGGTAGTTCGAGTTCATGTGCGTATTGTATGGGTATCACTTGCTTGTAACCATGCCTGAGATATTTCTCGACGGCATGTAAATCCAAATCTGAAAAAAAAAGGAAAAAAAAACTGACACCAGGTTACCACACGAACAAGAAAGAAGACTATTATACACACTCTTCAGATGGGGGTTCATTGACGGCTCAGGCCTCAAGTGTGTATGCGGCGTATCTCCGCAGCTAATGTCCCACCTTCCATCTTGCGCTGCATGTTCTGACACCTGTACACTCGACGACCTTATGACTGTATCAGCGAGTGGAGTTCGCATAGCTGAATTTTAAAACGCCAAAACGATTTAACTGAAATTTGCTATCGACACGCTAAGAAAAAGAACAGAAAATTAATAAGTGAGTGAGTTTTTGATTATAAATCGTAAGAAAAGAATCATACTCACCACAATCTACTACCGAGCTATAGTGACTGTTACTCGGGTCTATCTTTAGGTTAACCCGCACTTGTCCAAGTTGGTCTGTGGATGTTGATTACCCATTACATAAGGAGTTTCCTCCGTGACTCGAAAAGCACGTTGGTCCCGGTTGCCATATAGATCTTTGGCAGTCGTACCATGTAGTCAGCGACCTGAAAGTCTGACAACCAGTCATACCAAAGGGCATGGTAATATTATCTAGAAGGTATTAATTGGTTTGTGGAGGTCAGATAGGTAGTCGCTCCATTTAAAATACTGGCATTCTGCTGCATCCTGTAAGACTGGAAGCTGACCCCAACATAGTTGGGAAAAGACTAGGCAGATGATGATTTATTATCACCTAAAAGCACCGTTCCTATCTTAAGCTTCTTAATTTTCTTGCATCTTTTTATTTTTCCACCTAGGTCATTAGTAACATTTTGAATTGAAATGATTGGTTGAAAAATATGTACCCATTTTGCGTCAACGGATTATATTAGTAAAAAAAAGTCCTCAGCTCAGCTAAATAAAAGAAAAACGTAATCCATAGAAATCCGAAATTTTGAAAAAGAAAAAGTTTTTCATCGAAACATAATTATCAAAGATGCTACCTAAAGTAAGTAAGCCAAAACTTTAATAAAAGTATTATCCCAGACCACCTCATGCATTAAATTCTCCAAGCAAAAACTCTGAACGAAATATATGCATTGAACGTGCATTGAACGAATAGTTCATTCAATCGTTTCATGCGGTAACCGTGGTCCGTTCAAGTGTTACCTGAAGCATTCATTATGCTCGATATTCCTCATTCAGTCCTACTTATACTGTGGAACCCAATTAATGAGGTGCCTTTAACTTCATATGGAAGAAAAATATTCAATGTTTAGTTTGCATATCATATCCGCGGACTAAATGAGTTTGGTCAAATGCCTTTGGGTATTCATAACATTTTTGTACGTAGAAGTAATTTAATTTCATCAATGTTTTTCTACCTTCTGTTTCTTGTTGTTTTGTTTCATAATCAATTGGTTCAATTTGGTAATTGTTTTCTTTATTTTTGTCCTATATTGAAGCCGTAGGGATATTTTTCAGCGCCCCTTAGAGTACGTGTTTACTTTAAATTTCAGAACAAAATTCATGTGTGCCGCTTTCGGATACAATATAAGGGGTAAGCCTATTGCCATCAAGGGCACGAATCCAGACTCCGTGGTTGCTGCTGAGAAATTTCTGATGGAAATAATGAAAATTAAACACTTTACCCGACCCGGGAATAGAGAACCCAAAACCTCATGCGTAGCAGTCGCGCTAGCAACCACCAGAGCAACGAGGCAGTATTAGGTAATTGGACATTACTGTATAATTTTGATAGTTTGAGTATTATATATATATATTATTATTGAACGTTTAATTCAGATAAAAATCCATAGTACACATTACAAACATTTACAAATTTTTAAAACCCTAATTAAAATAAATTAAAACCCTAACACATACATAATCAAATTCATAAGATTAAATTAATTTTCAAAAATACAAAGAAATAAGACATTCACAGATGAAAAAAATATACAATAATAAATATATAATAATAATATTTATATTATATATTTGCTTTCCAAGAATCTCTAAATGTATCATGTAATCACATATTCAATCACGTTACCCCAAAAATAAATACCAATTTATATTGATAAAGTAATCCCACACAATCATCTCGGCGAAATACCAAGAGAACTTCTACAAGAAGTCCTTAAATCCCTAAAGATCCCTCACATAGTGCTGGCAACAACTAGTTTATCTTTTATAACAGTTAACCACTCGTTGTGTTGCTACAAGCAACGCTTTATGACTCGTGAAACTTTGTTCTGATCAGGGATGTAACCAAAACCATCAAATATCCGAAATAAAAGACATCGGTAACCGAAACCAAATTAAAATTTTCGGGTAGTTTCGGATATAGGCTGGTCTAAATTATTATACAATATTTTTACAAAATATTTTAAGGATTATCTTTGATTTTAGTTTTAGGGATAAATAATTTCGTGAGTTTATATCACTATATTAGTTTTACCCGGCCGAACTGCCACTTGTCAGTTGTCTGATTGTGATGTAAGATTCTCATATCCGTAACCAAAATTATCCGAAACTAGCGGTAATCCGAAGTAATTTGATATCCGTAACTGTATCCGAAACCGCTGGATGCGAGACGCACGGGACCGGTACATGTGGCGACACCTGGGGCTTATGTCTAGAAGTTGACGTCTTTTGGCTGAAATGGTGATGATGATGATCCGTATCCGTACCCAGATCCGAAATTTTATAACTGTAACATCTCTAGTTCAGATTACCGTTGTATGAAATGACAATTATATTATTTATCTTTGGTTTCAGCAGACCAAGTTCTAAAGTACTGAAATATCCGATATCAACTAGGGTAATAAAATCGTTGAAAAGGTGTTATTTCTCTCGAGTAGATAATTTAGTCATCTTTTCTCACTATAAAAAGCTTCTTTTCTTTCGTGGTAATGAAATTATACTGTAACTCAATCAAATAATTATTATAACGAAATTATAGTCAGCCAAGATATTTACAAGTCGAGAATTTTCTCGTTATTTTTTTTTGTGAGAGGTCTATTTGATTAGCTTTACCTATAGATGTGTAGGAATATTTTAGAAGTAACTGGCATAATTCGTATTTAAATTTCCTTCTGGTCAACACTCAAAGTTAATTCGATACTGTAGTTCTATAATCACGGCACGTATTTAATACTCAATACAATTTCCGAAGATAATTTACGGTCTATAAGAATGCCTCAAATGGTGACGAGCTCGACTCATTTTTTATAGCCGAGTAAAATAGGACAACACAGCACACCAAACCTACTTTTCCAGAAACTGACAGAAAAAACACCACATAGAATCACTCTGATAATATTGTATGTACAGTTTTATCGAATACAAAAAAGCGCCACTTTTTTGGCATACCAAAAGTAGTAATTTGTCGACCAACCCAATTTCAAGACAATTAAACCGAATAATATTTACACCCAAATCAATAAAGAACACATTAAATACAGCCATTAACTCACAAAACACATACGGACCGCCTGCTCCATTGAAATCGTTTAACAATTTCTTAATTGATATACAACTCTCATGTAATATGAACCGCGTACAACAAAGCCACAATCAACGAAACGAACATAATAGGAGTTTGTTTTAAAATAAAGCTGAATTCCCTTTTGTTCACCGACTAGTTCGTTTCCATATTTCATTGGGCCGTGAAACTTCATATTGAATTTATGCTGCAAACTAAAAGCAATTACGTGCGAACTCATTTCGATGTAATGATTTTAATTAAAATAGACTAAATTATTGGAAATCATTGGGATGCATTGGGTTAACGTGAAGATAAATAACCGCAGCGGTGAACGCTGATTGGTTAATGGTTATGCAACTCGCTCCACTACCTGTACCTACGTGTGGGTGTAACTTGATAACTTTTGTGGGCATGGTTTGTTTGATCGAAAACAGTTTAATTTAATTATTCGCATACACTTTGAAAACGTGTGGTACCAAAAGTATGCTATTAATATTATTTACCATTTGATTGTGGAATCAGTATGACCGTTTGTTTTAATAATTAAACTAAACCCTATGTTATCTACTTTAGTACCTAATCGTAAACTTATTATAGAAAAAAGATAGAATTTGGCCAACCTCTTAAGTATCAAAAACATCAAAATTAAAGGAAAAGTCGTCTAAACGATAAGAGACCCTTTGTTTTTATTAATAACATTTTACACTTTAGCCCCTCTCTTGGTTCTCTTCAATAAATATTGGTAATCTAATAATTTTACCGAGCAATAATAAACTTGAGGGAAGATATTCTCTTCCTGAGTCGGCTACGTTCAGTACATAAGTGGCTTTAATAGTTTCAAAGAAAATTTTCTTTTAAAGGTCAGTAGGTTCGACTGATGGAAATTTTAGGGATTAAATAAAGTATTTTGTAAATACCTATTATTTTAGCGGTGCGTCAGTGCTGGTAAAAGTAAACTATGTCCAGTATATGTGTCAACTTTGATTGTGACTACAAGTATTACTGTTAACTTTGACTGTATCTAAAGGTCTTTCTGTAAACTTTGACTTTCTCTACAAGTTTTACTGTTAACTTTGCCTGTGTCAACAATTATTTTTATTTACTTTGGCTGTATCTACAAGTCCTTCCGTTTATTTTGAATGTGTCTACATGTTTTTCTGCTTACTTTGACTGTGTCTACAAGTATTACTAAAAACTTTGACGTCTACAGGTCTTTCTGTTAACTTTGACTGTCTCTACAAGTTTTACTGTTAACTTTGAATGTCTCAACAATTATTTCTATTTTCTTTGACTGTATCTATAAGTCCTTCTGTTTATTTTGACTGTGTGTAGGTACATGTCTTTCTGTTAACTTTGGCTGTGTCTACAAATATTTCTTTTAACTTTTCACGACTTAGGCGCTAAACAGATTTGAACAGAACTATGGCATTCAACTCTCTGGTAAGCAGTAACTTGAGTTAGAATATTGTTTTTTACCCCGACACTAAGTACCCATAATTTTCGACAAGCACTTAGGTAAAACTGTGAGGAAAAGCTATAGTGCTGCTGGTACAAGTAAGTACTTTGTACCCCTAAAAACTAGCCTAGGTACTAATGGCCCACGTAAAGTACTTTCGGGTGTTTTAACAATGACCTTGAGGTTGACAACCTTTAATGGGTCGTGCATAATTAAAACAATAGATTTATGAACACATCCATCATTGAACATTATCAGATTTGTAAACTTGTATTGTATTATTTATTTCAGACGCATTTGTCATATTAATGTGTAGGTAATTGGGTAATTAGGTTCACGCAAGATTTGATCGTGTATAATATTAGTATGAGATTGGTTAGTCATCATTATCATTCTTCTACCTGTATCCCAATTCAATTGAGGTCGGCGCAACAATCTCTTCTTCTTCCATTCTTCGGTTAGTATTGAAATTGGTCGGTATTGGTTTGATTTGTAACCATCGAAAATAAAGGTAGAGTTTCTCATTTCAACGCCTTTTTAACCGAGCCAAAATAAAGGGTAATGATTTTGGCAGTATGTGTGTGTGTGTTTGTGTTTTATATCATATCTGTATGATGGTCTAGCATCTGCGCAATCTGTCTGTTACGAATATACCAGGAACTACCGAAAAGGTCGGATAAGAGTGACACAGGCTGATGACTGTCACTCTAGCGGCCCGTTGTATCATGGTTGACGTGGCGGCTGCCTTCCGATAACAAATTATACAGAAGCGCCACTGTTGATACGACGTACATGATGAACTGCTGTGTTCCGGCCAAATCCTGGTGCTATTGAAGTAGCTGGTCCTCATACAAAATTTTAACTTAACACTTACTTTCTGTGCAAATAAATTATTATTCTAATATAATATATTGTAGCGGTTAGAAATACAAATACCCACAGTTTGTCTCTGTACCACCCAAAGATTGACTGGTAGACAATACCAATAGCATTAAGTCCGCCTTTGCACAGTGTCTATTAAAAGTGGATAAGCAATCTCACAAAGTAATAGCTTGACGTTTAGTTTTACTTGCGACCTTTTACTTTCAAGACAAGACATTATATCGAAAGTTAGTGGCTGTGGTGCGTACCTACTGTATTGAGACCACGTACATATACAAACGCTCCCCGTGTGTTCATAGCAATAAAATCCTTAGCGCATCTATGTACATAAGTACATATGCCCGCTTAAAGTATTAAAATAAATACAACACTGCTTATCCCTTCACTGAAGAAAAGATGCTATATAGTAACAAATGTCAAGCGATGAAAATAGAATAATCTGTTGAAGCGTCACCCAAAATGTGCCCTTTAATAATAGAGTCAACAAGCCTTAAAGCCCTCAAAAACACTTCAAGTGAATTTCTTGGAAAATCTTCTAATAGGTCACGTGTGTAACAAAGGACCATATCCCCGGATCATAGAAATAAGGTAGATGCGTTATATTGACAAATTTATTCCCATGATGCCGCAGACAAAGATGGCCATGATGTAAAAGTCAATATACAGGGTAAAAGTGACGTACAAACAGAGGTCACGTATATAGTAAGTACCTCATTCTGAACCTGTCATACTGAAATTTTTTGGAGAGTTCAGAATAATTACTACTATTACCACTGGATTGCGCAATGAAATTATTCAGACAAGAATAGTGTAGGAGGAGGTTACTATACTAACTTACATAACATAACATCACGACTGTAATCCCCGAAGGGTTAGGCAGTGATGATCCCATTAATGCACCCACATTTCGCCAATTAGTTTTAGTCCCTTGTAATCGGGGGCCCGCCTATTGCCATCAACAGGGCACAACTCCACGCTCCGTAGCAGCTACTAAGAAATTTCTGATGAAAACATCCAATAACACTTTGCCCTACCTAGGATCGAACCTAGGCTTGAGGCTTTTAAACCAACGAGACAAACTCCACTAACTAATACAACTGAAAACCTGTATTCAATCCCATTTGGCATATCTCCATTAAATTCTACGATCCGTAACACTACATAGATTGGCCCACGTATGTCACGGGCTTGACCGAGTCCCCTTTTGGCCCAGTTGATGGATTTAGGCACTTCTGTCTGTTGAGAGCGTCGATTTAAAACGTTTTTAGTACGCGTTACTTTGTGAGTTACGGTTGATCGCTCCGTTCTATGTAGGAGCCGTATTTGGCATACATTCATCAATCAATCAGGTCGTTTTTATTTGTGGAAGAATTGGTTTTGTGGTTGGAAAATAGGTTGTTTTTAGGGCAATGACAATTGGAAAAGTGGTAGGGTGTGTGTGTGTGTGCTGGCTGTAGTTGACTGGTCTGGTCACGTTTAATAAAGAATACTTCAATTCTCGTCATTATATATCCCCGAAGGGTAGCCAGAGGTGTACCGAATAGTACATCCACATATTGCCAGCTATGTTTAGCCCCATGTAATAGGGGGCGAGCAGCGGTGGCACAGTGGTGTCGGTCCCGACTTAAGAATAGTAGGTCGTGGGTCTGAACCCAGGCAGGCGCATTACTTTGTGTAATTTATTTCATCACCGCTGCTCTCAAAACGGTGAAGGAAAACATCGTGAGGAAACCGGCATGTCTTAAAACCAAAAAATTCGAAGACATGTGACATCTGCCAACCCGCACTGGGCCCGCGTGGTAGATTATAGCCCATCCCTCTCCTATAGAGGAGGCCTGAGTCCCTGCAGTGGGAACATTATAGGCTGATGATGATGATGAATAGGGGGTGAGTCTATTGCCATCAACCAGCACAAACCCAAATACCGTGGCTGTTACTGAGAAATGTCTGATGAAAAAAACCAACAATACTTTTCCCGACCTGGGAATCGAACCCCGGACGTCATGCTCAGCAGTCACGCTTGCAACCACACAACCAACACTGAAAAAAATAATTAGTTGAATCAACATTTATTCAACCTATTTTTTGTGTTAATATAGAACCTACATAGAAGATTTGTTGAATCAAACAAACTGAAATTGGTACTTATAAAAGGTAAATTTAAAATATAGTTGAATCAATTTTGTAAATTTGACTAAGTTCATTTGCTGATTCCACTAAATATTATGTTGACATTACCGAATTATTAGTTAAATGACCGCTATGCGATTATACATGAAAAAATATGTTAGCTTAACCCATTTTTTTGGTTGTAACAACAATTCGATTTTAACTTTTTTTAATTTGTTACATTGAATGTAGTACTACGGTTGTCACAACGTAATTTATTGTTGACTCAACTGTTAAGGAATCAACATTCAGAAATGCAACTATTAGTATTTTCAGTGAAGAAAGCAGAGAATAAAATAATTGAAATATACTAAAACACCCTTATTTATTTTATTGGAGGGTGGGGAATTAGTCAAATGACTCCTCCCGCTCTGGGCAGAGTGGTAGGGAGTGTCAGACTTCTACTAACTAAAAATAAACCATGTTCCTCCTGAGCCCTTTGTGTCGAGGCCGCGGTATCTCTTTCGAACAACCCGCAGCCCTACTGAAACACCCTCAGTGAATAATTTGACCTTCATTCCCCACTACAATAATAATGGTTTCTCTCAATCAAAACACGGAATCATTTCACACTAAACGCAGTACTGAAAGGCGTTGTTCCGTGAGACGTAACAAACAACCAGTCCAGACGAACATTAATCATTAGTAACGAATATACGTGTCTTAAACAATATATTGGTGTTGTATATACGACTGCTGGATAGTTAAGAAGGCCTGGATTTGATGACTGCTGTTCACAAAATTAAAAATACCTAACGCCTATTTTCTCCAAATGATTAAACAGGGCTGTTCCGTTGGTCAAGAAGAAGAAGTCTGTGGCCACAATCTCGATGGTCTTCGATTGTTTTTTTTTTTTTTAATTCTCTCTAAATTAAGGTCGGGTATAGTGTTATTGGGTTTTTCATCAGAGATTTCTCAGTAGCAGCCACGGCGACTGGATTAGAGGCCAATAGGATGTTTACTGACTAAAACAAATATGATTCTAATTAGTCCGTCTGTTAGATTATCGAAAAGTATTGGATACGTATTTTTACCCTACTACGGCGAAGCCAAAAGGAAGGGTTATGATTTTGGCAGTCTATGTATGTATGTATGTTCCACCGTAGTACCTAAACTACTGAACGGATTTTAATAAATTAGGTGTCAATAGATTCGTAAGAATAGCCCGGATGTCATAGGCTATATACATTTTATGAATTCTTTTTATGACGGAATTTAAATGTCAAAAACATACCTCAAAAAATATTAAATTATGATAATCATAGCAAGTTTGGTATCAAATGAAAGGTCTTGGCGAGCACATTACAAATATGTATTATATTATAGTTTAAGTGCACACAAAAATAAAATTCAAATAAAAAATTAAGTTCAAAAATCTAAAACCCGACTAACAAAATCGCGGTCTTAAAAGTAGAAAACAAGAAAATAATTCTTGTCTGAAATTTTTCGTAGTCGCATGCCACCTTGCTAATGGCAATTAGCAGCTGACTTCTGTATCAATGACGCCATGAAGGAGCATCAGGTATCAGTGGCATGCGACTATGAAGAATATCAGACAAGAATTATTTTGTTGTTTTCTACTTTTATGACCGCGATTTTGTTAGTAGTCGGGTTTTTTTGTTTTATCAAATCAATAAAAATTGACAAAAATAAAACGCGTCAAAGATTTGAGTGGGAGGTGGTGACGTCACTGCTCGCTAAGAAATGTCATACTAATGTCTTAGAATATCGTCACACGAGTTTTCAAAGCACTGTATCGTCTTCATTGTTTGTTTACGAGAAAAAAGAAAAAAAATGTGTCCAATATTTTTTGGAAATCTATCTGACGGACTAATTAGATTTTTTTAGTTAACATCCCTATTGATGGCAATTGGCTCGCCTCCTATATCATGGGACCTAAACATAACCAGCAAACCGTGAGTGAAACATTAGATTATAATTAGAAGATAAGTCCTTAATATCTTATATTACTCTACTGTTATAAATTCGAGAGTTTGTGAGGATGTTAATTATTATATAGGATATTTTTCATCCCTGTAGTCCAATGCAGTCGAACTTCACGAACCCGCAGCCATAAGCCAGTTGTAACTAATTCTACCGTATAGCAGTAGGCTATGCACATTCAACCGCACTTCCAAGGAAACCTCACTGTGACGGCCCCATTATTTCCTAGCTTTAAGGGTGGTTTTCGTAGTTCTGACATGCGGTAGACCTTGTTGGTTGTATTAAGCTTGGTATTATGTACGAGTCAACTGGACGCACTGGAATGGGTCATATTACGGCCGATGGGTTCGTGTATAATCGTTTTCGTGAAAGACTACATAACATCTCTCAATAGGGTAATGTCGTCGATCGAGCGACTGCCTATCTGATCACCACTACCCAGTTAGTGCTGGGTAATACAATAGCCTTTGGTAAGACTGGTTGTCAGACTTTTGGTCCACTGACTACCTGGAACAACCGTCTAAGATCTATAAATGACAGCCGGGACCAATGGCTTAACTTTAATGAAATCTAATAAAGTATAAAGCTACCAATTCAGGAACACAAAACACTGTGATAACATTTGCCGGGGTATAAGACCCCTCAAATTTGCAACACCCGAAGAACAACCAGATTACTAAACAATGCTCCTCAGCATTAAGAGGCCCTCATTCACAAAAGGGACGATTTAGTCTATATTACATAATACCACCACATAACCGTCAAAATCACTCGCATATCTCGCACTGAACAGACAAACACAAAGGAGTTCCTCGTACGTGGTAACTAGGAGTAATAAGCAGTCAGAAGTAACATTAATCATACGTAACGATTACTCGTTTGTAACAACTTAGTAAGTATCACAGAGGAATGGGCGAAGAACTTTCCTGTGTTAGTGGATGACGGATTATGTTGGTGTGTTATTCTGGTTTTTATGTGTCTTTGTCTTTGGGAGTTTGAAAATTGCGCGAGTTACAATAAAGTTAAGTTAAGTCACACCTCGGACACTCCATACAACGCCCGCAAAATAATTACCTATTACTACTACATAAACAAATAACGTTTGTGCACGACGTGCACGTGCAAATGTGTGCGTAAACTCTAGTAGGGTTATCGTAGCCTAAAAAATGGCGCGGAAAGTGCAACGGTCTGCGTCGCGAAAGCCGAGCGGCGACTGATGCGAGCGCGAGCCATTGCTCAAGTGGCGACGATGTATACCTCGAAGTGCGGGGTGAGGTGCGGTATTTAATATGAGCGCGGGGAGGTGAGTGTCCCTTCTGTACGTAGTACTACTATGTATTCTGTGGTTAAGTTTAAGTTTTAAGTTTTTTATTAAGTTCACGGTCAAAATATTCAATTTTTAATTAAACAAAAATCGTATTGCAAAAAAACCCGATTTCCCATAAAAAAGCACTAAAGAATCTATAATAGCATAAACTTAACTTTTTCGTTATTTTTACAATAAGATTTTTTATTCATTGTTTGTATAAGTTTTAAAAAAGCGCTTTGATGAGTTTTTTTTTGTTTTTTGAAATATTGGACATTTTGGGGATTTGAATTTTTGAGAATTGAACATTTTGGGAATTGCACGTTTCGAAAATTGGACATTTTGACACCATTGGACATTTTGACCGTGAACGTTACAGAAAGCTTGAAAGAGAATTGACTGCCTTAGTATGGGCCATGTCATGAGGAGGGACGAATCGCATGTCACAAAATAAACTTAACGTAACTTCATCGTGTTCCAACTGCCATGAACTGTTGGGCCTTTCCTAGAATAATTTGCCTCAGCAAATGTCGAATTTCGTACAAAATAAATATAATATATTTAAAATAAATAAAAACCTGTGGTGCCAGAGATGTGTTATTGGGGCTGATAAGACAGCAAATAACTACTCTTGTCAGCCCGTTGAATTTGGCAAACGATGCACCAAATACTCTGTATCACCATCATTTCTAATCAAGTAGCCACCTAAAATTTTCTTGGTCTCCAATTTCTTTTCCATAAAACACGCTAGCTTCGCAGACTACAATTCTAAGTAAAATCTCTCTATAAGAGACGGGCAATCTTTCATAGTGCTCTGTCCACCAGTTCTTGCTAAAAATACATTAAATAAATAAAGAAAGATAGAATGAATGATTACAATGGTATCACGGTGCTTTCCTCCACTCAATGTGTTCAAGCTGGCAATATCTTAACATTTCATATCTGATCTCTGGCGTTATATACAATGGAATATAGAAGGTCCACTTTCCTCGACCATGAGTAGTTCAGCCTTGACATACAAGGTAAGACACAAGATCGCCAAAACATAAGAGATTTGGAAGAGATCTACACTAGATGGTCGAAGGTTGAAGAGAGAAAATGAGAGAGAAGGGACACGAACTCAAAAACTACTGACTAGCCTACTTTTACCAAAAAACTCCACCTTTGAGCACAAAGCAGACATGTTTAGATGAAAGTTTCTAATATGATATTTTATGAACCTGCACCGAACTCAAATACATTGAGACATGGGCAGAAGAATGATCATGAAGATGGTACTACCCACTTTTTTTTTTTAGTGGGTGGAAAATCATCGGATAACCCCCCCCCCCCGCTGTGGCAGAGCGAAGGGGAGTGTCAGACTTCTACTGACTAAAAACCAAACCCATGTTCCTTCTTCGCCCTTGTGTCGGAGCCGCGTTATCCTTTCGATAATCCACAGCCCCGACGCGATGGTACTACCCCCTTTTTTTTTTTCTCCCCCGCTCTTGGGCAGAGCGAAGGGGAGTGTCAGACTTCTACTGACTAAAAACCGAACCCATGTTCCTTCTTTGCCCTTGCGTCGAGGCCACGTAATCTAGTTTAAAAATCCGCGGCCTCGATGGGCGTCGGCCCTTGCGGGCCCCTCCTTGCTGACATCTCTTTGAGGCGCGCGTGGAACACGAACGCGCCGCCGACACGGTCTGTTGCCGTCATGACGACGGCCGGACGGCGAGCTAGCCCATTACTCACCGTCCACAGGCCCGCGTCTACGGTGGCCGGAAGCCATCACGTGGCCCCCGGCGCCCGGAGCGCCTTCCGCGCCTTCCGCGGCGGCTGGGACGTTGAGAGGTTTTCTCCCTCTCTCGTTCCGCCACCTCCTTCGCTAGCATCACTGCTTCGCAGAAGGAGGCGACGGCGTCCCATTCCTCCTCGCCCCGGACCATGGCTTGCACCAGGGCCGGACGGGAGAGGTCGCCGCCGCCGATATGGTACTACCCCTTCGTCTGTTTTCGCAACTGCGTTTCGTAACCAACTGGTTACGAAACCTGGTTACGGTACGCAGCAAACTAACATTTTTTAAATCTTTTTTTGTTTTGTGGTATACATTTTTCTCGTGCTATCGGGACTAAATGAGAAGAAATCACAAGATTATTTTTTAGAACCAGAAGTGATCTCCAATAATATTTATGTTATTTGTTAACTTTAAAAAATACATAAGCAAGTTAACATTCACTCTTTTCTGCCAAATCAAGCATTTAGCAGTCCATCTAGTTAAGGTGGTACGACATAACGTCCTGAAATATCTTTTTTTGATGTCCCACTCCTGGGCAAAGGCCTCTACCATATTCTTCCATGAAGATACTCTGCTCCTACGCTGCCTCAAATCAACCTTCGTGACGCGCACCCAGGTAATCTCTCCACCTCTTTCTAAGCCGGCCTCGGCTGCCCCAGCAGTGCTGAGGAACCCATCGTGTTGACACCTTAACCCAATGATCGTTAAGCGTTCACGTGACCTTACCAATCCCATTTGAGCCTATTAGCCTTCATGCCTACGTCTTTTATTCCAGTTTTTTTACCGCAGCGTAATGTTCTGTATTTTAAGACGTTCGTGTGAGCTTGCTTCATATACCTAGATATAAAACCATTTGTAAGCTTCCTATTGTTTACGGTGGTGTTAAAACTTCTGTGAGTCTATTTCTCGGTTACTTTGTGAGACGAAAAACGTTTAGTTTTTGAATTTCAACAGTGCTGCTCTGTATTCTTGCAACAATCTCTTTGCAAGGTTGGCATTCATCGTGCGACTGTTTTACTGCACCTGCATTCTTTATGCGTTGCTGTTGTATTAAAGTCTGGGCTCGCTTATTGCATACATGCAGTGTAGCATGATGAATTGTGTGCTGTGATACTAACTCAACAGCTTGCTTAGTAGTCGTGTGTTTTTTTTCTAACAAACGAAGTAAGAGTTTTTGAAACCGGCATGATTCGTAACAACTCAAGTGCTAATTTTTGATATTAAATATTAATAAACTGGAGTCTGGATTTGTACCCGGTTGATTGCAATAAATGGAGGCGAGCCGTTTCCTATTAAATAAGATATAAAACACAACTAGCGAAATGTTGGTCTACTTCTTCTTAGTGTATCAATGACAATTTAAATTGAGTGAGCCCAGAATATGTCGACGAGTTCGGCACTTGGTGTTGATGTACTTTTAGGCCTATGCTCAAATCTATCCCCAAACCTTCGAGGATTACAGGCGTGTGATGTATGTATGTACACACATCAAAAGTGTCTAGGGATCAACATATATTTTTGCAATAACTTTTCTCCTGATTGATATTAATTAAAATTTTCTTTAAGGATTCATCAAATAAAGTGTTTTCGTTTGTCACAGTAACGATAAACCAAGTCACCTTTGCATTAATAAAGAAATTTGCCATTTTCCTAATAAAGGGATTTTTGACATTTGAACCAATAACATTAAAGTTCGAAAAAAAGACTGAAATAACAGTTTTCTTTAAAATTTTATTGGGTAACTTAAACAATTAATAATCCGTGTTTCTACCGCGAACACTAACAACACAAGAACATCGGTTTGGCATACTCAAAATGAGTTCATCCAAATCACGCTGTGGAATGGCCGCCCATGTTCGTTGCAACAACAAAAAAAGGTCTTCTTGCGACTGGATACCCTCCATATTCGGCAGAGCTCTTCTCTGTAGCATATCCCATGCATGCTCAATCGGGTTCAAGTCTGGCGACTGAGCAGGCCAGGGCAGGACATTGATGTTAGCTGCGGCGAGAGTCTGTCTTACAACTCTTGCGGTGTGCGGTCGTGCATTATCATGCATTAACTGAAATAAGGGACCGATTTGCACTTGTAGAGGAACGATGACGTCTGATACAATCGTCTCAGCATAAATTTGAGCGTTGAGGTTGCCTCTGATCCAAATCAACTCAGTTCTTCCGCCGATCCAAATACCCGCCCATACCATGATGGTTCCACCACTATAAGGATGGACTTCCTGGCAGGATTTTAATCGCTTTTGGCGTCCAGGGGTTCTCCAGTGTCGTATACGTCTTGTATCCGATCTCATACCAAAACGAGACTCATCAGAAAAGCACACGAAACGCCATTGTTCTTCTGCCCAATTTCTGTGTTCAAGAGCCCATTGATATCGAATCCTACGATTGTGCTTTGCTATAGGTGGTACCCGTAGCGGTCTTCGGGAATGAAGGTTCACTTCATGCAAGCGGTTTCTGACTGTTTGGTCGCTAATTAAGTTCCCTGAAGAGTGATGAAGCCTCACGGCTAACATCATGGCGGTTATTGTTGGAGCACTTCGAATTAAGATTTGAATGTATCGGTCTTGTCTCCGTGTGGTGCAGCGATACCGTCCTCCATGGCGCTCAGCCACGGTACCAGTGCTTCGGTAACGTGTCCAAAGTCGACTGATAACACTCTGACTTGTATTCAGAGCTAAAGCCACAGTACGTTGCCGGGAACCAGCTTCTATCATTCCCACGGCTCTGAGCATTTCTTCCCTGCTTAAATGACGTCGCCGCTCCATAATAACGTTGGTTTTAATCAGTAGTAGGGAAACAGTAGCACTAATAATGTCTTCAATGCGTTGTATGTTTATAGGGGATTTATAGGGAAAATATTGACAGCTGATTTTCATCTTTTACTCGAATTTGATTCACAGTTCCTGATTCAAATTATGAAATGCACCAAAAAGGATCCATATAAATTTATAAAATCATAAATTTATTACAAAGCCACATCTCAATCTCAAGAAATCCGCATAAAAATGCTTGATCCCTAGACACTTTTGATGTGTGTATTTAAATAAGTAAGTAAACTTTCCGATTAACCATGTGAATTTTAGTAGTATAAATAAAGACAAAGTAAATGTTTTGATACTAAACTGCTTAGCTTCTCACTGCCTATTATTCAATCCTTTCTATTGTACAGAGCTAAAACGATCCTAGATCAAGGCCTTCACGGAGTATTATAATGCAAAGTCAATCAATTGGAATGAAATAGCTAACAAAAAGCTTGTGATCCCTGTTCAAAGTCATTGAAGACGAAGCGAAACGCTTAAAACCGAACAAACAAGTTCCTCAATACCAAGAAACCCATTCACGTTCATTAACAATTCCTGCAAAATACTTACACAAACGCATATACAATAACATCTGCACAAACCACCGACCGACTCGTCTTACCACGAATAGGAAGCTTTAAGCCATCTTAGTTCCGTCTCGGAATAATGAAGGCGCTTCATACAAAACGTTTTCTTATAACACTGAGACAGACATTGTTGTGGCAAAAATGGATTCTTTTTAGAGTTCCGTACCTGAAAAGAAAAAAACGTAACCCTTAAAGGATCACTCGTGTGTCTGTCTGTCTGTCTGTCCGACCATTCCACCCCCGCTTATCTCCAAAACTACTGGGCTAAAATTTTGAAAAATATACAAATATTAGATCAACACTTATAGAATACAGGAAAACCTATAAGAAGTTTATGGTGCTAAAATAACAACATGGAGAATTATCAATCAATCAATCAATCAATATTCTTTATTTGTAAACATAGGTATACAGCAATGTGCAGGGTGTTACAATATTTTTATATAGTTTCTCAATGTTTTACCATTTGGCGTACAAATATACATTTAAAGGAGGCATTTGCCGATTAAGTGAATTTATCTTATGGGTTATTACAAAGAGATAAGAATTTAATTATTAATTAGTGTACAATACGATCAATAATGTCAAAAACATAATAATAACAATATCAACTTTAATAAACTGGATTAGGTAATGTCAAGTAATGTCAGTATTTAATGAAATTTTATAATGTCAAAAATAAATAGTTATAATGTCAAAAAGTTACTTACTGCTAAGAGTTTTTTAATTCTCTCAATATCTACTACAATGGTACGGAAACCCTTTTTTTTGGTGGGTCGGAACTCATACTCCTTCCGCTCTGGGCAGAGCGGTAGAGAGTGCTGACAAAAAACCACCCATGTTCCTTCTTAGTCCTTTGTGCCGAGGGCGCAGTATCTCTTTCGAACAACCTGCAGCACCGACGGATGGTACGGAACTCTTCATGTGCAAGTCCGACTCACAGTTGGCTAGTTTTTTCAACTACCCCACTCTCTTAGCCGTTTGTCCTAAGATACTTATAAAATGAGAGCTGGAGGCTGAAACTAGATAGGTACTTTGAAAATGAGGAGGGCAACTGTCCCTTCAGTTGGAATTGTTTGAAATTATAATTGAAGACTTGAGAAAAGAGGTTGGTGTTTCTTTTTATGGGGACTGTCATTAAAAGAGTAGCTGAAGAAAAGATTGCGGCAAAAGGGGAAACAATGCTGTGGTCATTTTTACAGACCATTTTCTTGAAATGACATTTCTTTAGTTTTTACGTAATTAAACGGATATTACATGCTTGTTTTTTCCGAAGGATGTACCTTAATAGAACACTATACACCCACATTTCGCCAGTTTCGCTTAAGTCCCATGTAATAGAAGGCGAGTCTAAATTGCCATCTATCTCCTCCTAAAAAATCCTGATGTAAAAACCCAGTACCAAACCCAGTTGGCAACGAAAATTAGACACGTTTATTTATAGTGGGTATCTTATTACTGTGATAAGTAAACAAATTAAGATTTCTACAGTACCTAAACCGTCTCATCTGAAAACAAATTAGATTCTGCTATCCGATCTCCGCTGAATACAATTGTTCAAGCACTCAATCATCACCATCATCATCAGCCTATAATGTTCCCACTGCAGGGACCCAGGCCTCCTCTCTAGGAGAGGGATGGGCTATAATCCACCACGGGGGCCCAGCGCGAGTCGGTAGATGTCAGACGTCTTTGAATATTTTGGTTCTAAGATATCGCGGTTTCTCACGATGTTTTCCTTCACCGTTTTGAAAGCAGTGATGATGAAATAAATTACACAAAGTAATGCGCCTGCCTGGATTCGAGCCCACGACTTACTGTTCGTAAGTCGGGGCTGCCACCACTTGGCCACCACTGCCCTCGACTTTATTCAACTAGCATTATCTCACTGCTGCGCTCGCCTCTTGTCGTAAATTATCCCACGAGAACGATCTAAGTTTAGCATATGACACTCGGGAATAAAGTAGCGTCCCGCTAGTGAATGATTTTTTTGGAATCGGATCAGTAGTTCCGAAGAGAACCCGCTATATACATTAACTGTTACTAACCTCTGTGTTTCTCTGTACTCTGGTACAGTCGAACAAGCTCATAAGTATACAAGCCGAAATCTTTATAATTCTGGTACACTTGAACATTTTATTTAACAAATTGTTTCGCACTAAGCGACTGATATCAAAAGCTGTTTCGTTTGAAATCAGTCTCTAAATGTACCTATCTGTATAATCTTAAAAAAAATGCAAGATAGCTGGCTGTATACTTATAAGCTTGTTCGACTGCACTAGTAATATGCTTTGCGAATTCCTAGTACGTTCCCGTTAACCTCGCCAACTAAACCGAATATGCTTTTGCTTGCAGTAGGTTCATGATATTAGTGCAACCGGTGGGTGTGGGCTTAAGACGTCTTCCCCTGTCATCTCCCTAGTACAGTCGAACAAGCTAATAAGTATACAGCCAGCTAACTTGTATTTACTTTTAAGCATGTCAAACGATACAGCTTTTGAAATCAGTCGCTTAGTGCGAAACATTTTATAAAACAAAATTGCAACCAATAGTTTCAGTGTACAACAATTATAAAAATCTGTACCTGTTTACTTATTAATTAACTTGTTCGACTGTACGTGGGTTATTGCAGCTTTTGAACTGTAATGCTTTGTTTACGTGAGATGTTGAAGGTGACAATATGCGTTTGCAATGTATGGAAACAACGTGTATAAAGGGTGTGTGGGTGGGGGTGAGGGGGCCCTTAACGAATCCGAAATACCCTAGTTTTCCTCGTCACTATGATATTTTTTTTGTTCTAGACCATACCTGGGAACCCCTGGTTACGGAGATACAAAGATCCAATTTTTTTTTAATACTAGTTTTTCAGGTTATAACTTTACTTTAATTACCTCAATAACTTGTTTACTATTCAAAGCATCCACTAGCAGAACGTTTTAAGAGTTTTGAGTTTTAAGAATTGAGTTGTACCTTTTTTTTTGGTGGGGTAGTAAATCATCAAATGACTCCTACCGCTCTGGGTGGAGCGGTAGAGAGTGTCAGACTTCTACTGACTAAAAACCACCCATGTTTCTACTTCTTCTTATCTCTTTCGAACAACCCGCAGCCATTGAGTTTTACCTTAAAATGTGATTTCTCACCCAAAAAATAAAAGTCGTTTCCCAGCCATAATTTCTGCGTAGGGGTACTTGTTTGATGTATATACTGCTTGGTTAATGGCTTCATGAAGGGCACGTTTACACCCTGTTTATCTGTATGGAGTATGTCGAGGCCAGGCCGGGCCGCCTTCCATCTTGCTATCTTGTTCAATGACGAGATTCTGATTTCTCACAACAATACATTATATTATACTAGCTGATGCCCGCGGCTTCACCCGCGTGGATTTCGTTCAAATTATATACTAAAACCTTCCTCTTGAATCACTCTATCTATTAAAAAAAACCGCATCAAAATCCGTTGCGTAGTTTTAAAGATTTAAGCATACAGACAAACAGACAGACAAAAATAGCGACTTTGTTATATACTATGTAAGGATTACACATAAGAATACGAATACAATATACATATTACATACTTTTTTCTAATACTAACATAATGTGTTTCCCCATGGTAACCTACTCTTTAAAGTATCTCTGTGAATCGTCTTACACCTGTTTTATCTTAAATAAGGTAGCTCATAAACGACTAATTCAGTTCCAATAAAGTTATACTTTATCAGCATTCTTGTCTTCTTTTATATTCAAACTATACAAAAGGCAACGGCCGAAAAAATATTCCTGCAAACTCACGTTCGGGTGTTGCTACTAAAAAATACACAATATCCCATTGCGGAACCCTTTTACCACAAAATAATGTGACGACGATACAAATCTTTGATCAGTACCTATTATAACAATCCCATTTTACTGAGACCTGCCGTCCTCCTCCCTATTCTTGATAAAGAGAGGTCAAGTTATAACGGCAAGGTATAAAAGCCAGATTTCCTTTTTCAGGGGGGCAGTAGATTGGGAACGAAATGTCCGGAACCAGATTTGACACTCTCCCTACATCGTCACATTACACCCTTTCTATTTTTGAGGCTTAGAAGTATGAAGAGAGCTTTTGTGAAAATATTTGGAATAGAAATAGTTCAGTTGCATTGAATGTAGGAGAAACTAGAAGTAGCCAGGATCATTCTACCATAGCTTATTAAATTGCTTGTGTATAATTTAAAAAAAAAAAAAAAATGTGGCACTCGGAGACTGCCGCGGTAAAGCTATTGCATAGCATTTTTATCAACAGCAAATAATTAATTATTTAATTTGACAACCTCAGTTGACAACTTTGTTATTTTCCGTAACCATAGCAACCTGGTTGAATACTGAATCTTGAATATTTTCGTTAGGGAATCTCTGGATTCGCTCTCCACGCTCAAGGCCCGCGATAGAAGCTATGCAATAGCTTAATAAAAAATATATATTTTATTTTACAATAATTTTCGGTGAAAAAATATAATTATTCATCATTCTTAAAAGTTGTAAGGTAACTTTGTAAGGCTAAAATATTGTTTTTACGACTCTAGTATTTTTTATGTAAGATTTAAATAAAGTTAGTTAGTCTACCCAGTTTGAGCCCAAAAGACTCATTAGTTCCCAACTTCCATCATAAAAATAAAACGAAAGTACTTTCACGTCATTTCTTCATAATTTCATGCGATCACCTGAGTGATCAAAATCAAAATATTTATTTCAAGTAGGCCAGTTACAGGCACTTCTGAATAGTCGAACAAATACAAAATAAAATAAGCTACAGTCCCAGTCACAAGACATAATATCTGTGAGTGTACTGTAGTTGCCCATTCCTTAGCGTAGATCTATATGGAGAAGAACGGGCAAGAAACTCCATGGACACTCTTTTAAATCAGAATATTGTTAGGAAACTTTCGTTACATTATTAATTGCTCGACAAAAAAAAACTAGTTTAAACAATTCTGCAAGCAAGAATTGGTAATTAATGAAAATTGGTAAAGTTTCACACAATTACAGTAAAATCAGCATTTACCTTTTGAAAACTTCTTTTATGTAACTTATTATACTACTTAGGTAGAACGTTTTCGTTACTTTACAAATTAATACCGCTCTTGAGTTCGAAAAACAAATCCTTTTGCTCATTTGGAAATGCTTTAATGGTCCTTTCAAAATACTCTCTTAAGACATAATCCTTGAAAGGGTATCTTATTGCTTAGATATACCTAAACACTGCGTAAAAGCTGAATATACCAATATTATACGAAGCAGTTTATCTTTTCCTGCCTTTTGAATATTTGGTTATTTCTTGTTGGGATTTTAACCTGTAATTTTAGTAAACTTGACGATGATGATGACGATGCCATCTAGCCGATTTCGGCCACAGCGACTGCATTCGCTGACTTTCTATAGATTGTCAAGAGCTTTGTTGTGCGGCTCTTTCTGTTTCTTTCTTTTTTCTTTCTTTCTCTTTCTGTAAACTTACCGTTTTCACCACACATCATAATAGACGATTGAATATACGAGTACCAATTAATTATTTTTTTAACGGTTCACTGGTAAAGCTGCGTTAAGCCGCGTTGGTCCCGGCTATCATTTGTATATCTATGACAGTCGTAACAAGTAATCAGTGGTCCGAAAATCTGACAACCAATCTTACCAAGCGGTATCATGTTACCCAGAACTAATTTGGTTATGAAAGTTAGATAGGCACTAAGTAACATACTGGTATTCAGCTGCATTCAGTTCAAAAATCACTGGAATCTGACCACAAAATAGTTGGAAAAAGGCTAGGCAGATGATGATTCAGGTCAAACTAGTCCTGCGTCATCCGCATTGAAGCCATCCCAGCCATCTTCACTCCATCAACGTCTTACACTACGCTTTTAGATACGCAAATTACGTATTGTGATGGACAAAGTGGTAACCGCTTTCGAAGCGATTTTAATTTCTGCGGCTGGAAGGCTATTATAATTTAGCCGCAAACTCCTCAAGGGATCGTTTGATCCTCTTGATATTTAATTATAATTCTTCAGTCACTTTTTCTGACCTTTCCCGCTAGTGAAGATTCTGTATCCTATTTTAGAAGAAATGGTGCCTGTTCTTCTAAAATAAGCCATATCTTCTTACCCGTAAGTTCCAAATAAAGCACCTACTTGACATTAACACGTAAAATTATGACAAAGTTCTCATCAGCAAGGTCAAGTTCTCGACCTTCGTCCTTGATCTTGACCTTAGAAATGTCAGACGTATAGTCATAAAGTGTTTGATCTATTTTATTCACTAGACAGTTTTAACCGCAATCATTTCGATATCTTGATACAGAAATAATAGCGATTTAAAACTGTATGTCACTGTCTGTCTGTCTGTGTTATTTACATATTATATTAGAACCTGTACAAATATTTTGTTGGTGACTGTCCTAAAAATGTGTCAGGTTCGACAGTATCCGATCAGATTATAATCTTGTACGGGGGATCAGACCGGAATACAAAATAATTGGGATCCGAACGGAATAACTCAAATGATGATACCGAAGCCGAAACCTAGACACTGACGTCTACATTCAAGCCTTGTACAACATAACACACTGGTTGAAGAACTTAGTCTTTAAGCTTTGTGGAATACGTGACGAGAAAACCCTAACCATGGCGCTTCACACAACCAGTTAATAAAGTTGAATTTCAACTTCACTAACTCGAAAATAGGGAGTATTTTTTTAAATTTAAATTTTTAGAAGTTTTGTCTATAATTCTACCATCCCATGTCAGCCATAATTCAGTCATGATCTTAATTCGTAAATGAATAAGTACCTACTAATCATTGTAGCTCGTTGGTCTAGAGCAACGGTTGCAATCGATTTCGCCGAGCACGAAGTCCTGGCTCGATCCCAAGGTCAGGCAAAAAGTTAATGGGTTCTTTTTTCAAAAAATTCTCTTTCATAGCCACGGAGTCTGGATTTGTGCCTATTTGATGGCAATAATAGTCTCACCGTTTTTACATGGGCCTTGAACATAACTGGCGAAACATGGGTGTCATCATCATCATCATTTCAGCCGAAAGACGTCCACTGCTGGACATAGGCCTCCCCTAAGTGTCGCCACATTGACCGGACCCGTGCGTCTCGCATCCAGCGGGTCCCCGCAACCTTCACCAGGTCATCGGTCCACCTAGTGGGAGGTCCAACGCAACGTCTTGCGGTTCGCGGTCGCCACTACAGAACTTTTCGGCCCAATCGGGCATCCGTTCTGCGAGCAATGTGCCCACAATAAACACGGGTGTATTATTAGGCAAACCTCTGTATACAATGATCATAACATAACATCACGACAATCATTAAAATTGACCCGTAAATCGGCTGCCTACTACTACTTTTACTTCATCACCTTCCTGCCCTTATCCCATGTCATTTGGGGTCGGCGCAACACGTTTTTCCTTCCATTCTGCCCTGTTAGTCGTCACGTTATCATTTATTTCCTTTTTCCTTCATATCACCCCTCACACACTCCATCCATCTTTTCTTTGGTCTTCCTCTCCCTCTCTTCTCTTTCTCTCTCTTTTGTATTGGGTTTCTCTCTCTGGTTTGGACTTATTCCATGTTAATAATAATGATATTTTATTCGTGATGAATTTTATTTTAAATGATTACTTTTCAATTTATTTTAATTTAATTTCAATTAATTTTAGCATTATTTGACATACGATGATTGTTTTACTTTTTTACCCGACTACGGCGAAGCCAAAAGGAAGGGTAATGATTTTGGCAGTCTATGTATGTATGTATGTATGTATGTTCCACCGTAGCGCCTAAACTACTGAACGGGTTTAAATAAATTAGGTGTCAATAGATTCGTAAGAATAGCCCGGGTGACATAGGCTATATACATTTTATAAATTCTTTTTATGACGGAATTTAAATGTCAAAACCTTACTTCAAAAAATATTTAATTGAGATAATCATAGCAAGTTTGGTATCAAATGAAAGGTCTTAGCGAGCACATTACAAATATGTATTATATTATAGTTTAAGTACACACAAAAATAAAATTCAAATAAAAAAATTAAATTCAAAAATCTAAAACCCGACTACTAACGAAATCGCGGTCTTAAAAGTAGAAAACAAGAAAATAATAAAATTCTTGTCTGATATTCTTCGTAGTCGCATGCCACCTTGCTAATGGCAATTAGCAGCTGACTTCTGTATCAATGAGAACGCCATGAAGGAGCATCAGGTATCAGTGGCATGCGACTACGAAGAATACCAGACAAGAATTTTATTATTTTCTTGTTTTCTACTTTTAAGACCGCGATTTCGTTAGTAGTCAGTTTTAGATTTTTGAATTTAATTTTTTTATTTATTATTATCTTTTGTGACATGATCTGATTAATTCAATATTCTATTCAGCTTGTTTCTTTTTTTATTCGATTTTATTGACTTACTTGACTTAATGTCCTATGTCCCCTAGATGGGGCAGAGGGCGTCGATAGATGTCCTCCATCGCGATCGGTCTTGAGCTTCACGTTTCATCTCACTCCACGTCATTCCGATGTTCGCCGCTTCTGCCAACACGGTGCGACGCCAGGTTTGACGAGGACGGCCACGCTTTCTTTTCCCTTCGGGATTCCAGTCCAAAGCTTGTTTGGGTATATGTTCGGGTTCCCTTCGGAGCGTGTGGCCAATCTATCTCCACTTACGACGCTTGATCTAATGTAATGCTAATTATGTAGTATTTGAATTGCTGTTTTTTATATTTAGATTTAGTTCTCACCTTTTATTATGAATGTTGTGCATGCCTGTAAGTGATCTATTTACACATACCTATGATTAATTGTGACAATCCTTGTAAATATTTCGTTGGTGTGCCTAAATAAATAACCCATTTCAGGCGTGATGTTTTGTTATGTTATGATCATTGTATCCATTGTAATATCCCTCCGTTGAACGACTACCATCTAAGTTCTGATATCCTAAGGGAAATCAGTTATTTGCAATACAATGTTTGCAGTCCGACGTGATTGGTTGTTTTCGTGCTCATTCAACTGCATTAATAACTATTTCATCTTTTGTGGGTAGGTGGACTAGTAGAGGTATTTGCGAAAGAGTCTAGCTGAGGAAGTATCCACTACTGTCATTCATATTTCATCATATCCTTCAGAGTTATCTATCTGCCTAGCCTTTTCCCAACTATGTTCCAGTTGAGTCCAGTTGAGTTGTGTTGAGTCGGCTTCCAGTCTAACCAGATGCAGGTGAATAACAGTATTTTTTTTTTTTTTTTTTTCAAGGAGTGGAACACCCTGCCTGCGTCGGTTTTCCCGAGTTCATATAACCCCAATCTATTTAAGTCGCGAGTAAATAGGCTTCTTCTGGGTAAGCTCGTTCCATCGTCGACCTCATCTCTGCCCTTAGGGCAAGATTGAGGTCAAGAGTAAGCCCATATTAAATAAAAAAAAAAAAAAGGTAGCACTCCGGGAGTGCCGGCAGAAGTGAAAACTTCAATATTAACTTTCAAACTCGCGTCAGGGTCACGTGACCCTGACGCGAGTTTGAAAGTTTTTACCCATACAAAAAAAAGTGCTCAGCGCCGCTAAAGAAGTTTTCACGTTAAAAAAAATACATGGAGCGACTGCCTATCGGACCTCCACAACCCAGTTAATACTGGGTCATACGATACCCTTTGGTAAGACTGGTTGTCAGACTTTCAGGTCACTGATTACTTGTAACGACTGCCAAAAATCATATCTTGAGAGTATAAAAAGCACAAGCATAACCAGCCAATCAAATTCTCATTGGTGTAATAAATGCTAGCTCCAATAGAGCAAGTCCACCGTTATCCACCAGCGTGCAGCGGCAGCAGTGGTGCAGGTCACTTCAATATTTAGAACAACATTTTGGTAGCAGTAATTTCAATGAAAAAAAAAATGCTTCTGCTATGCAGATGTTTTCACGTGGTATTTATTGATAACTTACTACAGATATAATAAACAAGAAAAGAAATCAAATGACCTACATATTCATTGCCACCCAAAAAGTTTTACAATTTACGATTCAAACAGTAAGAACATTCCCATAAAATTAGTAGATTCCGACTCGATAAAAAAACAAAACAAAAAACATATTTCCAACACAATATTACCATCTATCATTGAAGGGGACATTAACTGTCTCACACTTCGGTATTCCAATTTGTCCATCACTCATTATCGACCCGACAATTTGTTATCTACTATCTTTTGTTCTTGGTCCGGTTCGTATCACAACAAACATTAATATTATTGTAGTGAACGCTGTTTGTCATGTGACTTAAATCAAAACTGTTTGTTGCTTCTTCCTGTTTAGGCTGAACATTATACACTTGTACTATGTTTGTATCTGTAGAAATAAGGGTCTACGCAATAACACCTATTTTATTTTAGCTTTCAAGTCGCCGCAGTGGTAGTAGTAGTTTCTTGTTTCTGCGACGAATAAACATTTTTTTTCTTTCTTAGTTTCTTCTTTCATATCGGCTTTAGAAAAGGGAGGTCCTCCGACCAGACAGAGATGACGTCACCAAAACCAAATAACAAATTTCCCGACCCGAAGCAGCGAGTATGTAAGGATCGTTGCAGGTGTAATTTTCGCAGTATCTGTCCCCATTGGAAATAGGCGTGAGTTTAAGTATGTACCTATGTATTATAGGCTGATTATACTACTGAGAACATACATACATAAACTCACGCCCTTTTACCATCCTTACATACTCCTTTGCCTCGTCCACATTCATACATCTGGTCATACACGCACGCCGGTTACGAGTACTACGAACATCTTTGCATGGCAGAATATATCAACATCTCCACCTTATTCAAATACCCAACAAGATTAGCAAGAGCACTGAAGCACCACAAAACACAGTATATCAAGAGAGCTAGCTAGTGCTAGCGTGCACAAACGAAAAGTAAAGGCTATTTAATTAACAAACAAGCGACGCTGTTAGCAAGAACTCTTTGTGTGTATAATGGAACGAAGCGAAGTATTGTCCGGTGCCCGACATGATTTATCTAGCTCAGACCTCAGTACATGTCCTGGCATATAATAAAGGCGTTTTTTTCTTGCAATATAATTATTTTGTACACACGAAATTCAGGGAGTTCCTGTTTTTTTTTTAATAAGTACTTATTTATTTTCATGTCCGATGAGATTTAGCATCGGTAAATGAGAAACTCACATGCCAACTCTCACTCACCCTCTTTTTAATTAGGGGCCTATTCCTTTAGGTTACGAGCACAATAGCGAATAAATTTTCAAAAATTCTTTCTTTGGGCAAAATGTCTAAGTCTTGCTTTTAGTGTCTACGTTAGGCGCTACGTTGACTATCAGTGAATTTAAGATTTACATAACACCTCACAAAATAAATCGGGCAAACA
Organism: Diarsia dahlii; assembly: GCA_949775195.1. NCBI lineage: Eukaryota > Metazoa > Arthropoda > Insecta > Lepidoptera > Noctuidae > Diarsia > Diarsia dahlii. Next base: position 17,428,115 of record OX459205.1, read on the forward strand.
TTTTTCTCTCTATATCAGAAGATCACCTTTAAATGAACCTTTTGGCCAAAACAGCATACATACAATACTATGTATAAAATATGATGACTATACCTATATTTTTAAATAAAAAAATTACGAATAAAAATAATAATATCACAAAAACTTGAAGCATATTGTAGGTAATATTTAGTCTAATAAAGATTTCTTTAAGGTCAAGTTAAGGTGACCTATTCATGATACATTTTTGAAGCTTCATGTTCGAAATTATTTATAAGTAAGGTTTCATGGTCTCTATTAAGAACCTACGAGAATTTTCGCGTGGGAATAGTGTTCTGGAATACAACTAGTATAATTAAATTTGCGGTCTTTTGTTTGTAGAGAATGTTTTTACTAAACGAGAAGGTGTATTTCGGAATTTTCCGGCTCAATAAATACGTTAGCGAAACCTTATAACACTAGGTACTCACGAAAATGTTATTATGAGAAAATGAAAATAGAAAATAATTCAGTCCGTTTGCTGCATTGCACTACAAATTGCTAGATGCGATTAGCAATAATAGCTATTTATTCATCAAGGGGAGTAAGGCACAGATTACTAACCGAGTGTGCATTTGAGGCCCGACGCGAAGCGGAGAGCCGTGAACCACACGAGTTTAGTAATCTATACTTACCCTCGAGTGAAATATACTGCTTTATACTACACTTAGCTTGTTTTTCACTTTTCCACTGCATAAATTAAATTGTTTGATTGCCAACGTCATCAAGACTTTAAAAAAAAAACAAAACGCGTTAGTAATGAACTCATTACTACCCTGATTTTCAGGGCAGTAATGAACAGCTTTCAAGCCTAGTGGGGTAGTATTGGTACACTTACTAAGCAAGTGTATAAGTATAAATACGTTTATAATCTACTTCGTGTCGCAAGATTAAAGAGGCCTATATCCAGCAGTGGATTGCAATAGGCTGATGATGATGATGAATCTACTTCGTTGGTCCAGTGATCACAAGCACAACTGCTGAGCGTAAGGCACTGGGTTTGAATCCCAGGTCGGGAAAAATGTTATTGTGTTTTTCTATGAGGAATTTCTCAGTGACAGCCACAGAATCTTGATTTGTGCCCGGTTGATTTCAATAGGCTCATCCCCTATTAAATAGGACTGGAACAAAACTGGTGGAATGTGGGTGTACTTAGAGGGTACACCACTACCTAACTCTTCAGTGATTGCAGGCATGATGCTATGTTTGTGAATGTTTCTAAACTTTAAAACATAATTCTGTCGGATCATTTATTCTAAATAAAGCGTGGGGTACTAAATGCCAATTGAAAATATTTTATTGACAGAAATTGGTATAAGCAAAGTCATTATAAAATATGTTATAATAGGTCGCTTTACCACGCTATTTTTCGTTTTAATTCCACGTTTTGAAGTGATGTAGATGTGATTTAAGAGTAAAAGAAATAAGATGTGGGTGACGCTAGTTTCGGTGCTGTAGGCGGAAAAGGAATTGACATAATATTATTTGCAGAAATACAAAATGGCTTCCTCAGAATAGAGAATTACAATGGTCCATCACTTTTATGAAAGCCCTTTCCACACTATCCAAACAGCGGCTCTCGTTGAAAAATCGACAGGTGCATGTGATAGCATTCTATCATTGCCATTCGCTTATTTATCTGACGCCCTCCGTCGACGGCGGAAAAAGACAAGCACATATCGAAGAGACCTTTTCACACCAATTATACCTCGGATTCTGTTGGATTCCGTTTACAATTTACTGTGATATAGGTCGAAGATCAAACGGGTGTAAATGGATGTAGTTATCGTTTCAAGAAACGAGATATGAAAGGTAGCTTTGTTTTTTTTTTTCGAGTTTGAATAGTTTGTTTTGGTAATTTTGTTTGGGTGTTTCTTGATTTTGTTCAATGTTTCTTTGGTTATTTTTTATTGGAATCTATTATGAATGTTATAAACTATAGGTTTATTTATTTAAACTTCATGTACAGTAAAATGCGGATTTAAGGACACAAAACATTTTCCTCAACCTTTGTGTTAAAGAAAACATACATAAATATAAATCAATCTGTTTTCGAAAAAAAAATTGAAGGTCTTTAAAATTAATTTACTAGCCTTTAATATTTACTGTTTAGGTACTTATTTTTGAGCACACAAATGTACAAGACAAGCTTTAGGCTATAGATATCATCCGTTTCAGCTTTGTCTCTACTATTGCAACGCAACCAAAATGCCTCAAGTATTACTGACCGGCCTGTTGGTCTAGTGGTTGGTGACCCTAACTGCTATGCCGGAGGTCGTGGGTTCGATTCCCACCCAGGACAAATGTTTGTGTGATGAGCACGATCATTTGTTCTGTGTCTGGGTGTAATTTATCTATAATATGATGTATTTAGAAATATATAAGTATGTTTATCAGTTGTCTAGTACCCATAACACAAGCTCTGCTTAGCTTGGGACTAGATGGCGTTGTGTGATAGTTGTGGAATATTATATTATTATATATTATATTACCTACATAAATCCATAGACGCAATAACCTCTAAAACAAGCTAAACAGACTTGTTCAGCCATAAACGATCGGATTCACCGTGGCACGCGTAACATAAAAAAATACAGGCCAATAATAATTTGAAACTTTAATTCTGTTCTATACAGCTGATTTATAACAGCTTCCGAAAATATTCCTACCGGTATTTTCTACAGTACCCTTATCAATATTGCCCTACATACACAAATTGGGGAGCAAAATACAAAATTAAGATTGACACTCAACATTTCTGCCATTTTTAATTAGTCCCGTCAATGAAGTGAAGTGTGAATTCCGAATCGTATTGCCTTCGAAAACCATTTATTTTGCTACTAAAAATACTCAGTGACTGATTGGCTACAGGCTAGACCGGGCTAATGAGGTCTAAAATAGACTACAAATAAACACCAGCATAAATGTTACTTATACCATTAATTTTAGTCATATCGTGTTTCTCCCATGCTTTTATGATGCATCGAATAGAGCATAATTATAGGTATTTAAGGTAAAGTTATAAAATTATTTACAAACTTGGTACTTCAATCTCCAATATCTTCTTAACTAGAAGGTGCACAGGTATGGCCTGGCACAAAAAAAAAATAGTCTCAAAGACGGGAAGAATTTCCTTGCCCTTCAGTTTAGTTTTTTTACATCCATTAGATTGACAGTAACACGCTAAAAAGAAAATGTCACTTTTCGACTAACAATACTTCGCGAAGCAAATCAAACGTCAACTAGTACGTTTTGCCATTTAACCCTTCCCTCACCCACCACATTTATTTTAGCTTTTACTACGACGGAAAATCGAAATTCCTTTTAAGCTTCGAGCGAGAAACATTCGTTAATCAAGTGAATTGTTAAAATTGTAACTGTAAAGCTTATTTGGCAATAAATTAACGGCTCAGACGTGTAGCCGTCAGTCGCTTGTCTTGTCAAGCCTGAACGTTTGAAATAGGAGGCCATTGTGCACTGTTGTATAAGTAGGTGTATAGCACCATCAATTATACCGAGTTGGCATTGCGTTCTTTCGCTTCAGTGTAAAATAATTTGGATTTTTTTAGGCAGTTTGAAATTTTAAGTCATTTTCTAACACAGTTGTCGAGTTTTCGATCGTGTTTTGAGACACGGGTCAAAACAACAGATTATGGCGTAGTTTTGACGAACTCTTCCGACGTTATAGATCTTTGTGACAGACTTTTACTAACGTCACATCCTATCTAAGGGGCTTATAAATGTTCTGTTATCAGTTAACTAAAGATACACCTTTTCATAAAGCAGGAAGACCTTATATCCACGTTATTAGGTTTAAATTAGAAATTCTTACAATAGGGGATCGGACTGGGTCAAAATAATATGATTCTGTTTAGTCCGTAAGTTAGATTATCGAAAAATATTGAATACGTGTTTTTTGTTTGAAAGATTGTGTCAAAGATCTTGGAGTGGGGCTTGAAACGTCACTGTAACAACTTTTAAACACATGAATGCAATAAAAAATTTGAGTTTGAGTTTGTGTCGTTAAAATGTACTATCATATGACGTCACACGAGTTTTCGAAGCACTGTATCGTCTTCATTTTAAGTTTACGTGAAAAAAGAAAAAATACGTGTCCAATAATTTTTGGAAATCTATCTGACGGACTAATTAGTTTTTTTTTGTCCGATCCCCTATCGTAGTTCAGACTCGTACCTACTCAGTTATTTGCAATAACCACGGGGCCCTCTGACTAAAGAAGGACGTTAAAAATAACTGGAGACGTTCTACATTCTAACATTCATTCAATTTATCATCCATAACTTTGAGTTTTAAAATTACTGAGCAAACCACAGATACAATACATGCATCTGCATCTTAAAACCAAGACAAGTGTAAAAACATTAACAATAAAAATCTTGAATAAAAGTTTTTGTTTCATTGTAAACACCCAAAACATATCGATATCGGGACACCACGTCTAGACAATCTAATCCACCTTTAAAGAACCGAAATAAGAAAACGAAAGCAAAGCCAAACGGATAGAATCCTAAAGGTAACCCCAAATTGACAACAAGGAGCCTTTTCGGCATCACTGAGGACCCTAAACGTTTGCCCTACTCGACCTACTCAATAAGGGTGAAGCCATCTTTACGTCCCTAAACTGCGTAAACATTGGTTTTCAAATGTACGGAAAATACCTATTATTTGTGGTGTTTTTCTGGTTGCTCCTTTAATGTTTTTGGAAGAGTTTTGCTGGTATTGTACTCCAAAATTGTTCAGTTTGTTCATTGCACACTGAACAGGTTAGGATTGCGCTTTCAGGAACACAATCACGTTGTATTATACTCAAGTCAAATGAATTGATGTAGTTTTAGTAATTACTGATTCAACCGTTATAGTGTAAATCTTAACGAAGTGAAAACCGTCAATGAAAGTAAACTTATAAATGCTAACTCTTATTCTAGTAATCACTATCACTTGTTTATATATGGGTGTAAGTGTCTCACCAATCAAAACAGCTTTGAAAGACATTCTACAAAGTTCAACACATCTCATTTTTAGACTGTACGAAACCCCACACCACAAGCATAACATTTTTCCCTTATCATATCTCAACGTCTACCATAAAACATAAATATTGCCACGTTGCGCGTCAATTTCAGAATATATTATACTAACCCCTGTTCCTTCCCTGTCCCTAACGAGCGTCATGTTTCCTGATGCATCAAACTCTAAGTAGATGACAAAAAATGAGCCCAGTGTAACTTGAAATACGAACAAAAAACGAACTACACAAAAAAAATACAGAATTTGACATATTTTTGACAGCTGCGTTACCGAATAGCGCCTCTACGAGATGCCAAGATATTTTGGTCGATAAAATATCTAAATAAATACACGTTTTTAATGAGCTATTTTATTTGTAAAATGTATGAATTTAAAAACGATAAAATGGCTGGAATTGCTTTGAGAAAGAATCTATTAGCAGTTAGGGTAGCTCGGTGAAGCTACAGTATGGGCTGCCCTGGTTAGGGTGTCCATGTTAAATGGGTATCATTACATCGGCTACCGATACCAACTGCTATTATCTGTTTTTATTAGCTCTATCCCGCAATTTTCGTGCACGTGAAATTGTTGTCAAAAAGTGACTTCCCTATTTGAATCGGATTTTGTTAACATTTCTTTTTTGCGTGGTACTCTTACCATTTTCCCAAAATATTTGTAACCTTAGTGTTTCCTCGTAACATTTTCTATCTGCCAGTAAATGTCCCGTCAAAATCGGTCCAGCCATTTCGGAGATTAGCCGGAACAACTAGAGCGATAAACGGACAGACAAAAATGAAAAAGTTTTTTTGTTACCAATACTGAATGCATATGAAAGTTTACTTGCTCATTCAGTTATTATTTTGAAACTACTATCAGACACTTCAATTTTATTTATTACATATAGCTGTAAATTGTTCGCTTTTTACATTAATTTATGCAAAAGAAAAACATGGGGTCTTTAATGTATCCACAGCATTATAAGAAACGTATATAAAGTGAATAACATTTGTGGATATACTGTTTTGAAAGAAAAAAAGAAACTGACTTGTATAAGTAACAAGGGTATTGGTTAAAGGCCACGAAAGGGTAACATCAAGCAGATTAATGGGAAACGATATTTTTGTCGGTTCTTCATTCTTCAAACGTTGTTTCAGAAATATTACTCCAAGATTGTTTTTTGGAGGATTTTATAAGCAGGGTTTATTCAGCTTTCTTTTTATTTAACTTTATTTATTCGGAAAAGAATAAACAATTACACATTAAAAATAACAAAATTAAACGAATATAAGGAGTTATAATAGGCTACTAATAATTTTAATATAAAAGTGTGCTACGCTGATCTCAAATAGCATGGGACAAGGGCGGACAGATGATGACAGCTATTAACGTTGCATGGCGTGATTTTAATATAATATGACATATATTATCTCTTAATAATAAGAGCCGTCCAGAAACCACGCCTGCGTCGCAACAACGAGAACATTATATGCCACAATACAACACTGCTGTATTACAATACTTAAACTAAAAGACACTGAAACTAGTTCATAAAAAAACGTAAATTGCAACTGCATTAACTGTAACTACATTCGAGATCACAATCAGAATATGCATATAGGACGTACGTTTCCAAAAGCTGCGCTCGCTCCTAAAAAGTCCCACCCGGCGGCGCGCGCATGGAAACCCCACGTTGCCAAGATAAGCGTTATTTAATGAAGATTTATCTCGCTCACTGCACACTGGATTTACTTCTCCAATGAATATTCTAGCCCCTCTGATATCACCCTGATAACATTGGCACTTTAAACCGAATGCAATAAAATAAAACATTCTTGAATGATAAGGATTTATTTATTAAAAGGGGTACCTAATGTACGCGTTTTACATATTTTCCGAAATTAAGTGGGAAGAGATAAGTTTGACGGGTTTCTGTTCTTGCATACAGAGTAGCTTATAACTGTCCACTGGACAAGGGTCTCTGGTGAACGTTTATCGAATTACAGTCACATAAATTACATGGACACAAATTATGAATTTCCATACAAACTTTCATTATCAACTGCCAAGCATTTTCCCAACTATGTTGGAATCGGCTTCAAGTCAAACCGAATGCAGTTGAATTCCAGTATTCACATGGAATGACTGCCATTACCACCATAACCCAGTAAGTATATGGTTATATGATATCCCTTGGTAAGACTAATTCTTCTTAGACCTTTCAGATTCTATTTCGATTCTTTCAGATCGCAGTGTCCTGCATAATTGCAAAATACTCTCACAAGTTCAGTTTTCAAAAATAAACATTTGCGATTGAGTAAAATTCACTGTGCCATATACCTAAAATCAGGTGCCTGAAAATTTCAGGTTTGGAAGTAAAAACTGGGGTAAAAAGTGGTAAAACAAGGGCCGAGTAATAAGGTTACCTGTGAGCTCAAACTGTGTTACTGACATCAACGTAACGAGCACTGAGTTATGTCTACATGCATACAATCTGACACTAGTTTAGTAGTTTCAAAAATTGTTTCTGCTTTCAGGAATTCTATGAGGACTTTTTTAAATTGTACTGTATGTATAATCAGTTGGATGTCAAAGCAAAGCATGCATTCAGAAGCAATGTTTTACTCAAAATAAGAACTCTGAAAAAAAATGTTACACGTTTAGTAGTACTCACTTATCTATGATACTGACTGGATGATGACTCATGAGGTGAGGAGTAATAGGAAAGTATGGAAGATGAAATGTCCATTTAAACTTCTCTGTTGCTGCACCGACCACAAAGAAATTGTGATAAGGACAGAAAGAAAGAAAGAAAGAAAACTAATTTATTTGACACATACCACAAGTACACAATAAAACAATATAAAACTAAAAATTAAATAGGGAACAAAAAGAAATAAAATTGTGTGTCTCACGGCAGCGCCAAATAGGTCCAGTTCAGCAAACTGCCGAGCAGCTAGTGCCCGACGCTGGTTTTCAACTGAACCTGAGATAGTGATGTGACGGACGTAAAACAGCTTACTTAGTACTTTCTGTCAACAGGAGAATGATATTGATGAATGATGCAGCTGCAGCCGCATTATGGTGGATCGGTTAGTTACATCGATACCCCTGAGTAAGTCTGACAACCAGTCTTACCAAGGGGTATCGTATTACCCGGTACTAACTGGGTTGTGGCGGTTAGATAGGCAGTTGTTCCATGTAAAATACTGGTATTCAGCCGCATTGGATTAAAATGGAACCCGACCCCAACGTAGTTGGTAAGGGCTGGGCAGATGATGATGATAATGATTATGGCTGAACAATTTAATCTCTATCAATGGGTCTTGGTTGGAAAGCTTGCAAAAGACTATTTTTTTGACTTGCCGGATAGTCTGATTCCAAAAATAACTTGTATCAATAATCTATACATATAAAAGGAGAACTGACTGACTGACATATCAACGTACAGCCGAAACTACTGGGGCTAGGAATGTGAATTTTTGCACACGGCTTCCTATTATAATGTAGGGGAGCACTAAGAAGGGGTTTTTGGAAATTCAACCCCTAAGGGAGTTAAATAGGGGATGAAAGTTTGTATGGAAAATCGTCATTTTTGTAGTTAAACCGACATCCACGCGGGCGAAGCCGTGGGCAAAAGCTAGTGATTAATGAAACCTTTAAATTATTTAATGAAATTCCAAGATTAATCCAAGACACTTGTGTCTTGACACTCAACGCACACACTCAAGCCACTTCGATCCCATTTCTGTTCAAACATGTACGTACGACGCAACATGGAAAATCAATCAGACTGGGATGCATCTCCCAATTTGCGTCACCAATCGAAAGAGATACTAACTAGAATCTACGGGGATAACGGATAAGAGCTATTTCCGATTGAAATATTTAAATGAATAGTTACACATTGGTACGGAAATATTCCCCAAGGAAATGGGATAATCTAATAGAACTTAGCTCTTTATTCAGTTTTGGTAATAGGTTCTGGCATAAGAGTAATTTATTTATTCAAAAAACATGTAGGAATAACGTATAGCTAATAAATAACACGACTGTCCACAGATTTGTAGACCAATTAAAAAGAAAACACACAAACCATAAAGACCCTTAGAGAACACGAGAAATGAACATTTAATACATGACTTTTCAGTATCTTATGCCAGTGTAAAAGGTACCACAGATTATTAATGCATTTTATATAAATACTCTCGATGGGAGAGGGAAGAGATCTTAATTGCTAATTTAATGTCACTTGGTCTAAAAATCAGAATAGAAATAGCCGAAAACATAGTTGGAAAAAACTAAATGTGGCACTCGGAGACTGCCGCGGTAAAGCTATTGCATAGCATTTTAATCAATAGCAAATAATTAATTATTTAATTTGACAATCTCAGTTGACAACCTTGTTATTTTCCGTAACCATAGCAACCTGGTTGAATACTGAATCCTGAATATTTTCGTAAGAGAATTTCTGGATTCGCTCTCCACGCTCAAGGCCCGCGATAGAAGCTATGCAATAGCTTAAAATATTTATTTAGCAATAATAAAATTAAAGGGTTATCTTCTTTCCTATAACAATTTCAGAAAAAAATGGTGAGACAGAGTGACAAATATTATATCAACAACGTAATTTTTAGCGCTGTTGAAAACAAACCCCACATTTTACACTAACGACAAGACAGAATGGACATGGACATTCTGTGGAATCCTTTTCAGAGAGCTGGACTGAATCTGTTTCCATCTGACAGTATGAAAATACAATCTATAGAGCCGTTGTCAGTTATTTATAAATTAACAAAGAAGGGGTGATCTATATTTGTTCGAACCGATAAACTGATTTCGATTTTAGGTGAAAACGGAATTTGGAACTTAGAAATGGATAATTAGAACGAATCAGTTTTGTATACTGACAAAGTGCTGTTACAACAGTAGCGTAATGGAAATGCACAACTATTTATCATCCTCTGCGTAGCCTTTTCCTAACTATGTTGTGATCGGTTTAAAACCAGATGCAGCTGAATACCAGTATTAGATTAACTGTGTATGTGACCTTCACAACATAGTTAGTACTGGGTATAAATACGATACCAATTCGTAAGACTGGTTGTTAGACTTTCAGGCCACTAAGTACGTGTAACCACTGCCAAAGATTTATAATTGTTAAAATCATCAATACAATCCTCTCAGTTCTTTCAACTCCATTGAATGACATTTTCATGAAAAAGTCTAAATCTTACATTTTTACTTTGTTTCTTCATTATTGATTAAGATTTAATGAACTTCGAGGGTTTTATTGATTTCTTTCTGTAATTACATAGGTGTTACAGTCGCAAATAACATTTTGATTAACATACAGCCTGACACTGACCGGCAAAATTAATTTCGCAGGCTACCCTGACGCTTCCCTCTTAATATGAACCTATCTATCGAGTACCAAAATTAGTCTACTTTAAAAACCCAACCATCTGTTTAAAGTAATTAAAAACTTTACATCATCATCAGCCTATATTGTTCCCACTGCAGGAACTCAGGCCTCCTCTCTAGGAGAGGGATGGGCTATAATCCACCACGCGGGCCCAGTGCGGATTGGCAGATGTCACATGTTTTCGAATTTTTTGGTTCTAAGACATGCCGGTTTCCTTACGATGTTTTCCTGCACCCTTTAGAGAGCAACTTTACATTTCACAGTAAAACCACGAAGGTTCTAACACCACTCAGCATATCCATTCACTAATCAATTAAAAACTGCAGACGCGATAAATCTGATTCTCTTCGCGAGTTTCAGACCGAAATATTGAGCTGCAATCCTATTTGTATCCCCGACTGACCGAAACGTTCAATGGGCGGTATAGACGGATGGACAGACACACTCAATGCAAATCTGTACGACGTGATGCTTTTAGGGACACAGCAGAACTTCAGTTTTAAATTTGAAGTGTCATCGTTGCATTTCTCTGTCCATGGTTTTGTAGGCCCAATCCTTTTGATAGTTTCAAGATTCTTTATTTGCATAAAATATGGTACATTATGGTCTTACAAATATTTTTTTTTGACCTACTTCACTTACTTTATTTACCGAAAATTAAATAAGAGTCCACCTTGTCACTCCATTTACTTCTGGGTTTACTGCGTGATACTTAGATCTTGAGATTGTGCATTACCTCCATTGAAAGAGTGAACTATCACTATCACTATCACTACATATTATAAAACGAAGCCCCACACCGCGTCTGTCTGTCTGATCGCGTTAAACTCAAAAACTACTGCACCAATTTTGAAGCTGTTTTCGCCAATGGATAGAGTGGTTCTCGAGGAAGGTTTTAGTATATAATTTGTCACGATAATGATTTAAATGAGATCTCTAGAAAATATTTATATACCAGCCATACGGGCAAATAACAACACTGTCACCTAAAATACGAGTAAATATAGTGTTAAAAATTAACATCATAAATAAATAAAAAATACAATACTTTTTTCTTATCATGTGACGATTATTAGGCCGACGACACATGTAATTATGTATCTAGGTCACTCCTTATCAATATATCACATCACCAGAATACATCACACACGCTTCGTAAAGACCTTCATAACTAAAACATACTATTAAAACATTAGCCGATAAAAATGTTAAAGAAGTTTAATATAATGTTAAGAATACAGAAGGCTTGTGGGTAAAGTATAAACAGCCATGTTCCCACTGCTGGGACACATCACACAGGCCACTTGGCTGTATTATTTTTTTTTTTTATTATTAATGGGCTTGCTCTTGACTTCAATCTTGCCCTAGGGGCAGAGATGATGTCGACGATGGAACGAGCTTACCCAGTAGAAGCCTGTTTACTCGCGACTTAAACAGATTAGGGTTATAAAAGAAATCCGCCTCATTAGTTAATTAGATATGAAATAATATGGACGAAGCAAATACGTAAGTAAGGATTGTATTAGGTGCCTGTCGGGGCTGCGGTTTGTTCGAATGAGATACTGCGGCCCCGGACACAAAGTCCTAAGAAGGAACATGAGTGGTTTTTAGTCAGTAGAAGTCTGACACTCCCTTCCGCTCCGCCCAGAGCGGGGGGAGTCATTTTATGAAATCCCAACCTCCAAAGTGGTGTTGTATTAGATTTTTTTGCCCCATGCGATAAAGGCATGTGTTTATGTATGTATGGAATAAACCTTCTACACTTTTTGTTTCATGTCCTATGCCTCATGTCGCATGAAACGACGCACGGTCCACGCTCCTTTGATTTATTCCATACATTTGTCAGTGTTGATGTAGATATACATCATAATGTATGCATGTGGCTAGTACATTTATTTTTTGCCAAAGAAAAATGTGATGGACTGTTTTACGGCGCGTCGGTAATAGAGGTCAAGTTGGAATGATTGGGCTAAAAGATTTATTGAGGATATTATTTTTGTTTGCCAACCAATTACTGGAATATGCGAGGAGACAGCCGTTCAGTCTAGTTTGGAATTTACATATCGGTGATTTAGTTTTATGTATAATTTATTGTTTTATATTTTGTACGAAACGTCAGGGCCTTTGTTTGGGAGTTTTCGGAGTAGGAGCGTAGATTGTCGCTTTAAACCTTTTCCTATATTCGCCAGCGTCTTCATACTTGTGGAGGTCGGAATTGATCCCAGGTGATCGTACTATTGCGATGAAAAGTAACAATCCATGGCCTACGTGCGTGACAGGTTTGAATGACAGACAGAGAGAATTGCATTCTCATTCATTATATTTGTACGGATGAAAGACAATTTTTTTGTCGCAAAAATCAAGGCCTTGAACGGATTCGAGAGAAGTTTAAGGAACGGAGGTATACTTTTGCCTAGGAGTGGGACAATATCGTGCCCTTAAAGCAAAAACCAACTAAAGTCCCTTATGGGCAAAAATGAGTTACAAATACCGTTAGAATCTCCTTTTCAAGATCTACATACTGGTAAAACCTGTTTTCCGATATGACACTCCGTTCTGGATTTAGCTTTTAGATAAAGTATCTTAACAGGAGATTTTTGAAATAAAGAACAGGCAAAACCCAATAAGTGTCGGTTAAAGCAATGTTTTTGCACTGAAAACAATGTTTTTCGCCAGGAAAAACATTTTATAGCCGTTTAAGTGGTTTTGAAATGATTCAAGTTAGATAAACAATAACAATTTAATAACTGAGTAAAGAGACTTAAGGTTTCTACATAGTTTTAGCAATTACCCATTAGGTAAACATCCAAATTTCGTTTAATTAAATTCATTAAAAAACTGCTTTCCAAACTCCATTCTTCAAAAGATAAGAAAACATTGCGGCTACAGGTAAAACCGCTAATCTGCAGCACTTTTCAAGCCAATCCTTAATTTTTCGTACTTGTTTTGAGAATTACGTTCTTTTTTCTCTTCCACCCGAATAATGAATACAATAAGAAATCAAAAATACACGCACTCTCCTCATTATCAGTTGTTTTAATAGAAATTTTACGATTTGAACCTTTAAACACGATTTTCTCGAAACTACATGTTGTGCAGTTAGTTGGGTTTCGAAGTAAGGGCACGATATGGGCTAACGAAAAAGATAACAATCAAGGGATATTCAACCATGTCCGTTATCTGTACAAATCAGTACTGATTATTTAAGTTCCAGCAACAGTGTCAACTCAACAACAAATATTAAGAAAAATGCTCATACAAAATTCATCCTTCCATTTTCACTTCCTACTTTATACAATACCACTTCCAAACTCAATGAATCAAACAACAAAATACTGTCGTAAAACTCTCAAGCCACCATAAAAAAAACATAACAACATAAGTATACCTTATTGACCTTACTATAAAAAACAATTTACTATACTACCATCTAATTAAGTAGATGTTAAAAACTTTGGCGAAGCTCAGGGGCTGCCGGTTTCTATAGTAGCGGTTATAGAGTATGGAATCATTTGTATTTAGAGAAGGCAGTACTAACGCTCTGTTCACAACCTGAAGTAAGGCAATGCGACTTGAGTAAAAAGAAACAAGCGACATTCGCGCGAGTCAATTGTTTCCTTCCTGAGCGCCGTCGATCTGCAAAACGTGTTGCGATGTCAGTGGCATACCAGGCAATCTCTAGTTTTGGTATCCAGAGTGAAGTTAGAAACCATTTTTATGCAATAAACGAGAAATTGATAGAAATAGGAATTAATTCTTAATTTTGACAATTCTAACTGCAAGCTATTTTTAAACTACATAATGAAAATCGTACACCCCGATCAGTCAACTTGAACTTGCTTTAGTGATAAAGTCAAAAATATATTTAACTAGCTGATGCCCGCGGCTTCGCCCGCGTGGATGTTGATCAAATTATATACTAAAACCTTCATCGACAACCACTATCTATCTATCTATCTATCCATTGGTGAAAACAGCATGAAAATCGGTGCAGTAGTTTTTGAGTTTATCCGCGAACAGACAGACAGAGAGACGCGACGGAAGACTTGGTTTATAATATGAAGTAATGATAGTGATCCGTCGCCTCCTTCTGCGAAGCAGTGATGCTAGCGAAGGAGGTGGCGGAACCGTTTATTTCAAATTTGAGAAGTTTAGTGTTAACAGTCCTCGTCTAGGCTGACGGGGGTCTCCATGCTCTATGGCAATGAGTCACGACTCTCGGGAAAGCCGAGCTGTGTGTCGTGAGAAGCGTACATTAACCGAAAAACAGGCTGTTTCCAACGTTTTACACGCTAACTATATTCAATATGGAATAGTGGCGCGATTACTCATCCAATGTTTATGGAAGTGGCCGTTGAGAACTTTTTGGTTTAGGTCTGAAGGTATTTTTGGAGACACTTTCATTTGCTTGATTTTGTGCTAGCCTAAAAAAATCACAGGAACAGAATTACAGAATTGTCAAGAATTGTGGTAAAGATTGTTAGTTGGACACGTCGTGAACACGTCATTCCTATACCCATCTTGGTACGCTTCAGGTAATATTATATTATCAAATGTTTATAATGTGTTCTGTATTAATAGTATTAACATGTTTCAATTTCAACAGTCGGATCGTCTTAATAGGTAAAACAATAGTCTCAGTAGGTAGTAGCTGAGCCGTATTCGTCGAAATTCAGCATTATCAACCTAGTAACCTATAGAAGACTCGTATTTCACTTTATGTTCAGCCAACTTTTAGCCTCATAACTGTGATCAAATCGAATCAAATTGGCAGCAGTACAAAACACCCATAATTATATAAAACATTGGTAGCCCTTCTAGTAAAACTTTAACTCTCCAATCCACATTCATACGCGAACCCCAAATTCTTTCCACAATGAAGTCACATACAAATGCTGATTCACTAATGCAGAATCATGTTAGTAATTGGCCGCCATTTTCTCTTTTTAATTGCCCAAAGAACCATTATAAGGAACGGAATAGGAAATGAAGCATTAGGAGCTATTTTACTTGAAAATGCTGAATATTGTGGCGAATGGGATCGTGTGGGGAGTTCTTTAATTGACATGCATGAGTTGTATGTTCTTTCGAGTGAGGTTTTCTTTTTAAAATTGTTTTGTCAACATAGTATAACATATCGCCTGTATATACCCCAAGGCTTAGGCAGAGGTGTAGACATGAGTAGGTTCACACATTTCGCCAGGTATGTTTAAGTCCCATGGAATATGGGGCGAGCCTATTGCCGTCAACTGGGCACAATTCCACACTCCATGGCTGCTACTCAAAAATTCTCGTTATAAGAACCCAATAACACTGCCCGACCCGGAAATCGAACCGGGACCTCATACACAACAGTCGCACTTACGCCCACTAGAACAAAACGGCAGTAGTCGTAAATCTAAAGGATGTTTAAAAACTAGAGCGTAGTGTATTAAATTATCTAAAAGCAAGTAAGTGGGGTGAAACAACATTTTGGCGCAGGACCACTAAAAGCCGGGCTTTTAAAGCCTACAGCTGTGCTAGTAAACATAGCCTATGTAGAAATGTGTTATTGTTTATGACTGTTTTAGTATTTCGTTTTCCGTAGCATTTTCGTATGTGATATGTGCCTTTTGGATATTCATCATCTATTTAACTTTTTCTCAACTTATATGTTGTATCGGCTTGTTGTTCAGTTGACATTATTATGTGGTAATATATTTCTCTATACAATAGATGAAAACTAGACTTCATTTAAATAATACTGACATTAAATTCCAAATAGTCAAAGTTTTAGTAATTTGCTACACTTTTCACACACAAACTCATACACAGAATTGTACACACAAAAAGATTCCATGCCAAACACCCACAGTTCTCCACTTATACATCACCATACATATAATACTATTAGGAATCAGAAGTGAAATACGTGAACAAAATAAACAATGTTTAATATCTTTTAAATCACACTTTTTACAAAAATATCACGACAAACATTTTAAACAATAATCAAATAGAAATAGCACTAGCAAAATGGAATAATCAGTACACGAGCAAAAACATAAACCAAAAATAGCGAAGCACACGATAATAGTCGGGTAGCAAGTCCTTTCCGAGCGCCGTCCAAGCAAAAAGTGACCGTTGCAACGCCGCTCGCGGCGCTCGCCTCGTTTTATGAACTTCTGTCGGTTGCCGCACATCGACCGTACGCTAACCGGACGGCTACTGGCTGATGGCGTGACTTTGAGCCAACACGGCCTCTCCTGACGCTCTGACGTCCTCGTCAGCTTTCAACAAGGCGGCTGAGTCTTCGCTGTCTCCTTGATAGCGTGTCTCACAACGCCAGTGGGGCGTGCTGGCACCGTGGAGTGCCACGCACGACTGCGCCTGTAGGGCGCGCTGGCACCGTGGAGTGCCGCACACAACTGCGCCTGTAGGGCGCGCTGGCACCGTGGAGTGCCGCACACAACTGCGCCTGTAGGGCGCGCTAGCACCGTGGAGTGCCACGCACAACTGCGCCTGTTGGACGCGCTGGCACCGTGGAGTGCCGCACACAACTGCGCCTGTAGGGCGCGCTGGCACCGTGGAGTGCCACGCACAACTGCGCCTGTTGGGCGCGCTGGCAGCCCGGAGCGACGCGCTTAACACGTCAGTAGCGCGCTGGCAACCCGGAGCGGCGCGCTGTACACGCCAGTAGCGTGCTGGCAGCCTGGAGCCACGCGCTGTACACGCCAGTAGGGCGCACAGTCGGCCTGCAGCGACGCGCTCGGCCTACAGCGAGGCGCTCGGCCTGCAGCGAGGCGCTCGGCCTGCAGCGAGGCGCTCGGCCTGCAGCGAAGCGCTCGGCCTGCAGCGACGCGCTCAGCAACGCCAGTAGGGCGCGCAGTCGCCCTGCAGCGACGCGCTCAGCAACGCCAGTAGGGCGCGCAGTCGCCTTGCAGCGCCGTGCACGTTCACGGCATCACTGTGGCAAAGCCCTGGTAACCACTGCTAAGGCCAAGCAGCGTTGCGTTGCGTCCAAACACACGCCACACATCCTTGTGTAATGGTTAGGTACTCTGCAAACAAACAAATTTACAATTACAACAGAATTTTGTTCCGCTCGATCACTCCTGACCAAACTTTAGTTCCATTGGGTGGCACCAAATTCGACTCTCATTAATTAAATCAAATGTACTGGAAATTATCGAAAATACAACACTCAACTACCTTGAGTCATCATATACCATAGTCGTTCACACCAACCTTAAAAATTCTATTGCAACAAAAACTGCTGAAATCATCGAGTAAAACCTTTAACACCAAGGCTCTCTAACCGAGTAGTACAACAAGAGAGTAATCTCATTCATTAGGAACATTCAAGTCGAGAATAAAATTCAAAGAAACATTCACCAAACAAAACTTGTCAGACAAGAATACCAATAGGCATATAGGGATGTATAAGCACATTGTTAGCATATCACACAGACTTCTTCCACAACACTGTAGGCATAGGCTCCAAGTTTGCATACCCCTCAGATGTCGACTTCCACACACACTGTAGGCATAGGCTCCAAGTTTGCATACCCCTCAGATGTCGACTTCCACACACACTGTAGGCATAGGCTCCAAGTTTGCATACCCCTCAGATGTCGACTTCCACACACACTGTAGGCATAGGCTCCAAGTTTGCATACCCCTCAGATGTCGACTTCCACACACACTGTAGGCATAGGCTCCAAGTTTGCATATCCCTCAGATGTCGACTTCCACACACACTGTAGGCATAGGCTCCAAGTTTGCATACCCCTCAGTGGCTGTTGACATAGACACATTGTTAGCGTATCACACAGACTTTCACACACGCAGCTGAGGCCACGCGCTTGACCAAACCACACGTTCTTATGTAATGGTTACTCTGCAAAGAGACAAATCTACGACAGAATTTTGTTCCACTCGGTCACTCCTGACCGAACATCAATTAGGTCCCACTCTCGTTGATAAAATCAAACGTGGCTAAACTGGAAATTATCGAAAATACAACAATCAACCACCCTGGGTCATGTACCATTGTCGTTTAAATCAATCTTAAAAACATTATTGCGTCAAAAAAATTCCAGGTTCACAAAAATCATCGAGTAAAACCACAGATCTCTAACTGACTAGTAAACAAGTCGATCTCCCGTGTGTATCACCATTTGACTTCACACTACGGTCTTTCCGGACCCTGACCTCAACCAGAGCTAAACGCACAACATACAACAAACACACCCACTGTCTACTCGAATTTCTTCAAAAACCTTCAATTTTAATCGGACTACGACTACACAATAATTACTGGTACTTGACTCTAACACAATACAGCCGATAGAATCTCTTGGCTTGCAACCACAACTTTACTTCATCAAAATTCTTATAAGCATCAACTGATACGTAACTCATTGGCATCCTTCTTAGCCTATCATGTGTATTAGGCAACTTACTTCTTTAATAAATCAAAACTTATCAGACTTTACAGTGCACCTGTATACGGCCTACGTCTTCACACGAAAAAACAAGTCAACTGATCATACAGCGTAGGGGTTTGCGTTTACGCAGACCATGATTATTTGAGTTTGATGTGCCAACAACTGCACTTTTGGGTTTCAAATATACGGAAAACAAGACTTTTGACTGTATTTTGTTTTGTTCATAATAAATTGTGGTTTTTTTTTTTTTTTTGAGCATCAGATTTACCACAAATCACAACGTCGCCCCTCACCAGGAATTTCTCCTGTATCGTGGGTACCTTCACAAATATTTAAACTAACATACACAAGTACCCGACTTAAAAAAAAACTATCTGTAGGTCATAAAGATACTTGTATTCATAACGTCATTATTGACCATATCGACTTCACGCGAACACAATGACCGAAATTCGTGTTTAAATGAGTCCACGTGCTGTTATTGGTCAACCAATCGTTATGCGATGTATTAGCACCACCATGTAAATAACTACCAATGCGTCCGAGGCATTGCCAATCACCCCAGTGACCTTATAAACGCACACATAACATCACGCCTGTAATCCCGAAGGGTTAGGCAGAGGTACCCAGTATACCCACATTTCGCCAGTTATGTTAAGACATAAGCTTAACCATGTAAATAACCACCAATGCATCCGAGGCATTGCCAATCACCCCAGTGACCTTATAAACACACACATAACATCACGCCTGTAATCCCCGAAGGGTTAGGCAGAGGTACCCAGTATACCCACATTTCGCCAGTTATGTTAAGACATAAGCTTAACCATGTAATAGGGGTGAGCCCATTGTCACCAACAGGGCACAAATCCAGAAAATAACACTTTGCCCGACCCGGGAATCGAACCCAGAACCTTCATGCTCAGTAGTCGCGCTTGCGACTACTAAACCAACGAAATATTAAAATGGTTCGATCTTACTTGTATCAGGAACGAATGTAAACCAACAGTCATGTCCGGAGCGTCGCCTCAACCGCGAGAGCGGTTACACAGGACTTCGCGTCCTTACGCGGCTCCTACGACGATCTCGTTCGCGCTTGGAACGGCGATCGGATCCCGAAACTTGCTACGTACGTGACCTTCCACTCCGCTTATGGTGGCTACAAGATCGCTTAGAACGAGAGGCACTAGTTTTTGAACGCGAACAACTCGATATATCCATTGCTAACTACTACCCGCTTTTATCTAAAATTAAAAGCCTGAAAACTAGTTTTTAACTTGTGGGCGAAAAGATTATTTATCCCACTTCTGATATTAGGAATCAGAAGTGAAATACGTGAACAAAATAAACAATGTTTAATATCTTTTAAATCACACTTTTACAAAAATATCACGACAAACATTTTAAACAATAATCAAATAGAAATAGCACTAGCAAAATGGAATAATCAGTACACGAGCAAAAACATAAACCAAAAATAGCGAAGCACACGATAATAGTCGGGTAGCAAGTCCTTTCCGAGCGCCGTCCAAGCAAAAAGTGACCGTTGCAACGCCGCTCGCCTCGTTTTATGAACTTCTGTCGGTTGCCGCACATCGACCGTACGCTAACCGGACGGCTACTGGCTGATGGCGTGACTTTGAGCCAACAATACTATAATTATCACACCCAAAAATCTTCTCTCATATCCCATTGCTAAATATATTTTTGCTACGCATACATCCACTAATATTCATAAATCAGTTTTACACTGCTAACCGGTTCCTAGCTTTTTTATTGTCAATGCATTCTGTTAACGTTTGCATTGTCAGAAATAAATACTTGATAATTTATACAACTTTTGGACCACTTTCTGTGGCGACTAGCGACATCTATCGCAACACCTGCGTACTAACAAACGATCGACAGAAGTTCCTACATCGCGCTATCAACATTATCCGCGACATAAGCCTATATAGGAGTTCCCGACTTACAACTGTCGGGCAGTTAGCCCGCCGGACACAACACCCGTCCGGTCGGAGGATCCTCCCTTTTCAATGGGGGATGAGGAACTTTACACCCTGTTCCTCATACCCCCAAACTGGTGACCCCGAGCATGAACGTCAGCGCAGCCTTCGTGCAACTACTTCAGACGTCGTCACCACTTCCCCTTCGCCTTCGAGCAGCGAGTCATACCGTCAGCCAGCAGCCACGGCTTCATGGGGTATCCTGACCACCAGCATGCAGCGGAAGCGCATTCCTGGTCATCACCCCCAGCCTCATCAGCGACCTTGGCACAGCACACTGCACTTCGGCCGGTCAGCAAGCAGAGACGCCCTTCTCTCCTGGTCGACGCAGCAGCCAGCCACTACGCAGCACTGCACACTCCGACTCACTGGAGCATCTACGGCAAGCACTGCATCACTCCGACTCACTGGAGCTAATATGCAGCATCACCCCGACTCACTGGGGCATCACCGCAGACAGTTCCGACTCACCGTGAACTATGCGGCATCCGGTTCCGACTCACTGGAACCTTTCACTGGCTGACAAGCGCCAAGACTTAACCTGCTTTCGACCTCCGGTCTCGGAGGGGAGTGATGTGGCGACTAGCGACATCTATCGCAACACCTGCGTACTAACAAACGATCGACAGAAGTTCCTACATCGCGCTATCAACATTATCCGCGACATAAGCCTATATAGGAGTTCCCGACTTACAACTGTCGGGCAGTTAGCCCGCCGGACACAACACCCGTCCGGTCGGAGGATCCTCCCTTTTCAATGGGGGATGAGGAACTTTACACCCTGTTCCTCATACCCCCAACTACTCACTAACTACTATTTCGAACTTCGTAATTATTTGTGTTCGCTGCTGTA
Organism: Diarsia dahlii; assembly: GCA_949775195.1. Lineage (NCBI taxonomy): Eukaryota > Metazoa > Arthropoda > Insecta > Lepidoptera > Noctuidae > Diarsia > Diarsia dahlii. Next base: position 17,449,871 of record OX459205.1, read on the forward strand.
AATGATTTACTTAACAACGTAGAACAATTTCGCGTCTCTGAACCTATTACATGTAATCCCGAACAATGCAGTTCTTACATACAGCCCCCAAAGTATCTGAAAATTTTGCAACAAAACATCCGCAGTATCAATCGTAACTTTGATGAATTATTGATAATGATGGCTAGGCTGAAATTCGACTATGATATTATTGTATTATCAGAGTGTTGGCTCTCTCAGGTATCTTGTCTCCCTAAATTAAATGGCTACATTTCACATAAAACATCTAAAAATCACAATAAAAATGATTAATCGGCATAACTTTAAAATTGAGGAACCGTTGTTTATGGAAGCTAACTGTTTGGTCGTTAAGATGGGAACGAATCATACCGTTGTAATAGCTATATATAGACCACCATCATTCAAAAAACTTGACAATTTTTTAATATCACTAAATGATCTACTTGATAAATTATCTAATTTTCGGAATATTATTATAACGGGCGATATCAACATAAACATTCTAAATTCTGATGCTAACTGTTTGGCATACCTCGACATTGCATCTTTTCATGGTTTGCTACCAGGTATATATTCACCCACAAGGGGTAATAATTGCCTTGATCATGTAATCGTTAAGACGAAACAAAATGCTTTTACCTTCAATTTGAAAACTACGATATCTGATCATGAAGCTGTATTATTTTGTCTTAATTACAAAAGTTCCGGAAAGAGAAAAAGTGCTAGCGCGGTTAAGAAGGTTAATTGGGAGGGAGCTGTGTTGGATTGCTCAGAGATGGATTTTGGTAGAATCTATAATGAAGTTGATCCCTGTTTAGCTACTAGTATGTTTGTAAATATTATTACAGACTTGATACAGAGACATACTGTGATCCTAAAGATTCCCCGAAACAAAACTCTTCTAAAGCCATGGATCACTACTGGCCTTCTACGTTGTATCAAAAATAGGGACCAAATGCACTCTAAAACTAAAAAGGAACCAAATAATTTAACATTTTGTACCACATATAAGCGCTACAGAAATTTCTGTAATAATCTATTAAAAAAACTGAAACGCCAATATCAATCAATCAACAGCCTATAATGTTCCCACTGCAGGGACTCCGGCCTCCTCTCTAGGAGAGGGATGGGCTATAATCTACCACGCGGGCCCAGTGCGGATTGGTAGATGTCACATGTCTTCGAATTTTTGGTTCTAAACGCCAATATGAAAAGGATCAATTGCAAATGGCTAAGGATAATTCTAAAAAGCTATGGAATTCTATAAAAGCCCTAACAAGTTATAATAATAGTAAAGAAAATATCTCATCTCAAGACTTGTTATCTGCTAACTCCTCCCCGCAGTTGTCTATCAACACTGTAAATGATTTTTTTGCTAGTGTTGGTAGTCGACTTGCACAAAGAATACCTGCTACTCCACCTTTTCGAAAAACCGTTGTTGATAAATGTTATATAGGTGGACACGGGAACGAGTGATACACAAGGCTGCTTGTAACGCACTGACGTTTATTCGTCTAAGTACATATCGCGTGGCGCAGCACGCACACATATATAACAATTCCTCCCCTTATAGTTAAGAGTCACAACATTGAAACTAATGATCAACTGTGGGATGACTCTAAGGTTTCGCTTTGACTGAGGATAGAAGGGTCATCCCCATCAGAGGTTTCGTAGAACTCGTCATTATCGTCTGAAGAAGCGGCGGGACGTCGAACTCCTCTGCTAGTCGTCACCCAGGATGGCGGCGACTCCATCATCTCCTCCCGCGCCCTTGCAGAGCTAGTCTCGTTAGTAGAGAGCGTCACCGTCGGCGGGGGTGTTGACGTTATGTCTCGTGACGTTTCATTTTCTTCTGGAGCTGTCATTAATTCCGTAACATCCCACAGTTGTGTATTGTCTTTTTCATATTTGCAATGAATGATTTGATTATTATGTTTTTTTATTACCACTGAAGTTACACTGTCTTTAATAAGATACAAACGTTTACCTATATTTTTTATAATTATTCCCTTACACCAAGTGAATTTATCTTTATTACTCTTATTACTGTAACGTTAATACAATACATTTTGTCCAGGTATAAACATTACCTCTTTTCCTCCGCGTGCTTTAACTTGCGAGCACTGTTTGTTACTGACAGAGTTGTTAGTCGGGATCTTAGTTTTCGCCCAAATACTAATTGAGCCGGTGACGTGTTTGTTGTTGAATGTACGGAGTTGCGGTAGTCGAACAAATATTTTTGTAGGTTTAATTTACTATCCCGTATATTTTTTGTATTTATAATACTCGCCTTAATACCCTTTTTTACGACCTTTACAATTATTTCAGCTTGGCCATTGCTAGCTGGGTGATATGGCGGTGACGTCACGTGAGAAATGCCATTCAAAGCACAAAAGTGTTTAAATTCTTGTGAACTAAAAGCCGTGCCATTATCAGTTACTAATAATTTTGGTAATCCGAACCTTGACATAAACTCGTACATTTTTTCGATAAGCGCCGCTGGCGTGCAAGATTTCATTTCGTACGCTTCAATCCACTTCGAGTATGCGTCCACAATAACTAAAAACATGCGCCCGTTTAGTGGGCCAAGAAAATCGAGGTGAATTCTGTGAAATGGATGTTTGGGATATGGCCAGGGCGACAACGATACCCGCGGCGGCGAGGGTCGCAACTGTATACACGTTTCACATGAACTTATCATTTTTTCAAGTGCTTCGTCAATTCCCGGGAACCACAACCGGGAGCGGGCCTCTGCTTTGGTTTTCACTATGCCTAAATGTGACGTGTGTAGCTCACTGAGAACTCGTTGTCGCAATGATTCCGGTATTACTGCCTTATGGCCCCTCATTAAACACCCATTTTCATAAGCTAGCTGCGATTTACATAAAAAAAATGGTTTCACTATTTCATTGTCATTTTTCTTAGGCCAACCATTTAATACGTAGTTAATAACTCTCTTTAGTATTGTATCTTTTGACGTCTCGTTCCTTAAATCTTGCACTGTTATCGGTAACGCTCCGTGTGTAACAAAATTTATATAAGCTGCGCGATCACTCGGTGGCTCGTCGTCGTCGACCGCTTTGCGCCCGCTCGCGCTCGCGCACGGCAGTGGCTCGCTAGCCCGCGATAAATAGTCCGCACAGTTATCTTTACTTTTTACATATTCTATGACATAATTGTAAGCACTTAGAAATAAGGCATACCTTTGTAATCGGTTCGCCGATATTTCAGAGACACCTTTGTTTGGTCCAAAAATTTATAGTAATGGTTTGTGGTCTGTACGCAATATAAATGGTGTGGACCTTCCATACAAATACTGGTGGAAACGGCGAACGCCAAATACTATCGCCGTTGCCTCTTTTTGTATTTGTGAGTATCTTTTTTCCGCGCTCGTTAGTGTCCGCGATGCATAAGAAACCGGTTTCTCCAGCTGATCGCTATCGATTTGTGACAATATCGCCCCGAGCCCGGTAGGAGAAGCATCTACCGTTAAAATGATTTTTTTATCTGGATTGAAATGAGTTAATATTTGATCAGATGTTAATCTTCTTTTTATTTCCAGAAATGCATCGTTTTCATTTTTCGACCAGTGCCATTTCGATCCCTTTTTTAATAATTCATACAAAGGTGAAAGAACAGTCGACGCGTCTGCCACAAAACATCTATAGTAATTGATTAGACCCAAAAAAGATTGCAACTGCATTACGTTCGTTGGAATTGGCGCTTTTTCGATGGCTTTAATTTTTTCTGGGGATTTTTTCAATCCGTCCTTATTAATTACGTAACCTAGGTAACTAATTTCTTCTTTAAAATATTCACATTTATCTTTCCTTAATATGAGCCCTGCATCTTGAATACGCTGTAATACCTGATGCAGCCTAGCCATATGTTCAGACCTAGTACCCGCCGTTATTAACACGTCATCCAACAGGCACAGCACGCCGCTAATGCCTGCCAGCAGCCCCTCCATGACTCGCTGGAATATAGCTGGCGCGGGGGCGAGACCGAATACTAGTCTTGTATACGCAAATAGGCCGCGGTGTGTATTAATGCATGTATACATTTGTGACGCCTGATTTAGAACTAATTGGTTGTATGCCATAGATAAATCCAGTTTCGTGAAGTGCTGCCCACCATGAAGTTTTGCAAATAACTCATTTATTGTGGGCAGCGGGTACTTGTCAACCACTAACTGTTTATTAATAGTGACTGAATAATCTACGCACAGACGTACTGACCCGTCACGTTTCAGTACAGGTACAATTGGTGACGCATACTCGGAATGTTCCACTGGTCTTAAAACTCCTAGCTCGACCAGTCGATCGATTTCTTTATCTACTTTATCTTTAAGTGCGAACGGCATGGCTCTCGCCTTCACAAATATCGGCTTAGCATTGTCTTTTAGTATAAGGTTTACTTCAAATTTTTTAAACCGGCCTAATTTCCCTGAAAAAATTTCTGGATATTGTGTATCCAAAGAATCAATGTCGTCAGCGGACTGAACATTGCAATTATATATTGGTGACAATTGTAACTTAAATGTAGCTATAAAATCGCGGCCTAGAAGCGGTGGGCCGCCATTGTATACTACGTATAGCTGTATTATATGCGTGCGGCCCCTCCACGCCAGAGGCAACCGTACGCATCCCGCGCATTTTAATACCTCTCCTGCATAACCTATCAACCGTTTATTAGTATTTGATAGTGGCACGCTATTAAAATTTATTCTATTAATTTTTTCAGATATTACTGACACCGCTGATCCGCTATCAATTTCGAATCGCAATTTCTTACCGTTTATACACACCGTTTCGACTAAAGGCTCACCGTTCATTGATCGAATGTTATAATTTGTATGTATTAACAACTCACCGTCGTCATCATCGCCCTCGCTTACCTCGTCTTTTTGTACGTATTTTACCGATTTACACATTCGCCGTAAATGGCCTTTCACGTTACATTTTTTACAGGTGTAATTAGCGAAACGACACTCCCGAGTTTCGTGATTAGAGTACCCGCACACAGAACACTTCACTTTTTTTCTTTCGATTTTGAATAATTCTTGTTCGGCGGCGGCACCAACGGCGCTCGTGGCCGCGGCCGCGCCCGCGGTCGCAGCGGCGCGGGCGCTCCGGAGATTCTCCACCAGTTCCACAGCCTTGGCCAAAGTTAGCCCGGCTAAATTCTGCACATACAGTTTCTCTTTCTCGACTCCCGGCTGCATCCCCATAATAAAACGGTCTCGCAGCGCCTCCTCGACGTTATAAAAATTACATCGCGCCGTAAGCCCGCGCAATCTGGCCGCCCATTGTGACGCCGTTTCGGTCGGCCATTGTGCTGCTGCATAAAAGTTGTGTCGTTCTCCAAACCCAACTTGTTTTGGCGTAAAATGTGTATCCAAAAGCTGTACTATGTCTTCGTAAGGCACTGCTTCCAACGTCTTTGGCTGCGCGAGGTCGGCGGCAAGCCTGTATGTACCTTCTGTGAGTGCGCTCAACAATATCGCCCGCCGTTTCACTCCCTCTGGATCTTTCGCCGTATCTATCTCGTTTGCAATGAACCATTGCGTGATCCTGCCCTTGAATGTCCTCCAAGTCTGCTGAGTGTGGTCAAAAGTTGTAATAATGCCGAACGTTAACGACATTTTTATATTTTACTAGAGTGGGTACTCGTCGCCAATGTTATATAGGTGGACACGGGAACGAGTGATACACAAGGCTGCTTGTAACGCACTGACGTTTATTCGTCTAAGTACATATCGCGTGGCGCAGCACGCACACATATATAACAATAAAGACTTTTCATCATCATGTAACTCTTTTGTTTTGCTGGAAGTGGATTGTGATGAAGTTAAAAACATTATACTAAACCTAAAACACGATTGTCGAGCGGGTTGGGACAACGTTTCGTCTAGGTTTCTGCAAAAAGTGGTAAATGTCGTTACTCCTGTGCTCACCGATCTCATAAATCGCTGTCTGGAGGCTGGCGTTTTCCCCAATGCTCTTAAAAAATCTATACTTATTCCTATACATAAGGCAGGGGACACCGACTGTGTAAACAATTATAGACCTATCTCAATCCTTACATCATTGTCAAAAGTATTTGAACGTGTCATAAATGGTAGGCTTATAAATTATCTAGAGTCGAATGAACTACTGTCCTCATCACAATTTGGTTTCAGAGCAGGCAAATCTACTGATCAGGCTGTTCATAATTTCACCACCTTCTTAGTTAACAAAATGGATGCAAATAAGAAATGTATTACCATCTTCCTTGACCTTGCTAAGGCATTCGACACAGTCGTTTGTTCCAACCTTTTAAACAAATTAAACAAAATGGGAATTCGGGGGAAACAGCTTGATCTTTTAGCTGACTATTTATCGGGCAGATCCCAGTGTGTGAGTATCAGTGACTACACGAGTGATGATCTTAAAATGACGTTCGGAGTTCCGCAAGGGAGTATTCTTGGGCCCACCTTATTTTTATGTTACATAAATGAGCTCTGCCAGCTTCAAATAAAAGACTGTAATATTATTTCATATGCAGATGATACGACTTTGACATTTGTAGGGGATACCTGGGAAGAGGTTTATGCTAAGGCTCAGGCTGGGTTTGACACTGTCTGCCACTGGCTTGCTGCAAATTCGCTCACATTAAATGCGGACAAGACCAAATTCATGCAATTCTCTATTCGCAATCAAGCAGTGACTTCACAGAACGTCCCTCAAATGTTTGCTCACAAATGTTCTGTCCCTCCAGTATTACAGTGTAATAATTGTCCACAAATAGAATTTGTAAAATCTGTACGTTACTTAGGCGTTACTATTGACAATAGGCTTTCTTTTGGAGACCACATTCATAACGTCGCCCAGAAAGTGCGGAAACTAACGTACATTTTTAGACAACTCAGACACATAGCGGACAAGAAGACCCTGATCATGGTTTACTATACCTTGATTCAATCTATTGTAACGTACTGTATTACTACATGGGGTGGCACGGACAAGACAAAATTGTTGGAGCTGGAGCGAGCCCAAAGGCTGATTTTAAAAGTTTCCTTCTTTAAACCGAGACTATTTCCTACCCGGAAATTATATCAGGAAACTGGTGTACTAACGGTGAGACAACTGTACATTCTTCTGAGTGTCCTTAGACAACAAAGGGATAAAGAAGCGTTTAACCAGGAAATTAGTAACACAAGAAGGCACTACGCCGTCTGCAAGACCTCTAAAACTAAAACTAGATTTGCCCAAAAGTTTTATAACTTTATTGCACCTAGATTATATAACCAAATTAATAAGCTTAAAAATATATTTGGTAATAACTCAAAGCAATGTAAGGAAGAAGTAACTTCATGGCTGTTGGGTTTCGACTATAAAGGGACTGAGGAACTCCTGGAAATAAAGCAGTAGTTTTAAATAAATTTAAATTTAATATCATGTTTTTGTAGTATTTTAAACACATACATCACACAACACACAATCACCACACACCACACATAGTAGGTACACTCTTTCACAAACACACTCATACATTACAACACAACTCACATACTGTCACATTATCTCACACTCGTTTAGTCTTGTACTTTACCATAAATAATTTCTGTGTAGTTTTAGTAATTCTGATCAATATTATAAAGTATTGCAATCTTTGGCACCACTTTTGTTGTATTTTCGAATAATATCTTAGTGGGAACCTGGTGTCCTGAAATACAGGCTTCGGCTTAGTTTAGGCACCAGTCTCCCACAAATAAAATTTTCTGTATAAATATGTTAGTTTTTAAGTACTGTTTGTCTTTATTTTATTTGTGGAAGAGAAATAAAACAAATTTATTTATTTATATTATTTATTTAATATTTAGTCATTGAAAACATTATTTTCACAGTACCCTTTGACAAAATAGTTTAGTTACAATTTTTAAAACTTGTCACGTTTTAGTTGTATTGTAATTTCAATTTTGTCAGCCTCGTTTTGTGTCCCGTCCGCAGGTATCAAGAGCAAAATAGTTTTCAAACTCTTTTTACTCTATTTTAGTTACCTTCATTAAGTACTCCTTTTGATGTTAATTAAAAATATCTGTTTGATCTACTTAATATACAGCCAACAAGTTGACAACTTTATCCACTAAATAAAAAGTGAGGAGCGTGGGTAGGTCCTAGACCTACCCACGCTCCCCACTTTTGCAATACGCCGAGATTAGCCGCGCAAACTATTTTCATCCAATTACCTCCGAAATATTGAAAAGATTTTTCTATTCCGTGCAAACTGTTCTAACAAACTCAGAATCTAATATCCAGACAAACCAGTTCCAAAGACTTCCCCTCAAATATTAGAAAAACACACAAAAAAGAAGTAAAAGAAACCGCAACGCCTAGTTTTTATATCATGTGGAAGGAAGATGGCGGAATACTGCTCATATTCGACACTATTTCCCTTAGGATCGTGTTAGCTTCGTAAATATTGGCTCTCTGCCATCAGAAGAAATGTTTACCTGTTTTCTTGTATATTTTACGCACTTTTACCTCGGTTATTCCTTGCGGTATACGGTAATCGTATCGACTTGCATTATTGCAGTTGAATTAAATATTGAGAGTGAAATGGAAGGAGGGAATATATGGAAGTCAGGCGTTTAGTTGTCGGTATTAGGTATTGCTCAAGTTAGACCTCGTTATTTATGCATAGGTATCCCGATAGCCTAGATGTTAGGTTATAGTGGACACATGAATCGTGAAAGTACGATATTTAGCGGTCTTGTTCATAACTTAGAATATTTAAACAATACTCTGTGAGTTTATATCGCCTATATTCTATAAGAGATGCTCGAGACGATACCTCTTTTTGGCTAACGTCTAAGCTGGGAAAATATTATGTAAAAAGTTCAACTAGTCCCTTTATGTATTTTTGTCTGTACCTAACACATTTTATTAACTGCTTGTGTTCAAAATATAAGATTAAAGTAACGAAACCTCGGAGACAGATAAGTAGGTATTGATATCATTTGAAAAACATAAAGAAATAAGATTACATCATTTTTCACGACCAATTACCATGTTTAGTTACTTGTAAGCGCAGAAAAAAATGAATTATTTTTTCTTTGGATTTATCTATCGCGTCTGTAGTTTTTCTAGATAATTTATTGTGGCTCTGTATATCATAACACTTATTTCATAAGTCGAGTAGAACATAGAAATCATGGCTAGATACGACAGAAGAAACCCAAAAGGTTCTTAACCTCCTTTGTAACCAGCTCAGCTGTTCGCAAGCTTAGTACTTGTTTATACAAATATACACGTTATATACGTGTATGAATGTTCAATATATAATGTACACGTGTGTTATCTAATGTGCTGTTAGTGCCTCCTGAATTCTTGATGATCTGTGGGCGTATTTTTGTGAAAAGAGGTAAGATTTCGTGTTTCCTTTACCGCAGTATTTCGTAGTAACGATGAAGTTGGGTGTACTTATCTTTTACTCGTATTATAAGTTTATAGTTCGTTAATAAGTTAATAGTTCGTTAATAAGTTAATAGTTCGTTAATCGTACAATACAGGTTCTATTAATTATCATTCGTCCATACTATACAGTACGTTAGTTTGGACGAGGGATATATTGAAACCCTTGCGTTTATCACAGAAAATGTGCGCGGATCAATGACTTTTAGGTATACCTTAGATCCATTTTCCCTTCCTATTTTGAAATTGACGTAGGTCAATGGCAAAGAAGAAACGACTAATAAAGCAAGATCTGGAGACCGAGAGAAATAAAATTAAGGTTAAGTATACATAGTATTTTTACATATTTAGGACGAAAATCTAATACTGAATGGGTTCCTTTAATATGTCCCTCGATTAACCTAACATCCTGTACGTCTGTCAATTTTTTATTTTTTTCACGATAACTATTGCAGTAGATGGTTGTATGATTAAAATATACTAAATAGATTACCAATGGCGGTGCGGTTGGCACAGTGGTTTCGTGTCGTGGATTCGATTCCCAAACTGAACAAATATTTGTATGGCCTACAATTAATAATTGTTGCGGGTCTGGCTGTTTGTGCTTGTGAGTTTAAATGTTTGTTAACGAACCCAAACCCAAAAAAATAGAGAAGCTTAATCTTATATTGTCTTTTTATTGCCTGCTCGTGACCTCGACCTTGTCTGATTACAAGCGATCGATGAAGGTGTCTCACTCTTGTTTTGTAGGTGGATGGGTCCTAAGGTAGCCACGTTCAGTTAAACAAATCCAGTGAATATATAGTCTCAAAAACTTAATAAACACACAAAAAAGCTTTACACGACCGTCAAATTAATCTGATCTCCTAAACAAGCACTTAAAGCCATAACGCTTAAAGAGACATTTATAAATAGGCACCTCTTAATGAATACGTACGCGAGAGACTCCAAAACATTGGATGTAAAATACTTAATTACACATAAAAAAGGTTGAGGCTATAAGAATAATTAATTTATAGATGCGAAACTCTTGTTTATGGTCCCGAATATGGTTCAGTTTTGTCTTGTATAGTCGATCTCGTCTGTCTCTCTTTCTTTATTGTCTTCTTCTTTTTCTTCTTCTTTCTTTATTGTGTGGTTAGTGGCTAACCTGGGGGTCTAAAACGGCCACTTTAGCAGATCATAATAGGAATTGCGTCAAAAAGCGTAAATGACCTTTCATAATAGTAACAGCGTCTGGGACCATTAAGGAAAATAGATCATAGGTAAGTAATAATAGGAAAACAATATGAATTGCGTTAAATTCGTAAAATGGTCACAGACGCAGTTATTATTTTGAAAGGTCAATTCATATTCTGATCTGCTAAAGTGGCCATTTTAGACCCCCTGGTGTCAGGGATGCCCTGTTGTGGGTGGTTCGAAAGAGATACCGCTGCCCCGACACAAAGGGCTATGGAACGTGTGTCCAGGGTGTGATTCTGACACTCCCCTTCGATCTGCCCAAGAGCGGGGGGGAGTTATTCGATGATTTTCCACCCACCAAAAAAAAAAAAAGGGTGTGATTAATACCATAATTCTGGTACACGCTATCATCATCATCTGCCTGCCTATCTGACCTCCACAACACAGTTAGTACTGGGTAGTAGGATACATTTGGTAAGACTGTACTGGATTTTTCTGGTACACGCTGCAAACCTTCGATATTTATCTAGAAACATCGTGAGAAAACCATCGGGTTGATATTTTCCTTAAGTGTTTTGAGAGCATGAAATAAATTACATAATGTAACGAACTTGCCTAAGAACACAATTCTTTAGTCATTCCACAGTGCCCTATTAAATATAATAAGATTAGATGTAGAATCATAATATACACTCCTTTGCAAAAAAAACGGGCACCTTAGGAAATTTACGTTCTAAGGTCGATTTGAGTTAATTCAATGAAATTTAATTGTTTGACGTAGTCTGTATACTTATAATCGTGTAAATTAATACGCGTGAAGTGAACTGTGGCAATTAAAAAAAAATATCTATGAATTCTTTAAAACCGATGTACACGGCCAAACATTAAGAAGTGGTCGGCAATAAAGACAAGAAGATTTTTTTACTTTGTTTAATTAAATAAAGTTACAAATGTAATAACCTAATAACGAGTGTGACCTCCTCTTGCCAAAATCACAGCTTGAATCCTTCTGGGCATGCTTTCCACGATGTTTTTAATGACGTTTTGAGGAATACGTTCCCACTCTTCTGCAATGACTCTTTTTAGCTCCCTGATGTTTTGTGGAGCATGTTGCACTGATCTTACCCGTCTCTTTAGAACATCCCAGACATGCTCAATTGGATTGAGGTCAGGACTTCGAGCTGGCCAATCTAAACGACGGATCCCAACTTCTTGCATGTACGCTTCCACGTCGCCAGAACGGTGCGGGCGAGCATTGTCGTCCATAAAAATGGAATCTTCCCCAAGTGCAGTCAATGCGGGTTGTGCATATGGAATTAGGACTTCCATTATGTACCGGTGTGCATTTAATGTTCCATTTTCTATGAGAACTAACTCCGTACGCCCCGTCGAATTAATTGCTGCCCAAAACATAACGGAGCCTCCGCCATAAGGAGTGATTTCTTCGAAACACACTTCCGCATAGCGTTCCCGTGGTCTTCGTAGCACTCGCCGGCGTCGGTCCTCTCCACACAAAGAGATTCTAGCTTCATCAGAAAACAATACTTTATTCCAGTCCTCCAGAGTCCATGAAGCACAGTTTCGAGCAAACTGAAGTCGAGCAACACGGTGCTCACGGAGTAATTTAGGTCCCCGAGCCGGGCGGTAACTCCTGATATTGGCAGCCAAAAGCCTCCTCCTGACGGTCCACAAGCTAACTTCTACTCCTCTTACTTCTTCAAGGCTCTTCTTCAGGTCCACACTTGACGCCTTACGATTCCGCAAGGCCTGACTCACCAAAAAGCGGTCATCTCTTGGTTCTGTGCGTCGTTTTCTTCCCGAACCGGGTCTTCTTTTGACCGAACCGGTCTCTTGATACCGTTGCCAAGTCCTCTGGACAGTTGAACGACTCACATTTAGCCGCTGAGACACGTAAGTTTGCGAACAACCTTCTTCAAGTAGGGCTATAATTTTACCGGCCCTTATCGCTTTATCACTCATGTCAAAAAGTGGTATTTAATGTAAAAAGAAAGATAAAATTGTTTAATTTGCAGAAAATATCCAAAAAGTTTTAAAATTTTAGTAATCAGTAATAAAATCGTTTCAGCAATTCGCGCCATTAGTAAAGCAATTTTACAATAATCTACAATAATCATTATTTTCCTTTTGTTAATTTCAAAATTTAAATTTGGAACGTACAGAATCATGCCAGGATTCTTCAAATAACATGCCAATACATCGTCAAATTAATAAAACCTCTTACTTGTCCTTCTTCATTGAAGTAGAGAAAAAAATATGAAGTGCCCGTTTTTTTTGCAAAAGAGTTTATAACGATGTAGGTATGTTAATGTAACGATGACCTACGAGCCTTTAAAGCATATATTAAAAGATTATTGTTCGTAATTACAAATGTCCCTGGATTAGGTTAATGCGTTTGAATTTTAACGCGAATTTTATGAGCTGAGGTCGAGCTGGTTTTTGTTGAGTTAAGAAAAATATTATTGTGGATTGCTGAAAGTCGAATTTAATTATTTTAATTTAAAGCTTGTTAATTACGGCTTTAAGAAGTAAGCAAAGAATAGCAAAAATTTAATATCACGCATGTAATTCTTAAAGTTTAGTGCTACTGCTTGCGCGGTCGGGTAAAGTGTTATTGGGTCTTTCCATCGGGAATCTATCAGAAGCAGCCATGAAGTCTGCATGTGTGTCCGGTTTGATGGCAATAGGTCCATCCCCAACTACATAGCATAACTGGCAAAATGTGGGCGTGATGTTATTTTATAGTAATGCTAATCTATATAAATAAAAAGAGAAGTCCTGACTGACTGACTGACTAACTCATCAACGCCCAGCCCAAACCCTTGAACCTAGAAAGTTGGAATTTTGCACAGAGGTTCTTCGAAATTCAACCCCTAAGGGAGTTAAATTAGGGATGAAAGTTTACATGGAAAATCGACATTTTCACGCGGGCGAAGCCGCTGGCAAAAGCTAGTCTCCTATATAATCAGGTATGTTTTAAGTTACTTAAAAATGTAAACCTATACCCATCAAATGGGTGCAAACCTTGATTTTGGAATCCGAAATCCAGCCATCCATTACTTAATTTACAAACGAATCCTAATTTTTCCGTAAAACCACAACATAATCCAAAAAAGGAATTAACGCCACAATCATACTTTAAAAGTTACGGACTCATTTCATTGGCCTTTTCTTCGGTACTAAAGTCACGGAAATAAACAATCTTAATTACTGACCCAAACCGATATAAACAAAAATATACAAAAGTACAACATATACAAAAACCTCATACAAATAAATAATACATTATCGCAAACAATTACATGTTTGTTGCGTGCGAATACAAATTGCGCTATGCTATTCAAATAAGGACCTTACGCCTTATAAGTAGGGTTCCCAGAATCATAAATAAGTTTTTCGGAGAAAATTCCGGGTATTGGAAGAAAATTACGGACTTTTCTTTCTTAGGAATGTGAAGTTTAATTTTATTTTGCGATTGTTTTACAATGATTTAATAAAGAAAGGTTTGGTGCCTTTGTTGGGTGTTACTGTTGATTCCTACGTCGATTTCATTAAAAATATTTTTGTATCTCCAAAGAGTATGTAGCGGCACTAATAAAAGTACTACAGCAATATAGAAAACAAAGAACTACAGCGCCTTAAATGACAGAAATGAAGGAATTAACATCAAATCCGCGATCCGCGATTATCTGCGACATAAGACCATACAGAACATCCCGACAAAAACTGTGGGGCAGTAGCTCACCCATAGCTCACCAGACACAACTCCCATTACGTCAGAGAATTCTCCCTTTTCTAGGGTCTGAAGAACTATACACACTCTTCTCCTTACACTCCAAACTGGTGACCCCACAGTAAAAAATATTTGATTGGTTTTAATTTTATGATTTTATTAAGTTCTGGACGAATTCGATTTCCTCCCGCATTCCGGACACTGAACTAGCATTACGGACTAGTCCCGAAAATTCCGTGCGTATAGCAACCCTAGCCTTATGGAGCGTAAAATATATGCCATCATACACATACGTATGTGTAAGTACGCACATAATGTACTGACTTAATTTAACGCTACTTTTGTACGGTGCGTAAAGATGTGAACGTTTCATTGACTGGTTTACAAGTATTTGATCGGTGACTGACTCAATTTATATGTCAGGATGTGTACCGCCAAGTTGATTAGCGGTTCAAAGGAATAGAATTCCTGGTACACAATCAGGAAAATAAATTGTTAAGGGAATTGGCTGACAACTTAAAAATGTCTGTTTATTCAAAATCCATTGGAAAATATTATTCTCTTTGAGTTCTGACAACCAATCTTACCAATATTCATATCGTATTACCCTGTGCTAACTATATTGTGAAGGTTAAATAGGCACTAGCTTCATGTAAAATACTGGTATCCAGCTAAATCCGGGAAGTCAGGAAACCGAACCCTGCATAGTTGGGAAAAGGCTAGGCTGATGAAAATATATTTTACATTTATTATTGATTATATACAAGATGTTTAAAGACGGACTGACACGATGTACACCTAGTTACTCGTACCACATTCCTACTAATTTAATTCTACCTTCTTTTATTTATGTCTCCCTTGTTCCTAAGTAGCGTACGATAAGCACATTCATTTTCGAAGAACAGCCCCTTTGTTTAGGTTCAACAAATTAAGCCTATTTAGGTTTACTTAATAAATTCAGTCCTGAAAGAGAAGATTGACGCCTCCAACACGTACATTCAAAGGGAGTAAGTAGCTATGAGATGTTAATATGTGCAGTCAGGCACAAAATGTATCCGCCATTTTTGTTTTTCGGAGGCGTTTTTGCGTACAAACGTAAATATTAGAAGTATGTTGTGCCCATTTCTCTTTTTAAATTCTGGCTGCGGGAAAAAAGGTTTTATGTTTTTTCCGGAAAACAATATCATTCTGTGGGGTAATTGTGTAAGACACTTTCAATGGTAGTACCTACATTTTAGCAGCTTATCAATATTCAATTCATTGTCTAAGCTATCGAGTAGATGAGTTTTTCTAAAATTTCTTGCAATGGTCCAGGATCAATTACCTTAAAATTCTTCGGATTACGATTGAAGATATGTTTGGACATTGGGGTGCTAGTATGTAGTAGTTAATATGTTTAAAATTTGACTACTGCAACCAATTTTCAATCTTCTTTTCTCGTAATGGGACGAAATCTGTGATAAAAACATCAAAATTTAAGCCAGCCCAACTACAGTCACTTCAGCAGATCACCTAAATAACCACAAGTATTATCAGCATTTTCCGCTCAAAAATACAGAAATAGCGGTCATCAATCCGTCTCTAAAGCATGATGCTTAATGCAGGTACCCCTTGGGAAGCCCCAATTTGAGCACGTTTATCAAGCCTAGTTTACGATTGACATTGTCCATAATACAGCCAGAGCTAACACAAAGCACCCAAAATTAGAAACTTCTCGCTTAAATATTAACGGAGCCTGCTCAGTCTCGGGGTAATTGATAATTATTGCATTGGTAAATAATGGAGGGGGGTAAGAGTTTACCCCAAGAGAAGGCTTGACTAGCTTTATTGTGATGTGGTTAGGGGGATTGTATCACCTTGATGACGTAATAATGGCAGTGTTTTGTTTCTTTGTCGGTTATTAAAAGACTAGCCACAGATTACTTGGACTGTTGTGAATTAGGTAAATGTTATAGAGATAATTTGTGGACTTTTTGACAAATATTAGCGTCTATCAATCAGCCTTTTTAATTTCATGTAGGTAAAGAAAAATCAATAATTATTTTTGGCACATGCAATGCACACAAAATTAAACAAAAAAGTGCAATGTTGAAATTAATAAAACAAAAAAAAATCCTATCCAAAAAAGTTACTGCAGTGTTTAAAATAATAATTACAAACTGAATAATTTCTTAAAACAAGTACCTACAACACTACAAAACATTAGTCACACTTCATGTTTTATTCAAGCCTGCACCAATCAAAAAACCAACTTCAAAAACGCATAAAAACCAAACTACTATATAACACAAACACTAGGAAAGCATAACAAACGAATATGAATCTAATAATCGCTTATATGAAAACGCCATCAACGATTTGTCGCTGCGACTGTACGACCGTACGGTCGCAAGGATTTATAACCCCCGCCCTCCGTCCGCAGTAACATTTTCATTTTATGTTTTTGCCGAGTAAAATAATGCTGGTTATACGTGTTAACCGTTAATGTTTCATTGACACGAGACCCGTAGTATGGTAGTAGGGTTTTTTTTTTGTTGGTTTACATAGGTACCTCTTTGTCTTCTATAGTATAATAAGTACAGTCTTCACTGTAGTTGTAGTATAGTTTGTGTGTAGTAGTTTGTAGTAGTAATAGTAGTTTGTTTTAAGTACCTACCGTTCCATAAAAATACGTCTTGTAGGCGAAAGGGTAGCAACTGTAGTCTAACATTAATTTCATCCTGTTTTTTTTTTGTGGGATTGAAGTAACTGAATGCTACTTCGAACTGATTTTCCTGTAAGTAATGGCAAAGTAGTTTAGACAAACATAGAACACAGTAGAAAGTTCTTCTACCCCATAGAAAAGGGAAGATCCTCTGACCAGACGGGTTTTGTGTCGAGTGGGCCTGACAGTTATAGCCGCGGTTTTCAATATGTTCTTAAGTCGCGGATAACTTTAATAGCGCGATTCAGAATTTTGATGTTAGATCTTCATCCTTGCATAGATGGCACTATAGTACATTTTGTGATGCTGTTATAAAGTGACTGTCACTTTTATCCAAATCTAATATTTTTTTGTAACACATTAAAAAAGGCATGAAAAAGTAGAGGAGCTAAACAATTTTCAAGTTTTTGGAACAAGCTTATCTTAAGTATGACATCAATTTTCGGCAAGGTCTTTTTGCCTATTTACAAAGTCGTTTTATAACCTTTTTACCCGACTGCGGCGAAGCCCAAAAGGAGGGTTATTAGTCCTTTCAGTTGAAGCCAGCTCCTTATTTTTTGTTTAAACAGTTTCTAAATGTCAAATAAAGACAAATAGTTTAACCCTTTTGTCTGATGTAGATAATGACTTTTGGGGGTTGAATTTAACTTTCTTGAACTCGTGGGCGGGTTTTACAATTAGTGGATATCGTATTTATCCTTTGTTACAAAATAATTTAGCTATTTTGTCTCTTCATATAGCATCGTTTTGGACGAAACTGTAATAAGTAGTCTATATAAAAAAAAAGAGAAGTCCTGACTGACTGACTGACTGACTCATCAACGCCCAGCCCAAACTCTTGGACCTAGAAAGCTGAAATTTTGCACAGAGGTTCCCTTTATAGTGTAGACAAGGAGTAAGGAAGGATTTTTCGAAATTCAACCCCTAAGGGATTTAAATAGGGGATGAAAGTTTGTATGGAAAATCGTCATTATCACGTGGGCGAAGCCGCTGGCAAAAGCTAGTAAATAAATAAAGTTTCCTTCCACCATCTAGCCTTTCCCCAATTTTGTTGGAGTCGGCTTTAAGTCTGAACGGGTGCAGCTCAATCAATGTTTTACATGGAGCTACTGCCTATCTCGCCCCCATAACCCAGTTACCTGGGTAATACGATACTCTTTGGTAAGGTTGATGGTCAGACTCTCGGCCCACTGACGACCTTTAACGACTAGCAACTGTATAAGATCTATCAATGACGGCCCGGACCAATGCAACGGCTCAACGTGCATTTATTTTAACCAGCAGTGCTTTTCGTGTGGAATTAAATAAAATGCAGCCTATATTTTACGGTGGGTCATAAATATTTGTGCTGTACGTAAAAATCTGTGCAGCTACTATTACGGGCATGGTAGCAAATGGGTCTCGTTGAAATATGTTTCTAAAGTAATTTACACGATACTATAGTAGCTTTGCCAGTCCAGTGGTGGCGGCCCCGACATATGAACAGTAAGTCGTGGTTTCGAACCCAGGCAGGCGCATTGCTTTATTTCATCACCGCTGCTCTCAAAACGGTGAAGGAAAACATAGTGAGGAAAGTGGCATGAGTTAGAAGCAAAAAAATTGAAGACATGTGACATCTACCACACCGCACTGGACCCGTGAGTGTGGAGCCTATCCCTCTTTGAGAGAAGGCCTGAGTTCCTGCTGTGGGAACAGCTGGATGGTTATACAGGCTGATGATTATAGTAGCTTTATAATTGTTATACATACACCACCGTTTCCTTGAGAAAGAAGCCTCCTCGCTATAAAAAATGTTGTTTTAATAAAATATCTGAAAAAAATAATCACAATGCTTTCTGTTTAATTGTGATATCTCATTCAAGATGGTCCAATAACCTAGTGAGAGCGCATAATAATTAACATGCCATGCACAACTCTGTATCTCCTGAGGATTACCCGCCGCGTGGAGGGGCGAAATACGTGTTGAGTAACTATAGGTTTAGGTGCATGCTAGGAGTGCTGGGAGTGAAAAAGATGGATGAAAAAAGATTGCATGTAGCGGAGATGAGAATGTTGAGATGGATGTGCGGAGTGACAAGAATGGATAAAGTAAGGCATGAGTATATTAGAGGAAGTTTGAAAGTGGCACCTGTTACAGAAAAATTGATAGGAAGTCGTTTATCTTGGTATGGTAATGACTAAAAAAGTAATGGATATAAATATTGATGGATGGAGAGGGAGAGGAAGGCCAAAGAAAAGATAGATGAATTGTGTGAGGAATGATATGAATAAGAAAGGAGTAAATACCACTTTGACGTCTAACAGGGAAAAATGGAAGAAGAAAACGTATTGCGCCGACCCCAAATAGAATGGGATAAGGGCAGGAAGATGATGATGATCTAGCATCCAAGTCTGGACCTTTTTCGCGGTATTAACACTAAATAGTTTGCACAACATTTTAATAGGTGGATATTGTAACGACAGTGGTAAAAAATAAACAGGAACTGATTTATAACTTTATTCGGGCAGAGCTTCCCCTTACAACTATTACAATCGAGTGCGACAAGACCGCGAAAATGAGCTTGCAGGGCTCAGATTTGCAGGGATTATATAGCTTTATCCCCACCGAAATCGTCCGGTAGTTATGGCGGTGGCATGGCTCGGCTGTCATTGGCTCGGCTGTCATTGGCATGGCTGTCATTGGGCTGGCAAGAGTGGCTTGGCTATGGTGGCCCGGCTATGGTGGCTTGGCTATGGTGGCTTGGCTGGCTAGTGTGGCGCGCTGTCAGTGGGCTGTTGTAACAATATACTTAAAAATCCTTACAACACTTACAAACTTTACCTCTTCAGCCGATTTTTCTTAAACACACCTCGTTACCACTCTCTTTAGACTCTACATTTCCCTGAAAATATTCTAAAAACAGCTCTGAGCCCCTTATCTACGTGTTAAATGTACGAGACGGTAGGAAACTAGGTTAGTAGCGTAGTCGTAGACTAGTTACCTATTAACATCCTTTGCTCTGGCGGTATATTTATTGGCTTTAGTATTTAACGATTATAGTCCGGTCTTTGTCCCCTCTTTTAGGATAAGGTTATATCTTTGGCGGTAGGCCGATTACTTATTTAACATTTTTTGTAGGTCCTTGTAGATATACCGCAACAACTAATCATGAGTTACGAAGTGTTACTCATTGAATAGTCTTATCATAAGTGGACCTCGTGGCTAGATAACAACAGCTGCTTAGATCAATCTTCAGGTTAAGCCGCGCTTGCCTAGGTTGGTCTGTGGATAGGTGACCCATTACATACCGACTTTCCGTCCATGCCTCGGAAAGAACGTTAAGTGGTTGGTTCCGGCCGTCATTTATAAATCTTTGATAGTAGCACAGGTAGTCAGAGGCTCGAAAGACAATGTTTTTCTTCGCCGAAGCAAATTATACAATACATTTAATCGAAAAATCTGTAGTGCGTTTCTAGTGTTCGAGCTCCGGAACTATTGTCTTGGCAGTCCAACGGACACACCACTAGTCACCTAAGTAACAACAACAAATCTAAAAAACAATTTTCCCAAAACAGCACCTCAACAAGTCACAGCTCACAAAACTTGCAACAAGACATGTATCTCTCCCGTGCCATGTAAATTCGCTAACTCATCCCATCACGTGAATTCACGTGTACAACCGGTAATGAACAAAGCACGGTAATGAGATCTCTGCACGTTAAACTTTATCACGCTTTACGCCCCAGGGCAGGACTGGAATGAAAACTTGGCCCGTTATAAAGATGAACCATGTTTGAAGCAGACTTTCGAATTACGAAATTGTTTTGGATTTACGCGGATTCTAAGACGTCAGTCTTTTTGAATTATATTAATCCGACAGCCAGTCTTAACAAGGAGTCTCATATTACCAAGTACTTACTGTGTAATGGAGGTCAGATAGGTAGGTAGGATAGGCTCAAAGTAAAATACTGGTATTCAGCTGCATCCGGTCAGCATGGAAGCTGAATTTACGAACTGAATATAATCGAGAAGAGGCTAGGCGATCTCAACTCATGATTACTTTTTTTTATCTGTATAAGGGAATTAAACTTTTCCTATGGAAGCTGGCGTAGTCAACCCATGACTTGTCTGTTTGTTTTTTTTTTCAAAATTGAAACGCAAAGGCTGTGTTTGTCAAAACTGACATGGTATCGTAAAATTAAGAGGCAAACATAACTACGAGTTCATATGAAAGCTGCCGAGAAAGTGCAGCTACAGTGAAGTCCTTTGGGGTTTGATTTTTATGGCTTACAAATGGGTTTCTCTATTATTGGCTCAGTAGCAGCCCAGAGTCTACACTTGTGCTGAAGACAGTAGGATAGTAGATAGTATTATTTAAAGAGACAATTATGGTAGGTATACCTCTGCCCAACCCTAGGATAACATGCGGGATGATCTCGTATGTCTGCTTCGCGGACAGTGAACCTATCAAATTGCGTGGAACTAAGTTTGAGTAGGCGTTAACGAACTGCTGACTAATCTCCTTTAGCGCTAGAATTAACACTTCAGTTGAAATGACATTTTAAGCTCGACTCATCATAGAACACTATTAATAATTTATTAAGGACTAGCTTTTGCCCGCGACTTCGTCCGCGTTTCCGTCGTTTTTCGTAAAAAAATACCATTATGTCCTTCCTCACGGTTCAGTGGTTTTGATGTAACAGACAGATTAATTTTCGTATTTTAGTAGGGAAATACAATAATGTCAATCCACAATACTGTTGAAAAATATCGCAAAAAGGAACCGCAGAATATTATTATTAATAGCTGTGCCCGCGACTCCGTCAGCGTGTAACTCCTTGTATGTTATTAAGTTAATGTATTGGTAATATTGTTTAGATCACTTTCACATAAGGCTTAAGTAGGTACCTATATAGGAGCAGCGGTGGCCCAGTGCTGGCGGCCCCGACTTACGAACAGTAGGTCGTGGGTTCGAACCCAGGCAGGCACATTACTTTGTGTAATTTATTTCATCACCGCTGCTCTCAAAACGGTGAAGGAAAACATCGTGAGGAAACCGGCATGTCTTAGAACCAAAACATTCGAAGACATGTGACATCTACCAATCCGCACTGGGCCCGCGTGGTAGATTATAGCCCATTCCCTCTCTAAGAGAGGAGGCCTGTGTCCCAGCAGTGGGAACATTAATAGGCTGTTGATGATGAGGTACCTATAGCGTTCTATAGGTAAAACTTCAGCCCAAAGCTTCCGGGTAAACTATGTTGAAAGTTGACCCGTCCGGCACGTGAACATAAAGATTTCTAGAACTGCTAACCCGGGAAAGAGCGACATATAACTGACCATGCGAGAAACAACTGACACCGAGATCTACTCCAGCAACACGAAAATTCTGCCCTTGAGCCTTATTAATTTAGTAGTCACTTAAAATAAATACCTAACTACTATAATTAATAAAAGTATCTACGCTTTTACCTACTTATTACAAAAATAAAATTGATTATAAATTAGCCAAAACTTACCTATCGGTATCTAAAAATCTATGCGTACTACTTCCCCTAAAAAGAAATAAAATACGAACTATTAATAATTTGTAATTTGAACGAATATTTAAACACTACCAAAATAACTACTTAATACCTATTTTATAAAATAACAACAAAAGAAATTCAAATAAACTATTTAAAGACTAAAAGTCGCGCTGATAAGCATGGTTTGTTAATATCAATTATTGTCTGTCAATAAGGTCGAACGCTGAACGCATCAACAGCCAAATATTGAATGAAGCTCGCTCCCGTTACACAAAAATAATCCTTATGGCATGATTCAGTATTCACGAGCAGCTTATTAGCGTATTTCATATTTGGTTCAGTTTGATGTTTCTATACCGATTACTATGATTCTTTTTTTTATTGAATAGGTAATAATATTAACTTCTTTTAATTAGGGATGAGTGAGAGTATTATAAACGTAAGAGTAAACAAATATAATCAGAAAGCTCCGAACTGCTAACCTATCGGGAGTTACACGTGTTATTGTGAGTCAACCATAAAAGATAGACATATGCTGTTGTGGGATATTTTTTAGATAATTTTATGTAGCACATTTCCGTTATAAATGATTTCTATGTAGCTTTAACCATTAAGGCTACACACGCGACGGAAGCTTAAAAAATGGAGCAACTTCTCCCGTTTTCCCAACATTTCCCTTCACTGCTCTGCTCCTATTGATTGTAGCGTGATGAAAAGTATACTATAACCTCCCCAGGAGTATGAAGAATAATTGTACCAAGTTTCGTTAAAATCCGTCGAGTAGTTTTTGTTTCTATAAGGAACATACAGACAGGAGGACAGACAGACAGACAGACAGACAGACAGACAGACAGACAGACAGACAGACAAAAATTTTACTGATTGCATTTTTGGCATCAGTATCGATCACTAATTACCCCCTGATAGTTATTTTGAAAATATATATCATGTACAGAATTGACCTCTCTACAGATTTATTATAAGTATAGATTTCACGGTGAATACCGGAGCATCTACCTACTTTATTACATTATGACCAATCTACGTTTTACTAGGGAGGGGTTCGTGGCTAAAATAATAACTAGCTGCCACTCGGGTTGATCTTTAGGTTAAGCTGCGCTTGCCTAGGTTTGTCTGTGGATGGGTGACCACCCGTTACATACCGAGCTTCCTCCGTGCCTCTGAAAGCAAAGTGTTATTGAGTTTTTTCATCAGAAATTTATCAGTAGCGGCCGTGGATTCTGAATTTTGTGTTCGTGGTGGCAAACAGATCGCGCTCTATTATATACATGGACCTTAAAATATAACTGTCAAAATGTGGGTGTATTATTAGGTACAGCTCTGTCTAACTCTTCAGGGATTACAGGAGTGATGTTATGTTATGGATATATATTGAAAACCATATCCTATGTATGATCTTACCTTTTAAAATTTTGTCCATAGAAAACTTCAATTATCATAGATGGAAAGTATATCCTAGTTTTCCGAAGAAAAGTTAACCAGACTCTTGAAAATCAAATCCTACCTCCTGCATTTCTCTATCGACATCTTAAGTTTAGTTCGGTAACTTCTCAAGTCGTTGCGTTCAAAATCTCAAGGACTCAGAAAATCGATAGGATTGGTGACTTAATTTTCTTTTCCCGTAACGGTAAAAGGAAACGTTTATCTTGAGAATTCTATTTTATGAGATCACGTAAGTAATCACTGCGGAAAGATTATACTCGGGTTGTTGTTACTTATTCATAGAACCTGACTTGACGTCAGCGTTTACGATGAAAATGGACACGGAAACAGGAAAGGGCTTTGTATTATTTGGCCTACCCAACTTCTAATAATTTATTTTATTTTTGTAAAGAATCAGCTGACATAAATAGAAACTTGTTTTGTATGAGACAAATCTTTACAAACGTGACGTTTCCGAGGTATGTTTCAGTCCCATGTAGTAAAAGGCGAGCTTATAGCGATTAACTGGGCATAAATCTAGACTGTGAGAAATAACTAATGGAATATCCCAATAACACTTTGCTCAACCTGGGAATTGAACCCAAGATGTCAAGCTCAGCAGTCGCGCTTCGAAAGAGATACTGACGGTGTCTTCGAAAGAGATACCGCGCGCGCGGCCTCGACACAAATGGCTTAGAAGGAACATGTGTGGTTTTTAGTCAGTAAAAGTCTGACACTCCCTACCGCTCTGCCCGGAGCGAGAGGAATCATTAAAATTTGATGATTTCCAATGCTCCAAATAAAAAAAATAAAGCAGTCGACCATTAACATAAACACAAACCAAGCAAAGATGCTTATGCATAAAATATCTACATTTCCCGGAACTGGCTGTCCAAAACGCGAAAGGGTCGCCACCCAATCAATATCCCTAAAAAGGAGCCCGTCCCAAAGTGGACGATTACCGAAAAATACTAAACATTTCCTAGTAGTTCCTTTGTGAGTCCAACGAAAACATATAAAAGGCGTCCATGACTTAATCTGAACGAATTTATTCCCGGCTCTTCGAGGATAAATCACTGTAGTTCTGGTCAAAGAAGTCTATGAGACGTAAAAGTGTGAAAGGCGAAGGGTGGCTCATTCTTTCATCAGAAAGGGCCCAACCGGCCTCAAACCGGAAAATTAACGTAGCATTTACTTTTGTTCGTTTATCGGCACCTAGAGTTTCATTTATACGCTCCTCTTTATTATTTTATCTTGAAAAATAGAGATAAACAGCTTCACTGAATGGAGGTCGGCTCTGTTCGTAATATTTGAATGGAAAATTTTGAGATTTACAATTGCGCTTTTCAGAAAGATTATTTTGAAAATATTGCGTTGTAATTTTGCTTTCTTGGCTTTAATTCTGGCTTTTGAAAACGGTTTGCTTTTAGCTTTAGATAACTGACGCCGAGAAATGGATTTGCGATAAAGACTCTAAAGGATTTGATTCCCCTGTTAAATCGTTAAACATGCAACGCTCACAATTTTTGATCAAATTGACTAACAAGTTTAATTTTTCACTGCTCCAAGGAGTACCTGTAGCTAGATACGCCTACGTATTCCTGAGAAAGAGGGTCTTGACAAACAAACAGGACACAAAGTCATCATTTGACTGGCCTGTTGGTCTAGTGGTTAGTGACCCTAACTGCTATGCCGGAGGTCGTGGGTTCGATTCCCACCCAGGACAAATATTTGTGTGATGAGCACGATCATTTGTTCTGTGTCTGGGTGTAATTTATCTATAGTATGTATGTATTTAGAAATATATAAGTATGTTTATCAGTTGTCTAGTACCCATAACACAAGCTCTGCTTAGCTTGGGACTAGATGGCGTTGTGTGATAGTTGTGGAATATTAATTAATTAATTAATTAATTTAGGGGTTCCATTTTTCCAATTGAATTACGGAACCATAAAAATCAAGATGAATGAAATTTTCAACTTATTCCATTCAAATTCAAATTCAAATCGTTTATTGCAATCCATAATGTACATTTTTACAGGTGGTATAAAATAATTTTAGACACAATTATGGACCCTGTCGGGCACAGCAATTTTCTATATAAAATTCATTCCAATAAAAATCAATCCATTCTTATGAAGTGCACTCAAAATAAACGTCCGATTCCCTGAACGTGCTAACAGTCGCGCATGTTACAGCGGAGTACCTTAACTAGTAAGTACGACAATAATTATGCGAACTGTGATGAAAATTTATCTACTGTACTGATCTTGAACTGACTATTTGCAAGAAAAAGGAAAGATAAAATTTATCTGTTGCAGACACAATGACGTGCACACCAAATCACAAAAAAAACTATAAATATACAACGCATAACAATATTATTCATATTTCTTTTATTTGTTAATCTTTTTTTACTCGTTTATTACATAACTTATCTCGACTTAAGATTACAATCAAGTAGGTACTCGTATTAACACAAATAACAACATGAGTTATAATTCGCATGAGATATCCCAGCTGGTTTTTCCCGGAATCATAAGCATTCAACAATCAGATATTTCACTTAAACTAAATATTGAAGGCCAAATAAAATAGTTTTCAATGGGAACACCCTTTACTAAGTCCCCATAGATCAAATTGAAGATTTGCCATATTAATAACAGCACCCATTGATTAGCCGAATTTTGTGCCCTTATAAAATATAGATAATATGTGGTTCGATATTTCCGTATTTATAAGTTTTTCTACAAAAGAAACAAGAAGCTCGTTTAGTAAAGTTAATTCAATTAAGTAAGCATAACCTATAAACAATTGGTAATTCTATTAAAGCAGCAACAGACCTTATATTCACAGAGTTAATAGCCACTGAAGTGTAGTCAAGAATATTCCGGTTTATACTACAATAGTCTGTTCTTAGCGGTCCTGTTCGGGCGCCAAAGTAATGAAGATACTATTTCTAGGCAAATACTAACAATCTAGCCCAGTTGAAGTGGCCCAGTGTATTGACTACTTACACTTCAAATGCAAAATAGGCCATGCCATATTATCTATTTTAGGTCAGTGTCAAGCCTAAGCCTGTTTTAGAAATTTTTGGCACGACCTAAAATATGTGAATACTTAGCAAAGTTCAAAAGCTATTTTCTTGGAAAATAACGACATCTAGTTTGAGATTTAATAAGACCTATTTCGTAATAGTATGGTTTCTACAATGCTATGTTCGTAAATACTTCAAAACTACTACTTTTAATCAACACAGTATGAGAAACACACTTTTAAAAGTTTCATCGTGCAGACATTTGGTGCCATTGCCCGTGGCTGTACGAAAGCTTTCATAATTTAATTTTGTTATTGGGTCCGTACGGAGATTGAAAACAGTAACTCTGTATTAAATTTTCAAGTAATAAACTATAACCTCATAGTCGACTCACTATTGCCCCTCTTAAAGGCTATTTTGCTTCACCCCTTATAAATTAATATGCCAACACCATCAGACCGAAAAGCCTACAGAATATCTTTAATACAATTAGCCGAAAACAACTGGCGAAGCAACATCCGAAGGTGTCAGATTTACATAGCTTCGTTTTAATTCGGCCACCTCTTACTGGAGTATTTTCGGCGAAAATTTAAATTTACTGCGAAGCTCCGGCGGGTGGGACCGAACCTCTGTCGCATTCGATTGTCAAAGACTTACCCGTAAGCTGTAAGCTCCTTACTCGAATAAGGAGATTTTCGAATAGGATCCCCTTTGCGACGGAACTTTGTAGTATTAAAAAAAAATTAAAGCGCTGCCGTCTTCTTTTTTTTTGTTTTGAGCGTGTGAGATTATGAACTGGTATCGAGGTTCGGGATTGCTTTAATGAAATGCTGGAGGCTTGTCGAGGATTTTCGTATTGATAATGTGATATGTATGATTTTAATATGGATGCAATTCGATGAGGTAGAATGTGAGGTAAGGAGATTGTTCGTAATGCTTCGCAATTGCTAGTAGTGGGAGAGCCGGCTGCAAAAATACCTACCTCATCAGGTACCCCAATAGGCTATCTTTAGATCGTTAACCGACACTTAAACACGTAAAAAAAATCAGGTCTGCCAGTGCCGATCCTGCCGGGTCATGGAAAAAATTCATATTTTTTGTCGTATTTTTTTGGTGAAAATTACGTCACAAGGTACCCGAATTAAAGTGCTGGCAACAGTTAACCATTGATTAATTACCTAAAAAAAAGTAGGTCTGCCATTGCGCACTCTGCCGGAAGTACTTGGCAGACCTCTAAAATATGGCCCCTCCAGCACCATGAACCTACCTCATCGAGTACCCTGATGGAACCTACGCCAAATAATAGCCAAGATGCCCTCGATAGAGGATCAAAAGGTCTGCCAGGTCTAATCTTGCCGGAACTTAGTGTTCAAAGCATTTGAAGTTGGTATGGTAAGTAGGCAGCATTATTTCATACAAAGAAGGGGCGAAATGTCCCTTGTAACACTTTCTCCTATATATCAAATGAAAGAGCGTAAAAAATAGATCATTTTATTCCATAACAGTAAATGTGTGAATACTGGGGGAAAAAAGTTATTCACCGATAAAGAGAGAAAATATTTTTTTTATTTTTTTTCATCGGACATACTTGGGTGAGGTGTCTATTGATAGGTCTTTTAAAATGACCGTGATGTTTCTAAGATCATTTTTTCTCAAAGTCAATCGTTTGAAAGATAGACAGTTTCAAAGTGCTAAAATGTGTCCCCACCCCCTCTAACTTTTAAACTAAGAGAGTGAAAACTCTAAAAAAATATAATTATGCTGTAGATCGCAATGAAAAATTACAACAAAGATTAGTTTGAACGAGATGAAGTTAACCGTTTTTGAGATATAGCACATTTAAAAAACCGCAAATATAACTTTGTTATTCATACAGTTACTATGAAAAACAAACTTATCACAAAATGTGTATTTCTGTTGCCGCTTTAACAAAAAATAATACAAATTAAAGGTGGCTCCTACGATGGTACGGAACCCTTCATGTGCGAGTCCGACTCATACTTGGCCAGTTTTTTTTTTATCCAATTTATTTTTTTCCAATTATTCACACCGTCCATCACACGTTTACTGTGTGAGTGAATAATTGATTTATTTTTTCCAATTTTTCACACGTTTACTGTGTGAATAATTGGAGAGAAAAGTTATTCACCTTTAAAGAAATGATTTTTAATTTTTTAGACTCAAATAGTATTCGCACTTTTTACGATGACATCGTCCGAATTTCTCATCATCATTATTTCAGCCGAAAGACGACGACCCGCCCCGCCCTTTGCACGGGTGAAATTGCTGAATATAAACATCTTGAATTACTCTGTCTATTTCTAAAAACTGCATTAAAATCCATTACGTAGTTTACAAGATGTAAACGTAGAAACGCGTTCCATATGGTGTCGGGCGTAAAGAATAGCACCATCCCATATCTATCCGTGAGTGTCGCAAGAGGCGACTAAGGGACGTACCAGAGAATGGGCAGCAGCATTCTACTGTGCTTTGTGCGCTTGCCAACCCGTCTGCCAAGCGTGGCGATTATGGCAAACCTTCCCAAATGGAAATGAGCGCACAAAAATGGCCCCTAGTACCCCTCGACTACGGTAGCGGTCGAGGCAGCGGCGTGGCAAGGGAAAAGGTCCGGCTACCTAAAAGTAACGGAACTCGAAGAGGAATTGAGCAGGTTGCGATGGAGTATTGTGGAATTATTTGAGGTCCGAAGAGAGGGGGAGGACACGATAATCCTGAAATCCGACTCTACTACCGAGAGGGTTACCGGCAGTCCCAGGGTGGTGTTGGGATTATCGTCCACAAGTCCCTCATGAATAACGTGGTGAAGATCGAGAGTGTGTCGACCAGGGTGGTGTACCTTATACTCAGAATATCCACAAGATGTGTGCTGAAGGTCATAAAGGTCTACGCGCCGACCTCGGGACACCACGCCGACGATGAAGGGGAGACCATGCATGAGGATGTTTATAAAACCACACACTGCTCGCAGAACGAATGACGGATGAGGCCGAAAGTTCTGGAGTGGCGACCGCGAACTGGAAGACGTTGCGTTGGAAGGCCTCCCACTAGGTGGACCGATGACCTGGTGAAGGTTGCGGGGATCCGTTGGATGCGAGATGCACGGGACCGGTCAATGTGGCGCCACTTGGGGGAGACCTATGTCCAGCAGTGGACGTCTTTCGGCTAAAATAATCATCATCCTCAGCCTATTATGTTCCCACTGCAGGGACTCAGGCCTCCTCTCTGAGAGAGGGATGGGCTATAATCCACCACGCGTGCCCAGTGTGGGATGGTAGATGTCACAGATCTTAGAATTTTTTGGTTCTAAGATATGCCGGTTTCCTCGCGATATTTTCCTTCACCGTTTTGAGAGCAGTGGTGTTGAAATAAATTACACAAAGTAATGTGCCTGCCTGGGTTCGAGCCCCACGACTTACTGTTCGTAAGTCGGAGCAGCCACTGGGCCACCACAGCTCTGATGAAATAATGATGATTAGAAATCACACAGAAACACATCGCCGCCATTTTCAAAACTTCGTTGGCCCTGCTCGTGCTTGGGACGATGTCATCGTAGAAAGTACGAATACTTTTTGAGTGTATTGCTCATAAACACACAAACATCGTAACGGATTTGGGTCTACCTTTTTTAGCAGAATTTTTTATACCCGAATTTTGTTTTGCATGACAGTGGATGGCAGAAACTTCATTTCGCAGAAAATCATTTGGCATACACTCATTTACCATAAATTCAAAACGCATAATTTTGTAAGTCAGAATCATCTTTGAGCATAAACTTCATTTCCAGAACCATCATTTCGCCGAAAATTCATAATCAGAATCGTCTTTTGGCACGCATTTCATTTCATACATACGTGTAACATGCAATAATAATAATAACTTTTATTATTAATTATTATTATCAGCTCACCCCGGCTATAATTTCTAGGTGAGAACATTAAATGTATGTCAAAAATAATAACAATAATAATTATTAATAATAATAATAATAATGACGTCACTCATACATGCAACGCATGTACTCCATGACGCGCGCTCGCTTCGCTCGCATATTAAATAACACTAATATCTTCTGTCCCCGAAGTGCCGGGCCTCCGCCGGCCTCCTTCGTCGGCCTAAGGCCCGGTGCCCATGCCGCCCATAAAGGATACTTTCGCGAGACGGTCGTTATACCGTATAAAAATCTACCAAATAAAATTCTGCCATCTTAAAAGTATGCCTTTGAAAATTCGGCTATTTAAACATTCTGCGAAATGAGTATTCTACTAAATAATTGATCTGCCATAAACACATTCGTTCAAAGAAGAATATGCCAAGTGTGGTATGCCAAATAAATTTCGGAGCATCAAGTTTCTGCCAGATAGATGGTACCCAACGGATTTTAATGCAGTTTTCAGCAATACACAAAAGTGATTCAAGGGGAAGTTTTATATTCCGCACATTGCACCCTTGCAAAGCCGGGGCGGGTCACGAGCACTACTAAAAGATAAAATAAAAAAATCATTTCTATATAGGTGAATAATTTTTATCTCCAATTATTCACACAGTAAACGTGAATAATTGGAGATAAAAACAAATTGGATTTTAAAAAAAACTGGCCAAGTGTGAGTCGGACTCGCACATGAAGGGTTCCGTACCATCGTAGGAGCCACCTTTAATTTGTATTATATTTTGTTAAAGCGGCAACAAAAATACACATTTTGTGATAAGTTTGTTTTTCATAGTAACTGTATGAATGACAAAGTTATATTTGCGGTTTCTTAAATGTGCTATATCTCAAAAACGGCTAACTTCATCTCGTTCAAACTAATCTTGGTTGTAATTTTTCATTGCGATCTACAGCGTATATTTTTTTAGAGTTTTCACTCTCTTAGTTTAAAAGTTAGAGGGGGTGGGGACACATTTTGGCACTTTGAAACTGTCTATCTTTCAAACGATTGACTTTGAGAAAAAATGATCTTAGAAACATCACGGTCATTTTAAAAGACCTATCAATAGACCACCTCACCCAAGTATGTCCGATGAAAAAAAATAAAAAAATATTTTCTCTCTTTATCGGTGAATAACTTTTTTCCCCCAGTATTCACACATTTACTGTTATGGAATAAAATGATCTATTTTTTACGCTCTTTCATTTGATATATAGGAGAAAATGTTACAAGGGACATTTCGCCCCTTCTTCTTTGTATGAAATAATGCTGCCTACTTACCATACCAACTTCAAATGCTTTGAACACTAAGTTCCGGCAAGATTAGACCTGGCAGACCTTTTGATCCTCTATCGAGGGCATCTTGGCTATTATTTGGCGTAGGTTCCATCAGGGTACTCGATGAGGTAGGTTCATGGTGCTGGAGGGGCCATATTTTAGAGGTCTGCCAAGTACTTCCGGCAGAGTGCGCAATGGCAGACGTACTTTTTTTTAGGTAATTAATCAATGGTTAACTGTTGCCAGCACTTTAATTCGGGTACCTTGTGACGTAATTTTCACCAAAAAAATACGACAAAAAATATGATTTTTTTCCATGACCCGGCAGGATCGGCACTGGCAGACCTGATTTTTTTTACGTGTTTAAGTGTCGGTTAACGATCTAAAGATAGCCTATTGGGGTACCTGATGAGGTAGGTATTTTTGCAGCCGGCTCTCCCTCTATAGGACGGGATTATATATGATGTTGTTATGTCGTTTAGAGATTATGGTTTCTGTTGCTATGGTCGCAGGTTATCGACTCGTTCATAATACATAAACATAATTATCATTACAGATGTAATCTCCGAAGGATGAGGCAGAGGTGTACCAATTAGTACACCCATATTTCGGCAGTTACGTTTAAGTCCCATGTAATAGGGGGCGAGCGAGAAATTCCTGGTGGAAAAATCTAATAACACAAAACACACAACACATTGCCCGACCTGGGAATCGAGCTTTGGTGCTCTAAGCGTAGGTGCTCTAAAAATCGGTCCTCAGATGGGAATACCTCCCAAGAGGAGGCCAACAAACCCCAATTTCAGGATGATGTTATAACATTCAAAAATGTTGTAGCCATAGTTGTAGCGCTATGAATACTTTGAAAATCTCTGACGTACTACACTGAACTTTACGTTACGCCGAACGTTTGAACCAATTCACAGAAAATTGTTTGTCTATGCGAACCACAGCCTTTTGTATTGCGATACAAAAGGTTGTGGTTCGCATAGACAAATAATTATGACGATGATTCATCAAAAGACAATAAAACAGACACGCCACTTCGTTCATATTCCAACAAATAATACCTACATACGAGTACACTGATTGTCTTGTTCGCAGAACATACTTACTACTTCAAAAGCAACAAGTTAGCTTTGTACAATAACAATGGGGGCATGTTCTGAATCCTAAATCCGCACAAAGGGACACAGGTCACGCACTTCCTCTTGCTCTTTGAAATATTACGAGCTAAATGGTCTTGTAAAACTTTGGCTATTTGAGACTGCAATAAGGGTATGGGAGCTAATCATGAAAGTATTTTAGTAAGCACTGTTTGTAACTTCTTTGATTTATTAACTACAAATATTGAAACTGCCTCTTTGGTCTAGTTTTTTTTTTTTAGGGTGGAAAATCATGAAATGACTCCTTCCGCTTTGAGCGGAGCGGAAGGGGTTGTCAGACTTTTACCGCCTTATTACAAAACGTAGTTAAACCTGGTTTAACTTAGACTTGGTTTATCTCGCATGACGTCTCACTTCAATAATATTCAAAAGAAAGTGACAGCATGCGAGATAAACCAAGTAAAGATAAACCAACTGACTATAAAAAACTTTTTGCAAAAAAAAACAACCGACTTCAAAAACACCAAAAAGTGAAAAATAAACTTCAGAAGAAAAATCAGCTTCTGAAGTCGGTGACACTTCTTTGTTTAATTTGGTTTTTTTGCCACCGACTTCAGAAGCTGATTTTTCTTCTGAAGTTTATTTTTCACTTTTTGGTGTTTTTGAGGTCGGTTGTTTTTTCTTTTTTGCAAAAAGTTTTTTATTCTTTCATTTTTAGTTTTAATATCTTATAGAAATACTCACTATGACACCTAACCCTTAACCTTCAAGATTCCCTGACTATTGCTTTCAACTCTTATCCACTGAGGAGTAGTACCTTCCATCATAAGCTCATCAATATGAAGTGATGACTGCTAGATGCGAATACTTGTATAGCGTCAGAAAAAGCACAAAACACGTAATACGTGCCTATGAAATTTGAGGGTTGCCCTCGATTTCTCTGGGATTCCATCACCAGGTCCTGGTTTCATATCATGGTGGTCCTTGAAGTATCTCCGTTCCAATAAAAAAAGAATCATCAAAATTGGTTCATAAACGACGAAGTTATTCGCGATACACAAAATCCGGTAAAATACATTAAAAAAAAATACATACACACGAACATAGAACCTCCTCCTTTTTTGAAGTCGGTTAAAAAACCACCCATGTTCCTTCTTAGCCTTTTGTGTCCGGGTCCGCGGTATCTCTTCCCAACGGAGACAGGTGTGGTGTATTTGTATATCGGCGCAGGAGGGCCTTTACCTGAAGTGGTCATCATAAAATGGATCAGCTCCTCGAGGCTCCTGTTCATAATACCTCATCGGATAGTTGCCGCCACATCAATTTACCCAATTTCTTTGGTATTTTGAGCAGCCTCTATTAATTGGATCGCAGTGTAACAAGAAACACGAAAAATAGGGATGTTAACTGACTAAACAAAATATGATTATGTTTAGTCCGTCAGTTAAATTAATATTGGATACGTGTTTTTTGTTTTATGAAATTAATAAAAATTGACGAAGATAAAACCCGTCAAAGATCATGAGTGAAGGCTTTTGACGTCACTACGTGGTAAAAAATGTAGTGCGATGTGACGTTACACGAGTTTTCGAAGCACTATATTGTCTTCATTTTTGGTTTATGTGAAAAGTAAAAAATATGAGTCCAATATTTTTTGGAAATCTATCTGACGGACTAATTAGAGTTTTTTCGTTAATTATTTTTCGAGTACAAAAACAATTTCAATAAATCAGTTCACTTTTACGTTAATTTATACATACCCCTAGTATTCCCACTGTCTCTCAATACGATGGCTTCCGAAAATCCCTGACCTAACGTAACGAAATGCGGGAAGTTTCACCTTTGCAATCCAATTATAGGGGGAAACGGCTATCAGGTAGTTACTTTTCAGTTTTTTCGCAAAGAGGAAGTTTTTGAATTAGCTTCAGGCTACGAAAGTACAAAAAATCATTGTTTTTGTGTTTTCCGTGTTTGTGCATCTACGCCGAAGGAAGGTAATAAGTTCAAAATTAATGAAAAATCATTTTTTTTTTTTTTGTTTTGCTGGCATACATACTATTAATATTACAAACTATTGTACTAATAAATAAATGCATGCATTGCATGATCACTAACATTATCATTAACACTGATAACGAAAAATGTATCGTGTCTTGTTAGACAAGCCCGCCACACTATTCTCAAACCACTGTAACTCCTGTAAGCCAGAATCAACAGTGGCGACCACAAGAAAAGCCCCGAGACAATGAAGCCCGACGAAGTCCCAGAGATGGGAGATTATGTCGTGTTCTGTAACCGTGTAAAAATCGAAAAAGTGCCGGACACAGTTTGCAAGCGGGAACATAATCAAGTTGTGAGTGACAGTAGCGGTCGTAAAAACAAACAAGAAAAAAGGTAGACCGATTTGTCTGCTCTTAAACACTCGCAATAGCTTCAGTTTATCTGTGACAATGGTGCATCAGCGCCGAAATATCGGGAACTCAGAACAAAATAGTATCTAAACATGGTAAATATCCTGTTTTCAGTATTATTTGTAGGATAATTTGGAATGTGTGGGTGAACAGGATGTAAATTCCCTATCTCTGATTGAATAGGGTCTTCCGACGCGACGGGTGAACTGTCTGATATGCTACCTTCATCATCTGCCTAGCCTTTTCCCAACTATGTTGGGGTCGGCTTCCAGTCTAACCGGATTCAGCTGAATACCAGTATTTTACATGGAGCGACTGCCTATCTGACCTCCACAACCCAGTTTATACTGGGTAATACGATACCCTTTGGTAAGACTGGTTGTCAGATTTCCAGGTCACTGACTACCTGTAACGACTGCCAAAGATCTATATATGACAGCCGGGACCAACAGCTTAACGTGCTTTCCGAGGCACGGAGAAAACTCGGTATGAAATGGACGGTCACCCATCCACAGACCAACCTAGGCAAGCGCCGCTTAACCTAAAGATTGACCCGAGTGGCAGTTATTATTACGCCACGAGCTCCTCTCTGATAGGCTACCACCCAACGGTTATAACTGGACAGTTTTTTTTTTTTTTTTTTTTATTTGGGACAAGCCCGCCACACTATTCCCAAACCACTGTAACTCCTGTTAGCCAGAATCAACAGTGGCGACCACAAGAAAAGCGCCGAGACAATGAAGCTCGACGAAGTCCCAGAGAAGCGATTTAACTGTCTTGGATCCCGCAACGAAATTAATCAGAAAAGAATAGCGGAGGAGTAGGAGCTGGACAGTTTGCGTGATGCAGGATTTCTTAGTTCTAATCTTGTGTCATCTGGTGTCGATGATGAGCTGCTAATATCACAACATCACGCCTATAATCCCCAAAGAGCTTGACAGTTGTACTCATTATTAGCACAACCACACTTCGCCAGTTATAATTAACTCCCAACTACTAGGGTTGCCATCAACCTGGCACAAATCTTTGAGACTCCTAACGGAATAAACCAATAACATTTTGCCCGATATGGAAATCGAACCGAGGATCTTATTTATTACACAACAGTTGCACAAACAAAACTGGTTGGGCACCATAAGTGACCCAAATTAACTTGTTTAATATTTATTTCTGCTAAACCTAAGTATTGGGTCTTTTCTTTAAAAGTAGTTAATTTGATTCAAATGGTTTCTTTATGTCAGTACTGGAGCTATTTGGTTCACGCGCCATAAGGATCGCGCTCGTGGATTGGCCGAACTTGGCAACACTAGCGCCAGAGTTTTGACCACCGCTCACCGAGCGCCGACCAAAAGACATTCCGAAACTTCAAAAATCACGGCCGGTCTTCTCGCGTATTTTTTGGTGAAAAGTTGGTTTTTTCTCCGTGCTGGACAGCTAAGATTTCAAGAAACTCATATATATACCCAGCAGTGACCTGACAATCTGTTTTTTCGTGAAAGTGCTTCACGGTGTGAGCTGTGCAATTACAGAAGCTGGTGAGGCGTTCCTGAGCTGGTCTGAAAGGTTAGTGGGCCAATAGTTTTCAGTGCTGACGTCGAAACCATTTCTTATTCCTCAGTTCACAGGGTGGGTTTCATGAAAAAAAAAAAAAAAAAAAAAAACTTAATTTTTTCGTAATTAAGTTCCCCGCGTGTGCCGGCTATTTACACGCCGCTACTCCAAAAACTAATATCATAAAAGTACCGAAACGCCCAAACCTAAATTCTGACAGTAGAGCATAGTACATACATTATACCTCAATGCAGTAGAGTTTAAAATAAATGTTTTAATTAAATGCTTAGAACCTCTTTTAAGCATTTGATTTTCATGATTTGATCTTGTCCGTAACAGAGTCTCTCTCGTACGATTCCGTCCCCTCCTATTCACATAATGTGAGCATTGAGCACAATATAGACGAAAATAATCCGATAATGAGTAAGATTTTTCCTGAATACAGTGCACGCACTTAATGGGCAAATACAGAAGATCAACACTATATAATACGAGTATGAGAGAAAACGCACATTAAAAACGCACATCAGACTCACGTAATAAAATAATAATAATAAATTTATTTACTCAAACAGACAGATTGTAGTAGGTATACATGGTAATAGTAAAGTTCTTACATAATAATGTTAAGTAGTCTACAGTCGAGTGGGTGAAGCGCTGTCCTCCTCGCTAGGTTACAAGATAACCTGTGTTAAGGAGAAGCAGTCTCGGTCCCCTATGCTTAATGGTACAGTGATAAATACATAACATAGTACAATTTTAATGGCATTATATTTTAGTGAGTAAATACAATTTTAATATTCTATATGAATCTTATTCTACTTAGCAAATTAATGTAGGTGTGGTGTGTCAGTGAATGTGGGAATGCGCATGAACGTGTGTGTGGTGCGTGGGTGTGGGTGTTTGTGGTGTGTGTGTGTGTGTGTGTGTGGAATGTGTGTGTGTGTGTGGTGTATGTGTGTGGCGTATATGTGTATGTGAATCCGTGGGAGTGCGTGGAGAGCCCAGTGCAATGCTCATCAACTTGTGAGTATTTTTTCGGTTTCATCATATGTCAAATTTTGAAGGTATTGCCGGATAGTTTTTTTACAATTGTGATATGATAAACCGTAAATATGCATGCTCTTACTTATTTTATTGTAAAGATACGGACCCAAGTAATAGAAGAATCTTCCTGCAAACGCGGAGTGCACTTGCGGAACTATGCAAACACTATCTTTTCGCCGTTTAGTGATTTCCCGGTATGGGATATTGTGGAGCTGTAAAACGACTGTTTGTAAAATAAAGTTTTGTCGAACGTTGAGAACTTGACAGTCCTTATATAATTGATTGGTCGGGAACAATATTGGACGATATGTAGCTACCTTCAGTATGGCCCTATGTGCAATTTCTAATGGTTTTAAGGTGGTTTTAGCAGCACCAC
Organism: Diarsia dahlii; assembly: GCA_949775195.1. Classification (NCBI taxonomy): domain Eukaryota; kingdom Metazoa; phylum Arthropoda; class Insecta; order Lepidoptera; family Noctuidae; genus Diarsia; species Diarsia dahlii. Next base: position 17,488,664 of record OX459205.1, read on the forward strand.
CCCAACACGAGATACAATATGTAATTATTGACAAACATAACGCAAAATATACACTTCGTATTATAGTTGGATTTGTTATGTCACGAAGAGTTTTAAATGTAATGAGGGCTTATTTCCAGGCGCTCCATGTATACTCATGGAGCGCCTGGGAATAACGCAGTCACGACTGTCATTCAATAGACATAATATAACAGAGAGCAGCCGTGACCCAGTGGTGGCGAACCGACTTATGAACTGTAAGTCATGGGTTCAAACCCAGGCGGGTGCATTACTCTGTGTAATTTATTAATTCATCACCGCTGCTCCCAAAACGGTGAAGGAAAACATCGTAAGGAGACCTGCATGTCTTAGAACCAAAAAAATCGAAGACATGTGACACCTACCAACCCGCACTGGGCCCGCGTGGTGGATTATAGCCCATCCCTCTCCTAGAGAGGAGGCCTGAGTCCCTGCAGTGGGAACTTTATAGGCCGATGATGATGAATGTAACATGACGCCTATATTTCCCCGAAGGATTATGTGGACATGTACCTTTTGTTAGTCCACCCACATTTCGCTAGTAACAATTCCTGATTGGAAAATGCAAGAACACTTACCACTAAGACCCACGAGCTGGCCCAGTCCATTGTTTTGAGATAGTTTCGTTAGAGTCACTGTACTGGTACTGTCATTTGTTCGAAATAGTCACTCGTCAATGGGCTTGTGGAGCGGTGGCAGCTTAGTGTTGACAGCCACGACTTACCGAGTGCTGAAAGCTGTGTTTTCGAACCCAACTCGCATTATTTTGTGTATTCATTTCACCACCACTGCTTTCAATACGGTGAAAGAAAACATCTTAAGGAAATCGGCATCGGTCAGAGAAACAAAAAGAAACGTAAACTCTACCAAGCCGCACCGGGCAAGCGTGGTGGATTTATTATACACCATTCTGTCTTCTAGAGATGAGCCCTGTAACCCAGCAGTGGGGGCCTCCCAAAGTGTCGCCACATTGACCCGTGGGGGACATGGTCCCGTGCGTCTCGCATCTAACAGATCCCCGCAACTTTCACCAGGTCATCGGTCTACATAGTGGGAGGCCTTCCAACGCAGCGTCTTCCAGTGTTTTTGTACATTTTAGTAGAATTCATACTAGTATGGAGTTAAACTTCTTAACCTTCTTGTCTATTTAGGACCGCGTGGGAGTGGTAGCTATCATCTCTCTTTTATATTGTTTAATTATTACGAGTATGTAGACGCGTGGGTGATCTCACGAGATTGTAGGGTATCTTCCTGAAGTAGGTTGTGTAAACGGATCCTTAACGAAGCCGACAACCAAGCATTTTGTACATCTAACTCTAGGCAAAAAATATTGCTGGAAAACGGCTTTTTTTGAGGTGAAAAATCACGTTTTACCGTATGGCTCAATGTTATAGGTACACTCAACGCGTTTTGATGATGGATGCATTGAGCAATGCGCCCCCGCACTGCTCAATGCATCAACAAATAAAAAATTAAATAAAAATGTATTTTCTTCAGGCTTAGTAGGCGACTCGACCGCTGGAACTCGCCCGGTCCGGTCGAGACAGGAATTTAATTTTTATTCATATTTTTGAGTGGTGTTTCGGACTATACTTTTTTTTAAGCAAATTTTGTACAGTCAGAATGAAAAACATGGTTGGGGTCGTGGGGCTTTCGGGACCGGGACCACAGCCGAGACCGCGGTCAATGTAATGTGTTATGAAGTACTAGGGTATCATAAGTTAGTGGGAGATTAATCATTTCTTTAGGGTTGTCACCAAATATAAGAGTTAACAGGAGTAATGAAATGTGTTATGTAGTACTAGGGTATCATAAGTTAGTAGGAGATTAATCATTTAATCATTTTTCATTAATCATAATTTTTTTTTTCTCTTTTATAATACAATACCTCCTTCCTACTTCTGTTCTCCTGGTAGTTTGTGGGACGAACACAGGACACTAAACCTTATCTATATTATGAGAGATACCGCGGTATCTCTTTTATAATACAATACCTCCTTCCTACTTCTGTTCTCCTGGTAGTTTGTGGGACGAACACAGGACACTAAACCTTATCTATATTATGAGAGATACCGCGGTATCTCTTTTATAATACAATACCTCCTTCCTACTTCTGTTCTCCTGGTAGTTTGTGGGACGAACATGGGACGAACACAGGACACTAAACCTTATCTATATTATGTGTCTGACGGTACTTTGACTCTAAAAAAGGATTCGTCCGAAACGCCACTCGAAAATATTAATAACAGTGAAATTCCTGTCTCGACCGGATCGGGCGAGTTCCAGCGGCCGAGTCGCCTACTGAGCCTTTCTTCAGTAGTTCTTTCTCTAGTATTTTCGTAGTAATAACGAGCGCAGGAGTTACTTTCAGCCTGGGCCATCTCAGAGTCTTCGATTCGAGAAAAAAAAAGAAACAGATAATTTTCAACAATTAACTTTACTAATTAAGTAAAGTTAATTGTTGAAAATTATCTGTTTCTTTTTTTTTCTCGAATCGAAGACTCACGATGATGTTCAACCAGTAGATTCCTTAGATTACCACAACACCACATACAAACTTACCTCCTTATAATATTTATTACTCATCATCATTATCAGCTCACTCATCAATGTTCCCACTGCAGGGACCCAGGCCTCCACTCTAGGAGAGGGATGGGCTATAATCCACCACCGTGCGGGTTGTTAAATATCACAAGTCTTCGAATTTTTTGGATCTAAGACATGCCAGTTTCCTCACGAATGTTTTCCTTCTCCTTTTGAGTGCATATTTACTACTACAGGAAGATTATTTCATAACTCTTATTCCAAAATGTATATAAGTACAAACACATACATTCATGTTACATTAACTACATAATATAAGTATGTACTTTCGCCCTTACATTTCTCAGTCTAATCTACGATACTTACGAGTAATTGAGTGTCTCTAAATCCGTTGACTCAGCTCAACGGCTTACACGCTTTTATGTGATATATTCATACAAAATAATCATTATTTATGTCTTCTTAATTAATATAATAATAATAATCAGTGCCGTTACGAGGATTAGCAACCTACCTAAAATAATTTATTAATTTGGGTTGGTTAGTTTAGGTTTGAACACTCTGATTCTATTATGTAGAAAACCTGTACCTTTTAGACTAGTTTATAGTTAATCCTGAGTCTAAATCCTACCCGCCTATACTCTAAATTCAGGTGGGAAATCTTATTAATAAAGGTTTGTATAATAAGTTGATTTTCACGATTATAGACTCGTGTACGTTCAAACAAAACACTGTCTTTATGAAATGCCAATAGTTAAACTAAACGCTTCATAAAAACATAGCGGATGAACAACTTATTCAGATACTTAAACAACTAAGTCAATTCATACATATCATAACACCACACCTTTAATTACATAAATAATAGTAAATCCACATTTCGCCAGCTATATTTCAGTCATATGTATATACTTAGTGGGTGAGCTATTACCATCCACTGGGACAAATGCAGACCCCGGGTAGCAGCACTGAGCATGAGACCCTGGGTTCGATTCCCGGGTCGAGCAAAGAGTTATTTGGTTTTTCAATCTGGAATTTCTCAGAAGCAGTCACGGAATCTGAACTTGTGTCCGATTGATGGCAAGAGGCTGGCCCCCTATTACATGGGACTTAAATATAATTGGCGAAATGTGGGTCAATATTAGGTAGAATTCTCAGATGTAGGAATAACAAACCAAGATCACCTATATTAAAGCACATTTCCCACATCTAAAGTCCTCATTACATCAGAAGTAGGCACCTTTTAGCTCTCAACGTAAAGAGAATAGTCGATGGAAACTTATTACATCAAATCCCAGGGAGACCTATGGCTCTGCAGCTAATCTCCTATTGGAATTTTCGATCTACGCATTGGAAGAACTAGATGTGGCAACGGTGATGTAGCAAATTTCTTACAAAAGAATACAAACTTACATGGGCAAAGTATATGGGAGAGCTGTTTTTTTATAATAGATGAACAATTTCTATGTGCTGTGCTATTGGGTCTCAGAATACGTGGTACCCGTTTTCGCATAGGTGAGCAGGCCATGGAACAACGGCACGAAAAGAACACAAATTTTTTATTACTCACAAAACACTTATTACTAAAATTTTGTAGTTCACTTCGATTCGCTTCGTTGTGTAGCTAAATCGAAAAGAAAGCTTACCTTTTTTTGACGTGGCCATTCGCAGTTCAATTCGTAAAGACCATACTTCTCTTCTTGCTAAACTTCTCAACCGGACTGTTATGTGGTGACGTTAAATGAAGCCAGGGCTCTAAGACCCCCAGCCAGGGCACTGACTGCTCCCACAGACACGACGGCTAATAGGCTATTTAAATCCTGACCGAAGAAAGTTTCACAACTTTCTGGTAAACAAGCTGGTGGAGGTTCCATAGTGGAACATCAAGGATTATCCTCGAATCCTCTAGAGTTCTAGACAGTCCTTCAGTGAAACGTAATCCAGAATGTTCTCGTAAAGCAGCCGACTTAACAATATTTCAGCCAAGCAACATCCGCATCTAGTAAAATTTTAGTTCAACGTTTTTCAACATACGTTTCACAAAGATTTTTCAATCGTCGTCGGATTTCCTTAGACTCCGAAGCATGAGGAATCTATTTTACCTTTTGCCTAGCTTTAGATGGAAATTGAGATTTCTATGAAATGAAAGGGTTGACTGAACATCTTGGTCTGTATTACAGATAGATTCCCTTTGTGTTTTTTGTTTGAGAGGAAATCTCCTTTCTTTGTGTTACAGATAGCGTGTGATACTTTCCGTTTCATGTTTGCTGGTAAATAAATAGTTTTCGCTGAATATGATCCGTTGAAAAGGTGACCCTTTTATTTTTTTGATTGTAGCTAAGTTACGGGTCTGGGATGTTACACAAAACAATAAAATTAACAATAAAATATAGGTATTTTTAGTTGCCATCTAACTTGTCACAAATATCACTTTTAAATTGTAACTAAAAGTTAAAGAACATCATATACATAGCTGAAGAAGAAAAAATATTGAGTTAGTTACTTTCATTTTTTTTTTACCAAGATTGTTATCTTACAACTGATATTGCACCATTACACAGCTACTATTATCAAAAAGACGATTTGGTGGATGTTTTTCAGCCTAAGAAGCTTAAGGTCACCCCGAATGTCAGGGCTTAAAAACATTGTAAATCTACGTTCATTAAACCTAACGAACGTAACAGTTGGGGGCTTACGGCCGACTCATATACAGCTTCATCCCTTTGCCGCTGAGTTTTACTTTTTGTATATTTATCTACATACAAAGGTGGAGGAATATTGTTGTGTGGACTATGGACCGGCTGCGGACACCGGACTTTGACAGATAATACGCACGACGACTAATCAGGCAATCATCATCATCAGCCTATAATATTATACGCGCTGACGATGTGCGTTTCAGAAACGCACGTCGTCAGCGCCGTAGAAAATGTACGCACCCTCGATACAGGAGGCATTCCCAGTCTGGAGTAACGTTTTTTTTAAAGAAAGAATAAAAAGAACGGCCTCTAGAAATCTTTTGAATTGAATATAAAAAGGAAAAGGAACATAATATCGTGTTAGCAATACATTTCGTGTCAAAAGACCAACTTTTTCTAGTTTGTATCTAGGCTGAGTTCATTACTTTTATTATTTTTCTTACATTCTTCGTATCATTATTTTGTTAAAATAAAGAAAGATATTACGATTCTAACTGAAAATATCTTCACAATCAATCTATGACAGTGGTGTACTTTTACCCTTAAGCCAGGGGGCCATAGCCCCGGGCCGCACTCCGAGACAGGCCTAACATGCTACTTCTTTTATTTTCTAGCCTGCCATCTCGTATTAACTTGATACAAGGACTATTTTAGCCTGCCGCCCTGTAGCTTCATTGGTCAAAAAGAAAGTATAATATTTTTGAGGCAGTGCTAAAATTTCCCAAGCTGGCTTCGCTTGTTCTTGGGTCTGAATGACATTTAGTTGATCGAAGTTTTATTCAAAATTCGACAATGTCAAGACAAATAAGTACCTATTTATGTTTTGTCTCATCTCAGAAATGTCTTCAAAGTGCCAGATTGAGGTTTTAAGAGGCCAACAGGAGTAAAACGCGAGTTTTATAATGCGTAAAAGTAGGTATATGATTCACTGCAGTAAACAAAATCAGAAAAATATATGATATTCTTCAGGATATATGCTGGTAACATAGTGTTGTGAAAACATAATACAACTAACTTTGCTCGATAGAAATAAATCACGAAGAACCTCCAAAAAATTCTTTTAACGAGTAAAAACCATAGTAAAATACATGATTGTCATCGTGTCACGTTCATCGTGATTTTTTTGCCAAATAAGAAAGCAACATACTAAAATCATAGTGTTTTACTTTTTTAGTCCATACAAATGTTTTTTTGTAAATCGCAAAATACTACTAATTTCGACTATTCGGCCGCAGCGAAAGACGTAACAACCGACTTGTAGTGCAAGCTGATTAGAACTTTATTCTAACAGTGTTTCAAACGAAGTTTGACCCACCACAAATAGAGTTTCTAATTTGAGGTAGTATAGGCTCTTAATAAGATTACTATATGTTAAACTACCTATGCGTAAAGACAGAAAGAAAACATATTTTATATTATGGTCTCATACTTTTCAACACAAAGTTTTTTTTTACTGACAACTTCCTCCTATCACAGTCCCAGACTGTTATAGGAACATGTCAATAGGTACAATAAAACTTAAGGAGTATATCCACTACAACATATCATACCATTGTGATACGTTGTAGTGGATAGACAGACTCCTTTAGGCTAAAAATTCGTAATTGAGGAACTCGGCGACAGGTTGACCTCAACTCATAAACATCGTAACAACTTATTTCCGTTTGTGTAACTCTTTCAATTGGCAAGACGGACAGCTGAGATACATTGAGTGTTTGCATTTTTGTTTCTTAAGATCAGCGAGTGGTTAATTAACCCTGATTATCGTTTAAAAGGAAATGATTAAATCATGGCAGTTTTATTATCCTGATTGCAGACGTGTTTTAAGATTAGATAACTCTTATGAGGAGGTAAAGTTGAAATATATCTTTATAGTAATTATGATATTTCGCAAGAAAACGAGAGATTTGTGGACGAGAAATTAAAATTATTATTTATCATTTTTTCTCTCTTTACAAAGCTGACTTAAAGTTAATTTGTAAAAAACATGGCTAAGCTGTATTCCAACTTTGTAAGAGACTGATGCCTGATGTAGGTTTTTAGGAAAACCTGTGTAAAGGACAGTGTGTGAAGGATGATATGGCTAGAGTAAGATGCCTGCTGAAATGACGAGTAATGGGTATGGAAGAAGATTTGCTGCGCCCATTCCAAATAAATTGGGATTACGGAGTCGGACAGTAGGAGTCTCTACTAGCACTCAAGTAGAGCGGACGTGTATAAGCGATTGCATTTATTATATTATGAATTAAAATAGTATTCGAGTGTTATGTGACCTAGATACCGAATCGGATTTTTGTGCTTAGTTTGTGATTTACTTTGGTGAATAACAAGAAGCTATGACAAACAACTAAGACAATTATATCAAATATGGAAAACAGCTCTCGTGGTATTCCACCGCCTAGCAGCAGCAGCCCTGCGACCAAACCTCAAACACCCAACCATGCGGCAGAAGGAAGAGTACAAATTGTGGAAACCAGCGAAATTAGTAGCTGATGGTTGACCTCCATCAATAGATACCTGGATGAACTGTGTCTCATTGCTCAGGAAGGAAAGCTGAACTCCGAACAAAAGCTGAAAATTAATTCTCTTTCGCGCAAGGTAGGACATGGCGTGTCACAAATGGCAGTTTACTACCAGGACTTGAAGCTCAGGGCCAAAGAACTTCAAAATTCTGCCCAGGTGTTGCAAGAAAAACGGGACCTTACGAATTGTTTTGAAACTTTCCAGCAAACAATTCAAGCTAGCATTCAGGAAAACTGCAATAAAACAACCCCGACGGAAACAGTTACGTTTGCTGACATGGTTAAAACAAATAAAAATAACTACGTGCGCCCAACTAACGTCAGCTCGATTGCAATTTATCCAACAGATAAATTAAAATCAAGTGATGACACAAAATCTTTGGTCCAGAAAATAATATGCCCGGAACAAATGAAATTGCGCGTTAGAGGATTACGCAAAACAAAAAACGGAGGCGTTATTATTAGCACGGAGACGAAAGACGATATTGAAAAACTTAGGCAATCATCACAGCTAACTAGTTCCGGCCTGAAAATGGAAGAGCCCCATAAGAAAAGACCAAGAATTGCTGTTTTAGGTGTACCTACCGTTTTAAGTGATCAAGAAGTCTACGATTGCATTTATGAGCAGAACATAGCCGACAAGCTGCCTAATTTACCTCGTGACTCTTTTATGGATTCTATAAAATTAAGTCACAAATCGGGTAAAAAGGAAGGACCTACATGTAACTTTATTCTTGAAGTTACTGCTAGTGTAAGAAAGTCACTTATAAACCAGAACCGAGTGTACATCAATTGGACATCCTGTCCAGTGAGGGATTTTACACTTTTGACCAGGTGCTTTAAATGTCAACAATATGGACATGCTGCTAAGACTTGTCGGGAGGATACCTATACGTGTGGACATTGTGGAGAACAAGGTCATCAATCCAATGAGTGCAAAAAAATTGCCGAACTGCCATACTGTGCAACATGCTTGCGTTTTAAAAAACCGAGCTGCCACAAAACAGGCAGCTCAGATTGCCCCGCTAAGAAAATAGCTGAGGCAAGATATGTCAGTTCCATCGATTATAATGACGCGTGAGAGCGCCGACTTTATTCTTATAATAAATTCTTTAGTTTACCTACCAAATAATTGTCGTTTCAAATAATTTTAGGTTTTAGCATTTACAATTTGTAGTAAATAAGATGATTAGGTACAATAAATACATATTTTAATGTTAGCAAAATGCATTTAGCAAAATGTTATACAGTACAGTGCTCTGTGGACACAAAATAAACGTGACCTGTATTTTTGTGTTATGCAATAATGGAACGTCGTCTAATTACCTATGTATTTTATTTATTGATAAGTTATTTACTAAGTATTTCTTCAAATAATCTTAGATATTATTATGTATAAGCACTTGAGTGAGTTACCTGAGATACAGGTTTTTCCTAGTTCAGGTAGAATCCAACAAACTGTATACCTATAGTTGTTAAGGCCATATTGTAAATATTTTTGTATATCACTTTTTTCAATAAACAATTTCAATTTCAATTTCAATTACGACAGGAGGATGATAAAAATAAAAGGGTGCATACGGATCATATAACATAACATGTTTAAAACGTTGTTATATAACATGTTTCAATAATGTGGAGCCTGAATGTCATGTTACAAATATTATTTAACTTGCTAAAAAACACAAGTTACACAACATGTAGGTAACATAATCTGTACGCACCTTCCAGGCTCCTACCAGGCAAACAAAACACGTGTTAAAGGGACTATGTCATGACAACAAGGAAAAAAAGTATAAATTCAAAAAACAAATATCGAAGGACCCACAGGAAGGACCTATCGAATTATTCGATTAAAAATAAACGTTTCAATCGTCAATCAAAAAAAAAGAACTACGACCTAAAAAAGCCTCAAATAATTCCATCCACGGACATCACTTAAACAAAAGACTGGAGTAGCTAAAATTAAAATGTTCAAAGCAATTCCCTACTAATGGAGCACAGTGATTAATGTTACCGCCGACATTATTTTAATGAGGATAAATTGCATATTTGAGTGTCCCCACTAATAGCTTCCTTAATTCTTTCCCGCCTTTCTTAAGCTTGGATTAACTATCGGACCCATTGAGGTCCTCGTTTAAAATTTCGTTCGATTCGAGTGACTGCACGGGTGAAAAATCTTTTGTATCTAATGTAGGGAAGTATGCATCGAGGATTCGACATGTTTTTTTTGTCTTATCAAAGAAGAAAAGTATTATTTTTAACTTAATTTGCTGATTTCAGTGAACTTTAAGCTTTATTTAAATAGATAACACTAATAATATACGATTTATATTGCGTTGTGTTTTTTCAATACTTTGTCTTAGATAACTATCACTTTGTACAACTTTTGGCAAAGTAAAAGATTAGCTACCTACTACGTGGGAAGATTCTGTGTTCAGTGTGGACTTTAGGACCCGAAGAAGTCATCATATTATAACATCACGCCTGTCATACCCGAGGGGTTAGGTTGCTACTGTGGTGGCGTTACTGGTTAAACAGGAAGTTTACCGTCTACATTAAATACACACGCCGTGGTGAACCTAATAAATAATTTATAATTAATAGGTACACTCACAATAATTTCGACAGTTATGTTTAAGTCCCATGTAATAGGGGGCGAACCTATTGCCCTCAACTGGGCACAAATTAAGACTCCATGGCCGACTGATGCAAAAACCCATTAACAGTGCTCGAACCCGTGAATCGAACCCTGGACCTCACGTTCAGAAGTCGCACTTGCGCCCACTATACCACCGAGGCAGCTTAACCCATCAAAAAAAGGAATAGCCCACTTAAAACAACGTAACACACCTACAAGATAATTCAGAAACAAACTTCCCACAAAGGTCTAAAAGTTGGGGCGTAAAAAGTGACAAATTACAAGTTATTTAAAAAGAAAGTTCTCGAAGAATGTCGGAACTTAATCACGGGGTCGATTAAAACTTTGTGATGTTGTTCAAACACCATGGGGATACTTTAAAAGTTTTTATTACTTATTGATTAACAAGAACTTGCCACGGTTCTGCCTGGTTCTAGGTCATTTTCAGGCTGGTTTACGTTATTTAATTTTCTAGGTGGTTAATTCACCCAGGTCGGTTAAACTGCTGTTGGGTTTTTCATCTGGATTTTTTTAGTAGTAGCTGGCAGTCTACATTTGTGTCCATAGCCTGAGTCCGCTAATAAATCTCCAGGAGATTTATAACAATGGCTTTTTAATTGTGTCTATAATAAGGCGTATGAGCTCATAGTTGATTGCAATAGGCTTACGCCAAACAGAAAAGTATAACTTCTGAGAAATATCTTAGAACTTGTAAATGGAATCGATGGTGGAATGTTAATATTGTTGCTATAGATAGGTTAGGGACAAATCTACCTAACCCTTCGTGGAAGACAACCCAATATTTTGTGAAAGGGTTCACAAAATGTAGGTAGATAGTTGATAGATTTTTTTTATCGGTTATTATAAAATTTTGATGTTCCATACATTTAGACGATTTTTTGAAAAATTCTAGCTAACACAACCTTATTGTGTTTATAATTGGCGTTGTAATTCCAATTCGGTTTTTGTGGTTTATATCTGTACTAGCAGTTGCCCGCGACTTCGTTCGCGTAGAAATTTTGAATCTCTTGTCTGGACTGCCTGTGGATGGTACTATGTCAAATCGAATGCCAAATGCCAATCGAAGCGATTATATTCCCTTAAACCAGCCCTGTCGTAAAATCTATTCCTACCTGTAATGTCTTAACTATATTCTATCTCTCTGCCAATTTTCAGGTACAAAAAGCCAAGGATTTCATATGGACTTACGGGAGCCCTTAGTCCAGGGCCCAGAGTCTGCTATTCAATAGTGTCAGAATGGTCAATCATTGATCTCATAATTGTTGATTTTGCCAAGTTTGGTGTTGTCAAAATCAACAATTATGAGATCAATGATTGACCATTCTGACACTATTGAATAGCAGACTCGGGGCCCAGGTCTTCCTAACAAATTTCTTAGCTTAGATCTCCTACTCCTAAACTCTAGACTTGTTAAATTTCAGGTTGTTAGTACAAAAAAAAACAGTACATTTTTACAAACATGTGAAAGCCCTCAGACCTCCTTATTCTGGCCATGTTGCTAAACTCGCTAAATCTGTTCTTAGTCAACGTCTACTAACTATAAAGGACCTTCCTGCCAAAATTGTAGCACAAAAAAAGGAAGGACTGTCATACAAACTCGCGTGAGCCCTTGACCTGCCTAGTCCGGCCCTGTCGCAAAATCGGTTCTTAGCAAACTTCTACTCCCTTAGACCTCCCTAATCCGGCCCTGTCTCAAAATCGGTTCTAAGCAGACGTCTACTAACTTTAAAGTACGTCCCTGCCAAAAATGAAGATTGTGGCACAAAAAATGAAAGACTTTCAAACAAACTGGCGTGAGCCCTTAGACATCCCTAATCCGGCCCTGTCACAAAATCTGTTCTTATCAGAAGTCTACTAACTATAAACTACGTCCATGCCAAAAATCAATATTGTAGCACAAAAAATGAAGGACTTTCATACAAACTTGCGAGGGCCCTTAGACCACCCTAATCCGGCCCTGTCGTAAAATTAGTTCATAGCAGACGCCTACTGACTATAAACTATGTCTCTGCCAAAAATCAAGATTGTGGCACAAAAAATGATGGACTTTCATACAAACTTGTGAGGGCCCTTAGACCACCCTAATCCGGCCCTGTCGCAAAATTAATTCATAGCAGACGCCCACTGACCATAAACTACCTCTCTGCCAAAAATCATCATTGTACGTCCAGCGGTTTTCGAGATTTCGTGATGAATCAGTGAGTGAGTGACCTTTCGCTTTTATAGATATAGATGTGGATAACATTACAAATTATAATGCAAATACCTACCTATCTCATTCGTATGCAAATTGTTCTACCTGACATTTGAATAGATTTTGGAAATTAATTTAAGTGCTAAAAGTCGTTGATGCTGGTGTATTTTATGGGAAATCACATTTCATCGGTTGTGTTCAAGTCTCTTATAATAAATGGCCCGGTTAATGGCAAAATTTTGCCATCAACCGGGCACATATTATCTAGACTCATTCTCTGCTTGGATGCTTCTGAGAATGTATTGATGACAATATCCCATGTTTTCCGACCTGATAATCGAACCCAATGGTTACCAATAACGCCAGCAACCACTATATCAACGTAACAATCTAAGCAATGTAAAATTTTCGGTGCAATATTTGCAACCGAGCAGCTCAGAACTTTTACCTCCGTGCGTTTTCATAAATTAATGTATCGCAAGTATTACCAATCGAGTAACTCAGCCAAACCATCAGATTTACGATTTACGTCTCAATATAAACATTAAACCACATAATTTCGCATAATTTAACCAGTGGTCATAAACCGACAACCAAACCATAACCAATCAACCACAACCGCAAGCACAAAATTCTATGCATCGATGGTAAGACAGATTACAAATAAAACATTGTTCAAATCAATATTAGTTTCAAAGTACGAAATACAAAATCACACGATGCAATTTTCGTTAAATTTATTTACAGAAAATATGTACTAATTCCCGTGTTCAAAACGTACCGTTTGCAAACACGGAGGAATTTAAATATTGTTTTATAATTTTAATACCGGACGTAGCAAACGAAAATCCGTCCGGTAATATTGAGTTCAGACCGAAATATGCGTCTGTCTGCATTTGCATATTTTATAGTTACGAACGATTGCGCTGTGAAAGCTCTTAATCCAATTGAAATAAGCGGGTTTTTTCGTATTTGTTTTCATATAATTTCAGATTCCATCATCATCTGCCTAACTACATATATAGTCTGTTGCCTCCCTAAGTGAGTCAAACCAAATTTAGTCGAGTACCTTTTACATGGAACGACTATAACTTATCTGGGGCCCTACTATGACGTCTTAAAACAGTCTTAACTTATTCTTAATCCAGTGTGGAAAAAAGATGGCGCTAGACACCCTGTATAGTTCTGTCACGTCTCCACACTGGAATAATATTAAGTTAGGACTGTTTTATAATACGTCATAGTAGGGCACCTGACCACCACAACCCAGTTAGTGTTGTGTTCCGATACAGAGGTATCGGAACACAATACTAACAGTCTAACAACAACAACAAGTAACACAACCAGTCTTACCAAGAGTGGTAAGACTGACTACCTGTAACGACTATCAAAGATCTACAAATTTTAGCCGCATCCTAGCACTCACATGATTTCTAAAGTACGGAGGTTTCTCAGTATGTTATGTTATATGATCATCCATCCATGGACCGACCTAGCAAGCCCAGCCTAACCCAGCTTAACCTTTCAAGATGGACCCGTGAGGTTGTGATTTAAAATCAAAGTTTAAGTGTTTTTACTGAAACGTTGATTTTCAATCACAACGGTTTGGACCCCTTTTTTTTTTGGTGGGTGGAAAATCATCAAAATGACCCCCCCGCTCTTGGGCAGAGCGAAGGGGAGTGTCAGACTTCTACTGACTAAAAACCGAACCCATATTATGTTCCTTCTTTGCCCTTGTGCCGAGGCCACGTCATCTAGTACTAAAATCCGCAAGTACTAAAATCCGCGAAGTACTAAAATCCCAAATACTCAAACGTCACTCAATTATAAGTAACCCTCAAAACTCCTGCTATCTCTGTAACTCTGCGTTAAAGTAACAAAGACAGCAAGAGATTTAAGTGCAACTTAAAATTGAGTGACGTTTGAGTATTTGGGCGTTAAAAGGTTAATAAGTATGGGCTTGCTTAGGTCACATAAAGCAACCCGAACCTACCAAACTTTCCCAATCAACCTTGGACCTAATACCATAGCGATAAAGATGAAAATCTATTGAAGAAATTAGACAGATTGTAGTAGTTTGATATCCTGGCGTCTATACTTAGAAAGTTCTTAGTTCTTTGAAACTTTCAAATGCAAAAGGACCAGCAACCAAGCCTGCATACGCTACACAATTAAAATCAATGAGTTCGAATCGTTTTGTAATGGCGTGAACGGCATCTATTAGAACTAAAATCATGTACAAGTGGCGGTTGATTACAGCACGTTCATTCAATTAGTGGGCGTCCATTATTACGGTTATTATTTTAAAAGCATCGCCTGCTACTGCTGGAAGCAATTGGGAATTAAAGCGCTTTTTTCTCTATGAACACGTCATTCACCTGAGGTTTTTAGTAGGTTTTACATGTGTAATGTCACGTCATGGTAGTTTTGGTGATGCATGGTATTATGACGGAAACTTTTGGCCCCGAAAGGAGTAGCGAGGGTGCCATTATAAACGGAGTGCTCCTTGGAAAACTACGATCAATTCTGGTCTAGCACTGCCGCGGAACGTGACAAATATTTCTAAAGTAGTTCTTATTTCTCGTGATCATCACAACTTTCAGCTAGGTTTTTTTAGTAACATGCACGGTAATATGAAGACCAAGCAATCGGCCTGGTATTTCTGCTGTGTTGGCTTTCCAATATTTCGCCTTGGCTTTTACTGAGCTATAAAGATTAGCATGATTATTAAACACGTTCAAGAAACATTAATTTGAATGATTTTGTATGGGGTAAAATTATTTTTTTTGTCTGTTAAGAAACGATGAATGGACTGTGTTAACGATGATATGGCAAGAAAGGAGGTGTCTGATGAGATGACGTGTAATAGAGAAGTATGGAACAAGAAAACATGTTTCCTCGATCTAAATGAATAATAATTGGGATAAGAGAAAATTATGATGATGATTTGTTTGTAAGGAAGGTTTCAATAGGTAGGTATTTTTTATCTGAAGTTCGACTCCACAATAAAGGGTTTGAACTTTTTTGTATGGGAGCTGGCATAACGACCCACCGCCATTTTGATTTTTTTTCGAAATCGCGGAAATATTAAAAGCCTATAGACACGTAAAAGGTCTTATTTTTACCCGACTGCGGCGAAACCCAAAAGGAGGGTTATTATGTGGTCATTGTACTCATTTGTCGATCTTTAACTTCAAATATCTCGGTAACGTGACACTTTGGGTACCATGTTACTGGACATTTTTTGTTCGTCTATATGTCCTCTATCTATATATACCACTTTCATCGTGCGCCGCGATTTCGAAAAAAAATCAAAATGGCTGACAGGTTGATATGCCACATCGGTTCTATCCCCTTAGAAATCATTTAACTATTCCACAGAATAGCTAAAGCATTTGCAGTAATTTGCCAAAACATAGTACACTTACATAAAACCGTTTGTTTTCACATTATCCAATCAAAGACCGCTCCTGTGTTCGTCGAATTAACCATGTCCCGTCACAGTGAGTGCGTGCGCGCATCTTTCACAGTACACTCAAAACTATCGTGTCATGCGCACCCAAATTATGTTGTATTATGCACTAGTGGTTTTATAACAATAATAGCTTTTTAGTGTTTTGTATTAGTGCTTTTAGTGGTCGTTTTATTTTATATGTGAGTGGTGTACCTAACGGTTGGACGGACAAAATGGGATGTAAAGTGATTTTTTTGTCTTTTTGTTTGATTTTTGGTAAGTTATTTTAATCTTTTAATTTTAAGTAATTTAATCGTTTTTTTTTTGGTTAAATTATTTAGGTAATCCCAGAAATTAAATCAATTAAATTCATTAAACATCAAGTGTACCTAATTTAAACCGACTTCCAAATGAAAAAGGACAATCAATATCACCGAGATTTTAGTTTATAACCATCGCCACCTGTTTGGCAAATCATTAAAACTTGACACGGGAAGATTAAGTACTGAGTCGTAGTTTCTGCAAAAACAGAAAAGGGTTACCTGGAATGGTTTTCATAAATAACGCCTAGGAAAACTGTCACCGGTTTACAATAAATCTTTTCTATGTATTTTCCAATTGGAACAGAATTTATATAGGACCAACAACGGTTTTGGACTATAGATACTTACTGAGATAGACTGCCTTGTTGGTCTAGGGATCTTGAGTGCGACTGCTAAACCTCCTCGAGGTCCTGGATTCGGTTCCCTGGTTGGGCAAAGTGGAATTGAGTTTTTCCATCAGGAATTTCTCTGTAGCAGTGATAGAGTCTGGAGCTCGCCTCCCATTTCATGGAACTAAGATATAAGTAACTAGCGAAATATGGGTTTAGGCACACCTCTGCCTAACTCTTCGGGGATTACAGGCGTGATGTTATGCTTTAAAAGATGTAATTTTTTTTTTGTGCACCATAAAATTTGTTTTGACTTTTCAATACTACAATTTACTTTTTATTTTCTTTGCTTTTTATTATTCTTTTCTTTTTACTTGTATGATGACTGTTTTGAAACCATTATTTCATTTTGAGCTCAGTAGTTATTGGTGGGTAGGTAAATCATGGCGTTAATGGCGTTTTTTAGAAAACATACAAGGAAGTATGTTGTATGTGTAGATTTCCTGTAAGCATGCATTTGTATCTACCTAAATACCTACATGCAAGTGTAATGGAATATAATTATGTAGGTAATATTCCAGTATTTTATCTGTTTTCCTCAAGTATTAACAATTTTAATTGCTAGGATAACCAAAAGTATTATTTAAGTATTGGTAAATCCTTGCGGATGTAAGAAAATTATTTTTATAGTTGGTGAATATTTTAGACTAAGAGGCGTTTGTCCATGATTGGCCGGATAAAAGAGTGGAAGGCTATGGGTGTGGCCTTTGCCCAACTTTGGGACAATAAAGGCTAAAACAAGTGTATCATCCGATTGGGTAAAGGCAACAATATATTGTTGAGATAAACTTCGAAGCTGACATTGCGGCGAGCGTGGAGATTGTCTCAACCAAAATATATGCTGCGGGTTGTGCCAGGGCTGCGGGTAGTTCGAAAGAGATACTGCGGCCCCGAACACAAAGGGCTAAGAAGGAACATGGGTGGGTTTTAGTCAGTAGAAGTCTGACACTCCCTTCCGCTCTGCTCAGAGCGGGAGGAGTCATTTGATGATTTCCAAACCTAAGGTGATTTCTAATCCTATCCTATCCAAAGGCCAGTGGGTGAAGTCACGCGGTAGATGATGATGATGACGTCATCATGAGATGATGTCTTCAACAAAATAAATAAAAACCGGCCAAGTGCATGTCGGACCTCGCACAATGTAGGTAAGGTTCCGTAGTTGTCCATTAAAATATGTGAACTTAAGAAACTGATTAACCTGCCTCCGAACGATGTTTTTATTGTTAAAATTAAACAAAACTTACATTTGCAGTTTTATGACCTTATGCGCCATACATGTATAGGAAAATATTTTATAAAAGTACATTTTATAAGTTGGTCGGCTATTAGTCGTAAACTTGTAAACTTAGCTGTGATAGTTTTCCTTTTATTTTCGTTATATATATATTATGCTACTACTATGATTTTTTTCACACGCCCAAACACAACCCGTATAGATGGTTTAGGTAGCCAGACTTGAGTGTAACATAAATTTGCAATTTAAAGCTTAATATTTCACAAACGCATCCCTTAATCGAAAAAGTATTTGAGCAAACTCGCAATATTTTTAAAGACTTATCCAAGGACATCCCAAACTATGGACTTCGCGAGTAAAAAAATCATCGCCACTTTAATGTTATAGTATACTGGTAATACTGGAGATAGATACCCCAAAAAAATATTTTTTTAAATTTAATTTTACCACTTTGTCGGCTTAACTCTTTGTATATTTATACCAAATTACAGCTTTCTAGCACTAAGAGTCTTTGAGATATAGTGAGATCGGACGGATGGACAGACAGACAGACAGACATGACGAAACTATAAGGGTTCCATGTTGACAACGAAACCCTAAAAAGCGAACACATTAGAACCGCGCCTCAATTTTAATCAGATTGAACTGGATCATATAGTGTCTAGCATGAAAACATTGCATGTCCAACATTGTCCATCCATTAGATAAATAATGACTCAATTCTGTTATGACCACGGCTTTATTCTATTTGAGCGGTATAACTTCAATGTAAGCGTTTCTAGAAGAATGATTGTCCAGTAGATTTCAACATCTTTAAAAAATATCAGGAAACCTTTTCATTTTGATAATATCCAAATTCTACGAATCTACTAGCCATCAGTTTATTCAGTCAATATTAGAGTTAAAATCTGGTCCTTTCATCCGCATCAAACAGAAATACTTTTTCCCGGAATTCCTGCGATTACGTGATTTCCTGCTACATCCAAAAACAGGACATTGTTAAAATAATATCCTCGTTATTAAAGCCCATAAAAAGTCCGCATAGCTAATGGACACTTGCACATTTTTTCCCATTGCTTGTCGTCACACGCACATGTTTAATAAACGCCAATTAAAATCAATTATTTAATATCATACCAGGCAATGAAGGAACGTAATGTCCGCTTTATGGCAAACCTTAATAAATACTGATGGGAGGATAAATAGAGGGTATTTAACTAAATGACGAGAAAAATAAAATACTTTTTTTCGTCGAATTTTTTTTTTTGGTTCCATTGTCGAGGCCCGTTTTGTTAAAAGAAAAGTGGTCGCTCATTAGACGTTTCCTTTTTTCTTAGTGACTAGTTCTTTTATATCCATAATGAGACAAGTTTTTGGTCCTACTAAGGACAATTTGATAAATCTTGGTGATTTGTGGTACAGTTGTGTGATGAAGGGATTTCATTCACTTCCTTTGAGTTCATTCTCCTGCCTTTATCCCAATAGGGATGTTTACTAACTAAAAAAAATATGATTCTAATTAGTCCGTCTGTTAGATTTTCGAAAAATATTGGATACGTATTTTTTGTTTTATCAAATCAATAAAAATTTACGAAGATAAAACGCGTCAAAGATTTGAGTGGGAGGTGGTGACGTCACTGCTCGCTAAGAAATGTCATACTAATGTCTTAGAATATGACGTCACACGAGTTTTCAAAGCACTGTATCGTCTTCATTGTTTGGTTACGAGAAAAAAGAAAAAATATGTGTTTAAAAATTTGTTTTGGAAAACTATCTGACGGACTAAGTAGATTTTTTTTGTTAACATCCCTATTTATTTGAGGTCGGCGAAGCATGTTTTCTTCTACCATACAAGACTTCTCTATCACTCGTCATCTCAGCATCTAATATTACTATGACAGACTGCTCGCTAAACAAGCATTAATTTAATACCAAAACTGCCAGTTACAATAGCCCAAAAGCTTATATTTCTCCTCATCCACGCGCATCATATAAATATTCCGTGTCCCAAATATGGTACATTACGCATTACTGAGCACACAACCGGCCAATTGAGCGAATTAAGACTCTCTTAAGACTAAGCGTTAGGATAGTGTTGTGCTTGTCCCTTTGTTTGTGTCTGTCGCCTGTTTCAATTGGATATTATGTATTTTTAAACGATTTGGATCCTCCCTAGCTTATTCTGATGGGACTTTAAAAGTTTAAAATGTAGATAATTATAATTAAGTAGCACTTCGCCCCTAAAAATGTGGTAGTGCGGTTAATATAGGTACATGATCACTCGCAAATAATGTATCTTAGCACTCCGGGAGTGCCGGCAGAAGTGAAAACTTCAATATTAACTTTCAAACTCGCGTCAGGGTCACGTGACCCTGACGCGAGTTTGAAAGTTTTTACCCATACAAAAAGTGCTCAGCGCCGCTAAAGAAGTTTTCACTTCAAAAAATCTAGATATTCCATATCTACTCTTAAATATTTACGTTAACATCGGTCAGTTTCAGTTATAGGGTAGGAAAGAGGAAAAAAAGTTATTTTATTTATATGATGAAAAAAATTACAATCTAAAGCAATTTGTTTTGCGCTATCAATAACGTCCAAGTCCGGGTCGCTAGCAGGTTAAGTAAAAGATTCTAGTTCTCATTTCTAGATCTTTGTAGGCCAGTGGCTCGAAAGTATGACAACCAGTCTTATACTTAAAGGAGTACCGTAGGTCCTGTACTTAGTTCTTAATACCCAGTACTCAGGCAGAACTATAGTGAGCACCTTTTTTTTTTTTTTTGGTGGTTGGAAAATCATCGAATAACCCCCCCCCCCCCCCCCCCCCGCTCTTGGGCAGAGCGAAGGGGAGTGTCAGACTTCGACTGACTAAAAACCAAACCCATGTTCCTTCTTCGCCCATGTGTCGGAGCCGCGTTAACCTTTCGACAAACCACAGCCCCGACGGGAGCACAGCCCCGACGGGAACTATAGTGAGTACCTAGCTCCATGTTATTATACTTTAGACTGAAGTCCGACATCAACATTTTTGGGAAAAGGCTAGGCCGATGATTATTCCGACTCTAGGTACTGACTTCAGTTTTTGGTTCATTGACATAAAATAAGAAGCATGACAAAGAAACAGGAAGCTATCCTTCAAGCAGCACCCAATTCAATGTAATAACAGTCGAAACTAATGAGGGACGTTCTCTCCTCATCCCAGATAATTTGTTTAATTTAAAAACACGAAAACATAACAAGGAATCCGTTGATGGACGGCACTCAAGGAATAGGGGGTAAATTGTACTTTTTGTTAGTTCAATAGGTACATAATCGTTATACGGGCTAGATCGATTATGTTTATTATTAAAACTGACAGCAACTCAACACATCATTACACCCTGAGGCGTTAGCACGAATGTGCGGTGTTAAAGTAAAAACGATTGATTTTAGAAGTGAAAATACTCCTTACAGATAACATTTTCTTAATTTTAAGAATTTATGTATAAGACGAAAGAAACGTATTGCACAATTAAATAAATGATCCAATAATATGCCATAGGATAATTGTATTAAAAATTCGAAGTTTTGACTTTTCGTTTACACCGCGCACTCGTGCTTTAAGCTATTCATGTCCACTGACGTCTCGACTTTCATCACACGACCCACGCCCGCTTTTCTTATTTCCTTCTCACAAGTAGATATCGTAGATTTGCACGTCGCAGTTTATCGTGGCAAATATTTTGAAAGAGTTTCTCTACCGTTTTCCGTCGCAAGACGCGTGAATGAACGTGTAACTCGTGGCTGAAGGGTTACAGCCTGTCATTTGTACCTATGTGTTCCGCTACCAGTTGCTGTGCACCACAATCAACATAATTATGTTCAGTTTCTTAAACTAATATAAAAAGTACAAGTAATAATAGCGAGCAATAGTTGCATGCTACCGAAACTAGAGGATCTAAATTGCTCTGTGCCCGTACGCAGCGCAGACCGTTAATGTTTTCATAACTGGCCATATGACCCGATTAATGCCCAAGAGAATGACTAAGACAATGTTATGCTTTTGTGGAATAAGACGGATTAGGAACCTAATAACTGTAGTACCTACTTGACATTAAAATTCATAAGCTGTCTGGCAATTTCCCGGCGATGACCGAGTGACTAAGACAATTTGGATTGGTCTGAAGTGGGTACCTAATATTCTTCATTTAAAAAATATGAAATTTGATCGGAGAATTACTAAGAATGTGGCGGTAATGCCTTACTGTCTTCTTAGGTACCTTTACTTAAAAATGCTCAGAAATCTGTGCTAATGAATGTCAGGACTCTTAATGGAATTGCAAACAAAAGTGGATGAAAGTTTTAACAAGTTCAAAGCTTTAAAATATAAAGTTTCGAAAGTGACAAAATAGCGCGATAAAATGTAATACCTGCTGCTATTGGCATTCAGGTATAGACTTTGAGCGACGCGGGGATATAAATATCACTTTAAACGTATCACAAACGAATTTCAAAGTAATAGGTACCTACATGCAATATTAAAACGCGCCCTTCACATTTTTACGCAAATGAAAGTTTCATAGAATTCCTAACAAAGTAAAATATTTATTTATGTAGTTCACGAACTGAATTTAGTCACAAAACCTAACGTTATTATCATGTGTTTGATCGTGCATTTAAATGGCTATTCTGCGTGACTTTACACTTTAAAATGCTAGGCCATGCATGAACAACTGATTAATTGTTTAATTTACCCGGGAATATGGAATAATTTACGCTTTTGCAACTTCTTGGAAAGGTTGAAAAAGGTGAAACCGTTTTCAAAAGAAAATAAATGTTTCTACTTTAATACCAACTTATGTTTAGATTTTCAATTTAATTTTTTTTTGCCGTCTGAGGTTGTTTTACCAAGTAGGTAGGTGTAAATGAGGTTTTTGAAAGCTCGTTCAATCCTCCTTTATAAACTTAACTATGGTCATAAAGTGTTTCTACTTATTGAATTTCAAATCGTACCTGTGTACGCGTAAACGATGAATCTTTCAACAGTTGATATCAACCACTCGCATGGTAAATATTGAAAACTTGGACACGGTAGGTGAGGACTGAAGTTAATGCAGTTCTCGGTTCCTTAACAACTTTGCCTATGGCACGGTTGTGGATACCGCCTTTTTTTTGGATAGTTGGAAGTCATCGAATGACTCCTCCCGCTCTGGGCGGAGCGGAAGGGAGTGTCAGACTTCTACTGACTAACTGCACCCATGTTCCTTCTTAGCCCTTTGTGTCCGAGGTCGCGGTATCTCTTTCGAACAACCCGCAGTCCCGACAGGCGTCGCGTTGGTCCTTGCGGGCCCCTGCAATGTTGCTGACATCTCTTTGAGGCGCGCGTGGAACACGAACGCGCCGTCAACACGGCCTGTCATTGTCATAGGACGGACGGTCGGTGAGATAGTCCATTACTCACTGTCTACAGGCCCGCTCCTACGGTGGCCAGAAGCCATCACGTGTGCGGCGTTGTGAATTCCACCTCAAATGCAATTACTTACAAACTTTCCCCACTTATATGACGGCACGGTTCAATTAATCAAATCAAATCAATTTATTTGCTAAAAGTATTGGTACACACGGCTACACATCAAGCTATACAAAACCAGTATAATCTGATCGTTCATTGTGCGAAAAGATCTAGTAAAGTGAGGCCAAGATTAACTGGTTTTGTATAGCTTGATGTGTAGCCGTGTGTACAATAATTTCGGTCGTAACATAAATAATTTAGATCCATAATACCTACTTAGTCATAATATTTAATGTGACATGCAAACATTTGGGTTTTATAATTGTATTAAAGTCATAGGTAATTCATTAAAATAAAATTGAGTAATAATGTCATTAGATACATTTCCATAATATTTAAGGGTAAATGATAGTTGTAATGATCTATTCTTATTAAGCGTGCAAATTATTTACAAGCTTAGGTACATTTCAATCATAATCTAAGTCATTATTACCGTGCATTTACCTTTCTTAAATTATCATATAAAAATATTATTATTCATTACTAATACATCACAAAACATTTTCAGGTTGGCGCAGTGGCTAAGCGATTGGACTGCTGCGCTGCGTGTCGCGGGTTCGATCCCCGCACGGAACAAATATTTGTATGGCCTACAAAGAGTTGTTTCGGGTCTGGGTATTTGTGTATGTGAGTTTAAATGTTTGTGAACGCACCCACGATACAGGAGAAATTCCTAGTGTGGGGCAACGTTTTAAAAAAAAAAAAAAATCTAAATGTACTATTTCCCCACCTATTTCTAGAGTTCAACCCTTTCAAAGTTACTTTGATTTCACGTTCAAAATGTTGTCTTCCTTTCAGCCACCGTTCAAGCCGTCGAGGTGAGCCTGATAAACGTTTGGAAGCAAGACTTGGGCTGGGAGATCAATTGTTCTTGGGTGATACCCACAGATGACTCCTTGCAATCAGTGAGGTTGTTTCAAAATAACCAACAGTTCCTGATATTTAGACCTGAGGTAAGTTGGAATGTATAGAATCTTCTGCTGAGACTTGCAAACAAGAAAAACCTAGTAGGTTTCCACACACACGATGCAAGAGGTTTACAGACTCGGCTATAAATGGGATTGAGCTAGGACTAATCGCAGCTCTAATGCTGCCATTGGTAGATTCGAACCTATCGAAAAATGTTGGTGTCGCAAAAAATGCTGGCTCCGCGTATTGGGACAAGCCCGCCGCACTATTCCCAAACCACTGTAACTCCTGTTAGCCAGAATCAACAGTGGCGACCACAAGAAAATCGCCGAGACAATGAAGCTCGACGAAGTCCCAGAGAAGCGATTTAACTGTCTTGGATCCCGTAACGAAATTAATCAGAAAAGAATAGCGGAGGAGTAGGAAAAAACATAATTTTAATGGCTCCGCGTATGCTAAAAACGCGTATATAGGTAAGTACGATTATTTCAGCCGGTAAGTCCGTTACAGTCCTTGATCTTCTGACTGTCAGCATAAGAAATCCCCAACACAATCATATGACCATGTAGACCATCAAACGAATGAGATCGTAACGATTTAGATGTGACATCATCATTCTCTTGCAAATATCCCAATTCATTTGAGGCCGACGCAGCCTGCCCTCTTCTTCCATACTTCTCTATGACTCATCAGACACAGACACAGACACCTCATTTCTTATCATAATCATCTCTCTCTTAAACCCATCCACATTTATACCTAAACTGTAAATTGACACTTGGAAATGTCAAACTTCCATACAATGTTGTTGTAAATATATGGAAGTTTGACATTTCCAAGTGTCAATTTACTCTCTCAAATTAAAAACCACACTTTACTCAAAACGTTCAACACATTTTCCTCATTCCTCCGCATCATATACAAAATGATATGTTACAAATTCATTAAAAAATGTGACTACAAAACGAATGTACAAAGTACTATACCTAAATAACCAGGTACCGTATTATCTCATCCTTCCGGCCCTAAACGGATCAAAATGATTAAATTTTTGTTTACAAAAGGTCAGCCACCAAACATCCTGTTGCTCACTGCTCTAAATTTGGCAGTCCTCTCCTTTGTTAGATGTTTTTCAATTACTGTGGATTAAAATGTTTTGTGGTTCTCGGAGATAATCTTCGTGAATATATAGGCAGGTATTAGGGACCTAGAAATATCTTGTGACGACTGTTTCCTTTAGAGTTTTTGGGTCTTTGAGCAAAACTATTTGCTGGTAATGTGACTTTACTGTTATAGGTCTAAGTACCTATATTTTCTGCAGGCTGGTAATAATTATTTAGATAAACTTATTTTTTCTCCAAAACTTTAATCTTCTTTCTTTATCGTGTGGTTATTAAGTACCTATACTAGTAGCAGAGTTTTTATGCTGCTCATGGGCTCTGACTTAGCTCTAAATTCCGTCGAGAAATATCTCTGCATGCTAGTATCCTCACGATGTTTTCCTCAAAATTTCTCTGATCACTTTTCTCAAATAATTTCGACACATTATCAATCCTCATTGCCGTTTTACTCTACAGACAGATGGCACCCGACACCACATCGTATACAGACGTGTAGAAGACATGATTTCAACGAGCTGTGCTGTACCAGACGACGAACGACAAAATGGCACCTGTGTCATAACCATGGAACTGTACCAACCACAGAGGAATGATATCACGATATCCTGCGAAGTGTCTGGTGAAGGACCCTACTTTAATATAAAAAGGAAGGATCTTGTTGTTGAGAAATTTGGTAAGGCTTTTAGCTAATTTATCATTTAGTAGCTTTAGGCTTTATCAATAACCAAGGCTATAAAGACTGCCGAGGACAGAAATACGTGAAGAGGCATAGTGCATCGGGTGATTAACACTTCAAGCTAGACACGACCTTCAGCAATGACGATAACGACTAAGAAGAAGCTTTAGGCCGCAGTTGTTGAAAATTATCCCAACAAACTTTCATCTCTTATTTACTCGTAACTCCCCTATTAGTTGAAATTCGTAATTTTTTATATAGATACTAAAACCTTCCTCGAAAACCACTCGATCCATTGATGAAAACAACATGAAAATCCGTGGAGTTTATCGCGAACAGACAATGGAGGACTTTGTTTTATAATATGTAGTGATTTAGCACGCAGGGAGCGTGCTATGCGTGGTATCCAGATAGAATGAATTATCCTGTAATCCATAATGTATTTAACAGGATGCATGAATTAATACAACGTATAACTTATGCATAAATCAACCTATAATGTTCCCACTGCTAGGACCCAGGTCCCAGGCCTCCTGGCTCTGAGAAGGAATGGGCTATAATCTACCACGCGGGCCCTGTGAGGGATGACAGATGTCACACATAATTATCTTCTAAGTTTTGGTTCTAAGGCTTGCCTGATTCCTCACCTTACATGCGAGAAAATTTTATTTTTTTAAAAGTTATCCGATAGGTTTTGTATATAAAAGAAATAATACTTACCAGCTTTTTATTCCAGTACCACCTACCGCCGCTGTAGTGACCGTTGGACCAGTGAATGAAGAAACAGGTCGGGTGACACTTAACTGCACTGCAGGCGGTGTGCCACTACCCAACTTGTCGTGGACTATTGGTGATCAGAAGGTATGCATTAATTACTAGATTTCGGAATCATTATCATCAACAGCATATTAATGTTCCCACTGCTGGAACGCAGGCCTCCTCTCTTTGAGAGGGAATGGGCTATAATCTACCACGCGGGCCCAGTGCGGATTGGTAGATGTCACGTCTTCGAATTTTTTGGTTCTAAGACATGCCAGTTTCCTCACGATGTTTTCCTTCACCGTTTTGAGAGCAGCGGTGATGAAATAAATTACACAAAGTAATGTGCCTGCCTGGGTTCGAACGCACGACCTACTTGTTCGTAAGTCGGGGCCGCCACCACTGGGATACCGCTTTCTCTACAGCTCATATTTTGGAATATGATTGATACGAAACTGTTCGTCATTTTGTTATCAATGTGTAATGATAGCTGTTTATGGATTGTAATACCAGCCAGAGCCATGACAAGGATAAAGCTGAAATGGTATGAGCACGAAATTACATTGACATCCGAACACCCCAAACTGGAACACAGCTACGAAAGTGGGAAGGGATTCTTGAATACGCTTTTACTTACCAAGAGGTATCGTTTCCCCAGTATTAACTGGGTTGGTGAGACAGCTCCAAGTAAAAAATACTGTATTCAGCTACATCTGGTTAAACTAGCAGGTGACCCCAATATAGTTAGGAAATGCTAGGCCGATGATGAAAGCTTCTGGTCTTTCTTTAATAGTCTTGTATAGTCTAGTCCAGGGATGGCGAACCTTTATAGATCAACGTGCCATTTTGCTAAAGCAATGTTTATTGAGACCTTGCACGTGCCATCCAATAATATTGCAAGTCTTTAAGATAATTAAACTAAATATTTTTAACTAAAAACTCTTTATTTACTAGGTACCAAAAAAAAAAACTTGACCTCTATGACCTCGTAACAAATGTTTCAATTCTAAGTGTAATTCAAATTAAAGTAACTTCTGTTGTTGCTGTTTAGATGAAAAGTAACTTTTATTTAGCGTTGTAAGAGGTTATATTTATCTCTTAAAAATAATTACTCGTAGGCATAGATGAAAATATGGTTAAAAATTCGGAGGCATGCCTAAAATATTCTGTAACGTGCCATCAATGGCACGCGTGCCATTGGTTCGCCATCCCTGGTCTAGTCTATGTGTCTTGAATAGTCAAAGACTTTCTAATCAAGACTCACATTTTGGCCTCATTTCGGGAGTCCCATCATCATCTGCCTAGATTTTTCCCAACTCTGTGAGGGTCCGCTTCCAGTCTCACAGGATGCAGCTGAATACTAGTATTTTACATGGAGCGACAGCCTATCTGACCTCCACAACCCAACAAGTAATTTGATACCCCAGGTAAGACAGGTTGTCAGACTTAAGGGCCACTGACTACCTGTAACGACTGTCAAAGGTCTTCAAATGACAGCTTCTTCTTTCACCAGATACCCCGCGACTTCTCTGGTGGAGCTTGGAACGCGACCTCAAAACTGTGGCATGCTTGGTCAGCCCTCTCCTACACACCATTTAGTGGCGAACCCGCTGTTTGTACGCCAGAGATCAGTAGAGCTGGCCAGCTAGTGACGGGACATGCAGCCGAGTATAACGCGGCGAGAAATATTAGAGGTTTGTTTTGTTCTTCATTGGGAATAAATGATAGCGTGACGACTGACAGGGCAGAATGGAACAAAAAAACGTGTTTTTCACACAGTTCTGGCGCGAACTCCGTTCATTAGTATTGAGTTTCTGATTTTGATCATCTACTTTTGCTGTTGACTGTACTAATATTTTATTTTATTTTATGGGGAAACCGAATACCACTTTGACCACGAGGGACGGAAACCCAGGTGTTCATGCTCAGGTTTAATAATAGGTACCTACATAAAATAATGCATTTGCCTTTGGAACCCAAAGTAAAGTTTAACAGTAAAACTAAACTGTACTCTCTACTCCCCGTTTATATTTTGTGTTCGTACAGTCCATCCAAAAGTTGTCTAGAATATTTATTGCTATTCTATTCCTTTTTTGCGGTATCAGATGGTAACTAATTTAAATATACTCAATAATTTGCTAATAAAATATGGTTTTTCATAAACTATACTATCTTCACAACAATAAAACTGAAAGACTTATTTTTTGTTATTACAAAATGGGCCCTGCTATTGACCTCCATCACATCTGATGAAATGTGATGTAAGGTATATGTTGGAGATGGAACGAGCGTGCCCAGAAGATACCTGTTTACTATTGCTTATAAAACTCTGCTTTTTTTTCAGGAGGCCTTTTCAACACGATTATCACAGTAATATCCCTGCTACTACTAAGATGATTAAAATTGGACTCAAGGGGCGAATACTTAAATAAAACCAAATCGTGATTTGTTCAATTTTATTTCGGCTGAATATCGTTGTGAACGATTGATTATATTATTTTAAAGCTGAAGTTACAATAAGCTGGAATGTGCAGGATCATTTATTTGAGATTATTATAGTTTTATTCTTTAGGACTGGAAATCATCTTTATAACGTTAACGTTATATTTGGGATAGAAAAACTGTAGGAATATAATGCCCGCGGTATTATTTAAGTTTATGTAAACTTGCAATACCAAAGTTTAATAAAAATGTAAGGAATAGACTGTCTACGTATATCATTCAATTTAAGCGAAATACCAACTTATTGTAACTTCAACAAACTTTTTACAATTATGTTTGGCTCTTTTTAGAGATTCTTAATTGTTTTACATTTTATAATGTAGGTTACCATTTATATTATTTTTCTATTATAATAATTGAAATTCATAGTTATTATGCACTTAAAAAACCTACTTATTAAATGAGAGGAAGACCTTTGCCATTTACGTTATATTATAATTAGAATATGACAAAGAAAAAAATAATGGTAAAAGTCCCCCGTTATGAATGTGCACTTCAAAATATTTTTATTAATAAAATTCGTGACTATACAATTGTAAATAAATTTTGGACGTAACGTTTTTAAATAGAAGAAAATATTAATAAAATAAAATCTAGCACCTTACAGGCACTGGAAGAATACATAAAAAGGTAAAATATATTGTGACTAGGTCAAAAGCATGAACTTGCTTGCAAAATAACTGCACCACATTTTTTTTAATTTATTATTATAATATTTTGTTACTACATAATTATATTATATTCTAAACTGGCTTTCTGAACGGCATTTTGGCATAATAGTGAGTGAAGATTTTTGCAAGCAAGTGTAGATACTGAAAATATATTTTTAAGCGAAGATCTGTTTGGTTTGTTAGGAACATAATAGTAGTTTTCGAGACGTTTTGAATGATAGTTGAGTTTCGTAGTACAGATTTATAAGTGTTTTATTTTTCTTATAATTACTTGTTCTTAAGTAGTGTGAAAAAACCAGTTGTTACCCGCCCACCTTTTTTAATTTAAATAAGATAAGTATAAGATATTTCTAACATTCCTTTAGGTTTTGGAATTATCTAACTAAGACTTGCGGTACGCGGTTAACATAAGAGAGCAGGACAGGACATATTGTGCATTGCACTTGCTCCTATGGACTAATATGGCTTAAGGCCAACTTCACCACTAAAAATAAACACGATCCTTTCGTCGTAACTACGTTCACGAGCTATCAGTGTCAATATTCTAGAGCAATGATGACATTGACAGCTCTTGATCTTGGTTTAGACTATGTTCAGTGAAACTCGCTCTTAATGTAAAGCGAAATTCTCTGTTTTTGATAATTTTCATTGAGAAACAGAAATTGGACTATTCAGCGATAACACCGCTCCCTTGCATGCTATATTTTTTATGTTTCGAGCCGACAGACGGCCTACGCGAAATATTTCGGTGGTTACCGGAGTAATATGTTAGTATCTACATTATAAGTGGAAATAAACGATAAGTACAATTAAAATTGTATTTTTTTTTCCTTTTTCAGTAACTTAATAAGATATTGTCTTCAGTAGAGGTAGCAGATTTGGCAATGTGCGAGGTTTTAGTACGATAATTACACACGAAGATTATTTTCTTTAGGTTTAGGATCAACAACTAGAATTTTCACCGAGTGACGAATTAATACAACAATGGAATTATGAATGACTGATAAATCACGACCATAATGTTCTAACAATGATAATTATCACAGTGCCTTCATACTTTGTCGTACAAAATTCACTATATTCAACGTTGTATTGTCATGTTTCGAGACAACATCAAAAGGAATGTTTCTTGATAAAAGAAAATAAAAATCTGTTTAGTCTGTCAGTTACATTATCGAAAAATATTGGATGCCTATTATTGTTTTATCAAATTAATAAAAAAATGACGAAGATAAAACGCGTCAAAAATCATGAGTGGGGGCTTTTGACGATACTGGCCGGTAAAAATCTACTGCAATGTAACGTCACACGAGTTTTCGATAGACTGTTTCGTCTTCATTATTTGTTTACGTGAAAAAAGAAAAAATGTATCCAATATTTTTTGGAAATCTATCTGACGGACTAATTAGATTTTTTGTCAACAAAATAGGCAAAACAATAGGGGTTTTGCAAGCTAAGTAAAATATTAGGTCGTTGAAGATGAGTTTCAAGTTCAATTGAATCAAGTTTAAAAGGTTGTAAGCGACAGCCCTCCGCAATATGACAGGGTGTATTCAGTTACTTATTCTGAATCATATTATCCTAACGGATATTTCTTCGGAAAAAAATTCATTATGATTATCGCTTTTCAATTAAGTACAATTCTTTTATTTCAATGATATTATACTGAATTAACACCATGAGTCGGCCGCTGCCCTTTACATTCTGTATATTTGGTAATTCAAACGTGTCGTTGTTACGACTGTATTTTATAATTAGCTGGCTAAAACGCCAACTTTATTAAGAAGCTAGCGAAAAATTTATGATATTTGAGATCAATGACCGCTTGTTGTGTAGTTACTTTTAGTATGTAAGTACTTTATTTTCTCAGTCACAGGCCCATGGGCGGCATAAAAACTCTCGCCTTCAGGTTAGGCACTCACCATAATATGATAAAGAAAGATACCATTTTTTTTAAATATCGATAGCCACCACATCTCTTAAGTTCCCCTAGCTTTTTTTTTTATTATAAATGGGCTTGCTCTTGACTTCAATCTTGCCCTAAGGGCAGAGATGATGTCGACGATGGAACGAGCTTACCCAGTAGAAGCCTGTTTACTCGCGACTTAAACAGATTAGGGTTATATGAACTCGGAAAAACCGACGCAGGCAGGGAATTCCACTCCTTGGCTGTGCGCATAATAAAGGACCCAGGAAAGCGCTTCGTTCGAATGTGTGGAATGTCGACTAGGTATCGGTGATACCCTGCAGTACGTCTAGCTAATAAAATTTAACCCTGTATTCTCATCCTGAAAATTATTCACCAGTTTTTCACTGTATGAGTATAAATGGTAAGGTGGTTGTTTTCGATGACCACGTTATATTACGGCCTTTTTTTGGAGATTGGTAAATCAGACCTCTACCGATTAAAAACCACCCATATTCCTTCTTAGCCCTTTGTGTCGAGGCCGCGGTGTCTCTTTCGAACTACCCGCAGCCCCGACGGGCTTTTATTATGGCCTCATCCAACGATTAACTATAGTGAACTTTGTACGACATACAAACACAACGGTGTTTCTCAGTCGCCCCGCCTAACGAGGGAATACAATAGTACCTACCTACGTACGAAGTTACAATGGAGGCCAAGATAAGACACTACATACAATTTATTTATTTGCTCCAATTATATGCGAAAAACGCTGGTATTTGAGTCTGGTAGTGCACAATGTTTTGGATATAATTTCGACAAAAAAAGACTATCCGATACAGTAAAACGCCCACTTTGTTAACTAATACATAAAACAGCCTGCTATCCTAAAAAGCTTAGGCCAATTTTTGTACCATACATTGAATTGCAATACCAAATATGGAAAAAATAAGTGTTTATTTCAGCTCAATCGGTTGGGAGGAAACTGGTTTGAAATTCAGATTCAAGATTTGACCAATACATACTAACAAACAAACTAACAAGGCAAGTTTAATTACGAACTTATTTAAATAGAAAAAATCCCATATTATGAAACTATGCACAAAACATTGAGCACTAATAAAACAGAGACTTGTATTAAGTATAGGTTAAATTATTTCTGGAATGTAAACATTTCAACAGGTACATAAATATACACAACACATATACATATTTATAATACAACAAATTATTCTACAATAAATGCACTAAACATCTGGCACAGAATATTATATTAAATGCATTAAAACTCTTAAGTTTAATATAATAATTAATTATAATAAATATAATTAAACTACTCTCACTTGGCCTGGAATGTTTTGTGCGAAAGAGGTCGAATTATTACCGATCATTATTTTAAAGAGTAGTTTCGGTCGATACACTACATTATTTTATATTTTTTAAGTATTTAAATTTTTGACACGCTCGCTGCAAAAAGCACGATCAAATATAATAATGGGAAAAACAGCAGTTCTTCTGATACGGTGGAAGTCCTTGAGTAGCTGACCAAATACAAATTTTCTTACGTTATTTGCAATTTGCCAGTCAGCGTAAAGCTTTATGTTGAACAAATTGTGATTAGAGTATGAAATTTTTCTTCGGTTATTAATAAAAAAGTGTCAGCTGCTCCATATATTTTGACCGTCGGGACTCTAGGTTTTATTGCACATTTGTAGAAAACAGCATTTTCTTTTAATTTCGATGATGCCGCGCTGCCCTCAGCCGGGTCAGGCTGACCCAATCGTGTTCAATGCGTGTAGCAGCCCTCAATTGTCTTAAATTTAGTAAACACTAGCTGATGCCCGCGGTTTCAACCGCACGGATGTCGGTTATCGCTACCGATGCCGGTTACCGCGACCAAAAGTAATATTTTCGTACCCCCCTTTCAACCCCTTGAATAAAGTTTTTTTTTTTTATTAAAAAGTAGCCTATGTCCTTTCTCGGGTATCAAAATATCTCCATACCAAATTTCATGCAAATTGGTTCAGTAGTTTAGGCGTGATTGAGTAACAGACAGGCAGAGTTACTTTCGCATTTATAATATTAGTAGGTATAAGTATGGATTCACCCGAGTTTTCGATTTACAAGAAATAAAATTACTTAGTCATGTCTTTTGCAGCCATCGAGTCACTAATAATCTTCTTTTTACATAGACAAAGATATTAATACCTTTTCACTTTTACAGCAGAGTAACGCCTCCTTGATAAATATTATTATATTTTTGCCCCATTATTTACTTGGGTACAATATATTCATTATCCATTTTACATTCCCTGACCGGTAATTATTATTTTTTTTGATTAATACACTGACGTTTAAGTCATAACTAGCACATTTCAACACATCTATGAGTGATATTGACTAGAAGTAACTACTTACTATCTAAAAATTTATTATTTTGGCTAATTATATAAGATTTATTCATCAAGTCACACTACTATTATTCAGATCACACATAACTTCAATTTAATAGAATGTGTTTTTTTTTTCGAGAAAAAATCTTATTTTTATTATTGTATACCTTTTCATGGCCGAATGTATTTTCATTCGATATACTAAAAGCTATGCATTTATAAAATATTTTATTGTTTTTAGTTAAGAACAATAAAATATTTTTTTTTTAATATAAAGGCTGGCACAGACTTGCCGAAGTGTCAATACAATGAAAAAAATGCTTAGTGCAAGGATATATGGATTATATTCTAAGGGCATTTTCATCCTTAGCGCACCAAAATTACATTTGATTGTCTGACTTCGTCAAGTCTATAGCTTCCCTAAGCCGAATGTATTTTCTCTAATAATAATATAATAATGTATCATACAATAAAAATACTAAGTATTTCACAAATCTACCTCATACAGTATTGGATGGAAAAGTAATAAACCGCTTAAATGCTGAATTATTTAAATGCAAATATTTGTGCGAACACGTTTGAGCCAAGTTGTTACAATCCCGAATTAGAATCGCGACTTATGGATTTTGAAGTAACTTACAAAGTTTTGAATATTTATCTTAAATTCATTTGAATACTTTGCTATAATATATGTTTGATCCAAAACAAATACATAACAAAGCGAAAACAAATATTTTGGAACCCATATTATCTTAAAGGTCTTATCTCAAAGTGGAAATCGATATTTCACGTGAAAATTGCGTCTAAACTTTGTTAAACTATATTATTGCTCGTGACTGTACCGATGCAATGTCGTGACGTCAATACCTATTACAAGCATCGTAAAAATCACGACTCAGCCACGTCCTTATAAATATCAGATGAAGAAAGATCGCTCATTATTAGTTTAACCTGGATCTCTGTAATCTGATATTGAATAAATTAAATTAAATTATTCGGCTTGTTAAAGTATCAAATATTAACCGAAAATTATGGCGCATTTTAGGAGATATATTCCCACTGCACTACACACACTATCCCATCCATTACTTCAAAATCCATAAAAAACTGTCCAGTATAACATCAATACTTGTATTACAACCTCATTAGATGGTACCTCTACTTAAGGTGCGGTCTGCAGCCACGCCCTGAGCCCGCGAGCCCTTTCCGCCACTCCGCCGTCTGAATTGTCTTGCATTACTGGTTCCGGCTAGAAAGGTAAAATAAGCATAATATTATTTAAAATCAATTATTAATTGTCCGTCAATAAGGTCGAACGCTCTGAACGCATCAACAGCCACGACCCGTGTCGAGCGCGGCAACCGTTACACAAAAATAATCCTTATGGCATGATTCAGTATTCACGCGCGACGGCTTATTAGCGTATTTCATCATGTATAAATTTGGTGTTTCTATACCGATTACTATGATTACTTTTTTATTGAATAGGTAATAATATTAACTTTTTTTAATCAGGGATGAGTGAGAGTATTATAAACGTAAGAGTAAACAAATATAATCAGAAAGCTCCGAACTGCTAAGCTATCGGGAGTTACACGTGTTATTGTGAGTCAACCATAAAAGATAGACATATGCTGTTGTGGGATATTTTTTAGATAATTTTATGTAGAACATTTCCGTTATAAATGATTTCTATGTAGCTTTAACCATTAAGGCTGCACACGCGACGGAAGCTTAAAAAATGGAGCAACTTCTCCCGTTTTCCCAATATTTCCCTTCACTGCTCTGCTCCTATTGATTGTAGCGTGATGAAAAGTATACTATAATCTCCCCAGGAGTATGAAGAATAATTGTACCAAGTTTCGTTAAAATCCGTCGAGTAGTTTTTGTTTCTATAAGGAACATACAGACAGACAGACAG
Organism: Diarsia dahlii; assembly: GCA_949775195.1. NCBI lineage: Eukaryota > Metazoa > Arthropoda > Insecta > Lepidoptera > Noctuidae > Diarsia > Diarsia dahlii. The sequence goes on from OX459205.1 coordinate 17,525,109, forward strand.
ACAGACAGACAGACAAAAATTTTACTGATTGCATTTTTGGCATCAGTATCGATCACTAATTACCCCCTGATAGTTATTTTGAAAATATATATCATGTACAGAATTGACCTCTCTACAGATTTATTATAAGTAATAGATATGTTAAAAATTGCATTTTGGCAGTGGATTAAGAGTGCGCGTGACGATCTGTCAAACTTGCCCAAAACCCAAACGCCGCTGTTAGAAAATTAATTATGCCGAAAAAAATTTTGTACTGCTTCGGAAAAATAAAAATAAAGTTTTTTTTTCTACAAAGTTTCGTTAAATGACCGAAGACAATCATAAGAAACAAAAATTAGTAAAAATCACAATAATGAAACGGCAACATACAACAACTAGTTATTTAGATAAAAAATAACTTAAAACAATGTTCAAAAATAAATATGAAAAAAAATAGCACTCCGGGAGTGCCGGCAGAAGTGAAAACTTCAATATTAACTTTCAAACTCGCGTCAGCATCACGTGACCCTGACGCGAGTTTGAAAGTTTTTACCCATACAAAAAAAGTGCTCAGCGCCGCTAAAGAAGTTTTCACTTCAAAAAACTAAAAAGCCCCAACTGAAAAAACTGAAAAGCAAAAAACAAGCACTATTTTCTCTTTTGTATGTTGATGAAAAACCAAGCTACTGCTGCAGTAACAAGACAAAGTTCCATATCTCAAAACCTCAATTTAACATCTTATTGAAACCAATATTTGTTGAAAGTTTTTTTTACATTCTACAAACCCAAACCGCCTTATTACAAAACGTAGTTAAACCTGGTTTAACTTAAACTTGGTTTATCTCGCATGACGTCTCACTTAAATAATATTCAAAAGAAAGTGACAGCATGCGAGATAAACCAGGTCTAAGTTAAACCAGGTTTAACTACCTTTTGTAATAAGGCGGAAAGTGTTTCAGATTTTTCTCATTTTAACCCTAAATCCAACTATAATAGAATCCGAACGCAAAATAGGAAAGAAAATAAAGAATTAGACAATACTTACAGCTGATAATGTCATGCGCGTTTGTGATGTTGAGGGAGCATTGCATGAACTCGTTTCTGGAGAAGCTGAGAACAAACAATGAAATCAATTTCTTAAACATTTTGAACGAAATGCCAACATGAAACCGTTTTATGTCTTTCACTACGCAAAATACCCGGTTTGAACGCGGAGACTAGCCCGCTATACAAAGCGTTACAAGGATAAGACATCGACTATTAGTACGTAGTAACTATCTTTTTAATCCTTCCTTACAACTCTTCCGTGTTCCTTATGTCCTGATCCAAATGATGTATTTAAAAAAAGACCATAATTTGGATTTATCACTGCCTCTTCGATTATTCTAGTGCCCTAGTACTCACCATGGAAGTTGATGGAAGTAGTGAAGAAAACGGACAACAAAGTTTTAAATATTGCACCTACCATAATTTGGTGAACCTACAAATACACAAATAAATAAATTACCAGTGTGAGGTCGCCTGGCGTCCAAGGCCCGCCATATATCCCTGACATCTGCGTGGAGAGCCCTCAGCGAGCGTAGTACAGCTCCTCCTGCTTCAGCCGGCGGGGCTTCGCTGCCTGATGACGCTTCGCTAGTCGTGCCCTCCTGGTAGTCAAGTAGCATTATCAGTATACAATGTTCCCACTGCTGAGATCACAGGAGTGGGTCGTGGGCCCAGTACGGGCCCCATCCCGTACTACCTTTGGGTTTGGTTTTTTATGTAAATATTTACACTAAAGGTAAAATATTGAATGATGACCCTAAGGAAGTTTAAATAGATATTTTAAAATCAACATTTGCCTAATCACAAAGTAAGAAAAAACAATAACAAAGACAAATATTCAGTATTAACCGTAAATTGAACTAATATTGGACAGTTTTCTGTTATACCAATATATTTGTCCTTACGAAATAAAAAGCAAGCTTAACAAAATCAGCATAAAATGTTCCCACTGCTGGTACACTGGCTTCCTCTCTGTGGGACCCAGCAAGCAAGCTTTTGCTACAGAAACTACAAAAATATAACGCTAAATTATGAAATTTTCCTATTATAGGGAAGAAGACAAAAAGATGATGGGATGCTGTATGCAGTGAAAAAACGAATCACAATGAAATAATCAAAAAAAGAAAAATTCCTAAAAAAGAACAAAAGACGATCAACGGCAAATAATATAACATCAGATGAGACAAACCAAAAATAAGTCTTTGTAGCAGAGTACTTTAAACTGCGTTTCATACCAGATACGATAACCGTCATCATTGTCGTATCCTATGAGTATGCCTTTAGTTGCTTTCTTATCCAATTTTTTTCTTTTCTTTTTCGGAACATGGGCATAACACGTACTTCCAATGATTCTAAGATGCTTTATATTAGGCTTCTTCCCAAACCATAACTCATGAGGTGACTTGTCTTTCTCTCTAGTAGCACCTGTTCGGTTTAAAATATAAGCAGCTGTCATAATAAGTTCCGCCCACAATGCTTTTGGCAGTTCTCTCTGAGCATTCATCAATGTTCTTACGGTTTCTACTAATGTCCTGTTTTGGCGCTCGCTACAGCCATTCTGCTCTGGTGTGTACGGCATAACAAGACGTTGCTTAATTCCTTTTTTGTTCAAAATATCTCTGACTTCCTTGTTGTCAAACTCAGTTCCGTTATCACTCAGCAGTGTTTTGATTACATGTCCTGTGACCGTCGCTTCTTGTAGCATTATGGTCAATTTGTCTTTGACTTCGTTTTTGTTTCTCATGCAATAAACCATCCAGTATCCGGAAAAATCGTCTTTAAACAGTACATAATAACGGTATTTTGAAAAACTCATTGGGAAAGGACCGCAAACATCTGAATGAATAATTTCTCCTGGCTGTGTAGATCTTTCTCGTATGCCAAATTTCAGTCTATGCATCTTTCCGTAGATACAAGCTTCACACGATTCTTTATTTATAGGAAGTGTCAATCCTAACTCTCTTTGAATGACTTCCTTAACGTGCCTTTTGTTTTGATGCGCTAATCTTTCATGGTAGAGCTGCATCAAATCAGTTGTTGTAGTAGCAAGTACAGGTACCGGTGGCAAGACGTTGCGAACTTTCAACTTAAAAAGCCCTCCACCGTGGTTACGTTTGCCAACAACTGCTACTTCCCCATTCAAAATTACTTCGCAAGTTTCCGGGGTCGAAACGAACTTGCTATTCCTTTGTTTGTCATGCATAGCTAACACTGAATACAGACTTCGCTGGATCTCTGGTACATACCAAACGTCCGTGAGTGCTATGTTCACAATATTCCCTTTGACATCTGCTTCCAAATATATTGTTCCTTTGCCTCTAGCTGGAACAATGTTACCATTCGCTGTAGTAACACCTTGGATCTCGTCAAACTGTTGGAATGTTTGGAACAGGTCACTCCTGTTGGTCACGTGACTAGTCGCGCCATTGTCCACGTACCATGATTCTTTATCTTGTGCTACGAATGCCATGACATCCACACTCATAATAGCCATATTCGCACTTTGACTTGAAGATGGCTTGTTATTACTGTCTTTAGGCGGGCAACCATCTTTCATCCACTTCTGGCAGGATCTTACTCGATGTCCCATCTCATGGCAGTAATTGCATCTAATATGCTTATCCTTCTTCTTCTTTCCTTTACGAATGGTGCTATTCTTTGTCGTACTCGTCACTAACACCTCTTCACTCGATTCACCATTTTTCTTTTGAAGTGACTTCTCATGAGCGCAAAGGTTACTTGTTAATCCTTCGACTGTCCTCTGTTCTTTGGCTAACAACAACCAACTTGATTTAAATTCGAAGTATTTCTGATCTAATGTATCCAAAATTTTACAAATGAGGAATATTTCTGGTAATTTCATATTGTGATTATCTTTACCAATCTCTCTATTCAACTGACACCAGAGAGTCTTCAATTTGCAAATATGTGTGGCCATATCATCAGAAGTATTTAGTTTAAATCCGAAGAAATCTAGGCAGAGATTATAAGCTCGATTCTCATTATCTCCGTCAAATAACCGATGTAGTTCTAGCCATACTTCTCTTGGACATGTAAGTGACATTACCTTTCTAACGACATCTTCGTTCAAATTTGTTGAAAGCAGGATCATAGCATTATTCTCTGCCTGTATAAAACGCGCTAGTTTCGTTCTATATGCAGTAACTTCTGCGTCTCCTACACCTGCTGGCAACACGGGTCTCGTACATCTTCCTTCTACTATATCCAATGCATCTGGTATGCTCCTAAGCAGGATGGATATTTTATATTTCCAGGTATCCCAGTTATTCTTGCCTTGAAGTGGTGCAATTTGTACCTTTGTACTTAAATTTTCCCCTTTATCGCACATTTCCACTTTTCCGCTAGCACATAACCTGTAGCAGAGTACTGTATTTGCGGTGAAGCGTTTGCAGAAACGATGAGAGGCTTTTAATAGGAATAAAAGTAAATATAATATAAAAGAAAATGTATTTAGATGACAAGTTGAACAGTGACAGATAAAATTCAAACGTTGACAAGTTATGTCTCTTCAGCTGTAACAGAATATCAAAGAGGCTTTAATAGTCTTCTACTGACGAAATAAACCTGAAAACAAAATGGAGACAACACAAAAATAAGAATCAACGAAAAGCATGAGACAACCAAAAATAAGTCAACCGCTGACGAAACAAAACCGAAATGGAGGCAACAGATTCCAAAAAAAAAATGCCTATGACAAAAAGCACTTTAAAAAGAACAGAATAAGGATGAAGATAGTTCGTCAGCAGAACCTGTATGTGTGATGGTGGGTGTTCGGCCAGGCGACGAAGTGCTCGTTCGATGTGCCGGAGCCTTATCTCCTTTTCGCCTAGAAGCGCCCGCGCCCGGTGAAGTGCCACCTCTAGCTCTGTTACCTCGCGTTCCTCCTGTTTTCATACAGGCAATATAGCATCAACCAACAATACGGTAGATGACTGATTTTTTACTTATGATCTCCAAACAGTAAATTAAAAGATAGGATATAATAGTATGGCCGTTTCGCGCGACAAGGATAGAAAGTGTCCCCAACAAAAACTTCAAAAGCGTGTAGTTACGCCATATTTTGATCGATTTTATAACTTTTTTCGCACATTGTGTAAATTCTGTTAGTTCTTTGAAATAACACAAAATTTTGTAGTAATAGTAGTCAAATAGCCAATTCCGTTGATAGATAAAATGTAGCCACTTGTCTTCGATGCGACAACCCCGACTTGCTCACGTACATAAACTCACGCCTTTTCTCCTATGGTGGTAGGCAGGAACTAAAGAACGCCACCTGCGAAGATACTTTTTTTTTTTGGTGGGTGGAAAATCATCAAATAACCTGCCCCCCGCTCTTTGGCAGAGCGGAAGGGAGTGTCAGACTTCTACTGACTAAAAACCACCCATGTTCCTTCTTCGCCCTTGTGCCAAGGCCACGGCATCTCTTTCGAGCCCCGACGGGCACCTGCTGAGACCCGTACATACCACTTTCGCCTCGTTCACGTTCATTCATAACATTTTACCGAACTGGGCCTATTTGGCGCATACAACAAAATAATTATTTTTGTTTATGTTAAGTTCTTGGTGTTGTTTTATATTCTTCTTTTTATATAGCCCCGTGGATGACAGCAGACACTGGCATATTGACCACGCCGGTTTGATACCTTTTCAAGAAACACGGAACTCTATATCTGATGTAAACGCGAGACAGATACTAGTCTTACAAACACACACACTTGAACTTATGTTATTATTATATCTTGGACTACAGCCTGACACAGGGTGGTGAAGTAATGTTATAAAACTAATATTATAAATTCAAAAAAGTGTTTGGTTTTTCACAAGGTTTTTCCTGGCCTGCCCCCTTATTTACAAACGATTCGATTTGGAAAGTCGTATGTTTTGCTCACTCGCTTTTCGTAAAGCCAAAAAATAGAGACATACGACTTGTCGAATCGAAATGGAATCGAAGCTTTTGTGAATACGGGGGCTGAAAGTAAACTAAACTACTTTTAATTTGGGAAAAATTGCAAGGTTCCAGTTCAAATAGTACTAGGATAAAACTTACCGAAGGAGCTCTATGCGGCGACATGGAGTCCCGGGTCTCCTGCAGCGCCACCTTCCTGCGCTTGAGCGCGGCGCGAGCACGACGCATCCCCTCGCGCTCCACCAGCGCACGGTGCCGCACGAACTTACCGAAGGAGCTCTATGCGGCGACATGGAGTCCCGGGTCTCCTGCAGCGCCACCTTCCTGCGCTTGAGCGCGGCGCGAGCACGACGCATCCCCTCGCGCTCCACCAGCGCACGGTGCCGCACGAACTTACCGAAGGAGCTCTATGCGGCGACATGGAGTCCCGGGTCTCCTGCAGCGCCACCTTCCTGCGCTTGAGCGCGGCGCGAGCACGACGCATCCCCTCGCGCTCCACCAGCGCACGGTGCCGCACGAACTTACCGAAGGAGCTCTATGCGGCGACATGGAGTCCCGGGTCTCCTGCAGCGCCACCTTCCTGCGCTTGAGCGCGGCGCGAGCACGACGCATCCCCTCGCGCTCCACCAGCGCACGGTGCCGCACGAACTTACCGAAGGAGCTCTATGCGGCGACATGGAGTCCCGGGTCTCCTGCAGCGCCACCTTCCTGCGCTTGAGCGCGGCGCGAGCACGACGCATCCCCTCGCGCTCCACCAGCGCACGGTGCCGCACGAACTTACCGAAGGAGCTCTATGCGGCGACATGGAGTCCCGGGTCTCCTGCAGCGCCACCTTCCTGCGCTTGAGCGCGGCGCGAGCACGACGCATCCCCTCGCGCTCCACCAGCGCACGGTGCCGCACGAACTTACCGAAGGAGCTCTATGCGGCGACATGGAGTCCCGGGTCTCCTGCAGCGCCACCTTCCTGCGCTTGAGCGCGGCGCGAGCACGACGCATCCCCTCGCGCTCCACCAGCGCACGGTGCCGCACGAACTTACCGAAGGAGCTCTATGCGGCGACATGGAGTCCCGGGTCTCCTGCAGCGCCACCTTCCTGCGCTTGAGCGCGGCGCGAGCACGACGCATCCCCTCGCGCTCCACCAGCGCACGGTGCCGCACGAACTTACCGAAGGAGCTCTATGCGGCGACATGGAGTCCCGGGTCTCCTGCAGCGCCACCTTCCTGCGCTTGAGCGCGGCGCGAGCACGACGCATCCCCTCGCGCTCCACCAGCGCACGGTGCCGCACGAACTCTAGCTCCGGGGTGTCCGCTGTTGGACCTGGACCTGCCCAGAGGAACATTTTAAGATTATAATCAAGCGATTTTATATTAACGAGTTTATTGAAAACAAAGTAAAGAATTTAGAAACTTTATATCTATTCTATACTAGTTAATTCTATACTAATATTATAAAGAAACAAAGTTTGTGTGTTTGTATATTTGTTAAATTGTAAGGGGTAATTTCGGGATCTACTGAACCGATTTTAAAAATTCTTTCACCAATAGAAAGCCACATTATTGCTGAGTGTCATAGGCTACTTTTTATCCCTGTATTCCCACGGGAACGGGATCTACGCGGGTGAAACCGCGGGAAGTCCGCTAGTTATTATAATAATAAGCTAATAAAGTTTCAAGGAAATTCCAGTTTTGCGAAGTGTAGTGAAGTATGATGTTTGAGGGACTTTGAAGTTTAGTATATTAATATTTTTATTAACAGGTAATGTGTTTTTGTTGTTAACCTTTTGACCGCCACAGTCAAGTAAGACGACAAGCCACTTATTTGCTTGTTCGGCTTGTCGTCTATACGTGACTGTGGCGCTCAAAAGGTTTATGCCGCGTTGGTCTACTGGGTTGCAAGCGCCGTGCTGTGCATGAAATCCTGTGTCCGATTCCCGGATCAGGCAGTGTGATTGGTATTTTCCATCAGTAATTTTTTAGTAAATCAAATCAATTTATTGTACCTGCCACGGAGTCTGGAATTCGATATGTAAAGTAAAAATTAACCTACGCTGATTCCAAAACCATTTGGAGATTTTAGGGTCTTAAGCCTTAAATTATTCTATTTTTAGCTCTCTGTATCACAAGATTGTGTTTATTTTCACAATAATACTTGTAACCATTGGACTTTCATTTGACCTCTAAATGACGTCATAGCATAGCTTGAAAAGACTACTTCCTTCTTGCTTTTCAAGATAAATTAAAAGAAAAACTGTTGTTCGTCTGTCATACCGTCAGTGTCAGTGTCAATGCTAGTCAACCCTAGATAGCTAACGTTCCTAAACTTCTATGATAAGCTAACTAAACATTCGACTTTTTGACGAACTATTTTTAAATGTTTTTGATTTAAAAAAATATTATTTCAATCAGGTTTATTATAGGTATTTATTGGAAATATGGGATATAAATTAAAGATAATAATTACGAAAACTAATATTTATTTAAGTTTTAGGTGCTAATTTACAAATCTAAAACGGCACATGTTTTTTTGAGATCAATAAAGCACCAAATCTTAAAATGACTAATTTAGGAACAAATGTTTAGAAATTATTATTTTTATTATTAATAAAAAAGCTTGAAATTAACTATGGTTTTTATCGGTACAAGTCGTGCAAAAGTCAACAGTATGTTCGTCACAAATCGGAACTCGGCTACTTTTGAAGTGATTATTTGTAATGTGCCATTAATTCTTGTAGGAAAATCGAGATTGCACCTTTTCCTTTTCCTTGTTGAGGCATTTTCTGATCTCAGAGGACTTCTTGAACCAGATTGCTCAGAAAATTGACTTTGAACTTCAACATTTCTGTAAAATTTCCTCACATATCTCATCAGTCATCATCATCCGCTTAGCCTATTACTGTGTGGGGTCGGCTTATATTTTATTTATCAGTTATAAAAGAAATAAAATGTTAAATGAAACAAGGAGCTTGTGGCTAAATAATAACAGCCACTCGGGTCGATCTTCAGGTTACGCAGCGTTTGCTCAGGTTGGTCCGTGGATGGGTGACCATCCACTACTTATCGAGTTTCCTATGTGCTTCTAAAAGCACGTTCAGCCTTTGGTTCATCTTTGACAGACATTTCAGGCCCGAAAGTCTGAAAACCCATCTTACCAAAGGGTATTATTTTACCTAATACTAATTTGGTTGTGGAGGTCAGATAAGTATTTGTTCCATGTCAAATACTGGTATTTAGCTGCATGCGGTTAGCCTGAAAGCCGACCCCAACATAATTGGGAAAAGGCTTCGTCACTTTCAACGATACAAATAAAAAATCAGCCCTAAGTACGGGTTCAAAAGTTACACATAAGCTAACCATTCGTCAAAATGACGTGTATGCAGTAGATATCTCAAAAACTAAAGTACTTACCGGCTAAACGCGACCACCACGCGATGCAGTCTAGCGGTCAAGAAGTTGATGTGAAACCGTGTGTGTTGATAAAACCATTAGAAAGGGAGGGGATGAAATGTATTTGATGCTCGTCATTTTGACGAACGTTAGCTTTCTAGGGTTAAGGACGGATCGCGCACCGCCATAATTTCACCATTATTTGCACGGATACGCAGCACGGATAATGGATAGAAATTATATTTTCTAAAAATCGTTAGACATCACAGCCACGATCACAGCATTCACATTTCACAACAAATTAAAAAATCGTATCTGTCAAGTGTCAACAGCTGTAAATTTGGCAATGTCAAGTTTGAAGTTATCTATGTGTTTTTTGTATGTACTGAAAACGTGGCAAAGACTTAAAGCTATTCAGTCTTTGAAATGACGTCAAAACGAATAGTACTTAAAAAATAATTTAAAAAAACTGTTACTGGGAGAACCAAATGCTTAAAATTAGTGGCTTAAAATTAAATGTTTTACGAAATAAAAATATAAAAAAATACCTGAAAAATACTTTACATACCGAATTGTGCCCGGTAGATGGCAATAGGCTTACCCCCTATTCCATGGGACTTAAACATAACTGAAATGTAGATGTACTAACTAAAGGATACACCTCTGCGTAACCCTTCGGGGATTACAGGTGTGTTGTTATGTTTTATGTAGCGAAACAAGTCTTACCTAATTCTGCAAACGGGTACCGAAGACTGTACGAAGGTTGCAATGCTAAATCTGGGAACTGATCTTCTAAATCATCTAACTTTCTCAACTGCTGCCGAAGAGATTCTAATGGACTCGACCATCCTTCGCCACGTCTACAAAATAAAAATAACATTTATAAAGAGCAATAACCGTTCACGGTTATGAGTAGTGGTTATGGTGTGTAAAGATAGATAAAAAAGTAGTAAAACTCAATCTTACTTTGGTGAATAATTTAGACGCGACGTGGAAGCTGATTTTAATCTTGTAAAACACCTACGTCGGCCATGTCCTGAAATAAATAACAATTTGCAAACAAACAAAACAACAATACAACAACAATCAATCACTCTCAAAAAAAAAAAATCATCAATCAATCATTCTCAATCATTTACAATTTTTTTTAGCTAAAGTATTCAAATTGTCGTTATCTTCGTTAAATTAAATCAGTTAACTATACTAATAATTCTTGACCCCAATCAATAATAAAATGGGTAGGTACAGATATAGGTAAGTGTGAACCATTCGTGTTAAAACGCGGCCCGTCTTGACTCGCCCTATAACCACGCTTTCACACACACAAACGTTTATTCGATACATTGGAGAGCTTTGACAAAAAGGCAAAACTGCACATTGAATGATAACATTAAATCAATGGGTTTTGTCTTGTAGTAGACAAAACCGATTAAATTCAACATTCCTGTCCCGTGTTACTGGTATTTGTCGTCGTCGTCACTCTAAATAGATGACGAAGATTTAATATGTATGTCGTGGATTGATGGCGCCATGGTGCAACGGACAGCGCCATCTAATAATTTAATTTGGAACTAAAAATGTTTACCGGAAACGCAAGCGCGCCCTACCGCTTGGACACGATCGTCGGTAGAGGGGATGCAGCGAGGACTGGCGAAAGGACGGAGTGTTCACTCACTTGAACTCCGACAGTCTAGGCAGACGCTCAGTAATACCAACGCACGTGTTTGTTTCTCGTAAAATTTAAAACCGTCAGCCTATTTCAATAAAGTTATTTGATTTAAATTCTGTTTCGCTCGAGTACCCAGTAAAACTATGTCGGATCACGAAGAAGACCCGATGTTTCGCATCTCGGCCACCCATGATTGCGACATGTATATATAAATCTTCGTCATCTAAAATACAGTGAAACCTGGTTAAGTGAGACCTCAAGGGACCTGAAAATTCGTCTCACTTATAGAGGTATTCCACTTACCCAGTGTCTAAGATATCCAAAATCTGTCTCATGGGACCTCAGCATGAGTTCCAGTTATGGAGATTTCTCACTTATCCAGGTCCCACTTAACCAAGTTTTACTGTATATATAAATATAAATAGTTCGTCATTTTTACACGACTGCTCAAAAGTATTATGTTTTTTACTGATGTGAAAGTCATTGGGCTCACGGTATGTCTTCACATGTCAAGCCTTTACCCAACAACGTGAGAACCGATGCAGCTGCAAACTAGTAGTAATAATAATAATATTTATTTATTTTTAGGCTACTTTGGCCCATAGATAAATACCTTACAGACTAACATACATACGATATAATTATACAGCTTGTGTAGTATTTTACATGAAGCGACTGCCTATCTGACCTCCACAACCCAGTTAGAACTACGATAATCGGATCATTATATAATTTATGTTTATTAAATTAAATAAAGAAATAAGTACCATTGACACTTTCTTTAGGTTTTTCGTCGGCGGTTGTTGTGGCATCAGATGAATCTTGGCAGTCAGTTGTAGCACCTACGAATTAAATTAAATAATTACATTGCTTGAAACACAGGCACATTTGAAGCACTTTTTTGTTTAAAACCCTCAATTTTCCAAATTAAATAGAAAACATATTTATAAAAGTCATTGAGAAAGTTATTTCATACTAAACATCATTTGCCTGGCCTTTTTCTTTACTATTTTGGTTTCCCAGCTAAATAAATAATATTTTAAATGTTGCGACTACTGATCACTGACAATGGTCTGTTTGCCAGACTTTCAAACGGTGTTGAGACCACTATCCTACAAATGACAGCCGGGATAAACCGCCAACGTGCTTTCTGAGACACGGAAGGGTATTTGTATTTAGAGGATGACAATTTATAACATGGATCATCGGAATCACTCATCCACGAACTGACAAAGCAAAGGTAAGCAACCTTTGCATTGTCTCAAAATCACCCTGTGCAGCTGTTTTAATTTACCAACTGGCCCCGATATAACTTAAGTACTTAATAAAGGCAGGAATTTGAAAACAGACGAAAATATAAAAGACTTGATAGTACTAAAATAAAAACAAATAGAAAAGTAAAAGTAACGGGCGTACTTATAGCATGTTGTCACCTGTATCTCTGTCGCGACGTCGCCGGGGAGGCTCGCGGAACGCCACGGCTGTGCGCCGGTGTGGGCGCGGCTTTGCTGCGGATGTTTGGGATGTGTCGGCTGATGGAAGCGTCTGGAATATAGGTAGTAGTGATCTTTATTTTGCCAAAAGGGTAGTTGACCAAAAAATTATCTAATTAGTCCGTCAGATAGATTTCCAGAAAATAAATGAAGACGATAGTGCTTCGAAAAGTCGTGTGACGTCACAGTTTAAGCATTTTTTATCTTTGACACGTTTTATTTTCATCAATTTTTATTAATTTGGGTAAAACAAAAAACACGTATCCAATATTTGTCGATAATCTAACAGACGGACTAAACAGAATCATATGTTTTCTCGTCAGGAAACATCCCTAATGTAAGGTTTCTTTTGGATTGCTGTTGTCTGACATAAATTAATATGAAAGGACTGTATTTTGTGACGAATGACGAAAAAAAATTGAATATTATCTTTCGCGTAAATGGCATAAAATGTTACACTATTTGATGAAAAAGTTAGTCAATGGGGTTGTATTGATGATTTTAAAAGTCATATTTATTACGAGCGCGAATCATATTTTGTTTAACATATACGTACATAATGGCCCAATGAAGAGGCTAAGTGCAGATAAAAGCCCAGTTAAACTAAACTAAACATGACACTCACCGGTAAATCGCGAAAAACGTAAGAAAATTACTCAGCTGTCACAATACTCACATGTTCCCTCCTAAGTTTCCAGTCTACATTATTATTGTCTAGAGATTTGTGCGCATTGCTATCGGAGTACGAAGTCTCGTTGTCATTGTTGTACTTAAGGCTCGGGTTGTTGTTCACGCGAGCTCGGGCCGGGATGGGTTCCACGATGGCGCTTACTGATGTCTCGTTTAGTTCTTTACATCTGTAAAGAATATTTATTGTTGTTAGAAGAAAAATATGAATAGATAGATCGATGCTTTGTCCTGCAATAAAGCATCAATCTATCCATAATTGCTCGACACCGTCTTGGGTACCAAACTCGGCACAAAGCATTTGTTTCAAATAGACCCACTTAAGCACTTCAGCATAGCCAAAAATAAGCTGCAAATCAAATACAATTTTATTTAGTAATTAATTAATTCATGAAGTTGTCCCCCAACTACTTATAGTACTTGTACAAATAGTTAAGGAATTTAGTGTTACTTTGCAGAAATCAGCATATTTAATTTTATTCCACAAACACTAAATCCAGCATTGGATGCAAAATTGCGCATACCCACCCGTAAAAAACAGGCACATACACAAGGTGTGACAATTACAATGTAATATGGAAACCAAACATACAAGAATAATATTTACCTTTCCAGAGACGGGTTTGCTTTGTGAGAATTTGATTTTTCGGTTTCGGATCCTGTGGTCATGCTCATCTCGCGTCGTTTGTTTCGGCGTTCTATTGACATCTGAAATAGTACAGACAAACATAATAATTTACTTCTTAACTACTGAACGATCATTTGGTACATACCCCCTTTTTTTTTTGGGGTGGGAAGTCATCAAATGTCACCTCCCGCTCCGGGCAGAACGGTAGGGAGTGTCAGACTTCTACTAACTAAAAACCACCCACGTTACTTCTTAGCCCTTTCCGCCGAGGCCGCGGTATCCCTTGCTTCCTAATCACAAATACATTTCAGCTGAAAGACGTCCACTGCTGGACATAAGCCTCCCCCGAGTATCGCCACATTGCCCGGTCCCGTGCGTCTCGCATCCACCGGGTCCCCGCAACCTTCACCAGGTCATCTGTCTACCTAGTGGGAGACCTTTCAACGCATCGTCTTCCAGTTCACGGATGCCACTCCAAAATTCTTCGATCTGTATTGGGAGCAATGTGCCATGCCCCTGGCACTTAACTTTGGCTTAAGTACATTAAGCGCTTTATGAATTCAAAACATTATTCTATTATTGCGCAAAAGACCATTCGTCCGAATGACCTTTCGTGCATCTATATACTATGTACTCTATGTACTCTATCCTTGGCATACCAAGGATCGATTCGAAAGGCCTGTGATTCGATGAGAGCCCAGTGGAATTCCTACAATTATTATTAAACATTTAATTCAGATAAAAATCCTTAGTACATTACATCATACATCACAATATACAACATAAAATAAAATAAATTAACACATACATAATCAAATCCATGAATATTAAATTAATTTTCAAAAATAAATAGAAATAAGACATTCACAGAAAAAAAATGAAATAAAATGAAGTAATAATGCACTGCCTTTTTTTTTGTGTGGGAATTCATCAAATGACTCCTCCCGCTCTGGGCAGAGCGGTACGGAGTGTCAGACTTCTACTGACTAAAAACCACCCATGTTCCTTCTTAGTCCTTTGTTTTGAGGCCGCGGTATATGACTGCACTACCTTGTGTAATATATTTCACCACTGATGCTCTCGAAACGATGAAGGAAAATATCGTGAAACCGTGTCCTAGAATCTGCACTGGCCCGAGTGGTGGATTATAGCCTCTCATCGAGAGAAGACCTGAAATCCCAGCAGTGGGAATATTGTTGGCTGATTGTGCTTATGCTGCCCTTACCTTAACATCTTGCTTGAGCCGCACATATTTCTCCTTGAGACAGCGATACTTATCCTGCAACTCGCGCATATCGTGCAGCCTAGTCCCGGCCGCGCGCTCGCTGGCCAGACGGGAACGTACCTCTTCTAGGTGGCATGCGTGTTGTGTGCGGAGTCTCTCGACCTGCAGTAAATTGTTCAAATTATTATTTATGCTTATAACTGCGACACAGTTACTAAACGAATGCAGTATTAACGTAGGTACACGATAATTTATATTATAAAAAAATGAAACTTTTTATTTCAAACTTCAAAGAGTCTATAGAATGTTAGTACAGTAAAACTTATGAAACTAAAAAAAAAAAAAAAATGCAAAAACATGCTTAGTATTTTCGTGAAGGGTAACGTGATAAACGACCGATTTCTGTGAGTGATGTATGGGAAACACAATGAGGGTTGCGTTGTGGCTAGGCCACGGTTAAATATGCACGGTCTATGAGCGCTTTCGAGACCACACGTGAGCACATAGTATGTCATCAAACCGGCTCGGACAATAAATCGGGCTTGTATACCAAACATGCTCGGCGACGTATAGAGTAGAATTTGGTCGTAAAACCAGAGTCCATAAAGTTCCTTGTAAAAACGAGGAAACTTATTACCGGTCACAATTTCTTAAATACATTTTGACCTCAATCTTGTCCTGGGAGAGATGAGGTCGAAGATGGCACGAGCTAACCAAAAAGGAAAAGGTCACTTATCCTGACTTCAGTCTGCTCTAATAAATCTTAATAGAAAACCTAGTGCACTACTTCTCTGTCTAGTCTAACCTAAGCTCTAATTCTCAGCAGTTGTAATCTGGACAGACAAAACTTGTGTAATGTACATCAAATTGAACATAATATGTTTTATTTCAGTACACAAGGTTGATGAGTGATATATTTTATGTCCTAACAAGTACACCCCTATCCAATTTTTCGGGGTTTAGGAGCGCATTACGTCGCGCTTCTAATTCCGAAAAATTTAGTGTGTGAGTTGCGTGAGTAAAATATCAACTTTGTTTCAACAAACCTCAGCTCTATAATCATGCCTAAGATCTGTGACTCGAGTAGTATGTTCTTCTCTCAGCGACTCGATGGTAGCTCTGTTCTCTTCTATCATACGGCCCCGTTCCTTGCTCAGGTTTGCTTGCAGTTGGTCCCGTAGTTCTGATAAGGTGCGTTCGTTTTCTGAAATAAAAATATATATTCTTTTATTAGTATTTGATTTAGATTCGGACACCGATTAATCGCTGCAGATCAGTCGCTTATACATTACATCCAAAAAAAGCTTATATAAACTCAATATTTTTACCAACATGACGTTCACTTATTCATTATTCAAAGTCAAGGCATTTGAAACAAATCACCATTTCATCATAATCCACAGCCCGACTTCACCCACTGCTGGGTATAGGCTATAAAACATACACATCACATCTTATCATCATCATGGGAACGATCAGCCTATAATGTTCCCATGATGATGATAATTAAGATGTGCTGTGTATGTTTCCCAAAAAAAAACTTCACGTGAGTATGGTAGGTTCCTGTAGAAACTACAATTTGGAACGGAAAACGCCCACCTCACCACTCTAGACTAGGCAGGCACAAGAACGTGGAGCTTAAGTACAGTCAGCATCAGAAGTATCTGAACATTTCGGAATTTTAATTCTTTTAAGTACAGGACTCTAGCTATTATTTTTAATGTTTCAGAAGATTATTCGTTAAAATATTCCATAAACTCCAATAAAATTTAGTAACGAGTAATTTCTAACAAGTTTTTATTAAAAAAAAAATAAGTTCAAAAATCTAAAACCCGACTACTACTACTTTTCTTGTTTTCTACTTTTAAGACCGCGATTTTGTTAGTAGTCGGGTTTTAGATTTTTGAACTTAATTTTTTTTTTTGAATTTTATTTTTGTGTGTACTTAAACTATAATATAATACATATTTGTAATGTGCTCGCCAAGACCTTTCATTTGATACCAAACTTGCTATGATTATCTCAATTTAATATTTTTTGAGGTAAGTTTTTGACATTTAAATTCCGTCATAAAAAGAATTTATAAAATTTATATAGCCTATGACAACCGGGTTATTCTTACGAATCTATTGACACCTAATTTATTAAAATCCGTTCAGTAGTTTAGGCGCTACGGTGAAACATACGTACATACATACATACATAGACTGCCAAAATCATTACCCTTCCGTTTGGCTTCGCCGTAGTCGGGTAAAAACAGCTTCGAAACTTTGAGTAATGTTAATATACTTCTGATGCTGACTGTACATGCCTATAATGTTCCCACTGCAGGGACACCAGCCTCCCCTCTAAGAGAGGGATGGGCCATAATTCACCACGCGGGCCCAGTGCTGGTTGGTGCTACACATCTTTTGGCACTCGGCAATAGTGACTTTTTGTCACTGAAATGTGTTTTGCAATGGATGAGTAGTTTCGGTGATTACTTCCTAAATACATACTTATAAAACTAAACCTCTTATAAAAGACAAAATTTCAGAAATCATTCAGACCACCAAAATAAGGATGATGGTAAAAAAAAAAAAAGAAAATCGCATTTCAGTACCTACTCCTAAAGGATGAGTTTGTTTTAGAGTGCCGGGAATTTATTATTTTAAGTAAAAAAAAACACTTTATTTAATGATTCTTTTGTTTAGATATCTTTGGTTAGACCTACTGAACGCTGTGTTAAAATTTGTCCACCTATTTTAATGGGACCTTATATAATATTAGTGTTCATTATCATTACCCATTTCCAATTGTCGTTGTTGTTCGATGAGTTTGTCCCGGTACTGTAGGTGAACTTTGTTCATATTGTCTAAATGTTGTCTCTCTGCTAGTTCGATGTTCTGTTGGTTTCGTTCCTCAAGTTCCAATGTCGCCTGTTCTAGTGTTTGTTTGTGTATCTTTTCTGCTAAAGCTAGTGCCTGGAAAGAGAAGTATTTTAAACTTGGAAAAAAATAGTAATAGTAACGATTTTATTTATCTGGAATACGCTCGAAGTTGGTGTATTTCAACAATCGTTTTTATGTCTTACCATATTTAAAATTAAAATACAGTAAGATGTACAAGTTGTTGATGTGATGACTTTAATATTATGGCCTTAGCCTTTGTCGTGCATAGGAAATCCGTTTTTTTTTTTATTCGATGGCAATTTTGAATTTTGAACCAATTCAGGTTCAAAATTATGCAAGGAGTTTGGCATATTATTTTGTTATGCCAACAACATTGCTTGTATCATTATTATCAGCAATAAGAAGTCCACTGCTGGACAAAGGCATCCCCCATAGAACACCATATATCCCTAAATAAAATCTTACCTCATCCATTTCCCTCCTGTGCCTGTCAGCCTGCTCACTCAATCTTACTCTCTTCTCCGCTAAAAACCTCTCCTCGGCTTCTCTCAAGTCCTCCTGCAACTCTGCCCTTAACTTCCTCTCCCTAACCGACGACTCTACTCTAATACTCTCCAACTCCTTCTGTAAAGCTAACTCCAGTCTTCTCCTCTCATCTGCTTTGTTCCTCTCTATCATATCTCTCGTCCCCATATCAGGGATCATGGGAGACTTTATAGGCTTTTGAAAAGAGTCCTCTTGGGTCTCAAATTGGTATACTACAACTACATTGTCTGAGCTAGATTTTCCTTGGGATAGTATGACTCCATCGAGTCTAGGACTTGTTAGGCCTTTTCCTAGACTTGAGGCCGAATCTGACGACTTTATTTGATTGGGTGACATGGACTTGGGTAACGGTTTGAAGGTAGATAAAGGACTCCAAGGCTTGGCGTAGTCGAGACGTGGTGACCTCATTTCTGAACCTAGACTAGGTGTAGGCGAGACTTTAACTGGAGGAGACTTCATATTAGAAAGCTCGAAAGATTTCGACTTCGTCTCGTCATCTCGAGTGGAAGTTTTCTTCGAGTCATCAGAATCAGATGGTGCCGCCTTCGAGAAGTCTAAGATAGGAACTTTAATTTGAGGTATTTGTATATTTTCACTTGAACGGATTTTCTCTGAACTAATCGATTTTTTATCTGAATTGTCTTCAGATTTTGGATTGTCTTTCTCTACTTCTTTTTCGTTAGTAACTTTGTCCTTATCGTGAGCTTCGTCAAGGTCATTAAGGTCTAGATTAGCGAACTCTCTCTCTGGGGAATCTATTGATGTTTCAGAATCTATGCTCTCCATTAGGTTTATTGATATTTTGCTCTTCTGAGGTATCATTGGTGATCTGTAAATAAAAACCGACGATATAGGCATATTCACACGTCAAACACAAATACAGAAAGTATAGGGTAGTTGACAAAAAAATCTAATTAGTCCGTCACGTAGATTACCAAAAAATATTGGAAACGTATTTTTTCTTTTTGTACGTCAACCAAAAATGAAGACGATACAGTGCTTCGAAAACTCGTGTGACGTCACATCGCACTACATTTTTTACCACGTAGTGCCGTCAAAAGCCCCAACTCATGATCTTTGACGCGTTTTATCTTCGTCAATTTTTATTAATTTGATAAAACAAAAAACACGTATCCAATATTTTTCGATAATCTAACTGACGGACTAAACGGAATCATATTTTTTTACCCAGGACACATCCCTATTGTGGTGTGATTTATTTTCCGCATCATGCGAAAAGTAAGTAATAATTATGCATTTACTTTTGGAGGGTATGAGGAACAGGGCGCAAAGTTCCTCATCCCCCATAGAAAAGTGAGGATCCTCCGCCCAGACGGGTGTTGTGTCCGGTGGGCTAACTGCCCAACTCTATGTAAGTCGGGATTTTCTATACGTGCTAATGTCGCGGATAACTTTGATTGCACGATCTAGAACATCATTTAGTTCACATGTGTTGCGATAGATGCCGCTGTCGCCACATACTAGTCATTTATTTCCATACTAAGCCTTATGTTTGGTAGCAGTAATTTTATCAAGTTAGATTTCATGAACATGGCCACATTACAAACCTTGACGGTTGAAATCGATATGTTAAGGATCGGAAACTATCATATCAGTCCTCCCGCTCTGGGTATAAGAATCCCAGTGTCAGACTCTTACTGACTAAAACCCATCCGTGTTCCTCCTAATAATCTTTGCGTTCCAGGGGCCGCGGTAACTCTTTTGAACAAATTCCACAACCCTGGTAGGATGGTAGTATTTCCCTGGAACTCAATCACAAAGAGTTTCAACCGTTTATTCCCGGTCGTCCCCACTGGGGACAAATGGGAAAAAAAAAGTTTCGTTCGTCCCCAGTGGAACTTTTTGTTTCTCACTCGTTCCGCTATAGACCGCGAGTCAAAATGCAGTAATGGGGATTTCAATAACAGATTTCACGGATTGTTAAAACTGTAAGCATTTGTGTAAATAAGTTGATTGTAAATAAAAAGTTCAATCGTCACCACTGGGGACGAACGAAACTTTCTTTTCCCATTCGTCCCCAGTGGGGACGACAAAGTGGGGACGTCCGGGAATAAACCGGGTTTCAACTACCTCTAAAAGGAGCTCTATTACAACCTACAAATCCTACAATAAAGCATACATACCTCGGCCTGATCTCATGTTCAGATAGCCACGGTTCCTCCAGATGAGGCGAGGTGTCGATATCACCTGGTCTAACCAAGTCGGATATCTTTTGGAAGTTCTTCTGAAACAGGTCGGGTTTGATATAGTCCCCGGGCGGAGGTCTTAGGACGCGACGACGGGGAGAAGTACCGCGGGCATGGCTTTCGCTTTCTGAAATTAAAAGTATGAATTAGTATAAATGATAGCATGACGACTGACAAGACATAATGGAAGAAAAAAATGTGTTGCACCGACCCCAAATGACATGGCATGAGGGCAGGAAGATGAATTAGTAAAAACACCAAAAAGTGAAAAATAAACTTTAGAAGAAAAATCAGCTTCTGAAGTCGGTGACTTTTGTTTGTTTGGATTGGGGTTTTTTGCCACCGACTTCAGAAGCTGATTTTTCTTCTGAAGTTTATTTTTCACTTTTTGGTGTTTTTGAAGTCGGTTGTTTTTTTTGTAAAAACGTTTTTTTATTATTTCTTATTTAGTTGTAATATCTTATGGAAATATTTACTATGAAACCTAACCCTTAACCTTCAAATTCCGTTATTATTGCTTTCAACTCCTGACCATTGAGGAGTAGTACCTTCCATCATAAGCTCATCAACATGAAGTGATGACTGCTAGATGCGAATACTTGTATAGCGTCAGAAAAAGCACGAAACACGTAATACGTGCCTATGAAATTTGAGGGTTCACTTAATATCGTGTCATGTTGTTTGTTCACTACAGGAACTACTGGACACTACCGAATCTGCCAGAATAGTAGGTCAGGTCTAGGCCGACACAATTTAAATTGCATTCGACACGCTAAGAAAAAGTATAGGTATATTATATTCAGTTAGATATTTCTTAGCAGGGAATCAGATGATATAGCTAGAAAGGGGATGATTCTTGAGAAGAGATCGGATATTCAATGCATATTTACTCACTTAAAGTTTGAGTGTTGATTACTAAGAAGTGTAAGTTCAAGTATCAAAATAATTATTGTCAAAGATACATTTTGATACTTAAAATATTTTTTCATTTTAGTATCATAGTAAAAATATTAGAATAGTTACCGAGAAAGACGTTTCTTCTACGCTACTTAGAGGGTTAAAATACCCATTACTTTACAACGTAATGACTGTAACAATACCATAAACCAAGCCGAAAGGTACTTATTTGCCCCGCCATTGCAAAACCTTTTTATGTTCTAGATCATACCTGCCCCGTATCATGGCGATTCCATCTTTATTCTACCAAGAATAGACAAAAATTTTTTCATATAATTTGACATGAAACCTTGCTACAATCTGTCATTTTGTCGATTCTTCTGTCGACAAAACTCGTTTCTTCGGTGGTCATGCTAAGCCGGCTGGGAAACCTTTAGTTATGGAGATACTTTACTTCAAATACTTCCACCGCCCCCGTACTATTCAATGATTTTCACCCAGAAACAAAAGTCCCCCCAGCAATCATTGTTACGTAGAGTTACTTAGCTTGATGTACAGAATGCTTATTATAGTTGCCGGCTGCGTGAATGAAAGGTACATTTACACCTTGTATAGTCAAAATAAATAAAATACACAACGCAAACTAGATAGATATTCTATAGATAGATCTACTTCCTCATCTAAAATCAAATCAAAGATATACCGTCTGAATCAGAATTGTCTGAATCTTGCTTCCAATTAAATATCGGCAGAGGACTGGGTCGTGGTACCAAAGGAGTTAAGAACCTTGGGTTCTTTGGTACTGCTGGGGGTGAAACTGGTGACAACGGCATGTTGGGAGGGGATGGGAGGGCCGGCGGATCAGGATCTAGGAGTAGTAGGGATAATATTATCATAGGTCAGCTAATCAGGATCTTCATTGAAAGTACAGCTGATTAATTAATGTAACAGCTCCAGCCCTGAGTCTGGATTTATGTATAGTTTATGACAATATTAGATCTCTTATGAAGGGTGGAAGGGACACTGGCGCACAAAAGGTTACCTCGTAGTCATTTTTTTTTTGTGGGGTTTCAAAATTCCTTTTCCCAACTATGTTGTAGTCGGCTTCCAGTCTAACCGGATGCAGCTGAATGCTAGTATTTTACATGGAGCGACTGCCTATAACCTCCACAACCTAGTTAATACTGGGTACCCTTTGGTAAGACTGATTGTCAGACTTTCAGGTCATCATCATCATCATCATCAGCCTATAATGTTCCCACTGCAGGGACTCAGGCCTCCTCTCTAGGAGAGGGATGGGCTATAATCTACCACGCGGGCCCAGTGCGGATTGGTAGATGTCACATGTCTTCGAATTTTTTGGTTCTAAGACATGCCGGTTTCCTCACGATGTTTTCCTTCACCGTTTTGAGAGCAGTGGTGATGAAATAAATGTGATGTGTGTGGTGACTTTCAGGTCACTGAGTTCTTATAACGACTGCCAAAGATTTATATACGGAATCCGGGACCAACAGCTTAAGGTGGATGTTCCAGGGTAGCCCGCGAAATTCAAACTTTCAAGAATGAGTATTTCATAAAGTCATTCTTGAAAGTTACATGAACTTGGAGGGTTGGAATAATGATTTTGATGATTATAATTCTGTAACTGCATACGTCTTACACTCGCGAATCATATTTTCACTAACATACAACCTAGCACTGGCCTGCAAATCGCTAAAAACGTTAGAAAATTTGAATTTCGCGGGCTACCCTGGAACATCAACCTTAACGTGCTTTACGAAGCACGGAGGTAACTCGGTATGTAATGGGTGGTCACCCATCTACAGACAAACCTAGGCAAGTGCAGCTTAACGCAAAGATCGACCCCGAGTAGCAGTTATTTTCAGAATTATGTACTAAAAATGTGGAAACCGTTTATGTGCCGTTGGCCCTTCCACGCTGTATGAGACGTATAACATAACTGGCATATTTTAGATGTAGCATGCTTGCTGCATTATCAACAAAGAACTTTGTTGAAAAAGCATAATGCTATGCTATGCTTTAAAGTTGTTAGTGCAAACATCGATTTTCATGGAGACAATGAAGTTTAATGTCAGTATCGTTAAATGCACGAAGCATTTTGTTGCATGTCATTTAGGAATCGCAGTTTATCACGAACTACGCAATGTCAAGGATAAAATTAAAGACATCACAAATAATGTAACAACATCATAACATCCCCAAAGGGTTAGGCAGAGGTATTACTAATAGAACACCCACATTTCGCCAGTTATGTTTTAAGTCGCATGTTTAAAGGGGCGAGCCAATTGCCATCAATCGGGCATAAATCCAGACCTCGTGACTGCTACTGGAGAAATTCCCTACGGAAAAACTCAATAAGTATCATTTTTGCCTGACCTGGTAATCGAACACAGGACCTTATATTCAGCAGTCGTGGTTGTGACCACTAGACCAAAGAGGCAGTACATTTCATCAGAAAATTAAACTTTCGGAAACTAAGAATAACTAAAAAATTTAAAATTTAGGCATCGTTCACACCAAACGTATTGTCCGCCGCCGACTGTGAGTATGCTCACTGTCTCTATAGATCTACGTAATAGCGTATAGTCGGTTCGGTGTGAACAAGAAGTTAAATATATATTGAAAAGCGATAAACTGCGTAACGCGTGCTCACTGTCAGCGGCGGATAATACGTTTGGTGTAAACGATGCCTTAAGGTCAACAGAAGAATAATATAACAAACCCACTTACCAACAGAATCCCTTTCAGAACTAGACATACTCTTCAAATCCCTCGGACTTTCATTAGGCCTCGGCGGCAAAGGTGGTCTCGCAGCCAGAGGGGTCAACACAATCTGGTTCATATTCATAGGCGGCGTTATCACCGGTGATGCCGGCACGAACGGTGATGAATGAACCACTGGTGATGACGGGATGACCGGTGAAGGTATGGAAGGGTGTGGATTGGCCGATATGATTGAGCTTTGGCCTTCGATTTGTTCTGAGGAACTGTTAGAACCTGGACTGACGGTTGGTTCGGGTAGATTTTCGAGTTTAAACCTGTGAAAGAGAGCAGAATTATATTTTGTTTTGGAATAACGCCATCGCACCTTCAGAATGATATGGATTTGACTCAAAAATCTAAGAAATAGAGTTACGGTCATAGAGGGTCAATAAAAGGCACGCAATTTTCGGTGACTATTAAAAAAGCGACGTTTTTATGGTAAAATAAAGCCATAGCCTGTACCATAAAAATGGCGCTTAATTTCTTAGATTTTTGAGTTAAGTCCAAATCATTCCGAAGGTGCGATTTATTCAAATTAGGCTGATAATCAGCAGTTTTGAACGTCAAAGTTTACAAGAGACAGTCCCACAAAACGTCCGAGCATCGACACTTCCTAGTGTCTAAGCTGAGAAGAAGGAGAGGTGGACTAAACTCCCCAACAGACACTAAATGAATACTTAAATAAAAGTACGCTGATGGTTCGCAGAACCCAGTGCGAGCATAGCAAATTCTACAATGCACTTTTGGTCTAGAAGTTGTGAAAACGGGTAAAACTGACGATTTTGGCTTGACAAGACATCCTTATAGTGTGGTCGGTAATTTTCATGTGATTTTGCTGAGCACGCCATTATAATTCCTATGAGTAATAGTTGTAAAGATAATAATCACTTACCTAACGCTTTTCCGATCCTCTTCAAAACTAACTGGCTGCTTCTGCCTCCCTATGAACATATTATCGACCTTCTTATGGTATGTATCTGTCACTTTCTCCCTCAATATTCCTTTAGGAGGATCACTCTTTGTGACAGAATCGACTGGGAATGATTTGTCAGTGTCCGGACTTGGTAGATCCGATTTTGATACTTTTAAGAACATGCTGCCTTTGCCTGAAAAATAAAGTAGTTATTTATATATGCGTTGCCCATGTCTGCCTAAGGACCGACGACTGATGGGGCCAACGAGTCCAGAAGGGTTACCATCACGTCTTAACGTAGTAGTATTTAAATGTCACTCCAGTGTGGGAAATAGACGGAGCTATAGAGATTCAGCGCAATCTCTTTCCCACTCTGTAATAAGATGCCCAGTTAGACCGCCAACCTTGAAAACGTGACTGAGACTGACTGGATGCGGAAGACGGAGGACTCTGTATTGTGGCGGGGCATGGGAGACCTGTGATAATCAGTGGACTACGGTTGGCTGAGTTGATTGACATGAACATTGATGTTGATATGCCATCCAGCTGATGTCGGTCACAGCGATTGCATTCGCTGGCTTTATAGGATGGTTGTTTCTCAACCAATGGGGCACTTAATATCGTGCCCTGCGTGTCCTTCTGGTTGTTCACTGCAGGAACTGATGGACGCTACCGATAGCGCCAAACTAGTAGCCCAATTCTGGGCCGACACAATTTAGATTGCCTTCGACACGCTAAGAAGAAGAAGGATGGTTGTCGAGACCTTTGGTGTGCTCTCAAGTGGCTAGCATATTCAACTTTGGCTACTAAAACTCCGAGCATAAAGCGGAAATGTCAGATCACCATTGAAGACATAGCTGTAGGCTTTTCAGGTCATCTTGAACTTTACATCAATTTTGAATAGAAGAAAGTTTAAAAATAGATAGCCTAACGTTTAACCAAGACGACCTTGAGGATGCTGAGCGGTGCGGAAGGGGTGTGGCTTAGGGGTGTCGCTTCCACATGAACGCACATTGGCATAGTGAAGTGTTACTAACATAGTTTAAAGGGTCTTTTTACTCCCTAACGCAAAATGTGTTGTATTTTATTTATGTTAGTCTTTAGGGTACATATCTATGGGGTAAAGTTGCCTGAAAATAGATGAATGTTGTGTTAGCTTAGTCATTCACCCTCTGACGGTCCCCAACAGATAGTTTGTGTAGTGTGAGACCCTCCCGCATGACACAGTAACCTATTTTTTTTTTGGAGGGTTGGAAATCAACAAATGACTCCTCCCGCTCCGGCGGGCAGAGCGGTAGAAAGTGTCAGACTTCTACTGACTAAAAACCACCGATATTCCTTCTTAGCCCTTTGTGTCGAGGCCGCAGTATCTCTTTCGAACAACCCACAGCCCCGACGACACAGTAACCTCAAGCATCGCATTGCATATAAATAAGTACAATAGAAATGATGCGACGTTATGACAACCGATGATCGTTTGTTTATGAACAGCGGTAATTCACGGACTAATGAACTATGGGTGGTGTTTCATTGTGTGATCGAAGATTGAAAACTGTTCGCACGGGTATAACATTCGTATAAGACTTGGTGAAATCTTTATCTCTCTTTCGTCTCTAATAAGAAAACTTTTACCTCATAAGTTTAGATTTATATACAGACGGATAACGAACCTTTCAGGATCAAGTATTCTGTACGTCAAATGAAGTAACTCTACACCAAAAATATTGCTGGGAATGTTTGATGTATTGTGATGTTTTTAAAATTATAACATTTGAAACATGTTGAGAACAGGAAAAGAGCACTTGGAAGGAAATGAAGGAGGCCTTTGCCCAGCAGTGAGACAGTACAGGCTATTAAAAATGTATAAATACGATCTAGAACAAAAAAAACATGTCAGAGGCCCCCCCTCCCCCCCCCCCCGCTCATGGGCAGAGCGAAGGGGAGTGTCAGACTTCTACTGACTAAAAACCAAACCCATGTTCCTTCTTCGCCCTTGTGTCGGAGCCGCGTTATCCTTTCGATAATCCAGCCCCGACGGGGTGTCAGAGGCCCTTGCGGCGGTTTAGAAACTCTGACACTAGGGTGTGTAGGGTCGTTAGACCTTACTGCCCACACGATAAGAAGAAGAAGAGCAAAAAAAATATAGCACTGACGTCTGACGGGGATAATAAGTGTCTTCCGGCTTCGTTAATGGTTGTTTTACACCCTTTATGTGAATGTTTCCCCAGTACGGACGCACGGTTTAATCAAAGCAACTATTTGATTGCTATCAAATCTTACCTGACAA
Source organism: Diarsia dahlii (assembly GCA_949775195.1). Taxonomy (NCBI): domain Eukaryota; kingdom Metazoa; phylum Arthropoda; class Insecta; order Lepidoptera; family Noctuidae; genus Diarsia; species Diarsia dahlii. The sequence continues at coordinate 17,552,672 of OX459205.1, forward strand.
TGACAATCCCCGATCAAGTTTCGTAGACATCAACAACGGACTGAAATTATCATCCTCAGGACTATTCACAACATGCATCTTCAAATCAATAATTTCCGACTGCTGTTTGAACAATAGCTTCGGTCTTTCAGCCCCAAACGCGGGTCGATTGAGCAAGTCCCGATCAGACGTATTCCTCATAAGACTCGGTTTGCCCGAAAGTGATCCATCTACGCTGCGTCTTAAGGGTGATATTCGTGTTTCGGATAGTTTCTTGTCGAGTCTACTAAGGGGGGACGGTGGTGGTCTTCCTAATGGTGTGAGTCGTCGTGGGCCAGTAAGCGTTGGGTTCTCTCTGACGTCAGAGGCATGGTTTTCGCTGTCCGTACTAAGCTCCTCATCGCTTTCGACTTTAGTTTCTACACGCTCTAAGTGTTTTGTGTTCTCTTCTGATGTTAGGAGCTCCTGTGTTAGGGAAAAAAAACATAATTTAGTTATAATAAAATTCAAAACATTAAACGCACATAAAAGATGTTGTTGAAATCTAATCTTTTAATCATCTAACAACATGGTTTGATGTGATTTCTCATCACTGGGGACGCAACATCCATTCTATCAACTAGTTTACTCCACCTCACCAAGTAAACTTTCTATCGATTAGAACCAATAGTGAAAACTTTGTCTAACCGAAGCATTGAAGACAAAACATTCATATCACTGACTGAAAACAAGTAAATCAATAAAAAAAAACGTCACAAAACACAAGACTCGACAACACAGTTCCACAAAATATAACACAGACACACGAACAAACACAATTAGTTCAATTAAAGGTTAATAGGGTTATAACAGCCAAGTTATCGCGCCGTAAAGACATCATGTAGGTGTGAACTGAGGGCAGCCTTGGACATGCAACGAACTGACATCAATTCTTAATGTACAAATCGATAAATTGATATTTATGGCATGGGACATTTCCGTACGATTACGAGTTGATGTAGATAGAATAGAGAACTGTTTTCATAACAATAGTAACCATGAATGTGTGATAATGGCGTGAGGAAAGTTTTGAATAGAATGTTGGCCATATACAAGGTAAACGGAAACTTCACGAAACCGTCAACCAAGTTTTCTGTAGGTACATCCAACTAAGTAACTCTACGCAAAAATGATTGCTGGGAAATGACTTCTTTTTTGGGATGCAAATCCCGTTTTGCGGGAGGGTTTAACCTGCTGATGGATGCATTGAATTGCGGGGACCAGGGATTTAAAGTAAAGTTTTAACATTATGCAAAAAGTAGGAATTTTGACCCTCAATTATCTCCGTAACTAGAAGGTGACTGGACCTATTTAAAACAAGGAAATTACCAACTTTTTTGTAGCGACGCTTTGAAATACGACCTTTCATGTTGCGAAAGCAAACTTATGACAAAGAGATGTTTTACGACTAAGCACAGAATAGAAGTCAAACCTGTTTGCCAATCATTTAGACGTAAATATACCAAAAAAAGCCTTTCGTAAGAAAATTTAAAGAAAACGGTTTGTGATTTATTTATGAAAGCAACCAAGTAGGTTGTATTAAAATGTCAGTCTCGTCATTTATATTGCGTGACAATTCTCACGCCTAGTTTACGACCCGCAGCAGTTAAAAAAGCCAAGAATTTAGAGTATTAATCAGGGTCGTTAATTACTTTGACTACAAGTCAACCTAGCGTTACTATGTGCGTGGCCCGCACGCATGTCGCAGGCGTGTGCACCCATATGATCGACAATCTTCTTTATATTTTTGGTAATATTTTAAATTCAACCTTATGCACTTTTAGTACCATTTCGACACATTCATTATCACTTCTGCCTACACCTGGTGAAAAAATACGTAACATTTTGTTAAAGTTTGATTTAAGTTACTCTGGTGTTCCAGAAACGCACGCGCGGAGGTAGTAGACAGGAGGTGTCTCACGAGATGACGAGAAACAGAGATCTATGGAAGAAGAAGACATGCTGCGGCCATGATGATGATAATTAAATAGTAGACGAAGACTAAAGAATCGATGGACTATGTGAAGGATGCTATAGCTAGAAAGAGGTGACTGCTGAGATGACGCGTATTAGAGAAGTATGGGCAGTAGAATGAAGAATGGTGTTCCAGTAACTACGAAAGGGTTAAGGCACTAACACTACTGTCGTAAGCAAAATGGGTAGAATGAATGAATGTAAATGTTGATGGATGGAGAGAAAGAGAGAGGGATTCCAAATAAAAGATGGATGGATTGATTGTGTGAAATGATTGTATGAAAGAAAAGCGGGTGAAAGATAACGTGGCGGTAGATCGAGAATAATATAAGAAGAAAACGTATCGCGCCGACCTCAAGAACCACGGGACAAAAGACAAATAGATGATTATAATTTTTCTTTTCACTATTTCTCATTCAAAATCTAAGGAAGAAGTCACTCAAATATGAAATTACATTCTCACCGTGATAGAGCTTGAGAAGCTGGAGGGTGCTACTGAAAGTGCAAAAATCGTCGAAAAATTTTGGGATGACTCATTTTCAAGAAGAAGAGATAGACTAAGTTAGTTAAGAGTAAGAAGAGTCTCACCTGTACAGAAGCGCAGGTATCGTCTTGCATTGATGCATCCCGCGCCTTTTTCACCAGCTCTCTGTACACGTGATCGAGTGGATGCTCCCATTGTGTGCTCTTCGTGTCTTCGTTGTAATAGTAATGTGATTGTATCTTGTCGTCGTAACTGTGTTGAGAAAGAACGAAATTAGAGATAAGAAAAACTATTTCCAAATACCAAATTTCAAGATTCGGAGTTCACGGGAAGTGCCCGGTAGGTTTTGATTCCCTTGCGAAAGTCGAAAATTTGCGGTAACTTGCGGCATACACGGCTGTATCTTTTGATTGCGTTGGCTTAGAAGTTTGATTTTTTCACAGCTTTAAGGGACAGTAGACCTTTTTGATATAAACAGGTTGATACCTTAAGGTTGCACAAGCCAGTCTGCATTCTTCCATACAAACGTAGTATGGTGATTCCTCCTCTGGTTGACGGTGTAGGTTCAAAATTAAAAATTTTATCAACTGGTCTTGTCATTATCTAGGTCTCTATGGAAGCGAAAAAAAAAATTGGTTTGGAAGTTATGAGCGTCGAAACTTTCATATTTTAGCACTAATTTTAACCATCTTTGGGCGTAAATAAGTTACGTATATAGTACAAAAATGAAAAAAGTGAAACCATACAGACATAGATTAGTTATTAAAGAATTCAAATAATTTTATTTTGAACAGATACATTCAATGGATTTTTCATGGTATCCATACTACCAAAGGTCTGCATAGAAACAATCGCGCGCTCGTTTTAGTTGTCTCTTTCGCTCCATACATTTCGCTCGTGATGTCGGATGAAGTATGTAGCATGCATTGTAGCCCCGCCCACCAACTAGTTCGTGCCGTTGGCTTGTTTACCCTTAACGCGTTCCTGAGAAAAAGGGTCTTGACAGACAGACAAACGAATGGACAAACAACAAAGTAATCCTATAGGGGTACTGGTTTTTCCTTTCGAGGTATGGAACACTAAAAAGCGTCTAAAATTTCACCTTTTCTGCCGTGCCCTTTGGGGATCAATGATCTTTGGTCAATCAATAATAAATATGAACCCAAATGAACTTAATGTAGAACAAGCTGATAAAAATCTTGAATAAGTTATTACTTAGAATTCAATGTTGTAAACCTAAGAATATGCTTCTAAAGTATGAATCAGCACATCTCATTTAAAAATGTTTATTTTAACAAATCTCATCATTTTTTTAGTAGCTCTCTGTGTAACAGTCAAGCAAAGGTCTCCCCGACCCCTTCCCTCCTTCCGATTATAATATGAACACTGTTTAGGGTTAATGTTATGGAAAAAGGGTTTTAAGTCTACAGTAGTAAGACTAGGAAATGTATTTATAAGACACAGGAGAAATTTTTGAAATTCGTTTAGAAAAAAATAAAATTGTTGCCCGATCTTTGGGTTTTAAGCAGAGATTGGTGAAAAAAAACTGCAATGTGTAACTGTAGGTACTTACTATGCTCTCCATGGATTTGGTAGTGCTTGCATGAGGCCATCTTTAGCCAATGGCAGCAGATGGCTCTCGCTTTCAGGATCAATGCCCAGTTGTGCTGCATAGTCTGAGATTTCTACGAATAAGTTAAAGTAAGTTAAGTAATAAAGTTTTTAAACAAATATTGGAGGCGATCATGGAGATACATATAGTTATTATTTTATATTAACAAAATGGTATCTCTTTATTTTTTTTATTTTTTTTGTACTCTGCCAGAGCTGTCTTATTTGACCCAAAGGTTGACTGGTAGAGAATGTTTGTGGTATTAAGTCTGCCTATTTACCACTCCTGTACATGAAGTTTCAGTAAATAAATATTGTTTTCCATTACGTTATACAGTTGGTTATGCCCAAAAGATGTTATAGTGGCTCAAAATATTGCTTAGAACCAGTTTACAAAGATAATGTTGTTGCTAATGATGCAAACAGTTTATTTCAGAAAATCAATAATTCAATCAAGTAAGTCAGGCTTTTGCCCAGCAGTAAAACAATATAGGCTGCGAAAAAAAGCAGTTAATCCCTCAAATAAAATGTAAGAACAGTTTTTAATAAGACTTTCTAAAAGTAGTTAGTTTCAAATATAAACAAGTCCTAATGCTCTCCAAGTTTAAGGCAAATTATTAGATACATTTTAGACAACAGGCACAGTAAAACTTATTATAAATCTATAAGTTTTCCACATAACTTTTTAAAGTGGACGAAAATTAAATCAATAATCATGTAAGAATACAGACACATTACGAAGCAAAGGAATTCTCAGATATCAACTGTTACTATACTTTATTCATCGTTCCCTCTCTCTAATAATTTTAAATCAAATTCAGGAAACAATTGGTTCCAAATAAAAATATCGGCACTTGCGATTTGATCATATTATTGATCAATGCAAAAAGATAAGGTTTTACAGCTCTGGATTCCTGGTTTAAGGAATTTCAATTATGTTCTATATGCACAGTAAGATAAAGCCAGCTTAAACATAATATTTACGATGAATACTAATATTAAATTTTAATGCAACAAACCCTCTGCCGATGGTTGACTGTTATCGTCGAATATTTCTCGGCACACCACAGGCGAAGACATCGTGCCACCATATCATTATTTCATTCGTAATACACACCGCCTGCCGTAGTACACCAACAAACTGTTTGCTTTTATATAGTTCATAATTAAAATTCGATAAAAACTCGGCAAATAATTTCACCTTCCGCACACAGAATCCTGTCAAATTATATTTTTTTGACAAACTCAATTTTTTTTTTTTTTTTTTTAATTTGTTCCTGTCGGAACAGGCTAAGGTCTGAGACCATGCTGCCTAGTCATCAGTTGGCATTTTTCTTGAGTAGAGTAAATCCAGTTCAATTCATCAGTGTAAATTCATAATAAATTGGAAAACCAATAAAATTCATTAGTATTATATCGATCCATAAATAAGTAATTCCAATTTAAATCATCAGTATTTATCCTTAGGTAATCAAATCCAGGCAAATTCATCAGTATCTTCGTTTCCATGTAAAGTTAATCCGTTTAAAGTCTTCAGTTTATTTCAATAAAATCCATGTTTAAGATTTGAGAGTCCACAAAATCTTGGGTCAAGTCCAATTATTTTTCAATCAATGTAAAGAGCCCAGTGTCAAGTCCTTATTATCGTATTTCAAATCCATAAAGGATTTGTTAGTCCACAAAATCTTGAGTCAAATCCAATTATTTTTCATTCAATGTAAAAAGCCAAGTGTCAAGTCCTTAATATTATCTTTTTTTTTTTAGCCCCAACTGACGGGAAGCAACTTTGTTGTTTTTTATTGTTTTACTGATTCTTAATTCCTAGCATTCATTTAAAATAATAATATCTACAACTAAGTAACTCAATGAAAATAATTTTATTATACATATTATATACACATGACAATTAAAACTTTAGCTATTATTAAGTATTAACTTTTTACCATGTAGTTAAATTTGTCCAACTGTATTATTAATAAAATTAAACAAAGAAAAATACGTCGAGCTATTTACAAGAAGGGCCTGAATGGAACGCGGTACCAAATCAGGACTACCATAAATTTCAATTAGCTCATCCATCAGCACAAGGCGCTGGATGCCAAAAGATGAGCACTCAAAGAAAATGTGAGCAATAGATTGCTCTGCTTGAGAATTACAATGATCACAGAGAGGACTGTGAACAATTTTCAGACGAGACAAGTGATAATTCAGTCGACAGTGACCAAAACGAAGCCTAAGAATGGTGGAGTAAAACTTCCTGTTCATGAAAGTATTGGTTTTACAGAACCAAGGTGTGGTTCCTATGGGAATATTATATACTGCATACCACATACCTTTATTTTCAATTTGAACTGTATGATTCCAGTGCCTTTTCCATATATCAGTGGACCTTTTTTTCAATAGAGAAACTAAGTCTGTACAGGGAACAGAAATGTTAAGGAAACTACTTGAATCCGGGACATCATCAGAATTTGTTATAGCTCTAGCTAGAAAATCAACCCTTTCGTTGCCCATCACACCAACATGCGAAGGGACCCACATGAACAAAACCTTAATATTGTGAAGAGACAAATGCAACCAAGATTCTTTTATCATTATAATAAAATAGTTTGTGTTAGCATTCAACCTATTATTTTTGAGATTTTCAAGAACACTCATGCTGTCACTTACTATTACCCATTGACAACATCCGTCATTTGTATGCCTAATGTGCTTTAGGGCAGCAAGTATAGCCACAGCCTCAGCTGTGAATATACTTGTGTTTGAGTTTATTTTATAACCAGTACCAGAATTCAGTAGCTCATCAAAAATAGCAAATGACACCGCTGACTCAGTTTTAGACCCATCAGTGTACACAAATCTATGATCAGTAAACTCATGAAATTTACCATATACATCTTCTTTAGTGGATAAATTGTGATCAATAACGATGTCAATCGCAGGAAATTTGCTGGCAAAATCCCCCTGATAACATGGAAGGAGAGATGACTTATGAATTTGCAGAGTTTCAAGAAAATTGACATATTGAGGAAAGCCCTGAAGTAAATATAATAAATTACAAATGGATGATGTACACAATTGTTTCAAATTGGAAAACAAGTGATTATTATTTTTACTATAAAGTTTTAATAGAAACCTTTCCTTCAAGTAAGAGAATCTTATACTTAATGGAGGAAGTTGACATTCAACTTGCATAGCATTGATTGGAGTGCTTTTAAATGCTCCGGTAATAAGTCTCAAACTTTTATTTTGTATTTTATCAAGAATATCTACTAACCTTTTATCACCACCAAAACAGAGAAAACCATATTCAAAATGACTACGGATCAGAGATTTATATAATAACAACAATATTTTTGGGTCAGCTCCCCAGGAGGTTCTACACAATGTCTTTAAAACATTAAAAACTCTGTTAGCTCTAGAACTAATCAATTCAACATACTTTTTCCAAGATAAATTATGAGTGAAGGTGACACCTAAAAACTTAGCCTCATGAAAAATAGGAATAGAAACTTGATTGTAATATACAGAAGGACTGAAATTACTAGTTCTACCAAATACTACTAGTTTAGATTTAAGTGCATTTATATCTAGATTTAAATAAGAAAAGTATGTGGACAATCCTTCCAATGCCTTATTAAGGCTCAGTGTCATATCTTTTAAATTTTTCCCAGACAAATACACAACTAAATCATCAGCAAATTGAAGATTTTTGACTTTGGAACCTAGAATCAAATTTAAACGACGTATGTACAAAATGAATATTAAAGGAGACAGAATTCCACCTTGACAAACTCCTACCGAAGCAAATCTTGGCCCATGTAATTTATCATTATATCTAACATAAACTTTCCTTTCAGTCAAGAATTGATGAACCCAGTGGACTATTTTGTTTGGAATTCCGATAAGAAGTAATTCAGAACAAAGGACATCAATATTTACACTGTTAAAGGCTCCAGCAACATCAAAGAATACTGACAATAAGCAATCCTTGTTATTTAAACTATTTTGGATATCAAGCTGTAACTGACAAATACTTTCACGAGCAGATGTTCCCCTACGAAAACCAAATTGATTAGCAGGTAAAATATTGTTTTGTTCTATGTAAAATTCTAACCTTTGTTTTATTAATTGTTCAAAAATTTTACCAACACAGGATGTTAGAGCAATAGGACGATAGGAATCTGGATTAGACCGAGGCTTATCTGGCTTCAAAATGGGTACCAAACAATCAGACTTCCATGAATGAGGTATATCATTGTTCAACCACAAATCATTCAATATTTTGAGAAAAATGTGCATACCCTTATCACTAAGCTTTTTTATCATAATGTATGGAATACAGTCTAGTCCAAAAGCACTGTCTTTTCTAGAATTAACAGCTGACTTCAATTCTTGTATTGAAAAAGGCTTTACTAAAGAGATATTATCTGAGTTTGACTCACTGGCAATGGGGAAATTTGACTTAATATTTACATAATCTGGGGTAAATTTTTCCAGAAAATCCTGAATCCAATTGACATCGTTATTGTTGCAAGAATATGTTTTATTAAATTTCCGCATATATTTCCAGATTCTGGATAGGGGAGTACATCGATTAAAGGAGCTGCAAAGTTCAACCCAACTATTTGATCTTTCTGTTTTCAAAGTGAGTTTTTTAAGGGCTTGTAATCTTTTAAACTCTATAAATGTATCGTCTGACGGATTGTTTTTAAAATTTATATAAGCTGACTTAGACTTTTGAACTGCATCTGAACACTTTTTATTCCACCAAGGAAGAGGAGGGGCTTTTATCAAATTCCTATTAGAGTTACGAACAGAATAATCAGCTGAGAAAGAAGTGGGCTTATTATGATAAGGAAGGGACTTATTAATTGCAGAATGCAAAATTTGACAAAACTCTCTATATCTTTCCAATGGAGCAACATGCTGATCCTGAAAAGTAGATAGTTGTAAATCTACATTTTGTTCATACATCTTCCAATCTACCATTCTAAAGTTAGGATAAGTGGGCAAATTTGTGTTATTACTAGTGTTTTTTAAATTACTACTATTGATAAAAACTTTCATAATTACAGGAAGGTGATAGCTGCCAAGGGGATCACCATGAACAGACCAATCACAAGAAAGAGCCAATGATGAGGAAACTATAGACAAATCTAAGGCATTTGGGCGCCACGTTAAAGAACCGACTGTTGTCACTTCACCACTATTCATTAACACCAAATTATTATCATCAACAATTTCTAAAATATCCCTACCTCTTGGATTTGTGGAATTACATCCCCATGATGTGTGATGGGCATTGAAATCCCCTGCAAATATCATTGGTTCAGGCACAGATTTTATTAAAGATTCAAATTTATGTTTGTCAAATGATGGACTGCAATTTGTTGGACAGTAGAAACTTACAATACTTATTTCTGTATTATTTACAGTAATTCTTACACAAATATTTTGTAGAGAATTATCATAATATGTAATTATTTTTCTGTAATCTATATTATTGCGAATTAAAATAGCTACACCATTGTGTTTATTACCAATATCATGTCTTTCTATTTTGTATCTTCTAATGTTAAAATGTTTGATGGGTGTTAACCATGTTTCTGATATAATTGCAACATGTCGCACATTGATAAGAAGACCGTCACTATACGAAAAATGATGTTTTTCTGTTAGCAGTGCCATCTCTCAACGCCCGTAAATACTATTTTTTTCCAAAGACACCAATCGTCGTAACTATAATATTTATCGGTAGATGGCGTTAGTGTCGAACTGCTTTATCGACAATGTTGATACGATCTGATACGACAGACCGCCATTTTTTCATTAGTGACTGTGAAGTTAACAAAAACGGTTTCATCTGGTGTATTCCATAGTGACATTATTTGGTTAAAGGCGATTTGGATTGACCATACTTCGTAATTACGAATTAACTTTAATACGAATACCGTCACATTTTGTTAAGCGTCGTTTATTAAGCTATTTTTATTTTGTAAAAATTGCCATGTTGTAAAGACATACTGACATTTTTTATTTAGTGGCACTCTTCGTGTTACAAAATTTGAAGTATTTGATTCGATGATTAACTCAGAACGTCATTATTTCTTTAGTGCCTTTCTTCATAAAGGCCAAACAGAGGATTTGTATTCAATTCGAACGACATAAACTGACATATTTTTTATAGTGTCACGTCTTAGACAGCTAAGCTTCCTTTGACTGAAAGGAAGAAAAACGACATCAAATCGTTGATTGATCAAAATCTCATTCCTAATTATTACGTTTCTTCCTATTTTGATAGAATCCTTTAAGAATAAGTTTAATTATTGTGATAAAGTAATATTTTTGATCTCAATTAGTTAAGTACAATTTATATTAATAGTAATTACACAATGATTGTGTTAATCTTACTAACTTTTTTACTATTTTGATCATTGATTTTGATAGTTATTTTGTTTTTAGAACTACCTACTTTATTTTCCGGGCTATTTGATGCAAAAAAAGCCTTTTACATATAAAACACGACCCTTAATTTTAGTGTTTATCTTTAATATGACCTGTTAATACAATGTTTATGTTCATTTTTATCACCTAAGTTTGTTGAAGTTTTGTAACAAAAATTAAAGTCTGAAAATATGTATAAAAATGTGATTATCCTAGCTGTTGCCATCGCAAACAAGTTAATGTTTAAGTATTTTGTATTAAACTTTGAAATAAATTTATTTTATAAATAAAAACAGTTTAATCTTTACAAAATTAAATTTTATGTATTGTTATTGTGTCGGTTGGTTGTCATGAAGTAGGAAATGTTGAAAATTTTCATTAATGGTATAACGTCACTAAAAAGGTTTTTTGAAAAAATCTGTTATTTAAAAATACTTTTTCAAAAAAAAAATAATACATTACAGTCGTGTTTAATGCTCTCTACAATAAAAATCTAACATGAAATCGATTTTTTATACTTTCTGGTGCAAAACTCATAATTACTGTTTGGTAAAACTTTAAATGCTTCTACTGAAAAAAATGGTTTTTTGGTTAGTGTCACTATTCTTATCAAGGTGCGATGTATGTTATGCTCATAAAGAAATTGAGTTAATAAAAGTTTGTTACTTATAATACTTTGTGCGTTCCACTGCATTATATTAAGATCCATTTTTAGATGTGGAAGTACTGGTACGGAAAGTTTGTTGCAGAATTTCTTTTATGGAGTTAGAATTAATGGGATTATCTTTTTGATTTAATATAATTTTTGTTATAGCATTTGTTAAAGTATTCATAAAAAAATCTGATTTAGACAAATTAATTATCTGTGTTTCAATGTTCTTCTGTGTTAATTTTGGAAAAGAATGTTCATTAAATAAATCGGAATATTTAGCGGCTCTGGACTTGACTTTATTTTCTTCTATTTTTATTTTTTTCTGAGGACAGGTGTTTGAGATGGAAACATGGTTGCCACCACAGTTGACACATTTAGCGTTTTTTGGGTCTTCTTTACAAATTTTAAAACTATGCTTGTCTGTACATATGGAGCATACAACTTCATTTTTACAGTATTTTGCAATATGTCCGAACTTCATACAACGCAAACACTGCTTGACAGGAGGAACGTAACAGTTTACCTCATGCCTCCAGGAGTCCAGGTATACATATTGCGGTAACTCAGTAGAGGCGAAAGTAACCGCAACAGTTTGAGTGGGGTCATACTTGACCGCACCACCCTCATGCTGTACGCGGCGCATGAAGCGCCTCACCTGTATCACATTTCTTGAACTTCCGATCAGAGCAAAGATTCTTTTATTTGATAGATCCATAGGGACTGAAGTAAGGACTCCAGTCACTTCAGTGTCGATAGCCGGTATTGTAGCGTTTAAGCACATTTCATCAAGAAGTTTTTTATTTTGTAAGAATACATTGGCATTGTTGGATAATTCGAATGTTATTCCTATTTTGTACTTGTTAATAGATTTTAAATGTAATATGCCAGTGACGCAATATTTGCGTATAGCGTGTGAAAGAGCCAGTCTGTCTTTGTCCGTGAATGGGCGCTCAGTTTGATGGGATAAGAATACTATAAATTCTGTTTTGTTGCTGTTTTCGGGATACTTTCTTGAGTACCCGGGGACTTTAAATATTTGGTACTTCCTGCTGTCGTCGGCTGTATCATCGGAGTCGGAAGAAGTCTCCGTGATGTCCCGAACTGCTCCATCAGGGGGCTCCGGTTTTTTTCTTTTTTTTCCACTTCCCCCCATTGTTTATTTACACTATTTATACTATTTATATGTATATACAATTATTATTTTACAATTAAAACTAATTTTTGGCACTATTACAATAATTAACAAATTAACTTTAAATAATTGCAATTTTGGCGCCTTGTACGTTTCAAGGTTCCCGCGTTTTTTTTTTTTCATTGACAAACTCAATATTTTATTGCCATTCCAATACACAGTGGATTTGAAAGGAGTCTGTTGCCATTTGAAAATTGAGATACTTGCATTCGTAGTCTGTGAATAGGAAGCTTTACACCCTGATTTCTTTGAATTTGTTAGAGATGGGTAGCTATTCCAATAACTAGCCAAATAACGGCTATTAATGAAATAACTACGGCTATGATATCCGTCAACACGATAACTAGCTATTGGCTACTGGCTGGCTACTGGCTAGATGGCACAGCGGATAGTCGCCACAGAGTATATTATAACTAATACGCGCTACGTTGCCGTAGCCGGTAGCCGTCCCGATATTCGGTAGCCGGCTAGCTGGAGTAGCCGATAGCTGACTAGCTGTGTGCGTGCTTACTGCACTGAGTAGTGTGTGTGAGACGCGCGAGTGCGAACTTCACTCGCATCGCACATCTCTTTCTCACAATAGTCACAAAATAGATGAGGGAAAGAGAGGGCATTATACTTAGTAATTTCATCGTTTAGTGTAGAATTTACGAAATACGATAGTTAGAATACGTACGACCTACGAGAAGTCATTTCTTTAAAAAAAATTAGGAAATAAAATAAAAAGTAAATGAAAAACGAAATCATGAATTTTCCAAACTTATTATTATTTATGTTGCCGGGGTGAGGATCGAACTCGAATTGCTGGGCAGTTGATCTTGATCTAGCTACGCCGCGCGCCGCTGCACCGCTACCGAGGGCTAGTTGTTATTGGTCAATAGCCAAGTAGCCAAATAGCTGGCTAGCTAGCCGGCTATTCCACCACAAATAGCTGGCTAGCTAAGCTATTGAAATTTCGGCTAGTTACCCATCTCTAGAATTTGTTGGTTATAAATAATCAAAATGGCAACATTCATGAACATTGAAATGACATTCAAATTCGACTTTGACATGTCATGATGGTACGTTCAAACACCATAATATCAACAGAACACGGTTGTAAATTCCAAATACTAATTACTTATTTGAAAGTTATAATTTCATAAACTACATACTACTTTTCCAAATATCCAACTTAGTTTGCTTAAGGAAAAATTATTGATTTAATTAGTGCGATTACGATTTACGATCAAATAAATTGAAAAGCATTGTCATCAAAAGCTTATTCATGATTAGCGTTTTCTACGGATGTAAATTTCTGAACGCAAGTTAACAAAACAACCTCAATCGGTGAAGATAGATTTTGTTGTATCATTTGTAAAATATTCATAAATATGGCTTCAGTGAAAGACGTTGCGACTTTATACCAAAACTTAAAAACTGAGTGGGCAAAGAAGCCACGTAAACTGGACAAATGTGGTGAATTATTGAATAAAATCAAGGTAAGTCCTGACGATGACTGGACACTTAATCTTTGTTTCATTCATCTCAACATATCCCTAAATTGTTACTTATTTTTACAGATTGCATTAACGCAGCTAAGTTTCCTCCCGAGTAATAATGCGGCGGCGAACCAGAAAGAGTTGATTTTGGCCCGGGATGTATTGGAAATCGGAGCTCAATGGGCTGTTGCTGCCAAGGAGGTCAAAGCCTTTGAGAGATTCATGTCTCAACTGAAATGCTACTACTTTGACTACAAGTAAGTACAAGCAATTGCTAGCACAAAGTATATGCTTAAACTTATGCCTTTCTTTCTCCCATGGCTGTCGAAACCACCTGTTATTCTTACAAACTCCTCGTATGTTTTTATATCTAACTAGTTCTAGTCTAAAGCTAGTTCTATTTTGTTTGTCTAAAATCATTAAGATTTTCAGGCAAGGTTGCTTATTCTTGATTATTGTTCTTATTATGTGATATTCTTGGACCCCAACATAGTTGGGAAAATACTAGACGATGACGTGATATTTAATAAGTTTTAACTATCTACTATGCTTGGTTTAGAATAAAATATTTTATCAAAAATATACACATCTTTGTCTACAATTTTGTGAACTGTAATACTAGCATTATTACTCTTAGCACTTTTGGTGCCAGGCCCCTATCATATGGGTCAAACAATAATTTTTTGGTGTGCCCACTGCTTGCCGCTGAGTTGTCACTATATGTAGCTATAGATGACTTGGCAGTTTCTGGTAAACAAAAAATATATATATTTGGAACTTGACAGAGAAAGTGTTAACTGTGCAATCACACAAGACTGAGGAGGAACAGTGTTCCAACTTCTAAATCAATCCCAATAGAATAAGCGAGAGTGGTCAATGGACAATTCCTCACTGCTACAAATATCAATTACAGAATAGATCATCGAAATGTCTAAGGACAGATTGTTGCATTAAGCAGGAGACAGGAAAAAAAAAACTATGCAATCAGACTGATGAAATATTTACATCGTCATCATCAGCCTATAATGTTCCCACTGCAGGAACTCAGTTCTCCTTTCTAGAAGAGGGAAGTGCTATAATCCGCCATGCATGCCCAGTGCGGGTTGGTAGATGTCACATTCATGTCTTCGTTATTTTTTGGTTCTAAGACATACCATGAATTGTTTTTTTTCTCCAAGTGCTTGCTGCTCATGTTTTTAAGAGAATACTTTGCCAGTAGGATATTACTCTAAAAATAATTCTTTATTCAATTTTCAGAGACCACCTCCCAGAGTCTGCATTCATGTACCAGCTCCTCGGCCTGAACTTATTGTTCCTGCTCTCACAAAACCGTGTTGCGGAGTTCCACACTGAGTTGGAACGTCTCTCAGTAGACGTGATCCGAGCAGACCCGTACATCAGGCACCCATTGGCTTTGGAACAGTATTTGATGGAGGGCAGCTATAATAAAATCTTTTTGGCTAAGGTACGTTAAAAGAACCTAGAGTTTATACTATTTGTAATGTTAACAGTCAAGAAATAGACCTTAGATTATTCACCAGTGAATTTGAATTTTTAAATATCACTTCTAAAACATAAACGTGTTTGGATGTATAATTAGTATTTTGTTAGGAAAATGCAGAGAAACAATTGTTAGCAAATTTACTACCAAGTAATTGCAATATTCAAATCCTATGCAAGTTATAAATATGAAATGCCTATAACAGGGCATAATAATATTTCAATTTGCCTAGTACTTAATTTCCGTAACTAATGCATCTTAAGACATATCAATCAATAAACCACAAAGATCAAGCCAAGTAACAGGCCATAGGTGTGAATTATAAATTATTTCTCACTCTCTTTACAGGACAATGTCCCAGCAGAAAGTTACACCCTCTTCATGGATACACTCCTAGACACGGTCCGAGGAGAGATTGCTGCATGCATTGAAAAGGCTTACCTATGTATCTCGTGCGCTGAGGCTGCAAGAAGACTGAACCTGCCTTCCCAACAAGCTGTCCATGAATATGGGAAGAAGGTATGATTACACTTTTCTGGGAAATCAAACTCTTTGAACTGATTCCTTATTTTTTATCATGTAAATGTTGACTGCCTGCATCTTCGGGACTCGCAGTGCTTGAATCATTGTGATTTATTAAACAATAGTTATGTATTTGTGGAAATTAGGTTTTGAGTCAGCAGTTTTTGTCAAAATTGTATAAGAACAAGTTCCTTACCAATTCATCTGTATGTTTATATAATGATTTTAATATTGGTAACTAAAAAAAAATCCTCTATCAATACATCCAGGCATTTTATTATTTCCGTCTTTTTTTTTTGGAGGGTGTGAAATCATCAAATGACTCCTCCCGCTCTGGGCAGAGCGGTAGGGAGTGTCAGACTTCTACTGACTAAAAACCACCCATGTTCCTTCTCGCTCAATTTTAGTTTAACGAAATAAAAGCGATGAAATAAGTTTTATTCACATACGACGCAAGTTAGTTGTTGTTAGTTGTAGTTGTTAGTTATATTCCAGCATGGAGCGCTCGGTACATGCTACCTCTAAAACTTGTATTCATAATGGTTTCTCCTTCGCTGCCAAGTTCAATTATACATTTTTATTTATATGCCGTGGGAGCACAAGTCATCTATAGCGACGCCTCGGAAGCGAGTTGGCGGCACACAACCGATTTTTTGATCGACCCATAAGCTGGGTTCTTGGGGTAACGAGTATTAAAATATTATTTTCTTTTCCAGCGTAACTGGGTCCTTGGTGCAGACAACTGCTACCACTTCAATGCTGCTGAGGAGACCTGCGCCGCCGCCGCTGGTACACTGCCTTCTGCTGAACTAGCCGGCCAGATCATCGAATACGCTGGACATCTTGAAATGATTGTGTAGTTTAACTTAGATTTTTATGCAAACGTCGTAATTAAATTTCAT
Source organism: Diarsia dahlii (assembly GCA_949775195.1). NCBI lineage: Eukaryota > Metazoa > Arthropoda > Insecta > Lepidoptera > Noctuidae > Diarsia > Diarsia dahlii. The sequence goes on from OX459205.1 coordinate 17,569,456, forward strand.
TTATATTATAATTTAATAACTTTATTTTGTTGCTTTCCTGGCCATTTGTTCCCTTTGTAAGATAATGTATGCCACAGCACTATCGCTGGAGATGTCGGCTCAGAAGTCGAACTGCCTAGGATTTTCCCAACTGTGTTCTCCTTGTACTTTAGAAGACGTGCTGTGTCGCTGGACTTTGCCCATTTGATTCATTTAAACAGCAGATAAAACTAAAAAAAAAAATACGGTTTTTGTCGTCTATACAGTCTACTTATGGATGTGGCGTATTGGACACGTTTTCATTTGTCGTCTATACTTGACTGTGGCGGTCAAAAGGTTAATCAGTTTCTCCTGTAATATTGGAATCTGTAATCTTTTATATTTCAGTAACTATCTGCTGAGTGTAAAACTAAAATAAAGTTGTGTAAAAAAAATCGACTCGAATCAATGACTGGCAGGGCCACCATTAAATGATAACAAACATTTTGTCGCCAAATATCGGAATGGGACGGGCAACTGGTGGAACTAATGGCGCTAGCACCGCATGAACCTAAGCTCTTCATTGGTTGAATATCTGTCAATGTCATTTTATATTTCAAAATAGCTTGACCTCATTGGTCGGATTGGGACAAGCTATGGACACGCCATCTACAATCAGCTTTCACTTGCCAACCCCATTCGGTCACTGGTTCAAAAGATATAGGGGCCGATCTGGAGTTTCTCCCCAGCAGGGCCACTTTATACTCGTATCTCAAATAGACACCTAGCGAAGATCTTTTTTTCCCATATTTTATCGCCAATTTGTCGGAACCAGTAGCAAAATATCAGGCACTCTGGCAGGGCCACCATAAGGGCCCTGCCAGTCAGTGACACAAAAAAACACTTGTTTAATTGATGATCAGAATACAGGGCTGTGAAGAAGACATGTAGTGGAGATAAGAAATTTTGAGGTGGATCTGGGTGAGAAAAAAATGATAAAGGAAGGAATGTTGCGCCGGTTACAGGAAAGTAAAGGAAATCGACTGTCGTGGTATGTATCCTGGAATACTCGTGCTACTCGAAAAGTTTGCTTGTTTGCCACTAGGTAGAAGCCGCGTCCCCACTAGGGTCGCGCGGCCTAACAGGAACGTTTGGCAACGTGCCCACTTAAGCCTTGCGATGCTCTTTTGTTTTTGTGCAACACCCTGTTAGGCCGCGTGGCTCAGGCCTGACTCACGTCCACACTCAAGGAGCCGCGCTGCACTGCGTCACGGAGCCGCCAAGCCCTAATGAGGCTTCAGGCACAGGAACGTTTCGGGTGACGTTAGTGGAGACGCGGCTTTATAGTTAGGTATTTATTGGATACAGACACAGAACATAAAGAACAGGATACAGAAGACAACAAAAAGGTAAAAAAAAGCAAAGAGTATCAAAATAGTACTAGTATGCTACTAAGTGGCAGCTGCTCGGAACTAGCATGCTTTTGTGCTACTACGTAGCATGTGTATTCCAGCCTTATGGGACGAATCGCATGTGACTAAATTAATGAAAAATATAAATTTTGATGGATGGAGAGGGAGAAGAAGACCAAGGACAAAATGGACGGCTTGTGTGAGGAGAATTAAGGAAAAAAAGGTAAATGATACCGTGACAACTGACGGGAGAGAAGGGAACAAAAAAAACTTGCTGTGCCACCCTCATAATCCCAGTCCCATGTTATTTGGGATCATCATCATCATCTGCCTAAATTATGATATTATGCTGGCTGTAAAATACAGGTTGCTTCTCTTCTTCTCCTTTATATTTACATTTGTCACATCAAGGTGTAACTGTATAATTTGTCATGCTACTTCTTCATCATCATTTCAGCCAAAAGACGTCCACTGCTGGACATAGGCCTACCCAGGTGTCGCCACATTGACCGGTCCCGAGCGTCTCTCATCCAGCGGGACGCTACTTCTTATTTCACCATAAAGTACGAAACAATGAAACGAGTAATCAACATGTACCAAAGTTTTTGCATATTAGCCAAGTATTTTTCCGATATAATATATTCTCTAATGTTACGTCGCAGAATATTGTAGCTGTGGTTGACTATTTACTCAATTGATGAGTACGGGCAGGTTTAAAAAGTCAGGAAGAAATAAGAGGCGCCACTGTCGCTAACTTGGCCCGGGCAGGTTTAAAAAGTCAGGAAGAAATAAGAGGCGCCACTGTCGCTAACTTGGCCAGTTATAATAACCTGACCTGTCTGTAACTTATTATGAGACATCAGAGATTTCTATACTCCAGCTATACCTGCAGAAGGTTGCGTTAAAGAATTAAATGCCGAGTTTATTATAATTATAGTTATTTAATCAAGACCATAATCTTACATAAAATCCTAACGAGCATAGAATGACATTGAATAGTTCTTAGCTTGTAGTTGTAACTGGTATCTCTTGAGTCAATGAGTCTAAGTTGTTTAGTTTTATTAGCTTAGTAAAATGCTCCAGAGCAAGTTTGAAGTTCCAATTATTAACTTCTAAGCACCTGAAATAAAACATAAATTAATCTTTGATTTCATAAATGGATAAAGTGAGAGACTGTAGAACATTTTTAACTACGCAACGAATTAACTACCTAAAGTAAATAAGTGATAAACAAAATTACCGCATGCATATAAATATACAATTACAGGAAAATGAAACGGTTTTATAACTATACCTTTCACAGATTTTTTTATCCATTGTCGTGAGTTTCATGAAAATTTTAAGATACTTGTCCCGAAGATCCTCATCCGTCGTTGCTTCTATTTTTAGATTAAAATTCTTCTGTGAAATCTATAAAGAAATATAAATGAAATGAGTAAAAATTATTTTAAAAATCGATGTCGTTCTAAATGATGCGTGAATAGGCAGCCTTATAACCATGTGCAGATAGAAATATTTTTTTTACTATGGCAATAATTCCATCGATTCAACGACGCCGCTGTCAAACATTGCGTTGTACGAAGGCTAAAAATTTACTTTACCGAAAATTATTTTAATACATAATTCCGTTCAAAATGAAGAAACACCAAACAAGACAAAAGTCTATAAACGACCCAGTTATTGTGTCGCGTGTGAAGAATTACCTTGCCGAGAATGTGGACAAGACATTCGTCGATGTTAGCCAAATGGCGCGTTCATTGAAAGAGCGCTACCGCGAGTACAACAACAGGAGCGACAACGCCTTCTGTCAGATGGTAGAGAGTGCCTATAAGGTCGTATTACAGAGCTACGGGCTTGACGGAGCTTCTACATCAGACGGATCGGAAGAAGAGTCGGATTTAGAGCTATTAGACGAGAATAGTAGTGCATTGAACGACCGCCTGCTCGCCATGTACAAGATGCAGGATAATAAAAAGCGGCCGGCAACAAACAGGCGCAATACAGACAAGTCGGGAGAACCCATAGATATATTGAGCAGTGACGACGACGGCACTGCGGCGCCGAAATTACCGAAAATCAATGACCAAATTACCATAACCCCCCACATACCAATCAGAAACGCAAATAGTACGGCGGCCGAGAATACGCCCGCCAAGTTGCAACAGAATCAACACACAAATGAGAAAAAGAGGAAAGTTGATTCAAACAAAATTGTACCGTTAAAGAAAAGGGTTGATATTGGCAATGTCAAAAGTGTTACGGTTAGTTTTGATGACATTGGTGGAATATCTGAAATCATCACACAGATCTGCGATTTAATATTACATATGAAGCATCCAGAAGTATACTGTCAGTTAGGTATAAAAGCTCCTAGAGGGGCATTGTTACATGGTCCACCAGGGACAGGAAAAACATTGCTGGCACATGCTATTGCAGGAAAACTTCAACTGCCTATGATTGCTGTTACAGGCACGGAATTAGTTGGTGGAATGTCAGGAGAATCTGAAGAAAGGATTAGAGAGCTCTTTGAGAGAGCAGTGACAGTTGCTCCTAGTGTGTTGTTTATTGATGAGATTGATGCGGTTTGTGGCAACAGAGTTCATGCACAAAAAGATATGGAAAAGAGAATGGTTGCCCAGCTGCTGGCATCCTTAGACTCATTGTCTGATACAAATGCTTCTGTTCTGATACTTGCTGCCACAAACAATCCAGATGCCTTAGATCCTGCTCTAAGAAGAGCTGGACGCCTTGAACAGGAAATTGCATTAGGTATACCTTCATTGAATGCTAGGCAAGAGATCATTTCTATTCTCTGTAAAAATATTACTTTAGGTGAAGATGTGAACATGAACGTCTTAGCTCAAATAACTCCTGGGTTTGTCGGAGCTGATTTACAAGCTCTTGTAAACAAGGCTAGCACTTATGCTGTTAAGAGAATTTTTACAGAAGTACAAGCATCCAAAGCCAAAAAGGAAGTCAAACCCGCTGAAATAACTCCACCTAATGTTGAAATAACAGTAACACAAAATGGTGACAAAGAAACGGAAGAAGCTACACCAAGTGCAGGTGATGCTCCTGAAAGTGCCCCAGAGCCTGAAATCCCACCAGTTATCCCTGAAGAACCACTAGAAGAAATAAGTGAAATAATTGTGAATACTGAAGAAAATCACATAATTGAACCGATCCAAAAACCACTAGATCCTGTTGATGAGGTATTAAAACTTCTTGAGGACATGCCTTACTCTCGGGAAGAGCTGACAGGGCTTGCCATCAGACATGAAGACTTTGTTAAAGCTCTTAAAACTACTAAGCCTTGTGCCGTAAGAGAAGGTATTGTAACTGTCCCTGATGTAACATGGGATGATGTTGGATCTTTGAACCAAGTTCGTAAAGAGTTGCAGTTGGCTGTGTTAGCCCCAGTGAAGTATCCAGATCAACTTGCAAAGCTTGGATTATCAGCTCCTAGTGGAGTATTACTTTGTGGGCCTCCAGGTTGTGGTAAAACTTTATTGGCAAAGGCTGTCGCGAATGAGGCAGGAGTGAACTTTATTTCAGTAAAGGGTCCCGAGTTATTGAACATGTATGTTGGTGAGAGCGAAAGAGCTGTCCGTACGTGTTTTAGACGTGCGCGAAACTCGGCTCCTTGTGTTATATTCTTTGATGAATTTGATGCCCTATGTCCGCGACGTACATCTCAAGACCACAACGGTGCCGCCCGTGTTGTGAATCAATTGCTCACTGAAATGGACGGTATAGAAACCCGTGAAGGAGTTTTCGTGTTGGCAGCTTCGAATAGACCAGACATTATTGATCCTGCGGTGCTGAGACCGGGCCGTTTGGACCGTGTAATGTATGTTGGGATGCCGGCGAGAGAGGATCGGTTCGATATACTGGAAAAGCTTACCAAAGGTGGCACTAAGCCTCATCTGGGACCTGACGTAGATTTACAAGTAATTGCCGGACTGTCGGACGGATATACGGGTGCCGATCTGGCTGGTTTGGTGCGAGCGGCCGCAACGAATGCACTGACAAATCACATTGCAAATGGCACCCTTGATGGTGACATTTTTGTTACTTTTGAAGACTTTAGAACTGCGCTCGCGAAATGTAAGCCATCTGTGTCGTCGAAAGAGCAGTTACATTATGAGAAGCTTAGATTGAAGTACGCGTCGGGAGCCGACGACAGAGATATGGAAATGGAAACTGAGCCTCTAAACGAAGAGTCTATGGACACCGTATGAGAATCATTTAGTTGACTAAAGACTTAACATTTTCATTAGATTACCACGGCCCATGATGTGATTAAGTGTATTTCATACCAATAGTGCCAATAGTTCCTTTTAAGCAAATTGTTGTGTTTATATGTAAGTCCATTTCGTTAATAAGATGTAATATTATGGAATGGCCAATAAGCTAACAATCTATGTGGAATACAATTTTCTGTGAATAATCAGAGTGATACAGGTAGACATCTCATTAAGCTCTTTGTAAACTGCACATTTTAAATTCAAGGATATGAATAAAGATAATTATTTTTTCCTATACCTAGTTGTGTTTTATTATCCTCCTTAGCTACTGTGACATTGCACATAGCTAACATAACAACCACACTTCTGTGCATTCAAAAATATTAAATAGGTACATACTTTATATATAAAAATAGATACGTATTTTGAACTGGAAATGGTCTGTTTATTTAGTTACTAATTCTGTTTATTTTTTTTAGTATCTTTGGTAGATGAAAGTTGATCTAACATAGCAAAATACATAGAGCCCAAATACAATATTATTCCAATAACATTACGCCTGTAATCCCCGATTGGTTAGGCAGAAGTATACCTATAAGAAGACATCCACATTTCGCCTCAAGTGCCAATAAGTGAGTCTATTGCCATTAACTGGGTACAATTCCGGACTCCGTGGCTGCTACTGAGAAATTCCTGATGGAAAAACCCAATTGCACTTTGCCCGACCCGGTAATCGAACCCAGGACCTCATGCTGAAAAGTCGCGCTGTCGTGAACTCGTGACTACTAGACTAACGAGGCGGTAAACAATATTTTCTCTAATTTCTATTTTGCATCCCACATGAAAGTAGGTAGGTATATGTTTTAAACGAGCGGCAATAGGGGATCGGACTGGGTCAAAATAATATGATTCTGTTTAGTCCGTAAGTTAGATTATCGAAAAATATTGAATACGTGTTTTTTGTTTTATCAAATCAATAAAAAATGACGAAGATATTTGATTTTGGAAATCTATCTGACGGACTAATTAGTTTTTTTTTGTCCGATCCCCTATTGTTTCATATTCAAACCCGCATCTCAACATGCAAATCAATAGTCGCCGAATTGAATGGTAGAAAAATTCAAAACAAATTAATATCATATTTGCGCAGGCTGATGACGTCACAAGTTTAGTGAGTATGTAACTATGTTGACAAACTCCAACCGAATTTAACAGCTTAGTGATGCTGTGATGTGAGGTTGAAGGATTTATAGGAGATCCTCGAACTAAGTCAACAAATATTTCTATTACCTATATTTAATTCGAAAGCTTTTTAAGTCACCTTTTCATGCCGTAGTGATTAAACGGATTCGATGTTTGGTACGCAGCTCCCGTTGGTATCTCGGAACGGAAGGGCTAATATAAACCCAGAAAAAATCTAAAAATTCAGCCGTTGTCTATTCTCAACGTTGTTTTCATTGCCTCCAACATCTGTGTTTATACAATAGCTCAATCTAACTTTTTTCTCTGTGGGAGTCATCAGTATGATCAGTAACGCTGAGGAATAAAAACCTACTTCATGAGTCTATCAAATACTATACGTTAAACGTACTTAGGCTAAAGAAAGTTGACCTAAAAAAACGAGGGATTCAAAAGCACATTGGGTTGGCGATAACGTCAAAATCGCGGGAGTCGGGACACAGATAGATGAGAGACGCACAGAACAGAGAAGAATGTAAAGGAAAGCGGAAGCTTATAGTAAAAGTGAGACTGACTTCTCGACGAACATTATACTAGCCCAAAATAATATGTTATTTGGCCTTACGTTTACGTCAAGTAGCATTCGACTGTAGGTATAAGATGTTCCTATAAACTATGAACTCAACCTGAAAGCATATCTCACGTGTACACAGTTTGAGCTGTCTAATGTACCTAGTTTAGACAATTCAAAGATTGAAGGGTTCACCACGAAACAGAATTATTTATACAACATGGACAATCTAATGTACTTAATCGCCGAATGGTTAGGTAAAGGTGTACCTATATATACCTGTTGGGAAGTTCTCAGTATCGCCACGGGGTCCGGACTGAGCCGAGTTGGCAACAAGCTCGCCCCCTATTACATGGGACTTATACATAACTGGAGAAGTGTAGGTGTAGTAATGGATAAACCTCTGTAGATGTTTATTTAGCTTCATTAGTTTAGTAGTTTACTGCCGCACTCGGAGAGCTTCAGTGGTTGCTTGGGCCGTCGCTTGGTAAAGGTTTTTGGCAGTTTTGTCATACAAAAGTATGTCAGGCCTTTGCTGGGTGGCGGCTTGAGTAATCGTTGGATATCTCTGAGTGCCGCAGTTAGTTTAATTCGACTATTCAAAAGTGCCTGTAACTGGCCTGCTTGAAATAAATGTTTTGATTATGAGAAATCATAAGAGAGTGTCAGACTTAAACTCGTGAAAGTGGAAATTATGTTTTTTCTGATTCATTTCGTTGCGGGATCCAAGGCAGTCGAATCGTTTCTCTGGGACTTAGTCGAGCTTCATTGTCTCGGCGCTCTTCTGGTGGTTGCGCCTCTTGATTCTGGCATTTGTGTTAGCTCTTTGTGTTCCGGGGCCACGGTATCTCTTTCGAACAGTCCCGGAACCCTGGCTATGGGTAAACCTACCTCTGCCTAACCCTTCGGGGATTCTATCACACTTCACACTAATATTATAAATGCGAAAGTTTGTGAGTGTGTATGTTTGTTACTTCTTCACACAAAAACTACTGAACGGATTTGGATAAAATTTGGTACACAGACAGTTTATAACCTGGATTAACACATAGGATAGATTTTATCTTCCCGTGGGATAATTTTGTGGTGAAGCCGCTGGCAACAGCTAGCTTAAAGTTAAAGTTAACTTACCGTGTTAACCCTGAAAGCTGCTCTCGCAGCCGAAGCCGTGGGTTCGTCCCAGTACACCATTTCGTTGAGGATCTTGTACTCCACCCCGTCTTCAGAATGTAGGACTATGGTCCTAGTGAAGGACAGGAGGCACTCTTCGTCGGCTAACGTTTCCGCTGTCAACTTTAATACGCCGCCGATTCGAAGGATTGTTGTGTGTTCCTGGTACAAAAATATGTTTTATTTTTTATTTTTTTTTACAAGGATTTGAATCTAACCTGGACCAACGAGGCAGTCGGCATTAACAGTTAATATTAATAATTGCCTAAAACCAATAATATTGATTTATTGTTTTTTTTTTGGTCATGAGATAAAGCAATATTGGTAGTTATCTGGGTACGAATTCAGACTCCATAGCCACTACTGAGAATTTCCTGATGGAAAATCCTAATAGCACTACCCGACCCGGGGATCGAACCCAGGACCCCACGCTCAGCAGTATCGTTTGCCACCACTAGACCACCGAGGCAGTCAAAAAGATCCGAAGAAGCTAAAATAAACCTCTTTTAGCTACCTAGCTTTAAGCCCTTTGTAACATCTTTTTTAACTACCTCGTTGGTCTAGTGGTCGCTAGCGCGACTGCTGTGCATGAGGTCCTGGGTTCGATTCCCGGGTCGGACAAAAAGTGCTATTGGGTTTTTCATTAGAAATTTCCCAGTAGAAGCCCGGAGTTTGGAAGTTGGTGGTATAATACCCCCGTGCCTCGGAAAGCACGTCAAGCCGTTGGTCCTGCGCCTGATCTGTCTCCGGTCGTGTCAGATTGCCGTCCCATCGGACTATGAGAGAAAAGGGAACAGAGAGTGCACTTGTGCCTGCGCACACACGCCTGCACTATAATATCTCCCGCGCAGTTGGCTAATCTCCGCTGAGATTGGCCGCCATGACCGAAAACGGTCAGGAGGACTATTTAACATCTTTTTTACAAAATGAAATACGACATTAATGAATATGAAGGTTTAATTTACTCACAGAATGATACAAGGCATCCACGGTGAAGGTGAACGGATCATGTTCAGTATGTGGCCATCTATTTATAAGCTTGGTGATAGCCATGGCTCCCACAACGGAATCCGTCTCTCCTTCATCTAAAAACCTCGCGTACAAGAACAGGTTTCTGAAGTTCCTGTATGTCTTACCATAGCCTGTAACAAAAAGGATTAATGAATATTGCATATCATCATCAGCTTAGTATTTTCCCAACTATGTTGGGGTCGGCTTCCAGTCTAACCGGATGCAGCTGAATACCAGTATTTTACATGGAGCGACTGCCTATCTGACCTCCTTTGGTAAGACTGGTTGTCAGATTTCCAGGTCACTGACTACCTGTAACGACTGCCAAAGATCTATATGACAGCCAGGACCAACAGCTTAACGTGCTTTCCGAGGCACGGAGAAAACTCGGTATGAAATGGGCGGTCACCCATCCACAGACCAACCTAGGCAAGCGCCGCTTAACCTAAAGATTGACCCGAGTGGCAGTTATTATTACGCCACGAGCTCCTTTCTTTGCGTATCTATACTAATAAATAAAATAGAACTGTCAGCTTTTTACTGAATACAGAGTTTTATATTACTTTTCCGGAAGTATTTGATATTTCAATTTGATAACTTTACGCGTTCTCGAGAAAAAGGGTCTTGAGAGACAGAAAGAAGATCAACAAAGAGATCCTATATAATGTCTCCTTTTCCTTGTGAGGTATGAAACCCTAAAAATTCATCGCACACCGTTAAGCCCTTATAAAGACGAGGTAAGACAACCACGTTTCACATTGAGTATTATATTATACATAATAATTATTATAGCTAGCCCATATTGTCCAATGGTCACAATGCTGTGCAACGTCTTTCCAATTCTCAAGGAAGACATCCAGTTCGTCCTGCTATCTTCCACAACCCCGTGTCAGTGTTTCAGGGCACCTGAGCTTTACGGGCACTCAGCTTGTTCGGCATGGGAGTATGGGACAGACATGTCCTGCTTAGTCTCATTTAAATTGGGCTGCCTTTTGAACCACGTCACCGATTTGCGTTTTGGAGCGCAGTGTAGGTAGTGTTTCGATCACAATCTGTTAATGTTACGATTTTGAAAACATTTGTAAGAATACTTACGTAATTTATAACAATAGGTTATAGTCAAACTGGCGTCCTCATCATACATCCCTTGTATCAACGACCTATGCTCAGACCCAGAGTCGAGCAACGGAAAGAATATTTCCAGAAACTTCTCTGATACTTCTTGTGCGGCTTCCGGGCAGTAGTTCTGTTTGCTATCAGGTAGTTTATCCTTTCGGCGGATTGGTACGCCGTCCTGCAAAGAAGAACAAACTCAAAATCAAAACATTTATTTAAATTAGACTATTACAGGCAGCTCTCCTATATTAATGACAATAATATCCGTGGTGCTAGGCAACTGGGCTTATCCCAGTTGTATACGCCCCTGTGTGCCTATTGGCCTTGTTCTGTTCTGTCTCCTGCTGATATGGAGGGAAGTGGAAATTATGTTTTTTCCTACTCCTCCGCTATTCTTTTCTGATTAATTTCGTTGCGGGATCCAAGACAGTTAAATCATTTCTCTGGGACTTCGTCGAGCCTTATTGTCTCGGCGCTTTTCTTGTGGTCGCCACTGTTGATTCCGGCTAACAGGAGTTACAGTGGTTTGGGAATAGTGTGGCGGGCTTGTAAAAAAAGGCACCTCTCCTAGAGAGTAGGCCCGAGTCCCTGCAGTGGGAACATTATAGGCTGATGATAAATATGATGATGGTTACAGAAACTTTTAAATGTCAGCAAAACGAAGAAAGTGAAGCTACAGTCACAGGGCATAATAACTTGTGAAAGTAATATACTTGCCCATTTCAACACGTAGATCTCTATGGTGAAGAATGGGCAAGAAACCTAATAAAGAAATTTTAGTTCGATTGGAAATGAAGACAACAGTAAGCTAGTAGGAGACCAAAATGTTTTTAAGCAAGCATAATCAGCATGACAACTTGAAAGCCCTGCCTACTTAGGGCGTGGCGAGAGTATCATGAATATGCTTGTCAAATAACCCTCTACTCTGTGAACGATACGAACATTTTTCGTTGACATCCATCAACTAAAAAACTTGCAAAAACAGGAAAATCTCAGCTGGTTTAAAATTGTTTTATAAGTGCCTCCTACGACCCACTGTCTCTCTTGTTTAATGTGACACAAACAAAGTTGCGCGGGTTAGTTAGTTAAGGATAAAAAAATGTACTCACAATTTCCACAATAGCTGGAAACATCATCCTAATAACTTTAACATAGTGATCGGGATCAGTATAATCGTGGCACAAAGGATTTCCTTCCAAAAATATCTTCTTTAAAGGCAGATCTCGATCGTTTAGCAGAACATTGATCTTCTCCAAATAATTGTGCGATAGGTCCAGATGCTTCAAATTTGGCGTGTGATGCACTAAGTCGAAGCCAGATAAGGTTCTGAAAACAGATTAAAAAAAAAGGTTGTCTGTAAAGTCCATGAAGTTATAGATAAATATGGAGGCCACACTTAGAACAAAAGTTTGAGTCAAATACCTACGATTCTCTATCTCACTCTCTGTGGGCTGACCTCTCTTTCTAAGGTGGACGATAGTATTGCTATCTCGTTATTAAAATCTCCTTATTCATTTTTAAAAAGAGTCACCACACAAATGTAATCAGAAGTTAAATACTGTCAAATAATGTGCTAATAAATAAAAAGCTAAACTAAGATTACTGAAATTAAAATTCCAAAATAATATGTCACGAATGCTTGATAAGGTTGGCGAATCAGTGAATTATTTTCCCATTTCCTAAGGATGTGGTAATGTGGCAACATTGGCCCCACATGTCAACATAAATCGTACCAATATGGCGGTTGTTTACTTTGCGGTTCATAGTTTCGTTTGAGATATTTGCCTGTAATCAAAGTTATAATTGAGAAAATGGTGCAAACTTGTGTAGTGCGTGGTTGTGGTAGTACGTGGTGTCCAGGAGGTGATATAAGATTTCACGCGTAAGTGTTTAAATCGGGATTTTTGACACTGAATAATTGTAAACATATTTCTGCATATTTCTTTGTATTTTCAATTAATTACTTCATAAAAGCTTGACCTATGATTTAGTCAACGATAACTTAGATAACTATGTAAAGACCAAACAGTTTTACATTGAATTTCATGGACTTTCTGCAATTTTATTTGTTTTTGTTTTTAAGGAGTCATACTGAAGTAGTGTGACCATATTGGGGATATATCTGGGACTTTCCGTGGGACCTTCATTAATTATATAGTCATTACCATACTCGCTTTATTACATTTTATTACTTTTTTCACACACCGTGTTATTTCTGTTAGTTCTTTGAAATAACATAACATTTTCGTGAATTTTTAACAGTAGTCAAATAGCCATTTACTATTTAAATAATACAGTAAATGTAATGAATGATATAAAATTATGTTCTGATTTCACACTCTTCTGGTTTTAGGTCAACAGCGAAGCCCAGGTCTCTACGAAGATTGATAGGGGCGTATAGGTGTAAATAAAATCAACTGAAGAAAAAATACTGCAGAAGAAATCTAAGATTCTTAAGCAAAGAGTTTTACGACAGACTAAAAAAATCAGGACATATCTTCGTAATATAATAGAAAATATTATAATAAAATAATTTTAATTTAGAAAGTGTTTTTGTTTCTTTTTGAGGTTTTATACAAATGTATTACCGTTCCTATTATAGCCCCGTATTTAGATGAAAATACATAATATTAAAAATTCCACAGTGGTAAAAAACCTTAACACTGACTTACCCAGAAATCTTTAAAAAACAACATCTTATATGTATCATTTTCATTAGTCTACAAAATAAAAGAAACATCTAATTTCTTTTTTGCGATTTCATGATTTTATAGTAAGAGTTGTACTGGGCATAAATCTCTCCCAAATCCTTCCAGATTCATTATCTTGAGCCACCCCACCAGCCCTTGCGGTAGGCAACCACCGTGGTCGTGTCATCACCTCTTCTGTCATTATGATTTACTAGCTTTTGCCAGCGGCTTCGCCCGCGTGAAAATGGCGATTTTCCATACAAACTTTCATCCCCTATTTAACTCCCTTAGGGGTTGAATTTCAAAAAATCCTTCCTTATTCCTTGTCTAGATTATAAAGCGAACCTCTGTGCAAAATTTCAGCTTTCTAGGTCCAAGGGTTTGGGCTGGGCGTTGATGAGTCAGTCTGTCAGGACTTCTCTTTTTATTTATATAGATAGATAGAAGATCATTAATTTCGTATTGCTACAGGAACTAAACTTTTGTACTGGCCATGGTCTATATTCTATTTCTGTGCGAAATTACGTACGTATACGACCTAAGACTTTTTTGCGTGATTGAAAATGACAAACTGCCAAAAAAAATCAGGAACTTTCACACTGTTAGCAAACAGCTTCTTTCGTAATTTATCATTGGCATCTTTCATCAATCTAGAAGTGAACAGAGATGTGGATACATATATTAATTTAATCAAACACAAGTTATGAAAAGGAACTATGTAATGTCCTAGGTAAAATAAAATAAAGGTTACCCTACTTAGAAAGAGAGGGTCAGCCCACAGAGAGCGAGATAGCGATGCATAAGTTTTGCTTCAAGTAGGTATTCGAAGTGTGGTCTCCATATTTATCTATAACTTCATGGTAAAGTCGGTTTACGGACGATAGTTTAACGTGACAACGTCATAACAAAACATTCAGTCATTCATTCATCAGCCAATCGAGTGGAAGAGAGATAGATGCGGCGCAAGCATACAATGAGCGTAACGGGACAGTAAGCGTAACGGGACAATAAGCGTAACGGGACAATGAGTCATCTTTTTTCGTGCATGCAGCCGGAGTTCATCAAAAGTTAATTGGCCTACTTGAAATAGTTTTGTCATACAAAAGTATGTCAGGCCTTTGCTGGGTGGCGGCTTGAGCAATCGTTGGATATCTCTGAGTGCCGCAGTTAGTTTAATTCGACTATTCAAAAGTTAATTGGCCTACTTGAAATAGTTTTGTCATACAAAAGTATGTCAGGCCTTTGCTGGGTGGCGGCTTGAGCAATCGTTGGATATCTCTGAGTGCCGCAGTTAGTTTAATTCGACTATTCAAAAGTTAATTGGCCTACTTGAAATAGTTTTGTCATACAAAAGTATGTCAGGCCTTTGCTGGGTGGCGGCTTGAGCAATCGTTGGATATCTCTGAGTGCCGCAGTTAGTTTAATTCGACTATTCAAAAGTTAATTGGCCTACTTGAAATAGTTTTGTCATACAAAAGTATGTCAGGCCTTTGCTGGGTGGCGGCTTGAGCAATCGTTGGATATCTCTGAGTGCCGCAGTTAGTTTAATTCGACTATTCAAAAGTTAATTGGCCTACTTGAAATAAATGTTTTTGACTTTGAATGCTGGGGCGTTTGTTTCATCACTTCTTCTCAGCTTAAACAATAAGATGTGGTGAAGAGCGGGCATTTTGAGGAACTGTCTTCATGTCATTTTGACGTACTAAAATTGCATTTTTCAGGGTTTTTTTTTGGAGCGTGTGAAATCATCAAATGACTCCTCCCGCTCTGGGCAGAGCGGTAAGGAGTGTCAGACTTCTACTGACTAAAAACCAGCCATGTTCCTTCTTAGCCCTTTGTGTGTAAAAAATAATAGTACTATATGATTACGTACGTAAGCCTGTTATGCGAGAGATTGAGCTCAACAAGTTTCTCCCAGTCGCTGTCGGCCTGCATTCGAATGCATTCGGCCTGGTTGCTCAAACGATTCAGCGGGAAGTATATGAAGTGGCTTATATCTGGAAAAGAAGTTTAATTATTCATAATAAGTAGCGCAAAGTGGAGCTCGTGGCTACATAATAATACAGGGTAAACGTACCCTTCACGAAACCGTCAACCAAACATTATGTAGATACATTCAAGTAAATAACCATACGAAAAAAATATTTATTTATATTTATATATACTTTATTGTACACCACAAAAATACATAACAAAAGAAAACATAATATACACTACAAAACATACAATGGGCGGCCTTATCGCTTTCCGCGATCTCTTCCAGGCAACCTTAGGATGGACAGTGATTTATTACGATATAAAATGGGGCTGTTGTTGGTGCAAATAGTAAATACCAACTTATACAATATTAAACTAAAATAGATGATATTATGAGTACATACTGCTTTTTTTGGGGTGAAGAATCACGTTTTACAGTAAAATTCAATGTGAGCTACATTGAATTTTACTGTAAAACGTAAACTCGAAACAAAAAAATAAAATGCAATGACGTGGAGAACAAGTACCTTAAATTTAGGCTTTGTTAGGGGTACTGTTACACCCTGTATAGCCACCTTCCCTGGTACGGAATGGGCAGCTACAGTACTTTCACAAGTAATTATGCCTTGTGAATGTTGTTTCGTTTTATTTGTTTTTCTGGCATTCAAAAATGTCTGTAATGGTCTAACTGAACTAAATGTTTTGAGTTTGAGCAATATGTATTGCCTACGGTTACTTAGTTTGATGTAGGTACGCTTAGTTGACGGCTTCGTAAAGGGCTATACCTACATATAACTATTAAACTCACCGTCTTGCATACTAAAAGCACTCAAATTGAGCTTATTATCCTCTGTAGCCATTACCATTCTCCTCCGCAGTATAATTCTGGGTATAAAATGTAGTTCATCGGCTAACACTGGTATAGATATTGTTATGGACAATTCGACCCCATCCTTGTGTATATAGAAACCGGTCTTGTGTAGAACTATGAGAGCTGAACGACAGCGGACAACAAAGAACTTGCATTCGTTTTGCTGGAACTGAAAAAAAGGGAACATTTTTACATTTATTTATTTGTCTACTGACATCCACCAATAGGTAGATACAGGATAACCCAATGTGATAAATGCGTCTTAATTAATTGTTACTTACCTATACCTTATTAGTACTTATTAGTTATTATAAGTTAAGTATATATGGAAATCCACCCCAACATAGTTGGGTAAAGGCTAACAAGACAATTTAATTAATTAAACGCTTTTAATGACAGTGTAATCTTACCTCAATAAAACAAGGTATAAGAGAATATCCCTTAACGCTTACAAGAATGGCGTCCAGTACACGTTCCTTTGTCCAAGTTGACGGGTAACCCTTCACCTGAAACAGTTGACATTAGTTTTTACTTTTATATGTCGTCGATCTAATTATCAGAAATAATAAGTCCATTTGAACAAATACAGGAGCAATAAAAAACTAAATTTCTAGCAAATTTCTTGAGGTTTTTAAAATGGCGTTCTATAATATTCAAGTTTAGAAAGAGTGTAGATTGATATTTTACTAATCATTTTTTTTTAATTTTATGGCTAGGGAAAGAAAGCTGGAGTTAAAACAAGACGACGACGCAAAACTAACGTTTTGGAGATACGAATTCTGATAATTAGTACGACGATGTGTTGTTCTGCGGCAGACTACGAAAGAGATAGCGAGACAGCCTGGGCCCTGTTTCGTAAAGCTGACAATCCAACGAGTCCGATATTATGACAAAAATTGGCAATTTATTAGGATATTTTAGGATTATCGCGACAGTCGCAGTCACGACGTGCAAGCTTTTAACGTTTGTTTGTTGTTCCGTATTTTTATTTAAAATGTATGTTACGCGTTGTATATTTTTATTTTTTTTATAAAAAAACGTTGCCCCACACTAGGAATTTCTCCTGTATCGTGGGTGCGTTCACAAACATTTAAATTCACATACACAAATACCCAGACCCGGAACAACTATCTGTAGGTCATACAAATATTTGTTCCGTGCGGGGATCGAACCCGCGACACGCAGAGCAGCAGTCCATTACTTGAGCCACTGCGCCAACCGTGCCGTCGTTATTGTTGACATTTTGTATGCACGTCATGTATCTGCGGCAAATAAATAATTTTTCTTTCTTCCTTTCTTTCGGTATAAGCTGACGTCTCATACCATTTAACTATCATCCACGCTGCTAACGTAAGCCAATTTTTTTTTATTTGACTTGGGCTTACTCTTGACCTCAATTTTGCCCTAAGGGCAGAGATGAGGTCGACGATGGAACGAGCTTACCCAGAAGAAGCCTATTTAGTCGCGACTTAAATAGATTGGGGTTATATAAACTCGGGAAAATCGACAACTCACCGTAATCTGAATGATGTTATCCTTTTCATACGCTTCCTCCATTTTTTCTTGTTCCAGAATCATTACGGACTGAAATAAGATTAACAGAACGTATTACACAATATTCAAAGCTATTTAATAGGTGGTCTAAGAACATCATCTACCTTATACCAAGCCTTTCTCAACAATGTTAGAGTCGGCTTACAGTCTAACCGCTGCTCAATCATCAGCCTATAATGTCCCCACTGCAGGGACTCAGGCCTTCTCTCTAAGGGCTCGTTTACGGAGACGCGAGGAGTCACGCGGCGCGTGCAGAAGGCTCGTCTCGTGTTTTTTTATTAATTTACTGAGAGACGGGTCCACCGCAACAAACACTGCATTTTAAACTAACGAGCGAAAAATTGCTTAGTTAAAATCGACATTTGAAATCGTTAACTTTTTCATACTTCGCAAGTTTGAATTAAAAACGCAACACGCGCCGCGCGACGCCCCGCCTGTACGTAAACATGCACTAAGAGAAGGATGGGCTATAATCCATCGCGTTCCCAGATTGGTAGATGGCACATGTCTTTGAATTTTACGGTTCTAAGACCGGTTTCCTCACGATGTTTTCCTTCACCGTTTTGAGAGTAGCGGTGATGAAATAAATTACACAAAGTAATGCGCCTGCCTGGGTTCGAAACCACGACTTACTGTTCGTAAGTCGGGGCCACCACCACTACTCCTGGGCCACCGCTGCTCCTCGCTGCTGAATACCAGTATTTTATAAGAAGCGACTGCCTATTTCCACAAACCAGTTAGTACTGGGTAGTGATGTGCCTGGTGGGAATATTGGGAATATTGGGAAAATGCCAAATTTGCCAGCAGCATTGGAAATATTGCTAAAGTTGCCGGTGAATGTAGATTAGGGAATATTAATGCTAATTATAAGTGTATTACATAGTTTCCGTACTTAATTTTACTTATAATTAACAAATACTCTGCGAATATTCCCACTCCCGGCAATATTCCCGGATATTTTGCCAATTTTGCCGGCAATTTTGCCAATTTTGCCGGCAATTTTGCCAATTTTGCCGGCAACGGCACATCTCTAGTACTGGGTAATACGATAGCCCTTGGTAATACTGGTTGCCACTTTCGGGCCGTGGTTGGGTGACCACCCATTACATACCGAGTTTCTTCTGAGCCTCGGAAAGAACGTTAAGCTGTTGGTCCCGGTTGTCATTTCAAATTCAAATTCGTTTATTTAGCTTACAACAGAAATCTGATAGGATTAACAACGGGTCCCAAACTAGGCACTGCCTGTATCTTGGTGACCCAGACACTTCACAGAGTTAACATTCTCATAGTTCTGCTAGCGCAAGCAAAATAATTAACATTAATAAGGAAAATTTAATTACAGATATTAAATTAATACGAATAATTAGAAACATTGAAAATAACTTAAATCAACAAACAAAACGTGATTACTTCGGGAGAAAATAAAATTAAAAACAAATAATAATTAATAACATTGAGAGTAAAAAGAAACATAATTATATACCAATAAAACAGTTTAGGTGAGTAGGTGTGGGGGTGTAGGGTGTGCGTGTGTATGGGTGTGTATGTGTTGCATCTTAGTGTGTGGGTACTTGGTATTAACTTCAGCAGTAAGCCACAAAGTAAACCCTCTATAACCTCATAAGTCCGGCCCAGCAACCAGTCTTAGTCAGTATTTGTCGTGACAGGTAGTCATGTGCAGTGGCCCGAAACTCTTAACAAGGGGTATCATAATTACTAAGTCGGTTGTGTAGGTCAGATAAGCAGACGGTCCATGTAAACTTACAATTCAGCTGCATCCATTTAGACAGGAAGCCGACACCAACATATTTGGGAAAAGAAGTCACCAATACACTCTATAATAGGGATGTTTACTGACTAAAAAAATATGATTATAATTAGTCCGTCTGTTAGATTATCGAAAAATATTGGATACGTATTTTTTGTTTCATCAAATCAATAAAAATTGACGAAGATAAAACGCGTCAAAGATTTGAGTGGTGACGTCACTGCTCGCTAAGAAATGTCATACTAATGTCTTAGAATATGACGTCACACGAGTTTTCAAAGCACTGTATCGTCCTCATTGTTTGTTTACGAGAAAAAAGAAAAAATATGTGTCCAATATTTTTTGGAAATCTATCTGACGGACTAATTAGTTTTTTTTAGTTAACATCCTTATTATCTTCTATCTATATTTATAAAATTCTCGTGCCACAGTGTTAGTTGCCATACTCCTCGGAAACGACTTGACCGATTTTTGTGAAATTTTATATGTATATTCGGTAGGTCTGAGAATCGGTCGCAATCTTATTTTTCATAGCCCTAAGTGATAAAGGTGGTCGCCCGTGGTCCACCCCAAACATTTTTTTAGAATTTCCACGGGAACGAAGTCACGGGCATCAGCTAGTATAATAATATATATAATATTACCCTAGAAGTCCTTGCCGTAGCACTTCTCGAGACGGCAACGTTCTTCCTCCAAGGCCAGAGCGGCAGATACTTCACGACAGTCTCGTCCGTACTCGACAGAATGTCCTGACGTAAGTGTACCGGAGTGTACTTGTCCGGGTCATCCTCTGTTTCGTTCACCACTTCCCTGCAAGTTTGTACGACGTTAGAAAGAGATGGCGATAGTTTCTCTTCATTTTTCCCCCTTCCCCTCGAAGAATTTTATTATTTTCTTGTTTTCTACTTTTAAGACCGCGATTTTGTTAGTAGTCGGGTTTTAGATTTTTGAACTTAATTTTTTTTAGCGATGATGATGATGAGATGATCATCCAAATCATTTAAATAGACGCACCCAATGTCATACCTTACAGGTTGTTCCTTCTTGAGGTTCAAGTTAATAGTCAGCTTAGGTTTCTTCGGTTGAGATACGGGGCCCAGTCGTTGGAAAGCGCTCAAACGTTTCTGCGTCGATTGGTTTTGGTCAGAGGATTCCATTTCGAGTTCGGGTGGCTCTGAAATATAAATGCAAATATGTGTGAAAATAAACGCTTCCGTACCATGAAGTTTCTTGACGCTTTTTCTCCATAGGATACGACCAAGGAAAAATGCTAGGTTTTTGTACCAAACCATAATCATTTGACAGTTAATAGATGAACACTATTGATAGCCACTGACATTTAAAAAGATACGCGATAGCCCTGCTGACCGTGCATCGTTTCTCGACGTTTTATGAGTGCCCAACAACCTCAGTAGGCCTATGTGAAATAAAATATTCTGATTTTATTGTGGAAAACAAACAATTAGAAAAATATGTGGAACTCGGCTACCATTGTGCCGATTGTCGTAACAGGCAAACACCTCTACGAACATCTATCGAGCCCTTGATCCGACCGCCTAATGAGAATTAGGCGGTTGGATCAAGGGCTTGATTCACAAGGTACTCCTCGATACGGCTCGCATTGTGAGGAGGTTCCTGTCTCTGGAGCCCTAACCACCGTTAGCTTGGACCCCGACACCGGCGGATCACTATTTTTTTACCTGGCTACGGCGAAGCTAAAAGGCTAGGTAATGATTTTGGCAGTCCATGTATGTATGCAAGTTTAATTTTATATTTATATTTTTTTATGACAGAATTTATTAAAGGAAACATTTTAAACTGTAATCAGTGTGTTTATGAAATGAATAAAGGATAATAATATTATTAATACCTGGATTGGCTCCCTGTTCGGAATAAATATCGGAAGGCGAATACGGCTGTTGAACATCGACCGGAGCCTCGGTTTGAGGAACAATTACCGGCGGTGTGGCGTCCGGTGTGGTGTGGTGTGGCGTCTTGATGTTGTCTCCCGAGTACACATGTGGCCCAAGGGATGGTACATTCATGTAAGCGTTAGGGTTGGGGTTATTCGGCCATATTGGCGAATCGGCGGTGACTGTAAAAAAAAAAAAAAAATAATATAAATAGGGGATCGGACTGACTCAAAAAAATAGACTTCTGTTTAGTCCGTCAGTTAGATAATCGAAAAATATTGGACACGTGTTTTTTGTTTTATCAAATCAATAAAAATTGGCGAAGATAAAGCGCGTTAAAGATCATGGAGTGGGGCTTGAAACGTCACTTGAAGGTACAAAATGTACTATCATAATGACGTCACACGAGTTTTCGAAGCACTGTATCGTATTCATTTTTTGTTTACGTGAAAAAAGAAAAAATATGTGGTCAATATTTTTTGGAAATCTATCTGACGGACTAATTAGTTTTTTTTTATATCTTGCTGGGTAAAGGCGTCCCCCAATTCCTTCGATGTGCTCTTTTCTCGTGCCGTCTCAAACCAACGCTCGCCTCGTCATGTTTTGGGTAGTCCTCGGCGGTGCCGTCCATCTCCCTACCACCATCGTGTGGAGAATTTTGCCCAACGGTCATTGTGCATCATTTGGATCAAAATAACACTTTTATACGTAATTTTTATTTGTTTTTTAGCAGACTTCTGTGCAAAGAAGCACTAGGACTCTCTTTTATTAACCCCCGACTAAAAAAAAGGGGTGTTATAAGTTTGAGGTGTCTGTGTGTGGCATCGAAGCTCCTAAACGAATGGACTGATTAAGATATTTTTTTTTGTTTGAATATCTAAAGTGATCGAGATGGTTCTAGCTACATTTAAGAAGACCTGTTCAGGTGTTTTAAAATCCTTTTATATCTTGATATAACTAATTCAACATATTTCTTCACTTAAAGCGCTCATCTTAAAAATATGAATAGTTTCTTTAAATGAATTTATAAAAGGAGACAGTTCAGCACGCATGTTTTAGCTATCGTGTAAATCAACTCCGACCTAAAGAAATTCAACGATTCGAAAAAAAAAAACCTAAATGAAAGAAATTAAGCCATTGGTCCCGGCTGACATTTGAAGACCTTTGGCAGTCATTACAGGTAGTCAGTGGCCTGAAAGTCTACTAACAAGTCCCACCAAGGAGTATATTGTACTAGCTTTTGCCCACGGCTTCGCCCGCGTGGATGTCGGTTTAACTACAAAAATGACGATTTTCCATACAAACTTTCATCCCCTATTTAACTCCCTTAGGGGTTGAATTTCCAAAAACCCCTTCTTAGTGCTCCCCTACATTATAATAGGAAGCCGTGTGCAAAATTTCACATTCCTAGCCCCAGTAGTTTCGGCTGTACGTTGATATGTCAGTCAGTCAGTTCTCCTTTTATATATATTACTAGCTTTTGCCCACGGCTTCGCCCGCGTGGATGTCGGTTCAACTACAAAAGTGACGATTTTCCATACAAACTTTCATCCCCCTTTTCACCCCCTTAAAGGTTAAATTTCCAAAAACCCCTTCTTAGTGCTCCCCTACATTATAATAGGAAGCCGTGTGCAAAATTTCACATTCCTAGCCCCAGTAGTTTCGGCTGTACGTTGATATGTCAGTCAGTCAGTTCTCCTTTTATATATATTACTAGCCCCAGTAGTTTCGGCTGTACGTTGATATGTCAGTCAGTCAGTTCTCCTTTTATATATATTATTATAATATAGATTACCCAATACTAATTGGGTTGTGGAGGTCAGATAGGCAGTCTCTTCATGGAAAATACTGCTGTATCTAGTCAGACTGGAAGCCAACCCAAACATAGTTGGGAAAAGGCTAGGCAGATGAGTAAGTTTTCCCAACTCTTGGAGTAAACATTAATGTTATAACTTACTTGGTGCACCGCCCGGTTCTAGCGATTTTTCTTGTTGCAGAAGAAAACTTCTTGGTACTCCTACAGAAATCAAAATAAAACAAATCATAAGAATCCTCGTCAACTAAAAAGCATAGGTGCGAGTCGGATTCGTGCAATAGAACTCCGTTTTTGTTATATGCCTAGGCATGCTAGCTTTTATCTAGATAAAAGCTGAAATTCTGGGCTGTGAAGAAAATGGATGAAAAAAGGTTGCATGTAGCTTTTTTCTTTTTTTTTGGTGGGTGGAAAATCATCAAATGACCCCCCCCGCTCTTGGGCAGAGCGAAGGGGAGTGTCAGACTTCTACTGACTAAAAACCAAACCCATGTTCTTCGCCCTTGTGTCGGAGCCGCGTTAACCTTTCGACAATCCACAGCCCCGACGGGTTCACGTATCAAAGTCAAAGTCAAAAATATTTATTTCAAGTAGGCCAGTAACAGGCACTTTTATAACCTCATTCCTCAATTTATCATTCAGAGTTACACCACACATGCGTGATGTTATGTTATGTACGAATAACAAAGAAATGATGGTGGACTGTGTTAGATGACATGCCTAAAAAGGTCTTAAGGTGGATGTTCCAGGGAAGCCCGCGAAATTCAAATTTTCTTACGTTTTTAGCGATTTGCAGGCCAGTGCTAGGTTGTATGTTAGTGCCCGTCGGGGCTGTGGATATCGAAAGGTTACCGCGGGTCCGACACAAGGGCGAAGAAGAAGGAACATGGGTTTGGTTTTTAGTCAGTAGAAGTCTGACACTCCTCTTCGCTCTGCCCAAGAGCGGGGGGGGGGGGGGGTTATTCGATGATTTTCCACCCAACAAAAAAAAAAAAAAAAGGTTGTATGTTAGTGAAAATATGATTCGCGGGTGTAAGACATATGCAATTACAGAATTATAATCATCAAAATCATTATTACAACCCTCCAAGTTCATGTAACTTTTAAGAATGACTTTTTGAATACTCATTCTCTTTCACTAACATACAACCTAGCACTGGCCTGCAAATCGCTAAAAACGTAAGAAAATTTGAATTTCGCGGGCTACCCTGGAACATCAACCTTAACTTCTGAAAGTACGAGTAACAGAGAAATATGGAAGAAGAAGACATGCTGCAGCGACCGCAATTATAAATAGGTATTCACTGCGGTACTGAGATATTTAATGATTACTTAAGCCGTTACTTAATATTTGACATAAGTACAGTGCGATCAAATTATCTTGGCAGCTCTGAACATAGGCTCTGCGAACTTTTACGCATGTAAACTTGTGAAGAAAACTGTTATTGCCAGATAAACCAATACTTAAACGATCAGAAAATATCTAATTTAAACAGTGAGAAATACAAATAAAATAAATATCATAACACTTTTATACATTACTTGTAACAAAATGACCTGCACGAAGTTCGGACCTGCCAAGATAATATGATCGCACTGTATAACTGTCAAAACCTTAAATAAGTGATGGCCTAAGTAATCATTAAAGCTTTCTGAGTGCGGCAGTAAATCAGGAAACTAATGAGCCATGATCGAAGCCACATCACCAGACAATAGGATCCCTTTGCAAACGTAACCCTAAAAGCAAATAAAATGATTTTAATTCAAAAACATACCTTTCGGATACACATACGCTGAAACAAAAATATTAACATTGATGTTACACAATATTATTAATAGTCCGGTCAATTTAGACATCCGAGGTTACATTAATTCCCAAATTCCCACAACACCATTATAAATGAAATGTAAATAGTCCCCATCGATCCAACACCTGGAAAAAAAGTTATTCAAGGTCCAGGTACCAATTTTCAGCCGGGTGGGAATTAATGTAACCTTACCCCTATTTTTGGTCAATTTGACCGGACTATAAGGTGAATGCTCCGACGGTCTGTCTATACATTTTCGTCGGAGTTATACTCTTAACAGGGACACTAATCATGGAAGGACGGTACTCACCGCGAGCATTCGCTTTGCAACGTACGTGCTGTGCTCGCGAACGAATGATCGTTGTGTAACAAAAGCTCGGGAACGAATGTTTGTAAAGATACTCGCGGAGAAAATGCTCGGGAGAGAGCCATCTATTGAGTACATCTACAGTTCTGAGTTACGTACTCATTCAAATGGATCTTCATTGAAACATTTGAAAGGAAAATAAAGAACAGGTATACTGTTATTCAACTATTAATACTATAAACGGGATATTTACCATGTTTGATTATTGTTTCGAGTTCCCGATATTTCGGCGCTGTTACAAGCACCATGATCACGGATAAACTGAAGTCATTGCGGGTGTATGCTAGTGGCCCGACCAGACCGATTTGTCTGCTCACTCGCTCATTTGTCAACTCGAAACAATAAGTGAACATGGTAAATAACCCGTTTGTAGTATTAATAGTAGTGTCAGTGACCATGTCAGTTTAAAAACTTATATCTTTTGTTATTCATCTTCAATCGCACGTATCTTTTTCGGAACACAATTTTCTATTATTTTACGAACTTCATTATCTTCCTCGACTGCCTCATTGGTCTAGTGGTGCGAGCGCGACTGCTGAGCATGCGGTCGTGGGTTCGATACCCGGGTCGAACAAAGTGTTACTGAGTTTTCCATCAGGAATTTCTCAGTAGCAGCCACGTGTCTGGATTTGTGTCCTGTTGATGGCAATAGGCTCGCCCCCTATTACATGGGACTTAAACATAGCTGGTGAAATGTGGGTGTACTAATAGGTACACCTCTCACCGATACCTAGTCGACATTCCACACATTCGAACGAAGCGCTTTGCTGGGTCCTTTATTATGCGCACAGCCAAGGAGTGGAATTCCCTGCCTGCGTCGGTTTTTCCGAGTTCATATAACCCTAATCTGTTTAAGTCGCGAGTAAACAGGCTTCTACTGGGTAAGCTCGTTCCATCGTCGACATCATTTCTGCCCTTAGGGCAAGATTGAAGTCAAGAGCAAGCCCATTTATAATAAAAAAAAAAACCTCTGCTTAACCCTTCGGGGTTTAAAGGATGTTATGTTATGTTTCATTGTCTTCCTTTCTCCATTATCACCAGCCTATAATGTTCCCACTGCAGGGACTCATGCCTCCACTCTAGGAGAGGGATGGGCTATCCACCACGCGGGCCTAGTTCGGCGTGATAGATGTCACATGTCTTCGAATATTTTGGTTCTAAGACATGCCGGTTTCCTCACGATGTTTTCCTTCACCGTTTTGAGAGCAGCGGTGATGAAATAAATTACACAAAGTACGAACCCACGACCTACTGTTCGTAAGTCGCGGCCGCCACCACTGGGCCACCGCTGCTCTTTTCTCCATAAGTAAAGCAAACTTTACGTACTGAATGGAGAAACTTTGAAGGCGGCTTTTTGTTGCGTTGGCTGTTGAACTGGTGATTGTTTCTGGAAGAAGCTACCAGCGCTGCTTCTAGGCTGCTTCTTCGTTTTATCCGCTGTGCGGTTCTCCAATATCGGTATGGCTGTGGAAAAAATTATATAATATTACTAGCTGACCCGTGCCCACTTCGTTGGGCATTTTTTCATAGTTAAGGCAGCGTTCGTAAGAAACGCTTTCATTCGACAACAAACTTTATTTCTTTATAATATTAGTATAGATTAGATAATTCCTTAGCCGAAAGGGCTGAAATATCGCATGTTCGTGGTGACGCAGCGAGTGGAGGGGCGATGTATTTAAGCCAACGCACGCTCACAGCGCAATCACTTTGGCTCAGAAGCTCGGATAGGACGGATGTATTTTGTGACCTGCGGCCCTACTATGACGTCTTAAAACAGTTCTTATTCCAGTGTGGAAACGTGACAGAACTATGCAGGGTGTCTAGCGCCATCTCTTTTTTTCACTGGAATAAGAACTGTTTTAAGACGTCATGGTAGGCCTTCCGTAGTATTACTTATTCCGCTGTCTTAATGTTTTTATAACTGTTGGTTTTGTGATTTGCTATTTAAAAATAAATAGTTCTTGGTTACTTTGTCGTTTCTTTTTAAAAATTAAATGAGCTGACCCATAAGAATATTTATAGTTTTCTTTCCAGATCTGGCTTCACCCATCAGGCTTCTAGTTCAAAGGGTAATTGCTATACAACGTGACAACACCGCTAGCTGACAGCGTTGATGAAGAATGTTTTGGTGCCCTTTTTTAATTTAAATACCTATAACGTGAAAGAATAAAAGCAAAAAAATGGACGTGGATTTTGACAGTCGTTTAAATATAACGTGAAAGAAAACAGAAGCAAAAAAATGGACGTGGTGTTTTGACATCAGTACCGTAACATCGTTAGCCCTGGGGTGTAACTTTGGCCCAAAACGACAAAAAGTTGAAATTTCCTGCCACGCCGCACTTTAAGAGCTATTGAAGTAGTTCGCGCTATATATCGATAGATGGGGCAGTCGGTAAAACAGTTTCACGTTCACAAAGCGGATTGGTCAATTTGTAATTTGAGTGACTCAAATTACAAATGACTCAAATTACAAATTGACCTGTTTTACCGAACGCCCCATACCGCCATCTATCGATATATAGCGCGAACTACTTCAATAGCTCTTAAAGTGCGGCGTGGCGGGTCTTTCAACTTTTTGTCGTTTTGGGCCAAAGTTAAACCCCAGGGCTAATGTACCCCGATGTCACCGGTAGCCCGAAAGTCTGACAACTTGTATTACCAAGGGGTATCGTATTACTAAGTCTAACCGGTTGTGGAGCTCAGACAGGCAGTCGCTCCGTGTAGAATATTGGTATTCAGCTCCATCCAGTTAAGACAGAAAGCCAAATTCATATTGACGTCGTAGCCTTTAAGTCGTAGCAGTCCTTGTTTTAGTAAAGCAAGTGTTACCACTGCCCCTGACAGTAATACAAAAAAATAAATACATACTTGATGCAGGAGATTCCACAACTTGTGGCGAATCTTGTGGTGTTGCACTAGTTCCTGAAAAAAATAAAATTATAGTTTAAGTATTTGTTTTCATACTCATTTAAATATTCCATTCAAACAGAATCTAACAAAAAAATATAAGTAGGGACCCTAATTATAAACTCTAAAATAATAGCTAGAGTAGTGTAGCGTTTTATTTAAAGGTACTGATATTGGGTTATTTTTTTCTGATAGAAGACTTTGCTGATGCAGCAAGACGTACGCTATGTACGTGCATATACAACGCATTACAGAAATAAAAATACAGACAAGTATTTATTGGACTTGACCAGAAGAACAGACGGTGGGTATTCTTGAGTCCATCAGAGGATTGTGGAAAGCAGAGAGTTGATTGATATCAAATAATCAGTTCTTCCTGTCCTTCTTATGTGCGTATTGTACATAGATATTGATAGACCTTGATAACGCAAGTATCACGATCAGTATGAAAACCAAGCGTGCCATTTTTTCACTACCTATTATGACGTCACTAGCACTGAAAATCGGAAAATGAAATCGATTCAAAGACGCCGCCGCTTACGGCGCCTCCTTCGCCGCAACCCTCGCCTTACACCAGCGGCGACCTCCGACTAGCGCTATACACCGATGCAGACTGAGCGCGAAAGTGGCGACTTACGATTTTTGTACGTAAGCTAGGCACGAAAACAGGCACGCGAAGTAGTTGCTCTTGTGTTATCTAGGTCTATCTATAGCTGTGGTATTGTATAATTATCACATTTTTCGGTGCAGGAAGATATCGTGAGGACATCAGCATGCCTAAGAGATGTTTCTCGTCAGCATGTGAAACCACGTCAGAGTCCCATGGGCGACACAAAAACTCTGTGGAATATCCGATCTGTCACCCCGCTTTGTCCCCTTACGGTGACGGATAGGAAAAAAAAGTTTGATCTGTCCCCCTGTTTGCAATGAGGGGACAGTTCGAACTTTATTCACTCCTTAATGGTTTCATCTGTCCCCCTATCACCAATAGGGGGACAGATGAAACTTATTTATTCCTGTTTGTCCCCCACAGAATTTAATATATTATATTCTTAAAAGTAATGCCACACTTAGGACTAGTGGTTTAGGTTTATATAATCATCTGTTTTTTAATTACAATAAAAAAACATACTAATAATAAGAATATGAAGGCAGAGGGTCTGTCATCTTAAATGAAACTACGAAATATAGCGGTAATCAACTTTTACTCCAATAGCACGATATTTAAAATAAATCACTATACACACACAACTATATAACTCAGATATAATATTAAAACTCTAAGCGCTACAGCATGTGCACCGGGCCAAGCCTGCGACAAGAATGATCCCCTCCACGCCGAGCGCTCGTTTATAAAGACTGGCTTGAGCAGTGGGGAGAGTGGTGCGGCCTTAGTGACGCCTGCGCTGCCGCGCTGCGCACCTGGCCCGCTGCACGTGCTGTTTACAATGGCGACGCCGTCACGGCCATACTGACGTGCGAACGTCCTCGTGCGCGGAGTCTCATCAAACAGTATCTAAAATACAGAAACATAATTATGAGTGATGTTCGTTCATCCTGACTACAATCTGGTCCGGTGCATCCCTTCAGACTTTGCTTGTACTTCTGGACCGCTCGATATTGAGCCTCCAGGACATAATACCAACACCCTGGACCGCTCGATATTGAGCCTTCAGGAAATACACGAGCAACCTGGGCCGCTCGTTATTGAGCCTTCAGGGCCTGGTCCGCTCGATCTTGAGCCTTCAGGGCATATACTAGTAACCTGGTCCGCTCGATATTGAGCCTTCAGGGCATTTACTAGTAACCTGGACCGCTCGATACTGAGCCTTCAGGACATAATACTAGCAACCTGGTCCAGTTTAACCCTTCAGTTTGCTACTAATTCTGGACCGCTCATTAGTGAACCTTCAAATTTTTGGCCCAGTCATTATTCACACAACGACCCTGCAAAAGTCCCTGGACCAGTCATTGCTGATCCTTCAGGTTCCTGCAAATTAATAATTTTAATTTTATTTTTTTTTCGTCTTATTAATTTTTTCGATGTACGACTCTTTTAGTTATCAAAGTAATTGAATATGGGCTAGAAAACTCTTTTGATTCAAACGTAAACCATATTTTTTTTTTTTTAACTATCGCTGGTAGCTCTCAAATAATGGGAGTCAGCAGATATTGTCATCATCATCTGCCCAGCCCCCTCCCAACTATGTTGGGGTCGGCCTCCAGTCCAACCGGATGCAGCCGAATATCAGTACTCCACACGGAGCGACTGCCCATCCGACTCCCACAACCCAGCCAATACTGGATAATACGATACCCTTTGGTAGGACCGGTTGTCAGAACTTCAGGACACTGACGACTGCCAAAAATCCACACATGACCACTGGGACCAACAGATTAACGTGCCTTCACAGGCACTGAGGAAACTCGGCATGAAATGGGTGGTCACCCATCCACAGACCCGCCGAGGTAAACGCGGCTTAACCAGAAGATCTCTCTCCTCCACAAGTCAGGAGTCATTGTACTACTGTTAATCGATATAGTATCGGGTCGGCTATTCACAGACACGGTATCACTATTAGCCAAAGTTATATTACTGTTAGGCATGATATTGTTCTCGTGGTTACTTTCATGAACAAGGATATCGTCACATTATCCGCCGTCACGTCATCATGATTTTTCGCGATGTCTGCCAGACAATTTTGACCACAAGGCATTACACGAAAATATTCGGGAGAATATTTATAGACCCTATTGGTTCCGTTAATATATCTTAACTCGTACCGGTCATTTTCTAATACGGGCTTTTTTTTTAAAAAAAAAGGTCCTTTATATTTCCGTCTTGCACCTGGAACTGTTACTCAAGATAGGCACTTCATCGGTTTAGCAACATACTTTCGACTTTTTAAATTAATTAAACCTATCCTCTAACAACTCTAAAAGGTAATAATTGTTTGGACTTCTGAACAAGAACTGATAAATTTGGTTTTGGTAAGGGTCAAATCATTATCGCTAACGTTAACTGAAATCCCATGTTCTAAAATATCACGACCTAATAGGTAGTATTTCCTCACTAAAGCATTCATCCGGTAATCCTACTTCCTACTAATATTACAAACGCGACAGTTTATAAGTATGGATGGACGTTTGCCACTCTTTCACGCAAAAACCACTGAATGGATCTGGACAAAATCCAGTACACAGATACCTTATAACCTGGATCAACACATGGGACAGCCTTCATCCCGATTTTATCCACCCGTGGGACAATTCTCGAGCCGTAGCGGAAGAAGCCACTGGCAACAACTAGTACATAGAAAGCGGTTTTGTATAGTCGTTGGACATTAATTTTAATCTGTAATAGTTACGTTACAACCCAGGGTCACCGACATAGCTCTCAAAATATGCAAGTTGAAGTGGCAATGGGTGGGCCATATCGCCCGACAACCGATGGGGAAGAAAGGTTCTCGAGTGGCGACCACGAACCGGAAGACGCAGCGTTGGTAGGCCTCCCACCAGGTGGACCGACGACATCGTGACAGTCGCGGGTAACCGGTGGATTGAAACGGCAGGTTGCCGTTCGTTATGGCGTTCTATGGGAGAGGCCTTTGTCCAGCAGGGGACGTCTTATGGCTGACGATGAGGCACGTTACTTTGCTCATACCTATGCCGTTAAGGATTACTTGTTCATGAAATTATTCGCCGTTAAAGAGATAACTATTTTTATATGAAATGGGCATACTCTTTACCACAATCATGCCCTAAGGGCAGAGATGAGGTCGACGATGGAACTGGCTCACCCAGAAGAAACCTATTTACTCGCGACTTAAATAGATTGAAGTGATATGAACTCGGGAAAACTGACGCAGGCAGGGAGTTCTACTCCTTGGCTGTGCGCATAAAAAATAAGATTTAGCAAAGCGCTTCGTACGAATGTGTAAAACCATCGACAAGGTATAACCTGCAGTATGTCTAGTTTCCCGATGGAAGAAGGGAGATGGTGGAATCAGCTCGTGGAGCTCCTTTGCATAATCTCCAAAGTACAGTCTGCAGAAGACCGACAGACATGCAACTTTGCGGTGGTGGGCCAGGATACGTAGCTTCGCCACCAATTAGCCTCTCATCGTCACCAATTAGCCTCCTGGCTCTGCACTAGATACAGAAAAAAAAAGTGTGTCAAGTT
Organism: Diarsia dahlii; assembly: GCA_949775195.1. NCBI lineage: Eukaryota > Metazoa > Arthropoda > Insecta > Lepidoptera > Noctuidae > Diarsia > Diarsia dahlii. The sequence goes on from OX459205.1 coordinate 17,601,971, forward strand.
GGTATTTGGCTGAGCCATCCCAAAGGTGAAAGCAATACTCCATGCCGGACCGGACTTGAGTTTTATATAATATTGAAAACTGTCCAGGCTTGTAGTACCACTTAACCCTCTTTAGGATACCCAGCATTTTTTTTTTTTTTGCCGCTGTTTGAGCTTTCGACTCAATGTAGGTGCTGATGTTCAGGTTTGTGCTCGAGACAGTCAGTAACTTGTACAGATGCACTCTGAAAAGTAGGAGCTAGATTTAATTAGATTGAATGGACTCCTTTTGGCGGAGAACACACACACTTGTGTTTTGGTGGCGTTGAAATCAATGAGATTCTCGTCACCCCATTTGGAGACAAAACTTAGAGCTAAACTCGTTCGCTTTACCATGGCCTCTCTCAATGATCGTACTTCATCACCGCTTTTGCCCTGGTTGTATAACTCTCCATGACAGTGCTGTCATCTGCGTACCCAATAATGCCAGGCACAAGGAGGTCATTGATAAGCAGCAGGAGAAGTGTCGCGGAGAGAACAGACCCCTGAGGCTCCGGCATCAATAGCAATAAGGTCAGAGAAGTAGCCATCTATGACCACTCGGATCGACCGTTGCTTTTGCTTCATAAGGCTACATTCCGAACCAAAGTCAAATACAAAAAGAAAATCTACACCACTTATCTGTAATACTCCACGGGCTGCTCTGAAACACAGGTACACTTGCTTAGTGCTGGTGATCCGTGTGGAGTCTTCCTTCTTCCATCGCTTTGGGCAGGAATTGGCTGTGTGCCCCTGCTCACTGCATACATAGCACGTAACGGCCGTAATGGCCGTAACGGCTGTCTTTGGTATTTCAGTTTTTGCAGCAAGCAGGTTTTTTTTTTTGAAGAGGCTTTCTGTTTTTTCCGGCACTCATGGCCACGATGACCCATTATTCATTATTCAATGTGAAGTTTCGCAAAGTACTACACCGCACACGGACTACACCATCTAATTTCTTTTCACAATAATCGTTTCACCGAGTTTACACCAATTCTCAATATCGGATTCCGATAGATCAGGATCAAAAGCCACAAGCATAGCTTTGCATTACTATCATTAGTGGAAGGTGGATCCGGTCACACTTCTGATGAAGGCAGAGGGTCTGTCATCTTAAATGAAACTACGAAATATAGCGGTAATCAACTTTTACTCCAATAGCACGATATTTAAAATAAATCACTATACACACACAACTATATAACTCAGATATAATATTAAAACTCTAAGCGCTACAGCATGTGCACCGGGCCAAGCCTGCGACAAGAATGATCCCCTCCACGCCGAGCGCTCGTTTATAAAGACTGGCTTGAGCAGTGGGGAGAGTGGTGCGGCCTTAGTGACGCCTGCGCTGCGCACCTGGCCCGCTGCACGTGCTGTTTACAATGGCGACGCCGTCAAATATAAAAAAAATATTTAAAAATATTTTGTTTTGTTTTTGATTGATAGAATCAGTCACAGTCCGATAAATCACAGTAGGTATTGTACATATTAGTCGAGTGGTTAACAATGAACCAGCAGTAGGTACAGAGTGAACCATGCAAATAATTTAAAAATGTGACGTTACCGTTTGATGCAAACTGCATAAAATAAACGTCTTTTCTTCCCCCCCCGTCCCTCCCCCATCGACAGCGAACTAGCGGCGCAGGCGACCGAGCGCCCTTTTTTGCCTCATTACCGTCTCCTCAAAGAGGGGACTAAAAAATTAGAAAACTTTTTTGCAAAAAAAAACAACCGACTTCAAAAACACCTAAAAGTGAAAAATAAACTTCAGAAGAAAAATCAGCTTCTGAAGTCGGTGACATTTGTTTGTTTGATTTGGCTTTTTTGCCACCGACTTCAGAAGCTGATTTTTAAAAGGAGGAGGTTCTCAATTCGATTGCGAATTGAGAACCTTCTCCTTTTTGGGAAGTCGGTTAATAAGACTTAATCTTTAAGAAGTTATTCGCAAAATAAGTTTTACTATAAGTACTGACTACATACAAATGGAGTTGTTCTGTACGGACATACAGATCACAGACAGAACTTTTATTTTGTTTGAAAACTCTTAAAGGAATGAAAACGTCAAAACTTGAATTTATTTACTTCATTCATTCTTTTAAGGAACATTTCCTCATCTAAAAGTTAACATTGTTAGTAAAAATCAACATTTGTAATATGAAGTCAAATCAAAGGACTGATTGTTATACTTATTATACCTGGAATACCTACTACGTGATTTATGGGACTGTGACTGATCGATACAGAAACAAAAGAAATATTTGTAACTTATTTAAAAACAGATGATTATAAACCTAAACCACTAGTCTTATGTGTGGCATTACTATTAAGAATTAATATATTTTTTTTTTTGGGGGACAAAAAGGAATAAATAAGTTTCATCTGTCCCCGTATCACCAATAGGGGGACAGATGAAACCGTTAAGGAGTGAATAAAGTTCGAACTGTCCCCTCATTGCAAACAGGGGGACAGATCAAACTTTTTTTTCCTACCCGTCACCCTACGGGGACAAAGCGGGGTGACAGATCGGCATATTCCAACTCTGTCACCATGTTAGGCACTATCTATATAAATAAAACGAGAAGTCCTGACTGACTCATCAACGCCCAGCCCAAACCACACACACAGAGATTCCCTTTAAAATGTAGACAAGGAATAAGGAAGGATTTTTCGAAATTCAACCCCTAAGGGATTAAATAGGGGATGAAAGTTTGTATGGAAAATCGTCATTTTCACGCGGGCGAAGCCGCTGGCAAAAGCTAGTTATTATCATAAGCCTATACTGTCCCACTGCAGGGCAAAGGCCTCCCTTCCCTCCTTCCACTTTTAGCAATCTATTACGATAGTAGGCCAAGCCTTAGACACAGAATACATAATAGTACTACGTACAGAAGGGACACTCCCTTCCCCGCGCTCATATTAAATACCGCACCTCACCCCGCACTTCGAGGTATTCGTCGTCGACACTTAAGGGTAAACAAGCCAACGGCACGAACTAGTTGGTGGGCGGGGCTAAAATGCATGCTATTTCACCCGACATCACGAGCGAAATGCATAGAGCGAAAGAGACACAACTAAAACGGGCGCGCGATTGTTTCTATGCAGACCTTTGGTATATTTGGTTTCATGAAAAATCTATTGAATGTATCTGTTCAAAATCAAATTATTTAAATTTTTTAATAACTAATCTATGTCCGTATGGTTTCACTTTTTTCTTTTTCATACTATATACGTTACTTATTTACGCCCAAAGATGAGTTAAAATTAGTGCTAAAATATGAAAGTTTTGACGTTCATAACTTCCAAATCAATATTTTTTTTCCAATTCTGCTTCCATACAGACCTAGATAATGATAAGACCAGTTGATACAATTTTTAATTTTGAACCTACACCGTCAAACAGAGGAGCAATCACCTTCATAAGTTTGTATGGAAGAATGACTGGCTTGTTCAACCTTAAGCAATGGCTCGCGCTCGTATTAGTCGTTGTTCGGTTTTCGCGACGCAGACCGTTGCACTTTCCGCGCCATTTTTTAGGCTACGATAACCGTACTAGAGTTTACGCACACATTTGCACGTGCACGTCGTGCACAAACGTTATTTGTTTATGTAGTAGTCATCATCATCATCATCATCATTTCAGCCAAAAGACGTCCACTGCTGGACATAGGCCTCCCCCAGGCGTCGCCACATTGACCGGTCCCGTGCGTCTCTCATTCAGCGGGTTCCTGCAACCTTGACCAGGTCATCGGTCCACCTAGTGGGAGGCCGCGCAACGCAACGTCTTCCGGTTCGCGGTCGCCATTCCAGAACTTTTCAGCCCCATCGGCCATCCGTTCTGCGAGCAATGTGCCCTGCCCATTGCCACTTAAGTCTGGCGATTATGTAGTAGTAATAGGTAATTATTTTGCGGGCGTTGTATGGAGTGTCCGAGGTGTGCCTTAGAGAAGGAGTCCAGCTCATCCCGCCATATACTTTTGGGCCTGCCGCGTTGTCGTGTCCAGCTCAGTGGTATCCACTGAGTGGTAACTTTTACCCATTGCTCCTCCGACATGCAGCACACATCTGCTGCCCAGCCCAGTTCAATTTCAACATAGCAGCTGTAAGGCCAACATCAGGACTAACCACATAATAAAGAACAAGATCAGTTCTTACCAGTAACATTCGCTGGAACATTAGCTGGAACATTCGCGGGAACATTCGCGGCGGGTTTAATGCAAGTAAACCGCTGCATCGTCGTCTCTTGTTGCTGTTGAAGATTCTTCTTCGTGTTCAGAGTAATGTTTGGTTTTTGTATCATTGGCACTGCTGTAAAAGTATTAAAGTGAAGTAAGGCTGTGAAGTGAGAAAAGTTAGAAGATTTGTGTTTCGTTGTTTGATAAATTAATGATTCGTTTATAGATATACGATACCTACTTAGTTTGTTAAGTTCATGTTATACCTACTACTTACATATTATAGTTCCAAAAATGTTCTCAAGTACCTACTTAAGTGAAATCAATGTAGGTAATATCTTATTGAGAAATTCTTTAACCATAATTGGAGTTACCATAAACTCAATAGATTCAACAGAAAAAACCCATTAAATTATTTGGAACTGTTCGGTATGCAGATGGGTCGATGATGTTTAGGATAAGTGAAACGATCGCTGGTTAGTTACGCACTGCTTTATTGTAAGACGCGCAATTTAACTAATGCAAGAATGGTGCAATAGTTCGCAAGTGTTTTCATGAATAAGTAATGTGCAGGACTGCAACAACTATCGAGAGATAAAGCCGCATTCACATTTGTCTGACGTGTTGTGTTGTGATGCATCAGAAAGGTATCGGTTTCATATAATTAATATGGTTGTGTTCACATTTCTCTGACGCAGTGTGTTATGATGGCTTGTGTTGTGTCGCATCAGAAGCGACCCCGGTCTGCGTCAGAATGGGTGAGGTGCGGGGGGCGGCGCAGTAACACGTCACAACGGGTCGGACTCGTGTGCACGTGCCAGTGTTGTGTTGTGACGCGTCAGATGCGCGGAAAAAACATTGCGAATGTGTAAACTGTCTGAGAGCCAAGACGGAACTGATTAAAAAATTGTCATAACGCGTCATATAGATGTGAACAGTAGCCATCACGACACAACACGTCAGACAAATGTGAATGCGGCTTAAACCTCATGTCACATAGTGTGAAAGTATGGGAGAAAGTGATAGAGAAAATAATAAGACAGGAGAGTATGATCCATGTATGATCACCCAGAATAAGTTTGGGTTTATGCCAGTTCGAGGTACAATGGAGGCCACTTTTGCACTCTACCAATTGTGCGAGAAATACAGACGTTTGCCATACCCAACATTCAATTCCATACATAAGTGAATCGACACCATTTTTTTTTTTGGGCATGTGAAAAATCATTAAATGACCTCTTCCGCTCTTGGGCAGAGCGAAAGGGAGTGTCAGACTTTTACTGACTAAAAACCACCCATGTTCCGACCGAGGCCGCAGTATCTTGTGAACAACGCGCAGCCCCGACGGGGTGTATCAACACCTTCACTTGAATTAATATTGTCTTCTCTAAATATGCACACTTACTTGATCCCTGATTGACCCCAAACGTAGATACACCAGGTTGCGGTTCGCTGGCTTCTGTGATTATACTTGGTGATCCATCTTGACTCATCTCTGGCATCGGAGGATCCTCAGGTATAACTGCAAATAGTTAGCAACCATCTTTTTGACTGGCCTGTTGGTCTAGTGGTTAGTGACCCTAACTGCTATGCCGGAGGTCGTGGGTTCGATTCCCACCCAGGACAAATGTTTGTGTGATGAGCTCGATCATTTGTTCTGTGTCTGGGTGTAATTTATCTATAATATGTATGTATTTAGAAATATATAAGTATGTTTATCAGTTGTCTAGTACCCATAACACAAGCTCTGCTTAGCTTGGGACTAGATGGCGTTGTGTGATAGTTGTGGAATATTATTATTATTATTATCTGATTAAAGTCGTAAATGGTACCCACTAGTGTTATCTACCATTTCACTTTTTTTTTTTGGGTGGGTTGTCATCAAAAAACCCCTCCCGCTCTTGGGCAGAGCGAAAGGGAGTGTCAGACATCTACTGACTAAAAGCCACCCATGTTCCTTCTTAGCCCTTTATGTCGAGGCCGCGGTATCTCTTGAGAACAACCCGAAGCCCCAACGGGAACGTTACCTACCATTTTGATGACTGAAAGGACTAATAAGATTGACTATGTATAAACTGCTAACCTGCCCCCGTATTCACAAACGCTTCGCTCCGTATTCGGAAAGTCAGATGTTAATCTCGCTGACTTTCGTAATGGCAAAAAAAAATAGACCAACGACTTATCGAGTCGAAATAGATTCGCAGTGTTACGTTGTTTTTGAATACCCACTATTATGAACTTCTAATGGAACTGTAGGTTGCAAAAAGTTGTCTCCAAAGCGGCTGCATAAGGTCTGCAGTGCACGCTCTGGCGCTTGAGCTTGGCGCCTTTGGGAATGATCGGATTAGCTCCAAAGCTCTTAAGCAACAGTTTTGTGCAAGTTGGGTTATCTCGCTAACTTCTTTTAACAAAAAAAAATAGACCTACGACTTATCGAATCGAAATGGATTCGTAGCGTTTGAGAACACGGGGGCAGGTCGGTTCGATCTTCAGGGATAACTACCGCTTGCAAGGGTTGGTCCGTGAATGACAAACCATCTTTAACATATACCGTACTCGAAAAGCACATTATGTAGTTGGTCGTAGATTTTTGATCTTTTTGAGTTGTTACCTCCGTCTAGTAGGAAGCTTAAAATTCTGTCAATCTTTCCAAGGGGTAACGTTACCAAGTTTTGGGTTGTGGAGGTGAGATAGGTAGCCACTCCACGTAAAATACTGGGATTTAGGTAGCTGAATTCGGTTAGACTGGAAACCAAACAACGCAGATCGAAAAAAATCGGCCAAGTGCGTGTTGGGCCACGCACAATGTAGGGTTCCGTAGTTCTATTCAGTGACATCCCGCACTATAGGTTACGCGAGAGAAAAAAAACTTTTCTAGTTTTTTTACCACTTTGTTTGGCGTAACTAATCTGTATATTCATGCCAAGTTACAGCTTTCTAGTACATAGAGTCGTTGAGCTAAGCCGTGAACAGACGGACGGACGAACGGACGGACATGGCGAACTATAAAGATAGGTAACTTGTTGACTACGGAACCCAAAAAAACTAGGCAAATGGCCCGAAGCCACCTAATAACCCGATTCCTTCCAGTTTCCCTTTGGAAACGTAGGGTTAATGACGATGGACTGCTTACCTGCAGGATTTATGTTTTTGGACTTCCTTCCTACCCATTTGCTGTTAATCTTGTTCTGTTTCTGAAATTTAAGCCATTTCTTTCTTTGTTGGTTGTTGTATCTGAAATCACATGTTTTCTTAAATTGTATCAGGTGAGATGTAATTAAAATATCTATGAAGTCGTATTGTATAATAGACTATCGTCCGCAACTTCACGCCAAGGTTTTGCAACCTTGTTTGAGGGGAGAAGGCAGGGGGGGGAGGGGGTTCGCTAACCAAGAGCCTTCTGTAATGGTATTTCCATATTTTCATGCCTGATCATCACTTTAGCCTGTGTCACACGTGTGTGATGATACAATTTAAGAAAACATGTGATTTCAGATTCACCAACTAACAAAAAAAGAAATGGCTTGAATTTCAGAAATTTCAGAACAAGATTAACAGCAAAAGGGTATGGAAGTCCAAAAATATAAATCCTGCAGGTAAGCAGTCCATCGTCATCCACCCTACGTTCCCAAAAGGAAGCTGGAAGGAATCGGGTTATTAGGTGGCTTCGGGCCATCTGCATAGTTTTTTTTGGGTTCCGTAGTCAACAAGTTACCTATCCTTATAGTTCGCCATGTCCGTCCGTCTGTCCGTCTGTCCACAGCTTAGCTCAACGACTCTATGTACTAGAAAGCTGTAACTTGGCATGAATATACAGATTAGTTACACCAAACAAATTAGTAAAAAAAACTCGATTTTTTTTTCTCTCACATAACCTATAGTGCGGGATGTCACTCAATAGAACTACGGAACCCTACATTGTGCGTGGCCCAACACGCACTAGGCCGATTTTTTTCGATCTGCGTTGTTCGGTTTCCAGTCCAACCGAATTCAGCTAAATCCCAGTATTTTACGTGGAGTGGCTACCTATCTCACCTCCACAACCCAAAACTTGGTAACGTTACCCCTTGGAAAGATTGACAGAATTTTAGACGGAGGTAACAACTCAAAATGATCAAAAATCTACGACCAACTACTTAATGTGCTTTTCGAGTCACGGTATGTTAAAGATGGTCTCTCAACCACGGACCAATTTCGGCAAGCGGTAGTTATCCCTGAAGATCGAACCAACCTGCCCAAAAAAAACTAGGCAAATGGCCCGAAGCCACCTAATAACCCGATTCCTTCCAGTTTCCCTTTGGGAACGTAGGGTGGATGACGATGGACTGCTTACCTGCAGGATTTATATTTTTGGACTTCCATACCCTTTTGCGGTTAATCTTCTTCTGAAATTTAAGCCATTTCTTTTTTTGTTGGTTGGTGAATCTGAAATCACATGTTTTCTTAAATTGTATCAGGTGAGATGTAATTAAAATATCTATGAAGTCGTATTGTATAATGTCTGCAACTTCACGCCAAGGTTTTGCAACCTTGTTTGGGGGAGAAGGCAGGGGGGGGGGAGGGGGTTCGCTAACCAAGAGCCTGTTGTAATGATATTTCCATATTTTTATGCCTGATCATCACACACGTGTGACACAGGCTAAAGTGATGATCAGGCATATAGGCAAATAGTTGTGATACTGTGATAAGCTGTATCTGTTACTAACATAGCTTAGTTTAAGAGATATAAGCTCGCTAGAGTATATATGTTCTGTGGATATAAGCGAAAAACTGAAAAAAAAATGGAGTTGAAAAAAAAGTAACTGTACAGTGCGATCAAATTATCTTGGCAGCTCTGAACATAGGCTTTGCGAAATTTTACGCATGTAAACTTGGGAATAAAACTGTTATTGTCAGATAAACCAATACTTAAACGATCAGAAAATATCTAATTTAAACAGTGAGAAATACAAATAAAATAAATATCATAACACTTTTATACATTCGTTGTAACAAAATGACCTGCACGAAGTTCGGAGCTGCCAAGATAATTTGATCGCACTGTACTAACATAACACCCACAACCACAATTTTTATAATTCATTTTAAACTGTATTTTTCATGTGATAATTGACGGATAGAAGTCATTGACGTTTCTCTTTTTAATTGAAACACATTCTATTCAGTGAATCTAACGACGAAATTTATCCAAATCGGTTCATCCATCAAGAAGTTATGACGGACAAAAAAAACATACATACATACATATAGATCAAACACAAAACCCTTTTAGAAACTCAGTTCTGTTCTGGGTCGACACAATTTAGATTGCCATCGCTATGCTAAGAAGAAGAACCCTCCTGTTGGGCTTCGCCGCAGTCAAGTAAAAAAGTACAATACTTACACTCTCATTGCATGCATTTCATTGGTTTCTTGGCCTGTCTTCAGCCAAGTATTCGGGTTTACAGCTACAACTGGAGTAGATTTAGTTGTATTTGTAGCTACCTGCACAGCAGCTTGTATGGTAGCTTGCATGTTAGCCTGAGGGGCAGCCGGGGTAGGAAGAAGCGCAGTAGCCGGAGTAGGAAGAAACGTAGTAGCCTGAGTAGCCATTGGTGTAAAACCCTGAGTGGCAACTCGCTTTGCTGCTTTTAATGCCGCCCATCTCCTTGCTCTATTCATCTTAGGCATTTCTTCAGAGCAGTCTCCAACAGTACTTAAAGCTGTCTTTGCAGCAATTGGGTTAGGATTATTTAGCAGGTTTGTATTAGAAACCGTGTACACTCTCATTGCATTCATTTCATTGGTTTCTTGGCTAGTCTTCAGACAAGTATTCGGGTTTTCAGCTACAACTGGAGTAGATTTAGTTGTCTTTCCAGCTACCTGCACAGTAGCTTGTATGGTAGCTTGCATGTTAGCCTGAGGGGCAGCCGGGGTAGGAGGAAGCGCAGTAGCCGGAGTAGGAAGAAACGTAGTAGCCTGAGTAGCCATTGGTGTAACACCCTGAGTGGCAGCTTGCCTGGCTGCTATGAACAATAATGCCGCCCGTCTCCTTGCCTTTCTACCCATCATAGGCATTTCTTCAGAGCAGTCTCCAACAGTACTTGTGTTAGGATTACTGGGCCGGTTTGTATAAGAAACCTCCGTGTCAATCCTAGGAATATACGTTGAACTGCTGTTGTGTGGTGGTTTCACTAAATTTACAACAGTTGGTTTCGGTGGTAAGGCACTTAACACTTTAAATTTTGATGGTGTTGATAGTGCAATGGTTTTCAAATTGGGGATTGGTTTATCAAGTAGTAGCGGTATTAATGTAGCAGGAACAGGTGTAATTATTTTCTTCTTATTTCTTTTACTGTAAGGAAAAATAAATATTTTAAACATTGCATTTTGACTGATGAGCCGTCCATGTCCACCACCACCTATCAGACCTGAATGCATGAATATGCAGAATAAGCAGTAGTTATTATTAAACTCATCATAATCCTAGTCTTTTCCCAAGGAGCAGTGGTGGCCCAGTGGTAGCGGCCCGACATATGAACATGAGTTGTGAGTTCGAACCCCGTCAGGCGCATTACTTTATGTAATTTATTTCATAAAGTAATGTATTTCATCACTACTGCTCTCAAAACGGTGATGTCTTAGAACCAAAAATTCGAAGACATGTGACATCTACCAATCCGCACTGGGCACACGTGGTGGCTTATAGACCATCCCTCTCCTAGAGAGGAGGCCTGAATCCCTGCAGTGGGAACATTATAGGCTGATGATGATGATGATGAATCCTAGTCTTTTCCCAACTATGTTGGGGTTGTTGTTCCAGTCTAACCGGATGCAGCTGACTACCATTATTTTATATGGAGTGAATGCCTATCTGATCTCCACTACCAAGTTAGTCCTGGGTAATAAGATGCACACTGGTAAGACTGGTTTTCAGGCCACTGACTATACCCGTAACAACAGTCAAAGATCTAGGATATATGTATTTTAGAAAAAGATCAAGTAAAACTGAAAAACAGACCCTAAATGTCAATGTCATGCTTGACATTGGGTTTTTCGGGTTTGTCACCCAAAAAGGTGTTTAGAAAATAGAAACAGGTGTATATAATTCAGGGGCGGTGTATCAAAATTAGTCAAAAATAGTAATGAGTAGAGTTTATTTTAAAAAAATACCTTACAAATAAAAGTATTTCCTTACAAATATTTGATTGGTATGAAATCACTTTCATTTTAATAAATAAGGTGAAATTAATTGTTGTTTGTGTGATAGTAAATATGATTTAAAAAATCAAGGGAACAATGTAAATAGTACAGATAATAGGTAAGTCAGTACTAACCATATTTCAAGGATACTAACTAAATTGTGGTTATGTTGTACTTTTATAGTCATGTAGTTTTATACTAGGAATATTTAAACCATGATGCCTGTACTAAACTACTTGGAAACCTTGTAGAAACTATGAAATAATAAGCATAGTTATCATTGATGTAATCAATGTGGGAATTTTGCGCTTGGTTACACTTTTGATATGGTCCTACGATGATTTAGCTTGATTAATGGATAAATAAATACTCACGATGGAGCCATGCCACTCTTATTTTATTACCTATTACTTACTTGTATCAATTAAAAATGAAATTTCGGCCTATTAACGCGTTTGTTTTCTCATCAGAAAACATAAAGTTGTTTTCTAAAAACGTTCCAGTGTGATATTGAGTAGATAATGGCATGAGCATGCCAAAAGAAAGACCAAACGTACTGTATTTGTTTCAAGCAAGAAAGAGATAACTAAAATTTTAATGCTTCGCTAAGTTCGCTAAATTTTCGCTTAATTTTTTTTGACATTGACACTGACAGTGTCATTGTGACAAAGTTTTGTTACATTCAAGGAACTTATAATATACTGACTAGAATGTGCACGTGCTACTCAAAAGCGAGATTCCTCGAAAGTGGATGTCATCTCTTTCTAATAGGGTGTCCAAAAATGGATAGTTATTATTATGTTTTAACTTTCTAGCTCCCAGGTCCTCGCTTTGCATTGGTAACAATTAAAAAAAACTGCCATGGGATAGGTTTGTGATGACATCATCATCATCTTATATCAACCCGGAATCACCCACTACTGACCGTGCTGAGTATTATAGCCCTACCCTTTTTTCCACCACACTTCTCGGTTCATAAATCTTATCCACGTGTCCGGTGACTTTGACGATAAATCGTCAACCCAACAAGCTTTAGGACGACCCTGGTTTCTTTGGCCTAACCTTGGCCACCACTCGGTCAAAGCCTTGCTCCATCGCCTACCTTTGCGTCCTGCCCAGGTCAACTGGAGGCTCACCGCCTGGTTCCCGACATCGTAGACTTTTTCGTCCGATGGCAGATTTCAGTGTTACGCACTCGATCTAAGAGGATTATAATGACTTATGCCGAGCATGACTCGCTCCATGGTCCTTTCTGCCACTCGTACTCGATGGACAGTCTCCTTTGTGAGCGTCAATATCTCGGCACCTTAAGTTATTGTTGGTGATGGTGGACACATCGGTTGAACAGGCGGGTTTTTAGCACTGGGGGATCTTTTTGGACCGAAAAATTTGTTCCAATTTACCAAACGTTACCCATCCGAGTTGTACTGCTTCTTGTCGAAAGATGGAACATGCCCCAGATAAACGTAATGATCAACCATCTCCAGACGCTCGTTTCCTGTCGAATGCCTTCTCATAATCGAAAGCTAAACACAGGGGCCGGTTGTATTCTGCGCTCTTCTCCATCAACTGCTTCACGACATGGATATGGTCAATAGTGGAGAAACGACTTCGGAAGCCGGCTTGTTCAACGGGCTGGCTGCATATGGTTTTCGCAAACAGTTTATAAAGTCACGGAGTCCGGATTTGTGACCGGTTGATGGCAATAGGCTCGTCCCCTATTACATGGCACATAAACATATCTGGTGTTCTATTAAGTACACTTCTGTCTAACCCTCCCGGGATTACAGGCGAGATGTGATGTAATGTAATTAACAATTTTAGTACTTACGTCAAAATGACATAAAGAAAGTACCCCAAAATACCCACCCTATGCCACATCCTATTGTTTAAGCTGCTGAAAATTCAATGAATATCAGATACTGTAAGACGCTTTGCACATGGAGCAACTGAAGTTGAGGCAACTTAAGCAACTTTAAAAGTTTCCTGTAACTAGTTGATAGTTGTTGTAACGTTTACGGTTGCCGCAATTTTATAGCAATCTGTGAGCAACTTTCAAGACCGAGTTGCTCAATCTACGCAGCGAACAGCGTTCAGTGTGACGATGAATATCGAAGAAGCAGCACTTGTTCTAATTTTATTACGTCGTCGCCGTCTACGTTAACTTTAAAAATCGGTGTAATATTTAACAGTTGCTAGTTGCGGCAATTAGCAACTAACTTAGTCATCGATTGCAGCAACTGAAAACTCTTGACGATTGCCGCAACTCGAAACTCGAGTTGATATGTGTGCGCAGTCCAATTGAAATATATATTATGTAAACAGCTAGTTGCCAGTTGCTGCAATAGTTGCACCATGTGCAAAGCGCCTAATGTTTTTTTTTTTTATTATAAATGGGCTTGCTCTTGACTTCAATTTTGCCCTAAGGGCAGAGATGATGTCGACGATGGAACGAGCTTACCCAGCTTTTATGTTTCATTTATTCACAAAGCTTCACGGGTTACTGACAGTCGCAGCGGAATATAGAAGAACTAACAAACACAGAATTCACAGTCAATATCTCGCGAAAACAAATTAAATAAAAAACAAAATCGTGGGAGGGAGGGATCATCCATGACTTATGTTATGGTTCTAGCTAGAGTTGCCTGGATTTAAAATTTAATTTTATGGTAAGTATTCTATTTTTACTGATTTTCTCTATGGTATTCATCAAGCGAGAGTCAGCGAGAGCATGACCAACTTAATTGTGAAGTACAAGGTGGCGCTACTTGTCAAGCAAAATTACATCAGCTATACGTCAAACTTGGGGTGCGTTCCGAATTACGCTGTAATCGATTTGAGCGTCCATAAACCCGTACCGAATTACTGTGAGCGCGATATCGGTGTCCCTTGAATCGTCATAGATGACGTCATGACATGCGCCATCTTGCGATTACACCGACCATGCCCCAAATAAATATCACCGTGAGCGCTGTCAAAATCGAAGTAAAAAATGACAGATGTCTGATGCGTGTGCATGTGTGTCTGGGTGTGTGTATGTGTTCACAGCTGAGGTTCACTGGCTGGAGTCGCACAAATACATTCAATTAGTTCTTTGAAATCTCTTTGGAGTCTCATAACCATGAGTATTCAAGTAAATATACAAGACGAGCCTAACGGGTGACGAATTTCTCTCATGCAGGTTATGTTTTTGTTATCACGTGACGAGTGAGCACTGTAAACGCGCTTACGAGCGTTCCGAATTGATGACAGCTCATAACTGTCATAATCGTGATATCTAATTCGGTACGCAAATTATAGACGTGAGCGCTGTGAGCGATTATTTTGTAATACCACAGATATTATAATACTTCGTACAGATACCCAATCCCATACAAAGAAATGACACCTCCCTAAGTCATCTTATTGCTCGTTTTATATTCTTTCCTCCATTATTTCAACAGATGGCAGCACCAGCGTCGCACTAATTGCCACAGACTGGAGTTTTACAACGCCATCTAGGAGTTCACGTTTCGTGTTATGTAGTTCCGGAACTTTCGGGTTCAGTAAAATGAGAAAAATATGTAATTATTTCGCTTAGAAATGTTAAAAGATGTGTTATATTTCTATAAACAGTAATACATATGCTTTTTAATGGTTAAATTTAATTAAAATTATACAACAGTTACGATTATTGTATGTGGCAAATTGAGTAAAACGCCATCTATTGCAAACAGCTCTAGAGAAAATGATTTACAGATGGCTTACTTTTGACAACTTTATCAATCTATGGGTACGAATTGAAGTAAAAGTCCTCCTTTAACCTTTTTTGTTGAAATAACGTGATAAATGAGTGTAAATAGATAAATAAGCGTTAAACATGGAACTTTTGATTTTTGCAAATCTTATTTCGGCCGAAATCTACCGTATAACGCATTTAAGCGATTGTTAATTTCATTACTGCTACCTATACTGCCATCTATTGTGTTTTTTTCAAGATTAATTATAATTTGTTCGAGTTGTGACCCCATGGTAATACGGAACGCGGCCTTGGTACATTTATTTTAGTTCCGTTTTTTGCCACCTACTCAGCTAAGTTGGTTTATGTCGCTTCAGTGAAAAGTTCATCTCTAGCCCGCTAGATGGCGTTGTTAGATGACGTCACGTTTCTGAATCGCGCTATGGTTACGTTACACGCCAAACATGACTACAGCGCGGTAACTATTTGATAGTAAGAAAAAAGGAACATGGGTGAAGCTTAATTTTTAAGCTATGATTTTTGAAAAAGGTTGTTGTTGTAATAACTAACAACCTCTATTGTAGTCTTTTCTTTCCAACTCTTCAATTCTTCATAACCTTCATGTGGTTTGGCATTTTTGAAGCCAAGGGCAGAGCAAGAACGAGCCAAATCGTTACGCCAGTCGCCAGGTCGCCAGCGTTTCTTGGACCTACCTCGGTGATGACGACCGTCTTCAGGCACCCACTGTGTGAGGATTCTGGCCCACCTGTCCTGCTGATTCTTTTTCTTGTCACTGAACTGCTCCTAAACGGCTCGACCGATTGTGATGAATTTTTTTTGTGTGTTGAAGAGAGTCTTCGACGAGAGTCAGTCGAGAATGGTTTAGATTTTTTTTTTTTTTTAAACATTTCCCCACACTAGGAATTTCTCCTTTATCGTGGGTGCGTTCACAAACATTAAACTCACATGCACAAACACACCCAGACCCGAAACAACTATCTGTAGGCCATACAAATATTTGTTCCGTGCGGGGATCGAACCCGCGACACGCAGTGCAGCAGTCCAATCGCTCAGCCACTGCGCCAACCGTGCCGTCATTTAAAATTGTACCCGATAGGTGGCGCTACTGTCCGGGCAGGACGTCGTCTGCCAGGTCCACTAGTATGTTTTATATTTTTTTTGTTTTCAGAACCATATCTGGCTTTGACTTGTGCATCACACACCAAATTTGAAGCATCTGGATCTATCGCACAATTATTTGGAGAAGATCAATGTTCTGCTAAACGATCAATGACAAAGACAAAGACATTTATTCGTAGGACATGGTAGGCATAAAGTTGTTACAGAAGAATGGTATTGATCATAACATATCCGCCGCTGTACGCGGCCTACGAATATTTACATTGGTAGCACTTGATACTAAATACTAACACTTGAATTTAGAATCATAGTTAATTAATATCTAAATTAATCTTGGTTTTTTTTTGCACACACATATAAATAACCATAAATTACACTCAATAAACATAAACTCTAATGAAATTTAAATTCTATTATAGCAGAACAAAAAAAAAGACAAGACTAAAACATGCTAATTCTAAAATATAAGTACCTACCTAATAATTAAAAATTATAATAATAAACACAACACAACATTAAGCATAATAAAATTATAGAAAAGTGTATAATACTCGTAATAAATACTTATTTCTCTTCCAGAAATTCTTTTACTGAGTAAAATGTCTTTTGCAGTAGCCACGATTTTAACTTGATCGAGATCTGCCTTTAAAAAAGACGATATCTTTGGAAGGAAACCCTATGTGCCACGATTATATTGATCCCGATCACTATATGTATGTGGGGAAACAGCACGGATGCACCGAGACTATTCACCCTACAAAAAGACTTGTAAGAATATTAGTAAGTATAGAAGACACTGACAGCTGCAGACCCCATTTTCAAGATCAAAAAATACTGACCCTCCCCTGCCTATACATTTTGGAGATATGTAAATTCGTGCGAAACTACCCACATCTGTACACGACAAGGGAGGACATACTGTCGAAATTTACACTGCGCCATAAAAATAGGTTAAACATACCAAGCTCTAAACTAAAAATGTACTCAACGAGTGCCCTTGTGATATCAATCAAAATATATAATAAATTACCCGATAAAATTAAAGACATGTAGAAAAGAATAATATATTCATAAATAAATTAAAACAATTTCTATTAATTAAATGCTATTATCATCATCATCATCATCAGCCTATAATGTTCCCACTGCAGGGACTCAGGCCTCCTCTCTAGGAAAGGGTGGGAACGGGAGGGAATTGCTAATATAATCTCAATGAATACTTTTTTTAATGATAAATTTTAAATTAGATAAATAAATAACTTTTATTTTCTCTGTAAGTAATAAAGAAAACTTTTTCCTTATTTTATATGTGGCTAAAACTCTATCGCGCTCATTCATTTAGTCTATGGCCGAACGTTATTGTTACAGTATGACCATTTTAAGTGTGAATTTCTTGGTGGCGCCACTGGTCAAGAAAAAATGCATCGCTACGTCAAACTTAGTACATTTATTTTAGTTCCGTGTTTTCCCGCATGCAGAGATAAGTTGGTCGAACTGTAGTTGCGCGCGCATAGGAAAACCGATTAATTTTTCCCGCTATTGTGAAAAAAAATCAGAACTCGTTTTAACTGTTGAAGATGACTTTTTAGTATTATTTTCTTCACAAGTGTGTTGAAAAACGTCGTATGATACACGTGTGTATTGATGATTACCGTCCTCGGCTTTCTTAAGACCCTCACCTGACGGCTCGGGTCTCAATGGCGCCTCAGCGGTAATCACCAACGTTTCACACTTGTACCTGTATTTATTCTCGCAATAAAGCACAAGTATGTAGGTACCTAAGTCGAGCAATATCATAGTGCATGCACCCGGCCTGAGCGTTACAAAATGCAATATTGCTCGTTAAACCCACTTGACCTGTTGGTCCCGTTGGTCCCGCTCACAGGGTGTTTCATTACTCCGACCTCTGTTGTGAACGACGACTTGGAAAAATGTTGAGTTAAAAAAAAAAAACAGAATTGTTGAGCAGCGTTGATTAATTTTCCGGTTTTAGGGTTCCGTGTAAAATATCGTACGAGTTCTTATTACCTCCACGTGTATCGGAAGACAACAGTTCAATATTAATCACAGATAATATTGAAAACGTAATAATATCAGGAAGTCAAAGTAATGTTTTTATGAAAAACTAGCTTTTGCCAGCGGCTTCGCCGCGTGGATGTCGGAACATATCAAAAATGACGATTTTTCATACAAACTTTCATCCCCTATTTAACTCCCTTAGGGGTTGAATTTCGAAAAATCCTTCCTTATTCCTTATCTACATTATAAAGGGAACCTCTGTGCAAAATTTCAGCTTTCTAGGTCCAAGGGTTTGGGCTGGGCGTTGATGAGTCAGTCAGTCAGTCAGTCAGTCAGGACTTCTCTCTTTATTTATATAGATGGATCATTCTCATTACAGAAAATATTAAAAATTATATAAATAATTATTATAATAAAAATACAGGAAGTCAATGCACGTTAACACGTGCTTCAAGGGTGCCTAAGTTACGTCGTCGTGTACCTAATATCTGGTGTCAGTCTGTCCGTCCGTCTGTCACAGTGCCGTACCCTGTGGACCGTAGGTAATAAGTATGTGAGGAATCCAATTGTGTCACAACATACAATCCGTAATAATCATAATTATATGAATCTATAAACATAAATAATAAATTTATTATTTATTTACCACTCATTATAGCAATATTACAGATTACATCCATTGCGATACTATAAGACATAAAAAAGGACAATATAAAAAAGTTATAAAATTAAAATAAACTATGGAAAATAATACAAAAACTATCTATACTAATATATTATTGATTGCTTGTAATTTTAAAATAACAACCAGGCAGACTTCACCATACCCTCATGTATCGGATAGGGTTTCTTTATAATATTGTATACGGTACAAACTTATTACATATTGTTGGGAACCTTAACTGAGTAAGCCCGGATCGCACTTAGCCGGTTTTTATAAATTGTTTTTAATTATCGTGAATGGGTTTCAGATTGTATGTTTTAAGGTTCCGTAGAGCTTTGATTTGACCGAAAGGATTGTTTGATAATTATGGGCGAAAAGATCTTCATGAAGGTGCCTACGTAGTTTAATATTATTATATTTTTCTCTTACCTTTTACTAACGCAAGATTTTCCTGTTTTTAACTATTCACTGATTGTTGGTAAATAAGGCTAAGAAAAGAAGTTATTACAAAATTATTATTAGGTACTGCAGACGGCTATTGAGAAATTCCTGAAGGAAAAATCCAATAACACTTTGTCCGACATGGGAATCGTACCCAGGACCTCATGCTCAGCAGTCGTGCTTGCGACCGCTAGACCAACTAGGCAGTGGTACTACGAGGTAAAGAATGCTCATAACTAGGCGTGACCTGAATAAAAGCGCATTGTTAAATTTTCAACGCTCAGCTCTTGGTAAAATATTTACAAGGCGCCCAGAAAAAGTATCAGTTTACATTTAATTCTTAATCCTTTAAGAATCAGGTTCGTTTTTTAATTCTGTTCGGAGTTCAAATAGACGCTCTATTTGAACTCCGAACTGAACTTAAAAACAAATTTCAAAAACTATCACCCTGTATAAACCTGACCTCTGGTAAGGTCGCGATCAAATAAGTACACTATATTACATCTCATCGAAATCATCGCGGTAATAATTAGACAATTTGTTACCAATTCAAAATTATAACTCGACACGGGCCCAGTCGTTGCCTACGCGTCATTAAAACCAGACTTTATCAGGTCTCGGGGACATATTATTTTCCTTATTTTTAATACATTTGAATAATACCTATTTTGTATACTTAGTGCTTAGTGGCCAGTGTCGTTGAACCATAAAGTTGTGGTGAACTATTATGAGTGCTAGTGTTTGGTAGTGAAAACTAAATGTAATCCTTTGTTAAGCAATTAGGGATTCTAATGTTAAATAGAATAGTGTATATAATCCGGTGCTAATTAACCAATGTATATATTTCATTTAATTCAGATCGATCCCGTGCAATTAGTGATGATTCTGTTTTATGATTAGCGAAATGTAATAAATAGATTGTGGGATGTTATTTTAAATGTGGTATGTGGAAGGTAAATATTAATTAGTATGTTGATTGTGGGTGTTAATTATCGGTCAATAATATGAATATTGTATTAATTAGTAAATAATAACATTTGTGTAATCTGTGTTGGGACTCAGATAGGTATTATATTATTTCTGCGTTGAGTATTGGTAAAATTTCTTCCAATACGTTCACATGATTTAATATAAAGAAAAAATCGGTGATTAAAATAACTTTCATTACATTTACGAATATGATCCATCCAAATATTACATTTCACATAGACCAACATGGTCACTTACAAAACGTCGAGAAAAAGTGCACGGTTCGGGTTTGTCATTCCGAAAGAATCGGCCAGAAACTCCATGGTTACTCATAAAAAAAGAAACCGTAAACGTAACCGAACGTTTACCTGTAACCCGTTAGTCTAGACTCTAGACTCACACGTACCAAGACATTAAAACAGATTTATTCCACCTGAGTCACCTTAAACATTAATTTATTCTAGAAGTTACTGACTATTGAGTTCTTAGCTGCGTCCATGCAGTCTCTACGTTAGCAGCATTGTTGGAAAGTCACTTACATGACTCATTGCTCCTGGTAACAGTGCCTTTGTACACTGAATTGCACGTCTTGAACATCGGATGATACTGGCAACAGAAACAGTAACCAGTTAAAATCAATGAATTTTGACCGGCTGGTGGCAATAGACTCGCCTACTATTACATGGGATACAAACTTATCAAAACGTAATCAGCATTTTCATCCCGGAGTCCTTTCAAAGCGAACTCTAAAACTCTATCTAAGGATATTTTATTGGCTTTTGATGAGATTCTACCCATTACTGTAATTCTACCCAGCAATAGGTGGAATATTCCTATGGAGGTACCCCTATAGCCTTCTCCTGAAGTATTAACCTAGCAATGGGTACCGACTTCCATACTTCCTGGTCTTGATTGTCTCTCATCCAGTTGTTTCCCGCGACTTTGACGGTATCGTCAACTCAACACGTTTATCGACGTCTCTAATCTTTTTGGCCGAATCTTGGTCACTATTATGTCAAATCTTGACTCCACCGGTAGCATGGACTATCTCCACGTGATGTACAGCCCAACTCCACTTAAGGCATCCTGTCCTCGAAGATACGAAGTACATTTTCGTCCAACGACGTATTTCGGTGTTACCTACCGGTGTTGGAAGTACCTATGGCTCGCATCTTAGCGCAATTTTTATTCGGTGTCCACCGAGTTTCCTTTGTGTTGTTCATGTTTAGGCACCGTATTGACCGATTTTGTTGCCACTTGGTACCTTAGGCATACTGCTGAAATCATCATCATCATCTGTCTGCCTTTGTCCCATTCTACTTGGGGCCGGTGCAACACGTTTCCTCCTTCCATTCTCCCCTGTCAGATATTACGGGATCAAATACTCCTTTCTCTTTCATAAAATATTATTCGGCACCCAATCCATTTATCTTCATTGGCCAACCTCTTCCTCTCCATCCTTTTTTTAGTCACATGCGTTTTATCCTTCTTCATTACATGTCCATACCAAGATACGCTACTTCCTTTCAATTTTTATGTTACAGGCACCTTTCTCAACCTTCCTCTAATATAGTTATTCCTTACTTACTTTATCTATTCTTGTTGGTCGGGTTGGTCTGTGGATGGGTGACCTACCTGGTTTCGCCGTGCATCGAAAAGCATGTTATGCTGTTGGTAGTACCTTACCAAAGTAGCCTTACTAAAAGGGTATCGTATTGCCCAGTATTAACTGGGCTGTGGAGGTCAGATAGGCAGTCGTTCCATGTAAAATTCATTCGGTTAGACTGGAAGCCGACCCCAAATTAGTTGGGAAAAGGTTAGGCAGATGATGATCTATTCTTATCACTCCAGATTATTTGTGATTTCGTTGTTGACCGTACAAGTTTATTTTGATAATAATATCAGGAACATCTTGTTATGATATTTAATTGAGTTATTTGCAATAATAGATCGTTGTGTGTTAGTGTAGCGTTGTGATTTGTGTGTGTCATGGCCTTTCGTTTTGTTTTCTATTTTGTATAAGATATAGATAGGGTTGTTTGGGTGCAATGTGTGGTGCGTTTGATATAAATAATTCTAACGAGGTAACTATGGCGGTGAAGGGGTTAAAAGATAACGTATGGATGTGGTTAGTTTGGTTGTGGTTTGTGGTGAATTTCCTTTAAAAAATCTTTCGGATTGGGGTTACCAAATAAACGCCATAATATTTGTTGTATGGGTATTGGGTAAGCCTGACCCTACTGAACAATTGAACATCATATTTTTCGTTTTAATATTCATCGTGTACACATCCAGCTATACAGTTCCACTATAACGTGGCTTCGTTTTGTACAGATTTCCCGTAGATTGAAAGATCCTCTACAACTGGTTTTCTATAGATTGATTGGTCGCCAACTAGAATTGAATCATTTTGATGTGTAGGTTGTATTGTTTTCCTGTTTGACAGTTAATTCACCTATTTCTGGACACAGGCCCCTATTGCTTCGTCATTGAGTCCGGACTCATCGATTGATAGTTGTGATTGGATCCTTGAACCTAATAATAGGTAAACCTTTGGGATAAATACTTGATTGATGGAAGAATGGACTATTGTTATAGATTCTAGTTTTACTTCTTCTTATTGAAATAGATATCGATAACATGGCAGAGTTATAATTTTTACTCTGGGCACTCTTAACGTCCACGTCTTTCTGCATCGTTCTCACGTACAGTGAGATTATCAAATCTTCTTTTTCTTTATCGTGTGATTAGCGCCTATCTTGGAGTCAACGA
Source organism: Diarsia dahlii (assembly GCA_949775195.1). Lineage (NCBI taxonomy): Eukaryota > Metazoa > Arthropoda > Insecta > Lepidoptera > Noctuidae > Diarsia > Diarsia dahlii. Next base: position 17,625,069 of record OX459205.1, read on the forward strand.
GCAACGTCTGACTTGGTTTTACATGCTGTCGACTAATCTCTCAGGTTGGTTTGCTCACGATGATTTCCAACATCGAAGCAAGTGAATATTATACAATCACATGAATCCGAAAAATCAGTGGTGCGTGTCGGGTTCGAACTCTAGACTTGACTTTTGACTTTGCAGTCAAAAATATAAAAAAAATACAAGAACCTATCAAATCAAATCAAATCAAAATGTTTATTTGCCAGAAATACATACAAATTACAGGAAAAGATCTTCTAACCTAAAAAGTCAATGTACTCTGCCTGCAAGCAAGCGTGCAAATATTTACTTATATATCTATAATTATAATGGTACAGGTACATTACTGCAGAATCCAGTAAGTAAGCCTTCCTGGCCAAGTATGAGTTAACCGGACCGAACCGCAGGTGAGGTCTGGTTATATACGAGGCCAGGATGGCTTTCTTACTGGTTGAGGTTTGTATAATGCTTTTCTCAAAAATTAAAGAAAGTTTAACAACAAATTCGTTTAATTAATATTGAAGGTTACATTCATATGTGAAAAACACAATAGCACTTTTTGGCCGACCCGGGAATCGAACCCAGGACCTCACGCTCTGCAGTCGAGCTTGCGACCACTAGACCAACGAGGCAGTTTAGGAAACAACTTTAGAAAAAACTTTTTAATAAACTGAAATTACTAAATACAATCATAAAATCCCACACTATACTTCTACAACATTACTAAGTACAAAACGCAACGTATAAAATGGCTGTTTAAGGTTCCAAAAATATATGTATCTCATAAAATGTCATACCAAAAAGAGAGATAGATATATATTTGGAACCTCCCTTCTATAACCATGTTATAATGGCTAAACTCTAATCTGTGTCTGGTACTATGTTTTTTTTTCTAAGCAGATCTAAAGAAAAAAAAAAAAAAAAAAAAAAAAAAAAAAGAGGATGACCTAGTGTCCAGTAAGTAAATTACATACTTACTTACTGGACAGTAGGAGATTCCAAGTTTAAAATCTCGCTTCTTACTGGACAGTTGTGAATAAGTCTCCGGTAAAGTTCACTTTCTGGATACTTTTTAGAGATGTTATGGCAACATTACATACCATTTTTGAGAAAAATATTATACAACCTACAGGTTAAATATTATATTTATCAAAATACTGATCCCAAAAAAAATACTTATCCAATTTTCTAGACTTTAGCAACAGCATTGTGGTGTGAACAAAACAAATAATAACTAGTAAATTCAATGACACAGCTAGTTACAAAATTGCTCTATTTAAACTGTCAAAGGCAGAAATTAGAAAGCGTAGCAGTATTGTGTGAATTTGTTGGATACAGTAAAACCTAAAGCTTTGTAGTGACACGGTACAAAGTATAAATTACAGTAAAGATGTAATGATAACACGCATTAACACCGCATTATTTATGTCAAACTGGTTGTTGCCTTTGGGCCGTGACCTTCGTCCGCGGGATTTTTTTATAAATTTTAGTTAACAATTTCACGGGCATAACATCAGCTATCTGCCAGTAAATTTCCGTCAAAATTGGCCCAGTTTCGAAGATTAGCTGGAACAAACAGACAGACCGACAGATAGCCAAGAAATACATTTTTTGTCTATCTGTCGGTCTGTCTGCCTGTTTGGCTGTCTATCTGTCGGGGCGGACCAGAGTACTAACAGATTAAAATAAGATTATTTAAACGTTAAAATTATAAAAATAATATTCAAGTTTTATTTAATCGGGATGTGCCTCAAAAATTACTGCAAGAAGATGTCGGTTTTTGGTGTCGTTTTTCATTGTTACAAATTTTTCGATTTAACGCTGGTACGGCCAGAGAAAAAAAAAACAAACAACCAAATGGTGTTAGTTTATTACAAGTTCAAGATCCGTGGAATGCGACGCAGTTATAATAAACCGTATAATAAAAATATTACAACCTTATTTTTAACTTGTAATGTTTGTGTTGGTTTGGTTCAAATATTGGAACTGAATTTTAACGGTTATCCCAAACCGATTAAGTTAAACATTTTGTATCACGTTAAGTTTGAATGACATTGCCTGGTTAGTTAAGTGACGACATTTTATTTTTTACTTAAATTATAAACGCGAGAGTTTGTAAGTATGTATGTATGGATGGATTTTTGTTACTCTTTCACGGAAAAACTACTGAACAGATTTGGATAAAATTTGGTACACAAATAGTTTATAACCTGGATTAAGACATAGGATAGTTTTTATCCCGATTTTATCTACCCGTGAGATAATATTCGAGTTGTAGCGGGCGAAGCCGCTGGCAACAGCTAGTTTTAAATTTATGACTTGTTTTTAGTTTGAACTCGTAAAATTTTAACCGTCTGATCATTTCGAGTGTATGCATGTTTACCAGCAGAATCTGGTTACATGCATTCACTCGATAATTTAGTTCAGCGTGTTGCATCAAGGGTCAAGGTTTTGCAATCAATTAATTATCGATTTAGATTATGCAACACATCATTAATAAAAAAAATACTTACCTATGATACTAATAACCATGTTGATACTACCTACTTATATATTTTAGTTAGGTAGACATTCCTACTGAGTGCTATACGCTGAGTTGGCTACCCTTTCGTTATGGGCATGCTCAGCGCAGTTGAGCTGTTTAATTAATTGTTAAGCTGTTTGTTGTTATTTGTTTATATAATATGTGCTGCTCTTTTGTGTTGCTGCTGTCCATTAGCGAATAAATACATATTCTATTCTATTCTATTCTACTGATTTTTTTGTGGCGTGGTGGGTCATCAAATGACTTCTCCCGCTCTGGGCACTGCGGTAGGGAGTGTCAGACTACTTATACTGACTAAAAACCACCCATGTTCCTTCTTAGCCCTTTGTGCCGAGGCCGCGGTATCTCTTTCGAACAACCCGCAGCCCCGACGGGATCAAAATGAAATAACCCCATCCGCTCAGGGCCTGCAGTCTCTACACTAATAACGACGCTACGAATGTCGTTAAGCCGAGAAATCGTAAACTTTCTGTAATAGATTTTCAGCTTTATTTCAACAGCATAAGGTTGAAAATGTATTACAGAAAGTTTACGATTTTACGAGTTAGCGACATTCGTAGCGTCGTTGTTAGTGTAGAGACTGCAGCCCCTGGGCCTGCAGTCTCTACACTAATAACAGCGCTACGAATGTCGCTAAGTCGTAAAATCGTAACATTTCTTTTATAGGTTTTCAATCTTATGCTGTTGAAATAAGGTTGGAAATCTATTAAAGAAATTTGACATCGATACGACGTAGAGACATTCGTAGCGCTGTTATTAGTGTAGAGACTGCAGGCCCTGGGCCTGCAGTCTCTACACTAATAACGACGCTACGAATGTCGTTAAGTCGAGAAATCGTAAACTTTCTGTAATAGATTTTCAGCTTTAATTCAACAGCATAAGGTTGAAAATCTATTAAAGAAAGTTTACGATTTTACGACTTAGCGACGTTCGTAGCGTCGTTGTTAGTGTAGAGACTGCAGCCCCTGGACTCTTTTCACAGTTATTACGACTTTGACTGTCATCTCTGTCCAAATCACAGTGTGGTTGCTGACCGTTTTCTGCCACTGATCTAAATGTGACAGAATTACTTTTAGATTGACTTTTATTCTACTAACAATAAAGCTGCTGATGGATTACAGCTATCAGACTCTTCTGGCCTCTAGCTCTCTACTCAAACACTGTGGAGGTAAAAAAAAAAATAATTTAAAAAATCTAAAACCCGACTATTAACAAAATCGCGGTCTTAAAAGTAGAAAACAAGAAAATAATTATTGTCTGATATTCTTCGTAGTCGCATGCCACTGATACCTGATGCTCCTGCATGGCGTTCTTATTAATACAGAAGTCAGCTGCTAATTGCCATTAGCAAGGTGGCATGCGACGTCGAAGAATATCAGACAAGAATTATTTTCTTGTTTTCTACTTTTAAGACCGCGATTTTGTTAGTAGTCGGGTTTTAGATTTTTGAACTTATTTTTTTATTAGAATTTTATTTTTGTGTGTATTTAAACTATAATATAATACATATTTATAATGTGCTCGCCAAGACCTTTCATTTGATACCAAACTTGCTATGATTATCTCAATTTAATATTTTTTGAGGCAAGTTTTTGACATTTAAATTCCGTCATAAAAAGAATTTATTAAATTTATATAGCCTATGACACCCGGGCTATTCTTACGAATCTATTGACACCTAATTTATTAAAGTCCGTTCAGTAGTTTAGGCCCTACGGTGGAACATACATACATACCAGGGATGTTGCGGATGCCGATTTTTTGACATCCGCGGATGCGGATGCGGATGCGGAGTTTTGAAGGCTCACATCCGCGGAAGCGGATGCGGATGCGAATGTTTAAGATATTATATAGTAAAAAAATAAATAATAAAAATCCTTACATAGTATAAAACAAAGTCGCTATTTTTGTCTGTTTGTTTGTTTGTATGCTTAAATCTTTAAAACTACGCAACGGATTTTGATGCGGTTTTTTAATAGATAGAGTGATTCAAGAGGAAGGTTTTAGTATATAATTTGAACGACATCCACGCGGGTGAAGCCGCGGGCATCAGCTAGTAATATTATATAGTAATAAAAAACATTCTTTAGATTAGGTACTATGTATCGGTGGTGACATTGTTAATTAACTAGACGCTGAAAAATAAAGATTTTAATTAAAAAAATAATTTTGTTATAATAATAATAAACTTTACCTACATTAAAACGTATTACCGGTGTAACATAATGGAATTGACCTGACTATTGAAATAAGCTGAGCTAGGCTAAAGTAGTCTTAGATTAGTGTAACTAATATGAAGTTTTCACATAAACAAATTATTTACACACAATGATCACAATCACAACTCACGACAACACTCGAAATAATAATCTATAGTTATACGATAAGTAATCAACAGCGCAAATAAACACGTAATGATTTATTTACAAGAAACAAAAGATGCACCACAACAAACGCGTCGGATCTTGTCATCAATTTCTTCGCTCCCATTGGTCATTGTCGTTTGTCACAAGGGACGTTTCCCTTGTGACAAACGAAATTGGGAAAATATGTTAGGAAAGAAATTGGGCGCGGCCGGTCGGCGAATGGCGCGTGCCGTTGCACGCGCCATTCGCCGACCGGCCGCGCCCAATTTCTTTCTTGCTGCAACTTGTATGACATTCGCATCCGCATGAATATCCGCATTGATTATTGCGGATGCGGATGCGGATGCGGATGTTCAAATCTATGCGGAAGCTCCGCATTTGCGGATGCGGATTCGAATATTCGCAACATCCCTGATACATACATGGACTGCCAAAATCATTACCCTTCCTTTTGGCTTCGCCGTAGTCGGGTAAAAAGCTCTAGGTATGTCTGTCTGACTCAATTGTGGAAAAAATTTTACAAAATTTACTACCTCGAAATTGGTCGCGAAATTTTTCTAAGTATTTTTTTCATAGTGCCCCCAAGACGACACTCTGACCTGAATTTCGTTCACTTAAGACAAAAATCTGTGAAATGAACTTTAATCATTCTGAACAGTTGTATGAGTGAAAATATTATGGTAATTATGTTTAGGAATAAAAGCGTTATGATAAAAAACAGTAGGAGTTTAAATATACCTATTTACAATAATGAAATTATGAATTAAGTACAATTTTCGGAAACATGAGTGATAAGAACATCGCTGGTAGCACTACAAATAGTATGAATGAAAACTTTAGGATGAAAAATTTTAGGAAGAGTGATCATTCGGATTACAAATCGTTAGGAAGAACAATTTCGGGTAAAGAACTTTAAGTGAGCCAATATGGACCCGTAATTTTATGTTTATTGTTAAATTAAAACTAAAAAAATATGTTCAGCAAACCCTTTCATTTCATACCCATGTATGCATAAAAGAAATTAATAGTCTGTCATCTTCGGGAGTCTGCTTTATTGGATTTAGAATGACGTCACTTAGCAAACCACGCTTTGTCATCTAAACTCAACATGTATACAAAATTGCAGTTCAATCGGAAACCGGGAAGTGGGTCAAATAAATTGAACTTCTAAGTTTTTTTTTACATAGTAACAGGCTATTAATAGCGTGTTTAAAAATAGAAAAATTCAAGAGATTGCATAAAATAGATAGGTACGTATTCTAAGACCAAGGTGAGTGACGCAATAGAATAACGAGTAGATATCGACAGTTCGATAGATTCGTAAACAGGATCAGCCTTTATCTAAATCGTTTCAATTACGTTTCGCGATCACAAGATTAAAGTAAATAACTAATTATTCAACTGCTACAGTCAACATACTTCACCTATTCCACCTATCACGCCGTCCTTATCCCACATTGAAATTATCATCAGGTTGAAAAGAGACAGCGATATGTTTGATAGTTCTTCTTTTATCTTGTTTCCAATAGATTTCTTTGTTGTTAATACTTTAGAAATTGATCCAGACAATAGCTAAAATCTCATGATCAATATAGGACCATGGGAAACGCAACACAATGTGTTTTCCCATAAATGTAAGGTACTTACTTCGGAGGCTACTCAGTCGATTCGTATTGAGGAAGCGGTTGGGTGCGCGTACGCATAAAAAGTACAAAAAGTTCGGCGGTAAACTCAACGTGTCATGGCGAAAACGCTGATATGGTAATTCAAGTTTTTATTTTTAGTTTTATTTTTTTATGTAAGTAATTTAAATTCTTTAGGTAATTTAATTTTTATATTGCATGTTTCTGTGCCTTTGCGAGTAATAATGTGTACATAATGTGTATGTTTTTCTCTATCGTAGGATGAATCTTAAGCCCGATGTCCCTAATCCTACCAAAGAATGCGAAAAAAAAAACTTAAAACCTCCCCCCCCCCCCCCCCTCATTATTTTATAATCTACCCCTCCTCCTCCTTTTTATGATGGTAACTTGTTTTTTGTCTTATGAAAACGTACGCTGTTCGATATTCAACTTTCGACGCTTTACCCGAGCGTACAAAATCCAGCAGCGCGTCTCCCATCACTGATGATTTTAGCACTCCGCAGTATCAACTAGGCTGTGATTGTCTCTAGGTTGTGGGATCTTGCTCAAATTGGACATAATGGGTAACTAATTGCCTTAAATCGATAGTAATGGATATTGTGTATTTTGCTGGTAGGTAATCTAGGTCTTAAAACGACCATTTATTTAATTCTAAAACAGTCGTCTCATTGTAAAATCAGTACTTTCTGTCACATAAGAACCCTGTTTCTTAGATAAGGAGACCTGTAGTCTCATTGTTTAAGAGACAGGGATCATTACATTATTATTACTGTATGCATAGGCTTTTTTGTAGACTTAAATCTTCTGTGCACAAATACTTTATTATTATGCTTAGGTATTGTATTTCTGCCACTGTCTTTTAAACTTTGTCTACATGACGTATAATAAATCACACTATTAATAAAAAGGCGAAAGTTTGTGAGTGTGTGAGTGTGTATGTTTGTTACTTCTTCACGCGAAAACTACTGAACGGATTTAGACAAAATTTGGTAAACAGATAGTTTATAACCTGAATTAACACATAGGATATTTTTATCCCGATTTTATCTTCCCGTGGGATAATTTTCGAGTTGTAGCGGGAGAAGCCGCAGGCAACAGCTAGTATGTAAATAAAAAAAGAAAAAAAATATATAATTTAACACTGACTTTGGTACATACAGTTAAATCTTTCAAATTTCGTTTCATTTTCTTCTAATTATATTTTACCTCAACTCTCAAATCGATAAGCATCCGTAGAGGCGTAGATAGGTAATATAAATACACGGGAACACTGGCACATGTACACAAAGAAGACTATACAAGTAGGTACTAGAGATTGCTACTAGATAATAATTGGATATCCCACGCGTGTAGAGTAAAAACTTGTTTGAGATTCCTACAGTGCATGATACTTATCTACAAAAAATAAATTACGCATTATCGTTTTAACTAGCTATTGCACTCGACTTTCGTCTGCGCGAAATAATTTTAAAATATTAAAATCCGTTAAAAATAAGGAAATCCAGTTGAATCGGGTTTTGTTAAAAAATGGCTCACAATAAGAACCTAATAATTCGCTTCGTTTGTATTTTTTCACGGAACTCTCATATTTTTTATAATAGAATAGAATAGAAGTAGTCTGAGTTAGTCCTTATAACATCAGCTATCAGCCAGAAAAAAATGGTCCAGCTGTTTCAGTGATTAGCCAGAACAAACAGACAGGAAAAAAATGTTGTAAGTACCGTATATACTTTCCTCGTATGTAGTAATGTAATAAAAAGCTGCTATTTTGAAATTACTTTAATAACACTTCAATTTTGTTTATTTGTATAGATTTGCATTACACGGCAAGCCGGTACGGATAGATTGCTGACCCTCTGAGGACACGGGAGTTCGGACACTGACCGATACCTACTTCAGTAGATTATCTACTAGATTCTGGTGGTTGCAGCCGAATCTTCAATTATTTTGCCTTGACAGATCCTTAGCGTATATCATGACACGAACCTTTATCGAGCATCCAGTTTATGTTATTACGTAAATTGGATGGGCAGACGAATATTAGCTAGAACTTCATAATGGTCCACATAACTTTTATCACATACATAAACTCACACCATAATCGCAATCTGCTACGATACTTACATACTCCTTTTGTTTCGTTCACCGCGTTCATACATACACGTACAGTCGAACAAGCTAATAAGTATACACGTAGAGTTTTTTGTAATACTAGTACACTGAAAATAGTGGTTGCAATTTTGTTTTATAAAGCATTTCGCTTAAAGCGACTGATGTCAAACGCTGTATCCTTTGGCAGTGTCTAATTATTGTATCTGTATAATCTTAAATGTAAATGCAAGTTAGCTGGCTGTATACTTATTACCTTGTCTGACTGTACTCTGGTTACGAGTACTATGCATCAAACCTTTCTGAATCAGAACCTTACCGATAAGGTCAGTGTAATGTCCTTCTAGTCTATAGGGCGTGTGATACCGGTCACATCTGCCTTTCGCCTTTCACTCATCCTCTCAACAAGACCATCTGGCTCTTTTAAATTTTTATTATGACTTAAAATACACAATTACAATCAAATGGAAATGTTATTTATTACCCGACTGCGGCGAAGCCCAAAAGGAGGGTTATGTGTTTGACATGTATGTATGTATGTCCGTTTCTTTGTTCCCTCTTAAGACTCTTAACTCCTAAATGGATGAAGGGATTTGAATGAAATATACGTCGTTAGATTTGTCTTGATGTCGCGAGAGTTATAGGCTACATTAAAATTAAAAAAAAAAAAAAAACAGAAAAATTGTGGATATTGGGGGCCAAATCGCGGAGTTCAAAAAAATTTTTTTCAATACCATCGAGTAGGGTATCAAAATAAATGGTTTTAAAAGGAGATTACATAAATATATAATACTTATATGTTTAATAAAATTCAAAGTGACAAATCCTATAAACAAGCACAAAAGTTCAATCAGCGAAGCATTTTACGCGACCAACGAAAGAACAAACACAAAAGAACTAAAAAAAAGTAGTTAAAACTTGAAAGCAGGCGGGGTTCATTTGAATATAAAATTATGAAATGAAAAAAAAATTAACTAAAATAGAATCCCGCCTGCTTCCAAGTTTTGTTTAATTTTAAATGTGCTTGTTTTTGCTTTCAGTTTTTTCAGTCGGGTTTTTTTCTCTTCTATGAAATAGTAAAGTAGTCTCCTCATTTTTAACTGGTGAATAAAGAGGTCATTTTCAAATTGACTCGTGTATTTTTAATTAAGTATTATAAAAAAATACAGGAAGTGTTATTCATTATAATATTTAATGTAGTTAATAAGTGCTATCAACGACCCTTCGACTTTGTAATTGACCCATAGGAAATAATAAGTAAAATGAATGTTATATAATATAATTGCATTCATCTAATTAATGTTATCGAGAGTACAATAGCAACTAGGTATTATAATTGATATTGTTTATCCTAGAGTTTAATTTTCCTTATGAATACTTTATTATTTCACATTAGTTGTACGGTCCAACTTTCCTCGTTAATTACCCTGGCCCCTTTTTAGCAGGACTTTTACTGGCAGATTTTAGATACCATGGGGAGTGTATTTTAGAAAAATGATTAGGGTTCCGTGCAAAACAATTAAAACCCATAAAATGTTTAATATAATCCGATTTAAATATGGGAACTAATATTGCTGCTGCGTTGCGTGTCGCGGTTTCGGTTCCCGCACGGAACAAATATTTGTATGGCCTAATAGTTTTGTTCCGGGTCTGTTTTGTGTACGTTAGTTTAAATGCTTGTAAACACACCCCCGGTACAGGAGAAAATCTCAGTGTGGGACAACGAAATAAAAAGAAATGAGAATCAATATGATGATACTTCATATTTATTTTACAGGTTACTGATCCACTCCCTTCTCTTGGGGGGAATATCACCACAAAGGTTGGATCTCACGAGTACAAATAGCACGAAGATATGTAAAGGGCAGCTCATCAGAAGTGTCTATGGTCTGAAGTACTTAGAAGGATGTGTCGTGGTGCTGGGAAGTCTAGAGATATTCATAGAGAAAGCGGGGCGAGAGAATTTTGTGAACACGACGTTCTTCGATCTAAGAGAGGTGAGAAGGGAATAATTTTATACACACACTAGCGGATGTCCCGCGGTTTCACCCGCGTAGATCCCGTTCCCGTGGGAATACAGGGATAAAAAGTAGCATATGACACTCAGCAATAATGTGGCTTTCTATTGGTGAAAGAATTTTTAAAATCGGTTCAGTAGATCCCGAGATTACCCCTTACAATTTAACAACAAACACACAAACTTTACCTCTTTATAATATTATTATTATTATATTATAGTATAGATAATAATAGTCCTCCTGACCGTTTTTCGGTCACGGCGGCCAATCTTAGCGAAGATTAGCCACCGGCGCGGGAGATTTATAGTGCAAGAGTGTGTGCGCAGGCACAAGTGCACTCTCTGTTCCTTTTTCTGTCATAGTCGTGGGACGGCAATCCGACACGACCGGAGAGAGATCAGGCGCAGGACCAACGGCTTAACGTGCTTTCCGAGGCACCTGGGGATTTAACCGCCAACTTCCAAACTCCGGGCTACTACTGGGAAATTTCTAATGAAAAACCCAATGGCACTTTTTGCCCGACCCGGGAATCGAACCCAGGACCCCACACTCAGCAGTCGCACTTGCGACCACTAAACCTTCGAGGCTACTTAGTACTTAGCCTTATGTCTTAATACTTTTATAATGTAATTTTGTTGTTTTTCAGATAACAGAATATCTAGTAATTTATCGAGTAAGGGGTCTAGAATCCGTAGGACAGCTGTTCCCGAACCTGGCGAGAATACGAGGATTAAAGCTGTTGAACAATTTCGCCTTAATTGTGTACGACAACTCGAATCTGAGAGAGGTAAATATGAAAATACTAGACTTTTTCCCATGGCTTTGCTCATTTGAGGCGGGAAATATTATCCTACGACAAGTACTATTGAGATAAAAAGTAACTAATCTTCAAACTCACGTCATGGTCTACAATCACTAGTCGATATTTCGTATTGAGCAAAAGAACGGAAACTGCTGCACTCAGAAGAATCGACATGTTTTAAAATACTTCGTCTGTCACCCATTCCAACTATTCTTGAAGCTCTAATAACTGACAAATTCAAAATCAAAATCAAAATTCATTTATTCAAACTAGGCTGATAATCAGCACTTTTCGAAGGTCAAAATTTACTTTACCTACTTTACTACAGTGAAACTTGGTTAACTGGGACTTGGATAAGTGAGAAACCTCTCTAACTGGAACTCATACTGGGGTCCCATGAGACAGATTTGAATATCTGAGACACATTTAACCAGGTTTCACTGTATTTACATTTTTATAAGACAGTCCCCCAAAACGCCCACCCATCGACACTTCCTAGTGTTTAGCTGGAAAGAAGAAGTGGCGGAACAAACTCCCCAGCACACATCTGTCTGTTAGGTTGGTTAGAAGAACCAGACTCGATACAATAGCAAGGTGTCAGTTAAATTTAAGATTTACTACAGACACAATCAGTAATAAATAAAAGTATATAACAATAAACAATGTAAAAATAAAATAATAAATACATAACATAACAGTAAACTAATTTTGGAGAAAGAACACAAATAACAAACATTGTCTTGTGTTCAACTCAGCGAATTAACTCAATAACTAGGATTTGATAGTCAATTTTCGCCACTAGGTGACAAAAAAACTATTTGCATTTAGATAGCTCAAACGGTATTTCAATTAAATCTTGCAAACAATGGTAGTACTGAAATTCATTTATTTTTGAAAATATTCAAATACACTGCAGGCAGAATGTTCCCATTCAGCTGCCATCGAAACTGTTGTTGAGGTGAAACTGTAAGCTAAATGTTCTTCTTCCATTTTCCTAGAATTGCAATATAATCGGTCCTTTGAATCATGGTATTGTAATATTCAATTACTTTTCTATTTAATTTTGCAAAGTTACCGCAAGTAGAAAATAAATATAGATTAGGTATAAATAACTGTACTTCAAAATAATCCGATGCTTCTTTTACATTACTACGATAAAAGCAAAGATATAAAACCAAGTTTCTAATAAGTAAATATGCAATCAAATCTTATTTTAGCTGTTGGTTCATAACCAATCAGAACCCATATATCCATAACGGATAACACAAAACCGCTAACAGTATAGAGATTTGAAAGAGAGCTCCACTCATCATTGTGTGGCCAAAAACTTAGAAGAAGAAGCACCGAATTTAACTGAATAGGCTTCTATTACTTAGTTCATTGATCATTTATTTAAAGTACGTAATAATTGGTTTCCAGATTGGTCTCTACAGTCTTCTCAAAATTGATAGAGGAGGGGTGACGATGTGGGTTTTGCCCCAAGCTTGCTTCGTGGACACCATTGACTGGAAGGTGCTGGCTCCGAAGGCTCGTCATGTGATCAGTCCACCAGACATCCAGGTCCAGTGCAGCATACCCTGCTCTTGTTCCACTAATGCTTCACTGAATCGCTGTTGGAATAACAGGTATGTTTTTAGGTTATATTTCGCAATCTGTTCCTTTGATTTACAACTGCTGAATGTGGGGCGTTTGATTCTCAGGATAAGAAAGTTGTATTAGATTTTTCTATATGAAATGGAGCAGCGTATTTTAAGATTTGAGCAGCTTATCTCTACATTGTTGAATTTTGCGAACATATTGTATGGGAAAACATGTCCATGTTTCGGTCCATTTTTTTAATGTTCTAAATTACAATAATTCTCTCTTGCGTTTGCAAAATACGCGCCTTAGACGCGAAGCTGTGGACATCAGCTCGTTATACATCATCACTATCTTACCCTTAACCAGAGATCAGCTCAGCCGGTTCAGCAGTACAAAGGTTCTCTCTTGTATAATCATCATCAGCCTATAATGTTCCTACCACTTGGGCCCAGTGCGGGTTTGGTAGATGTCACATGTTTTCGATTTATTTTTGGTTCTAAGACATGCCGTTTTCCTTACGATGTTTTCCTTCACCGTTTTGAGAGCAGCGGTGACGATATAAATTACACAAAGTAATGCTGTAAGTCTGGGCTGTCACCACTGGGCCACCGCTGCTCACTCTTGTATAAATAGTCGTTATTTATTTTATTCCAGAAAGTGCCAGTTGTTCCTAGATGGCCCTGAAGCTGACCAATGCAATGAGCAGTGCCTCGGGTGCCGTAAGACTAATAAGAACATCTGTTTCGTGTGCCGCCATTACACGTATCAGAGGAAGTGTGTGACGCAGTGTCCATCGGATTCGTAAGTTTTTCGTACCTGCATTTTAGTGCAATTCTGGTCACGCATAGGCCCCCACTTCAGTAATACGGTGATTTGTAGAGATGTACAAAGCGGAGAGGAGAGAAGATGCGTATAAAAGCCGCTCACCGCATAGTACTGCACGAGTACTTACTTACAACTCGTCTCCACTTCTCTTGTCACCGTTTTGCTGTAGTCCGGCTTTCAATCGTCACGGGTTTTGCAACCCAGACTGCGGATAAAATGAAAGTAAGAAGTTTAAATCATGCACGATACTCACATGACGGAAACCTGTGTGTGACGCTTGTACGTGTTGCTTCATGCAGGTCCGCCCGAGATCGTGAATGAGATCTCCAGTATATTCATTGTCTTGTTATGACTGCGAATGTCAGTTTGTTTTCCTGAATGTTTGCTCAGCGCACCAATAATGAGCTGATAACCGATAGAAGAAGTTTGAACGAGTTTAGTGTATGTAAACCAAAATTAAAGGCATGGATAATGGATATGTACATGCAACGCTACTCGCTAGTCTCTTGGGGACATTACCAGTTGGCAGGGTTGAGGAGGAATTTTTGACCTAATTTAAATATTGAATCCAAGTCATCACCATCTGTACAACAGTACACTTACCTTAATCCCTTTTTAGATGCTACTTGCTTTAAAATCATATTAATTTTTGCAGAATCCTTCTTCCTGATAATCAATACTGCGTCACTGAGGATGAATGCCACAACCTAGGCCGCTGGGTGTTCAATAACACTTGCGTCGCCGAATGTCCGATAGACTTCAGGGTAAACAATGACACACACCCAATCACTTGTGAAGCTTGCACTCATTGTGACATTGTAAGTACCTAAATGTTTTCATTAATATGCAGAACTTGCTGTTGCCAGCGGCTTCGCCCGCTGCAACTACTATACTATCCCACGGAAAGATGAAATCGGTATAAAAACTATCCTATGTGTTAATCCAGGTTATAAACTAGCTGTGTACCAAATTTTATCCAAATCTAAGTACATAGTAGTTTTTGCGTGAAGAAATAACAAACATACACACAAACTTTCGCCTTTATAATATTAGTGTGATAAGTTGGAAATAGTAGGATATGCAAGGTGGTAAGTTAGATAAGTCCTTCAAACATCTGACTAAAATAAGTACAAGTATTTATGAGATTTTAAATTAAGTTTTCTAGTAACGCGTTTGACTGTCTCCTTGGTCTAGTAGTCGTAAGCGCAAAGCTGTGAGCATGAAGTCATGGGTTCGATTCCTGGGTCGGGCAAAGAGTTATTGGGTTTTTTCATCAGCAATTTCTCAGTAGCAGCCACGGCGGGGTCTGAATTCGTGCCCGGTTGATGGTAAAAGGCTAGCCCCTTATTACATGGGCTTAAACGTAACGAAATGTGGGTGCACTATTAGGTACACCGCTGCCTAACTCTTCGGTGATTATAAGGCGTGATGTTATTAGAGATTTTTAATCAACCAAAAATTAGTAATTATTGAGAACAACTCAATAAAATTACTTTACTTATTTTTGGTAAATTAAAAATCATGTACATGTTGTAACGCCATGTTAATTCCAGGACACGTCATCGAAATTTTTCATTCGTCTGGTGCAGTATGGATTACATTTTATGTTTTCACTTACAGACATGCGGTGACATCAAAATCCAGTCACTGAGCTCCATTCAAGACGCAGAAAGATGTGTTTACGTAAACGGATCTTTGAATATACACGTTAGAGCAATCCAGGGAGCCATGGGAGATCTCAGAGCATACCTCGGTCATATCCAAGAAGTTTGGCACTACATATCCATTGAAGGCTCCGATGTAACTTCACTAGATTTTCTTTCCTCACTTCGAGTAATCAAAGGCGAGAAGTTAAAAGACGACAAATACGTTCTCGATATCGAACACAATAGCAACCTTCAAACGTTATTTACTTCTTCTGTAACAAAGAATCTCGAAATCAAGAACGGTACAGCCAGATTTGATCATAATCCAATACTGTGCATGTCCAAAATTGATGAAGTGAAAAGTCGACTCCCGATTAAACCAAACTCGATAGAGATTCCTGAAGGGTCCAATGGTTATAGCGGAGCATGTGAAGAGGTGTCTTTCGATTTTAAAATAACTCTAGCTAATGAATCCTCAGTTTTAATCAAGTTTTCACCGGTTCAAAATCACGATAGACACTACTCTGCTCTGTATGTGCGTTTACCACCTGGAGTTCATACGACGGTAGTTCCAGAAACATGTAGCGAGTTTGAATGGCACGCTATTGATGTACCAGCAGTTTTCGATAAGGGTTTTGGAGTGGCTGAATTAAATGCACTGCAACCAGCATCATCCTATGCTCTCTGTATCGAAATATACGATCCTGAGAAGAAACGATTGTTTAGGAGCAATATATTCAACTTTACAACGCCTGTTGGAATTCCTGAGCCACCTTTCATTGTCGAGTTGGTTGCGTCTGCATCCGACGTTGTTGTCGTGCGATGGGTTGATCATCAAGATTATACTCTGCACATCGATTACTACGAACTGGATGTGGCCTTGATTGAAAGGAATTCAAGGAGATTGTCTGCGGTAGATTATTGTAAACTTAAAGAAGACTTAATTGACGTTGACTACACCCGTCATGCTTTAGTGAGGAGACCTCCACCAAGATATAACAGAGGCTGTGAATCAATGTGTGGTATACTCGCATCTGTAACTCCTGGAGCGATGGTAGAGGAGTACTTCGACGTCTGTGATGACATACAGTTTGGCTGCGGTAACCAAGAGAGCATAATTTCAAGCAATTCAAGTTTTGGCAACTATGTGCAAACTCTAATTTTGTTAAATATTAGCAGTCCGAGAAGTGACTTCCAAATTGGTGGGCTGGCACCCTTTAGTGACTATAAGTTTAGGTTAAGAGCATGTTCAAGTGGTCATTGTAGCAGATCAGCCAAGGGTGTGGTCAGAACATTCCGGTCAAAAAATGCTGACATACCTTCTATCACATACGTGTACGCGAACCAATACGGCCATATTTTTGTAAAGTGGAACCCTCCAAATGTAACAAATGGTCCAGTATTATCGTATTCCGTCGAAGTAATGCCTAGGATTAGTATAAATAATCTAATGCCTCAATCTTGGTGCGTGTCGGCTGATGAGACAAAGTTGATCGTTCAATCTGTGATAGTAGCCAAATATTTAGTAAGGGTATGTGTTAAGACTCTCGCTTCCAGCAACTCATGTAGTGACTGGATAAAAATTTCCAGCGTTACTGAGTCGAAGATGATTTTGTTGTGGGCTGGTATGACTTGTGGTATTTTGATATACATTGCTTCTTGTGTAGTAGGTTGGTATAAGAGGAGGTTTAACTATCGCAGCGATGTAGTGCCGTTAGTCGATAGTTCATCTTCATCACGTGTCGAGAGCGAGGCGCCTGGCCTGATGCTATCAGATTTCGTGCCATTTCAAACGATACCTTTAGATTAATGCTGTATTGTGATACTACTGCAACAGTTAATAAAAAAGTTAGCTTATCACTTCTATTCACTTTGTGGAAACTTTTGACTGTAAGGAAAATGTACAAATATTTGTTAACAGTTTAGGTCGAGTATTCGTAAAATGGGACGTAAAGTCATAAGAATATTCTAAAATGTCCATTATATTGTGTTTTTTTTATTGTATTACGGTTTTAATTGAACTGGTTTCATGTTATGTACGAAACTTTCTTGTTTTTCACTGTAACAAAGCTTTAATGTAATCTTTAATTGTAAAAACTTACTCTAATAATTTCCTTATGACACAAGATTGTAACTTTTCTACGACAGTTTTGTACAACTGTTGTAATTATTTTAAAAATTATGAGATTTAAACACGTCAGCATATTTATTATTTATTTCTTGTTCTTCTCTCTTTTCCATCGTTTGGTTAGTGAGTCTAACCTAGTAATAATAAAATAAATGAATATTCTAATACAATGTCAGTTTGTCTAGGCCTATAATAGTAGTTTATGCGACTGTGCATAATGAAGGGCATTACAACACAAGTGTGTGTTTAAGAAACGAGCCGAAGGCGAGTTTCTTAATAGCATCACACGAGTGTTGTAATGCCTAATTATGTATAGTTGCATACACTACTTTATCTACCCAAATATCATAAGGGCTCTATGATGGGTTCAGGAACCATAGGGAAATCACCAGCATTGTTACCAGTGTAATGCAATAAAAAATGTAGATGTTCAGATGTCTTTTTGATGGGCTTAATGTAGATACTAGAATAGCACACTCACTTGAATTTGACACCTGTTCCAAATTTAAACTAACAGTTCCGTTTATTTCTGCTGGTTGGTAATGCTGGTCATTGCCTATGGTTTTTGAACGCATTAGAGAGGGTTTATGATATTTGGGTAGATAAAGTAAATTATAGGCTATTTTAAATTTCTACTTTTACATAAGTAACTTTCAACCATTTCAGAACTTTAAAGGAAATTACTTCGATTCTCGGAAATTATCTAACGTTATCTGAACTTTTTCACTTACAAACTTTCTTTCCTATTTTCTTTTATAATTGAATTTGTTGCCAGCAATAACTTAGTATTTTGTGAGTTCTGGAGACAGCAGCTGTTTAAAAGCTTGTTTGGATAGTGGCAGAGATATGACAGAATAAAACTTGAAATACTCATAGCATCACGGCTGTAATCCCCCGAGGGGTAATACAGAGGTGTAGGTACCTACCTAACTGTACAGTACACCCACATTTCGCAATTATGTTTTAAATGCCACGTAACAAGGGGAGAGCCTATTTACATCAACCGAGCACAAATCGTGCACCATAGCGGCTACTGAGAAATTCTTAATGAAAGAAAAAATCCAAAAACGTTTTGCCCGGTCCTGGTGTCGAACCTAGGACCTTGAGCTCATAAGTCGCGCTTCAACCATTACACCAGGTGTTTCACCCATTGTCACCCATCCAACGAACCCATCAAACGAAATGCAGTGTCCAATCTGGAAATCTCTTAACCGATTGCGAGCCCAGGTTGGCCGCTGTGGATATAATCTGGCTAAATGGGGTATCCTCGACCCAGTCCAAACAAATTGCCGGTGTGGAGCAGTCTGCAGGATATGCGCCACCTCCTGTCCTGTCCATCCTGCACAACCACTTGCATCTTTCAGGATTTACTCGAAGCAAATCAAACTCAAACTCAAATATTTTATTTCAATTAAGCCATTACAGGCACTTTTGAATGTCAGACAGAAGGACGGAAGAAGAACGAAACTACGAGTGCAATACGTCATTCCGAAATAAAATGATAGAGCTGTGCAGGTATACTGGTCTAACACAATAGGGGATCGGACATAAAAAAACTCATTAGTCCGTCAGATAGATTTCCAAAAATTATTGGACACGTATTTTTTCTTTTTTCTCGTAAACAAAAAATGAAGACGATACAGTGCTTCGAAAACTCGTGTGACGTCATATGATAGTACATTTTGTACCTACAAGTTACGTTTCAAGCCCCACTCCATGATCTTTGATGAGTTTTATCTTCGTCATTTTTTATTGATTTGCTAAAACAAAAAACACGTATTCAATCTTTTTCGATAATCTAACTTACGGACTAAACAGAATCATATTATTTTGACCCAGTCCGATCCCCTATTTGAGATCATCGACACGAAAAGAAGAAGAACACCCATCCACAGAGCAATGTAAAACGACAAGGGATCAATAAGAGCTGGCATAATTTTATAATCGGTAGACTTATTATTGGGCAACAACCGAGGCCCACACGTATAGAGGTTATTTTGGAACACGACTCCCTAATATGGTTAAACCTTCAATAAAGATTCGTTCTACAACTGCTTTGTCTAGAGGTCGCAAGCGCTACTGCTGAGTATAAGGTCTGATTATCAAAAACAAACCGAAAAACGTATTCGAAACCTGATGAAAAAAGCTCAACACAATTGGTACACGGAACTTTCGAAATGTGGAACATTAGTTTACTTCAGTCTAACCTTTCATAGACCAAACTAACATAAGATAACATAGCCACACACACGACTGTAATCCCTAAAGGGTATAGGCAGAGGTGTACCCATTAGTTAGTTAGTTAGAGGTGTATCCAATAACACTTTGCCCGACCTGGGATTCGAACCCAGTGCCGCACAGCAGTCGCGCTTGCGACCACTAGACCAAACTATCGTCATGTTATTTTCCCTTTTCTTATAATCAAAGCGTTACAAATGATACATCTTTTAGGCAGACTCCATAAAAATAAGGTGGCTTAAATCAGCATTGAATCGATAACCTTTCCCGATTTTTCCTGTTTGTACTGTAAGTTACGAAATCCATACATAGAACGGGCTTGGTGCCAATATTCGGTGGGATCGTTTGCGTAATAGTCCTAAATAACGTTTACCGTGGCTCATGACCTCAATTACAATATGGAAATCTTTGTGGTTGGGCGTGTGTTAGTACCTAAGGATATTTTTGTAAGAAAAATATTAACAAACATTAATTAATTTTCAGGGATCTGTGGTCCATATTATGTATACCTCTATGTGGTAAAAAACAATTCGTGCTATTGATAGAGCTTTTAAACTATGTTCGTAACTCTTTATTTGTGCTGGTGCACTGTGCCACTGTAGGCGTTCATGTGGCACATTGACCGTGGAAACGACGGAACACCTCTCCCTTCGGCCAAAAGTTCGCTTGTTAGGAAGTAGAGGTAAATCGGCGGATATTTTTTTTATCGAGAACATAGTACAAATTCCACTTTTTGTGAGAGTTGGACATACCCACTTACATTTAAGTATTTAATTACTTTTAGTACGTACTCTCAAAGAGAGGAGGCCTGTGTCCCAGCTGTGGTAACATCAATAGGCTGTTGATGATGATGATGATGAGTACGTACTGGATGGACACAATTTGAGTTTTTGGACTCGAAAAGAAGAAGAAATATGTCCTAAATTGCATTTGATCAATGGAATAAGTCGAAGTAGTTCGTAACTACTTTCATTATTGTTAGAGCAGCACTGTAACTAATTTGATAAAACTGATTGAAGCGCCTGTCATAATATTAATAGCAAACGCGAGAGTGAACGTGTAGCTCATACCAAACGGTAATGCTGCGTTGCAACCAGAGATGTGCGAGGCTGTGCAGCGAGGGAAATGTGTAAACTTACCAATAACATAGCTAGTTTCAATCCAGCTTTTTTTTAATTATAAATGGGCTTGCTCTTGACTTCAATCTTGCCCTAAGGGCAGAGATGATGTCGACGATGGAACGAGCTTACCCAGAAGAAGCCTTTTTACTCGCGACTTAAATAGATTAGGGATAGGGGGGGGGGGGGGGGGATTTGGGTTATATGAACTCGGAAAAACCGACGCAGGCAGGGAATTCCACTCCTTGGCTGTGCGCATAATAAAGGACTTAGCAAAGCGCTTCGTTCGAATGTGTGGAACGTCGACTAGGTATCGGTGATAACCTGCAGTACGTCTAGTCTCCCGATGGAAGAAGGGAGATGGTGAAATCAGCTCGTGGAGCTCCTGCGCACACTCTCCGAAGTACAGTCTGTAGAAGACTGACAGACATGCGACTTTGCGACGGTGGGCCAGGCTATGTAGCTTGACAACCAGCTTATCGTCACCAATTAGCCTCCTGGCTCTGCGCTCTACAGAGTCAAGTGTGGCAAGTTGGTATTTGGCTGAGTCATCCCAATACTCCATGCCGGAC
Source organism: Diarsia dahlii (assembly GCA_949775195.1). Taxonomy (NCBI): domain Eukaryota; kingdom Metazoa; phylum Arthropoda; class Insecta; order Lepidoptera; family Noctuidae; genus Diarsia; species Diarsia dahlii. The sequence goes on from OX459205.1 coordinate 17,646,663, forward strand.
CGTACTTGAGCTTTATATAATACTGAAAGCTGTCCAGGCTTGAAGTACCGCTTAACCTTGTTTAGGATGCCCAGCTTTTTTGCCGCAGTTTGAGCTTTCGACTCGATATAGGCGCCGAAGTTCAGATTCGCGCTGAACTTCGTGCCAGGAAGCTCGAGACTGTCAGTAACTTGTACAGACGCACTCTGGAAAGTAAGGACCAGATTAAACGGACTCCTTTTGGCGGTGAACAGACACACTTACGTTTTGGTGGCGTTGAAATCAACCAGATTCTCGTCACCCCACTCGGAGACAAGTCCTAGGGCTGAATTCGTTCGCTCTACCATGGGCTCCCTTAATGAACGTACTTCATCACCACTGGCTTTTGCGCTGGATGTATAACTCTCCATGACAGTGCTGTCATCTGCGTACCCAACAATACCAGGAACAAGGAGGCTGTGAAAAAAAAACTATATTTAAGTACCTAATGGTTAATCTGAAGACGTACAAAGGTCTTCGATAATAATGGAAATTGGGCAATATAATTCAAACAGAATTCAGACAGGAGACCGGGTAAGACACAGTAATAATAAGTGTAGCAAAACTGTGTGTTGGTCGTCTGGCGGCGATACGGACGTCATGTTTGTTGCCAATGTGGTAAAACTTGGATAAAGCTGGTGCAGGCACGGGCAATTAGCACTTAAAAAGTGAGGCCTATAAACAGCAGTGAGACAATACAGCCTGTGGATGGTGAAGATGATCATAATTATACATCCCTCGCTATGCATTTTTGGTGGAAACCCAGTCTAAAAGGCCGATACCCATCATTTTGATCGCTCAATTAAGCGGCAAACACATGCATACATGACACAAATAAACCCCAAAACAAATACATCATTGTATGATTGTAATTAATTAATGTAAAGTAGGACTTAATGAGTAAGTAAAACAACCATTAACGTTAGTGTTTGGAGTGGAAAATCATTATCGAATGCAATGCGGTGCGGTTCCTGTAAATGAGGGTGGCACTGAAATTTATTTTTCATTTGGTGTTATTTGAGTATTATTTTTGCTATCTGCTGAATATGTTTTGCATCAGAGTTCCTTATTTAACGATAGGAAAGATTTGAAAATACATCTCTAGAAGCGAAATGTTCGTCATTTTTATCGTTGAGATGTTCCGTAAAGCGGCGTAAGGCACATATTTTCCATACTAGGAGTATAGGAAAACATGTGCTTTGTGAAAATCTGTCGCTCAGAATCATCATTTAAAGCTAGAAACAGACCTGCTTTATGCCTCGGTCTAGCAAATAATGGCTCTGAGCGCCAAAAAAAGAAAGGAGCTTAGATAAATGCGATTATGTACTGCTGGATGAGGCATAGCCTGAGTCAACAACACAGTTTGTACTGGGTAATAATCTTGGTACGGCTGGTTGTCAGATTTTCGGGTCACTGTTCACTGACTACCTGTAACCTGAAACGACTGTCTATTCAAAAAAAAATGTTTCCCGTTTATGTAATTTCACACGAATCAGTAAATAAACCTCTAGTAAGAATAATTGATTTGACAGAATAACTGCTAGTATCGAAACTTCTTAAATGTTTTCTTGGTTTTAGAGTAGGTACCTAGTTATAGAGTTTACATTTTTTTTCTAAATAATAAATAAACAATTAGGTAGGAGACTAGGAGGCCAATGACATCATTCCTCTAAAACAAGGAACAGGTCATATTTCTTCTGCCATTGTGGTACGAGTAGGTACCTACACCAAAAGCAGGTAACCGAATAAGAACCTCGTCTTAGATCTACCTTAGTCACGCGTCCCAAGTTAAAATAATTACAGGAATTTATAATTCAATTTTGCAGCCATTACAAATTCTTGTTCTGAAAAGGTTTCCGATGAGTTCGAGCCTTCGAGCGGAAACATTTTCATAGAAAATTATCCCAAAGTCCATAGTTACAACTGAAAATGTTTTGAAGTATATAATTCAGTTCAAACTTTAGAAGTATTTGACTGTCTTGTTTGTCTAGTGGTCGCAAGCACAAGACTGCAGTACATGAGGTCCTGGGTTCGATTCCCAGGACGGGCAAAAAGTGTAATGGAATTTTTCCTTTAAGAATTTCTCAGTAGCAGCCACATAGTCTTGATTTATGCCCGGTTGATGTCAATAGGCTCGCCCTCTATTACATTGGACTTAAACGTAACTGGCGAATCGTGGGTGTACTAATGGGGACATCCTCTGTCTCACCCTTCGGGGATTGCAGGCGTGACGTTATGTTATGTTGGCAATAAATTAAGATTCGAGGGACATAGTTTTGGGCTGCGGGTTGTTCACAAGAGAAACCGCGGTGTCGACATAAAGGGCTAAGAAGGAACATGGGTGGTTTTAAGTCAGTAGAAGTCTGACACTCTCTTTCGCTCTGCCTAAGAGCGGGAGGGTTTTTTGATGATTTTCCACCCACCCAAAAAACATAAATTTGTTTGTTTGTTAGATGAGACTGTAAGGATTACTAAAAATAACCCATGTTCCTTCTTAGCCCTTTTCGAACCACCCGCAGCCACAGCAGGCGTTGGCTCCGCGTCGTACAACGATGCGGCGTCGTTTCACGATACGACGTCGCGTCGTGGAAATCTACGACACGCGTAACATGTCGATGCACGATACGACGTCGTGACGTTAGAAACTCATGATGCAATTCTGCGCAGTTGTCTTGTTTTTTACCCGACTACGGCGAAGCCAAAAGGAAGGGTAATGATTTTTTTAATGAACAAATTAACATTTATTTGGGTTCTAATTTCAAAAACATTTAAATATTCTTTTCAGCATGCGTCTAGAGCGGTCCATTTTTCGAAATGAACTAATCCCCTCTGTATCGACGGCATCGTGCCGTGTATCGTGCGTGGCACATTACGTTACGATGTCGTGTTTTTTTTACGATGCTCATCGTAGATTTCCACGCACGACGCGACGTCGTCGTATCGTGAAACGACGCCGCATCGTTGTACGACGCGACGTCATATCGTGTTTTATGTGTGGGAGCTCTATGGCTGTCACCGAAAGGCGTCCAAAAACTGGCAAAAGAAGTGTGGTTCGTCGATGGCGAGATGGGCAGACGACATAGTTGCCATGGGGGGCAAAACCTGTGTGAGGCTGGCACAGAACCGTGGAGATTGGCACAAGAAAAGAGAGGCCGGGCTGTGTGTGAGTTCGGGCTGTGGATGACGATGAAATACACGTAATTAAGTATTGTTAACAACAAAACGTCTAACAAGATGATCATTCGGTTAAAAGCAATGAACTTGCCTCTGAACATATTAATGCCGAATCTGATTGAAAGGGATCGGTGCGAAATACTTAATTAACATCGTTGTTCGAAGATCGTTTTTAGATGTAACGTCACGATTGCGAGACGATATATTATATTCTGTAGAGTGACTGGTAATAGAAAAATTTAGCTGAGAGAAAAAAAAAACAATACTATCAACATGTAAATAATTTTCTATCCATTTATACTTAATACTTAAAATCACGCCTGTAGTCCGCGAAGGGTTTGGCAAAGGTGTACTTAATAGTACACCGCAGTACGCCGACTCCGTGGTTGCTTCCGGAAGTCGCCTAATGGAAAAACCCAAGGCCACTATTGCCTAATTTTGGAATGAAGCCAGGGACCTCGTGCTCGTACTTGTAGCTACAAAGAAAGACAGAAAGAAAGAAGGACAGAAATCTATAGAAACCCAACCCACTGCTACGCATAAACATGTTCAAAGGCAAAAAGAAAATTCTGAAACGGAACTTAAACGCAAACCCTATCCAAACAAAGGTCTGACCAAAACAACAAATAAGCTAGGCAAATGACATCTTTATCACGGCCATATAGAATACTGGGCAACAACGATAAACCATACGCCTGCAAAATAAGGGATCTCTGAGTTCCCGGGAAGAACAAACCAATCAAGAATCGTTGAGTTTTCTGAGTACCTAGAATACGGAATCTCGACGCACAAAAGATAGATGACACGACGCTACAAAACTGCGATGCACGTTACTGCGAAAGATCTTCATTGCGAAACTACTTGACTTCGATGCACGTTACCGCGATAGATCCTCACTGCGATACTGTATTTGTCTGTATTCATCTTCGATCAATAATAGAGTATTCATAGACGCCTACCTACATATTTTTTTTGGGTAAACTTTGAACACAAAAATATTTAGGCGTCATAAATTGTTGTACAAAAAATATTTTTCAACACACTTGCTCATAAAGTGGCTATAATTTCACCGCAATTAGGCACATAATGACACCTATAATCAAACTGTGACTTTTTCATTGCTATTATTCACTAGTGAGTTATAAGGTTTTTTTTTTAAATTTTATTGGTTGAGTTGCTACGTTCATAAAAAAGTTTCGATACAACAAAGATCGTGTTCAATAGTAAAAATAAATTAATGTACTTAGTGCTTGCTCATTTCATGCAAATTTGAATTTAAATAGATAATTTCAACTTGTACGTTTTTATTAAATGAAACTTTCACTCAAATAATATAACTTTTATTTTTTCTGTAATAAAGAAAACTTTTTCCTCATTTTATACGTGGCTAAAACTCTATCGCGCTCATTCATTTAGTCTATGGTCGATTGCCATTGTTACAGTATGACCATTTTAAGTGTGAATTTCATGGTGGCGCCAGTGGTCAAGAAAAAATGCATCGCTATGTCAAACTTAGTACATTTATTTTAGTTCCGTGTTTTCCCGCATGCACAGATAAGTTGGTAGAACTGTAGATGCGCGCGCATAGGAAAACCGATAAATTTTTCCCGCTATTGTGAAAAAAAATCAGAACGTTTTAACTGTTGAAGATGACTTTTTAGTATTATTTTCTTCACAAGTGTGTTCAAAAATGTCGTATGATGCACGTGTGTATTGATGATTACCGTCCTCGGCTTTCTTAAGACCCTCACCTACGGCTCGGGTCTCAATGGCGCCTCAGCGGTAATCACCAACGTTACACACTTGTACCATAATGTACTATTATTTCACTATCGCATAGGTATATCGGGAAAACTTTATTTTTGAGAAAAAAAATATTCCATCAACGAAACCATAACGAAACAATCGTTTCATTTTATAATGTTTTGCTGGCCATATCGTAACCAAAGCTATCGTCGAATGAATTGTGGCGTTCATACGGGTTTGCCACCCCGACCAATTAATCTATACAAAATCAGAATAAGCGGATGATCTCTCATTGAACAGGAAACCTACACAAAATGAGGCCATAATAGACTATACATTATAGCTTGATGCCTTTAAGAAAACGGAAAGAGACACGAAGTGAAGATAAGGATATTGCTAATTAATGAAACATGGAAAATCGTATCGTCAGGACTAAAAGACATCTTGAACACACGACCAGAAAATGTAATAGTACTAATCTTAAAATAAACATAATATTGGAGTTTTGAATGTTTGCACTGTCATTTTGCGTGATTAAATTATGTTGTAATTATCTTTTGGAGGCCATGTATATTGACAACGGTATCGTTATATACTGCTTAGCTGAGATATTTAAATATCAGATACAGAGTTTTTAAATTATGTAATGTTTGGAATTTCATCTCTTAATTGCGGTAATCTTTTACGCGACTAATATGAAAATAAACTATTTATTATCTTCTTGGAAGGTCCAAGGTACCTAATATGACGTCTTAAAACAGTCCTTACTTATTCCTAATCCAGTGTGGAAAAGAGATGGCGCTAGACACCCTGTATAGTTCTGTCACGTTTCCACACTGCATTAAGAATAAGTTAGGACTGTTTTAAGACGTCATAGTAGGTACCCTGAACAGTTATGTAAAACGTTAAGGTATATAAATTTATTCACTGTCAAGCCCAAAAAAAAAAATTATACAATTAATGCGAATTTTGATGTACACTTCTTCTTTCTGATTTACAACACGAAGATTCCGAAACGCGTGCCTTTTCTGGTGTATCTTTACTAAATAATCAAAAAATCTATTGACAACAAAAACAGCAGGCGTCGCCGTCGCGCGTCGCCTCGATGACAGACTCTAGAAGATCGACCGAAGACCGTAGAGACCGTAGAAAATGAGAGCTAGATAAGACCAACGCCCAGTGATCCACATTGGCCCTGAATCAAAAATATTTTTTTTTTTTTTTTTTTTGTAATAATAATAATTTATTCAGGTTCACAAGAAAATTGTAGTACATGAGGAATTTACAAAGTATGTATGCAATAACAATAATAATTATACATGTTTAGGTACAACCAACAGCTGAGTGAATCACTGCTCTCCTAGCTAGATTACTGAGTAATCTGTATTTAGAAGATACAGTTTCGACTCCCTATTTGAGTATCACATTAATCATGTAGTAAATACATTTAGCGCGAAAAACAAAACAAAAAATGAAAATCTTAAAACTAAAATTAAATAAAACAAATTAGAACAATTAGAGGAGTGCTGGTGTGGTGAGTCGAGTGAGTGTGTGTATGCTTCGTGTGTGTGTGTGTGTGAGTGTGTGTGTGAGTGAATGTGTGTACATTTGAGTTATAGAGAATAGGGTTACTTTCATGTTAGTGTCACTAAGTACTTTTCAGTCTCGTCGTAGGTAATATTCAAGAAGAATTCACGGAGGGCAACTTTGCATTTGCTGTATGGTAAATTATAGATGTATAAAGACGCGTTAATTTTATTGTATAAGCAAGGCCCAAGATAATAGAAAAATCTTTTTGTATATTTAAACCGAGTTTGGGGAACAGTACAAATCATATCTTTCCGTCGTTTGGTAATATTAATAAGAGGGGTTTTTAAATGTTGGAGAAGAATAGTTTGCAGCATGAAATGTTGCCTTACGTTGAGGACCCCACAATTTTTATAAAGTTCTACTGTCGGAAACAGAATAGGTCGAAATGTTGCAACCTTCAGTATAGCCCTGTGGGCCACTTCCAACGGTTTAAGGGCGGTTTTTGTGGCGCCACCCCAGCAGCTGATACAATAAGTGATTATTGATTGGCATAAGGCGTAGTATACATTGCGAATAACAGACTGCTTGGCGACGTGTCGAAGGGTTTTAAAAATATATATAAGTTTTCTGACCCTGCCTGTTACCAAATCAATATGGATTTTATAATTCAGGTATCGATCTAACGTTATACCCAGGTACCTAATACTATCGACAGTTATAATGGATGAACATTGACATGAGTGTAAAAGATTATTGTTACATGAGTGAGCCTTTATAGTGATAGGAATGTCAGGTTGTGAGGTCGCTGAGACAGAGAACGTCATCAATTTCGTCTTAGATGTGTTAAGCGTTAGAGCGTGGGATCGAAGCCAGGTAAAGGCAGAATCAAAACCACATTGCGCAATAATCTGAAGTTCCGACCATGAGTTAGCAAAAAAGGTAAGAGCTGTATCATCAGCAAAAGACACAATTTTTGCATTTGTGATATTGATATTGCAAAGGTCATTTAAAAAGACGAGAAAAAGCGTAGGACCGAGTATACTACCCTGCGGCACACCGTAACAAATCGGGAGCTCGTCACTAAAGTGGTCACCAATTTTCACCATTTGTAATCTGTTTGTAAGATAGCTTTTAAAAAGTCCAAGTTGTTGACCTCTGACGCCTGCTCTCTCAAGTTTAAGTAAAAGGGTAGAAATTGGAACGGTGTCGAAGGCCTTAGCGAGATCGAGAAATACCGTAAGCACCTTCTTGCGACTGTTTATTTTCTCTACTATGAAGTTTGTTAGTTCGTGAACTGCATCACAGGTTGACTTTTTTTTCCGGAAACCAAATTGCTGGGAAGAAAACAAATTATTATTTTCGAAAAAATCTACTAACCGCTTATTGATTAGGCGCTCAAGAACCTTTGAGAGAGCAGGTAGTACCGCTATGGGGCGATAGTTATTAAAAGAGTTTTCGTCGCCACCCTTAAAGAGAGGATGTATAATAGCTATTTTTAAAGATGACGGAAAGATAGCAGTCTCAAAACAAAGGTTAAATATGTGATTTAAAACTGGTGCCAGAATATTAGAATATCTTTTAAGGACCACAGGAGAGATACCATCCCACCCAGTGGCCGCAGAGGATCTTAGGGACTCAATTACAGATTGAACCTCATCAATATCCGTGCGGAGCAATACAAATGATGACGAAGAAGAGTTAGTATCAGAGCAAGGTAAAGTCGGTGAAATGTGGTCGTTGATAATATTATCAGCAAGTTTTTTACCCATGTCAGCAAAGAACTTGTTAAGATCATTGCAAGACTGAGAAGGAGTGCCAGAGTGTGTAAGTAGTTGTGTAGATGCATATTGTTGTTTTTGTGTGTTTGTGATTCTTTTTATAGTTTCCCAAAGGACCTTTGAGTTATTTCCAGCTTTATCAAGCTCCTGGGTGTCGAATTGTCTTTTGACTTTTTTTAATATTTTAGTGCAGAAGTTTCTGTAACGTTTATAGGACATTTCAAGTGTGACATTATTAGGCGAATGTTTTAGTCTTTTGTGTAGCAAGTCTCTGTGTCTCATACACCGCAACAAACCTGGAGTGATCCAAGGTTTGAGGATCCTCTTGTTAGATGGTAACTTTTTGATGGAAGAGTTTTCCGAAATTGCATTAGTTAAGAGACTAACCAAAGCATCAGTAGCGACATTGGAGTCCGACATAGAGAAGATGGGTGTAAAGTCTAGAGCCACCATAGTTTTATCCATGGCGTCAAAGTCAATTTTGGTGATGGATCTAACAATGTTACCATGTGTTTTTTTGTCTGAAATGCACAACAAGGAAGAACAGTGATCAGTAAGAGTCGTATCAAAGACTAGTGAGACAGACGGCCTCGTGGTTTTTAATAATAAATGGTCTAGGCAGTTGTTTCCTCTGGTCGGAAGAGTATGGGTAGGAAGAAATCCGTGAAATGCAAGAGTGTTGAGGTAGTCATGGGAGCGAGCGTCAAGTGACATCGGTTTTATATCGATATTAATGTCACCAGTTATAGCTACAGTAGTGACATTGGAAAAAGTGGAAATTAAATCATTAAGAGAGGATAGAAAATTATCAATGTTGCTTATCGACGGCGATCGGTAAATGCATAGAATGGCAATGTGAGACCCCATCCTGATCGATAACCCGGTGGCGGAACTACCAAAGCAAAGTTCCTCACAGGTGACATATTCCCACTTTTGAGATTATGTTTTATGCCAATAAATATGTTTATAAAACAGTAACTAAATAAACAGAAACTGGGTTTAAAGTCTACCTGATTTTTAAAACTGGTAGCGGATAGGAGTCGGAAGCGGTGTTGTTTTTCTGCGGCGGATTTTCAATCGCGCTCCCGATGTTTTCCTGCGGCTGCGCTAACATCCGCCGAACTAACGTAGTTTGGTTAGTACCGCGGAAAATCTGTTTAAAGAAATTGTATTTTTTACATAACTGCGGAACCGATAGCAGGGTAGTTTTAACGCGTATCTTTGTTTAATTATTTGCACTTGAAACGACGTAATTACTGCTTAAATTATTAAACATAAGGTCTACTGTTTTATTTGGGACTAGCTTTTGCCCGCGACTTCGTCCGCGTTTCCGTCGTTTTTCGTAAAAATGTACCATTATGTCCTTCCTCACGGTTCAGTGGTTTTGATGTAACAGACAGATTAACTTTCGTATTTTAGTAGGGAAATACAATATGTCAATCCACAATACTGTTGAAAAATATCGCAAAAAGGAACCGCAGAATATTATTATTAAAAGCTGTGCCCGCGACTCCGTCAGCGTGTAACTCCTTGTATGTTATTAAGTTAATGTATTGGTAATATTGTTTAGATCACTTTCACATGAGGCTTAAGTAGGTACCTAAGCTATAGCGTTCTATAAGTAAAACTTCAGCCCAAAGCTTCCGGGTAAACTATGTTGAAAGTTGTCCCGTCCGGCACGTGAACATAAAGATTTCTAGAACTGCTAACCCGGGAAAGAGCGACATACTGACCATGCGAGAAACAACTGACACCGAGATCTATTCCAGCAACACGAAAATTCTGCCCTTGAGCCTTATTAATTTACCTACTTCACTTGAAATAAATACCTATAACTACAATAATTAATAAAAGTATCTACGCTTTTACCTACTTATTACAAAACTAAAATTGATCATAAATTAGCCAAAACTTACCTATCGGTATCTAAAAATCTATGAGTACTACTTCCCCAAAAAAGAAATAAAATGCGAACTATTAATAATTTGTAATTTGAACGAATATTTAAACACTACCAAAATAACTACATAATACCAATTTTATAAAATAACAACAAAAGAAATTCAAATAAACTATTTAAAGACTAAAAGTCGCGCTAATATGCACGGTTTGTTAATATCAATTATTGTCTGTCAATAAGGTCGAACGCTGAACGCATCAACAGCCAAATATTGAATGAAGCTCGCTCCCGTTACACAAAAATAATCCTTATGGCATGATTCAGTATTCACGCGCAGCTTATTAGCGTATTTCATATTTGGTTCAGTTTGATGTTTCTGTACCGATTACTATGATTCTTTTTTTATTGAATAGGTAATAATATTAACTTAGGGATGAGTGAGAGTATTATAAACGTAAGAGTAAACAAATATAATCAGAAAGCTCCGAACTGCTAAGCTAGCGGGAGTTACACGTGTTATTGTGAGCCAACCATAAAAGATAGACATATGCTGTTGTGGGATATTTTTTAGATAATTTTATGTAGAACATTTCCGTCATAAATGATTTCTATGTAGCTTTAACCATTAAGGCTACACACGCGACGGAATCTTAAAAAATGGAGCAACTTCTCCCGTTTTCCCAACATTTCCCTTCACTGCTCTGCTCCTATTGATTGTAGCGTGATGAAAAGTATACTATAACCTCCCCAGGAGTATGAAGAATAATTGAACCAAGTTTCGTTAAAATCCGTCGAGTAGTTTTTGTTTCTATAAGGAACATACAGACAGACAGACAGACAGACAGACAGACAGACAAAAATTTTACTGATTGCATTTTTGGCATCAGTATCGATCACTAATTACCCCCTGATAGTTATTTTGAAAATATATATCATGTACAGAATTGACCCCTCTACAGATTTATTATAAGTATAGAAGATATAGATATAGATAAGGTCTACTGTTTTATTTGGGATAAGTTGGCCATGGACTCTATTCCCAAACAACAGTAACTCGCGACCACCAGAAAAGCGTCTAAACAATATGAAGGTGGACGAAGTCCTAAAGGAATAAATTGACTGACTTGGATCCTGCAACGAAATGAATCTGAAAAGATGTAAGTAAAACTTAAATATCACTTCCCTCCATATCAGCAGGAGAAAGAATAAAACAAGGCCAATAGGCACAAAGAGACGTATACAACTGGGATAAGCTCAGTTGCCTAGCACCACGGATAAATATGATACATTAGGTGACTATTGACTCTTCAGAGTTGTTTAATGGCTTTGTTCATTATAGGCCTGATATGTATTGGGCACAATTCTATGATGATTGTTGCAGAGAAATTACTTGTCTTATTCAAACACAATATTTCTAGTGTCACAACATAACATCACGCCTGTAATCCTTTTCAGGTTAGACAGAAAAGTACACTCAAATTTCGACAGATAAGTTTTTATGTTCCATGTAATAGGAGGCAAGCCTATCGCCATCAACCAAGTACAAGTCCAGACCCCGTGGCTGCAACTTCGTTATGGAAAAACCGAATAAAAGAACAAAGAGTAAATATTTTTTTGTCGCAGGAACAAACATGACGTGCTTAAAAAAATATAATGGGACGGAACAAAACATTCTTGAATAACACTTTGCTCGATCCGAGAATCGAACTCAGGGCCTCATGTGCAGGAGTCGCGAGGCAGTCACCCAATAATTCAATGCTTACATAAATTACCCTGCTGTCCGATGTCAAAGATGGCAAAACTGAATCATTGTATTGTCCTTACGACGCATTTTCACTTATCCTCTCTGAAAAAACTCGACAAAGTTCAAAGTAGCCATTCCTTTTCTGGGAAAAGACTTTCTACTAAGCGCTTTTCACTTAACTACTTTCAAGTTTGGTCACCTGGTATTAGGTCGTGGCTTTTTACTTTGGTAACAGGATTAACCAACCAACTTGGTTTGGTTACTTGGCAGGATCCTGACGAGATCTTTGTAAGAGACCGTAAGGTTTAGTGGGCGAAGATTTTGTCATAATATAACGTCACGCCTTTAATTCCCGAAGGGTTTAAAGCCCACATTGTGCAGTTAAGTATAAGGAATCTATTGCCATCATCATCATCATCAGCCTATAATGTACTCGGGCACCATCTCTAGGAGAGGGATGGGCTAATCCGCATAAAAATCCGAAATAAATTACACAAAGTGATGCGCTTGCCTGGATTACTATTTTGAACCCAAGACTTACTATTTTGTAAGTCGTGGGTTGTTCTCAATCAATCAACCACCAACTGGCCACAAATTTAAACTTCGTGTCTGCTACTGAGGTATTCCTGATGGTAAGTCCCACATTAGTGTAAAGTATTAACTCGAAGAGCAGTGGTGGCCCAGTGAAGAGCAGTGGTGGCCCAGTGAAGAGTAGTGGTGGCCCAGTGGTGGCGGCTCCGACTTACGAACAGAGAGTCATGGGTTCGAACCCCGTCAGGCGCATTACTATGTGTAATTTATTTCATCACCACTGCTCTCAAAACGGTGAAGGAAAACATCTTGAGGAAACCGGCATGTCTTAGAACCAAAAAACTCGGAGACACGTGACATCTACCAATCCGCACTGGGCCCGCGTGGTAGATTATAGCCCACCCCTCTCCTAGAGAGGAGGCCTGAGTCCCTGCAGTGGGAACATTATAGGCTGATGATGATGATGATGATTAACTTTGCCTGACCAAGGGTTTCCCTGGACCAAGACCAAGACAAGAACCTCTTCCTCAGCACTTCAGCAGTCATGGTTGAGACCTACCGAGCGATTAACGAGGCAAAATAATTAATAAACAATTCCAATAAAGAAGTCTACGTGAAAAAGTTTTGAGTAGGCTAGCACAGCATGTAAAGTCCTTTAAATATTTTGTTTCTAGTTGTAACGGGCGAGTTCATATGCGTAGAAATGTTGATGTGTATGAGTGAGAAAAAAAGTAACTTATGTGCTATTCCTGACTTTAATTTATGTCTCTGCGCCTTATCTAGATTCGTGATTGAGTAACAAACATCCATCCAAACCTTCGTATTTGTAATAGTATGTAGTTAGATTATCAGGAAATTGGAGGATACTCTGGTGCTGTGCTGACCTTTGGAGATATCCCCACGGATTACCTCTGCAAGCAAGCTTGTAAGGGTAATATTGGCGCTCCCTTGACCAGCTGTTTGTGTTCGAAGGCTTTGGAGTACACCTTAAATAAACAGTAGGACTCTTTACAAGGTGTAAACAGACTCTAAATACAAGGTGTAAACAGACCCTACTATTACTACTACTAGTTAGAAAAAAACTATAAAATCTATATACGCAAAAATATTGCTAGAAAACAACTTTTTGGGTGAAAATATTTTTTAGAAATCTTTGTACAGTCACCTGCAAAATTGCATGGATACTTTTAGTCTTTATTACTTGTGAATAGAGTTCAGAACTGTCCATGCATTTTTAAAGGTGACTGTACAATAGTTGCGACTCTGACATTCACTAATTTCATAACTAGAAGGTTCAAAACAAAATCAAGGACTTGGGCCTTTTTACACCCATTTTAATTGGTAAACACACTATCAAGTATATCATTGGTTAATATGACTTGTATCTACGTGACAAAGTGAAATGCAAGCAAAAGAAATAAAGCGTCATAAAACTCAATCATCAATTTAAAAATTTCACGCCACAGCACACAGACCCTATTAAGCTAAAACCACCAGCCAAATCATTTCCCAAAGGCACACAAAAAACGCTTACTTGAGTACAAGTACCTACTTCGGCAAACAAAAAATTACATCTTCAGTTTAATGTATAATATTCTCCGAAGTACGAAACACTCGTTGAGTTGTGAGGGGTTTCTTGAAAAGTCAATTTACAGCCACTCAATAAAGATTACAAAAGAGCACCTTAAACTTAAGTGTTGTGTGATAAGCATGCTGTCTCTTTCCCGCCTTAGGGTCGTCAGTCCAGGAGCGGGAGATCAGATGTAGGTTTAATGGATGCGATGGGAGCGTAGTGTTCGTGCATCTGTGCGTAGTTTCAATCATAATATGTGTGCAACTAACTGGCCTAGTATAGACCCTTGCAAAGGCCTTTTGTTGTATAGAGAAGGAAATAGACTCAGATTTGAGACCATTGTCTCCATGTCTATTTTGAACTGTCTCTATGAAGAAGGTAGCTGTTTGATTATTTTGACACCACTTAAGCTTGGAAGATTCCTTCTGCTGGGACAGTCCCACTCACAGAGGGATTCTCTGAGAGAGGGAGTTTGCCAAAAACCCACGCAGGCCCGTTACGTGGTTGTGGATGTCAATAGTAGCACTAAAACAAAGAAATCGAATTCTAAGGTTTTGTCAGAGCGGACAGGAGACGTGCTGGAATCGACCAATTGCATTTGTTGAAACCGATTTCACCTCTTTTTTTTCGAATATTGTACGTCACCTGTTTGCTCTGTTCTAGTGCAAAACAAGACCTTACCATTTCTGTGTAGAGCTCATCTATTAACCCAACATCTTCGCATCCCGACGAGTAATCGACATTCTGTGTTCTTCACGCATAAATATTGTATGAGATGGAAACAGCTAAGATGTGGCCGGCTCTGGAATATTCTATTTTAAGATAAAGCTTCAATGGACCTGGGTGGGACGTTACAGCTGGGTGACTGGCTAATAATGCTAATGTGGGGTTAAAAATGGATCGCTTTTGTGGATTAAGTTTGGCGAACTTTGGGCGTCGTTTTGGTACTTTAGGGATGTTTTCGGGTAAATATTGTGTTAATATTTTCATGGTTTAAAGTTTGGTAACTACAGTGGAGGGCATAATAATAGCATTACCAAAATTAACAACGATCTATAACTATTAAAAACTTCTGTCTGGACAATGAATCAATACAAATCGAACTCTAATTTTTTACCCGACTACGGCAAAGCCAAAGGAGGGTTATGATTTTGACTGGCTATGTATGTATGTATGTATGTATGTTTGTATGTATGTATGTATGTATGTGTGTATCTTCATCTGTTCCCTCATAGCTTCTAATCTACTTCTCGGAACTCGACATATGAGGTATCGTTAGAACCGTCTTAATTTTCCGCTGAACATAGGCTACGTGACGTGTCACAAAAAGCAATTTGGCGCCCTCTAGCGGACAAAAAGTAAGGCTTAAAAAATAAAAATGGAGATAAATACGCCGTGTTTAGTATCATTTGAAAGGGCCTCACTTGTACATTTCCAAAATATTGCTCTAATTTAAAATCACGCCCTCTAGCGGACAAAAAGTCAAGAGTAAAAAAAAATATTTAACACCAAAATTGTTTAAATAAAAAAAAAGTAAAAAACTAAAACCCGACTACGACAAAAAAAACGACTCTGAAAAAGTATAAAACAAGATTTTCAGGATAGAACAAAAAGAAAAGCCGTAGTCACACGGTATTAAAGTGTTTATGTTGGTACCTATAACGTGTGACTACGGCTTTTCTTTTTGTTCTATCCTGAAAATCTTGTTTTATACTTTTTCAGAGTCGTTTTTTTTGTCGTAGTCGGGTTTTAGTTTTTTACTTTTTTTTTTTATTACACTATTGAGAATCGTGTATGTACTGTACTGTACTGCACTGTTATGCACTTTCAATAGCAAAAGAGTTACTTTACTGAAGGTAGTCATGAGGAGAGGCCCCATGACTTCCAACTGTTTCGATTCCGGGCTGATGTGGACCACTACACGTTGGTTGCGTCCAGGCCTACCATGACTTCTTAAAGCAGTCTTAATTTATTTTTAATCCAGTGTGGAAAAGTGATGGCGCTAGACACCCTGTATAATTCTGTCACGTTTCCACCCTGGAATAAGATTAAGTTAGGACTATTTAAAGACGTCATAGTACCAGGGTTGTCCATGAAAACTGCCACGACGCCTCTCGGCTGCGTCAAGGCTGCTGATTATTGTGCCTCTTGTAAAAAGCATATCTAACCCGCACTGGGCCCACGTGGTGGATTATAGCCCATTCCCTCTCATAAAGAAGAGGCCTCGAGTCCCAGCACTGGGAACTTTATAAGTTACTTATACTGTAAAAAGCAAAAAAAATATCCAAACCATGATCATAAGGAAACTCGAACACAAAGAGCATAAAACTCGCCATTTCCCGACCTGTTACACGAGTTACAATATAATGACGTCGTAAGGCTAGTAACGACAGTGTATATGCATAAAATATGCGCAGGTGCGCTTACAAAGAACAATAACTGTCTAACGGCTGCTCTTTAGTAACAAGAGATGAGATGCAACTTTGACTTCTTGTAGAGGGAAAACTTAATGCTTCGCCACAAGATACTAGAAGATAGAAGATACATGGAGCGACACGTCTGTTGCATCAGGGAATGTGGCGATTAGGGTAGTTGAAAAAAAAATCTAATAAGTCCGTCAGATATATTTCCAAAAAATATTAGACTCATATTTTTTCTTTTTTCTCGAAAACAAACAATAAAGACGATACACTGCTTTGAAAACTCGTTTGACGTCATATTGTAAGACATTAGTAGGTATGACTTTGTTTACCGGCGAGTGAAGTCACAAGCCGCGTTTTACCTTCAATTTTTTAGTCAGGAAACATCCCTTTTCAACCATTTCTAGAACCCTATTAGAGCTACTCGAGCCAGCATTGATCAAACATTTCTGACGCACTGCAACGCTATGCCAGCCCTTGCATCACTTGAGGTTGTGAACTGGGCTTAAGGTTACAAGATTTTTGTACTAGATGACGTGGCCTCGGCGCAAGGGCAAAGAAGGAACATGGGTTCGGTTTTTAGTCAGTAGAAGTCTGACACTCCCCTTCGCTCTGCCCAAGAGCGGGGGGGGTCATTTGATGATTTTCCACCCACCAAAAAAAAAAAAAAAGGTTACAAGAGATGGAACTTTGACTATTTGTAGTGGTAAAACTTAGCTACTTAGTGTAGGTATATAGTGGACTTTACAATCTTATAATATCACCTCGTATTTACTTTACTTGCATTCATAACTCTCTTCTTTTATTTGAAATATGTACCAACGAACAAAATAACTAACAAGGCAAGTTATTAAATAAATGCTTTATGAAAATGTCATTATTGCTAATAAAATAAAATTAATATAACTACAAATTTTCCTTCCATAACACCTTTAAACGATATACCTGCCTTAATTTCCACCTAACTTCTAAAATATACTGCTAACTACTGAATCATGAAACACAGTTATGACGATACCCTCCAAGGATGTAGGTACCTCCTTAATGTCGTGAAGTTCAAATTCTGATGAATATGATTATGTTTATGATCGGTATTTCCATTCTCGTGGTTCATATATTATTATTGTAAGTAACACACCCATTTTACATGCATTAATATT
Organism: Diarsia dahlii; assembly: GCA_949775195.1. Taxonomy (NCBI): domain Eukaryota; kingdom Metazoa; phylum Arthropoda; class Insecta; order Lepidoptera; family Noctuidae; genus Diarsia; species Diarsia dahlii. The sequence goes on from OX459205.1 coordinate 17,664,237, forward strand.
GTTGGTAGGCACAACAGAACGCCACCTGTGAAACTTTACACATAGAGTTTACTTTGTCATTGAACACTCGTGGTCATTACTGTCATATTACGCACCCGATCTTTCTGAAGAATAATAATATTATTGTCGACGCTTGGACGTCCTGCAACGAAAAACACTGAACAACAACACTGAACACTGAGCAACTTAATCCGCCTTATTACAAAACGTAGTTAAACCTGGTTTAACTTAGACTTGGTTTATCTCGCATGACGTCTCACTTCAATAATATTCAAAAGAAAGTGACAGCATGCGAGATAAACCAGGTCTAAGTTAAACCAGGTTTAACTACCTTTTGTAATAAGGAAACACAATTCATATAAGGGCCATTCATAGGGCCTACCCATGAAGCCGGCTTTTGACTATGGGAAATAATAAGGTCCCATTAAAATAGGTGGACAAAATTTCAGTAATCATTCAGACCACCAAAATAAGGACGATGGTAAAAAAATAGTAAGAAAAACGCATTTATGTACCTACTCATAAAGGATGAGTTTGATCTAGAGTGCCAGCTATTTGACAACCGCAATCCATTGAGTGTCCATGTATGGTATGGTTAATTAAGAAGTATAGCAGAAGAAGACAAATGCTGCACCGACCGAATGGAATAAGGGCCAGAGAATGATATTATATGATTGACACCTTATTTTTTTTTTTTTTTAAAGCTAGACCTAGAGAAACTAGACCCATCATCATCATCAACAGCCTATTAATGTTCCCACTGCTGGGACACAGGCCTCCTCTCTTTGAAAGGGAATGGGCTATAATGTACCACGCGGGCCCAGTGCGGATTGGTAGATTTGGTAGATGTCACATGTCTTAGATTTTTTGGATCTACTGTGGTTCTAAGGCTCTAAGACATGCCGGTTTCCTCACGATGTTTTCCTTCACCGTTTTGAGAGCAGCGGTGATGAAATAACCCATTGCATAGTAATAATTGAATAGAGAAATTCCTCTATTCAATTTCTTTTCTTCGTTTGTCTGGTGTGTTTGTTTCGGCGCCTGTAACTTATCGTGTCTGTACCCAAATTAGTACTCACAATCAAATGAGATTCCACCAATACAAAGCCGTATTTCAGAAATCGCTCATTAATTAGCGTAGTGATTAGCGACAATCTTCATTGGTTTGGTAAACGTGATTCAGGAATGCTGAACAAAACGATGATATAAGATATAGCTGTGAATAGAAGATCGGCTTATCAATAGACACTAATAAGGTAACGTTCTCAATGTTGGCCTGTTGGTCTAGTGGTTAGTGACCCTAACTGCTATGCCGGAGGTCGTGGGTTCGATTCCCACCCAGGACAAATGTTTGTGTGATGAGCACGATCATTTGTTCTGTGTCTGGGTGTAATTTATCTATACTTATAATAAATCTGTAGAGAGGTCAATTCTGTACATGATATATATTTTCAAAATAACTATCAGGGGGTAATTAGTGATCGATACTGATGCCAAAAATGCAATCAGTAAAATTTTTGTCTGTCTGTCTGTCTGTCTGTCTGTCTGTCTGTCTGTCCTCCTGTCTGTATGTTCCTTATAGAAACAAAAACTACTCGACGGATTTTAACGAAACTTGGTACATTTATTCTACATACTCCTGGGGAGGTTATAGTATACTTTTCATCACGCTACAATCAATAGGAGCAGAGCAGTGAAGGGAAATGTTGGGAAAACGGGAGAAGTTGCTCCATTTTTTAAGCTTCCGTCGCGTGTGCAGCCTTAATGGTTAAAGCTACATAGAAATCATTTATGACGGAAATGTTCTACATAAAAGTATCTAAAAAATATCCCACAACATCATATGTTTATCTTTTATGGTTGACTCACAATAACACGTGTAACTCCCGATAGCTTAGCAGTTCGGAGCTTTCTGATTATACAGGGTGGAATTTTGTAATGCCACCTGGAGGGAAAGTACTCTTAATACTGCAGATAGAAAATTTTACTCAAAGGAAACATTCCTTTATTTTTGAATAGAAAGCAAACTGCATTCAAAGATTTTCGAAAATTCTCTTCTCCCACACCCGGGAATCGAACCGGCTAAAATCTGAAAAAATTATACCCTGTACTTTTATTGCATCGATCGTTAGGGTCAGTTATAAGGATGAAATCTCTCTAACAAACATGATAAATTAAATGAAAGGAAAACCTGCCTGCGAGATCGCCAGATCTCACCCCATTACATTTTTTTTTGTGGGGATATGTAAAAAATCAAATTTACATGAATACTTATGCGAATGACAACGAGTTGAGAGTTGAAGTTCAGAATACGATTTATAATATTCACCACAACACTTTATTAAAGGTTACTAGAAAAATTTGTGTATCCAAGAGAATGGAGCTCATATCGAGCAACTAATTAGTTAGTTTACCATTTTTTGTAAATAATTAAATTAATTTAAGATTTCCTGGTTTTCTTTTCATTTAATTTATCATGTTTGTTAGAGAGATTTCATCCTTATAATTGACCCTAACGATCGATGCAATAAAAGTACAGGGTATATTTTTTCCAGATTTTAGCCGGTTCGATTTCCGGGTGTGGGAAAAGAGAATTTTCGAAAATTTTTGAATGCAGTTTGCTTTCTATTCAAAAATAAAGAAATGTTTCCTTTGAGTAAAATTTACGTACTCAAGATGCTTTTTGTTACGTAAGAAAATATGGACGTCCCGACTTATTTATTACTGTAAAGTAACTACCAAGCCCAAGTGGGATGAAATCACACGGGAGCTTCTTGAGGGTCAAGCACCGCATGACCGCCATGATATTATCGCAAGAGTTTTTCTTTTAAAATTAAATTCAATGATAGATCTACTTACCAAAGATAACATTTTTAGTATAACGCGGACGAAGTCGCGGGCAAAAGCTAGTCTATAATATGTATGTATTTAGAAATATATAAGTATGTTTATCAGTTGTCTAGTACCCATAACACAAGCTCTGCTTAGCTTGGGACTAGATGGCGTTGTGTGATAGTTGTGGAATATTATTATTATTATTAATGTAATCGTTTGAATTGTGGGATCCTGCAGGGTTCGATAACCGGGACGGGCAAGAATGATACTGAGTTTTTCTATTACGAATTTGTGAGTAGCAGGGCCTGCAGTCTCTACACTAATAACGACGCTACGAATGTCGTTAAGTCGAGAAATCGTAAACTTTCTGTAATAGATTTTCAGCTTTATTTCAACAGCGTAAGGTTGAAAATCTATTAAAGATAGTTTACGATTTTACGAGTTACCGACATTCGTAGCGTCGTTATTAGTGTAGAGACTGCAGGGCCAGCCCGGAGTTCTGAAGTTAGCGGTATGATAACCCTGTGCTTCGGAAAGCATGTGAAGCCATTGGTTCTGCGCCTGATGCCCCTCAGGTCGGATTTCTTAGGGGTATTCTATTACCCCGTACTAACTGGGTTGTGGAGGTCAGACATGTCACTCCATGTCCACTTGCATGTAGTTGGGAAAAGGCTAGGCGGATGATTTTAAAACTAGCTATTTTATATTAGTTAACTAATCTCACTGAACGGACAGTTCGTTCCCCTATTGGCATTGAAATAATGAATCTATGGGGTCACCATGCATGTCTTAAATCAGAAAAAAACGCCGTCAGGGCTCATCAGCGACGCAATTTATCTCCGATAATCAGATACACCCAGCGGAATAAGGCCACCAATGACAACATATCGTAACATCACGCCTGTAATCCCTGAAGTGTTAGGCAGATATGTACCGAATAGTACACCCACATTTCGCCAGTTATGTTTTAGTCCAATGTAATAGGGGGCAACCTATTGCTATCAACCGGGCACAAATTCAGACTCCGTGGCTGCTACTAAGAAATTTCTGATGGAACATTGTATGTAGTACCAACTCTTTTCCTCAATGGAGTAACTACTTTAAGACGTCATGGTAAACAACCTGACACACATCACGCCACAGTGGAGACAGCACTTTAAATACCAACCGTAACTCAATGAAATAATGTACAACGACAATTTGCACTAAAAACCTAAATAATACGCTAACAACTCAATCATGAAACGCGAACGGGTGACAAACGCTCTACAAACGCAGTTACGTAACGTAAACGTAACGTAAATAGTTTTGTTTACACAAAACGCTGTGGACTATAGATTTGTAAATGTTCGCGCTGGGAATAGGGATTTGTGTTAATCGATATGAATGCAAACATCGTATCGATTTTATTAAGAAGAGAAAGTACAGCGAAAACATTGTTTTTTTATTGTAATTTAATTTCTTGTTTTTTGACTGATATCGGTACTTTTGTATCGATATCTAAACATTTACCGTATTTATTTGTAATGCATACATACATAGGTAGGCACATAACCTAATTCCTTTTTCCCATGGGTATAGATAAAAACCACGATTGTGTGTAATGATCGCCTGAAATTACGTCTTTAAAGTTTTAAGTAATTTTTGGTGGTTTTGACATTTAGGTTTCTGTATTTGCCAATAACAGAAACAAGCCACTGTATCTAATTTGAAGTGAACACAAATTATAAAATAGTATTGTTCCATTCCTGCATGGTATAACGATGCAGCTTTTTCAATCATTTTTGACTTTCGTGGTGTTTTGCCCCGGAACATGGATTTGTGACCGGTTGATGGCAATAGGCTTGCCCCCTCTTACATGGGACTTAATCACAACTGATAAAATGTGGATGTACTTTATGTACACCTCGGCCTAACTCTTCGGGGATTCCAAGCCAGAGGAATATCCTACTTCCTACTAATATTATAAACGCGAAAGTTTGTAAGTATGGATGGGTGGATGGATGGATGGATGGATGTTTGTTACTCCTTCACGCAAAAACTACAGAACGGAATTGGATATTTGGTACTCAGATTGTTTATAACCTGGATTAACACATAGGATAGTTATTTTCCCGATTTTATCTTCCCGTGGGATAATTTTCGAGTTATAGCGGGTGAAGCCGCTGGCAACACCTAGTTATGTTATAAATTATATTAAAGATCCAAAATATCGGATTATCGCATCCTGTAATATCGATACTGTAAACTATCGTATCGAATCATGCCTCACTAGTTGAGAATAGTTGTTTTGTGTTTTGGCGCACATTCGCACACAATTTCTATTTTCGGTCGAGAGAGAATTAGATTGCGAGGTGTATTATTGTGTATACGCTTCATTGCAAGGGGGGGGAGCTGTGTTATCTGTTCATCCTGTTGGCGACGATAGTAAAATAATCGTATCCGTAAATATATTAATTTATGAATGAAGACCCTTTATTTGGCAGCTCCATGTAAATAGTAATTTTTATTTGTATCTGACCGTGGCAGCATACCAGCGCTATCACATTTGTTTTAAATATTACAGTACCATGCTGAGACGAAACTTTTGGCCTTGTATGGGACCAATTTATGTTTTATACATGTCTAAAAATACTTTTTCTTTCTTTCTTTAGCAGTATTCAGCTGCATACGATGAGACTGGAGGCCGACTCCGCCATAGTTGGGAAAAAGCTAGGCAGACGATTTTAGTCAAGCTTAAAAAAATATATGTTTTCTCTCAAAAAAAGTACTTTAAAAAAATAAACAATAAAAAGCTATGAACAGTATTTGTACACCAACACGACATATTACACACACGATATATATTCGCCGCACTATTCCTAAACCACTGCAACGCCTGAAAGCCAGAATACAGTGGCAACCACTAGAAAAGCCCAGAGACAATGAAGCTCTACGAAGTCCCAGAGAAACAATTATTAACAGTCTTGGATCGCACAACAAAATTAACCAGAAAAGAATAGCGGAGGAGTAGGAAAAGAAGGAAGAAGAAGAAGCCAAGAAGGCAAACTAAAAGTTATAGCATAAGAGGAAGCAGTTTTTCTGCTAACAGATTTTCTAAACATCACATACACAGCTACAGCAATATCACATTGTACTGAAATCAATCCATCATCACTGACAAGACTGTTGTAGTCAATAAGCCTGCTATAGTCACAGAACAGAAAGAACAGGTCTAATGGTGGTGGATCGATAAGTGCGGCGCGCAATGATTGTTGACATAACGATCCAGCATGATGACCTCGTGAAAGCCGAGATGTATATTGTATAAGCAAATTAAGTATCTTGACTTGACTCGCGAGGTTGCCGACAGGTGGGGTGTGAACTCAGCAATCATTGTGCCGATAGTCGTTTCAGACAAAGGTTTAATTTTCAAAAGCCTTAACCCGCACCTACGGATGCTCTCGTTACGCAGCTGGATCAAGAGCTTCATACAGAAAGCGGAACTCCGGGACATGGTACGTATTGTAAGGAGGTTCTTTTTTCTGAAGCCCTGACCGGCTGGTAGCTTGGAGCCTGTTCCCGATACCCGTTGGTTATACTATATTTTATACTTTAAAAAATATATAGGTTTTTTATATTATTTTATAAAAGAATATTAATAAACTTTATTTAGATGTGTATGTAAATGAATAATAATAATAATCCAATTATTTTTAGGTAACAAAGACCAAAAGATAAGCTGAATCTTAATACATGTAAAGACAATACATTGTTGTATTGCTTGGTTTATGTGTTGCTCTGTCGGTAAAGTAGAATCAATCTGTAAACGTTACGTCGGTAAAGCAGGTTTACACCATAGACTACTATATAAATATAAAGAGATTTACACAAATGGAGATTTTGACGTTGTCTTAGAAATGTTTATTTTGTGCTATTAGTTTTAAAGAACTATGGAATTGCAAAGGAAGGAATGATAAAACTTTAAATACTCCAGCAGCTGCACTCTTGGCATGTGCTTCAATTGCGGCTCACGTGCTCCTCGATTTCCTCCGCCTCAGTGGTGAAATTTAGGCGAAAGACGTACACTGTGGTGTTTGGCTTCGCAGAGCGCAGTTTTACGCTGGGCTCCACAGGAGTCTTGCCGCAGCGGTTCTTACAGCGTCGCTGATGGGGCTTCTTCCTTTGCACCGTTCCAAAGCCGTCATCATCAGCCCGTACGTTGCTTTTGTACGTAATTGCGGGGAAAACAGCAGGGGTGCTTGAAATGACCACTTACCCTGGTGAGAATAGTGGTATGATCCTCTTCTTGTGTGTTATGTTAGGTGAATGAGTGAGTGTGAGAGGGTGTGTCTATGATAGGGTGTGAGTGAGTAGCAGTATAATGTGAGTGCAGAACATTGTGCATAATTGCACATGTAATGATTTTAATCACCAACGCTGTTATTAACGAGATACGGTTTTGTAAGTATAAACAATAATGTAAATGTATAATTGAAGAATGCATTATCATATCACTCTAACATTCACAATTTTAAAAGCTTTTAGCTTCTATCAATTAACTCTCACAAAAATAGCCGAACTAATTGTAGTTCCCAACTTTATTTAGCCCATACATTAAAGTGAGTGATGTGTCTAAACGGGCTAAAACAAAGTCCATTTGAGTAAGTCAGAATAGGCTTTTAAACTGCCATCGGGCGGAATGAACCGGATGATACCGGTATTAGTTGGACGGCGCCGGTTAGGCAGCGCTTTTAGTTCCATCTTAACTGATTTGTATTTGCTTTAGATGTCTGTAAAGCATACATTTGCTAAACCGTACGAGATTGACGGAGTAAAAGTTTTGTAACATAATATCACACAGTAACATACATTTTTGACTATTGTTGCAGGTAATCAGTGCCCGAAACGCTGACCACAAGGCCAAGGGGTATGGCATTACCCAGCACTAACTGGGTTGGAGGTCAGATAGGCAATCGCTCCATGAAAATATTGCCATTCAGCTACATCCGGTTAGACAGTTGGGAAAAGGCTTGGCAGATGATGACACATTTGTGAAGATTGTTTTGAATAAAAAGCAAGTGAACAGCGTTAGTGACTCTTTTGGTTTCACTCCAGAAGACCCGTACAACTATACTAAGGACAGCCCTAAAAATGTTAATAATCAGCGCTCAGATACGAACCTTGGGCTGCGGGTTGTTCGAAATAGATACCGTGGCCCCGGAAATAAAGCGCTAAGAAGGAACATGAGTGGTTTTTAGTCAGTAGAAGTCTGACACTGCCTTCTGCTTCGCCCAGAGCGGGAGGAGTTATTTGATGAAATAACTCTTATTTGATGGTTACCCCACCCTCTAAAACAAATAAAAATAGATACGAACCTTTACATAATTAAACGGTAAGGATGAGCTTTCCTACTTTCTAGTTCGTGTACCTAGTTAATACTTCAATTAGCCAGTTGATTGTTTTGTTTTAGTACTCTAGTTGTTTGTTATTGTTTAGATTGGTGTTGGTTCCTAAGCTTGGTAACTGCTGGGCTAAAACATTTCTTTCTTTCTTTTTTCCGCTTCGCCCTCATCTCAATGTTTACCTGCTATACATGCTTTTGCTTTAAAGGTTGTTTTTCTCTAAACAATTTGTATGCACAATCATTCTACCTTTATCCTTACCTTTTTATCACAAAATGACGACACCTAACATTTTACAAGAATCATCATCATCATTCTTGTGCCCTTATCCCAATTTATTTGGGATCGGCGCAACAGATCTTCTTCTTCCAAACTTCTCTATTACCCAAGTCATGTCAGCAGTCACTTCCTTTCTAGCCATATCATCCTTCACACAGTCCATCCATCGTTTCTTTGGTCTTCCTCTACTGTTATAGACATCTACATTCATACTCAACATTTTCTTCATAATTAAATGCCTTTATAATATTTATTTTTCGAAAGGAGAGGGCTAACTTCTTTACAGGAAGGTATGAAAATACACAACTTAATTTTAATGTAGAAAACAAGAACTTTCTTAAAACAAAACAACACCAAACGTAAACAAAAACAAAAGAATCAATCACGAATCAAGTTCATTTCGTTTGAAACAAACAAATAAACAAATTGTTTCTCGTAACCGCGCATAAATAAAACAAGTGCAAGGGCGCTCGATTCGCTAAATAGATGATAAGTACCGGCAGCCGATGTTGACGCGGGTAAGGCTACTGTCACAATGCTAGCGACAGAGCGACTTGCCATCGATTATTTTTTCGCTTTTTAAAATGATTTTTGAGCGAAAAAATATAAGCGAGAGAGCGGAAAATTATGTTACCTTGTCACTGCCTTGGGGCTAGTGTTTACAAGCGCGATTGCTGTACATTAAGTCTTGGGTTTGATTCTTAAGTCGGGCATAGTGTTATTGGATTTTTCCACCAGAATTTTTCAGAAACAGCCACGGAGTCTGGATTTGTGGCCGGTTGATGGCAATAGTCTCGCCCCGTATTACATGGAACTTAAATATAACTGGTGAAATGTGGAAATAGTCACCAGGGCATAAAATTACCACAAAGTCACAAACTCATGCCATTTTAAATTTAACCATCATTATAATTTAAAATCATTTGGAGAGATTTGACAGTTAGTGGTAACTAAATGCGGTGGCGACTGTAAGAATTTCAGCGAGTAATCTGAATCACCCGGCTTCCGAGTGAACACGAGTTTGAACATCGATCACGAAGATCTAGAGCGAGTCCTCTTTATGATTCGTGATCGATGTTCAAAATCGTTGATCGTTGGTCACCAACTCGTTTCTATTAGCGAGAAGAGGTAGCAATAGCTATCTCTTCTCGCTAATCGCTGTAGGTGGGACAGGTGATTTATATTATATGCATCTTTTTCTATATCAAAGTGGGGGACAAAGATGGAGTGTTGTCGCGAAATCGGGAGACTACATCAATTTCTGGGCTGCGACTGATTTTACGTGTGGCAGTAAACATAGGTTTGTGCCCTGAGTAAAGGTAAAAATCGTAAGGGTTCTGTTTTAGCCATTCGGCTACGGTACGCGTGGAATACGGTGTAAACAAGTAGGACTGAAAGGTTCTAAAACGGACCGTAATGGTAACCTCCATGGTGTTTCCGATTCATGGAAGTTTGACTTCTTTGCATGAAATTGACATTCTTTATGTTCTGTGTTGACATTGCATATTGACACACATAAAGTGTTACGACCTATTTTATTGAATTTTATACTCCCCGGTTTTATTTGTCCATCAAGCGATTTATTCAATATAACTTCACAATAATATACAATACATTACGAGTATTAGAGTGTTTCTTGAAATGAATAATTCTCATTGACAAATGACCGCTTTAAATTTTATGAGAAATGTATTGGCGTAGTATTAGTAGTCTGTGGTATTCATTCAAACTTAGAACTGGCAACGTGTGCACATAAAAACGTTGTTACGGTTGTTACATAAATATTTGTATTATTTTTAAACGTACGCAAATAATATTTCGCGAGTAAAGAATAGATCTATAGACAGATAATTAGGTACAGATTGTAGTCAGTGCTCGATATTCTATGTGTTTGCATGGTCAATTGGAAACATCCGTGAAACAGAGACGTGTTTAAAAACACGGTATCTCTTTTCAAATTGGTCAAGATGGACTTGGTGAGAATTCTTTAAATATTTATTGTGATTTTGTGGAACTGGAGATCGGTTCGAAAATAGTGATATTTGTGTTAGTGAACGTACATTGTATAGATCGTTTGTACATTGAGGTCTAACGTACTAGAGAAGCTATTTCAAACAAAAAATGTGCGCGCACGGGCGCACTTGATGACAGCGGGGCAGGCGGGGGGTGTCATGTTCTCATAGATTACTATCAATGCGTGCAGATGCGACATAATGTTATTATTCTGCCTACTTGATATTGTACGTATGTACTTAGAAAATAAATAAAAATTTACTTAAACTGCAACAATAATTTTTATTTTATCTGTGATTGAATGTTGATGGCTGATTCAGTAAATGTTGATTCAAATTTGCAAATACTTCTTTCCTAATTAAATGCTTTACGGTGTTTACGGACATATAACTAAAATCACATTTCAGGACAAGACCACTTTGCCGTATTAAATTACGTACCTATGATTGATGTGTGAAGTGGAAGTTTAGTATAGTCAAACTATCAATGCAATCTTCACATTTTAACTTTTTTATTAATTGTCTTGATACATAAGCAAATATTATACAACCTACTATCAATTTTGACTCGCATGTAGAGGATTCGTGGCCAAGCATTGAATACGTCGATAGTGTCTGGCCTGAGCATTTTATTCTTTGACATTCACGTAAAAATGGCCGCCGCGATGACATATTGCAATGGAAAAAATATAATTAAATTATGTGTGTTTTAAAGATGATAGTTTTATTTACTGGTGAAAAGTCACTCCTTGACTTTTACTTATATTTATTGAATTATTTCTACAGTATCTAAATGCACACGAAGGCATAATTTAGACAAGAAAACTTTACTCAAATATGTCATGTCGCAGTAACCGCTCGACATAGACTAAATGAGGTTCAGTGCACGAACCGAACCGTGTGTTACAAAAAATCTAGTTGAGGCGTCTCCTCTAGTGCGTAGTACATTATACCTCAATGCGTTTGTAAGAGTATTTTGGATAACGAAGCACAGAGTATCTTATAAAACAATCTAAAACTAAAACTCCATCTCGCAAATCGTTTAATGCTTCTCCAAACGTAGCAACGATGTCACACAACAATATTTATAATTCGTGATCCCAACAAATTAGTAGTAAGTATGAAAATGTACGTTTGTGCACGGTGTTCGCGACTTAATAGTTATCGCTGATTGATGTTTGACAGACGGGGGCTCGACTGAAACGGGTGTGTCGTCTGATAGCTGCCGGGGACTTCGCACGTACTCAAGGTATTTTAGCTGTGTTTTTTATTTAGTAATTAGGACGTCATTAGTTTTTTAAAAACGTGAGAAATGGGAGAGTGATGATCTAAGGGCCTGGAATGCGTCGTTTTAGTAGAATCATAAAAGGATAATATTATGATTAGCAGACACAGTTCATATTTTAAACTGCCATTTTTTCATAATCCACTTTTTCTTGTGAATTGTGTCGAAAGTCATATTATTATTACTCGCATATTACTATGATTCTGTTAAAGTAGTAATTGTATTCAAACAGTGTGAATAATAAAATGTTGGTGCGATTTATAAGTCACGGAACTCAACAATAATTTAGGAGTATTCCCTCTACTAGAATGACGGTTATTCTCCTGTTAATTACTTCTTTGAAGTTTAGTGTTACTATATACTCTACCGATTGCGAGCTTTGGCTAAGATGGACAAGTATGCTGAAAAGATTTAGAAAATATTGAAAAACCAAGTTGATTCAGGTCTCATTAGAAGGACAGATTTTCTGTTTCACATTAATAGTGACTGCCTTCGTTGGTCTAGTGGTCGCAAGCGCGACTACTGAGCATGGGGTCCTCGGTTCGATTCCCGGGTCGGGCAAAGTGTTATTGGGTTTTTGTATCAGGAATATCTCAGTAGCAGCCTCGGAGCTTGAATTTGTGCCCGGTTGATGGCAATAGGCTTGCCCTCTTTCTATAATTTTGTCTCCACTAAATAAAATATGACTGAAAACCGAAGACGCGGAAACATTACAGTTTTAGTTTTGTAGAATGTGAACAAATTAGGTGCTAACTGCACAAACTGAATTAAATGAAATTCATAACGGTTTTTTTTTATGTCTTCTCTACTTATGCATGGAATCTTTGAAACAAGTAATTCGTATACTGGCACTTATTGAATTTTATGAGCCCTAGTTGTGCAGAAATATAACGTTTAAGCCACTTCATAAATATTGAACCCAATTTACGCCACAAAAATGAAAGCCCGCCATAAAAAGGCACACAGCAACCTAATCACCAACCACTACGTAACGACCAAGAATAAACTTTTCATCCATTTTCCAATAGAAGACCAATCAACGATAGTCCTTTTCAAATATTTAACATCCCACGAAAAGCGTTGGGGCATGAAATGTAAAATTTTCATCGAGTTATCGTGCATTCAATTGCATAATGGCACCTCGATCGCTGAGTCCACACCGTTTAAATGGAAATCGTGTCTAAAACTGTCTTTAAACGTTTATAACTTTGATTTCCTTTTGACTATGGATTAGTAATAGTTTTCCTTTTCATTGGTCGTGACTTATACAGTAATTTTCAGTGGCTTTTTCTATGGCTTTCAGTAAGTGTCACAAAAAAATAATGTATTATGTGTTCAGGGAATGATATGAAAGAGAAAAATGTAAATAAAACCGTGCCGTGGCTGCGGGTTGTTTGATAGAGATACCACGGGCCCGGACACAAAGGGCTAAGAAGGAACATGAGTGGTTTTTAGTCAGTGCAAGTCTGACACTCCCTTCCGATCCGCCCAGAGTGAGAGGAGTCATTTGATGTTTTCCCACCCACCAAAAAAAAGCCATACCGCCTGACATGTGGAGAATGGAAGTCAAAAACGTATTGTTCAAACCCCAAGTAGAATGGAACAAGGGCAGGAAGATGATGATCATTTGTTCAGAAGTTTATGTATTTCAATAGGGAAATCATCATCATCATCAGCCTATAATGTTCCCACTGCAAGGACCCGGCCTCCTCTCTAGGAGAGGAATGGGTTATAATCCATCACGCGGACCCAGTGCGGATTGGTTAATCCACCACGCGAGCGCAGTGCCAATAGGGAAATACGTTACAAATAAACTCAAGCATTTTGTCCGAGGGACAAAAGGACAAGAGAATGCCATCTGCTACGATCGTAAGATAGTCCTTTTTCTTCATCCTCGTTCATACAGCTGGCCCCTTTGTCTAGAACATCACCAAAGTGATTAGTGTAGGTCCTTCTAGGGCGATCTCTCCCGGCGTTTCCACTCACATCTGCCATGTGTTAGGTTCATCAATATCCACAGCCCGACTTCACCCACTGCTGGGTATAGGCATCCCTTGCCTGTCCCATGATTCACGCTCTTGTGCCAGCCTCATCTAGGATATTCCTGCGATGGCAATCATGTCGTCTCCCAGCTCGTCGCCGGACGGCCAACACTGCAATGTGCTTTCCATTCCTTGGACGCCTTGTTAAGTTAGCCGCATTTTATTATTCATCCTCAAAACATGACAGCATTAATATAATAAAGTGTAGCATCATTTTACAATGTGAAAAATTTTTCGCAACCTTTGCAATAGTTTTACTAGTCGTTGTCGTAGGTCGTTGAGTCTCTAGACATTCATACTTGAACTTACATAAAACGAAATACTATTTATAACTTCCACTTAACACATTTCTAAATAATATCTTTTTAATGACTTCTAAATCTATTTTTATTTGTTTCCCTCCATATTATCATGTCTGCCGGCAGACTGTTTAATAGTTATACGGATATAGATTCCATGAAGTTAATAATAATTGATGAGCACTTTAAATATTTTTGAATACAATCGTTATTTTTATAGTAACTTGTTACACAGGTAAATTAAATTACCGTAATCAATCAACTGCATTGTTATTACTTAATGTCATTTAAATTGCAAAAATAATTGTGTTTAAATGTAATTAAAAAGTAGCATTCCCGTTATGTTCCCAGACGTATTACAAACCCAAATCACCAATGAATAGTCAGATGTCTCAGCACTAACATTAATTACTTAGCTGTTGCCAGCGGCTTCGCCCGCTACAACTCGAAAGTTATCCCACTGGAAGATAAAATCGGCCCAGCACTGAGCTACTAATTTGGGGCTTTCGGTAGTGTCCATCAGTCCCTGTGTTTAACAAACAACAGGACACGCAAGACACGATATTTAAGTGTCGATTATAAAACAGGAACCTTTTAATTACCTGTTCTGTTGTATATATTACCGGTTCTGGTGTAACTTTTTTTAAATTCTATTTAAGTGATTTATTAAGCAAGTGTTAGTATAGCTATTCTGTAGTTTCTGATCACCTTTATCCTCCAACGTACTATATCAAACATTTCAAGGTTGAAAAGAATATATTAGTGCTACTGCTGAATTTGAGTTCCTGGTTTCAATTCATATGTTGGGCAGCGTAGACCGATTTGTCTGCTCATAAACACCTACATAGAATCCTTCAAGAACAGACAACCGATGGGGAAGAAAGGTTCTCGAGTGGCGACCACGAACCGGAAGACGCAGCGTTGGCAGGCCTCCCACCAGGTGGACCGACGACATCGTGAGAGTCGCAGGAAACCGGTGGATGCAAACGGCCGATCTTTATGGCGTTCTATGAGGGAGGCCTTTGTCCAGCAGTGGACGTCTAATGGCTGATGATGATGATGATGAGAATCCTTCAGTTTATCCGTGATCGGGAGCTTAAAAATAAATAGTGAATATGGTAAATATCCCGTTTCCAGTCATCATTCATCATTCATCATTTCAGCCGAAAGACGTCCACTGCTGGACATAGGCCTCCCCTAAGTGTAATTTTTGCTTAGGGGGGGTTTGCCATAATCGCCACGCTTGGCAGGCGGGTTGGCGATCGCAGTACGGTCGATACAAAAAGCACAGAGAACGCTGCTGCCCATTCTCTGGTACATCCCTTAGTCGCCTCTTACGACACCCACGGGAAGATAGGGGATGGTGCTATTCTTTGCGTCCGACACCATACGGAACAGTATTACTCGCAAATCGCAAGCTGTATCTAAACCCAGTTGATGGCGATGATGATGTCATCTAGCCGATTACAGCCAAAACGACTGCATTCGATGGCTTTCTATGGATTGTCAAGAGCTTTGTTGTGCTGCTCTTTCGTGTGCTCTAAAGTGGCTAGTATATCCAACTTTGGCTGAAAAACAACTACTACTCTGATGCCAATAGGATAGGTACCCTGATTCCAGAACAAATGTTATGTTTTAAAATCAAAACATCCATAAGTTTACTTACACTGTAACTTTCAGTACCATGATTGTTTCAATGAAACGCGAGCTATCTCAGAAATATAACATTAAACAATGAGTTGGAAGCGACACAAATATTGTTATGGTAGTTACAATGGTGTTCTAATTACTTCGGTTTAGGAGATCATGGAGGGGGTAAGCAGAACAAGGCCAAATGGCCTTTAGCTACATATAGGAATTAACCCAAATGGGTTAATTCCTATATGTAGCTATGTATATCTACGAGCACGTTTGTATTCCCTATGGGATCGACAGAGATTTTCACAGTAAACCTTGCTCTCTGAGAGGCAGGATGCATGTGTCCGAATAGTGCTAATATTCTGAGTTAAATACGATGAAAACGATTTTCTATTTACCTATGTCGTCTAGTTACCTAGTTTATGCTTGAGGAGTTCAATAATTGTCCCACGGGATCATACTACCGGGATAAACAGTATTCTATGTGTTAGTCCGGGTTATAAACTATGCGTGGTATTTTTTATCCAAATTCATTTGGTGGTTTTTGCGTGAGACAGTAACAATAACAAACATCCATCCTCAAAAACTTTTTCATTTATAATATTGGTAGAAAGTAGAATTATTTGGAATTCAGGACATTTGCGCAATAGACATTTGCACGAACCCACTTGCACGCAAATGTCTTTCGATTTGGTTTCTGAAACCGATTATTTGTGGTACTTTTATAATTAAGCAGATGCATTACCCAATCTTTCATCATCAGTTCTACGGTTGACATAGAATTATTATTTTTTTTTTTTTTTTAAACGTTGCCACTAGGAATTTCTCCTGTATCGTGGGTGCGTTCACAAACATTTAAACTCACATACACAAATACCCAGACCCGAAACAACTATCCGTAGATCATACAAATATTTGTTCCGTGCGGGGATCGAACCCGCGACACGCAGCGCAGCAGTCCATTGCTTGAGCCACTGCGCCAACCGTGTCGTCAAAAATTGAAAAATGTAACTGACTAACGTGGTACATTTTTCAACCTAAATACGTAAACGAGAACAGTAACAGTTAATAGCATTACATACAACTATAGCATTCACTAGTGATAAAAGGGGTCACCAGTTCATATCCTGCTTCAGATCCCTCTATATGCATTTAGCTCGGTCGGGATGGCAGAAATATGAAGTAGGTACCCATATACTAAGCATAAAATAATGACAAAATACAGGTATTCAGAAAAAGGTATCGTATTACCCAGTATTAACTGGGTTGTGGAGGTCAGATAGGCAGTCGCTCCATGTAAAATACTGGCATTCAGCTGCATCCGGTTAGACTGGAAGCCGACCCCAACATAGTTGGGAAAAGGCTAAGCAGATGATGACTGGTATTTAGTACTTTACATGTAGGGGCTATCTATCTGATCCCCACAACCCAAGACTGGTTCACACACTTTCGTGTCACTGACTACCTGTAACGGCTGTCAAAGATCTAAAAGACATCCGTGTCTAAACGCTTAACGTGCTTTCCGAGGCACGGAGGAAACTCGGTATGTAATGGGTTGTCACCCATCCATAGACCAAGCTAAGCAAGTGCTGCTTAACCTGAAGATTGATCCAACCGGAACTTTTAATCATAACACAACATAACATCACGGCTGTAACCCCCGAAGGGTTAAGCAGAGATGTAGGTACCTAACAGTACAACCACTTTTCGCCAGTTTTATTGTCATCATACACTTAAAATTACAACGTGAATTAAAAATAGAATCAAAACTAAGACTAAATATCTGCTGCCTACAATCTAAGCCTCATAAAAAAAGTAATTAGTTGTTATCAAAATCTCGCTATAAGTAGAGAGTTATAAAACTCTGCAATGTTGACAAGAGCTAATCTCGTTATGTAATTAGTTTTGTATGACGAGTGTGAACGTCATACATCACATACATACACAACAAACATAGGTGCAGGTGTTTAATGTACACTTATCACTTGTCATATAGTTCATCATACTAGACAACTTACAGCGGTGGCCCAGTGGTGGCGGCCCCAACTTACGAACAGTAAGTCGTGGGTGCATTACTTTGTGTAATTTATTTCATCACCACTGCTCTCAAAACGGTGAAGGAAAACATCGTGAGGAAACCGGCATGTCTTAGAACTAAAAAAATCGAAGACATGTGATCTACCAACCCGCATTGGGCCCGCGTGGTGGATTATAGCCCATCCCTCTCTTAGAGAGGAGGCCTGACTCTCTGCAGTGGGAACATTATAGGCTGATGATGATATGTCTTAAGAAACAGAGATCGTGATATAAAATTGAAGGCCTCATACAAAATATCGCATCGGCTGACGCATTTAGTATGAAGGCTCTGTTGTATACCGCTTTAGGAACATTGACGTACATACTCTTACAAGGTTTTCAGCATATAAGTCAAGACAGACTGAAGTTGAAAACTTTCGTGTATAAAAGCACACCCATGAGTTACATGTTGTATAATATGGGGCGAGTGTATTGCATTCAACCGGACACTATCCCAGACTCCGTGGTTGCTATTGAGAAATCCCTTTAGAGAAACCCCTTAACACTTTGCCCACCCTGGAGTCGAACCACCCAGGATCACGCAGGAAAATATTTTCTACAAATGTTTTGCTTGTTAACCCCAAAAGAGAAGATCATGCCCTTAGGCCTGCCTATAATTGGCCCTTAGGTATTCCAATTTATTTGGAATACCTAAGGGCAAAGGATGTCATTTTTTCATACTGCTGTATTACTGGTCATCTCACCAGACAACGTGCTTTCTTTCTATATATTGCTTTACACAGTCCGTCCATTGTTACTTTGGTTTCCCTTTACTCTTATACCCCGGGGTCCACATTCATACACAAAACTGCCCACATGACATTTCCTCATTTCTCTGCATCAAATGCCAATAGCACGACATCCGATAACCACACAACTTTTCAGTCACCGACGTCACTTTCAGGACTTCCTCTTCATCATCATAATCATCATCTTCCTGCCCTTATCCCATTCTATTTGGGGTCGGCGCAACACGTTTTCTTCTTCCGTTCTTCCCTGTTAGACTTCATGATGGCATTTACTCCTTTCTCATTCATATCATTCCTAACACAATCTATCCATCTTTTCTTTGACCTTGTTCTCCCTCTCCATCCATCAATATTCATATCCGTCACTTTTTAAGTCACGTGCGTTTCATCGGGATCCTATGAACTTTGAATTTTCATTTACATAATATTATGTACGTTATTTTCTTTGTTACAGACAAAAATGAATAAGATCACAATGAGTCAACTCAAGTATGCACCGTTGCTGGTGTTTCAGATCATTCTTATGATCTTGTACATATTCTTCACTGATTATGGAGGAAATAAGGATTCTACAATACAAGGTAAGTTCCTCTTAAATTTCTTAATGGATCTTTACTTTATGGTTCTGATTTTTCCATAATTTTGTACACATGAGACGTGAGAGTTCTTCAACTTTTGATCACTCAATGCTGAATGGTTCTCTTTAGGGTCGCCACGTTTTTTCAGAAAGCACCGATGATTTTTTTTGAATTTCCGTCATAAGTATCATTTTCGTGGTTTTCGAGATTTATACATATCACATTTTAAAAAGCATTTAAAATGTCATTATAAAATAAACTATGATAAAGAAATTTCAGTGAGAGTTTTTCAAGCTATTAATAGAAATTCCTGCGACTCATAAAACTGGATGATGCTGCGTCCATGACCGTACGTGTTCTAGGCGCCGATGACATTAACTTTTTTAATTGCATATTAGTCCAGTCTCAACGAGCGACCCAATTAGTATCTTCCATCTTTATCATAATATAATAATCCTCGACGTGTTCAATTAATTCACTCGCGCTTCCTCTGCAAATCCATATGCGTTGCTCCAATTAATTATTAAAACAAGGATGTACTGTTATAATGAACTGGACTAAAATTCTCGAGTATTATACAAATTATATTAGTAGAATGTGGGTTTATTATTACTAGCTCTTGCAGAAGATTAATTATTATTCATTTCAGCTTGTTATTTTGTTCAATATTTGCACAAATTACAACATTTTATGAAGTCATTTACAAATTTTAAATCAATCTTGGTTTTTTAAGATTTTTTTTGTGAATCTTTTTCTCCCCACATAAACCGTGTAGATGGATGGACGTTTTGGGGGACTGTCTTGGGTATTTTTTATGCAACTGCAAGGAAAGGGGTCAAAACGTATTGAATTGCAACCGTATAAAAATACCCTGTTATCTTGCCTGCATAAAATATGCCACATTTATTTATTGAAACACACAGTTACAGGCTAACTTTAAAGCTAATGTGTGCGCAGACACAGGTGTACTCTGTATTCCTTTACTCTCATAGTCCGATGGGACGGCCATCCAAAACGACCGAAGAGAGATCAGGCGGCATCAATGGCTTAACATGATTTCCGAAGCATTTTTATTTAACACAATAAGCGTACAGAATTTAAATATAGTGTTAAATTAGCTAGTAAAACTACAGACAATTTTTTCTTTTGCTTTTAAACGTTAAAACTAAATCATCATATTTGGTTCTATCAAGTTTAATTAACCAAGCAACTTTAATTTGACCTTGAAGAAATATACATTCATTAGAATTCAAATTGGAATATCAAATATCACCAATTCTATGCAAGAGATGAACATAAAGCTCCACGGTATCGCGTTACACATTAAATTGTTAATGTCATCGCGAGTGTTGTCAATTAAAATAATAGTCTCCGTGTGAGAACGAACTGGCGTACAATTAATTTGCATGAAATTCCACATTAATCCAGCGTGTAAGAGGCCGGTAAGGGTCAATGCAGATAGACTGCGAGAAACTAGAGCGATTTCAAGGATTAATTGGTAATGAACTTTAAATCAACGGATACAGAATAGTAAATAGGTTGCAGGGAAATATTCTGTGTAGTATGCGTGTACATACTTCTTGGTAACACAGGCCGCTGAGAGTAGGTACCTCTACAGCTTCTACCAAAAAGGCGTGGTCTTTATTTTTTCAAAGAAAATTGTTCAGTTAGATTATCTTGTAGCGGCACTAGTAGGTGCTATAGCGCCATCTATGACAAAAATGAAGAACTAACATCTAATTCCTAAATCGCTCAGTTAGAGTTATCCGCGACTTATGGCAATATAGAAGAACCCGCAACAACTGTCGGGCAGTATTATATACACCGGACACAACAGCCATCTGTGTGCTTACTCTCGAATATAATTCCGATAGATCGACATTGGAATTGTCAGTCAAACGTCAGATATTGGCTGGACTCACTGAGTCTAGCCAATCCCTGACGTTTAACTCAACCAACTGACGTTTGACCAATGTCGATCTATCGGAATTATATTCCAGAGTAAGCACCCTGGTCGGAGAATCCTAACTTTTACTAAAACCCGTGTTGGTTTAAAGTTCTGAATTCCCTTCATACCCCTAAAATCTACACCACATACTTCAATATGACCATATCTTTTTGGGCCATATTTTTTTAGGGTAGTTCGAGCGTATCCCACCGACGCAGTATCTCTCCCAGATATATAGATCCCGGGACCACACGTAGAATACTCGGTGACAAGCTCTCGTTTAGCTTAATTAGCCTATAAATGTTCCCACTGGTGCGAATCCAGGCCTCCTCTCTATGAGAGGGAATGGGCTATAGGTAATCCACCACGTGGGTCCATTGCGAGGTGGTAGATGTCATGTCATGTCTTGAAATTTTTGGTACTAGGACACGTACGTTTCCTCACCGTTTTGAGAGCAGTGGTGGTGAAATAAATTAAACAAAATAATGGGCCTGCCTGGGTTCAAACCTGACGACTGCTCGTCGTCACTCGCTAGTCAGACCCACCACCACTGGGCCACCGCTGCTCTCACTGGGCCACCGTTGCTCTGTCATGTAGATCATCGCTATTGCGCACTCACTCATAGCCCAGCGAGAAAACTATGCGAACTACATACTCGCTAACTAGCAGTTGTAGGATATTATGTTTTTTATGACGATTGACGACTGATTAAACAATCCAGGAAGTTGTAAATCATAATATTTGCAGTAAAATTACATAGAGTTGATAACAAGCGAACTAGAACAAAAAACTTGACTTGATCAAATTTAGATTGTAACGGTTGAAAAAGTAAAATCGTGTGAAGACATTGTTATGCGGGTACTATACAACATTTACAATAATTGTATTTGCTATTATTTCAAATATTATTATTCTGACTGAGTGCCTCGTTGGTCTAGTAGTCACAAGCGCGACTGCTGAGCTTGAGGTCCTGGGTTCGTTTCCCGGGTCAGGCAGGTAGAGTCTAAAGTTGTGCTCGGTTGATGGCAATAGGCTTGCCCGCTGTCACATGGGACGTAGAGATAATTGGCGAAATGTGAGTGTACTATTAGATACACCTCTGCTTATCCCTTTGGGCATTATCGGCGAGATGTTATGTAATGTAACTATTACACAGGTCTACAATTTATTTTTATTTTGTGTTGCCCTCGATATTTTTGCGAGATCTTTTTATCTACACTAATATTATAAAGAGGAAAACTTTGTTTGTTTGGTTGTAATGAATAGGCTTAAAAACTACTGGACCGTTTCTTAAAACTCTTTCACCATTCGAAAGCTACATTATTCACGAGTAACATAGGCTACTTTTTATCCCTGTATTCGAACAGGAACGGGATCTACGCGGGTGAAACCGTGGGACGTCCGCTAGTTATATATACATATATATACATATCTCTTAAGAATAAAGTCATTAGTGTTCTGGATCAGCTCTAGTTTTTAAGTTATTAGGGTTTGTGTAGGGTATATTTGGGTCTGTTTCCACACGAATTCACAAAACATCGAGTCAAGAAAAGTACTACTAGATTTTTTTTAAGTTGTTCATACTAACACAAAATATGTCTGTATGTATATCTATGGGTCTTTGTTTACTGAAAATAAATGAATTCTATTCTATTTCATGTTGAGTGTAAAAATATAAACTAATGAAGAGTAAAATTATTTTTATGTTTCATATGCTCCCAATTGATGTAAAACATAAAATTGCGGTTTATTTTATTTTGGTTATACTAGTTTTTTCAGTGATTATTAAAATATCTAAACGAATCATCGAATTAAAAAAAAAAATTTTGCTTCTTCATCAAAAATGGACAAACTTAAACCACTCTCATATCAAGAGCAACAAATTCACTGTTGACTAGTGTTATTCTTTCGTTAAATAAATACGCTTCGTGGCACACTGAAGTCTGAAAAACAAATTAGATTTCACCCAAATTCCTCTAGAAGAGAACAAAACCATTATGTTATATTTTTATTTGTTAAGTATTCAACGCCTACCAGAAATGAACTTCTAAAAGGAATAAATGAAGTCTGCATTTAGTAATACAGTAAGTCGAGGGTTTTATCTTTCTATGGAATTACCTACTTAAAACAGGATATTTACCATGTTTACTGTTTGTTATGGAATCTGGAATATTCAACCGCTACTCGAAGTCATTAGCTTATATATGATATATAAGCTAATGACTGCGATGATGACCGGTGTAATCATTTCACTGGGTGCACGAATTTGAGATAAGCCATTCGAGTATCCGAAGACTCAGCTTAGTAATATAATTCCTGTAGAAAGTCGAAACAATATTCTTCGCGTAAATCTGAGTATTGAGGTTGCCCCTGATCGGGGTTGCGATAGGTAGTCGTGGAAGGATCCGGCAGCTGGGTATCGAAGTGGCATTGCACAAGTCCGAGACCATGTGGATCCCGACGGTGGGAGGGGATCCAATCGGTCTCAAGTCGACTTAGAAGTATCTAGGACTCGTACTCGACAGCAGGTGAAACTTCGTGGAGCACATCCGACGTTTGGTTCCCAGGCTGGAACGGGCCGGAGCTACCTTCAGGCGGCTCTTGCCCAACTTGGGGGGGGGGGGGGGGGCAAATGCCTTCTGCCGGAGGCTCTATGCGGGGATCGTGTGGTCTTCTCTTTGATTGAGGTGACGAGCCGCCCACTACCTGAACGCGCCCCAAAAGGTGGTAGCCGTAAAGCTAGTCTGGAGGTACCGCACGATCTCCGGCGAGGTGGCGAGCCTCCTTGCCAGATTGCCGCCATGGGATCTGGGGGCGATAGTCCACGGGAGGCACACGAATGATGCGCGGAGGTGCAGCACCGGGAGATAGTGGTCATGGTACAATTCTGTCGAGCAGTATTGACCGGTCCTACCTGCGAGGGGATCACCCCGCCATAACGTCCTCTATGTCTCTCGGCCACGCTGCCCGTGATGCACTCGCGTCACACTAGCGTGTCCAGACACGGCTCATAACGCTCTTCCGCTCGCTTTTATTGTTGTCGAATGTGATTTTAAGTTTTTAAATCGAATTTTGAGTAATGCAACATTGAACATTGAATCATAATGCTAATATTTTGTTGAAAAAACATATGAATAACCTATGTGAATAACAATGCCTGAGAAATTATTTGATTACGAGTAAATACCTGATCTAGAGAGTGCAAACTTTTCTCATAATAATTCCTAGCAATTATAGTTAGACGGTCAGACTGCAACTTTGTTGCAAAATTAAATATCTGTATAGATGTTACCGGCCAAAACCGATTTTAGGACAAACTAGTTTCGCATAGGCTAAACTAGTTCTTACTATACGCGATAGACGGTCGACAGTTAGTTAGGTCCCTTTAAACCCTGCAGACAGAAATAGGCCCCGAGAGCGGGGCTCCGTCACAATATAAATATCTAATATTACCGTGGCTCCGTCGTCGACCTGTTGACGGAAACGATGAACTAGTTTAGCCTAGGCAAAACTAGTTTGTCCTGAAATCGGGTTTGGCCGGTAGCATAGATACTGAACCTAGTAGTTTTTTTTTAAGCTTTTGCATAGCTTCTATCGCGGGCCTTGAGCGTGGAGAGCGAATCCAGAAATTCCGTAACGAAAATATTCAACCAGGTTGCTATGGTTACGGAAAATAACAAGGTTTTTTTTTTTTTTTTTAAATAACAGCAATAGCTTTACCGCGGCAGTCTCCGAGTGCCACATTTAGTTTTTTTTTTTTTAACTTTGCCCCACACTATTTCTCCTGTATCGTGGGTCCGTTCACAAACAGTTAAAATTCACATACACAAATACCCAGACTCGGAACAAGTATCTGTAGGTCATACAAATATTTGCTCCGTGTGGGGATCGAAGATCGAACCCGCGGGCTGCGGCACGCAGCGCAGCAGTCAGTAAATCTTTTGTCGGCGTCAGTGCAGGCATATAAATGTACAATGCCCTTTTTACAGGAAAAGGTAAATCTTGTTTTAACTAACAAGTATGTCAAAGGTTCTAGGTTCTTCTGCTTAATCGACCGTGCGTGCTGACTTTAGCTCTCTCAATATTATGGCACAACCTGTATGGCAAGCTACTTAAATTAATTATATTGATGAAAAAAAATATCATCATCAAAAAATTTGATATAGGGTCATCCACTGACGCCATCGCCTTGTTGAATCGTGTATGAAATAACTTTCTAAATACTTAAAATTCGCAGAAAAGTCACTCTGATACGTGTACAATAAACGTGTACGTAATTGAATCTACACTCAAAATACTTGGAAAATGGCTGAAGAATAATACAACCAGAGGAGATTACTGGCTTCCAAGCAAAGCATAAATTCTAGAAACCTATTTCAAAAACGTCTATTATATTCCATTCTCATAATATTTATTATAAATTCCAGAGTAACGATATCAGTCTGTTACCTTTTATTGATTTGGATGAAATTATTGATATGGCTAGACCAGGTCTGAGGAGCTGGCAGCTCGATTGGCACAAGAAAAGAGAGGCCTATGATGATGATGATGATGAGGAGCTCGTGGCTAAATTACAACAGCCACTCGAGTCCGGTCTTCAGGTTAAGCCGCGCTTGCCTAGGTATTTCCGTGGATGGGTGACCAACCATTACATACCTAGTTTCCTTCGTGCGTCGGAAAGCATGCTAAGCCTTTAGACCCGAATGTCATTTCTAGACGGTCGTTACATGTAGTCAGTGGCCCGAAATTCTAACTACTAGTCTTACCAAGGGGTATTGTATTACCTAGTATTAACTGGGTTGTGGAGGACAGATAACTATGTAAATAAATCAGTAATAGAGAACAAAGACACTCAATAGTGTAGAGCGATATCTCATTAAATTGATATTGTCTCGCGATGTCTTGAAATTGAAGAAACGGAATCAATAAGTGCGATTGTATGTCAAGTGTGAGTTGACCGTTTTAACTGAAAAGAATCCACTTATATGTACTTTGTCAAAAGAATATACAGGGTGGTGCCGATGATACGACAATAAATGAAACCACTGGTAGTTCTAGTTCATGGGAACATTTTCAAACTATCAAATAAATCCTAACACCGAATAACATAAATATAGGTAAGGCATAAAACGCCTCGAACTAAGTAGCTCTACGCAAAAATTACTGCTGCGGAACCACTTTTTTTTTGGGGTGAAAAAGTCTCAATGTAACGCCCGCAATCATTGTTCTGAAAGGTATTTATCTACCCAAATATCATAAACCCTCTCTAATGCGTTTAAAAACCATAGGCAATGAATGACCAGCATTACCAACCAGCAGAAATAAACGGAACTGTTATGAACTCAACCTACTGAAAACAGTAGGACAACATTTGGAACAGGTGTCAAATTCAAGTGAGTGTGCTATTCTAGTATCTACATTAAAACAGAAATCGATACAAAACCCCAATTCAGTATGATTTTAAACATTTACATTATTTATTTTTTTAACATTTTAAACATTTTTTTTATTTTATTGTTAACTACCATTACTATAATAAATAATTTGCTTCTGTATGTTCAATTTATTTTTTATTACATTACACTGGTAACAATGCTGGTCATTTCCCTATGGTTCCTGAACCCATCATAGAGCCCTTATGATATTTGGGTAAATAAAGTAGTGTATGCAACTATACATAATTAGGCATTACAACACTCGTGTGTTGCCACACTTGTGCTGTAATGCACTTCATTATGCACAGTCGCATAAACTACTATTAAAGTAATGTTATAGGATTAAAACCTTGTACCTACCTATTTAAAAAATAAAACTTGTGGAAATGTTTGACTTTGTATCAAAAAAATACGATGACCTTATGTTGGAATTCAATAAGCTATCCGCTGAACGAAACGATAGCCTAGCATATATACAGGTCCTAGAAGAAAAGGTCGAGAACCTTGAAAGATATCAAAAGGCCACTTGTCTGGAACTAAGGAACATACCACTCGCAGGACATGAAACCAAAGAGAATCTAACGAAAATTGTTATTGATACAGGCAAAGCTCTAAACGTTCCGATAAATATTTCTGACATTCGAGACGTTTATCGCGTAAAGACCAAATCGGAAGTAAATAAACCAATTGTTATTAACCTCACAACGACAACTATGAGAGAAAAGATCATTCAATCACTGAAATCCTACAATAGATCAAACCTGGATAGTAAATTTTCTACCGTAAACCTACAAATAGGAGGTCCTGCGAAACCGATTTATGTATCTGAAAGTCTAACCTCTAAGGCAAAACGCATACATTACCTCGCTCGAGATTTTTGTAAAACTCATAGCTTTAAATTTTGTTGGATTGCGCATGGAAAGATATTAATTCGTAAGAAAGAGGGCGCGACAGCATACACTATAAATAGTGAAATAGATTTAAAGAATATAAATATAGAAGACTGACTATTGTTAAGCTATATCTTAAGTCTTATTAATATTTTAATTAAGATATTATTGTTGTACACTGCATGTTTACTTTTTAATTTTTACTTCTTTACCAAACGTTATAATTCGTTACTTGGACACTTACTTGGATATTCTCACATTTTTACACCTGTAACCTGCAAACAAATACTTGCAACCAACACACATAACACTCATTCGATGATACTTTTCATACAAACTCCTAAATATACATATTATTATATACAGATTAATCCCTACATAACTGAACATAATGTTAAAAACTACACTAAACCACATCAGACTGAATTCCGACCATACATTAATATAACTAGGCAAGCAATACACTTCAAAGAGAACGTATCGAAAATCCAGAACCCCTCATTAGTGTCCTACCGTTTTATCAATCTAAGTGGATAACATACGCGATTTAAACCATCATATTGATCAATTGTCAGTGTCCACATCATTGCGCTGTAAGCCTGAAGAATGTTCCTCCTATATTAATGACCCTGCTAAACAGTTCAAGATTATAACCCAAAACATTCGGTCAGTAAACGCAAACTTTGACTCTCTTCTGACACTTCTTAGTAGAATCAACTTTGAATGTGAAGTTATTGTATTGACCGAGTGTTGGCTAAGATCAAACAGCGCCATTCCGACGATCGAAAATTACTCGCACTACTGCTCTACTCAACTTAAAAATCAGAATGATGGAGTCATCTTGTATGTTAAAAATGTGGGCAGCTACTCTGTCGTGGAACCAGATTTTATGGACGCAAGTTGCCTCGTACTGACGTTCGGCACAGACAAAGCGTTTATATGCTTATACCGGTCACCTTCTATATTAGACATTAGTAACTTTTTGCAATCTTTAAATTCTCTCTTAATTAGTTTCTCTTCATATAAAAATATAGTTATTCTTGGTGATGTAAACCTTGACATTTCCAGTACCCCATGCCCAAATCGTATTTCAGACTATCTCAACTTGATAGCTTTTCATGGACTTCTTCCTGCACACACTTACCCTACTCGCGACTCCACTTGTCTGGACCATGTCATGCTCAAGACAAACGCATTAGCACTCACCGTAGTAATTGACTCTTGTGTGACCGACCATAACCCAGTCTTGCTTTGTCTCAGACAAAGTAAACCACTTAATAATGCCGTCAAAACCATTACGAGAGTCAATTACAACTCATTGGACTCTGAAATGAATAGCGTGGACTTTCAATCAATATATAAATATACAGATGCTAATCAAGCCACTCAACATTTCATCAACACTATTAATAATATTATACACTCTCACACCACAATAGTTAAAGTACCAAATCACAAACGCTTACTTAAACCATGGATGACTCCTGGTATGCTTCGCTGCACGCGTAACAGAGATGCAATGCACACAAAACTGAAACTATCCCCAAATAATCATGTACTAAAAATAACATTTAAAAGATACAGGAACTACTGCACTAAAATTATTAAAAATCTTAAAAGGGAGTACGATAGGGCGGAGTTGAGTGAGGCTGCCAATGACAATAAAAAGGTTTGGAAAATTATAAAGAGGGTCACACACACTGAAGTTTCTAAAAATCCCACAACTGACTTACTTGGCTCCTCAGTTTCTCCCCAACAGTCAGTGGACTCTGTGAACGAGTTTTTTGTCGAAATGGGAAAGACCCTGGCGAGTGTCTTTACTCACCAAACTGGTGACCGGCGCCCTCCACATGTTACTAATGCCACACCTGCGCCGCTACACTCGTTTGTGTTGGTCGACACTGATGAAGATGAGGTTGACGCGCTGCTCATGTCCTTAAAAACTGATGCTGCTATTGGATGGGACAGCATCTCTACTAAGTTTCTGAAACGTTATAAAAAGCTGCTTGTCCCCCCAATGACATACTTATTTAATCTCTGCCTCAGCACAGGTGTATTCCCCTTGTACTTTAAAAAAGCTATTGTCCATCCTATACATAAGGGTGGGAATAGAAACTGTGTTAATAATTACCGTCCCATTGCTGTCTTACCCTCAATGTCTAAAATCCTGGAACGCATTATTAACAAGAGACTCGTCAAATACCTTGAGGAAAAGAACCTTTTATCACCTAATCAGTTTGGGTTCCGACGAAATAAGTCGACGAATGATGCTGTTCTAAACTTAACAGGTCACATAGTCAGAAACATTGATGCCAAAAAGAAAATAGTTTCAATTTTTTTAGATCTAAAAAAAGCTTTCGACACAGTTTCTATTCCCAACCTAGTGTTGAAACTAGAGGAACTGGGAATACGTGGCCTCCCACTCCGAATATTTGCTGACTACCTAAGCAATAGAACTCAGTGCGTAAAAATCTCCAATTATCTGAGTGGGGAGCTTCCGGTCACCTTTGGGGTTCCTCAAGGAAGTGTAGTCGGTCCCACACTTTTCCTAGTCTACGTGAATCAACTGTGTAATCTGCTTCTCCAAAATGGAAAAATCTCCTCCTTTGCTGATGACACTGCACTCACCTTTATTGGCAATTCCTGGGACGAGGCTTTTGACGCGGCGCAGAGAGGACTAAATCAAGTTCTAAACTGGCTTAATGACAACCAACTTACCCTCAATACAGATAAAACAAAAATAATTTGCTTTACCCTACGGCAGTCTACACAGCCGCCGAACTCATATTCCCTAGTTGCTCACTCAAGCATCTGCTCAGGCACCACAGAATGTTCTTGCCCTAAACTCGCCCGTACCCCCACAGTCAGATATCTCGGGGTGACTCTTGATGACAATCTGAGTTTCTCAGCCCACATAGAGCTGCTGACAGCAAGGGTTAGAAAACTCATATTCGTCTTTAAGACTCTTCGCCATGTGGCAGAAGCACGAATTGTCAAAAGGGTGTACTTCGCCCTTTGTCAATCGCTCCTGTCATATTGTATTTCCGCCTGGGGTGGTGCTCCTAAGACCACTATGCTGAAATTGGAGAGGGCGCAGAGAGCCGTGTTAAAGGTCAGCACATTTCGTCCTATACTTTTCCCAACCGAAGAATTATATAAAAATTGCAAAGTACATTCTGTCAGACAGCTCTATATTCTTAATACAGTCCTACTACAACACAAATATACCCCTTATGTCACCATCACTAAAAGACGCAATGATATTGTTTGTCAGCACTATAGATGTAAGTACTCATTTACGAAGCGGTTTCTTTGTTTCCAAGGGCCACAATTATATAATAAACTCAATAAGAGATTGAGAATTTACTCTCTTTCGACCTCGGCCGTCAAGGAATCTGTGACAAACTTCCTTCTTACAAATAACTATTTGGATACAGAACGCTTGCTATTATCTGATAACAACCCATCCTAAACCCTCTCATCGAGAACATAACACACGTTCTGCTCTGACATAACACAACACACACTGTCATTATTACACACACACACACAAACACTTACTCACACACACACATACACACCCACGAATTATCCAAATGTCAAGAAAATCAAATAAATAAATAATAAATTAAATTAATCAATTATATTTTCTACATTTTCTAAATTCTGCAATTATATTTCAATTTCAATGTTTATCTTTAAGTTAATTTTATGTTAATTTTGGTTTTAAACACTTGTTCTGTCTGCAATTCTTATGTGATACCTACTGTATACGTATGGGCTGTACCACTGCCCTTAATACAAGTTATTTTATAACTTAGTAAGGGTGCTGGTTGCAACACCTACCTGTTTTGTTAACTAGCATTAAGTCAAGTGCATTTATAGAAATTACTATTCGATGTTAACATTGTTATTTTGATTAAATAAATTATTATTATTATTATTATTATTAATAAAATAATTGATTGATTGTCTGAATGTTTGGGTATGGAAACGAATCTATCTTCCTGGCTGTATTGCTAAATAGGCCTGCTATATGTAAAAGACAAAGCTAAAATACAAGAAGCTTTGATTTTTTCCCCCATTAATTTAAAATGCTTCACATAATATATCATGCAAGTTTACAGAATCGACCAAATTGGTTTTCAAACGTCGGTCAGGGCCAAACCGCAGCAATTTCCTATAATTTGCTTCCTACTGAATTCTTTAGTATCGTTTACAATAGTTTGTCATAGAACTAGCTGGAAAACTGTCACTGAAACTTTTACACCTTGATTTCTGATACGTATTAGTGTAACAAGTGGGTAATGATGTTTGTCAACATTCACCAATTATCTGGTTTTTCAGCTGAATTCAGTTAAAGGTTTCACGTCAATACTGGACTTTCTAGGTAATAGAGAATGTGTTTACTCCAAACTAGCTGTTATCCACTATTATATTTAATATAGCTATTATCTGATTAGCTACGATTATAGCCAATTTGGAGTGCGTTTGAGTGGAATTATAAGAGTTTCCACTTTTTTTTGGCACGTAGTATTATTATTTTTTTTAATAAAAAGTAGCTATGTTTGTCGCTCCTTATAACATCAAGTATGTAAGATGTATCTAAGATACCACAATGTACTAAATCCAATCAATAAAACATTAACCATAAGCACTTACAAAACTATTTAGCCGTAGTCGTAGCTCTGTTTGTCTGTCTATTCTCATATAACGCCTTAACGGTTGAACGAATTTTGATGTTGGAACACAGTCCATTGGTAGATAAGACATTGAATAATTTTTGCCCTAGCAAATAATCGGATAATTTCCGATCCCACATAGACAAAGCCGTGAGCAAAAGCTTGTTTCGAATAAACACAGTCAGACGCAGCATCCGACATTTATTCCCGTGACGCATGCACGTTCGAATACGTAAAATAACAAAGTGATTTGTCGTTTGTTTATTTACGATGTTGTTCAGTGATGGCTATTGGGTGTCAATTACTGTATTGGTTTTTGCGGACAGACTGCGTTGACAATCAGCCTGACCTTTTGACAACTATATAACTACTTGCTGATGCCCGCGGTTTCAACCGCGCGGATGTCGGTTATCGCTACCGATGCCGGTTATCGCGACCAAAAGTAATATTTTGAACCCCTTGAATAAAGTTTTTTTTTTTTTATTAAAAAGTGCCTATGTCCTTTTTCGGGTATCAAAATATCTCCATACCAAATTTCATGCAAATTGGTTCAGTAGTTTAGGCGTGATTGAGTAACAGACAGACAGAGTTACTTTCGCATTTATAATATTAAAGTATATGGAAGTATGGATAGTATGGATGTAGGTGCCGTCCAGTAAATCACTCAGAGATGCAGCTGTATTCGAGGTTTTTCACATGGAGCGATTGTTTATCTTATTCACAGTCAAAACTGTTAACCAGTCAAAACTACTTTTGACCGGTCAAAACTATTATAACAAATTATTAGGTGGTTTCTGTTTTATTTCTCTACTAAATTATAATAACAGTCGTTAGGAAACTTATTAAATTTCTTGCACGACCCTTTGTATAACCTTGTACGATAGCTAACATTTTTCATTAGAATAAACGCGTTTTAACGCAATAAGGGCTTTGACTGAAACCAGTCAAAAGTAGTTTTGACCGATTAACGCCCAAATACTCGAACGTCACTCAATTATAAGTAACCCTCAAAACTGCTGCTATCTCTGTCACTCTGCGTTAAAGTAACAAAGACAGCACGAGATTTAAGTGCAACTTAAAATTGAGTGACGTTCGAGTATTTGGGCGTTAGAGTTTTGACTGTAACATTTAAACAACCCATTTTCTATATAATACGATACCCACGATACCCCTTCTCAAGGTTTACTGATACACTTTTGGGTTTCTGACAACAGACTGGTAGTAAAAGATCTACGACACCTACATTACTTGCTCTCCAAGATACGGAAGGATCTCGGTATGCAAAGGTCTCCACAAAGGACCTCGATAAGCTTATCCCGACTTTCAATCGCTCACGAACTCCTTGAAGAGTTGTACAGGTAGGGTAGTTGACAAAAAAAATCGAATTAGTCCGTCAGATAGATTTCCAAAAAATATTGGAGACGTATGTTTTTTTTTTTCACGTAAACAATAAATGAAGACGCTATGAGTGCTTCGAAAAGTCGCGCTACGTCACAGTTTGGTACATTTTTTACCAGAAAGTGACGTTACCAGCGCCCACTCACGATCTTTGACACGTTTTATTTTCGACAATTTTTATTAATAATTTGATAAGGCAAAAACTACGTATCCAATATTTTTCGATAATCTAACAGACGGACTAAACAGAGTCATATTTTTTTTTAGCCAGTCAACTACCCTATTGGTCGGGATTACACGAGTTCATGTAACACTTATGATTTCGACCAATTCTGATTAATTGATAACAACATCAAGATTCCCATTGAATATTAGGTTTCATCACAAACACTTTCGCTGAAACCAAAACCGATCTTGTGTAATCTTCATGCGTGTCCTTTCACAAGTATTTCTGAGAATTCTATGAGAAACCAATGAACTCCGGATAATCTGTTACTGTAGCACATATTACCATTGACCTTCGACACGTAGGAAGGTAATTCTATAAGCTCTGATTGGCCGAGGGCCGATGATCGTAGGTTTATTGACGCACCACAGGAGGTTGCCCAATTTACAGGATATTATTTTCCTTTCATGTGTTGTGGTTTTTGTCAAAATCACAAAATAATTCCTGAGTTGTTTTTTAGATTTCGAGGAGTTGTTAGTCAATGAATGTGGTCTATAAGTCTGTCTGTCTTTTCCACGTCTAAATTTACTGAACCGATTGCAATGAAATACAGATAATTTATGTGTATTCTGGAAATGTTGAATAACCAAGTACACGCCCGCATACTAATAAAACAGTTTAATATTATTTCAAATAAAAACTTTGAAAAGAGATTTATACTTTTTTCTCAAGTAATTAATCCCGGCAATGTTTACAACCCGGGCAAACAGATATATCCGTAGCCGTGACGTAAGCAGTCCCCCGTTGACCCGGTTTGAGTTCAGAACCGGTTATCAATAAGCGTGTCGACGAACAACGTTCTTAGTGCATTCTAATTAATCGGATTATTTGTTCGTGACTCGTAGTTGTTATGTTATCCGTGTGGATGAAATTATTGTGATGCTGAATGGAGAAGGA
Source organism: Diarsia dahlii (assembly GCA_949775195.1). Taxonomy (NCBI): domain Eukaryota; kingdom Metazoa; phylum Arthropoda; class Insecta; order Lepidoptera; family Noctuidae; genus Diarsia; species Diarsia dahlii. The sequence continues at coordinate 17,698,890 of OX459205.1, forward strand.
TAGTAAGGATATTGATGAATTGTGTGCGGAACGATATCTACGAAGAGTAAAATATGATAGTGTGGCTGCATAATTATTAATAAAATAATTTTACATTTTAATGGTGGATCGACACACCTTCACTCTTATGGGCTTACTACACGCACGCACTTCCCCACAGTTTTCGTTCACACTTCACAGTACATAGCGCGTATGGTTGGTAAAACTGTATTACCATTACAAACCACACTCGCGATGTACTGTGTGCACCGTGTAATCCCGCAGGCAAGACTGTGGGGAAGTGCGTGCGTGTAGTAGGCCCATTATAAAGCTCATTTTTATTAAATACAAATTTTGGCCGATCACTGTCTCTTAAAATACAGGTCTCCTAGTTTAAGAGGCAGGGTTCATTATTATTGTAAACATAGACTATTATTGTAAACTCAAACAGTTTTTGCTCAAAGCTATATTATTATGTTCATTGTATTTCTGTCATTTTCTTTTTAAACTGTGTCTGTGTGCATTATTGGGATAAATAAACAATTTATTATTATATTATTATAACATGAACATATCATAAGATCATGCCTGTAATCCCCGAAGGGTTAGAGACAGGTGCCAATAGTACACTCATATTTCGCCAATTAGGTGTAAGTCCCATAAAAAAGGGGGCGAGCCTATTCCCACCGACCGGGCACAAATCCAAATTTCGGGGCTGCAATAACTTTCACTTTCCTCCACATCAGTAGGAGACAAAACAAAACAAGGCCAATAATATGCTTATAGGGACGTTTACAACTAGCCACCCCAGTAGCCCAGTTGTCTAACACCTGAATAGAGTGGAAGTTGATTTTAATATAGTTCGGAAAAGGACATAGGGAAAAGGTCCTTAGATCACATACCTGTACATTGAAATATTTTGAGAACCCCAGAGACCGTATCAGAGGAAAATGACACTCATAATCAACAGGCTGATAATGGTAGACTAGGGGGACTATGTTACGTGTTTAAGCTACAACTATATTATACAGGACAGCTGATTATTTACACGCCATTACGATGTTGGTTCCATAGTGAAAGTCGTTCAGTTTGGTGCTCTGATTCACACCTCTAAATATGAACGACTTTTTCTAATATAATACATACATTGCATTAGAAAAAGTCTTTTAGACAGGCAGACAGACTACAACAGAACACGTATAGACGTAATAAACAACTCTTTTTCAAGTAAACACGTGAAATAATAACTATTTTCATGATATTTGTTTGGTTTAAGTCTCTCTCTCTTTTCTCTCTTTAACTGAGCAAAACTTCGAGTTTAAATAGTAAAAAAAATAAATTGGTAATGGTAGTCAGTCAAAAGCCTGCAACATTGAAATATTTAACAGCAATTCATCGGCAAACTGGCGTTATTTAAATTATTTATCTCGAAACACGGGCATTCAATGATTTCATAATATGGAACTGTATATTTGTGCAAAAAGCACATTAATTATTATTTAAACTTTAGTAAATAGAACAGTGGTTCAATAAGGTATTAATTGAAAATTTCGAATAATTAATTCTTCTTTACTCACGAAAAGCACGTTATTAAACCAACTAATATAATTTAATATCGTTAGATGGGTCTAGGACTTCTTCAAGCGATGTTAGGTCGGCTCCTAGTATGATAGGTTGCATAAATACTGAATACAAGGGTTTTACACAGAGAGAGTCCTATGGGGCAACCCCACCACACTATTCCCAAACTACTGCAACTCTTGAAAGCCAGAATCAACAGTGGCGAGCACGAGATAAGCGTCGAGACAATGAAGCTCGACGAGGTCCCAGAGAAACAATTTAACTGTCTTAGATCCCGCAACGAAATTAATCAGAAAAGAAGTGGGCAAAACATCATTTCCACTTCCCTCCATATCAGCAGGAGACAGAACAGGTCTAGGGCTATATAGGCATACAGGGTTGTCTACAACTGGGATAAGCCCAGCTGCCAAGCACCACGGATAAATATTAATATTAATGGGTCCATAACTTTTGAGTTGAAAAATATTTGCATAATATATCGAGCGACTCCTTAACCCATTTACTGGGTAATACAATACCCTTTGTACTACCAACTCCTAATCATTGACAATAAAGACACTCCGGTCATAGTTAGCCCGATGTCATCGTTGTTATTTCGCCTTCTTCATACCCTCTGCCTGATAGAATTACATTGTGTGCTATCAAATGATAGGTACCCATACAGAAATAATAAAGCATGATTGTTCTCGTAACAAAGGAGAGATGAAATTTGTCATTGTACAAGAAATATGCCAACGTAAAGGAAAAAAAAATGGGGTGAAATAAAGATATTTTCAGGTGACTTATTGGATAAGGGGAGTGAGTTGTTAACCTAATAACAAGACGTGGTAAATTCTTTACAGTATACAGAGGTCATCGATCTGAAAACTTTTGCTATTTATTTATTTTTACAGGTAAAAACGCGACGTTGTCCTATTTTACGAAATGTTGTTTCACATTAATGATCGTGACTTTAAAAACAATAAAGAAAATGATAATTGAAAAATAATTCTTAAGCAAGTTCATTCTTTGATGTGGTCTCATTTATACCCTAGCCTAGAGTGTACAAGGTGTTTTTTAATAACATACTAAGTTATTTAAAAAAAAAATACAGTCGATCACTTTTCAACCATATGCCTAGAGTTATAAGATTGAAAAGTGGTCGACCGCCATTCAGTGCGGTAATTCCTAAATTTCGTTAAGCTCACATATCGTTCGTTTGAACGAACAGAGTATTAAGTAACTCAAAATTTACGATTATTAACCTAAAAATACAGTTTTACTAAAAACATGATTGTGATGCGATGTGTGTGTGTGTGTAGTGTGTGTGTGTGTGTAGTGTGTGTGTGTGTGTGTGGTTTTCGTGGTTCGTGGTTATTTATAGAAATGGAAATATATTGATTTGAAAACTTAAAATCGCTCTCCTGAAAAATAGATTTTTTTGAGTTATCACCCAATAACCCCTACTGCTCTGAGTGGACCGAAAGGGACTGTCAGAAGTCTACTGACTAAAACCCTCCTATGTTCTTTCTTAACCCTTTGTGTTCCGGGGCCGCGGTATACTTTCAAACAGTCCCGCAGCTACGGCAGGCGTCGACCCTTGCGGAATGACTAAAGTAAACCAAACCTCTTGGCTTCGAATATGTTTTGGGCATACCCTGTTCATCTGGACCAACGATATATCTTCACGTTCCCCGAAATAAAATTACTTTGAAACCTGATAATATCTTTATCTTCTATCACACATAAGAAAAGTGAATCAACGCTGACACGAACTTCGTTATAACTTTTTTCATATATTTATGTAAATTCACAGAAAAGGCTGAAATTGGATATTTTCATATTTTTCTTTTATAAGGGATTAGTTATTATGGTATTTTTCTTATTGGCTTATATGATTGTTTTTTGTGAATGTGTGAACATTAAGAATGTTTCCTGACTAAATAAATATGGTTCTGTTTAGTCCGTCGTCGGTTAGATTATCGAAAAATATTGGATACATGTTTTTTGTTTGATCAAATTAATAAAACTCATCAAAGATCATGAGTGGGGCTTGTAACGTCACTTTCCGGTAAAAAATTACAGAAATGTGACGTCACACGAATTTTCGAAGCACTGTATCGTCTTCATATTTTGTTTACGTGAAAACAGAAGAATATTTGTCCAATATTGGAAATCTATCTAACGGACTAATTAGATTTTTTTTGTCATCGATCCTATTGTAGGCCTTGTAGATTTCTAGATGCTTGTTACATTTTTAGTCCTGTTTTACCACCTTTACGACTTATTGTCGACTACTGTTACATGAATATTGAAATTATTGTAAAACAAAACCATTTTAAAAGAGTAACCATGGAGTTTCTTTCCGGTTCTTCTTCATAGGAAACGGCCAACCCGAACCGTACAACTTTTCTCAACGTTTTTTACCCGACTACGGCGAAGCCAAAAGTATGTATGTATGTTCCACCGTAGCGCCTAAGCTACGGAACGGATTTTAATAAATTAGGTGTCAATAGATTCGTAAGAATAGCCCGGGTGTCATAGGCTATATAAATTTTATAAATTCGTTTTGACGGAATTTAAATGTCAAAAACTTACCTCAAAAAATATTAAATTGAGATAATCATAGCAAGTTTGGTATCAAATGAAAGGTCTTGGCGAGCACATTACAAATATGTATTATATTATAGTTTAAGTACACACAAAAATAAAATTCAAATAAAAAAAATAAGTTCAAAAATCTAAAACCCGACTACTAACAAAATCGAGGTCTTAAAAGTAGAAAACAAGAAAATAATTCTTGTCTGATATTCTTCGTAGTCGCGTGCCACCTTGCTAATGGCAATTAGCAGCTGACTTCTGTATCAATGAGAACGCCATGAAGGAGCAATCAGGTATCAGTGGCATGCGACTAAGAAGAATATCAGACAAGAATTATTTTCTTGTTATCTACTTTTAAGACCGCGATTTTGTTAGTAGTCGGGTTTTAGATTTTTGAACTTAATTTTTTTAAGTGCCCATATTGTCCAATGTGACATAAAATATTTTTGTTTGCGGGTAGGTTGGTATTTGGAAAGGTATTCACTTTGTATAGAGATTGTTAGTTAAGCTGCATACACAAACTATTACGAGTACTACTCTCAAGGGATTTAACACCATTGAATTAGAAACTGGCGGATGGAGCTTAAGCCATTCAACCACTTCTAGTTCTACTTCGACGAATTTCTAGCTAAACCAAAGTCCGTTTGAAAATGGCGCCTAAAAGCTAATACTAAGAAGAGTTGTCAAACTAGACTGATAATTTTAGATGCATAGAAAAATGGATATTTCTTTTTGTAGTTTTTTAAATTAAAGTCTTAAAATACTCGCAACGTACTGTCAAATTAGACAAGGATCAATGGATTTTGATGTAGATCGTTTAGTTTATAGAACTACATGTTAAATTGAAGCGAATTGCTCAAGATAAAGAAGCAGCGCTTACCATGGTTAGTCTTTGGATGAGCGACCATGAATTACATAGCGAGTTTTTATAGCTGATAGATAGTCATACCAAGCCTTGACCACGGCATTTTACGCTATACTGTCTTGTGGTGGTCAGTTAAGCAATCGCTTCATGTTACAATACTGGTATTTACCATTGATGGATCCAATAAGACTGGAAGCCGACCCCAGTCGTAATTGTGGCAACGCTAGGCAGATGATGAGTAGTAGAATTTCACATTAACAGAGATTCCAATTCCTCTTCTTAATTGGAGTGTCCGAAGAATCCTAGAGAGGTAATATTTGTAGTGCGACAAATTGGAACAAAACATTTACTATATAGATAATGAAAAGCGCTCAAATTCAATAACGAACAATCGTTATTGAATTTTAGTGCTTTAAAAGCCATTGGCATTTTGTTAGTTAATGCAGTTTGGCTAATTGAATGTAATCGTTTATTTATTTTATAGGCAGTGCTGTTTTATTTAATTTGGAAATGTAACAGAGGAAGAAAAGTATGGTATTTAGGATGAAAGGTTCAGCATTCAATTCCTCTTCGAATAAACAAAATATGCATTATTGTGTATTAATTTTGATATCATATTTACCCCTAGATACAGTTGCTAATATGACTGAAAAAATAAAATTGATTTAATAGAATCAACATTTCATTTCATCTACTATGAATATACATTTTTTTTTTATTGTCCACAAAGTCCACAGCTCTTTGAAATTTTATCTCAAGAATATAAACTAAAGTTACAGCCAATTACGGATTTACAATTTAGTGACTATATACAATACATTGCTAAGAGTATAGCGTGTGTGTGTGTGTGTGCGTGTGCGTGTAGGAGTGTGCTTGAGGAGTTGCAAGAGGGAGTGTTATGGCGGTGCTTGATGATTGTCTGTTTACCTTTTACCTATTATATTGTTTATCCTTTACTAAAAATAATAAAATGAGGTCAATTTTGTTCATGAACATTAGTATTCATTAAACAATTTAATGCGACCACACCGCTTAAACAAATTGATCGATTCAATAGGTACTTACATAATGTTGAACTAACGTTCTAAGAATTACAGACAAAAGCCTCTTTTATTAGTTTTCTTATGGAAGTCATTGACCCCTCATTACTTACCGTTTGAAGCTTTTTGTGTGACTAATTGACTAGACTTTTATGTCAACGAACTTACCAATTTTCTCCTAATAATATTATAACGTCTGACAATATACCCTAAATGGGTCGACTGTTTTAGTGGTCCAAACAATGGACGGGTTGGAGGAGATTGTGGCTAAAAAATATCGGATCGGGTCGATCTTGCCTAGGTTGAACTATGGATGGGTCAATCCATTACGTAATGAGCTTCTTCTGTGTCTCGTAAGCACGTAAAGCTGTGGTTCTGTATGTTATGTAAATCTTTGACAGTCAAAAGAAGTGGCTCGACAGTCTGAAAACTAGTCTTGACTGAAAAGTTTGAAAATTGTTTAGTATCCTTTTCCTATATTTTGAGTTAAATTTCACGTAATTCTAGCTCTAAAAGATCATAATTTCATTAGTATTCTCTAAATTTCCAACACAGCTGTACATACCACACCACCATAAAATACTAGGGCCATAAAAGAAAAAAATATACAAGTATAATACAAGCGGTTCACGTTCTATACATCCATTTTAATTCCCATTACCCTACAGGGGTCCATTCTGAACCAAAAAACAATGAATTGTGTAATTTCATTTGCAATTTTTCATTTGACATTCTAACAATTACCGTTGGAGTAAAAAATAAACAGATAAAAAAGAGAAATAAAGGGTCGATGTATTGTTCCTTTTATGCGTGATGAAGTTCGTAATGGCTGTATTTGGAGCTTTTAAACCATAAATAATAGAAAAAGTTCAATAGAGAGAGTTGTAAATTTTATTTATTAACCGTTTTATTTTTAGTGTTGAGTGTTTTTGAGTTAAAAATGAAAAGTTGTATGTCGATTTATCACGTCATAAATGATAAAGGAGTAGTGAACGCTTCACTTGAATTTGACGCTTAAATAATCTAACAACACAACTAAAAATAATGGAAATCAACTAATTTTATTAGGTATACTTATGTAGCCATGAGTATAGCAGCCTAAAATTAATCTCTAACAGTAGAGAAAGACTGCTGCGAGTCACTGTACATGTATACTATACAAAGAGTCTTGAAGATGGTCGATAGTCGATACGAAGTTAGAATTTCCATGAAACCAAACGTTGATTTATTTATTTAAAAATGTATGTACACACAGAAGACATCACATAAAATAATAATTGAGTACAAAGGTACTGCTTATTTCTTTAGAAATTTCTGCCAGCAGACCTGCTAAAGGAGAAATGATGAAGAAATGTAGACGATAGTGTGTGAGAATAGGAAAAGAATAATGTGTATATGTGCCTTAACTAATTATTATTATTTATTATTTAGCCCGTTGAACTGGCTGAGAGATTTAGTCTTGGTTACTCAATTGTTTGGTTACAAAATGTCTCTCAGCTCAGTGTGCCTCTTGGCAAAGGCCTCCTCCAGTAGCTTCCACTGTTTCCTGTCTTGGGCAACTCTCCTCCATTTGGGTCCCGCAGTAAGCTTCAGCTCGTCCTCCCAACGCATTAGTTGTCGTCCTCGACGTCTCTTGCCGTCTCTTGGATACCAATTCGTTATGATTTGGCTCCATTTTTCTTGTGTAGATCTCAACATGTGGCCGGTCCATCTCCATTTTTGAAGGTCTATTTTTTCCAGGATATCGGTTAATTTAGTTTTTCCTCGTAATTGCATGTTGCTAACTCTATCTTGCCTTCTTGATCCTGTCATGCTTCGTTCCATACCTCTCTGGCACTTTGCTAGCTTGTCTCTATGGTGTTTTGTGAGGGACCATGTTTCGCAGCCGTAGGTGATGCATGGGAGAATGCAAGCATTGAAAACCTTTCTTTTCGTTGCCATATTGTGTTGTTTTGATTTTACAATTTCCTTGAGAGACCAGTATCTTTTCCACCCATTAGCAATCCTCTTGTTTATTTCCTTGGTTGTTTGGTCTTTGGGGGAGATGATCTGGCCCAAGTAGCAATACTCGTCGACATATTCTATTTGTTGTCTTTGGATTTCAATAGGTTCCATTTTTGAGTTGGTCATCAATTTCGTTTTTGCTAAGTTCATTTTTAAACCCACTTTAGAGCTTTCAGTATTCAGAGTTTGTATCATCTTTTCGAGTGCCACTGGACTTTCTTCTAGTATAACCAGATCATCCGCAAATCTTAAGTGGGTTAGTTTTCTTCCGTCTATGTTGAGGCCTAGATGTTCCCAGTCGAGTTTGCGAAAGATGTTTTCCAAAACTGCTGAAAACAGCTTTGGGGACATTGGATCTCCTTGTCTGACTCCTCGCTTGATCCGGAACTCTTTTCTCAAAGCTTCTAATTGGATTCTTGCCTTACTGTTTGTATATATGATTTTAATAATGTTAATATATGTTGCAGGTATACCCTGCCTTTCTAAGCTCTCCCATATTGCGTTGTGACTAATGCAATCAAAAGCTTTCGCATAATCTATAAAAGCCATATATAGTGTTTTGTTGAACTCGTTATACTTCTCAATTATCTGTTTGAGTGTGTGGATGTGATCTATCGTTGAAAAGTTACGTCTGAAACCAGCTTGTTCGATAGGTTGGCTTTCATCTAATTTTGTGCTTACCCTGCTCAATACAATCTTTGCGAATATTTTGTACACATTCGACATAAGGCTTATTGGCCGGTAGTTACCGATGTCGTCCTTTGCGCCTTTCTTGTGTAGTAGGATTATGTATGAAGTTTCCCATTGTGATGGTATATATCCACTTTTCAAAATTTGGTTGAACATCTTAGTAAGTATTGGTACTAATTCATCAATAGTCCCCCTCAACATCTCGTTTACAATTTTATCTGGTCCAGGTGCCTTCTCCATTTTTTGGCTTTTTATTGCCTTTTCCACTTCACTCATCAGGATATCAGGTTCCCACTCTGACAGGCTGTCTGCTGTTTTGCTCTTCAATGGTTGTGAAAGAGGGTGCCTACATGCATCTTTGTTTGAATACAGTTCTTTGTAGAATTCCGTGGCCAGTTCGTGTATACCTTTCCTGTTTGTGACGGTATCTTCTTTTTTCCTTAGTTTGGGCACCCACTCTTTTCCTGTTTCCTTAAGTTCTTTCAGAGCTTTTTTTACACCACCTGTTCTCATTATTTGTCTCTCTAACACTTCTAGTCTTTTATTTTTGCGATCTCTTCCAATATATTTACTAATTTGTTTGCTGATTTCTGAAATTATTTTAATGTTTTCTTTGTTTTTTCCCTGAGCCAGTAAAGATTTTCTGCGGTTTATGAGTTGGATGGTCTCGTCGCTAAGTGGGTATTTGCTTTTGATTTTGTTGATATTTTTAGTGGTAGTAAGCTGTTTTTCTAACTTTCCATAATTTGCTTTGATATCGCATTCATTTTTATATGTCAGCTCTTGTAGATTATCTGTCAACAACTGGCCAATTTCCTTGAAACACTCCATGGTGGTTTGAGTTGGATTATAAGTGGTAATGTTCTTCCTTGCTCTTTTTGGTGGTGCTGGCAGAATTGTACCTCTGACCATACGATGATCTGTGTTAAAATTGAGTTTAGAGATCACGCTTGTATTTGAAAATGCCTTGGGAAAATTGCTTATTATATAATCTATTTCGTTTTTGGATTTGCCATCTGGTGAAATCCAGGTCCATTTATTCTTTGGGTCTTTTTTGAATATGCTGTTCATAAGAATTAAGTTGTGTTCTAGCAAAAATTCCACAAGCTTTTGACCGTTGGAGCTTCTTTTACCATGTCCGTGTTTACCCAATACATACTCTTCCATGTTTTGTTTTTCTCCGATTTGAGCATTAAAATCACCCATTAGTATAATATAGTTGTTGGTATAATCTCTGATGACCTTAGCCAGTTCGGCATAGAATATCTCTGTCTCTGATTCTGCAGCTTGCTCGGTTGGTGCATATGCTTGTATAATAGTCCAAGTCTTTGTATAGTTGGGTATGTTGATATTTAGCACTGCTATCCTTTCAGAGATACCAAGGATGTTTTGTATTTGCTTCTTTAGAGTTGTCTTTATGAGGAATCCTACTCCTCTACGGCCTCCTTTTTCACCTTTGTTGAACAATATGTAATCTTGGTATTCGTAAATTGTCTCACCTTTTCTTCTCATTTCGCTGATTCCGAGTATGTCCCACTTTATGTCTTGAATGGCAATATTCAGTTCTGCAAGGGTATCTTCGGTTCTTAAAGTTCTAGTGTTCAATGTTGCTATATTGATTCTGTTTATTCTTCTACTGAATTTAACTGGAGGGTTATGGTCTGAACTTCCCGCGGCGACCAACCGTGGTGGGAAGGTTTTTTGTGTATTATGTTGTATTAGATTATGTTTTTTCTGTATTTGTTTTGTTTTTCCGGTACAAGTTGTTTTTGTTTTTGTAGGTTGTTTATTTGTGTTTATTAGTTTTTTGAACTTTCTGAGGTTTCTGAGGTTGAAATAGAAGTAGTTCTGTTCCTTCCCATGTACTGTAATTTATTTGGTTTCAATATTTCCTTTTGTCCATTATTGCTTGTTCTGTTTTGTTGGTTTTCGGGCTTGTTATGAGTGTTTGGTTTTTTCGGCGTTGGTAAGTTGGGGGATACAGTCTTATCTCTCTTCCTTTTTTCGCGCAGATTGTCCTTCTGCTTTTTAATTACAAGTTGGTCTCCTCTCATAAAAGCTAAGTTCCCCTTTTTCCATTCTTCCTCAATTTTTGGCTGCATTTTCTTCCGAACTTCGAGAACATCCTTGGGAAAGTCTTTCTTGACATAGATGCCTGTTGGTAAGTTTGATTTAGATTTTAATATAAGATGTTTCTTCCACATAGTAGAGAAAGTAACAACTACTGGGCGATTTTTGTTGGTTTGAGCCCCTATTCTGTAGATGTTATTTATTTCGTGGCTGTCTATATGTACTTCTGCTTCCTCTATTATTCCCTTTATGTGGTCTACAAGTTCTGCCTCTCTTTTTCCATTTTCATCAACACCAAAAAATATCAGGTTACTTTTTCGCTTGTCCTTTTCCAAGGTAGTGATTTTATCTTCCAGTTTTGTTATTTTAGATTTTAAGTTTTTGTTTTCCTCCATTAAAGTTTTCATCTTTTCATCAATTGCTTCCATAACGTTTTGAGTAACCGCTGATGTTAATATAAGGGTTTGTTGATTGAGCTTTTCATCTAGTTTTGCGTCAAGTTTTGAAAACAATAATTCTATTTGTTCGTTCATTTTTTGACAGCACTATATTTTTATTGGGTAATTTGAAATTATTAATGGAAACCCTATTTTTCAATAAAATGATTATTTTTGTTGCAACACTGGCGTAACTGTCTTTCTGTTATGTTGGTATACGATGACCCATTTATTGATTTGCGGCGAACTTCACACTTCACTAGTTTTTAGGTTATGTCAATCATATGTTTTCACTGCACTTTTTTGAACCTATCTTGGTTTCTGGCGCAAATTCTCCACTGTTTTATGAGTTTTGTTGCTTCACCAATTACGATCCACCAAAATGTCTCGACTTATCCGAGCTTATGCACTTGTTTTCGATTTTTAATCACGGAGCTCACTAACGTACGTATTGACAGGTTGACAACCGGAACCTAAAATAATAAAATATACATAATTATAAAGAAATAAATATAGATATATACTTAAATCTATAATATAAAAATGAATCGCAAAATGTGTTGGTAAGCGCATAACTCAACAACGCCTGGATCGATTTGGCTAATTTTGGTCTTGAATTATTTGTGGAAGTCCAGAGAAGGTTTATACGGTGAGAAAGTGGTTGGTAGGTAGGCAGGGTAGTAGGTAGGTAGGGTAGTAGGTAGGGTTGTAGGTAGGGTAGTAGGTAGGGTAGTAGGTAGGGTTGTAGGTAGGGTTGTAGGTAGGGTAGTAGGTAGGGTTGTAGGTAGGGTTGTAGGTAGGGTAGTAGGTAGGGTAGTAGGTAGGGTTGTAGGTAGGGTAGTAGGTAGGGTAGTAGGTAGGGTAGTAGGTAGGGTAGTAGGTAGGGTAGTAGGTAGGGTAGTAGGTAGGGTAGTAGGCAGATAGGTAGGAAAAAAAGCATTGCAACGCATGCGCGGGTTCAGCTAGTAAATACATAATTTTTTGTGATCAACATTTGGGACAATTAAAACCACAAGTATTATTCCTATTCTAACCATAATGAAATACGGGAAATGTTTAAGTGATCCTCTAAAACTTACTGATCTACAAATGGCAGTCATCTTTTAAGCTATTGCATAGCTTCTATCGCGGGCCTTGAGCTTGGAGAGCGAATCCAGAAAATCCCTAACGAAAATTTTCAAGATTCAGTATTCAACCAGGTTGCTATGGTTACGGAAAATAACAAGGTTGTCAACTGAGGTTGTCAAATTAAATAATTTATAACCTCACGTTGTAAAGGTGTAAAGTTTTTCTGTTTTGTCTCTCTGCTTTCTCCTTCTAAAATATTCTTACTCGTATAATTTGTGTACAAAGTGTTTTAAATATGAATAAACAAAGTGCATTTATTAATGAAGAAAGTCACGAAAAAATAGTGAAAGATAATGAGTGAGGAGTGAGTACTCTATATACATTCATTTTATTATTAGTACGCATCTATCATAAGTTTTATTGGTTTTGCATTACTATTCTGCGAATCGGTCTAAAGCGATTCGTTTTCTTATAAAATATCTAAAATAAAATAAATAATTTTCATATTTTTCAATGTTATGACACTTACGTCAGGCTGACAAGCTGTCAATACTTTTTCTTTTAAATTTTCTGTCATAGAGTTTCTTACTAGCTTAGTCTATGAAGGTTACTTTTGATTTACTTAAACAATTTAAATTCTTTTTAAAAAATACTGCATAAATAAAATAAATAAATAATTATTTGCATAAGTTGATAAAAAATGCTATGCTATAATAGCTTTACCGCGGCAGTCTCCGAGTGCCACATCAACTTTATTTTTGTCAAATGAAGGTAAAAAAATTAACAACATTTTGCTGAATTTGTCGCAGGAACTAAGCTAGGACAGCCCGACCAAATGTCTTAGGTAGGTTACCACTGCGACCAACCATGCGTGATTCTAGCAGGCCACATTGCGAAAATGACCGACGAGTCCCACATCACAGATGAAACGAAATTATTTGATCATTTTTGGAAAATGTAGTCTACGGACCTGGCAGACGTCGTCCAGCGCGTATAGCAGCGCCACCTATCGGGTTCAATTGTTAATCTAAACCAGTCTCGAATCCACTAGAACATATACAAAAAATTTCATCAAAATCGGTCGAGCCGTATACGAGGAGTTCAGTGACATACACACGTACAGAAGAATTATATATATAAAGATATGTATTTCTTGTTTCAGGCTTTGGAGAAACACATGTTATGATATTCATCGGCTTCGCTTACCTGATGACCTTTCTGAAGAAGTACTCCTACAGTGCTTTGGGATACAACTGGCTGTTGGCTGCTTTGGCCATACAATGGGCCCTTCTCTGCCAGAACTTGTTTCATACGAAGGGCGACACAATTTTTATCACGAAGAAAAGCATATTAGGTAAGTTAGAGCACATCATCTAATATTACCAGTGTTTTTAATGGGATTCCAAATGCAAAATGATTCTGTAGACGTTATAGAAATTGCGACGTGTTTGTTCAGTTTGATGGTAGTTCTTGAACTAAAAAGCCAGAAAAGCCAGTGCCGATCGGTTGAGGCCGCTCGGCATCTACCATCGGGGAGATTCGGCATAATTCGAACTAATTCAAATCACTTTTTCCTGAACGCTATGCCGTATCATTCTAAGAGACCATTAAATAGCTCCAATTATCCATGGAATCGGCCAAACAAAACAGTAAACTCTTCAAGTGCTTTCTAAGAATTGGTACTTCATTCAATCCCCGAAGTTTATTCGTTAGAAACAAATAATAATTATTATTGTACAGTCGACCGCACGTTTGTGGAAACACTGACCTTGAGACCTGACTGGAGTTATTAATTAATATTTTACGGAGTTTTCAATAAAGTAAGAGGCCAGCTTCATAATTGTTCTGCCCTCATCCCAATTATTGGGGTTCAGAGCAGTACGTATTCTTTTTCTATAATTCCCAATTACCCGGTAGGTCATGAGTCAGGGTCTTTCTAGGTAATCATCATTATCATCTTACACAGTCTATCCATTATCAGATCTTCTGGTACTTACCACATTCACACTTAAAACGTTACCTACGACATTTTCCTCATTCCTCCGCATTACATGCCCATACCATGACAACCGCAATGGGCAGGTACTGGTTCGAAGAAGAGAACCAATGGAAAAGAAAGGTTCGAGTGACGAAGATGCAACGTTGGTAGGCCTCCTATCAGGTGAACCGAGGACATCGTTAGATTCACGGGCAACCGGTGGATGCAAGTGGCAGGTGACTGTTGCATGGCATTATATGGCGGAGGCCTTATTCCAGCAGTGGACGACTTCTGGCTGATAATGATGATGACTATGCCAACTACCACACCACTTTTCATCCACATTCCTAGCCATATCATATGTCACACGGGTCCTTCCATTGTTTCTGTGATCTTTCCTTAAGAGGTCAGTTTATACTGGTTTGTTGCCACCAACGTGTCTTACTGTACTTATCTAACAATAACGTGGGACTCCCTTCAATTTTAATAAAGGCTAAATTTTAAATGCCCAATTTCCTCTGTATTCTCTTTCACAAAAGAAAGCTTTTAAAGCATCGTCGAAAATGTTTTGATATTGTTTTAAATTCAATTACCATTTTGTGTGTAACTGGATTTTATTTTGGTGGAAGCGTATTATAATTGAATTAGGCAGATGTTGATTTTCAGATTGACCTTTGGGATTATTTAAGATTGTTGTTTAAATTAATTAGTCTGAATGTTATTATTTTACATAATTGCGTAATTGAGCTGACCGTAATTACGTAATTGCTCAATTTTTTGTAAGAAATTCTGAATACATTACTCTTCAGTTCTAAACATTTGTTTGAAACACTTTGTTCTTGAGCTGGGCTAGCTTAGTAGACTAGCCACGGAGTTTAAATTGATTTACAATATGGGGGCCAGTTTTAAGTAAATTCTCTCTCATAGAGAGGAGGCCTGTGTCCCAGCATTGGGAACATAAAAGGCCGATTATAATATACTCTGCTCATGTATCTTTTTTTAATTCATTCACAGAGGCTGATATAATGGCTGCAACCGTCCTCATCACATTTGGGTGTCTACTGGGGCTCGCGAGTGGCATACAGTTGCTTTTCATATCTATCATAGAAGTATTAATAGGCTGTGCCAATATTTACATCAACGAAGAAATCTATAAGGTTTGTGTTGTTGGACCAAATAATTAAATTGGTTGAAGAAACTCTTTTTGACATATTATTATAATATGAGAAAAGAGTTTTAATTTACTATTTGTGAATCTTCTATTAGGTACACTCACAGAACAGAAAAAAGGTACACTAGCCTCTGAAATTGCAATAAATGGGATTTAAAAAATAAATCTTGAGAATTGACGTTTCTCTGGCTGACTATACCATTATTCAAAATCTGGTTAAAACTCTGAGCAGTTACTTAAAACTTAAGGTCAGTTTCTTATGAACGTTGTGCTGTAGTAATTATGGCCCATATTTAAAAAAAAACTACACCACCACATATTTTAAAAATTACTTAAATTCCCTGTCATAAATCTTCGATTTTCATAACTTAGAAATTTCTAATAGAACAAACAAATAAAAGCCTTTGGTTTCAGATTGCAGATGTAGGTGGCTCGATCAGTATTCACACGTATGGTGCCTACTTCGGTTTAGGAGTGAGCGCTGCTCTAAGAATGAAGAAACCTGACACACCTGCAACGCCAGACGCTCCAGCTCTTGATGGACCTTCTTATATTTCTGATGTTACTGCTATGATTGGTAAGTCAGCTATAATAATAATAATAACATTTTTTTTAATAATAATTATAATAACATTTATTTCTCCCTAGCTAGCTAGGTATGTAGCTATGTAGTTCCATTTTGACGAAACGGTAGGCGCAGTGGCTCAAGCAGTTGACTGCTGCAGTTGCGCTACGTGTCGCGGGTTCGATTCCCGCACGGAACAAATATTTGTTTCGGGTCTGCGTGTATGTGAGTTTAAATGTCTGTGTACTGATGTACAGATTCCACGATTCCTAGTATTTAAAAAAATACATTTTATTAAAATAAATAGCCAAGATTTTTGTTGATATTTGTAGCCAGTTTTATCAGAATTTATCTAAGATAAGGCTAGTATTTTTATCTTTTATCAGACTTTATCATCTGCCTAGCCTTTTCCCAACTATTATGGGTTGGCTTGGCTTCCTGTCAAACCGGTTTGCTGATTGTGATAGTGACCTGATACTATTACGATTACGACTTTTCAGTGTGCCTCTAGGTGTCACCGTATATTCAAAGGGCTTTAAAGAAAAATGAATGAATGAATTATTTATTTCCAAATCGTTTCCGGTGAATTATCACCGAAATGCAAGAGAACTATGCTCGATTTATTCATGTCAAATTTCTAAACTGCCATTAATAATGCTTGCTATCCCGTTCAGCTTACGTGAAAGTGTCTTTTAATATTATTGAAAATTGTTCGCCCCTCGGTTCGCTCCATTATCCTAGATGTGACGGAATGACCTAGATTCGTCTCGATTGCTTCTGAAGCTTTGCTTGCAGACCTCGCTGAGTATTTCACTACTTTGTCTTTTGTTTTGATTTTATTTTTATGTAATGATTGTTTTTATGAAAAAGTGTCCTTGTGTTTTTTCCATCAGTTTCTCAGATTAGTGCCCGCTTGATGGCAATAGGCTCGCCCCCTATTACATGGAACTTAAAACTTAACTAGTGAAATGTGGGAGTTCTATAAGATACATCTCTAACCAACCCTTCGCGATTTTAGGAGCGGGCTTAAACTTAAAACTTAACTAGTGAAATGTGGGAGTTCTATAAGATACATCTCTAACCAACCCTTCGCGATTTTAGGAGCGGGCTTTTTCCATCAGTCAAATCGAGACTTCGTGACTACTACTGAGAAATTTTTGCTCGACTATCGAATTTAGGAGCTCGTGATTAGCAGTCGCACTTGAGGTCGCTATATATAGACCAACGAGACATCGTATCTAAATCCTTAACCGTATTTTTCACCACAGGTTCAATCTTCCTATGGATCTACTGGCCTTTTTTCAACGCTGCGCTGACCTCAAGTGACGTTGAGTACCAAAGAGCTATCATCAATACTTACTTAGCTCTAGCTTCGTGTGCGGTACGATTGTCATTACAATTTCACTTTTAAAAGTTAAACTTTGTGGCTTTTATTGTATAAACATTACTGTGGAACCACAATCATCATCATCAGACTATAGTTCTCACTGCAGATAATCATGCCTCCTTTCTAGGAACGGTATGTACACAGGCCCAGTGCGGGTTGATAGATGTCACATGTCTTCGAATTTTTGTTTCTAAGACATGCAGGTTACCCCACGATATTTTCCTTCACCGTTTTGAAAACAGCTCGTAAGTCGGGACCGCCACTACTGGGCCACCGCTGCTCTCGACACAATACATGATTTTTATTATTTAAATCGAATATTAGTAAAGTTGTGATCGAGTGGTGGCGAGGTTACAGACGACATTTTTGCCATCATGGGCATATCCTAGATGAGGCTACTATAAGACCGTGGAGCTAGCCACAAGCAAAGACAGGCCTATACCGAGCAGTGGGTCAAATCAGGCGGTGGATGATTACGATGAAGTGGACCCTGGACACCAACTAGAGCCAAATTGCTTTTTATTGCATAGGCATAGACGAAAGTTCATTCTGATCAGCTCAAGCTAATTTTATGTTATTGCACCCACAACAAATATAATTATTAAGTTAAAAAAAAAAATCAGTTCTGGAGGTTACCCCCTACATACAAACACATTATTTTTTTACTTATTTTGCCACTCCTGGGCAAAGGCATCCCCCAATTTCTCCCAAACAATTTTTTTTAAATATTATAAGTTTACATGTGGTTTCTTGCCCCAGGACGTATACATATCAGCAGAAATGAAGATAATGATTAAAATAACCCTTATTCCTTCCACCAGGTGACAGCCTTCGTACTCTCCGCAGCACTATGCCACAAACCTGGCAAGTTCGACATGGTCCACATACAGAACTCCACGCTGGCTGGTGGTGTAGGTGTGGGTGCTGTGGCCAACTTGTTCATTGGCCCTGGAGTAGCGGTAGCCATCGGCATGGGTGCTGCTATACTGAGTGTGGCGGGGTACAGGTTCCTAAGTGTGAGTATTAAACTGTTTATTAGGTTATTGAGTATTAAAATTTTCACAGATGATGTAGGTATTTCTGTTGTAACAACAAACACTAAAAACAGAATAAAACACAACAAACGTGATTTTTTTTGCGTTTTTTCACTTGGCCAATTTTTATCCTCTCGTGGGACACCACCGGCGTTTAGCAAGTTGGTTCAACACTGGCTGGTGATATGGGTATGGGCATTGTGTCAAACATTGTACATGGCAGTGATTACCAATAGCATAGGTGCTACTTTCAATAAGAACAGTCGTAGGCCGCAAGTTAATTAATGGTAACGAAAGCAATTCAATTTAACCTTGGTATTACGATAAGCCAACTCACTTGTGCGTGAGCCCACGGTGACTTTAATCTATCTTATGTTGTCATGCCAATTTTTCTGAAAACCTACGTTGTAACATACAAAAAAAAGGAACACCCTACTCACTTAGTGTCCTAGAGACCAAGTTTCTCAACAAAATATTCTGTCTGGTGCAAAATAATCTGGTAATTTAACCCAATATAACCGCCTATATTCCCACAAAATGTCTTTAGGACTATAAAAGAACAAAGTTTTGACTATCTAGAGACGAAATTAGAGAGAACTTTCGAGAAAATGTCCAAGTGTTAGAGTAGATAATATTTTTGTACCGAACTTCGTTTGAAATCTCAAGTCCCTCAGGATAGCCGATATCTATGGACAGTAACTAGTTTAAGTATTTAGAAACTTCTGTTGAGCTATCTGACAGTTTATTTTAGTTTTACCTGTATTTTGTAGATTTTGGCACTTTGCCTTCTTGCGATTTCACTTACTGAATATATTTGTTTCCAAGAAAATTATTTTGCTGTGAAGGTATTTAGTTTGGAGTTATGTTGGGTTCTGCCTAACCATTTGGAGAATTACGGTCGTGAGCTTATTATATATAATATGTATATCACATTAAGTTATTGCCAAATTGATGATTAATAAAATCGCCCACTAATAAATGAGATGTAATCATAACTATCGGAGAATGGGTAATATGGGTATACTATTAGGTACGCCTCTGCCTAGCCCGACACAGATGCGACGGTATGTTACGTATGTTTTCGTCATCTTCCTGCTCTTGTCTCATTATACTTGGAGTCGGTACAACACGTTTTTTCTTTGGTTCTCTCGTGTCAAACGCCGCGGCAGCATTTTTACTTATTTTTATGGTTCCGTACCTCAAAAGGAAAAAAACGGAACTCTTATACAATCACTCGTGTGTCGGTCTGTCCAACCATTTCCCCCGATCTTATCTCCGAAACTACTGAGCCTAAAATTTTGGAAAAAATACAGAAATTAGTTCAACACTTTTAATTGGGACAAGCCCGCCACACTATTCCCAAACCACTGTAACTCCTGTTAGCCAGAATCAACAGTGGCGACCACAAGAAAAGCGCCGAGACAATAAAGCTCGACGAAGTCCCAGAGAAATGATTTAACTGTCTTGGATCCTGCAACGAAATTAATCAGAAAAGAATAGCGGAGGAGTAGGAAAAAACATAATTTCCACTTATCAGCAGGATACAGAACAGAACAAGGCCAATAGGCACACAGGGACGTATACAACTGGGATAAGCCCAGTTGCCTAGCACCACGGATATTATTGTCATTAATATTACTGGGTAGTTCAACACTTATAGATTACAGGAAAATCTATAAGAAGTCTGTGGTGCTAAAATAACATGGAAAATCTCTCAATAATTACTCCAATGGTACGAAACCCTTCATGTGCAAGTCCAACTTGCGCTTGTTTTCTTCCGTTTTCCCCTGTCAGAACACTCAGAATTCGCGGCAGCATTTTTATTTCTTTTTATTGAAGTGAAAAGAAGCTTCTTTAGCGGCGCTGAGCACTTTTTTGTATGGGTAAAAAATCTTACGATTTTTCGATCAGCATCACGTGACCCTGACGCGAGTTTGAAAGTTAATATTGAAGTTTTCACTCCCGG
Source organism: Diarsia dahlii (assembly GCA_949775195.1). Taxonomy (NCBI): domain Eukaryota; kingdom Metazoa; phylum Arthropoda; class Insecta; order Lepidoptera; family Noctuidae; genus Diarsia; species Diarsia dahlii. The sequence goes on from OX459205.1 coordinate 17,719,305, forward strand.
AGTGCTATTTTTTTTTGGGTGCTAATTAAACCGGCTTCTTTTTAATAGCATTATTTGCATCTAAAAATCTAACTTGCCTTCTAAATTACTAAGTCAGCCACAATTAACGAGCATCTAAATAATACTATCTTAGCCACAAGTTATCTTTTTAAAGCCACTGTAAATACAACTCAGCATCGTGATTATTTTTTAGCATCTAAATTTATAACATGAATTCAAACAGTAAACTTCTAAAATATTAATATATGGCATCAAAAAAATCTTCTATTAGCTTCTAATTTATTAACTCAGTACGTTTAAATTATAACTCATGCCACATTAACTGAGCATCAAAATTTAATTAAAATTGTCATCAAATATTATATTCTAGCCACTAATAGTACGTATAAGCTCCTGTCGTGTCATCGAAAGGCTTAAATATCTAGAAGTTCTGAGTATTTAATGACCTAAATATTGAAGTTCAGAGTATCGAATGTCCTAAAGATCGATTTTATTTACATGTTGTGCTACAAAAGTTATCGACAGAATCGCTTCAGAACTTCATTTTTATCGGAAAACTAGACAATAAATTGTAAAAACATTTCTGCAAGCAACTCGGAAGTAGCGCTCGCTCGGCTCGCGCGCGTTTGGTCAGTTTTAACCTAACCTAACCTATTTCCCTCAGTTTACAATGACGAGTCATACAATCTGACTGTGACTAGTCAATTAGACAATGGTAAAAACATTTCTGTTACTAGTAGGTATTTTTAACGTAAATGTAATAATTATGTCGTCAGTACATGAATCGAATGGCGCTCTCTGATTGGTGCAAATGGCCGGTCACTGTCGTCTCGCGCGCTCGCGCCAAATCTTGCTGTTGCTATTTTCACGATATAAGAATGTGATGTATTATTTTACATGCTGAGTTATAATAAATGATGTTGACTATGGTCGCTTTAATTATATTTTTTTGAGGGCCTTGTGTTGAAGCTGTAAAATGTAAAATGGTGGTGAGATATAAATTCCGTGACTGAGTTAGTAAATTAGGTGCCTATATTGTATAAATAACAAGGACAAGTTAATATAATTGTTGATCTTCACTTGACGCTTTCTATAGAATATTTAGTGGGCGTTGTAAAAAAGATGAATTAGTATATTAGAGGCTATATAATTTTCCCGTGGCTTAGTTATAAAATTAGAAGTTTGATCCTGTGGCCAATTAAAAAAACTGTGGCTCGATTAATTATTCCCCCTTTTTTTTTAAGGCGGTTTTATTTTTTGTTAAAAAGTTTTTATTTTTCACTTTTTAGTGTTGTTTTTCACTTTTAGTTCCTATTTATGTAAGTTCACATGTTCATGAGTCATAATGTGGACAATGTAGTTTTTGAAGTGAAAACTTCTTTAGCGGCGCTGAGCACTTTTTTTGTATGGGTAAAAACTTTGATCGAAAAATCTTACGATTTTTCGATCAGCATCACGTGACCCTGACGCGAGTTTGAAAGTTAATATTGAAGTTTTCACTTCTGCCGGCACTCCCGGAGTGCTACCTTTTTATTTTGAAGTGAAAACTTCTTTAGCGGCGCTGAGCACTTTTTTGTGTATAGGTAAAAACTTTTGAAAGTTAATATTGAAGTTTTCACTTCTGCCGGCACTCTCGGAGTGCTACCTTTTTTTATTTTATTTTACAGCCAGCATTAGAAAAACTCGGTGTCCAAGATACATGTGGTGTCAACAATCTCCACGGGATGCCTGGCCTGTACTCCGGTCTTCTCTCCATACTCTTCGCAGCCCTGGCTACATCTGACAGATACGGCACTGAGCTGGCAGCCATCTATCCTGCCACCGCTAATGATAGAACCATGAACACGCAGGCGTTGTATCAGCTGATAGCTCTAGTTACTACACTGGTACTGGGGCTTGTATCCGGCCTTATAACTGGTATGTTCCTTGTAATCTAACCAAAGGTTTTCTTAAAATGATCATCATCATGAACAGCCTATAATGTTCTCACTGCAGGGACTCAGGCCTCCTCTCTAGGAGAGGGATTAGTTTTAATACACCGCGCGGGCCCAGTAGATGTCACATGTTTTCGAATTTTTTGGTTCTAAGACATGCCGGTTTCTTCACGATGTTTTCCTTTACCGTTTCGAGATCAGTGGTGATGAAATAAATTACACAAAGTAATGAACCTGCCTAGGTTCGAACCCACGACTTAGTGTTCGTGGGTCGGGGCAGCCCCCATTAGGCCACCGCCGCTGCAAATGATCGCTTTTACCTTGTCCATAATTAATCATCATCTTCTTGTCCTTATCCCATGTCATTTGGGGTCGGCGCAACACGTATTTTTCTTCCGTTCTGCCCTGCCAGTCGTGACGCTATCATTAATTCCTTTTTCCTTCATATCACTCCTCACACACTCCATCCATCTTTACTGTGGTCTTTCTTTCCCTCTCCGTCCATCCATATTTATATTCATCGCTTTTTTTAGTTACATGACAGACATGTCACACGACAGTCGATTCCCTTTTAACTTTTCTGTAATTGGCGCAGCTTTTGAACTTCATCTAATATGCTCGTTCCTTACTTTATCCATTCTGGTCACACCACACATCCACCTCAACATTCTCATCTCCGCAACCTGCAACCTTTTTTCATCCATCTTCTTCACAGCCCAACATTCCGATCCATACAAGAGTACCTTACTAGGTACAGAAACAAACACTAAAATGTACTTAAAAACGTAAATTTAAAAGTAAGTGTTTCATAGAACAAAGAATACAACTTTAGTATGGCACGCGGCTTATAAGTTGAACATGCGCAGTAGTCGTTTTTTAGACGTCCCATACAAATCAAGCAGGGAACCTGCGCAGAACGACGCCATTTTGTTTCAAGTTATTTGCCAAGGACTCTATCAGACTAACACGTTAAAGGTTCAAAATAAAATGTTCAGAAGAACATTTTAAATGTAGGGTTTTCCAAACCGAAGAGGCAAATACTTGTCAGCAAGGAGGGGCCCGCCGGGGCTGCGGATTATCGAAAGAGATGACGTGGGCGAAGAAGGAACATGGGTTCGGTTTTTAGTCAGTAGAAGTCTGAAACTCCCCTTCGCTCTGCCCAAGAGCGGGAGGGGGGGGGGTCATTTGATGACAAAAAAAAAGAGGCAAATACTTTCCTGTAACAGCAAAGGACACGAAGAGCTTACCTTAACTTTCAGACGAAATATGATTTTAACGTGAACGGTGTTAGATAAGTGAGTATTTCTCAAAAAAAGTGTACATCTGTTGAAAAAAAAGTGTGCCTCGAAATAGTAACAAAGTTTCAATGTTTTTATTTAACCATACATACAAAAAATAACATATTTGTGAAGAAAAACTATTAAACTTTAAAGTTGTGAAGAATAAATGGTAAAACCATAGTATTCAATCATTTTTAGAAAGCTTTTTTAAAAAGATGTTTTTTGCGTTTCATACAAAAATCAAATTGCCACCCTACGACTTCATACATGTAACACTTCATAAAATTCGATATGTCGCGTTAATATTGTGCATTTTTTGTATTACAGACCTTGATTAAATGTAGTTTCTTTATTAAATTGATTTTCTATGGGGTTTCATAGTAAAATATAAAAAAAAATGCGAAAAACAAAATGAGTCGTGCCCATTTACTTTTTAGTAACTTACTCTTTAGTTACGTTTTATTTCTACTTCCACGTAATTTCTGAACGCATCCGTTACCTTTTAACACGGGCAACACTAGCATCATTCTGATTGGCTTTAGGTCTGACGTCTCCGCCATAACTTTTAATGTGAAAATCAGTTTTGAACGTGTTGTCCAAGGGAGATTACTTTTTCGTAATAAGAAATACTTTTTCACTTTTTCACATTAAGATAAGTCTTGATTTAAATATGTTATTGTAATACGTGTCGTACGAACATTTAAGCGTATTATATTATTTGCAGTTTCAGGTTTTATCAAACCATCGACTTATTATGATCTTAATTTGTACAATTTTCGTTGCTTTTTCGTAACGATTTTTATGAATTTCGTTACGTTATGAAAAAGTATAGTGTAAAGCTGAGTGTTTAAAGCTCTTAAAACTTTGCCAATATTAAAACCTTAGTGAACATTCACTGGCAAATAGTTCTTTACGAATTTTAAAGTCTCATATGCTTTATTTAATAGGTTGGTTTATAGCCATAAGTTTACTATTTAGTAACATCTAGAACTATTTCATAACAATATTTCGTAACAACTTTTTCGTTACGTACACTTTTTTTGAGAAATACTCAAGTACAAAAGTACTTTACTTAAATAAACCTTTATCCTCTTATGATTCAAACGTAATCGATTTAAGCCGTGTTTTGTAGGCGACGAAGTAATTTATTGTAATTTTATTAAAGGTACACACCAAACATTTCGTAAATTCTACTTTAAATATTAATATTTACGTACCTATTTGGATCAGTTTGTTATTGTACAGAAGATTACTTTATAATCTATGTTCTTAAATATTAAAAAGCTTTGGATAACTACTAATATTATTAATGCGTAAGTAACTTTGTCTGCCTGTCTCTTAAGTTTTAACAGCAGAACATATTAGAATAAAAATTAGCACACGAATAGACCAAGACCTCAATTATGACATAGGATAGGTACTTTTTGTCCTGTCGGTACTTTTTCGTGGAAAATCGTGGAAAATATTCGGAGTACCTGAAGTAAAATCCGCGGTCAAAGGCTAGTAATAAATTAATCCAATATGCTCGTGAAAAGGCGATTACCTGCTAGACTGAAAAAGGTCTACCCTAGAAAACGGTTCAACACACCTATTCATTGTACCTACAACAATCCCTAATTTCACAATTTCCCACAACTGGACCGAATAAAAGCTTGTTAAAATTTAATACAATCCGTATACGATGGTCCGGATGGTAGAACGGATTTATTTTGTCCGGACGAACGTTTGATTAACAAATCAGTTTGATTAAAACCCGCACGCTGGAATATCATGAATGCATCTGGTTTCAGACGTACTTGTGTACAGTGGAAGTACTTTCGAAATTGTATCGAAGATTTAAAATAGTCCGTGTTCCCTGGTTATCATAGATGAAAATAATGCAAGAGATTGCCTCGTTGATTTAGTGGCCGCAAGCGCGGGTGCTGAGAAAAATATTTTGGCAATTGCTTAGTAGCTGCCACAGAGTTTCAATTTGTGACCGGTCGATGGCAATAGGCTCGTTCCATAATATATGGGTCTAAATATAAGGTCCCATTAAAATAGGTGGACAAAATTTCAGAAATCATTCAGACCACCAAATTAAGGAAGTACCTACTATAAAGGATCAGTTTGTTCTAGAGTGGTGGCAATTTATTACTTTGAGTAAAAAAAAAAAACACTTTATTTAATGTTTTGTTTAGATATCTTTGGTTAGACCTACTGAACGCTGTGTTAAAATTTGTCCACCTATTTTTCTTTCTCAATTCGGATGTTTGTATTTTTTTTTTTATGTTTGTTCGGGCATAACTCCGTCACTTGCTGACCGATTTGAAAAATTCTTTTTTTGTTGGAAAGGATATATGTACTTCCAAAATGGTCCCAAAAAATGGTTTTTTTATTGGAATCGGACAAGCGGTTTTTGAAAAATCAACAAAACTAAAAAAAAAACTACATTGTCCACATTGACCCATGAACATTGTGAACCACTAAAAAGTGAAAAATAAAAACTTTGAATTTTTGACTTTTTTGTGTTTTTTTTTTGAAGTCGGTTTTATTTTTTGTTAAAAAGTTTTTAATGGGACCAATAACCAATGACACTGCCCAAACTGGGAATCGAACAGTCGCGCTTGCGACCACTAGACCAAAGTAGCATTCTGGCTTATATTTTAACCCCATTGAGTGTGCATGTTGAACTATCGTAAACCACCCAAACAGTGGAAGAGGTCCCTAAAACCCGTATGGGCCTGTTACATACAACTGTTTTCCTTAACCGTCGATATCGACTCGAATTTTACCCAAGGGTCAGAATTAGAGAAACCCCTTTCACGGGTTTACCCTTCGCTCAATTTGTTCATTTATTAATTGTAGGTTACCCATTTGCATTGCTTTCTGGGAGAGTCGGGGTTGGCTATTCTATACTAATCTATACTATAATAATAATAATAATAATTAATAATAATAATAATAATATTATAAAGAAGTAAAGTTTGTGTGTTTGTATATTTGTTAAATTGTAAGGGGTAATCTCGGGATCTACTGAACCGATTTTAAAAATTCTTTTACCATTAGAAAGCTACATTCATCCCGGGTGACATAGGCTTAGACTTTTTATCTCTGTATTCCTACGGGAACGGGAACTACAACGCGCGTGAAACCGCGTGACGTCCGCTAGTATGATATATAGAAGAAAAGAAAGGAAAATTGGGGTCGGCGCAACATGTCTTTTCTTTCCATACTTCTCTATTGCTCGTCATCTCAGCAGTCACCTCCTTTCTTATCATATCGATAAGCTGGTTATCAAGCTACATAGCCTGGCCCACCGTCGCAAAGTCGCATGTCTGTCGGTCTTCTACAGACTGTACTTCGGAGAGTGTGTGCAAGAGCTCCACGAGCTGATCCCACCATCTCCCTTCTTCCATCGGGAGACTAGACGTACTGCAGGGTATCACCGATACCTAGTCGACATTCCACACATTCGAACGAAGCGCTTTGCTGGGTCCTTTATTATGCGTACAGCCAAGGAGTGGAATTCCCTGCCTGCGTCGGTTTTTCCGAGTTCATATAACCCTAATCTGTTTAAGTCGCGAGTAAAAAGGCTTCTACTGGGTAAGCTCGTTCCATCGTCGACATCATCTCTGCCCCTAGGGCAAGATTGAAGTCAAGAGCAAGCCCATTTATAAAAAAAAATAAAAATATCATCCTTTACACAGTCCATCCATCGTTTCTTTGGTTTCCCTCTACTCTTATAGCCATCTACATTCATACTGAACATAATGCTTCTTCTTATCGTGTGGGCAGTAAGGTCTAACGATCACACATACCCTAGTGTCAGAGTTTCTAAACCACCTCAAGGGCCTCTGACATAATGCTGCAATAATTAGAGATTGCTTGGATATTTTTTTCAATATCAATTTATTTCTTTTGCAGGATTAATCGTGAAAACTGAAGTCTTCGCGCCTCTGGAAGTGAATGAACGATACGACGATGAAAAGAATTGGGAACTACCCTAACTTCATATAATATTGAGGTCTTTATTCTCAAAGCTTGCAATTGTACAGAGCTACAAGAATATTTAGGCGCTTTAGAGACATTGCTGTATTTTGTAAAATTGTATTGAAAAACAAGATGGTGGGTTTTTACTGGGTGTAAAAAAAGCTTTTACGAAACCGGCAATCAAGAATTATGAACATAAGTGACCTTACGCAAAAATTGTTGCTGGTTTTTTTTTGGGGTGAATAATTACGTTTTACGGTAAAAGTCAACGAAGCACTCTCAAAATATTTTACTGATCTGCTTTGAATAGTAAACGGGTCGTGGAGGTAATTAAAGTTAAGTTGAACTTTCACTTTCAACATATCCGTAGTAACTAGAAGGTTCCCAGGTAAGGTCCAGAACAAAAAAAATGTCGCAATGACCGGGAATATCGCAATAATAGCATAGATATTAATTTATAATTTTTTATTAAACTGTTGATATAATTTTTTAACAACTAGTATTTGCAATCCTGTCCTGTCCGATTAACACACACCACATCGTATCAAGTAATAATTAAAATAATAAAAACAATAATTTTGTAATTTATTGTTATAAATACACGTTTGTGATTTTAAAACGATTTAAAACAATAGTACGTAAGAATTTAGTAATTAAATAGTTACTTTATAATAAGCAGTATAAAGACGGCACTAAAACAAGATTTTGCGAAAAATTGGTGATGATAGTACGGTCGAACAAGGTATTAAGTATACAGAGTATACAGACAGCTAACTTACATTTACTTTTAAGATTAAAATCAAACGATACAACGCTTGACATCAGTCGCTTAATATCGATCGCTTTAATAAACAAAATTGCAATCAATATTGTCAGTGTACTACAATTTATAAAGGTTTCTGCCTGTATACCAAATAGCTTGCTCGACTGTACAACAATCATAATTTAATAAAAGCAATAATAGCTCTCTACCAGCAAAATAAATAAAAACTGTTTATTTTATTTAAAATCTGTTGTACCTATCGCTGTAATTATAAACTTAAATCCAACTTATCAACTAAACAGCGTAACAGGATGTTTTCTTGTATATTATTAATATTTAAAGTTATTAATAAAGAATTTGTTAAATTAATCTTTTATTTCTCATTTAATATTTATTATCCGGGTAAATTAATGATGACTAGATTATATGCAACTTAAATCGTCGAAATGTGCTCGAAATATGCAAAATAAGTACCAAAAACTGCAAAATAAAATGACAGTACCTACCGACATGAGCGAGCGAAGCGCGGTCGAGTTTTTTGCAGCCCGCCTTGGATAGGTTAGAATTGGTTTCAGGAACTTAGGGACCCCTTGAATCGTGGGGCCCTGGGTACGTGCCCAGTGGCAAAGATGACCCTGAATAAGGCGCGAGCCTATTGCCAGGGATCCAGACTCCACTGTTCGTGTTCCACGTGCGCGTCAAAGAGATGTCAGCAACATGGAAGGGGCCCGATAGGGCTGACGCCCGTCGGGGCTGCGGGTTGTTCGAAAGAGATACCGCAGCCTCGACACAAAGGGCTAAGAAGGAAAATTGAGGGTTTTTATTCAGTAGAAGTGACTCTCCCTTCCACTCCGCCCAGAGCGGGCGGAGTCATTTGACGATTTCCCACAACCCAAAAAAAAGGGCTGCTAGTGGGAAATTTCTGATGGAGAAACCCAATGAAAAACCCCAACGAAGTCACCTTCTTCAGAAAACCAAAAGGGTCGTTGATCCTTACTTACTGCCAAGTACCAACTGCTCCTATTTTTAACTGTTATATATAATCTCAAATTAAGTATAAATTGTAAAAGGAAGTACTTTCAAGTGCACCTTTTTAAGATTCTCCAGAAGCAAAATAAATCTTCAAAAGATTTATTTCACAAAACAAGTGTCGGATAAGTGTGTAAGAACATGTATAATTGATACTTTGACACTTCATTTTGTAATTAATGCTGGCTTGGGATTTAATCTTTCTCGCATTTTTTTTTTGTAAGTAAATTTTTTTTAACTTCTAGGAAACGAGCATGTCTGAAAAGTAATCCTCGACAGCATGTAAAGCGAAGTTAGAGGCCCATTAGGCGGCATAAATACTCTGAAACCAGGATCTAAAAAACACTATCATCTTCTCAGGAGATTTTTTTTCTAGTTGTAGTGATCCGAATCCGATTATGGGAGTTGAAGCAGTGTTAAGTGATTTAATACAATCAATTTTAAGTGAAACGGTGAAGGAAAACATCGTGAGGAAACCGGCATGTCTTAGAACCAAAAATTCGAAGATATGCGACATCTACCAATCCGCACACTGGGCCCGCGTGGTGGATTATAGCCCATCCCTCTCCTAGAGAGGAGGCCTGAGTCCCTGCAGTGGGAACAATTATAGGCTGATGATGATGATGATGATGAATTTTAAGTCTGCTTGGTGTAGCGGTTGCAAGCGCGACTGCTGAGCTTGAGGTCCTGGGTTCGATTACCAGGCCGGCGAAATTGTGACTGGGTTTTTCCATAAAGAATTCCTCAGTAGTGGTCACGGAGTCTGGATTTGTAACTGGTTGGTGGGAATGGAATGAAAAGGAAAAAAAACAAATAATTTAAAAAATTGAAAACACGCCTGCCATGTTAAAAAGTGAACTAAAAAGTCAAAAATAAGTCGAAGATTTCAGTGATAAAATGAGAACAAGGTCCCGTAATTGTTTCCGAAAATGGAAAACTGAAAACTAAACCCGTGGTACACTCAGGTGGACCACGGGCAAAAATTATTGCCCGTAGTACACCCAGGTGGACTAGGCGGGTGGACCACGGGCAATAAACGAAATTTTAATTGCAGTCGGGGGACCTGTAAAGAAATGTTCCACCGTACTGTCCCCCGACTGCAATTAAAATTTTAGTTTTCAGTTTTCCATTTTCGGATACAATTACGGGACCTTGTTCTCATTTTATCACTGAAATCTTCGACTTATTTTTGACTTTTTAGTTCACTTTTTAACATGGCAGGCGTGTTTTAAATTTTTTAAATTATTTGTTTTTTATTTAATACCTTTTATTGATATAGCGGTATTTTGATGCATAGACAATATGCCATCATTACATTGCTTTATTTTTCAGGAAAGCAATGTTGCGGTAAAGATAATGCAAAACTAAATCGTTTCAATTGGATCGTGGTTCGGTCATGTGGAGAGGATGAGTGAAAGTCGATTAACAAAGGTATTTACAAGGCAGATGTAAATGGCAACGCCGGGACGCCCTAGAAAGACATACACTGATCTTATTGGTACCGTTCTTCAGAAAGGACAGGTGCGTAGTACTCGTAACCGGCGTGCGTGTATGGACAGATGTACGAATGATGAATGTGGACGAGGCAAAAGGAATATGTAAGGATCGTAGCGGGTGCAGGCGTTCTGTAGTTTCTGCCTATCCCCACGGGAAAAGGGCGTGAGTTTATGTATGTATGTAAATCGTTTATTTTTCGTGGATACTAACTTTGAGATCTTAGGTGGTTTAGTTCTTGGAGAAACTGTTTATCAAGGGCTAATCCCTTGGGCTAACGTGGATCTGAGACGTAACCTTGTAACTGTGTCACGCGTCTGGATTTATGTAAATCAGAACGTTCGGCCAGTCGAGATGGGGAGCTGGCTGCTACTCCAGTATTTAGTGACGATAAAGTGACGCATACAGATGCCAGCCAAAGAATTGGTGACAGAACAGAGCGAAAGTTACAAGCATTTATTTATGGCCGAACGACCTGATATCAGGTCGTTCGGCCAACCTGAATCTCCGTAACTGAGGACCTTAGAGAAACTGTTACTGATTAAAGACTTAGCGACGATTTGGTGACAAACAACCACTGCTTTACTTTTACTCGTAATGCCACCGGTTAAAAGCAAAATTAATTTTAGTTCCTGGAACATCAGGACGTTCGGCCAACGTTATCCCCATAACTGAGGACCTGGGAGAAACCGTTAATCAATAAAGATGTTGTGACGACACTGAAACGAACTTTTATCGTTTTATTTTATTTTATGACGGCCCCTTTATCAAGTAAATTGAGAATTTAACACATAACCTCAAAACATTGGGATTATCAATTCCTCCACAACGAAGAAGCCCAGAGAAACCGTTAATGAATAAAGATTTTGTGACGACACTGAAACGCACTATTATTGTTTTATTTTATTTTATGACGGCCCCTTTATATAGTAAATTGAGAATTTAACATGTAACCTCAAAACATTGCGATTATCGATTCCTCCACAACGAAGAAGCCTAAAAGACTTCTAAAACCCTGATGTGTTATAGGTTTTCAGTGCAATGGTGTCAGTATTTTTGTTGATTCGAGATTAATCTATAAAAATGTACTATGGTGGATGGCGACTGAAATAGGGTGACCATGTATTCCAACGAAACAAGTACCTATTTGTCGAGTGCCTACTCAATTACCTAAACAAAAAAAAACACGTCGAAAATGTTAAAATAAGGTGACGATGTAGGTATTGCAACAAAATAAATAGATACGCGGACGGAGGAATAGGAGAAGGAGTGCAGATAACTAATATTTTATATAATAGATATGCATTAGAGATAAATGGAAAAATTGCATTGAAATGCTCGGAATTCATTGGGCAAAACACCGAACCAATGAATCAATCCTAACCGAGCTCAAGCTACCAATGAGGCTCATCATCATATTATAATTTTTTTTGCTTCTACTTTTTAATATTTTTCTGGGTCTGTCACTGTCAAATGAATAAAAATAAATAAAACAAACGGGGTGAGCTAAATAAAACCGTTTAATAATTGAAACTATAGATCGAATTTCGACTTATAGATCACTACTCATTGATATATTAAAAGGAGGAAGATACGTTACGCGCTAATATTGCAATCAGAAAACTGCACCGAAACTCACACATCTATGATTAAGAAAAGACATTAAAGCATTATAAAGTAGGAATAAAAAAAGAGTTTCGTGTATCGAGAGCCGGGAGCGGGTCGCAAACTACCGGTGTGGTTAGGGCTGCAGAGACAGAAGCCTCCTCACAAGGGAGCCGTATCGAGGAGTATTTACTGCCTTCGGAATCAGGCCCTTGATCCAACTTGATCGGCTCAATGACAGCCGAACTCACATTCCACATGTCAATTCTTTAGTATTTTTTGAACTGTCACCATTTCATGAAATGGCCGGGCGCTTCGTACCCTATTCTCAATACAGTTAATCCGAATAACGAAGTTTCACAAGTACAAATTATTATGTACTTACCTGATGTGGATAGTACCTACCTGTGGTGGTGGATGTGGATGATTGATTACAATTAAGCATTTTTTAATTTGGTAACCAATTTATTTAAGTATTCTTGTACTTAGTCAAATAAAGCATTTTTTCATTTGTGTACCAATTTATTTAAGTATTCTTTTACTTAGTCAAATTTCCCAAACTCCAGTGTCAGTCACCTTTCCACTTTCGTTTGCTTTTAGCCAAAATAGACTCGACTAATATAACAAAGCAGCAGCAGCAGCGTTGGCCCAGGGGTGGCGGCCCCGACTTACGAACAGTAGGTCGTAGGTTCGAACCCAGGCAGGCACATTACTTTGTGTAATTTATTTTCATCACCGTTGCTCTCAAAACGGTGAAGGAAAACATCGTGCTGAAACCGGCATGTCTTAGAACCAAATAATTCGAAGACATGTGACATCTACCAATCCGCACTAGGCCCGCGTGGTAGATAGCCCATTCCCTCTCAAAGAGAGGAGGCCTGTGTCCCAGCAGTGGGAACATTAACAGGCTGTTGATGATGAATTTAACAAAGACTTCACAAGTGGACACTGGTATGCAGGCATCTGCTCAACGTTGTACCTATATAATAAAATATTACGACGACGTGTTTTACTTCATTGTTTAGTTAATTGAGTAGGCACTCGACAAATAGGTACTTGTTTCGTTGGAATACATGGTCACCCTATTTCAGTCGCCATCCACCATAGTACATTTTTATAGATTAATCTCGAATCAACAAAAATACTGACACCATTGCACTGAAAACCTATAACACATCAGGGTTTTAGAAGTCTTCTAGGCTTCTTCGTTGTGGAGGAATCGATAATCGCAATGTTTTGAGGTTATATGTTAAATTTTCAATTTACTATATAAAGGGGCCGTCATACAATAAAATAAAACAATAATAGTTCGTTTCAGTGTCGTCACAAAATCTTTATTCATTAACGGTTTCTCTGGGCTTCTTCGTTGTGGAGGAATTGATAATCCCAATGTTTTGAGGTTATATGTTAAATTCTCAATTTACTTTATAAAGGGGCCGTCATAAAATAAAATAAAACGATAAAAGTTCGTTTCAGTGTCGTCACAACATCTTTATTGATTAACGGTTTCTCCCAGGTCCTCAGATAAGGAGATAACGTTGGCCGAACGTCCTGATGTTCCAGGAACTAAAATTAATTTTGCTTTTAACCGGTGGCATTACGAGTAAAAGTAAAGCAGTGGTTGTTTGTCACCAAATCGTCGCTAAGTCTTTAATCAGTAACAGTTTCTCTAAGGTCCTCAGTTACGGAGATTCAGGTTGGCCGAACGACCTGATATCAGGTCGTTCGGCCATAAATAAATGCTTGTAACTTTCGCTCTGTTCTGTCACCAATTCTTTGGCTGGCATCTGTATGCGTCACTTTATCGTCACTAAATACTGGAGTAGCAGCCAGCTCCCCATCTCGACTGGCCGAACGTTCTGATTTACATCTGGATTTGCTATGCTTCTGTTCAATGTTACCGTTTGCAGCTTGTGCACTATCACGGGCCAATATAATCATTGATTGGTAGCTTGCGTCCTTTGATTTTATTAAAATGTTTTAGGAAGTGCTACCCTATAAGATTTATCTAGGGGGATAAAGGGATAAAGCGTTTTTAAATTTTCCCTGGATGAACGATTCAGAAACAGAATTGAGAATAGAAGTAGATGAACGTTTTAAGTAAGATAGATCGTAGAAAGAACTGGATGGATGCGCGAGCGTAGGGAGCGCGAAAATTTGTGTATGCTTTTATTGGTTTTGGGGTTGGGGGGCGGGGGAGGGGCAAAGATATTGCCGTCAGTAGGGAAGATGATAAAGGACTGTTTTACTTGGTTTTGAGAAGAGAATCGCTTACTCTTGTCATGGTTGACATCAATCCTCCACCTTCGGAACCAAGCGCCTAAAAATGATTGGTGTTTACTTTGTTAGTGTCGACTACTGGGTTTCATTTTCACGGAAAGCACGTGAAACCGTAACATTTACACATCACAGCCCTGGCTGTGATCTTTGACAGTCGTCACACGTATTCAGTGGGCCGAAAGTCTGACACCAAGTCTTACCAAGGGGTATCATATTACCCGGTGCTAACCGGATTTTCCAATGTGCAGGTCAAAAAGGCAGCGGTTCCATGTAAAATACCAGTTTTCAGCTGCATTTAGTTAGACTGAAAGCCGACTCCAACATAGTTGAGGGACTTATCTAGGGGGATAAAGCGCTGGATGACCAAGCCTGGATGGAGCTCAAAAGTAGTAAAATTTCAACATTTCAGTTCCACAAAGCTCAATATTATGTTTGTCGACGAACTCAGTTTATTAATTATGTAACGCAGAAAAGATATTAGAGTCAAGAAGGACTTGAGTTTTTTTGTTCAGGCCCTCAGAATTGAGAATAGAAGCATGACAATAAGTCTTTGAAATTAGTATGATCGGTGAAAGCACGAAATGGGTGGATGCGCGAGCGAAGCGAGCGCGAAATTTTTTTGTATTGTTTTATATAATGGGGGGGGGGGGGGGGTAAAACCTAGCCTGAATTATTCCTTGCATTACAAAAATTATATTTGCTATGTGCCTAGTTTGTTCACAGAGTTAACGTACTGATTTTGTTGTACATAATAAAAGTGGACTATTCTGTATAACTCTAAACTTACCCCAAGTATAAGGGGTTATTTTCAAAAATCAGGAGACGTATTTCTTCATTTCTTAGGAATCAACAGAAATTCAAGTATAGTGCCAAACAGTTTCAAGTATAGTACCTACCAAGATGCTGGTACGGAACCATTGGTGCAATGACGGATCCAACTCGCACTTGCACACATCAGTCTTCTGTTTTATTACACACGCAAAGCTTTATTAATTTGCGTTAGTAATGAGTTTAAAGTTTTTACCCAAAAAAAAAAAAGACAAAGAAAAAAAGAAGAAAGCGCAAAATGCAATCGGTGTTTTCTGCGATCTTTCTAAAGCTTTTGATTGCGTACATCACGACACGCTTTTACGGAAACTGCGTCATTACGGTGTTCAAAATGAGGCCCTCGATGTGATAGATTCGTATTTACAAAATAGATTCCAATGTGTAGACGTAAATGGCGCGAAATCTTCCGGGCTACCGGTTCGGCTAGGTGTATCTCAAGGTTCAATACTGGGTCCGTTTTTATTCTTGGTTTATATTAATGATCTGCCATATTATTTAAAGGGTTTTTGTGACGTTGTATTATTTGCAGATGATACCTCTCTTATCTTTAAAGTAGATAGGAATAGACACGATTTTGACGACGTAAACAGCGCGCTATCAATGGTCACGGATTGGTTCACAACAAACAACCTTGTTCTTAATGCCAAGAAAACTAAAATAATTAAGTTCGCTTTACCCAATGTTAGAAATCTAGGTCCCAATATTATCCTCGCCAATCAGGAGCTGGAAACTGCCGACTCTGCTGTATTTCTGGGCATAACAGTAGATTTAAAATTACAATGGGGTTTACACATATCAAGCCTAGCGGGAAGGCTAAGTTCAGCCGCATACGCCGTCAGAAAAGTAAGACAATTCACTGACGTTGATACAGCACGGTTAGTCTACTTTAGTTATTTTCACAGCGTTATGTCCTACGGTATTCTGCTGTGGGGCAAAGCTGCTGATATTCAAAATATATTTGTACTGCAGAAGCGAGCGATTCGTGCAATTTATCAGCTGGGTGCCCGAGTTTCCCTTAGAGATTTTTTTAAGGAGATTGGTATTCTCACGGTTGCTTCTCAGTACATCTTTGCCAACATTTTATATATTAGACAAAATATCCACCTGTACACTAAAAACAGTGATATCCATAACTTTAACACTAGAAATAAGCATAAACTACGCGCTCCTTTTCACCGGCTTCACAAAGTTCACAATTCATTCGTAGGGCTCGGGATTACATTTTATAATAAACTGCCATCTTCTTTTCTAGACTTGCCATTTAATGAGTTTAAAGCCAAAGTTAAATCTAATCTTTGTTTAAAAGCTTACTATTCTATTAACGACTACTTAGATGATAAGAATAGTTGGTCGCTGAGTTGAACACAAGACAATGTTTGTTATTTGTGTTCTTTCTCCAAACTTAGTTTACTGATATGTTATGTATTTATTATTTTATTTTTACATTGTTTATTGTTATATACTTTTGTTTATTACTGATTGTGTCTGTAGTAAATCTTAAATGTAACTGACACCTTGCTATTGTATCGAGTCTGGTTCTTCTAACCAACCTAACAGACAGATGTGTGCTGGGGAGTTTGTTCCGCCACTTCTTCTTTCCAGCTAAACACTAGGAAGTGTCGATGGGTGCCCGGGCGTTTTGGGGGACTGTCTTATAAAAATGTAAATACAGTGAAACCTGGTTAAATGTGTCTCAGATATTCAAATCTGTCTCATGGGACCCCAGTATGAGTTCCGGTTAAAGAGGTTTCTCACTTATCCAAGTCCCAGTTAACCAAGTTTCACTGTAGTAAAGTAGGTAAAGTAAATTTTGACCTTCGAAAAGTGCTGATTATCAGCCTAGTTTGAATAAATGAATTTTGATTTTGATTTTGATTTTTACCCGACTGCGGCAAAGCCCAAAAGGAGGGTTATGTGTTTGACATGTATGTATGTATGTATGTCCGTTTCTTTGTTCTATCATAACTCATAAACGGATGAACCAATTTGAATGAAATATACGTCGTTAAATTTGTCTTGATGGCGCGAGTGTTATAAGCTACATTAAAATTAAAAAACAAAGAAAAATTGCGGATTTTGGGGGTCTAATCGCGGAGTTCAAAAAAAACATTTTTTTCCAATACCATCGAGTAGGGTATCAAAATAAAGGGTTTTAAAAGGAAATTACAAAAATATATAACACTTATATGTTTAAAAGAAATTCAAAGTGAGATTCAAAAGTTAAATCATCTGCGAAGAATTTTACGCGACCAACGAAAGAACAAACACAAAAGAACCAAAAAGTTGGAAATAAAAAAAGTAGTTAAAAAACTAAAAAACCCGACTGAAAAAACTGAAAAGCAAAAAACAAGCACATTTTAAGAATAAGAATAAGAATAAGAATCATTTATTTGTCAAACATGCGTTTACATAAACTGAGTAATCAGACATGCAAGGTATTGAATATTTATGTTGTGAGCGTCCATGTTTTGCCAATAACGGCGTACAAATTTTATAGGTATAAATAAGTTATTCTAAACATTACAAAATACGAAAGAAATTAAATAATAATTGATGTCAAGATATTATAGTAGGTATTATATTATATTATATTATATTATTTAAGTATATCATAGTCAAATAGAAATTAAATTATGTCCAGAATATCATGCGGTCAAATAGAATCATTCAACAGTCAATTATTAAAAAAAAATCACATTATCTAATTGTTATTCTTAACTAGTATTCCTAAAAATATGCATCTGAAGTCGGAGTAGAGAAGTCCTTTTCATTTAGAAAATCTACAACACTGTAATAAACTTTAGTAACTAAAAAACTTCTCAGCTTATTTTTAAAAAGTGACAAGGGCAGTTCTCTCCAACTTTTGGGTAATTTATTAAATATGCTAGGAGCCATACAGAAAACACTTTTGCTCATGAGGGCTGTTCTCGCAGTTTGAGAGCATACCTTGCTGTTGTCGCGCCTATTACGTGGGACTACTTCATCTAGTCGTTTAAATAGGTGAGCATTTGTTTTGACAAAAACAGCTACCTCTAAAATGTACAGACATGGCAAAGTAAGTACTTTATGTTTCTTGAAGTATGGCACGCAACTATCAGTAGGTTTAATTTTAAATATTGAACGAATGCATCTCTTTTGAGCCTTAAACACCGTGTCTTTTTCCGTTGAGTTGCCCCAAAAAATGACACCATAGCGTAGATGCGATTCTGTTAAACCATAGTAGGCTGTAAGTAATGCCTCCACACCTATTATAGACGACAAAGTGTGCAGGGCATAGGCAGATTTACTAATTTTCTTGCACAATATTTCGATATGGGCCTTCCAGTTCAGTTTTTTGTCAATCTGGAGTCCTAAAAATTTTGTTGTGTCTACCTCTTCTATAGGCTGGTCATCGTAGTGTATATGCAAATTACTTTTACTATTGATCCGTTGATTAAAATGTATTAATTTAGTTTTAGTCAGGTTAATTTTTAAGTTATTGTCGTCTAGCCATTTTACCATTAGATTTATAGAATCATTTATGTCACTTTCATAAGTATCAACACTTTTGCAAGGTATCGTTATGGTGCTATCATCAGCAAATAGTGTCAGAGGTTGAGGGATGCCTTTCGGAAGATCATTAATGTATAATATGAACAAAGGAGGCCCTAGAACACTCCCCTGAGGCACACCAAATGAAACTATACGTTCTGAAGATTTAAATACAATGTCATGTTTACTTTTCATATTAATTTGGTTTATATTTGTTACCTGAGTTCTATTATGTAAGTAAGATTTTATTAAATTGTTGACGTTTCCTCTAATTCCGTAGGCCTCCAGTTTATTTAAGAGTGTACCATAATGCACATAGTCAAAGGCCTGCGTCATGTCACAAAAAACGCCACAGACCGGATTCCTCTTATCCACGTTAAATGTAACATTATATAAAAAATCATAAATGGCCATATTAATGGTTTTTCCTATTCTAAATCCTTTCTGTTCCTCGCATATAATATTATGTTTTTCTATAAATGAACTCAGTTCCTTGTAAATAAATTTTTCAAATATTTTCGAAATTATAGGAATTAATGATATCGGCCGATAGTTCTCCATTAACTCCCTATCTTCTTTCTTAAATAGTGGCTTGACGATAGACACTTTTAGAGCATCAGGGTAAACGCCCGCACTAATGCTGAGATTAATAACATGGCTCAAGTGACCGCAGATTTCATCCGCAACATGTTTTAGTATATGAGTAGCAATACCGTCATATCCCACACTGCTTGTATTATTTAAGGACATGATTATCTTTTTGATATCGCCTGGTATACTAGGGGCCATAAACATAGTTTTGTTATTGATATCTAATGTAGACGCCGTAGGTCTGCAGTCGACATCCAGTTTTGGCTGTATTTTATCAATAAAAAAATCATTAAATGCTTCTGCAATAGCCTTGTGATGAGATATGACGCAACCACCCTTTTTAATTTTATTTATGTTAGATTTAGGTACGTTATACTTTGCACGATTGATAATTTGCCACGCAGTTTTCGATTTGTTTTTGGATGTTTTTATGTCGTAATTGTTTTTTGCTTTTTGTGTTAACTGGATAATTTTTTTGTAAATTTTAGAATAATTATATAATTTAGTTTTATTAATGTTGTTACGATTAAGTCTAAACTGCCATAAAAGTTTCCTTTTATTTTTACTGCAAAGTTTGATCCCTTTTGACAACCACTTAGTTCTTCTTATTGTATTTATTTTAACTACTTTTAATGGAAAGCACAGGTCGTATAATAGCTTGAAAGTCTCAATGAAATAATTATACGCAACATTTGGGTCATCCGTGTCATATAGTTCTGAAAAGGTAAGATCCTTCAGATGGTTTTTAAATTTTACAATATTTTCCGTACTATAGTCTCTTCTAGTTGCGTACCAATACTTAATACAACATATTTTTTGTACTGGACACTGAAGCAGCTGTGCTGTATGATCCGATAATGCCCATTCTAGTACTTCAGTCTTACATGCATTAAGGTTATGCGCAAAGTTGTCGATGCACGATAAACTGGCCATGCGTGTTGGTTGTTTCAAAGCAAGTTTCAGATTGTACCTCATTAAAAGACATTCAAAGTAATTAGTTGCACTATTTTGCTTGAGGACATCAATGTTAAAGTCTCCGCAGATGACAATTTTCTTACATGATGTTCGTAAAATTTCCTGCAAGAGCAGTTCAAGTTTGTCAAAACAATAATTTAAATTATTCGAGTTCGGAACTCTATATATACACACAATAATCATCTTATAACTAGTCAAGTCCACGCCACAGCACTCAAATACGCCCGGAGTTGATAACTTGGCTACTTTTGGCAATTCTTTGCATTGTAGCCCATTTTTAACAAGAATACATGCACCACCCCTTTTTTGTTCTATTCTACAATAATATGCAGCCAAATTATAGTTAGGTAAAAATAAAAAATTTTGATACCCTTCCATGATAAAGTGCTCCGTAATACATATGACATCAACATTCGTCTTTTTATTCGATAGCTCCTCTAGACATACCAACAGATCATCTGCTTTATTTATCAAACCTGCTATATTTTGATGCAATATGTTGATATATCTATTAGAGAAAAAACGGTTCGTTTTCGTCAGTAACATTACTTGGTACAGTGTGAGATAAATCTGTCACTTTATCAGAAGAATTACAGGAATTTAAGTCATTATACAAAGTAAGTTCATTTATCATTAATCCCAAATTATGCAATATATTGGCCATACCGCGATTATTTACAGAGCAACTAGTCTTAGTAAACATATTAAAATCATAATCAAGATAGTAATTAGAGTCAAACAAGTACGCATAATTATATGAACAAGCATCCAAATACATTAAACTGTTAAAGGTTTCAATTCTCGAATTGAACATTGTCGAGTAATCATTTAGTTTAAATGTAGGGGCACATAATATAATATTTGTGTGTTTCAATTTGGACAAAGTTCCACGAATACTGATAATTAGTTCGACATAGTTCTTTGTCCGACGAAAGTCTTCTTCCCCGACTAATATCAAGCAGTAGTCATTCATATCGTAGTCCTTTAATTTGATATCCAAGTCAGAGATAAGGTACTCAACACCACAGTTTGGTGTCAGGTAGTGGCAAATTCCATAGTTAGGGAATATATCTTCTGCTATTTCCAACATTTTATTATTTTTATTGCTACTTAAAATACATAATTTACTCCTTCTAGTTTCGTTAGGTTTACTTTTATAGTTTAATTGTGTAAGTTGTACCTCAGTCTTTCTTTTATTATTGCCAGTACTTGTAACGCCATCTGTGATCGAATTATCCAACTGTTGATGATTTTGAAAACAGGTTGGTGATGTGGATTTCTTGGCTCTAGTGGTAAATCCTTCACATTCACTAAGCTTTTCTTTGTTTTTTGTCCCACACTGATTGATTTTTGTAGACTTTTTCTTATTTTTTGGTGTTTGTAGCTTCAATTTAGCAGGGGAGCATGCCACTGTTTTATACAGTGCATTCTGCTTCTGTAGCTCCTGGTTAAGGTGGTTGAGGTTCGCGTTTGCTAAAGTTAAGGATTCTATTTCGTTGTGAGCACTATTGAGTTCCAGAGTTAATTGCTCTAACTGCTGCTTTAATTTGGTAATTTGGTCATCTTCGTCATCAGAAATATCAGGTAAGCTGGTTGTGGTGCCATCTATCGGTGAGTTCGTCAGTGAAGTTTCCTCAGCTGTATCAGTTGTATTTGTTTCTGACTTTGAACGGTTACGTCTAAATGTGATGTTATCTAAGAAATTATTCATTCTGCAGTGCTTTTGAAGTGCGGAGCAAAAAGGACTTGTCTGGTCGCCACTAGTCGCCAGTATATAATAGCTTGTCTGCTCGCCGCTAGATGCTGTTGACACACGTAGAGGAAGCAATGTCGATAAAGCAGAACAATATATTGGGCTCACCAATCAATCGATCAAAGTTCACCAGCGTCACTTTTTTACGCTACTCGCAGCTAGATGGCGTTGTTTACAGGTTCACACAATTATGACAATTTTTTTACATCTGCAACCCCAGAATTAATTTCATTTAAGTGGCCCTTTTACCACTAGATGGTGTTGTTTACAGTTTAGTTATATTCTGTTTATTTTTCACAACTGCAACCCCAGAATTAATGTCACTCAAATTCAATGTAATTGATCTATTCGCCACTGGAGGCGTTAGTAAGGGTACAGAGGTCACTTTTCAAACAACAAATTTTCTAGCAACGGCTTGACAATCATTTATATTTGATTAATTTCACTGTTTGGTCCAATTTTGTCACACTGAGTTGTTGATATTAGTTTTACATAAAGTTTCCTTAAATTTCATGACACTGATAAGTCACTTAATGTTCAAATTCACCATTTCGAGGAGAAAGGCACAGTTTTTACTTAACACCAATATACATCGGTTATTAATTGGTTTTAAGAGTCACTAACACTGTCACTTATGTAGTCTTATATTTGCAGTTCAGTTTAGTATAATATTCACCATTTAAACTATTAGTTGTTTATTTATTTATTTTAAAATACGTAGGGGATGTTTACTGTGCTAGTGTTGCCACTCTTAAATTAAACAAAACTTGGAAGCAGGCGGGGTTCATTTGAATATAAAATTATGAAAAGAAAAAAGAAAATAGAATGGACCCCGCCTGCTTCCAAGTTTTGTTTAATTTATAATGTGCTTGTTTTTTGCTTTTCAGTTTTTTCAGTCGGGTTTTTTATTTGAATCTCGCACTATGACTTTTCCATACAATATTCAACCCTGACTATCTTTTTCCACCCTTTAAATGAGTGTTTATGAAAAACCTATGAATGCATACAGTATTATTTCCATAAATGAATATTCTTGCCATGTTTTAAGTAAATTGATTTACGAATATTGACTTTTCATACAAACTTTAAAACCATTCAGCTGCCGTCGTGGACGGATTTGGGAGTTGTAACCTAGCCAGTTTTATTTCTGTCATTACAAGGAATCTATTGATATATATCTTATTCATATCGAATCCCGGGTTTAAAATGTTAAAATATCATTTTTTGAGTAGTCTTACTAGTACACAATGGATATTGAATACTACTGTGGTATATTTTTATAATCTACTTAACAAGTTCTAGACGATGATTATATTTTTCATTAAAATTTCAATAAAAACAAATTAAAAGTTCGTTTTATTTCTAAACCATGGCCACCATATTATGTTTTTTCTATAGCCTATGTCACCCGGAATAACGCAAAGAATCTAATGATACCACACACATCAAAATCGGTTCAGGCGTTTAGAAGTTATGGTGGAATAAAGAAACTCACAAACATACATACATACACTCTTTTTTTTGGGGCAGTCGTGTAAAAAATAGTCCATTACTTTTTTAGTCACTTAAGTTCACCACACATAAAACTAAGTTGATTATCACCTTATTACAAAGAAATTCTCCCTGAAAAACCGTTTATTAAATAAAATACGTTTCTGTATTCGAAAAAGGTGTTCGAAAATAATTCTTCAATTCTTGCTTGGGGCAAACACCTGAGACTGTGCCAAGTGAATTGTGTGTGACTTTTATTACAGTGACATAAGTTTGAAATTCGTTTGGAAAGTATCCAAGTGTTCCCCACTAGCTGTCATGAGGAGTGTAACAATGGAATTTCAAGGGGAAATGTTATTTATATATCTTTGTTCGTTGCATTTAAATATTTCGAGATTCTCTTGGTTTTTTTGGACAGTAATCATGCTTGTTACTTTGTGCTTTATATTTTTAGCTACTCGTGGGGAAATATTTGTAGAGGATTGATTTAGAAGTAATCGTGACAGATTCGCCTGAAAGATGTCTTTTCAGAGGGTTTTGGAACGCCATTGGGGTGAGATATGCCTAACCGTAGGTCTATGATAGATAGAGAATTAAGAAGAAATGGTAATATGGTCCAAAATGTATGCAAAAGGATACTTTAAAGAAAGTGGTAACATACCTACTTTTTGGTTATTCAAAACTTTCTGGTTCATATCCGGCTCGAAGGACCGGAATGTCAAGTCATATTGGAATAAATATTTAAATATAATAAAAACATAATATATTCCTTTAATAAATTAACAAAGGAATATATTATGCTCATTCAAATGAAACAAAAAAGACCAGTAAAGACAGAAAACCAAGTGACTAAATAATTACATGTTCAAATAGTTTGTGTATGATAAAAATATCTTCTATCTGTAAAGTGCCAAAATATATCTATCTATGTCAGCCCTTTTCATCAATTAATATCTCGAACAATACCGGTATCCATTAATTGAACTACAGACAGCACACAACGTCTTAGACAAGCAAGGAGCCCACCTATCAAGAGTGTTTGCAATGATAGCAGCGCTATTTGGTATTCCATTTCGAGCGCCGAAGCTCTCAGGACGAGCCTTGGTAATAAATTGTAACAGAATATAGGTAACTTTAATGTGAGAGGAAGGCCTTCATCTTGAATGGATGGGCAGCTCTCTTGCATGAAGGTAAAAGCCAATAAGCAATTTTTTTTTTTTTATCCACCTTCGAAAAATTAAGTAAAAAGTACATGCATGTTTAAAAACTGATAGTTTTAACCTTCTACCTTTTTTTTACCCGACTACGGCAAAGCCAAAGGAGGGTTATGATTTTGACTGGCTATGTATGTACAGTGCGACATAAAAGAGTAAAAAATAAACGAGGGCGTCACCATCGCTCAGGTGGCAACCCAGTTAGTACGACGCAGCTGATCTTGATACTTGAATAGTATTATTTATTTATTAGACATAAATATTGAGTA
The DNA here is from genome assembly GCA_949775195.1 of Diarsia dahlii. Taxonomy (NCBI): domain Eukaryota; kingdom Metazoa; phylum Arthropoda; class Insecta; order Lepidoptera; family Noctuidae; genus Diarsia; species Diarsia dahlii. The sequence continues at coordinate 17,744,314 of OX459205.1, forward strand.
AATATGTATGTTTATACATACTTATTTAAAATATTTACTCAATATTTAATCATTTATTCAATTGCTTTCAATAAGTTCCGCTTAGATAGACAGATAATATATTTGAAATGTAATAGTAATAAAACTACAAGTTCACTCAATTAAAATAAAATATATTGCCGAATTGCACAGGTGTCGAAGTCGTCCATTGAGGGACGACCCTTTCTGTGTTTAGCCGGTGTCGAGAATTTCCCACCGGTTTCGATGCCGTTTTGCACGATTCTGCGCACTGTGCTTACAAAAACACCTAAAACAAACAAAGCATGGTACTTACAGTTTATACTTAAGGTAGGTACTTATAGCAAAAAACGTATTTCGTGATTCGCAATTAATTACATTAATTGTTTTTACCTTCTTACTATCAAGTAGCAACGTTGTTAAGTCGCGCTATAACTACACCGGTATTTGTTTATCATAACATAACCTCAAAAATTGTTCATAACTTATTTGTAAATAAAATTTAGCTCGATAATTTTGCTCCCTGAATAATGAATCGTTTGTAATTAACGTTAAGTGCAACTTTCAATAGTTACTTACCAGTAAAATCTGCTGTACGATGATAAATATCTTCTAAGTTGGAAAGTAGCTTCCCAGCTTGAAATTCGGCATAACACCGCATGAAAACTTTATAAATTATTTCACGGGCACCTCCACGAATTACCTTATTCATGATACATCCCTGTTTTCTTGTCCAGACTCAGAAATAACACTCAAAAAGCAAAATTCTAACGAGAAACGAATCCGATCAAGAAGAATTGACAGTTCAAGTACTTATATTAGATGTTGCCAAAAAATGAAAACATTTTAGTTCCCAAATATTTAATTTCTACTCTTTTTACCCGACTACGGCAAAGCCAAAGGAGGGTTATGATTTTGTATGTCGCACTGTATGTATGTGTGTATGTATGTATGTTTGTATGTATGTATGTGTGTATCTTCATCTGTTCCCTCATAGCTTCTAATCTACTTAACGGATCTCGACATATGAGGTATCGTTAGAACCGTCTTTATTTTCCGCTGAACATAGGCTACGTGACGTGTCACAAAAAGCGATTTGGCGCCCTCTAGCGGACAAAAAGTAAGGCTTAAAAAATAAAAATGGAGATAAATAAGCCGTGTTTGGTATCATTTGAAAGGGCCTCACTTGTACATTTCCAAAATATTGTTCAAATTTAAAATTACGCCCTCTAGCGGACAAAAAGTCAAAAGTAAAAAAAAAAATTAACACCAAAATTGTTTAAATAAAAAAAGTAAAAAACTAAAACCCGACTACGCCAAAAAAACGACGCTGAAAAAGTATGAAACAAGATTTTCAGGATAGAACAAAAAGAAAAGCCGTAGTCACACGTTATAGGTACCAACCTAAACACTTTAATACCGTGTGACTACGGCTTTTCTTTTTGTTCTATCCTGAAAATCTTGTTTCATACTTTTTCAGCGTCGTTTTTTTGGCGTAGTCGGGTTTTAGTTTTTTACTTTTTTTTGGTGTGTGGGAAATCATCAAATGACTCCTCCCGCTCTGGGAAAAGCGGTAGGGAGTGTCACACTTCTACTGACTGAAAACCACCCATATTCCTTCTTAGCCCTTGTGCCGAGGCCGCGGTATCTCTTTCGAACAACCCGCAGCCCCGACGGGCTTGACTTTCTTCCTTGAATACCTTTAGCACACACGGGATTGGTCGGGACTTTGGGACATGGGAAATGATAGACATTTCGTTTGACTGGACTTTGTGGAGGTACTACTTATCAAATACAGTCAAAATAGATATTTCAATTTTATGTTGAATATTATGGATGATTATTCCGATCTGTCACCCCGCTTTGACTGATCGATATAGAAACAAAATAAATATTTGTAACTTATTTAAATACAGTAGATGATTATAAACCTAAACCACTACTCTTATGTGTGGCATTATTTTTAAGAATTAATATATATGTCGCCGCAAGAATGTCTTTCGGCTAAGATAATTATTCAATCTCATTGATAACCAGCTTATATTGATGAACCTGCCATCTCGTGAGATGCTGGCACAATTATTACAAAGGTTAATAGTGCGACAGTGCCATCTATTGACTTTTCTGCTAAAACCACCACTTAAATAGATGGAATGTAATTAAATGTTCCACAACTCGAATAGTAATTTATTAAACAGAAGTCTCTAACTAGAACTATAGTTAAAATTAAGATAAGCTAATGTTTTATGAATATTGGGATTTTAATGATTGCCACACTTGAAATGAGGCTGTCTATGAGACGTCATCGCACAATGTTGTGATGATGGCGGCGAATACGATTTTAATGGTCAATAACTCAATTTATAATCTGAAACTACAACTAAATCAGTTTCTTTATGTAATTATAAACTAAAAAGTCATAAGATCATTTTGTAGAGCAATTCAATAATAGAAAACCCATTGTCTGTTTTAAATCCTAAATCAACCGGAAATGCTTTGTAACATTTTGTTGTAAAGAAATGAACCTATTAACTAGACATTAACGCCATTGCATTAATAATGGTATTGTTTCATTGTTAAATAATTAATAGGATCAATTGTGAAGTATTTTAGTAATGATTGTTAGTTTTAACTAATTAGGTCATTAATTACTATACTGGTTTTGTGGTACTTCCGCTGGGGGACGACAGACGCATGCGACGAAAAGTTGAGACGCTAGAACAAGTTATGTCGCGCTTAGCGAATAATTGCAATTCAAGTAAATGAAAGTGGTTTTTGATGTGATTAATGTTAATAGTGCAAATGATAATTGTAACATGATTTAAAACAGTGTATAAGGAGCTTCTTTGCCTATTCTTCTCCTAAAAGACCAACCATGTATTCGAATGGGCGATTCAAACCGCAAAGTTTATAAGTGCCTGTAAATGGAGCAATGTAAATAAACGTTTGGTGTTTGAGTCAAGTAATGTGTGTGATTTCAACTACCCATTTACCTATCAGCCACGAAAAGGAATCTAAGGCGACGACAATATGGCGGAGCCCATTGATATTTAGGAACAGCGTCCCTCCAGAGGGTTTCCCGCCGCGTCATCAGAAGTGGGATCGCCCCCGCGATCCTCTTCAGCCCGCACTGCTGGACATCCAGAACAAGGAACTGCTTCTGTGACCATGGCCGACGGCGTGTCAAAGGAATTTTTCGCCGAAATGGTCACCATGATGCGTTCTATGAGTGAACGGCTTTACGGCTTACTACCCCGCAACAACAGCCAAGAGTTAAGAACACACTGAAATATTTCTCCCGTCTTACGATCTGGGTGGAAACATTTGCGTACGTGAATGGTGTGATCATCCAATCAAAATGACAAACATACAGGACAACAAAATGACCGAAGCAGCAGAACAAATAAACATGGACACTCTGAAAGCATAATTATCAATAAATGACCTGCGAGATGAATCATCAAACCCGGGAAGTATAATTGTTTTATTAATTTTAGTAACTTATAAACTGTAGATACCTATTTACAGTTAACAATATTTTACATCACACACTGGCAAGGTTGATGCCTCCTTAAATTGACACCTGTGGAAATGAAATATTAAGAAATCTTATCACTTCTTTTAATTAGGTCATTACCCATTCAATGTTATTATTAAAATATGAACCAGTAATGTGTCACAAACAGATCTCATGAATCAAATGATAGTTACTTGCATTCATTAATTAAATAACTAAGTATCAACTAGTATTAAATCTTGTTGTGTCATTCAATAGAAATAATTCTTATTAGAAATGCCTCATAATCGACATTCCAGTGAGAAATTGCAATTAAGTGCAAGCTTTAGTGCTTTGTACAAACGGTCAGTGGGTCGTCTTAGGGGCGGCAAACTTCTAAACATTTGTATTGGACAACATGTTTTAAAATCATTAAAATAAACAAAGTTGTCCGTCATGGGACACCCGGCAGATGTGAATCTTTGTATTGTAATGACACATGATAAAATTAAATATTACAATAATTATTTCTTTAATGAATATCTATCAATCAAATTTGCATCTGACCTTACTTCATCACTAATTGATTAGCTTAAACTTTAATTAATAAATAAATAGATTAAAAATTGATCCACAATAAACTTAATTTTATTAGAAAAACACAATTATAGCGTCATACTATTTCCTATTATGGCATAGGAGTCAGATTCAATGCCAGGGTGCACATCTTTCACATAAATGATGCTTTGTTATGTAACTGATTCATAAAACAATTAACAATACATCAACGTTGTTCAACAAATTGTGACTATGAAATTCAGTGCGATATTTCAATAGAAAGCAAAGCTTTAAATAAGTTAAATTGTGAATGTTTCCATAGTATCAGATTAACTTACCCATCTTAGTTTGATTACCTGAATCTAAGTATGATAACTATTTCAAAACAATTGATTACCATAATTATTTTCATTACTAATTCAAGCATTTAGTCAGACAGCTTCGTGGGTCTAGTGGTCATGAACCATACAATTAAAGCTTGTGGGCCTGGATTTGATTCCCAGGTCTAGCAAAGTGTTATTCCCATAAGGAATTCCTCAGTAGCAGTCCAAACTATAAATATGAATGGCAAACAGTCTTGCCTTTTAACAAGAGGCTTAGACGTTACGCTGGCAAAGTGTTGATGTACACCTCTGCCTAACCCTTCCGGGATAGCAGGTGTGATGTTTACATAATATCTTTTCTTGTTCTATTATTTACCTGCATGACTTCTCACATTCCAGGTTCGAGCAATTATCATATTGTAGAGGAAATGATAACCTGATGCTTCAAGTACCTACTACAGCCTGGTGAACAAAAATGACCGTGTCGCCGGCTATGAACCTAACAAATGCGAAACAACATGAAGACAGCCAACCCGGAATGACTGTTTCAGTGTTCACACACCATAAATAAGTTTACATAAAAGGTGAGGAGTTTTCAAACTACTTACACTACACCGCTGATACAAAAAATGTTGTGTCAAAAGGCTCAATACAATAGCCAAGTCAACCTACATGATGCTCATGTGTGATGAGTATCAGTATCATTTTCATTTTTTTAATGTTATTGCAATCCTGCCAGTTGTAAGCAACAACTATTAACAATAACAAAGTTTTAGTACATACAGTAACTAATGAAGTAAAAAATAATAATACTCACTAAAAGCTATTAGTATCTGTGGAGGAAACAACTAGCTCAATAAGTAATACTTACAATAAATCACAAAAAATCTATCAGCAGCCGTGGAGGCAACTGGTAAAGAACAAACACAGTAAATTATCTATCAGAAGCCGTGGAGGCGACTGGTAAAGAACAAACACAGTAAATTATCTATCAGAAGCCGTGGAGGCGACTGATACCGAACACACACAACAAATGATCTATCAGAAGCCGTGGAGGCGACTGATAATGAATACACACAACAAATGATCTATCAGAAGCCGTGGAGGTGACTGATAATGAACCAACAAAACAAATGAACTATCAGCAGCCGTGGAGGCAACTGATAAAATAGTACTCTCATGTTATCCTGCTGGGTCCACGGCGTATTAAACGCCCAGAGCCTGGTTCCTTATATCCTGTCAAATCAAAGACTTCGTGCCTGTCACGGAGCAATGGTCCTAAACTCCTTATCCTTTAATCCTGTCAAATCAAAGACTTTGTGTCTATCACAGAGCGGTGTTCCTGATCCTATCCTTTCATCCTGTCAAATCCAAGACTTTGTGTCTATCACAGAGCATTACCTTCCCGTGAGAATGAACAAATAAAAACATACTACTCACACTACATTTACCAAATACAAATCACAATGGCTAAAGCTATCAATAATTTTATTTAAAACGAATTTAGTAGAGAGTAGATCTATTACAAGGTTTCAAAGTCAAGTCATAGTAAGGTTAACAATTTAATGAGTATTGTTGTTGCTTGTACAACAATAATATTATCTGTTTGCTGAAAAAGCAAACAGCTGACAAACAATATCAATAGATTCTATTAATGTTGTTAAATAATTTTGCCAACAATATTCTATTTAGGTAGTAGCTAATCAAACAATATTCTATTCAGCTAGTAGCTGATCAAACAATATCAATAAATTCAATTAATGTTGATGAATAATTTTGCCAACAATATTCTATGTAGCTAGTAGCTAATCAAACAATATCAATAAACTCAATTCTATCAATGTTGTTGAATAATATCGCCAACAATATTCTATTCAGCTAGTAGCTGATCAAACAATATCAACAAACTCAATTCAATTAATGTTGTTGAATAATTTTACTAACAATATTCTATTCAGCTAAGTAGTAGCTGATCAAACAGTATCAATAAACTCAATTAAATTAATGTTGTTGAATAAGTTTGCCAACAATATTCTATTCAGCTAGTAGCTGATCAAACAATATCAATCAACTCAATTCAATTAATGTAATTGAATCATTCAGGCAACAATTGCTTATTAAGCATCCATAAACTCAAATAAAAATTGCAAACAGCTTTATGTCTGTATCTGAGCATGTATGCCTAGCAAGGTGATAAAAAAAAAGCATTGAATGTCAGATCTATGACAAGGTTTCTATATTGAATGAACCTTTTTGTTACCAAATCCTACTATTCAATGAACATTGTAGGATAATAAAAGCAACAATAATCTGCCGACAAAATATTATCTCCACTATTTCAGATAACAACCACGAGACTACACATACGACAACGGATGGACGAGCGGACGGCAACGTCAGGTGCAGAGCGCGCACCGCCGATCAGAATGGCCGTGTCGCCGCAAGAATGTCTTTCGGCTAAGATAATTATTCAATCTCATTGATAACCAGCTTATATTGATGAACCTGCCATCTCGTGAGATGCTGGCACAATTATTACAAAGGTTAATAGTGCGACAGTGCCATCTATTGACTTTTCTGCTAAAACCACCACTTAAATAGATGGAATGTAATTAAATGTTCCACAACTCGAATAGTAATTTATTAAACAGAAGTCTCTAACTAGAACTATAGTTAAAATTAAGATAAGCTAATGTTTTATGAATATTGGGATTTTAATGATTGCCACACTTGAAATGAGGCTGTCTATGAGACGTCATCGCACAATGTTGTGATGATGGCGGCGAATACGATTTTAATGGTCAATAACTCAATTTATAATCTGAAACTACAACTAAATCAGTTTCTTTATGTAATTATAAACTAAAAAGTCATAAGATCATTTTGTAGAGCAATTCAATAATAGAAAACCCATTGTCTGTTTTAAATCCTAAATCAACCGGAAATGCTTTGTAACATTTTGTTGTAAAGAAATGAACCTATTAACTAGACATTAACGCCATTGCATTAATAATGGTATTGTTTCATTGTTAAATAATTAATAGGATCAATTGTGAAGTATTTTAGTAATGATTGTTAGTTTTAACTAATTAGGTCATTAATTACTATACTGGTTTTGTGGTACTTCCGCTGGGGGACGACAGACGCATGCGACGAAAAGTTGAGACGCTAGAACAAGTTATGTCGCGCTTAGCGAATAATTGCAATTCAAGTAAATGAAAGTGGTTTTTGATGTGATTAATGTTAATAGTGCAAATGATAATTGTAACATGATTTAAAACAGTGTATAAGGAGCTTCTTTGCCTATTCTTCTCCTAAAAGACCAACCATGTATTCGAATGGGCGATTCAAACCGCAAAGTTTATAAGTGCCTGTAAATGGAGCAATGTAAATAAACGTTTGGTGTTTGAGTCAAGTAATGTGTGTGATTTCAACTACCCATTTACCTATCAGCCACGAAAAGGAATCTAAGGCGACGACAATATGGCGGAGCCCATTGATATTTAGGAACAGCGTCCCTCCAGAGGGTTTCCCGCCGCGTCATATAAAATTCTGTGGGGGACAAACAGGAATAAATAAGTTTCATCTGTCCCCCTATTAGTGATAGGGGGACTGATGAAACCGTAAAGGAGTGAATAAAGTTCGAACTGTCCCCTCATTGCTAACAGGGGGACAGATCAAACTTTTTTTCCAATTTGTCAACCTTTTTTTTTTTGATGGAAAATCATCGAATAACCCCCCCCCTGCTCTTGGGCAGAGCGAAGGGGAGTGTCAGACTTCTACTGACTAAAAACCAAACCCTGCATGTTCCTTCTTCGCCCTTGTGTCGGGGCCGCGTTATCCTTTCGATAATACACAGCCCCGACGACGGGCTATCAGTCACCCTAAGGGGACAAAGCGGGGTGACACATCGGAATAATCCGAATATATGCGTATTTCATCGGTTCTGACTTGAAATAATTTAATCTCTGTTCAAAACAGACTGTTCACCTGAAAACTGAATTCCAGCCAATAAGCTGGTGTGTGAAGTTCAGTAACCTTTGAGGCAGATCGGATTAATTAAGCTTGACATCCACGTTAACCCGATGAGACGTGAGGAGACAAAGCTTGATTCCTAGAAGGAATACCTTTGTTCCACCTAGTTCCGCGTAGAATATAATGGCATAGTTCAAACTGTAAATCGGTCAAAGCTATCGATTCCCGGGATTCGATAAAAAAAACCTCAGATTGAAGCTTTGTAGGCTAGGCTTTTTTTTATTTTATCCATTTTAAAATATATTTTTTAATGTCTTCCGTGAAAGCAGTTTTTGTTATAAAACAGTTTTTTTTTTATGTTAGGAAATAATTTGTTCTGTTGTTACTTGTGACAATTAATTAATTCACTCATACACTAAACATTTTACTTTGATTCTAATATACTTTTAAATTAACTGTTTTGTTTCAAAACCAGTCAAAACAGCTTTTTACCGATTTTCAGTTTAAACTACAACACATATAAATAAATAGCTAATTTCGCAGACATGAGAATTTACTTGAAGAGCAGCGGTGGCCCAGTGGTGTCGGCCCCGACTTACGAACAGTAGGTCGTGGGTTCGAACCCAGGCAGGCGCATTACTTTGTGTAATTTATTTCATAACCGCTGCTCTCAAAACGGTGAAGGAAAACATCGTGAGGAAACCGGCATGTCTTAGAACCAAAAAATTCGAAGACATGTGACATCTGCCAATCCGCACTGGGCCCGCGTGGTGGATTACAGCCCATCCCTCTCCTAGAGAGGAGGCCTGAGTCCCTGCAGTGGGAACATTATAGGCTGATGATGATGATGAGAATTTACTAGAATGATGGAATGCTATGATAGTGTAACGAGTAAATAATATTCCCCCCAGCCGCATCAGGTTAGGTTATTAGTATCAACATTATATTGAATTTGTATAAATTTCCCCAAATTGCCTGCTACGTAGGGAAATCAAGTTTATGAAATAAATTTCATTTCGGCCGTCTAGCCCTGTTAATTTTGTATATGAAAATATTTTGCCTACGATGCAAATATTATCTAGTTCTAAAAGTATGTATTATTAATTGATAGTTGTATTCACAATTGTATAAGTGCCTAACTACCGCAAAATAAGTGTGTAGTGTCTATACAAGGTGTTTCTATTGTTCAATTATTTTTATTTTCTTTTTTCATATAAAATAATTCGACAAATCGTGATTATTAATGTAAAACAACCGTCCACTCTATAATCCTTTTGAATATTTTTGAATGGCACCAAAAATGATGATGACATGTTTCTGAAATAGTAGTTGTCCAAAGGTGTCGGTGAGGAAGATCTATATAGTATTTTGATTTTAACAACTTGAATAATGTAAAATGAACTACAGTGGCCTATATATATTTTTTAAACAGACTGCATGCTCAAGTAGGTTGCTGCCAATCCAATTCGGGCCATATAATCGACCCATCTCGGATAGAATGCAAAGGATATGCCAATGCTCCTCTCCTGCCCGTCGCTGCGTCTTGCACAACTGCGGGCTCGTGGACTTGAATGAAGCAAACAATACAGCTGTATATGGAGGTTGCTACGTACTGGGTCGAACAAAATATTGAGTCAACGATTCGAGAAGAATAAGAACAACTTGAATATTATTAACAATTTGAAAACATAATTTTATCTTAGCAAATGATAGGTGGCATTCACACCATAATGTTAAAACATAAATTAAACGTTACACATAATCTTCAGGCAACAAAGACAGAGTAATTTATAAAGCTTATTGTAGGCTAAGGATTTTAGGATTTAAAGCTATAGATACTTTAATACTAGGCTTTGCGTGATGGGTACTTAACGGGCCAATGGAGCTTTGTTAAGCAAACGGATAAACTTGCTTTACAATGATACCGTTTGTTAAAGGATTTTGATGACGAATTTATTACTTTGTCTTGGATTTTGAAGCTTTGTTAAATAAGTTTTGTTAGAGAATGAGGACTAGCTTTTCTCTATGTGTTATATTTCATTACACACCTACAGCCTCATCAAAAGGCTTAACGTCACCCATAGGGCAATGGAGAGGGCTATGCTCGGAGTATCCTTGCGTGATCGAATCAGAAATGACACCCGCAATGAGATTCGGAGCCTGAAGAATTGCCAGACTTAAGTGGCAATGGGCAGGGCACATTGCTCGCAGAATGGATGGACGATGGAGCGCGAAAGTTCTGGAGTGGTGACCGCGCACCGGAAGACGTTGCGTTAGAAGGCCTCCTACTAGGTGGACCGATGATCTGGTGAAGGTTGCAGGGATCCGCTGGATGCGAGACCCACGGGACCGGTCAATGTGGCGACACTTAGGGGAGCCCTATGTCTAGCAGTGGACGTCTTTCAGCTGAAATGTTGATGATACACCTAAAAGCACGAAGTAAGCGTTGTAAGCGCGACTGCTGAGCTTAAGGTACTGGGAGCTATTCCCAGGTCGGGCAAAGTTTCATTGGGGTTTTCCATTAGGAATTTCTCAGAAGCAGCCACGGTCACTGTAGATTTGTTCCACGTTAATGGCTTAGGCTTCAACAATCCAATTTAAAAAATCGATAGGCATACTCAGGGTTGACCAATTTCTCCCCAAACTTTTCCATTTACAAGAGCGCGTTTTATGAGACGAAAAACATCCAATCCATTTTGCAAATCCATTAAATAAAAGAGTGCATGCAAAAGCATTCCATTTAGGGCTCACTTCGGCGTCCATCAATCAATTAGCACCAACATGAAAGAGGACCGTCAAAGTGGTTTGCAATCCATCAATAAACTTTGAAGAGTGACCAACACTGCCTTGTTTGGAGAAGCGTAAAGCATATACACATTGTCCTTACTACATGAACATGCATTCAAAAATTTCAATCACAATGATTGAACTTCAACAGCAAGCATTTCCATTATCCTCTTTTAGGAAATCTTTCGCCGAATGGTCGACATTTCGCGTGATCAGAGGGCTGGCTCTTACTTTGGCAAAACGTTTACCATTCAAAGTCAAAGTCAGTTAATTTTTGATCTATTCGTAGTTTCTATAATAATATTATGTAGATAATCAAGCAATAAATACTTGTTAACTTTAAAAGTAATTCCATTATTCAAAGTCGTCATCTGCAGCTACTGCGGGTTCATAATTAAGTACCTAGTACGTGTCAATACATTTTGGACTACTCCATAATAGTTATTATTGTCCAAATTACTATCCTGTCTTGTGATGTCACCAATAATACCAAATTACTACCTACAGGTATTATTCCTCTTACGATACAATTGAGCCTCCCCACCCCAATTCCTCGTACAGTATAATTATGATTCGGTGCACAAGTACACTTAAACTGGTCAATATCCTCTCACTATATCACTTGAGGCTTGGGCACGAAGCCAAGGCGTTGCATAAAATTAAGAGCCAATAGATTACAAGGCTGGCTTGGCTCTAGATATGGGTACATTTTGTGTCCTGACCTTTCTACTAATAGACTTTAATTTAAAGAAGATTAACTGCAGTTGAGAGTAGCGGTGGCCCAGTGGTGACGGTTCTAACTTAAGAGCAGGAAATGGTGAGTTTGATCCCAGGCAGATGCATTTCTTTGTGTAGTTACATCACCAATGCTCTCAAAACGGTGATGAAAAAACATCTTGAGGAAACCGGTATGTCCTAAAACCGAAAAAATTTAAGACATGTGACCTCTACCAAACTGCATTGGGCCCGAGAGGTTGATTATAGGCTTTTCCCTCTTAAAGGGAGGAGGCCTCAGCTGGAACATAGTAGGCTGATTAGGCTTATGCTAGCTATAGTTACTGGAGGATCAATGTAAAGTCGCCCTGTTCAAACATGTGTCCGACTAAGGAAATTGTCAGTGGCCGGAAAAATCTGAACGGTCTTGTTTTAACGAGGAGAACAGATATCGATTTCCATAATGACTACACAGTTTTGATAGCCAATTTTTGACCGTGTTTAAAGTTTTCTGTTATTGATCGAGAAAATACTGCCGGTGTGCGTAGTTTCCTTATATATTTTGTTTGCACTAATATTACGTACGTGTACGCACTCCTTTGCAGGCAAACATTATTTAAACTTTTTGTCTTTTTTTACAGAATGACATGGGGTAGAGATATTGATGATGATGATGTGGCATTCCACATAATGTGTGAACAAAAAAAAAAACAAAACACAATTCTGGCTAGGAAAAACATAGACGATAAATTCAACTTTTTACTGTTCCTCTTACAAATAGAAATACTTAAAGTTTTATTTTAAAAAAGCCGTTAATCAAATCGCACAAAAAATATAAAAAAACAGCGTTACTGGGGCGTCGAGTAAAATAAGAAGGGAAAAACTAATAGACTACGAGCTATGCTTGCTCGAGGACCAAGGAATTCATTATTAAACTATCGATTTGTTACTTGAATTAAAAAGAATTTTGTTTACGTACGTTTTTAGAGTTCCGTAGCTGAATGACAAAAAACTAGAACCCTTATAGATTCGTCATGTCGGTCTGTCGTCAGTCGGTCCGCTTATCTGTCTGTCCGTCCGTATGTTACAGCCACTATGTAATATGTATTAGTGCTGATTCGTGGAGGTCAGATAGCTAGTCGCTCCATGTAAAATACTGGTATTCAGCTGCATCCGATTAGACTGGAAGCCGACCCCTACAAAGTTGAAAAGGCTAGGCAGATGAAGATAAAAAGGAAGTGAAAGGGGGTGGTTATATAATTTTTCTCAAAAATGGTATGTAATGTTGCCTTAACATCTCTAAAAAGTATCCAGAAAGTGAACTTTACCGGAGACTTATTCACAACTGTCCAATAAGAAGCGAGATTTTAAACTTGGAATCTCCTACTGTCCAGTAAGTAAGTATGTAATTTACTTACTGGACACTAGGTCATCCTCTTTAGATCTGCTTAGAAAAAAAAACATAGTACCAGACACAGATTAGAGTTTAGCCATTACAACATGGTTATAGAAGGGAGGTTCCAAATATATATCTATCTCTCTTTTTGGTATGACATTTTATGAGATACATATATTTTTGGAACCTTAAACAGCCATTTTATACGTTGCGTTTTGTACTTAGTAATGTTGTAGAAGTATAGTGTGGGATTTTATGATTGTATTTAGTAATTTCAGTTTATTAAAAAGTTTTTTCTAAAGTTGTTTCCTAAACTGCCTCGTTGGTCTAGTGGTCGCAAGCTCGACTGCAGAGCGTGAGGTCCTGGGTTCGATTCCCGGGTCGGCCAAAAAGTGCTATTGTGTTTTTCACATATGAATGTAACCTTCAATATTAATTAAACGAATTTGTTGTTAAACTTTCGTTAATTTTTGAGAAAAGCATTATACAAACCTCAACCAGTAAGAAAGCCATCCTGGCCTCGTATATAACCAGACCTCACCTGCGGTTCGGTCCGGTTAACTCATACTTGGCCAGGAAGGCTTACTTACTGGATTCTGCAGTAATGTACTAATCCCATGCCTCTCAAAAACTACCGAACAACAAAATCATCTTCAATTGTCACTTCATCATAAGTTTTGTTCCCAATTTATTTCATTTCAATAGCCAGACAATGAAATCATCAACATTATTAAGGTAAATTGATCAGAAAAGTTAGAAAATGGCGGCCTTGCCGAATTTCAGTTGATAAAGACATTGAATGTTTCCGATGTCGATTTGAACACCTTTTCTTTTCATTGTTCACGGCTATTTCGGGATAAGTTAAGGTGAAATGCATTTATATAATAGAAAATCTTGCTACAAATATCTTTTATGTTTTGTTCAATCAGCAACAAAAGTCGATTACCGTCAAGTTTTGTTTAAATTGTTGTCAATTTTTCTTTTGTGTTTGGAAATGCATGAAACTATCTTCATACATTTTCTGAAGATACAATAAAAGAGTATTCTGAAAAATAACGATTATTATTTAATTAACAGGTTGTTTATTAAAAGCAGTTCAATCAGGTATTACTTAGTGGAACTTCACAATCATAGCCATCATCGATATCTAAAAACTTTTCAATTATCATATTTAAATTGTATACTCCATATCCATTACATCAGTGGCAATCTGCTGAAATTACTTAATTATAATAAACTAGCTGATGCCCGCGGCTTCACCCGCGTTGATGTCGGTCAAATTATATACCAGAACCTTCCTCAAGAACCACTCTATCCATTGCCGAAAACGGTATGAAAATCGGTGCAGTCGTTTTTGATTTTATCGCAAACAGACAGACAGACGCGGCGGAGGACTTTGTTTTATAATACGATGTAGTGATTATAATAATTATAATGTCATTATTGACGAAACAACAAGGCGATTTTTCTTTTACGCAGCAGCGCCAATCTAATGATAAATTATGTGTATTTCCTTGCGATGTGCGATCGCTCTTTAATTAGCTTTAACATTTGTAGTGCGGGCTAACTACGGTCTTCTTTCTTTTTCTTTTGGTTAAGCCCTAACCTGGCGTCAGAGTTTGTATGCCGTGGGCTTCCGCCCATGAACGGCCAGGTCAGAGGACTTGGCTTACCTAAGTACGTTGGGGTCGCAACAAACGATTCAAATATTTGCACTTACTTTATACGTACCCCTGAAATTGAACTAAAATTTGATAAAATCTTTCTCATTCACTGACCACAGTGAATCAACAAATCATAATACCAACGTAAATTAGGTAATTAAGTATTATGTGCGTTGTCTATTCATAAACATTATTTGGTCTTATCGCTCAATCAAAATCAGGGACAGTAATGTACGTTTTCATTAACATCTAACGAGAACGAAATGACTGTTGAAATAATGTTGGAATTTCAACTCTTTCATCTAAACACAGCGTTGAAAATTCAACAGTGAGCTTTGGTGTGGACATTAAGGGCACAGTAGGTTTGTTTACAAAAATAATTTAATGATAGGATATAGATAGCCTAGATGACATTGTGTCTTTCGTAGCTTGGCATAATGTTCAAGTGTACGTTTGTATCGCTTATTATTTTAGTATTTTGTGGCACATATACATATAATGTAAGTACTTTATACTATTACCTATAATTTTAATTTTCTTGATAATAAAGCTACTTTCATGAAGTTTTTGTTGCATTGGTTAACGCCAGGTGTAGCAATTTTAAAATGTGGTAAATTTCGTGATGCGTTTTGCAATTTTTCAAAACTTGTGAGGTCAAGCGGCGACCACCAAAAAAGTGTCGAGACAAATAATGCTCGACTTAGTCCCAGAGAAACAATTTTACTGTCTTGTTACCGAATCTAAACTAATGACACAAAATTTTGGACGATTTATAGCTAGTTAACAAACACTTAACATTACTTACATAATTATGTTTCCCCATGGAGTTAGCTAGAATTTTAACTATGGTACTACCCTAATTTTCACACACGCTCGTTTCATTATATACTTCATCCATCACTATTCATCCTTCGGCGTGATCGTGGTCAAGAGCAGGCCCATTTTTTCGAAATCTACCTACACCCACATTTTGGTCGATCATTAATACTGATATTTATTTTCTAACAACGTTTCAGTGCCTCAACATAATACCCGAACGTGTGATACTAAAATACGTGAATGACAAGTACATCGCTAACGCCTCGTCATCCGTTCGAAGGTCAAGCAAGAGAGGGCAGTATGTCTTCAATTGCAAGCTTATTAGCAAAACAGTATTAGGAAATAACGTTACGGTAAGGACTTTTGATAAAATTAATAATAAGGGTCTTCACCAACAGTAATATAATTAGAACAATGATGCTTTGTTCATAGATGTTTGTTCATATTTTTGTTCATAATATGTTATAACACTTTGATCATCATCATATTGTAGTCAGTTTCCAGTCTATCCGAATACAGCTGAATGTCAGTATTATGCATGAAGACGGCCTATCTGACCTCCACAATCCATTTCGTACTGGGTAATATGATAGCCCTTGGTAAGGCTGGTTGTCAGATTTTCGGGCCTCTCTTTATCTATTACGACTGTCAAACATAATTATGTGTCTTTTTGACCCTAGTGGTTAGGAATATTCATTACGTTCATAATTAAGCAGAAGCCTCCTTCAATATCTCACGGACCCGTGCGACCTCGCGCGAGAAAAAATAGGTGTCCAATATTTTTTGGAAATCTATCGATTTCCAAAAAAAATATTTTTTTTTTTTTTTACGTAAACAAAAAATTAAGACGTTATATTATAGTCTTTCAAAAACTCATGTCACGTCATATTGCAGCACATTTGACGTCAAAAGCCCCCTTTAATGATCTCTGACGCGTATTATCTTCGTAATTTTTTATTGATTTCTTAAAACAAAAAATACGTATCCAATATTTTTCGATATAATCTAACAGACGGGCTAATTATAATCATATTTTTTTAAACTTTTATTATTTTTACAGTTCCACGTAACAGTATATGAATACAGTAGCAGATACAACCAGTATGTTCGCACCCTGATGGAGTTACACTACAAGTGGTGCGACTTGGTCCTTCGAGACAAATGGTTTGGTCCCGTCATCCGAAACCATGGTTTACCGAAATGTCCTGTACCTCCGGTAATTTAGGTTTATCTATTGCTAATGGTTTTTAAGCTATTGCATAGCTTCTATCGCGGGCCTTGAGCGTGGAGAGCGAATCCAGAAATTTCCTAACAAAAAATTTAAGATTCAGTACTCAACCAGGTTGCGATGGTTACGGAAAATAACAAGGTTGGCAACTGAGGTTGTCAAATTAAATAATTTATAACCTCACGTTGTAAATGTGTAAAGTTGTTCTGTTTTGTCTCTCTGCTTTCTCCTTTTAAAATATTCTTACTCGTATAATTTGTGTACAAAGTGTTTTAAATATGAATAAACAAAGTGCATTTATTAATGAAGAAAGTCACGAAAAAATTGTGAAAGATAATGAGTGAGTACTCCTCGAGTACTCTATATACATTCATTTTATTATTATTACGCATCTATCATACGTTTTATTGGTTTTTGCATTACTATTCTGCGAATCGGTTTTAGAAGACGATTCGTTTTCTTCTAAAATATCTAAAATAAAATAAATAATTTTCATATTTTTCAATGTTATGACACTTACGTCAGGCTGACAAGCTGTCAATACTTTTTTGTTATTTGTGCAAAGTGTTATTCGATTTTTACATCAGGAATTTCGCAGTAGCAGCTACGGAGTCTGAATTCGTGCTCTGTAGATAGCAATAGGCTCGCCCCCTATTAAATGAGACTTGATTATAACTTGTGAAATGTGGCTGTACTATTAGTTACACCTCTGTCTAACTTATGTTAGGGCTAAAAATTCAAATGTGCTAAAAACAGCTTGAGGAAGATTAATGCATAAAACACAAAAAATAAAGTAGTTGAGAAATGATGATGGCTTAATACTTAGATCACCTTTTTACAGGGTCCCATTGTGATGACAAATATGACATTTAGTGGTAAATTCCCTTTTGACGTCATGTTTGATAAAGGCAAGCTTGAAGGAACCTGGAACGTGGGGTCAACTGGCGAACTTATGGGCTCTATCGATGTTTTTGTAAGTTTTACTAAATAAAAATAAAAGCGGGTGAGCTGTATGGGAATAAAATAATAAATTCTCCACATTCAACTGTTGTTTTATTTATTAAACCCTCATTAATTTTGGACAAAAGTTATTATTTATATTCTTTCAAAGCATACTTTCTAACTTTATTTGGATGCATCGCCATCGGTGAAGGAAAACATCATGAAGAAACCTAGACATATTTAAGCTAATATATATATTATATTAATTAAGGCTGCCTGCCTGTGTCATAGAAATAATAGTGTGTAGGAGAAGCCAGAGCAAAAGGGAAATAAAAGCTTGTATTTGAACAGATTTAAGCATGATATATTTACTAGGTTCAAAACATCAAAATAAGCACAGAATAAAAGCTACAACATAACATTTACCAGTTTATTATAAAAGTTCACAGTACTTACACAGGTATTATAGAGCTCCTCACACTTTCTAAGTCCAGAAAAGAATGCCCCGCTAAAATGGCGCCTTGGACCTTTTATAACCCTCTGTACTACAGACTGCAATAGTTAACTGTCATTCCAATAACCGTTGGCGCCATTTTAGCATTTCAACTCAATAAAATAACTTATTTGTACAAAACAATTCTCTAATTAATAAAAATTACTGTAAATATCTTAAAACTATTTATAAATGTATTTAAATAGCTAACAAGTGAACGATCCGATTTGAGTAAGACTTAATAAAATATTTGAATATTTATCTTAATGCAAGTTGTGTGGGAGCTATCAAAAATCAAACTACCAACTAGACAAAATATGTTTATTTTGGTTTAAAAGTCAACACAATTTCCCCTATTGCCATGAGGTCTCCAGTTGAGTTATCCGTGGCAGTTATTTCCGCTTTACCTTTTTCGAAAGGCCAAACTGAAGGAATGTTCAGGTTCAAATTCACGTTCTTTAAAGAAACTTTGCTTCCCTAAAACACAATAAAACTTAGCATGAACTTATATATTGAAAAAATAAGAATTTTCATCAGGATTTTTTCAGTAACAGCTCCGCAGCCTGGATTTATCATAATCGGAGTTTTCTGAACTGCCTCCGTGGTATGGTTTAGGCGTATGCCTTGTAACCCGGTGGTTTTGGTTTCGATTCCCCCGGGAAGCGCACTTTGTAAAGTTTTTTCCAGTTTGGTTGGGACATTGCAGGCTTGAATCACCTGATTGTCCGATAAAAAGATGATTCCGTGCTTCGGAAGGCACATGAAGCCGGTGGTCCCGGCTGCCAAATGGCGGTCGTGAAACCATGTCAGAGGCCCTTGCGGCGGTTTAGAAACTCTGACACTAGGGTGTGTAGGGTCGTTAGACCTTACTGCACACGATAAGAAGAAGAAGAAACCTGGATTTGTGCCTAGTGAACTCTTTTTATTACATACTATTTCCGTAACACACATTTGCTTATGCATTCAATTTCTGACATGCTAGTTTCAGTGAACTGTTCTAGTAACTAATTTTTAAATAGCGTAGTTAAAAAAAATCACAATTCGGTGTTTAATCGATGTAAACAATAAAAGCCCATCAATTAACAGTTACACTTACGGCAGGTAAAGGGCACGCAGTCAAGCCAGCTTTCCTTACAATCCAACCAACGTATGGGTCCTTATGGATGAGATCACATGCGTTGAAATGCATCTCCACGAACGAACGCTTGAACTCATTGTTGAGGGACTCGTAGAAGATTATGTCGAGCTGTTGAAAAATAAAATGAAAGCTATTAATTATGGTTTGGTATGCTTGTGTATACCTCCCGCTCTGGGCAGAGCGGAAGGGAGTGTCAGACTTTTACTGACTAAAAACCACCCATGTTCCTTCTTAGTGCCGAGGACGCGGTACCTCTTTCGAATAACCCGCAGTCCCGACGGGCGTCGGCTATTGCGGGCCCCTCCCATGTTGCTAACATCTCTTTGAGGCGCGCGTGGACCACGAACGCGCCGTTGACACGGCCTGTTGTCGTCATAAGACGGACGGACGGTGAGCTAGCCCTTACTCACCGTCCACAGGCCCGCGTCTACGGTGGATGCCAACACGTGTCCCCCGAGCGTCTCCCGCGGCGGGTGGGAAGAGAGGTTCTCTCCCTCTCACGTTTCGCCACCTCCTTCGCTAGAGTCACTGCTTCTCAGAAGGAGGTGACGGCGTGCCATTCCTCCTCGCACCGTTCCATCTCTGCACCAGGGCCGGCCACTCATCGGCCTGACTTAGCTTTGCATACCGTCGAGAAATATCTCTCGGGCATCAGCATGCATTGGATGGGAAACCGCCATTTCACCGGCATTCTGATTTCCTCAAGTCCAATCTTATGACCTAGTACGACTTAGTAGGCTATCAGGAATGGAGTATTAAGCTTAAAGTAATGCAGGTTCTTTATAATATCTCTTACCAAGACGTTGTATCCGATACCCGATTTGGTAACAAACTCGAGATTGGCCACGTAGTCGCCTCCTCTGCTAACACGTCTGACGGTGACTGAGACATTGCTGAGATAATTCTCATTTACATACTTCATTGAAGCCCGCTCCGGTATTACTTTGAGGCACTGAAAAATACGTGGAGAATTAGAACGATAGTAGTGAATAGTCCTTTTTTCACGCTAGCTATAGAGCGACACAACTGGAAGTCATGGAGAGAAGCCGGATGTCAAAGGCTAATAGTATCAGTTTCAGAGTATTCTGAATCTTTATTTGCACCTTGAGATTTTGCTTCTTTAGCTTTATGGCTCTATGGTTGCATAGTCCTTTCATAAACTAGACAAGTTTCCTCTGCCCGTTCCTGATAAATAAGGGCTGCGATTCCACCTGAAATGTAAGAGAATATGCAGCCGGTTGTGCATAAAACTAACCAACCCATAGCTAGCTTAGCTTTTTAAATTGGTTAGTTTCACACGTCCCTCGCTAAATATCCTCGCATACCTTAAGTGAAAACGCAGCTCTAAGGCTTTTTTCCATTTCAGGTTCCAAACTGAGATATAGGTACATATTCATAGACAGAAGACTTTCATATAAATGTGATAAAATACTTACATTATATGCAATCGTTAGGAGGCATATAAAAACTATAACCGTCTTTTTTCCACTAAACATGATTAAAGGCGATAGACGAAAATGTTTCGGTCATGTTTTTTCCAAGTATATTTATAAAGTTTCACACAATAGAAACTCCAATTTAGAGATTGCCTATCTCCTAATTATTGTAAATTCAATTAATTGATTTAATCAAGTAGATTTAATTCTAGTGGACGAATTTGTGGGTTTATTTTTAACTTGATTTCAAATTCGATTTAATTTGAAATGCTTTCAACGCGATATGGTGGGCTGCAGTTATATTATAAACAAATCGATTACGAGATAATAATATAGTTTTATACTTTCCAAAGAAAATTCTTCTTTGTATGCATAGGTAAAGGAAAAGATCTAAACTGTTCACTTACACGATGCTTTACGTTTTCGTTTCAACAAAAAATATTGCAAGGTGGAGCATGAGGGCCTGGCTTTAATTCCCGGGTTTTTAACCGACTTCGAAAAAGGAGGAGGTTATATGTTCGTGTGTATGTATTTTTTTTTATTTATTTTTTTATGTATGTTACCTGATTTCTCCCCCATTTATGGACCGATTCTCAAAATTCTTTTTTTATTTGAAAGTGTATACTCCTGAGGTGGTCCCATTTTAATTTGGTGAAGATCTGGTGCTGATCTTCGGAGATATACAATGGAACTCTTCAAAAATAGACGGCAAATCTGTCGTAATTGCTGGAATCGCTTGGATGTTTATTGAATATACATTATCATGACGTAACATCACGCCTGTATGCTCTGAGGGGGTATGCAGATGTGTACAATACACATTTTTTTAGTTGTTATATATAAATTTCATAGACACGTATTACGTGTTTCTTGCTTTTTCTGACGCTATTCAAGTATTCGCATCTAGCAGTCATCACTTGTCTTCATGCTCTTAACCGTTGAGGAGTAGTACCACTCATCAACGGTTAAGAGTTGAAAGCAAAAATAGTTGAATCTTGAAGGTTAAGGGTTAGGTTTCTTGGTTGAATGTTAAATGCATAGTAAATATTTGTATGGGATATATTATATATATATATATATATATATATAGGTACTTATTACAACTAAAAATGAAAAAATAAAAAATTTTTTTGCAAAAAAAACAACCGACTTCAAAAACACCAAAAAGAGAAAAATAAACTTAAGAAGAAAAATCAGCTTCTGAAGTCGGTGGCAAAAACATGAAGTCAAACAAACAAAAGTCACCGACTTCAGAAGCTGATTTTTCTTCTTAAGTTTATTTTGACGTGACAACGTCTTATAAATTGGTTTGCCGGGTGACACTTCAAGAAACTGCGTTACGCTCCGCTCACGTTATGCGCTCACAATGAGAGCGAGTGAGAGGCACGCGTCCCTTCCACTCGGGCATGGTTAGCCCGCCTAAGAGCGAGAGAGACAGACATAAAAAGTAATTTTTAAATTATTTTACGACTCAAAGTCGTTGTCACGTAAAACTTTCGCCCGTATACCGACTTTACAGGCAACCAATTTTTTTTTTCTCTTTTTGGTGTTTTTGAAGTCGGTTGTTTTTTTTGCAAAAAAGTTTTTTTCCATCAGGTATTTCCATGTAACAGCCCCGGATTCTGGAATTGTGCCTGGCTGATGGCAAAAGGCTCGTCCCCTATTACATGAGACTTAAATATAACGGGTGTGGGTGTAATTTGTACACCGCTGCCTAACCCTTTTTGGATTAAAGGCGTGATATTATGTTATGTTGAACACTTGCCGAACTAACTCTGGCCTACGCTCACCTATCCGCCGTATGGTTGACACATATAACAGTACCTTTGTAAACATACATAATATTTTCAATTGCACAATAAGTAAATTTAAAAACCTCATTCGCCATTCCCTACTAAATATAACTTAATATTGTATATTTCTGTTATCTTTAATTTTAAACAAATATTTTTTTATTTTTTCTAATAGTCGTTATTTTATCATCTAAAAGTTAATTGTCACACGCACTGCTATCAATATTCCTAGCGATTAGTTCTATTATTACCCAAAATTCTACGCCTACTTGTGAACAGCGTTGTGAGTTACTTTATGACCAAATTGTTATTATGTTAAATTAGTTGTAAGTCCTTATTTTGTAACTGTTTGCTGTTCCTATTAATAAAAATAAAAATAAAAAAATAAAATAAAAAATGTTATGCTTTATTGCAAGGTTGAGTCTAGCTGAAGACTGACTGGCTGGCTGTTGACTGGCCTGTTGGTCTAGTGGTTAGCGACCCTAACTGCTATGCCGGAGGTCGTGGGTTCGATTCCCACCCAGGACAAATGTTTGTGTGATGAGCACGATCATTTGTTCTGTGTCTGGGTGTAATTTATCTATAATATGTATGTATTTAAAAATATATAAGTATGTTTATCAGTTGTCTAGTACCCATAACACAAGCTCTGCTTAGCTTGGGACTAGATGGCGTTGTGTGATAGTTGTGGAATATTATTATTATTATTATTAGACGACTTTGGACACGGGGAGACGAAATTCGTCCTCGCGCTAAATAAAAGTAATACAAATTCAACAAAGTTTGAAATTGAAAATGCTCTTAACCTCCCTGATAATATTGATTGAGTTTTAAGAATTAATTGTAAGATTGACTGATTGTGACTAGTTGTGTTTTCGATTAAAATTTCGCTGCACTAAATTAAAATATTTTACTAAAATTGAATTCCTTTTAAAATAAAAGGTCCACCTCACTATTAATAAAGTTAAAACCTATAGTTAGAATTGATGTCAATCGCAGTAATTGGTCAGTACGTTCTACATGGACCCAAGTGATTAGCCCTGATTTCTCACAAGACGACAGGCAAACCGCTAACTCGATCAAGCGTGGCCTAACTCGATTTAACTTGAATTAGGTTTAACTCGATACCTAAATCGATTAACTAAATCGAGTTGGTACATCTCTACTTTTGATTTAATCTAAAAGAATATTATTAAACTATTCAATTACTGTGATGTTCCAGTGAGTGGATAATTTTGAAAATTTAATTTATGTTATTATGTGTTATCATACGTTATTAAATAAATACAATTGGTGTTTTAAAAGTTTCCTGTCATAAAAAGGTAGGTAGATACCAGGTGTTTCCGGGGTCATGTGAGGTACATAACCAGTTTATGTGAATTTCTTTCTGTATAAGAAATCTACTTAAAGAGCGACTGTGTTGTACTGGAAAAGCTTGATATGTCGCCATGTGTCGCTTGTTGTTTTAAATTGCAATTGAGGCTACAGTTTTTTTGTACTGAAAGAGCACGACCGCTAAGCATGAGGCCCTGGGTTTGATTCACAGGTCGGGCAAATTGGTATTAAGGTTTTCCCTAAGGAATTCCTTAGTTATAATCACAGAATCTAGATTTGTATCTAGCTGCTTTTTAAGATAATTACACACGGACGAAGATTGCGGGCAATAGCTAGTATATCAATAAAAGGGTAGGGAAACCAATTAAATACGACCATTACCAGTGCAATTGGGCACACCACTTCACTAAATTCAACGCTATAAACCGCTTCATAGCTTTGAAACGGAATGTTGCAATTAGTTACTGCATGATTTCACAATGGCTCGGTCAAAATATGCGGGCACCGTAATATAAACCTGAAAGCTACGATTACGATTGCTGATTTACGTTCGATGCCAAAATTTGGTTTCGATCGTTCATTGTGCGAAAAGATCTAGTAAAGTGAGGCCAAGATTAACTGGTTTTGTATAGCTTGATGTGTAGCCGTGTGTACCTACCTACTGAGCTTTCTCCGTGCCTCGGAAAGCACGATTAAGCCCTTTATCCCGGCTGTCTTTGTAGTTCTTTGACAGCCGTTACAGGTAGTAAGTATTGAGGAAATCTCATCGGGATTGTCTGTGAATTTACATAAACAAGCTTGTCTTGTCTTATTTCCATTTTCTAATACAAGTGAGAATATAAATGGATTAATTATAATTATTTTCTCCCATCGCTCTTGCCAAGCGGAAAGGTGCCACAATTTACAAAGTACCCACATCAAACGGTTACGGAGAAATTGTACCGTGACAGACATTCTCATACAAGAGAATCCATAATTAGTGTTTTAACAACCAAACCGGCCGAGTGCGAATCGGACTCGCACACAAAGGATTCCATTTACAAAAACTGCTGAAAATGTGTTGGTCGGTGGTCCTTTTGTTGTTATAGCAACCATAGTAAAACATACTCTTTAATACTGAAAACGGGGATCATTCTCATTAGTTCCACCAGCAATTAGTTCCATGGAACTAGTGAGACTAGTGGAACTAGTGAGACTTCTTTGAGCGAATTGCATTTCGTCAATAGTAAATAGCAATTCGCTTGCATTTCGTAAATAGTAAATGTTTTAAAAAAAAAGTTTAATAGGAACCTAGATAAATATCGTCTGTATCCGAATAACATAATTTTAAGTTGGTAATATGTTCGTATCGCGAATGATTTTGGTATTACGTTTGTATGGAGAATGTTCGTTCACCGTCCCCTTAAGCCGTCACTTAGTAAAGATTTCACATAAAAAACCTTCACTAAAATGTCGAAAACTTTACTAAGTGATGGCTTAAGTAAACATATATCTCTGAGTGCGGCAGCCAGTGTTAATGACAATGGTACCTATAGTGACCATGTCAAATTAGACTGTGTCGCGGGGACGATCCCCACACAGAACAAATATTTGTATGGCCTACAGATGGTTGTTCCGGGTCTGGGTGTTTTGGTATGTGAGCTTAATTGTTTGTAAAATTCTTAGTGTGGGGCAACGTATTAAAACAATAACTTAAAACATACTTTATACCAACCTCGGGTTTTAACCTATTACGATAGATCTGTGACAGATGGACAGAAAAATCGCAGAGCCTTAGTATAGAATTTCGTTAGCATGTTGGATACGGAACCATAAATACTTGAGCTTTACTAAACAGTATTTTAGAGTGATTACAACTTTATGCATTATAGTCCTACGCATAAGGTGTATTTTAGCATTCCGTTTAACGATGGTAGCTTTACCCTTTAGGGGTTCAGCAGAGCCTATGTAACCACGTTTTGATAGCTAATAAATATAAAACAAAGTGACACACTTTTATGTTTATAGACTGTGATAGTAAATTCGCGAAGAGTGACAAATTGTGTAGGCATAATCCAGTAGATATAAATATTTATGTAGTGTGTACATAAAGTAAGGAGGTTGTTGTTCAAGAAGGTATTTATGTATGTATTAACAATAAACTTTGTCTAAAATTAATACAAGCAGAATAGCTTCTTTCCAGAAGAACTGGAAGGTTTTAATAAAAAAAGAGACCCCATCTTAGGGAGACCGCCATATTTAATTTAGAATGACGTCACTTATCTAACCATGCAGTGCTCAAACTAAACATGTAGGTACATGCAAAATTTCAGCTCAATCGGAAGTCGTTAAGTGGGTCAAAAACTTTTAAGATTATTTTACACAGTTTGCTGCAGTTAGACTGCCTTGTTGCTGTAGTGGTCGCAGAAACGTTTGCTGTGCATGCGGTCTTGCGTTCGATTTCCAGGTCGGGCAAGGTGTTATTGTGTTTTCTATCAGGAATTTCGAAGTAGCAGCCGCGGAGTCTGGATTTATGACCGTTTGATGGCAATAGGCTCGCCCCCAAGTACATGGGGCTTAAACATAACTGGCAAAATGTGGGTGTGCTATTACGTACACCACTGCCTAACCCTTCGGGGATTACAGGTGTGATGTTATATCGTGTTATGTTGCAGGTGAAGCTTATAAAAGCGATATAATAGGTGCCTTTCAGGTTTAACAACGTACGACACGTAACATGGAGGCGATTTACTCGGGCACTACATCGCACTGTTATCACAAGCCTGTATCAACTCAAAAAAAGATTTTCAAAGGGGATAGAACCGATGTGGCATATCACCCCGTCCGCCATTTTGATTTTTTTTCGAAATCGCGGCCCATGATTAAAGTGGTATACATGGATATAGGACATATAGACGAACAAAAAATGTTCAGTAACACGGTACCCAAAGTGTCACGTTACCGAGATATTTGAAGTTAAAGATCGACAAATGAGTACAACGACAATCATACTTTTTTTTTTAAATAGCCTTTTTACGTGTATAAGAATTAAATTGTATCCAAATAATAGTTCCCAGGTTGATTATTATCATACGCACAATAAAATCGCTTCGCATCGCAATGAAACACTATGTTATGTCAAAAAATAGTTTTCTCGTGCTCCTAGTAGTATGTAATGTATCTACTCTCTTTCAAAAACCAGTAATAATAATAATAAACGCCTATAGGTAGACACGTAAAAGGTCTAATTTTTATGTGATCATTGTACACATATGTCAATCTTTACCTTCAAATATCTCGGTAACGTGACACTTTGGGTACCGTGTTACTGGACATTTTTTGTTCGTCTATATGTCTTCTATCCATACATACCACTTTTATCGTGGGCCGCGATTTCGAAAAAAAAACAAAATGGCGGTCGGTCGATATGCCAGCTCCCATACAAAAAAGTTCAAACCCCTTTAATTCTCTACGCGTCAATAAAACCGTCACTGAAATAGTGCAAGAATTCTATGACTAATATTAAAACAGTGTTCACTTTTTTACAATCGTTGAGTCAGCCATTTTTTTACATTTTCCATCATTTCTGAAAAAAACTTCATTTTGAGTTGATACTGTCTTGTATTAGCAGTGCGACATGGTCTATTTCCCATCGTAACTACTACAATTAAGGTTACGTAATAGCTATTCCTGCTGATCAATTTTACGCGTGGTCCATTCTGTGGCTATGTAAGTACTTACGAGTCGATTAGACGCTCGCGGCTAATGCATCAACTTGCAATGTATGAATTTAGGTTAATAGAATAAGGTTGATTCACATGTAATATGTGTACAGCTGCATAATTATGTAACGGTTAAGTGGGGTGAAAAGTATTTTCACGTTAGTTATTGTTATCGGTAGCCTCACACTCTTTTAATATCTTCATACATATTCAAGAAATCACGCATGTAAACGGGGTGAGCCTATTGCCATTCGTGAAATTCCTGATTTAACAATCCAATGGCACTTTACCCAACTTGGGAATCGAAATGTGGACTTCATGCTCAGGACCAACGAGACGAGTCAAAATTAATAAAGCCAAAGCACATTAAACAAACATTTAGCTTTGGCTTTATTAATTTTGACCACATTCATCCTTGCATCCCAATTCACTCAGTTTCATGCTACGCAGAAATGATCAAATTCAAAATGCCAACGCAAATTATACTGAGTAAGTGAAATTGCATGATAAACTCCTTTGTTTGACCCTTCTGGTCATCAATTCATGATAATTAATTCAGCTGAAAGGCGTTTGCTGCTGGACAGAGGCCTGTCGCAAGCGTTCACATGAAATGAGTAATAATTACAGGGTACCTAGCTTGCAGAACGTATGGAGCTGAAGGTTATTAAGGAGAATGAAGTCCGTAGAAAAGGAAACGTCCTCCAACCAGACGGGTGTTATGTGTGGTTGGCTACTGCTTGACATTTTTTTGTCGGGACCCTCTATAATTATAGTCTTAAGTCGCGGATAATTTTACTTGCACAATACAGGATTTTGATGTTAGTTCTTCATTTTGGTCATAGATGGTGCTGTTATACTTTTTGCACTATGTTGCTGTAGTACTCCTCTTGTAGTGCCACTACAGTTTTGAAGTGGTGATCGCGTACCGGAGGCCGAAGTAATGAATGAACAAAAATTTAATCGAAACCTGAAAAGGGATAGAGTGGACCAAAACCATTTTCAAAACATTCGTGTTATTTATAATCAAAAAGCTTCGAACGATATTCGTCATGCCACCTGCCTTCGTTAGCTGAATTAATAGGAAAAGCTTTAGCAATTAAACGGACTGTTAGGTAAATGGAATATTTGGATCCAGGGTACACGGTCTAGACTCTAGAGGATCCCGATAGCCTCAAAATTAGTTTATCAGCAAATAACAATGCCATACGTGTGTATTTCCTATGAATAGAGACTGAAATAAATTTTTCTCAAAAATGGTATGTAATGTTACCTTTTCTCAAAAATGGTATGTAATGTTGCCATAACATCTCTAAAAAGTATCCAGAAAGTGAACTTTACCGGAGACTTATTCACAACTGTCCAGTAAGAAGCGAGATTTTAAACTTGGAATCTCCTACTGTCCAGTAAGTAAGTATGTAATTTACTTACTGGACACTAGGTCATCCTCTTTAGATCTGCTTAGAGTAAAAAACATAGTACCAGACACAGATTATAGTTTAGCCATTATAACATGGTTATAGAAGGGAGGTTCCAAATATATATCTATCTCTCTTTTTGGTATGACATTTTATGAGATACATATAATAATATTTTTGGAACCTTAAACAGCCATTTTATACGTTGCGTTTTGTACTTAGTAATGTTGTAGAAGTATAGTGTGGGATTTTATGATTGTATTTAGTAATTTCAGTTTATTAAAAAGTTTTTGCTAAAGTTGTTTCCTAAACTGCCTCGTTGGTCTAGTGGTCGCAAGCTCGACTGCAGAGCGTGAGGTCCTGGGTTCGATTCCCGGGTCGGCCAAAAAGTGCTATTGTGTTTTTCACATATGAATGTAACCTTCAATATTAATTAAACGAATTTGTTGTTAAACTTTCTTTAATTTTTGAGAAAACGAATTTGTTGTTAAACTTTCTTTAATTTTTGAGAAAAGCATTATACAAACCTCAACCAGTAAGAAAGCCATCCTGGCCTCGTATATAACCAGACCTCACCTGCGGTTCGGTCCGGTTAACTCATACTTGGCCAGGAAGGCTTACTTACTGGATTCTGCAGTAATGTACTATATCATCTCTAAAAAGTATCCAGAAAGTGAACTTTACCGGAGACTTATTCACAACTGTCCAGTAAGAAGCGAGATTTTAAACTTGGAATCTCCTACTGTCCAGTAAGTAAGTATGTAATTTACTTACTGGACACTAGGTCATCCTCTTTAGATCTGTTTAGAAAAAAAAACATAGTACCAGACACAGATTAGAGTTTAGCCATTATAACATGGTTATAGAAGGGAGGTTCCAAATATATATCTATCTCTCTTTTTGGTATGACATTTTATGAGATACATATATTTTTGGAACCTTAAACAGCCATTTTATACGTTGCGTTTTGTACTTAGTAATGTTGTAGAAGTATAGTGTGGGATTTTATGATTGTATTTAGTAATTTCAGTTTATTAAAAAGTTTTTTCTAAAGTTGTTTCCTAAACTGCCTCGTTGGTCTAGTGGTCGCAAGCTCGACTGCAGAGCGTGAGGTCCTGGGTTCGATTCCCGGGTCGGCCAAAAAGTGCTATTGTGTTTTTCACATATGAATGTAACCTTCAATATTAATTAAACGAATTTGTTGTTAAACTTTCTTTAATTTTTGAGAAAAGCATTATACAAACCTCAACCAGTAAGAAAGCCATCCTGGCCTCGTATATAACCAGACCTCGCCTGCGGTTCGGTCCGGTTAACTCATACTTGGCCAGAAAGGCTTACTTACTGGATTCTGCAGTAATGTACTATATCCTCAAATTATTTTTAAGTTTTAAAATAAAGCTGTTTGTTAATTTAGCGGGAGGTACTTCCGACATGTTAATTAACCTCTTTGATGCTAAGCAAAGGACATTACCAGTCGTGTAGTTTGAATTTTTATAAAATTACGTTTTTGTTTTGGTCTACGTGGTGACAATTAGGGGCGGCCTACGTCCAGCAGTGGACGTCTATCAGCTAAAATGATGATGATTATGAATACATTATGAGGTCTCTTCCCACCAACTACTCGAATAGGAAGTATTCCATCCAGTTCACGCAATAAGTGTGATCACAGTTAAAGAGAGATTGACAATAAATAAAAAATATAATAGCGTAATTAGTCTATAAAATACCTATACCTGGGACACAAGCTTTCTCCCTACGAAAATAGAAGTATCTACAACAAAAAAAGTTGATAATATTCAAGTCCTTCTTTTCAATTTATATTACTTTACATATTCACGATACATTTACGACGAACTAAAAGTTGATAGACAGTTTTATATTGATAAGGTTTTATGATAATACTTACTGAATATTGAAATAAGTTCAAAGCACTATCAGTAGCGTCAACAATGAACCAACTTTCATCCATAAAGGCTTCAGACTTTTTATGAATATATTCAATTTGATGCACGACTAAACTTCGATCTTAGTGATGGGACCCTAATATCGATAAAATATTATTGCCGAGTGCGACCGACGTCGAACTATAAATTGGGCTGCTGAAAATATTTTTTGCTTGATGGATGATTGAATTAATACTGTGGTTCTGTGATAAGAATTTATTCCGAGTGTTGTATAGATGATTTTTCAATTATTTCATGAACATTTTCGTTCCTGTATGGAATAGTGTTAGTCCCGGATACTTAGATCTTTGGCAGTCGTAACAGGTCGTCAGTGACCTGAAAGTCTGAGAACCGGTCTTACCAATGGGTATCGTATTACCTAGTATTAACTGGGTTGTGGAGGTCAGATGGGCAGTCGCTCCATGTAAAATACTGTTATTCAGCTGCATCCGGGTACACTTGGAGCCGACCCCAACATAGTTGGGAAAAGGCTAGGCAGATGATGACATGGAGTAACTGCCTTTCTAATCTCCACAATCCAGTAAAGTACTGGTTAATACGATACCTACCCTTTTTTTTTTGGTGGGTGGAAAATCATCAAATAATCAGAGCGGAAGGGAGTGTCAGACTTCTACTGACTAAAAACCAACCCATGTTACTTCTTCGCCCTTGTGCCGAGGCCGCGTTATGCTCTTTCGATAATCCGCAGCCCCGACGGGCGTCGGCCCTCGCGGGCCCCTCCTTGCTGACATCTCTTTAAGGTGCGCGTGGAACACGAACGCGCCGCCGACACGGTCTGTTGCCGTCATACGACGGCCGGACGGCAAGCTAGATCATTACTCGCCATCCACAGGCCCGGGTCTACGGTGGACGGAAGCGGAAGCGGTGGCGATACCCCTTGGTTAGACTCGTTGTTAAAACTTCGGGTCACTCACTACCTTTGCGCGAAAGAAACCCAGTATGCAATTAATGGTGACCTATCCATGGACCGACCTTCAAAACCGCAGCTTAACCTCTTTAACAACTTGGCACCTGTCCATTTTTGTTCACGAGTTCCTCATCTTTCATCATCATCATTTCAGCCAAAAGACGTCCACTGCTGGACATAGGTCTCCCCCAGATGTTGCCACATTGACCGGTCCCATGCGCCTCATTCAGCGGGACCCCGCAATCTTCACCAGGTCATCGTCAGGTCATCTCTTCAATCACACATAATTGCAGAAAGCAGAAATTACTGGTTCAATAATAAACAAAGCAGATAAAAGCCAATAACACAAGTTTACATTTATGCATGAAACTAAGCGTATGCTGAGTCGGACAATCGCTTTGCATATCATTTGCATGCCTGTTGCAAATGAAGACATAACTTACTTTTTCAACTCGCATTACTTGCATGTAGTGTCCGGGAATATGGCGTAATTACTACTGCTGATTGAGATTGATATATTTGGAATAGTTCTTGTTAGTTTGATTTGTAATAGTCATTTTACATATTATTTAGTGGGTAAAGGATTGATAGGAGCTCGTGGCAAAATATAAACAGCTGCTCGCGTCGATCTTCAGGTTAAGCCACTCTTGCCTTGGTTGGGTGACCATCAACATACTAAGATTCTTCCGTGCCTCGGAAAGCATGTTATGCCGTGAGAAACCCCGGTTGTCATATGTTGATGTTTGTCAGTCGATACAGGTAGTCGGTGGCCTGAAAGTCTTACAAAGGGCTATCGTATTTCCCAGTAGTAACTGGGCTGTGGAGGTCAATCAGGCAGACGTTCCATGTAAAATACTGGTATTCCGCTGCATCCAGCTAGACTAGAAGCCGACCCTAACATAGTTGGGAAAAGGCGGTGCAAATGATGATTACTTCATTGTCTAGGTACCCATCTTTTGCCGAACTCAGTTGAGATCAGCTTCCGTCAACAGCTGCAAGCACTAGTCACTTTTTATTAGGATATAAGTATCTTGACCTTCTACCAAGCCTTTTCCCAAATCAGTTGAGATTAGCACCTGTCAACAGCTGCAAGTAGTAGTCACTTTTCATTACGATATAAGCCTGTTGACCTACTTATAAAAACAATTTCCATACCAAACATTCCTAAGTCCATCGACTCCATCGATATCGATAAAGACGTCCAATGAACATCACTAACGCGTCGTAATTTTCATCTTTTTTAAGATGTGCACTGGGTGCCCCGCGTAATGGTATTGTTCTTGTTACGATATTTTTCTTTTTACTAGGAAATAAATACTTTACGACGCTTTACGTAATATGAGCTGTAAATTGTTGAAAGAAACAACTGGTATTACTCTTGTAACAAGTGAAAGATAAAACGGAATTGTTGATTGCAATGGTTTAGGAGAGGAGATAATACTAAAAGGGTTGTTGAAGTCTGGAAACAAAAGTCTGCGATAACGAGTTTATTTGACTAGCCTGTTTCTCAATGGGGATTGTTTAACACACATTATAACATCAAGTCTGTAATCTCCGAAGGAATAGGCAGAGATGTACCCACTAGTAGATCCACCCGTTATGTTTAAGTCTTATGATATGAAAGGCGAGCCTATTGCCGTCAACCGGGCACAAATGCAGTTTCCGTGGCTGCTACTTGACCGCCATCTAGACCAACTTAACACCCTGTTCTTCATACCCCTAAAGGCGGCATACACATCAAAAAAATGTTGTATAATGTATAGAAATATGATAATTTCCTTCAAAATGAAGCGTAATACCCCCGCCAATTATATAACAAGAAATTTTCCTCTTCCATTTCAAATCTGACGCACAACTCCAAATAGCTACGGACATGTTAACAGAAGTTACTTCAAAAAAGTATTTCCAAAGCTAAAATTAATAAAACAATTAGACGACTTATAGAAAACTTTAGAGAAATTTTGACTTATTCGAAAAGTTTTCAAACTAATTTTCCTTAATTCAGATTGAAGAGATTGAAGCTTTCGTCGACAATTATTATAAAAAACTGAAAGAAAATTTACATGTTAGTGCTTTTTGAAGTCAAAGTTATAAAAGAAAAAAAGAAAACGTTTTGCTTGACTCAACGTTGTCATAGCACTTGAATGCTCTTTGATTACTTACACATGTAAGAAGTAATTGAAGAACAATATTTTATGTACTTAATGTGTATTTTATAGTTAGAGGAACTCGTGGCTTAAAAAAAAACAACCGACTTCAAAAAAACCAAAAAGTGAAAAATAAACTTCAGAAGAAAAATCAGCTTCTGAAGTCTGTGACATTTGTTTGTTTGATTTGGCTTTTTTGCCACCGACTTCAGAAGCTGATTTTTCTTCTGAAGTTTATTTTTAACTTTTTGTTTTTTTTGAAGTCGGTCGTTTTTTTTTGCAAATTTATTTTTTATTTTTTCCTTTTTAGTTGTGTATCTTATAGAAATATTTACTATGAAGCCTATGCTTGTAAAGCGTCAGAAAAAGCACGAAACACGTGATACGTGGCTATGTTTGAGGGTTGCCCTCGATTTCTCTGGGATTCCATCACCAGGATATGGTTTCCATATAATGGTACCACCCTTGAAATATCTCCGTTCCAATAAAAAAAGAATCATCAAAATTGGTTCATAAACGACGAAGTTATTCGCGAACAGACATAAAAAAAATAACGAAAAATGTTCATAAATTATAAAAAAATTATCATAAAATGAAAAGTACTAAGCCAAACCATGCAAAATTTTTATGGGACCAAATGGCAACTATTCCGCATCAAACTAAAAAAGAATCACGTAAATCGGATCATAAATTGCTACGTAATCGGTGTACATACATAAAAAAAAAATATACCAATCGAATTGAGAACCTCCTCCTTTTTGGGAAGTCGGTTAAAAATAATTGCCGCTCGGGTTGATCTTTAGGTTAAGACTTGCCTGGGTTATTCCGTGGATGAGTGACCAGTGTGACCACCAATTACATGCTGAGTTTTCTCCGTGCCTCCAAAATGGTCCTGGCTGTCATAATATATAATAGGTTTATGGCAGTCGTTACAGGTACAATGGCCAATGGCCTGAAAGTCTGAAAATCAGTCTTACCAAAGGGTATTGTATTATCCAGCATAAATTGGGTTATGGAGGTCACCTGCATCTGGTTAGCAGTCCTCAACATAGTTGGGAAAAGGCTAGGCAGATGATGACGAGGAGTGTATTTTCTAGTGGCTGTAGCAAACACTACTTCTGATCCAAGTTCTGATCCATACAGGTTAGTTAGTTAGCTGTTAGTGTAAAAGATCGGGTGCTATGTTCTTCAAGAAAAAAATATCATACTTACCCTTGTACACACGGCTACACATCAAGCTATACAAAACCAGTATAATCTGATCGTTCATTGCGTGAAAAGATCTAGTAAAGTGAGGCCAAGATTAACTGGTTTTGTATAGCTTGATGTGTAGCCGTGTGTATTATATTATTTCGGGCCACAAAACACCTTCTTTTCTTCCATTTTGCCCTGTCAACTGTTATGATTTTTACCCGACTGCGGCGAAGCTTAAAAGGAGGGTTATTTAAAGATTAAGTTTAACTGTTCTTCAAGAACAACATGATGACATTCATTTATTTAACAAATAATAAAAAAATATATCGCAACAAAGCTCTTATAAAACAAAAAGGCAGACAGCACTCGCCCAAAAATACACAACAAACAACAAGGACAAAAAAAAACATAAATAACAAAACCACATCAGGCCCCAAACATAATACAACAGCACTAAAAATCCGAGTATACAAAGCAAAAGTGTTGCAACAAAACCATAACTGGGATAATGAAAATCACAGTGCGTACTTATTTGGTCCACTGTACGTGACGCGGGTCGCGAAATTTCGTCATTCAGCGCGTCCATTACGGGCCAATCGATTGGTCGATCCGGGTCAAATATGTCACCCATACACGAACGGTCATAAAAATGAACGATATTATTTCATGATACAGAAAACTAGGGGTTATTGAATCTTAATACAGTCTTATGATTTGGGTCGGTTGTTGTAGTGTATTGATATTACTTTTCGATCTTCTACCTACTAATAAGCGAATCTTTTGATGACTTTAGTTTTGTTGGCGTTTTCGATTTTCTTTTGACAGTTGCTGCTGGCTCCCATGGAACAAAAGCGTGAACCTACGTATATATGTACAATAGTAATAATAGTGATCGCCAGTGATCGCTAGTGATGAATTCTGACTACAGACAGCTTGGACCTTGTTACTGATGCCGATAGACTACTATTATAAATATTTCAAAATGTTTTTTATTTGCCTAAGATTTAAATATTTAAATTTTCACAAAAAAAAACATTAATGAGAATTATTTCTCCGACCAAAAGGACACATTGGCTAAACTCAACTGAGTTTATCAGAGTAAGTACGAGTAGGAGATTTAACAGAATAATATGTGGGGCAAAGATTGATTTAGTGTCCTCATTTTACCTTTGGCATTATTATTTTTTGGTGGGTTGGAAAACATCAAATGAATCTTCCCGCTCTTGGCTTAGCGGTAGGGAGTGTCACACATCTACTGATTGAAAACCATCCATGTTCCTTCTTAGCCTTTTATGTCAAGGCCGCGATATCTCTTTGACTTTTGGCATCCTCATTTCACCGCTTGGTATACTTATGATTTCTTAAGAGAATTATGTAACTCGATTGGGGTGCAGCAGGGTATGCCATGTACCATTCAAGCATGCAATATCTTAATTGACAAGCCAATATGATCGCTATGACTGACGTCAGCGTCAACCCACGTATGTCGATACTATCGAATGATACGGTCAACGGCACAATAACCAGTAGCTGTGTGGGAGTGGCTTTGATTTAATGGATTTCGACCAGAATCAGACCTGTTAGAGATTCAATAATGCTACTAGCTATTGCCGATCAGTACTATTATGTTATATCCTGTACTATTCTAGATAATTTATCAGCGCCACCTATCGAGGATAACTTAATTATATAGGTGTATAAAGAACAATGACATGTTGTAAAGTTCTTCATCTTCCATAGGAAGGATCTTCCAGCCAAACAGGTGTTGTAGGTTACTTGTCGAAGGTTGCTGTCAGTTTTGCTATAATATACTCTTAGGTCGCGGATAACTTTAACTGCGTGATTTAGAACTTTGGTGTTAGTTTGTCATTTGTGTCTAGTATCATATACCACATCTCTAGTACCATAGTAAAACCATCCAGTGTGCTTACTCTCGAATATAATTCCGATAGATCGACATTGGAATTGTCAGTCAAACGTCAGGCATTGGCTGGACTCACTGAGTCTAGCCAATCCCAGACGTTTAACTCAACCAACTGACGTTTGACCAATGTCGATCTATCGGAATTATATTCTAGAGTAAGCACCCAGGTGACTCCATAAATATTAAAAAAAATACTTACATGCTCGCATACAATAATGAACTGACACCTATGTATTTCATATTGGGCTATAAAAGTATAGAACGCTACCAAAATAAATAAATTAAAATCGGTCAATTCGAAGCCGAGATAGATTTACAAAAAATAAAACATTTTCTGTGTCTTATAATTAGTTTAGTCTAGCTGGTAGGTATGATAAGTTCACAACCACCACAGAACAATCAACGTTATTTAAAGCCTGTTCATCTGTAATTCCCAACTAACTTTTTGTTCCATTTAAATTTTCTTTGAATTTACAACCGAAAATCAGCTCCGCTCAGATCCTGCAACTGAAATTTTGTGAAAAAAAACGTACTGAAGAAAGAAAAACACTTACACATTCATCAATGGACGGTAGATATTATTTTCAGTATGAGTCATTATAATATGCCTATAGACTTGACCCTAACTATGTGAGTGTCAGCTTATAGTCCAAGCAGATACAGCTGAATATCAGTATTTCATCATCATGCAATCTTCATAACCCTGCAAATTTCAAAATCATCATCTGCCTAGCCTTTTCACAACTATGTTGAACTCGGATTCTAGTCGTACAGAATGCCTATCCACATATTCTTTTGTAAGACCGGTTTTCAGACATTCGGACCACTGAGTACCTGTAACAGCTGTCAAAGATCTACAAACGGCAACCGAGGCCAAAATAATATGCTTAAATTGCTGACACAAAATTTTATTACTTGCATAGTTTGCCCCGTAATAGTTTTGCAAGTGAAGCAAGAATTATGCTCAGTTGCACTTTCCTAAGTATCAAATCACCCTATAAAAACTTTACGGTAAGCTTTTATAGGAGTAACTATTAAATAAAACGCTGTGAAATTAACAAGACCAATATCAGTCTTACAAGAAATTGTTTGTTATAATCAGTCAGTCGTTGACCTCGGTTACATACGACTGTGTTTGGTATAAATTACTGTCGATTTTAAAAAGAATTCCACTATTTCTCAAAGTTTCGTATTATTTTGCTTGTTATTTGGAAACTACCATATCATCTAAGATGGATTCAGACAAGTGCGGTGTCTGCAGTGTCGCGATGTCCGATGGTGCGCACTGCAAATCATGTAACCTCATGATGCATTACCATTGTGGGGGCGTCACTGAAGCTGGCTACCGTAAGCTAGGGGATCGTAAGCTAATGTGGCGTTGCGGTAAATGCAGACTGGCAGGCAATAGCCTACAACCTGTCTTGCCAGTATCTCCCACCCCAGTGCTGGAACCAGAGTCGGTTGTTCTGCAGGAAATTCGAGCGTTGTATATAAGAGATATATATATATATAAGAGCGTTGTCTTTGAAATTCGCCACACTGGAGAATATGAAGGAAGAAATCGTCGCGTTGAGGAATGAATTTGCCGAGTTCAAAACAACCTTGTCCAACCAGTACAGCGAGGTTATGAAAGAAGTCTCTGGAAAACTGAATGATATGGAGCTACGTATTGTGAAGGTTGAGAAAGTCCAGGACCAAGTTGAACAACTGCAAGCCCGCCTGGATAAGTTAGAAGAAGACAATAATAATAAAGATCAATGGTCGCGTATGAATAATACTGAAATTAAGGGTGTGCCTCAGACAGGTAACGAGAACTTATTTGAGATAATAGCTAAAATTGGCGCTAAAGTCAATTACCCTGTTACCAAAAATCAAATTAACTTCATCACACGAGTACCTACTAGCGAGAAAGACCGTATAAAACCTATTATAGTCTGTTTCTGCCAACGTTACGTAAAAGAGGATTTCATAGCAGCTGCTAGGCACGAACTAAAGACCTCACCCTTGACCCCAGATAAAATTGGATTGAGTGGCAACCATAAAATCTTCATAAATGATCACCTTACAATAATAAACAAAATGTTGTTGTCTAAAACTAAGAAAATCTCAGCAGAAAAGGATTTCCAATACGTTTGGGTCAAGCATGCGAAGATACACGTAAGAAAAAATGTTGCGTCCCCAACGCTGGTTGTCAAATCGGAGAAAGATCTGCAAAAAATTATTTAAATGACTCACGATTAATACATATTTCAACCGCTATTAGAATATTATGTTTATTTAAGTCTGTGTTTTTTAGATGCGAAGTAAAGTTGTTTGAGAATCTTAGTCTTATGTGTGCTAGTTGCGTTTTCCAATTAGTTTTGTGTCGTTACACGGTATGCCCAGGTAAGCCTATTGAATATCATTTTTGCAATGTCACTTCTTATTATGCTAATTTAAACCTTTTGTGTCGTGCAATAGGATACATTTTCCTCTATGGACCGTCCCCAGTTATGACAATTTACTCCGAGGTGCTCTTATCTCTGTATTGGTCGTCGCTTTTTGTTTCTTTTTGTAAGAACTGTTTTTATAATGTTATTTCTACTGCTCACTGTGTATTGCTGTGTCTATTATTTTATTTAACCGCTACCCGCATTAGTCATTACAAACGCTCCGACAATGACCGGTACTTTATTCTATTTGCAATAATTTATTTATTTTTGACAATCTTTTTTCTATTCTTATGTTATTTGATTGTAGTTAAATATTATAGTAGTGGCTACGCTTAAAATCTACTACCAGAACGTACGTGGTTTACGTACGAAAACAAACACAGTGTTTCGCGGGGTATGTCTCAGTTCCTACGATATCATTATATTTTCGGAGACATGGCTAGATGATAGTTTTAACAACAGTGAATTGTTTGATGGACGTTACCTCGTTTGGAGACGCGATCGTGACTACTCCCGAACCGGTCAGTTGCGTGGTGGTGGTGTACTGATAGCGGTGAAACATGATCTTACAATAGTTGAGAGGTTGGATTGGCGTAGTTCTGCGGAGGATATTTGGCTATCTTTAATCCTTAAAAGGTCCAAACCTCAGGTTACTTACAATTTGCATATATGTGCACTTTACCTGTGCAAGGAGAATCTAGGTAATTCTTATAGTACTCAGTTGCGTAATTTCACAGATAGTCTCAACAACTTAATATTGACCCATCCACTTGACAAGTTTTTGTTGGTGGGTGATTTTAATTTCGGTAATGATGTCGAGTGGTGTAATGGGGACATAGTTGCCAATGGTGAGTTAATCCCGCAAAATATATCTTCTCAGCATTTGATTCATTTCTTCGATACAATGCAAACTTTCAACATGTCACAGTATAATGGTGAGCGGAACATTAACTGTAGATTACTTGATCTTGTATTCTGTAACGATACTGTGACTGTCTCGGGATGTACGGACCCGCTTGCTCTGCCTATTGATTTTCATCACAAACCTTTAATTATTGAGACAAAATTTATTGAAATTGAAAAACTTGTCGACAAACCTAAGCAATGTTATATCTTCTCGAAGGGCAATTATGATGCTATTAAATCTGAACTGGATCTAATTAACTGGCCCCAGTTGTTACAGTCAATGAGCTTGGAAGATGCCGTCACAATTTTTTATGGTAAACTATATGAGCTTAGGGATAAACATATACCATTAAAATCGGTAAAACAGTCCTCTTATCCTCCCTGGTATACCCCAGCACTAATTAAAATTATTAGAGAAAAACACAAGTACCATAAAAAATATAAACGATATAGTAACTTATCTGATTATCACTCATTTTCATTACTGCGTACCAGAGTTTTTGAGCTGGAAAAAACTTGTTATGACAATTATATGAGAAACATTGAGGCTTCTATTGTAAAAAATCCTAAATTTTTCTGGACATTCGTAAAAAGTAAGCGAAGAGCTGGCTCCTTTCCTAATGAGATGTTCTACCGAGAGACCTCTGTGAACACAGGACAAGATATTAGCAACCTCTTTGCTACCTATTTCCAGTCCTCCTTTTTAGAACCTGATTCAACGGCTGATGATGAACCTACTTCTAGTGATCAATGTAGTAATACTACAATGTCTGTCAGCACAGTTGACATAAACCACTCACGTATATTGAAGCTGCTGAAATCTTTGGACCTCAGTAAATCAGGTGGACCTGACCTAATACCTCCTATATTCATAGTCTCTTGTGCTGATAGTCTTGTTGAACCCATTTGTATCCTATTCAAGCGCTCTCTTTCCGAGGGTAATGTTCCGAAGATTTGGAAGTCAGCTTTTGTTACTCCTGTCTTAAAAAAGGGCGATAAAGCTAATATTGAAAACTATCGCCCCATATCAAAAATTTGCCTTTTCTCTAAAATTCTTGAACGTATAGTTTATACTGATGTCTACGCGGCTCTCAAGTCAATTCTTGGTGAGGAGCAGCACGGTTTTGTTAGGAACCGCTCGACCACTTCGAACTTACTTCTGTCACAAGAGTTTATTACAAACGGCATGGCACAGCGTCAAGTTGACGTCATTTATACCGACTATAGTAAGTGTTTCGACCGTATTGATCATTGCATGCTGCTTAAGAAGCTGTTTCTCGCCGGAATACACGGTGACCTGTACCGGTGGTTCTCCTCCTATATAGAGAACAGAACACAAGCTGTCGTGCTTCAGGGCTACACCTCTGGTTGGAATTCTGTCCCTTCAGGTGTACCTCAAGGCTCCATTTTGGGTCCTCTGTTGTTTATATTGTTTATTGCTGATATCAAACAATGTTTTCGTCATTCGTATATTTTACTTTATGCTGATGACATGAAGATTCATAAAGTTGTGCGAGACATGTCTGATGCATGTCAGTTACAAGACGACCTGCATAGGTTTGAAATATATTGCATCCGTAATAAACTCCAATTAAATGTCTCTAAATGCTTCCTCCTAACATTCTGACTGGCCTGTTGGTCTAGTGGTTAGTGACCCTAACTGCTATGCCGGAGGTCGTGGGTTCGATTCCCACCCAGGACAAATGTTTGTGTGATGAGCACGATCATTTGTTCTGTGTCTGGGTGTAATTTATCTATAATATGTATGTATTTAGAAATATATAAGTATGTTTATCAGTTGTCTAGTACCCATAACACAAGCTCTGCTTAGCTTGGGACTAGATGGCGTTGTGTGATAGTTGTGGAATATTATTATTATTATTATTATTCTCACGTTGTACTTCTTTAATAAATTTTAGTTACACCATGAACGGTCAGCTCATTAGCAGGCAAAATAGCATAAGAGATTTAGGGGTAATCATAGACAGCAAGCTTCTGTTCGATCAACATGTGAATAGTATAGTTGCAAAGGCATCAAAAGCTCTGGGATTTATACTACGCACCACGGCTTGTTTCCGGTCTCTTAAACCAGTTAAGATCTTGTATTGTTCGTTCGTGCGCAGCCATTTAGAATACGCGTCTCAGGTTTGGAA
Organism: Diarsia dahlii; assembly: GCA_949775195.1. Classification (NCBI taxonomy): domain Eukaryota; kingdom Metazoa; phylum Arthropoda; class Insecta; order Lepidoptera; family Noctuidae; genus Diarsia; species Diarsia dahlii. The sequence continues at coordinate 17,787,151 of OX459205.1, forward strand.
CCCGCAGTATGAGACTTATAAGTCCCGTATTGAAGGCGTCCAAAGAAATTTTTTACGTTATCTAGATTATCCACTCAAATGTCAAGCGTGGTTAATTGCTTGGCAGTTGAGTGGTTATAGGGCTCAGCAATACTCAGATGACTACGAGCACCGCTGCAGACGGTACCACTTCCTGCCTCTGGAGATGAGACGTTATATTGGGGACATGAGTCTACTTTTGGGTATCGCAAATGGCCACATCGACTGTCCTGAACTCGTTGCTAATCTGTCATTACGCACGAATCTGATGGGATTACGTCAACGGCCAATATTAAATGTACCTTTCGCAATGACTAATTATAGGCGGAATGTATTCTCAATAAGAAGTGCACTCAGTTTCAATAGGCTTCCTAGGGACCGTAATGTCGACTTGTTCTGCACTAGTGTGGCGACCTTAAGACGGCTATTGGCACAGTCATTTTTCAAGGACAGTTAACTTAACTTTTCATTAACTTGTATGTATTTTTTCTTCTTTTTATCGACTTTTTTGTTAACCATATGTGGAGGCTTGTTATTAGCAATTTTTTAATTTTATATTCTTTATTTTATTGGTTTGTTAGTCTGTAAGCCTTCTTTAAAATAAAATAAATAAATAAATAAATAAATATAAACTTAGGTACTTTTATCTTCCATGATTATACTTTATCATGAGCTCCTGATATTTCAACGCTACCGCGCTGTTGTAAACGCCATGAATGGCCATGATTGCGGGATGACTGGAGAATGCGAATGGTAAATAAACTGTCAAGAAAACACGGATAACACACACATGATTATCACGGAAGATATCACGCAAGTGGCTGTAAAAATATGTTTAGTTATAAAACGTTAAAGCTTAAAACAGTGTTTGAACACTACAAAAATGTATGTTCACGCAAAAACTTCTGAATGGATAGTTTATAACCTGGATACACACAGGATACTTTTATCCCGGTATTAAGATCCCGGGGGACAATTACCAAATTCCGCACAGATGAAACCATTGGCATTGGCTAGTGTAGTATAAACTTCAGACCTTCTAGTTCTTGATATACTTCAGGCTATGAAATATTGCCAAGAGACGGCAGGACTAATAAAATTCGTAGCCTCTAAAGTGCCCTGTGTGCGATACATACTCAGAATATATACCCAAGTTTTGTTTTACAAAAGGTTTTTCGTTCCTTTCGGATATTATTAGGTAAAAGGTTTTGCTCTAAGACCTTACACGTGTCCTGCCTCGTAGATTTTGTCGTATTTTAATCGCTACTACGATCAAAAGTTTATAACAAGATTTTTTATATATTAAAGAAATATTTACCGTTCTAGCCACAGGTGCTAGCTGTCTTACTTACCTACTTGAGTACGTTAGCGTATTATTTTAATGTTGAACATAATTATTAATGTTACACAAAAGTGTAAATAGCCCATGTTTAAAACTACCCCGTCCATACCAATTTGTTTGCCTTTTAGTTTTATTTTGCACTTTCTTGGTATTATTGTGTAGTTTATTAAATTTGTTAATGCTGTACACAATTTATAATTTGTTTTACGACCGTCATCACATCACTATCTCTCAGCGCTCAGTTAAAAGGTCCAGTTTAAAATCAGCGTTGGGTAGTATTTTGCTGAACTAAACCTATTTGCCGCATCCGTAAGACACACTAATAAGTTTTTTTTTGTTTTGTTAAGGTATTTATGTTATGTAATATTTGTCAGCGTCCAGTGTTCGCAGCTCGTCTACAATCTCTCCGTATCAGTATCAACGAATCTTTCCCTGTAAAGTCCCAGTGTTATTTTAAGAATCATTCCAAACCTTAAGATGAAGTAAACAGGAAACATTTTAGTAAAATTTCCCTTTTTAAGGTCTTGCCGATACTGTGTTTATTTTTTTAAACAAAAGACAATTCAATATTCAAAACTAAAATGCTTGATACAGTCAAAAACTATTCGATGTCTAGATTTATCAGTAGCGCCTTTGTTTATGCTACATACATTTTTACATCGTACCGGCAATTTGCAAAATGCGCGGTTCCAAGATAAGCTCAGCCTTTAGGCTGTTGCTGGTTTTATAACACACGCTCTTACTGAGAAAACGTAGACTTTTCTAAGCTCCGTAGAGCACATTTTCATCAGAAAATAAAATCTTATTGGTACATTTTTATTAGATCACTGTCTTGGAATTTGCAAGGGGCTTGCGAATCGATTGAATCCGAGGTCAGTAATCAAGATAACGAATTCACACATAATACGACGATATAACACTCTCACCAATTCCTTTCATGCTTTGGAAAGCATGTTAAACCGCTGGTCTCGGCTGTCCTTCGATCTTTGACAGTAATCTCGGGTTGTTAGAAGCCCGGCCGGTAAGACTAATTGTCTTACCAAGCACACCTTGTTGCCACCTAATGATAGTAACTGTCCCGGCCGGTAAGACTAATTGTCTTACCAAGCACACCTTGTTGCCACCTAATGATAGTAACTGTCTTTTAGAAGTCAGACAGGCAGTAGCTCCATGCCAAATATTGGTTTTCGATTAAATTGGAAACAGACTTCAACTATTATTGTGTATTTGGAAAAAGTCTAGACAGATGATGACCTACATTCACGAGCACCAATATGTTTGACGAAGGTAGCTCAACTGTTTCGGGTACATCGTTGTCAGAGTCCCAGTTCAGCATGGCGGAGGTACGAAATAATAGTCTCAACACTGATTACAACCGCCTATTTATTCACTTCCGATAACAAATTAACAAAATCTCAAATGATCAAGCCGATGGAAATGGATTAAAGTACGGAAACGCGGTAAGTTCGATACAGGCGGGCAGAACGACCGTTCGCACTCGTGTCTCACCAAAAAGTCCCGTCCCTCAAATCAAATGCGTCTAATGTCAACGTCAACCGACCACTGACCACTGACGTCTGACATATCACAACTGACATTTGACATATGACAACTGACAGCTGTCAAACCAGACCTGCCACGCTCTGTATCGACCTCACCCAAGCTCACTGCTTGACGTTTCCGAGTTTTCCGACAAACGATGATAGATGGCGTTATTCTAAATTGTCAACTCTAAATATTGTGCCTCGGTGTTGAAACTGCGACACGGCCATCTTGACATTTCACACGTCCTCGTGTGAGGTATCTGCAACAAGAAGTCACGGAAAGTAAATCGTCCCTTACTCGGCCTCCCTGGCCAAGACGTCGGAGTATTATCACTCACACACACAATTCAAAACAAAGTTTTGTTCTGATCCATATTCTCATCAAATCTCATAAAGAAAATCTCAACATTTAAATCAACATTCATCAAGAAATCATCAACTTTCGACCGAATCTAGTATCCGATCAAATCCAGTATGCAATGCTCTGCTCAGCTTGGTCACATACAACACACACAGCTTCCAACAGGCAACCATGGGACCTCCATTCGGTACCCAACCTCAACACATCTCATTGCCTCCATCCGGCAACCATGGGACCTCCATCCGGTACCCAACATCAACTCAACTCAATACCTGCCTTTATTTAGCACCTTTAGCTACATTGCCATGATGGACGTTGGTCACAGCCCTCAAATAAACACTTACACGCGTGCAGCAACGAACATCATTGCAATGTATGCAATCTGAGTCACTTGCATACTACATTTGCATCTTTTACCTCTCACTTAAGGTCTGAACCTTTCATCATAACCCGATCTCGTTTTGTCAGTGTCTATCGTTTCAAAGTCAAATTTACAGTCAGCAATTGCGTCACATGTCACAATTGACCGTATTTTCTCAAATCGTATCTCATTTGATGACATTATGAACCGAAACTAATCGCAAATAATTGTCGTGTAAAAAGTGAAATAGAATTTCTAAAACAATTCCATCGAACTAAAGTCAAAATTTGTACAGTTGACCTTACAGAAGTCTGCCCAATACCAGTCGTTCGGCCATTCCTGGCCCAAGTGGGTAGGGAATAAAAGGTATTCTGGTCAAAATCATTACCGGTTCTAATGAAATCAAAACAAACTCTTTCTCCCAAAGCTGACATGTCGAACAACACCCATACTCATTCAAATAATAGGAAACTCATTAAAATATTGCAGTGCTCATACTCTGACCTCTATGCGGTCTTCATTATCACACTTATAGCCTCCATCCGGCCATAAGCATCAAAACAATCGACCTCCATCCGGTCTTCATCATCACACTTATAACCTCCATCCGGTTATAAGCATCAAACCAATCGACCTCCATCCGGTCATCAACACGTAACCTCCATCCTGTTACATACACAACAGACAACCTCTATCCGGTCACCTCCACATGTAACCTCCATCCGGTTACATGCACAACACCATCAAGATAATCATTTCGAGCCTTTATCAAAATAATTTTTAAAGTAGGGTTGTTCAACATGTTACTTTATTTTTCCTGTAACGTTACAGGTTATAAGAAAACTCTTACTATGCTAGGTACTTTAAATGTTAAGTTGACCACTTAGTATTCAACTAGTCTTGTTGTAATATGGGATCTAGAAATCACTAGTAAACAAAGATGAATATGCTGTCAATAGATTAATTAATTGGGAACGAAATTCTAACGGAACATCTGTATCAACTGTATTGAAATCAATTTGAATATTAGAAGCATTCTTGAGCTTATTTGAAACATCACATAACCTAAACAACCTTTTCACGACACAAAAACAACACTATCATACGTCTAACTAACATTAAATCCTTGTTGTAAAATCTCAACGCCAATTAAAATATCATTTTTTTTTAAAACAACTATCCGGTACAACATGAAATAAAATCTCCAATAGTAAATCGATAATCATAACCTCAGTAAATAATTGTGAAGTACAAACTATCATGACCTATCCCGGGTCAATTTACAATGTTATTTACACGCTTTCCACTGAACTGTTCATGCAAAAACCGTAGTAATAAGTTGACAATTCTTGTCAAAGTACAAAAGTTTATTTTTGAGCTCGATAGATGGCGATGCTTAAAATAAAAGCAGGCTATCGTTGTGTTACATCGATTTGGTTGGGTTAGAGTCGTTTTAGAAAATATATATACCAGCTTAGATCAGGACACAATTTGGTTTTATTTCATTTTCAACCCTATTAGTGTTCACAACAAGTGTGCTAGTTCAATATTACCAGCTCGGTAATAATCATTGGTCCATCGAACCTGGATCACAGACCCAGGAAGTCTGTATTTTTTGAGATCGCGGTGCCTTTGAACCGCACCCCAGTACTCGCAGTGGATTGCTGCAACAGGAGTACCGGGTATCCCGCAGAGGCAGCAACAGCTTCGTCCAGCGAGGTGGACGAGCTCAGCCACTGTGGTTAGTTCAACGAGTTCAAGAAGTTCAGTGTTCGAGTCCAGACGACTGATCGCGTTCTGCTGAACGCGTTCCGGTGAACGAGATCAACGACCACAACCGACGGTTGAAGTTCCAAGTGACGCCACAGGGGGCGCCACCAGTACTACGCAACCGATTTGGAAGTGTGAGTGAAGTGCAAACGTGAGTACAATTTAATAAATAATAGTAGTGATTCAAGAAGATTTTGCCAAGCAATTCTGAACTTTGTTTTAAAGAAGATTTTAACTTAGACATTTTAGATGTGTGCATTTTAGACTTAGAATAATTTCATAAAAAACGACGGAACGGGGAACCTATGCCCGATTTCTATCAGAGTCTTTGTTGTTAAAAACACTTGTAAAATTTTTCGCTGTTTTTGGGACTTAGAAAAAATTTGTATGTTTTGTTTAGATTCAAACTTGAAGTTTTAAGTTTCAATTTAGGTTTGTTTTAGTGTTTAAGTTTTTGTTGTTCCTTACGATGGAAGGTCTAATTAATATATTGAAAGACCATCAAAATGTTATCCACAAGGCATTTACCAATTTTAAAAAGAGTCCGAAGGACAGGTTGACAATGGAATATATCGAGACAAGGCTCGAATTATTAGAAAAAGATTGGTCTCTATTTAAGGAGACCAAATGTCAACTTTATGGTCGTTTTAAGTTAGAAGACATAGGTCAAAAGGTGGTCGATATGTACGACTCCACCGAAGATACGTTTATTTCATGTAAAAGTTTGATGAAAGCAACTTTAAATAAGATCAATCCTAGAGAAGCGGTACCACAAAGTAGTGGATCTAACAATAGTAATTCTTCTAAGCCATCCAATTTATTTGTAAAGTTGCCCAAGATCACAATTCCAAATTTTTCTGGCAAATACAGTGAGTGGACAGCCTTTCATGATCTTTTTAAGTCGCTTGTCCATAATAACGCGTCTTTAGATAATGTGCAAAAACTGCACTATCTTAAGAGTCATCTTACTGGTGAAGCCGAACAGTTGATTAGGCATACACCAATTACAGATGCCAACTATAGTGAATGTTGGGCTCAGTTGGAAAAGCGTTATGCTAATAAAAAGTATCTCGCCAATTATATTTTAAAAAGGTTGTTCAGCCAAAAGCGATTAAATGTAGAATCAGCTGCCGGCTTGAAAGAGTTGTTAGATACCACAAGTGATTGCCTTAGTGCACTTAGAAATTTAAACGTCAATGTGAGCACATGGGATCTTATCGTTATTCATATAGTAACATTCAAATTAGATAGTGAGACGCGAAAACAATGGGAGTTAAGTAGTTCAAATTCAGATTTTCCCACCTTTGAGGAACTTAAAGTATTTATTGAAAGTCGTTTTCGTGCATTAGAATGTATAGAACCAAGAAAGGCAGTGGCTCACCAGGCCAGTAATAGTTCACACGTGCATAATTCAAAAGCAATGCTAGCCACTAAGCCGTCTAATATGCGTTGCGAATACTGTTCGGAAGTCCACAAGCTGTGTTTCTGCAAGGAATTTGCAAAGCAGCCCACGGAAGGTAGACGCGAATTCGTTGCAAAGAATAACATCTGTTTTAATTGTTTGGGCAGCAATCATAGAGTACATGACTGTAAAAAACAGACTGTGTGCAAGGTTTGTAACAAGCGCCACCATTCATTACTGCATCCGAATGGAGAACCTAACGGAGAAAACAAAGACGCTACCGTAAAGCCGACTAAGGATGATATTAGTTCTTCAAATAGTGAGATAGTCGCATGTTTGTCTACGGGCAAAGTTTCTAAACCCAGACAGGTTTTATTAGCGACAGCGCTAGTAAAAGCCGAGTCCAAAACGGGTGAATTTCAAACAGTTAGAGCATTATTAGACCAAGGTTCACAAGCCTGTTTTATTACAGAGGCTACAGTACAACTTCTTCGACTGAAGAAAATTCCAGTCAGAGGTATCGTTTCAGGTTTAGGTGACGATAGATCAACCATTGCAAAGTACATGGTGAATATGACAATTCAGTCAACAATTGATGTCGATTTTCAACTCAAAATAAACGCCTATGTTTTGAGTAAGATTACTTCATACTTGCCTGAGAAAAGTGTAAACACTAGTTCATTGGATTGGATTGCCTTAAACAATCTGTATCTAGCAGATCCTAATTTTAACACACCCAATAGAATAGATATTCTTTTGGGTGCAGATGCTTACTGCTACATTGTGAAGGAAGGTATAGTGAAGAGTCCATCAGGCACTCTTATCGCACAGAGCACCACTTTAGGGTGGGTCCTTTCAGGTGTAGTCAGTCCAAGTAGTGAGAGTTCAAACTGTAACACAAAAACCATAAAGGTACATTGTGCACATGTCAATGAAGATGACATGTTAAAGAAATTTTGGGAGATAGAAGAACAAACCAGTACAAAGAAATTACTTAATCCAGAAGAGCAACGGTGTGAAAATTTTTATACTAAAACTACTAAGAGAGATGATACAGGTAGATATATTGTGCGGCTGCCATTCCGAGATGAAGAACCTGCTTGTAAGGCCGGACGTTCACGGGATATAGCTGAAATAAGGTTTAAATCATTAGAAAAAAGATTAAGTAAGGACACAGATTTAAAAGAAAAATACACAGATGTAATTAATGAATACTTACATTTAGGACACATGAGACCTGTAAAAGAGGAGGACAGTAACAAAGATGTAGCAGTCTATCTACCACATCATGCGGTGATAAAAAACGATAGGATCACTACTAAGGTTCGTGTCGTTTTCAACGCCTCAGAAAAGAATAAGAACGGAGTGTCACTTAATGACACGCTTATGGTAGGACCAAGGCTGCAAGCAGACTTAAGACACACTGTTTTAAGATGGAGAATGCATGCGATTGGTATAGTGGCCGATATAATAAAAATGTATCGTCAAGTTAGAGTGGCCGATGAAGATGCTGTCTTCCAGCGAATACTCTGGCGAGATGATCTTAAAAAGCCAATCAGAGATTATGAGCTGATTACGGTGACTTTCGGGACAGCCTCTGCACCATACCAAGCCGTTAGATCGCTCCATCAGGTTTCATATGATGAAGGAGACAAATTCCCACATGCAGCAGACAAAGTTTTAAATTGTTTTTATATGGACGATTTGATGACTGGATGTGAGAAGATTGAAGAGGGTGAAGAAATCTGTAATCAAATGGTAGAATTATTAGGAAAAGGAGGATTCACATTACAGAAATGGAACAGTAATAATCAGGAATTATTAGATAAAATAAGTTCAATAGATATGAATGAAGGAATTCAGCAAACAGGTCAAACAAGCACGGAAAATGAGGACAAAAAGGACATAGTAATGGAAAAGGAAGTAAATAATAAGGACAGGGAAATTAAACTAGATAGTACTACGAAAATTTTAGGACTTACCTGGAACCGCCACGAAGATTCCTTCCAGTATGCAGTAACTCTCCCACCGCTGACGACGGCACCTGTAACAAAAAGATCTATAATTTCAGACATAGCTCGTTTGTTCGACCCTTTAGGATGGTTAGCCCCTAGTGTGGTTGTAGCGAAGGTGTTTATCCAGAAGTTATGGCTCGCAGGTGTTAGTTGGGATGAGGAGTTGAGTACGGAATTAGTAACAGAATGGGGTACTTACCGCGAAGAGCTAAAGTTGCTTACCAAGGTCCGTATACCTCGTTGGCTGAAGACTAGTTCAACTGGTGATCTGGAATTGCAAGGTTTCAGTGACGCCTCAAAAACCGCATACTCAGCAGTTGTTTACTTGCGGGTAATTGATCCTACAGGCAAAGTTTATGTTTCATTGTTGGTTGCAAAAACAAGAGTTGCCCCAATTAAACAAATTAGCATTCCTAGATTGGAGTTATGTGGAGCAGTACTCTTGGCCAAGCTCTTGATAGAGTCTGCAGAGGTTTTAAACATACCAAAGGAGAGAATTTCAGCGTGGACGGATTCGACAGTAGTGATATCATGGCTCAATAGCCATCCTAGCCGGTGGAAAACGTTTGTTGCGAATCGGACTGCTGAAATATTGAATACAATGAGTTCGTCTCAATGGTTCCACGTGTCGACCAAAGAGAATCCAGCAGACTGCGCTTCAAGGGGAGTACTACCCAGTGCATTAGTTGGGAATGAGTTGTGGTTTTCTGGACCGCCATTCCTGAAAAACAAAATAATTGAGTACAAAAGACCAAAAGATTTAAAAATAGATTTAGAGCAAATAATAAAGGTTCACGCAGCTGTAGTTCCAGAGCACGTAGTTCTAGAAAAATATTCTAGTCTACGAAAATTAGTGAGAGTAGTTGCGTACTGCCGGCGATTTTTGAAGAAGGACAATTTTGATAGTAAATATTTGAAGAATCAAGAAATAGATGCAGCATTAGAAACCTGTATAAAGAAGACACATAGAGAGATATTTACAACAGAGTACACACAGTTAAAAGAAAAAGGGTGTTTAAATATCAAATCCAGTAAACTGAAGTCGCTTTGCCCTTTTCTTGACACAAAAGGTATCATGCGAGTTCGAGGACGACTAGCAAAATCGGAACTGGACGAAGATTCAAAATATCCGATAGTCCTTCCACATTCTAGTCATCTGACTCATCTTATAGTTGCAGATGCGCATGAAAAAACACTGCATGGTGGTCCTCAGTTGCTGTTAAACTTTTTAAGGTCAGCCTATTGGATAATAGGTGCTAGATCTCTAGTTCAACAACATGTTCGCATGTGTATTATTTGTGCAAAACAGAGAGCTAGCGTCAGAAATCAACTGATGGGTGATCTTCCATCAGTCCGATGTAAACCAGCAAGACCATTCTTGCATAGCGGAGTGGATTATGCTGGACCCATAAACATAAGAACGACAAAGGGCCGTGGTCATCGTTCATACAAAGGCTATATATGCCTTTTCGTTTGTATGTCCACGCGCGCAATCCATTTAGAGGTTGCCAGTGACATGAGTACACAGGCATTTTTAGCTGCCTTTCGGAGATTTGTGTCGAGACGAGGTCACTGTGCTAAGTTGTGGAGCGATAATGGCACCAATTTTGTGGGTGCCTCCAGAGAATTACAGCAGCTGGCTTCTATACAACCAGCCATAGCAGAACACCTGGAAGCAGCCAATACTGAGTGGCATTTTATACCGCCTCATGCTCCCAATTTCGGTGGTCTTTGGGAAGCAGGTGTAAAATCCACCAAATTTCACCTTAAAAGGGTAATCGGTGACTCTACTCTTACGTATGAGGAAATGTCTACACTCCTCAACCAAGTGGAAGCATGCTTAAATTCGCGACCGATAAGCGTTATTAACGTTGCTGATCCTGGTGAACCTCTGCCGTTAACCCCTGGACATTTTCTGATCGGTGAGCCGATAGTTAATGTGCCAGATAAGAATTATGAAAGTTCAAACGTAAATTACTTGACTCGGTGGCAATTAGTTCAAAAAATGATGCAGTCCTTTTGGAAACGATGGTCCCACGAGTATTTGTCAAATCTCATGAACAGGTATAAATGGTCTTGCCAAGTTCCGGAGCCCAATATCGGGGATATTGTTCTGATTAAGGAGGATGATTTACCACCAAGTCATTGGTTGTTAGGACGGGTTGTGGAGAAACACCCCGGTGATGATAACCTCACCCGTGTGGTCACATTGCGTACTAAAGCCTCTACAATTAAGAGACCAACTTCCAAATTATGTATTTTACCAATAGCTCAATGAATTGTTCCTATTTTTCATCAAGTTTATGTAAAACTTCTGCAGGTCAAATATATTATAAATGTTATTTTTAAGATTTTGTGTTATTGAAGATTGTTTATTTTTGTTGTTTGTCTTTGTAGATTTAAGAAGTATTGCTTACCCTGTATACAAAGTGCAAAATTTAGACATAAATATAAGGTCAGAAGGACATTCCGTCACTAAATATCCTTGGTGGGCGGTATGTTCATGCAAAAACCGTAGTAATAAGTTGACAATTCTTGTCAAAGTACAAAAGTTTATTTTTGAGCTCGATAGATGGCGATGCTTAAAATAAAAGCAGGCTATCGTTGTGTTACATCGATTTGGTTGGGTTAGAGTCGTTTTAGAAAATATATATACCAGCTTAGATCAGGACACAATTTGGTTTTATTTCATTTTCAACCCTATTAGTGTTCACAACAAGTGTGCTAGTTCAATATTACCAGCTCGGTAATAAACAGAACTGTAACGAAACATTTTTGATCAGAGAGCATTCGGCACCAGAATCATAGTAAAATGGATACGACTCACCAGATATTCATCAGCACACTGCTGGGATTGCTCACATAGCAAACTTCAACACGTCGCTCGCTATTTGCCTCTGCTGCAGGCTGCAGGCACTGCTTGGTCAGCCTGCCGCGCCGCCGCGCTGCCAACCACGCGCCGCCAAGCCGCGTCCCGCCGCCACGCCGCCGGCGCCGCTGCCGAAGTAAATTCACAGCGCACCGTGACGTCATCGCGCCATTCTTCGTATTTTCTTTAGCTCGAGTGAATCCCGGTTCTGATGTCGCATCAGGGTCTTCGCGATCGTCATCACCATACGGGGCACTCCAGACTATAAACAGATCCTTAAAATCGCTCCATTTCATCCCAGGACAAGATATGGACGACCGCCATGACGAAACTTCTCCCATGAGTCTCGTGGAATTCGCTGCGTACCCTGTAGGCACGCCACAGCGCCGGTTTCACGGCGCTGCTGTCTTCACAGCACCCCGGCGGTCCATCCCCACCAGGTGAGACCAACGGTTACCCGGGGGAGGCCCAGCGGAGGACGACCAGCGACGGAGGTGCCGACTTACGACGCACCTACAGTGGATGTGTGGCTCCCGTTCGTCCCGTTTCTCTAATGAGTGCGCGGTTCAAAGCAATCATCAACGATGCACCTTGACTATTCGGATCGATAACACACATGTCGGCTCTTGCCAACCAAGCACGCGGGACAATGTTCCATTTTTCAGGGTCAAAATGCGGTAGGCGAATATCCGTACTCGCAAAAAGTGATTTCATTGCTTGCACAATAGTCATAAAGTTTTTGTTTACCTGATCGAACAGAAAACACCACATTTCCGTTTCTATGTCACTTTCAGACGCACGCGCATTGTCTTTACACTTTTCCGGCCTAGTACTGTCACTTACACTATGTAGGCGTTAAAGTTACATCGCACTTCTGATGACGAAGGTAGCTCAACTGTTTCGGGTACATCGTTGTCAGAGTCCCAGTTCAGTATGGCGGAGGTACGAAATAATAGTCTCAACACTGATTACAACCGCCTATTTATTCACTTCCGATAACAAATTAACAAAATCTCAAATGATCAAGCCGATGGAAATGGATTAAAGTACGGAAACGAGGTAAGTTCGATACAGGCGGGCAGAACGACCGTTCGCACTCGTGTCTCACCAAAAAGTCCCGTCCCTCAAATCAAATGCGTCTAATGTCAACGTCAACCGACCACTGACCACTGACGTCTGACATATCACAACTGACATTTGACATATGACAACTGACAGCTGTCAAACCAGACCTGCCACGCTCTGTATCGACCTCACCCAAGCTCACTGCTTGACGTTTCCGAGTTTTCCGACAAACGATGATAGATGGCGTTATTCTAAATTGTCAACTCTAAATATTGTGCCTCGGTGTTGAAACTGCGACATGTTCATAATTTGCTAAATGCTAAGTTTATGAAATGCACTAACTTAAACAATATCGATATGACGAAATGAGCATGACGTCCAAAGTACACAAAGGTACACAGCGTAGCTCGTACAACTATTAACAACAGGCGTGATGTCATGTAACTTTATACTGTCTAGAATTGTCCTTCGTATGATAAATAAAGTACCCTCTTGTTAGGAAAGCCTAGTATCGCATACTTCAAATATTACACTAAGGATATAACATACCTACTTAACCCTTCCGTTATATAGCGGAACCATGTAATAATTTCGAGTTACGACACCCATGGGTTGTTATGTTGAGGCTACTGTTACAGAATATAATCTAATACTGCTTCCTTGTTTATATTTTACTTACAAGTGTACTTTGCAGAATGATTTTTCGGTGAAAATCGTAATCCGCGAAACCATCAGTCTAATCTCCTAGCCTTTTCCCGTATATTGAAGTAGCCTTTGAGTCGAACCGGGTGCAGCTGAATACCAGTTACAATATGGAGTAACTGTCTATTATTTATTAGACTGTCACGTTTCTGGCCCTCTTATGAAATGACTAATTAAATATTCTCTAATAAAACATATCAATATTCTCTATAGGTACTTCTCGTATGTCTTGTGGTGTCAAACACTACTGCTAAGGTCTTGCTTTCGAGTCCCAAATTTGGAAAATGTGTTATTGATATTTTCAATCAGAAATTTCCATAATTAGCAGCCCAAAGTCTAAATTTGGCCTGCTGATGGCAACAGCATAATCATAATCAGTCAATAATGTTCCCACTGCTGGGACACGGTTATGTCCTTCTCTTTATGAGGGGGAATGGACTAATCCACCACGCCGCCGATGTCCGTGTCTGTTCTAAGATATCCTCACGATGTTTTCCTGCACCGTTTTGAGAGCAGTAGGTAATAGTGATGAAATTATTTACACAGAGTAATGCACCTGCCTGATTTCAAACCCACGACTAACTGCTCGTAAGTTGGGGTAACAACAGGGCCACTATTTAATTGCTCACAGCTGCAATTGCCTCTGTAACAGGGTATTTCACCCCTTATTACACGGGAATTAACCACAACTTTCGATATTTCGATGTTCTAAACTCTAAACGACACGTCTCTGCTTACCCCTACGGGGTTAACAGGCGAAATGTTATGTTAAAAAATTGTCTCACAAACAAGCCTTTTGAAAAACCCGTACGTCGATGGCATGGCGACAATGTAACGCAAAGATATTTTATTACATGCCTTAGTTCAAAAAGTAACAACGTCTTGCCTCGCCTTTGAGCAGCGAATTCACATTCTTTCTTTAATAATTTCCTTTAACAGACTTACACGAAATATAATCAAAAGGAGTTATGTACTTGCAAAAAGGAAGTGAACCTGCAAATTAAAATGGGTGGAATATTTTATTAATATTTCCTTTAAACAGCCTTTGGTAACACAAAGGGTGCGACATAGGTGTAGATTATGCTTAGTTACGCCGATACACCTCGCGCTGTAGAGTGTCTTTAGGTCTTTATTTTACATTGTTTCCTCGCATAGCATTGTATTGAGACTGCCTTGATTCTGTCCACCAATTCGCCCGCGTATAGGTCGGATTTTTATTAATTAAATTACATTGAAACCTGTTCAGCCTTAAAGGCATTAAGGTGGTGTGACGGTAAGCATCGTGAAGAAACTGGCTTTATTATTATTATTAATCGGACGGCACGGTTGGTGCAGTGGTTCAAGCAATGGACTGCCGCGCTGCGTGTCGCGGGTTCGATCCCCGCACGGAACAAATATTTGTAAGACCTACAGATAGTTGTTCCGGGTCTGGGTATTTGTGTATGTGAGTTTAAATGTTTGTGAACGCACCCACGATACAGGAGAAATTCCTAGTGTGGAGCAACGTTTTTTAAATAAAAAAAAAAAAAAAAAATTAATCAATTTACTTCAGATAAAAAATTAATCCATATAAATTCGAGCATCAAAAATTTAATGATGACATCTACTATCACACACCGATTTTGGTCCACTTGTAGCAACACATACTATACCACAAAAGTAGAACTAACGTCAAAATATTGAATCGCGATATTAAAGTTCACCGCGACTTAAATAAGACCATATATATTATGAAAACCCGACAACACCTGTCGGACAGTTATTAGTCAACGGCATGTATTTAAACCGTTATCTGTATATTCCCTTTTTTCGAACAAAATATTTTAAAGTTACACCAAAAATACTGACTTGCACACAAATTATGCACACTAAAGAAATCAAAGGACATCATCCATTTTGGTCCAAATGTCAAAGTGGCCGGCCAATAAAAAAAAGTGCTTTATTCTGAAAGAACTCGTTCGCCTTAGCATTTTTTTATATGACACCAAAGCTGTAGCACCAATATACTTGGTGGTATTCATGTTAAAAAAACCTGATTTTTCATACATTTTTCCTTTCAATGAATCTGAAAAAAAAATGTTCCAAGTCTTAACTTCCGAGATCCGCCTAAAGGGGGGGTGAATGGGGGGCAAGGGGGTCAACATTGAAAAATGGTTTTTACTTCCCCGAGCTTCCTCTATACGAATCCCTAAAAAAAAACTCGTAAAGTCTCTTTGTTTCCGAGATACGATAGGGAGGAAAAAAAGGGAAGAAAAAAGAGGAAAAGAAAAGAAAAAAAGAAAAGAGGAAAAAAGAGGGAAAGGGGGGGAAAAGGGGGGGTTTGGCACTTTTCCCATACTCACGAGAGTTACTTGTTTACGAATCTGTCAAAATATACCCACCTCCCCATCCACCATCTGGGAGAACAATTCTGTCAATCAGTTAGTCAGTGGTAATTGAGCTTTCTAAAGTATTTTTAGAACTCAAATAATACCAATTAGAGTGATGCTACAGCTTTGGTGTGGGTCCATATTGGCTCACCTAAAGTTCTTTATCCGAAATTGTTCTTCCTAACGATTTGTAATCCGAATGATCACTCTTCCTAAAATTTTTCATCCTAAAGTTTTCATTCATACTATTTGTAGTCCTACCGACGATGTTCATAACACTCATGTTTCCGAAAATTGGAATTCATAATATCATTAGTGTAAATATATTTAAACTCCTACTGTTTTTTATCCTAACGCTTTTATTCCTAAACATAATTACCATAATATTTTCACTCATACAACTGTTTAGAATGATTAAAGGTCGTTTCACTGATTTTTGTCTTGAAATAAAATAAATGAATGAAATTCAGGTCAGAGTGTCGTCTTGGGGGCACTATGAAAAAAATACTTAGAAAAATTTCGCGACCAATTTCGAGGTAGCGCTCGCCGGCCGCTGCCGCGGCACCGCTCGCTTCGCTCGCTCGGCTCGCGCGTAGTTGGTCACAGTTCTAACCTAACCTAACCTATGGATATCTTTGCATAGTATATCATCATCATCAGACTATATTGTTCCCACTGCAGGGACTCAGGCCTCCTCTCTAGGAGAGGGATGGGCTATAATCTACCACGCGGGCCCAGTGCGGATTGGTAGATGTCACATATCTTAGAATTTTTTGGTTCTAAGATATGTCGGTTTCCTCACGATGTTTTCCTTCACCGTTTTGAGAGCAGTGGTGATGAAATAAATTACACAAAGTAATGCGCCTGCCTGGGTTCGAACCCACGACCAACTGTTCATAAGTCGGGGCCGCAACCACTGGGCCACCACTGCTCATAGTTTATAAGGTCCCATTAAAATAGGTGGACAAATTTTAACACAGCGTTTAGTAAGCCTAACTAAAGACATCTAAACAAAAAAAAAAACACTTTATATAAAGTGATTTTATTTTGACTTAAAATAATAAATTGCCGGCACTCTAGAACAAACTCATCCTATAAAAGTAGGTATTTTATTTCTTATTCTTATATTTTTTTTTGCTATTGTCCTTATTTTAGCGGTCTGAATGATTTCTAAAATTTTGTCCACCTATTTTAATGGGACCTTTTATAATACTGATTATTATGAATAAAAAGTAATATAAACAAAAAAAATATGACTTTGAATAATAGTGTAAAAGATGGTTATGTTGAGGAAATATAGGAAAACAAATAATAGTGTAATAGATGTTTATTGCTACAGACATTATGAAGTCGAATGCTTCGGAATTAAAACATTAGAGACAGAGAAGTTAGGAATTGCGATTGTTAGGATGAAAAATGTTAGGAAGAACATTTTCGGATTTCCAATTATCGGAGTTGAAATTTTAGGTGAACTTTGGCGCACCCCTTTGGTGTCATATAAAGAAATTCTAAGGCGGACGAGTTCTATCAGAATAAAACACTTTTTTTATTTGGCCGGCACTTTTACTTTTGGACCAAAACTGTATGAAATGTGGATGATGTCCTTTAGTATCCTTTTTAATGGCATTTGCAGAACTCTTTTACTGAACGAATAACTATTATCAAAATAGTATATCTAATAATTATTTAGTCTAACAAACATTTTAAAACTTTTTTAAGGAAAACCTACACCTGATTTACTCCATGACGCGCGCTCGCTTCGCTCGCATATTAAATAACATTAATATCTTCTGTCCCCGAAGTGCCGGGCCTCCGCCGGCCTCCTTCGTCGGCCTACGGCCCGGTGCCCATGCCGCCCATAAAGGACACTGTTGCGAGACGGTCGTATTAGATATCAGTTTTAGAAATTCCGTAGTAAGATTGTACAATTTAGAGTGCAAGTTAGTATTTTTGATAAGCAATTAGTATTTTTGTTTTACAAATCATATATCCGATGTACTAACTACATTTTTGGTGTGAATTCGATAAAAAAGGTCATCTCGTTTTGTGTGATTTTTTAGACTTTTTTGTAGGACATGTTTAGTTAATCAATTGGTTTTTTTGCACAGCATTCATTTTTCTGGTATGCATTCAGTTAATTAGTGGAGTTAACTAGTGTGCTGAAAAATTAAACAGATGTGCATTTAAATATAACCCTTAGTCAAGCAGACAACACCCGGCTGGTTTTCTATGGGGGTTGAAGCACTTTTGCATTCATATTTCACGCTGAGGAGGCCCATCTTGAACGTAAAAAGCTGATACTGTACTTCTGTACTTCTGTCAATCAAAGAAACTCGATAGCAGTTGCAGGTTGACAATTTCACCCGATGAATGGTAGTTTGGTCATTGCTGGATACTACCCTGTTGCTGGAAAGTTGTCTTTAGGGACATAAGTTGATAAATGAAACGTCCCCGAGCAATTTCACTGTTCACACCTCTCAAACTAGAACGTAGGATGACTTGGTACTAGAAATAACTTATATTATACCCACTAGTTTAATGTTTCAGTGGTCTTTCAAAAAAATCGAATCAATATGTTACATGGTTTTCGGTGGCATTTCAATATAAAAGAGGACTGATGTCATTAAAACAAATATACCATTCAATGGCTGGCAGTTTAGTCTACACATTTACACGATGGTGTACTACAATTCCAAGTAATATGAATTCAAATTTTCGAATGGTCATCCAATAAATGAATGTAGAGATTGTTTCTAATGTGTATTCCCGCGGAATTTATTCTCATTTATTTTGGAAAAAATATAGTTTTTTAATCATCATCATCAGCCTATAATGTTCCCACTGCAGGGACTCAGACCTCCTTTCTAGGAAAGGGATGGGCCATAATCCAATACGCGGGCCCAGTGCGGGTTGGTAGATGTCACACCGAGTCACACGTCTTTAATTTTTTTGGTTCTAATCATTGATATTAAAAGGAGGGTTCTAATAGATTTCCTCACGATGTTTTCCTTCACCGTTTTGAGAGCAGAGTTGATGAAATAAATTACACAAAGTAATGCGCCTACCTGGGTTCGAACCCACGACTGTGTGTAAGTTGGGGCCGACACCACTGGGCCACCGCTGTTCTAACTTAAGTTTTTTAATAGTGATTGTTAACTAAGCTTTGTCACCTCCTACCAAAGAGATTTTGTCCTAACAAATATAGACGTAAGTGTATCACATAAATCTAACTACCAAGTGACACACTAGAAACTAGGGTGAAATCCCCATTCGTTGTCCAAAACCCGATTGACCGTCAAAACCGTTTGCCGTGAGGACAGCTCGCCTTTTATGGCACATTAGCGACAAAGAAGGACTATTACGTCGGCTGGATCCGCGTAACGACTCTCATAGTTCACGCTCAATCGTTGGATTAAGCCGCAATTTGTATCAGTCGGGAACTGTCGCGTTTACCCTATTTAACAGACGAGGAAAGGGATGAAAAATTCCATTGTTAACATAACATTCAATCTCGTTTCGTGTGCCCTTTTATGTCTTGAAGGCGATAGGTTGTTTCGTTTTTTTTTGAGCTAAAGACTTGTTTTGTTTTGTTTAAAAATATGTGAATATAATGTGGTCATCATCTGTACATCATCTATCCGCTTGGGGTCCGCTTCATACTGGAGTGTTATTGGATGCAGCTGAATACCAAAGATTCTTTATATTATCCTGTTCTGCCACACAGCTGGGCAAAGGCTTTGCCCATGTCTTTCCAGCTCTCCCAGTATTGTAACTTCTCCGTCCAATCAGTCAGGCGCATAACTTTGTGTAAATTATTTTATCATCACTGCTCTCAAAACTGTGAGGGAAAATATCGCGAGGAAATCGACCTGTCCTAGATAGAACCAAAAATTCGAAGATGTGTGATGATTAACAACGCGCACAGGTGCCCTACTATGACGTCTTAAAACAGTCCTAACTTATTCTTAATCCAGTGTGGAAAAGAGATGGCGCTAGACACCCTGTATAGTTCTGTCACGTTTTCACACTGGATTAAGAATAAGTTAGGATTGTTTTAAGACGTCATAGTAGGGCCCCTGGTCTCGCGTGGTGGATTATAGAGAGGAAGCCTATGGGATGCGTCTCACAAGTGGGATCATTATAACCTGATTACGAGGGCCAATCTAAAGATTTATATAATATCTTGATTCGTATGACCTAGCGAACCAGACATGGATGTCAACAAACTTATACAAATAAAAGAAATAGTAAATATAATCTTTTTATGATTGTCCAGATTTGGTAGAAAATCTTCTTATTGTCTTAGGTCTCAAATCAGATAAAACAATCACATCAGTTTCAGGCTTACTGAGAAATCGTGTTATTTCGTTTAGGTTTTGGCCTTGATATGAAAAAAACAAATTAATATCTTAAGCTGTGCTGGCCTGTTTTCCGCGAAGAGTTAGGCAATGGTATACGTAATATTTACCAGTTATGCTGAAGTCAAAAATATATAAGTGATGAAGAGCTTATTGTTTACAACCAGGCTTGTAGGTATTTAGCCTCCGCGGTGATATTTCAAAATTCGTATAAATAAAACCCTAGTAACACTTTATCCGGCCTAGGAATTGTACCAGTCTAATGTACCTGTGACAATAATTATATTATTAAACTAATGTTAATATCCGTCATTAAACTCTACAGGTTACAGTAACAATGAAAAAAAACCAAAAAACGACAAACAAATTCCTTCCATATTTTTACCCACAAAACTTCCCTTTTAACACATTTTATTAGGAAACTTCCCGTTCTACTTTAACATGCATTTGCGAACTGTAGGCCATTTCGTGTGAGACCACAGATATGGATAAAACTAGATAACGCAAGCATCTACTTTGTATGTGTAGCTTCGAGGTTACTGTCGTAGCAAGCTAATATTTTGTTTAAAACAACAACATTACACGATCACTAACACTGAAACGGGATATTTACCATGTTTTCTATTTCATTTTTGTTAGTGTTAGTGACCATGTCAGTTTAAAAACTTTTAACAACTTTAGTACTTAATTATTCTAGATATTTAAGAACAAAAACGTAGCCTATTTTGTATAGTAATAGTACATACTTGTGCTTATCGGATCGTGAATTCGTGACACTCGCGTTATTTTTTTTAAAACCTGGCAAAATTTTATTCTAAGTTATTAACGCGTCATTTTGCGAATGAGACGTTCTGCGAAAAAGGCAATGTGGGAAAGCGACATTCTGTGAAAGCGACATTTTGAGTAAGAGGAATTTTACTTCCAGTAGACATTTTGCAAAACAGACGTTATGCGCCTAAACTATCTAGGCGTGTCTACATCTGTGTGCAAGGCCATGGACTAGCTATGCAGGCCTGTTTATTCAATCGTACAAAGAGTACTAAGTAATGGTTGGTTTATTCAACTGTTTATACAAAACTTATTCGCATCAGCGCACTCTCTGGATTTGGGTGAAAGTAGCCGTCAAATTAGCGAGATGAGGCCTATAGGCATGGGCTTAAGACAAGTGGAAGTATATTTTGGAAATTTACGGTGTTTTCCTTTGTTGTTGCGTGCTAAAAATACACGTGACTTGAGTGTAGGTACTTTGGACGGAAGTCCTACGGGATATTTACCATGACTACTATTTGTTTTTAGTTCCCGATATATCCCGTTTTCAGTGTAAAAACTTATAAAAAAATCCTATTTATCTATTTTCACCCGACTGCGGCGAAGCCCAAAAGGAGGGTTATGTGTTTGACGTGTATGTATGTATGTATGTAAGTATGTATGTATGTATGCCCGTTTCTTTGTTCCCTCATAACTCCTAAACGGATGAAGCGATTTGAATAAAATATACGTCGTTAGATTCATCTTGATAGCGCGAGTGTTATAGGCTACATTAAATTAAAAAACGAAGAAAAATTGCGGATTTTGGGGGCCAAATGGCGGAGTTCAAAAAATTTTTTTTTTCCAATACCATCGAGTAGGGTGTCAAAATAAAGGGTTTTAAAAGGAGATTACAAAAATATAAAACACTTATATGTTTAAAAAACTACGACTGAAAAAACTGAAAAGCAAAATACAAGCACATTTTAAATTAAACAAAACTTGGAAGCAGGCGGGGTTCATTTAAATATTAAATCATGAAATGAAAAAAATAGAACTGAAATAGAACCCCGCCTGCTTCCAAGTTTTGTTTAATTTAAAATGTGCTTGTATTTTGCTTTTCAGTTTTTTCAGTCTGGTTTTTTAGTTTTTTAACTACTTTTTTTTTATTAATTTATTTAAATTATCGCTTGGGTGAAAATAGTAATATAAATTTTTCCTGATCATTATCGGACCTAGGTTTACGGGTACGAAAACTTGATGTACCTACATACATCAAGTTTTCGTAACCGTAAACCTCTACATTGCAACATTCATTCATTTTCATTCTTCGTTTTCGAGAACGTGGTTACAAATATAATATACCTGTATACATATAGTATGATGATTTTGAGTATGATCAGTAAATGTGTGAATAGATCATAGCAGGTGGCATGATGAAGTTTCTGCCTACCCTAAAAGATGTGAAATTATGGAGGTATAACTTTAACAAGTGTTAACTAAAAGATAAAAAATAAAATAATTCACAGACTCGTTAACGTTATCCTGAAAAACGATCCTTTTCGTTTTCTAACGCAAGTTAAAGTTAACCATACTTACTGCAACGAAAACTGCCTGAATTATTATTTTTATTTTATTTTTTTATTTTATTTATTAAGGGATAACAAACAACTACAACATATATATGTGGGATACAGGGTTCTTCCAGTCAATAAAATACTGCAG
The DNA here is from genome assembly GCA_949775195.1 of Diarsia dahlii. Taxonomy (NCBI): domain Eukaryota; kingdom Metazoa; phylum Arthropoda; class Insecta; order Lepidoptera; family Noctuidae; genus Diarsia; species Diarsia dahlii. Next base: position 17,809,799 of record OX459205.1, read on the forward strand.
TCTTTAATAGTATTTACTTTTATTTTTATAATTTTATAGTTTAAAACGTCTTTCTGAGCTTCCTCCGTTCTGTATCAATATGGCGTCGTCTCCCTTCCTTCGTCTATCGCCCTCTCCCTCATACCTCGTACTTTCTCCCTTTCTTTCACTTACGTTCCATTTCTCTTACATCCACTTGCGTTCCATTTCCCACATTCGGCCATCCGACATTCATGTCTGTCCTCAGACATGCTAGACAGACTTTCATTCCTCGTTACATCCTTACATAAACATCATCCTTCATTGACAGTCATCCTCATTCATCACAACAACTTAAATACACACAACACCAACATTGTCAGCAAAAGAAATAAACAAAATAGTCTTACATGACCAATTCTTATCTAAAGGTTAAAGAAATAGAAAATTTTGTCTCACATCAGTAATTCTTAGTATTCTAAAGGTTTTTAAGGTGAACACAATGGTTAACTTAACACAAAACATGTTATAAACTTAAGCACTATTTTAAAATAAAACAGTAGTAAGTCAGCTTACAATTTTAACCAGCTTTTGAGATTGAACTACAATTTACACTTGCAAAACAAATGAAATGAGTTTCTCTTGAACACATAATCCAAACAGCCAAAAAAAATAATAAAAACATCTTTCATTCAGTCTTATCTCCATACATCACCACAAACAAAACTCAACATGCTTACTCATATTGTTCGCCGTTGTTGGGCCACCTCTTCATTCCATCGGCTGAGCAGGTAGTCTTTATGGGACCTTCAGATGTGGCATCATCTTTCTCGACATCATAGCGGTCCTTTCGTTTTACCTTAGTAATCCTATATGGGCCTAGATACTTCGGCTTTAGTTTTAGTCCTGGGCCAAATTGTGTTCTTTGTATTGCTACTCGTTCCCCTACTTCATACTTAGTGCTTTCCTTTCTATTTTTATTGTAAGTACTTGTGTTTTCTTCCTGAATTTTTAATATTTGTTCTTTAGCTCTTTTTCTTAATTCTTCTCTTTCTTCATTGAATTGTTCCAGACTTTCATGCTGTAATAAACTAATTAAAGGTATATCTTCTTTGGATTTCATCTTGACACCTGTTAATAGTTCAAACGGACTTGTGTTAATACTTCTTTGGAATGTGCTATTTATTGCCCTTTGCAATTGACTTACATGTTTGTACCACACTGATGGATCTTCTGCACATAACTTTGTTAGAGTTGGTTTAATTATTCCATGTATCCTTTCCACCTGTCCGTTTCCTCTCGGTACTCCTGTAGTTATTTTGATGTGTTGTATATTCTCACTCTCACAATATTCCTTGAAGTCATGACTTGTAAAAGCAGTACCCCGATCAGTTACAATCCTTTCTGGATTTCCAAACGTCTGTTGGTGAATTTTAAGCTTGTCCAAAGTTTCACTACTGGTAGTACTCTTTGTGGGGAAAAGCCACACGAACTTGGCAAAGGCATCAACTATTGTAAGAATGTGATTATACCTCTTTCTGGTCTCAGTCATTGGTCCAATGTGATCCATGTGAAGGGTATGCAGAGGGCTTCCCTCCTTCTGGATAGGGTTAAGAAAACCTTCCTGTTTTCCCTGCTTCTTTGTTGCTAATAAGCATGGTATACAGCTTACAATAAAGTCATCAATTTTCTTGTCTATATCTTTGATGTAGAAATCTTTAGCAAGAAGTTCCTTCATTTTTCTCTTACCAAAATGGCCATTGGCATGCAGTCTTCTTATGACATCTCTTTCCATGCGTCTAGGAATTACTAGCTGCTTCTGGTCACCCTTGTATAGAATATTGTTTTCTAACCAATAGTCTAAATAAGATTTTTCTTTTACAATTTCAATTATTGCTTTCAGTCCTTCATCCTGGATCTGCGCTTCCTTGACTTGCTCATGAAGGCTTACTACCACGGCTGATATATAAGGGTGTCTGCTCAATGCATCTACATGCCTCATCTTTGAACCTTTTCTGTGCTCAACTTCAAAGTCATATTGATCTAGAAACAACACCCATCTTGCAATCTTAGCTGATAAGTCTTTTTTCTTCAGAGTTAGTGCAAATGCTTGACAATCTGTAACAATCTTAAAATGTATGCCATACAGGTAATGACGAAATTTCTTGACAGCTTCTATTATTGCTAAGGCTTCCAGTTCATAGCTAGAGTACCTTTGTTCCGCATCATTCGTCTTCCTACTCATATACTGGACTGGATGTAGACCACTATCCGGATGCTGCTGTAACAATATTGCTGAATATGCAATGCTAGATGCGTCTGTATGTACTTCCGTGAGCAGGTTAGGATTGTATATCTTCAACACTGGACTACATGCCAGTTTCTGCTTCAAAAGGTTAAAAGCATTGAGTTGATCTTCTTCAAAAATAAAGACTGCATCTTGTTTTAATAAATCAGTTAAGGGTTTTGCTATTGATGCATAGTTTTCTATGTATTTTCTGAAATAAGAAGTAAGTCCTATAAAACTGTGTACCTGCTTAGTTGTTCTTGGTTCTGGGTATCTCACCACAGCATCTGTCTTTTCTGAACTCGGGCTAATTTCACCATTTTGTATACAATGACCAAGATATTCAATTTCACTGCATAACAACTTTGCTTTCTTCCAATTTATCTGCAGTCCATATTCTGATGCAACTGATAAAACTTCTTTCAATCTTTGCATACCTTGTACCTCGTCCTTAGCTGGAATGATTATGTCATCAATAAAAACTAACATTGTGCCCTTATCAATTAAATTCCTGAAAATTGTTGACACAAATCGCTTAAAATACTTAGGGCAGTTTGACAGGCCAAAGGGTGCTCGCAAAAATTCAAATTGCCCATGATGGGTCACAAATTGTTAACTTCTCGTAGAGAGATTGTTCGTGGATGCAATCAAAGAATTGAAGAAGTTGTACACCAGATATATTAAAATAAATATCAAATAGAAAATACATGAGCGCAGCCGTCAGGCGATCACATTGGCGAATACAAAAGTCAATCTCAATTCAAATACCTACGACAGTAGCATAGAATAGAGAACTATGAATCAAACAGTGACTGCACAAAGAAGGTCAACATTCAACACTTCCCCTCAATCGCTGTTTGAACTCAGACATCGCCGCTGGCTCAACTGGCCTAAAAACCTAAGCCCAAGTTCACAACACAGAACTTATGTTTAGGAGCACACAAAGACTTAGTTAATACATCAGCCACCATTTCCTGAGTAGACAAATAATTCAACTTAATCACATGATTATTCACAGCCTCCCTAACATAGTGGTACCTGATGTCTATGTGCTTCGTCCTCCTATGAAACACTGGATTGACACCAAGTTTCTGAGCAGACTGATTATCATTGAACATATCTATTATCAACCCAGAACTACCAGTCAATTCAGTCACCAAGTCCCTAAGACAACTTGCCTCCTTAGCAGCCTCGCTAAGAGCAATGTACTCTGCCTCAGTACTTGATAAACTAACACATGTTTGTTTTCTACATTCCCAGGAGATGGTGTTACCCCCATACTTGAAAACAAACCCCGAAAATGATTTTCGGTCACGTACGTCACCGCCCCAGTCCGCGTCTACAAACCCCTCAACCTTAACATGACCCGACCTGCTAAACACAAGGCTAACGTTTTGAGTCCCCTTAAGATATCTCAATACACGTTTCGCAGCCCTCCAGTGTTCCATAGTATGACACGTATTAAACTGGCTTAAGTACGAAACTGCAAACGTAATGTCCGGCCGTGTAAATACACTCAGATACATAAGAGAACCTATCAATTCCCTATACAGAACAGTACCCTCGCCTAACACACTCGTATCAGTAAACTTAACATTTGGGTCCAAAGGAGTCTGGACTGGTTTGCATTCTGACATACCGAAACTGTCAAGCAAGCGCTCAACATACCGCGCCTGACAAAGCTTAAGAGTTTTGTTCATCCTGTCACGCACTACCGAGACCCCGAGAACATGCCGCACCGCACCCAAGTCTGTAATCTTGAACGGCTTACGTAAACTCTCTTTCAGCTCTTCAGCCATGCGTGCATCATTGTAACAGACAACGAAATCGTCCACATACAAAGCAATGTAAACAACCGACTTACCATTTCGTTTGTAGAAGATACATTGTTCAAGTTGGCATTGAACAAAACCTGTCGACAGAAGCACGTCCTTCACCCTCTGATACCAAGCTCGCGAAGCTTGTTTCAGTCCGTAGACTGCCTTCTTCAATCTGTAGACTTTATTTTCTCCACCAGGTGAAATGAACCCCTCCGGTTGAAACATAAATATCTCCTCATCTAAATTACCGTTGAGGAACGCTGTCTGTACGTCCAGATGGTCTATATCCAGATCCATCTCTACAGAAATCGCCAACAACAGTCGCATAGAACTGTACCGTACTACCGGTGAAAACGTTTCAAAATAATCTTCACCATACTTTTGGGTGAACCCCTTGGCTACTAACCTAGCTTTATACCGGGCTATCTTCCCCTCGGCGTCACACTTAATTTTGAAGATCCATTTATTCCGAACCACATTTTTGCCCATAGGCCGATCCACCAACTCCCAAGCTTCATGTTGATTGAACGAGTCAATCTCTTCCTGCATAGCTTGCCGCCACAAGTCGCTCTGCCCAGAACCCAGAGCTTCTTTAACAGTGTGCGGTTCAGCTGGGATCGTATCATGTACGTACAAACCCTTAGATTGTCTAGATCTAAAATTGTACCTCGGTTCCGGAGGTTCCACCACCTCCTCAACGCTATCTTCAAAAACCAAAGTGTTGTCGCCGCCATCATCACCGCTCGCTGACACAATCGGCTCAACATTCACCGTTACCGACTCTTCAGTGACAGGCTCCCGAGTTGCATCACCAGCCACCTCAGGCACGCTTGACTTCCCCTCTCCAGTGGAATCGTCAACTATTTCCCCTGAAAGAAAGATTTCTATAGTGGCTGATCCGTGTCCAGTTCCTAGCACTTTGGCTGGGAACACACTTTCATTAAATAATACATCACGGCTTCTCTTTATAGCATGTGTCTCAGAGTCATACAACCTGTAAGATCTGCCATTGTCTTCATAACCGACAAAAATATACCTCTTACTCTTAGGTTGTAACTTATTCCGCTTAACGTCATCAATATGTACATGGGCCTCGCAACCGAAAACACGTAAGTGGTCATACTTTACCCTACTACCCATCTGCCATTGTCTTCATAACCGACAAAAATATACCTCTTACTCTTAGGTTGTAACTTATTCCGCTTAACGTCATCAATATGTACATGGGCCTCGCAACCGAAAACACGTAAGTGGTCATACTTTACCCTACTACCCGACCAAACCTCTTCGGGCGTCTTCCCGCCTAATCTACTAGACGGAGACCGATTAATAAGGTACCCCGCAGTGTTAGCCGCCTCAGCTCACAGCTTGTGATCCAAACCCGCATGATACAACATACAACGTACCCGTTCCAAAAGAGTTCTGTTCAACCTCTCCGCTGCACCATTCATTTGGGGCGAATACGGAACAGTAACCTGATGCACAATGCCCTTCTGTCTAAAGAATGCGCTCAGCTCTTTGTTTACGTATTCCGTACCGTTATCACTGCGTATAGCCTTTACCTTGGATTCACATTGATTTTCCACGAGCCTAATAAAGTCTTTGGTGACGCTAGCTACTTCGCTCTTATTCTTCAAGAAGTACAAGAATACTTTCCGCGAGTGATCATCTAGAAATGTTAAAATGTACCGCTTACCTGAGTGGGACGCAACAGGAATCGAACACAAGTCCGTGTGCACCAGATCCAACCGCTTAGTCGCTACATCACGCCTAGATTTCTTGAACGGAAACCTTATTTGTTTTCCAAGAATGCAAACATCGCAATTATTTGCAATTTCTGTATTCTGAAAATCAATAACGTGTGACAGTGACTTCAAGCTGTCATAACTTAAATGACCCAATCTATGGTGCCAAGACTCCTTTGAAACCTCTTTTACACTACTTAAAGCTATCGCGTTAGTATGCAGTTTGTATACCCCGCCAACAGACCTAACACTAGCTATACAAGATTTATTTCTAAAAATCTTACAAGTAGACTGAATAAATTCCACTCTAAGCCCTTTAACCGCTAAACTATTTACAGAAAGTAAATTTACACTCAGTCCCGGAACGTACATCACTTCTTTAAGAGTCAAATCATAATCTCCGAGTTTTAAACACACATTACCGATACCGATGCATTTCATAGTCTGTCCGCTCGCCACGTTTACCTCTACACTGCTTGTAGAAAAATCATGTATCCAGTCTCGCTGTCCCGTCATGTGACTCGACGCACACGAGTCTACGTACCACGTGTCAGCCAAGAACCGAGTCGCGACCATTGCCGCCCCTTTCTGGATACACTCCTTCTTTACGTGACCAGACTTTCCACAGTTCCAACACCTCGACTTCTTGTCTTTGCGTCTCTTACCAGACTTATTCTCCGACTTATCAGCAATCAGGCAATCTCCACCTTTGCAATTGTCAGACCACTTCGTATCCTGAAGCAATTTAGCCTTCACGAAGTCACTGGTCAGGTCGGTCACACTACTCTCCAAGGCCATGATCATTGGATCAAACTTAGGAGGTAATCCCTGAAGAATAATCGCCGCCAAGAACTCATCGTCAATCGGTTTATTTACAGCCGCCAACTGTTGCGAAAGCGACAAACATTCGCCAACATATTTGTCCATATCGCCACCAAAGTCGTCCAACTTTACCGAGCACAGCATCCGCAACAGTTTTAATCTCCTGCCTATGCCCTTATCGTCGTACGCCTTCTCCAGGCTCAGCCAGGCATCCTTACTCGTCTTCGCAGTCATCACGTGAGACACGCACGAAGCGTCCAGTGACAGGCAGATCTTAGCCAACGCCTTTTCATCCTTACGCCGTTTCAGCTCTGGAGTCGACTTATCGTCCTCCGGATACCCGTCGATAGAACACCAAAGGTCGTCATGGATAAGTAGGTTTCTCACATTAAACTTCCAGAGGAGGTAATTCTCTCGCCCCCTCAAACGCTCAATAGAAAGCCCACTCACGCTTCCGCCTCCTGCAGACATGGTTGCCATCTCTCTTCCGCTCACTGTATCTCAGTACAATTTTTTTTCTTCTTTGCGCACTCTGGGCCCATAACCCTTGTTAACTTCTCGTAGAGAGATTGTTCGTGGATGCAATCAAAGAATTGAAGAAGTTGTACACCAGATATATTAAAATAAATATCAAATAGAAAATACATGAGCGCAGCCGTCAGGCGATCACATTGGCGAATACAAAAGTCAATCTCAATTCAAATACCTACGACAGTAGCATAGAATAGAGAACTATGAATCAAACAGTGACTGCACAAAGAAGGTCAACATTCAACACAAATGAGGTATAATGTATTGATTCTTTACTGACCTTCAAATGGAAAAAACCATTTTTCAAATCGAGAACACTAAATACTTTGGAGTCTCTCAATTTATCAATTAAATCTTCAATTACAGGTAGTGGATACTCGTCCTTTATCATCTTTTTGTTAAGTTGTCTGTAGTCCACACAGACTCGTGTAGAACCATCTTTCTTCCTAACCAACACTAGAGGACTGGCATACTCAGAAAAACTTACCTGAACTATGTTGTTTTCCAACCATTCCTTTACCTGATCTTCAACAATTTGCTGTTCCTTTAGTGACAATCTTCTTGGTTTTTGAGCCACTGGAATGTCGTCCTTCAAGATGATTTTTAGTTGTATAGGTGCTTCTTTTACTTGGGTTGGTTTGTAGTCATCTACACACTGTAAAACCTCGTCTTTGATGGTAGGGCTGGCTGTGGAACCTACAACAACATTTAAACCTACGGTAAAACAATTAATTCGTCTCATCCATTCTTCTCCAGAAGGTAACAACAACACACTTCCTTCATTCATAATCATTGTCACACTAGCGAGAAACTCATGACCTAATATTATACAATAAGGCATACAGTCTTTAGGCACAACATGGAAAGTAACTCCGTCATAACATCGTCCGTCAATCCTAGCACTGGTTGTAAACTTCCCGAAAGAACGCACTTGTTTGAGTCCTAGACCCGACAACACAACACTATCTTCAGTCGTCTTTGGCTGGCCGATCACGTCGTAGAAGTCTTCTGACATTAAGTTGACCTCGCTTCCTGAGTCAATGAGTGCCTTCCCTTCGGTATTTCCAACAAAAATACTCAACATCGGCTTGCCCGGTTTCTTGTCAGGTTTGTTGACTATTTGCATAACCTCTTTGGTTTCATGATGGCAGTGACAGCTGTCAGTGGTACCAACGTCATCCATAGTGAACATGGCCGACTTTGAAGTGCTGGGATTCGTCGGATTTCTGCCCGAACGACGTCCGTCATGTTGGCAGCGCTGTCGGTCGCCTCCGCCGCTGATTGGCCGACCCGATCGGCTGTCGGAGTTCTCCGAAGGCTTCCGATCGTCTTCGCGTTTCGTCGTCGCGGTGCACTTTGTCGAAATATGGCCGAACTCATTGCATTTGAAGCACTTGAGACCTTTTTCCTTATGAGGACAGCTTGCAGACGAATGATTGAATTCTCCACAGCTATAACACCGTAACTCACTACTTGAATTTTTCTTTGGACTCCGATTATTGACGTTACCACCTTGATGACGTTGTGTGTCACGTCTCGCCTTCATTTTTTCTTTCACGGCTTCATATATTTTCAGCTTCTCCTTCAGTTCACTGTAGCTCGTAACACCGTACAACAATATTTTATTGGTTTCTACGTCTTGTATGCCATCTACTATGTACTTGATCGCAACGTAATCGGGGATCTTACCCCTTTTTCCGAGTTCTTTCATAATTAGCACGTAGTCCATGCAGCTTTCATCAGGTTTTTTCTTACGTGAACTCATCATTTCGTGAATTGTCTTCTGGTCAATCACGTCGGGAAACTCTTTGCTGATGGCTTGTTTCAGCTCGGCCCACGATTTGAATGGCCTTTCGCTTCTTAGCCATAGCCCTGCCGTCCCCGTCAACGATCTGCGCGCGATCACAAGCTGTTGGATCGGCGTCCATTCGAATATTTCCGTATTATCTTCGATATCTTGAACCCAACGGCTCACTGGGTAGGTATGGTCTTGACCCGAAAAATTGCTTATGAAGTCTTCAGCGTACTGTACACCCCTCGGTGCCACGTCTTCAGTAGTTTTAGGCATTTTTACGTCTTCAGTCTTCGTCGTAGCTCGTAAAATATAAGTTTTTTCGTAGCCACGCACCCAACCACGTGCAGCGTGAAAAATTTTTTCTCGTCGTCGTCGTCGTCGTCTTCGCGTCTTCTTTCCTGTATCCCGGACGAGCCCCCAAAATTGTGGGATACAGGGTTCTTCCAGTCAATAAAATACTGCAGTCTTTAATAGTATTTACTTTTATTTTTATAATTTTATAGTTTAAAACGTCTTTCTGAGCTTCCTCCGTTCTGTATCAATATGGCGTCGTCTCCCTTCCTTCGTCTATCGCCCTCTCCCTCATACCTCGTACTTTCTCCCTTTCTTTCACTTACGTTCCATTTCTCTTACATCCACTTGCGTTCCATTTCCCACATATATAATGCACAAGATTTACAAATTTTTATCCGCAGATATACATGTTTAAAGATCAGTGGTAGCCACTAGACGACATTACCACAATTAAAAATTAGGCATAAAATAAATAAATGACAAGTTACTATAAAGCTATAGCTACAAAATCAAAGCAGATAAAATCTTTTGAAGCATTTGATAATGGTTCTGTAGTATTACTAGAATCTCCCATGTTGCAATTCAAAGCTTGCTTTGCTTTGCTTTGTTTCAAACACACGCTACAACAACATACTAATGCAAATCCATCTGTTTGTTCAATTGGTTAGGATTCAAACTCAAGTAGTTTGAAGTTCTGCCCATAGCTTTGGGATATTGTCGTTCCGCATCAAGGCTGGAGCGAGTGTGTTTACTCAAGGCCTTAGTCTAGCACCGCTTGTTGATTCCGTACAGAACTACGGGCTATTGTGTGGACTTGGCTTTCAAATGAGGCCTGATGTTGTAATTTTGGTACATTGGGTTGAAGTGTACATAAATTGTAAACTAGTGGAGGAGACCCAGACTTAGGAACGTCGTGGGTTCGAATTCAGACAGGAGCATTACTTTGTGAAATTTATTTCATTACCACTGCTCTCAAAACGGTAAAGGAAAACATCATGAGGAAACCAGCATGTCTTAGAACCAAAAAAATCGAAAACCTGTGACATCTACCAACCCGCACTGGAACATTATAGGCTGATGGTGATGTAGGTAAATTACTATGTCATTATATTTGATGATCTAGAGAATGATCACGTTTATGGGTCCAGTATCGACTTTATATGGTCTCAACAAACTTTAGATCAATCCAATGAAAATGAAAAAGAAATCGTTTGCTTTGTTCCAGTTAGAACGACGCGACTGGACACGTACAGTTAGTACCCAGAAATAGCTGACCTCACTACTCAAACCACTTGCCCTCTTCTTCTTTATACGAGGGGTCAGGTAATGCTGGCCACAGACGAGTTAAATACGTGATTGGCTCGAGCCGACTTCGTGTCGATATTCATTTATTGATGTGTGTGTTTTAGTGTTCCTTTCTGCGAATATCTCTATTGACAGAACATAATTTCCTCAAACATGAAAATTATGCAAAGGTTGGTTTTGGAAAAATATTACAATATTTGAAATTTACGCCCTGTGATTTTCAACCCTCGCAATATTTCCAAAATTGAAAGCCGCTTAACTCTGATTAACGATACCCTTATTAAAATATTAATCTTTATGCTAGTTTACTTAGAGTGCCTTTTCCCCGATTATAGGAAGAATCTCCCAGTACTAATTAGTGGTGATCCCCTTCCCATTTTCCATTCGTTGATTAAAACTTTGCATTTATTTCAATTAGTATGAAATGAAAGGAGTAACCTGAAATTGGGCTCATTCGTTTAATTAATGCTTGGACGCGGGCTCAAATAGGCGCACGGCAGTGTAAGACAAGTTTGAAAGGGAATGACGGATTGGTCTATTCTATTATTATGCTCAAAATTAAAAATAATGTTACTTAGAACACTAGTTCTAGCGCAATACTATGTAGTTTAATTGTACAAGCTTGCAATCAGCGGATGCGTCTATAGTAATGGTTTAGTATATTTAATATTATATTGTGTGCATTGGGACATTGAACAGTCCTTTATTATAATTTTACAGTTTTGGATATAAATATACGAAAAAACAGAGGAAAACGCTAAAACAATAGGCTCCGTCAGTTACACATCAGTACACTAACACTTGCGCTACAAACCCTATAAATATGCTATAGCTACATTCGAAACATGGAGTCAATGGCAAATTGTTACAAATTTACGTGATAGCAGCGTCACATAAAAAATTGACACGTTTTCGGCAAGGAACTTGGCTGTTGCTCTACCGGCTTGTTTCACTGAGTTATATTTATTCAAGTGAAGCGGAAAGATGTTAAATTATTATAATACCCGACATCTCAGGTGTGAATTTTGTTTATGAATTCCGGTGTTTTCACAGGAGGGTGTTTCTTTGTTTACGGGGTAAACCTCGCCTTTTTATAATTAATGTGATGATGTATTAGTTTGGGGAGAGGCTTTGAAAAGGGTTATTTTGGGCTTTTAAAATATAATTTACAGTTACTTCAAAAAAATAAAACGAGAAAGAACATTCATGCTCGATTAAAAAAAAATCCTTTTGTGAACACGAAATAGGTCATTGACTTGTGTAATCTAAAAACTGGAACTTTTTTATTAAAATTGTGACAAGTATATAAAATCGTTAAATCTAATGAAAGAATAAAAATCCAATTTAATTCTACTATGACTCATTATCGTATACATTATTTTTTTTCTCCTTTTGAGAAATTCTTTCGGATTTCGGATTCGGATGGAAACCCCAATAACAATTTGTGCGACCCGAGAATTTAACACAGGACCAGAAGCTCAGCAGCCGCGATTACGACCACAAGACCAACGAGGCCGGAACGAATATTTTATATTATTCCAAATTAAAGAAACCTATACGTATCTTCACTTAAAGGATAATGCCTGGATATAATTTAATGGGATATGGTTAATATAATGTGGGACATTAAATAGGGATAATTTGGATGACTATTACTGTCTTAATGACATCATAACTTGGTGTTGGAATTACCGTAAGGGACTTATAGTATTGTGGATGATATTATATGCTTAATCACACCTATTTGGGAATAAGTGACTACATAACAGTCATGAGCACTAATAAACACAGTATCTTTTTAAAGCAATTCTCTCATACAGCACGGATCGTTTTACATTTTCGCGAACATAGTAATAGTATTGTAGATATAGAAGCGATACTATTGCAAAATAGGTCTTTTCGAAATAAAAACCATTATTTCCCGGAAAATATACCTACTGGTTTCAACGTGGAAATTTTTCCTACTATAGCTCTGAAATACAAATATATATTTAATATATTTTTAAAGACTACATAATTCATATCACTCATACTATTTCATCATGTTGATTACCCAAATTGCATTTACATCTCGAACTGCGACAATCTTATTGGAGGAAAGCAGAAACATTTTTGTCTTACCAGATCATCGAACCAAAGACCCAATTTCCAATAACCACTTGCAATTACAAGACCTCCAACGCACCACACCTGAAGCTTAATAAATTAGAAACCTTGCAGGTCTATCGTATAAAGCGAACGCACGTTATCTCAAAGGGACATCGGGTCTAAATGACATTGCATCGAGTTCCTGGTAGCAAGTGAATGACAGTGTAGGACAGCGATTTTGTTACCCCTAGTAAGTGAGACTGAGGGATCGAACCTGTATTTATACGTCAGTTCTAACGGTTACTGTGGAGAAGGTTACAGAAGTTCAATTGACAATGTATATTTTGTGAAGTTGTTTCCATTTTGACTAGGACATTGCAGGCTTGAATCCTGATTGTCTGATATAAAGATAATCCGTGCTTCGGAAGCCACGTATAAGCAGGTGGTCCCGGCCGCCAAATGGCGGTCGTTAATCCCAGAGGCCCGTGAGTTGGTTTAGAAACTCTGACACGAAGGTGTGTGGGGTCGTTAGACCTTACTGTTCACATGATAAGAAGAATAATGTGTACATCATCAGTTTCTTACTGGGGGTCTAAAAATCTCCTCTATCAACCATCACGTTACCCATTTCTCTTTTTTCTTATCATTCCTCACACATTCCATTCATCATTTCCTTGGTCTTCCTCTCCCTCAATTCGTCAACATTTATATTCATCAGTCTTTTATTCACATGCGATTCAAGAAATTCTACATGATCCCCAGTCCAGCCTTTTCTCAACTATTTTGAGGTCGGCTTCCAGTCCAACCATCTGCTTACTGCGTAGATGACCTCCACAACCCAGTTAGTACTGGGAAATACAATACCCCCTTGCTAAGATTGGTTTGTAGCCTTTCAGGACACTGACTACTTGTAAGGTTCTTCATCTGCACAGAAAAGTAGGTCTTTCTTTAAACTGTGTAGAAAAAGTAAATAAATATGGAAAACTTGAAACCTCCAAAGGGTGATCAGAAGTATACAAAAACACCCACATTTCGACAGGTCAACTGTTTGCTTTGAAAACTTTAAGTGAAGCTTCTGTCCTGTGTTTGTTCTTTGTAGGCTCGTTTTACTTAACAAGTTGAACCGAGTTTCAGGTATCAGGGCCAGAGCTTTTGAGATATCGGTGTTTTGGATACGGCAAAATACATTCTACGACCTTGGACCGTGTATCGATTTATGGAGCCAATATTTATACATACATATCTTCTTTCACACAGGCAAGACACGAAAGAAAAAGTATTATGAAGTAGCTAAGAAGCCACGGTTTCTCAGGACCACGTCCAGTAAGAATTTCTCAGTTAGCAGCCACGGAATCTAGATTTGTATCCACTTGATAGCAATAGGCGCGCCCTCTATTTCATTGGACATAAATATAACTAGTGGAATGTGGATACTATTATGTACACCTCTGCGTAACCATTCGGGGATTATAGACATGTGAATCAACTGTGTAATTATTTTGCTCATGTTATACCGCAAAACAGTCATACTCGAAGCCTGACCAGGGTCGGCTTCAAGGATGACTCTTCTGTAGGATAAGGAACGGTTCCTTATACCTCTATATCGTCAACTAAAAAGCCAAGTCAGAGGCCCATAGGCCCCGTCGGGGCTGCGAGTTGCTCGAAAGAGATACCGAGGCCTCGATACAAAGGGCTATGAAGGAACATGGGTGGTTTTTAGTCAGTAGAAGTCTGACACTCCCTACCGCTCCGCCCAGAGCAGGAACAGTCATTTGATGACTTATTCCCAGCCTCAAAATAGGCACGATTAAGAAGAAGTAGTCAACTGAAGGAAATAACTTCAACAAAACACTTTACAGTCCCACCAAATTGTAAAGCTAGACTTAGTCGTGCAAATTGTCACTTCAGGTGTTTATGTTAATTCAACAGTTTAGGTACTCGGTGTGAATCACTTTAAGGGAAACCCGACGGAGCACATTTTGAACCCAACGAGGCGGACTGTAAGCGCTAACCTGCGTAGAGCATACAATGGTACAAGGTATTTAACGCTTGAATTACGTTGACAGCTGTACTGATTTTTTTAATGTTAGGATCGTAGCGGGTGGCGCTATTGTCATCAACCGGGCCCAACTGCAAAATCTACTGAGAAATTCCAGATGAATTAAAAAATCCAATATTTTTTTTTCAATTCAGTAATCGACCCCTGGACATCATGTTTGACAGTCGCTTGACCAATGAATGCTTAAAATATCCATTTCGTGATTCGATAAACAACACGAACATTCCATAAAGCATCCTTACTTACCACGTTCCATCGACAAACTTAAAACCAACTGTATCGATTCAACTTTAAAACAACTCGTATTTTTCACTCGCAACTTCCACGATTCACAATTGTCAAAGTTTTACATCTGAAATTGAAGCAACGTTTCTTTTTACGGACAACTAGATAATAAAACATTTATAGGCTTAATAAAAAAAAAGTTAAATAAAAGAGAACAACAAAAGTGTCTTGTGTTAACTCTTTATAAGGTTTTTCCGTTTGAACCTTTTTGAGTAGGACTTCTTTTTTGTTACATTGAGCTAAAGAAGGGTTAAGCTGACCCTAGTGGCTTCTGTTAAGACAACAGTGGTGTTTGATTCCGATCCCATGTACGAAAAAGTTTTTTTTTCGCCTTTAACAAACACTTTTAATGCCTCGTCTATAGCCTCGCGCGTTGTCACTTTTGCGAGTCGCCTTAGCGTTTTCCTGTGACAACCATTTTTATCAGGACTAAAGAACGCTGCCATACCTAATAATATATTTTGTTATAAGTTGAGTTTATATTACTGTCTGTTATACTTTACATACTTATCCAGGTTCAAAATTTAGAATTTTACATTTATTTTTATTCTCCTTTCCAGTGCTTGAGAGTAGAAATTAAAAAGGTTAAAGTGTTTTTAAAAATGTTTTGTGAGTAAAACCTAACACGTTGTTCCCAAACTAATTGTTTTGTGATTTCAGTAATGGAACGTTGCATGTTTCCACGTAGGAAACCTTTTTTTCTACATTACAACATCATATCGAGCCTGTAATGCCCGTAGGGTTAGGCAGAGGTGTAGCTAATAGTATACACACTTTTCACAAGCAATTTTTAAGTCCCATGTAACATGGGGTGAAACTATTGCCTCAACACTGGGCACAAATCTAGAATCCGTTACTGCTTCTGAGAAATTTCAGAATGAAAACCCAATAAATATAATATAATATAATATTATAGTATATTATAATACGCCTTTTGTTTTGGAGCGTGGGAAATCATCAAACGACTCCTCCCACTCTGGGCAGAGCGATAGGGAGTGCCAGACTTCTACTGACTAAAAACCACCCATGTTCCTTCTTAGCCCTTTGTGTCGAGGCCGCGCTATCTCTTTCGAACAACCCGCAGCATAACAGCATAAATAATTATGCTATTATGACCTGACCTGAGAATCGAACCCAGGCTATGCAGTACGTTACGCTTGCGACCACTAGACCAACGAGGCAGTCAAGGCAGTAATGTGTCAGTCTCTAGTCGAGACTATTCCCATAAACCAGGCAGAAATCCAAACAACTGTTTCTATTGAAAAAAATCTGTTTGAAAACAAAAAAACACTCTGTCCAATCTGAGAATCTGATCCAAGACCTCATGCTCATAAGTAGCGCTAGCGTCTTACTCGATCAACCGAATAGTCAAAATAGTAAAAAAATACATTAGAATAAACGCTGAGTAATGTAAAGCAAGTAATTCGTAGATCAGCCAGTTAATATGCATAGTAGCCAGATCTCACGCTGTAAACTGCATAAAACGCAGCTGCTCCCTTATCAGTTGCTAGCAGTGTGAAAGTGGCTTTATACCGACCATTTAAAAAGTAATTATAGTTGTGTGTACGGTACTTAAGACAAGAATAGTTGAACATTGTACAAATAAACGGTGCTATTAGTAAAAGTACTATTCTTGAGTGTGTGTGCTTTAAAAGTCTGGCAAGTTTTGTTTTGTTCACAATATATAAAATGCTTAGGACTTTTCGGACGAAACGATGCAAGTTTTAGACAAGAATAAGGTATAGGTACCGCGAATTAATATAATACTCACATGGCGCCATTACCATGACTGTGGATACCTATTAAATTTTTATTTATATTTCTCAGTTTTAAGTATATAGGCATAATTATATCATAGGCAGAAAAAAAACTTTACATTTGACCAATACATACCGCGGTATCTCTTTCGAACAACCCGCAACCCAGACCGGAGGGTGCACTACCTCACCACAGCTTTATGTTCAATGTTCAATTTTCATTCACATGAGAAACTCATACTAGCGTTCCGACTTTACTTACCTACATAGATTTTCTATGATGTATGTATGTTATCTTATAATTTATGATCTATTTACTACATTCTACCTAATATACGACTTTTGGGGTACCTCATGCATGTAAAATATTACGTTCTCATATAAGTTATTGTGACGTTTGCGAGGGTCAAAAGCATTTAGTAAACGGGTACCTAGCTAGCTAGTTAGTAGGTAACGGTTACTTTTAGGACCCTAGGAGGTATAAAAAAAAACTCTGAATATACCTGGCTCCATCTTCTTATTCTTCATAGTCTTGAATTTAATCGTTTACAGACAGAAAGCAATTCATTTCGTGCAAGTGTTCATGATTACGATAGAGAGCTTTTAAGGATTCTTTAAATACTTACATACATACACACATTCTCATGCGTTTATCTCGGGATAGTGCTGGTTCTGAATTATCTGTTTTACATTGAGTTTTTGATAAAAACGAGTTGGTACAGGCAATGAAAAAGGAATTGATGTTTCAAATAATTAAGTTTAGAATCCGAGAGACCGATTAATCATTTTATTACCAAGAATAATAAGTACAAAAGGTGTATCTTGGGTAAGAATAAGTGTATAATTTTATGTATGTAGGTATGTAAATAGGTACTTTCGATGATAATTCAGTCCATTTTAATGAAGCTTATGTACTGTCATGTTAATTTCTCCAAACGTGACTCTCAATCTATTATTCCTACATACAAATCCGATCGAAGTTCGCAAACAACAGTCGGATCGTATGCGCTCTCTAATTAGAGCAGAAGTGTTTACTCTAAACTAAGAACGGAATCAATCAGTGCATTAATAAACAGTCCTTTGATATCGAGTGCTCTTTGACTGCAGACAAACAATACAATGTCGAGATGTGTTACTGGTTTGTGATTAGTGTGTAGATTAGTAGTGTAGTGTATTTTGCTGTTGGGTTAGTCATCATTATTAATGTTATAGTCAAAACTGTTAATCGGACAACATTAATAAAACAAAAACACCAAAAAGTGAAAAATAAAACTTCAGAAGAAAAATCAGCTTCTGAAGTCGGTGACATTTGTTTGTTTCATTTCGTTTATTGCCACCGACTTCAGAAGCTGATTTTTCTTCTAAAGTTTTATTTTTCAGTTTTTGGTGTTTTTGAAGTCGGTTGTTTTTTTTGCAAAAAAGTTTTTTATTTTTATTTTTTAGTTGTAATATCTTATAGAAATATTTACTATACATTAATTTAACATTCGATTAAGAAACCTGGCCCTTAACCTTCAAATTCCCTTATTTGCTTTCAACTCCTAACCTTTGAGGAGTAGTACCTTCCATCATCAGCTCATCAACATGAAGTGATGACTGCTAGATGCGAATACTTGTGTAGCGTCAGAAAAACACGAAACACGCAATACATGTCTACGAAATTTGAGGGTTGCCCTCGATTTCTCTGGGATTCCATCACCAGATCCTGGTTTCCATATCATGGTACTACCCTTGAAATATCTACTTCACAATAAAAAAATAATCATCAAAATTGATAAACGACGAAGTTATTCGCGAACATACATAAACGAAAAATGTTGATAAATTAAGAAAAATCTTCATAAAATGAAAAGTACTGGACCAAACTACACTCGAGAGCAATGAATCCGGGTCACTTAAAGAATGTTAAAAATCTCGGAAACTAAAAATGATAGGTTAATGCAATAAATTTTATTTAATAGACAATGTAATACTCCTTAAATAAAGGTATTAAAACTTCTTAGTTATTGTAAAGTTATATCATAAAAAAAAAACAAATTTGAAAAAGGGCCACTTTCGAAGATGGAACTACGTAATTACAGCATTTGGTTTTGCTTTTGTTTGTAATCTGTCATTTATGTGGGTACATAAACCATGTTGATAGTGCTCTATATTCTAAGAATGCACCAGAATACTTACAATGCTGGAAACTGGCCGGAGTCAGCGCGATACAGCCAGGACTGTCGGTGTGTCGCTGTCAACAGTACAAAGAGTTCTCCGACGTTACGAAGAAACTGGTTCTAACCTACGCAGACCAGGAACGGGCAGAACCAGGTGTACCACAGCACGAGAAGACCGATACTTGGTGAACACCATGCTTCGAAATCGCTTTCTCACAGAAACTGAACTCACAAATCAGTTTCGACGCCTTGGAGGAAGTAACCCAAGTGCATGGACAGTAAGACGTCGACTTGCTGAATCTAACTTAAAACCCCTTAGACCTGCAAACGGCCCTAAACTGGAGCGTGGGCATCGTATTTCAAGACTAAGATATGCCCAGAGCCACGTAAATTGGAGTATTGAAGATTGGTCAAAAGTTATGTTCTCCGACGAATCAAAATTTATGCTCTACAAGCACGATGGAAGACACAGAGTGTATCGAAGACCAGGGGAAAGATTCAAGCAAGCATGCATCGAAGAAAAAGTAGCCTACGGTGGTGGGTCTGTACTTGTGTGGGCCGGAATTTCTTCTGAAAGTCGCACAGAGCTGGTGATCATAGAAAACGGCTCTTTAACTAGCGAAAGATATGTGGAAGAAATCCTCAATGATCACGTTGGTCCATTTATGGTCAATTTAGGTGAGGATGCTATATTTATGCATGACAATGCCCGACCTCATACAGGTAGGATTGTGAATGACTACCTTCAAGAGATGAACATTACTCGTATGGAGTGGCCAGCGCGCAGCCCGGATATCAACCCGATCGAGCATGCTTGGGACGAGCTAGGCAGATGCGTAAAACAACGAAACCCTCCCCCAATCACGCTTCGTGAGCTCAAAATTGCTCTCACAGAGGAATGGAAGAATATTCCCCAAAATCGTATAAGGAACTTGGTGTACAGCATGCCAAACCGCGTAAACGCAGTAATGGAAGCACGAGGAGGCAATACGAAGTATTAAAATTCAAGAAAATCGTAATAAAATTCAAAAATTTCATGTTTCCTATTTTTGTTTTAAGGAGAGATCAGCAGTTTTTTTCTTTATGTAATTTTGTGTTAATAAAATGTATGGTGACTCATATTTTTTTTACTTTCATTTAAGGAGTATTACATTGTCTATTAAATACAATTTATTGCATTAACCTATCATTTTTAGTTTCCGAGATTTTTAACATTCTTTAAGTGACCCGGATTCATTGCTCTCGAGTGTATATTAAATTTTTATGGGACCAAATGGCAACTATTCCGCATCAAACTAAAAAAGAATCACGTAAATCGGATCATAAATCGCAGCGTAATCGGTGTAAATACATAGAAAAAAAAAACATACTGATCGAATTGAGAACCTCCTCCTTTTTGGGAAGTCGGTTAATAACTCACATTTGCTTAGAACCTTATTAATTGGAAGATATATCTCGTCGGGGCTGCGGGTTGTTCGAAAGAGATCACGCGGCCTCAAGGGCTAAGAAGGGAATATGGGTGATTTTTAGTTAGTAGAAATCTCCAGAGCGGGAGGCCTCATTTGATGATTTCCCAACCCCCCGAAAAAAAGGGGAAGATTTTTTATTTTTATTTTTATTTATCGGATTGTTGGGCCACAAAAGGGATGAATGAAAGACATTTGCGTGTGGCTGAGATGAGAATGCTTAGAGGGGTGTGCGGTATTACGCGAATGGATAAAATAAGAAATGAGTAGATAAGAGAAAGTCTGAAAGTGGTGCCGGTAACTGAAGAACGAGACGTTTTATAACGAGGTTCCTTTGACCACCTTCCAGTTCTATCATCAGATCAGCTACATGTCATCATAATATTGCATTCTTAGGCGATGCAAAATTTCAGCGCAATCGGAAACCAGGAAGTGTGTCTTTAACTCGTAAAATTTGTTTACAGACATCGGGACAGGTGAAACTAAATAACAGCTTTTAAAAAATATGTAATAGCTTTTTTCTGATATGAAAAAAAAAATGAAAAAAATGAAAAATCGTTTATTCATGGTTACATTTCGTGTTACATAGTATATTACTTCTGCCAAACTGTAAAACAGTTTGTTGGCAGATGTAGCTCCCTTAACTAATTTTATATTTAGGTACATGTAACAACTTGTTGGTACTTTTCCATCAATCACACGATACTTTTACCTACTTATAACTAAACACACTTAACACAAATTTGCTACGAGTATGACTATAACTTATACTAATAAAATAACATGTTAGTTGCGTAACAGCACTTCACTTAACAGCGGTGAAGCCGCAAACATGAGCCAGTATGACATTACTTTAATTACACATATTTATACTTACAACAAGAATAAATGGCATCTACACATCTTTTGTTATGAGGTCTTTACAAAAGGTATTAAAAAGAAACTTTCCTAGTTTATTTCTAAAAGACATTTTCGTGGTACAGCTATTTTCTAATTCGGAAGGTATGTCGTTAAAAATTGTTGGTACTAAGCATTTCCTACACCTTTGTCCATAATAATTAGTACAAGTGGGTACTACAAATCTACTGATGCATTTATTCCTTTGAGGTCTTATGCGCACCGTCTCGACTTTAAACTCATCATTACAATAGTTTTCTATAGCCAATAACAATACCACCCTTCGATGAACTGGCAACATCTTACACTCTAAGAATAATTCTTCATAATCACTACTTTTACAACGTGTTTTTGTATTTTTATCAACTAAAAGTTTCATAAATCTGATTTGTAACAACTTTAATTTATCTAAATATGTTTTAAATGTGTTACCATAACATGCCAGTCCGTATGAGAGTAGCGAGTCCACCAGCGCATAGTAGACCGTGTACAAAGTGGCCCTATCCAGTACCAAACTAAGGTGGTGGAATTTTACAAGCACTAATCGGAGTTTGTCACAAAGGTGTGTTATGTGCGTTTTCCAAGAGAAGCTGTTGTCTATAACTAAACCCAAGTACTTGTACTCCTCCACCACCTCAATATCTGTACAAGCACAAAACGTCGCGCCGTCATCGTGGAGGCACTCATAACTATGCCCCGTCACGCGCGGCGGACGCTCACAGTTTTTAAGATAAGGAGACCATATACGCATACATTTAGTTTTATTTATATTTATTATGATCCCATTATCATGAGCCCATTTAATTATATTCGTGAAATCCTCCTGAATATTCCTTTCAATTACATCCAATTCTTTATCTGCATACACTAAACAAGTATCATCGGCATACATGTATATGCGACAGTTTCGAACCACATTGCACATGCTGTTGACATGCATGATGTATCCGACGGGACCAAACACGGAACCGGTTGGCACACCGCATGTGACGTAACTGGGTTCTCCCACTACGCCGTCAATGACGGTTCGCAGTGACCGGCCTGTGAGGTAGGCACGGAACCACCTGTTAAGTGGTCCCGCGACGCCACATTCCTCCATGGCTTGAAGCAGCTGGTGGTGCTCAAGGGTATCAAATGCTTTTTTGAAATCAATGTAGACCACCACCACCTGCTTCCTCTGATCCAAACATTCATTGACGTCGTCCGCAAATCGTGCCAGAGCCGTCGCCGTGCTCCGTCCACGTCGGAAACCATGTTGTGCATTTGACAATATATTGTTGTTTTCCAAGAAAGCACTGACCTGGTTCATAATGAACTTTTCCACAATTTTATTTATTACAGACAATATAGCTATTGGCCTATAATTTGAGTAATCCCTGTGCACACCGTGCTTAAATATAGGTCTTATTAATGCTGTTTTTAACTGATCGGGATACAAACCATTTTCAACACATAAGTTAATGAACAAAGCTATTACAGGGCTCAACTTTGATTTCAACAATTTTATTTCCTTTACTCTAATTTTATCTATACCTTCAGACTTATGACTACTTAGAATATTTATTATGTTATCCTTAGGGTAAGCTTTTTGAAACCGTAGCGACATGCTACTACTATTGATATAGCTAGACCTGTCCAAAAACTTATGACTACAGACATGTTTCATATCCAATATTTCTTTGGTAAATGTTTTAGAGAATTTATTACAGATATTCATTAAATATAAAAGTATATCTACGGCATTACACTTTAGCAAATCTTTTTCAGTACGTACATAAATATAAATAAGTAAAACACGAGAGGTGTCGTCTCTGCGAATTGTTAATTCTGAGAATATACTTCTACATTGGATTTATCACTCTGGTCATTCCTAGAATTTAATATGAGACTAGAAGACTTGCGTGAGTGATATTTGCGAGTGGATTTCGCACAAAACTGGTTAAGCCACGTTAGTAACGTGACAGTTCCACGTATTGGAAATTTGCAAAACGTGTTTCATCCCAGGAAAGGAATTCCTTCAGTGTGATTTCCAGGTAGGACAAACACAACAAAAGTTACCAAATATCATGAAAAGTGCCATATTTGATGCTATCTATGAACTTCCCTGCTCATTGGACCGAATTTGTTGTCGGTACCTCAAAAAGACAGTGAAATACGAATATGTTTCGCTATTCATTTCATAATATTGAATTCCCTACATTATAGTTTCATTTTGATTGACATATTGCTATTTAGTTAGAATATCAAAGATAGCAGTAAATGTGTGTCTATCAAAATGATAATAAATTCAAATATTATTGCGGTATATCAATATATTCGAATACTTTTTTGCGTACCTACGTATTCTCACAAAAGTCAGGGGAAAATTGAGTTTTCTTTCGATAAATATAATTTATTTGATAGTTTAACCTATAAAAAATTGTTGACTATTCAGTTTATGTGGGAGACGTGTGGTTGATGGGTAAAGATATGGCATCCCCTTATTTTTCCCATGGGGGGTAAAATGCATGTTCAGTTTTACGGTGTAGGCGTAACCGTATAATTTAAGTGTGTCATTATAGTAACTGCTCAGTTTAAGGCCGTGGAACAAGAGTAAACTTCGCGTGTACACGCGACACTTTCCGTTATTAGCATTATAAAATAAAATAAAAACTAGCCCCGTGTTTGCGCCAAGGTATAAAACGTATATTCTACATGTTGTGGGTCTTTTAGTTTCGTCTATCGTTTGTACCTAAAAATGCTGTAAAGACTAGATGTATAAAAAACTTGTAAATAATTACAAAATTGTCAACAACAGGTCTGGAAAACAAGAGTCACAGCGTTTAAGAGTGTAAACATGCTGAAGACTTTCCATTCTAATCACGCGAAACCACGGCACAACCTACTCATTAGTGTCTACCTACAGAGTCGGGAAAAAAACTGACGATAATCTAACTGATTGCTGAATCTATACTTATATTATATAGAAGTAAAGTTTGTGTGTTTGTATATTTGAGGGGTAATCTCGGGATCTACTGAACCGATTTTAAAAATTCTTTCACCAATAGAAAGCCACATTATTGCTGAGTGTCATAGGCTTTATCTCTGTATTCCTACGGGAACGGGATCTACGCGGGTGAAACCGCGGGAAGTCCGCTAGTATTTTATATGAACCGACTACCTACTGACCTCTACGACTCATTTACTGGGTCATACAATAACAGACACGAATCCGAAACATCAGAGGTATTTGGCTCAAACTCGATTCAATATATCACTACTAATATCACTGTTTTATAGTTATCACTTACTTCGGTAAAGGAAAATATTGAGAGGAAACCATTTCTTGACGGCAAGTAAAACCGAGTCAGAGGCCCGTGAGGATTTTAGTACTAGATGACGTGGCCTCGGCACAAGGGCAAAGAAGGAACATGGGTTCGGTTTTTAGTCAGTAGAAGTCTGACACTCCTCTTCGCTCTGCCCAAGAGCAGGGGGGGGGGGTCATTTGATGATTTCCACCCACCAAAAAAAAAAAGGGCCCATGAGCGGCATAAAATTTATGACACCAGGTTAAGCACTAACCACAAGATTAAAAAGAAAGTAATACAATACCACTCTCGCACAATCACCTACTTAAACATAATATAACATCACACCTGTTATCCTCGAAGGGTCCTGCAGAGGTGTACCTAACCCACACCCACATTTCGTCAGTTTATTTTAAGTCCTTTGTAAAAACGGGCAAGCCTATTGCCAACTGGGCATAAATCCAAACTCCGTGGTTACTACTGAGAAATCGCCACCAACCAACAACAAAAACAAAGGCTCAAACTACCCCCGTCAGGGCTGCGGGTTGTTTGAAAGAGATACCGCGGCCTCGACACAAAGGGCTAAGAAGGAATATTGGTGGTTTTTAGTCAGTAGAAGTCTGACACTCCCTACAGCTCTGCCCAGAGCGGGAGGAGTCATTTGATGATTTCCCACCAAAAAATAAAAATAGGCTCAAACAAAAAGGTTCTAAGCAGCATCAACCAATACAAATGTTTCAAAGAAAGGGGTTTAACGAACCAACATCAGTACCGATTGGGATACAAGTTTGTTTTCTATTGTTTCAGCAGCGGGAGGTGAAAGACAACTCTTAATGGCTGTGATTGCAGAAATACCTTTGATTTATTAAAAAGGGAATCTTGATTTGGTATATTTGAAGTAAGAGCGATTTGTGATATGAAAATTCAATGATTTTGGGCTTCTTGCACAGGCTATATGAAGGAACAATGGGCATAGCTCAGTTTTAAAAAAATAGTGCTAATTGCAAAACTATTTCAAGGAACAAGGTCTCTTATCATTAACTGTATCTGAACGAGCCCTTAGATTCGTGTGAATGCCATTAAAACAAACAGCCATTAGAGTGACGCTTGTATTAAAATGTTGAATGAGCAAAGAATTAGAACGAAAACGGGAACGCTTTGAGTATCTCGTTCCCAGAGGTAAACCTTGTCGCTCATCATCATCTCTTCTCCTTCGTTTCCCTCCTCACTCCTCAAGTCGGTATGATGGATCTTTCACTGTTCGTGCTGTGTGCCTTTGGAATTCACTTCCACACTCCTTGCGGGATAGCCCTTCGTTAGAGGTGTTCAAGAAGGGTATATAAGAACATTTCCTGACATGAGTCATAATTATGTATGTATGTATATAGGATTTTATAGGTATGTATAATATACTATATGTATTACGTATATATTATTATATTGTATGTATGTAGTTTAGTTTATAAGTCTATTTAATTTAAGTAACTTAATTTAATGTCAATGCACATACATAGTGTATCCTCTATCGCAAATCTCACTTTCGAGATTAGGTTTGCTGTAAGAAAACCCAATTCTGGGTTAAGCTCGCCTTTGTACATAAGCTTTGTAATTTATGTATTTTGTTATTTTATGTGTGCAATAAAGAATAAGAATAGAATAAGAATTAATTTATAGTGAATCGTCGCCAGCTCTATAACATTTAAATTAAATAGAGGTAAATTAAAATAACTATTGAGTTTGAAAAATATTCGAATTAGTTTCATATAATACTGTTGGCTCAAAGTCACGCCATCAGCCAGTAGCCGTCCGGTCAACGTACGGTCGTCGTGCGGCAACCGACAGAAGTTCATAAAACGAGGCGAGCGGCGTTGCAACGGTCACTTTTTGCTTGGACGGCGCTCGGAAAGGACTTGCTACCCGACTATTATCGTGTGCTTCGCTATTTTTGGTTTATGTTTTTGCTCGTGTACTGATTATTCCATTTTGCTAGTGCTATTTCTATTTGAATATTGTTTAAAATGTTTGTTGTGATATTTTTGTAAAAGTGTAATTTAAAAGATAATAAACATTGTTTATTTTGTTCACGTATTTCACTTCTGATTCCTAATATCAGAAGTGGGATAAAGAATATCTTCGCCCACAAGTTAAAAACTAGTTTTCAGGCTTTTAATTTTAGATAAAAGCGGGTAGTAGTTAGCAATGGATAGATCGAGTTGTTCGCGTTCAAAAACTAGTGCCTTGCGTTCTAAGCGATCTCGTAGCCACCGTAAGCGGAGTGGAAGGTCACGTACGTAGCAAGTTTCGGGATCCGATCGCCGTTCCAAGCGCGAACGAGATCGTCGTAGGAGCCGCGTGAGAGACCTCGCGGTTGAGATGACATCTCCGGACATGACTGTTGATTTACTTTCGTTCCTGATACAAGTAAGATCGAACCATTTTTATATTTCGTTTGTTTAGTAGTCGCAAGCGCGACTACTGCGCATGAAGGTTCTGGGTTCGATTCCCGGGTCGGGCAAAGTGTTATTTTCTGGATTTGTGCCCTGTTGGTGACAATGGGCTCACCCCTATTACATGGTTAAGCTTATGTCTTAACATAATTGGCGAAATGTGGGTATACTGGGTACCTCTGCCTAACCCTTCGGGGATTACAGGCGTGATGTTATGTGTGTGTTTATAAGGTCACTGGGGTGATTGACAATGCCTCGGATGCATTGGTGGTTATTTACATGGTTAAGCTTATGTCTTAACATAACTGGCGAAATGTGGGTATACTGGGTACCTCTGCCTAACCCTTCGGGGATTGCAGGCGTGATGTTATGTGTGTGTTTATAAGGTCACTGGGGTGATTGGCAATGCCTCGGACGCATTGGTGGTTATTTACATGGTGGTGCTAATACGTCGCTTAACGATTGGTTGACCAATAACAGCACGTGGACTCATTTTAAACACGAATTTCGGTCATTGTGTCCGCGTGAAGTCGATATGGTCACTGTGCTATAATGACGTTATGAGTACAAGTATCTGTATGACCTAGTTAGTTTTTTTTCAAAGTCGGTTACTTGTGTAAGTGAGTTTAAAATATTTGTGAAGGTACCCACGATACAGGAGAAATTCCTGGTGTGGGGCAACGTTGTGATTTGTGGTATATCTGATGCTAAACAAAATACAGTCAAAAGTCTTGTTTTCCGTATATTTGAAACCCAAAAGTGCAGTTGTTGGCAAATCAAACTTAAATAATCATGGTCTGCGTAAATGCAAACCCCTACGCAATATGATCAGTTGACTTGTTTTCGTGTGAAGACGTAGGCCGTATACAGGTGCACTGTAAAGTCTGATAAGTTTTGCTTTATTAAAGAAGTAAGTTGCCTAATACACATGATAGGCTAAGAAGGATGCCAATGAGTTACGTATCAGTTGATGCTTATAAGAATTTTGATAAAGTAAAGTTGTGGTTGCAAGCCAAGAGATTCTATCGGCTGTATTGTGTTAGACAGTACCAGTAATTATTGTGTAGTCGTAGTCCGATTAAAATTGAAGGTTTTTGAGGAAACTCGAGTAGACAGTGGGTGTGTTTGTTGTATTTTGTGCGTTTAGCTCTGGTTGAGGTCAGGGTCCGGAAAGACCGTAGTGTGAAGTCAAATGGTGATACACACGGGAGATCGACTTGTTTACTAGTCAGTTAGAGATCTGTAGTTTTACTCGATGATTTTTGTGAACCTGGCATTTTTTTGACGCAATAATGTTTTTAAGATTGATTTAAACGACAATGGTACATGACCCAGGGTGGTTGATTGTTGTATTTTCGATAATTTCCAGTTTAGCCACGTTTGATTTTATCAACGAGAGTGGGACCTAATTGATGTTTGGTCAGGAGTGACCGAGTGGAACAAAATTCTGTCGTAGATTTGTCTCTTTGCGGAGTAACCATTACATAAGAACGTGTGGTTTGGTCAAGCGCGTGGCCTCAGCTGCGTGTGTGAAAGTCTGTGTGATACGCTAACAATGTGTCTATGTCAACAGCCACTGAGGGGTATGCAAACTTGGAGCCTATGCCTACAGTGTGTGTGGAAGTCGACATCTGAGGGGTATGCAAACTTGGAGCCTATGCCTACAGTGTGTGTGGAAGTCGACATCTGAGGGGTATGCAAACTTGGAGCCTATGCCTACAGTGTGTGTGGAAGTCGACATCTGAGGGGTATGCAAACTTGGAGCCTATGCCTACAGTGTGTGTGGAAGTCGACATCTGAGGGGTATGCAAACTTGGAGCCTATGCCTACAGTGTTGTGGAAGAAGTCTGTGTGATATGCTAACAATGTGCTTATACATCCCTATGTGCCTATTGGTATTCTTGTCTGACAAGTTTTGTTTGGTGAATGTTTCTTTGAATTTTATTCTCGACTTGAATGTTCCTAATGAATGAGATTACTCTCTTGTTGTACTACTCGGTTAGAGAGCCTTGGTGTTAAAGGTTTTACTCGAAGATTTCAGCAGTTTTTGTTGCAATAGAATTTTTAAGGTTGGTGTGAACGACTATGTTAAAATGATGACTCAAGGTAGTTGAGTGTTGTATTTTCGATAATTTCCAGTACATTTGATTTAATTAATGAGAGTCGAATTTGGTGCCACCCAATGGAACTAAAGTTTGGTCAGGAGTGATCGAGCGGAACAAAATTCTGTTGTAATTGTAAATTTGTTTGTTTGCAGAGTACCTAACCATTACACAAGGATGTGTGGCGTGTGTTTGGACGCAACGCAACGCTGCTTGGCCTTAGCAGTGGTTACCAGGGCTTTGCCACAGTGATGCCATGAACGTGTACGGCGCTGCAAGGCGACTGCGCGCCCTACTGGCGTTGCTGAGCGCGTCGCTGCAGGCCGAGCGCCTCGTTGCAGGCCGAGCGCCTCGCTGCAGGCCGAGCGCCTCGCTGCAGGCCGAGCGCCTCGCTGCAGGCCAAGCGCCTCGCTGCTGCAGGCCGAGCGCCTCGCTGCAGGCCGAGCGCCTCGCTGCAGGCCGAGCGCCTCGCTGTAGGCCGAGCGCGTCGCTGCAGGCCGACTGTGCGCCCTACTGGCGTGTACAGCGCGTGGCTCCAGGCTGCCAGCATGCTACTGGCGTGTACAGCGCGCCGCTCTGGGCTGCCAGCGCGCTACTGACGTGTTAAGCGCGTCGCTCCACGGTGCCAGCGCGCCCTACAGGCGCAGTCGTGCGTGGCACTCCACGGTGCCAGCGCGCCCTACAGGCGCAGTTGTGTGCGGCACTCCACGGTGCCAGCGCGCCCTACAGGCGCAGTCGTGCGTGGCACTCCACGGTGCCAGCGCGCCCTACAGGCGCAGTCGTGCGTGGCACTCCACGGTGCCAGCGCGCCCTGCAGGCGCAGTTGTGCGGCACTCCACGGTGCCAGCGCGCCCTACAGGCGCAGTTGTGTGCGGCACTCCACGGTGCCAGCGCGCCCTACAGGCGCAGTCGTGCGTGGCACTCCACGGTGCCAGCGCGCCCTGCAGGCGCAGTTGTGCGTGGCACTCCACGGTGCCAGCACGCCCCACTGGCGTTGTGAGACACGCAATCAAGGAGACAGCGAAGACTCAGCCGCCTTGTTGGAAGCAGACGAGGACGTCAGAGCGTCAGGAGAGGCCGTGTTGGCTCAAAGTCACGCCATCAGCCAGTAGCCGTCCGGTCAACGTACGGTCGTCGTGCGGCAACCGACAGAAGTTCATAAAACGAGGCGAGCGGCGTTGCAACGGTCACTTTTTGCTTGGACGGCGCTCGGAAAGGACTTGCTACCCGACTATTATCGTGTGCTTCGCTATTTTTGGTTTATGTTTTTGCTCGTGTACTGATTATTCCATTTTGCTAGTGCTATTTCTATTTGATTATTGTTTAAAATGTTTGTTGTGATATTTTTGTAAAAGTGTAATTTAAAAGATAATAAACATTGTTTATTTTGTTCACGTATTTCACTTCTGATTCCTAATAATACTATATTCTAACGAATAAAATGATACAGTTTAGGTTTTAGGGCAAAGCTGTTACTGCAAATCTCTAAGGCAGAGTCAAAACGAATGAGATACTACACGCCTGGTTTCTTTGGAAGTCCATTGAAAGGCTTCATAGAAATCAACTGTGTGGTAATGTGGTTCGCGTAGCAGAGTTGCTACGGCGTAGCAACTGTAGCCGCCGTAGCTACGCCATTATGCCAGCCGGCTTAGCATGAACACCGAAGAAACGGGTTTTGTCTACGGAATAATCGACAAAATGACAGATTGTAGACAGATTTCTATCGTCCTTAGCATGGCGATGTAGAAAGAAATGTTTCTATTCTTCAGCCGACAAGAGTCTTCTATGTCGACTAATGTCGAGCATGGCGACAGTTTTTTCTTGACTTTTGACATAAGAAAGTAGAAATATTTCTTCTCAACAAATGTCAAATAGTCTACATCGCAAGGGACCTAGAGAAGTTTCTTTTTATCCATTTTAATTGTTTTTATTGAGATATTTTGATTTGAAAATATGTCGGAGTCCTACCGAAGCCATATCCTCAGTTTTCACGCCGTGAAAAACGTAAGGAAGTCCAAAAGGAACATTATACGATTGCTAACCGGGGCTTTCGGTCTACATGAATACGAGTGCCTCGGGAATTACAAAATTACTCTAGAGATGGTGCAGTATTTGAGCCATGAGCTAAGCGAAGGGAAGGTGTAGGTACCTGTTCTCGTTAAAGTAAGTACAATACAGTTTATATACGCCTCCAAACTAGCGTCTAAAAAGCAATAAGCAACCTTACCAGTGAATCTAACTATGACATAATATAATTTTCAGGTTTTTTTAATCGATGAAAGTCCTGCTTAGAAGACTTACCAAAATATTTCTACTGACCTACCTACTGTCAGCATTATTATACATCAGTATAGCATATACATCAGCAAAATTGATTGGACATTGCAGTATACAAGGTCAGTTCATTACCCTCTTAAAATACCTACCCAAGTTTGAGTGGCCTGTAAGAAGCTAGTGTTAGCTAGATGAATAGAATATGCAACTTCTGCTGTTTTAAATGAAACTGCAATGGATTGTGTTCTCAAACACTGAGGCAGGACGGTAGACAGTGACATCTGGCTACCACAGAAAATTCAGCCTCTCAAATATATTGGGAGCCATTGACTGTTCCTATGAAGGTACAATTGTTACCACTAGGTACCAAGGCACATCAAGCACAATTTCAGAAATAGACTTTGTGTTACCTCCGTTAATGTTTAGTATCATGTATCATGTTGAAAAGAAAATGGAGAAACCATTTTGATAGGTACATGAAACTGGATAACATATTAAAATAACAATCATTAGAATGTTTAAATATGTAACAGATTACAGCTAAGAGAGGTCATAAGATTGCTTTTATATTGATGAACATAAAATCAATAAACAATTTCAAGAAATATAATCAATTCTATTACTTCTAGATTGCAGATGCCACCAACTTCAGAATACAATGTAAATGTCAATTTTCCAAGCAGGGTTCATGTCCAATTTATATTTAGTAATGGTTCTATCTTTCAGACAAATATGCAGACTACATAAATCCAGAATAAGGCAGAATTATTTACTTGGTAATAGGCCTATATAATTATATAGTACAAGGAGTAACAATACACAAAATAATAACAGTAATTGTGTTTAAGTTATTTATTAATAATTTTTATATCAAATGAGTAACACAATATCTTAATTTCCGGGGTTGTTACATCTATTCTTCTTAATAATCCTAGTTGTTATCTGAAACACAAACACAACATTAATGTATTGTTGATTTGCAGGAGATCCAGGTTGGTTTGGAGCTTTGGTTCATGACATCAATTAGAAATGCTTAGCATAATACAGTAACAGAGTATACTAATGGCTACCTTATGGGGATCAGTTGGTGTCTAGGCATTGACAGACAGGAGCCACTATTATGCACCTGAGAAGGCATCAGCGCTGGTGTATGCCTACTGCACATTATATTATTATGCCATAATGCAACATTATTTTGTGTAAATAAAAACTGAATATTTCTGAATGGTGTTGTCTCATTTTCCTTTCCACCAGAGTATTCCTCTCCCAAAGGTTAACTTACACCCTGAAACAATTAAAACAATCATCATTATCATTTCAGCCAAAAGACGTCCACTGCTGGATATATAGGCATATTACAACAATTATGTTTACATATTTTTAGAACAAAGCAGAGCCGAGTAACGCCTGTATCAACTGAATTATTATGTTGTTTTGAACATCACATCAATAAATTTAAGTGAAAGAAAATCATTCACTTAATTTATTTATTTAACACATAAAGTCTGTGCCTCTGCAGGCACATTGCACATTAATACTTAAATAAATATGTTAAATAAACTTACTAGAACATTAATTTCTTGTCTGCGCATCGGAAACACGAAACTCATTTCGTACGTTGCGTGCACGCAAACCTCTTCTTTGGGTAGGCCGCGTTTATTTTTGCATTGTCACAATGCAATTAACATAACAAACTACATCTTTCCAATGTGTAATTATTGTTTTATTAATAAAAATAGTTTTAAACTTTGTCAACAATCAAAACTCAACGCGTCGTCCGACGACAGATGAAAAATACGAGTAATACGTTTTGTTGTTGCTTTGAGTCACGTTAAAAGTTATATTTTAAATTATAGTTCCGTAAATTGTAAGTGGTTATTATTGTAAATGAAATGTAATTTTTCTATTCCATTCAAGAGTTTTAAAAATTCGTGCATGTGACACATTTTTTTGGTTAACTAAACGCAATGTTATCGTAGGATTCATAGAATATCGACATCACTAGCTACTTCTCCGTTGCTATGGAAAGCAATTCTATGTCTATGTCTTGGAAGAAATGCGAGTCTACGTGGTGCGCCATGCTCGGGAGGAAGACTTTTCAAGTAGAATAGAAAGAGCTTTGTCGATTCTTGGAAGAATAGAGATAGAAACGCCATGCTAGGGGGGCTGAAGCTACGAAACAGCAGAAAAGTTTCCTCAAGATTACACTGTACTACAAAATAAAGTAGAATTTTTGCTCTCAATAAGTTCGCTAATTTGGATAATCACTCAACCGTGTCTAACGAGATTTCTATCCGTTTTAACTTTCAGTAATCAATTTCAGGAAAGATTTAGAACGGATTATTTTCGAGTCGAACACTTGATTTGTTTTTGTAATTTCAATTAAATCTTAGGTCAGGAAAGTGTAAGTTATGAAATGGTATTTTGTTTTATGATACCGTTTTAAAATATGGATGCAAGATTTAATTTCAGATGTGGTTTATGTACTTGTGGTCAAAAGATTTGGAGGTTATGAGAAGAGGTCGTTACTCAGCAGTGGGATGACGTAGGCTAACAGCAACTCGTGGTCAACATAGCTTTGGTTGCTGTTGCATCCTTAGATGTGGAAATAAAAAAAAAAGTGTGGCACTCGGAGACTGCCGCGGTAAATCTATTGCATAGCATTTTTTGTCAACTTATGTAATAATAGGTATAAATAATTAGGTATTAATAGTGTAGTGATATTAAGAGTTTGATCTTCGAATTTCGCGCGATGTACATTATATAAATCAAAACTAACCTTCATAGACTAACTAAGCTAGTAAGAAACTCTATGACAAAAAATTTAAAAGAAAAAGTATTGACAGCCTGACGTAAGTGTCATAACATTGAAAAATATGAAAATTATTTATTTTATTTTAGATATTTTTTATGAAAACGAATCGTTTTAGACCGATTCGCAGAATAGTAATGCAAAAACCAATAAAACTTATGATAGATGCGTACTAATAATAAAATGAATGTATATAGAGTACTCACTCCTCACTCATTTTCTTTCACTATTTTTTCGTGACTTTCTTCATTAATAAATGCACTTTGATTATTCATATTTAAAACACTTTGTACACAAATTATACGAGTAAGAATATTTTAGAATGAGAAAGCAGAGAGACAAACAATTATTTAATTTGACAACCTCAGTTGACAACCTTGTTATTTTCCGTAACCATAGCAAACTGCTTTAAAATTTGCGTTACGAAATCTCTGGATTCGCTCTCCACGCTCAACTCAAGGCCCGCGATAGAATCTATGCAATAGATTAAAATATATCAAAAGAAAACTACTGTCTCGTTAGTCTAGGGGCCGCAGACTAACAAGACAGTAGGTGAGGTGCTGGATTCCATTCGCAGGTCGGGCAAAGTGTTACTGAGTTTTTCAGGATATTCTCAATAGCTCCCAGCAAGTCTTTATTTGTACCCGGTTGATGGCAAAAAGGTCTCAATGTAAATTACCATTGCTTTCAAATGTCATTTAAAATTCAATGTAAGTTTCTTGAATTCCTACCCATAGAGATCAAGACCTTGACAATAAAACTCCACACTTCCAAGTTTCGTCCTACCGATTACAGCTCAAGATAATATCATTTCCTGGGCAATTTTGGCAAAGGAACATTTTAAGCTATCAAGATCTAAGTGCTAAGAGCGAACGCCACTTAAAACTTTCCGGCCGAGGTTACTCGTTCACAATGATATTATTAACTGTTTTGAGAAGACTCGAGTCTTGAGAAACCACATTGGTCTAAGTTAGAAATAGCTTAGTGTGACTATTATTGTTACTGAGAAATGTCTGTAAGGCCGCTCGTTCACGACGACTTTTTGTAGCGATACTGTCGAGCGTTCATAGCGATCGGTCGCTAGGTGTTTGCCTTCGCTCACACAACTAACGCGCGTCAGTAGCATTGCTCCAAAAAGTCACCGTGGGCGAGGGGCCTAAGTAGAAAGAGTGATTGTGGACTGAAACTCGGAATCAGTATTTAGGCCTTTCGCTCACGGCGATGTTGTCGCGTGACGGTGTCTGACGGTATCGGAAGAACTTCTACTTCCTGCCCTTATCCCATGTCATTTGGGGTCGGCACAACACGTTGTTTTCTTCCATTCTGCCCTGTCAGTCGTCACGTTATCATTTATTCCTTTTTCCTTCATATCACTCCTCACACACTCCATCCGTCTTTTCTTTGGTCTTCCTCTCCCTCTCCATCCATCCACATTTATATTCATAACTTTTTTAGTCACATGCGATTCATCCCTCCTCATCACATGCCCATACCACGACAGTCGATTCCCTTTTAACTTTTCTGTAATTGGCGCAACTTTTAAACTTCCTCTGATATACTCTTTCCTTACTTTATCCATTCTGGTCACACCACACATCCACCTCAACATTCTCATCTCCGCAACATGCAACCTTTTTTCATCCATCTTCTTCACAGCCCAACATTCCGATCCATACAGTACGACAGGCCTAATCACGGACTTGTATATTTTCCCCTTTAACTTGAGGGGCATCCGCGGGTCGCAAGTCTTTCCAGTGACCTGTCGCCATTTCATCCATCCTGAATTGATCCGGTGCGTTACGTCCCGGTCTACATCGCCATCTCCCTGGACAAGCGACCCAAGGTACCGAAAATCGGAGCAGATCGGTATGGGCGTTCCGGCAAGGGTTATAGACAAGGTATCGGAAGAACGAAGAGTATGAATGTCGAATAGGCATATTTATGGCTAGAAAAAGTGTGAAAGTGGCGCCGGTGAATGAAAAGTTGTGTGGTAATGGGTTGTCGTGGTATGGACATATGATGCGAAGGAATGAGGTAAACGTTGAGTATGATACATTCATATAATGAATATAAGAGTTGAGGAGACTTCCTCTTCCAAAGAAACGATGGATGAACTGTGTGAAGGATGATATGGCTAAAAAAATTAAGTTCAAAAATCTAAAACCCGACTACTAACAAAATCGCGGTCTTAAAAGTAGAAAACAAGAAAATAATTATTGTCTGCTATTCTTCGTAGTCGCATGCCACTGATACCTGATGCTCCTTCATGGCGTTCTCATTGATACAGAAGTCAGCTGCTAATTGCTGCATTAGCAAGGTGGCATGCGACTACGAAGAATATCAGACAAGAATTATTTTCTTGTTTTCTACTTTTAAGACCGCGATTTTGTTAGTAGTCGGGTTTTAGATTTTTGAACTTAATTTTTTTATTTGAATTTTATTTTTGTGTGTACTTAAACTATATTATAATACAATTTATTTAATATTTTTGCCAAGACAATTTAATATTTTTTGAGGTAAGTTTTTGTTTTTGAGGTAAGGTTAGCTTCCGAAAGAGTGGGTCTTGAAATGAACATGGACAAAACCAAGGTTATGTTGAATGTTCATGTAACACCCACTCCTATCAAGATCAGAAACTCTACGCTCGAAGTTGTGGACGATTATGTCTACCTGGGACAAACGGTCCAGTTGGGTAGATCTAACTTCGAGAAAAAGGTCAATCGTCGAATCCGACTCGGCTGGGCAGCGTTCGGGAAGTTGCGCGGTATCTTCTCGTCCAACTTACCCCAGTGTCTCAAGACGAAAGTCTATGACCAGTGTGTGTTGCCAGTGATTACATACGGGACCGAAACGTGGTCGCTCACAATGGGCCTCATCAGAAAGCTCAAAGTCACCCAAAGGGCAATGGAGAGGGCTATGCTCGGAGTTTCCTTGCGTGATCGAATCAGAAATGAGGACATCCGCATGAGAACCAAGGTTACCGACGTAGCCCGAAGAATCGCCAGACTTAAGTGGCAATGGGCAGGGCACATTGCTCGCAGAACGGATGGCCGATGGGGCCGAAAAGTTCTGGAATGGCGACCGCGAACCGGAAGACGTTGCGTTGGAAGGCCTCCCACTAGGTGGACCGATGACCTGGTCAAGGTTGCAGGAACCCGCTGGATGAGAGACGCATGGGACCGGTCAATGTGGCGACGCCTGGGGGAGGCCTATGTCCAGCAGTGGACGTCTTTTGGCTGAAATGATGATGATGAAGTTTTTGACATTTAAATTCCGTCATAAAAAGAATTCATAAAATTTATATAGCCTATGTCACCCGGGCTATTTTTACGAATCTATTGACACCTAATTTATTAAAATCCGTTCAGTAGTTTAGGCGCTACGGTGGAACATACATACATAGACTGCCAAAATCATTACCCTTCCTTTTGGCTTCGCCGTAGTCGGGTAAAAAGGAAGTGACTTCTAAGATGACGATTAATAGTGTATGGAAGAAGAAGACATGTTGCGCCGACCCCAAATAAATTGGTATAAGGGCAGGAGTTTTTTTTTTTTAAACGTTGCCCCACACTAGGAATTTCTCCTGTATCGTGGGTGCGTTCACAAACATTTAAACTCACATACACAAATACCCAGACCCGAAACAACTATCCGTAGGCCGTACAAATATTTGTTCCGTGCGGGGATCGAAACCGCGACACGCAGCGCAGCAGTCTATTGCTTGAGCCACTGCGCCAACTGTGCCGTGCCATGCCGTGTACCGTGTCAATGTTGATGATAATGTTGATTTATGGCTAGAAAGGAGGTGACTGCTGAGATGAAGACACTGCAGCCACTAAATCGTGGTCGTTCAGCAACTGCATCATTGCAAACAGTTGTTACATTAGTTACGTCTGATTTCAATACAGTTTCGGAGTTAGGAAGTTTGTGTGAAAACCTCGTGTTTTAAATGTCACCTAAAGTCGTTGGTCCTGTGTCTATTCGCTCTCAGCTTGTGTTGAATTACCTCATCAAATAAAGAGTGTGAGTGAGAAGGATGCGTGTCTTTATAGATAAAGACACGAAGGATCCTAGATCCCAGACTACAGTCTCCGTTAAAATTGACTGCTACTCCACCGCTGTACTCCTAATTAATCGAAAAGATGTTTTATATTCACCTCTGATTTTGCATCACAATCAAAATCAAGTAATATAAGGCACTTCCACTCCCTACTAAGTCGGCAACATATTGAAAACAGTCCCGTTATTTGTACAACACTAGAAACTTAGCGCTATGAAAATAGATTTATTCAATAACGAATGCTACCAGGTGGTGCGTATGTACAAGCACCTGAAAATATTTTCATGAAACATACGAGTTTTATTTGAAGACTGGCACGTATTGTTGAAAATTCTTTTATTTAGTTTAGCGGAAGTCGCAACTAATAAAGTAGTGGCTGAAAAGTGGTGTAGTTGTCTGATAATCGGTAATCGTGGTATTGACATGTTATGCGATAGAATGAGGAAAATGTTGAGTACGAATGAGATGGTAAAATAATAGACGAAGACCAAAGAAACGATGGATATACTGTGAGTAGGATGACTGCTAAGATGTAGAGAGTAATAGAGAAGTATTGAAGAAGAAGACATGCTGTATGGCCTAAAATAAAACAGGAGACTAATGATTTTTATAGAAGAAGCTTTCACTATCATTAACATTGAAAACGGGTTATTTACCAAGTTTACTTTTAGTTTCGTGCGCCCTATGTTTCGGCGCTCTTACAAGCACCATGATCACGGATAAATTACCAACGTGCCGGTAACAATTCTCCACCCGTGTGTATTCCACACCTTGAAACACTATGACTATGTGTAAAGTACGGAGCCTTATTGTTATACATAAAATAATAATTTTGTGTATGTAAGCCAAGATTTGTGTTAGTTTGCGACATTCCACTGCTTGACAAAAGCTCCCTAAGTCTCCATGACTTCCAGTTCTTACGATCTACGGTCAATGTTGACCATTGGTCTTTGATTTTGTCCGGCACGTCCCGCCTTCACAAGGTTCCAAGCATCAAGTAATGGCTATTTTGGCCCACGGCTCATTAAGAATACCTTCTGTTTTTTAATTTTAGATTTATCTATAATTATTATTTGTAAAAATAAATTAATTTCGTGGTAAAATAAAAGTAAGCTTTAATTATATTTTACGTTGAAATTAATGCGCTAACACCAAAGTGTAATTGGCTTATTTTGTGGAAAAGCTTTGGCAATTCTCGGAAATATTTGTTATGGCACAAGTTCCATGAAGGTTCATTAAACGTTTTTGATTGTGAGATCAAAAACACGTAAACCACGAGATATTAAGGCTGGCGCCCACGTCCGATAGTCGGTGACCGATTTTTTGTAGGAGAAAAATAGAACACACTGATAGCAATAGTGCAACGCACACGTCCTACAAAAAGTTGGTCAGAAATAACGAACAAAGGGGATCCTTCAAATATCTCGGTATCGTGACACTTTGGGTACCGTGTTACTGGACATTTTTGTTCGTCTATTGTCCTCTATCTATACATACCACTTTCATCGTGGGCCGCAATTTTGTGAATAAATCAAAGTGGCGGTGGGTCGATATGCCAGCTCCCATACAAAAAAGTTCAAACCCCTTTAAATCGGCCCGATTATCTGTCCTACAAAAAGTCTGACATGGGCGTACAGCCTCAATTTGAGACAAATCTTTAAACTTTAACAAAACTATACGTTTCTCAAATATAGTTTTCATCGATTTCTGGTTATTAGCCCAGACTGGCTAATACATTTAGTTATTTGAAAATTCTTGGTTAAACGTAAACATGGTTAATTTTAGGTCGTTCTGGATCCGAAAGCCATAAACTAAACATCATTGAACTCGAAACGGCAGGGATTTTTCAAGTTTTTCAGTCGGGTTTATATTTATATTTTTAACTATTTTTTAACTTATTCTAGAAAAAGTTTCGACAAATTTTCAATCACTAAACAACTTATTTTTTTGCATGTGTTTTAATACACATGCAAAAAATAAAAAAAGGTATGAAAACATAACAGAGCTTTTAGAATAATATTTTAAAACAAAATCGTACAAGTGTTTGCTGTAGAGTTTCCCGCTAAAACAATTTTCCTGCGTTTTATTCTTGGAATTCATTTTCCATGCCAACCCCGTAGGCAGCCTCCAATATTATTTTCTGTTCCAAAGAATTCCTAGAAAAAAATCTGTGTTTATAAAAAATATCATACTCGTGCTAAACAAACCAGAGTCGGTTATAAAAGCCAAGAACGCGAGCGACCTTCATAAACAGACAATAATAAAATGCCATTGTAACTCCTGTCCCCGAAAACTCTTAACAAATTCAAATTATCGCCCTCAATATTCAGAAACAAACCGGCCAAACGTAGACATGAAAGAAACCCCGACTTACATTACAAAACTTGTCTTAAATGCTAATAAATGAGATCGCAGCCCGCTCGGGGAACATTCCAGAATGAATATTTCATGATGGGTCTATTGACGGCCAGGGGCGAAGACCTCCCTCTCCTCCCACCTTCTTAGTCAACTGAACTGGATAGATGGTTCATGTATACAGTTGTAAAGGTCAGGAGAAATTGGTCGTGATACAGGAGCAGTGACGCAGATGTTGTGCGTTTATTTTCTCATTAATTTTTCATCTTTGTGTTCGGTTTCGTTTGTGTTAACTACAGTTTGACAGGACGTTGCGATTTTTTTTTGCTTTTCTTTTCATTTGATCACGGAAACGAAATTTCCTGGTGAATTAAGCTTTGTGCATGGACTGTGAAACAATTGTTCTTTGTATTTTTCGTTCTCACTTAATATATGTTTTTGTTTCAGGAATTCATAGATATGATATCAGCAGCTTTCAGTTAATATTAAAAGGCCTTGCTGACTTGCCCTGGGTCGTGTGTTCGGAGTTTCAGACCTATTCGGGCACATTGCTTCGTGTATTTTATGTCGTCACTACTGATCTAAAAACAGTGTGCAAAATCTGATAACACGTGATATCCTCCCTCCAACCTGCACTGGGCCCGCGTGGTGTAGATGGCACACTCCCACTCACTCTTCCTTTCACCTTGTCCCTGCAGTAATCGTTGAGCACTTTATAATTTGGAATCTAGACTAATGTTATAAAATAGTAGATTGTACACCAAGTGCATAAAACGCATCATTTTGCGCGAGACGTTTAACCATCCGATGCGAGCTTGCGAGCGAGGATGGATATAAAGTAGAGAGTAAAATGGGTTTTATGGACGAGTTTTACACTCTACTTTTCACTTCGATTGCGAGGAAATGAAACAACTACTTTTTAAATTTTGTAAAAATAATTATGGTTCCCGCCAATAAACAGTATGTTTATATAGTATAGGTAGGTATATATTCATATTTATATTATTAGTGTTTATTTTTATTTGTGTATATATTTGTATGTATGTTTATTATTATATGCTTTGTTTGTAATTCTGATTAAAATGTTCCTGTTTGTCTTTTCTACACACTGTGTCTACGTGTCTAATCCAACTTTCCTCTCGCAGGTCTGCTGGAAGAAATTTCACATGAAATAAGCATTACCTTTGTGCTCTTCTATTTTTTTATGTTTTTTATCCTTTTTTTGTATTTTGTGTGTACATAAATAAATAAATAAAATAAATAAATAAATAAAATAAACTTTTTTTTTTCAGTAGGAAACTTGACATAACACCTGACTTATGTCGTTACTCATACTGCTCAGTTGTCAAAACATTTTGAGCAAGCCTATTGCCATCAACAAATGTAATTAGGAGCAAGCCTATTGCCATCAACTGACAGCAGACAGATAATATGTTATTGGGACCAAGCCTATTGCCATTACAAACCAATGTAATTAGGAGCAAGCCTATTGCCATCAACTGATGTAATTAGGGACAAGCTTATTGCCATCAACCGATGTAATTAGGAAAAGCCTATTGCCATCAACATATCTTATTAGGAGCAAGCCTATTGCCATCAACCGATGAAATTAGGAGCAAGCCTATTGCCATCCACTGATTTAGGTAATTGAGAGCAAGCCTATTGCCATCAACTGATGTAATTAAGAGTAAGCCTATTCCCACCAAATGATGTAATTAGGAGCAAGCCTTTTGCCATCAAGCGATTTAGGTAATTGGGGGAAGCCTATTTCCATCAAGTTTCATTGTATTCGTAATGAAAAGCAGTAATCCCTTGTTCTTAGAATACTAACGAAACGAATTAAATTAAAGAGGTTATTTTATGAAGTTGAAGTTGTTCCTGTGGCAGTTGGGCCGATTACCTGTGCCGATTACCTTGGTCTTCGACGAAGATTTTACTTTATGCTCTAGAGCATAAAATGCGACTTTATGTCGCCTTCGCACGACATAAAAACGAATTTTAGAGCGAGAGAAGTGAAATAGTAGATTGTACACCAAGTGCATAAAACGCACCATTTTGCGCGAGACGTTTATCCATCCGATGCGAGCTTGCGAGCGAGGATGGATATAAAGTAGAGAGTAAAATGGGTTTTATGGACGAGTTTTACACTCTACTTTTCACTTCGATTGCGAGGAAATGCAACAGCAACTTGTAAATATTGTAAAAATAATGATGGTTCCCGCCAATTAACTTTTTTTTTTCAGTAGGAAACTTGACATAACACCTGACTCATGTCGTTACTCATACTGCTCAGTTATAAAAACATTTTGAGCAAGCCTATTGCCATCAACCAATGTAATTAGGAGCAAGCCTATTGCCATCAACTGATGTAATTGGGACCAAGCCTTTTGCCATCAACCAATGTAATTAGAAGCAGGCCTATTGCCATCAACTGATGTAATTAGGGACAAGCCTATTGCCATCAACCGATGTAGTTAAGAAAAGCCTATTGCCATCAACCGATGTAATTAGGAGCAAGCCTATTGCCATCAACCAACCAAATTAAGAGCAAGCCTATTGCCATCAAGCGATTTAGGTAATTAGGGGAAGCCTATTCCCATCAACTTTCCTTGTATTCGTAATGAAAAGCAGTAATCCCTTGTTCATAGAATACTAGCGAAACGAATTAAATTAAAGAGGTTATTCTATGAAGTTGTTCCTGTGGCTTTTGGGCCGATTACCTGTGCCGATTACCTTGGTCTTCGACGAAGATTTTACTTTATGCTCTAGAGCATAAAACGCGACTTTATGTCGCCTACGCACGACATAAAGACGAATTTTAGAGCGAGAGAAGTGAAAAATCTATTTTGTAAGTTTCGATGTTGCAGATAACCTTCAGAACTACAGAAACTTTTACAAAAAAAACTTTCAACAATGGGAAGTTCCATAATCCCATTATGTCTTACGTTATAAACGCAATCGTGTGGTAATTTTGACATATAAAGAGAGCAAAAGCGCTAGTAAAAGCTATTCAAGCATAAAATCGTCAGCAGCAGCAATTGTGACCTATAATTAAATTAGACATACCGCAGTTTCACATAGCGTTTAATTTTCAAAGCACATATTGAATACTCAGTTACAGACAGAATTCAAAATTACCATATTAAATGCCACATTTCTTGTAACAAACTCATGTGCCAAATTCTCTGTTTTAGTGTAGAATTTAATGAATATTATAAAGTTACGATTCCGACTCAGAGTGATATTGTACGATGACTGAACTAGCTTCTGCCAGTGGCTTCGCCCGCGTGAAAATGACGATTTTCCATACAAACTTTCATCCCCTATTTAACTTCCGGGTTGAATTTAAAAAAAATCCTTATTTCTTGTCTACATTATAAAGGGAACCTCTGTGCAAAATTTTAGCTTTCTAGGTCCAAGGATTTGGGCTGGGCGTTGATGAGTCAGTCAGTCAGGACTTCTCTTTTTATTTATATAGGTAGATATTATCGTCGTAGGAATAGGAAAGCCATTGTCACTTGTCTAGTTGCTGAAAGTCACGTTCAGAAGCCACTCAGTGTAGTCTTTGGCAGAATTAACGCAACATTATGTTGAATAGTGAACAGGTTACAGTCAGAGTTATTTACTATACGGACCTTGTA
Organism: Diarsia dahlii; assembly: GCA_949775195.1. NCBI lineage: Eukaryota > Metazoa > Arthropoda > Insecta > Lepidoptera > Noctuidae > Diarsia > Diarsia dahlii. Next base: position 17,854,045 of record OX459205.1, read on the forward strand.
GAAACTAGAACAAACCGTGCGTTCTTGCCATTCCTATTATTTGAAAAAATATATTACAGCTGACAACTTAGTATTCATTAATTTTAAATAGTTTTTGCTACTCCCCCTTTATTCTTTATTTCGGGATCCAAGACAGTTAAATTATTTTTCTGGGACTTCGTCGAGTTTCATTGTCTCGGCAAGTAAGCACTTTTTTGGTGGTCGCCGCTGTTGATTGTGACTTTTAGGACTGGCAGTGGTTTAGAAATACTGTGGCGGGTATAAGATAAAAAAAAAGTCACTCTTGCAACCACTAGACACAAAATTAAATAAGGAACATGAATGGAACATTAATACATTTATATCTAAGCTACCAAGTGCATTTCTTGAAATTATAACTTAGCATAAAATCACACCTGTATTCCCGAAGGTTAGGCAGAGCTTTCATCATCAACATCTGCCTAGAGTCGATGATATTTACACGCAGAAAATACACCATAAGCTACATAATACCAACAAGATTACAACCTCAACATACATTCTCCACTACCATGTATATTATCCCATGATCCACTTACGACGAGGTACAGTCGTAAATACAAGTTGTTTACACCATTTGTCAATTTGTACCATTATCTATAACAAGTTCAGCGCTCAGGTAATGCGATATCGTGTTGTTAGTGGTTGTACTAATATTTGTTGTGTAAACTATCTCGGGACAGGGGCGGATTTTCGTAGGTGTAATATAGGTTAATACAAAAATAAATATTTCTAGAGTTGTATATTAATATGGTCGGCTTTCGATCACGGTGGACAATCATAAGATTAGGCCATTGGGACGGGAGATATTATAGTGCATAAGGTGTGCGCAGGCACAGATGCACAGATGCACAGGGTGCACTCTTTGTTCCTTTACAGTCATAGTCCGAATAGGGGATCGGACAGGGTCAAAATAATATGATTCTGTTTAGACCGTGAGTTAGATTATCGAAAATATTGAATACGTGTTTTTTGTTTTATCAAATCAATAAAAAATGACGAAGATAAAACGTGTCAAAGATCTTGGAGTGGGGCTTGAAACGTCACTTGTGTCGTCAAAATGTACTATCATATGACGTCACACGAGTTTTCGAAGCACTGTATCGTCTTCATTTTAAGTTTACGTGAAAAAAGAAAAAATACGTGTCCAATAATTTTTGGAAATCTATCTGACGGACTAATTAGTTTTTTTTTGTCCGATCCCCTGGGAAAGATCAGGCGCAGAATTAACGGCTTATAGTGATTTCCGAGGCACCCCATACAGTAACTTTCAAACTCCGGGCTACTGAGGAATTTCTAATGAAAAAACCAAATAGTACTTTTTGCGCGACTTGGGAATCAAATCCAGCGGAGCAGTCGCGCTTGCGACCACGAGACCGACAGGTTAGTTTACATTTGTACACTGTCTTGGATGATGAAAATCCAGATTGGGTGTCAGGGGACATAATTTATTCTGCTGGGGCTACAGGAGTTTTCGGAAAAGCCGCGTCTGGGACTCTCTCCCTCTTCTCTTGTGCTTTCCCACCAACCAAGAAAAAAAGAGACGTGTCTGTACAACATAGTGTCTGTATATTGTAGGTAATCTAAGACAGTATCTGTAACAAATAACAATATTATTACTGTTTTGTATTAAATTAATTTATTTTTTAATTTAGTTGTACAGAAAAATGTTATAAAGGAGCTTATGTTTAAGCCGATAAGGTTTACTGAAACGTATTTTTACTTTTAGGTGTTAGGTATCTACTTACTAATCCGTATTTAGAGAGTTTAACGGTCGATCAGTAACGGTCAAAAAGAACGTTAAACATAACATAATCACGCCTTACTCGAGGGCGTCGCGCAGAAGTTTAACTACATTTCGCCAGCTATGTTTAACTTCATCGGGCACAAATCCAGACTCCGTGGTGATTACTGAGAAATTCTTGATGGATAAACCCAGTAACAGACTGCCTGATCTGGGAATCCAGCTCAAGACCTCTTAAACTGCAGACATTCGAAGTACGTTCAATGCTGAACATTGACCTACTCCAAGCGTCGTAAAGTCAACTGATCCTGTTCTTCATGTAATCAGCATAATTTATTTTCGAGGCACATTGGTTTAGCTTGTGGGAGACACAAAGGCCTAAACATCAATCATAACATAAGGCTCATTGCGTTGGTCTAGTAGTCACAAGCGCGACTTCTGAGTATGAGGCCCTGGGTTCGAATACCAGGTTGGGCAAAGTGATATTGGGTTCTTCCTTCAGGAATTTCCCAGTAGCACCTACGGAGTCTGGATTTGTGCCCATTTAATGGCAAAAGGCTCGCTCCTATTACATGGAACATAAACATGCGTAACTAGCGAAATGTGAGCGTACTATTAGGTACATTTCTGTTTAACCTTCTGAAGGAAGCTCTGGAGATAAAAGGCGTGATATATTATGTAACTAAAGGAATCATTAACAATTCCAATTCTTGCTTCAACACAGTTTTACTCAACAAACGCAAACAACCACAAAGAGATCCGTTTAGTTTCAATTACAAATATTGAACATTCGATAAGTTTATTTTGTAAAACCGTTTCGTATGTAAATGTTCGGTGTTACCAGTAGCAACAACTTTAGTTGTGTTACAAACGGGAATTAAATGAAAACATTGGATGTATCAGTTGGATGTTATTGTTTTGGGTGTATAAGAAGGGATGTGGAGGGATGTTATTGTGATACGTGATGGCAACCGTTTATTTGTTAGATAACGAAAACAAAATTTCAGCTAGGTTGTTTTTTTCTACTATAAGTTGGGAGTTGGGAGTCCGTAGGCGCGGGCCTGTGGACGGTGAGTAATTGGCTTGCTCACCGTCCGTCCGTCCTATGACGGTGTTCCACGCGCACCTCAAAGAGATGTGCAGGAGCCGACGCCTGTTGGAACTGCGGGTTGTTCGAAAGAGATACCGCGGGCCCCAGACACAAAAGGCTAACAAGGAACATGGGTGGTTTTAGTCAGTAGAAGTCTGAAACTCCCTTCCGCTCCACCCAGAGCGGGAGTAGTGATTTGAACAAATTGTCAAATAACAACATTAAAAAAAAAGGCCTATAAAGTTCCTTCTTAGCCGCTTGGCCTTAAAACATAAAAAAGATTATGGTACATATTTCGTTGCACCTGTACTGTTGCGCTCATGTATTAGAGTGTGATGTGATGTTGTGTGGAGCAGGTTTGCTGGCGGGATGTCGACTGGAGACTGTTGGAGAGGGTGCAGTGGCAGAGTAAATAACAAGACTTCTTCAGGAGTACTTTCTTCTTGGTTTATTCTTCAAACCATAGTTTCTTACTTAGTCGCAGTCGGATTTGGAATGTTTTACCATCGAAATGTTCCCATATTTATATCAAATTGCCTAGGGCACTGACCAATCACGACTCGTCGTGTGCGCATGCGCGGAGGCGTTTTGCACATTTTTGGCGCCGAAAAATTAACACTTTTGCCAGACGAAACGCGGGAAAACCAACCTTGCCATTTTTTACTGGTAAAACATCCCTTACATAGTTTTTCTTATGTTCCTAATCTTAGGACTAACTTATTTTATGAAAACAAAACAAAATTCAATATAAAAAACCTTAATTAACACTTAAAAAATACAAAAAACCGAAACGGGTCTCGTTAAAGTCAAGTATCACAGTAGTTAAGCTTCATGACCTATAAATATAAACACTAGCGCCGCCAGGCGGCAGGAATGCGCAACTTAAGATTACGCTTCTGTAATTCCTAAGGGGTGAGCTGTGAAGCGGCTCTCGCTAAAGTAAAGTAACGCGGTACTTAAGCTACACTAGCGCCGCCAGGCGGCAGGAATGTGAAAACACTTATAACATCAAGCCTGATGGGCTTGGACAGAGCTAATGCTAACTTATAAAACACTTAAAACATCTAAATTTAACTCTAATCGAAATAATCTTAATATTTACATATCGTCGCTAACATGTACTAATGACTTTTCAACCTAAGCCGGCCCTGTTTCTCTTACACGTAAGTCTCTGGCAGACAACAGTTATCTTGAAAACAATACTGAGTAGGTAGGTACGACCTTCGTATGTAATGTGATATCTATCTAATATATTTTGTGAGTTAGTGTCGTCGTAATTGGAGTACCAAAGTTACAGACGTAACCCGAAGAATTGCCGGACTTAAGTGTCAGTAGGCAGGGCACATCGCTTGAAGAACGGATTGCTGATGATATCAAAATTCTGGAGTGGCGACCGTGATCTGGAAGGAAAGGAAAGCCTCCCACTAGGTGGACCGATGACCTGGTGAAGGTTGCGTGGATCCACTGTGTGCGATACGCACGGTACCAGTCAACCCTCTGCGAACCCCTTTAGGGAAAGACAGGCATATTTAGTGAACTCGATATAAATCAGTTGGATACTTTACAATGATATAAGAAATAACCAAATTCAACAGTTTTGTTTCGTCTTTGGCTAGGCCGTATTCCAACGCAACCAAAGCAATCATCAGCCGTACACACAGAAGCTACGTTCGTTTTTTTCACCAACCCAAATTAGAAGGCACTGGACACCTATCGGTTTTCCAAACAACCGCCGCTAAAGCCGTCAATCAAGCAATTTGTACATCAGAGTAAGTATCTCTACATAAAATTATTGCAGGAAAATTACTACTTTTTGGGGTAACAAATAATTAAACATTAAAAAACACGCCTACCATGTCAAAAAGTAAACTAAAAAATAAAAAACAAGTTAACAGATTTCAGTGGTGAATGAGAGCAGGGTTCCGTGATTATATTCAAAGATGGAAAACTGAAAACTAAATTTTTTGACCTTTAAAGAAAGGATGCACCGAACTATCCCCCGGCTGAATACCTCAAGGGCCCTAGGTATGGTCTAGATCACATATACGATCAGCCTCATTAGGGGTACTTCTACTCCCAATATCGCGATGATGGCATATTCGTGCAACCGATCGCTTTGGTTCAGACACGGGATAAGTAAGCACTTGGGTATTGAGTTTGATCATTTGTTCATCAGCTTTTATTATTTTATCACTATCTATACTAATATTATAAAGAAGTAAAGTTTGTATATTTGTTAAATTGTAAGGGGTAATCTCGGGACCTACTGAACTGATTTAAAAAAAAACGTGTGGCACTCGGAGACTGCCGCGGTAAAGCTATTGCATAGCATTTTTTATCAACGCAAATAATTAATTATTTAATTTGACAACCTCAGTTGACATCCTTGTTTTCCGTAACCATAGCAACCTGGTTGAATATTTTCGTTACGGAATTTCTGGATTCGCTCTCCACGCTCAAGGCCCGCGATAGAAGCTATGCAATAGCTTAAAATTATTTCACCAATAGAAAGCCACATTATTGCTGAGTCTCATAGGTTATATAAAAAACCGAAAAATAAAAAGGCTTTTACGTGGTAGTCCGTTTTGCAAAGTGAATCGGAGAAAAAACGGTCGAATGAAAGCGTTTCTTACGAACGCAGCCTTAGCTATGAAAAAAGGATTATTAACATTATGCACAACGAAGTGGGCACGGGCAGCTAGTCTTATAATTATATTTGCGAAGAAGCAATTCTGGAAATTGAGTGTGTATCCAATGTTCTACGAAAAATCTATGATATTGCAAGATAATTATTTTCTTTCTGACTAACCCGCTGTGAACACAATACAGACGTGTTAAAGAATTTCTACTGTATTGCTCACGAGAGGATTTATTTTTTGGCTAAAAGAAATATCAAAAATCACATCTGTAATGCGCGAAGGGTTGGTTAGAGGTGTACCAAATAGTACACTACATTTTGTCAGTTATGTTTTTAAGTCCCATGTAATAAGGAGTATACTTATTGCCATCAACTACTACAGAGGAATCCCTGTTGGAAAAACTCAATGATACTTCACCTGACTCAGATATCAAACATAGAACCTCATGCTCAACCGTCTTGCTTGTGACCACTTAGACCAACGAAGCAGTCTGTCGGTCAGATTTAAATGTCGTAACAAAATCTTGCTTCTCCGCGCACACAAACTATTGACTCAACCCCTCGTTCAATTTTAGTATTACAAAACTAATTAACAGTCAAGCCGTAGTTCCAACTTCTTTGTGGAGTGCCAAAATGAATGAAAAAATACAAACAACTTGTAGTAGTGCAGTTTTAATAAATGTTGCTTTTAACCCTCGGAACTTCGAACTAAGCTAAACGTGCTTGCTTTAAGAATGAGCTCGGGAATAGTTGGCCGGTCCAATTTGAGTTCGCGATAGCCGCTGGGCTATTGACGGGTTTAAGTTTAAAATATATTGATACTGTGAGAATTTTGCCAGCTGGTACTTTTATCGGTGGGGGTGGCTATTTTGGGTTGGTTGTCAAGTCGCTTACCATGTATGAAAAAGAGAGAATTTATCTGTCTCGCACAGGACAAAACAATATGATTGTTTAAAAATTTTTTTTTTTTTTTGAAAAAAACACGACGGTAAAAATCTAATTGAAAAAGAATAAAATAACTTTAATGAATATCGATGTTTACAGCTTTTCCTAACGTGTCTGTTTTTCGAAGATATACTAAGATGTACCAATAATAATTTTACCATAATACATAAATAAGGAATATCCGTCGGGGGCTGCCTTTTCTATAATGAAATTTCAACAAAAATTTAATCATACTCATAAGTGTATTTTATGTCGTCGTTAAACATCTACAATTCTTTAATAATTATTGTATTCACGTCACTAGAAAACCTTCTGGTTTAATGGCAGCCCCCGACGGATATTCCTTAGTTAGGTATGTTTATTTTGAGTTATTTTATTTTTTTTTCAAAATAATTAGATTTTTACCGCCGTGGGTTTTTTTCAATTTTTTTAATTTTGCTTAATTTTATTTCAGACTTTTTAGAGAGCCTATACGAATTATAGGAAAGCTCGTCCCCCAAGAACTCATTCCTGGCATCCGCATTGAAATGAAATCAGACAATACGTTTTAATTTTAATAATATTGCAATATAATCGTTTCACACTAATATAGCAGCGCCCCCTAGTGAGTTAATATCATAAGACTTATGTTAGACCATGCACCAATAAACTACGAACCCATTGCTGATGAAAACCGCATTGAAATCGGACAATTCGTTTTAATATTATTACAATATTATTTTGCACTAATATTGTAGCGCCCTCTAGTGAGTTACAGACGTAATTATTATTATTTGGGAACATGCATTAAGCTACCACGTACACATTGCTGAAAACAGAATTGTAATCGGACATTTCGTTTTGATTATATTGCAACATTGTTTTGCACTAATATTGTGGCGCCCCCTAGTGAGTTACAGCCAAGACACCTGTCTAAGAACATGAACTTATCGAACACAAACCCGTTATTGAAAACCGAAACAAAATCGGATCATTAGTTTAGAAGATAGGTGGGAACATTAAAAAACGCACACACCAACATCTCTCACCCTAAACGCACATACCTGCTCCGTGCCGTCGTGGGTAATTAACAATAGAATAATTTACAAAGTAATCATAGAGTTATGTAAAAAGTAATATAACGAAATGTGTAATCAACACTGGATTAGGCAGAGAGCGGCCTTGTAATACACCCACATTTCGCAAGTTATGTTTATATCTCGAGACCTATGCGTGGGAGGAATGAATAGTAAGAGAAAGGAGTAAATGATGCATTGAAGTAAAGAATAGAATAGAATAGAATATAGAATATCATTTATTTGCAAATATGGGTATACATAAGTAGGTAGTAGGTTTTTATCACAGTTCTGTAGCTCTACCATGAGTTTACACAGCAAAAACTCGCTAGCGTCTCCGTAAATTAGTTGTATGAAATATTGTACAGCGCCCCTAGCGCTCACAGAAAGAATTAAAATTCATACCATGAGCGCTATAGATTACGAAAGGTTTAACACCTAGCGTAATCTATTCGATAGTCACTAACGTTCTTCAACTGTCACCATACAAAACGGTACCATGAGTCACTAATTTCACTAAACCTATCGAGTAAGACGCTTACTTTAGTAGTTACGTAGCTCACTAGCATTTTGGCGTGTGAAACATATGTTTACATCAAAATTATATACGTTTTTGAGTCTAATATAGTCAAAATAATGTCTGCAAGTGGTTATTTAGCATTGAATATGTTAGTGGTCGCTAAATTTGAAGACCAACGACTTGAATAACATGAATTTCAAGCCAAAATGTTAGATACCAATTGGAAAATATAATTTTGAGGAAAGTTCAAACTTACCTTTCTATAAACTCTACCAACAATTGGAACTGTGTGACACTGGTCCTCATTGTATTAAATAATCTGTTTGAATCTATAGTATACTTTTAAACTACACAACGCAGCTCTGTCACTCAAGGTCAACTATCAAACTTACAAATTGAATACACGACAGTGACATATTATAAGGAATAAAAATTCAAAAACCACTTAGCACTATGTGTAGTCTACTATCTGTCAACTTTTCAATTTCGTCGGTTTTTTGTGTAGATACCGTATTCTCTTCTTATTAGTGGGAAAGAAAGAAACAAAACATGAGTAGAGTGAAGTTAGCTAGACGACACAATCTATCGAGCTTACCTTAGCGCCTGCGTAAGACTCCGTAAATCTCATGGTGCAAACATAATCGTAATCTATTTGATCCACGTTAGCACGCTAGCGAGTACAACGCTAGCGATTAAGTTTTCGATGACAACTCATGGTAGAGCTACTGCCATATTTCACCATTCGACATGCAAACCTTTTTATTTGCAAAAAAAAAAAAAATAACATTGTAAAAATTTAAATTCTTATTTGGAACACTAAATTAGTTATGTCATTAAATAAAATTATTAAAAATTCGAATATTCATTAAAAATGTCAACTTAATTATTACATTATACCTAAAAATTGTCAGTAACAGTATATACAAGAAATACAAAATCGCAGTCCAAAGATAAATGGAAGAAGAAAACGCAAAAACTAAGCAAATAAAAAAAAATGGGTGGTTTTTTTTTTAAAAAACGTGACCTCAAATAGAATGAGACAAGGGCAGCAAGAATATAATGATGGAGTAAGCTTAGACATAATGATAACGAAAACTACAAATAACATTTATGGTTTTCAAACCATACAATGAAAACAATCAATCGACTAATGCAAGGTCACCGTCATAGTTTATCTTGTCTTAATTAGTAATATCGTGGGTTTATGATCATTAGACGCATGTACATATATTATCAGAATTAACGCCAATTAATAATTCATCTTAGTTAATGATTACCCTCGTATGTTTGACATCTACAAACTTAATAATTAGGTTCATACAAGGTGATTGATAAGTCGGTGCATTCCGTGAAATTAACTCAAAGGTACCTATTTAGCCCTAGAATCAAATGACTAAATGATGTTTAAATTTAATTATATTTTACCAACTTAGAGAAGTCTTGTTTTGAACTATTTATAAGTCAAAACAAACACAAAAACTCACAAAAACAAACTCTGAGGTGACAATCTGTCCCGTCGGGGCTGCGGGTTGGTCACAAAGATACCGCGGCCTCGACATGAAGGGCTAAGAAGGAACATGGGTGTTTTTTAGTCAGTAGAAGTCTGACACTCCCTACGGAGCGGTAGGGAGTGTACCTTTTTTTTTTTTTTGGTTGGTGGAAAATCATCGAATGACCCCCCCGCTCTTGGGCAGAGCGAAGGGGAGTGTCAGACTTCTACTGACTAAAAACCGAACCCATGTTCCTTCTTTGCCCTTGCGCCGAGGCCACGTAATCTAGTACAAAAATCCGCGGCCCCGACGGGCGTCGGCCCTTGCGAGCCCCTCCTTGCTGACATCTCTTTGAGGCGCGCGTGGAACACGAACGCGCCGCCGACACGGTCTGTTGCCGTCATGACGAATGGGAGTAATTTGATCATTTCTTACCCTCCACAAAAAGGTAACAATCTGTTTTAAAGTAACAAATTAGTATTATTATTAGTCAAATCACATGAGGAGTACCGTGCAGGGATTGCCAATCTCTAGATACCTATAAGATCACTTGAAAAACGAGATATTTAGGTAACATACTCACAATCCCAATGCCATTCAGTTTTGACAAAATTAACAACACAACAAAACATCCGCAAAATTTCTAGTGTAAGTTTACCGGCGTTCCTGTCTTCTGTCCACAGCACTGAAAAGCTAACCAGGAAAATTTTAACCCTCTCCCTGGTTGACTCGGAAGTGCCGTGCTTGTCCGATGCAGAGAGCGCCTGGAGAATGACTTGCCCGAACACGGATCGGCCCGAGAACCCATTTTCCCAGAGACAGTGGGATGAGCCGCTCTGCAGGTTGGTACGGAATAACCTTATTAATACGTCTACCAATACTGCTGAGCGTGCCCGCCTGCTGGCTGTGGGCGAGTGGGAGTCGGGCCTCTGGCTACAAGCACTACCGTCACCTAATATAGGCACTATGTTAGGTGACACAACCTTCCGGCTCGCTACATGTTTGCGATTGGGTGCTCCATGTGGGGCTCCACATCGCTGTCAGTGTGGTGAGGCAGTCGACAGCCTCGGACACCATGGCCTTTCTTGCAGTAAGAGCGCAGGTCGGATTGCGCGACACGCCAGCATTAATGATCTTATCCGACGTGCTCTGGCTACCGCCGGTGTGCCAGCTATTTTGGAACCCAATGGGTTGGCACGCGTCGATGGGAAGAGACCAGATGGTATGACCATAATGCCATGGAAGTTGGGTAGGCCTTTGGTGTGGGATGCAACTTGTGTCGACACCCTTGCGCCATCGCATCTTCCTGGCACGGTGAGCTGTGCTGGGGCGGCTGCTGCAGGTGCTGAAAACCTCAAACGGCGCAAATACAATAACTTAATTAGTAGTTGTGTTTGAGCCGTTTGGGGTTGAAACACTGGGGCCATGGGGTCCGAGTGCCCACTTAATTTATCAGGAAATTGCCAAGCGGTTGGTCGACTCTTCACGTGACCAGAGGGCTGGAATATTTTTTGGGCAAAGAATCAGCATTGCCATCCAACGTGGCAATGCTGCCAGCCTTCTGGGCACTTTTCCTGTTGACAGCGGTGTGGACGAATTTTTTGACGCCCTGTAATTACTCCCCTTTTTGATACTTGTATATATTTTATTATTATCTTAGTTCTGTAAATAGTAGCTTTTAAATGTTGTAAATAAAAATTTTAAAGTTTTGACAATACAAAAATTAATAGATAACTTACCGACATCGTCGAGTAGGTGAATTTTTCAAATAAACACAGCAAAGTATTATAGTTTTTTTCTAAATCTTCGGTTTGTGAAAGAATATGCCAAATATTGGCAAAAGATCACACGTCTTGTACTCTCACTAGGCTTATTCTAGTTATGTTGTTAGACCCAAGTTGTAGGATTAAACTAGAACGACAAGTCTAGACTCATCAAGGGCACAAACCTAGCCTCCAAAGTTCTTCTTAGAACTTATTAATGGACAAACCAAGTTATGCTCAGTAATCGTTACCTCGTATAATAGAGAAAATATGGATAGCCATATTAGGCTTCGGCCGTCTACGAAACCGTAGTTTCGTAACTGGTTTCGATGAAGGTATGATTTGTCCTTGTACGTAACTAGTTTCGATGGAGGAATTATTTTTCTTTGTTCGAAACCACGGTTACGTACAAGGAATTTTTGCAAAAATATGAAATTTTACTAATTACTAACAAGGAATAATAATTCTTTCATCGAAACTTGCTATTTATGTCATAATTTCTTTATTCATTCCTTCATCAAAACCTTAACTGTAAATTCTTTGTACGTAACCATGGTACATAACTGTGGTTTCGTACAAAGACAAATCATTCCTCCATCGACACTAGTTACATACAAGGACAAAATATCATTCCTTTTTCGAAACCAGTTACGAAACTACGGTTTCGTAGACGGCCGAAGCCATATATTATAGGTTATACCTATAATATTCTCCCAATGCAGAGCAAACGCCTCCCTGAAAATGTAAGCTAATAGTTTATAATTATATTGCAAAATATTGGAAACTTAAATAAAAATGTGTGTGTGAACTGAGGGACCAAAAATAAATCCGCAAAATGAATATCCTAGGATTTAGTAGTACACTTAAAACAATTGTAGAAGGAATCTGGGAATTTGTAAACAAATATATCGAAAACTACGACCCATAAAGTGTGGTCCCTCAGTTCTCACAGACGATTAGCCAGATCTCGGAATGTATCTTAAAGAACAAGATTTTGTGAATACAGACATTTAGTAGAGAATTTGAAAAGATATTTACAAAATAACAGACCACAAAGCATTAAAGATAAAAAAAAAATATAACGACCTAACTGTGGTCCCTCAGTCCACATAACAAAGATAAACATTTTAGCGAATCTTACTGAATAAAACCGTTCTTTTTCTACATAAAGTTTTAGTAGAAGTCTTAAAACATATTGTAAAAAAAAATGGAGCTTAAATATCGAAGCATTTTGAAGATAGCAATGATTAATACTGGTCCCTCAATCCTCACATCCACTGACATATGTGCGTGTCCTAGCTGCTTGACGAGAGGAATATCAGAAAGTCTAGTGTACTTAACTTTTAGTAGTAAGTTTCTTCTAAATAATAGGTATCTAAAATTGTGTATTTCTTACTTCTTAACTGAGATAATACTATTTTTTTAATCCTATGAAAATGTATAGGGAAGTGTGACCACACAATTAAACAAAATGTAGACACTACTATTATACTTTATTTAACACTAGCTTTTGCCAGCGGCTTCGCCCGCGTGAAAATGACGATTTTCCATACAAACTTTCATACCCTATTTAACTTCCTTAGGGGTTGAATTTCGAAAAATCCTTCCTTATTCCTTGTCTACATTACAGGGAATCTCTGCAAAATTTCAGCTTTCTAGGTCCAAGGGTTTGGATTGGGCGTTGATGAATCAGTCAGTCAGTCAGTCAGTCAGTCAGGACTTGTCTTTTTATTTATACAGATAGAAAACAAAAAAAAAACGAAAACAAGGTTGTATGGTTCCCGTCGGGGCTGCGGGTTGTTCGAAAGAGATACCGCAGTCTCGGCACAAAGCGCTAAGAATGAACATGGGTGGTTTTTAGTCAGTAGAAGTCTGACACGGCCTATACCGCTCGATGATGATTGATGCTTATGCTTATTGTTTTTAACGTACTCAGAGTGTTAAAACAAACATTACAGTTTGTGATATTAGTGTCATAAATCAGTTGTCAATGTTATTCATTTCCCTGTTGAAAATAACGTGAGATAAATAATACATATTAATTATATATCTTGTTCAGCACAGGTACTTATATCATTTTCGTCAATTATAATAGGTTGATTTTCACGGAGATTAAAAAGTAGTAAGGTGATTTTGAAATTGATTTTCTTTTTTTTTTTTTTATTTGATTTTTTTGGATGTATCTATTAAGTTTTTTAGTTTTATCATAATTCTTATTAGTAACTAATAAAACACTATTTGTTCCATAATGTTTTTCACAAAATCTCTTTTTGTGAAAAATTTTTGCATTCTTGTTGTTGTTTTTGTTTGGTTTTTATTTTGTAATATACTTTATGCATTAAATTAACCGTACAACCTGTTTTTTTTTCTTTTTGGGGCATGGGAAAGCATCAATCATCATCGAGCGGTATAGGCCGTGTCAGACTTCTACTGACTAAAAACCACACATGTTCATTCTTAGTGCTTTGTGCCGAGACTGCGGTATCTCTTTCAAACAACCCGCAGCCCCGACGGGAACCATACAACGTTGTTTTCGTTTCGTCTAAAAAATGATATCTATCTACCTTCTATCTATATAAATAAAAAGACAAGTCCTGACTGGCTGACTGACTGACTGATTCATCAACGCCCAACCCAAACCCTTGGACCTAGAAAGCTGAAATTTTGCAGAGATTCCCTGTAATGTAGACAAAGAATAAGGAAGGATTTTTCGAAATTCAACTCATAAGTGTTAGGAATCGTTATGAATATTTTTCTGTTCACGGCTTACAAAATGTATAAATTAGATACTATACTTACTTTTTATTTTAATCCTGGCACCACTGACTCGTTTGCCGCTCCGTTGCATCCTACCACCGAGTAGTGGAGGGGATTTTTAAGCGCGGCGCAACGGCCAGCGCGATCGAGTCAGTCTTGCTGCGAAACCCGTGATATATAGACGAAAAATAAGTCGTAGTGCACGAGAACGTAATACCCGAAACTGTGGTTTAATAATAATTGAAAAGAATTAAATGGTAAAGTGCTATTCAAAAATAATTATGGTACGTACACTGTTTTAATAAATGTAATGAATGTTAACAACTAATGTTATTCGCATTGTGATTATTATTTATTTTGAATAAAAATAAATGTGTGAGAATCAATTTGGACTTTCCTTTCATAAGGGAGTTATATAGGGGATGAAAGTTTGTATGGAAAATCGTCATTTTCAATCGGGCGAAGCCGCTGGCAAAAGCTAGTGTTAAATAAAGTATAATAGTACTGTCTACATTTTGTTTAATTGTGTGGTCACACTTCTCTATACATTTTCATAGGATTAAAAAAATAGTATTATCTCAGTTAAGAAGTAAGAAATATACAATTTTAGATACCTATTATTTAGAAGAAACTTACTACTAAAAGTTAAGTACACTAGACTTTCTGATATTCCTCTCGTCAAGCAGCTAGGACACGCACATATGTCAGTGGATGTGAGGATTGAGGGACCAGTATTAATCATTGCTATCTTCAAAATGCTTCGATATTTAAGCTCCATTTTTTTTTACAATATGTTTTAAGACATCTACTAAAACTTTATGTAGAAAAAGAACGGTTTTATTCAGTAAGATTCGCTAAAATGTTTATCTTTGTTATGTGGACTGAGGGACCACAGTTCAGTCGTTATATTTTTTTTATCTTTAATGCTTTGTGGTCTGTTATTTTGTAAATATCTTTTCAAATTCTCTACTAAATGTCTGTATTCACAAAATCTTGTTCTTTAAGATACTTTCCGAGATCTGGCTAATCGTCTGTGAGAACTGAGGGACCACACTTTATGGGTCGTAGTTTTCGATATATTTGTTTACAAATTCCCAGATTCCTTCTACAATTGTTTTAAGTGTACTACTAAATCCTAGGATATTCATTTTGTGGATTTATTTTTGGTCCCTCAGTTCACACGCACATAAATAAAATAATATTCATCATCATCTGCTTAGCCTTTTCCCAACTATGTTGGGGTCGGCTCCCAGTCTCACCAGATGGAGCTGAATGCGACTGCCTATCTGACCTTCACAGCCCAGTTAATACTAGGTAATACCCATCGGTAAACCGGTTGTTAAAGGGGGTCGGGTGGCTTTCGGGACCGGGACCACAGTACCGAAAGCCACCTGTATTATTTTAATTATTTTGGAGGGGTACATCGGGACCACAAATAAAATAAACCTACTTATGCCTTTAAAAAGTACGGTCAACCAAAAAATCTTAAGTTATAGAAATAAAACTAATTTTATTAAATGATAAAATATTTCTTATAATATATCAAAAATTTGCCTGACTTAAAATGATGCATAAAAATTAAAAATTATGAAATTTGCATACAAAAGTTTAATTGAAAATTTGCAGGACTTAACTGGGGTAATTTAATGTGAGGTATGTATTACTAGGGTATCATAAGTTATTAGGAGATTAATAATTTCTTTCGGACGGTCACCCCGCAGCTAATCTTCAACTGAATCATGACACCCAAAAAAACACAGTACTTATAAATAAAATTTGTTCTTAAATTTGAACTTTGTACCATCAACATGATTGATTGTATGTATGTAACCCACTAACATTACTCTTAATTTTGTACCCGTACTAATAAATAAATTCATGTAATTGTTGATCATAATATTATATCACTTTTTTGCTAACTGTACTTTAACTTCGTTTTTCTTGTGGTCCCGATGAACCCTTCCAAAATAATTAAAATAATACAGGTGGCTTTCGGGACCGTCCGTCCGGTCCCGAAAGCCACCCGACCCGTTAAAAATTCAGCTAAAAAAAAATTGTTGCAAAATAAAATTCTTCTGTACAGCGATATGAAGTTTCTGATAATGAACATTAACAAAAACTGTAAAAGCCCATAGTCTGAAGAATTACTGTTTTATAACTAAAGCTTAAACTAACTAAAGCCTATCTTAACAAAAACTTGGGTTTCTTATCGGTTAGACGTCCGTCGTACCTTACTACTAACGAATGGCACTCATTTATTAAAATGCTCTATAGTTTCAATTTAATTTTCTTTTCTAAGAAGAATTAGTTATCTGAAGAAGTTAGGAGAAAATTATTATCTGCGTAGTCGCGGAGTAAAATGAGGCCGTACGATTTTGGGCAGTGAGTGAAGTTTGATAACTTCAATCAAGATGAAGTGATAGAACTTCACTCATTTTATTTCACTTCATTTTCTTTTAATTTCTTATAGACAACTATTGTTCTACAATGGGGTTTTGTAATAAAATACCTATCGGTTGACAGCGTTCAGGACAAGTTTTTTAAATGAATAGTTTAGTAACCTGGTAGTTTTCGTGGTGTTTTACGTGAATCAGTTAGATGTTTAACAGTGTATAATAATATGAATTAGCTATACGATGTTTTAATTCTAATCTCAGATCAAAACCTGTACACCGACATAATTATCTCTGATCCAACTCTTCCATTAACCAATAAAATAATCCAAAAATGTTTGAGCCACATTAAAAAAATATGCCCCATAAAACCAACATACCTATGTCTCTACGTGTCCCTGTGTGTCTTAAACAGGTCACACAGGGTCGCAAGCATAAACAACCATGAATAAAATACCTAACGAATATCCAATATCTATTTTTAGTATAGGTTCAGTGGCTATTGATCTACGGCTCCCACTAGTCATTACCAAGAATTATTTATTAGCGGGTTCGATTCCCGAGAGCGTCCCTGTGTTAAATGGGATATCGGGTAGCCATGATAGCAAACATGGTCTGTGGATCTTTGATCAGCGTGTGTACGTGTGTTTATTGGTAGACAGAATTGTGTGTATGATTTAGTAGGCTATAGTTTGGATAATAATGGGACTGTTGACTGAACATTGGGACAGTTGATATTCTAACTTTCTTGAGCAGGTTTTCCAAAATTAATTTGATTTTTAAAAGTTTTTGAAAAAGTCACATCGGCCGTCGTCGCATTTTGATGCAATTTATGCGTGGTGTTTGGTGCATCGTGTGCCAAATTGAGATGATCAACTGGAGGGGTCATCTACTATCCTTTCTGACCTAAACACTTCTCATGTCCTGTGGATCACGACCTAAAACATAGAATTTAAAGTGAAATGTGGGTGTAGGTCTCAGATCACAGAAACAACAGGAGATATGGCAAGGAGGCGTGGTACATGCGAACTCATGTGGCCACGACGGGGCCTTATGCCACTTTCAATAATAAGTCGAATGTCAACTTGCGACGTCTTCACTGCTCGTGATTTTTTACAAAATGCCGCGTTGTTCAGTGAATGTTTGTAAAAATAATAGCTGTATTGTGAATTACACGAAAGATGGTATCTCATTTCACACGTAAGTACTACAAAAATAATGTTTTTCATATTAAATTCATTAAAACATTACTTCGTGGTACGAGAAACATGATGAAAAACCAAATCAATTGTTTTCATTAGGAACAAAAACCATTGCTTGTTTAGTACAAATCGACCAGTGAATCGGCTGATCTAATAGCGCAATGGATAGGTGTTTTACTGATGCTCTCACTCACACAATATTTTCGAAAAGCTGCTGCTGTCAGTCTTTGTGAGCTAGAGATGTCTAATTGTGATGTTTGTAGTTGTCGATATTTTATACGATGATTCTGCGTATACGTACGAATGGTTATACATATTATGCATTATACAATTAATTACTCTACACAATTGTTACTGCAGTATAAGGCGTATTTTATGGCGTTACTGAGCATTGCCGTAAATGGAGATAAGAAAAACCAATATTCTGTACTATGTATTTACTAATAAAATATAAATTTATTTTTAGTTTAAACAACAAATTATAAATATAGGTAGGTAAAAAAAAAACAAACAAACACTTTCGAATGTAATACAATATTAAAATAAAAATTAATTGCAGTATCATACAGTATTGCAAAATTATTTGCATTTAACATTAATAAAATATAATGAATATAACTGAAACTAACAAATCCCGAGTGATCAAGTGCATACAAGTTTTCAGTATTCAGTTTTTTTTTTTTTCAGTTTTTAGATTTATTTTACAGAAGGTAGGTAGGTAAACCTTAAAAAAAGGGGTTGTAGGTTTGATTCCCATCCGAGACAAATATATGTGATGAATATAACCTATGTGATGATGTCAAATATGAATTATTGTTTCCCTCAAATTAAAAACATTTTTCGTTGTGATTGTTCTTTGTGTACTATTTTGAGAATATAATAATTCGAGAATATAATATTTTGCGAATGTGAGTTATGAGAACAAAGGCTAATAACAACGTTTATATAATCACGCTTTCTTATTTTTGCAAGCAATACTGAAAATAGAAAGTGCTTTTTATTGCTTAATATTGACTGAATAAATAGTATTCATTGGTTGCTCGAGTTATCTATCTATCTATTTAGATACTTAAATAAAAAGAGAAGTCCTGACTGACTCTCTGACTGACTGACTCATCAACGCCCAGCCCAAACCCTTGGACCTAGAAAGCTGAAATTTTGCACAGAGGTTCCCTTTATAATGTAGACAAGAAATAAAGAAGGATTTATTTTTTGAAATTCAACCCCTAGGGGACTTAAATAGGGAATGAAAGTTTGTATGGAAAATCGTCATTTTTGTAGTTAAACCGACATCCACGCGGGCGAAGCCGTGGGCAAAAGCTAGTCTTTTATTAAATCAATAGCTAATGGGAATGCATGTAACTGGGAACTTCAGAATTCGGGCATTAAATAGCCGATGAAATGTAAAACAGTATTGTGTAAAAAAAATTAAGCGAATACTTAAAGACATTGGATTGTCTTTATTGGCGACTCACACACGGTTACACATCAAGCTACACATTTCTAGTATATGCTGATCTCGCATTGTATAGGATTTTCGTCGTACAGTGCGTGGTCACTGTAAACTGAAAATGTTCCCATAGCTTGATGTGTAGCCGTGTGTACTCGTGCATGATTCTTCTTTCATTGCATCTTGCTTTTATTATTAACTAGCTGATGCCCGCGGCTTCACCCGCGTGGATGTCGTTCAAATTATATACTAAAACCTTCCTCTTGAATCACTCTATCTATTAAAAAAAACCGCATCAAAATCTGTTGCAACACGTCATCTGTGGTGTAAGTTAATATTACGATTTACTACAGACACAAATCAATATATATATTTTTTTTAATCAACCTGTTTTGAATAAATGACTTTTTTTTATTTTGAATGATTTCTGGACATATTGTTTTTTATTTATAATATATTATTTTCAGGACCCCAAAAGAACTTTATTACAATATATTAATAAATAGAACGAATCGATAACTTTTCGATTTAGTCAATCACTAGCGTCGAAGTAAAACAAAATGTATTAAGTAAATTGTGCGGTGCATGGTAAATACACGCTGTGACTGAAGGGATAAGGTTTATAATTGATTGTGTAGTACGTAATGTTTTAAGAAATGCGGATGTGTTTGCGAATGCGTATATCTATTGTTTTTACTGCTCTGCGTGTGTGAACTGACGACACAGGTCCCCATACATTTTCGGCTAAAGGGCATATCTCCTGTTGTTTCTGTGATCTGAGGTGTAGGTACTATAAGAAACACCTTTGCGTAACCCTTCGAGAATAACGGGTGTGTTATGTTTCGTGGTGTCTATTAACTTAAAATATATGCATTGAAGGTATATTGAAGCCATCAAAGGAAGGCTTTGTTGGTGATTAGTCTGATGTGGTATTAGACAAGCCACATAGAACCCAATGTCATTACAGACCATCATTTATTAGTGAACCGTGCGCCGAGGGATGTCAATCTCGAACTAAATGGAATACCAAATAGCGTCACTAATGCCCGCTTTCACTGACACAAGGTAAAATCTAAGGCCGATATTGTAGTATGGCGATGGAAGTTCGAGTGAAACTTATATAATTATAATCATCATCATCATCAGTTTATAATGTTCCCACTGCAGGGACTCAGGCCTCCTCTCTAGGAGAGGGATGGGGATCCACCACGTGTGCCCAGTGTGGACTGGTAGATGTCGACAACGTATATTTTATTCAAATCCGTTCATCCGTTTAAGAGTTTTTTTTTTTTAACTATTGCATAGCTTCTATCGCGGGCCTTGAGCGTGGAGAGCGAATCCAGAAATTCCCTAACGAAAATATTCAGGATTCAGTACTTTTTGCTATGGTTACGGAAAATAACAAGGTTGTCAACTGAGGTTGTCAAATTAAATAATTAATTATTTGCTGTTGATAAAAAATGCTATGCAATAGCTTTACCGCAGCAGTCTCCGAGTGCCACATTTAGTTTTTTTTTTAAAAAACGTTGCCCCACACTAGGAATTTCTCCTGTATCGTGGGTGCGTTCACAAACATTTAAACTCACATACACAAATACCCAGACCCGGAACAACTTATGTAGGTCTTACAAATATTTGTTCCGTGCGGGGATCGAACCCGCGACACGCAGCGCGGCAGTCAATTGCTTGAGCCACGAAAAAAACAAAGGGAACAAAGACATATATACATACAGATCAAACACTTCCTTTTGTGTTTCACCGCAGTCGGGTAAAACTTGATATTCTGGCGTCTGTACAATTGTTCATTACTTTTCAACACACTTGCTCATAAAGTGGCTATAATTTCACCGCAATTAGGCTCATAATGACACCTATAATCAAACTGTGACTTTTTCATTATTATTATTCACTAGTGAGATAAAAGGTTTTTTTTTTTAAATTATATTGGTTGAGTTGCTACGTTCATAAAAAAGTTTCGATACATAAAAGGTCGTGTTCAATAGTAAAAATAAATTAATGTACTTAGTGCTTGCTCATTTCATGCAAATTTGAATCTAAATAGATAATTTTAACTTGTACGTTTTTATTAAATGAAACTTTCACTCAAATAATATAACTTTAATTTTTTCTTTAATAAAGAAAACTTTTTCCTCATTTTATACGTGGCTAAAACTCTATCGCGCTCATTCATTTAGTCTATGGTCGATCGCCATTGTTACAGTACATGGTGGCGCCACTGGTCAAGAAAAAATGCATCGCTACGTCAAACTTAGTACATTTATTTTATTAGTTCCGTGTTTTCCCGCATGCACAGATAAGTTGGTAGAACTGTAGATGCGCGCGCATAGGAAAACCGATTATTTTTTCCCGCTATTGTGAAAAAAAATCAGAACTCGTTTTAACTGTTGAAGATGACTTTTTAGTTTTATTTTCTTCACAAGTGTGTTGAAAAACGTCGTATGATACACGTGTGTATTGATGATTACCGTCCTCGGCTTTCTTAAGACACTCACCTGACGGCTCGGGTCTCAATGGCGCCTCAGCGGTAATCACCAACGTTACACACTGGTACCATAATGTACATGCAGCAACAAAGAAAGCTCATCCTCCAAACAGCGCCATCTATGAGAAATTCTTGTAACTGCTATGATTCAAACTGGAAAAAAAAATGTCGGTGCGCACTCAAGCGTCACGCGACGGCTTGTTACAAACGCATCCTATCCTACATAGGTATAATAGATAGATTTACCTCCAAACGTGTTCTACAAACATTATCTTATTTTACATATTTCTAAAACTCACTAACAACAGAATTTAAAATGAAATAAAAACTTTAGACCGAAGTGAGGATCGAGCCTAGAACCTTTTTATCACGAGTCAAGCTGTTATACCACTGCGCCAATCTGTTACTCAACATGGCGTCCAAATTCATCGATATGTCTAAGAATCATCCATCACAATATTCATACCGGTCGTTTTGTATCTTTTTAAAGATAATGAAGAAGATTGAGGGTAAGCTTATTATTTTATTAAGTTAAACATACCGTCGCATTATAGCATAATTACTCGCCTGCTTGTGAATAACGCCTCATAGTTCTTTTAATTACGATAAATCATGCCTCGATTGAGTAACTTTCTAAAAGTGAAAATAATCGTCCTTTGGGAACGAAATCAAAGTATAAAGAGTATTGCTCGAGAATTAAATGTCGACGTAAGTGTAATCTAAAATAAAGTTCGTTTATTTTTTAATAGTTTTTTCCATTAGAAATCAAACTTTTTAATTTGCTTGTTTCTAGAGAAATACAGTTCGTTTATGGGTGCGACGGTATCAAGAAACTGGTGAAGTGAAGTGTAACCGCCAAGGGCCACGTCCGATTGCTTACACAAATCAATCCAGCCGACATCGTGACATTGATAATAGCCATACCATGGATCCTTTCACAACCACCCGATCTAGTGCTATAAGACATGGGATTTCGCTCGCCACTGTCCGTAGACATTTACATGCAGCTGGGATTCATAATTATAAACCTGCCAAAAAAATCGAGCTAACTGAAGCACATCGTCAAGCCAGAATAAGATTTGCGACCCAGTATTTGAATTTCGATTGGAAAAATGAAATAGTGATTTTTACCGACGAAAAAACGTTTAAGTCCGATAAAGATGGACGAAAAATACTGTGGAGAAAACCAGGCGAGCGCTACAGTTCTCAAAATGTTTTACCTTTACGGACTAGTGGCAGGTTAACACTGGGTAAGCAATAACTAATTTTATTAAATATGTATTAATATTTACCACTTGATTAAAATATATCAACGATTTACTTACAAACATTAGTAATTATAATAATTCCTAATTCCTTATTTACTAGGTAAGGATAAATATTATTTAATATATATCCTTATAGTATATAATATGTATATAAGTATGTATATAATTATATGTAAATAACTTAAAAAAATATTATTTTATCGTATAAACCTCAGGACACATGCCTAGACATTATCTTTTTATATAGGGTATAGTAATAAAACTTTTCTGTGTTTTCAGGATATTGGGGATGGATGTCTTCGGCGGGTCCTGGAGAGCTTGTCGAAGTGGGCGCTCGAATGAATGGCGAACGTTACTTGGAGATTTTAAAAGACGTGATGATTCCAACAGTGCGCAACGTATACCCTGATGGACATATTTATTTTATCCAAGACAATAGTTCGGTGCATCGGTCAAGACCGGTTATGGAGTGGTTTTCTACACAAACGGACATAACTTTGATTGATTGGCCATCTAAAAGCCCTGACTTAAATCCAATAGAAAATTTGTGGGGTCAAATGGTGCTTAATTGGGACTCAAGTAAAGTCAGAAATAAAAAAAATTTAGATGAAGAGGTTTAAATGAAAACTTGGGATTTAATGCGATTAAGTGACATTTGTTTTAATATGGTAAATGGAATGAGATCAAGATTAGAAGAAGTTATACAAAGTGAAGGCTACCCACTCCGTTATTAGTATAGATTTGACCCCACAAGTTTTATTTTTTTATTTATGTAATAGTTTTTTGTAAACAGTTTTGAAAAATCTCGAGAGATGTAAATTGTTGTTCTGTTTGTTTCAAACGTGAGTAACATGTTGGTTCTCTTGTGAAATTATCAAAACTAAAATATCAGTTTTATCAGTAAATAAATATTTGTTAATCTCAATTGGCTTATTATGATCTAATACCATAAGAATAAATAATAATATTACGTAAATAAGTGTATCCCTTTATTTCGAAAGCTCCTATTTCCCCTCTCAACCTGCAACACCCCGCTATCGCCATACAGTTATCAAGAGAGCTGCCAAAATAGTTATGCTGATGTTGGTTAGACATGACATGATTTTTTAAAAATAATAACGTATTACAATTATTGTACATACCTTCATACGAATTGGTAAAGTCACAACGTTATTATCTTTGCTCCTCAGATTTTAAATCAGTATAGTGGTTAAAAGTGATAATTGTAATAATAAAATACTGTAACTTTGAAGCCAGTGTAGTTTCCTATCAAACTGTGAAGTTTCTATGGTGATCCGCTTGGTTTAGGCCAAGTTATTACAATATTAAACAGTGGAAAAAAACCAAAAAAATTTAAAAGTGCGATTAACGAATACCGTCCCTGACCTACGACAACTCGCAGCGCGCTCGATACCTCCCGCGCCTACCACCACCTACACCCGCGCATGTTCGATGCGATCGCTGCAACTGTCGAGGTATTTCGACTCTCCGCCTAACGACGCCGTGGCTCATCGGCTTCGACCGTCCGGTCAAAACGAAGTGTCATTGGGTTCGAATCCAGCCCGCACCAAGTACTTTTTGGTTTTTGTTTATTTTTATTGAACATTTTTTCTTCACTTCGTCTGCATAATTTAAAGCCATAACGCATCATGCCTCGCGCTCAACGCAGTCCACCGAAAGAAAAAGTTACTACAAACCTGAGTCATGTCCAGTCTGAGCCCGATATGCTTCATTCCTTTACTAACTCGGCTGATGTAGACAATATTTGTGTTCGGGTTAAGCGTCCACGTCTGAATAGCTCTCCTGAGATTAACCAAGACCAACCAAAATCATCCGAACTTCTCGACACCATCCGTCAAGAGATACGCGCGTTTATATCTTCAGAGATATCAACTGCTATAAGGGAATGTATTGCTGTGGAATTCAACGAGATGAAGGAACTGTTCCGGGAACTTAAAGATTCTGTCAAATTCATGAGTGACGATTACGACCGCATCAAGACCGAACTGAAAACTTGCACGGAAAGTAACAAGAACCTTAGTAAGGAGAACGCTTCCTTAAAGCAGCTAGTCTCCGACTTAATTTAATTGAGCAACACTCGCGCCAGCAAAATATTGAGATTAACGGCGTACCAGAAAATAAAGCAGAAAATTTAGTGAAAACGGTCGTTCAGATAGGAAATGCAGTAGGAAGCTCAATAAAAGAAGAAGACATACTATCAGCAGTGCGAGTACGAAAATTGGACCCTATAAATAGTAATCCTAGAGCGGTCGTTGTAAAGCTGCGCTCCACCCTAACGCGAGATGTAATATTAACCTCAGTTATGAACTTCAACAAGGCACACACCAAGGAAAAACTAAATTCAAAACACCTTGGGTATGGAGGTCCCATCAAGCCTATCTATGTGTCTGAACATTTGTCACCCCTTAACAAACAAATTCATGCGGCTACTAGAAAGGCGGCTACTGCAAAGGGGTACAAATACGTGTGGGTACGCGACGGCAAAGTACTGATAAGGAAGACTGACGGAGAGCAAGCCAAACATATAAGAAGCCTCGACGCTGTGGCACAACTCTGAAAACTTCTTCACGAAACCACGCCATATTACTGTGTGTTATTAACAACGTTCAACATATACTACCAGAACTTCAGAGGTATGAAAACAAAGTTAAACACGATTGAATTGTCCGCGCGATTGCGCAACTATGATGTTATTATTTGTACAGAGACTTGGCTGGATGATGGTATAAATGATGGGGAAATATTTGACACCAGGTACAACATTTATCGTAGAGATAGATCATCAACTGCGAATAGCGGCAAAAGAGGAGGAGGTGTTTTGATTGCTGTTTTGAAGTCAATAGTCTCTGCTCGGATGTAGCAATGGGAAACAGACACCGAAAACCTATGGGTCAGACTCAAGACTGTCAAAGGGAAAAAATGCCAAAACTTAAATATCTGCGCGGTTTATCTCCCTCCCCCAGTTAAACAATGTTCACTAGACACGCTCCTTGATAGAATTTCTTCGGTCATCGACACCACCGGCGACGAAACCCTTATAGCTGGAGACTTCAACCTGAGTTTCATTGACTGGGAATTAGACGATTCTCTTTTTCACACTTCCAGTACCACTGCGCGTAATTACGCTAACGCATTGGGCTATTCACTGATAGACTTTATGTCGTTATGTAACATGGAACAAATAAATTCTGTTAAAAATTGTTATAATAAAACCCTTGACTTAATATTTTGTAACTTCCATGGAGGAATTGTAAGTGTATGCAATAACCCCCTATCAGTAGTAGATGTCTATCACCCACCACTTGAAATATCATTTAGTAACACGTCTCCTGCTTTATTAAGAAGTAAGATTCCTATTAGATTTAACTTTAAAAGAGCCAACTATACTATTATCAATGCTAAGATTCGTGAACTCGATTGGAGCCTAATTTTCTCAGACCTACGCGATGTTGATGATATGGTTACAGAGCCATATAATCACCTTAAGGTTGTAGTTGACGAGCATGTCCCTAAATCTAGAAGACCGAGTGACAAATATCCTCTCTGGTTCTCTAAGCCCCTCATCAGAGTCTTAAACGAAAAAGAAAAACTTAGAACACGCTATAAGATGTATAAGAACCCAAGGGACCACTTTGAATATAGACTATTAGAGGAGAGATCTAAAGCTATGATGCGAAGCTGTTATAAGGACTATGTGTGCTTTACTGAAAAAAGCATAAGACACAATCCTAAAGTATTTTGGTCATTCGTCAAAACGAAAAAGGCTAAGTCTAACGACATTCCCTCGGAGATGTATCTTGGTAATAAATCAGCATCCACTGGTGACGAAGTTTGCAACCTCTTTGCTCAGCATTTTTCATCAAACTTTACTCCTTCGACTGGTTCACCTGGGGTAGTCGATATGGGTCCTAAGTATCATCAGCATCAACTAGGTAAGGTGGTCTTCACGGAGCGTGTTGTTCTTAAAGCACTAAAAAAACTTAACATCTGCAAAGGGGCAGGACCGGACGGTTTGCCACCACTATTTATAAAGAAATGTGCTTTCAGTCTGGCATTACCACTTAAATTAATTTATAATATCTCGATCGCGTCATCCCAGTTTCCAACGGAATGGAAAAAAGCAAATGTTGTACCGGTTTTCAAGAAGGGAGATTCTGGAGACGTACAAAACTACCGTCCAATTTCGCTACTCTCAGTCTTCGCAAAGATCTTTGAATCCTTGCTATGTCCTCTACTCACAACACATATTAATTCTCAATTAGTGACCCAACAACACGGTTTCTGTGTTCGTAAATCTACGACCACTAATTTGGTTCACTACGTGAATCAAGTGAGTGAATTGATGGACTCTCGCACGCAAGTCGACTCAATTTACACAGATTTCTGCAGTGCGTTCGACAAGGTGGACCACAAAATCCTCTTAAAGAAGCTTGAAGGTTTCGGTATATTTGGCCAATTACTCCTGTGGTTTAAATCCTATCTCTCGGAAAGACAACAAAGAGTCACGGTTTCTGTGTTCGTAAATCTACGACCACTAATTTGGTTCACTACGTGAATCAAGTGAGTGAATTGATGGACTCTCGCACGCAAGTCGACTCAATTTACACAGATTTCTGCAGTGCGTTCGACAAGGTGGACCACAAAATCCTCTTAAAGAAGCTTGAAGGTTTCGGTATATTTGGCCAATTACTCCTGTGGTTTAAATCCTATCTCTCGGAAAGACAACAAAGAGTGGTTGTAAAGGGATATGAGTCACCAGTCTATGTTTCAACATCAGGAGTCCCCCAGGGTTCACATTTGGGTCCAATCCTCTTCTTAATGTTCGTCAATGACATCATTCTGACAATAAAACACAGCAAGTGCTCTATGTTCGCTGATGACTTAAAAATCTTCAAAGAAATAAACTCATCCAAGGATATCCAACTACTCCAGGATGACCTAGACGCGGTTCACGATTGGTGCCTTCAAAACCGAATGTCCCTTAACGTCAAAAAGTGTTACCACATAACATTTACTAAGAAACGTAAACCATTACCAACGTCATACTCAGTAAATGGGGTAACACTTCAAAAAGTAGACACGATCCGGGACCTGGGAGTCCACCTCAACTCTAAGCTCTCCTTCATCAACCACATTGACATCATCACTGCCAAAGCTGCAAAAATGTCTGGCTTTATAAAAAGAATATGTCGGGATTTCCAGTCCATCTCAACCTTAAAGGTACTCTTCAGTACTCTTGTGAGAAGTATTCTGGACTATGCGTCCCCAGTTTGGAACCCCACTTACCGTGTCCACGTTAATAGAATTGAACGTATTCAAAGAAGCTTCACTCGATATCTCCGTTTTAAAAGCTCTAGCTGTCCACGAGATTCCTCTTATGACCATAGACTCAGCCATTTCAATATGGTTTCACTCGAACACCGTAGAGACGTAACGGACCAAATTCTACTTTATAAAATAGTAAACAGCTTAGTAAACGCGCCCGATCTTTTGGCAGATCTAAGAATAGCTGTACCTCGACGGAGAGCTTTTAGATCTGGTCGCGACACTACAACTTTTGCTACCACTGCAAGTCGTACCAACCTTGGTAGCACCGCACCCATCAACCGCCTAATGAGGAACTACAATAAAATTGCTGCGCGAACCAGTAGCATTGACATTTTCTCGAACCCCTTCCGTCAATACCGTATGAAGCTTTTATCCCGCTCGGAGTCTCACGTTGTATGACGCAGCAAGATTAAATCCGCCGATAATAAAATAAAGACGGTTTGGAAAATTATCAATAGTGAAACGAATAGAAATAAAAAAAATAATAATGATATCACTCTAGAGACTTCACGTGGCCTTTTAAATTCGAAAAACGAAGTTGCTCAAGAATTTGTAGATTTCTTCACTATGTGGCGTGAAAAATGGGAACTCGGCACACCACTTTCAATAATATTTTAATTAAGATTTAGTTATCAAAAAAACAAAGAATTAAAATAGAAATTAATAGTTAAACTAGATAAAAATAGAATTCGTATGACACTGACTGATTTAAAAAAGCAGTTTTTAGAAAAATTAAAATTATAGGCAAAATTGAATCTTGCCGGAACGTTCCGCAATTTTCTTTTTTTACATTGCATGAATTTAAAATATGACTAGATTTAAACACAGAGTTTTACAGAGTTCAAATATTAAAAAAAATGTCTCAAACACTTCACCACGCACGAACACACGGAATCTCTAGGGAGTCCACATGGGTCTTGATAAGTTAGTCGAGAATGAATTTTATACCTGTATCCGGCGAAATTTAACCAAAATAAAAAAAGGTGACGCGTTCAAACCCGGCCCCAAAAACAGCCGTCGCTGCCTCCTCTTGCTTATTTCATCTGCCAGAAATTAAAAGATGTGGCACCCGAAGACGACCAGACCGGTGAAAATAGGGTAATAAAAGAAGGCCTTTAATAGACCTTCTTCAAAACTGGTTCAACACCCTAAAAAGATGAGAAACAACAGGGTTTTAAAAGAAGATCGAAATTTCAACAGGGTTTTAAAAAATGAGAGAAAGGCATAATAACGAAGACATAAGATTAGACCAGAAATATACGTACCAGATAATAATAAGAAAACTATATGTCGCGTTAATTCGCGATATCCTTTAATTAAACACTGCACACTGTACACTGCAGTTTTTTTATGATGAAAACATTACGAATGGATCACATTGGACATTGGACGAAGAAAAAAACAATAAAATTTTGGTATAATGACCACATTTCCTCCAATCTGTCATACGAATGAAGCCTGGACTCCAAAAAAATCGACTGTCAAGAATTTTTTATCTCCAATTTTAAAAATATTTAGTTAAAGGTAAATATGGCATCGAGGTTTCAAGTAAAAAGTTTAAAATGCAGCGCAATGCTGCAGTACCCTTAATCTAGGAAAAAAAAAAATCATTGACCACATCGATAAAATTTGACAACACTAAGTCCAGATATTATCGATAAAAAGTCTTGACACAGTGTCAAGACAACATCGATAACAAGATACAACACTATGACAAAACAACATCCCTAAAGAGTGACTAAAAGAAGCAGGTAACCACCCTACAGTGTGACCATCAGAAATATGTGACAACCCTATAGTGTGTCCAATAGGAACAAGTGACAACCCTATGGTAGTAGATGACAACCCTATAAGAATATCTGGTTATATAGAATCAGTTGGAAATAACGGATTAAGTGACAAATAATAAAAATGAAGAATATAAAGAAGTATTAGAAGAAAAAAAAAATGAATTAATTAAATATTAAACTACTTAGACTAATTAAAAGGAAAAAAAAAAATAACTTAGGTGAATTAGGAGTGAAAGTGGAATTAAATATTAACCTACTTAATAAGTAAATAACCTAGTATTTAATATTAGAAAGCCTAAATGACAAAATAATAAAACGACAACATCGAAGTGCAATGAATACTGAATAAGACAGAAAGTCGACCCTCAACTTAAACGTTATCCGTGCCAACTCCAGATGCGTCTACAGAATTACAACTAATATAGAATCAGATTAAAAGTTAGGGATCCCAAAAAATAATTAAGCGCGCTTAAAATAATGAAGAAGAATTAAATAGACATTAGAAAATCGACTGAAGTCAAAGATCAAACCTTGGTTTAAAAATAGGACCTCGGCTGAGAAAACGGACGACTTCAGTCAAAAAAAATGTCTTCAAGACTACACATGGTCATGAAGACGATAGGGGAACTCAAGACTAAGAGATCATTGAGTCGCAAAGAGGGACTTTGAGTCAATATAGAACTCAGTTACAAGCCAACAGACGTAAGTCAAAAGGTAGACATTATGTCAAAGGCAGAATAAGTCAAAAGGTTGTACACCGAGACCATAGCAAGTCATCGAGACAAAAGAGGGATATCGTGACGATATAAGGTCAACGAATCCTAAGAGGAAGTTCCAATTATGAACTTCGAAGTCAAAGCCTAAGTTCTTGAAGTTAAATATTAGAATTAACTCAAGTTAAGAACATGGGAGGATAGAGAAGGAAGAAAGAAGAAGTGAGGGAACTAGGAGGACTGTATGCATTATAAACTCGAGAATTATAGAAAGCCATACAAATATTATTGGTAAACTTAAGAAAGCCATACAAATATTATCGATGAACCTTGTATTAACCAAAGGAGTAGGAAGAAAGATTAAACACGTGTCAAAACCGACTTTCAGCCAATCATGATACTTAGAGTCTGCCTATTTTCACGAGTAGAATCTATCAAAAAAAATCCCTCCCAAACAACAAGGTGATTGGTTAAAAAACCAGTGGCTAAACAATGTTGTCATTGAATATAGATCGCGACATAACAAGTACCAAAATATGTATTAAAACAATATACACCTTAGATAAACCAGAGGAGGCCTAAAAATAGTGAGCTTCACTAAGAAGAAGTCACAAAGGATAGGAGAAACCTTATTTAAAAAATAGTATTTTGGTCAAAATAAGAGCTTCAGTCGAAAGAAAAGACTGAAAGTCAAAGATATAACTTGAAGTCGAAAGAATAGATAGAAATAAAAGAAAATAGGAACGGAATTATTTCAGAATATCTTTTATATGATATTGTCCGGAGTGAACAGAATCACAATCTTGTAAAACATAAATCGTCCTAGATATAACCCTAGTTACACGGCATTTAACAAAACGTGGAGCAAGTTTTCCGGTAAAATAATCTGTACCAGATGATCTAGTAAAGTTACGTCTCCATACAGTGTCACCAATATTGAGAATGATAGCTGATCGGTTCTTATTATATGCAAAAGAATTACGGAGGAAAGCCATACTGCCGTCCTATCACTAGAAAGCAGTTAACCGACAAATTGTCAATTTTTACTTTTTGATACAACGTGATACAGTTCGAAATTCTCTATCTTTCTGTCTAAGAAACATTTTTATAATATGAATAGTTTCAGAGATACAAAAACTTTTCAGGCAGTTAAGTAACATAATTTATGATGATTCCTTCACTTGAAAGCGGCTAACCCGCACTTCTTCGCTAAATATACGTTAAAATACCTTAACTGCCGGATTTGTCTATGATTGTCTGGTCTTTTACTTAACTACAAACACGTTATCTCACTTTTCTTGACTATAAAGAAGCAAAAGGACTATAACTACTTTGTAGTTTAGTTTTTTCTTATGAATATGTTTTAAAAAGCTAGCTTAAATGCAGTTATCCGCCTTTAACGGCTGTTTAGCTAAGTATTTAATATTTTACTTGAAAATATTTCGTAGTTGTTTGATGAAAACGGTGGAAAAAAATAAATTATGCTTAGCTACAAAGCAGTTAAGCCCCATTACTTAGCTAAAAGGCAGTTTGTCGACTCTCGCTTTTGATTCATTAAGGGGTATTTCAAGTCTTATTCCAGGTCATGGTCTACCAATGTGTCACATTTCTATTAAATCGGATCAGATATAGAGGCGTGACGGAAGAATAAATGCCCTCAACCAAAAATATCAAAGTTAAAGACAAATACAAACAAGCTATTCAGTTGATTTCACCCACAACGACTGCATTTTATGTTTTTTGTAGGAGTTTAGGTGTACTACTTTTTCATATGCTCTCATATTAGTAGCATTTCCAACTTTGGACGAAAAACTTTGTCACAAAGTGGTCATGTCAGGACACCTTTGAAGATTCATAGTTAGGTTTTCTAGGTTTAAGGTCATCGCGTTTTAATTTACAGGTGAAAGAGAGCTGGACTCAAAAAGTTACAAAATAATGACAAAGTCGTAAGACGAATATTATAGGCTTAGACCTCAAGTGCATGCAGACCATCAAACAAAGAAAGGTTGCTTAGCTCGGATCCGTTATAAATAGTAGTGGCGGTTGAGATTTAATGCAACAAATTATAATGGCAAAGCAAGTGGGAAAACGCCATCGGTCGGAGGAAAACGTCTTGGCTGACAAACATTTTCGAATGAACCGTAATCAGGAGCGTTGCTGAGCTGTTCCATCTCGCAAAAGAGAAGTGGAGTTATTCCTGGCTAACTTTGAGTAAAGGCAGCAAAACAAGTAGAATTCTGACCATCTTTGAAATGTAAAAACTGGCCGACACAGTCCCATTCAGAGTCAAAGATACGCTTAGTCTCTCATCGTGATTTGAGATTTGAGACGTCACACAATAACTTGAGATCATGAAAACGAAAAACTTTGGGTTATAGTTTTACAAATGCTACTGCTGAACCTCAACTCTCTGATTTATTGCGTCGAGATTCCCTTTGAATGTGATGCTGCTGCCTATTTCTGTACTGTTGTTGTTACTTTTAACTGGAGCTGATTAGAATATTAAGAGCTGGTTGTCTACGTTCATTGCCTTTACATGACGTCTAATAAAAGGTCAAACGTTTCCCTAGTTCATAGTGACCCCAACCTATTTAAGTCGCGAGTTAATACCTAAGCTTGTTCTGGGTTAGCACGTTCCAGCGTCAACCTCGTCTCAGTCCTCAGAGCAAGAGTAGGCCCATTTTTAACATTAGTGACATAAAAAAAATGACGTGCATCTTAAAACAAATCGTCTTCCATTAGACGTTTCATCAATACCGATATTTGGCTAGTTGGCCAACAGAGAAGATCACTTCAAAAGCTCCACTCTCAGAACGACAACCTAATTATTTTGGGTTTCTGGAACCATTGATTCTGCAACAATTTTTGCAAATACTTTTTAGGGGTCAAGAGCAGCGACTTGCCACGATAAATAAGAGTTGCAGTCTGATCGGTCACATTTTGTTCTTATTATTTATAGTGCGTTCATTCAAGTACTTTAGAAGATTCCACCCACTGTCCCACTCTTCATTCATGACAAAGAGTTTCTTGGTGACTTCATGAATTCTCACACCCCAGGGTGTGATCGGTTACATTTTGTTCTTATTATTTATAGTGCGTTTATTCAAGTATTTTGGAAGTATCCACCCACTCTTCATTCATCACAAAGTGATTCTTGATGACTTCATGAATTCTCACACCCTGGTCTGGTATATCAATAAACACTACCCAATTTAAAAAAAGTAGAGTTTAATGTTAGGGATCGTCTAGCCCAGTGGCTTCGGGTAGTGTAGGCAATGTGGGTATAAATGTAACTTTATAACATAATATTTTATTTAAAATATTGATATTATGTTTTTGGATTTTACAAGAACATGCCATTATATCTCACATTTGCCTGATTATTGCTTAACTAAAAAGCAGTTAACCCACAAGCGAAATACTTTTAGCCACCTTTTAGTTAAGTAAGGTAGTTAACATTTTACAAAGTTTCCAATTATTATTGGCATAATTAGCTTAAAAGCATCTAAAACCCCATTACTGCTCCTAAGGAAAGGTATTGTTACTTTAATCTTAGCGAATACCATGTCTATAAAGCAGTTACGTCACTTAACGACTTTTTAGTTAAGTATTTCTGCATAACTATCAACCAACATACTGAATGTCATAATTTTAAATAAATAACTTAACTAAAAAGCCGCTAAGGTATGGTTAACGGCCTTTTAGTAGAGTAATTAGATGAAAAATGTTAATTAAATGCTTCACTAAAGTATAAAAATCTATTTTTAAAATAATTGGTAAGAGTTTCTGAACAGAAAGAATTCTTGAAACAAGGCAGAATACCATACCAACTGATACGTTCAAGAATGATAATCCTAAGTATCATAGTTTTTTAGAGACAACGATTCGCACCTTTTTTGCCATTATCTCGAAAACAACTTTTGTCACTTAACTGCTTTTTAGTGATAGGACGGCAGCATAGAAAGATTATCGGCAACCTTTGCATAAACCTCGGCAAGAGAAGTGAGATTTGACGCATGCTGAGACCGACTTTCAGCTAAATTGGCGCTTCGAGTCTCTCCATAAGCATGTGTCGGATCTATAGTAACTTCCCTACCAAACATAAGGAAATTTGGTGTAAAACTTGTAGCTAAGTTAACGCATGAATTGAGATATAGTTTGACCTTTGGTAGCATTTTTGCCCAATTCCTTTGAT
The DNA here is from genome assembly GCA_949775195.1 of Diarsia dahlii. Lineage (NCBI taxonomy): Eukaryota > Metazoa > Arthropoda > Insecta > Lepidoptera > Noctuidae > Diarsia > Diarsia dahlii. Next base: position 17,888,928 of record OX459205.1, read on the forward strand.
TATTTCCAACTAAGATGCTTAAACAGGTAATAATACTTTGATTATAACGTTCAACGGTATTGGCTTGAGGAGTATAATATGGTGTATAAGTAGGAGAATCAATATGAAAAGTTCTAAGAAAGTTTAAAAATTGATTACTACGAAAAACAGTAGCGTTATCACAAAGAATAGAACGCGGAACACCGAAATTAAAAAATATTTCAGACTCTAAAGCTTTAATTACTGAACTGGCATCTACCTTTTTAAGGGGAATAAGCCAGACATATTTTGAAAAAACGTCTACCATGGATAGAATATATTTATACCCATAGTAGGCAGCAGGTAATGGGCCAATAACGTCGATAGAAATAATCTGTAAAGGTAACGAAACGTCTTTTGGATAACACATCTGTCCACGTGGTTGAGTGTTCGCGATTTTATAAGCTTTACATACCTCACATTGCTTTAAGATTTCGGTAACATCCCGAAACATGTTAGGCCAATAATAGAATTCCTTGATCTTAAGGTATGATTTTGTGACACCAGGATGTATGGAAGGAAAATTATTGTGTACCTCCCAAATAGCTAGTGGAACTTTCTCTTTGGGTAAAACTACGCGCAATGGATCAGAGGATAAAGGACTAGAAATGGGCATGCGTCTTAACAGAACACCGTTCTGAATGACGTAAGCAGGAAACATTTGGGGAGTATCGCGAGCGCCAAGATAAACCTTCTTATACCATCTATCGTTGGTATTCTCAGGACCTTGATCAAAAGTTATAGGACTAGCATAAATTCTAGATAAAGCATCAGGTACGATATGTTGTGAACCTTTGCGGTGAACAATATCAAAAGTATATTGCGAAATAATAGTAGCCCATCGAGCTAAACGACCAGAAGGATTATTTAATGTAAGAAGCCATTTCAAAGCCATGTGGTCAGTTATAACTGTAAACTTCATTCCATCTAAATAACAACGAAAATGTTTAATCGATTCTAGAACAGCCAAAAGTTCGCGTTCCGTAGTACTATAATTTCGCTCCGCTTTGGAAAAGAGGCGGGAATAATAAGCAACAGGATGTTCGACATTATTTATTTTTTGTGACAGAACAGAACCGAGACCAATTGCTGAAGCATCACACTGTAAAATAAATGGCTTTGAGAAATCAGGACAAGTCATTACTGGCGTGTTAATTAACGCATCTTTTAACTTGGTAAATGCACGTTCGGCAGCATCATCCCAACTGATTGGATCACGACCTTTTCTTTTGCCTATCAGAGATGTGAGAGGAGCTATTATAGAAGAAAAACCTTTTACAAAACGCCTATAATATGAACACATACCAATAAAACCACGTAAAGACTTAGCAGTAGTAGGTGTTGGAAAATCTCTGATCGCCTCCAATTTACTAGGATCAGTCTGAAGACCTTTCTCATTAACAATGTAGCCAAGATATTTTAATTCACTTTTACAGAATTCACATTTCTTTAAATTAATGGATAATCCAGCTTCTTTCAACCGATCTCGAACCTTTTTTAAGAGCGCGAGATGACTATTAAAGTCCTTTGAAATTAAAATTAAATCGTCAACATAACCGAAAACACAATTATCGCTAGTTGAAGTAAATTCAAAATTTACGATCATGTCCGTAAGACGTTGCATTTCAGAAGCTGCATTCGTTAGTCCGAACGGCATCCTAACGAATTCAAATAAACCTCGTTGGGGTACTATGAATGCTGTCTTTTTACAGCTATCGTCATCTGCAAGAGGAATTTGCCAAAATGCACTGCTAAAATCGAGCGAGCTAATATATCTAGCACCACGAAGATTGTCTAGAATATCATGAATCCGAGGAAGAGGATAAGAATCTCTAACTGTAACACTATTTAGTTTTCTGCTATCTACACAGAAACGGACGGAACCGTCCTTCTTTGTAACCATAACAACGGGACTAGCCCAAGGCGAACGGGAAGGCCGAATAACACCCATCTTTAACATTTTATCAATTTCATCATTAAGGATTTTTAACTTAACCGGAGAAAGTGGGTAAAATCTTTGCCTTATTGGTTGTCCTATCGTATTTATTTTATGGGACAACCACGACGTTTTTCCTAGACCTACTTTATCAGATGAAATATCCTCAAATTCTTTAATTGTCTGTTGAAGGCTTAATTCCTGAAAATTAGATAATACATTACGAGGATGTATATAGCGGTCTTTATTTTCAACATTAGATTGAAAAGAATCATGGTTAATTGAAGACAAGTACATATTACCATTGATATTTTTATTAAAAGCTTGACTAAAAAGAGATGTCAAGCCAAACTTCTTCCAAAAATCTATCCCTAATATAACTGAGGAAGTGCAGCAACGTGCAACTAAAAATTCGTGTGTAAAAATCGTATTATTAAATTGAACTGGTAAATTAACAGTTCCCATAATATCAATAGGGGAATTATTAGCAGACATTACGTTAACGTTAATATTAGTTTCAACAGCTATTCTCAATTCTTGAATAAAAGCATCACTAATTATAGACATCTGAGCACCTGAATCTAATAATGCTTTAACACAATGGTCTCCCAAATATATCTCAATAAATGGCCTATTATCCGATGTATCTGAAGCTATCACCGGTGACACTGTACGAAATGCGTGCCGCCGGTAGTCTACGCGTTTTTTTGATTACATTTAGGACAATCCTTAGTTATAACACCAGGACTACGGCACTTAAAACACATAAGTCCAGGAAAATTAGGACAGTCACGATATGAATGACCGGTTTGACTACATTTAGGGCATTTTTGAGCCTGATGTGTAATAGTAGCTACCGCCTTTGAATTTTGAGGCAAGTAACTTTCAAAATGAGAAGCTATATCTATCAGATCATTAATATTTTTGAATCTATGAATCGATAGACAAGGGAAATATCTCTGGTGCATATTATGTGTAATTATCTCGAGGAGTTTAGAATCAACTATAGGATCAGTAAGTCTATCGTTCAAGTATGACACTTGGATAACAAAATCTCTAACCGATTGGTCAGATCTTTGTTTCAAGTTACGAACTTGATGTTCCGTTTTAAATTCAAAGTTTGTCGGTGCGAAAGTTTTAAAGAAATGTTCCTTCAATTCAGGATAAGTTAAATCATCATACCTAATCGACCTGAAATATTTTAGAGCTGCTCCAGATAAAACTTCATGGAATCGCCTAATTAAATATTCGTCCGAAATACCGTCGGCATATTTACGCTCTTCTATATCAACGAAAAACTCACGTACACAAGTATTTGTATCTCCTGAAAATTCAACTTTCCATTTGGAAAGTGAATACCTATTATGGAAATGATGAGGGACTTCTTCGGACCTAACAACAGAAGGAATATTAGATGAGACGGAGAGCCTAGGTGGGATCGGTGGAGGTCTAGAAATGATTGGACTCCTACGTGAAGGAGTCTCACCTATAGGGAAACTCTGTTCTTCCATAGTGACTAAATTTATAACAAAAGATCAAATAATCTTAATAAAGAAACTTCTATCTAACCTTCAAGAATAATAAGCGTGAAGTTATCGTTAAGAAACGAAAAAGTTTCTAACACAAAATATATGTGTTGGTGGGAAAAATCGGAACTAAGATAAATGTACCAAATTTGACGTATTTTAATGTACGTTTTCTAGACAAGCAGCGCCACTGCGAATTGTACAGAGAGATCCGCGCCGCACTGTATCCGTTACCTAGCAACTACTAAATAACAAATCTGACCAAGTAAATGGTGCCAAAAATTATAATATGATGAATAATTACGTAACTTGAAAATGAGAATTTATGTTTACGTAAATATTCATGTAATTTTGGTGTAATAGTGTAACAACATGTTTAAAACCAACATACAAATATAACTTTCACAAATCGGTTAACGAACGAAGGAGTTATCAGGAAAATAAATTAGTCACAATGTTCGAAGGAAAGATACTCTATAGAAACATGCAGTAGTCTAACAAAGAAATATGCCTAGTGAAAACCACAGCGAGACAAAGGCAAATAAACGAAACAGATGGGCGAGAAACCTGAAAAATCTAAAGGTTCAAGCAAAACCTGTCGTACAAAGCTTACCTTTTAACACGCTGGCTAAACTTTCACGCATCCATAACACTACGGGTTCTAAATACCGCTAGCTAAAGGAGAGAAATGAAATAGGGAATTAACATATATTGTAGGAGAAATAAAAGACTTGAACGTAATATAGTTACAGGTTTAGTTCTTTTAAATTCATGAACATGTCATTAAAATTTAATAAAATAAGTATTCCAGCAATGCAACGTCGAGAACCGTAGTAACAATGTCTTGAAGAAATCACATGTATCGAGAACCGTTGTAACAATTCTTGATAAAATCAAATGTATTTGCTGTATCTGTAAGAAGAAGATGAATAAAATTTGCTCGCTAAGAGCACCACACACGAAATAACGAAAAAAAAAAAAATTATGTTATTGGTTTTAGTATTGGAAATTACTTACCTTTTGTTCGGGCGCCATACTGTGGCGTGAAAAATGGGAACTCGGCACACCACTTTCAATAATATTTTAATTAAGATTTAGTTATCAAAAAAACAAAGAATTAAAATAGAAATTAATAGTTAAACTAGATAAAAATAGAATTCGTATGACACTGACTGATTTAAAAAAGCAGTTTTTAGAAAAATTAAAATTATAGGCAAAATTGAATCTTGCCGGAACGTTCCGCAATTTTCTTTTTTTACATTGCATGAATTTAAAATATGACTAGATTTAAACACAGAGTTTTACAGAGTTCAAATATTAAAAAAAATGTCTCAAACACTTCACCACGCACGAACACACGGAATCTCTAGGGAGTCCACATGGGTCTTGATAAGTTAGTCGAGAATGAATTTTATACCTGTATCCGGCGAAATTTAACCAAAATAAAAAAAGGTGACGCGTTCAAACCCGGCCCCAAAAACAGCCGTCGCTGCCTCCTCTTGCTTATTTCATCTGCCAGAAATTAAAAGATGTGGCACCCGAAGACGACCAGACCGGTGAAAATAGGGTAATAAAAGAAGGCCTTTAATAGACCTTCTTCAAAACTGGTTCAACACCCTAAAAAGATGAGAAACAACAGGGTTTTAAAAGAAGATCGAAATTTCAACAGGGTTTTAAAAAATGAGAGAAAGGCATAATAACGAAGACATAAGATTAGACCAGAAATATACGTACCAGATAATAATAAGAAAACTATATGTCGCGTTAATTCGCGATATCCTTTAATTAAACACTGCACACTGTACACTGCAGTTTTTTTATGATGAAAACATTACGAATGGATCACATTGGACATTGGACGAAGAAAAAAACAATAAAATTTTGGTATAATGACCACATTTCCTCCAATCTGTCATACGAATGAAGCCTGGACTCCAAAAAAATCGACTGTCAAGAATTTTTTATCTCCAATTTTAAAAATATTTAGTTAAAGGTAAATATGGCATCGAGGTTTCAAGTAAAAAGTTTAAAATGCAGCGTAATGCTGCAACTAGTATCCCACTTAAAACTACTGAAACCTTAAATTCATCACCCTTGCTTTCTATTGAGTTACTAAGAGCGAACGTTTCAGCCTGCCCGGTTGAGTTTCAATTTAAACATATAAACCCCATAACAGTCATTAAAGCTTTTAAGGAAATTAAAGTCAAATTAACCGAAGATCTATGGGGACTGTCGATTAAAGTTTGTCAAGCTATTATTGAGACTGTAGCTCCGTATTTAGCCTTAATATTTAATTTGTGTGTGGACCAGGGAGTCTTCCCGGACCTTATGAAATACAGCAAGGTAATACCACTTTTCAAATCCGGTGACAGTAAAGACACTAATAACTATAGACCCGTATCCGTTTTGCCTGTTTTCAGCGTGTTTGAAAAGGTTATGCTTAATCAAATGCTCATCCACTTTAACACCAATAAAATCTTACATGAGAAACAGTATGGTTTCACCAAAGGACGTTGTACGACTGACGCCGGTGTCACCTTATTAAAACATATATTTACTGCGTGGGAAGAGTCACAAGATGCCATAGGGATTTTCTGTGACCTCTCGAAAGCATTTGATTGCGTCAACCACGAAACCCTTCTCAGAAAGCTTGAACATTACGGTTTAGGGAAACTTGCGCTCAGTTTAATGAAATCGTATTTAAACGATAGACATCAGCAAGTACAAATAAATGGTGTCAATTCAACGGGCTTAAAAGTAAGTATGGGTGTACCACAAGGTTCGATATTAGGTCCCTTTCTCTTTTTAGTCTATATTAATGATCTACCCCATTTATTTAAAAACCAACCTGAAATGGTATTGTTTGCCGACGATACTTCTTTAATATTTAAGGTAAACAGACGTGCCACAAATCTTGATGACGTAAATAACGCCCTACTGCAGGTTCATAATTGGTTCACCGTCAATAATTTAGTCTTAAATGGGAAAAAAACGAAGTGCATAAGATTTGCTCTACCAAATGTCAAAAGTACTGATTGTGACATAGTATTGAATCAAGAGACACTAGAATTTGTCGATGAAACTGTTTTCTTGGGGATAACGATTGACTCGAGGCTACAGTGGGGTCCGCATTTAACATCTCTTGCAGGACGGCTGAGTTCAGCAGCATATGCTGTTAGGAAAATCCGCCAATTTACTGACGTAGATACCGCGAGACTAGTCTATTTTAGCTATTTTCATAGTGTTATGTCATACGGTATTTTACTATGGGGACGGGCTGCAGACATCGAGTCTATATTTATTCTGCAGAAAAGAGCCATTAGAGCCATATATGGTCTACGAAGGCGCGATTCTCTGAGAGAGCTGTTTAAGGAAATTAACATCATGACAGTATCTTGTCAATACATCTATGAAAACATCATGTACGTTAGGAAAAATCTGCATTTGTTTAGTAAAAGAGGTGATAGACACCACTATAATACGAGGAATAGGGACCAACTAGTACAGCCAGGTTTCAGGCTAGCTAAAGTAGACTCATCTTTCATGGGGTACTGTTTAAAATGTTACAATAAAATACCCCCTCACATTCTTCAACTGAGTGAGACGAAATTTAAAACTTGTGTAAAACGCACACTATGTAGGCAGGCATACTATAAGTTGGGGGATTACATTGATGATAAAAATGCTTGGCTCAATGCTGGTCCTGCTCCATAACCTTAGGGGCAAATAAATCGACTACCATGTGAAGTTAGTGTAGAGGCTGCAGAAGATTGTAAAAATATCTTTGCATTGTATAGATTCAATGTCTTAATATTGTATAATTGCATGGCACATGTGTGAGTACTATGTACTATAAAGCCACTTTTTACATTTTACATTTAGTTATATTTTAGTGACGTTGCCCTGGTGGCTGGGAGAATGTCATGCTCACTCAAATGTCTCGCTGATGGTGGCGGGTGTGTCGGATCATTTGGTTCCCTTCAAAATGGTTGAGTTAGATGGTGCTGATCCATGCGTCATGTTCGTGAACGGGCGCTGTCAGTGGAGACTGGTCATCTCTTAGCTGCCATGGTTTATATATTTTTCTTTGATTTGTTTTTTATATCTTTTTACTCTGGACGCTCTTACTTGCACGTCTTGCTACATAGTTCTCACATAATATACCATCTCAACATGAATGATGTAATGTACCAAGATTTTGTAACAAATTCTGATTTAAAAGAGTGTCCATGGAGTTTCTTGCCCGTTCTTCTTCATGAGATCTACGTTAGGGAACTGGCAACTACAGTACTTTCACAAGTTATTATGCCTTGTGATTGTGACTGTAGCGTAGGAGTGCAATGCGTTGTTTCGGGAGTTGCTGCGTCGGGCTGCGCGGCGCCGGATGTTACCGGCGGCGATTGCTGTGGGTGCGGGGGCGCGCGGCGGCGTGTGCCGTGGCGGTGGGTGTGCGGGGCTCCGGGTCGCGGGGCGGCGGTTGCACGTTGCGGCGTGCATTCGTTGTTCCGTGTTTCGGGGTCTCGAGCAATCGTTGTTGCGGTTTGCGTCGCTGCGTGCTTTCGTGCTCGCAGTGTTCGTTGTTGCGGGCATTCGGTGGCGTGTGGTTCGGCGTGGTGGCTTTCGGAATGACGTATTGCACTCGTAGTTTCGTTCTTCTTCCGTCCTTCTGACATTCAAAAGTGCCTGTAATGGCTTAATTGAAATAAAATATTTGAGTTTGAGTTTGAGTTTGAGTTTGCAGGGTTATTTATTGCACCCACTTTCATCCTCTTCTTTTCAGATGTTTATGTTTAATTATTTTTTGTTTTTTTTGTCTTTTTGTTATTTAATTCTGTATTTTCCTCGGGCCTAATGTACAAAACCCACATTTAGTTTTTTTATTTTATTTTGTAATTTAACCTAAATTATTTATTGTTGCCGTACTTGCCCTTTATTTTTCTGCGAGTGCTGTGCACTTTTGTAAGTGACGAACTCACTATGTTTAAAACTGTTTATGATGTAAGTATATGTATCCCCTTAGTGAGTAAGTCGTTGAAGTGCCATAAATAAATAAATAAATAAATAAATTGTTAAAAAAGTATCTTGCACGCTTACTTGTGGAATCGATGTTAATAACTTCAGAACACTAACTTCATAAATGACACAAAGATGGCGCGCAAAACGACGTAGTAGAATCGTAGTTATGACGATCTACGAGACGTGTTTACGTGCGTGCTGATATCGCTAATAGATGTCGCTTTTAAGGGATGAGTTTTCTTTGTCCCTGCATGTACTTATACCGGTATCGTGTAAACGTCGAATGAAACAAAAATGAGCTGTCGAGTAACCGCCTGATATAAACTTTAATGAATGCTTAATAAAGTACTCTGAAGGATTCCCAACGCTAGTTTTAGCACCTAGAGTCGAAATTCCAACACTGAAATAATACGTAGGCTAGGCTTTAGCTTAGGTATCAGTACGTGTAAGTGAATGCGGGTATAACGCTACGCTCTAACAAACACAGGCTTAAGTGCTTGCATTGGATCATGATTGTGATGTTTGTCCAATAGACTGTTTGTTGCAGTATCTATTTAGATTATTTGTGTTGTGTTAGGCATGTATTAGGCTTGTTTGAAAATAATAATAATTCTCACTAGTAAAAACACTTCTTCTTTATATCACTTTAACCGTTCAGGCCCGACTGGAACGACGTCGTTCCACTAAGAAAATTCCGTTGAGACCCGCTGGAACGACGTCGTTCCAGTCGGGCGCAGCAAATTCAAACCTTATTTTTACCTAAAATATGGCTCTAAATTGTCTGGCAAAATTTGTGCCAAAGGGTAACTAGCTAGAGCTGCGTATGGCACCAATAAATTACTAAACATAAACCTGGAACACTTTTAAAAAAATATTGAGAGGTGCCATAGTGACGTTTGACAGTTGATGCAAAAAACGGTGTGGTAAAGTGTGGGTGTCGTAGTGTTTTTGTGTTTTGTGTATGATTTTGTTTGTGAAACGTTGGTAAGTAAATGTTTATTAGTTTAGAAGTCCCTATTGCAACTTTGTAGATAATAATTTGCTTGGCAATTCATATCCCAAAATTAGTTTTCGAGCCAACAAAATATCATAACAAAGATTTCGTCGTCGTCATTGAATGAGCGAATTGAAAATATGAATTTGACTCCTTTTCATTGAAATATGGTCTTGGAAACATTATTATCAACATAAAATATAGTGATAATTCATTATATCGTGTATTCGAAGCAAATAATTTCGTATTTATTTATATTTCAAGGTTATTTCGCAATTCTAAAATGACAGTTCGCCAATAAGAATCTTATAAGAATTTTGAGTTGGAATCTTATTAGAATAATGTATGTAGGTCTCCTAAAAAAACACTATCATTAGATTACTTGTACATTTGTTATATTAGTTCTAAAGTTTCGTGTAAATTGATTCAGTAGTTTTACCAAAACAAAATAAGATACGCAACAAGTCGAGTGGCGGCGAGTTCTGTCCTAAATCCGGTCGTCTGTGGGATGACAATATACGTCTTTTAAAATAAGAGTTGTTTATTTATTAAATACATCGTCTAGCTCTTCAGAAACAAGAAACTGTTTACCGTTTGAGATAAGAGATAATAAAACTCGAGCATTAAGCGTTTTAGTGAGCAAGGTCAGATGACGCATGCGATGACGTAACTAGGCGGTCCGTGAGGGAGTTGAGTTAAAATCTTATTAGAATAATGTATGTAGGTCTCCTAAAAAAACACTGTCACCGTATTACTTGTACATTTGTTATATTAGTTCTAAAGTTTCGTGTAAATTGATTCAGTAGTTTTACCAAAACAAAATAAGATACGCAACAGGTCGTGTGGCGGCGAGTTCTGTCCTAACTATACGATATTTATAATTCTAAATAAGCTATAAAAGAGTTGTTTATATAATAATACATCGTCTAGCTCTTCAGAAACACGAAACTGTTTACCGTTTGAGATAAGAGATAACAGAACTCGAGCGATAAGCGTTTTAGTGAGCAAGGTCCGATGACTCATGCGATGACGTAACCAGGCGGTGCGTGAGGGAGGGGGGCCCGTTATTGCGCGCGGCGCTTGAGAGGTTAAAATTAAATGGGAAAGAAAGAAGGATTTTACCGTCGAAAAATAAAAATACATAGTACCGAATGAAGGTCAGTAGCGAAGATCTACGACGAAACTTACTTGAATACCCATTAATTTTCTCATTCATACCCGGTTGTGGGAAAAATATGGGATCTTATTTTATTTTAAAGGTCAAAGACTAAATTAAAGTGGACTCTCGAAAGGGCAATCTTAAATTCTAGGAAAACATTCTGTTTTGTTTATTTTTGTGGCTTCAAAATGTAAATGCTGTCTTTAAATAGACTCCGGACACCGGTTGGCCGAAGCAAGGAAAACCTTTTTATGTGGAGATTCATAGACGACTCTATCCTGGAGTGCAAATGTGGTTTTGATCCTAGTGGGACACTTGATATCGTGTCCTGCCTGTCCTGTTATTTGCACATCACAGCTGAAGGACGCTACTGAAAATGCCAAACTCGTCGCCAAGTTTTGGGCTGAGACAACTTGAATTGTCATCGATAAGTGAAGAAGAAAGAATTATAAATGATTCACTAGTTTTGCGCGAGAAAATCGGAATTAATGCTTCGAAAGGAAATTTCCGTTCCTGTTGGATGCGAGACGCGCAGGGATCGGTCAATGTGGCGACATCTGGGGGAGGCCCATGGACGTCTATTGGCTGAAATAATGATGATGATGGTGAAGGAAATTTCCGGATGTCTTTATACTGATCATGGTGCTTTTCAAAATCTATACTGACTTTTAGGTGTGAAAAGGTAACAGACAGACAAGATTACTTTCACATTTAAATGTGGAACCCATAATGATTAGCGAATGTACAACTTAAGATACAATAAAGGCCAACAATGGTCCCTAATAGACTTGTCCCCCTTTTAAACCCTTCTAAATGGACCCACCTTCCGCTCGAAAAGTTTTTAAATTCCCAAGACAGATGCCCTTGGAATTTTTTGGGGTCTTGAAAACGATTTCTGGCTAAATAATAACAGACATTTGGGTTGATCTTCATGTTAAGTCACGTTTTGTCAGGTAGGTCCGTAGATGAGTGGCCTATTACATGCCTTTGAGCTTGGGACAGCATGTTAGGCAGTTGGATCTGGTTGTTATTTATAGATCTTTGTTAGTTGTTACAGGACTGACAATCAATCTTACCTAGGGATATCATATTAACCAATACCAATATATTTATTTAATAGAGTAAACTAACTACACATTTATTAAAAACTATTAAGTAAACTAACAAGAAACTATAATAGGCCATCAAAAAACTGCTCCTCAACGCTTTCAGCCGGTAATGTGCCCAAAAGACTGGTAGCAATAACACCAATTGGGTTGTGGAGGTCAGATAGACGCTCCTTGTCAAATACTGGTATTCAGCTGCATCCGGTTAGACTGGAAGCCGACCCCAACATAGTTAGGAAAAGGTCAGATGAGAGTAGATATACTATATCCACTTTAGAGAACGTAGTGAGGAAAACCGTAAACTTTAATTAAAAAACACACATGAAGTTGGAAGTTCCCACGCAACCTCACGAACTCCCAGGAATTCCCGAAGCGTATGGTTACGTACCCACCGCGAGCAGCTAGAACCAACTTTGCAGCATAAATTGGTATAAACGGCTATCGTTACCTCTGTCAATGTAGGGTAAATGGGAAGAAGAAGGTTCGGCTTGTACAGTTATTCGTTGTTAGAACAAAAAGGATCCAGAAATATTAAGTTCACAGACATGTGAGTGATATAGTGACACTAATTTTAACGGGGTTTTACAATGTTTACTATTTGTTTCGAGTTTCCGATATTTTATTGCTCTTGCAAGCACAATGATGACGGATAAACTGGTGTTATTGTGGGTGGATGTTTATGAACAGACAAAACGGTACAAGCAAGTATTAATATAATAATGTTAGTGACCATGTCAGTTACAAGGTAATAACTAGTAACTCAAATGCCCATTGAACCGATTTCGTAATAAAATATGCGGTGTGAGGATTTTGATGTCTACTGCCATATGCTTTTTAGCATGCTGTTTTAGCATCACCAGTTATTAAGTATACAAATCGTGAAAGTTTAACATGGCCTACTTCCCGGTTTCAGATTGAGCTGAAATTTTGCATGCACGTTTCGTTTACATGACAATACTGTTAGTTCAGTGACGTCTTTCTAAATCCAATACGGCGGACTCCTAAAGGACCATTTTTGTATATCAAAATAGACGTCATTTATCGAATTCAAAACAATTCGTTTTATTATTACCTTTTTTTTTTGGGGTGTGTGGAAAATCATCGAATGGGGTCCCGCTCTTGGGCAGAGCGAAAGGGAATGTCAGACTTCTACTGACTAAAAACCACCCATGTTCCTTCTTAGCCCTTTATGTCGAGGCCGCGGTATCTTTGTGATCAACCCGCAGCCCTGACGGGGTTTTATTATTACCTTAGTCATGTTTCTTTCACATGTTATTGGTTTTTATTTCGCTTTTATCATGTTTCTGAAACAATCACACCTACACACTGCCCATTAGAAATGAGTATGTTGACCATAAAATATCACTATAGACTCGTGACTTGTCGTGACCCAATTTTTATATAGACTGAAACTTCTGCTTATGTTTCTTCTTTATATACCAAAGTGAGCTGAGGCAACACGTAGAAAGCAAAAGGGTAATTAAAGCTTCAGATCGGCGCAGTTCGGTAACTTCAGTTAATTGTTCCTTACCCACAGGTATTTTGCATTCCTTTGCTCGAAAAAGAAGAAGAAGAGCTTGTTCGTGGAGGTTTTGGGTTACACAACTTTCGTTGCGTTGAGAGTGCGTGGTCTATACGCATTAGAGGTCAGAATTGAATGAAGGCTTCGTTGTGTGTCTTTGTGAGTCTAAAGAAACCACCTATAACAATGGATGGACAGTGTGAATGATCATATCAAACCATATTAGTGCTAATTTAGCTTAGATTTACCATCCAGTCTTAATAAACCAAATAGCAACCAACCCAAGGTTTAGAGCTTAACCAAGCGAGCGCTGAATTCTACAATATGACTACAAAGGAGGTTCCTACGGAAATGACCAGTAATAAAGAAGTATGGAAGATAAAGACATACTGCGCTGACCACAAATATGAGTTATAAATACAGAAGATTGATAAAGATGACATAGGTTTTGTAGATCATACTTGAACGAATGTTTAGGTGTTTTCTTTGAGACACTGCAGATAGCACCAAATAGTACACCCACATTACCTAGTTATGTTTTAGTCCTATGTAAAATCGGACACAGTCCCAGACACTCCCGTCGGGACTGCGGGTTGTTCGAAAGAGATACCGCAGCCTCGGCACAAAGGGCTAAGAAGGAATATGGGTGGTTATATGTCACTAGAAGTCTGACACTCCCTAGTAATCGCGCTTGCAATAAAAATACCAACGAGTCTTTGAGACACAATTTAAACTGTTACTTTTGGTAACCGTATGTAAATAGAAGTGTTTCCTTTTTCTCCCTTAACTCGTCCAATTCTATTCGAAAATATGACCAGCCATTTTCGTTCCTCCACGCATTTGATTGTCACCTATGAGTTCAAAAAATTCAAGCTTGAAACTGCACTGTGAATCGCACAATCAAACATCAATTCACGTTCAATTCTCTTGTGATTGTTGACGTCACAGACGCCTCCCGTTTCCCTGTGAATGGTCACAAGGCGTGTTTTGTGAACGAACTTGCTATTGTCACAAAAAAGAGAGCAGAAGGATGGGTAAAACGAGCCAATAACAAGCAAAAAATGAAGGGCACGAGTGAAGACAGGCAAGTGCATATCAGAAATTCATTGGAGATTAAATTTCCAAACCAGGAAACGACTAGTGTTTTAGGAGGGCACACAACACCCGTCCGGTCGGAGGATACTCCGACCTGACGGGTGTTGTGTCCGGCGGGCTAACTGCCCGACAGTTGTAAGTCGGGAACTCCTATATAGTCTTATATGTCGCGGATAAGGTTCATAGCGCGATGTAGGATTTTCTGTTGATCGTTGTTAGTACGCAGGTGTTGCGATAGATGTCGCTAGTCGCCACATCACTCCCCTCCGAGACCGGAGGTCGAAAGCAGGTTAAGTCTTGGCGCTTGTCAGCCAGTGGAAGGTTCCAGTGAATCGGAACCGAATGCCGCATAGTTCACGGTGAGTCGGAACTGTCTGCGGTGGAATCCCCAGTGAGTCGGGGTGATGCTGCATATTAGCTCCAGTGAGTCGGAGTGATGCAGTGCTGCGTTGTGGCTGGCTGCTGCGTCGACCAGGAGAGAAGTGCGTCTCTTGCTGACCGGCCGAAGTGCAGTGTGCTGTGTGTGCCAAAGTCGCTGATGAGGCTGGGGGTGATGTCCAGGAATGCGCTTCCGCTGCATGCTGGTGGACAGGATACCCCATGAAGCGGTGGCTGCTGGCTGACGGTATGACTCGCTGCTCGAAGGCGAAGGGGAAGTGATGACGACGTATGAAGTGCTTGCACGAAGGCTGCGCTGACGTTCATGCTCGGGGTCACCAGTCAGGGGGGTAGAGGAACAGGGTGTAAAGCTCCTCATCCCCCATAGAAAAGGGAGGATCCTCCGACCGGACGGGTGTTGTGTCCGGCGGGCTAACTGTCCGACAGTTGTAAGTCGGGAACTCCTATATCGTCTTATGTCGCGGATAATGTTCATAGCGCGATGTAGGATTTTCTGTTGATCGTTGTTAGTACGCAGGTGTTGCGATAGATGTCGCTAGTTGCCACATGTTATTAGAAAGTCAACTTGATGCTCCAAAATCAAAAAATTGCCATGCAACTTGTGCATTTTTAGAGTGGCTTTCATTGGTCAAATGGTCGCAAGCGCAACTGCTGAGCAGGAAGTGCGCAGTGCAAAGATCTGAATTCTAGGTCGATGTCAGAGAATATTTCTATCAAAGAATTCTCAGTAGGATCGACGGAGACTAGATTTGTGGTATCCGGTTGATAGCACTTCAATTCATTGGACTTAGGCGCAATGGATGTACTATTAGGTCACACCCCTGACTAACCCTTTTTTTTTAGGCGGGGTATGAAATCATCAAATGACTCCTCCCGCGGGCAGAGCGGTAGGGAGTGTCAGACTTCTAGTGTCTAATTACCAGCCATGTTCCTTCTTAGCCCTTTGTGTCGAGGCCACGGTATGTCTTTCGAACAACCTGCAGCCCCAACGGGTTTAGTTACACACCTGCCTTACAGACGTTTTGTAATGGATTAGACCTTCTGTACGTATAAATTTTGTCCCATCATGTACCGATGTTATTGCATGCAGATTTTTCCGAGTAAAATGCTGGTGTAACTGTGAAACGTGAAATCAATGTACAGAATTTAGAGTTTTGATATGTTAGCCTTGATTGGTATGCAGTATATTGGTGTACCTCTGTTTTGTTATTGGGGAATTCTAAAATCCCGATTTCTGGTGCCAATAGAATTTGTATCGAATTGAAAGGCGCATGAATTATTCGGCTCACCTAATTCCCGTTATTTTATGTATTTATTTGTCAAATGCATAGTATAGGGTGAACTCATCTAATTCTGTGATTCGCCTAATTCGGTGATATTTGATACTTAGTTAGTACTTTATTTTTATATTTCTACAAATGCCTTTATCATGAAGTTAGATGAGTTCACTATACACAGTCAAAGTAACAGGCCAGGCGTAAAACAAGTGAGTTTTTTTAATAAAAAATAACGCAATGGCGAGGAGAGCAAGTGCCTTTTGGCTTATATCATCATTTGCTTAGCCTTTTCCCAACTATGGCTTCTAGTCTAACCAGAAGCAGACTATTTTACATGGAGCGACTGCCTATCTGACCTCCACAGCCCAGTTTATACTGGGTAATAAGTTAAGACTGGTTGTCAGACTATCAGGTCACATACTACCTGTAACGACTGCCAAAGATCTACAGCTTATCATGCTTTTTGAGGCACGGAGGAAACTTGGTATGTAAATGGGTAGCCACTCATCCATTGACCAACCTAGGCAAGTGCGGCTTAACCTAAAGATCGAACCAAGGGGCAGTTATTATTAAGCCACGAGCTTTCGACTTTATGAGGGTCAGTTTACATCCTTTATATGAACTTATACTCACTCAAGTTACTTTCGTCTTCCTTTCAGAAAATATCTGTTAACAGCTTCATACAATTAGCTAATTAAACAGAGATTTCCACTCACTGTACATTTATACGAAGAAATATTTTCATGGGAAACTAAAGAGTCTTTTATGTGTCGTGCGTATTCATACATCCTTCCAAGGATGTTTACTTTGAACATTATCATGAATAGCCTACCCACTTTGACTTGTGTCGTAATATTTTGTCATATTAATATTATATATAATTATAATGCATTAACAAGTATATGGTATGGTATGGTATGTACATGTGATGAGGAGGAACGAATCGCATGAGAGTAGTTATCTATAGTAATATGTATTAGTATGTACCTATTCATATAATATCAATGGGTGCTAATTAAACCGGCTTCTTTTTAATAGCATTATTTGCATCTAAAAATCTAACTTGCCTTCTAAATTACTAAGTCAGCCACAATTAACGAGCATCTAAATAATACTATCTTGGCCACAAGTTATCTTTTCTGAAGCCACTCTAAATACAACTCAGCATCGTGGTTATTTTTTAGCACCTAAATTTGTAACATGGATTCAAACAGTAAACTTCTAAAATATTATTATATGGCATCAAAAAAATATTCAATTAGCTTCTAATTTATTAACTCAGTACGCTTAAATTGTAACTCATGCCACATTAATTGGGCATCAAAATTTAACTAAAATTGACATCAAATATTATATTATAGCCACTAATAGTACAACGTAGAAACCACTGTCGTGTCATCGAAAGGCTTAAATATAGAAGTTCAGAGTATTTAGTGACCTAAATATCGAAGTTCAGAGTATCGAATGTCCTAAAGATCGATATTTATTTACACGTTGTGCTTCAAAAGTTATCGACAGAATCGCTGAAGAACTTTATTTTTATCGGATAACTATACAATTGTGAAAACATTTCTGCAAGCAACTTGGAAGTAGCGCTCGCCGGCCGCTGCCGCGGCACCGCTCGCTTCGCTCGCTCGGCTCGCGCGCTTTTGGTCACAGTTCTAACCTAACCTAACCTATTTCCCTCAGTTTACAATGACGAATCATACAATCTGCCTGTGACTAGTCAATTATACAATGTTAAAAATATTTCTGTAACTAGTAGGTATTTTTATGTACCTAAATATAATAATCTTAAGTGTATTAAAAGTTGACTTTTTATACACACATGCAACTCGTCAATACATGAATCGAATGGCACTCTCTGATTGGTGCAAATGGCCGGTCGCTGTGGTCTCGCGCGCTCGCGCCTGGTGTTGCTGTTGCTATTTTCACGATAAAAGAATGTTATGTATTATTTTACATGCTAAGTTATAATAAATGATGTTGTGTGTGGTCGCTTCAATTAATTTTTTTTGAGGGCCTTGTGTTGAAGCTGTAAAATGTAAAATGGTGCTGAGATATAAATTTCGTGGCTGAGTTAGTATATTAGGTGCCTATGTATAAATAACAAGGACAAGTTAATATAATTGTTGATCTTCACTTGACGCTTTCTATAGAATATTTAGTGGGCGTTGTAAAAAAGGCGAATTAGTATATTAGAGGCTATATCATTTTCCCGTGGCTTAGTTATAAAATTAGAAGTTTAATATCGTGGCCAATTAAAAAAACTGTGGCTCGGTTTATTATTCCCCAATATCAATTTATAAAAGTAAAAAAATAATTTTCACCTTATTATTTTTTTTTTTGTACTCTACCACAGTGCTATCTTATTTGACCCTAAGGTTGACTGGTAGAGAATGCCTTGTGGCATTAAGTCCGCCTATGTACCACTATTGTACATGAAGTTTAAATAAATAAATAAATAAAGGTGTGATGAGCACACATGTTGATGAATGGAGAGAGATAAACCATCCATCGTTTCCTTGGCCTTCCCAAGGAAACGATGGATGGTTTGTGTCAGGAATTATATGGAAGATGCTGCATCCTCATCAGAGGTCAAGCCATTTCCCAACTTTATCGGTATCGGCTTCCAATCTAACCAAATGCAAGCTGCCTATCTGTCCTCTACAACCCGGTTAATGCTGGGTAAAACGATACCCCTTGGTAACACTGATAGTCAGACTTACAAATGACAATTGAAACACGAAACATTTCCCAGCATTATCGAAATTCTACAGCAAAGCAATCACTCGTTAAAATATACCCCGGATAAAAAAAAACATGTTTATTTCTGTTTGTACTGCTCTATATCGTAAATTAAATTGGAACCCATAAACGCTCACAGTATCGGTACGGAAAGCGAAATTGTGGTAAAAATATTATAGACCCGGAGTCAGGGAGAGGGCCATAAAAATAATCTTAGTGACTGAGATGTTTACGCCCGACATCAATGTAGAGATGTTTTCAGTTTCATTTTGGATATATGTTACTTAGTATTAGATAAAGGTGATTTGAGGGATACTTGAATATATCTGTCGGTTAAAAGTTTTTCTCTTAGAAATATTATGCTCAGAAATTATTTTATTTGTTCATGTACCGTTATTATTGCTTACCAACCTCTCTTATAACTAGTAATTTCACCCGGATGCGCACGGCTGCAATTTACCAACCTATAGAATAGGGCATCATATTGATGGTTTCTGAGAGCTGTTCATGATTATTCTGAAACAACACTTATCACTTGCGACAGTTTTGTAAAGACGAATGTTTCGAACTTGTGTCTGATTTTTGAAGTGAAAACTTCTTTAGCGGCGCTGAGCACTTTTTTGTATGGGTAAAAACTTTCAAACTCGCGTCAGGGTCACGTGATGCTGATCGAAAAATCTTACGATTTTTCGATCAGCATCACGTGACCCTGACGTGAGTTTGAAAGTTAATATTGAAGTTTTCACTTCTGCCGGCACTCCCGGAGTGCTACCTTTTATTATTATTAAACGGTTTTATTTAGCTCACCCCGTTTGTTTTATTCTTTCTTGGATCAAATTTAGTAATTCAAATTTCACCCTCTTCCTGTCAACCGATTAATCTGAAATTTTGTATACACTTTGGATTTTGGTGACAATACAATTATGTTTATTCATTATCATTATAAATTTAAGATGGCCGCCGCTACAAAATGGCGGATAATTTATGTTTTATTATTCCCATCAATATGGGTATCAAATGAAAGGGCTCAACAAGCAGAATACAATATACTATAAAAAATGGAAATCCAAGATGGCGGCCGCTACAAAATGGCGGATAACGTAGGTTTTATCAATCCCATCAATATGGGTATCAAATGAAAGGGCTCAACAAGCAGAATACAATATACTATAAAAAATTGAAATACAAGATGGCGGCCGCTACAAAATGGCGGATAACGTATCTTTTATCGATCCCATCAATATGGGTATCAAATGAAAGTGCTCAACCAGTATAATACAATGTACTATATAAAATTAAAATCCAAGATGGCGGCCTCTACAAAATGGCGGATAACTTAGGTTTTATTAATCCTTGCAATAATGAAGCACTAAATGAATTAAACAGAATGCGAAATAAATACGAAAAACTAGAAAATAAAAATAGGTAAAAAAACTTTTTAAGTTAAACGGTTTTATGTTAAACATACATTGCAATGTTTAAGATAAATGTACTAAAAACCAAAAAATAATAAAATAGATACAGTCGTGGGAATTATAAACATATGCATAGACTAGACTAAAATATAAAACCGTGGGGCACGTCAAACATTTTAATCAACGATTGTAGACAATTGACGTGCCCCACGGTTTTATATTTTAGTCTAGTCTATGCATAATTATGTTTATAATTCCCACGACTGTATCTATTTTATTATTTTTTGGTTTTTAGTACATTTATCTTAAACATTGCAATGTATGTTTTACATAAAACCGTTTAACTTTAAAAGTTTTTTTACCTATTTTTTTTCCTCTAAATCTCAATTAAATTCCTTCTCCTATAATATTTTCAAAGCTTTGTGAAGAGGCGACCATGTTTAAAATCACTTTAATCATCGAATATTTACTAAAGATCGAAATGGATAAAAGTCCGTCTTTGTACGATTTTGTTGTGCATAAAATAAAATTAATAAATAAAACTACGACCTATAATAATTGCGGTGTAGAAAAACATCGTGAGGAAACCGGTATGTCTTAGAACCAAAAAATTCGAAGACATGTGAGATCTACCAACACGCACTGGACCCGCGTGGTGGACTTTAGCCCCTTCCTACCCTAGAGAGGAGACCTGAGTCCCTGCAGTGGGAACATTATAGGCTGACGATGATGATGATACTAATATGGCGATCATCTTCAGGGATTTGATTAAAAACTCGTCCTCGACTTGTAAAATGGCAAGAGCAATAAAAATACTATAATACTTATTTTTTCTGCAGCACATTTACCGTTTAAATTGATTGAGTGACGAGGGCCTTGTTACTCGATAGGTTAATTACTGAAAATTACTTTGCAACGAAAACTGCATTCGATGCCAAAGTGCATTTATAATTGAGTCGATGCTTTCTTTGACCTGTTAAATACATAATAGGATAATTTGGACGGTAATTTTTATCTTTGTAGTTGTAGAACTGTATTATTTTGTTGGCTATTTGGAACATTAGAGTTTTTTTTATAATACATTATTTTGTTCTCATGCTTCTCTAGTCTGTGCGATCTCTGGTCATGTTTACTCCGTAATCAAAATCTGATCGACGGCAACAGTCCTGCCTCAGGGCTCCAGTGTCTTACGATCTGTGTCCATCAGAGGAGAAAAGGGAGGTGGCTTGCATTGGGACACCATGTAGGCTAAAAACCACATTTTCGTGGCAAAGCTATTGAAAATAATATCATCACAAGAGCTACAAAATGTAAGAGCGACCTCACAAGAAATTGTCCTCGAACATATTAAATAAGTTGTATTTTTTTCCTCTATGAACTTTTTAATATCGAAATAAAAAGATATTTATGATACGCAGTAACTTCACAGTGTTTTTTTTGTAACTTCAAGTCGTCATTCGAATATGAAATTACTTTTTGTTGGGACATTATTTTGACGTTGAATCGTTCTTCGGGTAATAATAATATTGGAAGGGAAAACTTACTTTTCGACAGATTGAAGTGAAGTTCGATTCCCACTTATTTTGTTCTTCAATGTGGATTTTCTGTTATTTATTAGAGAAGAAACTTGGATAACTGTAAGTGTTTCTTAAAAGTGGTAACACTTAAAAAACAATTGACGGTCAAAATTTCAAACATACTAATGCAGAAGAAAGTGTGGTCACATTTTAAAAGTTTGTTTGATTTAAGGAAAATAGTGGAGTGGTTGATTCATTATTAATATGGTTTACTTTCATAAATACTTTTTCGGATTGTGTCTTTATTTTTAACATTTTGTATAAAGGCAAACCAGAAAAGTTCTGCGCTACTTCGAATAGCGTATGTTGCGCCATAGAATAACTCCCTACAGAGGCAAAACTTCTGACTTTGTACGGATGCCCTTCGTCGTACAGCATTTAAAATAGATTTGCATTTTATGGCTTACTGGTCGCACCTTCTTATAATCAATTAAAAGTATTTATAAATTATTAATAAGGAATACATATTACATTAATTAAAAACTATAAAATAAACTAAACTAACAATAAACTATAAAAAGGCATCGAAATACTGCTCCTCAACGCTGTCAGCCGGTAATGTGCCCAAAAGTTGTTTAACCCATATATGCCCAGGGGGTCGGTAATGACCCAAAAGTACTTGATTACTTCAAATGCACCCTGACCGCGAACATATGAATGCATTCTTATTACAGTGACATCTTTCTATAGTCAAAAGACCTAGTTTAGAGTACAGCTCAATATAATTTCTACTTTACAATAATTTCATATGAAAAGTGTCAGTGCAAGTTGGTACAAATAAATTTCTGGAAAAAATCTGCGACCAAGCGCATAAAAATGTAAGTATTTTGTGTATTTTGTCATTTTGTTTTTTTACTATCAAAATTGTTTTAATAGTAAACTGAATATGTCCTTTAGAGATATCGATATAAACATTGCTCATAAAATATTTTTTTCTAATTGCAACTACTCGATACATTTTCGTGGGTCGGTAACGACCCCGTGGGCACATACCATGCTTTATAATCATATTTTTTATTTTTGTGATCCTGGCCCGTACAGACGACATAACCGAAGCCCTGAAGTCACTTGACTACGAGGAAGATGTCCAGGGCTTTGATGTATACATTGATCTGCCTTCTGAGGATACCATATATATCGGACTTTGACGAAGACTGCGATAATATAAATCGCTTAAATCGACATTAGTAACTAGCTCCAACTGAGATGGTTTGACTCCACAAGACAAAGAAGACCAATAGCGAAGGCACCAACATCGCTGAAGTTTTAGTCTGCCCAACTAATATGTAGTTCTTAGATTTTCGAACCCATTTCTACGGCATCTGAATCCAGTACCCATTCGTTACGAAGTTCTCGTCCTGCCAAAACATCAACTCCAGGAGTTGAAGAACTGACGATCATTGCTAATCCTAATGCACAGTACTTCTTGAATAGTCGTTCTACAAGGGTAACAACGCTTATTAGCTAGCCTGATTTTTCACATTAGGATCTAGCGTAGACACGCTGGAATTTCACCGATTTATTCCAAAGTCTTATCTCTAGAAATATGTACCAGAGTACCAGAACTAAGCTTGGACCACAGAAAACAAAGATAACTTCACCTGTTTCTGTTGAAAACATGCAGCTGAACGTATATTATTCTCACAAGTCAGGTCAGAAAAAGATGTGCACTGTGTACAAACACTGTGCACATAAAACAGTCAAAAATTGTGGCAAATGTGACGTCCATTTGCATTACAAAATGCTTTGCAGCATTTATTCATCTTCTACGAGTAGGTACACAAATAAATAAAGTTGAAGTGTCCGATCGTAATTTCAAAGTAAGATTTTTACTCATTAAACGTTACCTAAAACAGAATAAAAACATTTTTTTTGGTCCATCGGTTTGCCTGTCTGCCTGTTTGTTTCGGATAATCTTCAAAACAACTCGACTTATTTTGAGGGAACTTTTACCAGCATATAGCTGATTATAAGGAATAACTGAAGGTCCTTTTATTTTTGAAAAAAGATTAGGGTTTTGAGAAAGAAAACCTTGAAATTGTTAACAAAGACCGATTCAAATTGGAAAGTAACATTATATTATAATAAGTAATTTTATGCCGACGAAGGTCGTGGGTAACAGCTAGTAGATAATCTTATGTTCCTTACTTACCGTAAAGTTCATGTCTTAATTGTCTAAAGTAATAATAAAGACTGATCAGCATATTATATTGTTTTATTTTGATTATTCTTTCTCCATACTAGCTCACGACCTTATTTGCCCAGTGGGTCGTTTTCGACCCACTGAAAAAAAGTAACTTTCAGGAATGAAAACTACAAATTACTATCACAGACCTTGTTTTTGGTTATCAATAAACAACATATGTGAAAATTATAAAAATCGGTGTCCTAAATAGTTCTGGGCATATATGGGTTAATGTTTTTTCGATTTTCATAGAAAACCATAGATCATAACCATGGTTTACTAAGTGGCTACTGTAAGTATAAATACTTGACTGCTTCGTTGGTCTAGTGGACGCAAGCGCGACGGCTGTGCATGAGGTCCTAGTTTTGATTACCGGGTTGGGCAAAGGGTTTTGGATTTTACCATCAGTAGTTTTTCTGTGGCAGCCATGGAGTCTGGATTTGTAACCGGTCGATCGCAATAGGTTCGCCCCCTATTACATGGTACTTATACATAGCTGGTAAAATGTGGGTGTTCTATTAGATACACTTATGTCTAATCCTTTGGGGATTACAGGTGTGATGTTATGTTTTATAGTTGAAACTGTTGTAAAAAAGACCTGTAATACCGAAGCGCAAACTTTTGCTGGTATATGCTGTATCAAACAAGTCCAATTTTACTCTTTTTTTTTGGCAAGGTCGTTTGCGCTCTCAAAGCAATTTCTATTACAATAACGACTTATAATATAGCTCCCAGCCCATAGAGACTATATATAATCACTATGTTGCCGGTCGTAAAAGAAATCGAACGAAAAGATAGAGCTTTTTTATAGTCGCTGAATCGCTGAAGTTGAGAATTTCGTATAGTTTAGATAAACTAACTTTAATTAGTTTCGCTGTTCAGGTGGCGAGTTTTAAAGCGCTTTAAAGCGTTGCAAAGCGCTGACGTTACTGAAATTAGTACCCGATTTGTTTGTTTTTCATAATTATAATATTTAACTTTTTATGGGACTTTAACTTTATTGCGGAGCTCGTGGCTAAGTAACAACGACCACTTAGATCGATCTACAGGTTATTGTGGGTAAGCTCGGGAATATTTGCTGATCTTTCCATTAAAATAGCCGTCAGTACAATAATATGTCACGTTTCGCAAGCTAAGCATTCACATTCTAGTAACTAAGTAATTTAAGTTCACAATACGATTCGTATAGTTGGACATTAATAACAGGAACTCAGTATCTCTTTCAAACAGTCCCGCAGCCCTGGCCAAGATAGGACTCGTGCTATGGTTTGTATTGAGGCATCACAGCCAGGTCAATGATGATCAATTATTTTATACGACATCAAAAGTGTCATTGCATTTTCCGAGTGGCAGACCCATTTGGTCTGCGGGGTCTTTACCCCCAACTTCCTTTTGCAGAGGAGGCTTTATACTCCAATGATGGGAAAAATATTGACTGGTTTTGCCAGAGCGAGTATAAGGATACTAATCACACATCACATACATAAACTCAAGCGCTTTTCCCATGGGGGTAGGCAGAAACCACAGAACGCTACCTGCTACGATCCTTACATACTCCTTTTGCCTCATCCACATTCATACATCTGGTCATACACGCACGCCGGTTACGAGTACTACGCACCTGTCCTTTCTGAAGAACGGCACCAATAAGATCAGTGTATGACTCTCTAGGGCGTCCACTCTCGGCGTTGCCACTCACATCTGTCTTGTAAATACCTTTCGTTAATCGACTTTCACTCATGCTCTTCACATGACCGAACCACCTTAGCATACTTTTCTATTTTTGTCACTACTACGACGATGCTAATCACCCCTTTTTTTTCAATGGGTCGATTACGTCGCAGTATTTCTCCACATTCAACTTAATGGAGTAAACCGCAGCGCAATCACGATACCCTGGCGTTCCATTGACTTTCTACCATGTACCCTATACCGTTAAGAAAATAATTTTGGCTTTTTCCCAGCAATGTAAGGTTTATGTTTGCACTCATCGATTTGGCTGAGCACCAATATTATGGACGGCTCTTATAGGGGTTATCTTAAGAAGTGATCAGCGTTTTGAGGATTTGGTAAAATGTAGTTTGAAGGTAACTATTTATTTAAAGCCAGGAAAATTATGTGATGTGGTTTAAATCTCCTTGCTCAATACTGAATCGTGTTTGATCGCATCGTGAAAGCAAAACAGCACCATTTATCTCTGTTTTCCATTCTTGGTAAAAAACAAGGTAATCTTTGTGAAAATTGTATTAAAAACAAGATATTGCATTTACATTAAATATTTATTCGTTCAAGAAGCTTAATAACAAACAATTTGTAAATATAAGTTATTCAAGATACCGGAGTTAGTTCCATTTTTATCTACGAACCAAATCACCTCTGTACAGCTACAGTAGGTACTTAATAGTTCCATGTACATGATGATGCAGAAAAAAAAACACTATTAATCTCTATGGCGAAAATGATATCCCCTAGCAAACGATTAGACGTCTCCAAATGTCATAATAAAAATCAAAGCAACAACTTACCCAAATTCGAATTAAAAATGTAAACATCATTGCATTAATTCAAACATCAAAATGCACGTTCAAAGTTTGTATGTACGTTCCGAACCTCGGGAATTTGATGTCAAAGATTTGGTGGAGACGACACATGCACTTTGTGATGCTCTTATTTGTTTAGGATGGGTCAAAACCGTAAGTACTTCCATTATATTGGTGTTACTAGTACTAATAATAGTAGTCGAATTTAATGAATCGCATGAGTTGCTGGTTGAGAATAGACAATATTTTTATTGTTCATACGTATCTATGGTACATTATAATCCTAGAACACACTTTAATCACTATGAAGTAAACTATTATTGTTTTGATATTACTAAACATATTTTAACAGCACCACTTATCAAAATAATCTAATATCAATTTACTAAATTAAGAACAATAACTTGACCTTGACATTCTAACAGCACCACTTAGCTAAATAATCTAATATCAATCTAAAACTAAAAGTACAATAACTTGACCTTGACATTTTTTAAACATTTTGAACCCCTAATAATTTTACAAAATAGTTATGTTTAACACCACTAAGACTTTTCGTTAATACATCGGCAGGCATCTCAGATGTTGACAGATAAACAATTTTTACAACCTTATTAGAAACTGCTTCTCTTATAAAATGATAACGCACATCTATGTGCTTAGTTCGTTTGTGAAATAAAGGGTTTTCCGTCAACTTTTGAGCTCCCTGGTTATCGTTGTAAATCAATACAGTATAGTTACAATCAACAATATCTGTTAAAAGACTTTTTAAATACATTGCCTCTTTACATGCCTCAGCAATGGCCATGTACTCGGCTTCAGTGCTTGATAATGCTACTGTTTGATGCTTCCTGCATTCATAGGATATTACACAGCCTGACAATTTAAAACAAAACCCTGTGTAGGATTTCCTATCAATAGTATTTGAAGCCCAATCTGCATCTACGAAACCTTCTAAATTACAATTGTCTTTGGTAAACTTCAAACCATAAGACTTAGTTTTTTGCAAATATTTTAAAATTCTTTTTGCATGATGCCAATGAACTGAACTAAAACAATTATTAAATTGGCTAAGATAGCTTACACTATATGATATATCTGGACGTGTTAATACTGACAAGTACATGAGATTTCCTATAAGCTGTTGATAGGGAAACTGTTTGTCAACACATTCTGCCTTATCTAATTTCAAATTACATTCCATTGGAGTATCTTTAGTTTTACAATCAATCATATTAAACTTTTTAAGAATTTGTTTTACAAATTGTTCCTGATCAATGGAGATACAATTATTATCATATTTCACTCGCATGCCTAAACACCTTTTTATTTGACCTAAGTCTTTAATTTTAAATTTTGACATAAGATTTTTCTTCAAATCATTAGTCATACTCTTTATAAAATACACAAATGCCATCTTACTAGCATCATCAACAAATATTGCAATGATAGTCTGCTCATTTTTACACTTTTTACTATATAAACATGGCTCTGAAACTGACTTTACATAATCCATTTCTATCAAACAATCATTTATTCTGGCATTCCATGCCCTAGCAGACTGCTTCAAACCATAAACTGCCTTTTTAAGTTTAAGAACACAATTACTTGGACAATTTAAACTAGGAGGTGCCTGCATGTACACATTTTCTGTTAAAAAACCATTTAAAAATGCTGTAACAACATCTAGATGAGTGATTTCGAAATGAAATTTTACACTTAATGCAAATAAAAGTCTAAGTGTAGAGTACCTGAGAACTGGCGAGTAAGTCTCATTGAAATCGACTCCATGCTGCTGAGTGTAACCTTTTGCCACAAGTCTAGCTCTATACCTGATACTGTTATTGCTTTCTGGCTTCTTCTTGAACACCCATTTGCTCTGTACTACTCTGTCTGCCTCCTCTTGGCTAACAATCTCCCAGGCTTGGTTGTCTTCAAACGCTTGAAGTTCATCGGACATAGCCTGCAGCCACTTGTCTTTCTCTGGACCATTGGTAGCGTCATCATAACTTATGTCTTCAGCCCAAGACTCTAGTTCATCTGAAACACAAAGATTAGTAAAACCATACCTTTCAGGAGGTTTCCTGATACGCTTTTCCACCAATTGAGGCTCTTCATTTTCAGATAGATCTTCCTCAGATAATGTCTGATAAGAAGTTGAAGCTGTACTGTTATCTGATTCATTTACATATGTAGGATCATCCTGATTTGTCAATGTTATTTCTTTTTCTTCTGTAGAACTTTCCTCTTGCTGTTTCTCTGTCTGTTCTTCATTTATAGATATCTGAGTAGTATCTTGCTCCATTACAATGACATCTCTGCTGGTACATATTTTCTTAGTTACTGGGTTATACAATCTGTAACCCTTGACATTCTCTGGGTATCCCACTAATATGAATTGAACTGCTTTCTTGTCCCATTTCAGTCTTTTATTTTTTGGAACATGCATCATTACTGGGCTCCCAAATATTCTGACATGACTGAGATCAGGCTTTTGGCCTGTCCATACTTCAATCGGTGTCTTTTGGTCCAAACCTGAAGCTGGCGATCTATTTTTCAGGTATACCGCTGTGTTGACTGCTTCTGCCCAAAAACTTTTATCCAGTTTGGCCTCGAACATCAAACACCTTACACGTTCAACTATTGTTCTGTTGAAACGCTCGCTGACACCATTCTGCTCTGGAGTGTATGGGTTCGTCTTCTGATGGATAATTCCACTATCTTTCAGATAATTTTCCATCATATTTGAACAAAACTCCCCGCCGTTGTCAGTTCTCAATGTTTTCATCTTTGTTCCTTTTTGATTTTCAACCATTCTTTGAAATTCCTTGAAATACTGTAGAGTCTGATTCTTCTCCTTTATAAAATACACAAATGCCATCTTACTAGCATCATCAACAAACAATAGAAAGTATCTTGCCTGTCCAATCGATCGAACCTCCATAGGCCCACACAGATCTGAGTGAACTAAATCAAGCACTTCTGTACTTCTATGTTTTCGTAATTGGAACGGTAAACGACTCTGTTTCCCTTCACAACATATTTGACAATTGGATTTCTGAATATCAGCTTTCATATCAAACGATATTCCATCTACAGCACCATTTTTCATCTTCTGCAAATCATTGCTATTTATGTGTCCTAATCTTCTATGCCACTGTTTTGCATCTGTAGTTTGAACTGCTGCGGCCAACACTTTCTCTGACTTTACTATATTTAACTTATACACACCATTCTGTAAATTTGCAATTCCAATAAGCTGATTCTGTTGGTTATGTATATAACATACATCACATTTGAAAGTAACTTTATTTCCTCTTGCTATTAACTGGCTTACTGATAATAGGTTTGTGGTTAGATTTGGTATGTATAAAATGTTGTTTACTTGAATGTTGACTTGAGAATTATTCACAATTGTAGTTATCTGTGAATCTCCGGCACAAACAACTGGCACAGTCATATTATTTGCAACAATAATTTCCTTCATATTGTGTACTTGTCTCACTTCTGACAAGTTTTCTTTACTTGATGTCATATGAGCACTAGCCCCTGAGTCGATATACCAGTCTTCCTTATTAAATTCACTGTTGAAAAATGCAGCACTAAATGCGTTTACTGGCTTTTCTTTCGTTTCTGTACACTGGTTTTTATAGTGTCCAGTTTTCTTGCACTTATAGCATTTTATAACCTTTTTTGAATTTGACGTATGATTTGACGTTTGTTTCGCGCCTTTTACATTGACATTTTGACCAACCTTGCTTTTTTGCTTCGACCATAATGCAATTTCCGAGTCATGGTCACCGATCTCAGAACTCATATCAAGCAATTTTGTTTTAATGACATCAGAATTGATTGCAATGCCGGAATGTTCTATTGCCATAATCATTGGGGCAAACTTTTCTGGCAGCCCCGCCAACAGCAATGATCCGACCCATTCCTCGTTTATTTCAAACCCTGTACCTTTTAGTCTTTGTGCAGTTTCCACTATCTGACCAACATAACTTGTCATGGATTCACAATTATCAAGTCGAATGGATATTAGTGTTCGAAGTAGATTGATTTTTCTTGTGAACCCGCTGTCATCAAATAATTTCTGGAGTTTCTGCCACAAATCCTTGACTTTAATTTCATTTTTGATGTGCACATATAACTTGGGATCAATCGTCATGATGAGTTTTGCTTTCGCTTTTCTGTCTTCTGAATCTTTCAAATCTGCGGGAATGGCGTCGATGTCCACGCCTTCCAAGATGAGAAAATTTCTTGCAGCGAACGCCCAGTCATCATAGTTTTCGCGACCCTTTAACTTCGGCACATTTACTAAATAACCGCCTGACGACATTATAACTTATTTTCTGATACACAATATGAATTTACTGTAAAATAATTTAATAAAATTTGCTCTGGGCGCATAACCTAATGAATCGCATGAGTTGCTGGTTGAGAATAGACAATATTTTTATTGTTCATACGTATCTATGGTACATTATAATCCTAGAACACACTTTAATCACTATGAAGTAAACTATTATTGTTTTGATATTACTAAACATATTTTAACAGAATTTCGGCCAATCTCAGTGGAGACTAGTCATCGAAAGACGATAATGTAGTGCAGAAGTTTGAGAACAGAAACAGGTACACTCTCACTTCCCTAATGGGTCTACCACACGCCCACGCTCAAGCTTCACCACACTTTGTGCACCGTGTAATCGGCAGGCAAAACAGTGGTGAAGCCTGTGCGTGTGGTAGGCCCATAATTCGCATGGTTCGATGGTACAGCACTTCGACACGACTGGAGACAGATCAAACACATGATTTATTAAACATTTGTCGAGTCCGTGTCATTTAAAACTTGGCAGAGAAAGTGTGCAAATATTAAGCACAAAAAAAAACAAAAAACATAAAATCGTTTATTTGCATAAAATAATGGTGTTAAATATAATTAAAATAGTAGGTATTAACGTGTAAGATTTGACAGTTGGTTACATAAAAATGTTGCATCAACATTTTTTTTATCAGTTCATTATCTTTCTGGTTTGAGGCCGAGCGAGAAAAGAAGGAAGGAGCCTGCCCAGAATAGGACTAAATATTTTTTTAAATGTACAGTTTTTTTAACTTTTGCTATTAAATATTTGATAATCTTAAATGTAATGTTTTGAAATCGATTGGTGTTTTATAGAAATTCGTACGCACACAGTCACTGTTAGGCTGTTTTTTTTTATATTTGATAAGTCTTGGAAAATCATTCAGTACTAATTTATTATAAGCCATTTGTGTCCCACTGCATGGCAAAGGCTTCTTTTACCTCTTTCCACGTATCCCTATCCAATGCTGTTAATTGCCAATCCCTGCGAAAAGAGTCGAGTTCTACTAATAAGGATGTTTTTTTACTTACCGACGAATAAAAAATAAAACTTTCTGCAAAAAGCCAACATAAAAAAGTCTAAAATAAATTAACTTTCGGAAGACTGTGGCAAAAAAGTCAATAAAATAAACACAGTCACTAAACTACTGAACTGATTTTGATGAAATTTCTATGGATCCAATTTAAAAGTAAATGCCTTCACTTAAAAAAAGATTTTTTTTAAATCAGTTCATTTAATTATGACGAAGTTTTCAGGTAATAAATATAAAAAATTCCTCCTCTTTCTATTGAAGTCGGTTAAAAATTGAAAGAGACATTTTGCGACTGGCCCCACTGAAAAAGCTTTGATTTTGTGTGTATGCAACTTGACTATAATGAGCTAGTTTGGCTGTATCCCATGTAGCAACTAGTCCCATGTAAGTACTCGGAGTATAATAAAATTCTGCTTAGTGATTCCAAATCGAAACCTTCCTTGGGAAGTAAGCTGCATAGATTTTTTAGAAATTCAATGACATTGTCAAAGGTGGGTCGCAGCGTTAGTTCTGATTATTGCCACGGGCCATAACATCCACCACACAACTTCTAACACAAGAATCTTTGACGTTTCTGTGACGCTGACAGAAATTCACTGTTGGTAAATATTTGTAAAATTGTTATGTGAAATGTATTTTAAAACAATTATCGGCTCAAGAAACATTACCCCATTAAAAGCATATCAACACAAAAATACCTAAAATATCACTACAAAACAAAATGTCTAAAAGCACTATGGATAATACTACGCGTTTAATGATTACATCTAGGCCTATGACTCCCGAAGAGCAGAGAAATTTAAAAGGCGCACTTCGAGATGCCATTTTGTTTACGGCGGCGCACAAAGTGGTAAGTATAGCCAATGTGTTGGCAAGACATCTTAATAGCTGCGGGCCTGTGGACGGTGAGAAATGGGTTAGCTCGCCGTCCGTCCGTCTTATGACAACGACAGGCCGTGACGACGGCACGTTCGTGTTCCACGCGCGCCTCAAAGATGTCAGCAACAAGAAAGGGCTAACGTCCGTCGGGGCTGCGGGTTTATCGAAATACATACCGCGGCTTCGACACAAAGGGCTAAGAAGGAACATGGGTGGTATTTAGTAAGTAGAAGTCTGACACTCCCTACCGCTCTGCCCGCGGGAGGAGTCATTTGATGAATTCCCACGCTCCCAAAAAAAAAAAGACACGGAATCTGGATTTACCTATGACATGAGACGTTAAACACATTGGACAGCAGCAGCAGAGACTAGTCATCATCGTCGCGCGGGATAGATACTATTACACTCTCTTTTCCTTACTCTCATAATCTGATTGGACGGCTATCGGATACGACCGGAGACTGAGTTCTTTTCTGGTTGATTTTATTGCGGGATCCAAGATATAACTGTCTTTGGGGCTATGTCGAGCTTCATTGTCTCGGCGGTTTTCTTGTGGTCGCCACTGTTGATACTGGCTTTCTGGAGTTGCAGTGGTTTAAGAATAGTGTGGCGGGCTTGTCCTAAACAAGACCAATGATTTGCGACCCAGCAATTGCGTTAGTAAGCACATAACTGATCGGGTGGTTCCCTCAATGGCC
The DNA here is from genome assembly GCA_949775195.1 of Diarsia dahlii. Taxonomy (NCBI): domain Eukaryota; kingdom Metazoa; phylum Arthropoda; class Insecta; order Lepidoptera; family Noctuidae; genus Diarsia; species Diarsia dahlii. The sequence goes on from OX459205.1 coordinate 17,922,415, forward strand.
TTCTTGAAAGAACATAGTAATACGTGTAGCAGAAAAATTACGTCAGTTCGATCTGACCTTCGACGTTCTGTCTAGTGCATAATAGAGTAGCGGGAAACCAAATAAAATTGATTGCGACAACGAGTTATCGCAATAACCTCAAAAAATTGCAGCACCGATTTTCATGCTGTTTTCACCAATGGATAGAGTGATTCTCGAGGAAGGTTTTATTAAATAATTAGACCGATATCCACTCGGGCGAAGCCGCAGGCATTAGCTAGTATACTTTATGAGTCGATATGGTATGAAACAGTCATATTCAATCGGCAGCTCCCGGGCACATGCATTCCGCCAAGCTTTTGTGAGTCACCTTCCTGGCAATCCTGGCATTCGTTCTGATAATACCTACATATTTCTGAGAACTGTTTAGATTTTAGTGCACCTACATAATTTTGATATTATACCTATATGTGTTTCAGTGCTCAGTATTTTGTTATATAGCCATCAATATACTCGTCAACATCTACAGTGAAGGGACTTGGTCAAAAGTACTCAGAATTATGATAGGGTTTGTCATACCATTGGAGTTAGTAAATGGATTACTCCTGTTTTTAGGCGCTATAGAAGTAAGTATCTGTTTTAATTTTATGATCATTATATAAGCTGTGATAGTTAAATTACACACTGTTACTCGCATGCAGGTATCCTAGTTGCGTACAATAATTGCAATGGCAATATCTTTCATTTAAATAAATCAACAAAATATTTATACCAAATTTTTTGAGATACATGTTTTGAATGTTCTAATTATACGTAAAAAGACTATTGGTGGGAAAGGCAATTTATTTGTCTCTCTGTATTTGAACTGTAATTATTCTTATGATTGTTTTCAAATCTTAAACGCTGAGTCGAAGTTACACAACGATATTAGTGTTAGTACTAACTACTAATAACTATTTATACAGTTTATGATTCTAAACCATATTATTAAAATGTATTCAATCGAATAGTATCGAACAATACGGTCTCCTAAGCCACTCGTCTAACAATCCAAAATGATATTTCAACTGCGAACATTTTTGCTCGTTTCATCGGTTTATTTTCCAAAGAATCTAAAAGGAAGCTTTGACAATAAAACCGAACGATTCTGTCATCGTTCTCGAGATCAACAAAAGACATTTAAGGGATTCCGATTTTATCATAAACCCACCTTTGGATCCCTCCGCTTCGGGCTCGTAGGTCCCACAAAAGAGAATATGTGCGCAAAGTTTTCTTTGAGAAACTTCAATTTGCCTTCGGCACACGCTCGTTAACAATACAATATCAACATCAGTGTTATCATAAAATATCTTTGAGACTATCTATCCGGATTTGGGACCGAAAGTAGAATAAGGAATTTTCGATGACCCTACCTCGACAAAACTATTTGATTATTTTGTAGCACGAGTAGGCTTATTCAAATATGTGTGTGTAAAGGCATACTTTAATCTTCGACTTATAGACCTTTCTGTGAACCATAAATGAAGGTCAGTAGCTACACCTTTTATAACCTTACCTGATTTTATCGCCGATGTGTTATTGCAAGACGTCATAATGAATTAGTGATCCTTCTGGAAATTTACATTATGCAAAAATTAAAATAACGATTTTGTTTTTCAGATGAAACCAGTTGCATTGAAAATTGCTGCAATCTTGTGTTTCTTTGTGGCTATATTGAATACAGCTATAGGTTTGGTCGGAGCATTATATTTTTTACGTGTTGGAAACCAAGCTATGCACATTCTACTTGCCATATTGTTCGGCTTAATTGCCCTGTGTTGTTGTAGTAAGTTGTTTCTTATAGGATTATATTATTAGTATATTCAAGTACAGTTTACATTTCGGAGGGGCTTGTGGGTTAATAATAACTGCGATCTTTAGGTTAAACCGCACTTGCCTAGGTTGGTCTGTGGATGAGTGACCATCCATTGCATACGGAGTTTCCTCCATGTCTTGAAAAGCACGTTAAGCTATTGATCCTGGCTGCCATATTATAGATCTTTCGCAGACGTTACAAGTAGTCAGTTACCTGAAAGTGTGACAACCAGTCTTACCAAAGGGAATCGTATTACCCAGTATTAACTGAAATGTGGAGGTCAGATCGGCAGTGACTCCATGTAAAATATTTATATTCAGCTGCATCTTGATCATTCCCACTCCATCTGGACCATCACACGCCCATACCATAACAACTGATTACCACAGATTTCCCCTTAGACAAGATGGAAGGAACACCGATGCTCAAACGGCTACAACATATTCAGTACATCAGTCTGAATAACATATTAAAAGTTTTCGTCATCATCATCATCAGCCTGTAATGTGATCCCACTGCAGGAACTCAGACCTCCTCTCTAGGAGAGAGATGGGCTATAATCCACCACGCGGGCCCAGTGCGGATTGGTAGATGTCACATGTCTTTTAATTTTTTGGTTCTAAGACGTGCAGGTTTCCTCACGATTTACCGTTTTGAGAAAGTTTTCGTCAGTAATTAAAAAATATCTGATATTCTTAACATCTTGATCTTGTAGGTCATATATTACATTTTATTAGAAACAGGTTTATTTGAAGAACCGACTATTGAAAGGTTCAAAATGATTTGTTCTGAACGTGGTACTTACTCGTTTTAGCGTTAGTCACAATTCCACACTGTATACTCTGGTTACAAGAACATTTCAAATTAATATTGCTATTGTTCGTTTCAGCTGTATTGTGTCATGATGTAATAGTAATCAACATGTTCGTAAAACTGATAGAGAACCCGCCACAGTCACAACTGAATACCCCGAGAACTTTAGAAATACAGACAAGCAGAAATGACCCTAATAACCCCTAGGCTCAATTAATTGTGTTCTAAATAGTATATTATAAAAATCATGTACAGAAAAGCATTTTTTTTATTTTATAACTAATTTATTATCCCAGTACGTATTTGATTCCTGTGGGCTATTTTTCCAAGTTTCGCACGGACTAAGTTGCGGGCAAGAGCTAGTATTAAATACATGTAAATATTACTATTTATAGGCGTATAAAGAGGAAGACCGAAGAAACGATGAATGGACTGCGTGAAGCTGCGCCGACCCCAAATAAATTGGTATAAGGGCAGCAAATGATGCAAGATGATGATTCCTATGCGACGACCTACTAATTATTTTGATTAAGTTTGATTAGGAAATTATCTATCTATAAAAATAAAAATAAAAGTCCCGAATGACTGACTCATCAACGCCCAGCTAACCAACGAAAAGCTAGTTTTTGCATAAGCATAAGCAGGCGTCTGGGTTACAGGGGTTGTTTCATGAGAGAGCATAGGCTGTAATCCAACACGCGGGCTCATGCCCGGGATTCACGATGCCAGTTTTGCAAACCAGGATAGCAAGCTAGTGTCAGTAAGCTAGTAAGCTAGTACTTCTGGCTTCGTGTAGACAAAACTAGCTTCATTTCTAGCATGTTCCAAGCCAGGGCAGTTAGACAGGACAGTTTAGTAGAGAACTAGCTTGCAGTCCTGGCTTGAAAAACTACTGGCCTCGTGTATCCCGGGCATCATGCGTGTAAGTAGATGTCACATATTTTAAATATCTTCGTTATTGGCCGTTCACCGTTTTAGAGCAGCGGTGATAAAATAAATTGCACAGAGTAATGCGCCTGCCTGGGTTTGAGCCCTTTACTTATTTTTTTTTGGAGGATGCATGGGAAATCATCAAATGACTCCTTCCGCTCAAGACAGAGCGGTAGGGAGTGTCAAACTTCTACTGACTAAAAACCACACATGTTCCTTCTTAGCCTTTTGTGTCCGAGGCCGCGGTATCTCTTTCGAAGAACCCACAATCCTTGGGTTTGATCATCATTCATACATACCACTTTCAGCGTGGGCCGTGATTTCGATACATTCTAAATGGCCGACAGGTTGATATGCCACATTGGTTGTATCCCCTTTTGAGAATTTTCTCATTCACCCTCTTTTATTTTCTTCTGACCTCATTAATGCGGGTAGTAATGACTCTTATGCGGGTAGGCAAAAACCACAGAAACTCACTGTTTTCTTAGTGTAATATATACAGGGACTAGTAATTTATTAGTGACACAAGATTGGACTTATGATAACAATCAACTTGCCCAAAGAAACATTTTTTTTTGAACTCATTCACTGTTATCACATCATCATCTGCCTAGCCTTTTCCCAACTATGTTGGGGTCGGCTTCCTGTCTAACCGAATACAGCTGAATACCATTATTTTACATGGAACGTCTGACTATCTGACCTCCGCAACATAGTTAATATTCACTGTTATCACAATAACACAACAGTCGTAGGAAATTCCTATTATCCCTATCAGTTGTTAGCGGAATTAAAATAGGTGAAAAAGCATTTTTTATTTAGTTAACAGATGCGTGAAGGTAGGTCTTATAACGGGATCCTAGAGTTGAAGATCATTTATTTTCATCGTCATTTGCCTAGCCTTTCCCAACTATGTTGGGGTCGGCTTCCAGTGTAACTGGATGCAGCTGAATACCAGCATTTTACATGGAGCGACTGCCTATCTGACCTCCACAGCCCAGTTAATACTGGGTTTAATACGATATCCTTTGGTAAGACTGCTTGTCAGACTTTCAGGTCACTGACTACCTGTAACGACTGCCAAAGATCTATATATGGCAGCAGGGACCATCTGCTTAGCGTGCTACAAGGAAACTCGGTATGTAATGGGTGGTCACGCATCCACACCAACTTAAGCAAGCACGGCTTAACCTAAAGATTGACCCGAGTGGCAGTTATTATCAAGCCCCCAATGAGTTTAAGAATATTTCTAAACTAATATTGCTATTTATTTGTTTTAGCGGCATGTTGCCACGATATCATAGTAATCCACACGTTTATGAAACTGGTGACAGAGGAAAATATAGACACGGAAAGATAAAAGAAAACTTGGCTTTCCTAGCTCTTTCCTACGTTAAATGTTTGGTAAAGAAATAAATTTTACGAAAAAAATAATGCACAACTATGTTTCGACCCCCTACCGCTCACAAAGAGCTCCAACAGCAAGTTTGAGTTGGACACGAACACACAAGGTCTAAAGGAACCTTTTTTATGCGAGTCCAATTTCAAATAATGTAATTATCAAGAATATTTTAACGATCATTCTCTCAATTTACACTCAACAGTAAAAATAAAGTTACTGCTCTAGTTTCACGAAAGAGACCCATATCTCAATCATAGGCCTTATTAACAAATCTTATTAGCTGCACATAGAGGGTACTTGCTCTCCAAATTTCAACATTGTAGTACCCACAGTCTCGGAGTAAAATGGCTGTGACATATGGACGAACAGGACAAATCTAAAAGAGTTCATTCAACGTCGACGACGTCATTTGTTTGTATTAGATTTCACTGGGGCGCAGGAATACCATAATTAAAACAAAAAAATAACAATTAAAGTCCAGAATAATGGCAAGAAATAATATTATCAACCGCTTAAAAACTGCGGGTGGTACATTTTTAATAACTTTATGAAAAGTATAAACTTTTAAACCACTGTTATTGCTTCCCTTGCAAAGCCTGTAAACAGTTAAATTATGCTGGGAGGGAGCAACTTCGTAAATTACTTTTATAAAGGGGAAAGGAACGTATTTTTGGGTACTCAGCTTTATAAACACCCTTTAGAGCCTAAATAAAGATACAATGTATACAAAAATGTTATGGAAAGGAAGCAAAGGATAGATTCTAATTAAAGTCTGTTAAAACAACGCATTTTAACGCTGTATAATGAGATCTTGCCAGGAGTACCTTCAAACACAACCTGCTTGGTATTAACCTAACCAAAGCGAACATTGAGTGGACATGCGTCAATTATTTTGCTATTTTTAAAACTAATAGAACCCACAAAACCCACAAAAGTAATTTCTCCTATGTAGTGGGCAACGTATTGTAGGATCAATTTCTTGGGTAGTTTCGATCCTTTTAATGTTAAAAACACCAACAAACAACATAATTTTACCCGACTACGGCGAAGCCAAAAGGAAGGGTAATGATTTTGGCAGTCTATGTAATGTATGTATGTATGTTCCACCGTAGCGCCTAAACTACCGAACGGATTTTAATAAATGAGATGTCAATAGATTTGTAAGAATAGCCCGGGTGACATAGGTTATATAAATTTTATCAAATATTTTTATGACGGAAGTTAAATGTCAGATTATAATATCGAAAAAAAATAATTTGAGATAATCATAACATGTTTGGTATCAAATGAAAGGTCTTGACAAGCACATTACAAATATGTATTTTATTATAGTTTTATTACACACAAAAATAAAATTCAAATAAAAAAATTAAGTTCAAAAATCTAAAACCCGTCTACTAACAAAATCGCGGTCTTAAAAGTAGAAAACAAGAAAATAATTCTTGTCTGATATTCTTCGTAGTCGCATGCCACCTCGCTAATGGCAATTAACAGCTGACTTCTGTATCAATGAGAACGCCATGAAGGAGCATCGGGTATCAGTGGCATGCGACTATGAAGAATATCAGACAAGAATTATTTTCTTGTTTTCTACTTTTAAGACCGCGATTTTGTTAGTAGTCGGGTTTTAGATTTTTGAACTTAATTTTTTTATTGTCACATATGGTGTAGTCGACAAAGTGTTTAAAGTAAGTTCGGTTTGCAGGTTTAAAGTAACCTGACGCGAAGGAAATGGTTGATATTTGCTCACTAAGCTCGCTCGTTAGACCCCCTTTGAACCAGCTATAACGTGTTCTGTATGATTTAACTGCCTCGTTGGTCTAGTGGTTGCAATCGTAACTCTTCATGAGGTCCTGAGTTCGATTCCCGGATCGGGCATAGTGTTTTCTATAAGGAATTTCTCAGTAGCACCCACGGAGTCTGGATTTGTGCCCAGTGGATGACAATAGGCTCGCCGCCTATAACGTGGAACTGAAACATAATAAATATATATATATGTCGGAGTTGGTTGTCGATTACAATGTGGGTAATTCGAAATTTTGCTGCCAGTTGATTTTGTTATTATTAATTTAAGTGATTTTTTACTGTTAATTATTGTCTGATAAATCATAACATAATTTATTGAGTACCTAGTGTACACTCTTATGATTTTTGGCTACTTATTTCGATAAGTGTGACTAATAGTTTTGTTCAAAACAAATGTTGACCTTGCTTTTCTTTTAAATGATTTACTTTGTTAATTCACCGTTTTTTATTTACAATAATTATTCTTGTAATATTTGATTATTGTTTAACGTAAAATCTTATTAGATTTAGCACATTTTGTGTCTTGTAAACACGTGACGTACTTCCGTGCGTCAACGGACAGAGTTGTTGTTGGCGGGAACTTTTTATAAAGCGAGCGGGCGTCGTCCTATAAAAGGTCGAGCGCTCGGTAAACTCGTCAGTCGGTCTTCGGATTCGACTCAGTAAAGAGCTCCTCGCTCCCGACAAAACTGTCGGTTTACCTGCACTGTGCATTTGGGTGGCTGGACCACTGTACGAACTTTAGACTTTAAAAAGTCTGTTCGCCTTATTGACTTTATTTTCTATTGTGTTTTATTGTGTATTGTGTACCAGTGTATTATTGTGTGATAAGTGACTTTTAATTATTGTGTTGTGTGCCCACTGTGAATAAAACTCTGTAAATTCATTTACAGTCTTGTTTTTCCCAAAATGGGGACTCCAAACCCTGACGACATACCACTCGGCAATCCTGATCCTACATCAGAAGTGGGATTAGGTTTAGCCCGGGAATCGGAAGGTGTTGGTGATCCATGGCGAGCTATGTTAGAGCTTCAGAATCAAAATATGACTCAATTAATTGAAGCAATTAAGACGCAGTCTTCCTCGTCTGCTGTCATTTCTTTGCCAGTTTTTGACCCAGACCTACCCGATTCCGATGCTCAAGCTTGGAGTGCAACGGTGGATATTTGCTTAGCGGAAAAACCTCTTCAGGGTGGCACTCTTATTATTGCCCTCACTAAAGCCTTAAAGGGCAGTGCAAATGTATGGCTTTCCCAAGTCTCATACGCAGGGATGACCTGGACAGACTTTCAGAGTCTCTTCCTCTCTCGCTTTGCCATTTCGGAAACTGTGGCTACTAACTACCCTCATTAATCTCCATAGTAGTCAGCCGAAAGAAGGAGAATCTCTAGCCGCATATGCCAGTCGGCAAGTCACTTCACTGACCTCCAAGTGGAAAAGCCTGGATGTCGAACACATTGCTGTTTCCACTGTACTGGCCCATGTCTCCAAATTTGATTCTCGTGCTCATCGACTAGCCTTTACTACCGAAGTACATACAAGGAGTAAACTGCAACAAGAATTGAGTGTCTTATCTCACCTCAAGACAAAATCTCAGTCTTCCTCTGACCAGCAAGATTCTTTTGAACCTGAGAGGTCCAAACCAGGTGCAATAGTTTGTCACTTTTGTGGTATAGAGGGACATAAATCCCCAAACTGTCGCAAGAAGGTCGAGAATACAAACGAGCCTTCTGGATCAGTCAGCTCGTCTCATAAGGAGACTTCAAGGAAGATTGTCTGTTACCGCTGTGGCGACTCAGGACATGTCGCTCCTCGTTGCCCAAAAGCGACTGGAAGGCAGCCGGGAGGTTCGAGTGAAGATACCGGGATTCAGCCTTCGAGCAGCCAACCAGCCGTGAAGCGAGTTGAAGCTTGTGATGTTCGACCTATCACCAGTGTTCTATAACAATCTGGTGAGTCGCTTCCATTTTGTTATGACTCTGGGGTGAATGTTCTCTTATTATCTTGGCACACAGTGCATGTAGATGTTACAGGGAAACTTAGTGGATGAGTGATCTCAAGGAGTACGTACATCATTGTTCTAATTGATTCTTTTGCAAAGTATTATTTACAGTACCATACCACCCAGATTGTCACTTCGGGTTACTAAATCTAGTCCTTTAGAATTATTGATTAGTCGAGTTGCTAGACCTTTAGGTTTGATGACAATGATGAGATAGAAGTAAATTTGTCCCGTGTAAGAGAACAAGCAGCCCTGGGTATAAAAAAGTGCTGAATACGATAAAGCCCGTTATGATAAGTCCAAAGCTATTTTGAAAAAGTTTCAAGTTGGAGACTTTGTTCTAATTGCTAATGAGGAACGAAACCAAACTAAATTAGATCCTAAATTTAAAGGTCCCTATAGAATTTTGGAAGTATTAGATGGTGACAGATATTTGTTAAAAGCTTTGAATAGCAATAGAATTTACAAATATGCCCATGATCGTGTACGAAAAATGCCTGAATGTCCTGTTACTGTTAGTAATTATGTCAATACTGACACTGATGATTCATCTGCTGCTGACATAGTATAGCTGAATTTACAAGATGTTCTATGTTGACTCTTGTTCGGATGTCTATGTTGACTCCTGGATTTGGTTGTTGAACTTGACGCTTATGCGGGTTGTCTATGTTGACGCCTATGCGGGTTGTCTATTCTACTCCAGATTACTTGTCGAATCCCATGGTGTGATTTCGACTGGGAGACTATGTCTCTACTTTAGTTGAGCTATGTATTGTCAGTAACAGTTTGATGATTTTAATGGTTGCGATGCAACTACTTTTGATAATAGTTTTATTTGACTAATTCAGGATTTTTTTATTTCAATATCCATTTTGTTAAGGCTTTTTGTTTGTCAGAAAGGCCGATCGATACTCACATGAGATTTTCTTTTCCAGGATCACACGAGGTCGTGTAGAACGTCAGTTCTGGCCGTGTCGGAGTTGGTTGTCGATTACAATGTGGGTAATTCGAAATTTTGCTGCCAGTTGATTTTGTTATTATTAATTTAAGTGATTTTTTACTGTTAATTATTGTCTGATAAATCATAACATAATTTATTGAGTACCTAGTGTACACTCTTATGATTTTTGGCTACTTATTTCGATAAGTGTGACTAATAGTTTTGTTCAAAACAAATGTTGACCTTGCTTTTCTTTTAAATGATTTACTTTGTTAATTCACCGTTTTTTATTTACAATAATTATTCTTGTAATATTTGATTATTGTTTAACGTAAAATCTTATTAGATTTAGCACATTTTGTGTCTTGTAAACACGTGACGTACTTCCGTGCGTCAACGGACAGAGTTGTTGCTGGCGGGAACTTTTTAGAAAGCGAGCGGGCGTCGTCCTATAAAAGGTCGAGCGCTCGGTAAACTCGTCAGTCGGTCTTCGGATTCGACTCAGTAAAGAGCTCCTCGCTCCCGACAAAACTGTCGGTTTACCTGCACTGTGCATTTGGGTGGCTGGACCACTGTACGAACTTTAGACTTTAAAAAGTCTGTTCGCCTTATTGACTTTATTTTCTATTGTGTTTTATTGTGTATTGTGTACCAGTGTATTATTGTGTGATAAGTGACTTTTAATTATTGTGTTGTGTGCCCACTGTGAATAAAACTCTGTAAATTCATTTACAGTCTTGTTTTTCCCAAAATGGGGACTCCAAACCCTGACGACATACCACTCGGCAATCCTGATCCTACATATATATATATTTTTATTAATGGCTACACCTCTGCCTAACCCTTCGGGGATTATAGCCGTAATGTTATGTATGTATATAATTTGATGATATATGATTGCCGCAGTGACTGAGCGATTGACTGTTCCGTTGTGTGTCGCGACTCGCGGGCTCGATCCCCACACAGCCAAATATTTGTATAGCGAACAAGCAGTTGTTCCGGTCCTGTTTGTTTATGTGACTTTAATTATTTGTAAACTCATCCGAGCAGCGGCGGCCCAGTGTTGGTGACCCCGGTCCCCGACTAATGAACAGTGAGTCGTGGTTTCGAACCAGGCAGGCGCATTACTTTGTGTAATTTATTTCATCACCACTGCTGTCAAAACCGTGAAGGAAAACATCGTGACGAAACCCAACAATTCGAAGACATGTGACATCTACCAACCCGCACTGGGCCCACGTGGTGGATGACAGCACACCCCTCTCCTAGAGAGGAGGCCTGAGTCCCATCAGTGGGAACATTATAGGCTGATGATGATGATGAAAGTCGTCCACGATGCAGGTGAAATTCCTTTTGAGGGGCTAAGATTTTAAAAACATTTCTTACCACTGAAGTTTACAATTATGATCACAGATGCTTTTCTAGAAACCTTATTAATTAGTAGATATTTTAATAACTATAGTAATTAATTACGAGAAATCTATCTTAATCCAAGTTAACGTTGCATAATTAAGGCCTGAATCAGCTAGTCTTTTTGAAAGCCTGCGTAAGCTAAACTTGAAGTCTACGATTTCCAAGAATTCACGAATAACACTCGTAGTCTAAATTAGATTAATCCATTAGCAGGTCTTTCAAAATGTTCTTTTAAAAGCAATGATTTTTAAAATGTCTCCTTGTCAATCTGAGTCGAATGTTTTAATTGATTGGTATGAAAGATATGTTTAAAAATATTCTTGGGTACATAACATAACGCCTGTAAAATGAAAAATATTATATTAATAGAAAATTCTTTATATCTTTAAAAATTTGTTCTCTTATGTCTCCAATGTTTACACAACTCGACAAAATGTGGAAAACATATTGATTTATTTAAGCGATATTGATTGAGGATTGAGATTGACGGGATTGAGGTTCGGTTGATGGGCATAAGCTCGCCCCCTTTTACATTTGTAACTTAATAATTGCTAGCAAAATGAAAGCCATTTTGCTAGCAATATGAATAGATATTAGGTACACCTTCTGAGATACCCTTCGGGGATTAGAAGCGTGAGGTTATGTTATTCTTATTAAACATCAGCTGTAAATTGCTTTTCATTTATTTCAATTATCGTTAACTTCAAATTCAATTAGCGAATCCTTCATTGGTATTTCTTTTAGAAGTTGAAACAAAAATTGTATCAATTAATTGAAAATTAAAAGTTTCTTTTGCAGATTTTTTCAACGTTAAACTTTGCTTTCAGTTGAGTTCGTTATTATTGTCTTGAATTAAATAAGTTCATTGTTAAAGTTTGTGATGAATAGTATGATTCTGCCGTCTTTTTATAGATCCAAAAATGTTACAAAAACAATCTTGATCCGTTTTGATCTTACAAACTGATAACCTAGTGTTGTGACCATCGGCGTCGAAGTGCCAAGTCATAAGTTTCAATTAGAACTCAAAATACGCACCCAGACAGTATGCAGACCACGTAGGAGATGGCGGGACGAACTGGATGTCTTCCTTGAGAATTGGAGAGAAGTTGCACAGAATCGCGACCGTTGGAAGGAATGGAGGGAGGCCTTTGCTCAGCACTAGGACAACATAGGCTAGCTATAATAATAATAATAATGGTAAAGGAAATCATCGTGCGTAAACCAGCATGTCTGAGAGATTTCTTGACGGCATGTAGAGCCAAGACAAAGGCCCTGACATAATTATGTACCCATGACGTTAAGTAACCATAAGAAACGACCAACTCAAACCGTGTACATTTTCTGCTCAGGTCTACTTGAGATTTTCCGCCCGTTCCCCGGTACGTCGACTAAGTTTTAAGTTACTTTTAGTCCAAGCCTGTTCATCAATCAGGCGACAACCTGCTCAAACATTTAAGAACTACAATTTGCCTGGTGATAGTGGAAACAGGCAAAAATATCAACCAAGTCGTAAGTACAGGTACTAAGAAATAAATAAGCATACAAACCTAGTTTCCTTAGAGCACAGTTAGTACCAGTTAACATAGTGGTTGTCGCACAATACTGCGGAACTTTTCTCATTATTCAAAGTGCAGTGCTGAACAAGAAGCACACAACACCGTTAAGAATTTACATCAAGACTTGACTAACATAAGTTCTAGTTGTAATTAAACATAACTGGTGGGATTTCAGAAAGCTCTCACAATTGGGACACAGGTTATGTGTACATAACATCACGCTTGCAATGCAAGAAAGATAAAACAGAGGTGTGCCTAATAGTACACCTATATTTTGCTAGTAATAGGAGGCGAGCCTATTGCCACTTATCGGTAGTATCACTTAATCACTTATCTTATTCCAGTGTGGAAACGTGACAGAACTAGGTACCTATATAGGGTGTCTAGCGCCATCTCTTTTCCACACTGGATTTAGAATAACTTAGGACGGTTTTAAGACGTCATGGTAGGCCTTCAGACCTGAAAATCAAACTCAGCTTTGTGCGCAGCCGTAGTTCTTGCCACGAGATCAGCGTGATTGTTTATATGTTAACTTTATTATTTATAACGACATTTTCCTTTACCAAGTCTATAAATAATATGCATGATTTTCTTAGACAATAAAAATTGTGATTGTTAGTTTTCTGAGTAACTATGGTTAAAGCTCTACTAATAAGTTCCATATTAAGAATAAGTCATAAAGTATTAATTTGGGCGAAGGTTACACCGGTCTTCCAGACGAGCAATGTCTTTGACCGTGCGTCTATACGTGTTAGACAAGAAAAAAAATAGTCCGAATTACACTCATTAACACACACTTCAAGCATGTTTTGTTTTCTAATTCATTCAAACTGATACGAATTCTCATTGATATAAATAATATACTAGCGGACCTGGCAGACGTCGCGCGTCGTCCTGCCTGGACAGCAGTGTCACCTACCGGGTCCAATTGCGAATCTAAACCATTCTCAAATCCACTGGAACATACACAAAAAATGTCATCCAAATCGGTCCAGCCGTTTAGGAGGAGTTCAGTAACATGTACATTATTATATATATAAAGCAGATATTTATTCGGCATGTTCGAGGAGCAATGGGCAAGAATCACAGTGACACTCAGTGTGTCAGTGATCACTCAGTGGATATCAAAAAGCAGGAAACGACAACGAGGCAGGCCCAGGAGGAGATGGCGGAATGAGATGAGCTGGACTCTTACTCAAAGTATTGGCCGATAATCGCACTAGATCGCGAAAAGTGGAAGGAGGGAAAGGAGGCCTTTGCCCTGTAGTGGAACAATATAGTTTTATAATTATAATGTGATGGAAGGTCAACCCACAATTCATTGAACTACACAGACAGGAAGCCACTACCTGTCGTCATGGTAACTAACGCTCACGTACCGAAATCTGTCGCACCACACTCCATTTACCTTCGCTCAATAATTGCCTATAAGTCCTTCATATAATATAAACTAGGGCCACAATGTAAAAATCTAGACGCAGAAGTATTATTTGAGACATAAATGTCAGTTCAAAAGTGTCACGCTGGGCCACTGCCCAGCTACATTCATTTTCTGGTAATCAATCTGATAGTTGTAGGTAAGGAATGTTGATTTAAATAAAAAACGTTTTTAGGTACGCGAAAAATATGGCCAAACCTATCACGATCTGTCTATGCCAAATTCCGATTCAATCCGTCGTGAAAATTTAACAGACAGACAGAGAGTTTGACGACTGACAGACAAATACATTCGCATTCTTCTTTTTGTCGTGGGCATGAAGGTATGAACTTAAGGAACGCAGTGGAAGACACTGCGTTCTTGGTGGCAGTCATAGGTTTCTTCGGATGCATGTTTTTGGGCTAAGAGCGCAGTATTGGAGGTGAAGCATGGGTTGCGACACAGTTGCTTATCTACACCCCACATTCATTTCAGTCAAAAGACGACCACTGCTGGACATAGGCCTCATTGAGGTATCCCCACTTAATGAGGTCCAAGTTACCACTTCCCACTTGAATTCAGAAACGGTTCAGGACTTCCAGGTGGACCACGAAAAGTTGATAACATGTGCTGAGTGAAGGCTCTCTTTCAGGAATACAAATAATGCCAAATGGGCCTCAGCTCAGCATAATGCCAGGTGGTAACGCAGTGTATACCACCTGGCGCTGAAAATGGATTTTCTGTAATCGCACTTCATTGTTTTATAACAACCGTCCGCTGTTGGTAAGTAAAACCACACCGCTTGTGGAAATGTGGAGCGGATCACACCGAACCAACTTAAATACCTACTTTAAACAAATTAAAGGCAAAACTATTTCACTGTAAGAAACATCTTTCAGCTCAAAGTTGTAGGTCGCCTAACTTTTGAGCCCGATAAAATCAAGATAAGAACTCAGAAAGTTACATCTAATTAAAACGTTCACGCGATAGTAGTCTTTGCAGTAGTTAATTACAAAGATAGAAATCGCTTACATAGTTTTGAGAGATCGTACTTTGGGCTTGAAACAGACATACGAAATTTCAATTTATAGTTTGAATTAGATACCTTGGTTGATGTCATTAGAGGATCGTCTGTTGTGAACTTAAAGGCCGCAAGGGTACCTCTTAGGTATCATATTCATTAAGGTTAATTAGGTTTATGACGCAAAGGGCTAGGTACTGAAGAATGTCATGGTATTAATTAGTATGAACTTGAAACTGGGTATAGTATTAATTTTACAGTATGCCCGGGAGAGAAAAGAGGCACCTATACCCACTGCACAGGGTGAAAACGGGCAATTTCAACTTTTGGAGGTCAAGGAAAATAACGTATTAACATCACGCATGTAATCCCAACAGGGTTAGGTAACGGTGTCCCTTATAGTACACTAACATTTCGCCAGTTGTATTTAAGTACCGGGGAATAGGGGAATATCCGGGATAGTAGAAACTTGCAAATTATGAAAATTGTCGAGTTGACGCAACTGCTAAAATCCAATCAGAGAAGCAGCCTAATTAACTAAACTGTTGAGTTAAATAAACTTAAAAGTGAGAAAAACTGACTAGTGTGACGCAAACCTATTTACGATATACTACGGAAAAGTCATCAAGAAAATTTGTTATAGGTAGTCGTTGTAACGCTGTAATTTGTTTTTGTTTTTACGGGATAGTTATCTCAAGCACCATCTTAACATAAAATAAACATAAAACATGTTGGTTAATAATGTTCGCGGAGTTATAGTGCATGTAAGGTAGTGACAATGTATAGGACTCTCACATACACTTTTACGATACAAGAGCAGCTTTTAGCGATATTAAGGCAACATGCTACCTTTAGAGTCTCGGGTTGAATTGACAGCAACAAAGTATTTAGCTTGTCGAACTAATCTTTCAGATTGAGAAGTAGGTAAATATTCCATTGAAAAGTTACATTTAGGTTGCATTTGTTAGAGGACGCAATTTGATTTTTTAGATATCTAGGGGAGGTCAGTTTAAAGTTAAATCAAAGTTTATGGGGTTGCAACCTTTGTCCCATGGCCGCCATCTTGGAAAAGGGGTTATTTAAATGATTTGTATGTTTTTTCTGACAAACTATAAGTCGCACAAAAAAAAATCGTAGCAATTTTTGTTGCAAGATTATCTACAACTTTTGTTAGGTAACTTTTAGTCGTAGAACCAAAAATAAAAAGTTTCCCCTTTTTCCAAGATGGCGGCCGTGGGATACGGGTTGCAACCCCACAAACTTAGATTTAACTTTAAACAAGGGGGGTTCTTAATATCATACCTTCTTACAAATTATAACCTTAAAGGTATTGTACCTTTAACGAAGCAACAACAGACACAAATCGCAGTTGCAAAACTGCTGTTACAGAACTTTTGTTAGCATAATCACGAATAGGTACACGAGTCATCATCAGCCTGCCTTTTCCCTACTACATTGGGATCAGCTTCCAGTCTTACTTACCCCATACGGCTGAATAAAAGTATTTTACATAAAGCGCCTGCCTATCTATCCTCCACAATCCAATTAAAACTGTACGATGACAATTGGTAGGACTGGTTGTCAGATTCTCAAAACACTACCTGTAACGACTTTTTTTTTTAAATGGGACAAGCCCGCCACACTATTCCCGACCTATACCTGTAACGACTGTCAATGATCTAGGTATAAAATAACAACCGGCGACTTAACGTGCTTTCCGAGGCACAGAGGAAACTCGGTATGTAATGGATATTCACCCATTCACAGGCCAACCTACGCAAGCGCGGCTTTACCTTTAACATCAACCTGCGGCTATTATTATATTCAAATTACTTTTTCACACAGATTCTTCTAATGCAAGACAGATTTTTATCCTCTAATTAAACTGCAAACACATTACTATTAATATCATAAACTAGATATTTTTTTATTTTTTTATTTTTTTTTATTATTGTTTTTTATTTTTTTTTTATTTAACATGGTAAATATCCCGTTTATGATATTAATAGTAGTGTCAGTGACCATGTCAGTTTAAAAACTTATATTGCAAACACATTCAATATCCGTTTAGACCTCTATCATCAAACCACTCAAGTACATTTGACAGCCATTATTTGGGCCATTCTCTGTGATAATATAAACAAAAGACACCATACTTCGTATAATAATGGAAGGAAGGAAGATAAAATTCTATTCGTTTCCGATAAGCAAATGTCTACGAGTTTTGTGAGCAATTCAGCATTCTTGTCGTTCCGGGAATATTTTGCTTTCGATAAGTTGTGTGTACGTGGTTCATAGGGTATTGATTAGTAAAGGACATGGTCGGTTTCTGCCTGTCGCGGCTTCCTCTGTGTCAGAAATTATTTCAATGTTCTGCTGGATGCTCTATGTGATATACTAGTATTCAGCTGCTCAGGATTAGACTGGAAGCCGGCCCTCATATAGTTGGGAAAATGCTGGCAGCTGTTATTGTTATATAGGGGTAGGTAGCAATCTTTTAACCTAACAAACAGCTGATGTGTTGCCGGGGAGTTTGTTCCGCCATTTCTTCTTTCCAGCTAAAACACTAGGATGTGTCGAGGGGTGGACGTTTTGGAGGATTGTTTCTTGTATAAAAGTAAAGTAAATTTTGACGTTCGAAAAGTGCTGATTATCAGCCTAGTTTGAATAAATGACTTTTGATTTTGTATTCTGCTACGATCCTTAAATACTCCTTTTGCCTCAGCCACGTTCATAGGTCAGGTCATGCGAGGACACGTCCGCTGATTGCTAGTAGGTACTACTAGTCACAGTTACTCACCTCACCTTATTGAAGCATTTCACCCATATGGTCCTTGCCACGCATATTCAATCGCGATGCATTCACATCTGATGATATAACGGCGGGCAATTTTTTTTTTAATTTACCACTGGTATTGGGAACAGGTTCTAAGCTACCAGCGGCCGGGACTCTACAGAAAAGAACCTCTTAACAGTAGGAACCGTGTCCAGGGGTACCATTTTCTGTATCAAGCCCTTGATCCAGCAGCCTAACCAGAGCCTCCTCAAGTATTGATCGAGGCTCTTGGTAATTAATCCTGAAACGTATAACAGTTTGCTATTCATGTCTAAGAAGTTACATTAGTTAGGAAAACTTAACTATTGTAGTTAAGTTTTCGAAAATATTAATATAACATAAAAGTTGGTTTGTTTGACTGGGATGAATGAAAGATGCCTAACTAAAATATAATATAATTCGGCAATTTGATTGACTACATTTTAATGAACATGAAACTGAAATTAATAAGTGGTTTCTCTGAAGAAAATACAAATAACAATTGAGTGACATGACTTAGGATTTTAACGCAAAAGAAAAATTAAAAAATAATAACCTTTAGAAGAAAAGCTATTCGATAGTTACCTACGAACCGTATGACCTGTTTCATAATTTAATTTTTACGATGATTGTTTTCTGATGTTTATTATTTTCTAATGGACAAAAGTTGTTAGGAATTAACTTCTGGCTATTGGTAATATTATTTAAAGGTTTTCTGCATGTATTTCTTTTCTGAGATACTTTTAAAACAGCTATACAAAATAAACTAGAATAAAGAACGTACTAATAAGTAATACCAAACAAATAAATTATAATTTTTACGACAGTTTTATTTACTACAAACAATGCCGAGCAACTGTAAAAATTACTGGCTATTCTCCATAATGTGCACTCACCTTTAACGATCCGTTCACGGAACTAATATAAAGTGGGCTTTACGAACCGTTGCGGTTAGGCCACATTACAAACTTCTAATAGGACACCCTGCTGGGTTGTGGCATCACTGTTTTTAAGTTTAAAGTTATAAATATTAAAACTAGGATGATCTTAGATCTTGAAGAGCAAGAGTTAAAAAGATAGAAAATACTATGTTTATTTTGACATGCCATGGATGAACTGTGTGTACGATAATATGGGTAGAAAGGAGATGATTGCTGAAATTTCGAGTGATAGAGAAGTATGGAAAAGAAGACATGCTACGCCAATTCCAAACAAATTGGGATAAGGATGGTTTTTTATGTCTCTATATCGTATGGTGAACTTCTTGCTTTATTAACACCAGAAATAGTCCTACCGTATTATCTAAGCTAAAATATATTCAGGTTGGCAGGTCAGGCTCATAGGCATGCAAATAATGTGCAAGCCAGTTTGCTTGTAGGTTATATCACTTTCACTATCTGAGCAAGTCATAGGTATCGAGTTCAAGCACAAGACAAGGCCCTCTGGCTTTTACCCGACTGCGACGAAGCCCAAAAGACCGAATAACCTTCTTATTTGATCTATTTTTCTTATCCGTATTGAAGAATTATCCCTGGTTTCGGTGAAGGAAGATATCGCAAGAAAACCCAACCAGTCCGAGAGATATTTCATGATTAAAGTACGATTTAAGAATATTCTTATCATTTTACAATTTAAGGTTTCAGGAAAAAGTAAAGAACAGTTAAACATGAATCAGGCTGTTTTATATTCAGAAGAGTGCTTTTCATTACTGCTCTGAGGCTCTCAGTAAAGATAGGATTATTGAGGTTTTACATTGAGGTCGCAATCACTGAACATAGCAAAAATTTCCAATAGGTAACATCTTTTTAATGTATCGTTAGAGATTGTAAAACAGCTCGTAGCTAGATAATAAGAGCTTTTAGGTCAGCCTTTGGGTTAAGCCGCGCTTGTGTAGGTTGGTCTTTTGAATGGGTTTTGGGCATTTTTCGTGAGGAAACAAAACCATTATGCCTAAAAGATACTCGACGGTATGTGAGGCCAAGGTAGAGGCTGCGGGTTGTTCGAAAGGGATACCGCGGTCTCGATACAAAGGGCTAAGAAGGAACATAGGTGGGTTTTAGACACTAGAAGTCTGACACTCCCTACCGCCCTGCCCAGAGCGGGAGGAGTCATTTGATGATTTCCAATGCTCCAAAAAAAAAGCCGGCCAAGAGCGTGTCGGGCTCGGGCCACGCTCAGTGTAGGGTTCCGTAGTAATAATTCTTTTTTTGGTTGAAAAAAGATACGTTCAGGATAATAAAATATGTAAACGAAGTTAAAAAAAATGCTTGCATATACGATTATACTACAAACTTAGTCACGAAATTATTTTGTACAACTTTTTGTCTTTTTTGTACAAAAACTGTTTCCATCCAAGTTCAACCAAGTTATTGTGATACACATATTGGTACCAAATTTTAGCTTTCTAGTGCTAACGGTCACAGAGATTAAGCGAGGACGGACAGACAGACATGGCGAAACTATAAGGGTTCCTAGTTGACTACGGAACCCTAAAAAGGCGAAGATAGACCATTATAGCTCTGACACCAGTTTAGGCACTAGCCACACGAAACGTCTATTTATTTAGATACATTGGTATTGACATTACGTTTAGGGTCGCTTATTTGTTGCCTCAGGTTAAAGGACAGTTCAATTTTCGTGGAAATAATCATCCTATGTACACTATTCACTGACAAATGGGGCATAAACTAAACTACAGAAATGGAGTCGCTTTCAACAAATTGCAGATTCCACGAACAAACGCTGCATCGGTAAATTTCACAGTCAATTTCATATTTTGAAACAACCCACAGTTGAACACATCGAATTTGATCAAATTCTGCTAATTAGTAGTGGAGTTAACTAAGCCATTATCAAAGAGGGCAATGGCAACTGCTTGTTAGCTAATAACATAACGCATTGACCAGCCATTGCCTGCCAATCTGGTTTATGGTAATACGCACTGTTATTTGTTTATTATGGCGGCAAATACGGGATGATGTTCTACAATCAATGTCTGGGGAATATCATGGTTGTTTCGTTTGTTAATTAAAATCGGGACTAGTGTTTGTGAGTTTATAATTGTTGGTATTATGGTATTATAACTGCGATAGTCAAAAATAATGCTATAATCAGCCTGTTATGTTCCGACTTCTGGGACATGGGCTTTCTCCCTATATAAGAGTAGGCCACTGTGGGTTCACCATGCATTTTTCACATACACATAACTCAAAATCATAACCCTCCTTTTAGGTTTTATCACAGTCGGGTAAAAATGATAAACAACTTTAAACATTATCACACTCCATCCTTTTACAAGCTTTTATTTTTCATCATTTTATCCACCTTCATCCTAAATTATCAGACAACCTAAAAGCACTAAATGTCCATTACCCAGGTATAACTGAATAACCCATGAATAACCTGAATAGTTAACACACTCAATCAGTCTTAGAGCACAAAGGGCACGTGTCCGGTGGAATCGAAACCTAATATCAATGTATTACCCCTCATCATATCAATTTGATATTGATACATAGCCAATAATTTGATATTGTAATTTTACTCTGCATTAGCGTGGCAGCGATGACGAACGGGTTGTGAGAATGTATGGAGCTTTGGGCTTTTCTTGAAATGTCTAGCTGTTATAAACCTTATGCGGTAGATAAATAAAAAACAGATCTTTCAATACACTTCCTCGAAAACTGGCTCTTATTGCACTACGATTAGGTTCAACATGCAATGTATGTAATGTAATTAAAATCGGGACTAGTGTTTGTGAGTATGCTCTATGAGCTTAGAAGGTTAAGCCGCGATTGCCTAGGTTGGTCTGTTAGGTGAATGACCATCCATTACATACTCGGTTTCCTCCGTCGCCGTTGCTCGAGAGGCACAGATCATATTAACCGTATTATCTGGGTGGTGGAGGTCCGATAGGCAGTCACTGCTTGTTAAATACTGGTATTTAGCTGCATCCGGTTATACTGAAAGCCGACCCGGAAAGTCTAGGCTGATGATGAGTCTCGTGCACGCAAGCGGGATTACTGGATTTGTTATCCGTCACGAATTTTGCAGTAGCCACCAAGTGCATTGTAAATAGATGACACGAACGGCGAAATAAGCAGCCTATCTCGTCTAGAAATAATAAAAAAATCCTTTCGACCCATTCTATCTGTAACACGAACGTCGAGGTTGATTGATGTTAACCGTTGCCAGAATATTAGGTTACCAACTTCAACCGAGTTTCGTACTGATACCTCGCGATTATATAGAAGTTTCGCCTCCCCATTAACGCTTAGTACTCGTAACACTAGTAGTTGCAAGTTCTAGATGAAAAGGTTCGGGTTATTTAGACCATGTTTTGGGTATCTACTACTGAGCTAGTAATTACTAATGAAGAAGTGAACGTGTGTTCGTCCAAATAAGGGCAGTAGGATGATGAATCTTCTTCTTCTTTGCTTGTTGATGAAAATTTAAATTGAGTCAGCCTAAAATTTGGCGAAGAGTTGGGTGCTTTTAGTGGTGACCATAGCTCCTGTGATGTACCAGCAATAGCACAGACAGGACACGAAATTAAGTGTCATAGCGTTTGTGGGGCCACACCACGTTCACACTCTAGAAAAGAGTCATCTGTGAATATCCAACTGAACAGGATTTCCTTGCTTCTGCCAAATTGTATCCGGAGCCTACCCAAAGACTTCCAGATCAGCCATGGCAACTCCTCACCTGCCCCACTAGCACGGCGATTCTATCTCTATTCTACCAAGAATAGACAAAGATTTTTCCATACAATTTGACATGAAACCTTGCTACAATCTGTCATTTTGTCGATTCTTCCGTCGATAAAACCTGTTTCCTCGTGGTCATGCTAAGCCGGCAGGAGAGAGATTTCGAGAACGATGCTGAGAAAAATTAACAACAGATGAAACTGCAAACAGCAGACCAAAAATTTTAGTATTATTAACTCCGGGAAGATTTTGATTTTGTTTCAGCTGCATGGCTTGATATTAATTTAGCACTAAGCCTACAAGCTATGCACATAAGAGCAATGTGTTAATTGACTGAGAACTAATCGCGTGAGATGTTTATCGTAATCCTAGAGTTGACTTTTACAACAAAAGCAGGATAACTACCCTATCCCGTGATTCATTTACAGTTAGACATTTACCACTCGCAACTCAGAATGAGACGAACTTTGGCAAAGGTCGAAGTATGTACTAACAAATTACTTTTCTGATAATATTATCGTTCATTAAATTTTAAAGGGCACATTTAAGCCGCCTACGTGACCTATTTTAGGCCAAAACCAGCACAAAGTTTAATTAAACATTTCCAAGTATTTCACTTATCGGATCCATTGATGTTGAACACATTGGAAAGAATTTCATTTATTTATATAAAAAGTTATCATCAAAGTTCTTTGCGATCACATAAGTCCCCGTGTTTACAAGTTTTGTCATCAGGTTTTTCCTGTTTACGTAACCATTGCATACCGATTTCTGGGACTCGGTGGTCTCAGCGGAATTTCTTCGAATTCTTCTTTGTTCAAAAAGGACTGGAGACTCGAAGTTAAAGGTTTTATGATAGAAAAAAATACGATCTGTTGTGTTTTTTTTTTCGTATAATTTTATACAAAAAAAATTACCGAGATAGTTGGAGTATCTACTTGAAATTGATTCTGGGAAGATGCAAGGTGAACGTTCATTATTTCTTGAAATAACTGTGGGTAACAAATCTTTGTAATAATTATTAGTTATGTCTAGTTCTCGGTATTCTGCTATCGTTATTTAGCGGGATTTGTTTTTAATTAAAATAGTCTATCATCAGTCTCTTCATACTACTAAAGAAATTTTATTTTATAATTAGTTACACCTGAACCTAATTACAGAATCGGGGGTACTGAAAGTTTAATTTTCAAAGTAGTTCATGCTGCGCGACGCCTGCAATAAAATGTTTAGCAAGGTATAGCCGCTATGATACTTTGCGATGACATTAAACAATAAGGTACAACTCAAATTTTACAAAGTCTGTGCTGACTTCAGTTTAATAGAACCGAAGTGGAGTAAGAGTCAAGTGACTTGACTTATTTAATTAATCTAATTAATGCACCATTTTAGATTGTAATCATCACGAAAAATTTACACTGTATATCCTAAATCTTAGCCATTCCTTCTTTACTCCTTTCCTACTCATCCTTATTGTGTGGTGGCAACCAACTCGAAGTAAAATGACTGTGATACGGACGTACAAACAAACAAACAAGCCGACAGGACGTATCTAAATAACCGAACGTATCATCATCATCTGCCTAGCCTTTTCCCAACTATGTTGGGGTCGACTTCCAGTCTAACTGGATGCAGCTGAATACCAGTATTTTACATGGATGGCTTAACGTGCTTTCCAAGGCACGGAGAGAACTCGGTATGAAATGGACGGTCTCCCATCCACAGACCAACATAAGCAAGAGCGGTTCAACCTGAAGATTGATCTGAGCTGCTGTTATTATCGACCCACCAACTCCTAAAATGCCAAAAAAATGAACGAATCTTATCCTTAGCAAAAAACATGTAATATCACAAAGAATTGAGATAAGAATCTTCTTAGAACCCAAAGGTTACCGGTTCAAATCGCGGGCAAAGGCAGAGGCTAATCATCCTGTTACGATCCGCCAGACAACGTTCCGTAGGTTACGTTATGGGGCACCATGAATGGATGTCCGGCTTTCAAAAATATGCTTTTTATCTGATGGATCTCAACAGAAAGTGTCGCATTGAAATTCGTGTGAATGCAATATCTATATAGCAATAAAGGTTGGCGTTTTACGTTGTTATTTAGGAGTCTCTGAGAATACCGGTTGTGCCTTGAATTTGTAAGTATGCGTTAAAATTAGGTAACATAAAATACCATCATGCCTAGGTATAATTCTCGAAGGATAAGTAGAAGTGCGACTATTACGCCTACGACGGAAGGTAGGACTATTGAGTCCTACCTACCCCCACACCACCCCCACCCCCAGTTATGTTTTGTAGTAACATGCAAAAAAGAGATGAGCCTACAACCATTTACCGGGCACAAATCCAGACTCCGTGGCTGCTATTGAGATATTCCTGATGGAAAAACACAATATCACTTAGCCCGACTTACTATATGCGAAATGTAGGAGCAAATAACATACTCGTACCTCTGCCTGACCATTCGGGGATTAGAGTCGTGATGTTATAGTACAACAATAAATCGTACTACTACGTTCACTGACGGTTGACCACTTTTAAACCTTATTACTCAGTCCACAAGAGTGAAATGCAGTCAACCGTTACTAAAACTGCACCCATATCTTTACTTCACTAAAGCAAGCCTTAATATAATTACAACCTCGCCGCAGCCACTTCCCACTCCCTTCTATTTTCACTTGCAAGAACCACTTGCATTTTCTTGACAAAACCTTCCGGGGTCAATGCCTCCATGGACCGGCAACAAAAGCATTTAAAGCCAAGAAACTTCAAATCCTTTATCCGAAGTCAGAGCCTCTCATACTGACCCTACCAAGACTTTTTCACAGTATAAAGATAAGCAGTAAACTAACAAGTTCTTTTTTTTTGGATTCCGTACCCAAAGAGTGCCAACAAGACCCTATCACTAAATAACAAGCTTTAAAACAAAGCTTCGCTCTCTGTCTGTCTGTCACAGGTATGATAAGAATGTGTTTAATAAAAACTAACCTGGAGGTTTTTCGGCCTATTTTACGTACGAAGGCACGGAACCCTTTTTTTTTTTTTTTGGTGGGTGGAAAATCATCGAATGACCCCCCCCGCTCTTGGGCAGAGCGAAGGGGAGTGTCAGACTTCTACTGATTAAAAACCGAACCCATGTTCCTTCTTTGCCCTTGCGCCGAGGCCACGTAATCTAGTACAAAAATCCGCGGCCCCGACGGCCATGGCACGGAACCCTCCGTGTTTAAGTCAAACGCGTTGGTAAGGGTTGTCCAGTAGACATTTTGCTGTTACAATACAAACATCAAACGTAACCACTTGCCTCGATGCGACAGCCCCGACTTACCCATGAAAAACCTGCTACCTGAAGCATGCACAGAATAGGTAAACTGATGATCTTAATAAAGTGGCTGGAAGAATCTAGATAGCCATGACAAAAAAACGGAAAAATGGAGGGATTTTGAAAAGTCTTCCACTTAGCATTGAAGAAGAAGAAGAAGAGTCGATTCCATCCGTTTGTTCCTAGTTGAAATACTGTATGATTTCTACTGTGACTCCATGTCCTCACACGACCCATTATCTATTCGAGCCACGTGACTGTGTTTCATGAGTTAATACCTTCAGTCGTGCCCCCTCTCAGAGGACTAGACGTGGACGATTAAGTTAATCGGGTCGCCTCTCTGTGGTCAGCCTTTGCCTCTCCCTTGCTAATAGGTAATAAATCTGTTATGTTTCTAGTAAGTTTGACTTTGCTGGTTCGGGGCAGGTTCTAAAAATAGTTGATCTATGATTTATTCAGGGCATCCCTTTAGTTACGATTTTCATGAATATTTTTGCTGGGGTGGCAGTTTTTGGGGTGGATTTGAATGTCGCGATTGAAAAGCTGTGTATTCGTGTTGGATATGTTTTTATATGATAATCAACTTGAAAGTAAAAATACTCGATTGTTTAAACGCTCTTCAATAAAACAAGAATTTTAAAATAAAAAGTGATTTTACTATTTAATATAAACAGTAATATCGCACGCCCATGGTAACAGTTTAAACCTTGAGCGGGCATGGAGTGGATCGGAGTTTTAATGGAAGAAGAGGCCAGCTTACACTGGTTTAGTTACCACTTGTTTTGCCGTATCGGCCTTCAGTATCAATACGATGAATTTTCGAACAACATACTCACTCCTCACTCAGAAAACTCAAATGCAAGAAATATTTGGAATGCGGAGAGGGTCTAGCCGTGAGACATTACAAAGTCACTCCTTAGAAAGTACACTTCACAAAAAAGTACCAAAAAAACTAGTTATCCCATTGCCGCGTCACATTCCAAAATACCAATTACCTCTATGACATAATATACCGCATACCTAAGACATACAACGATGTAATTATCATCACTGCCCGATGCAACGTACACAGGTAGACGCAAGTTTCGTAATGATTACGCGAACGCTTCCGTCCTCGTCGGCAGCGCTATTGACATTGTGACCGAACAACTTTCTCTGCCGGCTGTACACTGATATAGATTGTACGCGCTATATACAATTATATAAGGTTATTCACTTGTTTGTTTATTTATACGACGCACTGGCTTATCCTGCGTTTTGTTCGAAACGATCTTGATTTAAAACTGACTGAATGATTTTGTCAGCACTCTTCATATGGCGATCATCAATGCTATATTTTTACAGTGTAATTATTATATGACATACATACAATGGTGTGTAATACTGCATTTATTTGTAGTAATGCAGGTCGTCCTCAGATCAGGTGGAGCGAAGAGCCCCCAAGGGTGGCTGGTAGCCGAGAATCGAGTTGCTTGATTACGGTGGTCTATATCTAGCACTGGTCATCATTCATCATTTCAGTAAACTAATGGTCAAGATTGTAGGAGGTTGACATCTTTTTCGTTTTTTTTAGAAAAACGTTGCTCCACACTAGGGATTTCTCCTATATCGTGGGTGCGTTGACAGACATTTAAACTCACTTAAATAATTACCCAGACCCGAAACAACTACATATCTGTAGGCCATACAAATATTTGTTCCGTGCGGGGATCTGCACCAACCGTGCCGTTAAAATCTGATTCCAATTTTTTCTGTAAAATATCGAGCTGATTATCGATATGTGAACAGCGTCTATTTGTTGGCCACACGTAGCAAATATTTGCAAAATTGATCGAAAGTGAAACTTCAGGCATTCCTTGCATGGTTGCACCTGCACGTTGTGTCATCCATCGTTGCAATGTTTTACCAATACGTATATTTTATCTTCTAAGTAAATTGCAATATTTCCCAAAAATACTAAAAAAGAATTCGAACAGATCAGGTTTTAAATCATTACAACAATCAACAAAAACTAGACACTTGCATAATTTTAAAGTGATTGACGCTATTGCAAATTAAACATTTAGGTTGGAACTCAGATTTACAGTTTTGTAATAAATTGCTGAAGACCTAAATGGAGCCTGAGCTATTTATATCTTCTGAAAATAAGTATGTTAGGGAAATATATATATCGAGGGGTTCCGGACTAATTGTATTAAGCGACACTCAGGGCGATATAGACTTTTATACATATTTGGAATCAGAGAATTTTTCTGCGTCGTTTGAACTGGGTTTGGTGACGATCGGAGCAAATTTTTGTCGCTTAATACAACCGCAATTTTCGGGCCCATTTTGGACTGCAATGTATGAAGCGACACAAAATATTGACAAATTTAGGAACTGTGTACTTAAGCTTACTGCCAAATACCAGACAGTCGTTTAAACTTTTTTTCCTGGAGCAACAATTTACAGGCAACGTACGTTAAAGCATTTAGCCTGACCTTATAAATATATAGAAATGTAGCTTCATACAATTAGCCTCTTTGTTAAATTCTTATCCAGTGTCGCTTAATACAATTAGCTTTACCTTTTAAATACACAAGAATGTCGTTTAATACATTTAGCCTCTTTGTCAAATTAATACCCAGTGTCGGTCCACACATTTAGCTTGCAGCATTAAACATTTAAAGGTTATGGTTAAACCTATTTTTCTTATTCAATATTTGATTTGCAATGTCGTTTCAGTTATAACAAAAGTAAAGTTTTAGTACTTCAAACAGTTTATCTTAAACGGAATAAGAATAGTATACACATTAATACAATCAAAATTTTATATGGATTGACTATTATGACGTCGGTTAAAACCTTGATTTTGGCGCCCCCGCCACCCTGCGCGGGCGCTTTATTCATCTCCCACCTCGCCGTGCATCTCCCCGTCGGTCGCCTCGAGCCGACGTGGTTTCCGGGATGTGGTGCTAGGAGCCACTGGAGGAGAGTTTGTGGGCTGTCGACGGGTTACTTGAACTACGTCACCTATTATAGGTCGGCTGACAGAGAACAACGCACTACATCCCGACGGGGCGCCCTTATAAGATGGTGCTGAATAAACTCCGCACCTGGGTCCCTGGGTCCCTGGGTTGTTAATGACATGGTGAGCGCTCTGTTCCCTTAGTGAGGGGAGCATCACAATGGCTCCGTCACCTTCGGTGCCGGAAGCGGACCAGTCAGGAGGCGATGACGACATTCCGGAGATGACTGGGGTAGACTTGAGAGTGGCAGTACGGAGGCTTAAGGCCAAAAATACCGCCCAGGGACAAGATGGCTTGACTGGCAAAGCCTGGGTCCTGGCCTCGGAGGCTCTTGGGCCTCGACTGGAGGGGTTCTTTCTTAAGCGCATGCCTGGAAAGAGGCCAGTTCCCGCGTCGTTGGAAGACGGAGAAGCTGGTCCTGATTCAGAAGCCGGGGCGCCCTGCGGACTCTCCCGTCTACATACCGGCCCATTTTCTTTGAAAAAGTAATTGCAAACCGCCTCGCCGAGCACCAAATTGGTGTTCCGCAAGAGACGCTCGGCGGTGGACGCAATCATGCGCGTGAGAACCCCCACAACACGCCACCCCAACTCACGACGGGAGATGCAGTGTCTCGGGGTGGTGTGGTCTTGGCGGTGTCTCTAGACACCGCTAACGCCTTCAACACCATGCCCTGGAGCTGCATTAGGGAGGCACTGCGGTATCACCGGGGCCTACCTTCGTCGTGTAGTCGGGGACTATCTGACAGACAGGGCTGTTATCTATCCCTACCTGTCAAGATAGAGAATGGAACTGGCGAGAGATGTCGTGCGGTGTTCCACAGGGATCGGTTCTGGGGCCACCCCAGTGGAACATCGGTTACGACTGGGTGCAGCGCGTAGCGTAGTTTGCTACGCTGACGCGTTATGTCATGGGAGTGGGAATGTGCTACCGTCGCGTCGGTATCCCAGCTAACGGTGGGAGGGGTTCCAATCGGTATCGAGTCGACTTTGAAGTACCTAGGACTCGTCCTCGACAGTCGGTAGAACTGCGTGGAGCATTTCCGACGTTTGGCTCCCAGACTGGAACGGGCTAGGGCTGCCTTTAGGTGGCTCTTGCCCAACCTGGGGGGGCAAACGCCTCCTGCTGGAAGCTCTATGCGGGGATCGTTCGATCCATGGCCCTTTACGGAGCCCCGGTGTTGGCGCGTTCTTTGAGGAGGCGAGCCGCCTACTACCTGAACGCCTGCCAAAAGGTGGTAGCCGTAAGGCTATTGTTTGTTGTATTAGAGGCAAGAGAAATAATCAGTTTTTGATAAGTTTGTTTTTCATGGGGTTTGTATGAATGACAAAGTTATATTTGCGGTATCTTAAATGTCTACTGCAAAGTATGTCTCATTCAAACCAATTCTGGTTGAAAAATTTAATGGCGATCTACAAAATATAGTTTTTTAGGGTTCCATACCTCAAAAGGAAAAAACGGACTCTTAGTTTAAAAAATGGAGCGGGGAGGGGCACATTTTAGCACTTTGGAGTTAACGAAAGATGTTTCTGATTTTGATTACTGAGAAAGTTAGAAGAAAATAAGTAAAGAAATGAAAACCAAAGAAACGCTCGCAAATATTTTCATTTTTATTGTAATTAATTTTAAAATAAATTATTTTCGTTTGGTTCTATAAATAAACCTTATTTTGTAATAAAAAAAAGATTTTTCTTTTGTTTTAAAAAAAATAGGTACAGTTCTTATATACTTAATTATTAAAGTTTAGAAAAGAATGAGAATAATTATTTTTTCAGGTAATAAGACTGTAGGCTACGTAATAAAAAGACAGTTTAACTTCTGATTCCTATACAATTGTGTTAAAAGCTTTAGTTGTTACCTTGGTAAACTAAGAAGTGACTGCTGTTCCCGTGGCTGTTCCTATGTGAATGTCATTTTATTTTAAACTAGCTGATGCCCGCGGCTTCACCCGCGTGGATGTCGTTCAAATTATATACTAAAACCTTTCTCTTGAATCACTCTATCTATTAAAAAAAAAACCGCATCAAAATCCGTTGCGTAGTTTTAAAGATTTAAGCATACAGACAAACAGACAAAAATAGCGACTTTGTTTTATACTATGTAAGGAAAAAAACTTATCTTTGAACAATTTATAATGTGTGTTTTATTTCTCATTTCATAATTATAAACAAGATAGGCAGGTACACCCTATGTGTGTACTTTTTAATTTATCAATGTTTTAACCGCCAATTTCTGCAAACTTCACTAGTCATGTATGATTACAAACAATTTATTTAAAAAAAATCAGTCGCATAAACTAATTAGCCATACATTTATAAGTTTAAGATATGGTATTTAAATCAATTAGCTTAAGTTTGAAATCTGACCAACTCTTTGATTACAGCACTTAGCTTAGAGCCATTATTTGCATGCCTAGGCGGTTAAGTCATTTAGTTTGGAACAAGAAATAATAAACCTAGGCGGTTAAGTCATTTAACCTGGAACAAAAAAAAAGTAAAATATGGGTCATTTTGTATTAGGCGACATTTATCTTCGTTAAAAATAGGAATATTACAAAAAAAAATTTATCCAGTTGTAGGGAATATGTTATAAAAACAGTAATTTCCTTCTTTTAAAAAGAATAATGCGATTTGCTAAAGTTATAATTTTTTTTCTAAAAATCGAAACTTTAATCTGCTCTGGTGTAAAGTCTCAAAAATGTCGGTTAATACAAATAGCCCGGAACCCGTCGATATATAAATAAAACTAGCTGATGCCCGCGGCTTCACCCGCGTGGATGTCGTTTAAATTATATACTAAAACCTTCCTCTTGAATCACTCTATCTATTAAAAAAAACCGCATCAAAATCCGTTGCGTAGTTTTAAAGATTTAAGCATACAGACAAACAAACAGACAAAAATAGCGACTTTGTTTTATACTATGTAAGGATAAGGAAGAGAAGTACTGACTGACTGACTGACTCATCAACGCCCAGCCCAAACTCTTGGACCTAGAAAGCTGAAATTTTGCACAGAGGTTCCCTTTATAGTATAGACAAGGAATAAGGAAGGATTTTTCGAAATTCAACCCCTAAGGGATTTAAATAGGGGATGAAAGTTTGTATGGAAAATCGTCATTTTCACGCGGGCGAAGCCGCTGGCAAAAGCTAGTGTTCTATAAATGGACCAATTTTTTTGACCATACTTCAAAGAGGAGACCAAAGAAGCCATAGATGAACTGGGTGATGATATCATCACCCAGTTCATCTATGGTTTCTTTGGCTAGAAAGGTAGATACTACTGAAATGTCGACGAAAGATGAGTCCCCAAATACGCTGGAATAAATGCATGAGGGTCTCGGTGCTGATAACTTCAAGGTGGACCAAAACTTCAAGAGATAATGAAGTCATAAGAACTGGTTTTAAAATTAAATAATTCAATCGGTCATCAGCTCAACGCATTCATTTACATAATAGATAAAAGAAAGAGCACAAAAAGTGTTTATAGCTACATATATGCATTCAACTAATATATTATGAGCTACTAACGCAGGATATTACGCAACACTCCGGAAAAGAGTGGCCTCCTTTTGAGTAGTATAAAAATAATTATTTATTTTGTAGTGGCAATCTATTTTTAATCGGTGAACGTACCATTAATACAGTATTAAGCGATTATCTTACATCCATTGGTTAATGTTTTCCTTGAATTTAACACTTGCATTTAAAAAATATTTTTAAATATTCGAAATTTTGACTGACTATTTTGAAAGGTAACGAGTACACAAATGGTTTCCTCAATTTGCCGGGAACAGTAAAGATGTGACAAGGATAAGAATAATAAGAATAAGAATAATTTATTTAAGAAAAAAAGATAATACAATAAGGTGTACATTTAGGCACAGTGTTGCTTCACATACGAAGTTATAATTAGTGCTTATAAGTAAACTACTACTAAAATATATTTAAGAGTTACAAAAAGTGGTAATTTAGTGGTAATCTTTATATTATTATAGCGACCTGCCCGATCTAGGTTTATTTAAACCTGTGTTTCAGGCCATCACTTTACGTCGCATAATTTAATTAATACAAAAAAATTACTAAATAAAATAAAGGATGATGTAATTATCATTATTTTCTGGACGTTTTATATTATTTTCCTCACACTCATAAATAGGATCTATTATCTAGTCTACAATCAAGTGCCTATGAAAAGTTTACTTAACATGATTGTAATATTTTTTTTAAGTTATTGGGTTTTCAGATCAGGTTCTTCGGGGTGCAAAACCTGAACAAAGTAGACAAGGTCAACTATTGACCCACCAAATAAATAATGCTTTCTTCCTTTCCAATAAGGTTACTAACTGCAAAATTTTAAAAAGCGTCCCCCAAGGACCTACACTTGGTCCTGCGGTCTCAAATATTTTCTTACATCAATCATCATTTGCATTACACACTGTATCTACTACCACCACGTTCGTCATTGTGACCATTGAAGCGAGTGGCGCAACCACTGGGTGTTGGCAACCAACGTCCTCAGTACAGTGCCTGCCGTCGGACGGAACTAGTGAAGTGAAGTGAATGGTGTTCGCTGGATTTTAGTGCTGTGGTAGGTTTAAGATTTTTTTTGTTTGTTCGTTCTATTTTTGAGATATTTGTTTTTTTTTGTGTGCTGCAGAGTTTTGTTTTGAATTTCAGTTGGATTTGAGCATTTTTAAAGTTGGGTTGAAAAACTACGACAGTATGTAGAAGGAACTGCAGTGTGATTTAAATGACAGTAATTTTGAGCATAAGGTCGTCTTATTTGGGTTTTTTGTGCAGAGTGTGGGAAGATTAATTAAACAACAGTGTTAGATAACTTTACTGTGTATATCAGAGTATTATATATATTTTTTAATGTTTTGTGAGATTAAGCATGAGCAGCCTAGGAAATTTCATTTACTGGGTTACAGACCAACACATACGTTATGAAATATCACGACCCTGGATAATAACCAAACCGCAATATTTAATTTAAAATTCTCTAGGGCATGATCATTAACAGAATCCAACCATAAATATATAAACGAATAAGTCTGAATCATTGAACAGAGCCGATATGTGAACCTATTTACCGCAAAATAATTAGCTAGTCGTAATTTACGTAGAGCCATTGCATTCAATTTAAAACCACAACATACACATTTCAGTGAATGGGACGAATTTATTAATCGTTCAAATGTCATTTTAATTAATGATGGTATTAGTGAAATGAGTTATGGTGTTTATGGATAGAGCGGTGGAACTATTGGGAATTATAGGGGTTAATGAATGAGGGACTAGTCTAAAATGATGGGTGAGGCAGTTAACGTAGGAAGGGGCCCCTCAAGGGCCGACGCCTGTCGGGGCTGCGGATTATCGAAAGGTTAACGCGGCTCCGACACAAGGGCGAAGAACATGGGTTTGGTTTTTAGTCAGTAGAAGTCTGACACTCCCCTTCGCTCGGCCCAAGAGCGGGGGGGGGGGGGGTTATTCGATGATTTTCCACCCACCAAAAAAAAAAAAAAAAAAGGCAGTTACACTAATTCTCGTCATCTCATCAGATACGTCCTTTCTTGACATATCATCCTTTAAACCGTCTGTCCATCGTTTCTTGGGTCTTCCTGCACTCTTATGTCCATCCACATTCATACTCAAAACTTTTCTTATTAAGTCATTACCTTCGTCCAAGCATTTCTGATAACGATCATGGAGGACTTTCAAAATCTGTTTGTAAATAGATTCTCATATTCACAGCATCACGTCTACATCAATATTTAGTGACATTTACATTAACTCTTTGCTAATTTCGTACGGCATAGATATCATCACTCCTGAACTACGACAAATGCTTAGTACATTTTATAATACAACCATTTCATCTATCTTAAATGCAATACCACAGAGTATGAAAATAATAACTAGGTACCCACATAAAAGAAAAAAGCCGATACATACTATAAGATCCTTGACCTAAAATGATTTGGGCAGTATCCTTTTATCAAAGGATTACGCCAAAGGCTTCGCCTATATACGGTCAGTGAGCCACTGGATTATAGGTTTGTCTGATTTGACAGACCCTTCTCGAAAATTCTATAAGATTTTCGGGATTGCTTACTATCATTACTCGTCAGTTTAGCCTAGAATATTCTTGGCCCTTTGAAATAAATTTTGTTATACGCAATATCCAACTCTTTATAGAAATTCAAGGCACTTTAATTTCAACGATCATCTAGATGTCTGTTTAAAATAGGTCACAGTTTAGGCCTCGTTTGGAGTCAAAAAGAGTAATGAGATATTTGGCAAAGGGTATGGCAAAATATGGTCTATAGTGACGTGAGGCTGAGAACCTGGTTTCGATTCCCAGATTGGGTATTTATTGGGTTTCACAACAGATATTCCTTGACCACAGCCCGAAGTTTTGTTTGAGCCCTCTTGATGGTAGTAGACATCTATTTTTTTTTTTTTTTTTTAAAACGTTGCCCCACACTAGGAATTTCTCCTGTATCGTGGGTGCGTTCACAAACATTTAAACTCACATACACAAATACCCAGACCCGGAACAATTATCTGTAGGTCTTACAAATATTTATTTTGTTCCGTGCGGGGATCGAACCCGCGACACGCGGCGCGGCAGTCCATTGCTTGAGCCACTGCGTCAACCGTGCCGTCGTATTACAAGGAACTTAACTAGGCGTAAAAGTGTTATTGGGTTTTCTCATTAAAAATTGCTAAGTAGCAGCCACAGAGACTGAATTGTCCGGTTGATGGCAATATGCTCGCACCTTATTAGATAGCTGGCAAAATCTGGATGTACTACTAGGTACACCTCTGCCTAGCCCTTCGGGTCCTTTTTTCAGTTACGAAACATAACTAACAAAACAAATATAACTGAAGAAATGTGGGTTTAGCTATTATACGAACATTTCCATATAACCGGCACGGTAACGCACGGTTGGACGGCATGATTGGCGCAGTGGCTGAGGAATTAGTTGCAGCGTTGCGTGTCACGGGTTTGATTTGATCCCCAAACGGAAACAAATTGAATACCCATGGGGTAACGCTGTTATTTGAAAATAAAACTACATTATTGAAAACAGATATTGTGCCTAAAAGTCTAGTCAAGCCTTAGCTTATTTCATATTGTGTTGATAACACTTATGTTGGAGTTTATACTTAACAATTTCAAACAAAATCATGCAAAATAATGAGTACCACTAACAGTTACAACATTATGTATAAAAGGTCAGACGATTGTGCACAAGTTGAGCAATATAGATATGATGTGACCTCCGCTGAGAAAATAAAAAGGCTTTAAGAGTTGTTGAAAATACGAAATCATCGATCGAAAACATCGATATTTGCAACGCATCTCCATATCTCCACAATATTTCCAAAATCAAGGTATTTTTCAAACATACAACATGAGATCCTACATAATTGTCTCTATCTTTGACAGTCATTGGAAGTAGTCAGTGGTTCAAAAATCTGAAATCAAGACTTACCATGGGGTATCGTATTACCCAGCAAAAACAGGGTTGTGGAGGTCAGATAGGCAGTCACTCCATGTAAAATAGGTACTGGTATTCAGCTGCATCCCGTTAGACTGGACGCCGTCTCCAACATAGATATAGCAAAGTTAGACAGATGATAATCATATTCAGCCTTTACTGTTTCCACTGCTGAGACAAAACTCTTCTTTCTATGAGAAGGAATGGACTATAATACACCACGCGGCCCCAGTGCGGGTTGAATCTAGGACATACCGGTTTTCTCACAATGTTTTTTTCAACGTTTTGAAAGCAGATCATATGCTAAGTCTTATCGCATAGCTCATACCCATACGAAAGACGAAGAACAAGTCCAAGGACACACTCATACATTTATAATTGCGCATAATCCGATATAAATAATTCAAAGGCATTTCCTCGTGTTCGGGAAATATCTCCGTTATTTCGGGAAGTATTTTTCGTGACAGATACAAGTTGAACCCGTCATTTTCCATAAGGATGTTGTCAAGACGCATTAGTTTTGTATGAATTACTATATTTTGGCTCTTCCTATTGCTCATATTATAGAGTTAAGACGCCATTATGTCATACTGCCTGTATTAGCTAGAAATTAAATATGGAAGTAATAAACTTATACTGTCACTTACGGGATATTTTCCGTGGTTTTCAAATATTATGAGCTCCCGAAATTTCGACGCTGATGCAAACGCCATGATCGCGGGAGAGCTGACCTCCCCTTGAGCTTGAGCTGATATCCCCTTGGGAAATACATGTGTGTGATGTTAATTTTATCTGTGGAGATTTTGTGTGTTTTACAGTTCGTAATAACTTACTGTCGGTTACGTACAGTTTTGCAATTTTGTTTTTTTTTATTGTCAAACTAATATCACTAGTTTTAATACTCCTATCCTATCTTACTAATATTATAAGAGAGAGCAGTCATGGTGGCCGAGTGGTTGCGACCCCGAAACGAAAGTAAGTTGTGGGTTCGAACACAGGCAGGCGCATTATTTTGTGTAATTTATTTCATCACTACTGCTCTCAAAACGGTGAAAGAAAGCATCGTGAGGAAAACGGTATGTCTTAAACCAAAATTTAAGACATCTACCAACCCCCACTGGGCATGCGTGACGGATTATAGACCATCCCTCTTCTAGAGAGGAGGTCCGAGTCCCTGTGGTAGGAACATGATAGGCTGATGATGATGATGAATATTACAATTATTATAAATTATTTGTGAGGATGTATGGATGTTTGTTAGTATTTCACGCAAAAAAATATTGAACGGATTTGGATGAAATTTTATGAACA
Organism: Diarsia dahlii; assembly: GCA_949775195.1. Taxonomy (NCBI): domain Eukaryota; kingdom Metazoa; phylum Arthropoda; class Insecta; order Lepidoptera; family Noctuidae; genus Diarsia; species Diarsia dahlii. Next base: position 17,960,218 of record OX459205.1, read on the forward strand.
CACGGTGAGTTTATAATCTGGACTGACACACAGCATAGTTTTTTATCCCGGTAGTATGATCCCGTGGAACAATAATCGAACTCCATGCAGGCAAAGCCGAAGGCATAAGCTAGTTGCCTATTATGCTTAAGAAATACCTCCTTTTAGATCAAATCAATAAAATCTAGTTACTGATAAAAACACAAATTTAATTCAGCACCCAATACAAAACTGAAAGATGATGCAAAGGAAACTCAATTTTCTCGTCAACAATTAATTGCACCAAAGAACAAATTGCAAAACGGAATGTAACTTCGTATTGTAGTTCGTTCGATGATGTCTGAAGTGTTTAACGTCCATTGATTGCTTAATACAGGATTCACGTTACGATATGTGTGTCAATTCGCAATAGTTTCGTTACATGATTGATAGGTCACTACGCGGTTGAATGTGTGAGTATGTACTATAATGTTTGTATTTGATTTTGTAAAGTTTAGTTGGATAGCAGCGGTGAATCTTTGATAGGGTATCAGAAAGTCATTTTGTGGATAGTAGACGTTTTTTATTTAGATTTTGATCTTGGCTTGTTGATGACTGGCGGGTTTATAGTGACTTTTTTTTTTGTTAGCCTGCACTGTCCCACTGCTGGACAAAGGCCTCCCCCAATTCCTTCCAAGTGCTCTTTTCTTGAGCCACCTCGAACCAGGCCTCGTGGTGTGCGTCCAGATCGTCTCGCCACCTCTTTCTGAGCCGGCCTCGGCGGCGCCGCGCCGGCCGTCTTCTGGCAACCATTGTGTTATGGCTTTTGCCCAGCGGTCATTGTGCATGCGGCTGACGTGACCCGCCCAATCCCATTTTAGCCTAGCAGCCTTCTTGCCAACGTCCACTATGCCCGTTTTGGAGCGCAGCGTGGTGTTTTGAATACTATCTTGTCTTTTGACACCCAAAATGCTGTGAGTAATGAATAAATTATCTTGATATAATTTTAAGAAGTACTTTCTTAAAATCAGGAAAGTGCAGCATCATTATTACCTTGCACTTATCCCAATTCATTTGGTTTCGGCGCTAGATATCTTCTACTTCCACACTTCTTTATAACTCTTGAGCTCATCAGGAACCGCAATTTTTCCCTTATTGACATCCTATACATACACAGTCAGCATTAATGATCATTAATTTAATTCGGTTCAAGTGCAATGCTTGCCATGTTTCATTATCCTACGAGTACTAACAATTTTTTTGTTTCTTTTTGTCGCTCTATATCACTTACATTTTCATTTATCTGCAGAATGCTATCCCTCTCTTGACTTGCAATAAAAATTACTCAATTTCCAACTCTCATCTGTCTATTACGAAATTCATTCATAATTTACATTTGAATAAAAAACGCTATAAATAAAATTACCACTCAGATTGAGTGTCTACTTAGAATTTATGGCCATTAGACGCATCACATATTAACCTCAAACCGAACCGTCCCCCGAATCTAAACCTTATTCCCTTGTGATAAGATGGCAATGAAACATTTACCACAGTTGTACATCACGTAATATAAATCCTCTTCGCCAATGCTGTGACATGGACACGTACTCATTGAGCTACTCACCTCGATACGCTCAGGTGGCGACAATGGTTGTAAACACGCGAACCATTGACGCGTCCGTTTGAATAGGTCGTAAAAACATCTTTATAACAGGGCAATGGATGATGTTTTTGCCGATGAAGTTGTAAAAATATTCTCACGCGATACGCTCGAGGCTATGCCTTTCACTTTCGATACAGAGATTACTTGTCACGTACTCGTTTTTATGTCAGCTGTGTAATGTTAGGTTTAAGACAATGGTTGTTAAGGGTCAAAGTTCAACGATTCTTTATTATGTGTATGGTAATCTTAGTTATGTGTTTTCGTTTTCTCTGCTTACCGAGTTAATACTTAAAGAACACGTCGGATAGGGTAACCAAACATCTTATTAGAATTGCACAGTCATGTCATAGTACCAAGTCCAATTTAATCAATAGTGGTTTTATTCCTACAAAAGCACTAGCTCATACATCATAATAATCATTCACTTGCCCTTATGCCAATTAATTTGGGGTCGGCGCAACATTTGTCTTCTTCTTTTTTCCATTCTTCTCTAATATTCGTCATCTCATCAGACACCTCCTTTCTTGAAAAATTATGCTTTACACAGTTCACTAGCTCTTACAATCACAATAAATTAGATATAGATAATTATGCCAAGACTCAATGTCAGGCCCTACTTCCATCCTGTCGGGGCTGTGGATTATCGAAAGGTTAACACGGCTCCGACACAAGGGCGAAGAAGGAACATGGGTTTGGTTTTTAGTCAGTAGAAGTCTGACACTCCCCTTCGCTCTACCCAAGAGCGCGGGGGGTTATTCGATGATACTCCACCCACCAAAAAAAAAAAAAAAATAAGGCCCTACTTCCATTTTCCATTAATTCCAGGATATGATTGAAAAATAAAAACACATTTTTGTCTGACATAAATCATTTGCAAAAGAAAAATGCGCTCAGCTAATGTGCGAAACCGCACCCTTGAGAAAACTTGCTTGACCATAAAATCAAAGTCACATATTATTTTTAAGAACAAATTACTAGGTTAGGTAACCTCTGTTTTTATTTAGAAGTGAGTATTAAAGAAATGTTCGAACAAATTGTTCGAACCTTTTAATTCAATAATTTGCCTTAAAAGAAGCTCGTGGCTTAATAATAACAGATTACTGTTCACTTAGGTTGGTCCATAAATGCGTGACCACTCTTTAAAAACGTACCAATATTCCTCCGTGCCTGGGAAAGCACGTTAATCTTTTAGTCCCGGTTGTTGTATAACTGAACTCTGAAGTTTCAAATACCAATTCACCATTAATTTACATAAACTTTATAAGTACGGCTTACGCTATCATTTGTAATTATAATAATAGTCTTTAACAGTCGCCTTATCAAAGAATAGCACTAATCCAACTGCATTTAGCTAGACTGGATGGCGGATGCCAACCACAACATAGTCGGGAAAAGGCTAGGCAATGATGACTGAATGATGAATAATGGCAATGATGACAAGAACCTAAACATTAAAATTACACAAATTACGATCCAAGCAAGGGCTTTAATAACCTTGCAAGTGAGAGCAGCACATAGAAATCTGTCAGTGATTGATCACACTATAAATACTTGATTTAGGCAACAACTAGAGGTAGGTACACTTAAGTTTCCCATACGAATGGTCATGACCTATTGTATAGTCACGAAGAGTAGCTAGTCAGCAAACAAGACATAAATATTGCAGATGCATAATTATAATTATGAATGACTACCACTTTACGCGTGACTTCGTCCGCAAATATTGTTATAGCTCGGTTAATTATGGCCACTAGTACCCACGAAAAATGCTGTTGCTGCCAGTGTTTTATTTTTATTTGCAAAGGTTACATACAAACAATACAAAATAATTAGTATATACATTTGACCAGCAGGGCTATTGCGTATCTTTTTAATGACAGTGGCTATCTTAAGTGTCCATAGATTATCTGTAAATTGGTTATGGTTTGGTACATTTTTTTCTTAAAAACTCACCATTTGACAGTTATTTGATAGACATTATGTGATAGCCACTGTCATTAAAAGATACGCAATAGCCCTGCTGGTCATTATATTACGAATTTTATCAAAATTCTCAGTAAACTTAATAAATTTAAAAACGATTGAAATGGTCTTACTGATTCATAGACAAAGTCGTGTCATTTGATGAGGTTTAAATAGGTAACACCTATCCTTACCGCGCAAGGATGATAACGTAATGATGAATGTAAATATTACTCTGGATCAGGATTTTCCTATATCATGATAGTTCTTGACCTGGTCAAGGTTGCAGGAACCCGCTGGATGAGAGACGCACGGGACCGGTCAATGTGGCGACGTCTGGGGGAGGCCTATGTCCAGCAGTGGACGTCTTTTGGCTGAAATGATGATGATAGTTTTTACACTATAGCGGCAAAACCACAATCTCAATGACTCAAAAAATCAAAAGTGCCGTTGCATAATTTCGAAATTCGAAAGGTGAATCCGCAATGACATTAAAGTAATTTTTATGAACAAGTGTCGAGTAATTTCACTTTCCTGTCTTTGTGGTCTCTTGAGTGGGGTTCAATCTGTTTACTTACTTGATGGGTTAAACTGAACTAACTTTTTTAAATAAAAGTACTTCTGGTTCAGAACAATGTTATCTTGTCATCATTATCTTTATGTCCTTGTACCATTGTACTTCTTTGGCGATACATCTTTTCTTCTTACATTCTCCCCTGTCACACGACAGGGTATCATTAATCCCTTGTCATTTACTCCCTTAAGCAGCCTAAAATATTGAAGATACATTTCACATTACTTAGATATTCATAGTAAAGTAATCTTATTTGTGTTTGTAAAGCCTACGATATCACTATCACTATCACTACCAGACATAGTATAAAACAAAGTCGCTTCCCGCTGTCTGTCCTTATGTATGCTTAGATCTTTAAAACTACGCAATGGATTTTGATGCGGGTTCTTTCAATAGATAGAGTGATTCAAGAGGAAGGTTTATATGTAGCACATTCCACCCGTGCGAAGTGGGGCGGGTTGCTAGTACCTATTATAATATAGGAGACATCGTGATGATTGATAATAATAATAATAGCCTTTATTAAACAATCTTATAAAACACGTTGTTCTTATATACTAAAGTAAAATATTTAACCTAGACACTGGTTTCACAAAGACTGTCTTGCTAACTCAGCATAGGCCTCCCCTAAAGCCTGCCATAAAGTGCGGTCGTGTGTTCCTTCTCCATGTGGCACCTGCTTTTCGTTTTATATCGTCTTCCCATCTCCGACGCTGTCTTCCTCTCTTTCGTCTGTGTTCTCTTGGACACCATTCGGTCACCTCCTTAGCCCACTTGTCTTTCTCGCTCCTCATCATATGGCCTGCCCACCTCCACTTTAGTTTCTTAACACAATACGTCACATCATATGATGATTGATGCTTTTAACTAAAAACTGCGAAGGTGAAATTGGTTAAGTATTTTGCGAATTATATGCGTACTCACAAGTTAACTCCATTTCTATAAAATGTAATAAATTTAACGCCAAAAACTCATTCAAACTTTATCAAAACTATTCACATTATAATTCGACCCCAACTATTCTGCTGACTCCGCACCAAATTATCGCGTTAATTACAACCTCTTACGGTTGTTAGCAACCAGTGAAGCGACAACCGTTGTCAGCTGACCGGCTGATTGATGAGGGCCGGTCAACCGATGACACCGAACTAACGGCTCTTTTAGTTATGTGTGTAAAGCTTTGTTCGCACTGACGCATATTTGTTACGGCAGAGGTTGTGCCATTCGATGTGTCGATGTCACTGCCCAAGCTCACAGTCTGTTGTCACCTCTAGCATATCCCTTTCCCAACTATGTTGCTGTTGTTTCTGTTATCTATGGGGTCGGTTCATTGATTAACCAATACATCTGAAGATCAGTATTTTACATAGACCGACTGCTTGCTAATCACCATTTCCTAGTGTTTTGGCTGAGCAGAAGATGTGGAGCTTAAAAGCGCAAGCAAAACATTTTGTCTGTTATTTTACATTGAAAAACCAACTCTATCACCATCACAAATACGTCTACCTTTCCTAATGATATAACACCGATATTAAACTCTAATATATTAGCAGTATAACTCCTTATCCTTATAACAGAAAACTGGTAACGTACGGTGGTGCAGCACGGTTCGCAAAACGCGCCAGTAAAAATAAATTGAATCCGTTTATAAGGCGGCCTCGAAACTGTTTTGGAGGCGCGAGATGCGAATGATCGTGAAATCGGAAAATGATGAGATACATAGCTTAGCGAGTAAATTCGCATATACGAAGAAGTGAAGAAAAAAATACGTTTAATTATATTTCTTTTTCGTTGGAGTTTTTTGTGAATTTCCAGTTAGTTCCAGAAATAGGACGAAAGGACCAAGTTTTTTAAATAAGGTTTTATTTTTCTGAAACGAATATGAAAATACAGAATAATGTAAATAAATAACTTGGCCTACATTGTCATATTTGGTCCAAAATTCAGCTATGCGAATTCCGCTCGATGATGCAGTCATAAAATCTTCCAAAGCTTGCAGCGCAAGATGTAAGGTGGGGCACTATCCGTGGAGACACACCGCATACACAGAGCGTCCATGAATCCCCATCTCAAGAGATTGTATTTGCTACAACTGGTTTGGATTTGGCGTCATATATGTGACTTCTACTACTATTTCACTGGCTTAATATTGTGTGAATTATATATATTTAGGTTTATACTTAAAATCATAACATTAAGTTTCGTAAGTTACGTGTGAAAATATAAATTCTACGGTCACTTTGACCGTGCATAATTCAATTTATATTGTGTATAACGAATTTTAAAAGACTTGACAAAGGCTAACAATGATTACATTTTGTAAAGAAACCTTGTTGTCACTTTGATGATGTTGAAAATAACAGTGGGAACAGTCCAATAACATATCTTGAGGTTTATTGAACTCAAGAAAGAGTTGTGTACAATCTTTTCAAGTCCCTTTCCTAGACTGTGGCCTCGACAACTCAAAAGCAATTCACGGAAGCATATATTTATCTACCATCCACATCCTTACTGCAGTCACTTAATTCATATTCTACCTTATGCATACTACTTAAATATTAAAAACCTTTTTCCAGTCCAAGGTCTGAGTCATAATGTGGGGGCGACAAATGTTATTTAAATATATGGAGACGCTGAGTTAGGTACTTGCATACATTCGCTATGTACTTACTTCTAATTAATGCATTTTCAATGAGAGAGAGGTGAAGGCCCTTCACCCACCGGCGGCGTGGCTACTAACGCGCGGTTTTTTAGATTACGTTGACCACACCGATGTTGTCGACCTTTCTCTATTCTTCGTTGTTTATCGTGACAACCTCATAGCGGCATATAGTCATGGTTACATCTAAACAGTCACTGAATAATTGCCGCCGGTTTGAGTTTCCATTGAGCGCGACTATTGGGTTTAAATGTATTCCCAGGTCGAGCAAAGTTGCTAAGTTGTTGTTGGGTTTTTCCATCAGAAATTTCTCAAGAGCAGCACGGAGTCCAGATTTGTCCCCATTTGCTCATGTGTGCCATAGTTTAATGGCAATAGGCTCCCCCCTATTGCATAGGACTTAACTGGCAAAATGTAGGTGTACTCAAAGGTACACCTCTACCAAAGCCTTTGAGGATTACAAACATGATGTTATGTTGAGTTACCATCGCTAAGTTACTGCATCGCTGCAAAAAGACACGGTGTGAGGTCTCTAAGGCTTAGGGCCATGACCCCTAACTACTAAATGATATATGAAGTGGCGAGACTCATTATTGGTTTATTTTATGCGTTCAAACTTGTAAAGGTTAATTAATCAATTTGTTTTAAGCTTCAAAGTTAAATGAGCACTTTTCAGCTCAAGTGACATATGAGGATTTTGGAATTTTGCGAAATCGTTTTTGCTTAATGAGTTTTATTGAATAATTTAAGTTTAACTTTTTCTATTAGAATTGTTTGGGATTATATGAATTGCCTAAAGGTATTTGAAAACTTGAAGTTAAACGTCTATTTTTATATAGCGATACGCCTACTTTCTTCGATAAGTAAGAGAGGAAGATTTCATCAGTTATTTTTGAGTTCTACGTAACAAGAAGCGTGTATGTTTCTTTGCCAAACCAATAACACTTTCCCAGACCGAGAAATCGAACTTAGAACCTCGTGGTCACCGCGAGCGAACACTAGACCAACATGCCATTCCATATTATTCTAAAACATACAATTATCATCTACTTCAGTTCAAGTGACCTTTTTCTTACAACCAAGTCATTATTATGAAGCAAAAATTTAATTTTTGACGATCCCTTCTTGATCCGTTGAAGTTGTATGCTTAGTAAAATTATAATCTCATTGTTGGTCCTAAGACTGGAAGCCGATCCCGATATAGTTGAGAAATGGCTAGGTAAATGATTATGTGGGTCCTTGGAGGCCAAAAGAATATATTTGTCTTTATCTGATTTTGGATAGCATTTTGGCAATAGGTCACCTTTTTAGTCCCACGTGGGATCCGCAAAACCAGTGAAACCACGTACGCCCACATTTACTTACATATTGTTCCATTATGTGGGTAGAGAACCTTTTGTCTTCGACCTAGGGTTCTATTTGTCATGCGTAAGGTCACGTGAAATGCGTTCTTGTTTAACCACGTGAATTGAGGGGCGATGCTCTTATGGACTGGCCACTTTGCTATTTACTGGGGAGAACTCTATTTATGACAATATACTTACAGTTTGGTTATTTACTGTTTTTTTTATGTTTATTGCGACTGGTCCTCTCCTCCATGGTTTTACGAATACAAATTAAAGCACTGTTAAACAAAGTGAACAGACTGACAATTGCAGTTTAGATCTTATATAAAGAACAAAATAAAACAATCTTTAGACTTAGTTCGAGACCTATAAACGCTATTTAACAAGATTGTAAGTTGCCTTGGGATTATTCTTAGCTCTGTGTTCATTCTTGGCTGTATGACCAGATGTATGAGCATGGACTAGGCAAAGAAGTATAAGGATAGTACAAGGTGGCGTTTTGTGGTTTCTGCCTTGTTTCTCCCTTCGGAAAAAGGCGTGAGTTTTATGTAAGTATAACTCCCAAACTTCAAATGCAAGCAGGAGACAAGGCCATGTCTATCATTTAATTTTAAATTATCTCGATTTTTGTCTGCCGACAAAAGGTTACGGTAAATGCGCCATCTGATTAAGTAAGTCAGCTATATATACTAAGCGACCAAATTCCGTAGACAATCAGCAAAACAGATGCGACCTACACGTTCCGCCATTGCCCCAATTCCATGCATTACCGCCAGATTCTTTTATTACTTAACAAGATTATAAAGTGAAATGAAGATTATCCACTTACACAAGATATCCGGTCACCGGTTGCGTAATAAAGTTAGTGGCACACTAGTCGATGAATCATCCTGGTTTATAGCCGTACCGTCATAAACATAGCCTCCTTTATAGTGGGTCGAATATGGTCGGCTGGCTAATGTCCACCGTGTTTGGCAGTGCATCATATTTTAGTAGTATTATGATGTAGGATTAGAGGACGTAGATATTACACGTATGCTTACTCTTGGGATTTACGGGGTTGATTTTGCTTTGAAAGTACCTTGATTTAATAAATGTTTAGGCTACAGTTTCTTGAAACCTATCTTGTGTAAGCAGTATTATCATTCTTTTGCCCTTATCTCAATTCATTTGGGGTCGGCGCAGCATGTCTTTGTCTTCCATATTTCTTTATTAGTCAGAATTGATATTAGATGACTGGTTTCTGATGTAGTACTGCTTTACACCTATAAAGCAGTACTTGAGCATACAAAACTTGTATTTTTTTTTTTTTATGGGACAAGCCCGCCACACTATTCCCAAACCACTGTAACTCCTGTTAGCCAGAATCAACAGTGGCGACCACAAGAAAAGCGCCGAGACAATGAAGCTCGACGAAGTCCCAGAGAAGCGATTTAACTGTCTTGGATCCCGCAACGAAATTAATCAGAAAAGAATAGCGGAGGAGTAGGAAAAAACATAATTTCCACTTCCCTCCATATCAGCAGGAGACAGAACAGAACAAGGCCAATAGGCACACAGGGACGTATACAACTGGGATAAGCCCAGTTGCCTAGCACCACGGATATTATTGTCATTAATATTACTGGGTCCTAAGTTGTGAGCTGTTATATTTGATTCCAATAATTAATAGGTATGACAAAAATGCTTGAACGCACGGAAATTTGTTCTAGTTTCTACAAGGTCCGTATAGTAAATAACTCCGGATGTAACCTGTACACTATTTAACATAATATTACGTTCATTCTGCCAAAGACTACACTCCCATAAAATGTGATGTGCAGTTTGTTCAAATTCGCAGTCAGATGTAGAACATTGACAAAAAGGCGAGGCAACAAGCTTGAAGGAAAATAATTTACTCTTAAAGTTACCATGACCTGTGAGAAATTGGGCGACACAGTGATCCACCTCCAGCCATGTCCTGGCCAGCCGCTCACGAACGGATGGAAAGAACTGGTGGAGGTGTCGGCCTTTGATGGAATTATCCCACCTACATTGCCATTCAGACAAAAGTTCCTCCCAGACGTCAGTCTGTGGTTTAAGTAATCTAGCTATTTTAGCACGGTCACGTTGCGTTAAAAAATCTGCGTCCGTGGTCTCTCGTGCGCAGTAGTACATTGAAGCACGGCGCTGTACTTCAAGATCAACTGGAAGTACCCCTGCCAGTACCGGTAAGGCTTCAGTACTAACCGTCCTATATGCTTTACACAAGAAAATCAAAGCCAACCGCTGACTTTGAAGTAATTTACGTCGTACAGCTCCTATGGTGGCCCTATCGGCCCAAACTGGTGCCCCGTAGCACATACACCCCAAGTAAGTAGCCCCATAGATCGTCTTTAAAGTTAAAAATGATAAACCCCACGTAGATTTGGAAATTCTCGTTAAAGCATAAAAGTTCTTTTTAGCTTTTTCACCGACGGTTTTTATGTGTTCAATGAATGAAAAATTCCTCTCTAAGACAAACCCAAGGTAGCATACGGACTCCTTCTTTTTCACGGGAACGTTATTAAATTTAATACTAGGCCATGATTTAAGATTACCTTATAAAAGAAGTTGATAAGTTTTATGCGGTGCAAAGGTCAGACGGTTACGATCACCCCACTGGGATATTAATTTTAGGCAAGTGTCAGCCAAATTTTCGAGTCCAGCCCGAGTACTTGACTGAATGAGCAGCAGGCCGTCGTCCGCGTAACCGGTTAATGAACAGCCGTATGGAAGTGGAATCGCGAGGAAGTCATCGAAGCCTACGTTCCATACATACGGACCCATAACCGAACCCTGAGGGCATCCCATGGTAAGGGACTTTGACATAGAATGATGTCCGAGTTTGAGTTTCGCGGAACCATTTAAGAAGTACGAGTAAACAAGATTGTATATGTTTTTAGGGCAACCACGAATTTTTAGTTTAAGGAGTAGCATCGGCCACCACGCGTTATCAAAAGCCCCAGAAATATCTAGAAAGATCCCAACTACGTATTTATGTTCGGATGTATTGACAATTTTCCTGACAGAAAGTGCCGCGTCTACGGTAGATTTTCCCACGGTAAAACCGAATTGGTTGTTGTGAAATTTCGGTCCGTCTGGCAGTAAACGTGGAACGATAAGACGCTCCAGGAGTTTCCCCAAAGATGGTAACAGTGTTATAGGGCGGTAAGACTTAGGATCGTCCGGAGGCTTGTCGCCACTTTTCGGAATTATTCGTATAAAGCCGCGTCGCCATATACGAGGAAAAACGCCTTCTGCAATACAACGGTTGTAAACACTTAAAATTGCGTCGGCCGCTGTTTTACATGCTTCTATTATCATCCGATTAGATATTTTATCTTCACCTGACGATTTGTTGAGCGGGAGTTTCCTGACAACTTTAATGAATTCGTCAATGGATGGAAGGTCTGACGATGGTGATTCAGGTGGCACAGCCGCCCACGCCCTGATCTGCTTGTGGTAGTCATTGTCATTATCAGGCAAATCATCAGGTATCAACGTATTTAATAGAACTTCGGTTGTCTCCTCAATACCGGTGGTGTGTTTGTTGTTTACTTTAATGTTTTCGACGAACGCAAGATCCACTGATCGATTTGCTTTGAACTCGTGATACAAAGGAGACCACGGACCTTCTTTATCTAATTTTTCTACTATTTTCCGCAGTAAATTACCTTTAGATTTTTCTACCGATGCTCTGTAGCGGGACTTGGCAACTCTAAACACATTCAAAGCAGAGGTTAGGGGGTCTCCGGTGACTTTTCGCTTTTTAAGTTTATTTAAATGTCTACGCGCTCGGCGATAACTTTTACGTTGTTCAATTAAGTAATCACACCACCAATCACATCTGCGGATATTGGTCATAGATCCGCGACCAATGGCGATGTCAGCACAGTAAGTGAAGGCGTCTGACATAATTTCAGCACTTTCTTCAGCTGATAGCCCGTCTCGAGTGAAGTCTTTGGTGTTAGACGCAAAAAGCAAGCTAAAGAATTCCCAATTCGCGCCTTTACTTTTATACCTAAAGTTACCAATGATATGTGAATGTGACGGACCTTGAGTAAACATCGGAACAAATTCGTACACGATAAGCCGATGATCGCTACATGACGCATCCGGTAGGACACGCCACCTATCCAAGCGAACGTCTGCACTAGAAAGTGTGACGTCAATACAAGATTCGCCCATTTGGCTGCAAAAAGTAGGTGGTGCATCTGGGGTATTATGAATCGATAGGTTCATTTCAGCAATGAAATCTTCGACAGCGGAACGTCGGTCGGAATCCGTAGACCGAACCTTGCCATACCACAGAGACGAGGACGCGTTAACATCCGCGCCAACGATAACTTTACAGCCAGAGAGTGACCGCAAGACATGACGGAGGTTATGTATGTGAGGACCAACAGGGTCTGAATATTGAAAGTAGCAGCTCACAACGTAAACTTTATAGGAAGCCGAGGAGACTTCCGCAACGGCACAGTGCGGCGTCATGAGGTTACGCAAAGACGTTACTGTAAACTTAGAAGAACGCGCTACGTAAATTCCGGCTCGTGACTTTGAATCCAGCTGAACTACTTTATGACGTAAGCGCGCGTTTTGATATTGCTCTTGAACAAGTACTATGTCTAAGCTGTAATCGATAATTAATTTGTCTAGTTCAGAAGTCGCTACCCTATCGTTGTGGAGATTTAATTGTCCTAAAAAAACTCAAAACCTCAAAACTTGTATCTCTCGAGTTATGTAAAATGGCATCTTATTATTAGTACACCCACATTTTGCCAATTATGTTAAATTCTATGTAATAGAGCGTAAGCCCTTTTTTCGCAAACCAGACACAAAATAAATCCTGGTGGAAAAACCCAATAACATAACAACATATCAACTAATAATCTAGAACATTCGATAAACTTACCTAGACAGACGTTCTGGTTGCAAAATTGTCTAGTTTTACCGCCTAGTAACATCGTTATTCATGGTTCAAGTTAACTGTTTCCGATCATAGTTACAAAACGTCATTCGGAGAGCCTCTTTTTCAGATATCTGTTGACGATTATGTAAAAAAAGTGGAAAGTGTTACAATATTTATCCGAATGTGGAGAATCGCAAAGAAGAAATCGCGAGCAACACTTAGTCTCGAATATAATATAACAAAATAATACTCTAGAAAAGCCGTGAATGAGTATGGCTTTACTCCCAAATTAACATGTAAATATCAATCGCCTACATTTTCGCCAAAGTGGGTAACACAATTATGTTAGGATGTTACAACACAATATACATAATTTAAGTAAGTGAATAGACGGACAAACGGAAGCAATAAAACGAAAATATTGTGCTTCATACCTTACAACGTTCGGTGTCAACAATGAATAAAAGCGAGTTCTAAACAGTACGAAACAAGGTCCAAATTCCAGTGCAAATGTTCCCTTTCACGACATAAACTTTGATATTGCTGAATACAGTATATCTATATCAAAGGGCTATTCGTCAAAATTAACGTTTCCTTCAAATGGAATAGAGATGTAAGGGCGCTAAGAAAAATGTCTTACAAGCGCTAAGGCGTCGAAAAATATCAGCGACGCCGTCAAGAAATCCAACTTAAATTACATTGGATCCGGCTCGAAGGACTAGATGGAAAGGGTTTATCTTTGCTGCCATATATTAGCTTTAGTCAGGTCTAGATTTGCACGTATTTTATTATGTGTCTACCTTCAGGCTATTTTGCGTCAAAAGAGCTGAATTTCGAATAGCAAAATGAGATTATATTAAAGCACTCACCGATGTATGTCTACGCAATATTGTCACACAGGCTGTCTTAGCACAACAAAGGGATTGTATCGGGTGGGTGGAGTTCAGATAACGTCGTGCGGCGAAAATTGGACATCTAGTTTCCAGCCAGTCACTATGTTGCTGTTAGCCCAATTCCACACATTCTACGTAGATAAAGTAGTTATGGGTGCATCTTGGATTGAAGGACCGATTTTTGGCAAAGTTCTATACAAGGACCTAGAACTTCAGAACAGCAGAAGCCCTAAAACCCTGGTTTAACAACCGAGGTCAATACTTAAGTATTGACTTGATGATTATATACCTGTTTCTTAGCCTTAGAAATATTTAATATTATTTTCCCGCTTATAATCCTTTTTATTGTAACTTTATCCTTTTACTTTTATTTATTTGTCGACTTGTTGCTGGTACTCATTTATTTTCTTCCATTTATCAAGAAATATTTATTTTATGATAAAAAAACGCTTCGACTTTCCTCCTAACAACGGCGCTTTGTAAATACACTATACTAACAAAATGAACATCATATTTCAACGGATATTGTCTATGGCGATACCTGGCCATGTACTATTTATTATTGTTTGTGTACCTACGATTAAGGAAGAATCTCGTTGGTCGGTTTGTCCAGAAGTCAATGGTATTATTTGCACTTATTTCATGTATTATCACTACTTTTTATTACTTCAAGATTATTTATTTCAATGAAATATAATGATTATGGTCTTAGTTGGTTGGTCATCCTGGTTAATCTTGTGTCAGAATATATTATATTTTAAATTTAAAAGACATAGAGATTTAGAAGATCCAAAGATTTGAAACAAATACTAATTGTCTCTCGACTCAATTTATATAAAGAATATACTTCACAAGTGGATCTGCTAAAGCAGGTGCACTTCGCCCTGCCTTGTCTCAGAATCTGATGAGAAAGCATTCAACAATGTATACAATGGATAAATTGTGACTTGATATCGTATTTTACGCATAAGGGTGAAAAGCGTGTACCAAAAGTATTACAACCCAATCTCGGCTCTCAACAGCCGATCCCTCCATCCGTGGTCCACACCCACCACTGTTATTGTTATCACTATCACACATGAATCTCACGCGAACTGTTTTCCATCTCATTGTTTCCATATGTAAATCTAGGGGCGGATCGAGCTCCCTCTAACATAATATATACTTCTACTGAGCCCTCTGACTCCGTCCCTTATTTCATTTGGTTGCCGTTGATGCAATAATATTATATTTGATGTTCATGAGAAAATCTGTTGGTTATCGTAGCATGCAAATTGTAAAAGAGTTGGGTAAGGGTTTCCTTATGTTCTTGAGGATGGCCGATAAATTAGATTTGTTTCTTATGGTAGGGTAAACAGGTCAGTGAATCACTTGATAAGGATTGGTTATGGCTACTTGAAATCATCTATGGAATTGCATACATTTGAGGCTATGAACAAGTGGCATTTTTACCCACGACGGAACGGAGACGGTATATGCGTTTGGGGTGAGAGGTTGTTTGTTTGTGTGTTTGTGCAAATACATGTTTCCATTTTTATTCTATCAGCTATAATGATGAGCCTTAGATAATGAAAGGATTGATAAAAGAAGTTCTAGGTTAAATATTAACAGCTACTCGGATTGATCTTCTGGTTGGGCCGTGGATGGGTTTCAATACGTACCTACCGAGCTTCCTCCGTGCCTCGGAAAGCACGCAAATCCCGGCTGTCATTTTTTGATCTTCGGCAGTCATTACAGGTAGTCAGTGGCCCGGAACTCTGAAAACTAGTCTTACCAAAGGGAGACCAGATTATTCAATAGGTACTAACTGGGTTGTGGAGGCAGTTGCTCCATGTAAAATAGTGGTATACAACTGCATCCAGCGAGTCTGGAAGCCGACTTCAACATAGTTGGGATAAGGTAAGATAGATGATAAAATACTGAAAAGAATATGTCTGTCCAATTTAAAGTGTACGTAGAGATACGAAACGCATTTAATGCAGTTGTCTTGTTCCACCGAATAAGGTTAAAATATCTGATAATTTTGGTCTAATGTGAAATGACTTATCAGATTTCACAGGTGGTTCCGCGAATGTCGAGAAATATGGAAGTGAAACACATTTGCGGAATTTATTATTAATGCGTGCCCTTTCTCTCGGAGTGTTGAAATATGTAGAAAATTTGGCAAAATAAATTCTTGTTACTGTCTATGTTCAGGCGACTTCTACTGATGTTTGTTGTGTGAGGACAGATAAATACCTATAATATATAACGAGGCGACATGTCCTACACTCGGATAATAGACTCATTCTTATTATTCTTTATACTGTGTGACTACAAATCTTCTGGCCATAGGCATATTCAATAAAAGACCGAAAACTCAATTAATCAAGAAAAGTGGTAAATACTTCACTTACCACTTTTCTAGATTAATTGTTTTTTCGGTCTTTTTATCTAAATTATCGAATTGTTTTAGTTCACTTTTGGACATTCATATTTTTTCATGCAGGTATATGTACCAAATGAAAAACCCTTTGGGATCACACACGTACCTAATGTTTTATGACGAACCAAGATTATTTATGCCAGATAGTATTATTCACTCAGAGTAGATACTCATAATCTAAGATTCATCTCAACATTTGCGTGTACAGAATGAATGTGCGGTAAATATTTGAAATCATTGCTATTCGATGCATTTCATGTTGTAACGCAATAAATCATTCGACATTTGAATAGCCATCGGTTTAGAAATTACATAGGATACACATCGAAATATCGAAATATTATGTAAATGTATTAGTGTAAGTTTCAGTACTAGTGTTGTTCCTGTATTTCTTCATCCATGCGCCTCTGACTTGGCTATACGTGCCGTCAAGAAATATTTCTCAACTATATACTGCTTTCCTTACTACTTACTGTTTAATATAATAGTAGGTATCATCATCAGTCTATGTGTGTTAGGGATTTACAATTGATACCCAGGACCAACGGCTTCACCTGCTTTCCGAGGCACGACGGAAACTACGTATATAAGGTCCCATTTAAATAGGTGGACAAATTTTAACACAGCGTTCAGTACGTCTAACCAAACATAATTATCCCATTAAAAAAAACACTGATTAAAGTGAGTTTTTTGTACGTAAAATATTGGGTAACTAACACTTTTAGTGTATTTTCGCAACCTGTTTTATTTTCTTCTAGGTATCTGATGCGTTTCTCTAAGTTTCTTTTTTTACCATTGTCCCTATTTTGGTGGTCTGAATGATTCCTAAAATTTTGTCCACCTATTTTAATGGGACCTTATATAATGAGCGGTCACACATCCACGAACCAACTTAGACTAGCACGGCTTACCTAAAGATTGACTTATTAGGCTGTTGTTGTTGTTGTGATGTTTTTGTATTTAGTCACAACTTCCTCATTTAGCCACGACCTCCACCTACACTGTATGATATGGTATAAGATATACTATATCTTTACTAATATCCCCTTTGATAAAGTCGTTCTTAGCGAGCATCTAAAGGTCAATGGACGGCACGGTTGGCGCAGTGGCTCAAGCAATGGACTACTGCGCTGCGTGTCGCAGGTTCGATCCCCGCACGAAGCAATTATTTGTAAGACCTACAGATAGTTGTTTCGGGTCTGGATATTTGTGTATGTGATTTTAAATGTTTGTGAATGCACCCACGATACAGGAGAAATTCCAAGTGTGGGGCAAAGTTAAAAAAAAAAAAAAAGGAATCACGCGTTACTCAAAACATGTTTAGGGGCTTTCGTCAGTAGTGAGTAATATTTGCTTTATATAAATACAGATTTGCCTGAAAGACAAATCGTTTTTCACGAAAGAACTGTATAATTATAATAATTGTACTAAATGTTGTAACTAGTTAAAAAATGATTCTTTTCCATTTTAAATTTAAAGAGTATGCTTAGATAGTTTGGTCATGTGAAGAGGATGGGTGAAAGGCGATTAACAAAACGTATTTCGTAACGCCGAAAAACGTGCCTAGAAGGACACACACTGACCTTATTGGTGAGGTCAGAAATTTTAGATGATACTCGCAACCGGCGTCCGTTTTGGGATTACAGGCGTGATGTTATATTAAAAAAGACGTCGAAATAAATATGTTCATGAACTGTTCACAAATAAGCCATTCGTTAACTTAAAAGTGAAACAGGGAATCAATCTCTTCTGTGACAACTCTAAAAGTTACAAACAGAAATACTCCATTTCTAAAACTTAAGACCTCCTTTGATATAAAATAACAATACCTAGTTCAAGCGCCGCCAGGACATTACCTTTCACAGTTTTATTTATTTGTATCACAAACACAATTGCTTTCATAAGTCGAGGAAACAAGTGCTATTGACTCAGGTGATGTTTCCTTCGACGAACAAGGATTTTCATAGAAAAATATTGAGGCATCTATTATTTAGGTAAATATACTGCGGACGTTTTTATGTGTTCTTGTTACGCGTGTTGGTTATGTGTCGATGATAAAGTTGAAATGATAATAACATTGTAAACAAAACATATGGCACGGTTGTAAATGACGAAGATAATAACACATTTTCTTCGTATTTTTGGTTCTAAAACAAGCCACACAATATTTTCAATCTCCGTTTATAGAGCACTGATGATGAAATAACTAACACAAGTAGATTTGAAAGCAACTAGAACACTGTTCCTATTGTCATAAGAAAGGACCAGTCCGATATCAATATCACATTTTGTTATTAGCGTCACGTATTTGCTCTAAAACAACATCAAAAGCCTTTGTCTTACCTTGCTTAAAAATAAAAACCGTGTACACAACATACAAAGGAAATAATAACGACGAAAATGAGAGCAAACCGATGAATAGAAATCGGGACATATATGACTTTGTTTGTTTTAACCATTGTTGTAGCAAAAACAGAGTTTATCTTTGAGGTCACTAGTGATTTTCCCATGTTTTGTTGACAATATTTGTTTCGTTTTCGGTTTTATTGAAATTCGTTATTTCTGGTCTTTTGCTTCTGTTTGAGGATCAGTTTTTGAGTTTATATTGAAGTAGGCGTTATCGGTTGACTCGGTTGACTGTACTTCACTTGTACTTGTGTCAAAAAGGGGATCAGAACGGAATGATAAATTACAGGGGATCAGAAAGGAATAAACAAAAGAAAAATATTGGCAGTGGATCGGTTTGGGGGATCAGACCGGAACAACTCGACTTGGTGTGGGCATGTGATGTGGAGGAGTGAGGAAAGTTTTGAGAATGAATGTGAAGAACTAAGAGAAGAAGAAGACCAAAGAAACGTGGAATGGACTGTGTTAAGGATGATATGGGAATAAATAAATTGGGATACGGGCAGTAGAATGCGATGGTATTGAGGTAGATGATAAAGCAATTGGCATGGTTGGTATCATGAGCATGACATAATATCGAGTACTCTAGTCGGACAGAATCTCTTTTGTAGGTAATGAAGATTTAAAAAACTGTAATCATGGTTTTTAGTCTCCTTTTTTTTGGTTGGTGGGAAATCATCAAATGACTCCCTCTCTGGACAGAGCGGAAGGAAGTGTTAGACTTCTACTGACTAAAAACCATCCATGTTCCTTCTTTGCCCTTTGTGTCCGCGGCCGCCATCTCTTTCGAACAACCCGCAGCCCCGCGGAAGGCAGGCAGACTAATGTCCTACATTAAGATGCAGGCTGCGTGTCATTTTATTGCTTTTTATATCTTTTGTTGTTGATCAATAGACAAATTTAAAGGAAAATATAAGCAGTAAATCTTTGCGGGATGCGTCAATTTCCATTAATGAAGAGCGAAGCTATTCGTACAAGACGCGCATCAAATATGCATAACAGATCAGTGATTAGTTATGCATATTCGACGACTAACATAAGTTACGCTAACTGAGCATGACGGAATTCAGCACGAACAAGATCACAATTTTCCCATCAATAATTAGTTCTGTACCTTTAGTGAAAAGTGATATAACTCGACTTGTAGCAGTTTTGAGTTCTGTATACAATCTTGAAGCTTGAATTTTATTTGATTTTTCTATCTAATCGGTATAACTCTATCTCTTATAGAAAGGGAAATAAGTTTCGTGTTTAATGATACAAGTGGCATTCTTGGTTAATTTTGATGATATTTTTTGTGTATACTGATATGTCTTTAGTTATATTAAATTGAACTAAAGCTTAAATTTAAACAAGTACGTGTAAATAAGGCTATCTCGATTTATATTACTTGACACATTTAATATTAATGACACGAGTTTTGTGCGTATTAATACAATACAATTTGTATTAAGTGACACTAAAAAAACCCTACAATTATCAATTGTGAATGATGATATAACTCAAATTGTATCTCATAAGTATAAACACCATAAAACATCACCAACGTGTCAAGTGATACAACTAAACCTGTATCAAACTACACGTGAAATATTTTAAGTAACGCGTTTAGTTCTCAATAATATAAATTGATTTATATCGATCTTTAGAAACCGATCGATAGTGATTATTGTGTAAAGTGATAGTAAGCGAGAAAAGCCATGATGGCGGGGGATGTAATCACGCTCAAACTACGTTGCCAGATGTACGAGAAATCTCGTACATTTGCGAGACGTAGCACTCTCTGTACGAGAAGCGAGAAAAAACCCTCGTACTCCCTTTTACGAGAATTTAATAATTATTGTTTAACATTTAAAGAAAAGAATAGTCGCAAACGATTAACTTAGCAAATCACTAGATTCATTAGCTTATCACTAAAATGCATCTTTAGTTGTTGACGGATAATGTCCGCTGGGTGTATTTTTTGTTATTGTCCATATTGCACTCATGATGATGTTGTTTTCTTATTTCTTTTGCACTGACTGAAACGTGAATAGAGCAATGTATTTTGGAAGTGACAGTGAATCTTCATCCACTCCATCATAAAATAACAAAAAACTGACCAAGTGCACATGAACGGTTCCGTACCATCGTAATAGTTTGTATCATCACCTTTAATTTGTATTTGTTGTTGTTATGTCAACAGAAATACACATTTTGTGATAATTTTGTTTTTCATAGTGTTTGTATGAATGACAAAGTTATATTTGCGGTTTTTTTAATCTCGTTCAAACTATTAAACAACAGTATTCCTTTAACTCTATTTAAAAGTTGGAGGGGGGGAACTTTTGTGTGTGTGTGTCTTTCGTTCAAACGATTGACTTTGAGAAATAATGTTTTTAGAAACCTTAATGTCATTTTGAAAAATCTATCTATAGACACCCCATACCCATAAGATTGACTTTGTTTATAGTTTAATTTCCTTGTAAGGCCCCCCCCCCCTTACAAGGAAATTGGGGCTCCCAGTATAAGAAAATCAAACTAAAACCCTTAATCTTTTATTTTTGTATAAAAATCGTAAAGCGTTTCACAGAACACATCTACCTTGTACCAAGTTTCTACTGTGTAGTCTTAATAGTTTCGGAATAAAGTGGCAGTACAGCAGACGGAATTACGGACTGACGGACTGGCGGACTGACGGACAGACAGACATGACGAATTTGTAAGGGTTCTGTTTTTTTGCGATGAGGCTTCGGAACCCTAAAACGGTAACACGATTTGAGAAACAACCCTGGTTCATCGGGTCTACAATCACAAAAGTTAACTTTATTTGGTTCATCATCATTATTCATCATTTTAGCCGAAAGACGTCCACTACTGGACATAAACCCCCCCTAAGTGTCGCTATATTGACCGGTCCCGTGGGTCTCGCATTCAGCGGATCCCCGAAACCTTCACCAGGTCATCGGTCTACCTAGTGGAAGGCCTTCCAATTCAACGTCTTGTGGTTCGTGGTCGCCACTCCAGAACTTTTCGGCCCCATCGGCCATCTGTTCTGCGAGCAATGTACCCTGCCCATTGCCACTTAAGTCTGGCAATTTTTCGGGCTAAGACGGTAACCTTGGTTTTATTCGGATGTCTTCAATTCTGATTCAATCACGCAAGGAAACTCCGAGCATAGCCCTCTCTATTGCCCTTTGTTTGACATTTTACCTTCTGATAAGGCTGATCGTGAGCAAACACGTTACGGTCCCATAATTATGTAATCACTGGCAACACACTGGTCATTGACTTTCGTCTTGAGACACTGAGGTAAGTTGGACAAGAAGATACTCCTCAGCTTCCCAAACGCTGCCCAGCCGAGTCGGATTCGACGATTGACCTCTTTCTCAAAGTTGAACCTACCTAACTGGACAGTTTGTCCCAGGTAGACACATAATCGTTTACAACTTCAAGTGTAGAGTCTTAGATCTTGATAGGAATTTGGTTGCTGAAAATCAAACAAGCTCCATTCGACCGAAGCGTGGTTCCTCACAATGGGCCTCATAAGAAAGCTCAAAGTCACCCAAAAGGCAATGCACCCGATGGGGCTGAACTTCTAGAGTGGCGAATGCAAACCGGAAGTCGTTGCGTTGGAAGGCCTTCCACTAGTTCAACCGATGACCTAGTGAAGGTGGCCACCGCTGGATGCGAGGCGCACGGGACCGGTCAATGTGGCGACACCTGGTGTAGGCCTATGCCCAGCAGTGGACGTCTTTTGAGTGAAATGATGATAATGATAAGGGCAGTAGGCACTAGGCCCCACAATAGAAATTAAATTAAACTTATATTACTTTACACCTCAGCTCATTTGATATAAATAAAGATAAATCGAAATACACCACATCTTCTATTGTGTTCATTGTGTGTAAATTGATATAATTTAGATTTTGTCATAGCACACTAAAAAGACACGGTACCCATGAAATCTCGATGCTTTCGAAACAAAATTAGTTCCAGTGTTTTATTATTTATAACTCTGTTACTATTAAAAAGATGTTTCAAAAATACTTGTAACATTGAACACAAGTGCATTTTATATTAAGTAAAATGATATAATTGAAATTGTATCATTATACACATAGGAACTTAAATGTGGCTAATGATATAAGTCTAGTTTTTTTTAAATATCTCAAATTCTAATAATTTTTTAACAAAATCAAAACATATACGATATAATAAAAACAATTTCCAATTGATAAAAGTTAACACGTCAAAAAAATATACTGAAAAAAAAAAGTTGTATCCGTTTAAAAAATGCAAAACTTATTATCTGTTTTTCTCAAAACGAGGATTTGTGACTTGTATCACTTTTCACTAAAGGTACAGAGTTGATACTTGACCCAAAATCTAGCAACGGGTCGTGACGTGGGTCGTGGCAATTGTCTAATCATTTCATGTAAAATACTGGTTTTCAGTTGGATCCGGTTAGGCTAGTTAGTTTCCTTTGACACAAAGGCTGGCTTTTACCTTAGCCGGAGGGCTGACATCGGCTTTCCGTTCTGCGAGCAATAAGCCATGCCCACTGCAACTTAAGTTTAGTAACTCTCCGGGCTACGTCAGGAAACTTGGTTCTCTTGCAAATGTCTTCATTTCTGATGCGATCACGCAAGGAAACTGGCATAGCCCTCTCCATTGCCCTTTACAAGTCAGAGGCCCATGGACACAGTAAGCAACTCTGACGTCAGAGTGCCTCACCAACCACACGATAAATAAGAAGATTGTCTTTTTGGGTGACTTTAAGACTATTGATGAGGCCTATTGTGAGTCATAAATTCATAATGTTTGTAATCACTGGTAACACATAGTCATAGACTTTCGTCTTCAATTTTCGTCCCATAAACAACAGTAAATAATTATCAAGCATAATGCTTAGTAATGAACAACTCACAGAGATATTACATCACGAATGTTAACGAGTCAGCGTAGAAAGTTTTTCGTGTTCAAACGTCACACTCTGTAGACATGTTGTGGAGGGTTGTTCACACTAGTTCGGTTTGAGTCGCAAAGATTTGTGTTGTGATGTCAAGACGAATGAGGAATTGTTGTGTTGTATCGTAAACAATGGTATATCATCTGTATTTGTTAGGCGGATAATCGTATTGGAAGGTAGAGAGTGTTTCGTGTTTATACGTCACACATGGTGGAATATTTTTCTTACTTAGACAATCTGATTTGTGAAGCGATATAAAGAATATACAAAGAACATAATAAAGTATATAATATCTAACAGTGACGTTTAAAGTTAGCATTCTATCTTAATACACATAATCGCAGAAGAACCTAGAAAGTGTTTAGTAATATATTGTCATGTACATCTCATTCACTCGCATAAAACTGTTTGCATTTGCACAGAAGGGAGATTAAAGAGAGATCAGACACTAATTTCGAAGAAATTATTACGATAAGTACATATTTTTTATTTATACCGTAGGCCACATTATCGCTTTGCATCAGGCGAGTTGCGGCCAAAGGCAAAACTTTTGTATGAAATAAAAATATTTAAAAAATTAAGTAGTCATCATATTTCACTGTCGTACGATGTACACTTGTAGAGTTATAGAAACTTTTGTTATATAACTTTTACATTTACTACAAAATTCTAGTTCCAAAAAGTCGATATTATAAAAAGTTATATTAAACTACTACACAGTATACACTACACAAAGTAAATCAAACCAAAAATCCCCAAATATCGTGAAAATATTTCACACACGTATCATGTACGCTTAACGTACAAATGTGTTGAGTCCTTAAATCAACACGGTGTACGCGATACATGATGACATGCAATTAAAATTTCATTGTCACTGCAGAACAAGACAGGGGTATGTAATATTCATGCTTGTTCGTGGAATGTGGTTTATTAAACTACATGACTTTATTTGGATCGTCGATAGATAGTAATATGTCTGTTTTTGAACCACCATGAATGCCATAATATGTCAAAATTCATGAGCGATTTTCTCGTAAAATAAAGAGAAAATTACAATTTAAAAATATGACGTACATACCTAAAATACATAACATAACGCCTGCGATACCCAAAGGGTTAAGCTGATGTGTAGTTTGTAGTACAGTCGAACAAGCTAATAAGTATACAGGTAGAGTTCTTTATAATTCTAGAACACTGAAAATATTGATTGCAATTTTGTTTTTTATAGTGTTTCGCATTAAGCTACTGAAGTTAAACGCTGTATCGTTTGACATCAGCCTCTAAATGTATCTGCATCTTAAAAATAAATACAAGTTAGCTGGCTGTTTACTTATTAGCTTGTTCGACTGTACCTCGTACAACGAACGTCGCTAACGCGACTGCTGCTGAGTATGAGGTCCTGGGTTTGACCCCCGGTTCAGTCAATGTTTTATTGGATTCTGACATCAAAAATTTCTCAGTAGCTACCACGGAGCCTGGATTTGTCAGGATGATGGTAATTAGACTCGCCCTCTCATCATCCACAACCCGAATTCACCCACTGCTGGGTATAGGCCTCTCTTTTCTGGTGCCAAACGCCGCGTTCCTGTGCCAGTCTCATCCAGGTTTTTCCCTCGATGGCAACTATATCGTCTGCCCATCTCGCCGCCGGGCGACCTACATTTCTTTTACCCGTTCTTGGACGCCATTCGGTGACAGCCTTACTCCACCTGCCATCCCTACGCCTTGCCAGGTGTCCTGCCCAACCCCATTTGAGTTCCATAACGCGCTTTCCAATATCGGTGACCTTTGTGCGTCTTCGGATGTCGACGTTTGGAACTCGCCCTCTATTACATAAGGTACACCTCTACCTAAACTTTCGGGGATCACAAGCGTGCTGTTTTAGTAATAAAATAAATAGTTCCGTAATTAGTTTAACAGTACGATTGCATGTGTTATTTTTGACTTTTTCTAGTCGACTTACCTACATTTTTGCGAAGAAAAAATACTGACATCTAAGATTCCAATGCACTTTTTCCTAATCATCAATTGCAACTCCATTTTATAGCCACTTATCCGCTTAACTATAATAATAAAAGCAGTGAACGCAAAACATTTTATTTGCGCAATTGCACGTAAAGCTCTTCATCCAGACAGGCTCTATAGCACTTGTCGCTAATTGCAGCCAAGCCAGTGGCCTACAAACCTTATAGTAACCTATTTTTCCCTCCTGTTGACTTTAAAGGGGAGAAAAATTGTATTTTTTTTTTATAATTCTGAAAGTGTACTGTTTATACGTCAGCATGCGATACTGGGTTCATTTTTCAGGGTGGGTAAAAAGTTATTGAGTTTTTCGATAAAGGGTTATTAGGTTAGATATGCTCGCCCCCTACTACGTGGGACTTAAACATAACAGGCGTATTGTAGGTTTCTATAAAGTACACCTCTACCAAACTCTTCGGGAATTATATCGTGATGTTGTGCAATTTTTAACCGACTTCAAAAAAAGGAGGAGGTTATCAATTCGACTGTATTTTTTTTTTTTTATTTTATTTTTTTTTTTTTATGTTTGTTCGCTCATAACTTGCGACTGGGTGAACTGATTTTCATGATTCTTTTTTCATTTGAAAGCTGGTGCTTCCCGTGTGGTCCCATTTTCACCATTTCAATATCTGATGATGGGATCTTGTAGAAATCGGGGGAACTCTTCAATAAATAACAGCAGATTAACCGCGATTGTTGCTATAGCATATCTAAGCTTTGTTTACGCCATCACACAACATAATATCACGCCTGTACTCACTACAAAGGTTGGTGAACATATTCTGATGAAGTACTTCGGAGATAGACAACGGAACTCCTCAATAAATGATAGCAAATGGACTGGGATTGCTGAAATCTCATGTCTGTCTATTATTTACACCAGTTCATAACATAACATCACGCCGGTACGTTGTGAAGGGGTAAGCACATGTGAACCACTAAAAAGTGAAAAATAAAAACTTTTTTACAAAAAATAAAACCGACTTCGACAAAAATAAAACACAAAAAAGTGAAAAATAAAAATCAGCTTCAGAAGTCGGTGGCAAAAACATGAAATCAAACAAACAAAAGTCACCGACTTCAGAAGCTGATTTTTATTTTTCACTTTTTTGTGTTTTATTTTTGTCGAAGTCGGTTTTATTTTTTGTAAAAAAGTTTTTTAAGTTAGCACTCTGCAGTTCAGATTTGTGCGACTGTTGTAGCAACTGTTACCATTAACTTAAAAGTTTAACTGAATATAATTAGCCCATCTAAAGCAGCAGCAAACAGTTCGTGTATATAATAACAACATAACACGTTGATATTCACACCACGAACGCCTTAAAGTTGACGTTGCGCCGCGACTCACTCTCGACGTACGACTCTCTCCACGTACTTGATCTTCTGACGCACGTACTTCACGATGATGTAGTACGATGATGTAGCTGTGGAATATTGGCAATGATAGTATGAACGCTGTTTAGATGGATCGATCGCTATCAGTTTTTCACATCAAATCCGCCCGTATTAGAGACTAGAAATAACTAAAGAGCAAATAAACAAAGGTTGCAAAAAAATATTATACTGACTTTGCCTACGTTACGATAAGGTGAGTAGCTATTAAAATACAGAAAACATTGGATTAATACAAAGTTTTTCCTTATTGAAATGCAGATACCATGGAGTTCCTTTCGAAATTCACTAACTAAAATCCGATTCCTATCATCTTATCTCCCAAAGTATATAACGATAATACTTACTATTACATACTTTAAGCCTATTAAGACTAGGTTCCGATTTGCACAATCGTGCTCTTGACGATCTTTTATCTCAGAAAGCAATCTTTGAATGTCATTTGGGACTCCGATTTAAACTTAAAGGGATTGTATCATTGGATCTGAACTTTGTTTGAAAACTTTTCTTCTAAAAAAACAGTGAAAAAAATTGGTTGAATCTGAAGTTGAGGTGATTCAGTAGGGACATAAAACATTTTTCCGGACTGCGACATGGATGGAATTTTTGAATTAAACTTGACCGAAAAAAACTGAGCACGAAACACAAACACAACACGTCATTGGTAACGAATTGCAATAATAGACAGTAATGTTAGTAATTATCTAACCTAACGATGTAAAAGCAATTAAGAACAAGAAGCAAAAGGCAATAAAATTCCCCCGAATCCCACCAAAAGCCCATTTGCTACATAAACGCACAGTTTGCTCCATCATTACTTATAAAAGATCATAACATTTTTCTCATACAACGCAGATGTGAGTGGAGCGTCTTATAAGTGATCCGGGAGCCGAAACTTTTGAAACGATAACAACTTCCCGATATCGTGGGCTGCTTCCAAAGTTTGGGAATTACGATTATGGTACTGCTGTGTAACTCAAACTGTAATTACAGAGATAACTCCGCAACTGCTTATACAGTCCTAGTCGCCCGTATACTTTATTTTCTTGTCGGGGATTGGTGGGAATTTAAATATTACGTTTAGTAGATTATCTGTGTTTGGAAAATAGTTTTTTTTGCTTTTTCAAACCAGTATTCATAATCATATTATAATCTTGTGTATTCTATTCTAGTTCCCTTTTGTGTTGCCTTATTTGTTTGGTTTTGAAAGAATACTGTCCTCGATCGTTACTGACTTATCAATTTTCAAAACAAACAACAGGAAGCTCTTTCAAAATCACTGAGATATGATCCCTTAAAATATTTATCCAAATGAGTGTCGACGTTCATTCAAAGGTATTTTAAATGAGATGCTTTAATTTGTTTTTATTTTTTGTTACAGAAAATGAAGCTTTTTTGGTGCTGTCTTTTGGCAGCCTTGGTTGCAGTCTCCGGGGCCGCACTGGACGTAGAAAAAACCGTTAAACAGGTTCAAAATATACTACAAACAAATCAACTCTTACCAAGACTGAGTAGAGATGAAATCATGCAATTACTGAACGATATACGAGCTGAAGATTCAAAATCAACAACCTCAGCTTCCAAGGAATCTATAGAAGACAAGAAGGAAAAGGCAACAACTCCTTTTAGTACGATCGATAACGAGATTAATCCTCAAGAATCGAAAGAAAAATATAAAGCTGTTGATGACATTACAAATGTTAAAGTATCATCATCAGCCCCAACGATTGTTGAATCAACTACCAAGAAGGGTGAACCCACATTAACGGTGGTTCTGCCCTACACCCCACGCGATGGATCCTCGCTTCAGGAATTGTATACTAGGCCACCACGAACTGAAGTAGTTGCCTTACCAAGCACTACTCCACAACCTAAAACAGCAAAATCCAACCATAAAACTGTAAAACCTAGTTATGCCTTGCCAGATAAGCTGATAGACAATTTCCCTGAAGAACTACAAGCTTTTCTGGATGCTCACGGTCTAGAAGGAAAACCTGGACAAGATCATTTCCTTCTACCTCTTGAAGGCTTCAAACCTCTACCGCCTCCTAGAGTTATAGATGGTACAGTGCAACTTCCAGAAAATATATTACTTACCTACGACTTGATATCACCTAGTAGTAATTCGAAAACCAAAAAGGATGGAACACATTCTTTGTCTCCAAACAACTTCTTATATGAACCTCTCCGCCCAGAATTGCCATATGAATTGGATACATCATCATCGGAAACGAAAGAGGTCAGTCTTCCTTATGACATGCCAGTCAGGAAACCTAAATCGGTGTCTACACCAAACTATGACCCCATAGACTACGACTCTGTGAAAGTGATACCATTGAACAAAGGCATCAATCCTATCAATGAACCCGTAAATGTTAATAATGATCAAAGTAAAAGACAAGCAGAAGAGACTACCACTGCAGCAGCAGAAACGACTTCCTCCACAACAACTACAACGACAACTGAAGAACCAAAGACCAATGCTGTCAGCGACTCATCAGTATCAGCAGATGACTCAGGAGCTTCAATAGCTGATCTAGAAGACTCCTTCGGAGGAGCCGCCCCTGCAGTACCAGGGGACTCAGAACTACCACCTCCAAGGAAAAATGGCTTTTACTGGATGCTCGACTGGAATAGTTTCTTAGAAGTCGGTGATGGTGACACTAAAGTGAATATTCGTTTTGAGCCAAAATTGGGTGATCCTCAAATGTTTTTACCCGTTACTGTACCGTGAGTGAATATTTGGAATGGATTGTAATATTTATGAGTTCTAGTCTTTTGGTTAGTGTTAGAGAAAGCCAAGTGTCTTTGTAAAGTAATTTGAAACGGTGGGGTAATATTAAGTGATTGTAACACTTAATGGCTGTTACCTGAATGATTAGAAATATTGGGTGCGCAACGAGTGAAATTATAAAGAACTCGAACATTAGTTAATTATACTATTAATAAATTGAGTCTCATGATGTAAGAACATTCCATATGTGACCTGTGCTTCGATTATCCAAATAAGTAGTGCAAAAAACGATCTAGTTAATATCGAAACGAACATATTCCAGTATTCACGGTACAACAATTTCCAATGCTTGTTTCGAACTCATCTTTGGAATGTTTCACGGTGAAATGGATCGATGGAATGTGAACAATTATAATATGAATCGTCAAATGAAATTCGAAAGCGGCCTAATACATTATGTAGTGATTTCAGTACGGATGGGGTTTTAGGTAAATTGTATTTTGTAAGGAGCCATTTTGTAGTTTTTATAATTAAATACTTATTTAAATGCGATCTGTTTTTTTACTAACTTTCTTTTCTGCCATTAACTGTTATATTATGACAACTTTAATTATTAGCATTTCTACTTCCGAATAATTACTTACATAAGTATTATGACTCAGTGGGCTATTTACGTAAGTGTCACTTCAAGTATGTATAATGTCACAAAAAGTTTAGTCACTAATATTATGTTGGTAGGTACTAACATTTACAGAAGTAATTGAGTAGGAACTTCTTTTAAATATTTCGGATAGTGATCGAAAACGCTGTACGCAGTTACAGTGCCGATACGAGTATACACATGCCAGCGAGGTATTTTACAAGATGACGCTACTGCTACTTAGAGGTTTTGCTCTAAAAGTCACTAAATTGTGGAGATCAGATAAGCAGTCTCTTTATGTAAAATACTAGTACTATTTAGCTGGATGTGGGAAAACTTGAATCCATCATAGTTCCACAAAGACTCTGCAAATGATGGTAACTAGAAACATTAATGTATCTCGTTTAACAGACAGTTAAAAAAAACAGTTAAACCCAACCTAACAACCTCATAACACTGAAATGTCAAACCATTCGCAGAACAAGATTACTGTTGAGAACGATCAAACATTATTAGGTACCTACCTTCTAAGTCCCAATTACAACTGTATCCTTAAACCTCAAGCCGTTTAATCCTTAAAGATCCTGTGAACGATCTACTAAATAAAGTAAATGGTTTAGTACCTAAATGAGTTTTCGTAATGTCTGTATACACTACAGGGTTTATTATCAGAGTTGTGTAGATAAAAGAGTAAAATGTGAACCTGTTTGTAAGCTAATCTTGGGTTTAATTAAATACTGATGTAGTAAGTATGGAGGATATTATTTAATCAGGGCGATTAATTACAATTTTCTTGAGTCTTGTGCTGGATTTTGTAGCTAAGCAGATATTTCTCAGTTGCTAAAAAGAAGGGTTGAACAAGACATGTGATGCCCATCCCGAATAAATTGGGATAAAGACCCTCAATTAACTTCATTCACATTGGTTTATTGAGTTAAGCCATGATGAAAACGAATAAATAAAACCACCGTATTCTGCTTGTTCTGGACAACTCAAGTCTCTTGCTAGCCTAAAGGTTCTTGTTATAATCATTGTACAGGTCATTATTTAGATGCTAGCATTTTTTCCAGTAAATATGGCTAAGTTGAGTGAGGTGTGATAATGTATCGTGGAAGGCCCACTAGTTACCATAATCCTCGGTGCAAGTATAAGAAGGGGAACCGGGGTAGTTTTTAGTCAGATAGAGTCTGACAAACCCCTCCGTGTGCCCGAAAGTGGAGGATATCCGTGAGGATTTTCAAAACCAGAAACAAAAAGGGAAAAATATATTTTAAGCCGAGGTGCGAGTCATATACAATTTTTCCTTTACAGAATATTCCGAATATTGGAAGTCAGTCCGAATATTTTCAATAAACAAAACCAACGCAGCTCACCAAACATCGTTAGAACCGTAGTGTCGATGTCGGTGCGCCGAACATAGCCAAAATGACCGCAGTATTTAGCTGACGGCCTCAAAAACGAGCCCCGGACAGAATGGAAGCCTCCAGTGACGTCACATGACAAGCTTTTAATTTGGTCACACGTTGTGAATGTTTCAGCTGTATCGTATACAGTGGAGACACGTTAGAGATAATTTTCTAGTTATGGTTTCACTATGAGCAATTTTCACTTCTTTTGCAGTCTACTTATTATGCCATTCAATGTGATTTTGACTATTGAGTGATGATTGAAATTAAATTGATGAAAATCATAAAAAGAAAATAATAAGTCTTACCTCACCTTATTAGACAATGAGGTATTTTCCCCATTATATATACCATTTTTTCCAGCAGTTATTTGCAGATCTTTGGCAGTCATTACAATGGCCTGAAAGTATGACAACTAGTTTTATCAAGAGGTATCGTTTGACCCATGACGAAGTGGGTTGAGGGGCAGTCGCTTCATGTCAAATATTGGTATTCTGCTGTATTCAGTTAGACTGGAAGCCGACCCCAACATAGTTGGGAGAAGGATACGATACGCAGATAATGATGATTTCAGTGCCATACATTTTAAACTTTTTTTTTTTTTTAATTTAATATGGGCTTGCTCTTGACCTCAATCTTGCCCTAAGGGCAGAGATGAGGTCGACGATGGAACGAGCTTACCCAGAAGAAGCCTATTTACTCGCGACTTAAATAGATTGGGGTTATATGAACTCGGGAAAACCGACGCAGGCAGGGTGTTCCACTCCTTGGCTGTACGAATAATGAAAGACTTAGCAAAACGCTTCGTACGAATGTGTGGAACATCGACAAGGTATGGGTGATAACCTGCAGTACGCCTAGTCTCTCGATGGAAGAAGGGAGATGGTGGAATAAGCTCGTGGAGCTCTTGCGCACACTCTCCGAAGTACAGTCTGTAGAAGACCGACAGACATTCAACTTTGCAACTTTTTTTTAACTTTCATCGTTATCACTGAAATAATGTTCATTTTTCTAGACCCCTAAGTTAATGCAGATAAAAGTATACCGTCTGTATTTCTAGCAACATTTCAACTTGCTTTTCTAACAACAATGAGAGAGCTGGTCTTTTAATTAT
Organism: Diarsia dahlii; assembly: GCA_949775195.1. Classification (NCBI taxonomy): domain Eukaryota; kingdom Metazoa; phylum Arthropoda; class Insecta; order Lepidoptera; family Noctuidae; genus Diarsia; species Diarsia dahlii. The sequence continues at coordinate 17,993,299 of OX459205.1, forward strand.
TATTATAAAACACAGTTTCTTAAAACTAATTTATTTGGTAAGCTAGTTTCGTAGTACAAACAGTTTGTAGTTTAAGTTTTCTCAGAATAATTCTATCGCCAAGTGCTATGCTACCGTTTCTTCATAATTATTAGGTTCCGAGAATTCTCATTTAGTTTTTTAGGGGAGTCGTCCACTCAAACAAATAATGAGTAGGTACCTAGCCAGAATCCCATAGCACTAGTATTTTAATGGCTGTTCATATAACGTCTCAACCAGTAAGGATTCTCACCACAACACCAACTACATATAAGCTGTGTGTGGTGCGAATACAAACGTGTTTTCACTCCTCTTGCTCAAAAAGAACGTCATAATAGCATACCAGAGCGGGCGTAAAATTGCATTTATTGCCCTAGGGCTAAAAGTAAATCTCGTACGACAACATGTTCAGCCAGCTGGTGCGTGATTTAGTTTCAAGTAAAAAAATGATTTATTTTTAAAAATGGAACTAAACGCGCTGAATGCCGAACTCTTTGGTAGAATGTGTGCGTTGCATTGCAGCTACAGAAGAAATAAAAAAAAAAGGCATTGGCGCGAAATTTTTGGAGTTGTATTATTAAATTGAATTTAATTTTTAATAAAATAAACTCATATTGAACATGGTTATTTTATTTTCTCGCAATCGTAGTGAAAAGTACAGTGTGACACACGGCGCGGCGCTAAAATCCCATTATAGCTTGGTTCCTATTTACTACCTCGCTAAAGCTCGGTAGTAAAACTACCTCGTATATAATGGGTCATTTTAGGCCCTTGTATTACAATGTACTATTTCAGCACAACGTCTTGGAGGAGCTTTTTTGGCAGCAGTGTGTAGTGTTCCAACGCTTTTATGAGCTAGTACCACACTGTGAGGTAGTGCAAAAGAGTGAAATGTTATTATCATGGTTTAAAGTCACTGTTTACCAACATAAATTGACTTTACGTTATGTATGTTAGTCTGAAAAAGTATGGGACCAAGTTACTTGTGAATACATAAATATTATGTTTAATAAGCGAAAAGTGGGTCCCTAATCAAGTACTGAAGCCTTGTTATTCATTTCGTTACCCGTAAACTGTTTGTGGATATATTGAGGAATAATATCAATGCAACTGTATAGGCATTGGCAATGTGCAGTACAAAGTTTTGTCAAAGCTGTCTATAGTTACTCGTAACTACGTAAAGAGGACTTATTTGTTCTTGCAAATGCATTCGAAGAACTAAAACCAAATTATTACCGGTGGGCTGCGTAAGTTCGTACGCTCGTCCGTTCAAATAATTATGTCAAATGAATGTAGTTCCATGAACCACACGATCCTGTAGCAATGTTCCGGAATCAATTTACCACACCAATTCGTTGCAACACGTTGCTAATTGTGAAACTGATGCAGATTTACAAATGAAGAGGTTTAGGAATGGAATCCATTCCATTTATACTGTTTATTAGACCAAATCTGGGGTACTAATATGCTTTGCGATTTTTTAAAGCCTATTTCTATTTCTTAACAGTGTGTTAAAAAAACGATGACATAAATACTATTCAATATAGCATCAGGAAAACACTTCAAAAGTTATTTACTGTATAATTATGTTATCGGCCGAATCCGATTTCAGACCACACTACTTAGCCTTGTTACCGGCGCAACCTGATTTCAGCCAAAGAAAGGGCGGGTTGTTCGAGAGAGAGATACCGCAGCCTCAACACAAAGGGCTAAGAAAGAACATGGGTGGTTTTTAGTCAGTAGAAGTATGACACTCCTTATCGCTCTGCCCGGGAGGAGTCATTTGGTGATTATCCACGCTCAAACAACATAAAAAAAGGTTGACAAGTCTTGTACAAAATTCCTACGGCATTAAGACCGCCTTTGTAATTTGTGTTTAATTAGCGATTCAAATTCGTCTTACAAAAATATTTCAAAATAATTAACACATCATTAAGCACATTTTGTGCATATTCAAAACCTGTCATTCTATCCCTCCAGTTTCCACAATCTGCGGAGTCAGCCAAACAAAATTATGAACACTTGGTATAATTCGCAGCTGTTCCCACGAACTCGCTCACATGTTATTTCAAAGTGTATTTCACGCCCACAAGTACGTCCTTATGTCCTAAGATAGTGAGATACTAGTGGAACTCACGTTTAGTTAAAACATCACTTTAGAGTTTTAATTAAAAATGTCATGGAGTTATTTTATAAAGTACTAGCTGCTGCCCGCGACGTCGTCTGCGTGAACGCTATACATTTCAGCACCAAAAATACCTACGTTGACACTTTTTTAAAAAATACCCGTTCACTCATTTACCCGTTTCTTCTTAACATTTCATATCTACAGAGAGTGAAGTAACAGAGTGAGAAGGTCTTTTGTAAAATTGACCTTCAAAAAGTGCTGATTTTCAGCCTGCTTTGAATAAATGGCTTTAAGGTGATTCTCCTGAATTAAGCAGCTCGTCCTGAGGTCGACACCCGCTGCTCTCAGTGTTCGCCCCTGCGACTTATTGATGGTCATCGCGAAGCAAACACTCACGGGGAATTGTACGCACTTGAACTGGATCGGGAAGTTATGAGGTATGAGTGGAATATAAATACTGCCTCGCTGACTCCATAACCCGTGAGAATTTTCGCCTCAATGGTGTGTCTGTGGAGCGAGATGACTTTAAGGTGGGTCCCGTTACACAACTTCGAAGGAGATAGGTTCCGAAGAAGCATAATCGTGACACCGCTACACTTCAGCTTGATGGTAAGCGCTGGAAGTCTACTTGCTGACAGGGAGTTCAGAAATACCACGGGATAATGTGTGGCGTCATCTTGCTCGACGACAGTGGTGTAGACCACTTCATTCCCCTCAATTTCCGAGAGAATGCATACGTTAATTGCCGCAGTCTGATCATTTTTGGGCGTTAAAATGGGGCCTCGCACACCCAAGAATTCTGCTGGTGCGGTATACGACTGATGTCCCCGTACACACAGCGAATGAGTTCTTCTAAGCTGGATACAACTCTACCGAGAGACTCTGGAAGTGCCACCTGTCCACCTCTCTCCTCGCCGCCGCCAAGCCTTAGAGGGACATCGGAGAATTCTTGAGCACGTGCATTGCCGCCGTGCCGAGCTCTCATATTAATGGTCAAGCGCAGTGTACGAACTCGTGACCACAACGAAGATCATTTCAACGAAGCATTCACTTCGTCAGCCTTCGATCAGCGCGTCACCACGGGAAGCGTGTGTCGGAAATCGCCACTGAACAGAACTGTGACACCACCCATCAAATGTTCGTTCTTGTAGATGTCCTGCAAAGTTCTGTCCTCGGCCTCAACTGCCTTCATGTTGGTCCTCATCCCATACGATCAGAGAGCAATCCTTGAGCACGTGTCCCTTATCACTGTTACGTGACACACCACAAACAGGCGTTTCGGCGCTTTCTAAATCGATGGGAATTTTAAATATGGCATGTGCTGTCTTGCCACGCAGAAGCAGTGTGGCAGCGATTCCCGACGACGCTACAGCAATGGTAATTTTGACTTGCCTCCTGACCTCAGCAATTATGCCAGTGGTAACATATGTTTTTCCTGTTCCACCAGGAGCATCCAAGAAAAACATTTTACCCTGGTTTTGCCCAACGCTTTCAAGGACGGTGTCATAAATTTGTTTTTGCTCTGAATTGTGGTCATTTCGCCCGGATCGTAATTGTCTCAGCGTTATACTCCCGATTTCCATGGTCTTGATGCGGTGCTGATTGGGGAGCTGGTAACCCATATTCGACCAGTAGATTGCCGTCGATAGAAATGACCACGTCTTGAAGTGAACTGAGACAGGTGTTCAGCACGCGTTCATCACAGACAATCTCGATGAATTTTATAAGACATAGATAAAGCAGCTTAAAGCTTACCAATATAAACACATTTTTTTAATTGTCTTGCTCATCTCTGAAACGAATTGACGATACAATGTTTAAGAAGACAATGCACAACTCCATCTATGACTTTTAAAATAAACTATTAACCTCGCCAACATCATCAAATTTAAATTATTTATATCCAAAAAGGACTTACACATGTAATTCGACTTGATGTTTTTGAAATCCCATAGATGGCGCTGCTTTAAATTGGCTTGATACTACAATTATATTAATTATTATGTTTATCGGCCTAATTTACTTTTATTGCGTGTTTTTTATAGTGTGAAGCTAGCTTATAGCATGGTTAACATAATAACAACATTCAAATATGCGTCGTTAGATTACACGTTGTTACAGAATGCGTTGAAGAAATAAAGGTTCACTGCTCGTTCCCCGTGGGTGATAGCGTGATAATAAGTAGCCTATATGTAGACCCGACTTCTAAGTAATATTCGTGCCAAATTTGAAGTAAATCCATTCAGTACTTTTTGAGTTTATCCCGGACATACATACAGACAAACAGACAAACAGACAGAAATTCTAAAAACTATATTTTTGGCTTCGGTATCGATTGTAGATCACACCCCAAGTATTCTTTTAAAAAAATATTCAATGTACAGTTTTGACTTTCCTACCATTTTATTAAATGTATAGATACTAGTGACCTGTCTCGACTTAGCACGGTTTTTATGAATTCACAAATCATAACGATTGATTTATTATTAATTGTGTAAAATTACACACCGTAAAGTGTGTAAAAAGTACGTTTACGATGCTGAAAGGCATTTATTTTTGCCTCCTAGAAATAATGAAGTCCAACTATCTCACTTTGTTTTTTACATACACGTTTATGGTCACTTTACTTGAAAGACGTCCATGACTAGTCAAACGAAATTTTCATACAAAAAAAATCAAAAGTCGTTTCCCAACAGGTTATTTAGTACATTCTTCGGGACCGGTCAATGTGGCGACACTTAGGGAAGTCCAACAGTGGACGTCTTCCAGCTGAAATGATGATGATGATGATGTAGTTCATTCATAGTGACCTTGCCTGTAACTGGTGCTGAATCACACTACATGTACAAAATCTATACTTGATAATGATCTATAATCTATAATGATGTTGTACACCGAATCAATGTTGTGTAGTTTAGAAAAACTACGCTTTCAGACAAATGGACAAATTAGAAGAAGAGCGATTGTAGCGTATAACAACACAAATGGATATACTCTTAGAAATTATGATCCGTATATAAAAATTTCGATCAAAATTTTAGAATTCCTACAAAAACTTTTATTGTAATAAAAGCTCCAACGTAGTTGTTTGACCTGATACAATCTCCAATTTAAACTTCAATATTGTAGACGACCTTTCTCTGTTTTTCAATTTAATAATTGCAAACGACTGTGAAAGGTTGCAATTTGAAAACTCCACTCTTGTCTTTATATTCTCAGTTTCAGTCAGTCAGAAAACCCGACCAACTGAACAACGTCCAGTACATGTATCTTGGAATATCACCAAAATTGTAACTGAATATGACTTTCCAGATTGGCCAAAATCGTCAAAGGCACGTACAAGAAGATCCGAACCAGGCCGTGATTCTCAGCATTGTGGTTACCAAACAGTACGACTATTCTCGGACGATTTGCCACAATACCTACATATTCGTTCTCCATACGGTTATAGTGAACGAATATAATATATTGTGGTAAATCGTCTTTCAGTACTGACTGAAAGCCGACAATTTAGATGTTGAATATGACGACTACGACACCTTTCTGTGGGTTCTGTACATGTATTTCAGACTGGCCTGTTGGTCTAGTGGTTAGTGACCCTAACTGCTATGCCGGGGGTCGTGGGTTCGATTCCCACCCAGGACAAATGTTTGTGTGATGAGCACGATCATTTGTTCTGTGTCTGGGTGTAATTTATCTATAATATGTATGTATTTAGAAATATATAAGTATGTTTATCAGTTGTCTAGTACCCATAACACAAGCTCTGCTTAGCTTGGGACTAGATGGCGTTGTGTGATAGTTGTGGAATATTATTATTTATTATTTATTATTATTTGCTCTTCCTTACCTTTCCCTGTAGTTTTTGACTGTAACAATTCTGATTATCCATTTTGTCAAGTGATCGGTAGGACTTTTAGCCGGTGAAATGCTTTGCTTCATTATTGCTGTATCCTTGTTTTTAAGGTCACGTGTAAATTTTATGAATGGCATTTCAAAGTCAAAACAAACAATCTGACCGTCTTCTGTTTTTCTGTTAGTGTAATAAAAATTAAAAACGTATTTTCGTAATATCACTATTAGTCCGGGTGCCACGGTACAGTTTTTAATTTGATTACTATCAAGCTAGTTTTTAGTGAGTAGCTTCATTTTGATGAGACGCCCAACATTTCCTGAACAAAAACTTTCGATTGTGGTAGCTAGCAGAGAAACCCGGACTATATCATTATACGGATAGTTAGAATTGAAATCAAATAGAAACAAAAAACAGCCGGTTCATTCCAGGATCCTGTAGATAAAACGAAAGAAAAACCAAGAACCAAAGAAAACAAGCATATTTGTATGCAGTAACAATGTGAGACGACAGTATTTGTAGCCTTTGATAAACATCTTCGATTCTGAAATTGCATGTGCAACGGATAATATAAAAATAAATGTGGGGTTCTGCTGCGAAACTTTGCAAACTAGCAACGAGGACAGAATAAATTCAATGAAAAATAGGAAATCTAAATACTGCTGTTGCACGACATTTTACTGGGTCAAACAAAAAGTGCAAATATTGGAAAATAATTATGTTTATTTGTTTTGTCATTTTAAAAGGTGGACCAATGACCTAGTGGAGGCCTTGCGTCCAGCAAATTCCTGACAATAGGGGATCGGACAAAAAAAAACTAATTAGTCCGTCAGATAGATTTCCTAAAATTATTGGACACGTATTTTTTCTATTTTCACGTAAACTTAAAATGAAGACGATACAGTGCTTCGGAAACTCGTGTGACGTCATATGATAGTACATTTTGACGACACAAGTGACGTTTCAAGCCCCACTCCAAGATCTTTGACGCGTTTTATCTTCGTAATTTTTTATTGATTTGATAAAACAAAAAACACGTATTCAATATTTTTCGAAAATCTAACTTACGGACTAAACAGAATCATATTATTTTGACCCTGTCCGATCCCCTATTGGTATGGCGACGCTTGGAGCAGTGGACCTCTTTCAGCTAATATGACATTAAAATTTTATATAATATTTTAGGTGGTTATCATCACTAGCCTTACGCCCGCCACACTATTCTTAAACCACTACAATCCCTGAAAACCAGAATCAACAGTGACGATCACCTGAAAAGCGCCGAGACTATGAAGCCCGACGAAGTTCCAGAGGAGCTATTTAACTGTATCCCTTGGCCCAAGCTTTAGCCTAAAGCAGTAGATTGCTAATACATCGTAAGTCATACCACTTGGTCCTATATCACATCTCTCCCTAATTTTCGCCGTTAAAAAGAGACACCAATACTTACAGCTAGCCGATCCCTGTATAGATTTGATATGGAACCTTGAAATACGATATTGGCGTTCAGTTTGCTTTCCTCGCAACAACGACGTGCCACGAATAGAAATGGGGTAACTCTCTCTGCCATATTGTTTACTCAACGAACGAGAATCAAAGCGAAACAAATTGAAGGGGCTATAGAATTGGTGACTTAACATTTTTGTTTTATTGTTTAGGATTTTACGGAGAACACTGACGGTGAAATGTGATGTGGCTTAGTAAGTATGGAATGTTGTGTTTGGAGTACATTATGAAATCGGATAAATGGGAAGGCATAAACCTAGCAGTGGGTGATTTCAGGCTGATATAAAGATGATAATGTGCAAGACTTTGATGATGATGATTTTTCTTGGCTACCTAACGATCTATGAAATAGATTGCAGTAATTACAATCGCTGGATGAGACAAAGTAGTTAGGATAGTTTTACGGAAACAATGATCTCATGGGTCTATACAATATGAACCAACGACGTTCGACTGGATTTTTTCTTTGTTTCTTCAGTTAATTTATTCACTTTTACTAATTTATTTTGTTAATTATATTCATAGCTATATTGACAGAAACACACCGAAACTTTGTTAATGTATAGTGAAACAAACACAGAACAAATAGAAATCTTTTCCAAACATGCTAAACACACATAACACCGCAATTTAAAATATTCACCACTATTATCCCAACATAATTACTACAAACACAATAGAGATTTTAGCGTTCGGTCGATCTGGCGCTAACTCCCTCGGCACCGAGAGTATGAAATCCCAGGATTATGTAAATAATGTGACTATTCACCCGGAAATACTTCGACCTGCAAGCCCGTGGCTCGTGGCTCGTGGCTCGTGGCCCAGTATTTGAGGTTAACTTGACCCTTAGCTACTGCGGTCTGTTTGAATAATGAATAGTGTCGTTTAAGTTTGTTTTCGGCTTTGTTTGATAAGAAACTGGGGTAATACGATTAGTACCTAATGATTGGGGAGAAGTTTTGGAAGTTTCTATTAAATATCTTTGATAAATCTGTATTTAAATATTTTGAGATTGAAAACAGAGACACAGGGATATTGTACACTTTTGATAGACCAAACCACATAATTTTAGCCTGCTAAAATCGAATGTTGGTAGTAGATAACCCAATAGTCTAGTCAATGGTCTAAGCAAAAATAGTTTCTATTTTAGGTGTTGTGTTAATTTTACATTGTAACTAGAAGAAATTATAGTACATCATCAACATAAACGTAAAAGAAAAAGTCTCAAAGTATCGAAGAAAAGCAAAAAAAAACTTTGTTGGACAAGCGCACGAGCTTTCTTTACAATATCACTAAAATAAAACCAGTAATCACAGAGAAATCAGTGTACATATATGACTAAAAAAATACAGACCGAAAACCAAACCTCCTCCTTTAAAAATATAGCAACTAATACAGCTGTCCATTCGAATCAAAGTCACTCCACGCCAACCAATAGTAGTGGCAAACTGTAACAAGTTCACAAGCTAATCAGATATGGCGACGTCTCACTGGTGGAATCTATCGGAACTTTGAACGCGCCTGTCACGTTGTAATCAAAGTTTAGGAAACTGCTGTCATACCATCTTGTGAGGGCCTTTCTATCTTGGATGTATTAATAGGGTTTTAGTTGGTTGGTACACGTGGTTTGGTGTTGGTTGAAGTTCGCTGGTAGGCTAGGGATGGGATGCGTGATCAGTAGGTTTATGATGTGATGGTTTGAAGTAAGTAGCATGTATAAGTTTGCGATTTGTGAAGCTTATTAAGGCTGCGGTTCCACTGAGGCGGAGCGGAGACGAGACGAGTTGTGCCGGATTCATCAATCACATGGCTTAAAATCTTGATTGTGTATTCTTGATGTGGATTTCAAGCTATGTGCTTGGTGAATCGCGGCACAGCTCGTCTCCGCTCCGTTTCAGTGAAACCGCAGCCTAAGACCCGGACTTTACCAAAGCGGAGATGTGCAAATCGGAGAGGAGAGGACATGTGTACTAGCCATGGTGTATCCACCGTATGGCCCGGTTTCCACAAAGCGGAGAGGAGCGGAGACGAAAGAGATGTGCGGAAATCGGCCAATCAATTTAGTTAAAATTTATATCTGGTCTTTCGCCCTTTCTATGATTGGTCGAATTTGGCACATCTCCTCCCCGCTCTGGTCGACTCCGCTTTGGTGGAAACCGGGCCCTTACTATGCAGAAATGTGCAAAGTGGAGGGAAAAGATAAACACCACACGCCGCTCACAGCAAAACGTCTCTTCTCGTCTTCGCTGTGCGCTGGGCCGCTTAATGCGGAGTACCTAAACATCTCGTCTCCTCTTTGCTCAACCGTTTCCACTGAAGCTGAAATCTTCACAGATGTGCATCATCCCACTGCTGGGCAAAGACCTTTGCCCATGACTTCCAGTTGTTTCTGTCCAAGGCCAAAGTAGACCACTGGTCGCTAGTTTTGTCCAGATCCCACAATCTTGTACGAGGTCTGCCGAGACGCATAACTATAAGAAAAAGAAATAGGAAGGGCACTCTGCAGCATTAATTTACACTTTTTCTTTGATGTTTCATCAAGGCAACCCTATAAGGAACCCAACCAGAAATAGCCCAAAAATTAAAAAAGGGTTAACACAGAACAAATCCCTTATTTAAAAGAAGGCTCAAAAGAAATAACGGCTGGAAGCGCTCTCAAACCTCCTCCAAGTTGGAAAGAGCGATCGGATTCTAGTTTCAAAGTCAATTGACCGGTGGAGGAGCAACGTGCCTCCGTACAAGGGCTCTTGACCATACGCCCGTACTATAAGCTCTGTATTAAACGGTAATGTCTGCTGAAATTTAATTTTATAGCCTAGACTTTCTCATGGATTTTGGGATTGTATAATGTAAGACAAAACATCACGCGCATAATCCACGAAGAGTGAGGCAAAGATAAATTTATAATATACACACATTTCATAGAGTTATGTTGTAGTCTCACTTAAGTAAAATAGCAATGGACTGAAAAATTCTTGACGAATAATAACACCTTTCCGATTTTCTTCTTGATTTCGATTCCGAAAAAGGAGAAATTAATATAATGTTTTCAAAGGCCATACAGGATTCCAAAAACAAACGAATGAATTAAATGCCAAATGCGCTGCAAATACCAGCAAATACATTGAACTCAAATGTCACTGTATTGTCAAAGTCCCAAGTGAACTAAGAAACAAGTGAATGTGTTTGAGTTCTAGAACAATACAAATAGTGCACATATAGACCAGTGCCGAAGCCTTCAAAAATGGTAAAAAATGAAAAAAAATTACAGTAGGATGAAACCCAATGGAAAAAGTAGAGAATATAACAAAAATTAAAGGAAAAATAAATTACGGTCGATCTGAGGTCGGGAAGTGGGGGTGGGGGGGGGTTTTAAGGGGGAAAGCGGTTTATCTCGATTTCCGGCAAAACTACAAGTCCTATCGAAAAAAATACAAGGGCAAAGTTGTAGAGAATAAAAAGATCTACAACTTTGATTTAACATTTTTTTCACATAACCTCAAAATTTAGGTGAAAAATTCAAAAAACCAAGTTTTTGGTTTTTTATTTATATCTTTTTCAAAAAAAAACTTTTTTTCTACGAAACTTGGTGAAGAGTTACCATACTATGTCCCAAATACACTGTAATTTATTTGATTTAAAATATTTATTTTTTCGGCTTATTTTAACTTAATATCAAAAAAGCACCCTAATTTTCAATCGAAAATTCTGACGTCAAAATATCAGTTTTTTTTAAAAAGTCGGTGGGCGTTGTGTTCCTTATAATCTCTACTTTCTGATGATGTATTAAAGATATACATTGCAATGGTAAATTATCTCAGAAAATGCAAAATCAGCTGCTACGAAATAACAGGTAGTAAGGGCCAAACCCTCCTAGCCCCTCCCCACTTCTCTGTGAAATACCTTTTGATGGGCCAAAATTTTCCGTAGGTCTCCACGATATATAAATTATCTTAAAATAACAATAAATAGGCATAAAACAGCAATAAATACGCTTATAATGTCTTGTCTAGGCCTTATTATTTGGTAGTGGGATTATTTCGCAGCAGCTGATTTTGCATTTTCTGAGAAAATTTACCATTGCAATGTATATTTTTAATACATCATCAGCAAGTAGAGATTATAAGGAACACAACGCCCACCGACTTTTTAAAAAAAGCTGATATTTTGACGTCAGAATTTTCGATTGAAAATTAGGGTGCTTTTTTGATATTAAGTTAAAATAAGCCGAAAAAATAAATATTTTAAATCAAATAAATTACAGTGTATTTGGGACATAATAAGGTAACTTTTCACCAAGACTAGTAGAATTTTTTTTTTTTTTAAAAAAGATATAAATAAAAAACCAAAAACTTGGATTTTTGAATTTTTCACCTAAATTTTGAGGTTATGTAAAAAAGTGTTAAATCAAAGTTGTAGATCTTTTTATTCTCTACAACTTTGCCATTACATTTTTTTCGATAGGACTTGTAGTTTTGCCGGAAATCGAGATAAACCGCTTTCCCCCCTTAAACCCCCCCCCACCCCCACTTCCCGACCTCAGATCGACCGTAATTTATTTTTCCTTTCATTTTGATCATATTCCCCTCCTTTTATAATTGGTTTCATCCTACTGTAAATTTTTTTGGTTTAAAAAATTATCGACCCTGGTCTAATACATACAACAACATCTTCGTATCAATGCACTTATGGGACATCACGACAGACTGTGCAATACAGGAAGAGTTTTTTATACCAATTTTTTAACTTTTTTGATTCATTAATTTATATTCTTGTTGATGAATGCACACGTAACGTCTAACAGGGAAGAATAGAAAGAAAAAACGTGTTGCGCCGACCCCAAGTAGAATGGGATAAGGGCAGGAAGATGATGATGAATGCACACTAAAAATGTATCAATTTCTACAGAACTTGTGTGTAAGTTACATTTCTGAATAGTGAATCTTTTATCGTAACTAATGGGCTTCGAATCATTAGGCATCTATGTATACATAACTTATTAGCGCTGAAAACATTACACACCTTCCTTTTCTTTCGTTGCAGTCTGACGACCCACTGCAACGTGTTGCACTGTGACGTCTAACAGGAAATAATGGAAAGAAGAAAACGTGTTGCGCCGACCCCAAATAGAATGGGAAAAGGGCAGGAAGATGATGCAGTCTGGTAAACTTAGTAGAATTTCCATCTTAATTATTTGCGAAATCTAAAAAGCATAAGAAATCACAAAAACGAAACACCGAAAAAAAACATACGTTTCAATAATACCAGCAAAAAAAAACCCTCTTATACAAAGGTGTTTATCTAGGCAACCGCAGCGTGTGATCAACTAATAAGTAGTTTAGTCCTGCTTTATCGTCTGGCGAAGCTTGAAGTAATCCATTTACCACAGCTGAGCAGGCAACACCGTAATAGATTTACCTCGTTTACTAATAAATTGTGTTGGAAGATTTGCGGGTGATGTTGCTTGTGTAAGGTAGTTATTTTATTAGAAAACCTTTTGACTAAAAGTAAGTAATTACTTTCACATTTACCTGCTTCGAAATGAACTAGTTTGGAATACGTGTTTAAAATAGTTTATCTTATTAAAAAACTGGCCAAGTTCACTTGCACATAAAAGGTTCCGTACCATTGTGGTCGATTTTGGGAGATTTTCCATGTTGTTTTAGCACCATAGACTTCTTATAAGATTTCCTGTAATCTATAAGTGTTGAACTAATTTCGGTATATATCTCAGTAGTTTTGGAGTTAAAGGGGAGGGATGGTCGGACAGATAGACTGGCAGACACACAAGTGATCCTATAAGGTATTCATTTTTTTCTTTTGAGTTACGGATTCCTAAAAATACTAAAAAGCAGAACATTATGATTGGAAAGGTAAGGAGGTTGTCGTTTCGCATCAGTAGGACAGAACAGGTAAATGCAAAGCTAACGTGCAAAACCGTAAACTGTATGAAATGGTTAGGTTATTGCAAAATACCCAATACTGTATGTCGACATTACAAAATAATCACTAATTTGTGAACGTTTCCAATTAATTAAAATTATGGCCTAATATGATTTCTGGTTTTAAGCTCTATGTTTCACTGCACGGACGGCTATAAGAGTAGAGAATGACAAAAGGAAGTATGGATGGACTGTGTGAAGGATGATAATAATATGGCTAGAAAGGAGGTGACTGCTGAGATGACGGGTAATAGAGAAGTGTGGAAGAAGAAGACATGCTGCACACGCAGGAGATCGATGATGATGATAATATTTATGTTTGTCTGCCTAAAAGGATCATAAGGATAAGGGATTTCTAAAGTGGGTAGAATAACTGTTTTCTACTTAATCAAAGAACCTTAAAACCAAAACACTGACGACAACCGCAAACGACGTGTTAAATATAAAATCTACAAAGTCCAGTAACTTTCCCATTAAAACTCACACATTACAAAATGATATTTGGTGTCGCAATATCCGAGTTCTGAACGGACATTTAGATATATTTTCCAAAGGTTTTGTTGTTAGAACCCTCATCATGCAGGAGACAGCTTGTCACGTTAAATTAAATAAACATACATACGTACAAAGTTGGAATATTTTCCTCAAAAATTGTAGCGACAACATTTTGTTGTATTATTATTGTTCCGAAGTTTTTGTATAAACGTCGTTAGGGACGAAAATGTCCTTCGTTTCTGCGAATTTTAAATTCGTTCGTCACTTTCTGGGTGAAAATAACATGGATTTTTCTGGAATGGTTGTGAGTTTAATCTATACTATAGTATAGTGAAACGACACCGAAAGGCAGATGTAAATAGTAACAAAAACAGTTGCTTTCACAGAGACTCTAGGGATCAGGACGTGTGATGAACAACGGTCAAATTAAGGTAAAAGCGAAATGCAAATTGTCTTTTTTTTTAATTCGTATATGAGTTTCAGGTAGTATGTTGATTAAAATATGAATTGAGACCTTTCGCTCAGCCTGGCTAGCCTGGCGCTTCCACCTTAATTGCAGTATGAATTAATGACAGTATTTAGTCAGTCAATCGATTCTGCATCCCAATATTTTCTACCAGGTTTTTTTTTTAACCCAATTAAATAATAATCATATTAAATAACAATGGAGCGCAGCATAATTGGTGTTAAGCGAACCGATCGCGTTAGAAACACCACCCTGCGCTCCATAACTAAAATAGCTGATGTTGGAGAAAAAACAGCCAGACTGAAGTGGGAGTGGGCAGGCCACGTAGCACGGATGCACCCGGAGAGATGGGCAAAGATCGTCACTCACTGGACGCCTGAGGAAGGACAGCGCCGTCGAGGTCGACCGCGGCGAAGGTGGCGTGACGATCTGATCATGTTTGCGGGGCTAATATGGCCAGAGATCGCCCATGATAGAGACATATGGAAAGAGAAAGGGGAGGCCTTTGCTCAGCAGTGGGACACAAAGTAGGCTAATAAAAAATAAAAAAATATTGCCGACGTAACTTATAAAGCTGCAAGAAAAACGTGACTGGTCACAGATGTGGGCCCTAATATCGTAAGGCTGGAGCCCTAAGAAAGCTAAAACGCACCGCGGCTAAAACGCGGTAGACCAAGGAGACGATACCGGGACACCTTGAATCCTTGGTTTCCTAGTGATTTGGTTAGAATGCGCATAATAGTAATAGTAGTAAAAGTAGATGGAATAGAGAGAGGCCTTTGCCCAGGAATGGGTTATACGGGAGGAAAAAAAAACATTTAATATTGATTTTTGTTGAAATAGTAAATCCTGATATCCTGAAATATAAATTTTAGGATATCAGCATTTTCATGTCTGTATTTTGTAGTTCCAAACCACACACAAACAAGCTCAATAAAATAAATGTTCCAGTCTAGACGCAAGTCGATTGGGACTTTACTTTCAGTCATTACTACTTTACTATTTCACTAGTTTTACGTATCTACAGTTTTACTACATTTCCAGAGTAGTGGTAAAAGGTTAGATAAGCTTTATAGGTCCCATATAAGGTTTAGTTTGTACTTAAATATCAGATGGTTTAGATAATAAAATTAGCGTAATTAGTTTTACTATTGTGTACATCTTGATCTGTGTGGCCTTTGTAATTCATGATTATGAGGCAATATGCTGGTCGCGCTCGCGGGAAGGCTTGATTGCGCCATCATCTCCCACTGTTGTAGGCGGCATGTGGCAGGTTGATGCGGCTGACAGACCTTTATTATTATTAATATGTGAATTGTGTGTGGATTTGTGTTTTATATGACTGACTTGTTATACTCGTAATTTAATAGAACTAAGTAAATTAAATCGTTAATGTGAATTTATTGATTTATGTGACTGACTTGCTATTATTATTGAATTAAGTAAATGAAATTGTTTGTGAATTGAATTTAATGTTATGTACCTGTGTAATGTGACTGTATGAACGTATTATTTCTATTATGAGTCTGTGATACTCGAATTGAACGTTTTTTTTTTTAATAAAAATAAAACTATAAACTTTATTTCACAGTTCCAATGTAGGCCCGTAGCCCGTAGGCACTTACAAAACGTCGTTTTCTTTGGAAAAGAACCGGCTAGAAACTTCATGGTTAATACTACCTTTCTCTCCGCATACGAACTATAGCGACGTATGATAATCTATGTTTATCCCGATTTTGAAGTGTTATCCGGGCGATCAACATAATATACAGAAATCTGACAACAGCCGCCATTGTCGGTTAGTAACCCACTAAACACAATACCGTTCTTAGTCAAGGAATCTTCCCTTTTTTTATGCACTCGTAACACGAGGATTTTTTCAACCTGTTCTTCATACAATACCTCTAAAATCATACATGAACTTTCTTGTGTCAAAACCATCTAACGAAAATGATCTAAAAATCTTTTTTCTCAAAGCCTTTTATGTCCCACTGGTGGGCCAAAACTTCAAACCTTACCAGGTACTTTTTCATACGACACTCAAACCAACCATCGTAGTGAGAGTCCAGGTCATCTTACCACCTCTTTCTAGGCCGACATCGGCGGCGAAGTCCGTCCACAGGCATAGTTGGATTAGCGATTAAACATCGTTCAATTTACGTAGTTTTGTGTTTAGACCGAGGCCTTAAAACTGTCCCCAACTAAGCTGGGATTATAACTCTCACACAAAAAACAATCATGCAAATTGTGTTTTTATAACTGTTAATATGAATGAACAAAAACTGTAACAACTGCGTCTGGATTACTAGCTTAAACCAGCGTATATTTTAATATTAATAGCACCACTTTAATAGGAAAAAGGCTTTAAGTTTAAATTTATTAAGGCCATTAAGTATAATTTATAATGTTCAACCAATGAGTTTGAAATTATTCGTATTTTTATTAAATAAAAGGTAATACGGACCGGGTCTAGATTGGGTAATAAACACTAGGCAATTGTTTTGTTTAGCCTTATAGGCTGCCTAATTGGTTAATAGTAATAAACGTGTCAACGCCTACCGTTAAGTTAAATAATTGTGTTGTAATAGGACTGGGTCAATAGTATAAAGATTTTGCTCCACGGGTTATGGTGTTAAGGTCGAAAGTTACTTTGCATGTATTTTGGATAAGCTTTGCTCCCATTAGTGGCACACAAGAACAAAATAGAGCTAATCAGCTACGCTGCTTATGAATTTTATCACGTGTATGCGTTGATATTGTGGAATATCGATGCAAAGCCAAAGACAGTTCATGCGAGACTGGTTTATTGTTCGTGTACCCACATCACAATATATTACATTTCCTCCCTCACAAGAAATATATATGTACTTAACTAAGTTACAAACAATTTGTTTTTAATTGTACTTATCCAAACTAAAAAAATAATATAATAAAGTAGACCGCAAGTGTTACAATAAAAAGTTTCCATTCATATCCAATCAATACATACCTACCACTTGATTTTCTTTTTTTTTTTTTTAAGTTTCAATTGTTGCAAGTAACTACGTACTTACAGTAAAACCAGTGCCGACCTGAAGAACAATATATGCACTAAGTATAATTCTGTTACGATCGTTTAGTCTTAATTATATTAAGGTTAACTAATACAAAAAAAAAATACAAGTATTTATGGGTTGTTACACGTAATTATTATACATATACCTACATTATTACCAAAATACCAACACGGCTTTTATACTTAGGTACACACAAGATTGGACTGAAACATAAATTAATCAATATTGATAATATTTTTGTTTCGTTGTCTGATATTGACCCAATCCCCGGAAGTGGACGGTTCAGCAGCGTAATCGCTTTGAGCCTTATGTATGACGGGCGAGTCACGTGAAGTCAGAGGAGACGTCACCACCGGTGAATTGG
This sequence comes from Diarsia dahlii, assembly GCA_949775195.1. NCBI lineage: Eukaryota > Metazoa > Arthropoda > Insecta > Lepidoptera > Noctuidae > Diarsia > Diarsia dahlii. The sequence goes on from OX459205.1 coordinate 18,011,127, forward strand.
GTGCAGACTCCCATGTCTCTTTTTCAGTGTTTAGTCTTTGATTATTATCAGTATCAGTGATAATAGGATTCGAATACTGTGTGTGTCTTCGTAATGGCATAATTTGGTCTATATGTTTCCGGTGTTCCCCCTGGTCCGATTTTACCTTATATGTCACTGCTCCGGTGCGCTCAGAGACCTCTCCTTCAACCCATTTGGGATTGTTTCTCGAGTAATCTCGAAACAACACTCGGTCGCCAGGTTGGACCTCTCTGTTCGTACCTTGAGCATGTTCTACCTGCTTGGTCTGCGCCGCCTCGACCGCATCCGCAGTGTTGCAGCGCAGCAAATCCAACCGCATGCGTAGCCTCCGACCCAGCAGCGCCACAGCTGGCTCGCGCTGAGTACTTGTATGTGTACTGTTTCTGTACACCAATAGAAAATTGTTTATTGCTCGCTCGATGTTCTCACCTTCAGAAGCCGCTTTTTTTATTACCTTCTTGACAGTCTTGACTGCGTTCTCGGCGGCGCCGTTGCTTGATGGATGGTAAGGGGCTATTAGAATATGCTTAATCCCGTTGCGGGACAAGAATGACTCGAATTCCTGGGATCGAAATGGCGGGCCCCCGTCACTCACCAAGCACTTTGGAAGCCCAAATCGGCTGAAGCATTCTCTAAGTCTGTTTGATACTAAATGAGCCGATGTACCGGTGCCCATTAGAAAAACTTCGATCCACTTTGAGTGCGAGTCAAGTATCAAGAAGTAATATTTACCTTGGTACTGTAGAAAATCTACATGAAGCCTCGTCCAAGGTTCCGAAGGCCATACGTACGGTACAGGAGTGTGTCGTGGCGGTGCGTCCAACTGTGCCCGGCAGGCGGCGCAGGAGGCCCCGCGCGCCTCGATGTCGGCGTCCAGGCGCGGCCACCACACGTAACTGCGCGCGATGCTCTTCATGCGCACGACGCCCACGTGACCCGCGTGCACTTCCTCTAATACCTGCGCCCGCAGCTGCTCCGGCACCACTATCCTGTATCCCCAAACTATACACCCGTGATCTATATGTAGATTTTCACGTCGATGAAAATACGCTTTCTCTTCTTCTGAATCGCCTATGAGTGGCCATCCACTCATTATGTAACCATATACTTTACATAAAATTTTATCTTTTGTAGTCTCGTGTGCTATATCTTTGTGACTAAGAGGGAAACTGTCCTCTACAAAATGTAAATATGCCGCGTCGTCTTGGTCCTCCACCTTGGTTTTCGGTAAAGGTAATCGTGATAGCCCGTCTGCATTGGTGTTTGATTCCGAGTTGACAAAAACGATATTAAAATCATAAGCCGCCAGGCGCACAGCGTATCTCTGTAAGCGGCTAGCTGCAGTTTGCGGTATACCCTTTTTAGGCCCGAATATATAGCTTAATGCTTTATGATCGCTCCGTAATGTGAAATGTCTGCCAAAGAGATATTGATGGTGCCTTGTGACTCCGTATACAATGGCCAGCGCCTCCTTGTCTACCTGACTGTAGCGACGCTCGGCGTCGTTGAGCGTGCGCGAGGCGCAGCACACGAGGCGCTCAGTACCGTCGGGGTGGCGCTGCGCCAGCACGGCGCCCAGCCCGTACGCGCTGCTGTCCACAGCCAGCACCAAGGGCAGCTCGGGCGAGTAGTGAGCCAGCACCGGGTCACTCGTCAATCTTACCTTAATCTCCTCAAAAGCGACGTTACAGCTCTCGGACCATGCCCATTTAGCTCCCTTTTTTAAAAGGGCGTGAAGTGGATGTAAAATCATACTAAGATTGGGTATAAAACGTGCATAGTAATTTATGAATCCTAATAAAGCTCTTAACTGAGACACATTTTCCGGGATGGGCATTTTCGTTATGGCGTTAACTTTTGATGTGTCTGTATGAAGACCGTGTTTGTTAATTCTATAACCCAGGTAACAAACCTCATCTTTTAAAAACTCGCACTTGGAGAACTTGATTGTTAATCCGGCTTCTCTTAATCTAGTAAGTACAGCCCTTAAATTTTCCAAATGATGAGATTTATTCCTGCCACTCACACAAATGTCATCAATAAAAGCTACCACAAATTCTAGACCATTTAAAGTATCGAAAACAATTTTTTGAAATTTTTCGGGTAGGCACTTAAGTCCGAAAGGAGCCCTGCGATATACAAATGTACCCACATGCGTAGTAATCGCTGTAAGCGGTTGTGAACTATCTGACAATTCAAGTTGCATAAATGCATTTTTAAAATCTAATTTCGTATATTGCTCCCCACCACTTAACGTTGCAAATAACTCTTCAATTTTCGGCAATGGAAAATGAAAATCTTTTAATAACTTATTCACGGTCACTTTATAATCGCCGCATAAACGAATAGAACCATCCGGTTTAATAATAGGCACAATAGGAGTTCCATAATCGGATCTGTCCACCTTGTAAATTATACCTTCGTCTTGTAAGCGTTTAAGTTCATTTTCCACTGGCAAGCGCAGCGCAAGTGGAAGGGAACGAGACTTACAAAATACCGGCGTGTTATCTGTCAAATACAGTGATAATTTATGTTTATAAGTACCAATTTTTTCTGTAAATACTTCTGGATATTCTTGTTTCAATTCTAAAACAACAGGATCAACATCTTCTTTTAAATGAAATAAATTTAATGACTTTAATTTAAGTTCGCGCATCCAGGTGCGTCCAATTAGCGGAGGGCCGCCGCGTTCGATAATAAACAATGGCAATATGGCGTCCTCTGCGCCTGCACAGCTGACGCGCACAGATACCCGGCCTAACGGTATTATTGCGTCACCTGTGTATGATTGTAATTTTATGCTAACTTTTTCAATCGGTAAAGAAGAAAGATGTTGATCGTAGAATAATTTAGATACCGCCGATATCTTGCTACCGGTATCGATTTCAAATAACACAGTTTGATTTTCAATAATTAGTTCACAATAATATGGGCCATCTTTTACATTTTGAACTGACCGACCTTTCATAGTATACAGTCCTTCAAACTCCTCGCCTCCTGACTCCGATGAATCTGTTTCCATAAAGTTTTGATATTTAGAACCAGACTTGCCCGCACTTACATTATTTTTATCACATACAGAGCCCAAATGGCCCTTCACTTTGCACTTATCACACACATACGACTTGTACCGGCACCTGTGCGGCACGTGACCGTCCCGGCCACAGCGCCAGCACCCTTTGCGTCGCGGCGCCACGACGTCACGACCGGCGGCGCTGGACTGCTTGTCCACACTCACCCGGTGCACCCGCTCGCCCGCGTCTGCCTGGAGTCCCGCCGGCCCGGCTGCTGCCCACGGCGCGGCTGGCGAGCGCGCCACGGCCTTAGCCGCGTGCTGCTCGGCCGCCTCCAGCGCCAGCGCCAGCCCCACTGCCTTCTTGTAATCGAGGGTGGTCTCCGCAAACAAGCGAGACCGTATCTCCTCGCTGCGTAGACCCGACACGAATTGATCTCGAATGTTCACTTCTAACTGGTTCTCGAAATTGCAATAGGTAGCCAAGTGTTTCAAATTTTGTAAAAACACTTTGATGTTTTCGCCTTCACCTTGCCGCCGCTGACGAAACACGTGGCGCTCCGCTATTTCGGATCTTTTGGGTTCCAGATGATTTTGCACAAGCTCCACTAATGTGGTAAAGGTTTTATCCTCCGGATTGTCTGGAGCACACAGATCGCACATCAACCGGTAGGTTGGCGCGCCGACATGCGTCACCAACGTGGCCACGCGTAGGTTATCTTTGATGGCGTTTAACAAAATAAATTGTTCCACCAAACGCACATATGCTGGCCAGTTTTCACCTCCATCCAGATCAAATACGTGTATTTTCCCGATTGGCATCTTGATATTTTACTACTTTTTATAATTACTCGTCGCCACTGTGGAATATCGATGCAAAGCCAAAGACAGTTCATGCGAGACTGGTTTATTGTTCGTGTACCCACATCACAATATATTACAGATATTATCAATTAACTCGTGGCTACATATTAACACAAGTTAAGCAGCACTTGCCAAGAGTAGTCTCTGAATGAGTGATCATTCATTACATAACGAGTTTCCTCTGTGTCTCGAAAAGCATGTAAAGCCCACCCATTCAGAACAAGACATTCATTCATTCATTACCCAGGTCTAACTGGTTTATGGAGGTTAGAGAGGTAGTCGCGCCATGTCATAATTTCAGCTGAAAGACGTCCACTGCTGGATAATAGGCCTACCCCATGATGCGACCCCAACATTAAAGGGTATTTAACAAAAAAAAATCTAATTAGTCCGTCAGATAGATTGCCAAAAAATAATGGACACATATTTTTTTCATTTTTCACGTAAACAAACAATGAAGATGATACAGTGCTTTGAAAACTCGTGTGGCGATATTCTAAGACATTAGCATGACATTTTTTACCGGTGAGTGACGTCACAAGCCCCCACTCAAATCTTTGACGCGTTTTATCTTCGTCAAATTTTGATTGATTTGAAAAAAAAATACGTTTCCAATATTTTTCGACAATCTAACAGATGGACCAATTAGAATCTTATTTTTTTTAGTCAGAAAACATCCCTTTTGGAAAAAGGTTGGGCAAATGATGATCCAGCTCTAATACGAAAACCTAGTCAGTATGACTTCGATTATTCATTTAATTTCCTGCTACAGAATCCTTCAAGATTTTCTTACGTTATAAAAAGGCTGTAAAAGTATCATAATATACTAAAAAAACTTCGTGTAATCTCGTAATTTCGATAAACAACCTTTTACCTATACTAATCTGTATTCATAAACGAAACTCAAACCTGTAAGCCGATCAACTTTGTTACGTAACCTGGCCTAAAGTCTATTTTATTTTACACTTTCTTATCAATATGAATTTCAACTTTTTGTCAGTGAGATTTAAGTTGATTTCAGAAAAAATCATTGACCCAAAAAAGAAGAAGAATGACTCAAATACTTACTATCGAAAAGACTTACAAAAGTTAAAAGTTGAAGCATAAATTGAACTTTATTAAGCGGTGACTAAAGTTTCATTTCCAAAAACATATATTTGTTTACACGTTTAGAAGCCAAAATCGAATGCATCACATATAACGTTTAACAAGATCGTATAGCTTGAAAGAAGTTTGTTATCACTGTAAGTTACCAAGTTTAGGGGTCCACTTATCGTGATCCTTATCTTAGTGATGCCACATCAATATGTTAGGGCTCGTTTACGGAGACGCGGGGCGTTGCGCGGCGCGTGCAGAATGCTCTTGTCGTGTTTTTTTATTAATTTAATGAGAGACGGATCCACCGCAACAAACTAACGTGCGAAAATAGCTTCTCGTAAAATCGACGATTGAAATCAGTAACTTTTTAATACATCACCATGTGTTTGAATTAAAAACTCCGCACGCGCCGCGCGACGCCCCGCCTGTACGTAAACATGCACTTAGTGCGGGTTCTGTGAGTAAATAATGTGTTTGGGTAACTATATACATGGGCACATTTCAATAGTGAAGTGTTGGAAGCTATGATAGTGGCTGTTGGTTGTGTAATCGAAACTTGAGCTTAGGTTGTCTGGAATTGATTACAAAACTGTGTATAATAATTTAAATACCTAATAATAATTATTTTTTGGCTCTTTGGGTTTTCTACTAGTTTGTATGTTGTTAGGTTTTTTTTTAAATCATTTTAATTTGCAGTTGCTCAAGCAGTTAACTGCTGCGCTACGTGTCGCGGGTTCGATCCCCGCACGTAACAAATATTTGTATGGCCTACAGATAGATGTTTCGGGTATTTGTGTATGTACACAAATACGCAGACCCGAAATCGTGGGTGCGTTCACAGACATTTAAACTCACATGAGTTTAAATGTATTGGGCATCGTTTAAAAAGGATATTTTTTAAAGGGAACCAAATAATGGAAGTCTGAACTGACGATCAATGCTTATGCCTATTTTACATGGGAAGAGGCTTTTGACTTACGTTCGCTGTTATCTCAATTATTTTCTCTAGCAAAAGGAGTATTAATTAAGTATCATAGTAAGTGGCGTTTGTTGTTTTTACTTGTGTATATATTATGTACTAGCTGTGCCCGCGACTTCGTTCGCGTGGTTGTCGAAAACTAAAATGCGTCGCTTAGACAAAAGTACATTAAATCATTCATCATCATCAACAGCCTATTAATGTTCCCACTGCTGGGACACAGGCCTCCACTCTTTGAAAGGGGATGGGCTATAATCTACCACGCGGGCCCAGTGCGGATTGGTAGATGTCACATGTCTTCGAATTTTATTGGTTCTAAGACATGCCGGTTTCCTCACGATGTTTTCCTTCACCATTTTGAGAGCAGCGGTGATGAAATAAATTACATAAAGTAATGTGCCTGCCTGGGTTCGAACCCACGACCTACTGTTCGTAAGTCGGGGCTGCCACCACTGGGCCACCGCTGCTTTAAAAATCATTCTGTAGCAAATAAGAAGTTTAGGTAGCCTGACTTGAGTCTAACAAAATTTGCACTTTATAGCTTAATATTTCACTAACGAATTACGAACGAATAAAAAGTGTATAAGGAAACTCACAATCTTTTTCAAAGACCTATCTAATGACACCCCACACCATGGGCTTCGCAAGAAATAAAAACAACGTCATCTATCGAAGACGAAAATAAACTGCTAAAATTGAATGCATGGAAAGCGATCAATCACACTATAGGGTTTAGGCTATGTAGACTAAAGTAGACTTTGAAAGCAGTGTCATTTAGACTACTTACCTACAGAGTACCTTAAGCTATCATAACTTTATTAAAGTTATCTTTTGAAGGCATTATTAATAAGTACCATATTCGTTTAATAGATGTCGCTGCATGTCTCATTCATGATCATAATGATAAAGTTCTTCTTGAAAACTATAAATTCAAATATCTTTTGATAGAGAGCACCGATTACGATGAAACAAAGACTAAGTAATACCCCAAGTTACGCACAATATTTATGTATAAAAGTTACCTACATTAGTTTCGTAAATTTTACGTGATGCTTAGTCATCGAAACAGACAAACAGACAAACAGATAAACAGACAAACAGACAAAAATTCTAAAAATGCTGGAAATGAGTTCTGTTGGTTAAACTATAACACCCTGAAAATTCCTTTTTTAAATATTTTCAATGTACAAAAATATTTTTTCTACAGATTTATTATATGTAATAGATAATAGATGTTTTACATCTCTATTAATTAATAGGTACCGGATCCTGAACTCAATGGAACTGGCCCTTAAAAGGTTCAATTAAAAAGTAAGGTCCTGTCAAAGTCAGGCACGAAAACCCCCAAAACCCTTCGTGGCTAGAACTAATTTCTCACTTGAATTGATTTTCTTTACTTACGGTTTACCTCAAAACAAAAGCGAAGGACAGCGTGGGCTCGGCCCTTGTGGAAACATTGTTGTCACGTACGTATTGAAATCTTCTGGAAAAGATGAATACTTTTCACGATTACCAAATAGGTCACAAGAAGAAGCGTCAGGGCTGCGGGTTGTTCGCGAGAGATACCGCGGCCTTGACATAAAGGGCTAAGAGGGAATATGGGTGGCTTTTAGTCAGTAGAAGTCTGACACTCCCTTTCGCTCTGCTCAAGAGCGGGAGGGGTTATCTGATGATTTACCAAACCCCCCAAAAAAAAAGGAGAAGCTTCTTTAGTCTGATGCTCTGAAGCACACCCTTACATGACCTGAGTTTTCTGATCTGATGAACATTGTACAAGATCAGTATCGCATCGACACAAAGGTTTCTCAACGTAAGCACGTAAACGTATCGAACATGCTGGAAAAATTTAATGAAAAAAAAATGACATACACTACCGTATGCATACGAGGAGTTAGTCATACACACATAAACTCACGCTTCTTTCCCATCAGTTTATAGACAAAAATGTCAATAGTTGTTTCATAGAGCACAGGGATTGGTGAGACTTGTGACTAACAAATTATATCTTATTGCACTGTGAATCAATTTTTGGACGTAAAAAAAAGAGATTAAACCACTTCAAACATCATCCATCATCAATTCTGAACATTATTTACTTCTTTTTGGCGTCAGATTTTATTTGAATTATTTTCAGTACAATAGAGTTCTGGATCAGTATTTTGTAAGCCACGAAGACTTATGAACCATAATTCCGTCCCATTGCGCCATTGATGCGAAATCCAGGCATTGTTTTCGCTTTACCATTTTGTTCGTGATGAGAAAATGTCAATAATAACAGTGAAAAGTTTTTGAATAGATGAAAAGTTTACCGTTTCCGTCTAAACTTCGGGTCCTCGGTTAATTGTTTTGATTTGCTATTAATTTCGTTACAGACAAGTATTTAAACTCAATGTATTTAAGTGGTATGGGCCATTGAAATACAACCTTTATTAATTTTAATTATTACCAAAGCGGGCTGACCTGTTTTCATCAATTTTGGATTAGAATTGGTTGTTATTTAGTAGACCGTTTCTTTACAAATGTCTGGTGTAACAGACAGTATCCTATGACACTATAGGATATTGTCTTGATCTGGGTCTTGACTGACGTTAAGGCAGGAAACAGTGGCTATAAGACATGCCTAATTACTCACGATGTTTCTCCTTCACTGTTTTGAGAGTATTGGTGATGCAATATTTATTACACAAAGTAATGCACCTGCCTGTGTTACCCACAACTGCCCGGACCACGAATGCTCTTCTACTACCAACAACTGACCAAAACACAAAATAACGGAGCCATTATTAATATTAATAATTATAAATTACCACCGCCAGGACCAAAACTTACGTAAAATTTAGTAGAAACAGGGACCAGCTTTGTTGTTTGCCTGACTAATCGAAGCGGACATCCGAGGTAGGGTCCCGTACTCAGAAACCATTATTTCCATAATGGATTTCGGCAACGTTACTCCAGGCCCAATAAATTACTCGTATTTTAGAAGCGAAATTTCTGAAGAATAGGTGTTAAATTCGAGAAGATGAATTGTTTTTGGACTCTGCACATAAATAAATGATTTATTTCGTAATGAATTTTGTAGTAAGGGACTCACTGCCATTTAAATAAACCATAGGATTTGAAGGGGAAATTAATTCTCATTTAGTGACAAGTATAAGTAATTGGCTTTGAATATAATGTATAATGAAGGTAAATAGACAGCGATGGTTCAAAGGTATAGCCGCTTACGCAACGGTGTCTAGCTACAGAGTTCATCGATCTTGTCGTCGCACTTGTCGTTCACTTATAGTGTTTTGCCACGGTTACGATTCATTGCGTATGAGGATTTAAAACAAATCTTATTGAATTCTCGTAACGTTCCAGAAATAATTATTGTACCGGTCATCTTAGTATGATATATTGATTTCACCTCTCGTCATCCTGCGAAGGACTGTCCCTTTTTTTTGGATCCCGTTCTGGGTAGACCGGAAGGGAGTGTCAGTCTTCTTCCGACTGACTCAAAACCACCCATATTCCTTCTTGGCATTTTGTGTCTGCGGTATTTCTCTTTCGAACAACCCGCAGCCTCGACAGGCGTCAATTCTTGTGGGGCCCCTGCAATATTGCTGACATCTATTTGATGCGCGCGTGGAACACGAACGCGCCATTGATACGGCCTGTCATAGTCATAGGTCGGACGAACGGTGAGCTAGCCCAATATTCACCGTCCACAGGACCGATCTTTTTTTTTTTGGTTAGCGTATATTGTCCCACTGCTGGGCAAAAGCCACCCCATAGTCTTCCACTCTTCTCTCCGTGCGGTTCTCTCCGGCCAATCTTGTAAAAAAGCCTCTAAGTCGTCACGCCTAAAAACGAGAAACCTAAAAGTCGTCGGCTTTGAATGTGCATGTTAAAGTTAAAGGTTACATTAAAGTAGTATAAAAAAACTGCCACAATCGGATCATAAAGGTCAGTGTGCCAGGGTCTTATTAATTAGTGAATCTGATGCGTTTACCACAATATTTGCCTGATGCTATAATTGATAGATAGCCCGTGGGCTTTGGCTAGCCACAAACATTCGAATTACGACTGACAATATCCCTCTCACTCTAAATCCTTGGAGTGTGGGAAATCACCAAATAATGACTCTGGGCGGAGTGTGGGGGAGTATCAGACTTCTACTGACTAAAAACCACCTATGCTCCTTCTTAGCCCTTTGTGTCCGGACGGGTGGTATCTCTTTCGAACAACCCGCAGCTCCCTCTGAATCCTTACTTCTTTATGCATCATATTTATTACAAAATCTGTTGCTGAACATTTCCGATCGCGTGCCAGAGAGAAGAAAGTTAAGAAATATTTGATGTTCTCTTGTTTCATCATGTTTCTGCCCGTATCTCATAATTATTACTTGGAGTAAGTGAGCAGTGGTGGCCCAGTAGTAGCGGCCTTGACTTACGAGCAGTAAGTCGTGGATTCGAACCCAGGCATTTTTATAAAAATAAGTTAAGATCGTGGCTACTACATAATTGATACTAAATATTAATTTTAGTATCAATTATTACATGTAAATATTCGTATGCCACGTCTAGCGGTGGATATATCGAGAACTATACCATTTATGTAACAACTTTGTAAGTACCGTATCCTACGAATAAATGTCTTTGTCTTTGTCTTTGTCAGGCAGGCGCCTTACTTCGTGTAATCGTAAGGAAACCGGCATGACCAAGAAACAAAAATTCGAAGACATGTGACACCTAACAAACCACACTGGGCCCGCGTGGTGGATCATAGCCCATCCCTTTTCTAGAGAGGAGGTCTGTGTCCCTGCTGATGATGAACTGCCCCGTCGCAAGCGCGGCTTGTGAGCGTAGGGTTTTTTTAAGGATGGGAAATCATCAAATGAAATATGCCACTCTTGGCGGAGCAGAAGGGAGAGTTAGACTCACATTGACTCATACGTGTCCGTATTCCTCCTAATGCCTTGGCAGGCAGGGCCCTAGCGAGCCCCGTCTACTGTGCTGATATCTCTTGCTTTGCACCAGGGTTCGGTTGCCGGGTCGGGCAAAAAGTGTTATTGGGTTATTGGAAGTTTAGAAGATGATGTTGTGACCCCCGCCAGTCTGTAATACGACGCTATCATTTACTTATTTGTCTTTCTTATTATTCTTTACCCAATCCATTCATCTTAACCAGATCTTCTTCTCACACTACTCAAAATTTTAAATACAACAGCCAAAATAAAATGTAACTGATGTTCAATAGTCGAAACCAAATCGAAACATAATTTCATATACAAAAGCCCCGGTAATGCTTCAAAGTGAGCATTTGCCACTGCCAATGGCGGATTCCCTTCAATATTTCAACAACAACTGGTCTGGAATCATACATTTTGTATTGTAAATACATTGTTGCCGTTCGTCATGTTCGGAGCTCTACATTCATAGCTATTGGAAATAAAACTGGCTTTTTTCGGCTGAAAGCTGGATTTTATTAAAAGAGGGAAAAATATTTTTGTTACTTTTTTCTGTTGAAAGTTATAGTTTTTGTGCCTGAAATCTGATGGATTTCTGTGAAGTAGCAGATTTTCTTTCAAATGGGTATACCAGACAACAAAATAAAAAAAACGTGTGGCACTCGGAGACTGCCGCGGTAAATCTATTGCATAGCATTTTTTATCAACTTATGCAATAATAGGTATTTTAAATAATTAGGTATTAATAGTGTAATTACACACCAAAATAATTATTCTTTCAAAAAATTTGAACAAAAATAACGATATTAAGAGTTTGATTTTCGAATTTCGCGCGATGTACATTATATAAATCAAAACTAACCTTGATAGACTAACTAAGCTAGTAAGAAACTCTATGACAGAAAATTTAAAAGAAAAAGTAATGACAGCCTGACGTAAGTGTCATAACATTGAAAAATATGAAAATTATTTATTTTATTTTAGATATTTTATAAGAAAACGAATCGTTTTAGACCGATTCGCAGAATAGTAATGCAAAAACCAATAAAACTTATGATAGATGCGTACTAATAATAAAAATAATGAATGTTTATAGAGTACTCACTCCTCACTCATTTTCTTTCACTATTTTTTCGTGACTTTATTCATTAATAAATGCACTTTGTTTATTCATATTTAAAACACTTTGTACACAAATTATACGAGTAAGAATATTTTAGAAGGAGAAAGCAGAGAGACAAACAATTATTTAATTTGACAACTTCAGTTGACAACCTTGTTATTTTCCGTAACCATAGCAACCTGGTTGAATACTGAATCCTGAATATTTTCGTTAGGAAATCTCTGGATTCGCTCTCCACGCTCAACTCAAGGCCCGCGATAGAATCTATGCAATAGATTAAAAATCAACCACGCTTAAAACGGCCACTAATAAAACAAAATACTGATGATCGTGTTTTATATATTAAAATATGTCAAGTATTAACAGATATGAAAAGTAAAGAAAAACAAATCACTGATTCACCCTTCAATAATTTCCTAAACATACGCAAGCACTGATTATAAAATCGCCGTTTACTATAATTACAGTGTAGTGCAAAGAAAAACACACACAACAAAATAACTGAACATTTCACCTTCATAGTCTAGTGTTTATACGTAATTTCGCAGATTACACGTCCAGTAGAAATAATATGGCTAGGACACGAAGGTAATAGAAAGTAATGTTCACCCAGCGGGGGACTAGCGAAATTATATGGTGCAAATTTTCTACGACAACATTATAAGTGAATGTGTAGGTATAAAACTTAGTCATTAAAATTTGTTCATGGTTCCGCGATTTAGATTAAAATGCTGCAATTACTGCATTTTCTTGCATTTATGAATTTTAAGCATGATCTTTACATATTCTTCTTTTACTTTGGCTTACATATAAACTTGTCTATATGCCCGGTATGTTTTGGTCCATAGCTGGTTTAAAGGACCCTTAATTTAATAAATTGTGAGATTGATTATTTTCTAAAATTACATTTGTTCAATAATGATTTTCCTCCTTTTCAATCTTTCATAAATCAGGTTTACAAATTAGAAATGAATACAAAGAAACATTTTCCCAAGGAACTCTAAACATAATAACACAAATCATCGAAGGCTATCCAACAATTTGATTTGAAAGCAAACAAACAGATTGTCTAGGGAAAAATACATCATTTTCACAACAGCACTCGATCAACAGCTATATCCTTATAGAAAATGGAAGCTCTCACGGACTTCCCCGAAGATTTCGGGAAAGCGTTACAAACCAGTTTTAACATGTTGAAGATTTTTAATGTCAGGTCTGTATTTTGATCAAAAGTTTTTGATTTAATATGATGTCATGTCAAAGATGGAATTATTAGTGTAGGAAAATACTGAAAGGAAAACGGTTATGAAAAGAATCTGGAAATCCAACACACATAGAGCTAGCTAACTACTCAAATCAAAACTATTTATTTGCTAAAAAACACATAGAAATAACAAGAAACGAATATTAATTGTATCTTGACTTTATAAATAGTGGTTTTCATTATTATGTGGGAAATAATGTTATGAGTCTGTAATATTCATGAAAAGTCTATTTAATCTATCGAGATGGGATCCTTAAAACCTTTTCTAAGTACAGTAAAACACCTACATTAAATTTGTAGCAGTGTAATTGCATTTTTTGCTGTTCACCATTCTCTTGCCCATATCGCAATTTATTTGGGGTCGGCGTAGCACATCTTCTTCTTCTATAATACTCTGTTTCTCGTCATCTCATGATACATTTCCTTTCTTGTTATTTCAAACTTGACACAGCCCATCCATCGTTTCTTTGGTCTACTCTTACACCCATCCACATTCATACTCAAAACCTTCCTCAAGACATTTTTTAGTTCAAATTGGTAACATTAATGACCTGCAGTTGACCGTCCCGAGGTCTACGTCCAGATTTAATCAAAATCGGTAAGGTAGACAAAAAGAATGATTGGGACGCATCTGTTGAAATTACAAAAGTATTAAAATATAATTTTCTCTCGCTTTCTCGAAATAAAAAAAGGTTTGCTAAGACCAAAATGTAATACCTTTGAAATTAGATCTTCTGAGGCCTTTGTTACAAAATATTTCTATTTCTGAAGCAATCGATAGTAAAGTCCGAAAAAAATACGTACAAGTGTTATTTTCGGCAACCGAATTACTTTTTTCATGAAATAGTCTTAAACAGTCATATCAATGGGATTAAATTTTAATGGACTTAAAATGTTGTATTCATGATTTCACTTATAATACTTTATCATAATCATCATCATCCTCCTAAACATAAACCACTGTTGGACATAAGCCTCTTCGATCGCAGGATACTCGCATCAATTCTCGGCAACTCTCATCTGTTGGTGACCATCTTTTATCATAATTAATTATCTGCCTAGCTTTTTCCCAACTGTGTTGGGGTTAGCTTCCAGTCTAACCAGATGTAGCTGAGTACCAGTATATTACATGGAGCGACTGCGTATCTGACCTCCACAACCCAGTTAATACTGGGTAATACGATACCCTTTGGTAAGACTGGTTGTCAGACTTTCAGGTCTTTGACTACCTGTAACAACTGATAAAAATTTAACGGACCAACCGCTTAGTGTGCTTTCCGAGGCACGGAGGAACACTTACCAACCTAGGCAAGCCCGGCTTAACCTAAAGATCGACCCGAGTGGCAGTTATTATTAAACCACGAGCTCCTCTTAGTTTAGTATAGTAACGATCTTATATCCCTATAGTAACGTTCTTGAACATAACTGCCGAAATGTGGGTGTAATAAATATTATAGGTTCATATCTGTGTAACCCTTCTAGAATTACAGGCGTGAGTTTATATTATAATTATGTTGATAACGAATATCTGTTATTACAGGTATCTAGAAGATGACAAGCTATGTCTCAAGAAGTACTGGCACTTCTCCTACATAAGTGCTACTGTTTTTATCCATGCCTTTGGGCTGGCTTTTCACATGCCCGAACTGTTGACTGATGAAGAGATGACACAATTCGCATACTTGATACCTTCTATTTTGGTAACCATCCACGGTATGGTATTATTACTTTATAACGATTGTTTGTTTTACGTCATAACGTTACGTATACGACACGATTTCAAAAACAGACAATCATAATATATTTGTATATATATTTTTTATGAATGGATAGCTGACACTCTCAAAAACGTTACGTTAAAAACTAGTTATGTATCTTTAAGTCGATTTAAGTCTTCCCTTTTTTTCACTTATTTCATTTAAGGCGAACGCACTGTACTATTTTTTTCAGCCGTCTTAAAATCGATAGTTTTGATACCAAACACAAGGGAAGTGTCTGCGTTTATAAAGGAACTTGGTACTCTGTGGAGGGTGAAGTTTACTCCAGATCAGAAACAAGAGAAGGATGCACTGCTCTGGCGAATCAATTTCATTAACAGAGGTAATATTATTTTTAAATTTTATTATTTAACTGTTTTATTATATGTATAGATGAACTATTTGTTCAGCGGACAGACACAATTTGCAACGGCAAATAAAAACCAATGGATGAAAAAACAATGTAGGAATGGACAGGATCCATTTCCGTGCGACGGATAAAATATTCCATCGTTTGGTTTAGGCCTTAAGCCATGACGATACTCAAAAAAACTTTTTTATGGAAAAAACCCGATATCCAAAAAAAAACACAAAAAAGTATGACTACATTGGGTATTTCAAATGATGTGATGGTGTATGTTCAGTTTTGAGCAGTATCACAAAGAAATTGGTACAGTTATAGATTTTTTTTTGTACCATTTTTTCTTAAAAAAGATTGTGACCATGATTGGTGCGTCTTTATTTTTTCGTCAGTCACTAACGAAAGTTTATACATATTAAGAAAATAACATGGTAAATAAATTATTTATTTTATACAGCTGAAAATAAACTTATTTTTCTCAGCCGTATGCCGCCTGGAACCTTCTGTTGTATGAACAAAGTATGTGTTAGGATTTATTTGATAGTATAAAAATGTTCCAATGAACTAGAACTACCAGTGGTTTCATTTATTGTCTTATCATCGGCACCACCCTGTATACAAGTATCAAAAAGGGAAGAAATACAGAGCGTCAAAAAAATTGTCAACATCGCTGTCAACAGGAAAAGTGCCTAGAAGGCTGGCAGCATTGGTAGTTTCTTCAATTGAAATACCGGAATTGTTTTTTTTTACAAAACGAGCCTGCTCTCGCATGATGAAAAGAGATGGAATAGCTCTATGATGGAATGAGCGTGCCCAGAAAGTAATGCTTGTTCACCATTACTTTGAAGGAAGATTGACCTCAAAACTTTACTCAATACGTAACTTTATTTCCAGCTAGCTTCTGGGTTGCCGTGGTCGGCTCGTTCCAATACTTGCTATCACCGCTATTTGAAACTTTGTTCCGGAGATTTATATTAAAACAGGACTGCAGGCTACTTTTACCTTTCGCTGCGAGCTACCCATTCAACCCAACTAAGAACTGGACGATTTATGTCCTAGTATATATTTTCCAGTTGTATTCTAGTAAGTTGCTAGTTAATCAAGCTTCGTTTTATGAAATAGTAGCTATTGCTTTGGAAGAAGTTATGGGAAATGACACAATGTGTTTTGGGATTTATAAAGCAGTGAACTTCTCACTATACAAGTATGAAGATAAGCAAGAAGTGCATGCTATACTTGTTTATTGTTTTATTTTTTTCATTTTGTATGCACATTATTAGGTATATTATATAGGTTTGGAAGTAGAAGACATGCTGCAACGACCCAAATAATTTGGGATATGTGCAAAATAATGATTGAATTGATATTCATTCTTTCTTTCACTACAATTACTTGAGTGAGTCTCAATGTTTTTTAGCGACTCAAAAGTTTTGTATTTTATTACCGGCGAATGGACTTTATGCTAAAACTGTGACACTGGCTTTTGTGATTGATAACCTGTTATCCTGATTTTCTATCTTCATCGATAGGTTCTTCTTACTTTTATGCTACATATTTTAGTGACTCTTCTCGTCGGCATGTACATGGGAGCATCATTGATCATGACAACATCTTGTGCACTGTTGGGAATAGAGTTTGTGATGCTACGATACGATCTAGCACAGGTGAAACCGAAACCGAATGGAAGTAGACATTATGATGAAGATTCTGATGATGATGAAAGAACCAGTATCGAAATATTTGTAGAAAGACATCAGAAACTATTGAGGTAATTTGTATACTTAAACATGTTCTTGGTCCATAATTATTCAAGTGACAATCGATGTATTAACATGCAAAAAGTATGTTTTCACATATTATATTCGAATAAGTTTTGTTGGTATATACTGTTTCTAAATTATCGGGGGAAATATTTGCATAAATCAAATCAATTAGTTGCCAGTTAAAATTACAGCGATTATGTTTCATCAATATTATATTTTAATTCAGCAACAATACCCTAATTTACACTGATTAATTTGCGTCATGGGTTCATTTGACTTTTACGTAAAACGGAATTATTTACGAATAAGTACGGGCACAGTTTATAGGGATCTCTCATTGTACTGGAAATCTATACAAAACGAGGTCATGTTTTACTGGATACGTATAGGTTGATGTATTGTGTGTCCACAACTGAGATCAATAATGCTGTCTTTTCTTTACCACGAAGTTCTTCGTATCAAACTTGTTTTTGTTCTCATTGTTCAATGAGTGTTTCTCCCTAACTTCGAATACATAAGTAGCCGTTTCCAAAGTTCTGGACCACATGGAAGTTTTCGTGACAACTTCAACTACAGCCAAACCTATCTAATCAATCTCTATTATGGTTGCCAGTTTTTCTGGTCCTGTGCCAACATTATCGGAAGTTTTTCCGCTATAACGATGGCCTCACCCTGTGAGACCAATGGTCTATGTAATATTAGTGATCCTACTTTTTCGTATTTTACGGTGTGTGAGAAAAATTTGCCCCTCTTTTGGTACTTTTCATGGAACACTGAAATTCGTTTGTGGCTTTGATGTTTATGGACCCACTTCAATGTTCTAGTTTGAAGTTTGTAATTCTGGCTTATGTTCGTCTTTTCAACTCGATGCTGCTTTTTGGTTACTCGGGTCCAAGTTAATCTTAGCGTTTATATATAGCCATGTTTTCTGACTAGTCAAAAACGCGTATCAGAAATGTCTTGTTATGTTAAAAGGATGCGGTATAAGTGAAACTTTTTTAGTAGGACCAACGTATTGTAATCGCAAATAATAATAGACCTAGATCCTGACCGTTTGGAAATAGTGACCAGCCTCACCGAAGATTACCATCGGTGAAGGAGATATTATAGTGCTCAAGTGTGGGCCGCAGGCATACGTGCACTCCGTCTTCTCTCATTCTCAGAGTTCGATGGGACGACAATAATTCGCCACAGCCATAGAGGGGCAAACGTCTCTACGTGCTTTCTTTCCAAGGCTCGGAGTCGGTATACCGTCAACTTCCAAAACTGCGGGCTGCTTCTGAAAACCTGTCAATAGAAAATATACCCAGTAGCACTTTTTGTCTCACCCAAGAATCGAAACCAGTACCCCACGCTCAGCAGTTACGGATTTGATGAAGCCATCAATGATCAGCTATGAATTTGGGTCGAATAAGTATTAAAATCGTCCCACAATCATGACAACGCAATTGTTATATACGTTGTAGATCACATACAATTCTTCTAAAAACAGAAAGGCTTATTCGGAAGCTTATACTACAACAACTTCAGGCTGGGCTGTTCCGTAAACTCATATTTCATCAAAATACACCTGTCCCAAAAAACATGTTTTGTTGCCACCTAAACTGTTTCCCGTTCTA
The DNA here is from genome assembly GCA_949775195.1 of Diarsia dahlii. Lineage (NCBI taxonomy): Eukaryota > Metazoa > Arthropoda > Insecta > Lepidoptera > Noctuidae > Diarsia > Diarsia dahlii. The sequence goes on from OX459205.1 coordinate 18,029,937, forward strand.
ACCCCTTGTTCGCCATCAAAGCCTACATACGGGTGGACATAAATAAAACATGTATTTTATTTGTTGACAGGTTATCGCGCCAGCTGGATAACGTTTTCAACGGAATGGTATTCATAGATCTATTGTTTGTTGGGATCACGACGTGTGCTTTTAGTTTTATGGGCCAGGTGAGTTATTGTATTTTGTTTTTATTATAAATTAATCCTCGAAGAGGAGCGTGTGGCTTAATAATAACAAGGTCAGCGTTAGTCTTTAGGTTAAGCCGTGCACTGGTTACATACCGAGTTTCCGTGCCTCGGAATGAACCACAAGCGGTTGGTCCCGGCTGTCATTAGTACATCTTTGATAGACGTAAACTAACAGGTAGTCAGTGACCTGGAAGTCTAACCACCAATTTTACCAAGTGGTCTCGTATTACCCACTACTAACTGGGTAGTGGGTTGTGGAGGTCAGATAGGTTGTTGCTCTATGTAAAATACTCTCTACGTCTGCTCTATGTATGTATGTGTAGTCGGACTGGAAGCCGAATTTACCATAGTTGGGAGAAGACTACGTAGGTAGATGATGATGATAAAAAACAGAAATCAACAAACAATGAGCTATTTCGGTGTTCTTAATAAGAGTCTTAATAATTTTTTTCCCCATCGAAATCAGATTGCTTTCATCATTTTCGATCTTGGCAATTTCATATTCCCATTATGAACTACCGGAAAACATTCCAAAATTTCGCAGGCCGCGGCGGACAACGTAATTCAAATCGTTTGTATGTAAATTGGGATTCCACAATAATTTTATTAAAAAAAGACCCGCTCGAATTACAGAAAAGTTGAATCGGTTACCCGATTCGTGATGAAAGTCGGCAAAAAATGAGGGCGTTGGAGGAATCTGCACTTTATTAAAAAGTTCTTTAGGTACTCTGTGTAGTACACCGTTTTCAATTTGTGTCCTACGCTCGCTTTTCTTTCTTAAAACAGTGAAAGAACATACTCAAACAATTGAGCTCAAATAAAAATGTTTAACAAACTTCACAAAAGCTGGGTATCTTTATAGTAAAATAAGACGCCACACAGAAAAGGGCAGCAGTTTCACACCTTAATAATAAATTCATTTAATTTACGAGGACTATTTCCACGAAGTAACACCACAAGCTATGCCCATAAAATTGCCATTATATTAATCTAGTTATGAAATTAATTATCTTTGTTACTAACTTAGGATAGAGAGCTTAATTTTAAGAACATAATTTTATCCTGCTAGGAGTACTTCGTCCATTAGCTTATCAGATAGGATTCATAAATTCCAAGTTGTGCTTATGTTTTTTTTCCGGCAAATTATTTTAATGTTTGGAGGTATGAGAAATAATTTGGAAAGATCGTCATTCTCTCATGAAAATTGAGGATCCTTTGAGCAGATGGATGTTGTGTCTGGTTGACTCTGCCCGATGGATGTTGTAGCGTTCTCTCGGAAAACTCTGATATCGTTTACCGACCCAACACGTTGTACCATTACTTAAATTGTTATTGGGCAAAATGGCAGTCATATCGATAACAGCACGATGCATGATACGTCAATATAGCGTATGTGGCAGTAAAATACATACTTAAACTCACAACTTTCTTTTCCCATGGGGCATAACCCATTGAACGGCACCTGGTCCTAGTAAGATCCCTAAACACTCCTTTTGCCTCGTCCGCGTTCATACATCTGGTCATACACGCACGCTGGTTGGGAGTACTATTGTCCTTTCTAAAGAATCTTACCAATTAGGTCAGTGTCTTTTTAGGGCATTTCCTCGGCGTATAAATGTCACCACTGGTATATGTGTATAATATTACTGCATTTAGTAAGTCTTCTGCATTCCTCCTTTATTGTTCCAGTTCGCCCGCGGTCCTGGCTACATGTTGGTCAGCTACATTGGGATCGCCTCCTCCATGTTGACCGTTTTGTATTTATGTTACTATGGAGAGCTACTTACAAGAGCGGTAAAACTTTTAATACTTATTAAGTAAAGTGTTATTAATTAACTAGAGTCCTTTATAGTGGTCGCTTTTTAGTGAAGCGGGGTTCAATGTAAAACAGGTAGGTATATAAAGTTCGGTTTGCCGGATCAGAGCGTGGCAAAATTTTGTAGTGCTTGTAACTTAAAATACATTGGAAATTGTGCAATATAATTATGCTTTATTGTACATGGTTTCGTGAGGTAGTTTAAACGTGAATATTAAAAGTAAGGCTGTAAGAGTATTTTAGAATATTCTATTCCCTCTCACAGAGAGGAGGCTTGTATCCCAGCAGTGGAAACATGATAGGCTGATGATGTGATAAGAATATTAGAGAACAGGAACACCAAAGAAACAATGAAAGGACTGTGTGATATGGTTGGAAAGGAGATTTTTGCTGTGATGACTGTTTATTGTCGGATACCTACAGTTTTATCCTAACTTAGAAGGAAATGTGTGATTAATATTTAGCAGCATTTTGATTTCTATAATATTCACGATACGGTATTTTTCAGAGTGCCAGTATTGGAGATACGGCGTATGACAACATGTGGTACGAAAGTGGAAAACAATACAAAATGGCAATACTACTTATCATGATGATGTAACTATAATTTTTTTTTTTTTTCTGTAATAACTGCCTGAGCATGAAGACCCAGGTTCCTGTGTCGGGAAAATATTTATTGAGTTTTTCCCTGGCTCAGTAGGCGACTCGGCCGCTGTAACTCGCCCGATCTGGTCGAGATAGGAATTTCACTGTTATAAATATTTTCGAGTGGCGTTTCGGACGAATCCTTTTTTAGCGTCAAAGTACCGTCAGACACATAATATAGATAAGGTTTAGTGTCCTGTGTTCGTCCCACATGTTTGTCCCACAAACTACCAGGAGAACAGAAGTAGGAAGGATGTATTGTATTAAAGAGATACCGCGGTATCTCTCATAATATAGATAAGGTTTAGTGTCCTGTGTTCGTCCCACAAACTACCAGGAGAACAGAAGTAGGAAGGAGGTATTGTATTATAAAAGAGATACCGCGGTATCTCTCTTTTTTTTTAACACATTTCATTACTCCTGTTAACTCCTATATTTGGTGACAGCCCGAAAGAAATGATTAATCTCCTACTAACTTATGATACCCTAGTACTACATAACACATTTCATTACTCCTGTTAACTCCTATATTTGGTGACAGCCCGAAAGAAATGATTGATCTCCTACTAACTTATGATACCCATAGTACTTCATAACACATTTCATTACTCCTGTTAACTCTTATATTTGGTGACAGCCCTAAAGAAATGATTAATCTCCAACTAACTTATGATACCCTAGTACTTCATAACACATTACATTGACCGCGGTCCCGGCTGTGGTCCCGGTCCCGAAAGCCCCACGACCCCAACCTAATGTTTTTCATTCTGACTGTACAAAATTTGCTTAAAAAAAAGTATAGTCCGAAACACCACTCAAAAAATATATGAATAAAAATTAAATTTTTGTCTCGACCGGACCGGGCGAGTTCCAGCGGTCGAGTCGCCTACTAAGCCTTTTCCCTCAGGGATTTCTTAATAGCCGCTGTGATGGAGTATCTCGATGTTCTACATGGGACTTAAAATATACCTGGCGACATGTAATAACGTAGCCCCACTTTCAGATTATCAGTTTAATAATGTAAAAGTTTTATATTATTTATTTTTCACAATATTGCGTTCGGTTGTTGTTATATTAGATTTTGTTTATTTCACAGTTCACAATTATACTTATTTTTACTTGTTGTAAAGTTTACAATTACGCTTTAATTTACCTTGCAATAAATAAATGCACTTCCACTTTCAGATCACTGTTCTTTTAATTTAAATCAAGCTGTCACATATGTTAAAACAAAAGTATATATTTATAACAAAAGGTTGCGCAATGCTTTTATATCTGGTCATAAAATTCGGTTACAATGAAATAAATATTCATTAATTACAATATTATTTTACTTTATTAATTTCGTGTCAACGACTGTATGATTGTTGCTGTTAATGATTTAATTATCACGTGACAAAATATAAATGAAATATTTCAATGATCAGCGTTCGGTTCTCAAGCTGTAATACGTTTTATACAAATTCAAATGGAAAATTAATTTAGTCAAACTTACTGATTAGGTACTAAAAGAAATACAATTTTCGATGCTATAGCTATATTGTTCTGAAAGTTGGCCCTCACTCGCCAACATCAATCAACTCCCACCATGGTCTGTTGCTCCATGTAGGCTTCTCCCAAGTTGTGCCAAGGTTTGTTCTCCCTTCCACATCGAATCTATACCCAGTCCATCTAGCTGAAGCGCGCCTCACTCAATGCTTGCCAATATTTATGCTGTCCGATTACTCCATTGGTCCATCGGACTTTGGTCATATTAGCATAAAGTTTTCCTAACGATGTTGGACTACCTACGGCTGTCAAGGACTTCGTCCAGTTTTAAATATTATTATAGGTTTTATGACGTGTTTGAAATTCCCTCGGAACTGACGTTGGAAGTGGAAGTAATTTTCTTTATTGTATTGCAGATCCCAAAAACCGTGTTGCTTGACGTCCTCCAGATATGCTGTAGTGTCTTTGAATATGTTTACCAAGGTAATATATTTATTCTTCATATATCTAACGACTGACGGAGGTTTAAGAAATAGGCCCATAAAGAGGGACCAGACAATTTGAACGCGTACCTGTACGCGAGGGCTGGTTCGAGGAGGCACGGGAAAAGAGCGTATGGAAGGAATTAGGGGAGGCCTTTGCGCAGCAGTGGGATAGTACAGGCATATATAAACAAAAAAAACCGGACGGTAAAATTGGAATTTAGGAGTTTCCGATTATTATTACATTTTCGTTTAGGAAATAAAATGTGAGAGTTAATATTATTTTGCGTTCAACTTTCAGGTAATCAGCACCACCTGGTCCTACTTCTCATTGATGAATAGCGTCTACTCGGAAGAAGAAAATTAATAGTGTAGTGTAGACAAACTACATACTTACATTATAAAGTTTGCCTAGTCTAGTTACGGTCACGCTAATACTCACAATTCGCCATTAAAGCCTATGTAGGAAAAAAGTCAAAGAATTTAGGAGTGTCCTAGCAATTAAGTAAATACTTTGAATTAAGTACTACATAACGGGTGACCTTTATACCACTATTAAGACAATGCCTAATAGTGTAAAGTAGGTCATAGGATTTAAGCTTATCCTAAAAAATAAAGTTAATACTAAACAATACTGCACAGTTACGGTTAAATATGAAGAAAATAGAGATTTCCTGCTGCATTGCAAAATTGCGGTTAGATCACTCACTGCGGCTTCTGAATAAGACCGTGTACAGATGAAGCGAGCAAACGGCTAATATACAGTAAACATTATATTATTTGCAATAAATAAAATAGCTTTTATTATATTCTTTGTTTCATTAACTGATGGTAAAAATGAGATAGTATGTTCTGCAAGAGTTTGAACGTAGAAAGTTAGGAAAATAGAAATATGAAATGACTAGCTGACCCACGTAACTTCGTCTGCGTTACATAAATATAGCATAAAACCTTTCTCGATATATCGACTATCCGACATAAATTAAGCTAAATCGTAACAAACAAAAAATCGTATCTTTCCTCTTTATTATAATAATTTAGATGGTTTAGATTAGCTTAGATTATATTAAAGTGTGAATTACTATAGGTATCTCTTACTGTTAAATATACGATAACACTCTGTACTTGTAAACATTATGATGCAGTAAATATTTTGAATTTGAATTTCCCGGAAAGAATCTCCCCACATTGCGACGCGCGAATTATTTTGCCGCGCGGATATTTTTACATTGCGATATCTTCTAAGATTTTTGTTTAAACTGTATAGAGTAAAGGGCACAAATATTCTATATTAAATTTCCCTTCTAACAAACACATTTATTTAGATATAGATTAATACCATATGGGTTAAAGAAGCTACGCAAAAAAAAATTCTTTTTAACCTAACAGTTTAATAGTAAAAAAGGGTTACAGTGAGTCAATCTTAAAAGATAGATATATGCTGTCGCGGACTTTCTTTTAGAACTTTTAAAGAGGAACAATTTCTTCATACATGATATTTGCGTAACTTAAACCGTTTTCGCAGCGCACGCAGCGGAAGCTCTCAAAAAGGAAATACCTTTTCCCGTTTTTGAAACATTTTTCATTTATGCTCCGCTCCTATTAGCCGTAGCGTGATGTTATATAGCCTATAGCCTTCCTCGATAAATGGACTATCCAACACAAAAAGAATTTTCCAAATCCAACCAGCAGTTCCTGAGTTTACCGCGTTCAAACAAACAAATAAACAAACAAACAAACAATCAAACAAACAAACTCTTCAGCTTTATAATATTAGTATAGATTATTAGGGCTAGTTCATGTGCGGCAAAATAAAAAAAAGAATTCCTGGAAGAACTTGAAACTAAAAACGATAGGTCTCGCAGAGGGTAGTGGAATCCACCATCTTCGCCACTGGTCAGTTTTCACCAGGTGGGCCCCACATTAAGCTCAGAGTCGTAAGAACTGGAAGGCATAGGGAGATACCTTTTAGCCTAACTAAAGTAGGTTACTACTAGCAGTAAAGGCAAGATGATGATGAAACTGGAACACATTGCTGATTGGTAATAGAGTAAGATCCCAGGGCCGCCAGACGTCACGTATTTTCTGACGAAGGAAATGTGGACGATTGAGTAGTGTTAGTATGAACTAAGAACGCACGACTACCAGCTAGCTTGCTTAGACGGCCAATTTTCAGGTATCAGGCTATCAAGGTACATAAAAACATTACTAACTTCACGTATTTTCTGATAGCTGATTTTTACGTATATTGTAGGCAATATCCTTAAAAATAAGTTGCCAACACTCCCAGACACTTCCTAGCGGCCGTTTTGCCTATCGGACGCTTTAAAGTTCCCAAAAAGAAAGAAAGAAAGAAAAAGTATTTATTGGTTTCACACCAGGACAAAACAAATTGACAAAAATTAAAACCTAACAGGGTAAACATAATTGAGAAACACTTAAAATTAGGACATAATAATTTGAAAAAGTCCCGTGCGAAGCCAAAGGGGCACTATCTCAGCATGGTGCAAAAAGTTTAGACTTAAACGTATTGTGGCTGTTTACCTGAGATCGCATGGCATCGCTCGTGTGGCTGACATACAGACCTCCACTGGACTCATTCGGTGGGCATTCAACAGGATCTGTCCATTGGCTGTGTCTTCAGAATTTTGTTGAAAACGTTGCTTTTACCACTCGTGTGCAAGTTGGAGCGCCTGCCCAATATAGCATGGCAATAACCCGATCAATTAGCTTTAAGTATTAAAACATTAGGAGTTTATGTATTCTTTAAAGCGTCTGTTAAGCAATACGGCCGACGGAAAGTGTCTGGGAGTATTTGCGATTTATTTTTAAGGATATTGCCTAAAATATACGTAAAAATCAGCTTGGAGAAAATTCGTGAAGTAAGTAATTTTTGTATGTACCTTGATGACCTGATACCTGAAAATTGGCCGTCCAAGCAAGCTAGCTGGTAGTAGTGTGTTCTTAGTTCATACTAACACTACTCAATCGCCCACATTTCCTTCGTCAGAAAATACGTGACGTCTGGCGGCCCTGGGATCTTGAACTATAACAGTAATAGGTGTAATTACTTCTCCAGTTTAAATTGTATGAGGCTGCTAATTTTCTAAGATCTAAACCAACTGCATGCAATGCATAATTGACGTGCGCACACTATAACCCAGAGTTTAATATTCCAATTTGCATCGTATGAGGATTACCGTTCGATACTCCAAATATAATGAGACAGAATAGGAGGCTGATCACTATGGGAGTGGTATCATTTGCTTCTTGGTGGCAGAATTAGGTGACAATACTTTACCAGACGTCTGGTCTAGATGCTATGATAGCCGATGAAGCAAAACTTTATTCGGATGGTGTCCTACGTTGGGCCAAGTACACCAGAGCCGTGTAAAAGCTCGTTTGGTTTATTACATAACATAAAATCACGCCTATAATCCCCGAAGGGTTAGGCTGAGATGTGCCTGATAGCACACCCACATTTCTCCAGTTATGTTTAAGCCTTTTGCCATCAACCGGACACATACAGAGTCCGTGGCTGCTTCTGAGAAAATTCGTGATGGAAATCCCCGCTATGTTTATGTTTTAATTTAAAATGCAGGAAATAGCGGGAGCTATCGTACGGAACTGGAAAGTTTTGCAGCAGAAAGTGGAGGCCTTTACCAAACTGTGGGTGAATCTGAGCTGAAATTTTGACGCCAGATCGAATCGCAAGGAACCTACACCAAATTTTCTAAGATCCAAAAAAAAGCAGCCACGCATAATTCCCACCCGGATGACGTGCGAATATTCAGTACAGCCGTGTACAGTGTACACACTACATCCTATGAGTTTAATATTCCAGTCCGCATCGCGCAGGATTACCGCTTGATACCAGTGCATACGCGCAGTTCTATTCTCGCGTAAAACCGTTTTATCTGGACGAGTACTATGTCACTCAAACTAGGGGTGACGTCATAGAATATATTGCAGTGTCAGTGGACAAAGGATGGTATTATGGAAATATGAGTACGTGTGTGTGTGGTAGTGGACTGTAGTGATAATTGCTGTGGATGCAGTTGGCTTTTGATTGAGGGATACGTATGGTTTGTGCCTACCTAGTGTCAGAATTTTTATGCCACCCATGACCCAGGCTTTACATGAAGTTTTTCAGGCATGTTTGGTTTCCTGATGATGTTTTCCTTCACCAAACGCAAGTGATAATTTTACAATACGCGCATGAATCCGAAAATCAAAGGAACCTTTGATTTTCTGCTCGTCCTTGCAACCTATGACACTTGTTAGTACGACGCGTTGCGACAGTCACATCACTATAGGCTATCACTGCTTAATATTTACGGTGTCAAAGACCAATGGATAGAATGGTTACCGAAGAAGGTTTTGATATATGACCGATATCCACGCGGGCGAAGCTGCGGGTATAAGCTAGTAACAGATAAACCTAAATTATTTGAACTATCTCTGACCAGCCGAAAACACTACAAAAAAAATTAGAGTACCTTTGAACCCAAATATATTTTTGTACGAATTCGATGTTAACATATCAATAAGCACGCACGAAGGATCGAAGCTTTCAATTCCGAAGGGCACAAATCTTCTCGGACATAATTGAATGAAATGTAACACATTATACGGATGTACCTACCATTCCATTCGTTCTTTTCGTTCGGGATAATCATATTTCTGAGAGGAATCGTACATGTTCAAATCTAAGTCGAATCATAACATGAATGTATTCGATTAAAATTGAATCATTTCTTAAAAATCATTATGCGCGAGGTTTCGGCAGATAGTACGTACTGGTTGCAACTGAATACCAGACCAGTCCGTCAGATAGATTTTCAAAAACTTATGGACACATTTTTTTCTTTTTTCGCGTAAACAAAAGATGAAGACGATACAGTACTTCGAAAAGACATGTCAAGTCGTGTGACGTCACAATGTTAGTACTGTTTTACCCACAAAGTTACACGTTTTATTTTCGTCAATTTTTATCCTTATACATAGTATAAAACAAAGTCGCTATTTTTGTCTGTTTGTCTGTATGCTTAAATCTTTAAAACTACGCAACGGATTTTGATGCGGTTTTTTTTAATAGATAGAGTGATTCAAGAGGAAGGTTTTAGTATATAATTTGAACGACATCCACGCGGGTGAAGCCGCGGGCATCAGCTAGTTAATTTGATAAAACAAAAACACGTATCCAATATTTTTCGATAATCTAACATTCGGACTAATTATATTTTTTTGTGAAATACCCATTCAGTTGCAACCGGTTAAATCGGTTGGAGCAGTGGTTGAGGGATTGACTGCTGCGCTGTGTGTCGCGGGATCGATCCCCACACGAAACAAGTATTTGTATGGCCTACGGATAGTTATTCCGGGTCTGGGTGTTTGTATATGTGAGTTAAAATGTTGGTTAACGCACCCACGATACAGGAGAAATTCGTAGTTTGAGGCAACGATTTAATAAAAAAACAATATCGCACATCCTCTAAAAAACTGTCGTAACACGCCAAAACCAAGTTTTGAGAAAAAGGCGGTTTTAATTATTTTCCAATAAACTAATGTTAATGTGACTTTCAGGTTACAGATTTATAGCTTTTTACTGTTTTAATCAACAGAGGATTTAACAAGCTCTTTGCAGAATATAAAAATATATTTTTGAAATGAATGGAATTTTTTAAATTAAAAAAAAACTGAAAAAATACCCAAAATGTGACACTTTTTTACATTATATTGTAAAATATTTTATGAAATGAAACACATTGTAACTCAAATAATATAGTTTATTAATATTTTTTTTGGGATTAACTGTTTTCTTGTGATTTCCGCTTCTTTAAAATCAATATCTTTTTAAATAATATTTAAAGAATATTTTCTTAAATTCACCCTGAATCACTATTAAAACTTTTATTTTTCAGAAGTTTTAAAAGTGATTCAGGATTGCAGATTTGCAGACACCAGACGGGCGATCAGTCCTTTCGTTGTGGATTATTTCGCCCAGTTCCCCATTTTGGTGGATCCCCTTCATGGGTTACTGATGGTTGGCATCGCGAATCTTCCTGTTGCCTTGCAGAAGCTCACCAGTTGTTCGGTAGAGATTTCAGCAAGCCTGTTTTTGTAAACATTCGTCAGAATTTTTTTGCAAAAATAATGTGGAAAAGTGCCACAACACAGATTACAATGATTGAAATAGTGTTATAACCTATGATATGACACTTTTTTACAGTTTAAAAATATCATCTTTTCAAATTAGGATCGAAAAAACAGTATCATATTGTAATACTATAGTTTTCACTACTAAATTAGCAAGTAATGCGAAGAAACTTACCTAAAATATTGTCACAAGACAGTTTAAGGCGATTTTTTAGAGCACTGGCACACGTTCACACGACACAAGCTCTGATACGTCACTTTTATAGAGGAGGGAGCGCGAGTTCTCGCTCCGTAAAAAACTGACACTAGCTCCATCTAGTAGCTTGTTTTCACACTACAATTATGGCGGTTTTTATGATTGGTAGAAAATGAAAAACGTAATAAGACTGTGTTTTTATCTGTGTTCATCATTTTGTTTGTGTTATGACAGTTTTTTAGAGGATGTGCGATATATATGTAGCCATTGTCGCTGTCCAAACATCGTTAGGAAATCAGCGTGACTGAAAAATATTTCTTGAAATAATTATGTCAAGCAAAGTCGGAGGTCCATGGGTGGCATTAAAATTTTACCATTTGGATGCACTAACCACACAATAAAAGGAAATGAAGAAGACAGAATGAAGCAGTACCTTTGAACTCTAGTATTATGTTATGTTAATTTCCTGTGCTGTCTACTGTGTGTACATAAATTGTAAAATAAATAAATAGGCCGTCCAAAAAATAGAAAATCCAGGCATCAACGCACATGAAGAAATAATAAGAGTAAAACTTATGTTAGCAATGTCTAAAGCTCATGTTGCTATTAATACTCGTACATGCCTCCAAACTATTCCAAATATATGAACAGCTATCTGCTATCAAAATCCATATCTAACAATTTCCATAAAGACCCCAAAGTTAAAAAATATGCTGAACTGTAATTTCATCTCAGAAAGTAAACTACAGACGTAAACTCACAAGTCTATTTCCGTAGTGGGCTCACAAAAAGGTTCTACATAAATATGTCCATTTCATTCGAAGCGTAACCAAATTGATATAGGTTACGTAAACGTTAGTTTCTCAGAAGGATATAGCGTTATTTACATATAATGCTAACAAAATTGAGTGACGTTAGAATGATGAATGGTCTGGGCCATTTGTGACCTTTTCCCGAACCCGAGTTATGTAAATACCCAGGCTTCAGAAGCCGCATCGCGGAGTTTTTCATCTTTTCATCGATTTCTGTAGACCCTTCCTAAACTGTTAGAGCTAGCCATTACAATAATAGATATTCTTATATTTATTGGTGGATTTCGGCCTAGGATTTTGTATTGCGACGCTGATGATATGAAGATTTTATGGCGCTTACCTTTTTTCTGGAGGCTCGCCCGGATGTTTTGGGTGTTGAGACAATTGTATAATAATCATTTGTAAACCAAATAAGCAACCATTTAGCGGAGTGGGTCGACGAAATTGTTTCAAGGCCGTCCCTAACCTTTTTGGAAAACGAGGGAAAGTTTCAGTCGAAGTGTGTTTGTTAGCGACTGTTTTTTGTCGATGATGGTACCTACTAGTTCGAGATTAAAATCACTTAGAATATTATTCTAATTGGCATTTCAACACTTTCATGTAAGTAAAGATACATTTATTCATAGTTTATTTAATCAAAACAACACTTAAGTGACAAACATTGAAGAAGTCTTCGACGGAGACACCACTACTACTCTACTCTGTGCTTCGAGAGAAAGAGAAGAGATACCGCGGCCTCGGCACAAGGGTTAAGAAAGAATATGGTTGGTTTTTAGTCAGTAGAAGTCTGACATTCCCTAGCGCTCTGCCCAGAGCGGGAGGAGTCATTTGATGATTTCCAACACCCAAAAAAAAACAACCGCAGCAGCATTTACCATTGAGCGACATTGAGTAACATCATGTAAGTTTATATATTTTATGTATATATCTATGTATGTATTTATTCTTATAAGTTAGGTATATATATTATTATATATTTTATTTCTTTTCTAATTTTTGTTTCTGTTTTGCACCTACTGTATAATGTCTCTGCATCACCCTAAGGTAGACTGGTAGAAAATGCCCATGGCATTAAGTCCGCCTTTGTACGGTTTTATTACTTGTGCATAAAGTTTTAATAAATAAATAAATAAATAGTATCATGGGAGAGCATACAAAATAACTAGTCTGCCTTCTTTGGGAATCCGCCATTAATGATGTCATTTAAACATGTAAGTCAAAAGCTCAATCAAAAACCGGGAAGACGGTCTTCAAAGATTTTATATAGCCAAAGGCAAAGCTAATAAAGACAACTAACAAGGTCCGTAGAGTTTCTGAAATCGCCCAACACACTGTTATCAGTACACGAGTCCCAACTAAAACTTCTCAGTATAGGGTACAGCAAAAATGTATAATGATGGCATACGAGTAAGTTTGTCGGTAGCGACGTCGCGCCTTGTCGTCAAACTTGTTCAAATTTGTTTAGAGGCGACAAGTTCTTCTGCATCCAGTGCAATATGAGACTTGTGACATGCGAGTCGGGCGTATTAAGTGGGAAGTTGAAATAAAATGATCTTCTTTTTTTAATGTAGGTACATCTTATGTGACTTTGGAGTATGGAGCGATTGTGCATTATTTGGGAAAACAGAATCAATATATAAAAACACAGATAGCTCACACCAACTCGGTCAAACATGGACCAGTTGTGGCCCAGAGCAATAAATGTTTTTGGCCGTTCGTCTGGTGTTCGGATCTTCTATAGTGCTTGATGTTGGAGAAATCACATTTAATCTTCCATTCTCCGGGTGTCAGCCGTCATACTAAATATGCCTTACGTCATTTCCTCATTTTGGCTTCTGAAATAAGTATTTCAATAAAATTGCCAGCTAATTCATTCTCATGGATACATTCAAATTCCCATAAGGAACACAATTTAATGACTACATCACTAATTAAAAGCAAACCAAATGTTTCCATTAAATATTTCCGATACAGTTGCATTTGTGTTAGCATGCAATTTTCCGATTCACTTCACTGGGCAAACGAATTTTCCGTTTGACTTAAATTCATATTAGTGCCCCTTTTAGTTTTCATTAACAGGGACGAGTATTGTTAACCGCAGATGGTTTTGCCTTTATTAATGTAACATGTGGATTATCTTTGTTATTGTCAATGTGTACGAGTAATAATGGGGATATTAATTGATATAATTAAATGGATGACTTTCAATTAATTGATGGAGAATTATCTATTTAGTACTTTTTTCGAAAACAAGCGTGAAACAAGATTCTGTTTTAAATTCAGCCGTCGCTGTTTAATACTATATCTTGGGGATGTAGTACAAAATACTAGTATTAGATGCATAAAGCTAGCCTTTGACAGAAACTTCAAAAATGTTCTTCAAATCCAAATGTCTCGAACTATGTTGCAACTATGAGCCATCCTTACATAGTATAAAACAAAGTCACTATTTTTGTCTGTTTGTTTGTCTGTATGCTTAAATCTTTAAAACTACGCAACGGATTTTGATGCGGTTTTTTTTAATAGATAGAGTGATTCAAGAGGAAGGTTTTAGTATATAATTTGAACGACATCCACGCGGGTGAAGCCGCGGGCATCAGCTAGTCTTTTATATAGAGTAGAAGAAGATCAAAGAAACGATGGATGAACTGTGTGATAGATGATATGGCTATAAATGAGATGACTGTTGAGATGACGAGTAATAGGGTAGTTGACAAAAAAAAAACTAACTAGTCCGTCAGATAGATTCCTAAAAAATATTGAACACATATTTTTTGTTTTTTCACGTAAACCAAAAATGAAGACGATACAGTGCTTCGAAAAGTCGTGAAACGTCACAGGTTGGTCCATTTATACCAGACTATGACGTCAAATTCCCCCTCTCCATGGTCTTTGACAAGCTTTATTTTCGTCATCTTATTAATTTGATGAAACAAAAAACACGTATCCAATATTTTTCAAAAATCTAACTGACGGACTAAAGAGAATCATACTTTTTTTAGTCAGCCAACTACGCTATTGAGTAAGGAATAGATGCTGCGCCGACCCCAAATAAATTAAGACAAGAGCAGAAGAATGACGATGATGATGATCAAATTATATCGAGACAAACATACCTCCAGTGAGCTCATTACCTCCTCTTCCTTTCCCGTCGGTAAAAAAATAGTCCCCATACTTGTAACATCTGCAGCTCGTTCAAGATCTCTAAACAGCTGACACAGCCATTTCACCGCAGATTTTACTTTTAAAATTCTATAAACTACTGAAAACTGTTCGCGTCTGCCTACGAAAGACTTACAAATTGAATTTCCACACGCTATTGATTTGAATCCACCATCCAACGTGGGAATTGGATTTGTTTTCACCAATTTCAAAAACAAGAAAACGGTTAAAGAAAAAATGTTGAACGCAATTCTGATATTCCGTGAAATCGTTCTGCAAAACTTTTTCGAACTATTTTGATAGGTGTGTTTTTTTGTTAGTTTTTGTTCAGATTTCGAGGAAAAGGATATAAGCACAGATATAACTAGATAACGCGAGTATAACGATACATTTGAAATTTAACTGGCTTTTTTTTGACTTTCTACTATGTCGTCATAAAAGCACTAATTATTTTTAGTTACTATACAAAATTGTCATTTATAGAGACATTTTAATACCATTTTAACGCAAATCATTCTAGACTCTAGAACGAAGTATTTGCGTTGTTGAAATAACGTTAGCGTATTATGTACTTTCTGCTATGAGTGAAAAGAAATTATGTCAAGATTGTCAAGCAAATATATATTTTCACTATTTTTGATTGGATGTCAAATATTATGTAACTAAACAACGGAAAAATCTCAAACCTACGAATAATGTTAGGACGTACATAATTTAGAAAGAGCTACTATTTTTCGCTTACAAATTAGCATTAGCTTTCAAAATAACATGGGTGTTACGACAAGGGTTTTACATTATTTTAACTACGTCTGCTTGACTGAACAAATATAATTTACGACCCTAGGTTTCGAGGTAATTTATTTGATATGCATACGTAAGTACACACATCAAAAGTGTCTAGGGATCAACATATATTTTTGCAAAAACTTTTCTCCTGATTGAGATTAATTAAAATTTTCTTTAAGGATTCATCAAATAAAGTGTTTTCGTTTGTCACAGTAACGATAAACCAAGTCACCTTTGCATTAATAAAGAAATTTGCCATTTTCCTAATAAAGGGATTTTTGACATTTGAACCACTAACATTAAAGTTCGAAAAAAAGACTGAAATAACAGTTTTCTTTAAAATTTTATTGGGTAACTTAAACAATTAATAATCCGTGTTTCTACCGCGAACACTAACAACACAAGAACATCGGTTTGGCATACTCAAAATGAGTTCATCCAAATCACGCTGTGGAATGGCCGCCCATGTTCGTTGCAACAACAAAAAAAGGTCTTCTTGCGACTGGATACCCTCCATATTCGGAAGAGCTCTTCTCTGTAGCATATCCCATGCATGCTCAATCGGGTTCAAGTCTGGCGACTGAGCAGGCCAGGGCAGGACATTGATGTTAGCTGCGGCGAGAGTCTGTCTTACAACTCTTGCGCGTGTGCGGTCGTGCATTATCATGCATTAACTGAAATAAGGGACCGATTTGCACTTGTAGAGGAACGATGACGTCTGATACAATCGTCTCAGCATTTTGAGCGTTGAGGTTGCCTCTGATCCAAATCAACTCAGTTCTTCCGCCGATCCAAATACCCGCCCATACCATGATGGTTCCACCACTATAAGGATGGACTTCCTGGCAGGATTTTAATCGCTGTTGGCGGCCAGGGGTTCTCCAGTGTCGTATACGTCTTGTATCCGGTCTCATACCAAAACGAGACTCATCAGAAAAGCACACGAAACGCCATTGTTCTTCTGCCCAATTTCTGTGTTCAAGAGCCCATTGATATCGAATCCTACGATTGTGCATTGCTATAGGTGGTACACGTAGCGGTCTTCGGGAATGAAGGTTCACTTCATGCAAGCGGTTTCTGACTGTTTGGTCGCTAATTAAGTTCCCTGAAGAGTGATGAAGCCTCACGGCTAACATCATGGCGGTTATTGTTGGAGCTCTTCGAGTTAAGATTTGAATGTATCGGTCTTGTCTCCGTGTGGTGCAGCGATACCGTCCTCCATGGCGCTCAGCCACGGTACCAGTGCTTCGGTAACGTGTCCAAAGTCGACTGATAACACTCTGACTTGTATTCAGAGCTAAAGCCACAGTACGTTGCCGGGAACCAGCTTCTATCATTCCCACGGCTCTGAGCATTTCTTCCCTGCTTAAATGACGTCGCCGCTCCATAATAACGTTGGTTTTAATCAGAAAAATGTGTTATTTCAGTCTTTTTTTCGAACTTTAATGTTAGTGGTTCAAATGTCAAAAATCCCTTTATTAGGAAAATGGCAAATTTCTTTATTAATGCAAAGGTGACTTGGTTTATCGTTACTGTGACAAACGAAAACACTTTATTTGATGAATCCTTATAGAAAATTTTAATTAATATCAATCAGGAGAAAAGTTATTGCAAAAATATATGTTGATCCCTAGACACTTTTGATGTGTGTATATCAAGAAATCCTAATATTTTAATACTAGCTATCTCCGGGAATGTCATTGCCTTTTTTTTTTTGGTGCGTGGAAAATCATCGATTAACCCCGGGGCTCTTGGACAGAGCGAAGGGGAGTGTCAGACTTCTACTGACTAAAAACCAAACCCATGTTCCCTCTTCGCCTGAAAGAGAAAAACCAATGCACAATGGTTTGTCGGTTTTAAACTTTTACCGAATCTTAAGACCATTGCTACCTAGAAATATAAAAGTCTATGATTGCCACTGGGTACAAATTCAGACTCCATGGCTGCTACTGAGTAATTCCTGATGGACAAAAAAAAAAAAAATCTTCTTTCTTTTCTTTCCTTAAAAAAATTCTTACTCTAATGAGACGCTAAATTATTATCTAGTGTCTGTCAATATTTAAAATATTTTCGTGGGATGAAAACAGACCAAAACGCGAGCGAAGACGCGTGAAAATAAAATAACTTAAAAATCCAATACCAACACAGTCCCGCCCATTTAATTAGGCTCACACGACACACAATCAATCTATACCTAAGTTGTATACGAAGACTAATCTAGAAGCTAACGAGATCCTGTCAGACCGCCCATTACTCTCGATACGAGTAATATTATTGAAACCTGATTAATTAATACTAGAGATATCTCATAATCTGCTTGTTGTTCGTTTGTAGATAAATTAATACTGCGATAGATAGATTGGACTAGAATTTATTTGTGCTAATAAAGGAGTCCTAGAACTGAGGAGGAACATGGGTTTGGTTTTTAGTCAGTAGAAGTCTGACACTCCCCTTCGCTCTGCCCAAGGGCGGGGGAGATTATATATTTATAATATAGTGAAATAATAAATAAATGAATAAATAATTTTTTTTTTATTTAATATTTTTTTTAAATTTTACCATATTCGATGATTTTCCACCCACCAAAAAAAAAAAAAAGGGCTTAGCACGAGCGCGCGGTGTAATTGTAAAGTAATAAAAAGGTTAATTTTGAAAGACAATCTATTGTCCCATAACAATTTACTTATAATGGTTTGACTGCCTCCTTTACTGAATAGGAATGTTTGCTGAAAAAAAAATATGTTAGTCCGTCAGTTATTATCGAAAAATATTGGTCACAATTTATTTTTCTTTTTTCACGTCTAAAACAAAAATGAATACGATACAGTGCTTTGTAAACTCGTGTGACGGCACATTTCAGTACATATTTTACCGGAAATTGACGTCATAAATCCCCACTCATGATCTTTGACGCGTTTAATCTTCGTAATTTTTTATTAATTTGACTAAACAAAAAACAAGTATCCAATATTTTTCGATAATCTAACTGACAATTTTTTTTTTGTCAGGAAACATCCTTACTAGTTCACTAGCTGATGCCCGCGACTTCGTTCACGTGGAAATTTTCAAGTTTCTAAGATAAATTATAGCATATATGTTGCCCAGACTTAATACCTATACAACGAAAAAAAAACATTCAAATCCGTCAAGTAGTTCCGAAGATTAGCGTGTACAAACATACAGACAAACAGACAGATTTTTTTTTTCAGATTCTTGCTCTATTACTATTTCTAAACCCCACTCAATTATTTTTTTTAAATATATTCAATGTACAGACACAGTTTTTTTACTGTTTTATTATATGTATAGATATAGATATCTCGACGATTCGTACTCAGCGTTTCTCCTTTACAGTGCGATCAAATTATCTTGGCAGCTCCGAACTTCGTGCAGGTCATTTTGTTACAACGAATGTATAAAAGTGTTATGATATTTATTTTATTTGTATTTCTCACTGTTTAAATTGGATATTTTCTGATCGTTTAAGTATTGGTTTATCTGGCAATAACAGTTTTATTCCCAAGTTTACATGCGTAAAATTTCGCAAAGCCTATGTTCAGAGCTGCCAAGATAATTTGATCGCACTGTACATTTATTATGCTCACAATCTACTACAGTGTGGATCTTCTATCTGTGTTCACTCCCACAAGAGTGATTAAGCATCCTCTGAGCACGCTCATTCCACCTAGACCTGGGCCCCGAGTTTGCTATTCAATAGTGTCAGAATGGTCAATCATCGATCTCATAATTGTTGATTTTGACAAGTTCGGTGTTGTCAAAATCAACAATTATGAGATCAATGATTGACCATTCTGACACTATTGAATAGTAGACTCGGGGCCCTGATCGATCGCTTTCCATCAGGCGTGAACGAAGTCAAGAGCAGGCCCACTTTAACAGATGATGATAAAACGTATACAAAGATTGGAAAATTTATTTATAAACACATCACTGTAATTCTTCATGATAACGATGCTTTATGGATGGCGTTGAAATACTCATAAAAAGCGAAAATACTCTGATTCATTATACAGATAAATTATTACCTCCAAGTATTCACAATAAATTAATTATACATATCGGTCAATTGTACTATTTTCTCAGTTTCGCTGCTCTTCTCCGTACCGCTCGGCTAAGCATCGCATGTGCACACAATGGTACAGTAATTGCCCAGTATTAGGTGAACCCTCTTTTCACGCCACTTGCCCTCGTCTTCTTTGAAACAGGGGTCAGGTAACGGTGGCTACCGATAGTATTTTCAACAACGTGCATGCGTTTATGATTAACTTTCTTCTGATTTGCTGTGTAACGGTATGTGTTACATGCATACCTGTAATGGTTAGCGGTTATGGCATACTCTTGGGTTATCTTCCTGGAAAATATTGTAACATAGTAATCAGGAACTTTTGATGCTATTGTAATTAGAACTAGTGTAATAATAGATGTGTGGTGTAACGCGAATGGATAAAATTTGGAATGAGTATATAAGAGGAAGTCTGAAAGTGGCGACGGGAACTAAAAAGTTGTGTGGTAATCGGTTACCGTGGTTTGTCATGTGATGTGGAAGAATGAGGAAAATGTTGAGAATGAATGTATGTAGAGGCTATATAATAAGAGTAGAGCAATACCAAAGAAACGATGGATAGACTGTGAGAAAGACGAAATAGCTAGAAAATATTTTACTGCTGAAAATACAAGTAATTGAGAAAGGACAGTACTTACCCAAATAATTTGTGGTATGGGCTCTTGTCCTGATTTACCTGATGGTTTGGTGATATTGATGCATTCAAAACAAGTAATACTTAAAAAGATCCTGTATGAAAATTGAGCCAATATTATATCGAAATAGCAGTATTTTACATTTTACTCATATTGCAAGGGTTCAGATGTAGGTAATCATGAAATAAATAATTATTCCTACAAGGTCCACTATCAACTATGATTGGCAAACTGCAGCTCAGTTACTAAGCGTGAACAATCTGCTTCAAGCATGAAACTAATAGGTACAAAATTGTATCATCATTTCAACCGAAAGACGTCCACTGCTGGACATAGGCCTCCCCTAAGTGTCGCCACATTGACCAGTCCCGTGCGTCTCGCATCGAGCGGATCCCCGCAACCTTCACCAGGTCATCGGTCCACCTAGTGGGAGGCCTTCCAACGCAACGTCTTCCGGTTCGCGGTCGCCACTCCAGAACTTTCCGGCCCCATCGGGCATCCGTTCTGCGAGCAATGTGCCCTGCCCACTGCCACTTAAGTTTGGCATTTCTTCGGGCTATGTCGGTAACCTTGGTTCTCATGCGGATGTCCTCATCAAAATTGTGTGAAGACATCTAATAATGCTCACCCGACAATCGCTAGGTATGTTCCAGATTCCCACGTTGTAGTATGGCCAGGGGGTCTAAAATGGCCACTTTTGCAGATCATAATGTGAATTGCGTTTAAAAGCGTAAAATGGACCTTTCTTATTAAAAACTGCGTCTGTGACTATTTTACGAATGTTAACGCAATTCATATTATTTTCCAATTATGATGTATTTTACTAAATTGTTACAGACGCAGTTATTATATTGAAAGGTCCATTTTAAGCTTTTTAACGCAATTCATATTATGATCTGCCAAAGTGGCCGTTTTAGACCCCCTGTACTAATATTACATTGACCTATCCTAAAAGCATTTTGAGTGACATAGGTACTTTGTTTACTAAGACCTAAGTGGCCTTTTGTTATCGTTTAGAAAACGTTTAGAAAACCAATTATTTCTATTCTTATAACCGACAAAATGATTAGGAGAACCTCGTGGCATAGTAACAATAGACGCTAGGGGTCGATCTTCGGGTTAAGCCGCGCTTGCCTAGGTTGGCCGTGGATGTTTGACCACAATTGGGTACATACCGAGTTGCCTCCATGCATCGCACGTTAAGCATTGGTCTCGGCTGTCGTTTGTAGATCTTTGATAGTCGTTACAGATGTCGTATTACCACTGGATAATACGACACCTCTTAGTAAGACTGGTAAACCACAATTTTACATGCCTATCTGACCTCCATTAGTTAGTGCTGAATAACTGGGTAAGGGCTCGCTTATTACACACACGCGGGGCGTCACGCGGCGCGTTCAAAATGCTCGTCGAGTGCTTGTTCAATCATTTACTGAGAGGCGAATCCACCGCAACGAACGCTGCATTTTAAACTAACGAGTGAATAATCGCTTCTCGTGAAATCGACATTTGAAATCTTTAACGTTTTCATACAACGCCATGTGTTTGAATAAAAAACGCACAACGCGCCGCGCGACGCCCCGCCTGTACGTAAACACGCACTAATGGAGGTCAGATAGGCAGTCGCTCCATTTAAGATACAGCTGAATCTGGTAAGACCTGAAACCGACCCCAATAAGGTTTGGAAAAGGTAGATGATGAACTGACATAAATGTATATTTATTTTCCGCACAAGTGACTAACAATATCAATTTTCCTACATCAGCACCACATTATTAGACCAAAACAAACAGTGGGTAAGCAAACAACAAATCGATCTCGAAGTTACCAACTTGTCCGTAAGTGAGGCATGTCAGTTACAGCTAGTGACGTACGATATGATCCGATAGTTTACAGCAGTATCGATACAACATGATGCTATACTTCGATATTTTAATATATACTAAATCATACCCGACTTACGAACAGTGATTCGTGGGTTCGAACCCCGTCAGTCGCATAACTTTGTGTAATTTATTTCATCACCGCTGCTCTCAAAACGGTGAAGGAAAACATCGTGAGAAAGCCGGCATGGATTAGAACCAAAAAATTCGAAGACATGTGCCATCTACCAATCCGCACTGGGCCCGCGTGGTAGATTATAGCCCATCCCTCTCCTAGAGAGGAGGCCTGAGTTCCTGCAGTGGGAACATTAGGTATAGGCTGATGATGATGATGACTAACTCATAGCTACTTTAATGTGCGGATCGATGTAAAATAATTGTATCACAATGCTAAAAATTGCAAGATCAGTCATTTTAAAAGAAAAAGAGTACAGAAGAGTTCTTGAAAATTTGCCTCGACTTAAAAGGGTATTAATGTGCAGACGGCACATCGAGTTACTAGAAACTGATGATCGATCGTGCTTCCAAGAGGACAATACAATATGATTTATACGATATTTATAAAATCGAATCGATGCTATTCGATACGGTCCTAGAATTGTATTGCATAGTTATGATCCAAATCGATATAAATTTTTCGATAGTCGATTGTACAATATACATCCCTTCTGCGGTCCTTAAGTAAGGCATGTCAGTTACAGCTACTAGTTCCGAGACGTTGCGAACTTTGTGTTACATAGAGTTTGTTTGTGGTGTCTCTGGACGAGTAGTTGGCTGGTCACTCTGTATATATAGTAAACTTCTATGTATCCGTAAGAATATTTGTATGTACGCAACACATACATACATACGCACATAAACCCAGGCCCTTTTCCCATGGGGGTAGGCAGAAACCACAGAAAGCCATTTGCTACGATCCTTACATATTCCTTTTGCCTCGTTCACATTTATACATCTGGTCATACACGCACGCAGTTACGAGTACTACGCACCTGTCCTGTACGCAACACATGCTCATGGAACACATATTATTATTTAGTGATATTGAGTGTTTCAGAACATGTACCTATTGAAAGGCTGCCTATGGCCTTTTTCTTATATAGCTTGTCGGTGGCAATCTAAATTTTATCGGCCCAGAACTATGCTACTAGTTTTGGCGCTTTCAGGCGTCTATCAGTTCCTGTACTGAACAAACAAGAATAATATCGTTTTTTCTTTTGTATTATTTTTAAACTAAATGTTGTATTGCCATTGAAAACAAGTATGTCAAGTGTGTTCCTCCTTGTTTGTGAAAAACTTGAATTATTTCGCACGGGTAACATCAATGGCGGAGGTCGAGGTTTCTGAGGTCGCTTCTTGTAACATACTAATATTTAGATGTATCTCGGCTACACTGGAAACCAACCATAATAATTATTGCTGCAAAAATATCAATTAGATATAATAATTATAATAGTTAACACGGCAGCTTAGATTTTACTACAGCTCACGCGTACAGCTTAAGATGTCTGTCTCCAAGTCAAGACCTAACCTTTATTTTACCACGACACTATTACAAGGAAATTGTTTCCTTCTGAAAACCTTTTTTCCGCAACATTTTTCTCTCACACTTAAACCCAAAATATCGTTGGCTAAAATACTCAGTAAATCCACATTTTACTGGTATAATAAACATAACATAAATAACAGCGGATGTTGTTACTCACAGCTTAATACATATTTTCTATCATCGTCTGGGTTGCTTCCTAATGTGTTGAGTGGTGTCCCGCCCAAAGACACGCCCCGAGTTGGGGCAATCACTTTTGGGAATTCACAGAGTCGTGAGTACGACTTTTTCACTGTATTCAATTCAAATTCCTTCTCAAAGAGAGGAGTCCTGTGGGAAGTCCTGTGGGGACCCAGCAGTGGGAACATTATAGGTTAATTATGGCATTATACTTACAATATTCATAATTGTTATATCAACAATAAATTAAGCACTCACAGTTTTTATTTAAATTATCATTGTCACTTGCAGAATATTTTAATTATTGTGTGTTCCCGATATTTCGACGCCGTTGCTTGCGCCATGATCGTGAGAGAAGCTCACAGTAATTGAAAATCATGGAAAATATCGTTTTGTCTCATCGTTACCGTTAGTGACAGTTAAGTTTAACATAATATATACTCTGTTTACCTACATTGTGTATTGGACATGAGTAGTAAAGAAAATATAGAGTAAGAATGAAGATGGCACAATACAGGCTAGTTAGTTTGTAAGTAGTAGCAAGCTAATGCCATTTAATGAAAAAAAAAATATTAATAAAAACTATTTTTGATAGCTCAAGTAATTTATACACGTATGAAGGTAGTAAATCAATGAATTTTATACCGTCGTAACGCTCCAATACTTTCGATCAATTGCTTTTTCCAGTCAGCGTGGGTATATTGAATTGATAGTGCGAAATAAAACAATATACGGTATTTCATTGCTGCCCCAATTATTCCAGAAAGATCAATCAGTTGCTGACTTCTTGCATAGTAACCTTACAAATCCAATTTGAATTAAACATTCATCAAGCTGCTTAGCCTTTTTTTTTTTTTTTTGGTGGGTGGAAAATCATCAAATGACCCCCCTCCCCCCGCTCTTGGGCAGAGCGAAGGGGAGTGTCAGACTTCTACTGACTAAAAACCGAACCCATATGTTCCTTCTTTGCCCTTGCGCCGAGGCCATGTCATCTAGTACAAAAATCCGCGGCCCCGACGGGCAGCCTTTTCTAAACTATGTTGGGGTCGGCTTCAAGTCTTACCGGATTCAGCAGCTGAGTACTAGTACCTCTTTTACATGGAGTGACTACCTATCTGAGCTCCACAACCAAGTTAATACTGGTTATTGCGATCCTTGGTAAAACTGAAAATTATATGTAAGTATGTAAAGAATTCCTATTAAGGTATTATTGAATTTATTTTGCATAAAGTTTTTTAAATTTTTAAAGTTTCCTCTCTCCTACTGTATCTTTGCTTTTTGCTGTGCCCGACAGGGTCCATAATGATCTCATTATTTTAATTTACCACCTAAGTTCACATTGTGGAATGCAAATAAACGATTGAGTATTGAACTGGTTGTCAGACTTGCGGGCCACTGACTACCTATTTCGACTGTCAAAAATCTTCAAATGATAGCCGTGGCCAACGGCTAAACGTGCTTTCCGAGCCACGAAACAATCTTGTTGGGTATAGAGGTCACCCATCCACAGACTAACCTAGGCAAGTACGGTTTAACCTGAACATCAACTTAAGTGGCTGTTGATATTTAGCTACGAGGCCCTCAATTAAAACATTATTATTATTATTAGCCTGTACTGTCCCACTGCAGAACAAAAGCTTCCCTTCCCTCCTTACACTTTTCGCGATCTGGTGCGATGATGGGCCAATCCTTTGAGAAAGAATCCAGCTCATCCCGCCATCTCCTTCTTTTATAATTTTTTTTTTAATTAAAACATTGTAATCCAAAAATAATTCAACAGATTAACGAACACACCCAAAAAATACGATTAAGATTTAAAATTGAAATCGAAATAATAAACACAAAATAAAGTACTTCACAGATGAAACGATAATTAATTCCTGTGGCATTAAAATATCGTTCGGAGCTTTCAATGAGCATGTACAGTAATGTAGTGACAGCGCAAAAACCTTTCATTATTAATTACTGGGTAATTATGAAACTATTCAGCGCTGAAGGTTATTGAAAGGTGGTAATGAAAATATGTTCGCCATTGTACAAGCGCGGTTGAAAAGGTTAATTGCAAGTTTCTTCGTGAATAGAGGTTGAGAAAATATTTTGGTAAGAATCTGTGGGAGTAGTTTATGCAGGTAAAGGTATGCTTTGGTTAGTTCACGAGTAAAAATATGTTACACATCAGGTGTATAGAAACAAAGATGGTAAAGTCCACAAAATTCCAAAATTTAGATTTATATGGCAACACAATCTGTTTTGTATCTATATTTACACCAAAAAATCATTTATTACCAATTCTGATAAACTCCACTGTTATTTCAAATTGAAAATAGACTTTACAAACAAACCTAGTAAAGTCCAAGTGAATTGAGTTCCATATCGCGTAAATTAAAAATGTTTTTGGGAGTATATGAGGAACAGGGTGTAAAGCTCCTCATCCCCCATAGAAAAGGGAAGATCCTCCGACCGGACGGGTGTTGTGTCCGGCGGGCTAACTGCCCGACAGTTGTAAGTCGGGAACTCCTTTAAAGGCTTATGTCGCGGATAATGTTGATAGCGCCATGTAGGATCTTCTGTCGATCGTTTGTTAGTACGCAGGTGTTGCGATAGATGTAGCTAGTCGCCACATGTTTTTATCATTTTCTGAATTTTTTTGCACTATGGACGTAACTATCTTTGATTCTATACACCTGACATGATGATGAAATTACAAGTGTAACTTTGAGATTTACATAACATAACATCACGCCTGTAATCCCCAAAGGATTTGGCAGAGGTGTACCTAATAGTCCATCTCATATTTCGCCGGTTATGTTTCAAGTCCCATGTAATAGGGGGCGAGCCTATTGCCATCAACCGGGCACAAGTCCAGGCTCCGTGGCTACTACTGAGAAATTCCTGTTAGCAAACCTAATAGTACTTTGCCCGACCCGGGAATCGAACCCAGGACCACATGCTCAGCAGTTGTGTTTGCTACCACTAGACCAATGAGTAGTCTAAAATTTAATACAGTACGTGTAAATTGCTTCTTATATGTATACGTATTGGTGATGCTAAGTATACGTCAATTGCGACCATCTAAGCTTAGATACAGTGTTTCTTAAAATAGAAGGCCTTGTTTTCCTAAAATATGTATTAATAGCTAGAAGCCCTTTATCTTTTGTGTGGTTAATTATAAACTGAGCCATATTTTAATAGGAATTCTTGTTACAGAAATTATGTATTAATTTAGGTCCACCAAATAAGAAAGAGGAGCCTTTAACTATTTTATTGGTAACTCAAAATATAATTTAATAAATAATAATCAGTGATAGAACCATCATCCTCCTCTGCTCATGCCAATTAATGCTTAGCACAGGCATATGCTCAACACACCATCTGGGTGTGTTTGTGTATATGAGTTTAAATGTTTGTAAACGCACAGGAGAAATTCCTACTACGGGCAAAAAAAAAATCGTCTTCGTCGTAGTATCTTTTTAGCCTTATCAGTAACAAGGTCGTTTTTCTTTCATCGTGTAGCAAGCACATTGTTTTTTCGAGCTAGCTCTGTCCCACTCCTGGGCGAAGGCCTCCCACCACTCTTTCCATTTCTCATAAACCAGCGCCTCTTTTTTTTTGGACGTTGGGAAATCATCAAATGAATCCTCACGCTCCGAGACCGCGGTATCTCTTTCGAAAAACCCGCATACCCCGACAGGACCCACAGCCTCGACGTGACCCGCAGTCCCGACAAGGACCCCGTGCCTCTTCCTTCGAGTTCTGACAGGACCTGTCTAGTACAGTCGAACAAGCTAATAAGTATACAGGTAGAGTAGTTATAATTCTAGAACACTAAAAATATTGGTTGCAATTTTGTTTTATAGTGATTCGCACTAAGCAACTGATGCCAAACGCTGTATCGTTTGACTTATGTCTCTAAATTTATCTGTATAATCTTAAAAGTAAATACAAATTAGCTGGCTATATACTTATTAGCTTGTTCGACTGTACGACAGAACCCAATAAAAATATTGCTTACCCAAATCTTTGCTACTTTAACGACGTCATTCGGTGACAATGATATAGTGAACAACCTATGACCAATCAAATTATATAATTCATCATTCATCTTTCTTCTGCCCTTACCAGAATTTATTTGGGGTCGGTGCATGTCTTTTGTAGCCACGCAATTCTTCTTACAGTCCGTCCATCGTTTCTTTGGTATTCCCTATTTTGATTGTCAGACTTCTACTAACTAAAAAAAACCCATGTTTCTTCTTAGCCCTTTGTGACCAGGGCCGCGGTATCTCTTTCGAACACACCCTACTCTACAATCGAATTGAAACATTACAAAAAAAACCCTTTTTATCTTTTCAATAAAATGTTTTCACAACTCTATACATGTCCCAAAGATACACAACCTACATCTGCAAGCCATCATCATCGTAAGCTTTGGTTCAATTATTTCATATTGGCACTTCCTGCTACCGGCTTGCAACAGGACAAACCCCAGACTGGGCGGTGCTGCTCTAAATTACATCAGATTTTGGCGACGAGGCTACCAATGGAAGCATTTGAAGAATTACCTTCAAACGTTATGCACAGAAGACTTAGAAGAAAAAGTCGTGACTGTATTAAATAAGGCTGTTTCACATTTCTTTTCTTACATCCTGTCACAAGTCTTTGATACGTGGTGATATTACGAATCAAATGAAGCAATTATTTTCATGTTTTTGATTGTTTATTCCAGTTACTTAAAAGAGGCAAAAAATTAAAAGTCGTTCCAGTACGTACCACTGATATACAAAAGAGCATGAAAATAGAAGTATCATCATCATCATCATTTCAACCGAAAGACGTCCACTGCTGGACATAGGCCTCCCCTAAGTGTCGCCACATTGACCGGTCCCGTGCGTCTCGCATCCAGCGGATCCCCGCAACCTTCACCAGGTCATTGGTCTACCTAGTGGAAGGCCTTCCAACGCAACGTCTTCCGGTTCGCGGTCGCCACTCCAGAACCTTCCGGCCCCATCGGCCATCCTTCCTGCGAGCAATGTGCTCTGCCCACTGCCACTTATGCTTGGCAATTCTTCGGAAAATAGAAGCAGGCTATCAAAATTAACTGGCTCAATAGTCAATTAAAAAACACATTAGCTTAAATGAAACACAAAACCATCACATTTCTAATTAGATTCACGGTCAAATTACGTTCAAATATCAACATTTGGCGCTGATTCCACATTTCTATATTAATACATTTCAAACCGCAGCAAAGGCAGTAAAGCCATTATTCACAGCGGCCATACAACAATTTCATGCGCTGAAAACCACTGAAAACAACAATTACACTTGCAAAAGCTATACAGACACTGTTGCATTTAAATAACCAATTAATTGAGAGCTCTTTTATTTTTCACGTTTTCCCCGTATACGTCGTTTGTGAGAGATTGTTGGGGAGGAAGGGAAGGTCAATTTAAATTGGCTCAGGTGGTTCAATTCCGTGTAGTGGGTAGCCAATTAAACAAACTGTGCGAAGTTGTAATGAGATCGGCTGAGAATTGAACAGTCAAAATGTACCGTCGGCAATAAAATGTACGTAAGTAGTTAGATTATTTGCGAGAGAACTTAAAGTTTTTGGTGAACTATTTAGAATTGGTTGATAGGTGCTTTGTTTTGTGGGACAGTTTAATAGTGTTTGTAGTGGTTTAAATCTGGTTTATATGGTTAAATTAGGTTTATTGTAGGCTATAGTTCGAGTTATTAGACTAATATGTTGTCGCAGGCCTAGATCGAAAGCTAAGACTTAAAGTAATGTAAAAAGCAATTTTAAAGTTGAAAATAAGAACTCCTTTCTTACACAATATTATTATTTTAGTTTTAAGTCTTTACACTTTCGTTCGTTACACTTTCGTTCGTTCAGTAGAACTATAAAGTAAAAAAAGTTTTTATTTTTCACTTTTTAGTGTTTCACATGTGCTTACCCCTTCACAACGTACCGGCGTGATGTTATGTTAGGACTGGTGTAAACAATAGACAGACAATATGAGATTTCAGCAATCCCAGTCCATTTGCTATCATTTATTGAGGAGTTCCGTTGAATATCTCCGAAGTTCTTCATCAGATTTTCACAAAATAGTTTTTATAATCTTTGTAGTGAGTACAGGCGTGATTTTATATTGTTGTGTGATGGCGTAAACAATGCTTAGATATGCTATAGCAACAATCGCGGTTAATCTGCTGTTATTTATTGAAGAGTTCCCCCGATTTCTACAAGATCCCATCATCGGATATTGAAATGGTGACAATGGGACCACACGGGAAGCACCAGCTTTCAAATGAAAAAAGAATCATGAAAATCAGTTCACCCAGTCGCAAGTTATGAGCGAACAAACATAAAAAAAAAAAAAAAAAAAAAAAAAAAAAAAAAAAAAAATACAGTCGAATTGATAACCTCCTCCTTTTTTTGGAAGTCGGTTAAAAACGATATTGGTCTAAAAATCGTTAGCTGCTTTACTATATACTACTAGTTACATTAGTAATTTCTACTAGTATTACTACTACTACATATTTAGATAACACAGAAATAAGCTCTCATTAAAAAGTTCCAGCATACCTATCTACTAATAATTAGCATAGAGTCTCCAGCGAATTAATAAGCCCAGTCCGCACATTAAAAAGTAAAAGTTGATAACTTCGTTTTACGTTCAAAATTAGCAAAATTATCAATGGCCGCCGAGAAAATTCAATTCAATGGAGAGCAGATAAGACTTACTTAGTTCTGGCTCTCATTTCGTTCAGAGTTTGAAATCTGACCTCGTTTCATAGAACTCATTAGGTACAGGTGAAACAGCATTAGATAGTTAAAGGTCTGAGCAAAAAAGAATTAGGACTCAAATTACGGCACTTTTTATTCATTTCGTGTGTTTCGTTTCACATTTTTGTTTTTAGGACTAGAACGTTACCTACTTGTTTTAGGTAGGACAGGCCTTTTCTTTTATCTTGTTAGTCGGATTATAAATATTCTCTTTTTAACCGACTTCAAAAAAAGGAGGAGGTTATCAAATCGACTGTTTTTTTTTTTTTTTTTTTTATGTTTGTTCGCTCATAACTTGCGACTGGGTGAACTGATTTTCATGATTCTTTTTTCATTTGAAAGCTGGTGCTTTCCGTGTGGTCCCATTGTCACCATTTCAATATCTGATGATGGGATCTTGTAGAAATCGGGGGAACTCTTCAATAAATAACAGCAGATTAACCGCGATTGTTGCTATAGCATATCTAAGCATTGTTTACGCCATCACACAACATAATATCACGCCTGTACTCACTACAAAGGTTATAAAAACTATTTGGTGAACATATTCTAATGAAGAACTTCGGAGATAGACAACGGAACTCCTCAATAAATGATAGCAAATGGACTGGGATTGCTGAAATCTCATGTCTGTCTATTGTTTACACCAGTTAACATCACGCCGGTACGTTGTGAAGGGGTAAGCACATGTGAACCACTAAAAAGTGAAAAATAAAAACTTTTTTACAAAAAATAAAACCGACTTCGACAAAAATAACACACAAAAAAGTGAAAAATAAAAATCAGCTTCTGAAGTCGGTGGCAAAAACATGAAATCAAGCAAACAAAAGTCACCGACTTCAGAAGCTGATTTTTATTTTTCACTTTTTTTCTCTGAACCTTTTCGAGTGTATGAGTTAGAAATAATTGTTTTATGTGTCTATTTTATCAGCACACAGCACCTGAACACAACAGAAGCATTTTTCTAATCTAAAACATTTTTTTTTTACAATATTTGTAAACTGTAACTAAAATTATAATTAAAATAATGTACAAATATCAAAAAAGGAAGAATTACAATTTTATTTAGAATCACATTAAAATCAACTCTAAAAACTAATTGCTATATTCTCTCTGCAACAGCCAATTCCTCCAACTAAACGTCAAAATCAATTTCAGAAACATCCTAAATTAAAGCACAAATTCGACCGTTTCGTCATAGCTTCAAAAACCTTCTTCAAATGAATGAGCTGTACCGGGATAATCCTTGCAGAGTCTCCATCCAAATGATCCTTTACGAAACAGAGACTGCAGCAGCTATCCAATGTGCAGCTAGTACCAGGATTACAGAAGTAGCGAGGATATGCAAAGGAATATTTTGTTGAAATAATTCTCCTCGTAAATTCGACGCTTTAGTCGAAGATTCTGTAACATGGATTTGAATAATTTAAGGAGTCGTATTATTTACAAAATTTACTGTTTGAATTTTTAATATTTTAGAAATCTAGTATAAATAGACTCATCTCAGGCTACATAGAGTAAAAAACTTTTTTACAAAAAATAAAACCGACTTCGACAAAAAAAACACTCAAAAGTGAAAAATAAACTTGAGAAGAAAAATCAGTTACTGAAGTCGGTGACTTTTGTTTCTTTGATTTCATTTTTTTGTCACCGACTTCAGAAACTGATTTTTCTTCTCAAGTTTATTTTTCACTTTTGAGTGTTTTTTTTGTCGAAGTCGGTTTTATTTTTTGTAAAAAAGTTTTTATTTTTCACTTTTTAGTGTTTCACATGTGCTTACCCCTTCACAACGTACCGGCGTGATGTTATGTTAGGAACTGGTGTAAACAATAGACAGACAATATGAGATTTCAGCAATCCCAGTCCATTTGCTATCATTTATTGAGGAGTTCCGTTGCCTATCTCCGAAGTTCTTCATCAGATCTTCACAAAATAGTTTTTATAACCTTTGTAGTGAGTACAGGCGTGATATTACCTATGTTGTGTGATGGCGTAAACAATGCTTAGATATGCTATAGCAACAATCGCGGTTAATCTGCTGTTATTTATTGAAGAGTTCCCCCGATTTCTACAAGATCCCATCATCAGATATTGAAATGGTGACAATGGGACCACACGGGAAGCACCAGCTTTCAAATGAAAAAAGAATCATGAAAATCAGTTCACCCAGTCGCAAGTTATGAGCGAACAAACATAAAAAAAAAAAAAAAAAAAAAAAAAAAAGTCCAGTCGAATTGATAACCTCCTCCTTTTTTTGGAAGTCGGTTAAAAAGGAGTCTATATGTTAATCTTTGTATAACCGGGATTACAGATGTTATGAGGATAATTATGCATCAATGGAGTAATCATCTTTGTAATTACATGACGACAAGGATTTGGATAATAAAGTCTGCTAACGTGGGTGGATGATGGTTGGAATATACGTGAAGGCTGAGCTTTCTAAAACTGACAATTTAAATCTACTTACAATTTAAACTTATAAGTAGTTTTCAGTGTTTAAAACTTCGTCTAGACGGGACGTGGCGACTCCGATTCCGTTAATTTGTAATAAACTTGGGTTGAAATTAAGGAAATTTTGAATTTAAAAAAATTTTCTTCTTGCACTTTATACTCAGTGCTTTATTTTACGATACGGTTTATTTTAGAATGAGTCTGTATCCTATTAACCAACATAAAGTCAGAAGAGACTTTGTGTTCAAATTCAAATCCGTTTATTTGCCAGAATGTAGGTTTGAACAGGGTTTGGTCTTAAAACTATAATAGCTCCATTACATTCTACCATTACATATGGTGTGCAAATATTTAATTAAGTACATTAAAAAAATATAATAATCCGAAACAATAAAATATAAGATTAACCATGGAAAGAAACGAGTGTTTAGATGTTTATTGCAGTTTAACTATCGTATTTTATCAGTAAGAAGTCACTCAATCTTCAAATAGGCCGCGTGGCTTTTAGATCGTAGTCTCTGAATGTTACTTTGAGTTTTCAATATTATGGTCCTTAGGGCACTTAACAAGGATGCCTATACCCTCTCCATTATTTCTATACTTCGTAACATTTCTGTATTCTGGTACAGTTGTACAGTAACGCTTTTGAAGCAAGTTTGCTTTGCTTAAACTAAATACTATTTATCGTTCTGCTCAGTTAGCATAATAATAAAGATGGTGATGGATTATCCAAACAGTTTTGTTAAATCGTAAATAAATAATTTCTAGAATAGACTGAAAAAATGCTGGTTTTAAGTACGTAACAAGTAAGTAAAATAACTTGCTCCAATACTTCGATATAATAATGTTTGGAATCCGATAAAAATAATGATGATTATTTTTCAGACTACGCTGCGGATAGCTTTCAGAGTTTGCTTCTCTCTAACGAGATACTGCTGAATATCAGTATTTGAAGTGCATAAGGCGAAAACCTTGCGGATTCCAGTTTTTGTTACCGAAGTAAAAAAATAATTGTCATTTTACAAGAAATTTCTCTGAAAAGTGAAATGATGAACATACATAGAATTCGTAACGCAATAATTTGAAGGCATTTTTGCTGAAAACCAAAAACAATTTTAGGTGGTCCAGAAACTCCTAAATATTTAATAAACGAGTTCCTTGGCGGCCTAGCAAACGAGCGGACGAGACGTAACGATCAATTTCAAAACTGAAAATAGGTACTCGTTTTACACAAATATTTTACTTAGTTTTAAGATTTTAGGTGTGTCTATTTGAAAACGTTATTAACATTTAGTTTCTCACGCAAAAACAAACACGAAAGAGATTGAATGAAACACTTTTGTTTAAAAAAGAATTTTGAAAATCGGTTCATTATTGACAGAGATATCCGATAGAACCAACCACCCTTTTTATTAGAAAACGGTTAAAAACGATTCGAATTTAAATATTATATTTGAGCTACAGTCTCAGAAAAGTAGCTGTCAAAACAAAAGACTGCGATGATAATGAATATAATATAAATATAATATAATATTCCACAACTATCACACAACGCCATCTAGTCCCAAGCTAAGCAGAGCTTGTGTTATGGGTACTAGACAACTGATAAACATACTTATATATTTCTAAATACATACATATTATAGATAAATTACACCCAGACACAGAACAAATGATCGTGCTCATCACACAAACATTTGTCCTGGGTGGGAATCGAACCCACGACCTCCGGCATAGCAGTTAGGGTCACTAACCACTAGACCAACAGGCCAGTCGCACAATGAATGCACAGTCCTAGACTAAGCTTAAGCCTTCCCGTCTTCTCTCGTGGAATTTGTACCAAGCGACATTTTGTATTTCTCGGTACGGAATTATTATTTCAAAACTGCTGTAAAACAACCGAGATTTTTTCGTAAGAAGATTAAATAGAATCTTGGAAATGTTTGTATTTTCTTAAAACCACAAATAGTTATGCTGGAAAAAAAACAACGTTTTACACCGACCCACAAAACATGGGGCATGAGCACAAAAGATGATGATTAAACATGATATTTATGACATTATTCTATCAACGAGACTTTATTTTTGAAACAGTTAGATGAAAAACGCATTTGAAATGGATTTGTAATGGATTATGGCCCGCTATTCCTCTCAAAAAGATGAGGTCGATTTCCCAGCGGTGGGGACATTGTAAGCCGACTATGTGAGTTACCACGCAGACGTTTAATATTCCTTTCTTGGATTAAAGGACCAAAGTGTCAGAACTGAAATGTACCTACACAAGTAAGACCCCTGATTTTGCCCCTGTACAACCAAAGGGAATTCGACCCAACCGCTGCTATATTATACGAAGGGTATTTGACCAGACCGTACTGTTTGACAAATAAACGTAAAATTGCTTATCGCGACCCAACAGATCTTCTGTGGGACTAATTAAACCCCAAAACATTGCCCCTGTTGCCCCGACCAGAGTAGTAGGCTATTCGGAATAACTCGATAAGCTAGGAAATATTTAATTCTACTATTTTTTGTGCACGGCTTCGTCCCTGTGGAGTTCAGTAATTGTATTATCAGGACATTGACACAGAACAGAACATGGGTGGTTTTTAGTCAGTAGAACTCTGACACTCACACTCGGGAGGGGGTCATCTGATCATTTCCCACCCACAAAGAAAAAATTAAAGGACATTGTCCCGTTTAATACCCCGATAATAATACGATCATACCTTTAAATTTATGGATCCGCTGTTTATCGAATCAGCCTACTATTATATTCACTAATTTCACTACTACTAAGACAGAAATCTATTAGAGAGAGTATAGTCTGAATCCAATTCGCGTGCATAATACAGATTACAATCCTCCCGCTCTGGGTAGAGCGGTAGGGATTGTCAGACTTTTACTGACTAAAAACCACCTATGTTCCTTTTTCGCCCTTTGTGTTGAGGCCACGGTATCTCTTTCGAGCAATCCCTATCGATGTTTTAAAACCGTAGGTCGTTTTTAGGGTTCCGTAGTCAACTAGGAACCCTTATAGTTTCTCTGTGACCGTTAGCACTAGAAATCTGATATTTGGTACCAATATGTGTATCAATCACGCCGACAAAGTGGTAAAATAAAAATTGGAAAAAAATGTTATAATAGGGTAGCCCCCGTAAAGTGGGAAGTGTTTTTTTTTTTCAATTTCAACCCTAACGTGTGATATATTGTTGGAAAGGTATTTAAAAATGAATAGGGGTTTAAAATCATTTTTTGATAATGTCAATAATTTCGGAAATAATCGCTCCAAAAATAAAAAACAATGTGTCCCCCCCTCTAACTTTTGCACCATAAGTTTAGAAAATATGAAAAAAATCTGAAAAGTAGAACTTTATAAGGACTTTCTAGGAAAATTATTTTGAAAGTGAAAAAAAAAAAATAAACATAATGGATTTAAACTCATAAGTGGGAACACTTATTGTGACGGACGGGAAACTACGGAACCCTACCCCGAGCGTGGCCCGACACGCTCTTGGCCGGTTTTTATTTTTATAATTGCAAAATATCAAACTCAGGGCTTCAGCAAATCCCACAGGTATCACAGCTTAAGGCCTTTGAACGAAGTTTAAAATAAATATTAATTAATTGGGTTTTTTCTTTAGGAATTTCCCAGTAGTAGTCACGGAGTCTGAATTCATGCTCGGTTGACGGCAATCGGCACGCCTCCTCCTCATGGGACTTAAATATTATAAGTGGCGAAAATAATGTGGGTATACTATTAGGTACACCTCTGCCTAACCCTTTACTTATTTTTAGGTTACAAATTTTGGTTCACTGGTTTTTTTTTATAAAATAGGCTTGCGATTGACCGCAGCTGACACTCGCAGGTATGAGTGGGTGTTGAATTAATAATCCTATGTGACAAAATTCGACATGTTTTAAATGATAATGCGGTCTGCCATAAACCAGGGATATAATTAAAATAATAACTTGTTTCCGTAGTTATATTAATGTGATGAATTTAGTGGATCACTGACAGAAATTATATGTATTGGAATTTACCGCAATCAATAAAGAATGTGCTATGAAATAAAATAAATTGCAAAATGAAAAACTTACAAAATTATATTTATTGTTAGTCTCATGGTCACAAGTGCTACTGCTGAGCCAGAGATCCCGGGTTTATTTCCCGGGTCGGGAAAATTGGTATCGGGTATTTTCATCAGGAATTTATCAGGTAGTGAAAGTTTTGATCTAGGCCTAGTTGATGGCAATAGCCTCGTGCCTTTTTACATGGGCCTGAAAACATAACTGGCATAATGTCGGTGTAAACTTAAGTGGCTACTACTGCCTAACTTTTGAGGATTGCAGGTTTGCTGTTATGTATCGTCCAATAATGTCATTTTGCTATAGATTTCGCGGGTTCTCAGGATCGATATTAATGGAAAACTGGATTAGACTCAAAACTTTTCCGAACTAGTTATCAAAAAGCTGGGTAGATTAATTGAGACTTCTCCGGTATTTTTTCCAACCAATTTTTCATACATCGGGTAACAAAATCAATAATATTCTTTGGCAGCTAACTAGGAAACTTGTCAGCAATTTTCTTTGTTTCCACATAACATAACATCACGCCTATAATTCCCTGAAGGTTTAGGCAAAAGTGTACCTATAGTACACCAACATTTCACTAGTTATGTCCAAGTCCCATGCAATAGGGGGCGACTCTATTTCCATCTTCTTCTTATCGTGTGGGCAGTAAGGTCTAACGACCCCACACACCCTAGTGTCAGAGTTTCTAAACCGCCGCAAAGGCCTCTGACATGGTTTGACGACCGCCATTTGGCGGCCGGGACCACCGGCTTATACGTGCCTTCCGAAGCACGGAACCATCTTTTTATCAGACAATCAGGTGATTCAAGCCTGCAATGTCTTAACCAAACTGGAAACAACTTTACAAAGTATACTTCCCGTGGGAATCGAACCCACGACCACCGGGTCTCAAGGCAAACGCCTAAACCACTCGACCACGGAGGCAGTTATTTGAGGCAGTCTATTTCCATGAACTGGGCACATATCCAGGTTCCGTGGCTACTACAGAGAAATTCCTGATTGGAAAGTCAGATAACACTTTGGCCGACCGGGGAATCTAACCCAGGACCTCACACCAGTCGCGTTCTTCGTCGTTCTCTGGTACTTCGTCGAGCTTCACTGTCTCGGCGATTTTCTTGTGGTCGCCACTGTTGATTCTGGCTAACAGGAGTTACAGTAGTTTGGGAATAGTGTGGCGGGCTTGTCACATAAAAAAATAAAAATCACCAGTCGCGTTGCCTTTATTTCTGTCCTAAATAATTTTCGTCACGACGCGCTATACACCCATGACATATAAATTTCGTACGACATAAAAAATTAATCATCCACCAAGCCTTATAAGTGCTGACTTAAGACAGAAGAAATGATTAAAATTTCATTTTCCAAAATGTAAGAGAAAGATTCTCTGAATTATTGAAAGGGTGCCGCGCTGGTGGTGTCTTTTGAAGGGGAGACAACTGGTATCACTTTGTTTATTACTCTCTAAGACTTTTAAAAAGTGTCTTTTTAAATTAGTGTTTTAAAATTAAGTCTTTTTGGCTTGGCTAAAATACCTATTTGTTTGAAAACCCTTTGTGAAGGATTTTTCTTGGAATTTTGGTAGCAAGTTAATATTTTGGGGTAACTAATTTTGAGCTGGTTTCTGAGGCCCGAGCGCGCAGTGTATTAAACTTTACATAAATACGTTGATTTTAGAGTCGAAAATACATTATCCTTTATATAGAATTTTAGATGCCTATTGTTTGTAACAAGCACAATAAATATTATATAATTTATTTATCATCATCACCTGCTTAACTTTTTCTCAAGCCTTCAGTCTAAATAAGGTCATTAGATAATGCACTACCGCTTCCTAAGTCTGGTAGTCCGACTAAACAACCTGTAAAGACAAACAAATATGCTTTACTTGTCAAATAATTATGATCTAACGTGCTTTTCGAGGAACGTACGGGTCTCAATAAGTAAGGTCTCTCATCCACGAACCGATGACAACAAGTGTAGCTTGACCGTTAACCGACCACTGTGACTTTCATAATTTCACCACTAATTATTTTATTACTGGAGCATTGACAGCGATGTTTAATGTTAATTTATTCAGCTTTTATGTTCAAAACTATGTTTTTGTAGTAAAATTTAATCATATTATTTTGTATTCCACCAGTTTTCAGACATATCAGAATTAATTTTATTTTGCACAAACATTAACGATATACTTTTGATATAATTCTTGTTGTATTTTATAAAACGATAAATAAATGAAAGAGAAAGGTAGGTGTTAAAAATAATAAGCGATTACTGTTTTCCAGAACATATTATGTAGTTTGCAAAATTAACAATAAAAATATTTTGATTAATGTAGTTTCGTATGTCTTCTAAAGTCATACAAAAGTCGAATAAAAATAATAAAGACAGAAGAAAAAATAAAAAGAGTGAAACTTTTTAATTGAACTACTCTAGACTTGCAATTAACTGACTTGACAATGGAAGTTGCTTCTGTCAGAATTAACCTAACTATAGGTACAGAATACATAATAGTACTACGTACAGAAGGGACACTCCCTTCCCCGCGCTCATATTAAATACCGCACCTCACCCCGCACTTCGAGGTAGTCGTCGCCGACTCTTGAGCAATGGCTCGCGCTCGTATTAGTCGTCGTTCGGTTTTCGCGACGCAGACCGTTGCACTTTCCGCGCCATTTTTTAGGCTACGCCAACCCTACTAGAGTTTACGCACACATTTGCACTTGCACGTCGTGCACAAACGTTATTTGTTTATGTAGTAGTAATAAGTAATTATATTGTGGGCGTTGTATGGAGTGTCCGAGGTGTGCTATAGGTACTAAAACTCATTTTGAATGATCTATTATGTAGTTAGGAGTAAGACCCAGTTACACCACTAAAAATGTATGTTACACTCAACATGACTATGTCTGATTCTTCGTAATGGAAGTAATAGTCAGAAACAAAAAGATGTTTTAAAACACGTTTATCGTTAACCCGCGAGCACTCGCGGTATGAGCATTTTGCTCACAGTAAATTTAAAACACGCGCCATTTTATCAAAATTATGCGTACGGACATTGTTCATTCAGTAGCTGAGTTTTGTTCCTTCCCTTAATTTGTAGTTAAACCGACATCCACGCAGGCGAAGCCGTGAGCAAAAGCTAGTATACAATATGTACATGAAGTCCAAAAATTCAGAGGTCGGACTTAGCATTCTGACCGTCACACCACTACACTATTACTGCTATTTACTAACACGTGATTGTACCGCAAAAACCTTATTTTCTGTACCTAGTCGAACACCTATGAAATAAACAGAACCATTTGTCCTAAAAGTGAAGATCTTTCCCAAAAACCCCAAACGAGACAGTATTCCAAATAAAATCGTTCCACAAATTCGGTCCCAAAAAGCCTTGTTTGTTCATATCATTGAAAGGCCTATCGAATCAGATATGGGCAGTCAGTTTGCTTCGCAAATACAAGTCCCGGGTTTTTGAGGAAAAAAAATTGTATAATTCGGTCTTTGAGACCACAGTCACGTAGGCCACGTTAATTCTCTCGGTATCGCCACACTGATAAGAGCGAAATTGTTCTTTATTTTTTAGTAACAAAGGGTTGTAAATCTGTTGCTTGAATTGAGGGTTGAGTGGAGATTTTTGAAGTATGTGTGTTGTTATTTTGAGGGGAATGATTTTTATTGCGATTGCTTGTTTTTATTTGACGATAACGAAGCCAAAAGGAAGAAATACATATAAAGATTATTTCGATGTCACGTTTCAGTTTTTATTGGGTTGATTATACGTAGAATATGATGCATTATTTTGAATGTGCTAGACGTATAGTGTGTGTACCTAATAATTTGGGAAGATGTTGGTTGATGGCAATAGGCTCGCCTCAAATTACATTCATGATGCTTAAAAACAACTGGAGGAATGTGTACCTACTATTAGAAACACCTCTGACTCACCTTTCAGGAATTAAAAACGTTATATTGTAAAAAATAATTCAGCCAATGTCAATGGGTATTTGTGTATGTGAGTTTAAATGTTTGTGAACGCACCCACGATACAGGAGAAATTCCTAGTGTGGGGCAACATTTAAAAAAAAAAAAAATGGCCAACACATTTCGCCAACATATATTATAATGTTATGTCAATTTTGGTATTTATTTATTCT
Source organism: Diarsia dahlii (assembly GCA_949775195.1). NCBI lineage: Eukaryota > Metazoa > Arthropoda > Insecta > Lepidoptera > Noctuidae > Diarsia > Diarsia dahlii. The sequence continues at coordinate 18,071,486 of OX459205.1, forward strand.
TTTCATCAATTTCGTTCCTTTACAATAACTCCTAACATGTATCGGTCAATGTATCAACCGTACATTTACCGAATAATTAGTCATCAACACCATCCCTGATAGATCTGATAAATTTGGCAGATATACCTGAAATTCGCCTACTTACATCCAAATTTCGCCAGTTATTATTTATATAGGAGGCAAGCTTATTTTAAGAACTGGGCAGAAATCCAGACTCCGTATCTTAAAAACACTGTCCGACCTGAAAATTGAACCCAGGACGTCATATTAAGCAGTCGTAATTGCTAGACTAATAAACAAGGCTTACTTAAGGACTAATATATAATGCCCGTCGGGGCTGCGGACACCCGTCAGGACTGCGGATTATCGTAAGGCATAACGCGGCCTCGGCACAAGGGCGAAGAAGGAACATGACATGGGTTTGGTTTTTAGTCAGTAGAAGTCTGACACTCTCCTTCGCTCTGCCCAAGAGCGGGGGCGGTCATTCGATGATTTTCCACCCACCAAAAAAAAAAGGACTAATATATAATACTTGATTCATCACTTTACGAGACGTTCCGCTCATTCCTTAAAAAACCTTTTTACCTTAGACATGTTTAAAAGGCCATAGATTAAAAAGAAGATTTAATTAACTGAATCCATTTAGATTCTTATCGCTTTCATACCAATTTGCGAAAGTAAATGCTCTTTCAAAGTAAAAGTTGACCCGCAACGTTCCTAATAGAAATATTCACCTGAGTTTGCACGGTTTTTGAAAGAAAGAAGTTTTTTTAACTATGTTATCGTACAGGCTTACCTGTACGATATCATACGATGTCATTTCTCTCTTAAGAGAAATGACTTTTTGAAACTGAAAGTCTGAAAGTCTTACCAATTACAGAACTGGGTAATAACCCATTTATGTAATTCAGATAGACATCAGTCTTTCTTTGTAAAATACTAATTTTCAACTGAATCCGGTCAGACGAGGCGACAAAGGCCAGACAGATGATGATGATGAAAGGTTTTTTCTTCATTTTGTTTTTATCAATGTCTGAAAAGAATTGGCCTACTAAGCTAGGAAACCATAATCTAGTGAGGAATGCTTTATTATGTTTATTCTTCTGCTCTTTTTGAATTTGCTTTCAGCTGCATTCGGTCAGACTGGAAGATATTTTTTTCGTAACCTGGAAACGGCCTCTCTGAAAATATTGAAAATAGTGTGTTTGTGACAAAATTAATACCACAGTTTCAATTTATCAGTTTATTTATAAAACATTTTAACAAGCATAATGCTTAATCTCTAGTGGTTTTATTAACTTGAAAAATAATTTGTAGATCAATAATTTATTTACAAACATCAAAAATTGTAATGTTTCGTAAATATATATAATTTAATTAAAGCGTTTCAATAGGTATTGGATAACAGAGCTTAGTTATACATTTCAGGTTTTCAGGTAAAGTATTTTAAGTGTAATTAAGTTCAGTTTAATTAAGCGTTATTGTTGAGTATATTACTATAGGATAAATTTAAAAAGAAACAAGATACTACTGTGCTTTATAAACAGTGCAAAAGTGCAACCGAACTAACAATCTGTTATTATGTCCCTTTCTTTCCAAATAATTATTATTGTTTGTTTAAATTGGGTGAAAACACGATCAAGAAAATTATGAGTCTAATACAATGAGAAACCGAATAACACTAAGTACTCTTAGCAGTTAAAACAGCTTTATCACTGGGACTTCTGGCTATTCCTTGCCTTGGATACCTCTGTAACCGTTAGACGAAAAGCAAAAACGTTTACGAGGCTCAGTTTTCAATGTGTTAATATCAGCCTCATCCCTCGATCGACCGCACCAAACGCAGCTTAACCTAACACATTGATCAACTCGTACAGTTTTAGCTCAAGCCTTTGCTAGTCCAATGAAAAAAGGAAATGCTAAAAACATTTATGGAGTAGAATGTTGTTGAATAAATAAAACATGTATTGCAGTCTGTGGATCCCGCGGCCATGTACGGTAGAGATTTATTGCACTGAGTTTACAAAGACCAACAAATTGTCGATTCTAAACCACTTTTGCAATGATTTTTAAATGAATCTAGGTATTGGAGTTGTTTATTTATGCATTTCGTGGGGAGCTGCTGGATCAATGTCAGGTTTTAGTAACTTTTTTGTGTTTGTGGGGAAAGATTCAAGCTGTACCAAGTTCTTGGATCTAAGATGAAAGAGTAAGGAATTGCTATCTCACTAAACCAACACTAACACTTCGGACATCGTTTCCTTTATAATACCAGCCCGGAACAGGGAGCTGTGCAATGCTTGTTTGGGCCTAACTTGGAGAGACTGGGAAAGCAGTACAGACACTGACGCGGAGAAACTGATAGGTAGTCAATTTGTTTGTATATGACGTCACTAGAAGAAAAGCAATCGGAGGATTGGCGCCCGCGGCCCTGTGTTAATAAGTTAATTTCCTCATTGACGTACATTTTTGATTAATTTTTTTATCGGGGTATTAATAAAATTTATTTATTTATTTATTTAAACTTCATGTACAATAGTGGTACATAGGCGGACTTAATGCCACAAGGCATTCTCTACCCACTAATGGGCATTAGTGGATATCACGAATGGAACAGGGATTTTTAACGTTGTATAAATAGGCTCAATTAAACCTAGACGCATAATCCTATGGGAATTACAGCCAATTAATATTTTAATAGGTGTGTGAGTGTAATTTAAACGAATCTTTCTGACAAATTGAAACTATTAAAATGAAACTTTCCTCATTACCACGTCTTCCCAATCAGTTTATTTAAACTGACAATAATATTTGAGTTGTATTTTGCATTCAGCTGCAGTAATTATGTGTGGCGTGGGAAGCAGCTTACGATTTAATCAACTCTTACGAAATAATTTAAATCGTAAATGGAACTTGTGGGTTTAATCAGTTTGGGATATTATTGCAATTAAAATATTCAATGTTTATGTTTAAAAAAATATTGTGAATAAATGTATCTCGGGCATATTCAAGTGGCATGATGTTGTTTTCGACGACAACTTTATTCAAGCTACATGATACCCGTGGCTTTGCCCTCGTGGAAACCTTCCTCCATCCATTGGAGAAAAAAGGCATGAAAATCGGTGCAGTTGTTTTTGAAATGATCGCGAATAGACAGACAGACGCAGCGGATAACTTTGTTTTATAAATAAGTAAGTATGTAGTGATAGTGATGATTTACATAGTAGCGGCAGCTATTTATAGTCATAGCTTAGCCACATAATACCTATCATTCTAATATTTATAATTTTATTTTTGTGTAGGACAAAAATAAAATTATTCTGAAGTAATACTTAATGATTTACCTTACGTGTTTGAAATTGTTATCTTCCGTAACGGCAAGAAAAAACTTCTGTAAAGTCATCATGAATCGTGAATCCTGTCCTTATCCCAATTGAATAATGTAGCAACACGTCATTTTCTTCCATACGACGCTATTAGAAACTTATCATGCCAAAAATGACTGTCCTTTTAATCAGATTCAAATTCAAACCACCAAAGAGAGGTTCGCAAATATCTCTAAACTTACCGTTTGCGCAATTTAGATGCCAGAAATATATACCAGGCAAATTACGTAATATAACACAACTCTGCCCGACTTAGTACTTGGGAACCGCACAGGATTTAATTACAAGGTAAAATATTAGGAACGAAATACCTACTTCAACTTCTACGTTAATTTCGTTGGTGGTACAAAATGGCGCCGTCCTTGTCTAACTGTCGCTATGCTTGCTAATTGTCTTGGTTATATTGGTCTGGATAGATTTTTGATGGAGTAATCAGGAAGGGTGTTTGACATTTTTGTTTTATTTGAAGTTTGATTTCGATACTGAATAGTCTAAACTTTCTTGGATTTTTGATGGAGTAATCAGGAAGGGTGTGTCATTCGTTTCATTGGAATTTTGATTTCGATAGTGAATAGTCGAAACTGTCTGGAGGGAATAAAAACTATTTCCATCCAGGTCTATCAAAATTCACATCGAAATTCCTAAAATAAATCTCTTTTATTGAAAGGCAAGCAATTCGTCACAGCTGTCATTTGTAGATCTTTGCTAGTCGTTACAGGTACTTAGTGCCCCGAAAGTCTGTCAACCACCCTAACCAACGGGTATTAACCATACCATAACTATACCCAGTACTAACTGTGCGAGTGCGGCGCTCCGGACCAAACAATGCCTCACCTGCTGGAGTGTCCCAGATGTCCGTATACATGCACCCTTGGCGACCTGAACAGCGCCTCTGCCGCTGCAATAAACGTGGCTACCTACTGGGCCCAAACCGTATAACATGGAAGTATATAATCGAAACGAAAAGAAGAAGAAGACTGTGTAATGGAGGTCAGATAGGCAGTCATTCTATGTTAAATATTTTTCTTCAACTGCAGCCGGTTATACTAGAACCGACCCCAACATAGTTTAGAAAAGGCTAGGCAGATGATAATCGTATTGTGATGAGATGCGACTTCTCAATTTTTTTTAGTACAAGTCTAGTTTTCGTAACTGACTAATCGTTTTACTCTGCCATGAGGTTGTATAGCTAATATCGGCAAGAGAGAACCAGAATAATTCTCAATCAACTCTCATTATACTACGTTCTTAAAAAGCTGCGCACGTAGATAGGCACGTCCTAATTACCATCAATCCGTACAGCCGTCTTACATAACAAATCAATACTTAGTTATTTTCACTTCGTTTCCAATAGAAATGCCAATTCATCATTGAGGAATACGAACGCGGTACTTTGGACCCAGAGCTCGGCTCCATTAAGAGGTTTCTTGAAATTGATGGTTTAAAGTGATATTCTGTATCATTTTGTATTTATTTTGATAAAAAATTGTAAACTGTTACTATATTCGAGCAATTTGAATAGTTTTGTTTGAATTGAATAATTTAGTGATTTTTAAAGTAAGTTTTTAAAAATGAAGACTCTTCGACACTATATTCATTAATAAATAAACAAAATTTGAGTGTCTTAATGGTTACTTGTCTGAATTTTTCCCTAAACAGCCGTGTGTAGGGAAACAAAAGACAAGATTATTTAATTTAATTCTATTAGGCTTGTCAACTATTTACTGGCAACGTTAATTGTCTACTCGCATCAAGCAACGTGTATGTGTATTGTGTAACCTAGGTCTTCATGGAAAGAAATGGACAACAAACTCCACGAGAATGTCTTGAAAAGTAAAATCGAAAACAATCTTACGTTATCTTGCACTATTCCTCAAGTACCTAATAGCAATTTTTCAGTGCATATAAACAATAAGCAATATATAGGTAATATTATAACACATATTTCTACTACATATCTATCAGTGATATTCATAATAATATCAAATTACTAACATTGTAGACCCTTAGGTCAATACAAATAGGTTTCACCTTTTACACATTTGGTATCTCCATTACTAGATCACAATATGTTAATTGAGTACTATAACCTTTTAAGGTTTGAAATGGCATCAGTTATAAACTAATTGAATAAACAAATACATGAATAATGAGAGCAGTGTGGTGGCCCAGTGGTGGCGGCCCCAACTTACGGTCGTGGGTTCGAACCCAGACAGGCGCATTACTTTGTGTAATTAATTTCATCACCGCTGCTCTCAAAACGGTGAAGGAAAACATCGTGAGGAAACCGGCATTTCTTAGAACCAAAAATTCGAAGATATGCGACATCTACCAATCCGCACTGGGCCCGCGTGGTGGATTATAGTCCATCCCTCTCCTAGAGAGGAGGCCTGAGTCCCTGCAGTGGGAACATTATAGGCTGTTGGTGATGATGAAACAAATACATAACATCACGCCTTTATTCTCCGAAAGGTCAGCCAGAGGTGTACCTATTTATACCTACGTTACATTTCGGCAGGAAAATACTTATACATACATACCTACTACCTTCGTAATTTAAACAAATACGTATCGATATCGTACTCTGCTAATTTCAAGTCCCCGGTGTATTTTCTTTGTATTATTATCTCATCTAGGTCTTCCGAAAAAATCTCATTGTGTCTCTTACAAAATGATCATGAAATTCGCCCAATCGTGTCCTGTACAAAATTGGGTAAATTGAATCTTAAGACGATGTGATTACGACATCCAAATGTACTGAATGCTCCAATTCAAATTTCTATTTCGAATAATTTCAGATTGAATAGGGGATTTGTCGAAAAACGATTCGCGGGGATTTTATTATTCGTAAATCGGGACTTGGAGGTCTTATTATGGCGGCGACGTACGTTTCACAATTGAAATTTTATTTATAGAGAACTGAATAAATGCAAAGCAATTAATTATTTGCCTTTTGTATGGATGCTGCGTTGACCTCTACTAGAAATGAGCAGTAATTTCCTGGAGCCATATTATTATCATTTTGCGGGCTTTCCCTAGAAATGATTATAAGGACGATCTGGGACATCGTAAATCAGGCTTCGTTTTGTATACCTACCACCACATTATTCCACGTTATTACAACACACGTTTTTTTTAAAACAATTGCATTATAAACGTACAATATCTACATACAGCAGACGATTAGTACAGCTGCAATGTAAACCAAAATAATGTTACTTAGAAATTCGGTTCTCTAATTGAATTATTTTTGCCATAATGAGTATTGTAGTTTATCAACCAATAATGAAACAGAGAATGTTAAACGTGTTTTAAAGGTGCTAAAGGTGTGAAAGGTGCAGGATATAAGCACCTATATAATATGACGCGAATGTGTTGTCTTCCACCACGTTGGCCCAGGGCGGGTTGGTAATTGTGAAAGGCGTACTAGTTCCATAACTCTCGGTGGTTATGGGAAAGGAACATCGGGGTGATTTTTAGTCAGTTAGAGTCTGACAGACCTTTCCACTCGTCCCAGGGCTGAGGACTTTCTTGATGATTATCCACCCCGGAAAAAAGTGTGGATTAGTAGACTACTTATATATAATATCCTTGTGCACAAACTATACTTTCCTATACAGTCACAATCAACATAATTTTATTTGCCAACTCCACATAAGTTAACTTTGTCAAAAACTCTAAAACGCACTGGGTACCTATCAATTAGTTTTCAGTGTCCATTAAACCCTATAATATTCAAATCGTCAAAGGGTTGAATTGATTTCCATAGATTTTATTATACAGTTGAGTTTCCCTTACTAGCAACTCTTACTACGGGTTAGTTAAACAAATTGGAAATCCAATATGGTTGCTGAAAACCAATCACTCTCCATGTAGGCACATTTTTTTGGTATTTTTTGGAAACAATGTTGCGTGTCCCACAAACATTTCAATTTATATAGGGTGGGAATGTTTTTATTTTATCTATTCTAATGTTAAATCAAAACATATATTCATAACATTCATACATATATATTCATACATATATTCTAATGTTAATGTCCCATATCTTCCCGTGGGTGTCGTAAGAGGCGACTAAGGGATGTACCAGAGAATGGGCAGCAGCGTTCTCTGTGCTTTTTGTATCGACCGTACTGTGATCGCCAACCCGCCTGCCAAGCGTGGCGATTATGGCAAACCCCCCTAAGCAAAAATGACACTTAGGGGAGGCCTATGTCCAGCAGTGGACGTCTTTCGGCTGAAATGATGATGATGATGAATGTTATTCAAAATGTTTGGAAAACAATAACTGTTATTGTCTGATGATCATTGTTTTGACTGCCTTGTTTGTTAAGTAGTCACACAAGTCGTAATGCGTTCAAGTCAAGCAATAGGTATTTAGATTTTGCCATCAGAAATTTTTAAGTATTTGTGCCCCGTTGATCGCAATAGGTTTGCCTTATTAATTATGGGATTATGTCACTTCACCTCTGGCTTACTATTTTGGGAATTTTTGGGTGACCACAGTCATGATGGTATGTCTTCATCTATTTGTAGATGATCGGTTCTCTTGGTGCTCGAGGGCCTTTATTACAATATTAAATTGTTTCAATGACTATTTTTAAATACCCAAACAATTTACAATTTAGTTGGTCACTAATATTACCTATCGTTAACACAGAAAAGGGGATATTTACCATTTTTATTGTTTATTTTGAGTTCCCAATATTTCGGCGCCTGTTACAAGCCCCATGATCACGGATAAACTGAAGTTATTGCGGGTGTGTGTTTTTATGCAGACAAATTGGACATCCCAATAAGTTCAAAATTTGTACCGTGAAACCTATGCGCATGTATACGCACCTGACTCGTGTAGTGTGTGAGCTACTATAGTTCTATGCGGTCCGGTATAGTTCGTACGTTTTCGTACGAATTCTCCACAAGTACGTTGAAAAACGGGACAACGTGGAATTTTTATATGACATAGAAATGAATGCCTAGTTCCAAATCCGCATTGTGTGGTTGGCTTCTCAGAAGTAAGTCATGATCAATCAATATGGTTATTGTTCAGTGGGAACAAATAATGTAAATGAGTATTTCTCAAAATAAGTGTACATCTGTTGAAAAAAAAGTGTGCCTCGAAATAATAACAAAGTTTCAATGTTTTTATTTAACCATACATACAAAAAATAACATATTTGTGAAGAAAAACTATTAAACTTTAAAGTTGTGAAGAATAAATGGTAAAACCATAGTATTCAATCAATTTTAGAAAGCTTTTTTAATAAGATGTTTTTTGCGTTTCATACAAAAATCAAATTGCAACCCTACGACTTCACACATGTAACACTTCATAAAATTCGATATGTCGCGTTAATATTGTGCATTTTTTGTATTACAGACCTTGATTAAGTGTAGTTTCTTTATTAAAGTGATTTTCTATGGGGTTTCATAGTAAAATATAAAAAAAAATGCGAAAAACAAAATGAGTCGTGCCCATTTACTTTTTAGTAACTTACTCTTTAGTTACGTTTTATTTCTACTTCCATGTAATTTCTGAACGCATCCGTTACCTTTTAACACGGGCAACACTAGCATCATTCTGATTGGCTGTAGGTCTGACGTCTCCGCCATAACTTTTAATGTGAAAATCAGTTTTGAACGTGTTGTCCAAGGGAGATTACTTTTTCGTAATAAGAAATACTTTTTCACTTTTTCACATTAAGATAAGTCTTGATTTATATATGTTATAGTAATACGTGTCGTACGAACATTTAAGCGTGTTATATTATTTGCAGTTTCAGGTTTTATCAAACCATCGACTTATTATGATCTTAATTTGTACAATTTTCGTTGCTTTTTCGTAACGTTTTTTATGAATTTCGTTACGTTATGAAAAAGTATAGTGTAAAGCTGAGTGTATACAGTTCTTAAAACTTTGCCAATATTAAAACCTTAGTGAACATTCACTGGCAAATAGTTCTTTACGAATTTTAAAGTCTCATAAGCTTTATTTAATAGGTTGGTTTATAGCCTTATGTTTACTATTTAGTAACATCTAGAACTATTTCATAACAATATTTCGTAACAACTTTTTCGTTACGTACACTTTTTTTGAGAAATACTCAAATGTACAATTCTGTTTCGTTATTAAAAGAATACTGAAAAGCATAACATAATATCACGCCTGTAATCCGTGAAGGGTGAGACAAAAGAGGACTGGCAGAATGTGAGTAAACTCATTAATATACCCATGCCCCATGTAATAGGGGGCGAGTTTATTGCCATCAACCGGGTACAATTTCAGACCCCGTGATACTAAGAAATCTCTGACGGAAAAACCTAAAAACCGTGATGAGGTGCGCGCGTGCGGTGAGGGCATTTACGGTACGTTATGTTAACATCACATAACTTCACTTTAATCCCCAAAGGATTAGGCAGAGGTGTACCCATTAGTACACCGACATTTCACCAGTTATGTCGAAGTCCCATGCACTACCTGGCCAGCCTAAATATTGCCATCAAATGGGCACAAATCCAGACTCTGTGGCTGTTACTGAGTAATACCTAATGAAAACCCAATAACAGTTCACCCTACCTGAAAATCGAGCCAAGGGCCTCATGTACAGCCAGTTGTACTTGCAAATACTAGAACAACGAGGCAGTCTCAGTAGAAAAACTAGTTTCTATAATTTGTACGTTGAAGTGGTGAACTTACTTTACTCAGTAAGCTCACTAATGCACGCGATCTTTGTGCGGTGAGGGCAAGTCTACCGATTTTAATCGTTGAAGAAACGTGAATGTATACTGTGCGTTATTGTTAACATAACATAGCTTCACTTTAATCCCCTAAGAGTTGCTCAGAGATGTGCCCATTAGCTGTACACCCACATTTCGCCGGTTCTGGCGAAGTCCCATACACTACGGGGTTAGCCTATGATTTCCATCAAATGGGCACAAATCCAAACTCCGTGGCTGATACGAGTACTAAGAATCCTTGATGGAAAAACTCAATAACACTTTGCCCGACTTGGCACACAAGGCCCTGGGTACGATTTCCAACCATAAGGCAAGCAGTTATTTGCACGTGAGAGTGGTAAGCTCACTTTTCTCAGTAAGCTCACTAATCCCACGCGATCTCAGTGCGGTGAGGGTGATCTCTACCGATTTTAATCGTTGAGTAGGAAACGTGAATGTATACGGTGCGTTATTGTTTTACAACGTAATCATCTTTTATGATACTTTTGGGAGTCTTAACGGGATGATTGACGTATAAGGGACATGTTGTATGTAGGAAGGAAATTCGGACGAAAATAAGTACCTACTTGGTTATTTAAAATCCCTTGTCAGGCATAAAAATCTCCTTTTGGGGCTGCGGGTTGTTCGAAAGAGATACCGCAGCGTTGGACACAAAGGGCTAAGAAGGACATGGTTGGTTTTTAGTCAGTAGAAGTCTGATACTCACAACCACTCCATCCAGAGCAGGAGGAGTCATTTGATGATTTCCCTCTAAAAAAACAGGCATAAAAATCTACTCACTGACAAATACTGGTCCACTCGAATCTGTGTGGTTCTTTCTGCAAAAGACTATCTCAAACACTAAACTGCATGTGCATGGTCCTCATAATATGACTGGACCAATGCCTGGGTTTCGGCTGTTGATCTCAGAGTCGTTAGGTACGAAACACCCGGCTCCGTTTAATTTTGGAACCTGAAGTGATGTGAGGTATAGAAGTGTTTTTTAAGAAATACATATCAAAGTCAAAGTCAAAGTCAAAATATTTTATTTCACATAGGCCTACATGGGCACTTATAAAACGTCTACTAAAGAAAAGGTGCACATGATTGGTGGTGCATTAATAGGGGTCTTCTACTGAGACAGTAAAATTGTGTTCGCTTAAAATATGTCCTAGCTCCTCTGTTATTGTTTCTTTCCAATAATTATTTTATAAACTTTGTGGCATTATCTAACAGTTTACATAGAAATACTATTGTATTTTTTTATATTTTAATTTTTTTTTTGTGGGACAGTACGTGATTGCTCACGTCCTGTCGAATGTTCGTAACGCAGGTTACAGCATCTAGGTGTCTCTAAAAAATATTTTAAAATATTCCAGCCACATATCACATGAAGGAACAAGTAAAGCATAATAATAGAAAAGCAGTCGATTATAATGTTAATAATTACTAAACGATATTTTTAACTTTATTCAACATTCTACAATGTTCGTAAAAAAAAATCACTCCTGTAGAAATAAATGGCAAAAATGGTAAATTATTTATTTTTTAAGATTTAACATTATTTTCTATCTCTGGTAACTCTTTGGCATATCCTGTCAGTGTCAGTGTAAGCCATATTTCGACCAGTGACTACGTTGCCGAGAAAAATAAAGTTTGAACGGCGTTCTACATATTGTCAAAGTTCATACATCACCTCTGTACTCTACTAACCAAAGCAAGTAAGTGATTTATGAATGTGATTTCCCTATAGCTTTATTAAATAATCGGTCAGTTACTGAAATCAAGTGAAATAAATTCTCATAGCCTCAAATTTTCTACAGGATACGTATTTTTATGTCAAAACTCACTTCTGTAGAACTCACTTCTGTCGATATAGTTTTCTACAGAAGTCGTTTACCTTACAAACTTAAAATGCTGTTTTTATTGTGCCCTGCCCATTGCCACTTAAGTCTGGCGATTCTTCGGGCTACGTCGGTAACCTTGGTTCTCAAGCGGATGTCCTCGTTTCTGATTCGATCACGCAAGGAAACTCCGAGCATAGCCCTCTCCATTGCCCTTTGGGTGACTTTGAGCTTTCTGATGAGGCCCATTGTGAGCGACCACGTTAAAACAGTACTATATTTTTTATAAACTAGCTGTTGCCCGCGACTTCGTTCGCGTGGAAGTTTTGACGTACAAAAATCCAAAAAAAAAACAAACCTTACATACAAACTCGTGAGAGCCTTCCTCCCTAATCCGATCCTGTCGCAAAATCTGTTCTTAGCAAACTTCTACTCACCATAAACTACGTCCCCGCCAAAATTCAAGAATGTAGCACAAAAAATTAAGGACTTTCCAAACTTGCGAGGGCTCATAGACCACCCTAATCCGGCCCTGTCGCAAAATTAATTCATAGCAGACGTCTACTGACTATAAACTACGTCTCTGCCAAAAGTTAGGATTTTAGTACAAAAAATGAAGGACTTTCATACAAACTTGCGAGGGCCCTTAGACCACCCTAATCCGGCCCTATCGCCAAAACCGTTCTTAGCGGACGTCTACTAGCTATTAACTACCTCCCTGCCAAAAATCATCTTTATACGTCCAGCGGTTTTCGAGATTTCGTGATGAGTGAGTGTCCTTTCGCTTTTATTTAAATAGATTAAAATAACCTTGAGTAACTAACTGATCCACAAAAAAAAATTGTGTCAAGAAACTTCTCAACGCTGTCACCTCGTTATGTCCCTAAGAGACTGGCAGCGTTGCTACGTTGTTTGACAACGCTTAACCTCTGGCCTCTGGCTGGCTCCTAAAAAAATCCTTAAAAACCCTGTGATCTCTCAGAAACTGGGATTTAAACTCAAGGACCGCGGTGAAGGTTACAGAGTTACAATTCCAAACGGCTCGAAAATATTCGTTAGCGTTAGGTTTATATTTACAACACTGGAGGTTCTCCGCAAACGCAGCGGCAGCGCCATCACGTTTAATGAGCTAAGGTGATGGGATGGCGCAAGAGTTCGGTTCCAGTCGACCAAAGACTCATAATTATTATTATGTATGTGGCGTCCCACACTATATTCACAAATATCAATAGGCCTACCTATTTTATAGCATCAAGGCATTATTCAAGAAGGTTCTGTTTTTCCCATGACAGAATTAATAGGGAAAACGTAACTAATTACCAAAACGAAAGTTATGTATTTGGGCCTAATTTTAACTGCGTTTTATTGTTCCACGTGTAAAACTAATTTTAATGAAATAACAAGTCTTTAACTTATTACCAAGTAAACGATGTCAACTCAAAAAAGGTTTTCCGTCAGGTCTGAATCAGGGGGCTACGTTGTCGGGTCAGCATGATTTGGCGTAGCCTTGAATCGAAAAGTATAAAAAGTTTCGGCAAAAACTGATCGGGTTATTTCGAATTTTGCCGAACTCGGACATGATTAGGATTACCTACCTAGTCTTTGTAAAGACACATTGGAGGACTTGCTGCAGACAACGGATACTGATAGATCATTTTTGGAAGTTTGGAACCGTATTTGTCCACATTCAGTGGTTGAACTACGTCCATTATCCATATTTCCATCCATACTTCCATACTAATATCCATACTTCCATACTAATATTATAAATGCGAAAGTAACTCTGTCTGTCTGTCTGTCTGTCTGTTACTCTTTCACGCCTAAACGGCTGAACGGATGTTGATGAAATTTGGTACAGACATAGTTTGGAACTTGAGAAAGGACATAGGATAGTTTTTTTTTTTTTTTTTCGCGAGATAAACCAAAAATCTGCCGGAAGTCACTATTCCACGCAAACGAAGTCGCGGGCAAAAGCTAGTTTATTATAATTAAGTAGAGTAAGTTAGAGTTTCCGATATTTTGGTGAACAGTTACTGTTTATCCGTGATCACGGTGCTTCCAACAGCATACATTACAAGTGTTAATAATAATGACAGTTTTAATGAAAGCCCAGATTGTGCAGTAGTTTGCTATTATATTATTATTTATTTATTTATTATTATTATATTGACAAAAAAACCGAACCGTGAGTATCGAAAAAGTGAGCATTTCACCCCACAAGTTTCTTATGTGGGCGAATCAGAAATTGAACAGTTCCAGACAGGACATGAGACAGATGTCAAATATCATAATTATTATTTGATGCCCCCAAGACTTGTTTCCTTCGTCGGAATAATAAAAAAGGACCGAAAATAAACGTGTCTTGTTCCCGACTTCGCGTTTTCTAACAAATTTGATTGAGTGTATTTTTGACATTAATTCGTGGAGGACATGACAGGAAAAGTAGCCTCCGTCCTTCCACTGTCTTATTTTAATTGAACATGTTTTGAAGTTTATTGTAGAAGTTTCGTTTGCATTACAAAACGGGGAACAGGGAAACACAAAAGTATCTATCTGATATCCAACTAATATTATTAACGCGAAAGTGTGTAAGTATATAATGCATGGATCGATGGATGTTTGTTACTCTTTCACGAAAAAAAAACTAAACGGATTTGGATAAAATTTGGTACACAGATAGTTTATAACCTAAATTAACACATAGGATAGAATTTTTTACCGATTTTATCTTCCTGTGGGATAATTTTCGAGTTGTAACTGGCAACAACTAGTTAAAATACATAATTTCTCTTCTTTTCAATAGAAAGTTGACAGTAGACAAGTAAGGTGTGCGTATAAATTGATAATAGCTCAGCAAGCTTTGGATAAGAATATGCAAGGAACCTCTTTTAGCGAATACATTCAGTACTTACTGGTTATGAGACTGTGATACAGAGCAATGAAGAAAATGCCGTGAGGACAGTTTTGAGATTGACTGTGGATTGATATGAGAGTAGAGGAAGACCAAAGAAACGATTGCTGGACTGTATAAAGTATTAAGATAAAGATAAAAGATAAAGATAAAGATAATTTTATTTGTTCAAAACATGAGTATACACAACACATGGCATGCAAGATGTTACATCAATAATATAGCAGACAGTCATGTTTTGCCTGAATTGCGTACAAATATTGGAGGTAGGACGCTAGACAGCATCAATTAATTTTAAAATTGTCCATTTATACACATTTATAATCAATAATTCAATTTAGAGCATAATTTTAAATTAGACAGGTACAATAAAATAATGTCTTATGCTCGAATCTTAATAATACAACAAAAAATCAAATGTCAAATCAGGTATTAATAAAATTAAGATGTCAAATTACTAATCAAATTAAATTGTCGGTTAAGAATTCGTCAGTGCTACAGTAGACTTTCTCTAGCAAAAGGCTTTTTAATTTATGTTTTAATTTTTCCGTACTTTATTCCCTCCAATGTTTTGGCAACTTATTAAATATATGATATGGCAAGAAAGGAGGTGTCTGAAGAGATGACAAGTAATACAGAAGTATGGAAGAAGAAGGCATACTGCGCAGACCCTAAATGAATTGGGTAAAGGGCGACAAATGATGATGACATAAAATCGATACTCATACAAGGTTATCACAATCTTCGGTTTACCTATCCACCAGTAGGTAATTGCCTATATAGGTCAAAGTATTTTTCCAGTTACGTTGAACATCTAGAACAGCCAATTAAATTAAAAATACGAAACGAAATACACCCTCGTAATCCTAAAACTAATTCTACGACAATGAAATTCTCATAGATTATTTTAATGCCAAAAGAATTATACTAGAAGAGCCGTAGGTAGATAAAAGTTCAGGTGTTCGAAAGATATTCATAATAAAATATTTTGTGCTAATACATGGAATTGGAGGTGGTTACCAGGAAGATCGATCAATTTACAGGTAGGTCGTAAAATATTTCTGTGAACATTTCCCTATTTAGGTTTAAGCGAAATGGTGTTCATTTCGTTCTATGAAGTAATAATTGATATAAACCTGAGTCCAATGAAATCAGTGGTGTATATTATTTTAATCACCATTTCTCATAGCTGACTGACAAGACTGCCTTGTTGGCCCAGTCATCGCAAGCGCGGCTGCTGAGCATGACGTACTGACTACGATTCCCGAGTCAATGAAAATCCAATAACACTTTGCATGACAAAAGTGTTATTGGGTTTTCATCCGGAATTTCTCAGTAGCGGTCACGAAGTCAAGATTTGTGCCCGGTGATAGTAATAGACTCGCCCCCTTAGAACATGGGACAGTAAACTACTAAACTCAACATAACTGACGAAATTTCATCATCATCATCATCAGCCTATAATGTTCCCACTGCAGGGACTCAGGCCTCCTCTCTAGGAGAGGGATGGGCTATAATCTACCACGCGGGCCCAGTGCGGATTGGTAAATGTCACATGTCTTCGAATTTTTTTTTGACATGCCGGTTTCCTCACGATGTTTTCCTTCACCGTTTTGAGAGCAGTGGTGATGAAATAAATTACACAAAGTAATGCGCCTGACGGGGTTTGAACCCACGACTCACTGTTCGTAAGTCGGGGCCGCCACCACTGGGCCACCACTGCTCTTCCCTTCACTGACGAAATTTAGGTGTACTGTATTTCAAGTGATTTTAAGATTTTATCAGACAAGCAAAGCTTTCGAAACCAAAAAAAAAACCTCAAAAATGCTCGTTCCAAGATAAGGTGATAACCTTTTCTGGCTCACTTCACAGAGCAAGATAGTAGTGTTTTTCTCACAAGAAACAACCGCGAATCTAATTAAGTATAGAAAAACTTAAACGTGGCGAAGCGCCAAAGTAGGTACTTATTGTTCGTTCTGATGCTAATTCTCGGCCCAAGCCTGGGGAACTCTTGGTTGGTTAGCTAAACTTCCAAATTACTGGGATTTTTGAACTCTCGATGGATGGTTGGTTTAGGGCATTTTTCTGGCTGTTTTTGAATTGTAGCTTGAAACGCGATTAATGAATGGATTTCTTCGATCGTTTTTGACACTATTTAGATATAATTATTTTGTTCAAGGTTTCTACCATTTTCACCCCCTGTTTTCAAAATACAAGATCGATGAAAATCGTGTCGATGGAAAAATGTCGTGGTGAAAGAATCAGCCAATCGGCAACTGTCGTATGCCCGGGATGCGCCTGTCGTATCAAGAGGGTGTGGGGTACGTCACTTGGGGATACCCCTTTTTTGCACTCCACACATAGCACACGATACCTATGGGAATACCTAAACAAGATTGCAGTGATCGTGTGATTTCGCTACACTCTTTCAACAATATCATCAACGTCTGTCAAGTCTTTCTCAACGAATGGAACATAATCCTGTCCAACCACATGCATCTCAATGCCAGTAAAATAGTTATAATTTAAATATATTTAGATTTCGGTAAAAAGTATTTTTATTTTCTTTAAAGTAAGACTATACTAAATATATAAACAAAACTAACCTAAAAACAAACTAACTATAAAAGTGCATCGAAAAACTCCTCATCAACGCTGTCAGCAGATAAAGTGCACAAGAGACTGGCAGCGTTGCCGCGTTGTATGGCAACACTTGGCCTCTGGCCAGAGAAAAAGTCAGCCCTTGGGTCAGCGGAAGTGTCAACAAGGCGTTTAGAAATTTCCATAAAGGCTGATGAAAAACAAGGACCCCACCAGCCCTAGACTTATAATTATTAAAACAGGCATAACGCTTATTTTACTAGACTATTTTCAAAATGTGGTGTTATATTAGTAGATTGTACACCAAGTGCATAAAACGCACCATTTTGCGCGAGACGTTTATCCATCCGATGCAAGCTTGCGAGCGAGGATGGATATAAAGTAGAGAGCAAAATGGGTTTTATGGGCGAGTTTTACACTCTACTTTTCACTTCGATTGCGAGGAAATGAAACAGCAACTTGTAAATATTGTAAAAATAATTAAGGTTCCCGCCAATTAACTTTTTTTTTCAGTAGGAAACTTGACATAACACTTGACTTATGTCGTTACTCATACTGCTCAGTTATAAAAACATTTTGAGCAAGCCTATTGCCATCAACCAATGTAATTAGGAGCAAGCCTATTGCCATCAACCAATGTAATTAGGAGCAAGCCTATTGCCATCAATTGATGTAATTAGGACCAAGCCTAATGCCATCAACCAATGTAATTAGGAGCAAGCCTATTGCCATCAACTGATGTAATTAGGGACAAGCCTATTGCCATCAACCAATGTAATTAGGAGCAAGCCTATTGCCATCCACTGATTTAGGTAATTGAGAGCAAGCCTATTGCCATCAATCAATGTAATTAAGAGTAAGCCTATTCCCATCAAATGATGTAATTAGGAGCAAGCCTATTGCCATCAAACAACCTAATTAAGAGCAAGCCTATTGCCATCAAGCGATTTAGGTAATTGGGGAAAGCCTATTCCCATCAACTTTCCTTGTATTCGTAATGAAAAGCAGTAATCCCTTGTTCTTAGAATACTAACGAAACGAATTAAAGAAGTTAATTAGTTATTCTATGAAGTTGAAGTTGTTCGTGTGGCTGTTGGGCCGGTTACCTGTGCCGATTACCTTGGTCCTCGACGAAGATTTTACTTTATGCTCTAGAGCATAAAACGCGACTTTATGTCGCCTACGCACGACATAAAGACGAATTTTAGAGCGAGAGAAGTGAAAAAAATATTGTAATCTACGTGTTTTATTTTGTGTACTTTTATTGGCAATGGTGACGTATCGCATAAGTCAATTAATTTTATTCTACTTTATCAACTAATACTACAATCACATTTCGCCAGTTAAGTTTAAGTTCCACGTTATACAGGCCGAGCCTATTGCCGTCAACCAGGCACAAATTCAGATTCCGTGGCTGCTTCTTCTTCATCCTCTATAAGAAAAACTACCCAACTGTTAACTGTATAGTAAATGTAAGAACCTATTTACGAACAAAAACACTGTAGTTTAGAGCTGAAAATTAAATAAGGCATCATAAACAGGCTAGCTTAATGAAAGAATTTAATGAAAGTTTGATAGCGAGTTTCGTAAGTACACAAAATTGAGAACAAAATGTTAATGAGTACGTAGAAGAGAGACAGAAAGATACGGATAAAGAACTTTTGTTGGGACGTGATATAGGTTCTATAGTTAGATGAAATGAAATGTCCAATTCTATGTTGCACTATGAATTTAATAAAGTATTTGCTATAACTAAACACGGTACAATACTACAATAAATTATTGACGCGAGTAACGGGTAGTAACCGACTATATGTTTTGTCACGGGGACGCGTGGTTTCGAACTTAACTTGACGGTGCAACGTCATAGGCACTTATAAGCTCGCAAGTGGTGTGCATGTGTGGGTAAACATACCGCTACATGTCCTACCCTTAGATGAAGACAATTTAATAAAAGGGTGAAAAAAAAATATCATCAAAAGCAATGACCAAAGTGTAAAAACATTGCAAATACCAAATAAAATGGTTTGGTGTAAAAGTGTATAACTATACATAACTCCTTACTCCTCCGTTTACTAAGAGTTATTTCGGGACTTCGATACTTGGTTATTTTGTCACCATTTTATTTTTAGTTTGTAAATCACCAAATTACTCTTCTCGCTCTTGGCGGAGTGGAATAGTGTGTCAGACTTCTACTGACATCATGCAGAACATAACATCAAACCTGTAATCCCCGAAGGGTTTGGCAGAGGTGTACCCATTAGTGTAATCACATTTCATCAGATATTTTAAAGTCCCTCGTAATAGGAAGCGAGCCTATTGTGGTATAAATATATAATTAAATAACTAAGATGAGTTTCAAAACATCTATTTATCTAGTAAGACATATTCAAAATTTAACCTTCAACTGCCACGGTGACTTAGTAACCATTGATCCGAACATTTTAGCACAATAGAAACCGAAAACCTCGCATTCACAGACTAAAGTTCGGATCAGCGTGAATAATTATTTTTACGAAAAGACTATTTAATGGGAATTCGATTTTCATTTTACATAAATTCATCAACTGTTTAATGATCCGTAGAGTACGAATTTATGTGTTCAAAAGTTTTGAGGTGACCTCTGCGATAAGGGTCATAGGAAAATAGTGGGAGTTCGCAGTTGAAGGTTAAAGAGCAAAAACTCTTAGGGATAGGGCGCAAGGTCGAATTTTCAGTTATTCGGTTAAGCTACATCCTTTTGGTACCGATGTGAAAAGTTAGAGTGTTTTATTATTATTTTATTTTATCTCTCAAATAAAGACTTTCCGTTGTTATACTATGCTTATAATATGTTATGTTAAGTCAACTTATACACATTTTTCTTTTCTTTTTTTGGGGGTGGGAAATCATCAAATGACTCCTTCGGCTCTGGGCAGAGCAACCGAAGCCGAAGGAGTGATGAGAATGCTAGACTTCTACTGACTAAAAACCACCAATGTTCCTTCTTAGCCCTTTGTGTCGAGGCCACGGTATCTCTTTTGAACAACCTGGAGCCCCGACGGGTGAACAACCCACAGCCCCGACGCACGACGGGAACCTTTATACATCATGTGCCTACCGTTGTATCCAACAATGTTGGGGTCGGCTTCCAGTCTTACCGGGTGCAGCTAAATAACATTATTTTACATAAAACGACTGCCTATCTGACCTTCACAACCCAGTAACTAAGATAATCCAGTTACCCTTGGTAAGACCAGATGTCAGACTTCTGACTATTCTTATTCTTATTCTTTATTGCACACATAAAATAACAAATATAAACAAAAATTACAATTATAAAGCTTATGTACAAAGGCGAGCTTAACCCAGAATTGGGTTTTCTTACAGCAAACCTAATTTCGCTAGCGAGATTTGCAAAAGAGGAGGAACACTTAATGTATGTGCATTAACATCCGAAGCAACTGTCAAAAATCTACAAAAGATAGCCGAGACCAATGGCTTGACGTGCTTTCCGAGGCACGGAGGAAACTCGGTATGTAAATATGGTCACCCATCCAGAGACTAATCTATTTTACTGTATAACTCCCAATTCTCCACCTTCTAAATTCAGCAAGCCACACAATGCACATAAATCAGAAGTAACGTAAAACAATACGAAACAACTAACCTTATTTTCAACACCGCCTCACCTCATTCGCTCTCTCAGCTCTCACATCCAATTAGCCAACATTTATTCCATACTAGCCAAATTGATCAAACAATGGCTTGTAGTATTAAACCAATGAAGCATTTATTACGATAATTGATATTAATAGTTTGTTGTTACGGTTGCCATGACAACCCGTATGAGATGTATAGGGTTTCTTGGTTTCTTGTAATTGAAATGTACTTGAGAATTTAATACTCAAACCGCCTTATTAATAAAAATAGTTAAACCTGGTTTAACTTAGACTTGGTTTATCTCGCATGCCGTCTCACTTCAAAAATATTCAAAAGAAAGTGACGATATGCGAGATAAACCAAGCCTACGTTAAACCAGGTTTAACTATTTTTAATAATAAGGCGGAAAGGGTTTGAGGTTGTGCTGGTTTAAAGCTTTGCGTTTGTATGTGAGTGTAAATTATAGAAGAAGTAAGCAGCATTGTGAGGTTTGCTTTCTTTATCATCTGTCTAGCTTGCTTCCCAACTTTGTTAGAATCGGCTTCCATACTAGCCGGATACAGCTGCATACCAGTATTTTACAAGGACTGTACTTTAATTGTGAAACTGACTAGTATTTTACCGACTGCCTATCTGACCCCCACAACACGGTTAGTACTGAGTAACGATATCCCCTGGTAAGGTTTGTTGGTTGTTTCGGGGCACAGGGACTTCAGAATCGAACACAGACCCTTTTGCTCTCAGCCTTTCTTTAAACCACGATACTTGTGTTACACACTGTATGTAACCTCTTTAGTTCAGTTAAAATCAGAACTCGTAACCACTCAAAACGTTCCTTTTGCACAAAAACTTTCCATTACATTTTTGAAGTGAAAACTTCTTTAGCGGCGCTGAGCACTTTTTTTGTATGGGTAATAATAATAATATAATATTCCACAACTATCACACAACGCCATCTAGTCCGAAGCTAAGCAGAGCTTGTGTTATGGGTACTAGACAACTGATAAACATACTTATATATTTCTAAATACATACATATTATAGATAAATTACACCCAGACACAGAACAAATGATCGTGCTCATCACACAAACATTTGTCCTGGGTGGGAATCGAACCCACGACCTCCGGCATAGCAGTTAGGGTCACTAACCACTAGACCAACAGGCCAGTTAAATGGGTAAAAACTTTCAAACTCGCGTCAGGGTCACGTGATGCTGATCGAAAAATCGTAAGATTTTTCGATCAGCATCACGTGACCCTGACGCGAGAAAGTTAATATTGAAGTTTTCACTTCTGCCGGCACTCCCGGAGTGCTATTTTTTCTTGTCCCTTTGAGAGCAATTTTAAAATATGCTTTTGATGAAAGTATACGGAAAGTTTTTACTCGCATGGAACGAAACGGAATTTGTGAATGGGAAGCGACGAATATTTAGTCTATGCATTTTGAGAGCAAGATTTGTTCGAATGTAGATTCATTTGTTTTCGAGCATGTCGGAGTGTTTGTAGTTACTGGTTTGTTTTTGCTATGTTTCGACAATTCGTATTTGGATTTACTGAAGCTAATTAATACTTACAAAACATAAGGCCCAGAATCCTCGAAGAGTAAGACACAGGTTTAACAAATAGTGCATGCAGATTTCACCAGTTATGTTTTAGTCCCACGTATTAGGGGACGACCTATTGCCATCGACCTCGCACAAAACCAGACTTCGAGGTTGTTACCAAGAAATTCCTGATAGAAAAAAACCAATAACACTTTGCTTGGGCTAATATGGGTTAGGCAGGTCACGACGTTTACAATGATTGCGGGCAAAAGTCGCCCCACAATGGTAGCCGGAAGACGGACGTTGCGGCGCGGCTAAGGCTGGCCCAGAAAGAGAAGGCGACACGACCAGGACGCGTACCGCGAAAGCTGGTTCGTGGAGGCACATGGAAGAAATTAGGGAAGGCCTTTGCCCAGCTGTGGGGCGGTACAAGCTACTAAAATAAAACGTGAGAAGTCGCATCGTTAACTTGTTTGAAATAATCCATCGGCCATTAACCTTAAGATACTGTTTATTTTAGTACAAGTCTTTGAACTGTATCCAAAGTAAAATATATTTTCATCTTCAGTTTAGATTAAAATTAACAAAGACTTTGTACAAAGCAGAATTCGATTAAGTAAAATTAATAGCGGAATTGTTTGCAAACCACTTTGACAACAATTTTATTAGTGACGGAATTGAAATGCTGTAAATAATAAATTATAATGATTATCGAGTTTAGATACTTTGAAGTGTTACCCTTTGCGATAGTAATGTTGTTATTGTGGTAAATAAATTAACAGGTGGATTGTCGTTTGAAAGAGTTAGTGTGAGAGAAGTCTAGGAAGAATTTATTTATCAATTTACTAATATAAATGAGGTCAAAGACTAATAACTTTGAAATAATTATGCCTTGGGTGTGAAAGACGCAGAATATGTTGCAGGTAGCGAAGATTAAGGAGGGCTTCTATCTTCTAAATTGTCGATCTCATTTCTTCAGATTTTTTTTATTAAAGTTGAAAGTACAGATAACGACAAAGAAACTGCACCAAATCGTTTTACATAATATTAATATGGTTTTGTACATTATTAACAAGGTTAAACTTTGAATGAAGAAGCAGCATTTTGAATGATTTCATATAAAATTAACAAACATGGTGAGAAAATGGACAAGATAGCGTTACCGTTACCCTAACCCACCAAAGTTCATAAAAAAAAACATTTTAATAATAAATATTGTCTCGTCTGAAACTCATAAAAACGAATGAGCACGATACCTCATAAAAATACCTACATACATACATACGTATGTACTTACTTACATACATACATTTATATGTGTATGTGTGGAACCCTGTCGTAAACTAGGAGGTTCAAGGTTACGACCAGAATATGGTAATACATGATCGTATAAAACAAGGAAATATGCCTTCGGTGGCCTGATACTGATCTGGGTGTTAAGCTGAAACAAAGCGGTGCTGAATATTGAAATAAAAAAAGAATTATTTCAATGGCTGGATTTTGAGTTGAACTACAGCGATCTTTTGGCACTTGATTTAGGAAAGTTGCTATGCTGTGCCCGACAGGGTCTATAATTGAGACTGATGTAACTGTTTCCCTAATATCCTGTATACATTATGGTACGCAATAAAGAATTGAGAATTGAGAAAGATTTTTTTTGTGAAATGAATAATAATTGGGCTTCGCCGCAGTTGGGTAAAAATATGGTCGCGTTAGTTTAGTCGCGCCAACTGTTTTTGTATAACTTAATAGAAATATATAGGCAATAAAAAACTGAACTTCACGTTTTTTGGCATGAATATTGATTGTTAAATTGTCTGTGATGAAATTGTGTTGAAAAAAAAAATGGCAGCTGGTTAACTATTTATTTTCATAAACAACTAATTATGTACTTACACTTTAATAGATATCTGTATATGAATCTGTTCCGTATGGTGTCGGACGCAAAGAATAGCACCATCCCATATCTTCCCGTGGGTGTCGTAAGAGGCGACTAAGGGATGTACCAGAGAATGGGCAGCAGCGTTCTCTGTGCTTTTTGTATCGACCGTACTGCGATCGCCAACCCGCCTGCCAAGCGTGGCGATTATGGCAAACCCCCCCTAAGCAAAAATTACACTTAGGGGAGGCCTATGTCCAGCAGTGGACGTCTTTCGGCTGAAATGATGAATGATGACTTTAATAGACGGCTTCTTATATAATGAATATTCAGAATATGGTTTGACCAATTTCGTAAGTCCGTTCTTAGAATAACCTTAAGCCGCCTCCAAGGCTAGACCACTAAGAAAGTAATCCCGCAGAAGTAAGGCAACTCAGGTAAACCAATATTAGTACCAATACTTTACTCTACAGGGATCACAAACATTGTGAGTGTTTCAGTTATCCATCTTGCTCTTAAGAGAGAAAGGTCGTAAAGAGCAATAAATAAGTTTGTGGGAACGTAAAAAAGTTGGTTTTAGTGCACTGTCTGTAAGACTCCATCGCTCATACGAGTCTCATGTGGATTGCCGATGCATCCCTAAAGAATACTGTTAGAGAAACATTTTCTGTTTAAATAAGTGGACTGTAAAAGGGCATTGAAATGGTAATGTCGGTTTTTGAAAGCATTCAGAAAGCTAACCTTTTCTTCTTTCGGAAAAAGTGTGTAACAGTATAGTAATTTTCCCTGTATTGTGATGTTTTAGTATACGGGAAAACTAGCGAATACATCCATAATAATTATGTTAAATTTTACAGGGTTAAACTATTAGGAACGGCTTCCAGTCGCAGCTTCCGGATTCAGCTGAATAACAGTAGTTTAATTTCTAGGTAGCATGATACCCGGAAAGACGGATTGGACTAGCTGTTGGATTTGGAGACTTCTGTCCACCCTCACCGCTGACTGCCAAATCTTTACTTGTTAAGCTAGATTTAACTCTTCAATTTGATTCATCGGTTCTTTTATATTTTCTTAAACTTCTACTCATCTCAAAGTAATAAAAAAGCGTCGGAATAAAAACAAACGGTATTAAATCTGACGTAAGTTATTTGAATTCGTTTAGATCTCCCAAATCTCAATTTAATCCTTTTTTGAAAAGTTTTTAATCGATTTACGAAACGGTTCAAGGGTAAAATGTATTCAGTTTTTTATGAGAGTTTCACTAATTTCAAAGGGAAGTTGTTGGAAAAAGTAACAAAGCAAATGATTTTAACAAGTGGGGTGACTTAAGATTTTTTTGATAACCATGGGTAATAAAATTATTTCGGGTACAGCTTTTTCCACATGATGAACGTGTCATGGTATCACTATAAGGCAAGTAGCCGTGAACGTAAGTGAAAAAAATCAAGATGTTTAAACGTTGAATAACTCTGTAAAACTGAAAATTTAACAAAACATAAATATCCAAACGTTTCAATCTGTTTATTTGTATAAACATAACTATTACTAATACTAATACTACTATTTTCATAGCAATATTATTAAAATTATTAAACTAAAATAACCCAAATAAACTAAACAATAAACTAAAACTGGTGTCAGATAGAAGTTTTAGATACAAACTCAAGTAGATTTTGGCAAAGCTAGCAGAAATAAGACTAACTGAATTTGACGTCGCATGAATGCGACGCGTGGATCTTCGAGGAATGTGAACTGAGATGAAAGATCATATGCCATGTTACAATAAGAAGCAATATCTTTGTGCTCCTTATTTAATCTAGTGTAAAAGTCGTGCGCTCGATATTCACCGATAAAAACTATTTCCTTAGAAACCTTTTTATTTCTCAATGTTTTGATGCATATAATAATATTATTATTGAAAATCATTCCTTATTAGCTTACTTTAGATACAATGGGTGAAAACACCCGTTAACGGAGCCGAGAGACACTTTGTCCTTCCCGTCATTGCAATATTTATTGTTCTGGTCTATAATTTGAAACTTTCTACGCCTTTTTACACATTTAAAACAGAAATGAATGTTGTGAGTGGTTAGTAATAGACTCGGCTTACATACTATGTTAGAGAATAGTGGTGTAAGTACTTAAAAACTTTACTTTATAAATCTCCTTGACTCCTCTTTCCTCCCTGTACTATTCAGTGCAAAGTTCTGAGTGCGTTACGTTGACCGTGTAAATCGTGATTTTTCACACAAACTAAAGTCGTTTCCCTGCAATAATTTCTGCGCACTGTTACTTCGTCAATATTCAGGATGCTGTGGCTTTTGTGGGTCACTCTTACAGCCTATACGAGGATCCTGCAAAAACAAACCAGTTTCTTAGAGCTATTGGTTTAAATTTTTATATTGGTCTTTGAGTAATAAAGAAATTTTATTCTTTAACTTTAATACGGCATCAGATCTCCTACATACATTGTCCCTGTGTCCCTGTTATACATCAACTTAAAGAGAGTGAATGTGCCTGCACTTGTGCTGGGTGTACACAGCGTAAAGCTTCCAAATAGCCGTATAAAAATAAGAACACACATGCTTGTGTTTAGCATACTCCATTTAATGGGGTTGTAAATTTTATTTTTGCCCGACTTGTTATGCAGAAAGGAGGTTAATGTTTTTCAGGGGTGTGTATCGGTGTATTTATTGCTTGTATATTGCCACCTTTGAATAAGATTATTGTGGTCTGGTCTACTTATTTCGTTAATAAACATAATACAGAAGTATTGCAATTGTGTGTGTATTGACATAATTATGACATTGGACAAAATAAATGGACATCGAGGGTTGAATAATTTTGTATAGATTGTATAGTACCAAAAAAATATCAGTATTACAATATTCTCTTGCCCTTATTCTGATTAATTTGGGGTCGACACAGCACGACTTCTTCTTCCATACTTCTATATTTCCCGATATCTCATCAAACACCTCCATTTTTTCCTTATCATCCTTTACAAGTTTACATAGTCTATCCTTCGTTACTTTGGTCTTCCTCTACCCATCCAAATTTACTCTCAAAACAGGTAAAAAATCATGACTTGTCAAAATATTTTTCAAGTTGACATAAATGGAATAAGTTCATTCCACCACTAACGTTGTTCATTGTGTAACAAAATAATCTTAAATTCGTCAAAACACTCCACCTAGCTCTAAACCTCAGTCAATCGAACAGTAAAAGTGCAAGTCACCATCACAATCCCGTGCATGTAACAGATCGAATTCGGAACTAACCAGATGCGACAGCAGTAAACGTGGAACTAAATCTAATGCTATCAAATCTATCTGCAGTGAACCGAGCCAGATAAATGGCGTGTCATCGAATTCGTTTTAGGGTCACGAGTGTCACGTGCAGTGGTTTTTATTATAAATCCTGTATGTAGACTACATTTATATTTGCATATTTAGTTCGTAGGGACCACATTATATGCAAATAAAAGAGTGAGGTAGTGCTTGCTTTTTTAAAACATTTGCTAATTTTGAAGTTTTTCAACGTTTCAGGTTGACCGAGAAAACATCCTAAAAATATTTGGTTTTAACGCTATTTTTATCCCGATTGAAAACAGCGATAGCGATCTCTTGATAAAATGCAAACGATACTCTCCCTTAAAATCATCGCAACAAAAAACATTTTACATTACCGCCAAAATTTATTTAACTTGTCCCAAAATCTGTGACCATTACGACCTTATTTCCCATTGAAGGTACCAATAACTGGCGGTGAAAGTCAATATTTGACGCTTTGGGACCTAATCCGGCGTAACAGTACTGGAACCATCGCGCATAAAGCCATCATTTCATACTTAACCCTTGTTTGCGACTGTCCGTTTTTGCAGTTTTAATAAAACGGCCCGTTGTAGAGACAGGGGGATGACAGAGGCGGCCCCGAGGGATTTTGCTTCGGACGTAACGGCAATTTAATTTAGTTGCCACATGATGGATATTGATAGCACCAATCCACTTTTTCATGGCCTGTGGAAACGTCAAATCGAACGCTTCCTGAGTTTTTATAAGGTTATATTGAGTGTTGTGATGAGAGATATGGATTGGAGTTTATAACCCGTCGTAATGGAGACACGGTTTATGAACTTGATGGGTAACTTTTATAGGAGTTATGCGGCCGTTTTTACTTCATTTTAGGGCAAGTTATTTATGTTGAATAGATGGCGACCATAAAAACTCTTCCCTTACTTATCGTATCAGGATACTGCTGTTCAAATCGCGTAAAGTGTTATTAAGTTTTTCAATCAGTAGTTTCTCAGTAGCAGTTACGGTGACTGGGCTTGTGGCCGGTTCATGGCAATAGGCTCGTCTTCTATAAAATGGGACTTAAACATAACAAATGGAATGTGCCCCACTGCCTAATCCCTACCTCGAAAAACAGGTGTAATAAAACTGCTGCTGTATATTTAAGTTGATTAACAGGTTATAGTTCCATATAAAATAAAGCTTAAATTTAAAGACAACTATCAACGATTATTTGAATATTGTAAAATAATAAATGTCTTTGACAAAGTAAAACTAGCTATAATATCGCAATATGCCAACGAAATTGATATAATAAGTAAAAAAATAAGACCTAACAACTTAAGATGTTTAGAATACCTACCATTATATAATCTGCCAAAATGTAACAATGAATATGGAAGAAGGACCTGGAGGTACTTGTTACCTAACATGTTGAATAAACTCCCTAGAAACAATTAACTAATAAATTAAAAGCAAAGAAAAACTTGCAAATAAAACGAATAATTAAATATTACCTCACAGTGGATCAATACAAAGTTCCTCCAGATCTTTCACAAATAAACAAATAGGTAATGTACTTAATTTTATGTAAAAATATATTTTAATGTAAACAAGCGAGACGCCTCACTCGCACATAATCTTTCAGATTTAAGATTAAGCGATGTGTGTTTTTTCAAAATTTATGAAGTGTTTTTGGAAATAAAAAGTTTAAATTTTTTTTTTTAAGGTTGTTCATCATACAAACTTGAAAGTAAAAACGGTATGAGAATGAATTTTATTCGTAGTAAATGAAATGGTTGTCATGCCAGTCATATTTTGTCAAGGAAAAATAGAACGGTGCAAAGGTATCCTGTACGTATAATTTATTGTCGTAAATACCTACATTCCGATATATTTGTGATTTCATTAGGCTTCTTCTTTCTTTCTTTTTCGTGTGGTTAAATTACTAATTTAAGAATTTTGATAGAAAACTAAACTATTCAACAAGTGAAACCGGGTTATCTTCTACTGTGGCGCACAAGCTAATATTATACTGCAATTAGTTATGTTTTCACTAATGTGCCTTCAAGGCAGACCAGCTATGTTATAACAGACATAGCGCACTGAGAATATAATGTAATTATTTCTAAGAAACCATCTTTGTCTAATATCTGACGTTTTAACATGAACTTGAGCTTCCCAATTATCAGTCTTATTAACAATAAATTATTGATATTAAGACCGATAATTGGGAATCTCAAGTGCTGAAATAAAGAGCAAACTGTAAAAAAAGTGTTCTGCTGACAAATACACGGTGCCTCCTTTTTAACCGACTTCAAAGAATGGAGAAGGTTCTCCATTTTGTCTACTTTATAACTCCCTAGCTACAACCGACAATAACCTTTTTTTTGGAATGATAATTTTGGATGTCAGTTTTTTTGCATAAAGTTTGTTGCGTTTTACTAAAACAGGTTTAAGACAGTACATATAACATTACATATTATTATCAATGCCACAAGACTTAACTACATGCAAATTATCAAAATTACTAAACTGCACCACCAATATTTCTTTATAGAATACAGAAGCAATATTGCGCGCTCCTAAGTAACCGAAGCAAATACATTGCGGCAAAAATATTGAAAATATTTATTTGAACTTAAAGTTATTACGTTCCAGTAAACTGACTTTGGCTCGGACCCAAAAAATTGGTAACCGTTGAGTGCATTGCGGGTACAATGGGTCACCCGATTTAATTAGGTTAATACTTGGGTAAGCGAATTTATCGCTGAGTTAAATGTCAACCACGGCGCGACGGCTTGCAGTCTCTTTGCCTTTTTTTAAATATATGCCCGTAATACGTAAAAAAAGAATTTTATGGTGGGTAGAGAAATTATAAGCTTTGTTTTTTAAATTAGGGTGCTTGTATGCTGATTTATAAATGGAACGCGGAGGACATTAGCTGTTTGGCATTAGCCGTGAACAGTAGGATACCATTACGGAAAATGG
The DNA here is from genome assembly GCA_949775195.1 of Diarsia dahlii. Lineage (NCBI taxonomy): Eukaryota > Metazoa > Arthropoda > Insecta > Lepidoptera > Noctuidae > Diarsia > Diarsia dahlii. The sequence goes on from OX459205.1 coordinate 18,102,296, forward strand.
GAATACTGGTAATTTTAAGGTCCATAAAAATGCGTTAGTGCGTTATTGTTGTGTTAACGAACCGGAGAGTGTCTAACGTATGTTACATTATCAAAAAATCCTAAGTACGGTTCTTACTCATCAGTATATTCACTGATCACTAAGATGAGTAAAAAACTAATTTCCGACGTGTTAAAGTGGAACTGGGCGCCGTTACGCAATTTTGGTCCCAGCATGGGTCCAAATAATTTATTCGGCGTTATCTAAATAATAATATACATATTTTACGTAACGTAACAAATCAGTCACACAATTACAGCAAATATAAAAATAAAGAAGTCTTTTCTAAAACATTTGTAAGACACGTCCAACATTGACGCTGTAATCTGCAGCCACTCCGATATGAATGTTGGTTCTACGCTTTGCTACAGGAATGTTTTGCTATTTTCAGTGTTCCGTATCAGATATTGTGATGGAACGGGCCACTTGGGATCAACGTCGTATCTGTCCATTTACCATCACGGCCTAGTTTCGCAGAGGCAACGGAATTTAGAATGCTCATGTTCATCGGTGGACGTTGCACGTGATAATTATGGCTTATGCAATTAGTAATACAAATATTAATACGGTAATTGTTACGTAGAATGTTTTCTGAAGGTATAGTGATAAATTCACCAAGGTGATTTACACACTATAAAGTATACATAAATTATGATCTCAAAGTGTTTTTTCTCATTATTGGGCTAAAGCTTCCTCAATTCTTTTGAGTGACTCTTTTTCGGCGGCATCATTCATCTTCTAGCTCGCAATGTGTAGAGACTTTTGCCCAGGGTCTAAGTTCATTATGCCAGTCTTAGAACAAAGTTAATATAAAACATCATCATCAGCCTATAATGTTCCCACTGCAGGGACTAAGGCCTCCTCTCTTGGAGAGCAAATGGGCTATAATCCACCACGCAGGCCTAATGCGGTTTAGTAGATCACACATGTCTTCGAATTTTTTGGTTCTCAGACATACCGGTTTCCTTACGATGTTTTCCTTCAGTGTTTTTAATAAAAACAGTGATATAAACCATAACAATCAAAAATACTTGCAAATCTTGAGTGTTATTCGTCACTCAAATTCGAAGGTCACATTAGCCACCAAAGCCTAACAATGTTTTTACACATCACCGACCTTTTTAAAGGAAGTTTTCCTTATCATATCAATCTTGGCTTGTTGGACAGATTTTTTAATAACCGTCCTACTTTTGTGGAAGATTAGTTTCCTCAACAAGAGCTCCATTTTCCATTAACTCAATAAAAATGTAGAACGAGATTGGCTATTATACTTGGGGAGGTTTAATTCGTAATTGTGGGTACATTATTTATTTTAATGCAAAAAACTAATACTCAGTTTGAGATGATAATAGCTTGATCATTAAGTTTTGAACAAGTACCGTGCCAGTACAAGTTTTGTGGTGAATTTCATGGGAAGATTTTTAGCGTTCAGGAAAACAAAAGTCTTATGCTCAAATGATTATGCGTGTAAACCATTTTTACGTCTATTTACGTACAATTTACAGATAATTATTATATTCATCATCATCATCAACAGCCTATTAATGTTCCCACTGCTGGGACACAGGCCTCCTCTCATTTGAGAGGGAATGGGCTATAATCTACCACGCGGGCCCAGAGCGGATTGGTAGATGTCACATGTCTTCGAATTTTTTGGTTCTAAGACATGCCGGTTTCCTCACGATGTTTTCCTTCACCGTTTTGAGAGCTGCGGTGATGAAATAAATTTCACAAAGTAATGTGCCTGCCTGGGTTCGAACCCACGACCTACTATTCGTAAGTCGGGGCCGCCACCACTGGGCCACCGCTGCTCATTATTATATTCATCTCTTCATTATTGTATAATAATGTCTATAGTCCATTATACATATAATGCAACATTTTCACGATTTCTTTCAGTATGCTGATGATATTAGTATATATTAATGAAGAAAAGGATGAAAAAATCTTAGATAAAAAAATACTCGGAAATGTCCTGAACCATACAATTTGTATTTAACAACTTTGTGCCTATCATCCTACGAATGTCTTTGTCCTTGTCGGAAACAGAAAAGAAAACTGTAACCAACAGAACAAAAGCCAAAAACAAAAGTCAATCTATATCATGTATTTCTATTGAAAGAAATCTCATAAATAGAAAACAGTATATTAAAACGTTTAACAAAAATCGCAGCATTTGTAGTTGTAAAAATAAAGCAATATATGTGCTGTGAGCTCGAGTGTGGCCTCTCAGAGCACGCTTCTAGATAGCTCGAGATAGCTCGAGTGTTGCACAAACAAAACGGCGTTCTAAAACAATTTGCTGCCTGTGTTCATACTGTTCATGTTAGATGCTTTAGAAATCTTTGAAGCTTGACCAACAGCGCTGCTGTTATGACCTGGGCCACATGTTTTGTTTTATAAGTGCTCTGTTTCATAAAGAGTTTTGTGGGTCACTGTAGTTCGCTACCGTTTTAAATGAAAAGGTGTGGTTGTAGTCCATTTAGGGGTCTTTCTTTATCCATCATATATAATATCTAAACACAGCGGATCGCAATGCAATGAATATTACTGTATGATTTGGATTGGGTAACACGTTGGGTGCCAGTAATTATTTGATTTTAACAAAGTAATTTAATTTTCTATCATCACGTTAATGTCCTGCCTTACATTCCATAAATAATACTCTCATGCACAAAATACTAAAGTCCTCTTATATCCTTACGGACACTATTTCCATTTACCTACCGCTGATACTCCCAGTAAATACGGTCTGTATCGAGGGCTTTATAAACAAAATATGTAAGTAAACAATATGCAGGTTTAAGTCACAGGAGAGATTGGATACAGAAGATCGACTGCATACAACTACAAGAAACGCACGCACACATAAACACGCTTCAAGTACAGCGAGTGCAAGTCCACTCGCGATCGTCATGTGTTTTACGATCGTCGTTCGTATGCATCTATGTGTGCGTCTGCCAGTTTGCGTTTGGTGTATGAAGTTGATCTTTTGTTCTTATTCTGGTTGTTGCTAACGTGCACCTCACATAAAATAGTGTATTCTGAATATGTCGGGAATTCTATTTATTGGTAGCTGTTGGCGATCTCTCTGTGGCCCCAATGCTACTGATGTTGTAGGTGAATTTGTGGTTTAGTAATTTGTGGGCAGTATTTGTTTGTGGGTGTATAAACATGCATAAATCTAACGTATTAGATTATGGCTGTATTGCGTTTCATCTTAGTTCAGTATTAAATTAACAGGTCCATATTAAAATGGCTGAATAGTTTGTCTACCAGCAAAGTGTCAAGCACGTACTGACAGAGAAAATTGCTAAGTAATCTGACATCTACAGTCAATCTGCTATAACATACAGCTGTCAAAGTAAGTAATCAATATAATTTCCCTGCCTTTACAAAGGCAAATAAAACAAAAATTATGTTAGGACTATTAAAAACGTTTGACTATATTCAAATACACTTTTTGAAGTTGCAAAAGACCATTTTCCATGTGTTTAAGCTAGGAAAGTAAATAGCGCAATACACTCGAAGTTAGCAACAAATCTCAGTTTGAAGTTCGGTGTAGCGGCGCGTAGCAATTCGGTTCACTGCTACGAGTGCTACGTGCGTAGCAGTCGCAAAGTCGTAGCATGTTCTTTGACAGAACATCGTTCAAGTTCACTGATGAACGTCTCTAAAATTATTGTAATATTAATGTTTTTCAGAATATTTTACTGCTTAAACATCGTTTTCTCCTAATACATTTTCAGCCTGTTGAATTTTTGTCAGGTTACCTACGTTAAAATTATCCGCAAACACAATTTTGTAGCTCTCCTGTGAATATTAATTTCTCGATAATTTATAGCGGGGACACAACGTCAGGGCGAGAAATGTAGGGCGAAATGACGCGAGCAGAAAATATTGTATGTCATTGTGACGTATTACCGAGAATAGTTTAAAATTGTTATGGTACCGTCAAACTGGAACGGACAGTTTCTGAAAAAGCGGCAGACAAAGGATACGGTCTGTACTTTAGTATAAAATCTATATCGTTCAGTACACAAAGCTCGTTAATTGTTTTGATTCAAAAGAAAAAACAGTGTAGTGTTGTCTTTCTTTTCGTGTATTAATCTGCAATCAAAAAACCAGTGTTATAAGCAACATTACGTACCATTGAATTAAATACGTAACCAATTAATTATTATTATAGTCCTATATTGTCCCACTAATACTGGCAAAGGCCTCCATTCCTTCCTTCCACTTTTCGCAATCTAGTGTGATAGTGGTCCAATCCTTAGAGAAAGAGTCCAGCTCATCCCGCCATCTCCTTTTGGGCAAATGAATGAATACCGGTCAATATTTTTCATACAATTTTGTGCGTTCAAAACATTATCAATTTCAAATCAATAATAAGAAACTCTGAATACGAAGCAATTACGCCGACCTTTGAAGCCTTCAGGAAATAAATTTCAACGTAATAATCTATTAAGTAAAGTTCCACCAAGAAATTCAATTCGATCGTTGCCACAGTTTCTTACCACCATAAAAACGCGCGACCTATTTCCCAACCACCAATTTTGCAGTACATTGCGCGGTGACTTCGAAAGATTTCTTACAGGTTCGAAACAAAACGAGCAATGGATAGGGTTATGGGGATGTTGTAGCGAAAATTTCAGTGTTTCTAATGAAGCCTTTGTACGGACTCTTATCTAACCACAACAAAGGCAAAAATAAACATCGCCCAAGTTCTTGGGAAGCTAGAAACTATGTTATGCACGAGTATCAACGCTAGATAACAAAAACAAACTTATCGGGGCTTTCAGATAAACATAATATTGTTTTGAGAGGAAATCTTACATTGGAACCTTTTAAGCCGTGTCTGAATAGTTCGATAGTTTTTTTTTTTATTATTATAAATGGGCTTGCTCTTGATTTCAATCTTGCCCTAAGAGCAGAGATGATGTCGACGATGGAACGAGCTTGCCCAGAAGAAGCCTGTTTACTCGCGACTTAAGGCGCAGATAAGAATGGTCCGGGGCGAGGAGGAATGGGACGCCGTCGCCTCCTTCTGCGAAGCAGTGATGCTAGCGAAGGAGGTGGCGGAACGAGAGAGGGAGCGAACCTCTCAACGTCCCAGCCGCCGCGGAAGGCGCGGAAGGCGCTCCGGGCGTCGGGGGCCACGTGATGGCTTCCGGCCACCGTAGATGCGGGCCTGTGGACGGTGAGTAATGGGCTAGCTCGCCGTCCGGCCGTCGTCATGACGGCAACAGACCGTGTCGGCGGCGCGTTCGTGTTCCACGCGCGCCTCAAAGAGATGTCAGCAAGGAGGGGCCCGCAAGGGCCGACGCCCATCGGGGCCGCGGATTTTAGTACTAGATGACGTGGCCTCGGCACAAGGGCACAGAAGGAACATGGGTTCGGTTTTTAGTCAGTAGAAGTCTGACACTCCCCTTCGCTCTGCCCAAGAGCGAAGGGGAGTGTCAGAGGGGGGTCATTCGATGATTTTCCACCCACCAAAAAAAAAAAAAAAAAGGCGCAGATAAGAGGGACACCGTAAAAACGACCTGTTTTTCGTTGCAGAGTTAGCCGTATTGCTACTTATTACAATTCCAAAAAAAATACAGTGTATAGTCAAATGTATAGGTAAAAGACTTATGCAAAAATATTTTCTAATATTAATCAAGAACCTCGAAAAAAAAAAAAACACAAAATCACAAAAAAAATTTTTCGTCTCGAAATGCTCAATATTTTGAGCGATAACTGTTATTTTTTTTTTTACTATCAGAAAGGAAATTTAACCAACTAAAGACATGTAAAAATATTTTAACTTTACAGCGTATTTTTTTTTAATCAATTAAATCTGCGAACTATCGTTCATATTGGCAGTCACGAGAATCAAACGCATCCCCATTTTCAACCTTATTTGTTTAGGCGATGAGTTAAACGCGCGCTCAAGGGCGCGGGCAGTTAATGTCGCCTTAAATAGATAAGGGTTATATGAACTTAGAAAAACCGATGCAGGCAGGGAATTCCACTCCTTGGCTGTGCGCATAATAAAGGATTTAGCAAAGCGCTTCGTTCGAATGTGCGGAACGTCGACTAGGTATCGGTGATAACCTAACCTGCCTGTTTATGCATCTGAGTTTCTGTTTTGGAATCTATGTTAAAGTCTTGGCTTAGACGACGTGGTTTTCGGGAACTTCAGGACAATGACTTTGTAGCATCTTCAGGTTAAGCCGCGCTTGCCTAGATTGGCTCATGCATGAATGACCACCCATTTTATTCACGTTATGCCGTTGATAGCGCCTGTCAATAGGGGATTGGACTGACTCAAAAAAATATGATTCTGTTTAGTCCGTCAGTTAGATTATCGAAAAATATTGGATACGTGTTTTTTGTTTTATCAAATCAATAAAAATTTACGAAGATAAAGCGCGTCTAAGATCATGGAGTGGGGCTTGAAACGTCACTTGAAGGTACAAAATGTACTACCATATGACGTCACACGAGTTATCGAAGCACTGTATCGTCTTCAGTTTTTGTTTACGTGGAAAAAGAAAAAATATGTGGTTAATATGTATTTTTTGGAAATTTTTCTGATGGACTAATTAGTTTTTTTTTTGTCCGATCCCCTATTGTTGACCTTCGTCAGTCGTTACAGGAAGTCAGTTGCCCGAAATTCTTACAACCGGTCATATTATGGGTGTCGTATTAGCCCTTACAAACTGGGTTGTGGAGTCCATCGTTTCATGTAAAATACTGGTATTCAGTTGTATCCGATTAGACTGGATGCTGATGCCAACATATTTGCGAAAAAGCTAGGCAGATGACGATGAATGACAATATTTCTTTAGTTGTTCAATTTAATGAGGGATATGCCTTATAATGTTTATTCTTCTTTTCTTCTTGTATTTTCAAAAAAAAATCTTTAATAGTCAACCTTGCCGTTAGGTCTATAGATCTTAAAGCGATTACAAAGGTATATTTACATAACAAACTCGAACCGTTTCTAGTATAAAAATAACTCAATGTCTTAAATAAAAAACTTCCGCCTCTTAAAAAAATATCGAAGAACATTGATGAAATGTAATCCGATATTGTTAAGCCACTTAACTTTTCATTTTACTGCCAAAGTATTATTTTATATTGTTCTTTGAAATGTTTCTTCCGTTTTAATAATGATCCTATGTTTACGTAACTTTATATCTTGAAATAATGACGTCTTAACAGGGGTTTGAGAAGGTGTCAATTCGTTTTGATGATGGTATTTGGAACGTTCCAGAATCACTGAATCAACATCAGCATAATACTCCCAAAGCAGGGACTCAGGCCTCCTCTCTAGGAGTCGGGGCCACCACGCGAACCCAGTGCGTGTTGGAAGATGTCACATGTCTTCGAATTTTTTTGGTTCTAAGACATGCTGGTTTCCTCACGATGTTATCCTTCACCGTTTTGAGAGCATTTATGATGAAAAAAATTACACAAAGTAATACGCCTGACTAGGTTCGAAACCACGACTCACCGTTCGTAAGTCGGGGCGCCATCACTGCTACTGGGCCACCACTGCTCTGAATCACAGAATAAAGTTACGTATATACTAAGACTGCCTCGTTCGTTGGTCTAGTGGTTGCAATCACGACTGCAGAGCATTAGACCCTGGGTCGATTGCCAGGTCGGGCTAAATGTTATTTGGTTTTGTCCATCAGGATTTTTTCAAGAGCAGTCACTGGGCTTAGATTTGTACCCAGTTGATAGTAATAGGCTCGCCTCCTATACTACGGGACTTAAACATAACAGGCGAAAGGGGGGTGTACTAATGGGTACACCTGAGCCTAGCCCGTCGGGGGTTACAGGCGTGATGTTATGTTATTTACTGAGACTGCTGACTAATGCCCGGTTTCTGAGGCACTTTATCTCTGGTTTATCTGTGGTTTATCTATTCATATGCGTACATTTGAATAGATAAACCACAGATAAAGTGCCTCAGAAACCGGGCATTAGACGCTTGTCATGAGCACAAACAGCGCAAACTCTTATTCTATATTACGATTCTTAGCTAACCGAAATCAAAATATGTAGTATTTCGTAATGTAATACGGGAAATGGATAAAAATAGAATTCCATCGAACTGATTTCTCTGAAATCATATTCCTGAAATCAAAGATCCTTTTACTCTCAGTGAATTTCAGAGAACTACAAAATACATTACCTATACTTGAACAAAAACACGTGCCGGTCTTGAAACAGTAAGGAAAATATCGGGAAGAAATCGACATAATATGCTAGAATCAAACATTCAAAGAGAAATGCTAATTATTATACCACTCATAATAATAACGTATTATACTGCTACTCTTACTTTACCTGCGTGGTGGATTACGGCCCACTCCCGCTTATAGAGAGAAGTAATGTGACTCAATGGAAATGGGTGTGGAAGTTGTGGGAGCATTTTCATAAATGACTAGTTGTTCCCCACGACCTTCGCCCGCGCATTCCCGTCCAATTTTATCTGTTTGTGTATGTATGGTTAATGCTACACGTGTTGTGGTAAATGTTAATTTTGGTTGGAAAATCGTGAATTTGCGATATTTATTTTAGTCAGCGGAGCAAACTGGATGCTAGATCTGAATAAACCTTAGTCAGCAGACAATTCCATTCTACAAACAACAACTGGAAAGTTTCCAGTGAAAGAGCAAGCCAACTTCACACGAAATATATACAGAAACAATAAACACGGTTATTTTATGTTTGAACGCTATTACGCTCCGTATTGACATTAGTCGGAATAGTTTACAAACACGACTGGAGTCAACTTTAGTGTGAAATACTCGTATGTTCTGTGCTCCTGGTACGAACGTTTGGCGAAGTTGTGTCGTCTTTCGTAATGAAAATGCGAACAAGGTTACCTCATCGACAGCGGTTACTTTTTCTAGGAAATTCACTTTTTAGTAAAAAAAATATATAACAATATTTTTTTTTATGAGACAAGCCCGCCACATTATTCCTTAACCACTGTTACTCCTGAAATCCAGAATCAACAGTGGCATTCACTAGAAAATCACCGAGACACTGAAGGTCGATGAAGTCGAGAAACGATTTAACTTTCTTGGATCCCGCAACGAAATTATTCAGAAAAGAATAGCGGATGAGTAGGAAAAACATAATTTTCCCTGAACGATATGTTAATCAATTTGTTAACTATTCTTTTTGTTGATATTTCTAGTAGTAGTAGTAGTTCGTGTTATTTATTTTTGTTCTGATACGTCCAAAGCATTATGATCTGGTACGGTGTAAAGGACCTTGATTCAAAATTATGTACAGTGTCGTACTAACTTCAACAAACGATAAATGATTCTAGAATCTAGAATATTTCATCGCTATTTAATAACACAGCTGCTCCCTAGAAAAGTCAAACAACTAGATAGTCATACATGGAACAAAATGAAAAGCAAATATTAATAACACAATATTAAAATAAGAGTAACTTCCAAAAGTCTCTCTGCACCGTCAATTCGCAGAAATGGCGAATGATTCTATAGTAGTTGTGCCACTAGGGTTGTTTCTAATTGTGCGAACTGTACCTCAAACGTATTTGGGGACCACTTCGTTTTAATCAGGAAAATTAGTTAAGTTTAGTTACCGTTTTATTTGGTTGTTTTCGAGTCTATTGGTTTCTCCCTCTGCGCGTTTCTGGTGGTCCTTCCTGAAAGTCAGAATCAATAGTGGCGACCATCAAAAAAAAGGAACCAAACCATTGCAACTCCTGAAGTTGCAATGGCTTGGGAACAGTGACGCGAGTATGTTCCGAAAAAAGCTGTAAAATTCATATACAATTACTCAAATTAGAATACTACGAACACGATCATTCTAACCGCATAAATATACTTACGATCCTTGTGTTCTCTAAGTAGTACCCTCACTAACGTTAGGGTACGAGGTCTAAAGCGCGGCTAAACAAAAAAGGATTACTGCAATCCAAATGGCACTTCGCGAAGAGAGGCTTAAGACGTTCCAACGAGGAGGGAAGGCAAACCAGGGGAGAATGAAGGGGGGAGGGGGGATCACAGGTACCTCTTAGACCCATCGTCCTAGAAGGAGGACTAATGCGACACAAGCCACGGTGTGAAAATAGGGTATTTCACCAAAAAAATCTAATTAGTCCGTCAGATGGATTTTCAAAAAATAAACGACACGTATTTTTTCTTTTTTCACGTAAACAAAAGATGAAGACGATACAGTGCTTCGAAAAGTCGTGTCAAGTCATGTGACGTCACAAGGTTAGTACTTTTTTACTCACAAAGTGATGTCAAAAGCCCCCACTCATGATCTTTGACACGTTTTATTTCCGTCAATTTTTATTTATTTTAAAAACCAAAAAACACGTATGTAATATTTTTCGATAATCTAACAGACGGACTAATTAGATTTTTTGGGTGAAATACCCTATTGTAGTATTTAGGTGGCTGAGCAACTGTTTTGAACTCAACTGCATCCCTGTAGTTTTTTTTTAATACGTTATCAAAAAGATGGTTTTAACTTCATTGGCAATTTTTTTTTCAGAGGGTGGTATTTTTTGTTAATATTGGCCGAATAATGAGGAAATTGATTACACACAACAAAATAATTATTAGAAGAGAGACATTACTAAGAAATTACGGTTCGGAAGACGGACGGTGGCGAGACGATCTGCCCTGAGGAGGTATTGTAGAAGAGTTCTTGGAAGAATTTGAGCCAGGCCTTTACCCAGCAGTTGAGCAGTTGGACAGTACACACTAATAAGAAAAAAAAATTGGATACGTCATGCCATGACAATGATCATGATGACAATTAATGATAAAAGCGTATTCAAAATTGGACCGTAATTCGTATCTATTGTAAGCTATCCGTTTGTGGTTCCAATTTTGCTACATTGTGTTGGCATAATTTCTATTTACATCGCGACGAATAGCGTTTGACGCTCTAGTGGGACAATAGAACCATTAGAGACATTACACAGACTCGTCGTCGACTCAACTCTGACTCGACTTACATCAACGCATTGAAATGTAAGTCTTATATCGTGTTACAAAGAGTAACATTTTTGACACGACTATAAGGTGTGATAAGCGTTGACGCGTGGTGGCCGTGTCATACACTATTATCAAGTAAATGTTGAATATTCTACCTTAAGCATAGACTTAGACCTTAGACTATCATCTGTCCAACCTTTTAAGAACTATGTTGGGTGCGGCTTCCAGTCTAACTGGATGCAACTGAATGCCAGTATCTATATGAAACGACTGCCTATCTGACCTCCCTAATCCAGTATGCATAATACCTCTTAGTAAGACTGGATGCAGACTTATCGGGCTCCTTTAGTCAATGGCTTAACCTACTTTTTGAGATACGGAGGAAACTTTGAATATAAAGCATGGTTACCAGTTCACGAACCGACCTTGGAAAGTGCTGTTTAGCCTTGAAGATAAACCCATGCTGTAGTTATTGTTTAGATACGAAATCCTCCTCTAGGTACCACGCCATAAAGCTTATAATTCAATGCTTTACCTACTGTGGGAGTGGGCATCAAATCTGTAATTTGCAAAGTCTTATATAAGGGAAGTAATGCCTTAATTGATGGTAGTCATTAGGGCATGTGTGGAGTGTTAGTATCTTGCGTCAAAAGGCAAGGGTCGATCGTTTGTTCTGTCTTTGTGTTAGATATTATTTATGTTATTAGCTTTTGCTCTAAGGGTAGGGGTAAAACTGGTTTCGTAAGTATTAAAGCATTAAAATAATCTAAAATGTAGAAATTTGTAAAGGGTTTCCTTTAAATCATTTTCTTTTGTTACTGATTACTTATTTTATAATTAAAATCAAAATTCGTTACAAACAGTATTGCAACATGGCAGACTTTTATTATGTTATTGTTTAGAATAAATAGTTTTGAAAATAAATATATTTAAAAAATCAAAGCTTTTACTGTTCCCAAAGTTCTTCTCTATGAATGGTGAAGGAATGATTGACATCAGTGCAGTGCGTGTTGTTGGATAATATGTCTTCGGATGTTTCTGTTTATGGGCATGCTGTATTCCCAACGATGTTTGCTTTCAGCGTTCTCAAAGCCGTAGTTATTTATGAGGGTTCAGTGTGTGTTGGAAGATGTCAGATGTCTTCGATTATTATTTAAACCTGTCCGGGTTCGAACCTATAAAATGTAAGTCAATATTATTAGATTACAAGTCTTCGTTCGGTGTAGTCGTTTTTTATTTAAAGGAATTTCTCCTGTATCATGAATGCCTTAACAAATATTTAAACTCACACACACAAACATCAGACCAACTATCTGTAGGTCATATAAATATTTGTTCCGTGCGAAGATCGAACCCTCGACCCGCAGCAAAAGGGTCCAATCGCTCAGCAACTGCTCCAACCGTGCCATCGATTATATTATAATCGCTGTACTCGTAGCTGTAAAAAAATACGTCCACTACAGCTGGACATACACCTCCCCCAAGTATAGCTACATTAACTGGTCCCGTGCGTCTCGCATCAAACGGATCCCCGCAACCTTCATCAGGTTATCGGTAAATCTAGTGGAAGGCCTTCTAAGCAACGGCCTCCGGTTTGCAGTCGCCACTCTAGACCTTTTCGGCCTCATCGGCCACCCAAGGTAGTTGGTACCAATACTATTGGTTGGTAGGTGCTAAGTATTTGACATAGATTAGCAAAAGACAATTTTTTTTCTTACCTTGCCGCACACTAGGAATTTCTCCTGTATCTGTGGTGCGTTCACAGACATTTAAATGGTAAATGATGTTTATGCCACCGCGCAACCAAATTGGTTCCTCATACCTAATAAATTCTAGGAAATTTGCCATCCACCTATAATTTACCTAGATATAATGCCGAAAGGTTTCGTAATAGGGCTAATCTCTATAGATTCGACTAATTGCTTCCGTTTGAGCCCGATATGGCTTTACCAATTAAGCCAGCGAGTCTGTTGTTGGCAGAAATATCGATCCTATTAGTGTGGGGTAAGACTGTCACTTAGCTAATAACTCATTATTTACATAAACAATATCATGTACGTTTAGGAACTGTAGAGGTTCTGCCTGAATAGTGTCCTTTTATGAGAGATTACGATGATATCAAAGTCTAATAAGTATGTGTGGAATAGGCATACCATAACTTTTGGCCTTGTTCTGTTCTGTCTCCCGCTGATATGGAGGGAAGTGGAAATTATGTTTTTTCCTACTCCTCCGCTATTCTTTTCTGATTAATTTCGTTGCGGGATCCAAGACAGTTAAATCGCTTCTCTGGGACTTCGTCGAGCTTCATTGTCTCGGCGCTTTTCTTGTGGTCGCCACTGTTGATTCTGGCTAACAGGAGTTACAGTGGTTTAATAGTGTGGCGGGCTTGTAATACCATAACTTTTATAACATAATGTAATCCCCGATTGGTTGGCCAGAGGCGTACCTAATAGTACACCCACATTTCGCCAGTTATGTCGTTTTTTTTAATGGGACTAGCCCGCCACCCTATTCCCAAACCACTGTAACTCCTGTAAGAAGAAAGAGACGATAAAGCTCGAAGAAGTCCCAGAGAAACGATTTAACTGTCTTGGATCCCGCAACGATATTTACCAGAAAAGAAAAGCGGAGGAGGAGCCAAGAGATACCGCAGTCTTGACACAAAGTGCTTAGAAGGAACATGACTGGTTTTTAGTCAGTAGAAGTCTGACACTCCCTTCTGCTCTGGCCAGAGTGGGAGGAGTCACGTGATGATTTCTCACGCCCAAAAAAAAAAAAGGAATAGCAACGTGTTACATAAGTATGACTAGGCGTACTGCAGGGTATCACCCATACCTTGTCGATGTTCCACACATTCGTACGAAGCGTTTTGCTAAATCTTTCATTATTCGTACAGCCAAGGAGTGGAACACCCAGCCTACGTCGGTTTTCCCGAGTTCATATAACGCCAATCGATTTAAGTCGCGAGTAAATAGGCTTCTTCTGGGTAAGCTCGTTCCATCGTCGACCTCTTTTCTGCCCTTAGGGCAAGATTGAGGTCAAGATTACTCTTGACCCTTGGGCTTACGCCCATATCAAATAAAAAATAAATAAAAGAAAGATATAATTATGTTGTATGTTACACATGATGGGCGAGTCCAATGCTATCAACACCCGACACGAGACCTCATGCGCAGCAGTTGTGCTTACCTCCACCCTACGAACGAGGCATGCTAGTATATCGGTGAACACAAAAAAAATTAAGTTCAAAAATCTAAAACCCGACTACTAACAAAATCGCGGTCTTAAAAGTAGAAAACAAGAAAATAATTCTTGTCTGATATTCTTCGTAGTCGCATGCCACTGATATCTGATGTCCCTGCATGGCGTTCTCATTGATACAAGGTGGCATGCGACTACGAAGAATATCAGACAAAAATTATTTTCTTGTTTATCTACTTTTAAGACCGCGATTTTGTTAGTAGTCGGGTTTTAGATTTTTGAACTTAATTTTTTTATTTGAATTTTATTTTTGTGTGTACATACTATAATATAATACATATTTGTAATGTGCTTGCCAAGACCTTTCATTTGATACCAAATTTGCTATGATTATCTCAATTTAATATTTTTTGAAGTAAGTTTTTGACATTTAAATTCCGTCATAAAAAGAATTTATAAAATTTACATAGCCTATGTCACCCGGGCTATTCTTACAAATCTATTGACACCTAATTTATTAAAATCCGTTCAGTAGTTTAGGCGCTACGGTGGAACATACATACATAATTACATACATACATAGACTGCCAAAATCATTACCCTTCCTTTTGGCTTCGCCGTAGTCGGATAAAAAGAGAAAATAGCTTAAGAAGGTAAATAGGTAAACCAATGAGAGAGAAAGATGTAAAGGGCGAACTCTTTATTAATTTAATTATTTATGTGAACATACAATACATCGATAAAGCAGTAGATATATTAAAATAATTATGTGTAACAAACCAAACCTTCATACAAAAGGCTGACGTGAACTGGTTCAAACTTGAAATAGCTGATTAGTTTTTGACAAAATCTATTTGGGGAACGGGCTAATCAATGATTTTAAACATAACATGGGCTCGCCTAACATATCGGCCCAATTAACTACTCTGAACCGTATCCCTTACATACGCTACCAATACTTAATCAACGTTAAATTTACATAAAACAAAGGCACATATAATCTAAATTAACAACAGTGTTCCCGAAACTAAAGAGCTCGGATTTCGGCTGTAAAGTCGAACAATTCCAATAATCTGCGTTCAGCTAATCCCGCTCTTCAACCTTTGAAACCCCCTTAATTTCCGTCCCTTACACTATTCGACATAATCTGAGCCGTCACCATACATGCTACAGCCCCTATTTCAACCATTAATCTTCATAGAAAGATTTGTAAGGCAGGTCATTCAAGACTGGTTGACTTATATTTCTATATTAAAGACACCTGTTTCCATCTCTTTACGATGTATGGATATTGTGATGAACTAATATTACGTTGACGTTCTGTTAGTTTGAATTTCGAAAATTATTGGGGCATAGGATTTTGATATTTGTTTATTTATGACCTGTGTTCGTCATTAACGATCTGAAATGTTTTGCTGTGTTTGCTACAGAGGCACAAGCTCGCCACACTATTCCCAAACCACTGTAACTCCTGAAATTCAGAATCAACATTGGCAACCTCCCCGGCCACCAGAATAAACTGTCTTGGGTCCTGCAACTAAATACATAACAAAGAATAGAAACAACACATTTTCCACTTCTTGCTATAATACACACATCAAAAGTGTTTAGGGATCAACATATATTTTTGCAATAACTTTTCTCCTGATTGATATTAATTAAAATTTTCTTTAAGGATTCATCAAATAAAGTGTTTTCGTTTGTCACAGTAACGATAAACCAAGTCACCTTTGCATTAATAAAGAAATTTGCCATTTTCCTAATAAAGGGATTTTTGACATTTGAACCACTAACATTAAAGTTCGAAAAAAAGACTGAAATAACAGTTTTCTTTAAAATTTTATTGGGTAACTTAAACAATTAATGATCCGTGTTTCTACCGCGAACACTAACAACACAAGAACATCGGTTTGGCATACTCAAAATGAGTTCATCCAAATCACGCTGTGGAATGGCCGCCCATGTTCGTTGCAACAACAAAAAAAGGTCTTCTTGCGACTGGATACCCTCCATATTCGGCAGAGCTCTTCTCTGTAGCATATCCCATGCATGCTTAATCGGGTTCAAGTCTGGCGACTGAGCAGGCCAGGGCAGGACATTGATGTTGGCTGCGGCGAGAGTCTGTCTTACAACTCTTGCGGTGTGCGGTCGTGCATTATCATGCATTAACTGAAATAAGGGACCGATTTGCACTTCCCTAGACACTTTTGATGTGTGTAGTTAGTTTCTTAATTCTTGACTCAATCAGTCTTATCTTTAGGAAATAAAAAACTGGCCAAATGCAAGTCGGACTTGCACATGAAGGGTTCCGTACCATTGTAGTAGATATTGAGAGATTTTCCATGTTATTTTAGCACCACAGACTGCTTATAGGTTTTTCTTTAATCAATAAGTGTTGAACTAATTTCTGTATTTTTTTTTTCAAAATTTTAGGCTCAGTAGTTTTGAAGATGCGGAGGGGAATAGTCGGACAGACAGACAGACACACGAGTGATCCTATAAGGGTTCCATTTTTCCTTTTGAGGTTCGGAACCCTAAAAACAAGAACTCGAAATTATAACTGTGTACAAGGCAAGAGCCTTTAGAAAAGGTATGAGTTCCGAGAAATTTACAGGTAAATGAGACATCTTATATAATGATCCGCTCGTAAGGTCGGCTTGTACGAGTGGGTACTGCCCTAAATGTTTCAGGTGTAAGTACTTAAGTAATGTTAATAAATCATTTTTCATAAAAAAGGTCGTTGAGTCGTTTGCCAACATAAAACATGAGTAGTAAAAAAATGTCTGGACTTTTAAAATGGTGTTGGTTCCTAAAAGTTCTTCCTTAATAAAGGTTTTTTTTTACAAATGTTTAATGATATAATAGTAATTTTATTTCACAATTCTCTTTAATAACTTTTCATGTTTATGCAACACGTGGCCCAAAATAGTTCACGTTCAAAATGTTATAACAAAAACCTTTAATTCAAATGTCATAACCACAAACGGCGCGACAAAATGACATTTGGTTTTGTCTACTATCATAAATAACGTTAATAAATAAAATAAACGTTCCTCTGTTATTTGTATGAAAATAAAATAAACGAAAACTGGCCAAGTGCAAGTCAGACTTGCACATGAAGGGTTCCGTACCATTGTTCCATGTTATTTTAGCACTATAGACTTCTTATAGGTTTTCCTGTAATCTATTAGTGTTGAACGAATTTCTGTATTTTATTCAAAATTTTAGGCTCGATAGTTGTTGTTGTTGTTTTGGAGTTGGACAAACAGATACACGAGTGATCCTATAAGTGTTCCGTTTTTTTCCTTTTGGGGTACGGAACCCTAAAAAGTATCACAGTACCCTTAAATTCAAGGCATCCGAGCGCAAAAAGATTCTTATAGACAAAAACTGCTCCATGAAATGACAAAAACAAATAAACATCGTCAATTCATTGTGTACCACGTCTTCATACTCTTTAGCGATTATGATGTTGCATTATACGAAACACGATCTGATTATTATTTTCTTTTTGATTTAATTAGTTTCTTTGTTGTAGTTATTTACGGGACAGGCTGATAGTAACAGTTGTTGTTGTTGTTGTGTACCATGTTTGAGTTGGTTAATGAATAATGTGAACCAATCTCTTCTATAACGTGTGATTAGGTATTTTTAAACCTCTCAGGTTCCTCTCGGACCTCTCAGGTTGCGTCTTTAGGGACTTTGTGCAGCAGTATTGCCAGCAGTGTTGCCAGCAGTATTGCCAGCAGTATTGCCAGCAGTATTGCCAGCAGTATTGCCAGCAGTATTGCCAGCAGTATTGCCAGCAGTATTGCCAGCAGTATTGCCAGCAGTATTGCCAGCAGTATTGCCAGCAGTATTGCCAGCAGTATTGCCAGCAGTATTGCCAGCAGTATTGCCAGCAGTATTGCCAGCAGTATTGCCAGCAGTATTGCCAGCAGTATTGCCAGCAGTATTGCCAGCAGTATTGCCAGCAGTATTGCCAGCAGTATTGCCAGCAGTATTGCCAGCAGTATTGCCAGCAGTATTGCCAGCAGTATTGCCAGCAGTATTGCCAGCAGTATTGCCAGCAGTATTGCCAGCAGTATTGCCAGCAGTATTGCCAGCAGTATTGCCAGCAGTATTGCCAGCAGTATTGCCAGCAGTATTGCCAGCAGTATTGCCAGCAGTATTGCCAGCAGTATTGCCAGCAGTATTGCCAGCAGTATTGCCAGCAGTATTGCCAGCAGAATTGCCAGCAGAATTGCCAGCAGTATTGCCAGCAGAATTGCCAGCAGTATTGCCAGCAGTATTGCTGGCATTACTCAGGTGAGGTGAGGTCAGAGAGGTGAGAGGCGGGCTGTGCTGTGCTGGATAGGTCACGAACGTCATGCTTAGCAGTTCTCGTGGCCAATCCAACAAGTTGACAGTAGGTTCAAGACGGTGTTTTTAGTGGGTGCAAGCCCCACATAACCGCACCGCCTCCCCGGATGGTGCGATATGCGGTAGGCATTTTTCACCGTTAAACAAAAAAAAACTGGCCAAGTGCGAGTCGGACTCGCACATGAAGGGTTCCGTACCAAAACGGTATGCTATAATTTATACAATAATTTCTTCTACGAGCCAATGAAACTTGACCTCTGGATTGTATAGGCGCTCATACGATTCAGGGACCAAATTATATTGGTTCATTGCTGTTTCCATCTGTTGTTTCCATCCAAGTTCAAAATGATTTTCCTAGAAAGTCCTTCTACAGTTCTACTTTTCAGATTTTTTTTCATATTTTCTAAACTTATGGTTCAAAAGTTCCACAGTTCCGAAAGTTCAGTTCAGTTCAAAAGTGGACACATTGTTTTTTACTTTTGGAGCGATTATTTCCGAAATTATTGATATTATCAAAAAATTATTTTAGTAAACCCCTATTCATTTTTAAATACCTTTCAATACTATATCACACGTTAGGATCGAAATTAAAAAAAAAATCACTTCCCACTTTACATATAGGGGGGCTACCCTAATAAAACATTTTTATTCAATTTTTATTATACCACTTTGTCGGCGTGATTGATACACATATTGGTACCAAATTTCAGCTTTCTAGTGCTAACGGTCACAGAGATTAAGCGAGGACGGACGGACGGACGGACAGACAGACATGGCGAAACTATAAGGGTTCCTAGTTGACTACGGAACCCTAATAAATGTTTAACGTTTGGCAGCAGGTGCCTCTTCATAAATCAGGTTAGAGAAAATAATGAAATAATTTCGAACAAATGTTAAGTCATGTGAAATGTGTCTTTGACATATATTTAATTTGTCTGTTTTTAACTGTCTGTTTTTGTGTTTTAACTAGGTACATAAATATAAAAAATAAGCCAGAGGAAATTAACCAAAGTAAAAAAAAACTAAATCATGGCTTTTACCAAAATTGTTTGTCCATGTCATTAATATTAGGCTTAACTTGAATCGATCTGTCTTTGAGCTTTCCAGAAAATTGAGGTACAGACGCAAATCAAACTACCTGAAACATTGCCTGAAACTGACAAATTTTCCCAATCAACCTTGAGCCTATTGCTTTAGTGATAAAGATGAAAATCTATTGAAAAACATTGACAGATTGTAGTAGTTTGATGTGCCTTTCATTTTACAATGCGTTATTAGTATTTTTTTCACTAACTACCCTTGTAATAGGAGTGTTAAGTATCTATGAAACAAATGCATAAAAGACAGTGGTTAAAAAAAAATCTTTAATTTAGATCTTTCACAATAATTTTAAAACCATAATCTTTGAATAAAAATGATCACTTTCTCTACATTCCTAGTGAGTACTATTTTGATACTAGTTCTTAAGTTTATTTAATTTACTTAAATCTACATTATGTAAATTAAATAAACTAGTAAAAAATTTTTTGTAGGGTTACTTAGTTTTTTGATGGTCAACATGCTATTTTAACGGCTTCACGAAGAGTCCGTTAACACCCAGTATGTTTGTGTTTGTTATTATTTGGCTATAGATACGTGCCACCAAAAACACTGCAACCAAAAAAATATCAAAGTTTTCTCTCAACAAAACTCTAAACCGCAGTTCTTTCTACGCAATTTCATTCAAAACAAAATTTTTGAGCTAGTTTTTCCAACCGAAAACTGTGAATCCGGGAAGTGCAGTCAGTCACTTTGAGCGACGTTGCCAGACACATGCCCTCGTGTCCTCCCGTACATTTCTCTCCTTAAATTTTATTACTGCCTTGTTGCTCTAGTGTTTGAAGCGCGACTGCTGAATATGAGGTTTTTGGTTCTATTCCCGGGTCACGCAAATTGTTATTAGATTTATCCATCAGGAATTTAGCGGTACTGCTACACATAAATGCAGACTCCGTGGGCTGCCCACGGAGTCTGCATTTGTGCGCGGTTGATGGCAAAAGCGTTTACTGAAGCGGAAAACATCGTGGAGTACGTGCGCCAAAAAATAAGGTACACACCGAGGTTGCATTTACTGGAGTCTGGAGTGCGAGTACCGAATTGTTATCTGCCCCAGGTGATGAAGGAAGACTTTTGGCCTCTGGACGTGGTGTTCCGTCGCTTCCGCGGTCAAATTCCACTGGACAGCCTGCACAAGTGATGTGTTAAAAAGTGAAGTGCTACTAACATAGTCTTAAGTCTTTTTGTTAACAAAAATTGTATTTACTTTATTTAGGTTAGTTTATAAGGTATATATCTCTGGGCCATTGAAGCCTGAAATAAAATGATTGATTGATTGAAAGTCTCGCCCCTTTAACATGATACTTAAACATAACGGCCGAAATGTGAGTGTACTATTAAAAACACCTCTACCTAGCCTTACAGTGATTACAAGTGTGATTATGTGTATGTTCCGCCCAAATACTCAAACGTCACTCAATTATAAGTAACCCTCAAAACTCCTGCTGTCTCTGTCACTCTGCGTTAAAGTAACAAAGACAGCACGAGATTTAAGTGCAACTTAAAATTGAGTGACGTTTGAGTATTTGGGCGTAAATTACTCCTGCCTATATAATTTATATAGGTCCCAGAATAGTTTCAACTTTCACTAACATTCCCCGATTAGCGGTTTTAGTTCGGTGCCCTAAATTTTGGTCACAGAGGAAAATCTCTTCAAACTTCTAAAGGCAACTTTCCTCATTTGTTAGCTTTCATAGCAATCTGTTATAAATGGTAATCTTAGGCTTCAAGTTTTGATGTCTCTCATATTAAGGTACTTCAAATGTATATTCTTGCTCTCGTAATTACATGGGAGGTAAAATACGCGATCCGTTATTAAGTACAATTACATCTGAACTTATAACAGTTCTCTGATGTGGATGTATTAAGCTCATGAACTGTCTTACATTATTGAAAAAGTTTTGATTGACGCCTTGTCGTGTTTGCGGACAGATAACGAAACTTTAGATGAAGGAATTGTTTTGACTGTTGCTCTCTTCTGCAAACAAAATTATGAGTTCGACTTTTAAAATGAGGAGGTTATCCATTCGTCGTTTTTTCTGTATGTTTAGCGATTATCTTTGCCAATTGTGAACTGATTTCGATGGTTCTTTTTTATTAAGGTAAAGTTTATTCCGTGGAGGTTTCGTTTAAATTGGAAGATTTGTCGTAAAGATCTGATGCTGATCTTCGGAGATATACAATAAAACTCTTTTTTAATAGTACCTATACAGAAATCAAACTGACTTCAAGAGAAATGACAATATTTCAGAAGCTATAGTTAATTTTCACTTTTTTGTGATATTGAATTCGGATTTAGATTTGCATAAAAGTTTTTTTTTTAGATTCTCAGACATCTTATTTATGCTACTTATTTCTAGATAAACATTATATGAAAAAAGGAAGACTCCTCAGACATGAGATTAAATAAAAAATAACCATAACACGTCCACCAAAAATGGCTTTCAGATGCTAAATGTGAGTGGCTCGGTCAGCTATTGTATTCCCAGTCGTAAGGAGTTACAAATTCCAACTAACACGAGTAAGCACTTTATACTAGACTAAATGCCTATAATAATATGAGGGCCATTTCATTTCTATGAAATAAAAATATGATTTGGCTTTTGAGATTGATGTGTCCAGTGTCGTACAAAGTACGCAATAATAAAAAACTTGTGAGAACTTTGGGATTTTCAACCAGTAAATTCAAGGTTCGCAGGTGTAGTCAACAAGATACCCTTTTATAAACCCTACCAAAAATTATCTTACAAAAAATACATCTTAGTAAAATCAACCAGTTTAAGCAACGTCATTTTGTAATGTTCTGCAACAAATTAAATTCTAAAAGAATTTCATTTAATCCAGTTCATGATCTTTGATTCCCAGTATCTCTAAACATTTTTGAAAATAAAAAAATCTCATTTCCTTATCCAGGCCATTACCGATTCCCTGAAACGCCATTGCTTTCCTATTCATTCCAAAACGTTGGATTACTCCGTTCACTTTTTAAAATTGGACCAATCAGGAATCAACGGAACGGGAATATAATTTACACAAAGATGCAGCCAACTCTCAAAACGGTGAAGGAAAACATCGTGAGGAAACGACTTAAGACTTGCCGGTCTTAGAAACAAAAAATTCGAAGACATGTGACATCTGCCAACCCGCACTGGCCCGCGTGGTGGAGTATATTCCATCCCTCTCCTAGAGAGGAGGCCTGAGTCTCTGCAGTGGGAACATTATAGGATGATGATGACAGCCAAAAATAACCAAAGCAGGATTAGGATTCTACCAGAGATGTTTGAGGTAGCTATGCGGTGCTTAGCTTCGCTAAGTGCAGTTGTGGTGTAAAAAAGCTAGCTCAACTAGGTATTTTAGCATTTACCAAACGACAGATACTCAAGTAGACCTGTGCGGGACATTTAGCTAGACGCAGAGGTGGGTTATGGAGTAAAACTTTGACCGAGTAGTTACCAAGATTAGGCCAAAGAAACCAAGGCCTTCCTAAAGCTCACTGGGTTGACGATATCGTCAAACTCGCGGAAAACACCTGTATAGGGGACGCACAGGACCGGAAAGTGTGGCTGAAATTAGGGGAGCCCTATAACCAGCAGTGGGTAATTCTGGGCAGATATATTAGAATGATGATGAAGCGAGACATATTGTGAGTGAGGGACGGTAACGTAGTTCTAATTTTCCGCAAAATAAGTCGGAGTGTGATTTATTTTGCGGAAAATTAGAACTGAAAAGAGTTGATTCACATGCATCCTCGCAACTCTCAACTAAACACACATCATAGCTCAGCTTCAGTAGAATCACAGCCGCTTCACAGCATCACTACACTTCTTCGCACCGCATGGTTACCTCACACATTTCTAGTGTAAAACCATCTTAGCGTGGCAAGACACGCTTCTCCACTTTTAATAAAATGACGTATTACGTCACGGTTCTCCAACGATTTTATGAAACGTAAGAGGCCTTGTTTACGCAATATATAACGTCGCACGTGTATCGCCGAGCGTAAACTTTATACACAATTTAGCCCTTGTTTTTGGTACTAAATGTAAAGCTGTAGAATTTGTAGGATATTAGAGTAATATAGAGTTGAGAAGGGTTTTTGTAGAAATACCGTGCTTAGGGTTACGGGCTTGAATTACGTGGTATTTCGGATTTTGGAAGATTTCGTTGCGTGGATTTTAATCTTCGCGTAGAGTATTTCCATAAAATTATACAGTTTAACTTCATACTGCTTCGTTGGTCTTGTGGTTGCAAGCGCAACTGCTGGGCATGATGTCCTGGGTTCGATTTATGGATCGAGCAAAGTGGTGTAGGGTTTTTCTTTCAGGAATTTCTCAGATGACTATTTACTCGACCCACTTACATAGGACTTGAACATAATTTCCGAAATCTGGCTGTACTACCTCAGGCGAACCCTTCGGGGGCTACAGGCGTAAAGCTATAAAGTTATGTCATAACTACCTCTGTAGAAATAAGTGAACCTTCACAAAATATACTTAGAAGCATCCACCATAACATGGATGAAAGAAGTTTGTTAAAAAGAAAAGACAGTACAAGCTTAGTGTGCTCACGCAAGCGTTCTCACTGTTCCTTCCTTTATTTCAAACTTTGACCGTAGCAATAGCGCGGAACATGGAGGATGTCTGCGCGTAGCCAAATTGGCGATAGCTAGCATTTTACATGGTGTTTTATTTTGTTAGATCCCACTCACGGACGATACAAATTACTGTGGCTTGCGTCAAGGTTCAAACATACCGATTTAACTGGACTGAAACAGCATCTATTAAATTGTGTTGTCCGGGTTTCAGTCAACAATCAGTGTGCACTAGTTTGACAGTACTTTTAGGGTTGGACCATCTAGCACGTCGTGTGCTGCCGAGGCCATCACTGATACTTCGCATCAGCAATGGTTCCGAGCGACTGATTGGAGCATGAAAAAAGCGATTTCGTGCTGTTGGATGCACCGCAATCCTTGTGTGTAAAGTGACACTTTGCGTTACCTACCATCGTTACCCAAGTCGTGTCGCGGTGAATTGTGGTAGGTATGTCTTATACTACTTTTTTAATTTGGCTTTTCTGTGCACCAACTGTTAGCTTGTGGCCTAGGCATAACACTACACGAAGGTAAAGTTCCACTGTAGTTAAGTCTAAGTTCCATGTAATATCGTGGGCAAATCATCTACGGCGCTACTCAAAAGCAACGCGTTAAAGACTGAAACTGCCAATGAGTAGCCAGCATGTAACCAGAATGTTGAGCTCAGCATTAGTATTTCAATGGCGGTTCGTAAGCGACGTGACTTACTGAACTTTATTAACTAGTTTGTGATTGGATATGTCGTGTGGTGACCCCTATTGAAATACTAGAGCTGTTACATTCTGGCTCCTCATTGGATTGTATAAGTTTTTCATTTTCATTTTAGCATGTTGATGAAAATATAATTCGAACTGCACTTCAGTTCCTATAATGAGAACGTCCCGATACTCAAACTTAAACTCAAACTCAAATATTTTATTTCAATTAAGCCATTACATGCACTTTTGAATGTCAGAAGGACGGAAGAAGAACGAAACTACGAGTGCAATACGTCATTCCGAAAGTCACTACGCCGAACCACACGCCACCGAATGCCCGCAACAACGAACACTGCGAGCACGAAAGCACGCAGCGACGCAAACCGCAACAACGAATGCTCGAGACCCCGAATCACGGAACAACGAATGCACGCCGCAACGTGAAACCGCCGCCCCGCGACCCGGAGCCCCGCACACCCGCCGCCACGGCACACGCCGCCGCGCGCCCCCGCACCCACAGGACTCGCCGCCGGTAACATCCGGTACTAAGTACTTACTCTTAATATTAAGTACTTCCTCCTTTGTAAAACCGTACACAGTACATACTAATATCTGATGCTTGTTACTTAATCGCGCCGAAAGGACTGAACGGATACAGAGATTGGTTCGAGTCCAGACTAGAACCTATCTCTGTGCTTCATTTAAAGGTGTGTCCTATTCCATAATAACATACCTTTTTTTCCCTCACATCAAAAATTCCACACGAACGAAGCCGTGGGCAACAGCTAGTGCATAATAAAACTGTTAAATTTGCTCTTTTGTTTGTTTAATCCCTATAACTACCACTCGAATTACCTACAATAAAAAAAACTCTGTTATTGATAGCCCAATTCTTGAGGAAGGTTTTGACTATAATTATTAAATCATTCATTAGGATTCTTAGGAACCAAGCGACGGGCAAAACCATAAGGCACAGCTAGTGAATCTGTATAACTGGTTACTTTTGAGTAATGTCGTGAACGACAGGCCTTACAAACACTGATGTTAGTAAGTCACCGAGTTTCCTCCACATGTGTGTCGCTTAGATTAATGACCCAAGTAGTAAACTAAGCAAAGTACTTCATCAAGTATAATTGCTCTAAATATCATAATAAAGTTAACAAACTCGGTGAAGAGTTAAAGCACGAACTACCCACGTACGGGAATTTCTATGCAGATATTATACAATTTGAATAGTCGAGTCAGAAGTTATGCAAGTGAACTGGTCTTGTCTTTGATCGGGCAAATGACCAGTTCTGCGAGCAATTAATAATAGTAGGAGAGTATTTGCTTCCTAATCACTTTGTGAGGGTGAAATTAATTTTAAATGAGTTATTATGTGTTCTTACTGTGACTGCATTGTTGGTATAGTCGTTGCAAGTGCGACTGCTTAGCATGAGGCCCTTGCTTCGATTCCAGGGTTGGGCCATAAGTTTTTGGCTGTTTTTATCAAAATTTCCTCAGTAACAGCCACGGATTCTGGATTTGTGCATTGAGTCCTATCGTAAAACGTGATTTTATACTCTCGTATAGTTTCCTAGTTGGATGTGCAGAATGCTTGTTTGGCGATTTCGTAAATTTGATTTCTTAGACATAACTACATAAATTAAATACAGTAGGTATAAATCATAGCTCAGTGATCTATCCTAATTTCCGATCTCCATTATTAATTATTAATGGTCACACTGTACATCAAATTATGCGGTAAACACGCGTCAACATCGTCCCAACTACATTCCAGGCCAAACCAACACTTGGGGCCTGACACCAACATTTGGGGACTGACACCTACATTTGGGGACCTTCCCCCCTTATTTATCTAACGTGTTCTGCAATTTTGTGGTGTAATTTCGCAATACTCTACCCTAAAATACTAGAAAGGGTTAAGATCGTAACATAAATAATGGAGGAACATAATTATGGTGATGTCAATCTTCTGCATGTTTCATTATGAATTATTATTCAAGCAAAGCGCTGATCATGCAAACCTTGCGGGCTGAATACCATTCAGATTAATTAGACAACTTTCTGTATTAACCCTACGTTATTTTTGTTTGTTTTATTTTTATTTAGCAAATATTGGAACGGATTTAGACGAGTACTACTCTCGTTTTTTTTTCAGGATTGATTTTACTTTGATTTTTCAATACTCTGATTTTATTTTGGACACGGATTTTTATCATCGAGCGATACGATTCTGTTCTCTTTGCATGCAAGTCTGCACTTTTTTGCTTATATTTATTTTACTCGCAACCTCGCTTATTTTTGAACGAACATCATGGATATTCCTTTTCTTTAAATTACAGGGTGTCAAAAAATTCATTTATATCGCTGTCTACTGGAAAAGTTCCAGAAGGCTGGCAGCAATGCCACGATGTCGATGGATGGTATTGCTGATTCTTTGACAAAAAAGGCCAGCCCTCTGGTCAGAAATACTAGGTGGGCACTTGGACCCGATGGCCCTAGTATTTCAACTTCAAACACAAAACTACCAATTAAGTAATGGGTGATTCATTCGGAGTTACTTTTTCCAAAACTAAAAAAAATATGAATAAAACAAATTTATCGGGTAATCTTTATTATAATACAAAAGAACCATTCCTTACATTTACTTTTTAAAGATTATTTCTTTCAAATGTTGTCCGTAACTGCGATTAAGGTGTATTCTGGAGTTCCAGTTTTCGATGACCCGACCGAGCATTTCCAGTGGTATTTGGCGAATAACGCGAGTAATGTTGGCTTCCAGTTGATCAATCGTACGCGGCTTATCCATATAAACTTTGGACTTTACATAACCCCACAGAAAAAAGTCTACGGGTGTGATATCACATGGGTGTGATAAACTTTTCGTTGGTATAGCGAATAGTGCGTTCGGTAGGGCGATTATGTGGACCATGTGTTGCTCTAAGTGCACGAAACACATTCCTCGTAGAACGCTGTTTTTTAACGTTTAAAATTTGTAGGCGTTGTGCCGTGCTTAGTCTTTCCATGATGAAATGTCAAACTATAGTGAATGAAAATATTAGGTTAGGTTGTCATGACTGACGCTTTATCTGTCAAAAAATGCATAGACAAAAAAGTAACTCCAAATGAATCACCCGTTAGTAACAATATAAATATTTTGCCATTTAAAACCTTTCCCGTGCTAAGTTTTATTTTAATTCCGAATCAAAAGTAGATACCAAATAGAGAACCTTGGAAACCTTTTATAATCCTTTTCGCTAGCTATAATTTTGAAAGAATAAATAAATAATATTTAAAAAAGTAATGCTTTCATACGCCAACAATAAGCTTCTTTGAGAATTAATTTGGAAATTACGAATGTTCGCTTTTTTGTGATAACGTGGTTTAGTATTTTGCCCAGATTTATAATTTTCTCTATAATTCATTCACATGGACGCCGAGTTCCATTTTACACAACTTTTTAACCGACTTCCAAAAAAAGGAGGAGGTTATCAATTCGACTGTATTTTTTTTTTTTTTTTTTTTTTATGTTTGTTCGCTCATAACTTGCGACTGGGTGAACTGATTTTCATGATTCTTTTTTCATTTGAAAGCTGGTGCTTCCCGTGTGGTCCCATTGTCACCATTTCAATATCTGATGATGGGATCTTGTAGAAATCGGGGGAACTCTTCAATAAATAACAGCAGATTAACCGTGATTGTTGCTATAGCATATCTAGGCATTGTTTACGCCATCACACAACATAATATCACGCCTGTACTCACTACAAAGGTTATAAAAACTATTTTGTGAAGATCTGATGAAGAACTTCGGAGATAGGCAACGGAACTCCTCAATAAATGATAGCAAATGGACTGGGATTGCTGAAATCTCATATTGTCTGTCTATTGTTTACACCAGTTCCTAACATAACATCACGCCGGTACGTTGTGAAGGGGTAAGCACATGTGAAACACTAAAAAGTGAAAAATAAAAACTTTTTTACAAAAAATAAAACCGACTTCGACAAAAAAAACACTCAAAAGTAAAAAATAAACTTGAGAAGAAAAATCTGTTTCTGAAGTCGGTGACAAAAAAATGAAATCAAAGAAACAAAAGTCACCGACTTCAGAAACAGATTTTTCTTCTCAAGTTTATTTTTTACTTTTGAGTGTTTTTTTTGTCGAAGTCGGTTTTTTAATGTCATTAACAAACATATTATTATTTTAAAGTCCGATCTGAACGTACAAGTATTTTAACTGTAATTTGTCGTGTAAGAGTAAAAAAAGAAGAAGATTCTTAAATTCCAGCTTTCGTTACCCATCAAGACACCTATATTTTGCATGATAAGTGCCATGCAAATGAACCTATTGCCATCAACCACAAATGTAGATTCTATGAATTTGTGCTACTGAGAAATTTCTGACCCGACTTCGAAATCGCATAAAAACTCAGAAGCAATATTAATTTGTATCCCTCTAAGTGCCTACACACCTTAGCGTAATATAAACCACGGAGCTTCTCATTTTCCATCACGAAAATATACACCACCCAACTTCCAAAAAAGTTGATCCCAACACGAATACTAAACTACTCCAATATGAAGATAAAGTACAGACAAACATGATGAGTGCTCACCTACATTTATGTCGGAATGACTCCGAACTAATTAAAACAGTGTTGAAGTTTTGCCCTTTGGGGGTAGTAAAAACTTTTCAACATGTCCTCGCATGGAATTTCGGGGGCTTTGAAAACGGGTTCTGTAGTATACTGGTTTCCTTGGACCCTTTTATGTTTTACGTGAACAGATTTCATCGTCTCATTAGTCTTACATAAGCTTGGCTGCTAATCAAAGGATACTGCGTACTGTCAGTTTTGATCTGTTTTTTTGTGATTTTATTTATAAAATACTTACTTATCAAATGATTATACTCGTATTAGTAGATCTCTCTTTAGCTGTATTTTAGCCTGTTCTCCACCTTGAGCGTTCAGTCTGCTCCAGCGACTTGTTCTGCTCATTGGTTAACATAGCTACCGACGCGAGGTCTTCACTCCAATGCTCGTTCATTCTACTAAACATCGGTCCTTCAAACATTACAAGTTCCCTGTTGTCCTGAAAATAAGATACCACTGCAGACTAGAGTGGGCTAAAACAATAGGCAAACCACTTTGGGTCGCGGTGCAACGCTCTGGTGTATCGTTAACCAAAAGGCGCTGCCGCGCTGTTTTATACACTCCGTCTTTGCACGAGTGCATTTTAGATATTGAACCTACACCTAAGCGTACAAACAGTGGGAGCGATTTTATTTTATAATAAGCAAAGTACAGAACAGACACATGAATCCACATGAATTGACCCAATTAACCTTGAACCTAATGCTTTCGCGATAGAGTACCAATTGTAGTAGCTATGTCCTGGTCCCAGACTTCAGTGACGAAGGAGGCGCACACTCCCAAATCAGCGCTATCCTCAAGGAACCAGGAAGAATTATGTAAACTTGCATTACCACATCAAAGTCTTGTAGAGCTCCAAGTTTAAAGATCTGTGGCATCAGCTGCTTCCCTTGTACATAAATAATGACAGCAACGGATCATGTTGATCCGATCCCCTCATTTAAATTTCACAATGTGGGTTGATAAATAGGTGATTCAGTTGGAATTGAGTTCCGTATAAAATGAAATATGCATTGTATATTAAACGACTTATGTTTTGGTTTATTCAAGTAAATGATGATGGTTTTATATTTATAACATTATATTAAAATTCCCAATCAATCAATCAATCAATTTTCGAGAAATATGAAATAAAACAAATATCAGAAGTGTTTATCTTGGGTTCGAACTCCGGATTACGGGAAACTAGGCCAACACTATAGCCTATAGGTGTGAGTTTGAACCTCTGATTTTATGCATATTGTATAATAAGCTATTACCGGTTTCGTTTAAGAAAAATCGTGAGGAAACATACGTATTCGTAATAACGTATATCTCGATTGTGTCGTAAGTATTTTCTTTAGTAATGCGTTAATCGCAAAAACTCTTTTAATATACTTCGGATTGAATAAAGCGCTTATGACGACTATTACTAGACTGCAAACAGCAATACTCTTTTTGCTTACCATCGCAATATTTTATCTAGTTCAACTAAGAAATTCTATCCCAACTAATTTCTTCTGTTTTTCTAAATGCCAATTCCTCTACATATATCCTTTGCCAACACTCCTACGAGCAAAGCGGTCTCTTGGCACCAATCAGGGACTCGCATTGAAAACATATTATCGAAATAAATTCTGCAATTCTGTCAGCCAGCATTTTCTGTCTGATAAGTTTTTTTACTATGCATTAGTGGCTGCGAGTCGTCGGTGCGCTAAACGACAGAACTTTTAAGTCCCTGAGTGGGCACTTAGTTGCTTGAGCACTTACGGGTATATTTTGATGGTTGAGTAAGGGGAATACATAAATAAGCCATCAGTGCTTGTCATCATTATCATTTAAGACAAAGAACGTCCTCTATAGGACGTCCTCGTTAGTCTCGTGGTCACAAGTACGACTGCTAAATGTAGGGGTCCTGGGTTCGATGCAAAAAGTGCTTTTGGGTTTCCATTAAGTTCGAAGCCAAGACCTCATACTCAACAGTCGAGATTGCGACTACTTACTACACGAACGAGGCTAGGAAAATGAGAATTTAATCTGTCGTCAATCACCAAATTCTACAAAGCAATTCTAGCCTTAACAAACCAAGTCTAAATCCACTATTGTTTGATAAACTAGCCTTCTCGGAGTGCATCGGTTAGTTTAGCGAGAACACATAGTGATGCGATTTGGCAGCACTAACATAAGCTACCGCAGACCGTAACTGTGAGCAGGCAAACTCAAAACTTAGCTAACTAGCTAATGTTGGGCGCTCCAGCTTAAATCAGTAAGTCTAAGCTATACAGTCAGTAGATACGATTTGTGTGAATTTAGAATTATGAATCTAAATAACTGTTGCAAAACCATCAGCATCATACTACAATTTTTATCATTTTAAAGCTTGTAACAAGACACACACACAGCAGCATGCAGATGAATCTTTCTTGTTTTAAGATCATTTACATGTCTTGTCCGGTAGTTAGTACGGACATAAAACGGCACTGGCGTCTACCCAGACTGGTGATTTTGTTTTGAGCTCGCAGCAAGGACGTCATTCAGTGTTTGATCGAAGCGAAGTTGCGTCGTCGCGGAACTGTACCTGATTAATAATTGTACCCTCTGTGTTAAATTGTATTTCCTAGTAATTTGTTGGTTTTATAAACAGTGCATCGCACCCAGTGTGTTTTCACTTATTGTCCTGCCCACATGTTGTACGAGTCTAACAGAACAAATCCTGATAATCCGATATACATAAAACCTTGTGTTTACAAATGTTTGATTAAAAGTAGTTGTGCCTTGGAATTATTGGTGAATAGTCTCAAATGAATAATTCGAAGACATTGTGACTTCTACCAACTCGCACTGGGGCCGCGTGGTCGATTATAGCCCAACCCTCTCCTCGAGAGGAGGCCTGAGTCCCTGCAGTAGGAACATTATAGGCTGATGATGATGAGTCTCAAATTCAATCATTCAGTGAACGGAGTCGATGTGAAAATTCGTAAAGATTAGAGTCAAAAACAAATGAGAGTACCCTCTTAATGTATGTAATTTGCAATCACTTCAGTATAGATTAACGAAACAAAATGTATGTAATTTGTAATCACTTCAGTACCTATAGTTTAACGAGAACTTTACAGTCTAGCATACAACACAGTACTGGCCTGAAGATAATTGGCTTGAGTTGAATTGTTCGTTTTGTTTAAAACTTTGATAGTTGGCCCCATTCGTTTAGACTGGAATCTGAGCCCAATCTAGTTTGGAAAAAGTCAGGAGATAACGTATGCGATTTCGAGTCAGCTTTATACAGTATTCTGAAATGTTTATTGATGTCTCGTTAGAGGAACCATTTAATGTGACGCGTGAATCTTCCGCCTTATTAATAAAAATAGTTAAACCTGGTTTAACTTACGCTTGGTTTATCTCGCATGCCGTCACTTTCTTTTGAATATTTTTGAAGTGAGACGGCATGCGAGATAAACCAAGCGTAAGTTAAACCAGGTTTAACTATTTTTATTATTAAGGCGGTTTGTGTTTTAAATCGTCTTTTATTAGGATGATAAACTTCTTATATCTATAACATATTCTTCTTCTTATTTCTTTCTTTCAAAGAAGAATAAGGCAATCCACAGAATTGTGTTGGTTAGAATGTGTGTCCGGCTGATGACAACTCATCACCATGATATGCCCGAAGGGTTAGGCAAGGATGTACCCATTATTACACTAACATTTCGCCAGTTATATTAAAGTTCCATGTTATAGGAAGCGAGCCTATTGCCATCAAACGGCCAGAACTCCAGACTCCATGTCTGCTACTGAGAAAAGACTAATGGAAAATCTCAACGACACTTTGCCTGACCTAGGAATCGAACCCAGGTCTTCTTCTTAACGTGTCGATGTCAAATCTTTAATAAATAAAGGACATCATCCACATTTCATACAGTTTTGGTCCAAAAGTAAAAGTGCCGGCCAAATAAAAAAAGTGTTTTATTCTGATAGAACTCGTCCGCCTTAGAATTTCTTTATATGACACCAAAGCTGTAGCATCACTCTAATTGGTATTATTTGAGTTCTAAAAATACTTTAGAAAGCTCAATTACCACTGACTAACTGATTGTCACCATATCACCAAAGCTTTTCACAGCAGTCCTTGAAGACATTATGAAATGCCTAAATTGGGACAGTTGTGGTGTTAACATAAATGGTGCTTACCTGTCGCATTTAAGATTTGCAGACGACCTCGTTCTCTTCGCTGAAAACTTCGAGGATCTTCAGAATATGCTTCAAGACCTATACGATGCCTCTTTCAAAGTAGGACTTAGGATGAATATGACCAAGACGAAGATTATGGCAAATATCAACAGCTGTTCAATTTCTTCTGTCAAAGTTGGAAATGAAGAGTTGGAGATAGTTGACCAGTATGTCTATCTCGGTCATATTCTTTCCTTTGGCAAAGAACACCAACAAAGGGAGATATCTCGAAGGATACAGCTTGGGTGGGCCGCGTTTAGCAAATTAGACGACATTTTAAAAACAGCCAAAGTTCCGCTATGTCTGAAGTCCCGCCTCTATAACCAGTGTGTTCTGCCCACAATGACATATGGTGCCGAAACATGGACGCTCACGCAGGAGACTGTGTACAGATTGAGAGTTGCACAGAGAGCCATGGAGCGTTCCATGCTAGGAATAAAACTTATAGACCGAGTTCCTAACGTTGAAATTCGAAAACGTACAAAGGTTTTCGATATTAGAAATCGCGTTACGGAACTCAAATGGAGTTGGGCAGGACACCTAGCAAGGCGCAGTGATGACAGGTGGACTAAGGCTATCACTGAATGGCGTCCAAGAACTGGAAAAAGAAGTGTGGGTCGTCCAGCGGCAAGATGGGCAGACGACATAGTTACCATCGGGGGAAAAACCTGGATGAGGCTGGCACAGGACCGTGGGGAATGGCACAGGAAAAGGGAAGCCTATACCCAGCAGTGGGTGAGTTCAGGCTGTGGATGATGATGATGATGAACTGATTGACAGAATTGTTCTCCCAGATGGTGGATGGGGAGGTGGGTATATTTTGACAGATTCGTAAACAAGTAACTCTCGTGAGTATGGGAAAAGTGCCAAACCCCCCCCTTTCCCCCCCTTTCTCCCCCCTCCCTATCGTATCTCGGAAACAAAGAGACTTTACGAGTTTTTTTTTTAGGGATTCGTATAGAGGAAGCTCGGGGAAGTAAAAACCATTTTTCAATGTTGACCCCCTTGCCCCCCTTTCACCCCCCCTTTAGGCGGATCTCGGAAGTTAAGACTTGGAACATTTTTTTTTCAGATTCATTGAAAGGCAAAATGTATGAAAAATCAGGTTTTTTTAACATGAATACCACCAAGTATATTGGTGCTACAGCTTTGGTGTCATATAAAAAAATGCTAAGGCGAACGAGTTCTTTCAGAATAAAGCACTTTTTTTTATTGGCCGGCCACTTTGACATTTGGACCAAAATGGATGATGTCCTTTGGCACAATATTCAGCTATGCGAACTTCACTCGCTGATGCAGTGTTTAGATCGTCAAGTGACCCAGGTCTTCTTGCACATCAGTCACGCTCGCGATAACTAGACCAACAAGGCAGTTCAAAATATTTAATCTTTACTTCCTTACTTCCTTACTAATATTATAAATGCGAAAGTAACTCTGTCAGTCTGTTACTCAAGCACGCCTAAACTACTGAACCAATTTGCATGAAATTTGGTATGGAGATATTTTAATACCCAAAAAAGGACATAGGTGACTTTCTAATAAAAAAAAAAAACTTTATTCAAGGGGTTGAAAGGGGGTACGAAAATATTACTTTTGGTCGCGAAAACCGGCATCGGTAGCGATAACCGACATCCGCGCGGTTGAAACCGCGTTTATATAAACCTTCATGTCCACTTAAGACATTATTAACCAAAGATGGGCGTACTTACCTATATGAACTGGTCATTTATGAGGAGAAAGATCAATCTATTAATGTTTGATGTGATGGATGAAATGAAAAAAACAAGGACTTTTCCAACATCAACCTTTAATTAAATTATAAAGTATTAATTAATAAATTACTTTACAAAGAACTATTTACATTCAATAACCTAATTTAACTTAAATCCTAAAACATAATACACAATTCAAAGTAACCAATTATAGTTAAGTTAGACTTACACAGTTGAAATGTTCAATTCATTAAAAGTTGTCTTTGTTTTGTGCTAATTTTACGAAGAAAAGAATTACATGTTTGTTTGTATGAAATTAAACAAAATTCAAAATCATTACAATTACAGTATATACAATTGGTTTTAATACTAAAAGAGGGAACAAGGTAACATAATTAATGAACAATCAGAAAATATTTGTTACAAAATATGTTTTACAGATGTAAATTTAACTAATGAGACGGAAAAACAATAAACAAAGTTTCCTCCGTGCTTCGGAAAACACTGTAAGCTGTTTGTTTCGGCTGTCAGTTGTAGATCTTGAATAGCCGTTACAGATAGTCAGCGGTTAGAAAATCTGAAAACCAGTCTCACACAATACCATAATGCAGCTGCATCCGTTTACACTGGAAGCCGACCCCAATGGTTAGGAAATGGCTTGGTAGATGAAGTTAATTACTCATGTTGGCAGAAAGGAATACCTACTTGCGAAAACCGTATCATCGAATTTCGTTCCTTCCAAAACCTTACATCAACATCACTACTGGCAACACTGCGTCGCCTTGTTAAGTCAACGCGCAACGCCCTGAACTGTGAACGTTTTTGCTTCGTAAATATTAAATTGCGAAGCCTTGTTTAATCGAGGTAACTTACATTGATTTATACAAGTACATTGATTTTCTTTTCCAAAACAAAACCTACATTTTGTTTTTGTTTTTAGAGCACAGAGCGCTTTCCTGGCAGAATTAAATTTAATAAGCAAAATATTTAGCCGAGGGGCCGAAAAGTTCTAGAGTGGCGACAGCCAACCGGAAGACGTTGCTCTGGTAGGCCTCACAGTAGGTGGACCGATAACCTGGTGAAGGTTCCGGGGATCCGCTGGATGCGAAATGCATGGGACCGGTCATTTTGGCGAGACGTGGGGGAGGCCTGTTTAGTAGTGGAGGTCTTACGGCTGAAATGATGATTATGAAGTCCAAGTAAGATGTATAAAAAAATCTGTTCTCCTTTATATAATCACACACCATATTTTAAGATAATGTATCACCGGTTTTCTTAACGGCAGTTATTTTTCACTTACTCGATACTCTCCGTATCCGATTGGCGAGTTTCCAAAGAAATGTTACTGTTTCAATGAATACTATTTAATGTTGTATTATTTTTGTATTTTTACGAGTTTTTCTTGAAAGCTGCCTTTGGTAACTTTTGTTGTGGTATTATGTATCTATTGGTTTTTCGCATTAGTATTATAGATATTTCTTGGTTATTCAGTGTTATTTGGATTTCACGCGAGGAGTTTTTCAGTATTAGCCCGCAGTCTAGATTTCTACCTGAGTCGTAGGCAATACATTTATTACATTTAACTTAAACACAACGTGCGAATTGTAAAACGTAAAAACGTTATGTGTGTTTAAGTCTCATGTAAACCTGTACATTTTGTCAACAACAGGACACAAATGCAAACTCCATGTCTACTACCGAGAAATCCTTGATGGAAAAACTGAACGACGCAGTTCAAACATAAAGAAAATTCCTTTACACAAAATTGCACTCACAACCTTTTAAGATTAAGATTCCAAAATTCCTTTACACAAAATTGAACTTAAAACCTTTTAAAATTAAGGTTCCAA
Organism: Diarsia dahlii; assembly: GCA_949775195.1. Classification (NCBI taxonomy): domain Eukaryota; kingdom Metazoa; phylum Arthropoda; class Insecta; order Lepidoptera; family Noctuidae; genus Diarsia; species Diarsia dahlii. Next base: position 18,139,695 of record OX459205.1, read on the forward strand.
GAACACTACCATCCCTACAGATGACAGTGAGGATTCTATTAACCTGTTTGCTAATAAGAGCGTGACTAATTACCTTGAGGGAAATGGACGACATAATAAGCTTTAGTGCCAGAGATGAATAACAAGGAGAAATCTGTATTATGTTATGCAAAGTGACAGTATTCAATATACTGAGAAATGTTAAATTTACTTAATACGTCGGGGCCTCGTAGAAGATGGAGGCATCATCATTATCTTCTTGACCTTTTTGGAGGGTTTAAAATCATCAAATGACTCTCCTCCCGCTCCTGGGATTGTCAGACTTCAACTGACTAAATGAGGACATCCGCATGAGAACCAAGGTTACCGACGTAGCCCGAAGAATCGCCAGACTTAAGTGGCAATGGGCAGGGCACATTGCTCGCAGAACGGATGGCCGATGGGGCCGAAAAGTTCTGGAATGGCGACCGCGAACCGGAAGACGTTGCGTTGGAAGGCCTCCCACTAGGTGGACCGATGACCTGGTCAAGGTTGCAGGAACCCGCTGGATGAGAGACGCACGGGACCGGTCAATGTGGCGACGCCTGGGGGAGGCCTATGTCCAGCAGTGGACGTCTTTTGGCTGAAATGATGAACTGACTAAAAACCATCCATGTTCCTTCTTAGCCCTTTGTGTCCGGGGCCGCGGTATCTCTTTCGAACAACCCGCAGCTCTGGCAATGATCTTCCTGTCCTTGTCCTATGTTATTTGTTGGGTTGACGCAACACGTTTTTTTTCCATTCTCTCCCTGTCAATCGTTACGATGTTTCCCTAAACATCATAATCATACTAGATCCTTCATAATACGAGTAATAATCATTCCTCACACTCCGTCCATCTTTACCAAAATTTACATTCATCACTTTTTTAGTCACTTGCAATTCATGATTCCTCATCACATTTTCAAACCACGTCGAATCTACAGGCCCACTAGTCTGTGGTTTTATCCAGCTATTTTGTCTGAAGTACCTATAGGCTTCATTGAGGAAGCCGGCAAGTCTTAAAACCAAAAGAACCGAAGTCATGTGACATCTACAAGCCCGCACTGAGCCCGCGTGGTGGATTATATCCCATCTCTCTCCTAGAGAGGAGGTGTGAGTCCCTGCAGTGGGAACATTATAGGCTTTATTAGATGATGATGATGATATGCCTCATTATCGAAACAAGTACAGATTGGAATCACGCACTGAGGGTTTCGTAAAATAGGTAGGTATTTTGTGATTTAAACGACTTTTTTGCGGCTTTCACATTTCTTCCTTAAGCTTGCTGTAAGCCATTCTTTTCGCCACATATTCACGGTCAACGGGAAGTAACCAATAGGTTTATATTCTCGTTGTTAAAATTTGCAACATAAACGGTCATATCTATTGATCGCGCTAATTTACATTCATCACATCTGATTAAGATTGTAGACTTGAGTAGGTGATATATATACATTTCAACTTGATACCTCCACGCGTTTCTGAGAAAAAGGGTCTTGACAGACAGACAGACGGACAACAAAGTGATGCTTCCAGGGTTCCTGTTTCCTTTTAAGGTACAGAATTCTAAAACCTGTACGTCATGGGGGGATAGGGAGAGGCTTTTACCCAACAATAGGGTGACGCAAGCTAACAGACAACTTACAGTAGCACAGTCTAAGCCGTTGGATCTAGAAGCATGAAAGGAGATGTTTCAAAATGTATGGAGCCCTGGCCAGGTCTCTGTACACTAAATTGGCTTTGTTTGGTAGGAAAATATAAGAATATTCACTTGAAATTGCAACACAACCAAAACCCGCCATGTTAGTAAGTTAGTTGATGTCGAGAGTAGTACTTTCACAATCACTAAGTAGCTTTGCTATGTGTCTTGTTATTTTATTAGACACACTATTAGAAAGAGATGAAATCCACACATTGCCCGTCGTCAACCAGATGACCTAGACAAATTAATCGTGGTGGGCAAGATCGAAGGAAAAAGACCTTGCGGCCGATCACCTAACCGTTAGTGTGACCAAGTTACCGCACTCACTGGACTCTCTGTTACAACTGCTCTAAGGAAAGCCAAACATCGAGAGAAATGGAGACAGATTGTAAGAACTATGAAGGACTTTCATCAGGGACACGACCTTCAGTAATGAAGAATACGACTACGAAGAGAAGACATCCACTTTCGAGGTAATCTCGCTCGGAACGGAAATGTACGCTTGTTCTATAAGAGATGTTTTAAAACGGGCCAGGTATATAACTGGCCCGTACAAGAATATACTATAGTACAAGAGTACCTTGTTTATCGAATCTCTCTTTGCCAACACCCTCAGAAACTTTTATCCTCTTGAAACTCCTTAAAGTTTCTATTAAACATAATATCACGCCTGAAATCTCCGAAGGGGTAGGTAAAGGTGTACCAAATATTACACTCATATTTTCCAGATTTGTTTAAGGCCCATGTAAATTAATATTGCCATCAACCACGCTCAGATCTAACATCCGTGACTGATACTAAGAAATTCATGATGAAAAACCCCAATAACACTTTGCCCGTCCTTAGATCGAACCCATGACCTCTTACTGAGCAGTCGCGTTTACAACCACTAGACCAACGATACAGTCATAAAGTACGTATGTGGGTTTGTAATGAAGAATCAATAACATAAAAATATACCTATCAATAACATAATATTGTTTAAATAACAAGTTCAGTTGACATAATATTGAATTAAATGTAGAATAAGCGTTGAGCCGTGCCTATACAATTAATATCCAATGAAACGACTGATTTGTATTTGAATATTGTTAAACACTGGGTTCTAGGAACATAAATTTATAGGTTGCTGATGAGAGTAACTAATTAGTCGCAAAATCAACAATAATGAGTAGTATTAATAAATATGAGCTATATTTACTGACACTACCATATTATTTCACTGTTAATACAAAGTATTGAAAATAGTTTTAATAATAATTACCATAATTTTAAATAACAAACAAAAGAAAATTATTGAAAACCTTAATGAACTAAACATAATTATCTAGGAACAGATTTCGGGCAAAATTCTTTTTAACATTCCCAAAAAAATAATATACCTAAATATTTGCTTTGCTCTGCTTGGGGTCGGCGACCAGTCAAACCGGATGCAGCTGAATACCAAAATTTAACATGGAGCGACTGCCTATCTGAACGCCAAAACCTAACTAATATTGAGTAATAAGATACCACAATGCGATAAAAAAAAAATAGCACTCCGGGAGTGCCGGCAGAAGTGAAAACTTCAATATTAACTTTCAAACTCGCGTCAGGGTCACGTGATGCGTGATTTTTCGATCAGCATCACGTGACCCTGACGCGAGTTTGAAAGTTTTTACCCATACAAAAAAAGTGCTCAGCGCCGCTAAAGAAGTTTTCACTTCAAAATTATGAATAAGAATATCTGATTCACAAACACATACACCAAACAACAAACGAATTCATAAATACAAAAGTAAATAAACATTATCTGGTAAAATTAGCACACAAAACATTTAATTTACCTCTAAACAATCTGATTGAAACATTAGCTCACTTAGGGTTGTTTGTCCTATTAACAGAATTTCTAATATTAACACAACCTCGGACATGTACAGTCGAACAAGCTAATATAAATATACAGGTAGAGTGTTTATAATTCTTGTACACTAAAAATATTGGTTGCAATTTTGTTTTATAAAGCGTTTCGCATTAATTAAGCGACTGATATGATCAAACGATGTATCTTTTGGCATCAGTCTCTAAATGTATCTGTATAATCTTAAAAGTAAATGCAAGTTAGCTGGCTGTATACTTATTAGGTTGTTTGACTGTACATAATGATTCAATTAAATGCCATGTTAGCGGTCAGCGTTAGGTTGTTTGCCCTCAAAACACTTGTGTAACAAACAAAATAGTGTTAAATAAGGAAACTAAGGTTTAATTTGGTAATGGACGAGGCCCTCTTTTATTGATTTATTTACTGTTTGTAGATACTTGGGAACATCTGGGCGTTTATCAGGATTACTGATAGTGGGAGCCGTGTCTTGTTCTATGTCTATTTCATCTTGATTTACGATAGTGAGCTCAGCGTTTTTATTTCTGTCAGTTTTCCGATCTTTCGTAAATACGACAACTATCCTTGTTTTTTGAATAAGATTTATTACTATATCATCATCATCATTTAAGCTGAAAGACGCCCACTGCTGGACATCCCCTCATCCCTCCTCATCCCTCAAGTGTCACCACATTGACCAGTCCCGTACATCCTGCATCCAAAGGATTCTTTACCAGGTCATCAGTTCACCATTTATATATTTTTTTTAAATTATGGTACAATTTAGAGTATAAGTGATTCTATAAATAAATATGCATTATTACATACAAACATATCTGTCCATCCCTCTAGATAACTAGAGCGTGAAGGTTAAAGAAATTGCTCTCCATATTACCACAGAAATGACGATGGTTTATGCATGCGTCGCTCACTGCGCTAACAATAGAACAACTGAAGTGAAATGATAATTTACATTTTTTTTATTCCTTGTGCTCATTCACCACAAAAAGACGCCAACTAAAGCATGAACACATTGTTGATAAAGCTATACAATATTCTTCGTTAGAAACCAATATTTATTTCGTACATAGAAATAGGTACGGTACTATTGGTATATAAATTCTTGGTCGCTCAGTGAGATATGAAGCGGGCTATGCTTGGAGTCTCTCTGAAAGATCGCATCAAGAACGAGGTGGTTTGACAGAGAATTAGAAGTGTCGAGATCTCACAGAATAAGTAAGCTGAAGTGGCAATGGACCGGCCATATTAGCCGAAGAACTGATGACCGCTGGGTGAGACGTTTTCTTGAGTGGAGATCGTGATTCGGAAAGTGTAAGGTGGGATGACTTCTGGCTCAGTAGAGCGACGATTTCGCAGGGTGATTGACAACTGGATGAGAGTTGCTTACAATAGAGTTGAGTGGCGTGCCATTAAAAGAGGCCTATGTCCAGCTGTGCACTGATAAAAAAATCCAATAAATGAGTCGTCTTGTCCATTACCTCGAAAGGAATATTCTAATCATTACAATGACATTGGTAAAAGACATTTTAATATTATTTTTTTACATATTAATACATTCAAATTCTCATTTCTCCTTAAAACTAACTTACTTGCCTTATGTACAACCGATTTCTTTTAATATTTCTCAAATATTTACATAAAGTTTCTCAATAGATTCGCAACAATATAAATGAAATTCCATGATGAGAAAAAATCGAGTTTTCTTTTAGAAAAGTACCCTACCGATAAAATTTCTTAAAGACAATGTCTATAATAATTATACTTATACTTTATATCACATTTTTTACATAGAATTATACTACTATTTACATTTTCATAAGTTTTTGAAATTCAAAAAGCGGAATTCTTTTTACATAATCATGAATTTTATGATGCTCATCTCTGTAGACAGTTCTTATTTACATTCTTAGTAAGCATATAAAATGTATCATGAAAAACAATAGAGCTTGGCAAACAAGAAGATTTTAATATTCCTCTAAAGGAGAAGAAAGTAAACACATACGTCTCCGTTCCTCTTATTTACATTCGCGTGGTCCATGTTAAAATCATAAACGCTGACAGGCAAACGGTAATGTTTGAGACGATAGAGCTCGACTTTGAAGATTGGATTAAGTTTCTATAATCTTTCGCCTCATTTTGCGATGGGTAGGTGTACGTTCTGTCGGTCACACTTTTAACGTCCGGAGGACACGGCAGCGTTTCCACAGGAATCTGAAGTAATGTCCTCTCATTTTCACCCTTAACGGCTTTTGGTTCATCAACGTAAGCGTCGTCTGTTTCGTCTTGAAAAATATCATCCGGATTATCCGAATAATCTCTTATTTGACTTTTGTCATCGCTATCGTACAAATTGTTTGATCCGATAACGTTCCTTTCGAAGTAAGTAAAGTGTGAATTTAACGAAGGCTCCGCGTTGAATTTGCAAATGAAATTTTCGAGAGATGTTCGCACTTTGACGCTCTTGGCCTCGTGACGAAGCTTATGCATCCATGCGAGGTGACAGTCGCACGGGAATTCGTTCCCTGTAACAATTGACGCGTTAATTAATTCCCTAATTAGAGTAATGATACTTGTGAGAGCTCCATCTGTTCAAACTAATTGATTTTTATTCGATTGTTAAAATTTACTTCGTCAATGTAAAATTAATTTTCTAATTAACTTTGTTATCGATATTTGTTACTATTGAGAGCATATTGAATATCCCTTAATTAAAATTAATAAAGGTACGTACCTTCCAAGTAGAGGTAGCTGTTTTGGTTCTTCATGTTGTCGTATATTGGATGGAGGTTGTCGAACGTGAACCTCTTTAATTTATTATGTCTTAGGTCTAGCGCGGCCAGTCCCCTGACCCCTTCGAATAGGCTGCTGGCCAAAGTTACAAGTTTGTTATGGCTTAAACTCAACTTCCTTAATTGCGATAATCCATCAAACGTCCTCTGGGCCAGAATATAAATTTCATTATAATCTAATAACAATGTCTGGAGATTCCACAGTTCAGTAAATGTAAACGAATTAAGTTTGGATAATTTGTTTCTTCTTAAATCTAAGCGTTTTAGATTTGCAAGTCCATAAAAACACTCCTTCTTGAGTTCGCTAATATTATTTCTATCGAGTTCTAAGTCAATTAGGTTGACGAGATGTTTGAACGCCCCGTCGTGAATAACGGTAATGTTATTACTAGTGAGATATAATTTCTGGAGTGCCGGCAGTTCGTAGAACACCTCAGTCTCTAGCTCAACTATTCTGTTCTCATCTAAAGTGAGTATGGTTAAGTTTGGCAAGTTATAAAACGCATGTTTACCAAGATAGACGATCTGGTTCTTAGTGAGCGTCATTTCTTGTACTGATGTCACGTTGACGAATGTGTTGCTCTCTATCTTGTGGATTGAGCTGTATTTTATACTGAACTGTTTTACTTTTCTCAAGTATCGTAGTACTTTTGATGGCACAAAGTCTAGTCCTCCATCTGCTCTTACATTGAAGGCTAGTGTTTCTATGTTTGACTGTGAAGTGAAGCTTGTCCAGAGTGGGTCTGTTCTTTCGATTCCTCCATTGAAAACCCAGCATTCTGTTTTGATGGCTTCGTTGATCTCTTGGCTAAATTCACAGTAGCAATGGACTTTGGAATCTCTGTCACTGATGTCACATATATTTATCGCAGCTGGTATGACTTTTTCTTTTGTTTTCCTTCTGTTGGCATCAAGGGCTTCTATTGCGAAGAGCAACAGTAGCAAGGTAGCGGGTACCTTCGGAGCCCGCATACCTCCTACCTGAAACAAAGACAAAGGGAATTAAGCTATTTAATTTTACCTTTTAAGATCAAAAGGACCTCAAGGATTTTCATGTTATTTTTCTTAGGAAAATATTTTAATAGAATGTTGCTGATTTTCGTAAATAAAAGGGTAATGCGAATATTAATAGACCGGGATACATAAAAGTGTTTATATTTCAACAAAGGGATTTATAAATAAAGTGAACATAAAGTATATTATTACATCAATATTGACTGTATTTATAGAAAACAAAGCATGTTTCTAATATACAATTTAATACGAAAGTTACCATGTTCGCATTAACGAGGTTTGTAATTACATACGTTGACTATCAATATTATTATTTTCTAAACACATAATTGTTTCTACACATAACAAAACCTCACGTCTGTAATCCCCGAAGGGTTAAGCAGAGGTTTAATTTAATAATATAATAGGCAGAGGCATATAATAGGCGAGCCTATTGCTATTAACCGGGTACAAATCTAGACTCCGTGGCTGTTATTCAAAAATACCTGATAGAAAAACCCAATATTACTTGACCCGACCCGAAACGAACTCAGGACCATAATTGTTTAAATAATCATAAAAACAACAAACAAACAGCAACATGTAACATTTTTTTTTTATTCGTAGACCATGCTTAAAACAAAATCAAAGGACCTAATCTCTTCTAAACAAAGAACGGTCAAAACAAAAAAAGACAACTTTTTACTGTTCCGGGTAATAAGACACAAAATAACAACTAATAAAAATATAAGTAGCTTCCAAAACGAAATCTCAGTATTAAATTTGAAAGCGAACCTCACAAATGAGTAAGCAGCTTAACAGGCGCTGTTATGAAAATAAAAAGAGCCCCGACATTCGGAGTTTCCAATTACAAGCACCGGATTTCAACGACGATTAAGAAAGAAAAATGTTTAATGAATGATTTGAAAGCATTTTTTAATTAAATTATATTATAGGAACCGTTTGCTTTTATTTGGTTCATCTTGATTTCCGGGTCTGTGAAAAAGAAAGTAATTTATTCGGTATCCGTTTAATCGGAAGTACGATGTCAGTTATTTTATCGGATAAAGTAATTAATTGTTTGGAGACGACGTGTGAGGGTTAATAAAAATAATGGATCGCAACAGATGAAATGTGTATTAAACAGAATTTGGAAAATGAGGTTGTTAAATGAAGGAATTTATTTCATTGCTTCCAACGCAATATAATATATATTTTTATTGTTAATTTATAAATATTTTTGAAAATAAAGTAAAATGTCTCATTTGTTAAGAAAATTGAATGACAATGTGTCTAGTCTAAGCTAGGTCAAAATCAACTCCAAAGAAGTTTCAATAGAATAACGAGATACGATTTTAACCTAAAAATTCGATGATTCCCATTATCTTCGAGTATCACCTCCTTGTCCACTACGCACTGGTGAACACACCAGGTGGTGGACAGAGAAGCTAACTGACAGGCTTGCAGTGACGTACGTGCGCTCTAGTAACTTGGTTTTGAATGGAGATTTTGCATACACATTTAAAACTGTCATGCACTGTCAACCTTTCGTCTATGAACGGTTTTGGTACTGTCAATGATATTTTATAGGTAGATACGTTTTACCGACATCTGCGCGGCGATACAAAAGTAAGCTAATCAGCTTACGTGAACTCAGTCCGTCCTGCGTCTGGCCGCGATGCGAACGTACGTTTAAGTGGGAGTTTGGTGTATGAAAATAAACAAAAATGCCTATTTGTGTGTTCATAAAGTGCAATACTTATACTGGGCCGGCTGTAAAAAGCAAGAAGGATGTGTCTTTTCATTGTAATATGTTTATCTCTTTTTGACATTGGGGTCCTATATAACTCTGTCATCTTCTAACGTACTCAATGATAGAAATTAGCTCTTAGCTTAGGTTCTTGTAGGTAGTTACTAAAATATCGCCATGTTTTTATTTATTTACAATGAGTATGACGTCTCTATTGGTAAAACCTCATTGGGTACTGTCTTGTGTGTTGAAACACTTTCTTTCATTAGTTTTTCCAGTAGTCACTGGCCCAATACGTACGCGTGTCACTTGAACCTTGTATCCAAGTGGTGAAGGTTCAACGTCAAAAACCAATAAATATCTCTCCGTATATCTAGTTCGTGTAACTACAGTTTTGTGGAAGAGTTATCAGTTCAATTTGCAACGACACAGAGCGCCCAGTTAGTGACACTATGAAACACTGACAGCTATATTTTGTTTTTATTTATCACTTGTGACCCGCCCGGCGTTGCACGGGTGCAAAAAAAGGTATTAAAACTTTCCTTTTGAATCACTCTATCTATTAAAAAACCCCGCATCAAAATCCGTTGCGTAGTTTTAAAGATTTAAGCATACATAGGGACAGACAGCGGGAAGTGACTTTGTTTTATACTAATGTATTGATAGTGATTGTGATAACTGTGTTGTCCAAGTAATAAAATAGAGCTTCAATAACAGTTTTATTTCTTTTTGTATCCTGTATTGGTATTTCTTAATCGTTTTTCATAGAAAAGCTTGTTTAGTAGTTTAGACGATAGCTGTATTCGGGGTAGCCAGCATACCAAAAGAGGAGAAAAGAGGGTATTGGTTTTATATGGGTCCATGTCCAGCAGTGGATTCATTATGAGTCAGTAGCCGATGTAAGCTATGTGTGTCATAAACACATCAGTTTGATGTTGCTGTCATGACAGCATTGTTCTTTTCTAATACACACGAATTTTCTAATATCGAAACAAAAATAAACATAAGTTACAGATAATGCTATTGCTTTAAAGTAAATAAATACTAACAATGCATGCAAGTGTAGTCCTTGAACTCGAATCAGTTTGGATCGGACGAATATTTTCAGTAGCCCTTCAGGAGTCATGACATCTTTAAGTCCTTGCGCCCTTGGTGGTCTATAACCTTGATGAACCGATAAAGCGTTCATCGTAACAGCGTCAATTATCGACGTTGTTAGGTCGTTTGCAGATTTGATCGATAGATATTATATTAGATGTATTCATAATATTCAAAATTTAATATATTGTTTTATTTATTAATCATTAATTTTAATATTAACATAGATGTTTCGCACCTGCCGGGCGAACCGTGATAGCCATTTTTGTTGTTATAACTGTCTTTTCAATGAACAAACATGGAAAGTCACAGGGGAGGCCTTTGCCCAGCAGTGGGACAGAGCAGGCTGAACCAAAAAAGAACTTGGTTTTCTGTTAACATCAACACTATTCTAGGCCAATGCACTCTCTGGTGTTCTCTTAATTATAATAAAAACAGCATCATACAAATTATGCAAAGATTCCGCTCCCTGTGGAGAGTGTATGACAATTTAATTACTAAGTCATGTAAAATACAGAATAATGATCTCAACGAAACTATGTTTTAAATTCCCAAATCGGCTTTAAACTGAAACCTCATGATATTCTGATTACAGTGTCGTTCGTATGTCATCCAGACTGTGCATTAAAATCACGACTTTGTTAATTAATCTAGTTTGACAAAGTTTTAAATATTTGATGCGATATTTTCCCAAAATGTTGATAATTTTGGCAAAATTATTTTGTGTCTGGGGATTGAGCGAATTTTAATTACCCATTATTAGCTTGCTCGACTTATAAAATTACAAAAGCAATGCTTTATTGAAAGTTGTGAAATACAAAGCCAAGCAGATTCTGAAATGAGACTTTTGCTGTTGTTAGTTTCGTGATTAAATTCCTGACAATCCGGTGTATTGTATGATTCAATGTGTAATAACTATTGCAAGTACCTTTAATATACTTGTAATAATTATTACAATCTTCATATTCTTCAATTTTATCGTCGAATTGTTCTTCTGGATGGAAGTATATTATATTTCGCTTACTCGTCTTTAGAACTACATCATACAATTAGATTGCCTAGACAAGTTGAAATTGCTTTCAAATATAAAGGATTTGTACCCGATTGAAGTCAATAGGCTCGCGCGTAAATGGGGCGTAAAAATAACTTGCAAAAGGTGAACATACCAAACCAACCGATCACCACATCAGTTTTCAGTCACCGTCACCATTTTCAGGCTCCTGATGTCATGGCTAAAATGCCTAGCTGTACTTAGCGTTATCATTTAGAAGAGGAAACTACACGAAATATATCGCTGTCTCTGTCTTAAGCTTCGCCACTACATCCCGAGTAAGAAGTCTTAGTGATGTTGCGGCCGAATTTATCACATTTATTACCTTCCTTATCCTTACCGTTATGATTAAACGCTTTAGCCGTTAAGTCTTGGATTTAGGAACGGTGAATTAATCAGGCCTTGGATTTGTGTTTATGGACTGTTTTGTTATTTAATGGCCTGTTTATGATGGCGATGTTTCATTTGTGGCGGTTGATAAGGATTGTGGAGTAAGTCAAGGTTAGTTTTGAATTGTAGTTCCGGAAGAGAAATAGCTATGATATTGTAAAGGATTGAACTTGTCGTCGAGGTTTCAGATTCTGATATGGATTGATTTTGGATACATTTTGTTCAACTAAAAGCAAGGATCTAGCAGCTGCAGGCAGTTAAAGAAACACCTACTATGTTTATCTGATCTTAAACCCCATGTTTGTTGCTGAGTACTTGGTACAGTTATATTTACCATAGATCAGATTAAATCCGATTAAAAAAACAAGATGGCTGCCTTTCGACGGGTGTGGTTATTGGATATTTATAAACTTGTACTTGTCGATAGAAATGAGTGTATAATATGGCCCTTAAAGAATCGGTAATCGATAACTTTGCAATGGTTGTTTTTTTTGTTAATCTATTATTTCAATACTTGGATGCAAGCATACCCAAATATTATATATACATCGTATCTATCCTATTTCCTTTTTCATTGAATGAAATATATTATCAAAACTTAAGGAGAAACGTTGATATCCCTGCTAACAACCACGTAGGATAAAGCAAGTCATTCGTCAAGCGTTGTTATATAAACAACAATATCCTTTTATTGTACCAATCTACCAGGAGATCAAAAAGCTGAGAAGTCGACGACAATCCCTAGATTAACAGACCGTATAAAAACAAATATTAAAGCTTTATTTCCTCCATGAAAACGCTCACTTCCACTTTTATTTCATTTTCAATTGAAACCTGAAGATTTCTCGGTACCGTCTTATATAAGATGATGACATTCATATTAGTCTTGCCTTGACGTCATATTATGACAGACCTCGGTACGTTTCCATACGTCGTTATTCGGAACGTGAGAAGGTGTTGTACATAAATTTTAATATTTCTTCACTTTATTTCGGGCGATGGCAAAACGTTCCTCTTTCACCAACATCCATCATATGGCAGTGTGTGTCGACGTTCGACCCAATTCGATTTTTATATGTTAGTGTGAATTTCACTTACTAATAGTCGAATGATTGAACGGAATATGGTTCTTATGACTTGAATATTATATGAGGTAGAATTGGGTGCCGAGCAAATATTTCACTTGGTTCTCGTTCGGAGGCAATAAAGTGAAAAATTGCAGATCGCTGTAGAGAAGTTAGCTTTCGCTAGAAATGTTATCAGAACGTCAGTTAATAGTTGAACATCTCTTTGGACTTCGGATCGAAAATTATCTATATTTTAGTGGGTATAAAAGTATCTAACAAACCGTCAGGAACTTGTTCTCCCATCATTGCGAAGATGTTTTTGTTCTGGAACTACCTGGGAAACGTCTTGTTGCCGAGATGCTATGTAGTAAATCTGGGGGCACAACTTGATTTTTTTACCAATTTTGGGCCAATTCGGTCATTCTCCTTTAAGGTAACAAAAATCGTTTTAAGTGATAACGTCTAATAAATCGATGAACGCCAGCAACTGCGTGCACGAAAAAGGATGACTCATTGTCTCGTTACGCTCATTGTCCCGTTACGCTCATTGTACGCTTGTGCCGCATCAATGTTTTGTTATGACGTTGGCACGTTAAACTATCGTCCGTAAACAGACTTTACAGACACCCAATTTTTTTTTTACAAATATCTCTTTTCCTGTGGGTTTCTCGCTATTTGTATTTACCTATATCAATATTGTAAATACAAAAAAACAACGTATAAATTTTTTTGAAACAATAGTTCAAAAATTTTTATACGTTGAATCATTTATTGTACGAACGTTGTTCATAATTAAAACAAAATAGATCCTCATTTGTTTTATATTATGTGCGTGTGTCGGTACAAAATGTATAAAAACCAAGTCAAAGACTTTAATGAAACTATCTATTTACCGAGAAACTCAAATATTTACTCAATGTATCGTAATATAAAAAAACATGTTGCTAGTGTTTCTCGTCAAAGCAACTGGAATCAACAAATAAAATAAATAGGGCTCTGAAAACAAATCGATCTTTGTTTAAACGCAACAAATAATCCAAGCTTCCAGTAAGCATCAAGGACACGAGACCCGTTTGGAAAACACTAGAATTACTTACCGTAAAACGGGGTGAACAATTTGAGAGGAATTTTAACGTTGAATTAATATGGTATGTTGCCAGAAACGTATCTAAATTATAAAATAAACTTAAGCGTATAAAATAGAGTACTTGTTGGTAACCTATCAAATTAATTCAATGTTAAAATCCCTTTCAAACTTTTGTCTCTATTCTCTACCGGGTAAAACGACCCCGTTTTAAACCGGTACTCCTTCTAGATGTTTTAGTATTTGTTGAGCATGAAACGTGGTGGTTTATAGCCTTCAGTTTATTGGGTTCATATTTACACTTGTAAATTGTGGTGGTTCTGTACTGTTTAATTGTTTAAAACCTACACTAAATCAAATTGAAGTGTTTGTTTGTCGCCCGTCGGGGCCGCGGATTTTAGTACTAGATGACGTGGCCTCGGCACAAGGGCAAAGAAGGAACATGGGTTCGGTTTTTAGTCAGTAGAAGTCTGACACTCCCCTTCGCTCTGCCCAAGAGCGGGGAGGGGGGGGGGGGGGTCATTTGATGATTTTCCATCCACCAAAAAAAAATGTGTTTGTTTGTAATTTCGAAATAACAGCTTTTTACTTTGAAAATATATTATCATGGTACGATACCTACTTGTAACAAATAATAATTATAATGTTGTACTGTTAGTTCCAGAAAAAATATACTTATATATAGCTGACCAATAAATAGAAAATGTCCAAATGCTATGAAAACATAACAAGAGAAGTTGCATACATTACACATTTTTTCACTAGATTTATTTTTTACCCCACTGATATTCTTCTCACCAAAACTGTGAATAATCGAAAAGATCAGAACTAGAATACAATCATATTAATATAGGGACCGAAATCAGTACTTAACAGAAACCCAAATAATCCTAACAAATCTGCAATTCATCAGTAATAAGGGCTGTGATAATCACAGTTTAGTTAACCGAAGATAATTGAGCAGCGGGTCATAATTGCATGATAGGTAGATATGGAAATTGATACCAAATGACATATTGAGCATGGATAGTGCCCATTTCAATTGATATTAATGGTGACACTAATGGTCACCGAAAAAAGTGGTAATTAAACAATACGAAAATTAATCTGCAAAATTCGAGATCTAAACTAAATAAATTATCACAGCTTTTAGACAAAGCTATGAAAGACTAACAAACGAGAAGTAGGACTCAGCTTTCTGTCATCGGGAACAACGTTAGTGAAGTCAAAAATGTTAGTGTTGGATTGACATAACCCAAAGGGAAAGTGTGCGAAACGTTTTAAAATCGATTGTCACTTGTCTAGGCCCAAAGCTTTTCTAGACGAACGTTTCAGAGAACATTCTAATATCCCCAGATCAGCACCAAAAACTGAAATCCAAATAATCTCCAAATCAACAGTAGTAAGGGCCTCGATAATCACAGTTTAAGTTAGCCGAGGATGATTAAACAGCGGCTCACTGCTAATAATTGGATGATAGATAGTTATGTGTGCGTGCCTTCGTGCCTCGCCGAACATTAGGCAGTTAAGATCGATTGATTTTGGTTTCTAATGTGTTGTTCTCTTTGTAATTTAATTGTAATTGTGGTTTGTGGGAAAGTAACTGGTAACTGCTATTTGAAAGAGAATACAAAATAATAGATGTTTGAAATCTTACGGTGATTTTATCCTACTAATATAATATTATAAACGCAAAGTAAGTAAGTATGGATGGATGTTTGTAACTCTTTCACATTAAAACTACTGAACAGATTTGGATAACACTTGGTACACAAATAGTTTATAACCTGGATTAACACATAAAATAGTTATTATCCCGATTTTATCTTCCCGTGGGATCATTTTCAAGTTGTAGAGGGCGAAGCCAACAGCTAGTAATTAAATAATACCAGCTTTAATCCCAAAGAACCGCTAGATGAACTGTGTGAAGGAGGATGTAGCTTGAAAGGAGGTGACTGCTGAGATTACGAGTAATAGAATAATTATGGAAGAAGAAGACATACTGCACCGATTCCAAATTAATTGGGATATAAGGGCAGGAGAATACCAGCTTAACTGTAGTAGTATTGATTACCATACTTGCACGACGTGGATTAGTAATTACTGACTAAGATCCAATTTATCTCATATTTTTTTCATTGACCAAAATCATAACACATGACTGCACTACACTTTAACCAAATATTTACGTATCGAATCTTGTTTATTCAGTCCTAGTTAGCGACTTGACAAATTTTGAATATTAAAATGCTCGATTTTGTTGTACATTCATTTTTTTTTACCTGAACCTCCAAAGCAAAGGCCTTCCCACCCTAAAAGGAGCTCTTTTACTGTGCCTCCTCGAACCAACCCTTGTACAAAACATTAAACTTGCAAAACCACTATAGCTTTTCCTCACATAGTGCCTTGTTTTGTAACTAAAATAAAACAAGTTTTAGGAAATTAGTTGTATCGTTGACATCGCATTAAATCTAACATTTGTCGAAGATATTTAACGATGTTTTTTTACTCGCGTTAACGATGTTTTTTTACTCACGGTTACACCTTCCAATATCCAATAACAAGAAAAGAGGCCTACTTTTTCTCAAAAAACTTTTAACGAAAATAGACGAACTTTCACGAAGGAATAACGAATAAATAATAAACTATAGCAAAGTTAATTACGCGAACACAATCGCTGGCCATTACTACGTCTATCGATAAATTCCCTACAACTTGAGCTGAAAGTGAGTGGAAAATGTCCCTCCCTGGTTATGAGACCGACCAACTATTTATGATTACGGTATAGCGACTCGTTTGTGAGCCCAGAACGATGGCAAGGAATTGTACCTATTTGTGTTGATCGCTTCTTCATTTCAGAACGTTTTAGGCTTAGCTATTTAAACGATATTTTTTTCTTTCAGAGATATTCAGCTTAAATTTTACGTAACACAATATCATAATATCGCTCCTGTAATTCCCGAATGGTTAGGCAGATTTGTACCCCAGTTACGTTAATTTTTCATGTATATTAGGGGGCGAGCCTATTGCCCATTGGTTGATGCAGCTGCTATTGAGAAATTCCTGATGGAAAACCCGCTTGCGACCATAAGACCTTATTCTAAGTAGACTTTGGTAGAAAGTGGAAATTCCCCAAGTTAATTTCATTGTTCAATAAACCGGTTCGGATAAAGAGCAAACAGTGAAATTTAATACAAGGGTGGGTATTCTATTTCACCAATTCCGAAATAGGTAATACTGAACATTAATAATAATCATTCATAAAACAATATGTCAGTGGAGCTTTCCTAAAAAACAACATGTCTTTTGAACTTTCCTAATAATTTTTTTTTCTTCAATTATACTCGTATAAATAAGTAAAGAAGGTTAAACTTACTCATTTTTCTCGATAGGTATTATCTTTCATTACATCCATACAGAGGAAAAAGCTAGAAAATGTCGCCTACGTCGTTGTATTTTCTTCTTTTATTCATCTTTCGTACAGGCACAGTTTAGATCTTATTAAATAAAAACAATACATAACTACACGGCTGTTATCCCCGGAGGATTAGGTGGAGGTGTACCTATTAGTAAACCAAATGTAATAACTGGCGTGCCTATTGCCATCAATCAGGCATAAATATATCTCTGTGACTGCTACTGAGAAATTCCTGAAGGAGAAACCCAAAAACAATTTGCCCGACCCGGGGATCGATCGGCAGTCGCGGATGTGATCACTACACCGACGACGCAGACACTATTTTTTTTTTTAATTATTAATTGAATTTTATTAAAACTGAAAACGGTCAGGCACTAGTAACCAGCGTGTGTATGACCTGATATTTATTTTATGAACATAGACAAGGTGAAAGGAGTATTGAAGACCGTAGCAGGTGGCTTTATGTATTGTCTATCTACTCCCTTGGGGAAAAGGGCGTGAAAGTGTATGTATGAAAAAGATAGGTCTCAAAGATGCTTTTCATAGTTGATTTGCCAGAAGAGGCGACAGATCATCCTACCTAAGTTAAAAATAGATTTATGTCAAAGAACTGGGTCATTTGTTATCCCAACTATGATAAAATCCTTTCAGTTCGGATATTTGTCTTAGCTAATAACAGTAAAAAGTGATGGCCGGTCCTATCGGGTGGGCAAGCGAAAATTAATTACTCCCCTTTTTGTTAGGGCTCATATTTTATGTATGATAGGATAATGGTTTCTGATTTATTATTTGTTTTATGCTTAGTGTCTGTGAAATTAGAAGTTGATATCATCACATCAGCGCCCCAATCGTCCCATAACCTTTACAACCACACGTTTCAATGGTTTTTGTTTTAGACAAGTCCGCCGCACGATTTCCAAACCACTGTAACTCCTAAAAGCTAGAATTAACAATGTGGATCACCAGAAAAGCACCGAGACAATGAAGGTCGACGAAGTCACAGAGAAACAATTTAACTGTCCAACTGTTTCAACTGTGTGTTTGCTCTAATGGTTAGGGAAACCGCTGAAAACCACTTTTACTGCGTAAGTGTTTTTTCTTTTCAAAAACATGTAAATATAATCATAATTCGCCCACGGGGCACTGGTCTCTTCTCTATGAGCGGGAAATGGTCTATATTCCACCACGAGGGCAAAGTGCGGGATCTAGTTAACACATGCTTTCGATTTTTTGGTTTCGTAACGATGTTTTCCTTCACCGTTTGGTGAACAGTAGAAATGAAAAAAATATCACTAAGTAATACTGCCTGGGACCAAAAGCACTACCTAACAACTCGTAAGTCTGGCCCACCACCACTTTACTTGAGCGTATTCGTGTGTTTTTGGTATCTTCCTACAGATGATCAAGAATTTAGGTACGACTTGCGAATTGTGTTCTGCGAAATATAATAACATAACATATATCCAAATTCTGAACTCCTTTAAAGCGACATAAAATGTGAAGTTGAAATCACTATAAACTAACAAACGAAAGGCTCAAAAGAAGACATTTTAAATTCCGACCTACATTTTATACAAATAAAGTCCAGCTAAAAGCAATACTTACTCACAGAGCAAGGCAAACTAAATACAATGAATTCTAAAGCAGAAAACCGTTTAACATTGATATTAAAAGCTCACACAGCTGCAAAGTCGCTGCGTCATACATTAAAATGCGTGCGACGTTCAAAGTTAAAAGTCCAAGCGAGCGATGAACATCTAAAGGAAAATATTTAAGTCATATTTTTCACTTGTACTGAGATACTTTATACCACTCACTACGATTGCAACGAAAAATAAGAAAGGAAAAAAAAATAGGAATAGGATGAAACGAGCCGAGATTTATGTATTTACAAGGAGAATTTCGAAAACATTCACATTCAGGAGAACAAAAACAAATGAAAAGGGTTATGTCTTCGCTCGGCCGCGTTTTCAGCGAAACGTAAGGCGTCCTGAAATATTTACTTGGCATGTTAGTACAAAATTAAAGCAGAAAAATAAGCTCGTACGTTAATGTACGTAGAAATGAAACCAAAAAATGAGGCCGTTTTATGAATAGGTACTGAAATAATGAACAAAAGCGACGTCAGGATTTAGTTTTGGAATGATTTTACCGTTGAAGAAAGTAATATGTTTTCTGTATTTCGTAATTAGATTTTTCTTAATTTAGTACTTAAATGTTTTTCAAGGGCTCGTCTTAAGTGGAAGACGCTCGTGTTTTAAGCTTTTAAGAAAATATTAAAGTTGTAAGTCTGCGTAAGTAGGTATTATGTAGTACCTTTTAGTTCATTAAAAGCATGTTTTAGAAAATGTTTCATGTGGTGTTTTTACACAAGCGTAAGATGAGACACCCCTTGTTCAGAGGTGCGTCGATCTTCGCTGGTTGGCTGTTAGCAATCGGGTGGGAGTTGCTAAGAATCTAGTTGAGTGGCGTGCGATTTGAGGAGGCCTATGTCCAGCAGTGGACAGCTATTGACTGATGATCATGATGATGACACACCACAATGTTGATTAATTTTATGTGAAATAGTCAGATGCTACTTTTATTTGATTTTGTTTTTGAGATTTCGAATAAAAGGATATCAGAGCCTTTGTTACTTTTTTTTACCCAGGCGTTCAAACGCTTGTCACAGATGTTTTTTTCAAGAACTGTGTAACGTAAGTATTGTTGATTGTAGTCTGTTCAATGCGAAGTTAATGCACAAAACCTTAAAGCTTTTTATGTCATTTAGTCATTTTAATTTATTTATTTTACTATTACTGTTACTGACTACTATTTGCAATTTATATTTTTTACCTGAATTTGATTGTGGCGTTGAAATTCAGTTGCGGCATTAAAGCCATCACAAATTAAGTGACGTCTTTATTGAAGAAACTTTTCCCAGAAAAGACCTTTTCACATAACATTTCAAGTGAATGTAAACAATTACTTTTCATTCGCATTGAAAATTAAAGCCGAATTCAGAATGTTAAAATGGCGATAATTATACTTGTCAGGGTGTCCAATAAAATTATCGATTTGTCAACGATGGAGCAAAAACAACGACAATATTGTCAACACTTTTAAATTTTACGATACTGTTTTTGCGTGTTGTTTCGTTTCTAAATAACAGTCATTTTTGATTTGGTAAACAAGCAGTTTTTGCTTGGTTTTCATTTAGAAAAAAGGTTTTAGGTTTTATCAGTTTTCGTGGAGACGATACGGTTCACATTTTTTGCGCTGTCTAAAGCACCTATTGCAAGCACTACTGACCCATGCTAAGAAATTACGTCTTTTCTTTTCAGCGTTTTGCGATAAGTGACAAGAAATAAAAAAATTAAGTTCAAAAATCTAAAATCTAAAACTAACAAAATCGCGGTCTTAAAAGTAGAAAACAAGAAAATAATTCTTGTCTGCTATTCTTCGTAGTCGCATGCCACTGATACCTGATGCTCCTTCATGGCGTTCTCATTGATACAGAAGTCAGCTGCTAATTGCAAGGCTGCTAAGCAAGGTGCATGCGACTACGAAGAATAATATCAGACAAGAATTATTTTCTTGTTTTCTACTTTTAAGACCGCGATTTTGTTAGTAGTCGGGTTTTAGATTTTTGAACTTAATTTTTTTATTTGAATTTTATTTTTGTGTGTACTTAAACTATAATATAATACATATTTGTAATGTGCTCGCCAAGACCTTTCATTTGATACCAAACTTGCGATGATTATCTCAATTTAATATTTTTTGAGGTAAGTTTTTGACATTTAAATTCCGTCATAAAAAGAATTTATAAAATTTATATAGCCTATGTCACCCGGGCTATTTTTACAAATCTATTGACACCTAATTTATATAAATCCGTTCAGTAGTTTAGGCGCTACGGTGGAACATACATACATATATTCATACATACATAGACTGCCAAAATCATTACCCTTCCTTTTGGCTTCGCCGTAGTCGGGTAAAAAGACGAAGATATTTTAGATTTTATTTCAATGGGGTATGAAAAAAAACTAATATAGGACATTTTTGGAAACAGTCACATTGTTAGGTTACCGTAAAGGGTAATAGACAGTACTAAGTGGGTTGTAGAAGCCAGTTGGGCAGTCACTCCATGTAAAACCCTCGAATTCAGCTGCATTCGGTTAGACATAAAACCAACCCCTACATAGTTGGGAAGAAGGCTAGGCATCTACCTAGCCTTCTTCCCAACTATGTAGGGGTTGGTTCATCTGATGATGAGTAATATTATAAGGGACAAGGCAAAAACAGTATGTTAAGATCGAATCGTAGCAGGTAGCATTTTATAGTTACTGCCTACCCCCTTGGGTAAAAGGTGTAAATATCATCATCGTCAGCCTATAATTTTCCCACTGCAGGGACTGAGAGCTCCTGTCTGGGAGAGGGATGGGATATAAACCACCACGCGGGCCCAGTGTAGGTTGGTGTTTGTCACATGTGTTTGATTTGTTTTTGGTTTTAAGACATGCCAAAACGATTATAGCCTCTTACAAATACACGAGTAGGTATTATCAATTTGTTAGAATATTAAGTTACCTACATAAAACATACCTAAACGTTACAAACACTTGTAACCAATGAAGAGAAAAATCGGTACGTAAAAGATTCAGATTATTATTATAATCCGCCAACATGTATCTGTTAACTAGGTTACGAGATTGCACGCGTAATTATCGCTGTAGATTCTGTATGAAATAAGAAATAAAATATGCGATACTCATATTATATAAAATACAGAGTCACTTTTTGTGAAACTCGACAGTGTTTTAAGATTTTTGCTATGTATTTCCAGCCTTATTTTAAATGATTGTAGATTTCTCTGGGTATTTGATTTGACTTTTTCAGATACTCAGTCATTATATTAATCTGTTAGAAAGAGTGGTTTGGAGTCTGGTCTAAAAAAATAAAAAAAATCAGGTTAGAGACACCCATATTAGAGACAGATAAAAAGTCACATACAATTTCATTAAACATAATCATCAATGACCGCACTTTTACTTATTTGAAATTTTGATTTATTTAGGCACTGTAACTTTATGATTGACAATAAAAAAATTAAGTTCCAAAATCTTAAACCCGACTACTAACAAAATCGCGGTCGTAAAAGTAGAAAACAAGAAAATAATTCTTGTCTGATATTCTTCGTAGTCGTATGCCACTGATACCTGATGCTCCTTCATGGCGTTCTCATTGATACAGAAGTCAGCTGCTAATTGCCATTAGCAAGGTGGCATGCGACTACGAAGAATATCAGACAAGAATTATATTCTTGTTTTCTACTTTTACGACCGCGATTTTGTTAGTAATCGGGTTTTAGATTTTGGAACTTAATTTTTTTATTTGAATTTTATTTTTGTTTGTACTTTAACTATAATATAATACATATTTGTAATGTGCTCGCCAAGACCTTTCATTTGATACCAAACTTGCTATGATTATCTTAATTTAATATTTTTTTAACACTTAAAAATTCCGTCATAAAAAGAATTTATAAAATTTATATAGCCTATGTCACCCGGGCTTTTCTTACGAATCTATTGACACCTAATTTATTGAAATCCGTTTAGTAGTTTAGGCGCTACGGTGGAACATACATACATACATACATAGACTGCCAAAATCATTACCCTTCCTTTTGGCTTCGCCGTAGTCGGGTAAAAAGTGGTTTAGATTACCAACGAATGATATTTTTTCTGATATAGATTTGAAATCAACGATATCCCTATTTTTTGCTCTTGGGCAGAGCGAAGGGGAATGTCAGACTTCTACTGACTAAAAACTAAACCCATGTTCCTTCTTCGCCCTTGTGTCGGAGCCGTGTTAACCTTTCGATAATCCACAGCCCCGACAGGCGTCGGCCCTTGCGGGCCCCTTCCATATTGCTGACATCTCTTTGAGGCGCGCGTGGAACACGTACCTACGCGCCGTCAACACGGTCTGTTGCCTTCATGACGACAGCCGGCCGGCGAGCTAGCCCGTTACTCACCGTCCATGATGATGACCCTTACTTTTTCCTTTGTCATTTCAATTTAATTTTCATTATTGAGGCATGGAAATTCAGCAAAACTTAAAATCGAGTTTATTTAATAATGGAATCGATTTAAAACACTGTTCGATATAGGTCTAAAAGTCCCAAATTGAGTCGAGCAGGCCAAACAAAAAAAAACCAACTTTTGTTCGTTTCAATTCGTTTTTTTTGCCACCGACTTCAGAAGCAGATTTTTCTTCTGAAGTTTATTTTTCACTTTTTGGTGTTTTTTGCAGTCGGTTGTTTGTTTTTGCAAGAAAGTTTTTTATTTTTTCATTTTTAGTTTTAATATCCTATAGAAATATTTACTATACATTCAACATTCGACTAAGAAACCTAACATTCGACAAAAAACACGTAATACGTGCCTATGATATTTGAGGGTTGCCCTCGAGTTCTCTGGGATTTCATCACCAGGTCCTGGTTTCCATATCATAGTACCACCCTTAAAATATCTCCTTCACAATAAAAGAAGAATCATCAAAATTGGTTCATAAACGACGAAGTTATTCGCGAACACACATAAACGAAAAATGTTCATAAATTAAGAAAAATCTTCATAAAATGAAAAGTACTGAGCCAGACTATACTTAATTTTTATGGGACCAAATGGCAACTATTCCGCATCAAACTAAAAAAGAATCACGTAAATCGGATCATAAATCGCAGCGTAATCGGTGTACATACATAGAAAAAAAAAATAAACATACCAATCGAATTGAGAACCTCCTCCTTTTTGGGAAGTCGGTTAATAAAGCCTTTTCCGCTTCACAGACGAAGTTTCTTTTAGTTTTACAGCCAAGTAAGAGTCGTTATTAATTTCTTTTTCTTCTTGTGTTGCTATTATTTTCCTGTCGTGCCGTAGTTTGTTAAGAAATATGAGCTCGTGCGCGGTAATGTAGTGTAATTGTGTTAAGGATTTAAAATCTATTATGAGGTTGGGTTTCGCATGTATCCTTTGTTAGCAGGTTTTCTTTTCGCTGTCTTATTTATAATTTAGTACTTAGTTTTTTGTGTGAAACTTTTATTTCTTTATTTTGTTTTTTTTTATAGTTATCTATCGTGTTCTACTTTAACAAGTTTGTAGACTCAACTATTTAAGGTAATTATTTAATCTTGGAAATATACAGGGCATTTTGATATGCCCTGTATATTTCCAAGATTGAATTCCATTCATTTTCAATAGAAATTCACACGAATTTTGTTTCGATGACTTCAGTACATGTATGTTTTTAAAATGCTTTATATGAGTAAGCTCCCATTGTACTGGACTAAGCTCGGCAATATATTTAAATGGAATTATTTTAATCCATACAAGTATTGAGGTCTCCTACTGCCCTGCATCCATTGACCTACCTCTAGCGGTACATGCGGTACTATAAATGTACTTGTACAACCTGTACATTCCCAATGATAGACTGTACAGTCTGTGGTCATGTTCACAGTTGAATAATTGCAGCCTCCCCTTTGAAACGACTATCCGCCTCCGAAATTACCAAAAGGAACAGATACAGATGACACTGTTCTTAATTATCATGAAGTAAACACAGGAGAAAATGCATCTCATTATTCAAAGTCTGTAATGAGATGAGGTAACATAATTTACGTCTTATTCCTGGAAATTTCCTCAAAAAAAAAACAAAGTTTGCAATTTTAGAGCTAAAATTCTGAAAAATTTTTTTGCAATCCTTTTGTTCACGATTTCTCCATACTACTCGTTGTTTTTTATCCACCCTGTATATAATAGCGGTAATAAAAAATATGTATTGTTAATTTGACCTGAACAATAAATCTTATACCTACAGTGTGTTTACTAGATCAACCATAAATTTCATGTTTATCGGATAAAATATTTTATTAATATACAACCCTTAGTGCATGACATATTACTATGAGTTTACCGTTTCTCTCCTTGATTTATTTGTTTATCGTGCACTGTCGTTTAAATAAATATTTATTACTTTAATCTGTTAGTCACCACACCTTATTCTGATTTATCTTTGTGACCATTAATCTTTGTGTTGTCTTGTTTATTTTCTAGGCAGCTCTTGTTTCGCAAGCAAAGATGCCATTTTGATTATTGGGAATTTTATACTTCAGCACGTTCTTGAGAATTTTGTGTTAAGTGGTTCTTTTTCATCTTTTTAAGTTAATTAAATTTATTTCTTAGAAAGCAGCAGTGTACGCGACAGCTTTTATATTAGGTACCTATCTAAATGGATCTTCGTAATTGGCAGTAGACAAATTAAAGACGAAAATTGTTTTAGTATTCCTTCAGTAGCTACCGTATAGCTGTAAAATACAAAATCGAAAGCCAGAACTAAATTTAATTACGATAAAAACATTTGTTCTATTATGGCGACGTTCTATGTATAATGTCGTCCTCTGCACATTAAAGATCTCCAAAATATTCCTTAATTTTACCACACAACGCTATAATGGCGCAAATGGGAAGCAAACAGTTCCATTTTCAAGCCCACATTACAAAACGCATCCATCTATTTCAATTTACCCGCAAATTTTAAGGGAAAATTACCCGTAAAAGTAATCCATATTACCATGAGGCCGCAAATGAGGGAAAAAGGTCGTCTTATTGGCCTAGGAAGGGTAAACACTATGCTACGGATCTGGGCCGTTTTGAAGGGTGTAAATTCCATCTTGGTGACCAGAATAGTGGTTCCCGCTGGAATATTCACATTTTCAACCCGGAATGGGGAGTCTCCTAGGTTGAATTTGCGTGAAAATTGTCTGGTACACTCGTATTTAAAAGACCCATCTTTGTGTTTGCTTGGATTTTCCACCAAAGATTGAGAGTACTCTAGGTTGAAAATACTGTGATCAAAACACAAATAATATGGATAATTTGGAGGTTTATCCTCAATTGTATCAAGTTAAATCTAAAACATAACTTCTCTACATCCAAAATGGAAATTTCGAAACACTTAACGATAGGGAAGGTTCTATTTTATCAATTTGATTAACTGTTCCACTCGAGCACACGTAACAAACACAAAACTTTCCTTTTTAGTATGATTATGAAGGGGAAAAGTTTATTTTACTGTGACCACACTTCTGGCAGCAACAGGACAAATATTCGTTGTAATAATGCTCGGTATTTTAGGTAGGAAAGTAAAATTTTAATTGTTTCCGAAAGTTATTTCATATGGGGTTTCGAATATGAGGGGTATGTGTGTAGGCTTGGCATATCGAGGGGGAACGAGAGTTTGTATTCCCTTAATATTCGTAATACCGATCGCAAAATGAAACGAAAACAGTTGAAGCCCATCGTTTTAGGAAATTGGTAGAATTTTAATGGGTTATTTTGATAGGAACAAAGGTATTCTGCCTGGAACATGCTTGGCTGTAATTAATTAGAAATATAAAGTTACCTACCTGGGTAAATGTATCGTTTAAATTGGGTCGAGCGTGGTCCACATTTTTAATACATACTTATGTAAATCGTGATCTAGAAAAGGCTGCTCGGCTTTGCTTAATTTGTACTAATGTGACCCGCACATCAGCTTTGGTAGAAGCCAGACAGAGATTGCCGATTTACACAGCTAAAATGAAGTCAACTAATACTCGCACTGGGCCCGCGTGGTGGATTATAGCCCATCCCTCTCCTAGAGAGGAGGTCTGAGTCCCTGCAGTGAGAACATTATAGGCCGATGATGATTATGAATATTAACTTGGGTTCTACACTTGAATCGCATTCTCGACAACTCCCATCCTGTTTCTACCTATCACACTGCGAATATCATCGCCGAGCCTAAAGGTGTCCCACCTTACGCTTGCCGATTGGCGGTCACCACTCAACACACGGTCACGCGTCCAACCCAAAGGTTTTTTTTTTTTTTTAAACGTTGCCCCACGCTAGGAATTTCTCCTGTATCATGGGTGCGTTCACAAACATTTAAACTCACATACACAAATACCCAGACCCGGAACAACTATCTGTAGGTCTTACAAATATTTGTTCCGTGCGGGGATCGAACCCGCGACACGCAGCGCGGCAGTCCAATGCTTGAGCCACTGCGCCAACCGTGTCGTCAATTGTCAATTGGTTCTACGGCTATTAAGGCCGGTCCATTTCCACTTCAGGTTACCTGTTCAGTGAGCTATATCGACCACTTTGGCTAGGTAACTAGGTTAGACTTCTTGTTCAACAAATATACTGAATTGAAGCAGTATGTAAGCACATCTTTTTTTTATTGAGGGTAATAATAATAATAATAATAATATTCCACAACTATCACACAACGCCATCTAGTCCCAAGCTAAGCAGAGCTTGTGTTATGGGTACTAGACAACTGATAAACATACTTATATATTTCTAAATACATACATATTATAGATAAATTACACCCAGACACAGAACAAATGATCGTGCTCATCACACAAACATTTGTTCTGGGTGGGAATCGAACCCACGACCTCCGGCATAGCAGTTAGGGTCACTAACCACTAGACCAACAGGCCAAATCTTCAAAACCTTCAAAAAAAATTCTTCAAATAACCCCTCCCGCTCTTGGGCAGAGCGAAAGGGAGTGTCAGGCTTCTACTGACTAAAAACCACCCATGTTAAATCTTAGCCCTTTGCGTTCGTGACCGCGGTATTTCTTTCGAACAACCCGCAGCCCCGACAGGCATTATTCACACCTTACATTTAAGTCGAAAAATCCTTAGAGAATTCTTTTCGAACTGGAAGTTAGTAAGATACTTATTCTCTAGTACAGTCGAAGACACACTTAAAGATAAAACTCCTTACAGTACTGTAAGAGTCTGCCTTTAGTCGTACATTTAAAGACAGATACCTTTCAGAGTTCGGAATCCTAAAATCCACATTAATAATATGGCTTAAACGAAACTAATCCGTGCTCAAAAGGTTTAGTAGATCAAAAGCTTTATTCCTAGGTCTTATTCTATTTGAATGGTTTACAAACGTCAACATTTCTGGAAAAGGACGAAAAATGGTGCTACTTATATTTCGGACAAAGAAGGTATTACCTTGACATAGGTGGTGTTTAATTTTAATAAAATTCTTGATTACTTTTGTAAATGTTTTACTGTTCTTAATATTTCACAGAACAGCCTCGTTGATCTAGTAGTCGAAAACGCAAGTGCTAAGCACGAGGTCCGTAGTTCGACTTCCAGGTCGGACTAAGTGTTATTGGGTTTTATCATTAGGAATTTCTCAGTAGCAAAATTTTGGATATTGACCCAGTTGATGGCAATAGGCTCGCTCCTTATTACATGGAACTAAAACGTAACAGGCGAAATAAGGTGCTAGGTACACCTCTGCGCGATCCTTCGGTAAATACAGGCGTTATATTGTGTTATGTGTGCACTAAATTACATAAAAACTCGCTTCTCCCTTTACCCTGTTAAATAGACACTTGTAGGTTACTAACCAAGTATCTAGCTACATGAGCATAGGGCTTCCCACGATCGCTGTGGATACGTGAATACTCCTTTTAGCCCGAGAATTAATATCGGATCCTGCAAAACGTGCCACATAAAACACCTTATGTAATCGGGTGGTATTCGAAGGTCTTCGGCAGTTATTAAGCCCGAAAGTCTTTACAATTAGTTTTGCCAAGTTATTGTGTTACTCTGTAACTAGGTAGGTTGATCGGTGAATGGGTTAACCCATTACATACCGAGTTTACTCCGTGCCTCGGAAAGCATGATAGAGCCCTTCTCGCTGTCAATCGTAGATCTTTGACCATAGTTAGGTAGTCTGTGGGCTGGAAGTCTGACAACAAATCTTATCGAGGGGTATAGTATTATCCAGTCCTAGCTAGCGGCGGGTAAATGCAGCTCAAAAGCCCGCTTCAATAGTTGTTTACAGGTTAAGCAGATGATCTTTTTTCTTGCTCAAACGTCTTTCAACATGACAACACAAAGCTCCTTTAAAAATAAACAATCCTGACATAAAAACGAGAGCCTTTTACTCCTATCGCAAGTCCTTAAAGCAGCAGAAAAGCTATGAAAAAATAAACATGTTTTTTTCTCGATGTTTTTCCTCCCTTCTGTGTGTGAACAGCGGTAATTTCGCTAAATTCGTCAAGCGTTATGGAGCTTTACTTAGACGTGACGGGAATACCGCTTGCTTTTTGATCATCGCACGGTCAATCAACACGTGGAGTGCGAATGAGAGGTGTGTGTGTGTGTGAGTGTGGGAGTTATTGTTGTTGTAAAAATGTTGTGTGTGAGCTGAATAATTGTGGCAAATTACAATGCTTCAGCTGTACTCGTGGTTACATTTACGTGACTGTGTATTCGATGGGCATTTAAATAAAAAGAATGATGATTTAAGTGGTGTTATTAATAGATTAAAAGTTTATATTTCTTTTTACTAGCCTTCTATGGACTGGTCTGAAAGAAACATTGTTTTGGAAGTTAAAGGGAAAATGCAGTTAAGAATGTGCCAAACCGTGTATTTCACATCCACACATTTCACAAGTTATGTTTTTTTTTATTTCAATGTAAAAGGGGACGAGCATATTGTCAACATCCGAGCACAAATCCAAACTACATGGCTGCTAATAAAAAAAAACCAATAACACTTTGTCCGACCCGAGAATCGACACAGCCAACGAGGCAGTGACGAATTAATCTCATATTCTTTAACATCAGTTGATTTTTAACCGACTTCCAAAAATGTTCTCAATTCGATTAGTATTTTTTTATATTGTTAGAATAATAATGTTTTCTGAGTGAGGCTTGTCGTATATTTTGGATAAGCAGAGTACCCGTTGCTAGGCAACAAAAAAGAAATGATTTAAAATGCAGCAGTTTGTTTATAGACTTGTTTATTTTTCATCATACTCTGCTTTCAGCATTCCGTTTGGTATCGTTTCGTATTCATTGCAGCAAAATACAAAATTAAGTCAGTTGAAATGTCTCTTCAGCATTTTTCTAAGAGACATTTTAAAGAAAATGTACTTACTGCAAGAGATTTAAATATATTCAACAAAGATTTATTTTATTGTTTCTGTTTTGAATGGCTTCGTGACCTCATTGTTGAATTTTAATTTAACAAGTAACTTTTGTCCTTCATCTGCCTTTATCAAACTGGTTTTTGGCGTCAGCGTTAAGTTTGAAGAACAACCAAACGATAAAGGTCATGGCCCAAATCTGACCCGGTTGGTCGAAGTCGTCGTACAGAAACCAAAAAAAAATTAATTACGGCCACATAACCCACTTTTTATTTTTCGTGTGGGGTGTCAATAGATGTCTCTGAAAATGACAATATTCTTTGGAAATCTATCTGACGGACTAGTTAGAGTTTTATGTCAACTACGCTATTGACAGCTCCATACAACAGCGTAAACGGCCTAACCCACCCGGGATTAGTAGCATTGTGTCATGTTGTTATATTAAAACCTTCCGCTACAATTCCTTAAAGCCCTCAAATACATAACTCTTCCTTCTAATTCCAACCTTTCTGCAAACGGTTTACAGAAACGGTCTCACGAGGTCGAAACTGAAAATATTGACGCGATTTACTCCAGAGAGTTGAGCACAAGCTACCGAATCCTATTCCCCGACACATGTTTTGATTTACGAAACACGGTACGCCGACATCTGATATGAAAAGGCGTCCTATTATTTTGAATTTATAGTCTTAGAGCCGTGTTAAGGAAACGTATTATGTTTTACAAGTTGGTTAAATATTTTGTTTTATTGCAGAAAATTCTACCATTGCATCCGTGAATGGGTGAACACTCATTACATATGGAGGTAGGAAAAGTCTTCGTCTTAGTTTCCTCTGCGTCTCGAAAAGCACGTTAAACCGGTGGTTCCGACTATCATTTTTGGATCTTTTACTAGTGTTACAGGTCAGTGACTCGAAAATCTAACATCAGTCTTATTATGGGACATCGTATTATCTACTGAATTGTGGAGGTCAAACAGGCAGTCATTACACTTAAAATACTGGCATTTGGCTGCATCCTATAGGACTGGAAGCCAATCCTGTTGGAAGACAATCTGACATAAAATAATTTCTCTATAATGTTGCAGTTGTCGTCGCTTAAAATTAATTCGGTATCTGTTAATGTGAATCAATACTTCCAAAATTGTGTACTTTCGGTCATAGATTAGTAAAAAAATAAATTAAGTTACAGTATGGTGATTATATAAATGAAACAAAGAGCCCACGATCTACAACACTTAATCTATTTGACCTTTAACAAGTATCAAATTGGTTTATTAAAAACAATTATTTTAATTAGATCAGAAGCATCAGATATTTGTTATAGTAAAATTATAATTCCCAAATATCCCAAGGTCTTAGGTCTTCCCTGCGAAGTAAGTGCGGTGTAACTCTGAATTATAAATTGAGGAATGAAGTTATATGATAAAGTTGCGGTTTAAAAGAAGATGTGGTTACACAAATTGTAAAGAGATTAGAACAATGAAACTGTGGTTATCCTAAAGCTCGTTGGATCGAAGTTATCGCCAAAGTCACGGGAAACACCTGGATTAGAGACACAGAACCGGGAAGTGTAGTAGAAAAAAGGTAAGGTCTAGGTATACCCAACCGTGGGTGATTTCAGGCTGATATGATCATGATGATGAAATTGAAAAACTGGCCAAGTGCAAGTCGGACTTGCACATGAAGGGTTCTGTACCATGACTTCTTATAGGTTTTCCTCTAATCTATAATAATAATAATATTCTACAACTATCACACAACGCCATCTAGTCCCAAGCTAAGCAGAGCTTGTGTTATAGGTACTAGACAACTGATAAACATACTTATATATTTCTAAATACATACATATTATAGATAAATTACACCCAGACACATAACAAATGATCGTGCTCATCACACAAACATTTGTCCTGGGTGGGAATCGAACCCACGACCTCCGGCATAGCAGTTAGGGTCACTAACCACTAGACCAACAGGCCAGTCGTATCTATACGTGTTGAACTAGTTTCTGTAGTTTTTTTCAGAATTTTAGGCCCAGTAGTTTCGGAGATAAGGGGGGGGGGGAATGGTCGGACAGACGGACTGACACACGAGTGATCCTATAAGTGTACCGTTTTTTCCTTTTATGGTACGGAACCCTAAAAAGGAAGCTTGGATGCTTTGGCTATGTGGAGAAAGAGTGAAAGGTGACTATAAAAAGGTGTAAACAAGGGAGATGTGAGGGGCAACGCCAGGAACGCTCTAGAAGGATCTAGACTAATCTTATTGTAGAGGGTCCATCGAGGTTAGATCTTCTTTTTATAGCACAAGCCACTAACCCGAACTGGTCCTACGTGCTGGATTATGGGCTAATCGCTCTCACAGAGAGTGTTCCAGTGGTTACGTTGTGGGTATTAAATTTTATTTATTCAATTCGGGGAACTTACAGCTAATATAAACAGTGTTCAGAAAGGACAGGTGCGTAGTACTCGTAACCGGCGTGCGTGTATGACCACATGTATGAAATTGGACGAAGCAAAAGGAATAGGTATGTGAGGATCGTGTCAGGTGGCGTTCGGTGGTTTCTGCCTACTCCTATGGGATAAAGGCGTGAGTTTATGTATGAAAATAGTGTTTTTTTACAATATGAATTTGAAAGATATTTGCATGTTTCCTCTGATAAACACACGAAGCAAAAAAGACAACAACAAAATATGCACATACAAAATACCTATAACATAAATAAGGACACAAAATAAAACGATCAACTTATAAAAACTGCGAACTAAAAATCATTCAGACGAAAATAAACTTTTCACCAACACATGCAAAGCCGAGAATCACTGGTACCTATTGAAAATGTCCAATTCATGTTCACTAGTTAGTTTATTAAAACTTCTGCTTGCTTTTATTTCTATGGATCTTTAACAGAAAAACATAGGTACATTTTGAACGCTTAATACCAGCCTGAAAATACCACGCGTGTTTATTGCAATGTGAACCTTATCTAAGCATAATTAGCCTATAAATGTTCCCACTGCTAGGATGGGCCATAATCCAACACCCCGCTCAGTGCGAGTTGGCAGATGTCACATCATGTCTTCGAATTTTTGATTCCAGGAAATTAAGCCGATTGCATCACGATGTTATAGGCTTAGGGAAATAGGTTATTGCAACAGTATTCTGGCTGCGCCACTGTCTGACGCAGCCAGAGCACTTTACAGACTAGCTATGTTAAGATTTACATAATTATTAGATTTTAATTAGTTTAAGTATTATTTGTTAAAAATTGTAATGCAACCAGGGCGTCATAATCGCATGTACGACAAAGCCCTTTTTATTGGAATTAAAAAAAAACACAATGTTTTCCTTCACCGTTTTAAGAGCAGATGTGATGAAATAAATTACACAAAGTAATACGCCTGCCTTGGTTAGAACTCACAACTTACTGCTCGTAAGTCGGGGCCACCACCACTGGGCCGCCGCTGCTCTCGATTCTAACCTTAACTTTATTTTTCTCACGACTTTTACCTTAACTTTATAGCAATAAGTACTTAGACTGCTACAACCAAAAAGCATCTGTTTATTTTCCAACCCACTTTCGAAACATCCTAAGTAAAATGGTCTATAATAATTCTTTGCGTGATGTTTGCAGATATTTACAGTGTTCATCGTCACGGGTAGTTTAGCCTCAGAACGAGGGCTGTAAAAACTCTGTGAACAATATAAACTTTTAGCTACAAACGCCTACATCGGTAAATTTCGTGTTATTTGTTACTTTTTATGACGTAATGTTTATTCAAGATTTTTTAGGTGGTTTTAGTGTTTGTTACTTCTTTTTTTTATTTCCAGCTGGTAATAATCATGACTTTTGTAGTAAATTGTAAGTGGTAGTTGAGAACGATAGGAAAATGGGATTGATCCTTATTTATTTATTTTGTACTCTAGCATAGTGCCGTCCTATTTGACTCAAAGGTTGACTGGTATATGTTTTGTAACATTAAGTCCAACTATGTACCACACAAGTTTTAATAAATAAAGTTGCTTTTGTGGGTTATCACCGTCCAGCCAATTTTTGTACCACTATGTTTTAAAAGGGTAAATTCTGAAAGTTGGCAATGTCACAAATTGCTGTCAAATATTTCACGGTTTAAATAATTTCTCAATAAAAAATTATAAAATATCTCCCTAGAGTTCAATATAATGCACCAAAAAATTTAGGTTATGCATTTCAGTTATTATTATCATAATCACCTAATAGGTACCTGGGGCCGTATTTTTGAATCAATAGAATTCCAAATCGTGTACGAAATCGCTATTTTTGAATATTCATACCCGTGAATTTTGCAACGAGTGGTCCGACCCACTCGTTTTCGATATTCTACCAGTAGAAATGACGGAAATGACGTGATGAATTCTGCGATTTCGTACACGATTTGGAATTCTATTGATTCAAAAATACGGCCCCTGTTTCTTATAAATGATTTGTTTCCTCTCAAAACTATTACAACTTCTAAGTTAGTGACATTATTACATTTGATCGTCACTATCTGCCTAGCCTTTTCCCAACCATTGGTCTCCTGTCTAACCAGATGCAGCTGAACACCAGTATTTTACACGAATACCTATCTGACCTCTACAACCCAGTTAATACTGAGTAATAGGAAAACCCTTGATAAAACTAATTATCAGGCTTTCAGCCGGCTTAGCATGACCACCGAAGAAACGGGTTTTGTCGACTGAAGAATCGACAAAATGACAGATTGTAGCAAGGTTTCATGTCAAATTGTATGGAAAAATCTTTGTCTATTCTTGGTAGAATAGAGATAGAATCACCATGCTACGGAGGCTGGCCGCTTACTACCTATTACGACTGTCAAAGATCTACAAATGAAAGTCAGAACCAACGGCTTAACGTGTTTTCTGAGGTACGGAGGAGACTCAGTATGTCGGGGTCGTCACCTATACACAGACCAACCTAGGCAAGCGCAGCTTAACCTGAAGATTGATTCCAGCAGCTGTTCTAGCCACGAGTACAGCACCAAAACTATTATAATATTACTCTCACAAGTCTTTCATGCAACAAAAAATACTTAAAAATGTGTAGCAACCGTCTAACGCCAGCAGAGAAATACCTCACTCGATTAGAGACCTCTACTTAACCCGCTGGGAACATACGTGAACAGATTTACTTTTCAGAAACCTCATTTCCACTACATTTAAAGCTTCCTTTAGAATTCTGTGAGCCTGGTACCAATGAAAGCAGAACGGGGTTGCACAAATACCTCTAAAACGCAAGCGTTTATACCGACAACATACTTAAATATGTAGGGGAAATATTTCATATTAATATTAGTTCGTTTATAAACTTAATCTCTTTATTGTAAGACTTTGTTTGCTCACCATTGTTTAACTTTCCGCTACGTGTCCTTATTAGAACAATGAGACGTTTCTTCGGCATGGATTACTTTGGAAATTACGATTTGGTGGCTTCAAAGGAAATGTGGAATGCGTTGAGGTTGGATTTACGATTCTGGTGCTAATAAACTTTTCTTTGTGCTCTAGATTGCTTTACTTAATTCTATCTACTTTCCCGACTAAAAACAAAATATGATTCTGTTTAGTCCATCAGTTACATGTTTTATCAAATCAATAAAATTTACGAAGATATAACGCGTGTAATGTGACGTCACATGAGTTTTCG
The DNA here is from genome assembly GCA_949775195.1 of Diarsia dahlii. NCBI lineage: Eukaryota > Metazoa > Arthropoda > Insecta > Lepidoptera > Noctuidae > Diarsia > Diarsia dahlii. Next base: position 18,175,609 of record OX459205.1, read on the forward strand.
AAGCACTGCAGTACTGTATCGTCTTCATTTTTTGTTAACGTGAAAAGAGAAAAAATAAGTGTCCTATATTTTTCGGAAATTTATCTGCCGGACTAATTAGTTTTTTTTTTGTCAAGTAGGTACCCAATTTTATCTGATACTGTTTTATGTGTTCACGGTTTATAACTAAACTTATGCTGTCACTCACAAGACGTGCCACGACCTTGGGATGACTCATCCCGCCGCGTTGTAATCCCGCTATCATGGCGCTTGCAACAGCGTCGAAATATCGGGACCTATCTCGACGATATTACGGAAGAATATCACGGAACTTACGGATAGTGTAAGTTTAATTTTATGTCATTGGATTCTTTAGCTTGGCATTTATTTCATATCGATTTTTACGAATTCACAAAAGGCTGATGATAGAATGTGATAAGTTATAAAACTGAGACGGTCACTGACACTTTATTAACACGAACAACCAACACAAATACTAAACATGGTATTATATCCCGTTTTCAGTGTTATTAATGAGGTTGAATACCTCCTTGAGCTTATGTTAGCCTAGTACTTTTGTGTGTGTATACCAGGATTAAAGTACCTTCACATTATATAATTAAGGTTATCATATTTTCACCCAGGTGAACCACGGGCAAAAATAATTTCCCGTGGAACACCCAAGTGGACCACGGGCAAGAATAATTTCCCGTGGTACACCCAGGTGGACCACGGGCGAAAATAATTGCCCGTAGTACACCCAGGTGGACTAGGCGGGTGGACCACGGGCAATAAACGATTATTTCATAACAAGTTTTTTTTAGCGTTCACCAAAATTATAACACGACTCCTGTAACATATTGCTAATACAATTATTGTTAACATGACGGTTTTATCGCTTACAGCGATGTCCTTCAAGTTAACGTTTGGTTAGACTGAGTTAACTTAAACTGAAAAAGAATAAGTGAGTGGCATACTGTAAAGGTAAAGTTCATACGAGTAAGTAAAACAAACAGAAAAGCTTATCGTAGGCCTGAAAGCCTTTTTTACCATTTTCCGCTGTCCTGTCCCAAATTCAGCCACCGATTGTGCTTCGTGGAATTCACGAACTGCAGCGAGGAATTCAATACTAACCTGAAACAAAAGACAGGCAGTTTTAAAATACGTACATGCGTCAGAAAGTCGGGTTTTGAACTAAGAACTTCATAAATGTGCAGATCTGCATTTGTTTATCCGTGGGGGCATAGCAAGACTTTCTATCACCAAAACCAAAGTCAAAAAAATAAGTTTAAAAATCTAAAACCCGAATACTAACAAAATCGCGGTCTTAAAAGTAGAAAACAAGAAAATAATTTTTGTCTGATGTTCTTCGTAGTCGCATGCGAGAAATCGAGACTTGTCTAGGCTCTAAGTTTTTAGGTGTACGACGTAAGGCATTTCATACAAATATCAAAGACTTTTTTTTTAAATGATTGAACCAATTTTGGTAAAACTTCACACACCTAAACAGGATACATAGTCTCAAAAGTAAGTAGTAACAGTAGTTCATGGTCTTAAAAGTAAGTAGAAAACATTTTTCCCGTTACTTGGGACTGAACTATTAACAATTTATGACTACTTTTGTTAGCTTGGGTCTTACCTGTTACAACAAATGTATGTGCTAATCAATGAATAAATAAATAAATAAATAAATTTTCGGAAAATAGTGTTACAGTCAAAATATACCGATTTAAAATTTTCCATACAAACAGAAATTACAATTATCTTTTTTCTCTTATTATGGGGCGTAGTATAATAAAAATTACATCATTTAAACACACACAAAAACCAGTTTTATTAATAAGTAAAGCTACAGGCAATATTAACTCAGACTTTTCGTTCGACCTGCTAGCTCGTTGCGTGATGAAAACACGAAAAAGGACTCCTTTGAGGACTAAAACTAATTGGATAATACCTACCGAAATAAAAATGTGTAAAGAACCGCAATTTATAACAATCGTGTAATGAATATTATATCTCTGGAACGTATCTGAACGTATACGAAGTAAGTAAGTTTATAATGAATTATTGCCAAATAGTCATAATGAATAATTTACGTTAAAAATGTCTTAATTTAAAATACCAAAATCGAAGCTTGAAATCTTTCAAAAAGATGACGAATGATATACAAACTATCTGAAAAAAATTGAAGATAAAAATAAGAACCCGGTAACCACCAAAAAATAAAGCCTTCAACAGAATATTTTATCTTTTAAAACAGATTTTATAAAAAGCTAATATAGCACAGAATTTCAAGCCACAATAATGTCCCCGTCTTTTACAATATCCTTCTCAACATACATTTAAAAATAAACAAGAGCACTTACAAATACGAAGCCAATATTATGAAAGTTATATTAAAAGCAACATAAAAGCATTTTCAATGAAGTCCTGAATGTTTCCGACATTTTATATAGGACGATCAAACAGGATGCCATGTGTGACATAGTTCTGGTCATGATTATGCAATGGGAATGACAGTTCAAACGGCTATATTAATCGGAAAACACAATCAATAAACAATATTCATCGTTGACCCGAAAATATTCTGCATGGAGTTATTTATTTTATTATCTGAGTGGAACAAAAATCATTCAAAATTGGTCGTTCAACTATTTATTCGTTATTTTATTACATACACTTGGTACAGTCACAGCTTGGTACACTAAATTAATTATTTCTATCACGCTGTCGTTTCCCAGAACCACAAAGATTCGAACATTTATAAGCAAATACGTTCGTTCAATCTAGAGCTGGTCTCCACGAGAACGTCGATCATAATCAGCATGCTAACTGCACACAATTGTTTTTGGTATATAGAACCTTGTGCACTTTTGTTCACCACGACTTATGGCCGCCAAAGCTTTAACCAGGAAGAGTTCGTCCAGCCAGTTTTCCGTTTTGTTTTTTTCTTAGGTCGCAGCTTAGTGTGGTAAATCTCTAGAGGTGCAGTTCTGGAGGTGACTGCAACATTAAACTGCAGGAGCAATGTCATTTTTATCGCAATGATCGAACATTATATCTATGGGTAGGACGCAGTGACGTATCTGTATATGTTACTCTTGACAACGGTGACAGGAGGCAATCTTGCTTTCTACGAAAGCTTTTTTATTGGGTTACCTAGCAACCAGTTGTGTTGCTGCAGTCTGTTAGTAAATGACTTTGTTAGTTGTCGGTTTGCGGTTTCCGTAGCTTTCTCAGAAGCACCTTAAATTCTGCTATTTCCTTTGAGCTGAACTTGTAGTCACACAGTGCAACAAGTTGGTACATAGATAGCTAGATAGATAGCTACCTATCCAACATTTGTGACACAGTCACTATTTCAGCATCGTAACTTTTAATTTTTCTGCCAAAAGAAAAGGTTTTTCAACAAAGCAAAATTGTGTCCAAAATTGTTCAGTAAATATTTTCGGAACAAAAATAATTGCCATTTTAATTCCATCAATGTCCCAGCCTTTGTTACGTTTACAATTTATGTATGGACTTATTATCCTTTTTTCAGCATTCATGGTTGTCAAACTGAATGGACGAACCCTTCAAATGCTGAAAAGGGGGATCACAAGCGGGGCGAACGTTTAACGGGTACCAGGGGCCCCATAACGATCGCTCCACATCTAACTCTACTAATGTTTCAACCGCATTGCCGGCAGCGTCGTCGGGTTAAATGAAAAATACCAGAGCCTTTTAACACCAGAGATGGCTTATGAAAACAAAAACCCTTTTCTGCGAATTTTGATTATCTAACCACTGTGTAAAAGGATTTTGACGCTCTGTCAAGAGGTACTGAGATTTAGAGTTTTTTTTTCCGTAGAAATGTTTTCCACTGTATACCTTACCTTCTCTAGTTTTAGGTCTAAAATATTTTCCTCATCTCCTTATCCTTATTCAAAGACGAAACTTTCTCAGAGATATCATCTTACTTTACTTCATAGCATTTTTTCCGACCGAATGACTTTGACTTTAGGCGTGTATGTACATATATAAACCCTCATTTCTCTTTCGAGGAGGGCTTCCATATGGTGCCGACGTTATTGCAGCTTGTACTTCATGTGATACCGTACAAACACGCCTTGGATCGGGTGAATTTGGTTCAGTGGTTCTGTTGTAAGCGGTATTAAAAACAAAAAGGGTTCCGTTGCTTTATAACATAACAACATTTATTTACTTTTAGGCCACTTTGACCCAGATAAATACCTTGCAGACGTAAGATATTTATAATACAGCTTGTGTTAGAAATTATAACCTAAGACTTGTAATATATATTACTAAGTAATTGTTACCTACCTAATTCAGTGTTAGTGTCAATCTTAATGTTATTATTCGTAAACCGTTTCTAGCGGCGGATAATTATGTCCTGAACCATGCTATTATAACAACTTTGTGCTCACCGTAACCTACAAATAAATATCTTTCTGTCTTTGTCTGTCATCAGCATTTCTCTACACTAGTCTTCACAAAGTTCCAAACTATGAAATAACGAGGTTGGTATGACTTGTGGCCGCCACAGTATTCTCAAACCACTGCAACTCTTTTAGACAGGTATAGTGGCGGCCACCAAAATAGCGCCAAGACATTGAAATTCAACGGAGTCCCAGAGAAACAATTTAACTATTATATATTGGATCAAGCAACGAAATTAATCGGAAAAGATTAGCAGAGGAGTAGAAAAACCAACATAATTTCCACTGTTGGTTTGACTCAGAAATTACCTTTCTTTCATAGAACTAGGCAGAAACCACAGAAAGCCACCTGCAACGATCCTTACATACTCCTTTTGCCTCATCCATATTATTACAGTACTACGCAACTGTCCTTTCTAAAGAACGTCACCAATAAGATCAGTGTATTACTATGTCTTTCTAGGGTCTGACTTGTCCAACCTAAATCCTTATTCGATTATAGAGTATTAGTTCCATGTCTAAATCCACTATATGGGCAGTTGTAAATAAAGCCAGCTCCCAACTCGCGTAGATCCTTCAAGATTTACGATTAGCCTTCGGTTAATACGTAGTTTCCATTCTGATCTTCGAATAAAAGAGAAATTTATCGTTGCTGCTTATATTCCCAAGCGAGTTCAGGCGAAGGATAAGAATAACTTTGCGAGAAAAGATGGATAGTGGCGGGTTGTGGTATGAACATTATTGCAATATTTTGCTTTTTAATGCTGCTTTAGATATTTCTAATAATGGATTGTATGAATGGAATATACACATTTCGATACCGAACTGATGTTACTGATGGATGTGTAACCTTATGTTTTAACTACTACAGGCTACCAGGCAGGCATTAAAACCTGTTCCTAAAGTTTCTAGCGTAATTTGGGCTCTATGCATATAAAATACAGAATGTCTACTTAAAATATCCCAAAAGTACACAAGCATTTAAATAACCGTCTAAAACCTGCTTGTCCTGCCTTAATTCCAATTCATATACACACTTCTCTAATTTAGTTTTTCATTCCGATATAGGTACCTATGTCTAAAAATTTTACTCATTCTGGACGGTCTAACACTGTTTTATAATCCTGAACCTTAAAGTTAGTAGAAAATCTAAACAATACCTTTTGGAACGACCCGTGCCCTTTTCCTAAATTAGAATTAATGTGTCGTCCACAAAGACCAATTTCAAGTTCCTTATTAGACATGAGAGTAAAATATCGGCTCTATAACCCACTTGTGACCCAGAATACGCAATGGCAATTAACCAATGACTGCAAGCAATAAAGTTAAGTCCAGAAAAAACTTTTGACCGCAACGTTTTTCCGGGCGACGCGACGGGTTCATCGTTTTTTTTTTGTTGGTTCAGACTAATCAAACGCGTTTTGCTGAAATTAATTGGAGCTTAGTTTGACGTCGAAATGAGGATTTATTTATTTTATTTGGGACTAGCTGTTTATAAAGTATTACTTTTTCAATTTCAAGGGTTTTAATATTTTTTACGGAAACGTACCTAATCCTTTTCCAAAAAGAAAAGTTATTTTTTAATGAAAATAATTATTAACATCACTAGCTTATACTCGCAAATTCTTTTGAGTGCACTTGTTTCTCGAGATAAAACTACAGTCAAAGTTACTGCTAATAAAATCAGCTATCTGCCAGTAAAAATCCGTCAAAATCGGTGCTGCCGTTTTGGAGTTTAACTGGAATACATAGAAAAAAAACAATGTTATGAGTATAAATTCAAATGCATTCAGTTAAAAGCTGTTATTTCAAAATAACAGACCGACATTTCAATTTTATTTGTATAGAATACCAACAGCAAATATTGCGTGGGTGAGTAATTACCTCCTTGGAAAACGCCTCTGCATTTACTTCTTCTTCCTATCGTGTGGGCAGTAAGGTCTAACGACCCCACACACCCTAGTGTCAGAGTTTCTAAACCGCCACAAGGGCCTCTGACGTGGTTTGACGACCGCCATTTTGGCGGCCGGAACCACCGGCTTATACGTGCCTTCCGAAGCATGGAACCATCTTTTTATCAGACAATCAGGTGATTCAAGCCTGCAATGTCCTAACCAAACTGGAAACATCTTTACAAAGTATGCTTCCCGTGGGAATCGAACCCACGACCAACGGGTCACAAGGCAAACACCTAAACCACTCGACCACGGAGGCAGTTTACTAATTTGATTTTATTTAAGTATTTAAATGTTGGATTTCGGTACGTGTTTCAACCCGGTGTTTATTCAAAATTATCAAGCTGTAAAAAATTATATTATTAACATTTTTAATGGTACTGTCGTAAAAACAACTATTAACACTTTTAATTAAACCATTAATATATTCATTTAATAATGATTATTTTTATTTTTTGTCATTTGCGATGCTACCTCACCTTGTCACCTTCCAGTCTAACCGAAGGAAGCTGACTATTAGTACTTTATAGTATGAACGAATGTCTTTCTAACCTGAACAACCCCATTTCCTTTTTTTCATTTTTTTTTCATTTATTTCCACACGCACACGCACTCAGCAACGAATGACAGTCGAGATCCTAGGACTGGCAAACACTGACGCCGATGGCATTTTTTTATATCCTTAACTGTCCCACAGCTAGTCAATGACCTCCCTGAAATCCTTCTGTGTGCTCTTTTCTGGTGCCTCCGCAAAACTGGCCTTCGCGATCGCAATATGAATATTGTAGTAGGTATGGTTTATTTCTCAGAAAGACAAATTCATTAAAATCTTGCAAGTTAACAACATGACATGCGCTAATGACGCACGCTATAAATATGTGCCAAATTAATTTATTAGACATAAACGAATGTCTTCATGTCTTGTTTATTAGATCATTATCTGCCATTTTATCGCCATTAAAGAGGAGAACGAGGCACTAAATATAACAATTACGGTCATTATGACCTCCTTGACTTTGGTATTTTCTTGGGCCTTGGGGCTTGTTAGTTATCGGTTGGCGCAAAGGTGTACGAATACTTTCAAACGCGAAAAGTTCTAGTGTAACAACATTGTTTGCAGTGATAGTTTTGTGGTGTGACTGTCAAACAACGAAGTATAACTTCGTTGTTTGACCGTTTGGCCTTTAATTGAACCACGGACACGCTCCTCTGATTTTTCGGATTTATGAGCGTATTGTATAATTTCACTTGCTTCAGTGAAGGAAAAATTGTTAGGTAACCAGCATCTGAGAGATATTTCTTGATGGCATGTAAACCCAAGTCAGAGCCCTTGAACGGAACAATAGAAAATTGACCAAATTCGTCACTCAAAGTCTGAATTTTTTATTTTCCCCGTTACAAATATTTTTGTTTTCTGGCTCATCATCATTATCATCACAACAAATTCACCAACGGCGTAGCAGCGTCTCTATTCTTGTGTTAGTTTTGACGTCCCTGTTCCAACATCATCCATGTTTTACCCAGTACGTTTAACCTATGCAAAAATGCAGAGTAGCTAAAGCAAAATTTTCGGCGAGAACCAAAAATAGAGAGTATTCTCTAGGGATACGAAATTGTTCCAAAACTTCAGTTTAAACATTGTAATAGGGGGTTCAAACGTGTATAGAATCGAGTTTGGTTCACTGCGTGAATATGTGAAGCAATTATTGCTTGCGCGGCAAGGTTTAACTTTGAGTGTTGCAAGCTTTTCTGTCGAGGACAGTGACCCAATTCTCTTGGTTGTCTCTTCGCTGTGTCACGGCAAGATATACACTACATTTTTACTTTCTTTTAGTGTCTCTAAAGTGCAAATGGCATTGTTAATGGCGTTTTTATTTTCATTGTTTTTAATGTTTTACGTTTTCCTTTTCACTGTTTTGATTACAATGTTGAAGGTTGAGTGTTTTATTATAGCTTTTTGGTGTAACTGTCTTTTAATTTCATAACAAAATACTTTGTTTACACAAACTGTAAACCGTTTTTTTGAGCCATCATACCTGCCTTTTCGCCGCTATGTTGGGTTTAGTTTCCAGTCTTACTGGATGCAGCTAAATACTAGTATTCAGACTATCTGACTTCCATAACCCAGTTAGTACTTACTAGTATAATATACGAAACCCCTTGGTAAGACTGGTCTGTAGACTTTCGGGTCACTACTACTACCATCTGTAACGACTATCAAAGAGTTACAAATGACAGCTGGAACTAACGGCTTGACGTGCTTTCTGAGGCATAGAGGAAACTTGATATAAAATGAGCGGTCACCCATCTACGACACAACCTAGGACCAAGCGGTTGTTAATATTCAGCTACGACCTCTTCTATGTAATTTTGCCCCACAACCCTAAAAATCCAACCCTACCCTGTTCAGCCAAAGGTCGTCCGGGTGAAATAAACTCATTGATTGCCGCAAAAGGACCCTGTTTCGTATAGAATCATTAAAAGCTTTTCAGGCATTCGTTGAATGGGCATTGAAATGGTACATGCTGACAGATTTATAGCACACAATGCTTTAAAAGACTGTTTTGGTTACCTACCTGTCGAATCAATGCAATGTGGGTGAGAAATGTGAACTAGGTTATAATTTGTGGTCTTGCGTGCGACTAAAGGCAGGAGAATGTTTTATTGTCACATCGAATTTGTATTTTATAAATGGCTATTTGTTTTGTGAACTGAAAATGGGGTTCGGTATAAAAAGGGTATTCATTTGTTTGAGTTGACGTTAATTGAGTCAAAGGTTTGGAGTTCGGGTCGTTGATGTCGTTTTGTTTTTATTCGACTATCGATAAATAGAGAACAGTTCATTGTATCCAAGTTATGATACTATACTAAGTTTACACTTTAAAAGGCTGAAGACTAAATTGAGGTACAACGTAAAATAAGAAGTTTCATTAATTTCTAATACGCACAGAACAGAAAAGAGTGTCAGAAGAAAGGGGAAGACTAAACCCAATTGACAGTGGGTGATTCCAGGTTGAAATTATGATTATGATTCTTTATAAAAACCATGTATTAGGTATTTGCTCATTTCCACAATCAATCTCTTACGAAAATCTACACTACAGTGCAAAAAAGACCTTAACGCCTAAAAATAACCTGCAAAGTACCCTATATAACGATTACTTTGAAACATTCTCGAAATAGGAAGCAAAACGAGACATATAGCGTGACATTAGCACGCCATTTAATTTTATCTACAGTTGCAGTCATTACTCAATGTGAACGTTTAAGACTCATTACAGAGGTGCTTCTGAAGGAAACATTTGTAAGTATTTTTGAGATATTTTTAGGTGCTTTTGCAATATATTTTACAGCTTTTTGGTTTTGTTACTACTGCCTTTTTTTTGGAGGGTGGGAAATTATCAAATGACTCCTCCCGCTCTGGGCGGTGTATAGGGAGTGTTAGACTTCTACTGACTAAAAACTAACCATGTTCCTTCTTAGTCCTTTGTGTCCGAGGCCACGGTAACTCTTTCGAACAACCCGCAGCCCTGACAGGTTGTTACTACTGCCTTAGCAGGCGATGCAGTGGAACTCGCAGGAGATGGCTGGACGAGCTGAACGAAATGAACGACCCATAGTCCACATTGACCCTGGATCGAAAGATTTGGAAGTCATCGAAGGTGGCCTAAACCCAGCATTGGGGTAACACAGGCTATCAGTAAATCTACTGCACCAGATCGATGTGCTGTACATCATCATCATTTCAGCTGAAAGACGTCCACTGCTGGACATAGGCCTCCCCTAAGTGTCGCCACATTGACCGGCCCCGTGCCGTGCGTCTCGCATCCAGCGGATCCCCGAACCTTCACCAGGTCATCGGTCCACCTAGTGGGAGGCCTTCCAACACAACGTCTTCCGGTTCGCGGTCACCACTCCAGAACTTTTCGGCCCTATCGGTCATCCGTTCTGCGAGCAATGTAGCCTGCCCATTGCCAACTAAGTCTGGCAATTCTTAGGGCTACCTCGGTTACTTTGGTCCTTATTCGGATGTCTTTATTCCGTAGGTACACGCTTACTTAAAAGCACGAGTATTCTAAAACATCTAAAAAAAAACTACACATCTTGAATGTGTTGTTTTTTTTTAATGTGTACTTAAAAGCACGAGTATTCTAAAACATCTAAAAAAAAACTACACATCTTGAATGTGTAGTTTTTTTTTAGATGTTTTAGAATACTCGTGCTTTTAAGTAAGCGTGTACCTACGGAATAAAGACATCCGAATAAGGACCAAAGTAACCGAGGTAGCCCAGTTCGGCATTACGTCATGTCAGTTTATGTTAAATCTTTTAATTTGAATAACTTTGAATAACATTGAATTCCAGTAAATGTAAGTAATTTCAAGTCGCAATTATTTCATCGGCCACAACACTTTGGTTAAACCGAAAATAAATGAACATCCACAAAACAAAAAATCTTTTTGTGTGAACAGAAATGATTTACACATTTGCGTTGATAAAGAACCTTCCAGAAAAACAAAAGCAACATATCAAACAAAACAACTGAAGGTACGCAGCGCATTACATTTTTTTTTCACCATTTACATACCCGCGTCCACAATATACGCAACAACAAAAAAATCAGAACCTAAAAGAAACACTTTTACTGACGACAAACATTTTTATTGTACTAGATTACGAGAGAAACACCCATTCGTCTTTGTTTACACAAACTTATCTGTGTACGAACAAAAGCCAAACTATTTCGAGAACAAAAGAGAATACATTAGTAAAAAATCTCATGTTTTTAGAACCGAGGCGTGGTCCTGTAATGTTGTCTTTAATGGAGCCTACGACTGCCCCTGTTTTTCTGGTGCGAACTTTATTATTCGTGAGCTTCGTTGAAAAAATAAAACCTACGCAATTTCGTGCTACATTTCGTGTTCCAAGCAATAAATGGCCCTTCCCCACCTGTCATAAAACGAAACTAAGGGATTACGTCAACAAAACGCTGGTCACCGTATTTTCATGTATTTTAAAGCAGAAATTACCAACTAAATTAAAACACATTTTGGATTATTTATGAATAAGCAGGTAGTAAGGTACTCTAAAACTGGTGATTACGTATTCAAATATTAATCAAAAGCCTTTGAAAATGACAAACAGAATTTAAACTAGGGCCGCTAAAATTGTGGCATATAGATTAGTCTATATAGATGTAGTCCGGTTCCTGTGGTCAGCTTGACCCACATTACAAGCAATGTATTGGGTTTATACACGTTTAAGTACGGACGGTTTCATGGCCGACCGGGCACCATTAAAAAACCCATTCAATTAGCTCTCTCAACTACCCGAGGATAACCAACCGAAGATGTCCGATGAATGATCTACTCTTCAAACTTTCAATATAACATTTTGTCTGTGAAGCGACTACGCGAATGCTACGGCGTAGCTGACGTGATGACGTCACTGCTACGCAAATAGTATCTCGTAGCAGATAACCGCTATGCGCAATTATTATTCTCAAAATAGACTGTGCTTTGGCTTTAAATTTTATCTTGTGGAGACAGTGGATCACTGTGTCTTAGCAATTACATAATATTTGGAATAGATTTTAATGTAAATTATATGATTTACAATAATAAATCTGAAACTACAAGCAACAATTTAGCGTTTACAAACTTTGAAATACTCACATAAAAAATTAAAAGAACGTTAACCCCAGCTTTTGGCCGTAAAAAATGTAACCTAGTTATTTAGTTCATTTCATTTACATTCACACGAATAAACAGTTCCGTGTCGAGCAAAACTTTGTAAAAATGTAAATGTATGATGATACATATTATGCAACTTCATACATGTTTCATGAAAAATAAAACGCACTCAAGCAAAGTGCGTTTTATAATTCCATGTGAATAATTGAGTTTAAAAGTCGGGAAAACTATACGTTTCCTTATCACAAAGCAGAATGCTTTCCGGATATTTTATTTTATTACGTTCATGTGAATAAACTCGTTGAATGCAACATTTTATGTTATAAAATCTTTTGTGGCGTGAGGTTCGACCGTCATTTTTAGGGTTCTGTACCTCTAAAAGAAAAAATTGAAACCTTTGAATCACTCGTGCGTCTGTCTGTCTGTCCGACCATTCCCTTATCTTCGAAACTACTAAGCCTAAAAAGAAAAAAAGTACAGAAATTAGTATTATTAAATTCAACATTTCTCTAGGTTACAAGAAAACCTATAGGAAGTCTATGGTGCTAAAATAACATGAAAAATCTCTCAATATCTACTACAATGATGGTACGGAACCCTTCATGTCCAAGTCCGACTTGCAGTTGGCCAGTTTTTTCAGTATTATTTTATTCATTCGCACCCGCAAAGATGGAGGAGGCCTTTGCCCAGAAGTGGAATGTAATCGTCAAAACACACAGGCGTGTGATGATATGTTATGTTAAACAATGTGTCTATAACATCCTTGCAATATATCTCAAAGCCAATAACTCTAAATAAAACTACAGTCCCAGACTTCCTTTACCTTCGCGATGCCATAAAGTATGTTTCTAATATGCAGATCCATTTCCCCCAGATTCTTGGCTTAACTAAATAAACGAAAAATATAAATTCAAGCAAGTTTTCTACTTTAAAATTCATGCTAAAAGTTGCTTCCTACGGACGGACTATATATCATCGCTTGGGTGACACGAGAAACTAAAATATACCGTAAATTATAGGAGGCTACGACAGGTGCCAGCGAGACATTATAAAGTGGAAGATTTTTTGTTTTAATGTCTTTGGATAATCTTTCTAATAGATATAAAGTGCGGTATAATTCTAATTAACAAGTGAATTTTGTTGCTTCGAATTGCGGTACCTTGGGTCGCTTGTACATGGAAATGGTGAAGAAGACCGGGACATCACCAGATAAACTCAGGATGGACGAAATGGGGACAGGTCACTGGAACAACTTGTGACCCACGGATGCCCCTCAAGTTAAAGGGGAAAATAGATAAGTCCTTGATTAGACCTGTCGTAATGTATGGATTAGAATACCGAATGTAGAAAATGTGTTGTGTCGACCTTTAATAGAATGAGAGCAGGGCAGATGATGAACAAGTGATCGGTATTCAAAAATGCTTGACTGTTAAATAAATATGGTAGGCCTTCCTAGGCGGGATAACATGACAACACGTTCTACGGGATTAGTATGTTCGATCGTCAATTGTTTTTTTATGACATCACTACCCGAGAAGCGACCGGGGTTTCACCATCCACCCTTGTTGTCATGCAGTATCCACATATAAGTACATTCTATTTAAATTTTATCGAGGTATTTTGTTTTCACTTGTTATCCAGAGAGGATTGCATATTTAAAATCTAATCTCGATAACTAATAATACCCGAACGGATCGGACTGGGTTTTTTTTTACATTTTGTATAAGCATACAGTTTCCAGCTCCATTTAGGTATACCATTTCTATAAGACCTCAAACACAGTCGTCTCACCAAGTCACATCATTAGTTCAATTTAAACTAGTTTAAAGTCGAGCCAAATGCAGCGAAGTCTCACTAACGACTTTACTGGAGGTTTGTCAGTTTGATTTGTGAGTCTATCTAGAATCTAGGAATTATGATGTTCAAATAACTTTATTTGTCTGACATTTTGCTGAAGTTCCAGAACTAGTTTGGCTGCATTGTGATCTAGACAGTTCGTTTAGAGTTTGCCACTGAAAATAACTTGGGTTATAATGTTATCTCTGTTAATGGAATAATTTTGAAATTGATTTTAGTTTTTAAACCCATCGAAGTGGTTTACGCATTTGAAGGTTTCAACGTAAAATAGAACACAGTTTTAAAAATGTATGTGTGTTCAGTCGAACGAGCTATTTTTACCCGACTACGGCAAAGCCAAAGGAGGGTTATGATTTTGACTGGTGTAGATACTGTACGCCCAAATAGGTACTATGCAGTTATTGAAATTTTGATGTTTGAACAAATATGTCAATATTTCAATCTCTTTAGTAACAAAAGCATAAACATAAAATATGCTGTTTAGTGGATGAGAAGGAAATTTTCGAATTGTGTTTTTAAATTAATACAAGATGCGTATTAATTTTGGCATGTACAGAAAATAGGTTTCCAAAACACATTTCGAAAATGTCCTTCACATTTTCACAGCGTACTTCGTCACGAAAAATAACAAGCAAACCGAAAATTATGCAACAAAGGCAACTAGTTAAGATCGCCAAACAAACCCTTTAGAGAAGAAACAGCTAACAATGGTCTTTTGTTACATTTTCATAAGTGTTAACCCTTACATGCTGCGAAGGTCGACTTGGCCTAAATTAACGGACAAGGTATTATGTTAAACAAGCAGCCTAAAGTCACGAAGGCATTGTTAAAGTTTGGGATTTTATTAGATGTGTATTGAGGGGAAGAGTTACTAGGCAGGCGTGTGTACTGTAAGACAAGTTTTGGGACTGAAAGGTAAAGGTTAATAATTATTATCTTTCGTGCGAATGATACACGTGGAGTGTGTCGATGTGGATTCGGAGAAGGATTAGTGGGTTTTATACGTTTTGGTAAAATTCCAGTTCTAACAGGTTTAGTTATGTACAATAATATTTGCTTGTCCTAGGCCTAACTGGCGTAGTCAACGTAACCCTACCCGACGTTTCTGATTGAAGGGTTTAAATTAACCTAAAATGAAGGTTATGGGGGGTTTCACTTCGCTCGTGAATCTAACATGTCCGAGTCGTGTTGCCAAAAGAGCCGAGCTCGCTTCGCTCGCTCTTTGGCCTAGGATACACAGGATTGATCTGATCAGGTTTAGCCGATATTTTGCTTAAGACAAACAGGATTGGCCTTAAATACCTATAATAAGCCGGGTACTTAAACAAAAATATATATTAGTCCTTCATTCATGACTAAAAAGTAAGTACAATGTATTTTGTGTTTTTCATCGTCATTTATTATATTATTTTATGTACGTTCTTTGTTATATTTTTGTTTGTGTTTGAGATTTTTAAGACGTAAAGGTAGTTAAGGGCATAAGATTTTAACTTATTTATGTGAGCATAATAGTATCATAATATTATTATTTCGATACACGTGCTTGGTTTTAATTGGCCTAAGCTAGATCAACAACCCTGACACAATATATTATGTATCGAGACCCAAGCCTATCCTTTTCAAACTTCGCTTGTAGCCCTTTAAAACATAATCAACTTTAAAATACATATCCAACTTTCCCTTACTCAGTAATAATTCATCTAAACATGTTTCTCGAACGTTAACATCATTATTAAGACCTTAGTAATAAACGTTGGATACCGGATATGGAAGGGAAGGGATATGGGGAACCTTTGGCCCCACGTACGGCAATAATGTTTAGTTTGAGATAGTGTTGTAGTGGGGTTTGGTCTTAGTATGTATGGAAATATGTAGGAAGCTGTTATATATTCTTGCTTCGTTTCCGCTGTTGATACTAGTTATTTGATTATTTATGTTTATAGGGTGAGTGAATATTGAACATTAATTTGAATAATTAATTGCTAATTAATTGCCTAAAGTGCTCGATAAACTTATATCGTTGACTATTTGACCCAAAGGTTTACTGGTAAAGAATTCCTTGTGGCAGTAATTCCACCTATGTACTACTCTTGTACATGAAGTTTAAATAAATATTATCCCGATGAGCACTTTAGATTCTAAGTTTGACTCCCTAAAATGATTAACTTAGTTTGAATCAATTTGTAATTATTGTTAAAGCTGATGCCCGCGGCTTCACCCGCGTGGATGTCGTTCAAACTAAAACCTAAATACTAAAACCTTCCTCTTGAATCCGTTGCGTAGTTTTAAAGATTTAAGCATACAGACAAACAAACAGACAAAAATAGCGACTTTGTTTTATACTATGTAAGGATGCAGCAGAAATTCTTCTGTTAAAACTTTTGTAATGGGTGCTCCAATAAAATACCCCACGAAAACACAGATTCAATTTCAGTAAATTCCACAGCGACACCAAACCGTTCCTTGCATATAATATTACATACTATATAACATGTAAGGCACATAGCATTCCTAATATGTAATACTGGGTCGGATATTACAATCCACCCACACGGTATCATTAGACGGGAATCAATTTAGTGCTAACAATAATACCTGTAGGTATATATATATAATATGTTTTGCGTACCTGCCATAGTATATTTTGAAATTATAAAAAGTAATATCGGCCTTTGGACAACTTTTTTAAATAGATTATTTTTTTAAATATGTATTCACAATACATAATGTTTTTTGTCACTCGTTGAGCGAGTTCTTAAAAAGCTCGTTATAAACATGATTTCGATCCACTTGCACCAGAAAGTCACTCTCTCTCTGATCTCTCTCTCTCTTCTTCAACCTTTGGTCACCCAATGCTAAGATTGGGTCTCTTCCAATTTTTTGCATTTTTAGTGGTTTTATATCAAAGTGATTCAGTTTCTGCTGGCTACTTTAATGAAGATCGAGCCTATAGCCATAGACCGGGCTTACACCAGACTACGTGGCTGCTACTGAGGAATTCCTGTCGAAAAAACCCAATAACACATTAGGCAGTGAATTATTTCACTATGGGATCGGACTGGGTCAAAATAATATGATTCTGTTTAGTCCGTAAGTTAGATTATCGAAAAATATTGAATACGTGTTTTTTGTTTTATCAAATCAATAAAAAATTACGAAGATAAAACGCGTCAAAGATCTTGGAGTGGGGCTTGAAACGTCACTTGTGTCGTCAAAATGTACTATCATATGACGTCACACGAGTTTTCGAAGCACTGTATCGTCTTCATTTTAAGTTTACGTGAAAAAAGAAAAAATACGTGTCCAATAATTTTTGGAAATCTATCTGACGGACTAATTAGTTTTTTTTTGTCCGATCTCCTATTATCACTAAATATATTTAGCAGTTTGTCGTGCAAGAGAACCTCAATATTATGTAGATTGGTAAACTGTACCTACCCTTAATTAAAACAAACTGCTGGGTGTAATAGTGTATATAATATTACAAACTACCTCCCGTCTCAACTATGTTCCCACTTGGCCTTGACTACACGCTCAAGCAACAACCCTATTGCGGCAACAAGCCCGCCTTAAAAAAATCCAAGAATATCCGTCGGGAGCTGAACATTGCAAAACTAGTTCATTTAATGGCAGCCCCCGAAGGACATTCTTGGGTTTTTTTAAGGCGGGTGTTTAAGTGTTTTATGTTATTTTATCCTATTTTGAATTAATTTTTAACAGTCGTGGGTTTTTTCAAAATTTTTAATTTTGCTTTTTATTTTAAACTTTTTACTTTTATTTTTTTAACTAAGAGCATGCACCAATCAAACTTAAACCCATAACTGTTAAAGTCCAGGAAAATTAAAACACTTGTTACTATATAACACACAATATTTATTAAGTTTTTACACAAAATCACTTTACACTTGTGTACACTTCAACTGTTCGACATCGACTGACTGACGCTCGGGCGCACTACTTCCCACCACGTGTTAACTTTTACCGGAAACAGCCTAGCTTGACATTTATAATAAAATGTGGGAGTACAACCGGAAGTAGTGCGTGCGATAACACTTTTATTAATGTAAACAGTATTTAAATATTGTTATTAAAAATACAGATAATAATTTAGAGATAATGAATGTCTATGATTACTTAAATTAAATATCTAGAAATTATAAATCAATTCCGGAAATCCGACTATTGAATAAAGAGTTTCTAACAGTCGGCCTTTCCTGATACATTTCCCGTCCCGGGAAAATTAATTCTCACAAATAAAAAAAAAAAAAAAAAAAAAAAAAAAACTTGTCCTTAACACAGTATCTTAGCAGAGACCTGATTCTTATTCTAAGTAAGATGTTAAGGCCTCAGACATATCCTTAACACCTGTCTTACCTGAGACCTCAGACATATTCTCAGATAAGCCACTTAACTTAAGATGTTAAGGCCTCAGACATATCCTTAACACCTGTCTTACCTGAGACCTCAGACATATTCTCAGATAAGCCACTTAACTTAAGATGTTAAGGCCTCAGACATATCCTTAACACCTGTCTTACCTGAGACCTCAGACATATTCTCAGATAAGCCACTTAACTTAAGATGTTAAGGCCTCAGACATATCCTTAACACCTGTCTTACCTGAGACCTCAGACATATTCTCAGATAAGCCACTTAACTTAAGATGTTAAGGCCTCAGACATATCCTTAACACCTGTCTTACCTGAGACCTCAGACATATTCTCAGATAAGCCACTTAACTTAAGATGTTAAGGCCTCAGACATATCCTTAACACCTGCCTTAGCTGAGACCTCAGACATATTCTCAGATAAGCCATTTAACTAAACTTAGATGTTAAGACCTCAAACATATTCTTAACACCTGTCTTAGCTGAGAGTTCAGACACATTCTCAGATAAGCCACAGATACCATATAGGTACATACTTAACATTAATATAATGGCATAATTACCAACCAATCTTAAATTAGTCTGTGTTGTCATTTTCCGGCACCTCAGACTCTGAATCCGATCTATTAAAAACTACCCAAGGGTGAATTTTGTCTACTGAAAATATACCACTAAACTTTCTATTTCCCTTTTTAGATAGTGGTGTATCTTCAATTACGTATCGGTCGTTATCAAGAACTTCTGCAATACGATACGGACCTCTAATTTTAGGAACTAATTTCCTGCTTTGTCCTACTGATGGAACATCTCTTTCTACCCTTACAAGTTCTCCTATCTTATAATTGACTTCTTTCCTAGCTTTATCAAAACGTTCTTTTTGTTTGTCTTGATTTTCTTTAATATGTTCTGAAATTTCTTTTCTAGTGTCATCTAACGAAGTGGCTGAACTTTCTGTATCGTCTGTAACGTTAAGCTGTAATAACGCATTTGAGGTACCCACTAGGTTAAGACCAAATAATGCCTGAGCAGGGCTTTTCCCGGTACCTTTGTTTAGTGTGTTATTAAGTCCCCACTGAATTTCTGAAATATGTTCATCCCATTCATTTTCTGATTTGCCATAATTAGCAGCTGTCAATGCTGTTAAAACAGTTCGATTGTATCGCTCGACTTGGCCATTGGCCCGCGGAGTCGCTACTGCGTTCATTATATGTTTAATACCTAATGAACTTAAGTAATCTTGAAAACTTTTAGAAGTGAATGACGTACCTCTATCGGAAATAACACGTTTTGGAACACTAAATGTATGAAAATAGTTTTTAATAGCTTTGATGGAATGGACAGACTTAGTACTTTTAACGGGAACAATTATCACAAACTTCGTAAAAGCGTCAATAATTAATAATAAGTATGCATTTTTGTGCTTACTTCGAACAAAAGGCCCTAAATGATCAATATGTACAGTATGGAATGGTTGTTCAACTTTCTCAATGGGATGCAATTTGCCTGACTTTTTCCCAGTTGGTATTTTAGAGTGGGCACATTCTAAACACGACTGAACATACTTTTTAGTAAATCGTCTCATCTTAGCAAACCAGTAATTATGTTTAATCAGTTCTAATGTTTTATCAAGACCGAAATGTCCAATTTCATCATGATTTGACTTCAAAATTTGCCATCGAACGCCTTTCGGTACAACCCAACGATCACCAGTATCTGTTTTCCTGTATAATAGTCCCCTTCTAACAACATAATTATTTTTAATTTCTATAATATTGTCATTATCTTTGTCATTTAATATAGCAATAATTCTTTGTAATTCAGGATCGTTTTGTTGTACAGTGGCTACCCAATCTGTATCAATACGTCTTACTTGTAACTCAACTATTTCTGATGGAATGGGATTTCGACTCAGAGCATCTACATGAGCCATACCTGTGCCTGGTTTATAAATTATCTGAAAGTCGAACTCTTGTATGGTACCCCACCATCTTGCAACTCTTGGCAGTATATCCCTCTTTTCAAAGGTTGCACGGAGAGAATTGCAATCGGTAACAATTGTGAAATGAATCCCTAACAAATATACTCTAAATCTCTGAAGCGACGTTACTACAGCCAGCGTTTCTAAGTCATAAGATGTGAATTTAGCTTCTTCAGGGGATGTCTGTCTACTGTAAAATGCTACAGCACTAAAAGCAACGTCTTTCTTTGGCCTCTGCATCAAGATTCCGGCAACCCCGATTTTAGAAGCGTCTGTATGCAACTGTGTTTCGAATTCGGGATTATAAAATGAGAGAATTGGTCGTTTAACTAGTTCTGTTTTTAGGTTTAAAAATGCAGATTCTTCTGCGTCTCCCCAGTGCCATTTAGAGTCCTTTTTTAATAGTTGTGTTAGTGGCTTTGCGATAATTGAAAAACCTCTTATAAATTTTCGAAAGAAACTCGCTAATCCAACAAACTGCCTAATTTTATGTTGGTCTGTTGGTCTGGGAAATTGATCTACGGCTTCGGTTTTCTTTTTGCCTGGTTTTACTCCGGACTCACTAACTTCAAAACCTAAATAATCTATGGATTGTTTCAGAAAATTACATTTTGATAAATTTAGTGTGATACCGGAGGATCGGAAAAGGGTTAGTATATCATGTAGTTTTTGTAACCCTTCCTCTATCGTTCTGGATGGTATAATTACGTCATCCATGTATGCAAAGGCCTCCTTGAATCTCGCGTTCCCCAAAACACTATTAACAGCTCTTTGAAATGTTGATGGCGCATTAACTAACCCGAATGGCATGCGGTTAAATTCATAATGACCATCTGGGGTCACAAAAGCTGTCAAATGCTTTGCCGATTCTGCCATTGGAATCTGATAATACCCAGAGGCGAGATCGAGGGAAGTAAAATATTTATGACCTGACAGATTATCTAGCTGATCATCTATACGGGGTAGAGGATAATGCTCTTTGACAGTCTTTTTGTTTAGTGCCCTAAAGTCAATGCAAAGACGATAGTCACCGGTCCTTTTGCGTACTAATACGATTGGAGATGCGTAATTTGATGATGACTGTCTAATTATTCCCGAGTCAGTCAAGTCTTTTATCATTTCGCGAACTACGTGCCTTTCTGAATGGGATAATCGATAAGGTCTGTACACCACAGGCGTGGCATCACTTAGGTTTATATTCATTTCTGTACCACTTATACACCCTAACTCTTTAACCGAAAAAGCGAAACAGTCCCTGAACTCGTCTAGCAACTCAGTTAATTTGGTTCTCTGATCAGATCCAATATCGTCATCTACCTGTATCATACAAGCTTTAATTTGGGGTGTTATAGTGTTATCTGGGCAGTGTTCTATTCTGCCAATATTTAGTGTCTGTAATTCACTTAAAGGAAGGGCCCGGAGCAGCAAAGTGTCTTTCAGCAATTTGAACCCGGAGTTTAAGCCCTTAACAACAATCGTTCCCTGTCCGTTACTTACTTGTACTGCACTTTGAATAACCTCATATTGTTTACGAGTATCTTGACAAAAACTAAGTTCAACATATAAATCGCCTGAATATTTTGGTTTAGTATAAATACTGACTGGGGTATACCCATGTATAATAAGTGAGTTATCAACGTACACCAAAACGTTTTTGGTTATATTTGTGGTTATCTTAAGCTGGTTATTAGTTTTTAGAACTACAATATGTTCTTGTTCTGTGAATGTCTGTCCTAGTAGTAAAGGAACTTGTAACAATTTGTCAGGAACTATAAGAGTTTCTACCGTAGCAGTAACTGAATCAACTTTTATGTCAACACTGCATTTACCTAAGCAATTGACAACGCTGTCCCCAAAGCCTCTTAATACAGGTAGTTCTGATACCGACCACGAGTTAATCAATTTCTTAGCGGCAGATTCTTGTAGCATTGAACATTGACTTCCGAAGTCTATGAAACAATCAAAATTCAGACCATTCACAACGGCGGTTTTAAAATATTTGGAATCACTATCCGGTTCTTTTGAAATTTTTAAAACTGTTTTATTATTAGTAGATTCTTTAGTGCCTGGACAACTATCAGCTAAGTGCCCTACTTGACGACATTTATTACAGCGCTTGATTGGTAATTTGCATTTGAAATATGGGTGCCCCTCTTCACCGCAATTATAACATTTTGTAAGCCTATAGTTCCTATTATTCTTATTATCATGTTCATTTTGAGCACCTTTTAATGTCTTAGATTGTTTGTTGTCAGTGTTGCCTGCCCGTACGGATGAATTTGGCTTGTTAAACTTCTTTGTAACTCTTATGTTTCTGAGATAAACTAATAATTTATCAGGTTCCGTGAACTGTGTGGCTTCTGCACTTGTTCTGACAGACCTGTCCTCAATTCCAAATAAGATACAATCTATTGCATTTTTGCCATGTATATTACAGCGATTCAATAAAACAACCTTTTGGTAAAAGTACTCTTCTAAAGACTCGCCAAAATCCGCCTTACAAGCAAGCATTTCTGTTAATAACTGACCATAGTTCTGGTCACTTGGAAATGCCAATTTTAATTTGCTCTGCCATTCAACCCATGAAAACAGAAGGCTAGGTAGACCCTGATACCATTTCTGAGCCAATCCCGCTAATTTAGGAAGAGCATAGTGGACAGTCTGCCTTTCGGTCCAATTATAAATCTGAGCACATTCATTAACTTTACTTATCCATGTTTCTATTGTTTGAGTTCGTTTACTGGGATCAAATTCTGGTATCACATTCAAAACTGGAAAACGTTCACTACCCCCATCCGCTTTCATGGTCTGCATGAACTCTTTAAAAACCGAAACTAAAATGTTAGTATTAGAATCTGCGTCTTTGATAGAATCAAAAGGACTCACCACTGCTGCTGGTGTAGTGTCCGAACGCGATGCTCTCGCTATATCTTGACTATGTCTTCGCGGCATGTCACGATCGCACGCTACGTCGCGATCATGAGCCGCCTCCCGACTAGGCGACACATCGCACAACCGCGGCGCATCACGCATCCGCGAAGCATGGCGCGATTGCGAAGCGTCACGCCTACCATCAGGTGACGCATCAGGCGTCACAACACGCATCCGTGAAGCATGGCGCGATCGCGACGCATCACGGCTCCCATCAGGTGACGCATCCCGCATGGCAACGCGCATCCGCGAAGCATGGCGTGATCGCGACGCGTCACGTCTCCCATCAGGTGACGCATCAGGCGTCACAACACGCATCCGCGAAGCATGGCGCGATCGCGACGCGTCACGTCTCCCATCAGGTGACGCATCACGCCTCGCAACACGCATCCGCGAAGCATGGCGCGATCGCGACACATCACGCGATGCACGACGCGTAGCTTCACGCGTTACATCACGTGGAACACCATGGTGCCTTGAACCAGGACTGCTGCCACTGCCAGGTGCATTACGATCTCTCGACTCTCTCGTTCTCAATTCACTCGACTCGCCACGGTTGCGGCGAGTTTTGCGACGTCTCCGCACAGCAGGCTCGGAGCCACTTGGTGAAGAGTCGTATGACTCCCTTGTATGTTGTCGAGACTTTCTTTTGCGAGTCATGATCGCTTTTATGGGCGTTCAGTCCTTCACCGAGGGCGAATATTGATCGCTATCTCGATTATATCCAACTTCTGAACTGTTAAAGTCCAGGAAAATTAAAACACTTGTTACTATATAACACACAATATTTATTAAGTTTTTACACAAAATCACTTTACACTTGTGTACACTTCAACTGTTCGACATCGACTGACTGACGCTCGGGCGCACTACTTCCCACCACGTGTTAACTTTTACCGGAAACAGCCTAGCTTGACATTTATAATAAAATGTGGGAGTACAACCGGAAGTAGTGCGTGCGATAACACTTTTATTAATGTAAACAGTATTTAAATATTGTTATTAAAAATACAGATAATAATTTAGAGATAATGAATGTCTATGATTACTTAAATTAAATATCTAGAAATTATAAATCAATTCCGGAAATCCGACTATTGAATAAAGAGTTTCTAACATAACTGAAAACTGAAACAAAATCGGACTTGTAGTTTTGGAGAAAAATGGCAACTTTGATTTGCACAAAAAATGTTTGCTGCAGCGCCCCCTGTTGAGTTGTCACCGTAACACCTATCTAAGAACATGCACCAATCAAACCCGAACCCATAACTGAAAACTGAATCAAAATCGGACTTGTAGTTTTGGAGAAAAATGGCAACTTTGATTTGCACAAAAAATGTGTGCTGCAGCGCCCCCTAGTGAGTTGTCACCGTAACATCTATCTAAAAACATGCACCAATCAAACCCGAACCCATAACTGAAAACTGCATCAAAATCGGACTAGTCGTTTTGGAGAAAAATGGCAACATGTATTTGCACAAACACACAAACAAACAAACACAAAAAACAAACACACAAACAAACAAACAACCTCTCACCCCATACGCATATACCGTCTCCGTTCCGTCGTGGGTAAAAACAAGTGAAAATACGAGTATTCCTTTGAACAAAACTGTCTAGGGGTTCAATACTACACCTCTGTCTCTGCCTTTAAGATTATAGGCGTGAATACAACTTCGACATACTTCGCGTCGGTACACAGGCGAGGAAAATAAGTGAAGTCTTGTGTTGTTTATAGCAAGTTTCGGAAAGGATAGGTGCGTAGTACTCATAACTGGCATGCAAGTATGACCAGATGTATGAACGTGGACGACGCAAGAGTTGGCATTCTGTGTTTTCTGTAAACCCAATAGGTTAAGGGCGTGAGTTTATGTAGGTATCACCGGAGATCGTCAACAGAGCATTAGAAGTTAGTCTGTAGCTTAACATCGGTTGATATTGACCAAGGAGCAACTGCCACCTAACCTCTACAGCCCAATTACTGGCCTATACCAATATCCTTAGATAAGTAAACTGTCGCTTCTATAACTACACACTGCGGAATTCTCGATCGCACCCTAAAATCAATTCGAAGACAGGAGACAGTGTGGGCACGCCCTATTTAATATCCTACCGATCTTCACTTATAATATGATATAACGAAAAACTCGGGAAATGTCGAGTGCAATCGAATCGAGAAGGAAACCGATATTTCGTTTTAGAACGTCTTTTGAGTACCCGGCTATATCTATTTGTGTTAAACGGCTGGTATTATGAAATCGGATGAGTTTAACCTTTACTCGTCCGCAGTATGTGTAGTAGAAAATAGAATATAAGTAATAAAAACAAATGGGGCTTTGTCTAGGTTTATTTTTTTCAGATTATTTTCGAGGGATAAGGAATATTTCTTTTTGAGCCAACTTAATTCAGTCTTTTATTACATTTTCGTGTTATTCAACGACCGAAAGAATAGTGGCAATAGTGATTTCGGTAAAGACTTCGAGTTTATTATAATGTTTGTTTCCAAAGTCGTTGTCCGTTTTATGGAAATCCGATTTTATTTTCGTGATGGGTGCAAAAAACAAAGCGAATCAGCTCTTAGTAACTGGTAGTAATCGAATTAGGAGACATACGATGGCACTTATTCGTTCAACAAACTTTCTTTTCTAGTCTGGAAATGAGGATTAACTCAGAAACAAAGTTACCTACCCTCGCCTACGCAAAAAGTCAACCGAGGAAATTGTTTGTTACGAACTTGTTATACATAAAATAATCAAGCAAACTTGTGTTTAACAAACTGAATTATTAAGATAATCAATTTCAGTTTAAGGCTTCTAAAAGGCTTCGGCCGTCTACGAAACCGTAGTTTCGTAACTGGTATCGATGAAGGAATGATTTGTCCTTGTACGTAACTGGTTTCGATGGAGGATATATTTGTCTTTTTTCGAAACCGCGGTTATGTATCATGGTTACGTACGAAGAATTTACTGTTAAGGTTTCGATGAAGGAATGATTTATCCTTGTACGTAACTAGTTTCGATTGAGGTATTATTTTGGTGATTGAAGTAGTTCAGTAGACGCGTTTGCTGACTACTGAACTGACCTTCATCTTGTAATTATTATTGAAACAAGGTAAGCTGAAATATAGCACCGAACTACTGCCACTCTTTAGTGGCAACCGGACTAACAACCGGACTACTGCAACTAGACCGATATTTGCGGCTATGAGATCCTGGACCAATTACGAGTATCATATAAATCACTAGTTTCGATAAAATAATTATTATTCCTTGTTCGTTTTTTTCTTGTTGTTAACTAGTAAAATTTCATATTTTTACAAAAAATCCTTGCACGTAACCGTAGTTTCGTACAAAGACAAATATGTCCTCCATCTAAACCAGTTACGTACAAGGACAAGTCATTCATTCCTTCATCGAAACCAGTTACGAAACTACGGTTTCGTAGACGGCCGAAGCCTTCTAAAAATACAATATTGTCTCGTTGGTCTAGTGGTTGTAAGTGCGACTGTTGAGCCTGAGGTTCTGGGTTCGTTTTCAGGTTCGGGCAAAATGTTATCAAGAGATGAAAACCATCATAAATTTCTCAGTAGCATCCACGAAATCTGGATTTAAATCTGGTTGATGGCCATAGGCTTGCCCTCTATTACATGGAACTTAAACATATAAGGTAACTGGCAAAGTGTGAGTGTTCCATTAGGTACACTGCTGCCTAATCATTGTAGAATTACAGGTGCGATGTTCTGTTATATCTACAAATCTCGAGTTCTATCACCCACTCTGAAGAAACAACCATTTTCAAATTAATCTTGCACACAATAAGTGCAAGGAAGGAAAACATTTCGAGAAAACCGGGACATAATGGTCTGAAGTGACCAACAAACAGGCGGGAAGCGCAATGATTAATGTCCCTTCATTCTCTATGAGAGAAAAGTTACTCGCCTTGCAGAGTGACAATTACGAGCTATTATTATGTCTTATTGTAGAAAAGACGAAGTGCTCCAGCAAACAATTTAACGCGTCTAATTTGTACGACAAATGATGGTATGTGTTCTAAAATATGACTCACTAAGCACTCAGTGGTGCATATTGACGAACCGTTTTTATTGATTTATTACGAAATATTTTATAACAGGAAATCAGAACAAGACAAGAGCATTTTGGTTTAACATTCAGATAGATCAACGAAAGATCTAGAATAAGAATAGCGGGGATAGAATAATGATTTGCTCACATTAAACTGCCCCGTTGATTTCATGATTGCAACTGAGGCGACTACTAAACGTGAGGTCCTGGGTTT
Source organism: Diarsia dahlii (assembly GCA_949775195.1). NCBI lineage: Eukaryota > Metazoa > Arthropoda > Insecta > Lepidoptera > Noctuidae > Diarsia > Diarsia dahlii. Next base: position 18,203,124 of record OX459205.1, read on the forward strand.
AATTGCCATTTATTTTTAACCGACTTCTAAAAAAAGAAGGAGGTTCTCAATTCGGATGATTTTTTTTTTATGTTTGTTCGGGCATAACTCCATCACTTGCTAACCGATATGAAAAATTCTTTTTTTGTTGGAAAGGGTCCCAAATGGTCCCATGTTTTTTTATCGAAATCAGACAAGCGGTTTTTGAAAAATCAACAAAACTAAAAAAAAAAACTACATTGTCCACATGAAACATGTGAACCACTAAAAAGTGAAAAATAAAAACTTTTTAACAAAAAATAAAACCGACTTAAAAAAAACACAAAAAAGTCAAAAATAAATCAGTTTCTGAAGTCGGTGACTTTTGTTTGTTTGATTTCATTTTTTTGCCACCGACTTTTTATTTCGTTTATATTTTCTAGTAGTAGCCCGGAGTTTATAAGTTGATGGTATGATACCCTTGTGCCTCGGAAAACACGTTAAGACGTTGGTCCTTCGCCTGATACCTCTCCGATCGTGTAGGATTGCCATCCCAACGAGCTATGAGAGGAAAGGAACAGAAAGTATTATTATAGACATAAAGTATTATTTGTATTATTGTTATTTTATATTCATGTAATGTGTCACTGTTTGTTTTCCCCAATAAATAAAAAAAAAATAGTGCACCTATGCAGCGCACACACTTGTGCACTATTATATCTCCTATGCCGATGGCTAATCTCCGATAAGATTGGCCTCCGTGACCGAAATCGTATCTTCTTCCATACTTCACACAATTTTTTTTTTTATTATATTTTTTTTTTACTTCTCTTTTACGCATCATCTCACCAGGCACCTCCATTTATCATTTCTTTGGTCTTTTTCACTCTTAAACTATCCACAATTGCGTATGCACATCTTAAAACTTTATTCACGATATTCTCCTCTGCGAAGCTATTTACTAAAAGAAGATAGAAAAGTCGTAGCCAAAGTACTACCTAAGTGTTCAGACTTTACATTTAATACAGTTCACAAAGATAAAGACAAATAACATCACGGGCTATTACGCACTTCTTTTCTTTTTCAATCACTTTGTAGTACTTGATATTGTTTCTCTCAGACGACAAAGAGATAGAATCCCGACTAAATGAATTCATTTACACGATGCTAGTATAAAATGGAAGCACTAGGCGAATAAAATGGAAATTGATGTATTTACCCGACTGCGGCGAAGCCCAAAAGGAGGGTTATGTGTTTGACGTGTATGTATGTAAGTATGTGTATGTATGTCCGTTTCTTCGTTCCCTCATAACTCATAAACGGATGAACCGATTTGAATGAAATATACGTCGTTAGATTCGTCTTGATGGCGCGAGTGTTATAGGTTAAAAACTAAGAAAATTGAGGGTTTTGGGGGCCTAATCGCGGAGTTCAAAAAATTTTTTTTTTCCAATACCATCGAGTAGGGTATCAAAATAAAGGGTTTTAAAAGGAGATTACAAAAATATATACCACTTATATGTTTAAAAGAAATTCAAAGTGAGATATCCTTTAGACAAGCACAAAAGTTAAGTCATCTGCGAAGAATTTTACGCGACCAACGAAAGAACAAACACAAAAGAACTAAAAAGTTGGAAATAAAAAAGTAATTAAAAAACTAAAAAACCCGACTGAAAAAACTGAAAAGCAAAAAATTTAAATTTTTTCTTTTCATAATTAATTTATATTCAAATGAACCCCTCATTTAAATATAAATTAATTATGAAAAGAAAAAATTAAAATAGAATGGACCCCGCCTGCTTCCAAGTTTTGTTTAATTTAAAATGTGCTTGTTTTTTGCTTTTCAGTTTTTTCAGTCGGGTTTTTTAGTTTTTTAACTACTTTTTTTTTTCTAGTGTATTGTCTCGTTGGTCGATTGGTGGCAAACACAACGGCTGATTAAGAGATATTGGGTTCTATTCCTGGATTCTTTTTGGGTATTTTTATCAGGTTTGTTTTAGTGACAGCCTCAGTCTGGCTTTGTACCCGTTTGGTGGCAAAAGCGATTAAAGTATGTATTTTCGTAGTTATGGATTTTTACTATCCCGCACTGAGCCCGCGTAGTGTATTATAATGACCCATCCTTTTTCTGAAGAGGAATGGAGAGGCAGTGAAAAATTAATAGGCTGATTAATATGCATGAATTTTGTATGAAACGATTTTTAAATATAATAACGTCGATCTATCTATCTAGCAATGCTTTTATTCAATTTTCTTACCATGTTGTGTTCAAATTTAAAACAAAGCAGTTGAGTTTCATCTCAAACTACCCACATCCACACTATCAAAAATAGTCCTAATAAACACAACGTACAACCAAACATTTCACATTAAAACCCGCATCCTGGACAACAACAGAAATTTTGGTTCTTACTATCTTAATCACCGAAAAACTTAGTGCGAAAATTTAGCTTGAAATTCTTAAACAACTCACCCATTGTTGGAGACAATGGTTCCGTCGCTATCTGATCTGCAAAGGATACTTCATTATCTCGTGCAGACAAACAAAAGGGTGAACTGTGGGATGGCAGAAATAATGAGCCGATAGTGCTGGAGAATTTCAAGCTGAAGTCACAGAGCCATGGTAGCCTTGGGGCTAAGGGTATGGATTGCAGCGTGAGAGGTTGTGAGCTCGCATCCTTATGTATTTAGGTTTTTGTTCGATGTTGTGATGAATTTGGTGATGTACTGTATTGTTAGGTAAAAGGAGGGATGAAAATGTGTTACAGATGTCATACATTTTTCTCATATTGCTACTCTTGTTGTATCGTCAATAATAAAGAGTTAATGGAATTTTATACACCTATAAATGGATGATGGTTGTGCTTTGATACAGTTAATTTCAGTTTGGTAAACAATGAATATTTCTGACTATACATAAAGAATGAAAAAGAAACTACTTTGGTAGTTCGGATATGAAGCGATTGACTAGTGACTATTCCATTATTATAGTTTTCGATTGAACGTCGCGTACGTGCCGCCTGCGATATTTAAATACGATATTTTAGGTGCTCATGGTAGTCGTGGAGAATTGGCTGTAAAGTACACCATTATTGAGTAAACAAACAAAAAATCATTTTACTCTTGCAGAGGCAACGTATGAATGTCGTAAACGTGAAACAAATTTTTCAGTAATTAAAAACTGTAAAAGATAACAGTGAAAGCTTTGTGTACTTCAAATAGAGTAAAATATTGACGTAACTAACATGTAAAATTCAACAGAGGACGCGCCTAATTTACGCAAACAATAGAAACTTGGGCACATGTCCCACCGTAGACGATTAGCGGGAAATGGGTTGAGCGAGTAACTATAAACTTTAGTAGAGAAACAGCGGTGTTAATGATATTGTTTATTTTGCAAATAGGTTTTTACAAACACTCTTTTTCTTAAACTAGATAGGGCCATTGTTTTGTACCTGACTACTCTGAGAAGAAAGATCTGAACCAAACTCAGAGGTCATAGTCACTTTTATGGTCCAGACATGAATTAATTATGATTTAAAGCTACGTAGATGGGATAGGGGTTTCCCATCCGATTTAATTGAAAAGAAACACCGAAACCAACTCACAGGTGACAGTCTCTTTTAAGACCCATAATTATGTTATGACTAGCTGTTGCGAGCGGTTTCACCCGCAACAACTCGAAAATTATCCCACGGGAAGATAAAATTGGGATAAAAACTATTCTATGTGTTAATTCAGGTTATAAACTATCTGTGTACCAAATTTTATACAAATTCGTTCAGTAGTTAGCATATTAGTGTGATGAGAGTAACCCAACTTCAAAGAATCCGAAAAGCACGGCTTCTTTTCGTCAATGCGATTTTGTTTTGTACTGAACGTACCTGGAATGTATCTATTTACGTAACTTTACTGAAACTACTTCCATGAGGCCTGCTCTATTTCAATATCAACGAAATGTTTTTATAACGCAAAACTAAAAGTCGTTTTCCAGTAATAGTTTTTGCCCAAAATTTCGATCTAGTCTTAGTTTGATGAACAGCATGTCTGGTTGACGTTTTTGTGATAGGACCTTATTTATACATCCTTTGAATCTGTCGCTTTATCGTTTACTGTGGGACTGTTACCCAAATTACACAAACAATACGAGGTTGAATTAAAAGTTTATTTGGGTAAATTCTCTACGGCTACGCTTAAACAAACGCTAGCTGAGAGAATTTCAAGGATTTCATTGGCATGGCCTTGTTTCTATTGAAAATAAAACAAAACTTGTTTAAGGGTAGAAAATTGGGTTGGGTTGGCCTAGTGGTTGCAATTGCGACTTCTGAGCATGAGGAGTTGTTCCACCAGGAATTACTCAGTAGCAGCCACGGAGTCTGGATTTTGCCCGTTTGATGGCAATAGGCTCGCCCCCAAGTACATGGGACTTAAACATACCTGGCGAAATCATCATCTGCCTAGCCTTTTCCCAACTATTTATATTGGGGTCGGCTTCCAGTCTAACCGGATGCAGCTGAATACCAGTATTTTACAAGGAGCGACTGCCTATCTGACCCCCACAACCCAGTCAATACTAGGTAATACGATACCCTTTCGTAAGAATGGATGTCAGAATTTCAGGTCACTGACTACCTGTAACGACTGCCAAAGATCTATATATATGGCAGCCCGGACCAACAGCTTAACGTGCTTTCCGAAGCACGGAGGAAACTCGGTATGTCGGGCGGTCACCCATCCACAGACTGACCTAAGCAAGCACAGCTTTACCTAAAGATCGACCCGAGTGGCAGTTCTTATTAAGCCACGAGCTCCTCACATACCTGGCGAAATGTGGGTGTATTATTAGGTACACTTCTCTGCCTAACCCTTCGGGATTACAGGCGTGATGTTACATTAATTGGGTTTTCGTTTAGTAGGAAGTTGGACGTTTATTAATAAAGTTATTTTTGGAAGCACCTCAGTCTAAGTGAGCTCTTAAGTATCAAATTGATGAAAGGTTTTAAGTCAATTGTAACGTACCCTTTTAATACTACAAACAATACAAGTGCTTGCTATTAATAGACGTTAAGTTTATGAAACATTTCCTTGTATAAATATTGTTAGTTTATTAGCTCTGTTTCATACTTACCTCGATGAAAGAATATATCACACACTTCTCTACCCATAATTGTCTATTGTACAGATGCTAATACGTCAAGCTACCTAACAGTGTCAAAATTCCCAATAAACCTTGACCTAATACTTTTGCGATCAAATTGAATAAAATTGCATTGTATTTATAACTCGCGGTTCGCCGTAAAGTTTTTCGACAGTATTTTATATTTGGGCATTCATTTGGGTCCTTAATGTTAGTAAAAACCGGTATAAGTGTCTCTAACACTACATCTGTCTTTTGGGTTACTTCTGTAATTGTTGCAGAATCCATTCATCAACCAAAAGGACGCTTCTAAGGAGAACAGCTGTCAGTAATTAACTCCCACCTCTAAAGGTGCTTCTTAGACACACTCCCCAAACTAAAACCTCAAAATCACACTAACTAACACAAACTCAAACTAGAGTCGAAACCCGTACAACAGCCGCATCAGCAAACAAGTTAATTTCAATATAATTACGTCTAAACCAAAATTAATATGGCCGTTTCTCATAAACTTATGACCAACACAAGTGCCACTAAATTCTCTTCATGATACTGTCTTCAACTTTGAGTGAGTTACGACCCTCAGATTTTGTAATTGAATATCAAGTTAGGATTAAAATGTTTTGATTCTGAAATCAGGAGAAGAAACAATGTTTAATTAAACAATCAAGGTCTTCGTGTTTTGAGTTCTGTTACATTTTAATTAATATCTCGGAATGGTTTAGTTGAATCTTTTGAAGGTTCATCAACTGTGCCCTGTACCGCATGTACCTTTATATTACGTACCAAAATGCTGGGTATCCTTTTTCGCAACATTATCATAATCTGCCTAGCTTTTTTTCTACTATGTTGAGGTGACTGGAAGCCGCAGTCACATTTAAATATACCAGTACTAGCTTTTGCCCGCGACTTCGTTCTGTTATAAACCGGTCTAGGTTTCACTTTTTAAAAAAAGGAAAAACTTTGAAACTGTGAGAAACAAATATATTCAATTAAACTTTTACAAAGATTAGCGCGAGTGCAGCTAGCGAGTGCACGGGATGAAGGATGGAAGACGACTAGCGTGCTGGACTGTGATGAGCGGGAGAGAGGAATGAGAGGATGCTGCGTCAGCAGCAGGAATGCAGCGTAGACAGCTGAGTCGACCAATAAGGGTACAAGTGAAGGATGTAACAGCCCCCCGATTAGGAGGAAACTTACGGGTGGAAAGGTAAGTTGACGCCAGGAGGAAAGGTAGGTTTTCCAGATTTTAGGTCATTCGGAGACGAGGAGCAGGAATATCTTCGACATCTGTAGATGCCATTTCTACGGGAGTATCAGGAGGAGGGGTACATCTAGATTTCTTAACTAACTTAAAATAAGAATACAATTTATAGGAAATAACTAAGATTATAACTAGGCTTATAATAACAGTAATAGAGGAATAATAATTACCGTAAAGGACAATGTGAGGTTTTTCAATTACTCCATTAAGGTTTGTTTGTATCTGATCAGTTGCTTTATTATAATTCGAGAACAGAGAGTCTAAATTGTTAATGTTCTTTAAGTTAACGTAAGGAACTTTAATATTTTCTTTTAAATATGTATCGGAACTACAACAAGTATCATTAATTAATTCGAAGTGCAATACTATTGGCTTTAATTTTATTTCGATGTTATGTTTAGGTATTAACTTATTGTCGTTGCAATAGGCAATACAGCTGTCTGGTATAGTTAGTATACCAGTACCGGAAATAGAAGATTCAGATAAATCTTGATTATTACAGTCTATAGTTATTTTAGAATTTTGACTAATCATGTATAATCCACTGATTACTATGTAATTTATGAAAGGTTTCAAAATTACCATTAATGAATTCAGTTCTGCAAAGAGGCGGAACGGAAGTCAAGGCTTTTGAAATAACCTCAGTTTCACATATTGGTAAGGCTGACGTAGAGTATACATTGGAAATTTCACAGATATAATATTGCGTATTTATAACTTTACAATTATTCAGTGAATTTAATTTACAATAAGATAATTTATCTTTAGTTATGCCCAAATATTTAGTGGATGGTATTATTGTAGAATACAATGTTTTGTTTACATTTTTAAGGGCAATAGGATAAGGTGTAGTATGATACAAATCGAATTCTATAATGTTTACTAAAGGCATTTGTAATACAAATATTATTTTGTTATTTGCATAATAACTCGATACATCGGATATGTTTTCTAGAATGTGGATATTGTCTAAGGTTAAGGGTACAGGTAATTGCTTATTACTAGGAAGAAATCTATAATTATTTACAAGGTCTGAAAACAATTGTTTAGGGGTAATAATAGATGGATATAGCATATTGGACTTACTAAACATAATAGCATTAATTATATCTTCTAACTTAAATGATAAGGTTAATAAACTACTTTCTAAAATATTCGACAGTCCCGATATTTTAGATCTAACTAATAGCTTATTGGAAACTAGTGTTAAGTTGATCATTTCCTGGTTCAGGTTATCGATGGCATAACTGAGGCTTACCTCATTTGTATTAATTTCATCGATAACTTCTTTAAGAGACAATAGTGTGGATGTTGTAATCATCATGTTTTCTTTCATGAGGGTTGCCAATTTAGTTTGATCAGTCTCTAAGGTTTGAATGGCATTACTATATTTTTCGGCATCATTTTGGTCCATATTTCCAAACAGTTGTTTGATTACTGAGCCGATTCCACCAAACCAGGCAGATCTTTTATGAGTTTTAGATATAAGATGGGAAATAGAATCGAAGTCTCTAACTATATCAGAAAAACGGGATGACAATGGTTGGAACAAATAGTGACATTCGTCTTCATAGTATGCATTGCTTTGATTACATAGGAATTTAGAAGTTCTTAGGATACCCCTTATGTTATTTAAATGTGGTTGAATGAAAGAGATATCTATGGGGATGATAATGTCTAAAGTATCATCAGTTATTTTTAGAGAGCTAATAGGGTCAAAATATATGCCTGCGTCGTCTGATGCTGGCTGGATATATCCTTGACTGTTTGACGCCAGGGTAGGATAAATGTAACCAATTCTGTAAGAAAATATAATTTATATTAACTAAATTGTATATTAAATAAGATAGGTACTATGGTTCATTGCTAGTTGCTAACTTGAATTCGTCAAAATGGTGTTTGACGTGACGTCTGTTAATTAATAGTGACGCGGTATTGTTGCCATGGATTTTCACGATTTTAAACGGGCATTTCCATATAGGTGAGAGAGCTTTTCTAAGGCGTAAGTGGTTTTTAAGGTAAACAAGATCGCCGACTTTATATTTAATTGGCCTTGTGTGAATATCATAGTAACTTTTGGAATTAGTCTTTGATTTTTGTATATGCTCTATTGCTTTTGCTCTGCAATACTTGAGCCTATTTTGGAGTATACGAACATATTCAGGGTAAGTTGCTCCTGCAACTTCCTCGTAGATGGAATTAGGTATATAGGGCTTGTTTCCGAATACAAGCTCATAGGGAGAGAAATGAGTGGTTTAATGAATGGCTGTGTTGTACGCAAGCATAGCTGTGTACACAAAGCGGGGCCAGTTGTTTTGTTGTTCGTTTACGTAAGATTTTAGGTACTCTTTTAAGGTGGAATGACTTCTCTCGAGAGCACCCTGTGTCTGAGGGTGATACGGGGTGGACCATAATTGTTTTATTTTCAATAAATTACACGTTTGTTTAAATAGTTCGGCCGTGAAGTTGGTGCCTTGGTCTGTTAAAATTGTTTTAGGTATTCCGAATAAAGTAATGAAATGGACTAAACATTCGCATGTTTCCTCAGCAGTAGTGTTTTTGATTGGATAAGCGGCTGAGAATTTAGAGAGGTCATCTTGGAGCGTCAATATGTATTTATATTTATCGTTACCAGCTTCCGGTAGTGGTCCTACTATGTCGAAAGCTACACGTTCAAAAGGCCGTGTGGAGAGAGATGTGATCTGCATAGGGGCACGGTTAGTTCGTCTGAGGGCTTTATTAATTTGGCATTGTGGACATTTTTTGACGTAGTTTTCAACATCTACTCGCATGTTTTTCCAGTAGTATTTTTCTTGGATGCGTTTCAGCATTCTACCAGAACCTAGATGACCGGCTATAGGGAGATCATGATTTTCTTTCATTATTTTAGGAACTTCACTTAGTGATGGGTAGATAATAGTATTCTTGTAAATGTGTATAGTCATTTCTGAGTTGTGGAATAAATATAGGATCATATTATATAATTTGATATACTGATGAGTATCGAAAGGATTATTAAAATCAGATATGGCTATTTCAGGGTTATTTTGCCCTGCGAGGCTGACAACTAACTCGTTTCTTACGGATTTAAGACACTTGTAAATATCTTCATATGTGCAAGTGTCAAAATGATTGACCTTGGTGAAAATTAAATAATAAATTTTGCTTTCGAATTCATATTTAAGAAAGGAATGTAAAGTTCTTTCTAATAAGGAAAATTCACTTAAATTAGGAATATTGGATATGATTTCTTGAGTATACGGGATAGATTCGTCCATATCTATAGATGTAGGGATGATGATGTGTTTCTTATTAGCTTTGGATAGGCTTTCATTGTGTTCTATTATGGTTACGTTAGGATTAAAATCCTTAGCGGTAGTTTTAAGGAATTCTGAATAATTACCATCTGGGGTACTAGAACTACTAGGGCTCGAGATTTCAGGTGATATTGGATTTGGATGATCAGTGGAAGGTGAAGGTAAGTTTTCATTTATTATATTATCTAGATCATCAAGGTTGCCTAACTCTGGTAAGCTTGTAGGCTGGATCTGTAAGATCTTCAAGTTGGATGAAGTCGTCCGGAGAGACAGCTGGAAGGACATCTGGATTTGACGTTTCGTCAAAATCAGGTGAGTTTAAATTCTCATTAGAAGTACTAGGTATAGGATTTATAGGATTGACAGATTTAGTTATAGGATAGCGGGATAATGCGTCAGCGGCATTATTTAGTTTCCCTTCCCTATATATTATTTCATACTCATATTCCTCCAATTTTAATCGCCATCTCTGGAGTTTGCTACTGGGGTCAGAGTGGTTGAATAGCCAACGTAAGGGACGATGGTCAGTAATTATTGTGAACTTTCTGCCATAGAGGTAAGGACGGAAGGTCTTACAGCCGTAAAGAATTGCAAGTAATTCTTTTTCAGTTGTGCTATAATTGCACTCATTTTTGTTGAGTGTACGGGAAGCGTAGGCGATAGGCTTATCCTTGCCTATTTCGCCTTGGGAAAGGATAGCGCTGATTGCATAATTGGATGCATCACAGCTGAGAAGGAATGGTTTGGAGAAATCAGGATATGATAATAGCGGAGCTGTAGTTAATTTATTTTTTAAGGTTTCAAAGGATAACTGATGTTCGTTTGACCAAACAAACTCTACGTTCTTTTTCAGCAGATTTGTTAAAGGTTTTGCAATGCTTGAAAAATCAGGGATGAACCTGCGATAATAAGAGACGAAACCAAGGAATGATTTGACGTCTTTAGGAGTTTTTGGTATTGGGAATTCATGAACTGCTCTTAGTTTTTCAGGATTTGGTTTTACGCCTTTGTCAGTAATGACATGGCCTAAATATGAAACTTCTTTTCTTAAGAATTCACATTTGTCCGGTTGTAGTTTTAAACTGAATTTGCGGAGTCTATAAAATACGTTAGTTAGGTTATCTATATGAGAAGGGATATCAAATGAGTAAATTACGATATCATCAAGATAAACGAAGCATTGGATGCCTTGGAGACCAGATAAAGCGGAATTCATTAATCTCTGAAAGGTGGACGGTGCATTCTTTAATCCAAACGGCATACGAGTAAACTCGTAATGCCCTGTTGGGATTGAAAATGCTGTTTTGGGAGAATCATCAGGAGACATGTTTATCTGATGAAAACCGGAAGCTAGGTCTAATGTGCTAAAGTATTTGCACTTGCCTAATTGATCTAGGATTTCGGCTATGTTAGGAATAGGATAAGAGTCGCCAATGGTCACGTCGTTAAGTTTGCGGTAATCAATTACAACGCGCCATTTTCTTTGGCCGGAAGCATCGAGCTTCTTGGGTACTACCCAAATTGGTGAGGACCATGGGGACATGGAAGGTTTTACTATACCTTGTCTCAGCATTTTCTCAACTTGAGAATCTACTTCTTTCTTGTGACATTCGGGAAATCTGTATGTCTTAACATGAATTGGGCTATCGGATGTGGTTTTAATTTTATGCTCTATTGCATCAGTGCAGGTTAACTGGTCGTTGGGTAGATGGAAAATGTCTGAAAACTGAGAACAGACAGAGTATAATGCCTCAGTTTCTTCTGGATTAAGATGGGACACGCGAAGCTGCTTTAGAACTTCTTCTGTGCGCTCACGAGTATGGGATTCGGCTACGGTACCGATGAAGACTGAAGTCTCCAGTTTGAAAGGCTTTAAATGTAATCTAAGATCAGATGGAATCGTTACAGGTTCTTCTGAGGTGTTAACAACGGAAATATTAACACGGTTGTTATTCTTTACTTGTACTAAACAGTTTGCTACTAATATATTTTGGGAAATATGTTGGTCGATTATTAGACCTTCTTTGATTTCAGGATTTGCTACAGTACATTCGATTACAGTTTCACTGCGTGGTATAATAGTATAAACGGGTTCATTGAAATGCATTTTAAGTTTAATATCTTTTAGATGCAACACGCCTTCAACATAGTTAATTTGGCTACTCTTGGAATTGAATAAGTCGTTGCCAATAATACCGTCGTAGGATAAGCTTAATTCATCAACTACATTAAACATATGTGTTAGGTTTTTACAGTCACTGTGAGATTCATCATGTGTATAGATGGTTATAGGGATTTGTCCTAATGTGCATATAGGATTATCGGCGGTTGAATCAATGCCTTTGATTTTGAATTTAATTGTTTCGTCAATAACAGGCATGATATCAATGACTGATTTTTTTATTAAACTTATAGAAGCACCAGTATCGACGAGGAGGGATAGATCTCTAGAGGACACGGGAGAATTTACTTCTATATAAGGTAAGCATTTATTTGATATATTAGATGTGAATTCATATATTTCTTCATTGATATGTTTTTCATTTTCAGGATTTTGGATGAAGTCTACGGTTTGGGGCTGGTTACCCTGTTGCTTGACTTGGATGGAATGACCACGAGTTTGGGGCTGGTTACCCTGTCCATGGGTCATGAAGGATTTAGAGACTACGATTTGGGGCTGGTTACCCTGTTGCTTGACTCCAATGGAATGACCACGAATTTGGGGCTGGTTACCCTGTCCATGGGTCAATGTTTGATTTTTGGCGTCGTCTATGGAATTTATTTGTCCCGTGCGACGCTTATTCGGGACATTATTTAGTTTAAACAATTGCAATCGACCGTGTCATAACCTTCGGTTTCGGTGAAGGTGTTTATTTGCGGTTTAAAGGACGTGCCTGGTTGGATATTTGGATTCGAGGGCTTATTAACGTTAAATTTTTTATTGTTGTAATCACGGAGTTTACATTGTTCAATAAGATGTCCTGCCTTTTTGCAGTATCGGCAAAACGGGTCTTTTGAAGATGTTTGATTGGAAGAAGGTTTTAGATTCGTACTATTATTATTAAAGTTGTTGGTTCTGGATGTCGGTCGAGTGTTAGCGTCATTACGCAACGTTTTCGAGACTAAATTTTGTTTGTATGAGTATTGTTGTATCTTCTCTTCAGACAATGCGCAATTTATGGCATCGTTAAGATTTTTGGGGTCTCTACATCTGACTATGTTTGCGATACGAGGAGTGAGGCCCATCGTAAAGGTATGAAGAGCTAAGTCTTCCATAGCGGCTACTCTTCCTAGAATTTCACTTTTCTTGTGATTCGTAACGGCGATTTCTGTGAGGAGTTGTGAAAAGCAAGTTTCAACCCTTAATGAGAATTGGCTGACATTTTCCTGGGCACCTTGTCTACAGTCTTGGAGTTCCGTAAGAAGATGAGCGTAATGTTTGCGCTCTCCAAACTGATTTTGAAGGAAATCTCCTAATGAGGACCATGTGTCAAACTCCTTAATGGAGCATGCTATCTCGGCTTTGCCGTCTAGCTGGCTGATTATATATTTGAAAATTATGTCTTGTTGACTGGGGGAAGCAAGGGTAATTGCATTATCGCAATTGTTTAAGAAGGCATTTAGTTTTTCGCGGCTACCATCAAATGGTTTTATGAATTTTAAAATAACATTTAACGTGAGGCCTTCCCTAGGCTCTTCTTTAACATTCTTGGAACTTTGAGACATTATTGTAAGAATTTGTTGTAACTGTACTTAAAAGAAAATAATACACAAGCAAACCCTGGAAGTAAGATTAGTCTAACTTATAAGTTGACACAGCAAATACCGTTGGAGAACTCGTTGTCTGTATTCACAGGAACTGCGTCGGGTCGCTGTCTAGACGACAGTATGTAGTCTCGATAGTTACAATGTTGTGGCTATAAGATAAGCCGTGAAAGCCGTCGAAGGTAATTTTGATGAAACTTTTGTTTTATCACTGGTATAGGAAATTATCACAAAACTCACAGTAGCACCCAACATGCGTTTTTCATGTTTCTGCTGGAACTGGAACTGGAGCTGGAGTTCTGGACACTGGAACCGGGGTTGACCTTGAGCCAGGTCTGTGCTGGGTGTGGAGTTCTCGAAGAAGACGCTGCCTGCGTCACTGCTCCTTGCCACTTACTGCACAGTGGACCAGCTGCGAGGTTCACCGGTTTGGTGTATGGGATACACCTGGATGTTGCGAGTCGCTTCGAGGAATGTATGCACTCACTGCACTTCACTGGTTCTTTTCACAGATTCGGAGGAAACCAAGGACTTTTCAATCCCTTTTACGCTGCCACCAATGTTATAAACCGGTCTAGGTTTCACTTTTTAAAAAAAGGAAAAACTTTGAAACTGTGAGAAACAAATATATTGAATTAAACTTTTACAAAGATTAGCGCGAGTGCAGCTAGCGAGTGCACGGGATGAAGGATGGAAGACGACTAGCGTGCTGGACTGTGATGAGTGGGAGAGAGGAATGAGAGGATGCTGCGTCAGCAGCAGGAATGCAGCGTAGACAGCTGAGTCGACCAATAAGGGTACAAGTGAAGGATGTAACAGTTCGCGTGGAATAGTGACTTCCGGCAGATTTTTGGTTTATCTCGCGAAGAAAAAAAAAAAAAAACTATCCTATATCCTTTCTCAAGTTCCAAACTATGTCTGTACCAAATTTCATTAAAATCCGTTCAGCCGTTTAGGCGTGAAAGAGTAACAGATAGACAGACAGACAGAGTTACTTTCGCATTTATAATATTATTAGTATGGATAGTATGGATTTTACATAGAGCGACTGCCCATCAATTTATTTTCTAACTTTTCCGCTACATTTTGTTGCTTATTTTCAAGGCAATCAAAATAAAATCAAATAATAATTTCAATAGTCTCGATTTCAAAACATGAATTTTAATTTCGCAATTCAGCAATTCATAAAACATTTCAAACGGAAATCTCATCAAACTCATTCTGACTTTTATAAAAATATGCAATGCAATAAAATCTAACGCGTCAATAACTCAATATAGGACGGCACACAATACCAGTATTGGCACAACACGGTCACAAAAACGTGCCATACCCTGCGATACGGCCAACAGTGTCCATTTGGCACCAGTAGTGTCATTACTGGCACTCACAGATGTCATTTCAGTCACGCCCCAAATAAGTTTAATTAGGAATAGAAATTCCGTACGCAAAACCCTGTTAGTATCGGAATGTTATCTTTTAGGGATGCGGATTATTTGCCTGTTACGACTTCATGGTAGATTAAATTCCGTATTTCTGTTTATGTAAATACGGGATTTTGTTTGCTGACCGTCACTTGTCGTCGTTGTGCGGATAATGAGTTTCGTTTCGGAGTTTCGGAAGTTTAGTGTGGGGAATAAGATTTTTATTTTTGTTGGTACTTCTTCTTGTATATATTTAAGCTTTAGTAAACCAAAAAAGAATTGCAGATAAGGACAAAGTATGTAAAACTGTAACAAATCTACTGGTTTTAAAGAAATAAAAGAGTTAAGACAGTAGACTTGAACATTATAATTAAGGGGAGAAAAGTAAAAAATACAAAAATAATTATAAAAAAAGATACCTAACCTACCTTATACCCTCTCAGAGACACAGTAAAGGAGTGGCCTAAGTCCAGCAGTAGATTGCAATAGGCCGAGTTAAATGGTATATAAAATTTAACAGGATTAAAAGGAAGGAATGTACTATGACTGACAAAATCAACATGCTTTAAAACTTACTAGAAAAAAGAAGAGTTGTTAAGTAATAATTTATCGTATATAACCGATAATTATTATTAGATCGCCATTGATGACGACGATCTCTTTATATTTACACCATGTTTAGCAAAATAAAAAAAATTGTCCCAATCCTTTTTCAACTTACTGTTTACCAAACAATTTAATTTTCTGTCGCTTTTATTTCCTTTCGTAACGCTTTCAGATGTGTTCTCAACATGAAAGCTTGTCACGTGAGGAAGCCGGAGGCATTGTAGAATCAGTGGCCAGCATTAACTGACCGCTCTTCTCACAGCACTTGCTCTCTATTTCTTTATACTAGAGGTCAGGTAAAGCTGGCCACGGGTGACATGTCAGGCAGGATATGGTTGTGGCATCAGAGACCGGACAAGCCCTGTGGCAATGATGACATTGGTCACTACGAGGGGCAGACGAATTTCAGTGTGACGTGTTTCAAAACTGGCTTTGTAGTTGTGCAGTTTTGGTAGGAAATTAGTGAATTGTTGTGTAGGAAAATACCTTGTTTACCTACCAAAATTATAAAATCACGACTAACGTTGTAATGTTTGGTCAAAATGTCCATGGCGTGGAGCGCGGTTTGGGGGACTTTCTTGTGCAATTGACGTTCAAAAATTGTTGATTTTCAGCTTAAGGCGAGGTTGCACTACTTTGTTTTTATGTACGCACGACCTCACCCCCCACCCTGCCGCGCGAGCGATATAATGCCTAAATTTTGACTATTTTTTCTCTCTTGGAGAAAAATGATAAAGAAATTATACATTATGTGACCCGAGATAATACACATTTTTTACGACCCTTATTATGATATAAGTTTTATTTTTCAAAGCCTAATATAACTCAAGTAAAACGATTATTTTAGCCATCATTTGGACATGTCTTTGCGATTTAATTGGATGCAGTGAAGTGTAAGTAATCGTGTATCGCATGCCCGACATAATTATCATGATCGAAGAGTCAACTATTTAATAAAAAATTTTCTAAATTTAAATCCGTTCCATGTACGAGTAAAACGCTATTGTTGACGACGTTTATCGGGGTAACCTCGCCTTAATTTGAGGAAATGACGTTTGATTTTGATGGCATGTGATATGTTTAAAAAGTTTTGATGGAAAATGAATATAAATGAAGGGACCTTATTTTTCCATATCACACAGAGATCCCCACAATACTGCTATGCCTACCTATCTTGTCTGTCAAAATAATTATATTTAATTTTATTCGGTAAAGAGGCACCATTGTTTTCTTGAATAGGTGTGAATAAAATAAGTAATGATAGTAACCTT
The DNA here is from genome assembly GCA_949775195.1 of Diarsia dahlii. Taxonomy (NCBI): domain Eukaryota; kingdom Metazoa; phylum Arthropoda; class Insecta; order Lepidoptera; family Noctuidae; genus Diarsia; species Diarsia dahlii. Next base: position 18,219,866 of record OX459205.1, read on the forward strand.
TTGAAATAATTATATTTGTCATTATACAATGTATAATGACAAATATAATTATTTCAAAAGGTTACATTACTTATTTCCCTAATATCACGTATTCATGTCATGAATACGTGATATTAGGGAAAATAACTCGAAAATTGAAATTGGTCATTCGTTTGTCCAACTTTGGTACTTAACTAAGTTTTTACTGCTTACTTGAACCTAATAAGAGTAAGATCACTCAACTAACAAGCCGGCGCGCGGCGTATTTTTTCTTCAAATCAAGGTCATAAACAATGAGTTCAAGAAACACATAAAAACTTGGGCTTGAAACAGAATCTTGCCTCTGCCTCTGAAAACAGTGACATCTCAAGAAATTACACCTTTTTCTAATTTAGTGCTAAACAACCTTTTTATAAGAGTTGGAAATCATCAAATTAATGACACCTCCCGCTCTGGGCGGAGCGGTAGAAATTGTCAGACTTCTCTATGAGGTGCACGTGGAACACAAACGCGCCGTCGACACGGCCTGTCATTGCCATAGAACGAAGGACGGAGAACTAACCCATTACTTGATTTTGACTTCTTCTGGGTTAACTTGTTTCATCGTCGACCTCATCTCTGCCCTCTGGACAAGATTGAGGCCAAGAGTAGGTCCATTTAATTGCCTGACTGACTGTAACATTCTTGACTCTTGACGAAAAGGCCAATTATTTCCTTAATTTTTCAATCTCTCAATTCCGCTTCTGCTAAAATGGCCTCTGTTACATCCCTAAATAAAAAAAAAAAATTGTTTGCCTGAAATTATTAGAAGCTCACATATAATGTATTGTAGAGAATATCGAACATAATTATATTATACACACTATTCTGTGTTATTATATTCGTTCCCAAATTAACATGGCAATAACAAGATCTTATCTGTTAATTCAGCTCACGTTTTGGTTATTGTTGACGTAACCGTACATTGCTGGGTTTATTATTTTGTGTATGAATCTGTATTTACAGGTTTTATAGATTTTTGGACAAAGAGCTTAAACACATCTAGACCAAAGCATAGAAATGTAAAAAAAAGAGAGAGCCCTAGGCTCTTAAAGATAAGTGTAGGCTGATTTGAAAAAAAAACTGGCCAAGTTCAAGTCAGACTTGCACATAAATGGTTCCGTACCATCGTAGTAGGGAAGCCCCCTTTAATTTGTATTATTTCTTGTTTTAGCGGCGACAGAAATACTCATTTTGTGATAAGTTTGTTTTTCATTGTGTTTGTATAAATGACGAAGTTATATTTGCGGTTTTATAAATGAGCTATATCTCAAAAAAATTAAAAACACGCCTGCCATGTCAAGAAGTAAACAAAAAAAAGTAGATGAGCGTTTCAAGCGAGACAGAACGGAGAAAGAAGAGGACCGATGCGCGACCGATGCGAGCGCGAAAATTCTGAAAATCTTCCGCTTTCGGAACCAAGCACCAAAGACGGAAGTTTGAAAGATGCGATTGATATTTCTTTCCTTCTCAACAATGATAAACAATTATTTCTTCTGACGTAGTCAGTTGCCTGAAAGTCTGACAAGCAGTCTTACCAAGGGGTATCGTATTACCCGGTACGAACTTTGTTATGCAGTGTGCAAGTCATTTCATCCAGTTAGACTGGGCACTCCTACTACATGAAAAAAAAACATTAATTCAGTAGTTGACATAATTATTCATGATAAAGCAACTGCCAATTTTTTTCCCTAATGTGACACGATTACAGTTACCCCATATCGCGTTTCTGGCAAATACAATCGTGTATACCACATATTGTGTAAGGCACATTTTCACGAAGACTATTACTATGAATTCAGTACATAATAAAGACAAGTACATAAAGTGTTATTGCATGCTAAAGTTACACACGGGCTTGCTCAGTATCACTCACTATCACTACATATTATAAAACAAAATTCTCCGCTGCATTTGTCTGTCTGTTCGCGATTAACCGAAAAAGTACTACACCGATTTTTATTTTGTTTTCACCAATGGTTATAGTGATTCTCAAGGAAGGTTTTAGTATATAATTTGACCGACATCTACGCGGGTGAAGCCCGCGGCTTCAGTAAATGTATATAACTGCTGATTTTACTGATTGATTGATTCCCTTCCACAGTGAAAATTATTTACTCTGTTTTATAACTTTGATTGATATTAAAACATCATCCATCAACTGCCAAGAACCCTATTATTTTATCCCGACCCATGAATTTCTGATATTTCAGTTGTGATTCTCGGAATTGCCACTCGATCGTGGTCCTTCGCAGAATTCCTTCATGCAAACAATAAAGTAAGTACTTCACTATAATTCCTAGGTCAAAGGTTACAATTCAAGTGAGCTTTTTGTCGTTTCAGCTTCATGATTCCCACAATAGAGCCTCCCAAATGTGTATATACGGTAAACAAGACAAGAACTATCACTTGACCTTAGCTTTTCCCCGAATCCCGTAACTCAAATAACGAAGTAGTAGTACTTGCCAACAGTTAGGACAAGTATGTGGCTAAAAAAAGGTTGATCTTTACGTAAAGCCAAGTTTGCCACACATTACATACTGAGCACATTGCTCGCAGAACGGATGGCCGATGGGGCCGAAAAGTTCTGGAATGGCGACCGCAAACCGGAAGACGTTGCGTTGGAAGGCCTCCCACTAGGTGGACCGACGACCTGGTTGGTTAGGTTGCGGGGACCCGCTGGATGAGAGACGCACGGGACCGTTCAATGTGGCGACACCTGGGGGAGGCCTATGTCCAGCAGTGGACGTCTTTTGGCTGAAATGATGATGATGATGATGACATACTGAGCCTCGAAAGCACGTTAGGCCGAAAGTCCTGGTTGTCATTTCGACATTTTTGATAGTCAGTGGCTCGAAGGTCTGAAGGCTAATGTGGTACCCAGGACTAACTGGGTTGTGACGGTCAGATAGTCAGTCACTTCATGTCATCATCATCACCTTCCTGCCCTTATCTTATTCTATTTGGGGTTGGCACAACACGTTTTCTTCTTCCATTCGGGAATTAGACTTCAGTACGTCATGGTGGCATTTATTCCTAGTCAGTCGCTTCATGTTCCGTGTGGTGTCGGACGTAAAGAATAGCACCATCCCATATCTTCCCGTGGGTGTCGTAAGAGGCGACTAAGGGACTTACCAGAGAATGGGCAGCAGCGTTCTCTGTGTCTTTGTAACAACCATACTGCGATCGCCAACCCGCCTGCCAAGCGTGGCGATTATGGCAAACCCCCCCAAAAATGCCTGGGGGAGGCCTATGTCCAGCAGTGGACGTCTTTTGGCTGAAATGATGATGATGATGATGAGTCGCTTCATGTAAAATACTTTTAGTCAGCAGCTGCATCTGTTTAGACTGAAAGCCGAATCAAATATAGTTGGGAAAAGGTTAGACAGATGATTACTTACTAACTGTAGTATAAAGGTCAAGGTCATAATTCAATTGAAGTGACCTTTTTTATTGTTGTTGCTTCACAATTACCTCATTCAAGCTGGCTAGGGTTGTATAATATATACGGTAAACAATACAATGTATATACAAGTCTACGTAGTCCTTTCCGGTCCTATGTCAACCTCATCTATTGTTACGACTCGACAATGTTATTTTGCTGGTAGCACTACTTTATTACCGTTAACATGCTCTCTTTATAAAATAGAGTATCATTGTACTACTGTCGTAAAGGTCAATGGTTAGTTTATTTAATTATGTAGTTGGAAACTTTAAATAGATTTCTTTTGAAAAAATCTTCAGACGACAAAAAACTTATATTTACCTAGATGTAAAGGGAAAAAACACATGTTCTGCTAACTAGTTTTGTTGTTTATCATTTTATACCGAACAATAAGACTGTAAAACAGGCTTATTGTATAGAAAACTTGTGAAAAATGTAATCAAAAATAGTTTACAACGAATTTACCAAAACATGTTCAAAACATCATGTACAACAGATCTTTACGACAAGTTTTCATAAGGCTTGCCGAAAACAAGTGTCACAACATAATATTACCCTAAGATCATGCCTATAAACCCCGAAGGGTAGCAAGACCACCTTTTAGTTCGCTCACATCTCGGCTCATATCTATAGGTCACATGTCTGGATTTGTACCAGGTAGGTAGGCCCCCTACCGGGTACAAATCCAGACTCTGTGGCTGCTACGCGAAATTCCTGATGGCCAAACCTAATAACAATTTGGTTGACCCAGGAGCAGCCGCGACTACTCCAGTAGTAGAAACTCGATACATCATGTTCAATACATGCTTACAAAAGTTATAAGATTTGACTTGTCGAAAACAAGTCTTACAACCAAAATATGGGTTTAAACGCGAAAGTAATCTTTTACATTATTTTTGTCCGAATTCCATCTTTCCAATTATTGCAGTGGCTTTGTTTGGTAGTTCAATCAGTTAACTACAAAAATGCATTACAAATGCAAAACACAGTCAGGCAGCAGAAGACGACTTACAGACTGCTTAAAAAATCTTAATTATGCAGTACCACACCAAACTACTGCAACGGCAACGCTTTGGTTTCCTATGCAAGCTTTAGACAGCTTACTGTAGAATTGACAAACCGAATCCTTTGAGGTTTACTTCGGATCCTGCAACCGAACAAACATTGTAAGGCTGTGATGCCTACAGAATGTTTGTTTTTAATTTGAATAGGATGAATGTTGCCGCAACAGATTGCTTAGGGAATTCTGTGAGTGTGACTAGAAAGTTTGGAATTTTGCCGATAAACAGAAAAATCCGTTGTAGGTATCTATACAATGTTTATTTTGCTAGAATTGTATTGAATTGACGAGACATGTGCTCGATGGGATTACGAACTCGTAGACAAACTATCATCCTAAAGATAAAAAAAATAGTTCATCAGTGCAAGGAATATCGTAATACTCAGTACTAAATGCTCAATGTCATCATCATCATCATTTCAGCCAAAAGACGTCCACTGCTGGACATAGGCCTCCCCCAGGCGTCGCCACATTGACCGGTCCCGTGCGTCTCTCATCCAGCGGGTTCCTGCAACCTTGACCAGGTCATCGGTCCACCTAGTGGGAGGCTTTCAAACGCAACGTCTTGAATGCTCAATGTAAAATACTGATATTCAGCTGCATTCGATTAACCTGGAAGCTGACTCTAACATTGTTGGGAAGGGTTAGGCGTGTGGCGATACGTACAACATTGCATACGAATAACGCATCCTATCTGACGTCACGGAAAATCCAAATCAAAACAAGCACGTAATTAATCCTTGAAATTACGATAACAATAGAAAAACACATCAGTCTGGTTTGAGAATCTTCCATTTTCAATGAATGATTTAACCCCTACATGGAATTTTTCATAACTAGTGATGTGGTACTTTGCACCCTGCACTAACACCTATTTGTAGACCATACAAATTGTTCTACCAAAGCTCTCCACGATCATAAAAAAATATTGGTCTACCAAACTCAGAGCAATCACCCTTTCATCATTCATCATTTCAGCCAAAAGACGTTCACTGCTGGACATAGGCCTGGCAATCACCATTTATAACCATCGAATGCAGCCGTTGTGGCCGAAGTCGGCAAGATGCCTAGTCGAACTAGGTAAGCCAATTCTACTGCTAACTTTACAACCTATACATCAAAACACATACTACCAAACTCCATATCAAGATATCGATATCCCTGAATAGAATCATCGATATGTGATACGACGTCCTCGCCATAAACAAGCGAGAAGATTTTATCAGCCTAATCAAACCCCATGCCTATATAACATTGTACGTACGTCATCCTTTCCGGACCCCGTGTCAAGCTCATCTATTGTCCCTGTCGCTTTGACAATGTTATTTAGTCATTGGAGTGATAGCCAGAGCCGCTGCTCAATCACTGTCTTAGTACTTAATAACGGAACAACGGTTTTGGGCAGGTTTTTAGGGAAAAGTGGGATGGTACATTTTATTGAAGCTATTTCGTTAAGGACGCTGTATGTTTTTATGAGCTATTCATTAACTTACCTTGTTAGGGAAGTATTTATATGTTGGTCGTCCGGGGCGAGATGGGCAGACAATATAGTTACAATCGGGGGAAATAAATGGATGAGACTGGCATGGGACAGTGGAGATTGCTACAAGAAAAGCATATTTCCAGCAGTGGGTGAATTCAGGCTTTGAATGATGATGATGAGTGAGTTTAGTTGCAATATTCGACCAATAGGGTCGAATATTGCAACTAAACTTCAAACCAGTTGACAACTGCTTGATAGAGATTGATAGGCATTGTCATTAGAGTCACACATTTTGAGACCAAATTAATATATACCCAATCTTCTGTGACAAATATCAATATAAGATAATATTCTTTCAACTCAATTGTTTCTGGTCATATAAATTAGCAGACTATTGACAAATAAAGTTTAAATAATAAGAAAACACATCATATCAGTCCATCAATTTCTGCTACCTGAAAACAAAGTTACATAAAATATATCTCCGATTGAATCCCTATCAATCAAAACCCGTCCAGAGTTTTCAAAAGCACAAAACAATTGAAGTCAAACTCTTCATATTTTGTGCCAGCATCAATGTAGGACATTTCCAGTTTAATCACCCACCCAGTCCTGTCCTCCCGTCCACCCCTAGCTACGTCTATAGGATGTATAACTACGTCTATAGGACGTACAGCTACGTCTATAGGAAGTATAGCACGTCCAACGGAACTGTGTCAGCCTCCTCTTTTGTTTCCTTGTCATTGTCACAGTGTCATCCAACTATTGGATTGATGCTTGTTCTCTCTGCGGAATAACGGTTCTGTCTTCGTCTTTTTTATTTGGGTAAACCTAGCGTAGAAATTTTTCGAATTGTTTCTTTTTGTGGATTTTGCTTTTTTTAATGCAATAAAATTGCATCGAGCTTTTTCAAATTCTTTCATTTTGTTGAATCAGTTCGTCAATAAAATCTTTTGTTGCTGGACTCGTTCAACCAAAACTTCTACGTTCAAAGTAACTACCATAATAATATATTATCAGCCATAATTAACCCCAAAAGAATCAATAATCAATTTCATTTTTCTAAGTTATCGTGTTTACATAATGATACTCAATGCATCTGCGGACTTGCTAGATACTCGTAATTTAATCATTCCCTACACATTTCATCTAACTGGAACCTTATCAACAGTGCTAATATTCAACATTAATCAACTAGCCAGTCTATCTGAGCTATACGGCTCCATACATTAACCAGCACTAACGCCACTAATTCATCCTTGATTACAGATCCAATCAGTTCCTAATGAGACACCGCCATAACGCTCATTTACGGAGTGACCACACTTATCAATGCGGTATTGGGGCCAATCACGTATGATCACATTTAGTTTAGAGCTGTCTTCCGAGCTGAAAGAAGTAAATGATGATCTAAAGTGAAGGCACGTGAATATATTCTCGAGAAATAGGAAAGTTCATACTACTTATGGCGAATTTCATAAAAAAAAACTGCATGCAACGGAACGTCAGTCTAGATAATAATTAAGTCTGCTATCAGTGTCATAATTGCTTTGGAATATTGACATTGACGTTTAGTGTCATTAATTTTCTCTGCTAAAATTCGCTGCTATTATGTACATACTGTAAGAGACTACCCAGGGCAGTAACTATATCTTTGTACGATTAATTTAATAAGTGAATTGAGTATTTTTTCGGTTTTGTTGAATGGACATCAATCTATAAAATAAGTATCGATGTCGCTAACGTGGTTCATTTCTTTCAGTTCGATATTTTCCCACCTGCACATATAAGTTGGTTAAAGTGTACGCGTCGATAAGCGCCATCATTCTCAAAATTAAATATCCAACCCACGACCCAATAAACACTAACAAGAAGCCATAGGGTTTTAATAAGCTCCACAGACCGACTCAGTAATAATTAACCGCGACTATCCGGACGTCCGGGCGGAAAACCCGCGCGTCATTAATGCAGACGTGTCCGGGGTATGGTGACAACTCTAATTCTCGCGTACAACCCTACCTCCGTCAGTGTTTCCGTGTGACATGATCGTTCAATCTCGTCTTTATGGCGTCACCAAAATGTCCGCTGTAGGACGTGCGAGGTTGACTTCGTGTGTGATTTTTGAGTGTACGTTTTTAGGGGCTCAGTGATTGGTTTGGCAAGAGTTTTTCGTGTGGTTTCGGTAATGGGTTGTTGTGAATGTCTGTTATTCATAAGTGAACCGAATTATACCGTATATATTCTTCTTTGTAATGGTTGTGTAACAGTTTTTTTTTTGGATCAAATATTTAGCCATCTTCCTCAATTCAATAATTTCCTTTATTTCCTTTATCTTAACAAAGTCTCTATTCTTCCATTTTCATTCTAAAAGATGCCGTAAGATAACATTTTCCTTGAAAAATTGAGTCAACACCCGTAAGTATACAAACTGATTTCAATACTCCACACCTCTTCATTCAATTCCCAAAACGAAAAAAGAGTGTTATAGAAAAGTCGTCTCAATGGACCGTGATTAGCATAATCAGATCAAAAAAGTTCCAAAAAACAAGGCTCTTAACACTTGTGTATCTTAGGCATTTTTATCCACGTCTGTAATTACTCCCCTAATCCTGTTGCTTTAAATCAACACCCTGTTTTTAATGAACTCGGCTGCTGTGACGTCACGCGTTAGAAAGAGACGTAAATATAAGTTCCTCTTTCTCTCTCCTTCTCTAGCTAAATTACCTAATGCTGTACAAGTTATTGTGCAGTAACTTCTTATAAGATAAACACTGTTTGCCTTGCAGTTTTATGACCCGAAATCTGACAAGTCTTATGGGAAAATATGGAGGGAATAAATAAAGTGATTTACTAAGATTTCCCTTGATAGAAGGACATCTTAACTTGGAAACCCGAGTGATGCGGAAGCCATCTTAATTATTTTCTGTTAGGTCAGAAAAGAGGAGCTGTTGGCGTATTTCTTTTTTTAATTACTTTGTCGTTGATTAATGTAATTAAGGAATCTTCTGGTTGAAAATAAGGCTTCATAACATCAGCAACAAAGAACTCGATAAAGTTATCGAAAATGGTCGTTTCGAACCTAAATGTTATTTTTTTTATAGACAAACGCGCTACACTATTCCTAAACCACTGCCACTCCTGTAAGCCAGAATCAACAGTGGCGACCACAAGAAAAGCGCCGAGACAATGAAGCCCGACGAAGTCCCAGAGAAACGATTTTAACTGTCTTGGATCCCGCAACGAAATTAGTCAGAAAAGAATAGCGGAGGAGCAGAAATAATTTCCCCTAGATGGTGATGATAGATGTTATACAACCGTAGTTTTCACGTTAAAACAAAGAATGATAAACGGTAAATTGTTTCCGTATTTGAATTTACGTCACACGCTCGTCCTAGGCTATCCATACCATTCAAAGTCACAACTACTATGAAATTGTTACATTCAAATCATTCCACATTTACATGCTATGTGATGTAACATGCAACTGACGATTCTCCATTGTATGTGTCGAAATAAAAATGCCAAAAGACAATACAATACTAACCCCGCTGCCCTGTATAATAAAATTAATAAAATTATTAACATCTATCCTATGACCACTAAAGACTGCAAAAACGCAATAGTTCAATGGTGAAATTGAAGACCTATGATGACATTGAAATATTGCTGCAAGCATCGTCAATATGAGTTGAAGACACACACACACACACCCACACTTTCGCTCATACATACCCACACCCTTACACTCATTCACACCCACACTCTCACTCACACATACTCGCCGATACACTCACTCACACACATACACACACACACTATTTTTTGTGTTTATTTTTAAGTTTCTTTTTATTTAGATAAAGCTCAAGTGTTGTCTTGTTTTAGTTTTATTTGGGATTACTTTTTAAATTCATATACCTATTTAGTTTTAATTTTAATTTTTTAATTATTTAAATTCTGTGTCTGTACACCACTTTTACTATTTTTTCATTTGTTAGTGAAGAGCGGGATCTCCTAGCACAGGTATATCTTTTATTTAAAAGGAGGTCTCTATGTAAGATAAACTGTAAAAGTTGTGCAAGTTTCTGCAATAAACCTTTTTTTTTTTTTAATTCTGTCTAATTTTCGCGTCGCACAGACCACCACGGCATCTAAAATGGCCACTTTAGCAGATCGCGAATTGCGTTAAAAAAGCGTAAAATAGACCTTACGTAATACTAGGAACTGCGTCTGTGACCATTCTACGAATGTTAAATTATTATTTTCCTATTATGATCTATTTTCTTAAATGGTCACAGACGCAGATACTATGTATTATGAACGGTCCATTTTAAGCTTTTTAACGCAATTCATATTAAGATCTGCTAAAGTAACCATTTTAGATGGCATCTATTTAACCAAAAATTCTGTCCATTTCTGACCATCGCATCGCAGAAATCGGTCAGATGTTTGACAAAAAACCGATATCATTCGAACTTAAAGATAAGTTATATCTTTGCTCCGTCATTATTCCGAGAAAGAGCTTTTAGTAATATTTGTTTCCCAGTTATTGAGTGATTTCGCTTTCAGTAGGTTTCGCCCAAACAAGTTTTTGCGGCTAAAAGATCTAGGTCATGTCAATCAAGTTATTTTGTTCCGATACCTAGTGCCTATTTCAATAAATTGGGTTTTCCGATGCATTCGCAAATGGAAGTGTTTTAAATGGCATATTACGTATTTTACTATATTACTTACTGTTTTTGTTATTCGTATTTTTATTGTAATATAGAACATTTGTGTTAGAAATTCTTTTGTTAGTTTTTAGTAGCCCAAATTCAACGTATTGTCACCTTCTTCGACTAAGTTTTCATTTCAAATTAACCCACAGGGACGAGGTAATGTAGGTACTACTAAGATTAAAAATTATTTATTGATTTTATTTCATTGGTTTAGTGGTCCCTGCTGAGCGGTCCTGGGCTTGATTCTTAGGTCTGACAAAGTTTTGCTAAGTTTTTCATTAGGAATTTCTTAGTAGCAGGTGTAAGAGGTAAGCCGTGTCATGTTCTGCAAATAGTTCATCCCTAGGAGGGGTTTAAATTTAGGATTTTGGAAGTTCGTGATTTCAACCAATGGGAATTTCCACTAAACTCTCGGCTTGAATCTCAATAAAAGCTAATTTCCGTTTCCAACTTACACTGCAAAAATAGATTGGTACACGAAGAACAATCCAATTAGTTTGCTGATCATGCAACCCTTGTCCTAAATCAATAATCCCGGCTACATTTCCAAAAATAATATCGCCTTCAAAAAAAAAAAAACCTCGCCCAATTTATACCATTTCCTTGATATATTGACATACGTAATCTAACATGCCATTTCTGCCATTCGTCAGTATTGGCTTTAAGTAACGAATTTAAGCCTCAAGGGAATAGGCCGTTGTCTTTGTACCCGCAACTTGAAATCAAAAGGAACGAAAACGTGGGTTGTACTTGCGTATGCCTTTTGTGAATAAGGTTATGTTGCCCGTATAAATGTTTTCGTAACCTTTAAATGTACCTGGAAAGGGAAACCGATAAAAATACTGATTTAGCAGATCTTGGTCCGTTTGTTATTGGTGAATGGAATGGGCACGTATTATTTTGTGGACGTAGTATTTACTTAGGCGTTTTGTTCTTGGATTTTGGTGGTTTTGTAGAAAATCACAACAGCGTAATTATAGCAAAATGATGGTTACTGAAAACCATAAAATAATTATTTGTTCATCATCTGCCTAGCCTTTTCCCAACTATGTTGGGGTCGGCTTCCAGTCTTACCGGATGCAGCTGAATACCAGTATTTTACATGGAGCGACTGCCTATCTGACCTCCACAACCCAGTTTCTACTGGGTAATACGATACCCTTTGGTAAGACTGGTTGTCAGATTTCCAGGTCACTGACTACCTGTAACGACTGCCAAAGATCTATATATGACAGCCGGGACCAACAGCTTAACGTGCTTTCCGAGGCACGGAGAAAACTCGGTATGAAATGGGCGGTCACCCATCCACAGACCAACCTAGGCAAGCGCCGCTTAACCTAAAGATTGACCCGAGTGGCAGTTATTATTACGCCACGAGCTCCTCAAAAAAAATAATTATTTGATATAGTTAGAATAATTATTATTGTTGATAATGAATGATAAGTAGAATCGTAGAGAAGTAGGTCTATATCATCATTAAAACTGAAAACGGGATATTTACCATGTTTACTTTGTTCTCAGCTCCCGATATTATTTTCGGCGATATCACAAGCAATACTATAGTTAAGTATCATGTATTGGGTAGTAAGATTATTGCTACAAACCATGCATAAACACAAACACTGGCACTGACACTCTTATAAAACAATTTGGTGCGACCTGGGAACCGAACCCTAGAACTCATGCCAAGCGAAAATTCCATCGAAACGAAATATAAATGAATAGCATAGAAGTATGCAATCCAAGCAATTTCAGATTTGAGAATTTGTTTCCCAGATTCCCAAAATTAACAAGATTTTAGTATTAAATTGCTAAAGCTGCATTCCAGAATTCGTTAGACGTGAATTCAAGAAACTAAAGGATGCATCAGACAGCTTACCAAGTAGTAAGAATCTGCAAACTTCTGTGGCTCGAGTTCTCGCAAACGATGACCTGGCATTTACGAAGTATTCAGTGCTGCTAGATCCAGTATTGTTAAGATCTCTACACACTAAAGCCTATACCCGACACTGCCCGTAGACATTATTTATTTATTTATTTTCTGCAATTACAACTGCTGAAAACCAATCTCATGAATTAAAGGCACAGTAATAGTAAAACACTAGCTGTAACCCGCGATTTTTTACGCGAAAGGTTCGTGATTTGCTTAAAATAAGATTTAAATGAGCTAGTGGCTTAATAGTAACTGCCCCTCGTGTCAATCTTTTGGTTAAATAGAAGCATTATCAGAATATAATGATCCCACTGTTGGAACACAGGCCTACTCTCTGTGAGGGAGGGAGTGGGCTATAATCCACCACGCGGGCCCAGTACGGGAAGAAAAAACTAACTGTAGAAAGGTTATCATTTCAATACTTAATGCAATACTTTTATCAATCTTTCTCTTAGTAGTCCAGGTTTGTACCATTCATAAAAAGTAATTAAGCTAAAAAATAAAATGCACGATTCCTTGTCGTCGAACAAGTAATCAAGTGTGCTACTGCTCGCTGACCTGTTGGCTTCATACCTTTTTTTTTGGACTAACAGTTGATGCCGCCACCTAGCCCACTGACAACAACATGTTGATACACAACAATAAAAACAACAATAACACAACACGTTAAAACAACTGGAACATGGTAAATATGACTATGGGGCATCTTGATATCGTGTTCAGCCTGTCCTGTTACTTGCACATTACAGGAGCTGATGGAAGCTACTGAAGGTGCCAAACTTGTTGTTAAATTTTGGGCCGACTCAATTTAAATTGTCATCGACACGCTAAGAAGAAGTTGGTAAGATATCCCGTTTTCCGTATTAATAATAACAACAAGCTGGCCGTTCGGTTTTAGTGTGCAGAGCCCCTTATGTTCTCCAAGTCCACATTATTGCAGCAAGCACTCCGAGTAGTGCTTACGTTGTAAATCGTTTCCGTAATAAATCGCAACAGTCCGTAAATTACGGATTATTTACGCTTTAACATTTTAAAATTTTATTTACCAAGCGCTTAGGATTTTACAGCGACAGATCATAAGTTGAATTTAATCGTATGTGAGATAATGGTTTTCGAATATCCGTGGTAAATATTCTTTATTTATAGAGGGTTTAAAATGTGACTATTTCATTAGAATTTAAATATATCCGAGCAGATTTCGCATTTGAGTATTATTTGAATTTATTTTGAGTAGGTGCAGCGAGCTGGGCTTTGATCAATTTACAGTTCTGTTTCTATTATTCGTCACATTGTCGTTAGAAGTAAGTCCAGTGGAAAGTGTGACAACCAGTCTTACCAAAAGGGTAAGGTATACCTAGTACTGACTTGGGTAATACTAAGACTAACAGTACTAATTGTGGAGGTCAGATAGGTAGTCGTTCTATGTAAAAAACTTTTTAACAAAAAATAAAACCAAACTTCAAAAAAAAACACAAAAAAGTCAAAAATAAATCAGTTTCTGAAGTCGGTGACTTTTGTTTGTTTGATTTCATTTTTTTTGCCACCGACTTCAGAAACTGATTTATTTTTGAATTTTTTGTGTTGTTTTTCGAAGTCGGTTTTATTTTTTGTTAAAAAGTTTTTATTTTTCACTTTTTAGTGGTTCACATGTTCATGGGTCATAATGTGGACAATGTAGTTTTTATTTTTGAGTTTTGTTGATTTTTCAAAAACCGCTTGTCCGATTTCGATAAAAAACCATTTGGAAAGTATACCCTTTCCAACAAAAGAAGAATTTTTCAAATCGGTTAGCAAGTGACGGAGTTATGCCCGAACAAACATAAAAAAAAAAAATAATACAAACATCCGAATTGAGAACCTCCTTCTTTTTTTAGAAGTCGGTTAAAAACCTGATATTCATTTGCATCCGTTTAGTTTGGAAGCCAACCTCAACATACTTGGAAAAAGGCTAGACAGACGATTGCTACTGAAAAAATTTGTCGAAACTTTTCCCTCGTTCATGAAACTTAATTGACTATAATACAATGTCATAGGATAGGTCATGCGCAAACAAAAAATTCTACGTACTACATTAAGGTAAAACGAAATTTGGAAATAGACTTCAAAAAGCAGCGAGATCAAATAGAAAACTACTAGGTGCTACGGTTGAACTATCCCTATGCAAAGTTCGAAACTAACTGAATTACTTCAAAAAGAACTCTATGTATACTCTAATACTTGTTAATTTATCAAATGGAGGAGCAACAAACTTATTTAGGTCAGAAGCAGGGTTTATAAAGTCAAGTTTATCTAGGACTTTCGATACTTTGAAAATATTTGTTTTTTTTTTCTGCCAGTCTTCTTTGAATTGAATACCTATAATTTTAATGAGTTGGTTTTAGTTTACTCTGCCCGAGGCCAGGAAAGTGAGGTTAGGAAAGTGTTATTGAGATTTTCATCTAGTACTACCGCTGTAGCAAACCGTAGTCAGTATTTGTACCGGTTGATGGCACCCCCTAATACAAGAAACTTAAACGTAATTGAATTCTTACCGCCTATAATAATATACTGGACGGGCAGACGAAATTGTCAAATCGATTAAAAAAAAACTGGCCAATTGCAAGTCGGACTTGCACATGAAGGGTTACGTACCATGCCCGTCGGGGCTGTGGATATCGAAAGGTTACCGCGGCTCCGACACAAGGGCGAAGAAGAAGGAACATGGGTTTGGTTTTTAGTCAGTAGAAGTCTGACACTCCCCTTCGCTCTGCCCAAGAGCGGGGGGGGTTATTCGATGATTTTCCACCCACCAAAAAAAAAAAAAAAAAGGGTTACATACCATGACTTCTTATAGTCCTGTAGTCTAAACGTGTTGTGTGTGGGTGTGGATGGATGGAGAGGGAGAGGAAGACCAAAGAAAAGATGGATGGAGTGTGTGAGGGGTGATATGAAGGAAAAAGGAATAAATGATAGCGTCACGACTAACAGGGCAGAATGGAAGGAAACAACGTGTTGCGCCGACCCCAAATGACATGGGATAAGGGCAGGAAGAAGAGTCTAAACGTGTTGAACTAATTTCTGTATTTTTTTCAGAATTTTAGGCCCAGTAATTTCCGAGAAATGGGGGGGGGATAGTCGGACAGACAGACAGACAGACACACGAGTGATCCTATAAGGGTTCCGTTTTTTTCCTTTTGAAGTACGGACTCTAAAATATTAACAGTAGCCCCGCGCTACTTACAAAGAAATTACTTCTCAACATAGATATTTGTGTACGTGTGTGTATCCTTCAAAATGTACTTACTACAATTTATTGGGTACTTGACAAAAATATTAAATTAGTTCGTTAGAAAGATTTCCAAAAAATATTGGAACCATATTTTTTCCATTTTTCACGTAAAGAAAAAATAATGAAGATACAGTGCTTCGAAAACTCCTGTGACGTCACATTTCAGTACGTTTTTATTGAAAAGTGACGTCACAAGTCCCCCACTCATGATCTTTGACGCGTTATAACTTCTTAAATTTTTATTAATTTGATAAAACAAAAAACACTGTCTGACTGACGGATTAAACAGAACCATGTTTTTTTTTTATTCACGAAACATCCCTATTACAACTTCCCTAAGCCATTGGAGATCACAGTCGTTATATTAACTGTCGTTATGTTGACTGGCCTGTTGGTCTAGTGGTTAGTGACCCTAACTGCTATGCCGGAGGTCGTGGGTTCGATTCCTACCCAGGACAGATGTTTGTGTGATGAGCACGATCATTATTTTGTTCTGTGTCTGGGTGTAATTTATCTATAATATGTATGTATTTAGAAATATATAAGTATGTTTATCAGTTGTCTAGTACCCATAACACAAGCTCTGCTTAGCTTGGGACTAGATGGCGTTGTGTGATAGTTGTGGAATATTATTATTATTATTATTATTACCTATTTTTTGTTCATTCATGTTAACGTCATAGATGCAGTGTTTCTACTCGTATTGTTTGAAAATTGAAAAATGTATTGTATTCTTCTTCAGTATTATTCTTTTATCTTTTCGCTCTATTTCCTCCCTCATTCGAAACGAGAGCTTTGTTGAAGGTGTCATTAGCTCGTGTTTTGTTATTATTTCGTAAATCCGGTTAACAGTTTTCCGGGTAAAATCGGGGGACCTTACTTAATGTAACGTGCTTTATATTGTGTTGATTATGTCTAGTAAGTAAAATTCAATAAATATATTATGGCAATTGTCAGACATACATAAAATAAAATATGCTATTGGATACGTGTTTATTATTCTCACATGCACGTAACAAATATTTGTTTGTGTTCCGAGCATGGCTGTTTGTTTACACGTGAGTAATGTTTGTAAATGCATCCACGATATAGGAGGAAATCCTAGTAAGGTGATCCTAGTAGAGGGACGATTTTCTTAAAAAAAAATAATCGAGCTGCATCGGTACCAATTTTATAAATGACATTGCAACTCTATTTAACTACTATACTCTATTTAACTCTATTTAACTTTTTTGTTTTGTTTAAAACATCAGCCAATCAGCAAGCTAGTAGCGATGAATGGCAACAATTTATATTTTTTAAAAGCCTAGTGTAATCCATGACCCCTTTATGTTGCTCCTAAACTGATCTAATACCCACACGACTTATCCGACCTCCATTACTTATGTGGGTAATAATTTTTGCATAATCCGAAACGCCGTACAAAGGCTAAGCACCCATGCAAATAAAGACACTAAACTAAATTTATGTCCCCAACAATGTCCAAGTTCGTATATTATGAGAACATATATCCAAGTTCGTATATTATGAGGACATATAAAGTCGTTTACCACATTGTAACTTTAAAGCTGCCTAACGTCAAAGGCTTAAGCCGTTCTAAGTTCCGGAATACGAACTATGTCAGTTTAAATTTTTCAGACTTTTAGTTCAACAGAATGGTCGTCATTTAGTGAATTCGGTATGTAAAGTATTTTTTAGGTATTTTTTTTTTATTTTTATTTCGTAAAACATTTAATTTTAAGCCACTAATTTGAAGCATTTTGTTTTCCCATTAACAGTTATTTTTTTATTATTTTTTAAAGTAATATTCGTGATGACGTCATTTCGTATCCTGAATAGCTTTAAGTCTTTGCCACGTTTTCAGTACATACAAAAAACACATATAACTTCAAACTTGACATTGCCAACAGATACCACTTGACAGATCAGATACCTTACTGATTTTTTATTTTGTTGTGAAATGTTAATGCTGTGATCGTGGCTGTGATTTCCTACGATTTTTAGCTTTAATTTCCATCCATTAGCCGTGCTGCGTATCCGTGCAATGAATCGGTCATCGATAATTACTGCTAAATGCTTCGTACCGTCATGTAGAAACACTACAACAAATAGCCGACACAAATTGTTTGTAAATGTGAAAGAAACGCTAGAAAAGAAGTGGTGCGAGGAGGTAAATATGGAATACAAGCCTGGGCGTCGTCTTTTTTGTTGCGAAGATCATTTGAACGTATTACAAAAAAAGTACCTATGTAAAAACGAAGGCGAAAAGTAGGTACCTAATAGAATCCTGAGATAGAATCCTACAAAAAATTCAGAGAACATGTCGGGTGGTCAGGGCTCTCGAAATGAAAATTAAATCTCGTGAACTACTTTTATATTAGAACAATTTCAGCTTTCAATTTACTTCAAGCCATGTTTAACATTCAATCTTTTTGCAGTTGGAAGAAGATCTAGAAAACTACCAATATTACAAATTAATGAAAGGAAGACCTGTACCTACTCATTCAGTAGTCAGCCACAAACATGTTGGATACCTAGATGCTGTAGTGTTAATTGCATGTGGTTTAATAAATAAATTTACAAAGTGAAATAATAAAGACTGATTAAATAACATTATCGTTTTATTTGTAATAAGCACTAAACAGTAAATACTGTTGAATTTACAAGAAACGAGCAGTTAATATACCTGTACAAATTACAATACCTTATTTTACACCTTATAATATATTCTCTTTATTTGTTTCACTTACATAATAGATTACATTTTTAAACATTTCTTTTCTCATTGGCCGTTACGACTATCGGCACAAAGCTAACAGAGTTCACATACCACATATCGACAACCTCGTGTGCTAAGTCCAGACATTTTATTTGCTTCTCTTTCTCAGCTTTCACGAGGTTCTCGTTCTGTCATGAATAGTCCTGTCAGTGATGATAGACTGATCCCAGTACAACGTTACATGGTCTTTTTAGAGAACTGGGTCGGGCACATACTTGTAGTAAGTACGATACCTACCTCTGATTCTACAAGTTTATATTTCAAGGCAAGTTGCTGGTGAATAATCCTGGCCACTTGATTGTGCCTGTGCAAGTACTCGCCGTTACCCAGATGAGAACAACCAGAAATAATATGTCTGATGGACTCACCCGGACGGTGGCATGCCCGACACACGTCAACTGCCCCGTCCTTCATAATAGTAATAATAATCTTTTTGTATATAAAAATTTTCCAAAATATTAACGCTTTATCAATCAGGTCCCTATTGTATTGATGATGGTTCACTGCTCCTTTTTTCCAACCAAAATAAAAACACCAGTGTATGTTTGCATCCACCGGCAGAAGCAGCACAGCCATCACAAGTTGCTTGCAATATGACTTCATCCTTTTCGTTGAGAGTTACAGTTACCATGTACTGCTTATTTGACACTCGGTGTTCTGGAACTACTTTGGCCCTCACGATGTCCTTGACTTGGTCTCTTTTGACTTCAACATAGCCAACAGCAGAGACCACCTAAGAAGCGCGAGACAACCTGGATTACCAAAAATATATTAGTTAAGCAGTAAAATTACTAATGTAAATGGGTGCAAGGTATTTATAAATATAGGTAGGTACAGCAGTAGTTACATTGTTACTTACATTAGAGCTTTAGTTCCTCAGATTTCAGCGATGTTATATTTATCATCATTTTTCATGATCATAACATTCCAGCATAACATTCCAACTCCAGGATCATAACATTATCCAATTTGGGCAAGTTAGTGGAGTCGCTGCGTTCAAATTGATCCATATTTAACTAATCCATACAATAGGCAGGCAGTTCCGTAAAGCGTGCAATGGTCGATCAATGGTGCAGTAAGTATCAAAGTCCAACGGGAAAGCAAGATCTGTCGTGTACAAAGAATAAACGTAGAGAAAGAGAAATTAAGGTAGCGCGCGATCCGTCCTTAGCTAGCATCTAGTAATGACACTGACAATGACGGACTGACAACAACAGTTTTTTTTAAATTTATCTTGAAAAGCACGAAGGAAGTAGTCTATTCAGGAAACTTTATGACGTCATTTAGAGGTCAAATGAAAGTCAAATCGTTACAATTATTATTGTGAAAATAAACACAATCTTGTAATATAGAGAGCTAAAAGTAGAAAAATAAGACATAAGACCTCAAAATCTCCAAATGGTTTTGGAATCAGCGTAGGTTAATTTTTACTTTACATACCGAATTGTTGTGTGTAAGAGGTTGAAATACTAATGTGTGCGGTCTTTTGTAGAGACTATCTTTGTAAAAATTAATTTGAATTTTGCTTGGTTAAAGTAAATGTATTATTGGTATCCTTTTAATTATCTTGTCTTTATTCTGATTTATGAGAGAGGGTTTAAAGTTTAGTTACATTATACGAGTGCAGATACTTGACTGATTGATTTCATAATACCAAAACTTAAAAAGCTCCACCTTTTTTAATTAGCCATGTCAAGTTTGTGTTTTTAGTATACTCGTAAATAATATTTTACTATTTAATTATTCTTGAACATTGAAATTCATTATACATTAATGTTACTGTAACAAACTAACATAATTATTTTGTCAATGTGACAAAACACTGAATTTACTACTTTAGCAAAATAATTATGTTACTTGTGTAGACGCGGGTGTGGAAAAAAAATAAACAAGAACTTGACAAGTCGTAAAAGTCCTTGTAATTTAAAAACTAGATACGATCACATTGTATTCTAATTACCAGAGCTATGACTGACCGCAATCCAAATAGAATTTCCAGTATTTCCGTTGTTGCTAGCTCAGTAAACATCTTCTAAAACAGTTATTAAGCTCATACCTACTGTGATAAGATTTCAGCAACATCTTATGAGTTTAACAACCACACCTTCGCTTTGACGCATAAGTAAATCGTTAGAATCTTCCTGGAACGAAAAGCTTTGTTACATATTCGTATTAATAAAGCTACATCTGATACGTATTCAAATATTTCCTATTAGGCACACTTACGGCTATTGAGACCGACCGATTCCGCGAATTTCTTTGAGGCAATATACATTTCTGAATTCTTTATAGGGTGTATTACAATCTTAGGAAGTGACTTTTTCTATCGACGTATATCCATACTTCCATCCATACTATATATACTATATATTAATATTATAAATGCGAAAGTAACTCTGTCTGTCTGTCTGTCTGTTACTCTTTCACGCCTAAACGGCTGAACGGATTTTGATGAAATTTGGTACAGACATAGTTTGGAACTTGAGAAAGGACATAGGATAGTTTTTTTTTTTTGTTTTTTTCGCGAGATAAACCAAAAATCTGCCGGAAGTCACTATTCCACGCGAACGAAGTCGCAGGCAAAAGCTAGTATTTCATGTTTTTTAGAGAAATACACCCATATGTATAGTAGTCTTCAGACTCAAGTCCATTTTTAAACTAAGGTCGACTGTTTGTTGTTGTCATGAAAACAGGGACACATGGGCCACCAAATCAATCCTAGAATTTCATGACAGCAAATGGGGATGTTTGAATAAGGTATTTCCTCCGTATATGTCCGTTGCCTCTTACATCAGCCATCCTTGTCAAACCCATAGTTGGATTCTGCTTTAAACAATGCATCATATGTTATTGTAATCAATGTTAAACATGTCTATAATGTCATTCTGTATTGTAAAATGGGCGTTTATGTCAAATGAAAAAGTGTCAAGTCCTCTCAAGTTCAGTCCAGGACTAACGATATTAGTGTTGGTCTTGTTTAATTTTGTTTACGAATTCTAATAGCATTAGAATTCTCATCTTTGACAATTCAATCAATATACTATTATTAGCGTAATCCGATCGAGCAAACATTAGACGGATTATTTTATGCAAATCTTTAGATTTGTTCAGTTCACTGCACTCGTCTAGACGTTCTATTACAAATATTGATATAATAACATCACGCCTGTAATCCCCGAAGGGTAAGGCAGAGGTCAACGTTTAACCGAACGGAAAAGCTATATTTCAGTGTTAAAGCGAGCTCGTTGTCATCAATCGGGGACAAATATGGGTTGCGCCTTATTATTTGGGACTTCAAACATAACTAGGAAAATTAGGATGTACTATTAGGTGGCCCAGTGGTGGCGGCCCTGACTTACGAACAGTAAGTCGTGGGTTCGAACTTAGTCAGGCGCATTACTTTGTGTAATTTATTTCATCACCACTGCTCTCAAAAAAAAGAAGAAAAACGGTGAAAAAAAAACATCGTGAGGAAAACGGCATGCCTTAGAACCAAAAAAATCGAAGACATGTGACATCTATCAATCCGCACTGGGCCCGCGCGTTGGACTATTTTATAACAGCCCATCCACAGGGATCAGAGGGATGGGCTATAATATTAGGAGAGTCCTAGAGAGGAGGCCTGAGTCCCTGCAATGGGAACATTATAGGCTGATGATGATGATTAGGTGCAACTCTGCCTAACCCTTTGTAATGTCCAACCTAATCTAACAATTTGCTCACTCGTCTAGACATTCTCCTACGAATATTGATAATAATATATTATGTAAATAAGCAACATGCTTTCGACTTCAGTCCAGCAGTCTTACATAAATTTATAAGGCCGTGGCCTCGCAAGTCTTTGTGACGCTGGGTTCCGGCTAATACGGGGGGCGGAGTACAGGGACCTGAGCTTTGTGCGAAATGCTCTTATTATTTCTTGTGAAGGCTTTTTGTTTGTTACCGTACTGCTTTTTGATAGAGGTGAACGTTTGTGAGGTAGTTAGTGTTTGTAATGTTTTGTTGGCTTTTTAAATTCTTGTGTTGATTTTAGTTAAATATACGTTGGAATTATAACTAGTTAGAATGACGGGAGATTTGTTAGCATGAAAATATTATTGTTTTTTTGATTCGATACTGTTTTTTTAACTGGCATCTCACCTATGCTAAGCTATGCGCCTAGGGTATATTCTGATCAACCGGACTACCCCATGGGTGCCTTGAGTATAAGGCCTCCATCCTAAAAAAACCGTTCATGCAAGCATCTGTTTTATAAATAAAGTCTCATATGGAACTAGGTTTATAATCGCATGAGAAGTTGGTGCTGCATTCATTTAAGCATTTAATATTATATATTTTGTCAAAGTTAAAACTAAATACATATACACACACAAGCACATACACGGTACAATTATAAGTTTCAGAAAATTAATTACAAAATTTTAGCACACGTGACATTTTAAAATGAAGCGTTCGCCTCAGTCAAACCATTCAAAGGACCATTTATTAAATTTCACCGAACCGTCCTCTACTAAGAGCAGTTACGTAAAATCTACACAATAGATACTATTTTCCTATAACCGAATAATACCCCAGACAGGTCACACAATTACCGAGACATATTGCTAAGACCTAGGCCTTCTCACGCCACAAAGGTAAGTCTAGACTTAATCTATGAAAGCACTAATGTACCGATTTGTAATTGAATGCGAGTCATGAATATCAGACGTACATTTGAATTTTAGAGTGAGTGAGACATCGGGAGAGATCGTGAGTGTTCGTGAGTGTTCGTGTTTCATGTATGAAGGCTTTGTGGAATTAGCAGACATTTCTGCTGTCTTGGTATGTTAAACATGCAGTGAAAAATATACTTAATAGAATTTAGAACGGATGCGTTTCTTCATCAAGGGTTTGGAGAATTTTTTGTTTGTAAATAAACGATTGTTTTAAAATTACAAAGAAGAATCCATTATTTACCAATAATGGTAAAACCTAAAATGTGTGGTTAAAAATTAAAACCATATTACCAATAAGATGTTTATTGCTCCTTAGAGAACAAGACAAAAATCTAAGTCGTATTACCCATAACTTAAATGGATATAAATAATATTTTCTCAAAGAAAACAAGGAAAGTAAACACACAAAGCACGAATCCCGCTTGAACTCAAAGTCGCAATCCTACTCACCTACTTACGAGAACTCAACAACAAAGTACACACATAAGTATCTACGCACTACGTACGAGAGCTTTACTGGCTGTCTTCAACATCCATAATACTTTCAAACTACTTCCACACATATTGCTAAACAGCACTTATGCGGCGCAACCCCATTTAAAAACCCCCAACTATATAAGTTACAAAATATCGATCTGGGAGTCGTAAGGCGCTTTCTCTAAGTGCCCCATCCGGTTTCATTTTCAAAACAAAGTTTATGTACGCCCACGGCGTGCCCTCAGTGAAAGCTTACAACTGTGTAAACTTTACAAATTGTTTACTGCCTTCAAAACTGGCTGGGAACTGTCGTTTGTCGCCTACAATGTTATACCCTCAGTGTACCAGTGTGTACTGGGGTGGAAATAAAATGCTCCGGTGGTACTCGCTGTTCTTCTACCGTTTTCGGGCTGTTGTATCTTTTGGTGAATCAGCTACTAAGTTTGTTAAGGAACTTCGTTTACGCGTCGTCGTTATGGTTATTTTAAAGATGGTATCGAGGTTAAATTCGAAAATCGCTGCTCGTTAATTTGTAAATGATTTTCGTTCCATTTAATGTGGATTATTTGGCATCAAAGCTTCGGCTTTTACTGTGAAATTTAGTTGGTAATATTAGAAATATTTAGTTATCTAATTCCCAGAAGGTCCAAATTTTACCTAAATTATTTGGTATTACTACAAATAAAGGCAATAATTTTGCTTGTACACACACATTCATGGATTAACAATTTATGAATAATTATGTCTGTGTAGGTATGTACTGAAGCCTAAATTATAAAACGTGAGTAATTAAAGCCTTCGGGGACTAAATGCGTGAGGCTATGTGCAAAAAAAATAATATACTTTAAGGAATCATAAAAAAGATAAAACCTTTACTATCACTTTAAAATGCAGTACATAGTCTAGAAGTGTGACCGTTGGACTGAGCAGTGTCGAGGTCTCGAGTACGATCCCAAGACACGCACTTCTGATTTTTCAGATTCATGAGCGTATTGCTTCTGTGAATGTAAACATAGTGAGGAATTCAGCATGCCTGAGAGATATTGATATTGATTTGATATTGGTTTTGGTATTTTGTTAAAATATTTATTAGTTTATTTTATTTTTATATGTAGGTATATTAGTATCATTATAAGTACCTATACCTATGTAGTACTTTTTTTAAAAGCTGATGTTGTTTTTAGATATTTTGTACCCTACCACAATGTTGTCTTACCCGAAGGTTGACTGGTAGAGAATGCCTTGTGGCATTAAGTCCATTAAAAGTCGGTTAATAAATAAATAATAAATATTTCTCGGCAGCATATAAAGCCAAGTCAGAGGCCCATAGGTGACATAAAAACTCAGACACCGGATTAGGCATTAACCACATTAGGAAGACAAAGAATTTTAAAAGTTATCTTATTTTATAGAATTCCCCATCAATCGTTTTAACATCACTTATGTCAGCAATTTCAAAACAATACGACCGCCAATACCTATCAAAAATTCGTAGGCCAGCTATATAATAATCACCCGCTATATAACCTCTATACAACCGTTGTTCTAAACACTTTTGTTCGACCGGAATCTGCGGTACGTGATTCAGCTAAAAAGTTAGAGGGTTCGCCTGATATGCTGTCAGATAACTGATGGGCTTGTTATTGATGCTGGCACAAGGAATTAGCTAATTACAACCTCGTTATTATGATGATCAACAGCAGATTTATGTTTTATAACAATAAGGTTAAGGTCAGCTTTTGTCTGACATATTGAAGGTGAAACGGTTTATTTTTCTGGCTTCTACTCCGATCAGAGAGTCATTAGGTATAAGTTCCAATCAATCAACTAAGCTTATTGGAGTTCGATACTGAATTTGGGGCTTCTTATAAGTTAAGCCAAAAAGCTCTTTTCAAAGCCAGAGTACGTCTGGAACCAACTCTGCAACTAATCTTTACTTAGACATTTTTTTCTGTATGGCTTTTGCTGATATATAGAGAAATTCTTTAGAATAAAATTATCATCTCAACAATCAATGCGTGGCTACACCAATTCTGTGTAAAAAAATCTTCAGGAATAGCAGGTGTGATGTTATGTTATTCTTAGTTTCATTCATCAACATCATCATCCACAGCCTAAATTAGTCTCCATTCGTAAAATATCTCCACGGTCCCGTGCCAGCCTCATTCATGTTTATCCTTCAATGGCAATCATAATTATCGTCTGCCGATCTCGCCGCCGGACGACCCACACTTCTTTTCCCAGATCTTGGATGCCATTCGGTGACAGCCTTAGTCCACCTGTCATCACTGCGCCTTGCTAGGTGCCCTACCCAACTCCATTTGAGTTCCGTAACGCAAGTTCCTCTAGTCTCAAACAATTAGCTCACTAAATAATTAAGGTGTAACAGAACACCAATTACAATTCGCGAACAACACAACTGTTTTGTTCTAAACTGTTCAGCTTTATCCACACGGTTATCTATCTACGTGAGTCCGCTACATAGTGAACTGAACTTTAAAACGCTAGGGTTACAGTTCACTTAGTTACGAGGTAATTATGGAACAGTTACCTTATTTGACCTAGTTAATATAACAGGAAATCAAAGGTTATGGAGCTTCAACGTGTCCAGTATACTGTGTTGGTTAGGTTTCTCATGCGGAAAACTGTGGCAGTGTAACAAGGATAAGTTAGTTGCAACGTTCAGCAGTACTTATCGGTAAATTTAATAATGCACCTCGAATTTGAGAAAATGTTAGAGAGGAATCTCTATGCACCTCTGCGTAACCCTTTGGAAATTACAGGTGTGATGTTATGTTATGTTATTTTAATAATCTCTACGTTTAGGTTATGTCCTTGTTATTCTTTCTGAACCTCGTTATCTAATGTTATTAATATAACGCGTATGGTATGTATGGTAAATCACAGATCAGTAGGTTTTGGTAAGAATGTATGAGGATTCGATAGGCAAAAGGCTTATTTATTTGTGAAAATTCGATAATCATTCGTTTCTTAACCAAACAAACCCAACAATAGACTTCCCTCTACATTTCCACACGAACGTTCCTCTAAAAAGTTAAACTTTAAACAAAACGTAGAACATGCTGAAAATACCCAACAATTACAAAGAATATTTTACTATACCCACGTTCAAAGTGACCCGGAGTTAGTCAGAATAAAATTATTCCCCAGCAAAGTCTTGTTTTGTACCATGTTAAACTGTGAACTGGTTATCTCTGTATTAAGTTAGTCGCCTACTAAACCCAGGATTAGAGATAGTGTAAGCTAATGAGGTTGCTAGCATAATTACTTATTATGTCCCGGTTTAGGTCGAGATTTCTTTGTGTTTTCCTTTCTTTAGTGTTCTTGCAAGATTATGGAGGCTTGGTGTAAATTACTTGGTTGTTTCTTGGCCTTTTATGAAATTAGTGAGCAGCTGTGTATGTACTTCTGAAACAACTTGTTTTTGTTTTTTATTCTTTCTTATTTTCTTTTCTGCCTCGTTGGTCTATAAGTGATCACGAGCGCTTAGATTGAGGTACTGGGTTCGATTCTCGGGGCGGGCAAAGTATTTTTGTATTTATTCTTGACTAGCTTTTGCCCGCGACTTCGTTCGCGTGGAATAGTGACTTCCGGCAGATTTTTGGTTTATCTCGCGAAAAAAAAAAAAAAAAAACTATCCTATGTCCTTTCTCAAGTTCCAAACTATGTCTGTACCAAATTTCACACAAATCGGTTCAGTAGTTTAGGCGTGAAGCAAAGACAGACAGACAGACAGACAGAGTTACTTTCGCATTTATAATATTATATTATATATATTATATATTTATATATTATATATATATATATATATTATATATATAAAATAATAATAATAATTTTAATAATATAATATGTGTATATATATATATTTATATATTTATAATAATAATAATAATAATATATATATAATATAATATATATATATCGGTTCATGACGCCCGAACTTAGACCACGCTTACCTCGTTTGCCCATGCATAACAGAAATAGGGCGCTGGTGGCTGTTCTGGATTCGCAGTTATCAAGATATTTTGATAACTGCGAAAACCTCACTGATGCTCATTCAATTCTGTATTGCGCGGCTGTAACGGCATGTCGTGTAGCTCATGTCAAATTTCCGGATGACAGAGCTACACGACCGAAACCAGCCGTACCGGCTTGGCAATGCAGGATTGAACGACGCATTGCTGGGGCCAGAGCGTTCATCGGCAAACTAACCTGCTTCCGGGAGGGCAACAATCGCCCTCGAGTGATGCGCTTTGTGAGGCGGGCATTTGCGGGGACTGATATCAGTCCTCGAGACTACATGTCCTGTATCACAGAGCGCATCGACTTCTGGAAGCAGAAAGTGTATGCATGGGCAAACCGTATCCGTAGGTATAAGCGTCGGGTGGAACGGTACACTCTAAATCGCACCTTCCAAAGCGATGAAAGGTGGGTTTACAGAGCATGGGAGCGACCGGACCAAGGTGTGACTGACGCGTGCCTACCGGATGATAACGCCATGTGTTCATTTTGGCGCAACATCTGGTCGGTACCTGTCAGTCATACCGAGGGTGAATGGACTCGGGAGGTCGAGCGAGCGTGCGATCCAATAACAGAAATGGGGGCAATAACGATCAGCCCCCAAGATGTAGGTTGTGCAGTTCGTCCGTTGCCTAATTGGAAATCACCAGGGCCGGACGGACTGCACAACTTTTGGATTAAATGGATCACAAGATCGCATGCTTGCTTGGCAGCCCTATTCCAGTCAGCCTTAGAGTCAGGGTCGCTACCAGAGTTTCTGACGACTGGAATAACCCACCTGCTCCATAAATCGGGTAGTACCGCGGAACCCAAAAATTATAGACCGATTACGTGTCTACCAACGGTCTATAAAGTTCTTACCTCCATTTTGAGAGCTAAAATTAATAAACATATTAACGAAAATTCTGTTATATCTGCTTCTCAAAATGGATGTAGGAACGGGTCCCGTGGTACTAAGGAGCTACTCCTCATTGATATGGCCATTAGCCAACAGGTTCGCAGTTCCCGAAAGGATCTGTCGACATGTTGGATAGACTATAAGAAGGCCTATGACTCGGTGCCACATACATGGCTCTTGAGGGTGCTAGAGTTGTATAAAATTGATACAACCCTGCGCACCTTCCTGATGTCGTGTATGGGGCAATGGAGGACAGTCCTTCACTATCCAGGATGTCGACGGATCCAGAGGAATAGCGAACCGATAAGGATAGAGCGGGGTATATTTCAGGGCGACAGTTTGAGTCCACTTTGGTTCTGCTTAGCCTTGAATCCTCTTAGCACGCTGCTGGAGGGTTCAGGTCTGGGCTATCGGTTGAAGAGAGGTGGTCAGATTATATCTCACCTCCTTTACATGGATGATCTAAAACTTTTTGCCACCAATGATTTGCACCTGATGGAGCTACTGAAGGTCACTGAAGCTTTCAGTAGCGCCATCAGGATGGAATTTGGTGTAGATAAGTGTGCGGTCATGCATGTAAAGCGAGGGGGGATTGTGGAGTCTGTGGGAACCCAGCTCACAGATTCCATAAATCTTAGATCCCTCTCAGCAACCGAAACCTACAAGTATTTGGGTATGTCGGAAGCGCTGGGCATCAACGTTGCCGACATGAAGCAATCGTTGAGGGAACGCTTCTTTGGCCGCCTGAGAAAAGTATGTAACAGTCTTTTATCAGGCGGAAATAAGGTGCGTGCCTTCAACGGTTGGGTCATGCCGGTTTTGATGTACTCTTTCGGCATACTCAAATGGACTCAAACAGAGCTAGACGCCCTGGATAGACGGGTTCGTACATTGTTGACGACATATCGAATGCATCACCCACGTTCTTCGGTTATGAGACTGTATATCCCACGGAAGTGTGGAGGTCGAGGCTTTTTAAATGCTAAGACTCTCCACAATCGTGAGATATGCAGTCTCAGGGAATATTTCCTGGAAGCCGACGTGGGGATGCATCGAGATGTTGTCGCGGTGGACAAGGGCCTCACCCCGCTCTCCTTGGCTAAAGAGAACTGGCGCAAACCTGTAGTGCTTGACACTAAAGACCGCATGGAGGTATGGCAGAGCAAGGAGCTCCACGGACGCTTTTTCCGGGCCCTACACGGGCAAGATGTAGACTTCCTAGCGTCCGTAGCCTGGCTACGTTCCGGGGAACTCTTTGGAGAAACCGAAGGTTTTGTCTGTGCAATTATGGACGAAGTTATGATGACGAATAACTACCGGAGATTTATTGTGAAGGACGGTACGGTTGACATATGTCGGGCATGCCACCGTCCGGGCGAATCAATCCGTCACATTATCTCCGGGTGTTCTCGTCTAGCTAACGGAGAATACTTGCATAGACACAACCTTGTAGCCAGGATTATCCATCAGCAACTTGCTCTGAAATACAACCTTGTGGAATCGGAAGTGCCGTACTACAGGTATGTGCCCGACCCAGTTCTCGATAATGGCAGTATCACACTGTACTGGGATCAATCCATCATCACTGACAGGACTATTATAGCTAATAAGCCTGATATAGTGGTGGTGGATCGATCAGAGCGGCGCGCAATGATTGTTGACATAACCGTCCCGCATGACGAGAACCTCGTGAAAGCCGAGAAAGATAAACAAATCAAGTATCTTGACTTGGCTCGCGAGGTTGTCGACATGTGGGATGTGGACTCAGCGATCATTGTGCCGATAGTCATCACAGCCAATGGCTTAATTGCCAAGAGCCTCGACCAACATCTGAGGAGGCTCTCGTTAGGCGGCTGGATCAAGGGCTTGATGCAGAGAGCGGTACTCCTGGACACGGCTCGCATTGTTAGGAGGTTCCTTTCTCTGGAGCCCTGACCGCCGGTAGCTTGGACCCTGTTCCCGATACCGGTGGGTTACAATTTTTTATATTTTTAAATGTTTTTTTTATTGTTTTTATAGGAAATATTTAAAAATGTATGAAATTTGTTTATTTAATGAATAAAGGGAATAATAATCATTTTATTTCAGGCATCTATAAGGCCCATACATAAAATACACACAATGATTTAAAACAATAATAACAAACTAATACATATAAAACAGTAAAACCATAACTAAAAAAAAAAAAAAAAAAAAAAAAAAAAAAAAAAAAAAATTTAACTAAACACGTAACGTCGGCGTCGTGTTTCGCTGCGAGGTGTCGCGTAGCCGTCCTCGGAAACGACGGAAAACGACACCTTTCGGCCAAAAGTCTTCCTGCAAACAGGTCTGGAGATGTTGGGTAGGAACACGCACCACAAATGACTTGAAGTTGATGTTGTGGCGCGATTCCAACCTTTCGACCCTCAGAGTCCAGTTGGTCTTCACTTTGAGGTACTGCACCACTTCCTCAATCTTTGTGGTGTGATGCAGACGCGAAATGTACAGCTGCGTCGTAGGCACAGCAGGGCGCAGCAGCATGTTGGGCCCAGTCGGTGCGGTACCGCACAAGTTCCGGGAACAGGGCTTCTTCTTCTTCTTCTTCTTCACCACCTTAGTGAAGCCCTCGTCATCAACCTGGTCCGTACTTGGCATGCTGTTACTGGCCGCAGGCGGGGCAGGTTGAGTGCCCTTTTTTTCCCCAATGTTGGTTTGTCGCTTATGTGGCGACGCATCCGATTTGCCATTAATGACAGAAGCAGCGTAGGCATGTTTTGGGGTCGACGTACCTACGCGTGACGTTTCCGCAGCCGGTGTTGTGGCGCGGGAGGCGGCGGTGGGCGGTGCTTGCTCAGCATTATCAGCAGCTTGTGACGCACTAGTGTTCGCCGATTCAAAACTGCCGATGGATGCATTTTGCGCCGCTCGACGTGTGTTCACCTTAGAGGCCTCAGGTGACCCAGTTACTAAGCCAACGTTGCGCAATAATTCTATTTCTGCACGTAGCTCAGCGTTGGTTTTTTCTGAAACCTCCATTCTGGACTGCATCTTGGTCACCTCCACTTTCAGGGTAGTGATGTCCTTTAGCAGCCTCGTAACATCGACGTGATCAAACGTGACGGGGGGCAGTTTACTTAGCTCCTTCGCCACGAAATCAGGCACGTCGTCCGGGTCAGTCCTCTTCAACATATCAATTACATCTTGAAGGCTCTTCTCAGTACCATCCCTGCGGCGAGACGGCATCTGGTCCAACTTTCCAAGTGACTGGAACAGTAGCAGTTTCCCACTGCTGACGTCATCCTCCTTGAAATTGGACCGGCATATCTGCAGGATGCTCACCTCGTCCATGTAGTCAATAGCATGGACTAGGAAAGCCAGCAATTCATTCACTATGAGTGGTTTAGAACCCATAGTGATTACAATTACGGGCAGCGGCTATGGCCGCGCAACTCGCGAATAAAATTCGTGCCGTGCACAGTGGAAACACGTCCGTGTTCGAGCGCGCATCGCACTGCACTGCCAATACGCTACGCTACGCTTGCTTATATACGTACTATAGGTATGTGCCCGACCCAGTTCTCGAAAATGGCAGTATCACATTGTACTGGGATCAATCCATCATCACTGACAGGACTATTGTAGCCAATAAGCCTGATATAGTGGTGGTGGATCGATCAGAGCGGCGCGCAATGATTGTTGACATAACGGTTCCGCATGACGAGAACCTCGTGAAAGCTGAGAAAGATAAACAAATCAAGTATCTTGACTTAGCTCGCGAGGTTGTCGACATGTGGGATGTGAACTCAGCAATCATTGTGCCGATAGTCGTTACAGCCAATGGCTTAATTGCCAAGAGCCTCGAACAACATCTAAGGAGGCTCTCGTTAGGCAGCTGGATCAAGGGTTTGATACAGAGAGCGGTACTCCTGGATACGGCTCGTATTGTTAGGAGGTTCCTTTCTCTGGAGCCCTGACCGCCGGTAGCTTGGACCCTGTTCCCGATACCGGTGGGCTACAATTTTTTATATTTTTAAATGTTTTTTTTTTATTGTTTTTATGAGAAATATTTAAAAATGTAATAAGTTTGTGTAAAGCTAAATAAAGGAAATAATAATATATATTATAGTTAGGATTAATTTCTCACGGAGTTTGAATTTGTGCACGGTGGATGACAATAGGCGCGCCTCTTATTACATGGAACTTAAACATTACTACCAAAATGCGGGCGTGCTATTAGGTACACCTCTGCCTAACCCTTTGGCGATTACAAGCGTGATGTTATGTGTTTTTCTATTGTTTCTTTTTTACCTTTTTTCGACACAGAAAACTGTTGAGTAAGTTTTTTACGGTAAATACGTTTCATCATCATACAGGTGGGAAATGTCTAGGGACGTACTTACTATGTTGAAGACTCCTTAGTCTAAACATAGAGAAAAAGTGTTGAAGATACTTTTTTTCTTCAATATTTTTTTAGCACTATCTGTTCTAGTCGCTTAGCAACCTGCGAGAGGGTTCTTTCTTTTGTTCTATATATACATAGTTGCTTCTGTCATTTACCTACTTTTATTATTACAAAAAAGACCAAGATTAGGTTGAAGTGGTATTGGGTTGGCCATGTCTGTAGAATGTGTCTAGACCTATGGGCTACGATCGTCATGTAGTGGGTCACATGCAAACACGCATCGTGACAAACGCCACGCCAGGATGATGTAGAGGCGTTTGTTCGTTCGAGATTGGCTGGAGAAAACCGCACGAAGAGAAGAGAAGACTACGAGGAAGCCTTTGCCCAGCCGTGGCACAATATAAGGTAAATAAAAAAACTTACTATCTACACAAAAATCAGTGTATGTTCGTCTGTTCGTAACCTATAGACTCCTAAACTACTGAAACGATTTTGACGTAATTTTTGCAGGTGCAGGTAGGTGGTAGAAATGGTAGGTAGAGTAGAGTAGTAAAAAATACAATAAGGTAGTAGGAAGAAAAAAATGCATAATAGTATAAGGTACAACTATCGAATAAAACTAAAGACAAAATTAATATCGGCCAAAAATGCACATTCGAGTAAGAAAATGGCCACAAAATTGTAAAAATTAAAACCCAAAGTTAGCGGAGCCTACATTATTAATATAGCATAAGATAACTTTAATTTGTGTTATGTGTACTGAATAGAACATGAGCTTTCCCTAATGGTGGCGCAATGCGGTACTTTTTATGCCTCAGTGCTAATAAGCAGGTGGGATGTGCGCCTCGTATAATTGAGGGTCGGACTCAGCATACGTAGTTCGAAATTAGTTTCTGAAGGCAGATTCAGGTGTGGTCTTGGTGGTTTTGGTGATAGTGAGTGTAGTTTTATTTGATAGACTTTTGGGAGTATGAAGAACTGAGTATAAAGTTATTCATCAAAATCTTAAATGTCATTTATTCAAATTAGGCTGATAAATAATCTGCACTTTTCGAACGTCAAATTTTACAAGAAACAGTCTCCCAAAACGCCCACCCCTTAACACTTCCTAGTGTTTTAGCTGGGAAGAAAAAGTGGCGGAACAAACTCCCCCAGCAACACATCTGTCTGTTAGGTTAGGAAAACTAGATTCTATAAAATAGTGTGTAAGTAGGAGGAGGAATATTCCGGATGTTCGCCTCGTATAATTGAGGGTCGGTCTCAGCATACGTAGTTCGAAATTAGTTTCTGAAGGCAGATTCAGGTGTGGTCGGTTTTGTGACAGTGTGTGTAATTTTAATCAAGATCAGTTATGTATGATAGTATTTTGGGAGTGTGAAGAACAGGGTGTAAAGATCTTCATACTCGATAGATAATAGAGGATTCTCCGACCAGACGGCTGATGTGTCTGGTCTACTGCCGACAGTCGAAGTCGGGTTTTACTAATAATCTTTAGTCACGGATAATTAAGCGTGATTTAGAATTATAATGTTAGCTCTTCATTTGTGTCATAGATGGTGTTGTGGTACTTTTTATTCTATGTTGCTATCGTACTTTTTAAGTGCCGCTATAGCATTATTATTTAAACTAATAAGGTCACAAAAGTTGACTCTTTGACCTACTAGTAACTAGGCTTTCGCAAATTAAAATACAAAACGAACTGTTTAAATTCTGAAGGGAGAGGCCCTATATCTATCCGCCATCGGCTAGCCTTGAAAAAAAACTGTTTATATACTTACTTTCATCTTGATTAGAAGAAGGTTGCTTCTCCTTACCAAATTATCATTGGAACGGCAAATCAGTTAAGGGACCCTAAAAACGCTTTTCCTAAGAAAACCTCTTAGCTTTAAAGAAGTTCACGATTAGACCAAGGTTAGACTCGATCAAGATAATTTCCTTTTTTAATCCTTTGGGCTTTGAGGAGGATAAAAATGTAGGTAGGTAAAGACGTGGGTATTTATTTATACAGCGTGGAAAGAATAGCATTAGTTACCAACAAAAATAAAAAAGGGTTACTCAATATTTACGTAACATCACGCCTGCAAGCCCCGGAAGGTTAGGCTGACGCGTAACTTTTTTAGAACACCCATATTTCACCAGTTATTTTAATTCTCAAGTCATACGAAAGGACCCTATTGCCATGAACGGGGCACAAATTCAGACTCCGTTGCTGCTATCGACAAATTCATGGAAATTATCCAACTACAGTACAGTCACAGTTACTATGCCTTGTGACTGGGACAGTGGCTTCTTTTATTTTGTACTAGCAGACATCCCGCGGTTTCACCCGCGTAGATCCCGTTTCCGTGGGAATACAGGGATAAAAATTAGCCTATGACACTCAGCAATAATGTGGCTTTCTATTGGTGAAATAATTTTTAAAATCGGTTCAGTAGATCCCGAGATTACCCCTTACAATTTAACAAATATACAAACACACAAACTTTACCTCTTTATAATATTATTATTATTATTAATTATTATTATAGATTATTAATTATTAATTATATTATTACTAGCTTTTGCCAGCGGCTTCGCCCGCGTGAAAATGACGATTTTCCAAACAAACTTTCATCCCCTATTTAAATCCCTTAGTGGTTGAATTTCGAAAAATCCTGAATAAGGAAAATTTCAGCTTTCTAGGTCCAAGGGTTTGGGCTGGGCGTTGATGAGTCAGTCAGTCAGTCAGTCAGTCAGTCAGGACTTCTCTCTTTATTTATTAGATTATTA
This sequence comes from Diarsia dahlii, assembly GCA_949775195.1. Taxonomy (NCBI): domain Eukaryota; kingdom Metazoa; phylum Arthropoda; class Insecta; order Lepidoptera; family Noctuidae; genus Diarsia; species Diarsia dahlii. The sequence continues at coordinate 18,255,851 of OX459205.1, forward strand.
TTATTATTAAGTATATTAAGTATAGATTAATCGACTATTCAAAAGTACTTGTAACTGACCTACCTGATAAAGTAGTTGACACTTTTCCCGATCTGAGAATCGAACCTAAGACTCTCATGCTCAGCGGTCGTGCTTGCAACCACTAGACCAACGTGCTAGTCACTAAATAATTTTATTCCTCCAAAAGATTTAACTTGCGATATTAAATACATCACGCTCGAAAAAACTGTATTCGCTTGAAAGGTATATTATTTTCATCAGCCGAATTTTGTTACGAGTTCACGTAGGTATGTTATAATTAACGTAATTAATACTTTCAAGTCTTTTAACTTAATTTGGTAGCTTTTGAAGCCAAAATAATTCTTCTCAGCCTTAAAATCATATACTCGTGGAAGAGTATATTTGATACTTAATGAAAACATTGTACGATGAAAAAGGTATCCAAGCCTTGTAAATTAAATTATTTTTACATGGAATTTTAAACATCAATAGTCGTACATCCATATTTATAGTGCCGACTCAAGTTCATTTTTTAACTTGGGATGGAATGTAGTTGTCGTGATAATACGGAGACATCGCCCACCAAAACAATAATAGAATTTCTTTGCCGCAATTTGGAATAAGGTACATCCTCTGTATATGTACGTTGCCTCCTACATCAGTCATACTTGGCAAACCCATAGTTGCGTTCTACTTCAGCCTATAATTGTATCCACTGCAGGGACTCAGGCCTCCTCTCTAGGAGAGGGATGTGCTATAATCCACCACGCGGGCCCAGTGCGGATTCTTAGATGTCGCATATCTTCGAATTTTTGGTTCTAAGACATGCCGGTTTCCTCACGATGTTTTCCTTCACCGTTTTGAGAGCAATGGTGATGAAATAAATTACACAAAGTAATGCGCCTGCCTGGGTTCGAACCCACGACCAACTGTTCGTAAGTCGGGGCCGCCACTGCTCCCGTTCTACTTTAATCAGTGCTAAATATGTCATATTAATTATGTCACGGTAATAAATTGTAAAGATTTCTTGTTCTGTGTTGAAAAGTGGGATGACCAACTATATTATTATCAGTGTTAGAGAGTTATGGCCTGGCTAAATGTGACAATAAAAACCCGTTGCTTTAGACCGCAACGTAACCAAAGACATCGTCGTGCGAACACTTGAGTGTTATATTCATTTGGTTCATGAAACATGTCCTGATATTTAAAAAGTGCCTGTATCGGTCGAATGAGGAACTACTTTTGACATGAATTTTAGGCTTTTTTTATGGTGGGTGGAAAATCATCAAATAACCCCGACCCCGCTCTTGGGCAGAGCGGAAGGGAGGGTCAGACTTGTACTGACTAAAAACCACCCATGTTCCTTCTTCGCCCCCGCGCCGAGGCCGCGGCATCTCTTTCGACAATCCGCATCCCCGACGGAATACTTTAGGCCCTCAGTACAAAACTCACGTCTTAGATGGCGTATGCGACGCCATACGTTAAAATTACACTGACAGACAGTAATTTTTCAGTTTACACAAGTAACACAATTATGAACACTTTGAAAGCATATTCGTGCGATCGGTCGTTTACTAATATTAGGACGCGGGGTAACAGTGTGGTCCACAATGCGAGAAAATAAATTATTCAACAAGTTTCTAAATCGTCTCACAATTTGAGCCCCTGTATGTAATTACGGTACGAAGTTTTTTTCAATTAATATAATTATCTCGAAACTTGATTTTAGCAGTAAAATATTTTTACAGCATAATTTATTCAAACGGACGGTTTTTAGGTACTGTGTGTTATGAAAGTGAAATCATTTATTCATGAGTCCACAATAATTCTACATTTTGGCGAATAAACTAAAATCACGGAATGTTCGTTTAATCAACATAATTCAGAATTATTATTGTAATATAATAAACGAAATCATAATGAGTAGGAAATTATAACGCCAAAATGGATATTCATCCTTTTTTCAGAAACATCCTTAATAACTATGAGAATAATATTTTTTTCACCACTCCCGCACGAAAGAAGTGTCTTTCCTCTACGAAAACAGTGAGGAAAGTTGGTTTTTCCTCACTGTTTGAACAGTGAGGAAAGTAATGGTCCCGTTCAGAAACTAGATTCTGATTTTTTCTGTTAAGTTTTAAAGATATTTAAAAAAATAAATAATTTTATGCTTAGAATAGAAATATTTATAAGTTAAGATACATGTTTTTTATAAAATTTATCAAATTATTGTAAGTGTCTATGTTCAGAAACATTAAAAAAGTTTAATAAAATATTGAAAAAATTACATCGTCTTTAGGATTATAATTTTTTAACGCACTCAAAGAAAGAAGGACATTAGAAGCAAAAATTAAAAAAAAAAAACAAATTAGCGCGAAAATTCTAAGTTTTGTTTACGATTTTGATTACTAAAAAAAATTAGTGATTCTAGTGAGGAAGATTTAAGTTTCAAACTAAGATTAATGCCCAAAAAATTGAAGGAAAGATATCTTAAAACGTTCGATACCTTCAATCAATGGAGACTTTCAAAAAATGCGAAAACTTTCATCAAGTTGAGAAATTTTTAAACGATGGTGTTACTTTTCTCCCAGGTGATACTTTTCTCGGATTAAAAGTAAATTTAAGTTTAATATTTTGTATTTCCTACAATTTCTCACCCTGGTTAAAATAACTTGCTTGGCTTTTGCTAGTTCTGGCAAAATTTTACAGATATAATAATAATAATTTGTTTTATTTCTCTTCCACAAATAAAATAAAGACAAACAGTACTGCCAATGTTGGGTAATGTTGGTGTTTTTTTATAGTGTGTAGGACGCAGCGGGTACTTCAATGAATACTTTATTTACTCGTGAATCGAATCGTTGTATTTATTAGGTATATAACTTGATATACCTATTACAGAAAAATTGTATAGGGACGGCACGAACGCGTGTCGCCCAGAGACCCATCAGAAAACAAGATGGCGCTGATTTAATAATTTCGCTATGCTTATTACAAATTTATTTACCTATGATGACTGAATACTTTCTTGCTGGGAGTGGTGAAAAGTTTTGTATGCAACATGTGAGCAAGTTCATTTGCTATTCGTTTTGTTGAGTCTTTCGCTTACTCAGGATTGAATTTTATAATCACTCGCTGCGCTCGTGATTCTATTTTTCAATCCTTCGTTCGCTCAAGACTCAAAATCAAAACTCATAGGAAAAACGAACTTTCCTCACATGTTGGATAAATAACTATTTTACCATGATTGCCACTCGAAAAAGGGCATTTTATTCATCGATAACAGTGAATAAAACGCTCTTTTAATCACTGAGTGAATAAAGACATTTTGAATTAGGAACAAACACGAATTACGTACAAAAAAATCGCTGCTGCTGAAAGTACCTACGTACTGGGTGGCTGAATGGAGCTATTCCATTCCAATTCTAATTTAAAAAAAATATCCCGCCAATTTAGTTACGTTCTTTTCTGTCTGTTATTGTGGTTGTTTTGTGTTATTGGAAAATCTATTAACATAAGCAATTATAATAAAATGAGTTCTTCCGATGACGAAAATGAGAGACTGACTCCGGAATCATTTCGTTCTAAAGCAGCAGTTATAGTAGATGATTTGTTGCCGCCAAAATCTCGGGAGTTGTACCTGAAAACATACAATTTGTTCTGCGACTGGAAAACCACGAATGGCGCACGAATTCCTTCATTTTTAATTTTGATTTTAATTTAATATTTAATTCTTTGTTGTTTTATTACTGATTGTATAATAATATGTGATAAATATAAATACTATGCTCCTATTTATTTTCTCACAGTCAATGGTAAAAAGTAGTACAACACGTGAATAAAAAATTTATCTCGGTACTTGTATCCCTCGCTCCGCTCAGGATTCTAATCTAGAATGCCTCGCTACGCCCGTGATTCTACTCTAGAATCCTTCGCTGCTCTCGGGATCCAACTTCGTACCTCGAATTAAATTCCATTTTTATTCACTTGTTGTATAATCTACTATTAATTTCACAGTGATTTTTTTCTTACTGGAAAATTGTTTCACCATAGTATATTTCATTACGAGTGCGGAAAGCCTGTCATTGCAAAGAGTTCCGACAAATGTCTACCCGAACCGAGGCGCAGCCGAAGGTGAGGGTTGACAGTCGGAACAAGTTGCAATGACAGTTCCGCACATGTACTGAACGACTATTTTTAATACAGTTGCGAAAAAATGAAGCAATTTAATAAAACAATAAACACAATAAACTCAACTAACTAATCATTTATTTATTAAAGTTATAATTCACATTTAAATTGAAATTGGTACAGTTTTTTATACTAACTGGGGAAGTTTTAGGTTGCATATTTACTGTTTGAGACAAACTATTATTAATTTGGTATGATTGTTCATGTATACCTATATTTTGTCGAAGGTGTTATACAATGGCGTTTGCTAACACCATAACACCTGATAACTCTTTTACCTATGTGTCACAAATAAAGATTTTTGAATTTGAATTTGAATTTGCTAGTTGATGGAATTGGATCTGATGAATTATCATTATCAACGAAGGTAGATGGACGAACGTTCTCTTCAGTACGAGTATTGTCATGTGAAGGAGACGGACTGGACTTTAAATTAATAGATTGTGTGATTTTTTTCCCAGTTTCTAGTTTGTTGTTTAATGAATCAGCAATATAGCCTTCTGCAACTTTGTCTGACTTCCAACCTCCTAGTCGCTTTAAGGACGTCAAATTGGCTCCTGAATCTGCCAATAATGTAGCAGAGGTCATCCTGAAGCTGTGCCCAGTATAATACTCAGCATCCGGCAGACCAAGAAACGTAGCTATTTCGTTTGGCATATTTCCAAATTTGTTTATCCCGATTGCTTGAGCTGTACACTTCCCTTTTTGATAATTTTGGAAAAAACGGTCGGTTTTTGCTTTTTGGGACCGCTGAGTCATATATTTTTGCACTATTCTAAGAAAATCACCTTCAACAACAAAGCTTCTCGGTATCTTATTTTTTGTATTCGGAATCTTTATTAGTAGCATTTTTCCATGGGCTTCAATATCTTTTAAAGTAATATTGGCTAACTCCTCTGTCCGGCAAGCTCCAACAACGCCAAAAATCAGCGCAACCTACAAAAAAAGGGATTTGGTTAATATTTTTTTAAATAATATATTGACTGTATTTTGCGATGTCGTAAACTGAATACTAAAGAAAAATATAAGTATTTGTTAATAAATTACCTTTGTGGCTAAATAACGATCATCGGTAGCTTCGTTCAAAAACCTTTCCACTTCATTCGATGATAATATTTTCGACTTTTTAGTTGTAAAACTGTCTGATTGTCGTTTTAAGAAAGCATTTAGTTTTGGGTATTCACTTATATCCACGTTGTTCCTTATTTTCAGCATACTTTTTATCATCGAAAACCTCGACCATAACGTAGAAGGTTTTAATTTTGCTGAGAGTTCGGAAAAGTATGCCAACATAACATTTTCTGAAAAACTATTTGCTTTTTTCTCTTCTCTCCACGCAATAAATTCGTCGTATGTAGATACGTAGCGACTTTTTGACTTTTCCGGTAAAATGTTCTCCGAAGCATTTTGTGCAATTATATCCGGTGGTGTTAATTCAAATAAAATATCGTCGAAATTACTCATTTTGTGGAACAAACAACTAAACTCTCAAAGACCTTTTTTGGAAAATGGCGCCAACCGTAAAAAAAACATAAGCAGAGTTTTTTTTGTTTTCTTCACCCATTCTGGGTAGGCAAAGGGAACTGGGCATACAGCCAAGTCTTCAGTAGATTTTTTTTATTGATATGAAAATTAAATGAAAATCAAATTTAATGAGATGAAATTAAATGAAACCTAACCTAACTCATTGAATCAAATCATTAAATCTGATATTGAAACAAATTAGTAGCTTTTTTTACAAATATTTGCATGAATCATAAAAACTTCGTGGTTGCTTTTTTTTTAATAGACATTATTTTGACAGTTGGGAAAGAGAACGCACGAGTTCGGTAAAGGTAAAGAAAAAGCACGAGTACGTAATAGCCCACATCCCGAACGCTATACGTCCCTGCAATACGCCACTTTTTGAGCAACTGTATTAAAAATAAATTTTCATCATCACCATAGATCATCAGACACTGTTACTTCAAAACCTAACGAAGAGTGGTGTCATCAATCTTTCAATCAACATTTATCCCTATTATTAGCCAATTCGCATCGCACATCAGATTCCAATATTGTTGGATGCGAAATTAATTGCCTCAAGGCATACGTCATGTCTTCACATCTGTGATACGTTTCGCAAATCGGTTGACAGGATGATAGAAACAGGATATCTAAGGGGCCGTCTCCACGAGCGAGGGAATCGCAGCGATATTATTGTTCCACTACGTATTTCTATGCGATCGCGCTTACTGAATTTACGCTCGTGGAGACGGCCACGATTCTTATATAGAAATACGTAGAACGAAGAGAATATCACAGCGATTATCTTGCTCGTGGAAACGGTCCCTTAGTGCGTGAAAATGTTCCACGTTAATAATTAGTGCGTTGACATGTTTTGGTAACAATGACATTGTGTCAAATTAAAATCTAGACGTATTTGGTTTTGACACAGTCACATAATTAATCGATTCAAATACTGTACCCCCCCCCCCTATAAATGCCCTGAAAAGCGTTATTAAGTACTGTAGTCATCTGTATAGCCTATTACCAACTATGATCGAATCCACTTTCCACTGCCCACTGCCTATCTGACCTCCTCACCCGAACTACTGCTTGGTACCCTTTTACCCTTTGGTAGAACTTGTTCTCAAACTTTCAGGCTCCGGAATTCCTATAACTACCAAGGAGACATACAAAACTATTCTATTTTTCACGTAAAAGTAATTTATAAACATGCTAAACCAACAGTAATCTACAAATTTAATATACCAAGGAAGGTAATAAAATTCACGTCCCCATTATATGTGCAAAAAACCAGACATCCATCAGAACATATAGGTAGGTAGTATATGTAAGCTAGGTACATTAGAAGGCTTTAATTTGACCTAGTTTGCCCAGCCCGTTAAAACATACGTCACGCATATTTTGTACGTTATGTGTAACAAATTAGCACTCCATTTGGTTTGAACCAACCTTTGAGAGCAAAAGCGTGTTTTCAGGGTTTCAAGGGATGCCTACAAAAACATAACGCACCCTTCAAGTCTTTACCGCGCCACTAATTACCAGCAGGCCTAAAATAATACCGTCTTTAATGCTTACTCTGTGGAATTAAAATTCCTTGTATTTTGTTAGGAGAGATTTTATTAGTGGGTAGAGCAAGATTTTAAAGCTTTATGAGAATAAGGGCTTTTATACGGTGTTGCGTGAAGCGACATAAAAACGCATAATAAGTGTCGTTTGCGTTTGTATAGATCTCTTTGAATGTATTAATGATAATAATATAAAATATGACACATTCTCAAAACAATTTTCTCAGCAGATCGCGTTGCAGAACACGTGTCTTCTAACCTTCTAGCTCGTGGAAAAGTCGTTAGGTAGGTACTAAGTAGGCATCGATACTCGTATTGTTCTTTGTCCATTGAATTTGAGTCACGATTGATAATTGTGGAGAAATAAAAATGTTTTAGCGTTGCTTTTTGTGATTCCTTGAATTTGAGTAATTAGGGCTTTGAGTTTGTACATGTAAATTGATTTCAAATGTAATATTAACGTTCCAACAAAATGTTAATGATACTGGAACGAACCTAGAAAATAGTAAATAAACACTGAACAATGACGGAAAGCTACCAGACATCTTAATATTCATTATTATTCACGATCCTTTCAACTATTAATCTAGCTATTTCTTCAAATATTTCAATCACGGCGATCAATAGGGGATCGGACTGGGTCAAAATAATATGATTCTGTTTAGTCCGTAAGTTAGATTATCGAAAAATATTGAATACGTGTTTTTTGTTTTATCAAATCAATAAAAAATGACGAAGATAAAACGTGTCAAAGATCTTGGAGTGGGGCTTGAAACGTCACTTGTGTCGTCAAAATGTACTATCATATGACGTCACACGAGTTTTCGAAGCACTGTATCGTCTTCATTTTAAGTTTACGTGAAAAAAGAAAAAATACGTGTCCAATAATTTTTGGAAATCTATCTGACGGACTAATTAGTTTTTTTTTATCCGATCCCCTATTCCAGCGTTCACGGTTCAAAGCATAAAGTAAATAAAGTTTTATTGGTGAAAAATGCAAAATATTGTAAAATATCATATCCTTTTGTAAAAGATGGAGTAGCTACCTATTAAATTATTATGCATAGAAAGTGGCTGAAGCAATATACGAGGTAAGTACATGACAAAATGTACAATATCTAAGGAGGTAACTTCATGACAAAATGTACAACATTTTCTTGTATGCAGGAAAACCTGCATTTTATTAACATTTCCCAGAACTTAAGAAAATATGAAAACGCATAATATTAGCACTCATCTAGGAACACACCGTACAGAATAATTCCAAAAAATATTCCCAGTTCTCACTCCTGAAAATCTTGATGACAAAAAATTTTCATAAATGATATACTCGACTCAACTCGCTAGGAAACTAGCACCCTTCGCGTCTTATTCATGAGGTTTGACAAAAACGGGTTATAGAGATACAAAACTGCTACTTTTTCATTCACAATTCTTTTGTCGCCTTATTTTAATTCTGAATTTTAAGTAGCTTTTTATACAGTCGGAATGGGTTCGTCAGTTATAAGTTTCAATCTAGGACTTTTGCTTTGTTTGGTTTTATTATATCAAATGTATAAAGAAGGTTATTTAAGTTCTTTGTGCTATTCTCTGGGTGTTGTGGTTCTGTTTGTTTGTCTAATATTTTGTGTGTTTCTTGTTTTTGTTGGGTACCATTGACTCCAGATATGAGTTTAATGAAATATGGAAGGAGAAGTGTAGATTTAAAAGAAATTTAAGAACTGATGGAACAATGTAGTCATTTTAATGGTGATTACATTTACTTTTAATGCAAAAGATATAAGATAACATAAACATTGTTAAGAGAAACACCAGCCACTCTATTGAATCTTTTGGATATTATTACTATTTTCAACTGAAGTCCATTAGGTTGTTACAAACATTTTGTGAGTCTACACGATGCGGACAGCTGTAAAATCGGATTCTATTTTATTAATATAAACGCTACAGGAAAGGTCGTTCGGGTTAGTTCGAAATGTTTCAAGTCGACCATTCGCGAACATACGCTACACGCGCTACGCTACATCGGACTAGCTTTTATAAATAAATCATCAGCTTTATCTTTCTTATCCTTTTTCTTCTTATTATTATTCAATATTTCCTTCTTCTTCTCGATGTGCAAACACAACCCTAACGTATACCCTTTAAAAATACTCAAGCTTCTTGCCTTAGAACAAAAAAGTCCGATATAAGAAACCCATTATTTTATCTAGACAAAGAGAACGGTGCACTTTATTCATCTTTAGTATCGATTTAGCTACCATGCACCCGGGATCAAATACATAAGCACGTATATAAGGCGTGTTCTGGACATGTTATTTTATACTCAGTTTGAAATGCAAATTGAAGGTGGTTGCAGAAGATTTAGTTCATGTTGTAGAGGAAGGTGCTTTTAGAAGGAACAGGAATAGATTAGTATTACATTTTATAGGGTTGAGCAGAGATGTACCTAATAGTTAACTCAGTTATAATTTGTGTTCCAGGTAATAGGGGGCGAGCCTATTGCCATCAACTTGGCACAAATCCAGACTTCATGACTGCTATTGACAAATTCCAAAGGATGTGGTCTGACAATAATATATTATGTTAGCCTTTTTTTTTAGATTTACTATAATAATCTTCAACACGTAAAAGTTTTTTGTTATCTGCCAGAGAAAAATAGTAATGAAAAACCATCTGAAAATACCTAAGGTTTGCGTGCCTTCTAGACAGTAGCTGGTATTTATTCACCCGCTTTGCAACCTGCACACATTATGCTAAAGACCCTCAAATATAAAAGCTCAACTTCTCTTAGTAACTGTTGTAGAGATTCTTTTACCCTGCTTAGTAACGGTTGAAAAATGTTTTGTATGGAAGCTGGCATATCGCCATTTAGTTTTTTTTTTCGAAACTGCCACATATATATAATAATTATCCATAGGTACATACCACTTTCATTGTGGGCCCACAAAGAAACTGGTATGTATGGATATAGGACATATACACAAACAAAAATGTCACATAACATGGTACCCCAAAGTGTCGCGTTATCGAAATATTTGAAGGTAAAGATCGACATAATGAGTAGTTGAGTACAGTGACCACATAAAAATAGACCTTTAACGTGTCTTTAGGCCACATCGGTTCTATCCCCTTTCGGTCACCTGTTTATTCTACCACGTGAAGTGACAGATGTTCATTATGTTCATATTCTTCTTCTTCTTTATCTTGTGGTTAGTGCCTTTTTTTTTTTTTGGTGGGTTGAAAATCATCGAATAACCCCCGCCGCTCTTGGGCAGAGCGAAGGGGAGTGTCAGACTTCTACTGACTAAAAACCAAACCCATGTTCCTTCTTCGCCCTTGTGTCGGAGCCGCGTTAACCTTTCGACAAACCACAGCGCCTCCTTGCTGACATCTCTTAGAGGCGCGCGTGGAACACGTACGCGCCGCCGACACGGTCTGTTGCCGTCATGACGACGGCCGGACGGCGAGCTAGCCCGTTAACATAGTATAAAATTCACCGTCCACAGTGAGCGTTCGCGTCTACAGTGGCCGGAGGTAATCGCGTGACCCCCGACGCCCGGAGCGCCTTCCGCGGCGGTTTGTGGTTAGTGCCTAAGCAAGCGTCAGAGTTTACATCCGAAACATCAGAATTTCGTGTCTTGGGTTTGAACTTACACACCTAAGACACACACATACACTAGGTTGTCACTGCGTCTTCTATGTTCGTTACAATAGCATAGATACATAAAAAGTAGCGGATAGTCGAGAGATTTTTTGCTGACTTAAGCAGTGAACCTTCTGTTATTCTTTAGCTCTAATCTTCAGGCTGATAGCAAACGAGGGATTGGTTATACTCCTGGACTACTTATTCGGGATGATTGAGCAAGAATAGCATATATCTTGCCTGTTTTCTCTTACGGTTGCGTCGTAAGGAGAAATGAGAGTGCAAAGTGCCTTATCATTTTTCAAAGGATCTTGTAAACCCCTTGACATGTTATGGGACTATTTACGTGAGTTCACTTTTGAAATTATACTGATAGGAATATAAAGACTGGTACCAATTTTTAGAAGATAATTATGATGAAGTGTTTTACGTTGAATTGTTTAGTATAACTTTTAGGTCATAGGCATCAGCTGATTCTGTTTTTAGTATGTTGGGTTCGTCAGGTTAGCCAGATGCAGCGAAATACTTGTATTTAGGGTGAATTTTTCAAGTGGGGGTGATTGTTGGTTTGCTGTCAGTTTTAGTTTTGTCAAAATCGGACTCAAGATTCCTTTAAGCATTTTTCTCTATTCTTCATAGTTTCGAATTTAGCCTATCCACGCGGACTCAAAAAATGCACCGTGAATATTGCATGGAGTATCTCCGCATCTGACTTTCACAACACAGTGACCCGGTTAACGTAATCCCTTTATCATGCTTCTTGGTTGTCGACTACTCGTAAAGTCTGTCAAAGATCTAGGAAAGTAGATAACAGCAACTGATACTGAGTGGACTGAAGTCTACATTGTTTTAAAAATGATAATATAATCATACGATATTGGTTTTCTTAATGAAAACCTGCGGTTATTTTTGTCAGTAGGCATCAATCAGCATAATATGGGCAAGGCCTTAATAATAGTGTGCCATCGTTCTTTGCGAAACAGACTTGCCCAATGAAAGCACATACCAGGTACAACAAATATCCTCTTAAACCCACAGTACAGCACCAACAATGAACACAAGCAAAGCGTCAATAAAGCCTTGTATATCTGAACTATTCCGATTGTAAATCTACCGCCTAAGGCGTGAATGCAAAGTGTGGCCCCCTATAGTGACATACGGCATTCACATACGGATCTATTGAGGGGTAAATGCTCGTCACCGAATGCGTCAAACGAATTCAGGTACCTTTGCCTCTAGCTTACACCTGTGATTTGAATACGGAGCTGGCAGTCTGTAGTTTACTGTGTTAAGTCACTTGTGAAGGGGACCTATCTGTGTTTTCACTTGGGTTCAAGTCAGTGACATTGTACTAGAATTTGACTACCTATTTTTAAAAACGTTAAGTCAATAGGTGGAGCAAAGCCGCCTTACCTTTATGATGTCATGATGCATTGATATTTTAACTAAAAGCTATATCCGCGAAGATACTGCCGAAACACTGTCCTGCAATTTGGCAGAAGAGTATTTCTCAAAATAAGTGTACATCTGTTGAAAAAAAAGTGTGCCTCGAAATAGTAACAAAGTTTCAATGTTTTTATTTAACCATACATACAAAAAATAACATATTTGTGAAGAAAAACTATTAAACTTTAAAGTTGTGAAGAATAAATGGTAAAACCATAGTATTCAATCAATTTTAGAAAGCTTTTTTAAAAAGATGTTTTTTGCGTTTCATACAAAAATCAAATTGCCACCCTACGACTTCATAGATGTAACACTTCATAAAATTCGATATGTCGCGTTAATATTGTGCATTTTTTGTATTACAGACCTTGATTAAATGTAGTTTCTTAATTAAAGTGATTTTCTATTGGGTTTCATAGTAAAATATAAAAAAAAATGCGAAAAACAAAATGAGTCGTGCCCATTTACTTTTTAGTAACTTACTCTTTAGTTACGTTTTATTTCTACTTCCACGTAATTTCTGAACGCATCCGTTACCTTTTAACACGGACAACACTAGCATCATTCTGATTGGCTGTAGGTCTGACGTCTCCGCCATAACTTTTAATGTGAAAATCAGTTTTGAACGTGTTGTCCAAGGGAGATTACTTTTTCGTAATAAGAAATACTTTTTCACTTTTTCACATTAAGATAAGTCTTGATTTATATATGTTATTGTAATACGTGTCGTACGAACATTTAAGCGTATTATATTATTGCAGTTTCAGGTTTTATCAAACCATCGACTTAATATGATCTTAATTTGTAAAATTTTCGTTGCTTTTTCGTAACGTTTTTTATGAATTTCGTTACGTTATGAAAAAGTATAGTGTAAATCTGAGTGTATACAGTTCTTAAAACTTTGCCAATATTAAAACCTTAGTGAACATTCACTGGCAAATAGTTCTTTACGAATTTTAAAGTCTCCTAAGCTTTATTTAATAGGTTGGTTTATAGCCTTATGTTTACTATTTAGTAACATCTAGAACTATTTCATAACAATATTTCGTAACAACTTTTTCGTTACGTACACTTTTTTTGAGAAATACTCAGAAGATAATTATGTGTAATACCAACTCATGTAACTTTTTGATAAACTAGACAGAGAAAGTATTACCTCGCTGGTCTTATGATTGCAAAGGTGACTGATGAGCATCAAATTCTGAGTTCTATTCCTGATTCGGGCAAAAGGGTTATTGGGTTTTTCTATCAGGACAAATTAGTCATCTGTGAAATCAGTTGCAGCCACAGAGTCTAGATTTGTGCCTGGATGGCATATTGATGACAATAGTTCACCCCCTATTACACGGGTTGGTCTACTATTAGGTACATCTTTGTTTAATACATCGGATATTATAGTCGTGATGTTATGTTAGAGTGCGAAGTTGCAAAGTTTGAAAAAATTATTAATTAGTTCTAATTAACATTTTTTTTTTAAGTTTGGACGTTCTTTCCACAGTAAGAAGGTGCAAACTTTGAAAAAAATGCTGGCTGGTTCGGGAACTGGCTAAGTACCTATATTAATAAGTACCAAGCCAGTACCCCCAGTGACCCTAGGCGCTAAGATACAGACAACAAGAAGTCTTTTATAAAACAGAAAGTTTATCGCACTTTATCTGCAGAGAAAATTAAGAAGCAAACAAATTAAATACGAAAAAAATTAAGTAAACACTTTCCACGGAACACTTTCTCGAGGAAATAAGAAGGCTGAGAAATTGCATTCAGCTTAGCCTCGCACTATTTTATTCTGTAAGATAAAATTCTGCTTTTATTGCTGATTTTCTTAGAATCTCTTTTCTTTCATGTTTTGGTTTCAGTATCTAATAGAAAAAATATGTAGACATAAGATAACGCATGACTGTAATCCCAGTAGGGTGAGGCACAGGTGTACCTACATTACATCCACAGTTCACCAGTTATGCTTAAGGTGGATGTTCCAGGGTAGCCCGCGAAATTCAAATTTTCTTACGTTTTTAGCGATTTGCAGACTGACCTATCATCAATCATTCTTGAGAGTTACATGAACTTGGAGGGTTGTAATGATGATTTTGATGATTTTAATTCTGTAACTGCATACGTCTTACAGCCGCGAATCATATTTTCACTAACATACAAAGTAGCACTGGCCTGCAAATCGCTAAAAACGTAAGAAAATTTGAATTTCGCGGGCTACCCTGGAACATCAACCGTATGTCACGTCATGTAAATTGACGGCACGGTTGGCGCAGTGGCTCAAGCAATGGACTGCCGCGCTGCGTGTCGCGGGTTCGATCCCCGCACGGAACAAATATTTGTAAGACCTACAGATAGTTGTTCCGGGTCTGGGTATTTGTGTATGTGAGTTTAAATGTTTGTGAACGCACCCACGATACAGGAGAAATTCCTAGTGTGGAGCAACTTTTTTTAAAATAAAAAATAATAAAGGGCGACTCTATTGCCAGTAACCGGACACAAATCCCGACTTCGTGGCTGCTATTGAGGAATTCCTGATGAAAAACCCAATAACCTGGCAATCGAACCATGACCTCATACAAAACAGTCGTGCTTTCGACTACTGGACCAATAAGTCAGTTCGTTCAAAATAAAAAAAAAAAACTATGAATCCCTTTAAAATATGACCAGTTATATTTTTTTATTAACAAATAAAACTTATGAATCCTAGCACATTTATCATGACACAAATGCCACCAATAATTTTGAGCGCACGTCAAAAACGATTATGTATTCAATTTTCTTATTCATGAGAGAACGTGACTGCTTTATACTGAGTATCAAAGCGATACTTCATCGAAATTGACTTATTTGTCTTACAGTGGAAATGAGAACAGATTTTGTATGTATGTAGGTAAAATAGGCCACATACTATCATCATTCAAATGTTCTATATTGCTTAGAAATCTGTTGTCCAAATAGTTTATAGTATTAGTAGCCATATCGCCTGTGATACAGGTTTATCCTAGTACAGGCATCGAACTTTGTTATATCTAAGATTATTTTTAAGATTTATGTTGTATTTTACCAAACTTAACTTTGAATGAAATTTATTTATTTATTTATTACTAGCTTTTGCACGCGACTTCGTTCGCGTGGAATAGTGACTTCCGGCAGTTTTTTGGTTTATCTCGCGAAAAAAAAAAAAAAAAAAACTATCCTATGTCCTTTCTCAAGTTCCAAACTATGTCTGTACCAAATTTCACACAAATCGGTTCAGTAGTTTAGGCGTGAAGCAAAGACAGACAGACAGAGTTACTTTCGCATTTATAATATTAGTTAGGATTATTTATTTTATTCTCTTGCCCTTATCCCAATTCATTTGAAGTCGTCACAACATGAAATCTTCTTCCATACCTACTTATTCTTCTTCTATTACTTGTCATCTTATCAGACACCTCATTTCTTGCCAAATCATCCTCAATCCATCCATCTTACTTGTTCTTCCTCTATACGTCTAAACATTCATACTCAAAACTATCCTCAAGACATTTTGTTCATTCCTCCGCATCACATGTCCATACCACGACACCACCGTTTACGACGCATATTTTCAGTCACCGTCACTTTTAAACTTCCTCTGTTGTACTCATTTCTTATTTATGCATTAGCATAACGGTTATTTAAAAGTTTGCCCTTGAGATGGTGTAGTCTATAAGGACTTTCAATTGAATAAAATGCCACCACAACCACTTACCTACCCGGAAGCCTACCCGGAAAGGGCGAAAGGAGCGTTTTGGGGACCGTCTTATACAATTTACACGTTCAAAAAGTGCTGATTATTATCAGGCTAATTTGAATAAGTTCCATTTGGTTTGTTGTTTTAGAAGATTTTAACGCGTCATTTAAATGTCAACATTTTCGTGAACAATACTACTAATTGCCTTTTGGGGAATAGCTTCATGAAAAATCTTGTCTATCTAGCCCGTAACTTCATTAAACTTTCAGCGGATTTGGGTGATATTAGGTCTTTACCTATGAAATTGCCGATTTGTATGAGAATTTTAAAATATAAAAATTTTGGTATTTTTTTTATTTCAGCGAATCAAAGTACTGGCCCAATTATACAATTTTCTTACTGGATCTATACAATTTTGCCATTTTGATGGTAGTTTGTTTATCCCTTTACTGTAGAAGTCTGCCGGACGGGAGGCGATGAAGTCAGCGAAAGCGTTTTGTACTGCCTCTCGGGTGTCGAATTTTTTACCACTTAAAAAAAATTCTAAATTTTGAAAAAAGTAGAAATCTGTTGGGGCAAGGTCCGGTGAGTACGGTGGGTGACGGAGAGCTTCCAGCTGTAACTCTTGTAGCTTTGCGATGTTCTTTCGTGAAGTGTGAGCTCGCAAGTGCCTCAATGTCCAAGGCCTGCAGTAAACTCAGCCTTAGATTGAGTTGGATCCGCTTCCACTATCGCCTTCAATTCGTCGTTGTCGACAATGTTAACCGGCCAACCGCGAGGCTCGTTCTTCGACTCAAAATTTCCAGATTGAAAACGATTGAACCATTAATGGACCGTGTTTATGCAAGCAGTGTTAAGTCCGTACACGTCGTTAATGTTTCGTGTTGTTTGCGCAGCGGTATTTCCACGTATGAATTGATATTCGAAAATTGTACGAATTTGTAGTTTATTCATGGCGCCAAAAACTACCAAAAAGTCACAAAAACAAAAAACTATCAAAAAACAAATGACTAAATTTGAAATTAAATTAACACGTCTTTCGAATAAAATTTACTTGAATTTCGAATTACGCGCCAATCCACAGATAATTAAATCTGAAAATGCCGGTTGTAGAATCTGCAATTACATAGGTATAGACCTATTATTTAGCGGTTAGCGTATCTACAAATAACCCATGACCTGGATTAGAACAAAGGATACATTTAATCCCGGTGGCACTTTCCTGGGTGGTCATTTCCGACGTCACGACATGGACAAAACCGCATGAAAACCTATTGTGTAAAAGTGGGATACTTTTACACAATAGGTTTTCATGCGGTATAGAACATTCAGTCTTACCAAGAGGGATCGTATTAGGCCAGATAGGCACACGATCTATGTAAAATACTACCAACACATCCCAACATAGTTGGGAAAATGCTAAACAGGTTAGAAAGATACATATACAAGCGTTTTGCTATCGAGCAGTCAGATATAATTATTAATTTAATATGAAATATGAACAGTATGAGTTTTCATCCTACGCGTATATAAAATTAACGGTTTGTATAAACTTCGTCAAAGTCAGCTCTTTCAATTAGTTATTTCATAGATTAAACAGAAACATTATTCAATATTCATTAGGAAAACTAAGTTTGCACCTATAGAAGTACCAGTATAACCAAAGTTTACCCACAATCAAAGTCAAACTGCGGTAACTTCATAGCCTTCATCAAAACATAAGCTGTATAACCCAACCGATATTTGATTGAAAGTTTGAAATAATTTGGCCTTATTAGGGACCAAGTTACGTGAATAAGGTTCTATGTCGGCACCTACATGTCTAATGAGTTTCTAAGGACTGGTTTCCACTAAAATAGAGCCTAGCGGGGCTGAGGCGAGACGTGCCAAAACCGACAAACTTGTTTTTTTTTAATATCAGGATTCTCGTTTCGTTTTTTCTCCATCCCACATGTCTCCGTTTCAGTTGAAGGAAAAACTAAAATCTGCATTTTCACCGAAAATTTGCTAGGATGTAGTAATGAAAGAAGGAATAAAAAATACAGAAAAATCTTTATTTGTCGCAGACTTGCTTACAAAACGACAATAAAAAGGTATGTAAGGTAATAATAAATAACTGCCTGCACATCGTAATGCAAGAAGCAGGTTACCACTCAGAATGATGCCATGCTATGACGGACCCACAGTAAAACTTACCAATAACTACCTAACTTACCACCCAACTTAGTTCAAGCTTTGAAATAGAAGCTATATTATTGATTAGGTTGACACACATCCTTCGCTTGGCATCCTCGCTAGGTGGAACCACAGCCTTAGGCCGGGTCTGAGGTAAGTGATACCAGGTTACATGTAAGATGGGATGTCCACCCTTATTATATTCTGTACACATAATATATTGTCAGCCATTTTCTTTATGAGATAACCGAAGGCCCATCATGACTATATGGGGTTTCCAATAAGCTAGGTATGATACTTCTATGTATCTTATTTGTAAGAGCTCAGATGTGGATTTTGCGTGGAAAGATTGATGGCTTGGTCGCGTGAAATGTATTTTGTTCGCCATAGAACACGTAAACATTTCTAGAAGGAAAATAATAAAAAAGACATGATACATCAGTTATCTTTCGTACCATCATGACATGTGTACGTAGTATTCCGATCCAAGAGGTACCAGTAATAATTTTCTTATACCTGAACAAAAAAAAAGTCTAGCATTACAAAAAACAAGGTCATCTGTCTGTCGGTGACATATCTAGTGATGCGATGTTATCGATATCAAATGCTCGACGAAAACACTTAAAACGATGAACTCTAAGTGGTGCTACATACAATGATCGAGTCAGTATGAATCAGCACGGTTGGGTACAATGAATATACAATTATGTAGATATAAGTCGAACCGTTCTGCTTAACTTGAATTGTGCCGACCCGACAAAAAATTATGCCGGGTAGATGCCGAGTGGATTTTGCTAATGATCACACACTGAATTGAGAGACTTGCGATGGCGCCAAGTGGTGGCGGCCCCGAATTACGAGTAGTAAGTCGTAGATTCGAACCCAGGCAGAAGGTGCATTGCTGTGTTATTTATTTAATCACCACTGCTCTCAAAACGGTGAAGGTAAACACCGAGGAAACTGGCATGTCCTAGAACCAAAACTAAAAAAAAACGCAGACATTTGACATCTACCAAATTAATGTTTAGTGCCCTATGCTCACCTGGGTGATATGACCCATTCCCACAAGGAACCCGCGTGGTAGATTAAATTCCCTCTCATAGAGGCGAGGCCTGTGTAACAGCCGTGGGAACATTACAGGCCGATTTTCAACAGGCTGCATGAAATCCGAATATTATCGGTAATTATTTATTCGGGTAATTTTTTGTTCAACATCAATACAACCAAGTTGAACGTGCCGACCTCAAAAAATGTATACTTTATCTACAACTACCACAAATAGAATTCCAAAGCAATTCTACCCAACTAAAACCAAGTTCCATATCACAAAACGTTTACTCGTAAAGGAAAAAGTGATAAAACGCGAATGAATATGAATGGTAGCTCCGCTTCTAGAATCGAATCGAACCTCTTTAGTATGTTAGAGCGTATGGACTCTCATACATTACGTACGGGCTAAGATCTTATCGGTTTAATGATTGCAGTCGATTTAGACCATTAAGAAGTTAAATGTTAAGTCATCGTGAGCTCGTGTACGGAGTTTCATTTTATCGGAGTTTTCGGATTGTGGGAATGATTGCGTAACGTTCTTTGTGGTTTTGGTTAAGTTGGTTTTTGGATATTATTGTTCTGGTTTTATGTTTGACAATTTGAAATGCAATTTTGATCTGTTTTATTTTTGTTATTTTAATTTTACTAAATGAGTAGTAGTATACCATCAGTCATGTGAGGTAATATTATATAGGTTACTTAACTGTTAGCTCTAGTACAAACTACTTATCGAATCAATATTTTTTACACAATAGTATTTCATTATACGAGTATTACACACACTGTTATGTTTTAGTCTTATGTAACGGGGGCAAGACTATTGCCATCAACCGGGCACAAATCCAGACTCCGTGGCTGCTACTAAGAAATTCCTAATGGAAAAACCCAATAATGACCCGGGAATCGATCCTAGGACCTCATGTTCAAGGCAATATTAGCATACTAATTACTTTATTTTGAAACTCATGCAGGCACACATGGACCAGAAGAAGAATATTATATAGACATTCCAGATTGTAGTATCCACTAGTTTTTGAAGCTACGCTTTTAAGTGCTGCTAAAAGCACCTTTATTGCCAAAGACTAGTAGATAGGTATTCCAACGATCGAGTTATCTTCATTACCCAACTAATGCGGCACTTAAAGATACGAAAAAAAATCTGTCTTTTTACGACCAAGAAAACATTACTTCTGAAATACTTAGCCGAACGATGTCGAGGTAAAACCTAGTGAAATATTACCTGCATAATATTTCAGTTTTATTCATATAAAATTTAACTTAAATATGTGTTTTCTGGGGGAACGAGCAACCTGTGCATGACAGTACTTTTATTACTTTTAGTTTTCGAGTGGATTTCTCGAATGTGGAGCGAGCATATTCTCTGCATGATTCAGGCTTTTATCCAGAAATGTTTACAAACGTTTTTGCTCTTTTTCGTTCAAAGGAGTTTAAACTGTAGTCTCGCTTTGTGGTAAGACATAATGTGATGCTGTCAGAAACGGAATAAAGGTAAGGTTTAACGTGCACCTCACACTCACGGGTAAGGATTTTACTACATTTATTGGCTCAAAAACGCCTTCTACACTTACTTATTTAAAAGCTTAGGTTTTACTGTCAGGCAACCCACATCCTGAACGACAGGGGGACAGAAGAATGAAATTACTATAGAAGGATTTTTGTAAATTTATTACCTAAAGAAGTTATTATATGAAACTATAAATTGTACGGAAAGTTCATAATTTTTTGTTTGCAAATTAAAAAAGCCCACACGGGTTATTGATAATATAAATCAACGATCGATCTGTGATATTTAAACTTTCGTGTGATTCTTGTAGTACCCATTATATTCGTCACAAATAATATTGATCAAATTTTTTGAACGGTATTTTCATGAACCGAAATCCTACCAAGTTGGTACGATTATCTTATGCCGTTTTATTAGGTATTTAAAATATTTTTTTCAGGTTGTTATTATTAAGTTGTAAAAAATGTATCCTAGCTACGTAAAAGTGTTCTACGTTTTCAATTTCCGTACAATCAAGATCGATCAACATGATTACAAATTGATTACTTTGTTACATCGCGTTATTTCTTTAAGCTAACAACTTACTTCCATACGATGTAATTTAATTTTAAATGGACGTATTTACCTGGCCTTTTTCCGTTACACACTCGACCGATAAGTTGGGACCTTTAGTAGTGATGGGATTACTTTAGTAAGGAATAAATTATGAATATCGATAAAATGTGTTCAAAAATATTTTGCTCAGATTAAACCTACATAGTTGTGAATCGTCGAAAGCTAGGCGTACAATTTAAATTGATCGTTCCCTATGGAGAAGAATCGGTGAAACTCTCACTGCGGTACTCAGAGATATTTAATGATTACTTAAGCCGTCGCTTAGTAAGGATTTGACATACTTAAGTATGACAAAACTGTAAAAATCTTTACTAAGTGACGGTCTAAGTTATCAGTAAAGCTCTCTGAGTGCGGCAGTTAGAGTTTTTAAATGTTCCTATAATAATATTACAATTTTAGTTTGGCTTAAATGGCCTGGTTACAACAAGAAAGATTTAAAATCAGAAACATTATAATTATATTGTTGAAATTCTATTTCAGGCGAACCTATTCGTGCGAATATTTTAATGGATAATGTTAATATTATATTTTAAAACAATATAATATGCATTCAGATATGCAAATATTACACATTTAAAATATAAATATTAACAAATATTTGCTAAACATAAATTGCGAAATTTAATATTTGATAGAGGATAAAATAATATATGTTCTCTATTTTTTTAATAATTATTTCACGGTTTGTGCTGTTGTGTACATACAAGTTGGCATTTAAAATATTTTCGTGAATGTTTTCACATTGAACCATTATTTTTTATTGTTATACCAACACAACACGCGTGATAACACACTGTGTACTTTCAATTAGCATTTCACGCTAACCAAATTTGAACGAGAATAGTTTTATGAACTATGGCGCAGTCAGTATTTACACAATGATCAAACTGTTTTTTCGAAATGAAAATTCAAAATAGCAATTTTACATATCGATAAAAAAAAACTATCGATAAAACCACACGCACATCACTATCCTTTACCTCCCAGAGGTGCCTTTAAATGCCTTACGTAACTTATTTGTCCTGGCTCGCTGCCTTAAGCACTCACTTAACCTGCTGATGCTTTTAAGGCTGACAAAAATTATTATCCCCTTTGCAGTCCCTTGACGGTCCCCGAGAGAAAGATGTGTTCATAATTTATAAAACAACATTCCGAATAAATTATTACGTCAAGGTATATACCTCACATTACATTAGGTAAACTGCCGTGAAAAATAAGTTGATATCTTGTCACCAGATGAAGAACAAAAAACAAAAGGTTTGTATGTATTTTCATATCTATATCGAAACAATAAAAGCCACTTAGAAAACAGCCTGTATACCCAAAGGCATTTTTTGTAAAGCAATTCTGAAAATATTCTCCCTCGAAACTCTGTGATGAAATGTTTTATAAAGTTCCTAAATAGAACTATGTGCTCATTGTTCTTTGAATGAAACACAATTTTGATGAAAACCTTGAAAAAGCTGAGAACAAAACGTTCATTAACATTGCACACTCACGATCTATCTTTAAGACTCAGCCACAATCTACACGCACAAGCGATACGCGTGAAATATAAAGGTTAGGTTAAGCAATGCTTGCTTAAGATGGTCCGTTGATTGGTGACTACCCAGCCAAGCACATACTGAGTTTTTTTAGTTAGTTAGTGGCCTAAAAGTCTGACAGGTAGATAATGAAATGAAAAAGATAAATTGGACAATCATTTTTATAAGTCTGAACCCTATTTATTGGAGCATTTTGCCGTCTCTCTGTGTAAAATACCTACTGGTATTCAACGGCATCCGATTAGACTGGCAGCCGGCCAAAACATAGGTGGGAACAGGAGAGGCAGATGATGACAGCATGCCCCAAGTCACTACGACGCGCGTGTCGCTTGACTCAAACGGTATCGCCTGAGGTCGTGAACGGAGCATTACAGAATATTTATTTTAAACAGCAGTGACATCCCAGGCGGTGACAAGAGAAAATAAATCGAGCCTCGTAAAACGACTTCATTAACGCCCTGTTTTTGCTACAGCCAGAGAATAATTGGGGATTTGTTAATTTTACACCAGCTTCATTTCGTGTCTAGAGTTTTCCATTTTCCATTTCTATTTATTTTCTCCAAATAAATCCGTCATTTGATATTTTGAAACGAGTTGATGATCCTATTTTGGGTTGAGAGGAAAATTGTGAGAAAGGCACAAATAGGTACTTTATTGTCAAAGAGAAAATTGGCTGTTGCCATGGTAAATAAGTTGAATAAATACTCTTCTGTGTACTGGGGATTTGACATAAATTATTACTAAGTATACGAACCTATTGTGTCTACACTGCTGTGTCGAGATTTCCACGTAATTGACAACTCAGGTGACATTCATAAATAACCTTATGAAGTTTGACACCAAGTTAAGTTAAGATACCTATTTAAATATATTTTCTTTTGTTTATAAAAGCTGACTTTGATATGACTCGTATTTACGTTTATTTTTCACGTTATGTTTAAAAACTAGCACCTCCTGGTGTATTATAGCCGACTTATTTTTACTTAAAGAAAAAACTCCGACTCCTTTTTATAAAAAAAAAAAAACCTGTATCCCACCATTTGGAAAATTAGAAGCTGATTTATGTTGATGAAAGGCTTAGTTTAAACTGACGTGTATCCAAACGCGTCGTTGGTCTAGTGGTTGCAAGTGTGACTGCTGACAAGAGGTTTTTGGGTTCAATTCCCGTGTCGTCCAAAAGTGTTATTGGGTTTTTCCATTAGAAATTTTTCAGTAGCCGCGACGGAGTCTGTATTTGCGCCCGGTGGATGGCAAAAGGCTCCCCTATTACATGGGACTTTAACATAACTTGCGAAATGTGGGTGTACTAGGTAAACCACTGCTTAACCCTTTAGGAATAACAGGCATGATGTTATGTTAAGTAAAACACGTATTTTTGCTTGAACTAATGAAAATTCATCTCACCTCCAAAAAACAAAGTTGCCGGACAATTGTCTCTACACCCTGATTGTTAAAACATCTCAAAAGCCTTTGAAAGTTCCGAACTTCAGTTAAGTGGCGATGACTTTCAAACAAAATATTTTTGCGTAAAACGCTAAAAGAAGGTCGACTATTATCCCTACCTACTTGGTGATGTCATAGCACCTAGCGAAATGGCTAGCAATAAAACTAATGAGCTAAGTAAAGTGTAATGAAAATGCGTAGGCGTTTATTGTCTAAAAGCTATCGTTTTAGGGAATGTTTACATGAACGCTGTTTAATTATAGCCGCAATGGCATAGTAAATGTCACTGCCTACAATACGTCGCGTGTTACGACCCCTTTCTACTTCGATCTAATATAACAAGAATGTACTGTTCTAGAAAAGGTATCTGTTTTAGTGTTTACAAATTGACACAAACTATGCCTCTCATTATCGTAGACAATGACTGTTTCCCGAAGTGTCTACCTCTCCATGGAGATCTATAATAATCTAGCCCTGTCCCTGGTTGTAAACAATTAAGTATTGTACACCGGTGAATATTATATCCATCTTTCGGAACCTGTCACTATAAAAAAAGTATTTGTCACTATTATATCTCAGGAAAAAAATACTACAGTTAATGTATTATTCAGATGAGCGATCGGCCACAAAACTGTCACAAAATTGTTACTACTACATCCAATATTCCCAACGAATAACCAAATGCATTAAGTCAAAATAAAAAACCCAAATTTTCAACAAAAAAACAGCTTCAGTAATACCATACGTGCTCATAAACTTTAAAAAGCGCGGTCCGTCTTTCAAAAGGCTCCTACCGCATCATACCCAGGCTTCTAAAAACTTCTCATTCCATACCTAGAAATGGCACGAACGTAATTAGCAAAACTCTCGAACATCAACTAGTTTTACTACTCATAACTGGCTATAAACGAGTAGCCGACTAGCGGCTTCATGGCAGCCAGTTGCCAGTCAGATCCATATTATAAATTATATGAATAATATTCCGAACTTTTGCTAGTATACTGGCAGATTTCCCTAGGGGACTCCAATGTATGGTCACAGATGTAAAGTAGTTTTATGCCAATGCCAATGCTCTAGGATTGAATATGTTTTTTTAGGGAAGTGTGTTAATGCGGTTTCGGGACACGGAATGGAAGAAAAACATGGCGTGTTTCTGGTCCCGGTTTTTGTTAGTTTATGTTTTCTTCGCATTTTGTGTTGCTAGGAGCCTATGTGTGGTGTGTTGATTTTTTTTGTTGATTGATGACTACAGCCGGGTAATCACGTAATACTCTTACAATGGCAATGCTTTTCATCCTGATATACCAACAGCAGCATTGCGTAATTGACATTATTAAACTGATGATTTTTCAGGTTTATGAAGTATGAGAACAGGCCAAAAACTCACTCAATAAAATAAAAAGTTGCTGGCGGGCATTTGTATCATAGATGCTGCAGAAGAACATTTTTAAGTGTCTCTAGTTCCCTACAAAGAAATTGGATAGATTAGAAATTTCTTCACTTTGTAATTGAAAGAAAGATCCCAAACGGGACAAAAAAATGTTTTATATATAATTCAATTATTTATTCAAGCAATAAAAACTCACCTATGAAATTGCTGTCAAAATAAAGTAAAAAAACTTTTATTCTACGTGCATTTACAAAAGTCATCTGAGGCCACACAAATGAGTTTTTTTTCATGTAGAAATTAATCCTACGGCCCGGTAGCGCAGAAGTCAATTGCACAACCACTGTACCAACTGTGCCACAGTAGTACCAACCGTAAATTAATTAAAAGCCATGCATATTTATAATTATTCACAAAACTGTAACTCGCATGGCGTTGGTTTTAAAAATTTTAACTGGAGACCAAGTGTGAGTCCTGAAATATTTGTTTTTCCTAATTTTCCCACCAGACGAAGCTAGTTCATTTGCAGTAAAAAATAAGTTTAAATTATGGCGATGGAGTGGGCAGAGGACTACCACAAACTTGTTTATTATATCTTTGATCACTACCGTACGATAACCATCTTTAGTTGACTGGTATAGAATGCCTAGGGCATGAAGCCCGCCTTTGTAACGTACATTTGTGCGTTAATTTTATATACTCGTAAATAAATGAATAAGCTCATTGACTGATCATTTTATTAGTCTGAACTTTATTTATTTGAGGATTTTTATTTCTGGCTATGCCTATGGTATGAGTAACAGAAGTCTTAAATAACTATAAGTGTTAGTAGATAAATATAGTTTACTCTAACACTGATTTAAGCTTTCACGGTCTATAACTATAACAGTAACACTCACTGACGGGATATCTTCCGTCATTATCCTTTATTATAAGCTCCCGATGTCTCGGGTTAGTCATCCTGCGATAATGGCGCTTGCGACAGCGTTGAAATATTGGAAGCTCATAATAAAGAATAATTACGGATAAAATCCCGCAAAAGACAGTATTAGTTCTATGTCACTTATGAGGTACACAATTCCGGTGCTTAGTAAAAATTAACTTACTAAAAAATTAACTTACTACATTACTGCAAAATTAAATAACTTACTGCATTATATACCTACTACTTTGATCTATTGCAGATATCATAACTACATAATATTATGTGTTTTAAAGGAGATGGCTAAATTCAGTTAGGACGACTGAACCAAGCATGTATAAACATGGCACCTAGCAAAATGCAACGCTTAATAGCTGAATATTAGTATTTCATTTAAAAAACACTTTCGGAAGTTGATCGTAAGTTGAAAATCCTGAAAATAAAATCGTTTAGCTCCTACGTCAATACGTATAAAACTGCAAACAAATGTCATTGCTATGAACTTTTACTTAGGCATTTGGATGTATCTGCATTGAAATTGATATAATTGTATTATAGACTAAACGAGCCACCCCGATTTCGCATCGTGGTACTTTAGTAAATATACACAAAGGGGTAATTGCACCTAAAAATGTAATACAACGGCCTTTCTGCAATCCGCGCAAAAATTACTCCTACCCGCGTGTTTACTCTTGTAAAACCTAACGGACTCATCCAAATGAGTAAAATAAAGACGGTTTTCACAGACAATGTTCATAGGTGGTGTTCTGTCTGTGTCGAGTAGCGAGAGGTCCGTAAGTAGGCGAGCGAGGGTCATTGAAAATCCAAAATAAAAAATCCAAACGAACATGCAAACGGCAAAGCGTTCAAACGACATCTGACATTATGACGTTTGACGTTTGATTTTTATAGAGATGGGATTGAAATTCAAGTGTAACAGAATCGATAAAATAATAATCTAAAGTTTTTAACATAAAAAATATTGAAAATAAAACAGCAAAAATGTGAATGACATTATTCTTTTCTGTTATTCTTACCTAAAAATGAAGCCGGAGCGGATAACGTGTTCTGGTCTCTCGCCCATCCTAGATACCAGATCACTGTCATTACATGACAGCAACAGCCCAGAGTTCTGTTCCCCACATTACAGCTGCAGTAATATGACAGTATGATGTCATCCAGAGGATTATTTGTAGTTTGGCTTTTATATAAAATATACACGTAGTATATTTTTTGAATTAAAAGTTGAGGTCTTCATCCCCATAAATGGAAGTCACATTTGTTCGACGTTTCTTATATTTTATTAGTTCTAGAATAATTCTAACTGTAGATGACTCACCTCAATAACCCACATAATAGTTAACCCACGATGGTTAACAATTGAGGTAAGTCATCTAGGGCTCTTTGGGGAGTGGCTAGAGAGTAGCCACGGCGCCCCTTCCGTCTTACGCAGGTCCTCACCGGACACGAATGTTTCGGGAGGTACTTGTACCGAATCAGGTGGTAGGAACGCGCCCGGATGCTTCCACTGCGAGGATCGACCGGAGGACACGGTGGAGCACACTGTGGAGGTGTGCCCTGCTTGGGCGGAGCCCCGCCGTGTTCTCGTAGCGGCGGTCGGCGGCGGCGACCTCTCACGTCCGGTCCTGGTGCAAGCCATGGTCCGGGGCGAGAAGGAATGGGACGCCATCGCCTTCTTTTGCGAAGCAGTTATGCTAACGAAGGAGGTGGCGGAACGTGAGAGGGAGAGAACCTCTCGTCCCAGCCGCCGCGGGAGAAGCTCCGGGCGTCGTTGGCCACGTGATGGCTACCGGCCACCGTAGACGCGGGCCTGTGGACGGTGAGTAATCGGCTAGCTCGCCGTCCGGCCGTCTTATGACGGTAATAGACCGTGTCGACGGCGCGTTCGTGTTCCACGCGCGCCTCAAAGAGATGTCAGCAAGGAGGGGCCCGCAAGGGCCGACGCCCGTCGGGGCTGCGGATTATCGAAAGAGATAACGCGGCCTCGGCACAAGGGCGAAGAAGGAACATGGGTGGTTTTTAGTCAGTAGAAGTCTGACACTCGCTTCCGCTCTGCCCAAGAGCGGGAGGAGTTATTTGATGATTTCCCAGACGCAAAAAAAAGGTGAGTCATCTACAGTTAGGATTGTAAGTAGAGCAGCAGGCAACGAAGTGATGATATGCCGCCGCAGTCTTTGCGTGGTTATACCTACCGCAGTACATGTATAGCATGATGAATATACTGCAAGTCAAGTCCGCGTTGAGAAGCAAAAGGGTCAAAGCGAGGGTGGAAATTCAAAATATAAAAGCACAACGAACAAATAAACGGCAAAGCGTTAAAACGACGTCTGACATATGACGTGTGCTTTTTAGATGAAATAAAATAATCGAAACGTTTAAAAGAAAAAAATAGAACTACTTTTTAATAATCATCAGTTCATATTTTTCGCAAAATATGTAGCACGATTAAATGAAAAACCATAATTCGAAGCTATCCCTTGTTTTATTTGATTAGGATTTAATTAACTGAATTGGGTAGAATCGACAGTCACTTTCAAACAACCCCATTTTCAAAACACAAGGAACTAAACAAGACACTGAATTGCACGCCATAGATTCTTACCAAAAACTCTGATTACCACTTCTTAGTTTCAAGTAAATAAATCGTTTTGATAACTGTTATCAAGAATCGATATAAGTACTACTTCGATGGACCATCCTTAGCTTGCAGTTGCTATAGCAACTAGCAGCTGTATTACGAGTATTTCACCATTTTATGTCAATGAAAAGAGAGATTTAATTTTTGCTTTTTCTTTAGTTCATGCAACTTCTAGGAAATTATTAAACACTAAATAATTAATGTTTGATTGTTTAAATACTACGAGTCAGTGTGGGAATCCTATACTTGCTGGAGGCAGTCATTTAGCCATCTCCTTTCAAGTTTACTCCTGTACTCATTGTATAAATTTTTTACCCTGTTGTCAACTTATGTACTTACTAACTAGGCACAATTTACATTAAAATATATAACGAGGGTGGGCGCTGATACCCATAATGACAAGATATTATGTTATCTTAGCTTGGGTTTTGGCTGCAACTGTACATACAACTAAACTTACCTTAAGGCTCATTTGGATTGTAAACTATATTTCTGATTTGAAGGTGCAAATAAACTATTTCTGTGGTGTTTTGCACCATTGAAGACGCACATCTGTCGGAGAATATTTTCAAGATAGTGTTTATATAGTAAATCATATAAAAATACCCACAAATCTCAAGACTTTTATTCACGTCAGATATTATACGCTTTAATAAACCATATTCGTAGTTTCATGGGATGTTCTAACAAGCCGTTTCGTGCATATGGTACGCAAGAAAGACAATAAAAAGTACCATTATACGATTTTGATGGGAGTACCATACTTAATACGGCTAGTAACTATATTCATAACTCCGCAGCTGTGTTTAGTATCCAAAGCGAATGTTATTTTGATAGAAAACGTACTTTTCATAAAAGTAAATCAATGTAATATCTAGGTAAAAATGGCAGTAGCTGATTTTTTTTTATAACAAAAAATTAAGTTTTACGTTTAGTAGCGTTTTTTATACACTAAAACCTTCCTCTTGAATCACTCTATCTATTAAAAAAAACCGCATCTAAATCCGTTGCGTAGTTTTAAAGATTTAAGCATACAGACAAACAAACAGACAAAATAGCGACTTTGTTATAAACTATGTAAGGATAAGGATTAGTAGTAGATTGAATCTGCAAGAAACGGAATTCTGTGACTAAATTGCAAACCAAATGCAGACCATAATGTATGTACATGCCCTAAATGAGGTATCTTTAACTATAGAATGTTTTTCGAGGAAGACCAAGGAGTCAATGGATCGATGGTGTGAGAAATGATATGAAAGAAGTTGACAGAGGAGAGTGAAAGAACAAAACATCTTGCGCCGAACTCAAGCATTATGGAAAAAGGGTAGGAAGATATGGAGGTTTCTTTAACTAAAAAGCCAGATATTTAAAAAATTTAATATAAAAACCCGACTTACTACTAATAGTCTTGAAAACAAACGAGGTTAGCTTAAAGTTCTCGTAAAGAAACGCTGGCCCAATATCGACGTCAGAATTGGCACAGATTCACTCATAAAAATCGTATCAAAGAAAGGAAAGAAACCAGAACAATGTTCTTTTGTAGAACATTGGACACAATATTGTAATCGAGATGTGGACACGAACTAAAACAAACATTGAAGTACCAACGTAGTTTCTTTTTGTTCCATACATTGTTTCAGTGTGTGTGTGTCTGTGTGTGTGTGAGGAAAAATAGAAAAAAGAACGAGTGTATGTGGTTATGCGATGTCCAGTTGTTTTGTTAAAAGCTTGGTCCTACATATTGTCTTGGTTCAGTGACGATAACCGAAGTTTTCATTATGGAAGTCTGTATTCATAGTGATGACGGCTTCGTTGGTTTACTGATCGCATATGTGACTTGATTCGGGTCGGCTAAAGTGTTAGTTTTGTCTGTACGGTTGTTTCGGATAATCTCCGATATGGATCGGACAATTTAACGGGACTTTTATTGGTAGATAGCTCATGTAATAATACTCCTTATTACATGAGCTACCAACCAATAAAATTTTCATCACAATCGTTTGAGCCATTTCTTCACACTAAAACTAAAACTTCTTTTAATTTAGAAAAAGGATTAGCACTTCGTCCAAAAAAAAACGAAAATTCGATTCAAAGAGAGAAGTAATATATTTAAAATAATCTCACGCGAAAGAAAATTGCGGCCAACAGCTATAAAATAATATAATTATTTAATAAAATTTTCACATTGATTATAATAAGGTTTCTCGTGTTTCTCTAAAGTTAACTGGTAGAGAATGCCTTGTGGCATTAAGTTCGCCTAAGTACCCCTATGGTGGTTCCGTATGGTGTCGGACGAAAAAGAATAGCACCATCCCCTATCTTCCCGTGGGTGTCGTAAGAGGCGACTAAGGGATGTACCAGAGAATGGGCAGCAGCGTTCTCTGTGCTTTTTGTATCGACCGTACTGCGATCGCCAACCCGCCTGCCAAGCGTGGCGATTATGGCAAACCCCCCCCTAAGCAAAAATTACACTTAGGGGAGGCCTATGTCCAGCAGTGGACGTCTTTCGGCTGAAATGATGATGATGATAAAGTACCCCTATTGTGCATGAAGTTTAAATTAATAAAAGATAGCAAATACAAAAAACACAAATCTCACTAAACACCTTACAACCGAAGACGATACACGAAATCTTAAAGTAAAATAAACCGATTAGAAGTTATTGCAATCCAGTATGAACAGAATTGTTAGTGTTCACTAGTATGTGTGTGAAAGCCGTATGCTCTTACATCGAGCTGACTCAGTAACTTACGAAAACTTAGCAGTACCACAAACTAGTTAGAGCGAATCTATGATGTGAATCTGACTAGTGCTTTAACAAGAACAAACTGGGATATGATCATGTTTGATGGTTGCAAGCTAGTTCTAGTAGCTGTTGGTCAAAAAGTTAGTTGGGTTTTTGTGGTTGAGACACCTATTGAGTTTCGGGTCGATAATATGAGAAGAGCAGCGGTGGCACAGTGGTGGTGGCCCCAATTTACGCATAGTAAGTCGTCAATTCGAACCTAGGCAGGCGCATTACTTTGTGTAGTTTGTTTCATCACTGCTGCTCTTAAGATGGTGAAGGAAAACGGAAGAAGGAAGAAAGAAAAGAGTTTCTTTTTCTTTACTTGTGGAAACGCCTCCCCCATAGCCTTTCACTCTTTACTCTGTGTGGTTTTCTCCGGTCAATGTCACAAACGAAGAATAATGTAAGTATCATTATTCACTGGACTGGTCAAATTTTAGGTCACATTCAAGGCACGTCAAGTACTTTAGGCGAAATCCTTTCTCTGAGGTTAAATCTGTTTTTTCGACACTGCGTCAAGGGACACAAAAAAGTACGTCGTCAGAATAAAGATTTTAGTTGGGCTTAGGTACCAGACAGCTTATTTTTGAACTGAATATCTAGCCAGACATCTTAGTTTTCTATACTTACTAATATTATAAAGAAGTAAAGTTTGTGTGTTTGTATATTTGTTAAATTGTAAGGAGTAATCTCGGGATCTACTGATTTTAAAAATTCTTTTACCATTAGAAAGCTACATTCATCCCGGGTGACATAGGCTATATATAGGTTTTTATCTCTGTATTCCCACGGGAACGGGAACTACGCGGGTGAAACCGCGTGACGTCCGCTAGTATATTATATAAACAGTGATAGCATAGTAGTTTACCGAGGGATTGCAAAGTCAAGTTAGAACCCAAGACACACCTCTGATTATTCGGATTCATCTGCAAATTTTATAATTATTGCTTGTTTCGTCGGAGGAAAACCTCGTGATACAACCAGCATGCGCAAGGAATATGTCTCGATGGCATGTACTCTGACAACAGGTCAGGCGCTAGCCACACGATAAGACGATTAAGAAAACTTAACTTGATTTCTTATTTACATCAATATTTTTGGTAAGGTCGAAAATAATAGTGCTAGGTACTAATATTCTCACTGACACTCTAGTATTATTTCTAGACCAAAACCAAGTATCACCAATTTTGTTCTTTTTTTTTTTTTTTTTTTTTTGGTGGGTGGAAAATCATCGAATAACCCCCCCCGCTCTTGGGCAGAGCGAAGGGGAGTGTCAGACTTCTACTGCCTAAAAACCAAACCCATGTTCCTTCTTCTTCGCCCTTGTGTCGGAGCCGCGGTAACCTTTCGATATCCACAGCCCCGACGGGCACCAATTTTGTTCTTACAATTACTTTTCGGCCATCTTGTTATTTCACCTTCTCAGGAGAACATCATTATTTTTACACAAGTCTGTATAAGTATAATACTTGCGTAGGCGTTTCATTGTAGGACTAATACCCGTCGCCACCAAACCAGGACGACAAAACAAATATTAAGGGTGTGAAAAAACCTTCAACGGAGCCAAAAGGCACTTGTTTCTACAGTCATCGTAATTTTCTTTTGTTCTGGGAGGTATTGGAGGTCAAAGTTCCAACATTTTTAGTAGGTTTTTTTTTAACATAATATAAATTTTAATGTTAAACATAATTCACATACCATACTCGTACCTCCATAACCCCAGGTATATTCAATACATTTCTCAACATAATATATATAATGTTTTTTTGAGTGCATGAAGTGCATCACATCGAGTTCTACCGCAAACCGTGGTTTTTAAGCAGTTTTGCAGCATTAGTTTGTTTGGTTGGAGCCTTTGAGGAGGATCCATTAATATCTCATAGGTATTACTGAATGCACTTGCAATGCACAATGTTGGGTTTCTATGACCTGCTTGCTAAGTTTGCAACAATGCTATTATTTTGGGGCATTGATTTGACGTGTCGCTTAGCATTAGATAAGAGGCCAGTCGCTTTTTGAAAGCTTTTCATACGAAAGAGACCCCTGTAAAACTACTACTACAACACTACTACTATGTCAATACTTTGACATTGACAACTCCATTTTCAGAGAGAGGTTAGTAGTATTCGCTACGTGTGGTAGACTGTACGAAAATGCACGAACGATTCCGAACTTCCGAGTACCTACTGTGCAACTGGGTAGATACACATCATTCGTGCGTACACGCGCGGCTGTTCTACCGACTTTTTGAATCAATCTCAAATTGATAGGTTATTTTACGTTGTCTTGTCATGCGTAAGCAAACAGAGATAATTATTTTAATATGATGTTAGTATGTACAATAAATTGTACATGCAGATGATAGAACAAAATTCCAAAAGTCGAAGTCCTAAAACGTACAAAGTTTTTATGGTAGTACATTTAGAATTGTGAAACTCAAGACGCGGTGATGACAGATGGAGGAAAGCTGTGACCGATCGAGGCGCTTAGGGATTGCGAAAAGAAGTACTGAAGCTGGTTACAATGGTATTGGCACGTGCAAAACCCAGCAGTGGGTGAAGTTGAGCTGTGTATGATGTTGATAAAGTATGTAAAAGAAAAACACTTAATCAGTATGTTTGCTTTGGATTAATGCGAATTTTAGTTATTACCAGACAAGTAATTTTCTAATTTAAGTTTGTTTAAGGCACACATGCATTAATAATGCCGTCGCCTATTTGTGTGGAGCATTATGTTACTCTGGTTGTAAAGGCAAGAGTTTTGCAATGAGAGCTCGAGGCGTTATGTCTAGTTCAATGAATTTAGCATAAAGCACGAACTAAGTACGTTAGTAGAATATTACAAAGAGAGTGTGATTATAAATGCGAAGGGAGTCTTACTTAGCAGTACAGAAACGTTTTCTAAATTAATTCTGATTTCTATTTTATGTTTTAAGTCTTAGGAGTCAAGAGAGAAAATTATTCGCACCTGTGATGTATGGATTAATGACTTACGTAAATCATTATATTTCAAGTAGCGTTTCTTTATTAGATCTCAGTGAAATAATTACTCATTTACACATAATTCTACTAGAATAAATTTCTTTGTATTATGTGTTACTGTGAAAAGCATGAATAGAGGAGAAATGAAACGCAAAATTATGACATAAAGAGTAATAGACTCATGACAATGTCAATGTTGACGAATGGGTGGGGAAAGCATGGTCAAGGAAAAGACAGTTTTTCCGAGTTCATTTAAGTCGCGAGTAAACAGGCTTCTACTGGGTAAGCTCGTTCCATCGTCGACATCATCTCTGCCCTTAGGGCAAGATTGAAGTCAAGAGCAAGCCCATTTATAATAAAAAAAAAAACAGTGTGAATACTGACAAGAAAGAGAAAGGAGTAAATGATGCCTTTACTTCTAACAGGGGAGAATAGATGCAGAACGTAATTATAAGAAACGTGTTGCGCTGAAATAGAATGGGACAAGGGCAGGAAAATACTGTTATTGAAATCAATTCAAAGATCGTCGTTTTGAAGAACAAGCAACTACTAGGATCCTTCTATTTACAGATGATAGATGTGACAGTGCATTCCACATTCTACGTATGTTTAATACAAGGTGTAAAAGTACCGATTGTTTAAAAAAAAAACAAAAAAATCACCGCAATTTGGTAAATAAAGAGATAGATGTCTTTATCAGCCAGGTGACATGCTGGCCCTTTTTTTAGATGGTGGGACACCATCAAATGACTCCTCTCGCTCTGTGTGGAGCGGAAGGGAGTGTCAGACTTCTACTGACTAAAAACCAACCATGTTCCTTCGTAGCCCTTTGTGTTCGAGGACGCCAGTATCTCTTTTGAACAACCCGCAGCCCCGACACATTAGCTTTGTTTCGATCAAACAGGTTTTATGTTCTAAGAAAATAATTATTACGTTATCGCAATAATGTACCAAGCTTATCACACCCCAGAAATATAAGCACAAACCTTCTAATGTAAAAAACAATTTATATATCGCCATCCGCATTAGTACTTTCCAGCAAATGTAGCGCTGAAAATTGCACACGGTGCGCCAAATCGCTAGTTTTACGTGTTCCTACCAGTACTGTGTAAGCAATTAAAGTTGGCTGCCGAGTTCATAAAAAGCGAAACAGCCGCTGAACTGGCAAATTACATAAAACTTTGATTCGTGCTGTAATGATGATATTTTCAGTTTGATTCTTGAAAGGATTATGAGGCGATGAGTGCGAGACTTTGTAATGGGAGTTTGAATTGCTTCTTGGTTATCTTTGGGATACCAGCTTTAGTTTTACGTAAATTCTGGTTTAAGGAGGCTATAAGATTTCAACGTTTAGTTTTAACTGATAAAGGTAAGCTATTGGAAACCGACGGTAAAGATAGAATAACATTTTGGTTCAGCAAAATAAGATTTGTTAGGTGAGATGGGCAGACGATATGGTTGTTATTGGGGGAAAACCTGGATGTGGCTGGCACAAGAACGTGGAGATTGGCACAATCAAAGGGAAGCTTATACCCAGCAGAAATGGAATTCAAGAGATAACGTGGCCTCGGCACAAGGGCGAAGAAGGAAAATGGGTGGTTTTTAGTCAGTAGAAGTCTGACACTCCCATCTGCCCAAGAGCGGGGGGGGGGGGTTATGATGATTTTCCACACACCAAAAAAAAAAAAGGCTGTGGATGATGATCACTATGAAAGATTGCAATGGTGTTATGGAGACAACCCGTTTGCCTTTAAGACTGCACGCGACTAAAAAAATTATGGATATTAATGTCGATGATGAAATGGATTATGTGAGGAATTACAAGAAAGGATTAAATGATTTCGTGACCTCTGATAGCGGAGATTGTCCAAGTAAACTGGGGCAGGAGCAGGAAGATAAATCACCTTTTTGGCGGATGGGAGATCATCAAATAACCCCTCCCGCTCTGGGCAGAGCGACAGGGAGAGTCAGACTTCTACTGACTAAAAACCACCCATGTTCCTTCTTAGCCTTTTATGTCGAGGCTGCGGTATCTTTTGTGAACAAACCGCACCCCCGACGGGAAGATGATGACCTTTACGAGAAAAGCAACGAAACCCATCTCTAATCCGCTTGTCAAATATTTCTGATAGTATCTAGAACCACAATAGACAGCCATTATTACATCGTCTTCAACAAGAAAGGTCAATGCTTCCACGTCGACATCAGTTACATGTCTTGTTTGTAGTATATATCGTATATTATATTATATTGTTTCGCGTTTCCTTATTTGTAACCTGTAATAATTCGGTGATATTCAGAAGTGTATTGTGCCCGCGGCTTTTGACTGCAGTTGTACGTGGTGGTTACATGGTTAGATCTTTGCGTAGCAGCAAAAGCACTGTCGTCATTTTAAAGCATTTGTGCTTTTTGATCTGGAAAATGGTGTCCATATGTCAGTTACTAAGAAAAACCTAACTTACAATTTATTTGGGGTCGGCGCAACATGTGCACTTCTTCCATACTTTTTTATTTCTCGTCATCTCAGCAGTCACCTCCTTTCTGGCTAAATCATCCTTCACACAGTCCATCCATCGTTTTTTTGGTCTCCCTCTACTCTTACAGCTATTCTAATTTGTAAATTTGTGGGTATTTCGATTGATAAGTACATTTTCCAAAAGGTATCGTGTAACCCTGTAACTTCAGCCGGTATATCTTAATAATCTTCTGGGCACATTCGTTCCATTATAAACCTCATCCATCGCTTTTCATCAGGGCTGATCGAGGTCAAGTGCAGGCCCATTTTGTAATATTTAAAAATAGTAAAACTGTGTTATGGAGGTCAGATAGGCAGGCTGGAAGGTGACCCTAACATACCTGGTAAAAGGTTTCTCAGATGTCGACACGAGATAAGAATGAAAAAAAAGATTTTTGAATTCACGAATATTTCTATTTGTTCACGCATCGTCATCATGAGCGGCGAGCCCACTACTACCGGACGGCAGAGGGGAGGAGTGCGGGACGTGTGGTACCGATTTCAACCGCGCGCGGAGCAGCCATCATTCAATGAATCGCTCGACACACGCACAAACATCGCAAATAATTGTAAACCGAATCGTTAATTATACGCCTAATTGCTATCGAAGAAGATTTTTATTTATGTCCAAACACTATTTTATTTAGTATAATATATTTAACACATATTATTCCCCTTTCTCATAAAAAGCCTTGTATCGCATACTGAAACACAATAAGAACAGAAACAATATTATCAACACAACCTTTTTTCGGACACGTAAGGAAATGTTAGGAAAAATAAAAGACCGTAAGTCTTTCATTTTTACCCGACTACGGCAAAGCCAAAGGAGGGTTATGATTTTGACTGGCTATGTATGTATGTATGTATGTATGTATGTATGTTTGTATGTATGTATGTGTGTATCTTCATCTGTTCCCTCATAGCTTCTAATCTACTTATCGGAACTCGACATATGAGGTATCGTTAGAACCGTCTTAATTTTCCGCTGAACATAGGCTACGTGACGTGTCACAAAAAGCGATTTGACGCCCTCTAGCGGTCAAAAAGTAAGGCTTAAAAAATAAAAAATGGAGATAAGCACGCCGTGTTTGGTATCATTTAAAAGGGCTTCACTTGTACATTTCCAAAATATTGCTCAAATTTAAAATCACGCCCTCTAGCGGACAAAAAGTCAAGAGTAAAAAAAAATATTTAACACCAAAATTGTTTAAATAAAAATAAGTAAAAAACTAAAACCCGACTACGACAAAAAAAACGACGCTGAAAAAGTATGAAACAAGATTTTCAGGATAGAACAAAAAGAAAAGCCGTAGTCACACGTTATAGGTACCACCCTAAACACTTTAATACCGTGTGACTACGGCTTTTCTTTTTGTTCTATCCTGAAAATCTTGTTTCATACTTTTTCAGCGTCGTTTTTTTTGTCGTAGTCGGGTTTTAGTTTTTTACTTATTTTTTTCCTTATTGTAATGTCCCACGGTCGTTCCGATACAATAACAGAAGACAGTTGGTCCTTACAATTAATTTCGTCCCTGTGATATTGTCCACATTCTTACATGATGCTGTGGGTACAAATGTAATTAGGGATTTTATATGCTGGAATAATAAGCTATAAGGCTCATTTTTGCTTAAAGTTTTGTGAGAAGGTAATAAAAAGTTATTGCAGCGTTGGTTTACTATCTAGCATGAGGTCCAATTGCTAGGTTGGGCAGTGTTATTGGGGCTTTCTCCTAAGAATTTCTAAAGAAATAACCTGAACGTTCATTTTACGCCAGGTCCATGAAAATCATCCATGTAATAGACTCAAAGACTGGCAACACGTAGGTATACTATTCGGTACATCTCTGCTTAGCCGTCTGGAGAAATACAAACGTGTGCTAATTTGATTAATAGGTTAAAAATTAAGATATTGTTCGTTCCAATAAACGAACCATAGATACTATTTGGAAAGTGG
This sequence comes from Diarsia dahlii, assembly GCA_949775195.1. NCBI lineage: Eukaryota > Metazoa > Arthropoda > Insecta > Lepidoptera > Noctuidae > Diarsia > Diarsia dahlii. The sequence goes on from OX459205.1 coordinate 18,295,478, forward strand.
CCACACTGTTGATCTGTAAGATTGATGTTTGTCTATGGTGTTAAGCTAGCTATCGTAAGACCGACACGCGTATTGTACACGAAAATTTACCTATCCAAAATACAGTACATTATTAAGCTTTTTATGTGGTTTAAATTAATACCAGCACGCCACATAAATTGGTCCTTCGCGGAAATAAACTAAATCGTTCGTGGGAAGCCCTTTCGTCGTGTCGGCGTGGCTCAAGAACTCAAGAAGACGGCGCGCGTTCTGCCTTGCAACGTGTCTGCCGGCGGCATTGCTGCTGCGGGGGTTATTTGGCTGTCTGCATTGCTGCGCCACTCCGTGTCTCGAAGATCATTGATCTACAACCTACAATCGTGCATCAATAACTGCAACGCTATCCTTTTTTATAAAAAGAAGAACCTGGTATGGTATGTACTTGATTTGCACACGGATACGTGATTACGTGTTATATTTCTGTCCTTCTCCTACTCATAACGGGAAAAAGGACAGAGCAACTAAATCACATCACACCGATACATGCTGCGGATTTGCATCGCAGCGCTGCTAGAATCGGAACGCGCCCCAACGTGCGACGGAACAGAAAACCACAGATTGTATATCAGAAAACCGAAAATTGTATCGACGTTCGGCGTCAGCGCAGCGCACGGCCGGCCGCCATTTTGCATTCGGGAAGCAGTCGACGTCGAGCTCGAGTTACTTTCGTTAGCATTATTATTATTGAGTGGTTTAATTGTCGTTGAAATAGCCTTAGAACAGTTTAAAATATTGTTATTTAGTACGATTGCGCAACATGGCTCGGGAATTAGCGAAGTTAGTTGCAACGCGCGGTCAGAACAAAGGCTGCATCACAAAATTGGTCAATTTGTGAGTGATGCTAACTTTGAAAAAATTTCTATAGACGAAATGATTGTTAAAAAAGACAGGTTAGTTGAGTGCTTTAATAATTACTCGGAATTAAATTTAGAAATTCAAGTCTTAAATCCTGACTCTGTAGATAATTTTGATGCAGTAGAAGATAATTATTTGTATCTTTTAAGCTGTCTGAACCAGCGTATCCGAGAGAAGTCTGCGGCAACAGCAAGTCTACATTCCTTGCCTATCAGCAAAGGTGGTGAGAATAACAATGGGTTCAAGGGATTGCCTAAAATAGAAATTCCCAAATTCAACGGCCAGGTGGGCGATTTTTATAATTTTATAGAACTTTTTACAAGCGTGGTGCATAATAACACAACTCTTAATAGTTGTGAAAAGTTTTACTACCTGAAATCTCTTGTAGAGGGTGATGCCTTATCAATTATTATACATTTATGTCTTACTTCAGAAAATTATAATGAGGCATTAAGGTTGCTCAAACAACGCTATGATGACAAGCCTAAAATAATTAATTACCACATAGGAAGCATATTGGACTTAAATCCTATAAAGAAGTGTACTTCTGTGGGCCTAAGGCAGCTTGTTTGTCAATTAAGGCAGCACACAGGAGCTTTAAAAAACTTAGATGTACCTATAGAACATTGGGATCATATTTTGTTGACCATAATGCAGAGAAAACTTGATATGTATACTCTCAAGGGGTTCTTTGTGGAAACACAGGGACAAGTACCTACGTTAAACATACTTTTAACCTTTCTAGATCAACGGGCTACTGCTCTGGAGTCTACCAGTGCAGATGATGTTCAAGGAAAGAGGAATGAAAGGAGCAATTTGAAATGTTTAGCTGGAACACATGCGTCTTCATCCCAAAAATGTAAGTTTTGCAACAAGGGATGTAATAAATTATACTTATGTCCTCAATTTAAGCTTGCAAATACTGCTGATCGTTTAAACTTTGTTACAAATAACAATTTATGCAAATTATGTTTAAATACACACAAAGGCACATGCAAGATGCAATTCAAGTGTGTGACATGTAAATCAAAGCATAATAGCTTACTGCATGATGCTATATCATCAGAGACCCATGTCTCAAATGCAACTATAGAAGCTAAAAATGTTGATAATTCTATTGCCTTAATTGCAAGGCGTGGTGACAATGTTTTATTGCCCACAATAAAGGTAAAGTTACTTAAAAAAGATGGTCAGGCTATCTATGTCCGAGCGTTATTATACTCTGGAAGCCAGGTGTCGTTCATTGTATCTGACATTGCCGATTTAATTAATTGCAACTTATATGCTGCACGGGCCATTGTACAGGGGATAGGTGATGGAAAACAGGATGTTGCTTGCAACGCTGAATTTTGTATATCGTCATTGGATGATAGTTTTAGTACTTCCGTCAACTGCTGTGTTGTCAAAGACATCACCTGTAACTTACCACAATTTGATGTAAATGTACATAATTTAAAGCTTCCTTCCCATGTAAGGCTGGCAGATAAAGAATTTTATAAATCCCAAAGAATAAGCATGCTGCTGGGCTGCAACATATTTTTCCAGCTGTTATTGCGTGAACAAATTCCTCTATCTATTCCGGGGAACCTATGCTTGCAAAACACACGCTTTGGTTATGTGGTTGCTGGAGTTTCTAATAGTACAGTTGACCACGTCAGTGGGTCAGCAAGTCTTTCAAGCCATGTTTGTCTTCACAAAAAAGGTCTCGAAATATTAAATAATAATATTGAAAAGTTTTGGGAATGTGAAAAGGTACCTGAAGTGTACTCTGAAGCAAGCTCTGAACAAAGGCTTGCTGAGGAGATATTTCAAAAAACTGTAGAACTTAAAAATAACCAGTTTCAAGTTGACTTACCTTTTAAACAAGATTTAACTAAATTGAAGTTAGGAGACTCATTCTCATGTGCACTTAAAAGATATTTAAGCTTAGAAAAAAGGCTAAAGAAAGATTCAACATTGTATGAATCCTATAAAAAATTCATATTAGAATACATCTCTTTAGGTCATGCACAATACATTGATATTTCAAGCTTTAACTTGTCTACAGACTTAGTTTATTTTCTGCCACATCACTGTGTGATTAATGAAGGAAGTAAAACAACAAAATTAAGAGTTGTATTTGATGGATCAATGAAGACAAATGAAGGCATTTCACTGAATGATGTTTTGCTTAATGGTGAAATAATGCAAAATGATTTGTTTGGCACGCTAGTTTTATTCAGGCTTTATAAGTTTGTGCTTATTGCTGACATTCAAAAAATGTTTCGAGCTTTGATGCTGAATCCAGCACACTGTCAATTTCAGAATATTTTATGGAGAGATAACATTGCTGACAATATACAATGTATACAATTACGTACAGTGACATATGGTTTAAAAAGTTCAACCTACTTAGCAACAAGGTGTTTATATGAGCTTGCTCATAGATTTAAAGATAAGTATCCATTTGCTTCTCAAGCTTTGCTTAAGAATACATATGTCGATGACATTAATCTAGGAGCAAATGACCTTTCAACGTTATTGTCAATTAAGAGCGAATTAATTGAACTTTTAGCAGCAGGAAACTTCAAGCTTCATAAATGGTGTTCTAATGAACCAAGTTTATTACAAGATATTCCTTTGGAAAATCAGAGTTTAAGTGAAATAGATATCAGTAAAAATAATGTTACTAATAAAACATTAGGAATTTCATATAATGTGCAACAAGATGTCTTTATTGTTAAATGTCCCAAGTATCAGACATTAGAATCATACTCTAAACGTGATTTATTAAGTTTTATCAGTAAGATATTTGACCCATTAGGGTTGATTGGTCCAATTTTAGTCAATGCAAAAATCATAATGCAAGCAGCTTGGTTATCAAAAACCAGTTGGGATGAACCATTAACCATAAAATTAAATGAATGTTTCAAACAGTTTGTTAATAATTTACAGAACATGTCAGACATAACTATCGAAAGAAATATTAAAACTGACATGATGAAATCAATTGAATTAATTGGATTTTCTGATGCATCCAATCAAGCCTATGGTTGTTGCATATACTTAAGAACAATTGATTCACAAGGAAATGTCAACATGAACTTACTGTGTTCAAAGTCACGCATCAATCCAATTAAAAAGCTGACAGTACCGCGGCTTGAACTCAATGGTGCTTTATTACTAGCCACCTTAGCTCACAAAATAATAGAAAATATCAAGGATCAATTTGAAATCAATACCTACCTATATGTAGATTCCATGATAGTACTTTCTTGGCTTAAATTAGCACCTATAAAGTTAGACAGATATGTTGCAAACAGAGTAACAAGGATTTTAGAAATTAGCAAACATTGTTCATGGCATTATGTCAACACCAATAATAATCCTGCCGATTGTTTATCAAGAGGTGTGGATCCTCATTTATTACAAGCCAACAAGTTATGGTGGCATGGTCCAAAACATATGCATAGTAAAAATTATAGGCATGATACTAATTTTACTTTGTTAGAGGTTGTTCCTGAAACCAATGTTTCAGCTGTCGTCAAATATAAACAAGAGCTAGATATTTTCAAAAAATATAGCTTCAATCGTCTTCAGAAATTGGTAGCATATATTTATAGATTTACAAATAATTGCAGGTTGCCTGCTCAGGAGAGAACTAAATGCTCTTATTTGAAAGTTAACGAATTAGATTATGCATTAAAAATAATTATTAAACATGATCAACATCAACACTTAATGAAAGAAATAAACTGTTTATTGACTAAAAATCCTATTAAGTCTAATTTAATTCATTTGTGTCCCTTTGTAGATGGTATGGGATTGATTCGTGTTGGAGGGAGACTACAGCATTCTAATCTCTCCTATGAGCAAATGCACCCCATAATTTTACCAAAGCAATCAACTGTAACCAAGGCAATTATCGAAAGGGAACACAAAATATTATTACATGCAGGACAGAAGCTAGTGTTGTCAAACTTGAATCAAAAATATCATCTCATCAATGGTAGAAGAGAAGTTAGTCATGTAATAAAAAAATGCATAACTTGTTTTAAACTCAAAGCAAAGGCTTCAGAACAGCTAATGGGTTCTCTACCTGAGGGAAGAGTATCTCCTTCTCGTGTATTTGAAAAAGTGGGAATAGATTATGGTGGACCATTTCACATAAAAATGCATCGGGTTAGAAAACCACTTATATTAAAAGCATACATAGTTTTATTTGTATGTTTCATTACAAAGGCTGTGCACATTGAATTAGTTACAGACTTAACTACAGAAAGTTTCATAAATTGTTTGAAAAGGTTTATATCTCGGCGCAATAGGCCCAGTGAGATACATTGTGACAATGCCAGTACCTTTAAAGGTGCCAGCAATGTCTTAAATGACTTATACAAACTGCAATCTAATAAGAATCACCAAAGTAAGGTGCAAGGTTATGCTGCTGAAATGGGGATTCAATTCAAATTTATACCCAGTTATTCACCAGTATTTGGTGGCCTCTGGGAGGCAGGTATAAAAAGTACTAAGTACCATATAAAGAGAGTGGTAGGAGATACTATCACTACTTATGAAGAATTAAATACTATTCTAATCCAAATTGAGGGTATATTGAATTCACGTCCTTTAGCTGCATTATCAACCTCTGATACGACAGACTATTCGTATTTGACTCCAGGTCATTTTTTAACAGGTAAATCATTGTCAACATTTCCTGAACCTGACTTATCAGATGTACCAATCAATAGACTATCATTTTGGAAAAAATGCACTAAAATGGTACAGAGTTTTTGGATACAGTGGCATAAACAATATCTGGTTTTATTACAAAATAGACCTAAGTGGTTCAAAGAAACATTAAATATAAAAGAAGGTTCTCTTGTTATCATACGTGACAAAAACACATCTCCTCTTCGCTGGCCAATGGCACGGGTAGTTAAAATTCATCCTGGCAAAGATGGCAAGGTCAGAGCTTTGGACATTAAAACCAGCAAAGGTTTCGTTATGACAACCAGCATTGGTAAGGTATGCTTACTTCCTGTAGAGTAAGAGCAGGGTTGTACTTTGAAAAATATTAAAAACCTACAAACAGTAGAGGGATGAAGATGCAAGTGTTCAGTATGAGGTGATTGTTTGTGTCAGGGTCATCATGGTGTGATCCAAATGTTGTAAAAGTAATAATTTGTTTTTTTTTCTTAGGTAGTAGCAGGCTAATAATAGTTAGACTGTGCATACATTGTTACCTATATAAAAATATTAATATTTGTTCACTTGCTTCACTGGACTAGGTACCAGACTATAATTTAAGTTTATTCTTATAGTTTAAGTTTATTCTTAATATAGATTTAACCATAAGTGTAGTTTTAAAATCATAAGTAAATTTTAGACTTAAGAGAAGTGTATGTTATAAGGAATACCCAACTTCAAAACATATTGTTTGCCTTGTTTATGTTTTTAAGGTTAAAGATTCAAGTTAACTGATGATACCTAGTTGTAACTTAGTTTATAAGATGTTTAACTTTAACTTAGCTGCCTACTTTCTAATCTACTTTGGTTTATATAAATTTTTAATTAAGTATTATAAAGTAAATAATATAGCATGATGAGATTTGCCTCTTACATTTAAATTTAGTGAAATTTGTTTCCCGTTTCCCCAGCATGTTCGTTCCAATAAACGAACCATAGATACTATTTGGAAAGTGGCCACACTGTTGATCTGTAAGATTGATGTTTGTCTATGGTGTTAAGCTAGCTATCGTAAGACCGACACGCGTATTGTACACGAAAATTTACCTATCCAAAATACAGTCCATTATTAAGCTTTTTATGTGGTTTAAATTAATACCAGCACGCCACAGATATTTCTTGTTTTTTTTGCTGAACGCTTTATTTAAACCGCCTAAGCAATATTGTTAATTTTTTTACACACTGACGTTCTACAAACAATGTTATTCAGTTATCTTTAGTAATTATTAAAATACACAATATCATTTTCTTTTATAAAAAAAAGCTATTCCACTGCTATACAAACCACATCTTAAATATTTGGCAAATAAATACAGCCGTACCTACTTCATTAGACGGGCATATTATTTTTGTTGATCTTCAGAAACAACAGCAGACAAAATTGAATACGGCTTATGTCTGGAATAACCAATTTAATTAAATATTCAAACCTCGTTCTGAGTTTGAGTGAAGAAGACGTTTGTAATTTGACATTTAGATTTCATATTTGTATCAGCTTTTGACGAATCTGAGGGAGTTTCAAAATTAATTAGCAGAGGAGGACTAATATGTACTAATCTTGAGATGTGGAGAGATAGAAAACTAGGCTTTGATGAGCCCCTAGATTATATCTTTCTATTTTTGGATTCAAATGCTTGTATCAATTTCATTAAAATGAAAACACAAAAAATTGAAGTCTACGATATTTTTTCATATTTTAGACTATTTCAATTTTCTTAACGCTATGTCACATATTTTATGCTAGGTACACAAGGTGACAAGCTAAACATCCAGAATAATGTAACCTCACTAATCACTATGTATGATCTTCCCGTACAATGAAAGATTAGCTTAATTTATTTTTGTAAAGCTTAATTGGTTGCCTTGCTACGTACACTGGTATAGTCTGTAATTTTCCACAATCAAAAATTGTTTATCCACACTGTTTATAAATCCTGCAGGGCTATTGCGTATATTAATATATTGCGTCGTTTGGTACATTTTTTTTAAACTAACCATTTGACAGTTATTGGATGGACACTATATAATTATGATGCCACTGACATTAAAAGATACGCAATAGCCCTGCTGAACTGTAAACCTGTCGCTTTGTTTGATGGCTCATACTCGTATTACACAATAACTCCACAGTCATACAAAATTAAAATATATTGTTCTCTGCTTCAAATACCAGCAATTATAAGCGTTTTCGTAACAATACTGACAGGTAAATTGCCTATAAATTACAAGTAGCACTATTACCCAATTTTAGTGGTGTTTCATTCCAGTAATAAAATTTAATTATTGAGGGATTTGAATATTATAATATGAAACGCCAGCGCGGAATGTATGATTAACATTTAAATGTTATTACGCGGGTCTAGTGAGGGATTGTTCTACATTCACAATTGTTCTACATTCACGTTGCTCTAGTGGACCTGTTCGACTCCAGAGTCGGGCTAAGTGATATTGGTTTTATTCCAGTAAGAATTTCTTAGTAGCAGCCACAGAGTCTGGTTGATGTCAATAGGCTCACGCGCTGTTTCATGGGACTTAAATATAACTGGCGAACTGTGAGTGTAGTATTAGGTACATTTCTACCTAACCTGATGCTATGTTGCGTTATGTCACAATGATTGTATCTACTGAAGTAATAAACTTGCAATGACAATGATGATGTTAAAAATATCAAATGAATTAATCAACTAGAATTTTTCGATTTCGAATTCATTTATTTTAATGCCTTAGTTTGAAGCTATCGCACCATTTTAGAATTACGAACTTAATCCTAACAGAGTTCCAAATACGAAATCTGATTTGTCCCGTCTAAGTTGCCAATTTTGATTTAAGAACTTTCTGTCAGACGAAATAAAGCTCGAAGTACAAAATTATGATAATAAAGGATGAATTCAACAATAAAACTGTTTTAAGCAAAATTAAGCAACGTTTTCTGAAATAAACCATACATGTGCCATACCTATCCACCCTACGGCAAAAAAAAACATAATTTACAAATGAGCAAATAAAATGTAACTTACAAAAAAAAAATACAAATTGCTCCTAACTCCTGAGTCAATCCATAATAGCCCTAGTAGATAAAAAATACACACAAAATCTAGAAAAAATATATTCTACGAGGCAAAATGTGACCTTCTCATATCGAACCCTTAAAGACATCAGTCAATGTCAAGGTAGTAGCAAAAACTGACCGAGATAGAAATCTATTTGTAATAAGTAGGTAGGTATTTTTTGTGGAACCGACCTTTAGGCTGCCTGTTCATTGGGGAGGCGAGATTAAGTCCTAGTGAAGAAATGCAAGAGACTAGTGTGGAGTATGTAAGATTTTAGTATTTGAGGCACTTTTGACATTTCAATGATCACAATGACAGTTGTTCGAAAGAGATACCACGGCCTCGGCACAAGGGCTAAGATGGAACATGGGTCGTTTTTAGTCAGTAGAAGTGTGACACTCCGTACCGCTATGCGCAGAGCTGGAGGAGTCATTTGATGATTTCCCCCCCTCCAAAAAAGAAAAAAAGAAGGCCTTATTCATAAGCATTTGTTGAATTGTATTGAAAAGTAAAGGTCCACTCTTTCTTTCTTCAAAACACACTCTCACACACTCATGACACACACTCTCACTCTCAGACACTAATTTGCATGGTTCTCATATGACATAACCAATGTCTGGACTTTAAAAAAGATAGTGTCCTCTGAGTTTGTTACAGCTGATTCTTCTCAAAGTAATTGAGAACATTACTAAATTCCTGTGACGTGTATAAGTGTTTTGTAAAACCAATTTACTGAAATAAAATTATGATTTATGTTAACAGTAACAGTGACTATTTACTGACTAAGAAAAATACTAGATGACTGTGACGTATATGTGGTTTTACAATACACGTATATACGTCACTATACCGACTGATAAAAAGCGAATTTGATTGTGATGTTTGAATTTATTTAGTCAATGTTTTTTATAACCCTATCCTTCACTGCTCCTTTTCAATACAATGGAAAGCCAGCCTTGAGGGTTTGTGTGGCGCTAAAGTATATTATTATGTCCTTCTTAAAACCTGTCTAGACCGAAGATGAGACTAGACGGGGTCCTAAACGTAGCATAAGTACGTAAGTGCTCATAAAATCCTGCAATTTATTAAAATTACTTTAGAAAAGATTATGCAAAAGACGCGGTACTGTAATAAAATAGCTTTTATACTATAACTATATTGCATTTCATCTCGTTACTTTTATCCGGTTACCACAAGCTAAAACGCTCCAGCGACATGTGTCTTGCGACAGCAACTTTGGAAGCAGAAAGAAGGTTTCGTGAATACGGGAATAGCGGAGTGACTGTTGGAAATGTATTCAGTTTGTAAACGCAATCTATGCAGTGCCACAATTATGTCATTTTGATTTGGACACTTCCCACTTCTTGATTCGCCATCTATGCAATTGTGTGATTCGTTGTTATTCTACTAAATAAATAAACCCTGTGTAATCTCCAATATTATGTTTCTTTTCTTTCAGAATAATCCAAAGATGACGAACAGAATCAAATGATGCTTGACGTAAGTCGTGTCGCAAGTCGCGTCGCAAGCTGCATCTCCAAGGCTAAAGCAATCAAGCAAGCAGCAATGTCTTCAAGTAAAAATAAATCCCACTGGTATCTATATACCTATTTTTTTAAATCCAAAGACTCTTATTAGTGATCACAGTCTCAAGTCAAGCATTGTTTAGTTGCCTATAAGATCGGTTGATGGGAACCCTCGATCAACGTCTAAAGAGGCTGTCATTAGGCAGTTGGATCAAGGGTTTGATACAGAAAGTGGCACTTTAAGCCTTATCTTGAGCGAAGCTACTCAAAAGTGAGGTTAAAACATAACATCACCCTTTTATTTCCAGAAGGATTGGGCTGAGGTGTACCTAGTAGTACACGAGTGATAGATGTGGTTCTTAACAAAATAAATAGCAGTAATAAAAAGTTGAAAGTAATATTTTCCGAACACTGGGCATTTAATCATCATAACTCTTATGCACCTTCACTGAATCTAGGAAAACACTCTAAACAGTGCCAAAACTAAGTTTCTATATATCACTTAATACAAAATTCAATGAATATATTATAACTACAAGTGCTGCCAGACAGCAAGTGATAAGAAGAATAGATATTAAATTATTCTACTTTAAATCAAAACTTTGACTTATGAAACTGATGGATCATTCTTGAATGAACTTCAAACAAAAAAGAAAATTGATGGAGTAAATACAAAGTCTATCATGAAAATACAGTTACAAAACACGTGGGATTTGAACCAGATCTTAAGTTTTAAGAGTTGGGTGTGAAAGAAAATGGTAACGCAACATTTTAGAGTAGGCGTTGATCTTGGGTTACAATCTGTAGGTATCTATACCAAACCCGATTTCACGACAAACTAAACTAGTTCTTCCTTCACGTTCAGGGTTAGCGGTTCCGTCAGCAGGTCGACGGCGCCCCGGATTGGATGGATTGTGTGAGGAAAGATATATGGAAGAGAAAAGAGTAAATGATGCCATGACAACTGACAGTTGAAAGTGGAAGAAGAAAACGTGTTGCGCAGACCCCAAATAGGATGGGACAACGGCAGGAAGATGGATGGATGAAATACAAAGACGTACAATTTGTTTGTTTGGTGTGTATGGGGTAATTTTCTATGCATATTAAACGTGCTATCGCTTTTTGTCAATGTTCTACATCTGACTGCGAATTTGAACAAACTGCACACCACATTTTATGGGAGTGTAGTCTTTGGCAAAATGAACGTAATATTATGTTAAATAGTGTACAGGTTACATCCGGAGTTATTTACTATACGGACCTTGTAGAAACTAGAACAAATTTCCGTGCGTTCAAGCAATTTTGTCATACCTATTATTGGAATCAAATATAACAGCTCACAACTTAGGACCCAGTAATATTAATGACAATAATAATATCCGTGGTGCTAGGCAACTGGGCTTATCTCAGTTGTATACGTCCCTGTGTGCCTATTGGCCTTGTTCTGTTCTGTCTCCTGCTGATATGGAGGGAAGTGGAAACTATGTTTTTTTCCTACTCCTCCGCTATTCTTTTCTGATTAATTTCGTTGCGGGATTCAAGACAGTTAAATCATTTCTCTGGGACTTCGTCGAGCTTCATTGTCTCGGCGCTTTTCTTGTGGTCGCCACTGTTGATTCTGGCTAACAGGAGTTACAGTGGTTTGGGAATAGTGTGGCGGGCTTGTCCCAAAAAAAAAAAAAAAAAAACGTGCTATCGCATTGATTGTAAATAAATACGCGGGTAATAATTTCAGAAAAAAACGAAAAAAATATAACATAAACTTAACAACTTTCAACGTTTGAGCTGGGTCAAAGGTCTCTTATCTGTGAGAGGGACTCCCGGTGTAGTCTTGTTACTTGATAGAAAAATATCTTATCATATCTTCCTGCTCCATGTACAGACGGCTACACATCAAGCTATACTTTCCAGTTTACGCTGATCTCGCACTGTACGGAAATCCTATACAATGCGAGACCAGCTTATACTGGAAATGTATAGCTTGATGTGTAGCCGTGTGTACTATGTGGCTTGGGTTCAACCTTTCATTTAACAATGAAGCCTCGCCTATTTAAGACCTATGACTATCCAATTTTCATCACGATCTGCCTAGACCTTTCCCAATTTTGTTGGGATCGACTTCTACTCTTACCAGATGTACCTAACTACCAGTATTTTACATGGACTGATCTGATCCAGTCAGTACTGGATAGCGAGATTAGTGAATAGAATAGAATAGAATAAGTATTTATTCGTTAATGGGACAGCAGCAACACAAAAGAGCAGCACATACATAAACAAATAACAACAAACAGCTTAACAATTAATTAAACAGCTCAACTGCGCTGAGCATGCCCATAACGAAAGGGTAGCCAACTCAGCATATGCTGGGTGTAAAACACTCAGCGCTGGTTTTCAGTAGGCCCCCCGCAGTGACACACGGATGAGGGTAGTAGGTAGTAAATAAATAATTTTATTCTATTAAATGGGCATTTCAAGTGTGTAATAAATAAATAATATAAAATAAAGATTTTCTCAGAGAGGATAACATAGTTATATTAGTAGTAATAGAACACGAAGATACCTGCTAAATAAATAAGTACTTATCCAAAAACGAAACACAGTTTATTCAATGGCATGACGCACTTCGGGCCGGCCGATGTGATACTGGTTGTCAGACTTACGGGCTACTGACTACCTGTAACGACTATCAAACTATTATCATACAATTATTCGTCTTATTGACACACTTGCTTTGCATAATCAGCCCAGAATGTTCCCACTGCTGGGACTCAGGCCTCCTCTCTATACAACGGAATGGGGTATAATCCACCATGAGGGCAGTGAGGTTGGTAGATGTCACAACGTCTTCGAATTACACACTTAGTTTAAGGAAAAAAAATACTGTTTCCAACATAAATTGCACCGTAGCACAATATCGGGGCGCTTTCTCAAGTCAAGTGTGACAACATGTCAACCGTCTTGACAGACTGACATGACAACCCGACAAGGTAAAGTCTGTAAGATTGAAAGAGTTTCGTATACGGTGTAACTTTTACAATATTGTCATATCATGCTTGCAATGGGTTGTAATAAACTAAAATTACTAATTTATATGCATAATTTAATTAAGAAAAAAGTTAGAATTTATTACCAAAAAATGTACATTTAGGCGCAGTAGTGTCCCGTCGGGACTGCGGTATGTTCACAGGATACCGCGGCCTCGACATAAAGGGCTAAGAAGGAACATGGCTCTGCCCAAAAGCGGGAGGAGTTATTTGATAATTTCCCATACCGAAAAAAAAAACGTGTGGCACTCGGAGACTGCCGCGGTAAAGCTATTGCAAAGCATTTTTTATCAACTTATGCAAATAATTAATTATTTAATTTAAAAAAAAAAAAAAAAAACCTTGTTATTTTCCGTAACCATAGCAACCTGGTTGAAAATATTTTCGTTACGGAATTTCTGGATTCGCTCTCCACGCTCAAGGTCCGCGATAGAAGCTATACAATATAGCTTAAAAAAAACCGCTGTAGTGTTAATAACATCACGCCTGTAATCCCCGAAGGGTTAGGTAGAAGTGAAGTCATTTGTAGAACCACATTTTGCCAGTTATGTTTTTAAATGCCATGTAATAGGGGGCGAGCCTATTGCAATCAACCGTGCACAATAGCAATAATGATAATGTTGGATTGCTTGTGTTTGGGGATGCCCCGATCTAGGTTTATTTAAACGTGTGTTTCAGACAGGCATTGGGTTAATTAGAAGTGCATCTCTTCTCCTTATTGTGTGGGCAGTTAGGTCTAACGACTCCACACACCCTAGTGTCAGAGTTTCTAAACTGCCTCAAGGGCCTCTCACATGGTTTGACAACCGCCGTTTGGCGGCCGGGACCACCGGCATATACGTGCCTTCCGAAACACGGAATCATATTTTTATCAGACAATCAGGTGATTCAAGCCTGCAATGTCCTAGTGAAACTGGAAACAACTTTATACGATATTTTTTTTTGTTTTTCGGTGTCGGGAAATCATTAAATAACTCCTCCCACTCGTGGGCAGAGTGGAAGGGAGTATCAGACTTCTACTGATTAAAAACTACCCATGTTCCTTCTTCGCCCTTGAGGCGAAGCTGCGGTATCTCTTTCGACATCCCACAGCCCCGACGGGATTTATGGTGTGCTTCCCGTGGAAATCGAGCAGCCAACAATAAAATAAACTTACCTACCTATAGATATTTCTGTTAATTAACAACGTCCGTCTCAAAGCACTCCAACTTTGATTACCTAAATCTATATTACACTTTAGTTTATCCAACCCGAAATACACAACAACTACGAAACTGCTAACAAAAACAAGTACACCGAAGCAACTACAGATGTAGACTTAGCGTTCTCTCCTAGCTGTTATGAAATTGTACCGAGTGAAACAATTGCTGACTACGTGGAAATGATTCTTGGATGTGGTTCTACTGTTTAGAGCTTAATTTTCCGTGTATTACTTTGTTGTGAGTCGGTCATTTCTTGTTGGTGTTTGAATGTTGTTGTGTTGTTTGTGAAAGTTTAGTACTGAAGATAAACACTTAGTACGAAATGATTACTGTGAATTTTCTTCTTTTGAAACCTGATTATTTTAATCTTGTTTGAGCTCATACAGCTATGTTCTAACTATGGAAATGTAGTAGTCACTGGCCGCTCCTTCATATAGCTTATGAATAACTTGGACTTTGATTCTAAATGAATCATTTTTTTTTGACTTTGATCAGACTGGCCTGTTGGTCTAGTGGTTAGTGACCCTAACTGCTATGCCGGAGGTCGTGGGTTCGATTCCCACCCAGGACAAATGTTTGTGTGATCATTTGTTCACACAAACATTTGTCCTGGGTGCACGATCATTTGTTCTGTGTCTGGGTGTAATTTATCTATAATATGTATGTATTTAGAAATATATAAGTATGTTTATCAGTTGTCTAGTACCCATAACACAAGCTCTGCTTAGCTTGGGACTAGATGGCGTTGTGTGATAGTTGTGGAATATTATTATTATTATTTACGCTGTGTAAATTCCTTTAAATCAGTGACATTCATAGTGCAAGATACACCGATGTGCATTAGTCCCAAAGCCCTGTAGAACTAAAAACAACTCGTTCTTTACTGACACTTTCTAGGACAGTAAATGCACTGCGTCAGGTACACTTTTACATAAACACACGTCAAGCCTGTCGTTCCTTTCATACTCATTCATCCATACACATACTTGTACTGAACTTTGCTTGCACTCTGTCGCAGCACTTGCATTATCGCATCTCTTAGCTTTTTGTAATGACATACCTTACAACCTTAACAACAAGAAGATAATGATTAAAATCGCTTATCAAAATTATTTATCCAATCCTTGAAGAAGTTTTACGCGATAAGGTTCAAATTCGCTATTGTTCGAGTGTACAACTACTTTAAGTATGCAGTTCCAGGTACATAGGTAGGTGCATTTATTTTAGTTCTAGGTTTTCCCACTTGCAAAGATAAGTTGGTTTAAGTTTAATTTTGATGCGTCGATAATTTTCGTTAGAGATACCGGGTGTTAGTTCAATGAACTGTTATAAAGCTCATTCAGTTGATGGCGCCTAACCACCCTTAACCTACACCTTTTTATCTGACTTTGAGAAAGTTAAAAAGGAGGCTAAAATTTTTATTTTTAATTTAGTTTTTTCAGAGTTTACTCTCAGATGTTCATTGGAAAAAGGAGCGAGACAACCTGGGCGCATACCGTGAGCTCTGGTTCGAGAACGGGAAAAAATGAGATGGAAGTAATTGGAGGAGGCCTTTGCCCAGCTGTGGGACAGTCATGATCATCTGTTTAGCCTTTTCCAAACTATGTTGGAGTCGGGTCGGCAGTATAACAAGATGCAGCTGAATATCTGGGGGCACCGCCAAGTCGAGCAATATAATTATTTTACATGGAGCGACAGCAGTGGGACAGTACAGCAAGATATTTAAAAAAAGGCATTGCAAACAAGGTAATAAAACATGCGTATTTTTCGTATAATTTTAAAACAAATGTTTTACATAAAATTGTCTGTCATATTCTCTAAGTACCAAACACATACCACAGCTTAAGTACTTACTTCTAGGACCTACGTTTGCGGGGTGCGTGAGAACATTTTTCTTTTTTACGTAACTTGTGCCACTTTATTTTTTACGAGGCCATCACTGATCCTTGAAGACCTGTTTAGGAACTCTAGAGAGTATATTTTTTATACATACACAATGTTGTACATGTAATAAAATTGCTATTATTAAAGAACATCTGGCTCTCAAGAAAAAAAAAAACTTTTCAGCCGTCTACAAATTGGTGGCTAAAGTATAACTACTATAAAACTTTTTTACTAGCAGTACTCATAAAGCTGCTGTATTATTACTTAGTAAAAGCCTGTCATTGGCAATAAACTGCGGTAACATTTTAATTTAAGCTTTCTCAAGCAAAAGTCTAGAATATTTCACCATTAATAAAACATCGCGCCGAAGTGATTAGTGTAGGCTATAGTACACTCACAATTTACCAGTAATATTTAAGCTATGTGCCCCGGTCAATGTGAATAGGCTCGCCTTTTGACATCGACCAAGGCACAATTCCAGGCTCTGTCTGGTCCTGATTACGACCACTAGGCTGAAGAGGCAGTCATGCATTTTCACGTACTTCATACTTAAAAGTACCTAATACCATCAACTTTAAAATTAGATACATATGGTACAAAATTACAACATTAATTGTTCAATTTGGCACACTGTTGCATTCCTTAATTTAGAATCATCACAATCCATCTTCGGTGACTTGTATCGACTGTTCAATAGCACACCAGTGACCCTTCACAGGGAGCAGTTGTGATCGCTGTGTGCCAAAACTAGGTTAATACAGGTCAAGTGAAATTAATTTATGGCTTTCTGCGTCTGGAGGTGAAAATCTGAGTACTGAAGCTGCGTTTTGTAATTTAAATTTAGATGTGTATAAATTGTTTTATGTAAAATGCAATTAAGTGGAAAGCAGTAACAGTTTGTTTCCTTTTTTTAAAACACTTTAATGGCTGTTACACTCATTGTGTGACAGTCTCATCAAAGTCTAAAAACGTATTGCTCATAAAAAGCCACAAACATGAACAGTCTCTTCGTATCATTGCCGTTTGTTTGAGACAGAGTTCTATGAAATATAAAGTTTAGTTTATTATTTAAGTATTTAAAGTCTGTTCCAAAAATATATACATCTACCAAAATAATAACATCGTCTGATATAAAATTTTACTAGTCTCACGTAAACAGAAGGATATGAACTGGACACGTTTCTATAGCCCAGGCTAATGAGAAATTCCAATTGAGATGAGGAACCCACCTGTAATTGAAACCCAAGATTTTATGCCCAGCAGTATCGCTTGCGACTTCACTTTAATTAACAAGCTGAAAGAGATAATAAAATGATTCATTGCTGTTCTAGTAGTTTACCTAACATCTTTCACCCAGAGCTGTACTCTATAATGTCTTCAATGGTGTTCTGTTATGTCAGCTTTGTGCTCGTAGTTTTTCGGCCAAAGTTAGATATGCTAGCCACTTAAGAGCACACGAAAGAGCAGCACAACAAGGCTCTCGACAATCTATAGAAAGCCAGCAAATGCATTAGCTGTGACCGAAATCGTCTAGATGGCATCATCATTCATCATCAACATCTTTTTGAAAATAATTGTAACTAAATATTTATCAAAATCATCACGTACGGTCAACATAAAACTTACAGAAAATATGGTGTTACAACGAAAACAAAATTTACTTTATAACCAGCCCTCTGGTAACAGTAAAAGACACCATTGTTTTACGCGGCTTGTAAATAATGGGGTAACCATGTACCCCCCGAGAACGGCTTGTTTATTTCGTGATAAAAACTGACAGGACTCACTAGGGAGACATTCGTATTTTTACACTGTCTGAAAAATGTTAAATTATAGTGTAATGTGTTGTACTGGAACTATTTATTTTATCTTGATATAATATAATTTATGTATAAAGGTAGGTACCTACTACCTTCCGTTTACTACCTACTATCATCTTATTGAATACTAGCGGACGTCCCGCGGTTTCACCCGCGTAGATCCCGTTCCCGTGGGAATGCAGGGATAAAAAGTAGCCTATGACACTCAGCAATAATGTGGCTTTCTATTGGTGAAAGAATTTTTAAAATCGGTTCAGTAGATCCCGAGATTAACCGTTACAATTTAACAAATATACAAACACACAAACTTTACCTCTTTATAATATTAGTATAGAAGTATAGATTAATCATCGGTGAACATTAATTGTAATTTGCGGCGTTGAGTAGGTGTAATAAAATATAAAAAAAATATAAAAGTTTTTTGACATTATTTTAACGCAGTGGTGCAAAATTCACTAGTTTGTGATTATTGCATTGCTTATGAGCCTAAGTTATTACTATAGGAGTGATAACTGTTCTCCTCACTGCAATAACAATTAAATAAAAACATACAGTAATATCATTATGCTACAATTCTAAACACAAATAATAGTGACACAATAATTTCACCTCAATTCTTCTCCATTCAAATTCTTGCTCGCATAATAAAAACCTTCATATCTCCGTAAACTGCGGAACCGATCCGATACTTACAATATATAGGTATTTCCAGCAGGAAAAATATTATATTAAAAATGTTTGAGGAAAAAGAAACGGCAAAATACCGAAGTACTCGGTAAGTGTATGTTCATTTTTTCTGTACCATGTAGGTAACCCGTTTTGACATTAGCTATTTGCAATACAGGTATTTTGTCAAGTGAACTGACGAAATTAAATGAAATTTTATCGTGTTTTTTTATTAAGATTGTCATGTTAAGGATAATGTTTTCTGTTTTTTGTTTCCTAAATATATGTATTGGTTGGTACTCTGTAATCCTCGACGGTTTTTGGTATATCTATGGTAATTTCGGATGTTGTTGTGTGATTTGGATTGAGTTATTTATTTTTAAAATAACAACAAGACGATGACACGCTGGCGCAGTGGCTGAGTAAATGGATCCTGCGCTGCGTGTGTCGAGTTTTAATAGTAAAAAATGGTAACAGTGAGTCAATCTTTAGGGCCGTGGGGTCCTAGTGCACACAGCCTTTTTAAGGAGATTTCAAAACGCCTTGTTGACGCTTCCTCCGACCCAAGGGCTGGCTTTTTCTTTGGCCAGAGGATAAGTGTTGCCATACAACGCGGCAACGCTGCCAGTCTCTTGGGTACTTTACCTGCTGACAGCGTTGAGGAGGAGTTTTTCGATGCCCTTTTGTAGTTATTTTGTTTTTAGGTTAGTTTAGTTTATAATATTTAGTTTAGTCTTTTATTACAATAAATAAATCTTAAAAGATAGACATAATATGCTGTTGCGGACTTTTTTTTTAGAACTTTTAAAGACAAACAATTTCTTCATACATGATATTTGCATAACTTTAACCATTTTCGCAGCGCACGCAACGGAAGCTCTCAAAAAGGAATATCAGCTTTTCCCGTTTTTGCAACATTTTTCATTTATGCTCCGCTCCTATTAGTCGTAGCGTGATGTTATATAATATATAGCCTACAGCCTTCCTCAATAAATGGACTATTCAACACAAAAATATTTTTTCAATTCCAACCGGTAGTTCCTGAGTTTACCGCGTACAAACAAACTCTTCAGCTTTTAGTATAGATAATAAATTTCTTTCGTTAAAAAAAAGTAGTTAAAAAACTAAAAAACCCGACTGATAAAACTGAAAAGCAAAAAACAAGCGCTTATTAAATCAAACAAAACTTGGAAGCAGGCGGGGTCCATTCTATTTTCATTTCATAATTTTATTTTAAATGAACCCCGCCTGCTTCCAAGTTTTGTTTGATTTAAAAAGCGCTTGTTTTTTGCTTTTCAGTTTTTTCAGTCGGGTTTTTTTAGTTTTATAACTACTTTTTTTTATTTCTAACTTTTTAGTTCTTTTGTGTTTGTTCTTTCGTAGGTCGCGTCAAAATTCTTCGCAGATGATTTAACTTTTGTGCTTGTTTATAGGATTTTTCACTTTGAATTTCTTTTAAACATATAAGTGTTATATATTTTTGTAATCTCCTTTTAAAACCCTTCATTTTGATACCCTACTCGACGGTAAAGGAAAATATTTTTTTTGAAATCCGCGTTTTGGACTCCAAAAATCGCAATTTTTCTTTGTGTTTAATTTTAATGTAGCCTATAGCACTTGCGCCATTGAGACAAATCTAACGACGTATATTTTATTCAAATCCCTTCATCCGTTTAGGAGTTATGAGGGAACAAAGAAACAGACATACACACATAATTTCATACATACACGTCAAACACATAACCCTCCTTTTGGCCTTCGCCGCAGTCGGGTAAAAACTTAAAAAAATACCTACATACATTGTAAACTGTGTTTATGTTAAAGTCTCTTATTATGTAGGTAGATAAAGTCACAACAACAACAAACATGCAGGATTATTATATCCCAATCTTGTTTCCTTGAAAACTCTAACTTTTCAAGTCCCCAAAGATATCGAGGGTGAAAATAACAATACGTGTAATGATAGGCGGTTCTTCAATGGACGTAAATAGCAACAGAAGTCCGTTTTCCTCAATCCACTCTTACAAATTGCATTCAATGAGACGCAACAGGGTGTGTTCGAGTTTTTTGCTGTCCAAATAGACGACAAAATATCAATATTGTGTCGTGTTTGTCTTTTGTTTTCGATGCGTTGTTTCAACAAAAAAAAAAAAATACAAAAGACGAATAAACTTACAACGCCAGCAGTAATAGGTATAAAAGTTTTTCGTGGTAGGAAAAGATATTTTGGAAAACAAGTACTGCTAAAATATGATCAAAGGTCTCCATGACACCAATCTTAGTAAATAGGGAAATATTCCTGTATTAATTTTAAGAGCTGTCTCAGTCTAATCTGAGCTTCAATAAAACATGATAAAACCTCAAATCTATCTCCATATTTGAGAAGACCTTGTGACTTGATATTCAACATATTTTAAGTATGAAAATGATCGTTTAGATTTCACAATCAAAAAATATTATAAATTACGTTGGCCTACTTGGGCCTTTTTAAAACGTTTAAAAAAGGTACACAGTTTGACTTGGCCGTTTTCTATGGAGAAGAACTGGCAAGAAACTCCATTATTACGAATGCACTTTGTTTTTAACCGACTTCCAAAAAAAGGAGGAGGTTATCAATTCGACTGTATTTTTTTTTTTTTTTTTTTTTTTTTTTTTTTTATGTTTGTTCACTCATAACTTGCGACTGGGTGAACTGATTTTCATGATTCTTTTTTCATTTGAAAGCTGGTGCTTCCCGTGTGGTCCCATTTTCACCATTTCAATATCTGATGATGGGATCTTGTAGAAATCGGGGGAACTCTTCAATAAATAACAGCAGATTAACCGCGATTGTTGCTATAGCATATCTAAGCATTGTTTACGCCATCACACAACATAATATCACGCCTGTACTCACTACAAAGGTTATAAAAACTATTTTGTGAAGATCTGATGAAGAACTTCGGAGATAGGCAACGGAACTCCTCAATAAATGATAGCAAATGGACTGGGATTGCTGAAATCTCATATTGTCTGTCTATTGTTTATACCAGTTCCTAACATAACATCACGCCAGTACGTTGTGAAGGGGTAAGCACATGTGAAACACTAAAAAGTGAAAAATAAAAACTTTTTTACAAAAAATAAAACCGACTTCGACAAAAAAAACACTCAAAAGTGAAAAATAATCTTGAGAAGAAAAATCAGTTTCTGAAGTCGGTGACAAAAAAATGAAATCAAAGAAACAAAAGTCACCGACTTCAGAAACTGATTTTTCTTCTCAAGTTTATTTTTCACTTTTGAGTGTTTTTTTTGTCGAAGTCGGTTTTATTTTTTGTAAAAAAGTTTTTTATTAGTGTCTTTGCTTGTAGCAATAGTAGTGAAGGTTAACAATACGATTTCATGGGTAACGGCGAGTGAAGAGCCAACGTAGTATGCTATCGGAAAACAATTCACATTCAAAACATCCCAGCTACAAACAGTATGAAATTGAAAGTCCAACTATTAAAAAGAAAGTCAAAAAGATTACCAAAGATAAATACGTCTACTGCACTTACTTAATTTAATCATTTATCTTTGAAGCCAAAAGAGAGAGAGTTAGCAAAACTCTTGACGTATAAGGAAGTTTTGAAGTTGGCAAGTAATAGTAGAAATTCTTGCACCGACAAAGACGTAGCTCTTAAGTTTAATAATATAATAATCCAAATGTTCTAGCCAGTTCTTGGGCAGTAATCATAACTCTGTTGTATGTGCTTGGAATCTTAAGAGGCAAAATGTGGGAAAATTGTATTATTTGTTTATGTATCATTATTGTTCACAAACATAGGTACTTATTTGTTATTCTTTCAATCATTTACTTTTTAGTTATATGTCGAGAAGCGCTTGTTATTAAAAACAAATTTTAATGTTAAAGACCAATGCTCAAACAGTTATGAGCACCGTTCCCACCCTTGTAGTCACATAAAGAAAAACTACCTACTGCAAACAAACTACTAAATAATGTTTGTTTATGACACAGTATGATAAGTCCTTGAGTATCAAGTGAAGTTGAAGTAGCGAGTTATGTAACCACACTTCCGTTCAAATACTACCTACTATTATTTTTTACTTGGGAAAATGATTTTTTTTGTCTCTATTCACAATATAGCGGGATAGATGCCTTTTAGTCATGCAACAACGTTCAAATGCATAGGAACTATACCTTGGCATTGCCTTTATGTTAATGACTGAATTGAAAAAGGTCTAAACTTTATTTAAATCTAATTAATGTTTTAATCTAATTTGTTTCCTCAAAACCTCAAGCATTGAGAAAAAATCAACAAAGTCGTTAGTTGTTTGTTTGTAACACGGAAACATACAGGGATATAAATTTTCTCAAACTCATGACAAAATATCCGTGTTTGTTGCTAATGTTTCTGTATGTATGTAGATTGTAGAATTATAAATCACCTATCCATTCTAAAAAGACGACCTTAACAAATACGTCTCCGTAATCACAAAATCTAAATCCCAAAATAGAAAACGTCGAATTCTTTCCACATTCCAGGACGCGGATTCCTAATAATCCTGACCGAAATAAATTGCGGGGATAAGGATAGAGCGCCATCGGTCATTATAATCCGGTGTGACGTCACCATTCACGTTATCTATCGAGGTAATCTGAAATGACGTGCATTGTAGATAAGAACAGAAGGTAAGATTTAAACAAAAAAAAAAGAATTACAATTATTATTTTTATAATTAAATGTGGCCAAGTGGCGGCGGCCCTGATTAACGAACAGTAACCCAGACAGATGCATTACTTTGTGTAATTTATTTCATCAGCACTTCTCTCAGAAACGGTGAAAGAACTTTTTGAGGAAACCGGCAAGTCCTACAACCAAAAAATCGAAGACTTGTGATATCTACCAATCCACACTGGGCCCGCGTGGTAGATTATAGTACATTCCCTCTCAAAAAATAGAGGAGGCCTGTGTCCCAGCAATGGGCACATTAATAGGCTGATGATGGTGATTATGGGCCATATAGGCTGTGCCTTGTATGGGCCCCACGGCTACTTCTATTTACTATGTTCATTGTTTTTGTTATCCTGTGTGGATGTTGCTTCTTGTGTGTGTCAATAAATTGGTTCTGTTAAACAAAAAGCAAAAACTGGCGGTTACAGATAAAAAACAAGGTCGTGACGATCATACTAGCTATTCGGTAAGAATGTCAAAGTTTGCATGCGGTTTCAAACTCATTATTTTCTTACCTACTTACCAGACAGTGAAAATAATATTGTCAGAGATATTAATATTTAAGAATCCTGACACCTACGTTACCAATATGATAATTATGATTTTAAATCCATTGCGTACATCTCTCAAAAAATAAAACTTGTCCGTTTGCTTAGCAATAAATTGCCGTAACTCTTCACAGGTTACTTTAAAGACACATAAAGCAGAGGACGAGCTCATTACCAGACACAAATTAAGACTCCTAGCTTCTACTTACCTTCTGTGCCTACCTCTTTTGTGGCCGAGGGGACGTGCCTGAACTCGCCTGTAGGATAGTCGTTCTTCGTAATGAAATATTAGTTTTTAAAAGGAGGGAAATGTCAAAGAACTTTTTACCGTGAGTTTTATAAAGTATGTCGGAGATTAAGGTGGCGGAAGATTTTAGTGATTAATAGCGGGTTTATCTAGTTTTTGAATTATTCTGCAGAGTTTTAAGCATTTATACCGGTGTGGTTTGGAGTGAAATATTTAGATGTTTGACAAATAGCTTGATAAGATATCTATTAAGTATATCATCACCATCATTGGCCTATATTGTTCCCACTGCAGGGAGTCAGTCCTTCTCTCTAGGTGAGGGATGGGTTATAATCCACCACGCGGGCCCAGTGCAGATTGGTAGATGTTACATATCTTCGAATTTTTATTTCTAAGATATGTCGGTTTCCTAAGTAACTTACTTAGGAAACCTTCAGTACCGGCAGTTAATAACCAGTAGTAGTTAGTTTATTAAGTGGTAAAAATTATAAAAGTATTTATGAAATGTGTTTTTTCTGATTGATTATGATTTAGATGACGACTGTGAAAAAATATACCGAGTACCATTCAAAATAGTTTAAGTATAAATTTGTCAAATTGGTAATACTAGTTCATAATAGCAATAACAGTTTAGCTTTTGATCTAGGAAAAATATCAAGGAAATAAAAGTAATAGTCGATGCAATAAAAGAAAACGACATTTTAAAGAAAACTGTTTAGTTGCAAGCCATATCGGAAAAATTCTAGAAATCAATTTCATTCGAGGAAATATTTCTTTGTCTATTCTTTGCACGTTACGAATGGCTTTAATAGACGCAACTGCTCGCTGATATCAGTTACTGTCAATTCACAATAAACTAAATAATAAATCAAACTTATATTTGTAAATTGGTTTTTAAAAAACAGTTTAACACGTCACATATTATTGTTATGACTTAAATCTAGTTGGGGTACACAGCCTACTCACCTAGATGGAATTCTTCCGACACCTGAATAAAATAATGTCAGAACAAACTCAAAGGTCACTTTCCTTTTAACCCTAGAGTGGGCGCGTCTTTTTTCCGAACGCCAGTGGGCGCGTGGGGAGAATTTTGCCGCCCCTTTTTAATGACCATTTTAAGTAAGAATAAAGCAATTAAATTAATTTATTTTCTCAGTATGTAAGTTAAACACAAGTAGGTAATGATGAATCAACATCTTTATTGAACTCGGTTGTAGGAATTTTGGTTTATAAATGATTTTGGAAGACTGAAGAATTTAAATTGACTTTTTTAACTTATCCTACATGATCGTATATAAATACTCAAAAAAGACAGAAAAAAGAACAAAACTATATTTATTATACATCAAGAGGATATGCTTTTGTAAAACAATTATCACATAGGTATGTGCAATTTTCATTGCACAGTAATTCTGAGCACCTGAAACACCTTATTTTAATGTGCGTATTTTTCATTATTTGATGTAATATACTGTATTTGCCCTCATTCTTTGAAGATGAAACTTGTTCTATAGGTACAAAACGATCATTTTGGTATCTCAAAGGTACATTAAATGTCTCAATAGAAGACCTTGTAGTCATGAATGGCTTAGCTGGCCTTTTCTCTAACCAAGACACTATTCGAGTTTTTGTCATGTTAATCACGTGATGCATTTAATTCCTGAAACTAAAATCGTTTATTTTTTGTGTTTTTACAATAAATAGACCATAAAAGTCACACACAATACCAAACATTTCAACTTTCCAAGAAATGTATGACAATAATTTTACCTACGTGAGTGGGGCGCGGTGAGAAAAATGCCGCCCGGCGATACCTGTCAGTAACAAACTCATCGTCAAGCGGCCCCCTGTGCTCTGATGGAGTCCAGCCTTTAGGCACGAGTTGCCAACGAAAGTAAGGGCAGCTACTAAAAAGTGCATACTTTTATGGCTATGGTCTTACGAATGATTAAGGTTTCTTTGGCGAGGGCGGCAAAATGCTCTCTAGGGTTAAAGTCCAGATAATCGAGTCACATGAGAATCATGCAGATTAGTGTCCGCGATGGTCTTTTGAAGAAAGCACAACACAGTTTTGAGTGGATCTGTAAAGTCAGTACAGACGGCTACACATCATGCTATACATTTCCAGTTTACGCTGATCTCGCACTGTACGGAAATCCTATACAATGCGAGACCAGCTTATACTGGAAATGTATAGCTTGATGTGTAGCCATCTGTACAAGCATTTGATAGTTCGACTCAGGACTATTACTATATTCCCACCTATCATTTAATATTTATCCTTATGTCAATGTAGTTCAAATTAGCTTGACGTTCAATTGTTGTTTCAACCAAGTCTACTACTGACGCCGTCTATGTTTTCCTCGTTCTATGTTCCACAAAATGAAGTACAAATTCTCAATTTACTCGTCAGTAAATATTATGTAAAAGCGGAGTCCCTTTTTCATAAATCCATGCCATTTAAAAGCATGAAAAGGAAAATGACGTCAACAACTCAGGATAAGACAAATTTGACATTACAAGCCATATAAACACAGTATTTAATTCAATTACCTTTGAGTTGACATTAAAAAACATCAAGCTACCTATATCGTAAATAAAATATGAAGTAGACCCTATACATCTAATCTGGAACAGACTACCCTAACCTTTATAGGCACTGAATTTTTGATAAAGACATACATATTTGGTCAAAGCTTTCTAAACCTGAACACAGACTGAAGGGTCTAAATAAGTCGTTTCCTAGCAATTTCTTTTTGCGTAGAGTTACTAAGATTGATGTTCTTAATGCTTAGTTGACAGCTTTGTGAAGGGTAGGTTTACACCTTGTACGTGACTGACGAGTAATTTTGTGGCTAATATGCGCAACATCATCATTGTCTTAAGCCAATAATCATCATCTGTCTAGCCTTTACTCAACTATGTTGGGGTCGGCTTCTGTCGAACCAGATGCAGCTAAATAAAAGCTGCATTATTCGAGATGGAGCTACTGCCCAATTTGCCTCCACAACCCGGTTAGTATTGGGTAATATGGTACGTTTTGGTAACACTGGTTGCCAGACTGACTACCTTTAACTGTCAAAGATCTACTATCAAGTCCTTTATTATGCGCACAGCCAAGGAGTGGAATTCCCTGCCAGCGTCGGTTTTTCCGAGTTCATATAACCCTAATCTATTTAAGTCGCGAGTAAACAGGCTTCTACTGGGTAAGCTCGTTCCATCGTCGACATCATCTCTGCCCTTAGGGCAAGATTGAGGTCAAGAGCAAGCCCATTTATAATATAAAAATAAAATAAAATATCTACAAATGAAAGCCGGGACCAATGGCTTAAAGTCTTTTCCGAGGATGGAGGAGAGTTGGTATGCAATGGGTAGTCACCTATCCACAAACCAACCCACACAAACGGGGTTTAACCTGAAGATTGATCCAAGTCGCTGTTATTATCAAGCCACTTTAAATAACAATCAAGTACTAAAATTCAATCTAAGTAACCGACACAACTACTCCTCACACACTTGATACTTTCCTCACGATGCTTCCCTAATTAATTTGGCAAGTTGAAGTCAGTGGCTGTATAAATGTTCAGCACAAACCTGGTTTACAAAGAGACCGGCAACTTCATTACCATGCTTCTCACAATTTGATTAAAATAGTAGACAGAGCCAAGTGTTCATTGTAAGAAACCAAAACTTTGTTTACTTCGCAGTTTTGGTAGTTAATCTTGGAAAATTTTGGAAGTAGTTAATGTAAGAAGATTAAATAACTTTATGACTTCTTTGTTGACTGTGACCTTTACATAAATTAAAGGTGACATGAATAGAGACTTCATCATCATCATCAGCCTATAATGTTCCAACTGCAGGGACTCAGGTCTCTTCCCTAGGAGAGGGATGGGCTATTAATCCACCACGCGGGCCCAGTGCGGGTTGGTAGATGTTAAATTTTTTTGGTTCTAAGACATGCCGGTTTCCTCACGATGTTTTTCTTCACCATTGTGAGAGCAGCGGTGAATAGAAACTTAATGCAAATGATGCAATTTTAAGGTTGTAAGATTATAACAATTTATAATCTAAAAGATTTCATCATCTGCTTACCCGTTTCCCGACTAAGTTGGAACCGGCTTCCAGCCTCACTGGATGTGACTAAATACTAATATTTTGGGTAATATTTTTTTTTTTTAAACGTTGCCCCACATTAAGAATTTCTCCTGTATCGTGGGTGCGTTTACAAACATTGAAACTCACATACACAAACACGCCCAGACCCGAAACAACTATCTGTAGGCCATACAAATACTTGTTCCGTGCGGGGATCGAACCCGCGACACGTAGCGCAGCAGTCCAATCGCTTAGCCACTGCGCCAACCGTGTCGTCAATATGATACGCTTTGGTAAAACTGATTGTCAGACTTTCGTGACACTGACTATATTACTACTGTCAAAGATCTAAAAGTGACAGCTAGGGCCAACGGCTTATCGTGCAATCTTAATGAATTGCATTGATATTCTGGAAGTTCGTGATTACATTAAAATTTATCATTCAAAACGATATTGTAAATTCTTTAAACCATTTGACTTAATTTAAAGTGAAATAATCATAACATATATATTTTATTTTACTGTGTGATTATAAAACAGGAGTGGAACTAATCACTAGTTCCCTATATTTTTTTGTAAAAACATAATACTCTTTTTTTGGGGCAGTCGTGTAAAAAGCCACTCTCCAAATATCAGTATATCCGTAACCAAACAAAGTCAAACAATCAAAGGTCTTTAAGCCAAGAGTGAATAGGTTACTTCTAGGTAAGCGTGCTCTATCGTCGACCGCATCATCACTTTCCATCAGGTGAGATAGTGGTCAAACGCGAACCTATCAATAATAATAAAAAAAAAAAAAGTAGGTTTAAAACGGTTAAAGAATGAACATAACCAGCTATTTACATTCCACAAAAATGCAGGCACTCCGTAAAAGCAGTCTATGATATACTAATTATGATGCCAAATAGAGGTATTTGTTCGGGGTGTGCCTGTTTGCGTATGTGTTTAAATGTTTGTTAACGCTCCCACATTACGGGAGAAATTCATAGTGTGCCTCTTTCCTCCCTACAAATAGGGAGCGTGGTTTAAACAAAACAAAAATTTGGGCACCGGGCTAAAGCAAAGTAGCGTCTTATTAGCAATAACAATGATTGAAATGAAAATGATTGTTTCGAATGGACAAAAGTTACCAAAAAGCTTATTATCATGCAGGTAAATCCTGCTGAATGTCGTGGTAACCAAATCATAATGAAAAAAATTTCTAAATAATTATTTTTTATTGTAATATAGGGTTTTCATTATGTTTTCGTATTTGTATTGCAAACTCAAAATCATTGATACCCATATTATAAAAATTAAAAAAAAAAATGATTTAGAATGTCGTCACATAGGTAGCTAAACATGCATTGCCGTCGAAACTAAACGTGTATGCGAAATGTCAATTCAATTGGTCGGGGATAACTGTTTTAAAATTCAGTTGCAAGATTTCCGAGATCCCAAACAAACATTGTAAGTTAACTTGTAAAAAAAAATAGGGAACTCTTTGAAAACGATTTCCACGTATACTTAATGCCCTCAACTTTTAGATCCACAACCTCGCAGGCTATACAATTGTGTGTATTTCAGGTAGGCCGTTGTTTCTTGTATAATCATTTCACCACGGCAAGCGATTCTCGCTTCACTCGCTTCAACACAAAACAAGAAGAAGTAACAGGTTGTCAAGCACCATTACAATCTAATAAAACGACAAAGACATTACAATTTTACTTTACAATACAAGCAATCAACATGTTCTAACCTTTGCCCTTTCAACCCAATTTCTTCGCAATTTATTTCACTAAAGATTACTCTTATATCAATTCCTTGATTTGTACAAGATTGATAAAGATAAAATCAGATTGATATGAGGCTGTATGAAAGAGGATTTTTATGAAGGTTTACACTGACATTCTGAATGTTTTGGGTAGGGTTATGCCGCAATAATTTTTGTGTGCGAAACCACTGCCGCGGCGGGCGGATAACCGGAATGTAAAAATTGTATAAAAATGTTTTTTCCTGGTTTTATTTATTGAAGTAGGTACTATTGCGCTTTAATTACGGGATAACCGAACGAAAATTTTCCTAATAAATATTTAGAAAGTCTTGTGTGGTACTCGCAACCAGCTTGCGTGTATGACCAGGTCTTCCGTATACCTAGACAGTGCTTAAAAAGTGTGCGTCAAGATCATAGAAGGTGGAGTTTTGTGTTGTAGTTTCTACCTACCCCAATGGAGAATAAGCGTGACTTTATGGGTGTATAATGTATTACAGGTAATTTCATCTGTTGATAATGGATAGGCTGCAAAACTGACTGTATAACTTGAGAGAGCCCATACCTATAAGTGGCTCATATTGAGCAATACGTTGCATCCGATTATGTCCATGTTAGTGATCCAATCTTGTTATATCAGATTAGCCAGTCACAAATACAATCTAAAATAGTTCAATATCAAAGTCATTAACAGTTGCAAATAAGATAACGCATGTCAGTCGACATTGTGAAATTAGAACAATCACTGTGTGATAATTTGGAACATTTCACGATTGGATTATCATTTGTCCGGTTTTGCTAATACTATTGTACTACATCTATGTATCGAAAATTTAAATTGTGGTGTTTGATGGCTTCTACCCAATTCATTTTACCCTTTTCTATCAGCACAAGCTAATAAGTATATAGGCAGAAATCTTTATTATCATTCTGGTACACTGACAATATTGATTGCAATTTTGTTTAATAAAGCCTTTCGCATTAAGCGACTGATGTCAAACGCTGTATCGTTTGACATCAGTCGCTAAAACTGTATCTGTATAATCACTAAATATTATAAAACAAAGTCCTTCACTACCTCTGTCTGTCTGTTCACGATAAACTCAAAAACTACAGTACTGATTTTCATGCTGTTTTCACCAATGGATAGAGTGGTTCTCGAGGAAGGTAATTACCACGCGGGTGAAGCCGCGGGCATCAGCTAGTTGTAAAAAAAGTAAATGCAAGTGAGCTGGCTGTACGCTTGTTAGCTCAAATCAAAGGTGTACTAACAAGTTTAAGATGGCAAAATCAAATTACTTTGCAGATAAAAGGCTTTGTTTTAGTTAGCTAGTTTCCATCGTGGGCCTCATCTCTGTAGCCAGGACAAGATTTAAGTCATAAGGTCTATTTGTTATTAAAAAAAAACAAAAAAGATTATAGGAATGTATCATACACTATAGCAAAAGGCCTAAACCACACTGTTCCATACCTATTTTTTATTTTCAGAAATTCAATCGCGTTTCGCCTACAGCTAATATTTTAATACAGTAAATCAGCTCCAAACATCTTTGATTGAAAGTAAACGTGATTGACTTGTCCTAAATATCCTTAAAAGCAATTTCTTGAAGAATTATAATCGTGTCTGAGTCTGTGCTAGACAAAATGTATTTTCTTTCTTTCTTGTTCCATATTTCGACCGTCCAAATAATATCATTACTGTTTTTACATATCCATTATTACTTGTCTTACATAGATGAATGTAAGAAACAAATATTTGTTATGTTTGGTATTTAATCTAGCAAAAACAATCACTACCACTAATCGAAATACTATAATTATTATTTCATATTATTATATCAGTCTTCTCCGCTCAAGTTACAAAAACTTATAAAATATATAGGTCGCCTAACGCCTTATTAGAATATAAAATAATGTTAAAAGCAAGTGAGTCATGAAAAAGTGTCACTTTTTCACCGATAATTATGACGGACGTATTGGATTGACACACTTCGCGATAGTTTATATCGATAAGCTAACGTCAATTCTGTTGAACGTCGTTATAGACAATCGAAACACTTTAAAATGTTTGCTAATGTCTAGGTCCAAAATAAAAAAAACTTTAGATACCTATAAATATTGAAAAAACACATTTTACATTGATTAAACGTAAACGAATACTGTGCGTTTACTCCGGCGTTATACAGAAATCTGTATTAGTCCTTAAACTCAAGTCTTAAAAAGAAAAATGTTTGTTCATATTTCACTGCAAAAAAGCTTCTAAAATTAGGGTCATAAATTCAGGCTTCCACGGTGACAAACTAGAGACTTTATTGAAGATTTTCCGTCTCAAAAAATCTCATATTTCACGAACATCAATTTTCCTAAGTAAGCAATATGTATGTTAGACCGGGGATCACATTCTAGGGCACAAAACTTAATTTAGCTAAAAGTATTTTGCCATGAAAAAAAGATCCGTGTAATCATTTTATATATTTATAACTTGGGCTCCATCACTAATTATCTATAAGCGGATTTCATGGGTCACTGAAATTTTGGACACTTGAACGCCTCTCATCAGAAAAACGTGTTTTGTCAACTGTGTGGAAGATGCTCAATTTTGTTGGTACCTTATTTTTATATTCCGGTTGATAAAACTCGAACAATCCACAAAACGAAGTCCCATAAAAATGTCACTTGCAAAATCCAAAGCTTACCGACGAAAAGAATACGATTAAACGAATCGTAAAATCATCTCCAATAATTTATCTTCCATGCAAATGCACGATTCCTTTTACAACAATAACGGCGAATACTTTATCATATGAATACGATATCGGCACTTCAAACAATTTTACACTAGAAAATATTATTTAAAAAAAATTGCACTTCACTCACCGTTTTTTTAATAAATCACATTTGCAGCACGTAGAACTAGGTTAAGTAGTTAACGGTGTTTAACTTTGCGGGTAACTGTATTCGGATAACGCGCGCCGATTCGTACGCACAAAACACGGCAAGTACGTCTGAACGGAATAGTTGCCCGCGTAGCACTGGGAGACGCGCAGTCTCCGAATCATGCCCGTACCAGCTCCCAAATGACTCGCGTAGCCCGTAGCGCTACGCCGTAGCGATGGCGCTACGACGCTCATAAATTATGATAAACGCGTTTATTTAA
The DNA here is from genome assembly GCA_949775195.1 of Diarsia dahlii. NCBI lineage: Eukaryota > Metazoa > Arthropoda > Insecta > Lepidoptera > Noctuidae > Diarsia > Diarsia dahlii. The sequence goes on from OX459205.1 coordinate 18,328,807, forward strand.
TTACGACGATGGGCATGACATTTTTTTTTCATACTATAAAATATAGGCGAGTTGAATAACAATTTTGATCTTGTTTTTATTTAATTTACATTAGATTTTGTTTAGTATTGGTAAATAAAAAAAAAACATTTTGTCACAAAATTGACAAACATCATATTAATTTTTATTTCTTTTTATTTGTGCTCCTTTTTTGAGCGGGGAAATTTGAAAATAAATGGTGAGGTCTAACGGTTTTAAGCGCAGTTTCGACTATATTCTTAAGAACCTTTCGTTCAATGGCTGGATTAGGCTCCTTATGTACATAGAACGGAGTAATCCTGGATACCTGGATTACAAGGTGCGAAAGTTTTTACAGTGTAGTTACCGTTTACAGTAGCTTAAGAACACCATTGAAAAGAAGCAGAAAATCGTGCTAATCGGGCTCTTCACGAAAATGGTATAGACACGTCGGAAAAATAAAGATTACACTTGCTACGAGTTTTACTCGTTAAATGGACTTGGAATTTTTTTGCTAACATTTTAAAAGATCTTTTATTGACCCCCTCGATAAAAGTTCTTAAATACTAGAGTATAATTTAATAGTACATAATTATAAGACCGTATTCTAATATCAACAATAAAATTAGCTGTATTAACAAATTAATTAACTGACTTACAATTAATTTATCTTTTGATGCTTTGGAATAATTACTATTTTTAGTACGAAGCAGGAAAATTCCAGTAATTTTTGGTTAACAACTTGGCTAGAAGAATATCAAGCGGCGTACTTTCATTTCTATTATATAATTACTGAAATTGAATCAGTTAAAACGGTCCACATGGATAGAAATATAATATCCCATTTCTGAAAAGAGCAGGTTTCGTTTAATTTTATTGTATACAAAGATATTATATCTTATTGTATATCGGATCCTGATGCAAAGGTTCTTAAATTAAATTGTACATGGATGCGAAATATACATAAATTAACGGCTTATAACAAGGTTGTCAACTGAGGTTGTCAAATTAAATAATTGTTTGTCTCTTTGCTTTCTCCTTCTAAAATATTCTTACTCGTATAATTGTGTACAAAGTGTTTTAAATATGAATAAACAAAGTGCATTTATTAATGAAGAAAGTCACGAAAAAATAGTGAAAGAAAATGAGTGAGGAGTGAATACTCTATATACATTCATTTTATTATTAGTACGCATCTATCATAAGTTTTATTGGTTTTTGAATTACTATTCTGCGAATCGGTCTAAAACGATTCGTTTTCTTATAAAATATCTAAAATAAAATAAATAATTTTCATATTTTTCAATGTTATGACACTTACGTCAGGCTGTCAATACTTTTTCTTTTAAATTTTCTGTCATAGAGTTTCTTACTAGCTTAGTCTATGAAGGTTAGTTTTGATTTATATAATGTACATCGCGCGAAATTCGAAGATCAAACTCTTAATACCGTTATTTTTGTTCAAATTTTTTGAATGAATAATTATTTTGGTGTGTAATTACACTATTAATACCTAATTATTTATACCTATTATTGCATAAGTTGATAAAAAATGCTATGCAATAGATTTACCGCGGCAGTCTCCGAGTGCCACACGTTTTTTTATTCCTTACGTACTTGTTTCCATACTTATTATTAGTTATGTATAAATATATTTAAATAAACTAACCAACAAAATTAACAACAGGGTGCCTAGGCTTCTAAGTACACCTCAACATTGTTGTCATACGTCATATGTGCCTAGAAGACTGGCAGTATTGCCACATTGCCATTGTTTTATGTAAATATTTAGCTTTAATTATTCAATAATAAGTGTCTTAATTCAATTATCTATAGATTTTTTAAATTATTATTTATCTGATCTGACGATTTAACCTTATTTTTCACTAGCTGATACCCGCGGATTCACCTGCGTGGATGTCAAAAATTTGACAATTATATACTAAAACCTTCCTCGAGAACCACTCTACCCATTGGAGAAAACATCATGAAAATGGGTGCAGTAAATTTTGAGTTTATCGCGAACAGACACACCGACAGTCAGACAGATGCGCTGGAGGACTTTGTTTTATAATGATGTAGTGAATAATAATAGCTTTCATAACCTTAACAGAGAAGTATGGAAGGAGAAGACACGCTGCGCCGACCCCAAATGAATTGGGATAAGGGCAATGATGATGATGATGATGAACCTTTTTCTGAATGGATAATCTCTGGCTATATACATAGATTCGATAGGATACCGTCGCGAAAACGGTTACCAATCATCAACATTGCTATAACCCACTTTTGCTTACACGCACTCTTTCGATTACACGTATTCGTATGACAACCTTTCTCTTAACTTTCCGAGGTGTATGGAGCGGAGGGGTCACAATAGATAAAACCGTAGACCATGGTCACTCATTCATGGACTCACGTCTATCTATCCGTGTGGTTATTATCGAACCGCAAGTCCCTTTCTGTGGTCAGCGATGCGTTGTATAAATTATATTAGGTGCATTCAGAAACAGAAAAGAGAAACAGGAGAGTTTTAAATGTATCAGATTTTTGCGGTCACGATCCAAAATCTAAATCAAAAGCCATTTATTAAAATTAGGCTCATAATCAGCACTTTTCGAACGTCAATTTTTTTACAAGAGTCAGTCCCCCAAAACGCCCACCCTTCGACACTTCCCAGTGTTCTTTTACATAAACAATCTTCATACAAACACTTTTAAACGTAGAGATGAATATAGTAGTGCAACTGCTTCATTGGCCTAGCTGTCACATTTTTTTTTTGGTGGTTGAAAATCATCGAATAACCCCCCCCCCCGCTCTTGGGCAGAGCGAAGGGGAGTGTCAGACTTTTACTGACTAAAAACCAAACCCATGTTCCTTCTTCGCCCTTGTGTCGGAGCCGTGTTATGCCTTTCGATAATCGGGCGTCGGCCCTTGCTGACATCTCTTTGAGGCGCGCGTGAAACATAAACGCGCCGTCGACACGGTCTGTTGCCGTCATGACGGCGAGCTAGCCCGTTACTCACCGTCCACAGGCCCGCGTCTACGGTGGCCGGAAGCCATCACGTGGCCCCCGACGCCCGGAGCGTCTCCCGCGGTGGCAGCTGTCGCATGACTGCTGAGTATGAAGTCACAGGTTCGACACCCAAATCGGGCAAAGTATTATTGGGCTTTCCATCTGGGATTTCTCAGTAGCAGCCAAGGAGTCTGGATTGTTATTTTTATTTGATGATTTCTTAGTAACGTCTACTTACAATATAAAATCAACACGTGCCATGAATTTGTGTAGAATGCTAGAACTAAAAGGATAAAATAAAAAGCTTTTTTTAAAAAAATCGGCGGCAAAAACAGTCGATTAAATAAAATTAAAATTAAATTTCCCGGTTTTTAGACTTTTTAGGAAGCCAGTTGTTTTTTTTACAAAAATCTTTTTAGGTACATGGTTTTAATTTTTCGCCGGACTGGTTCTATTTCTCATACCGTCGTCATACATTACACTCCATTTAACCTCATTACCCACAAATATCAAAGACAAATAAATACTTACCCACCTTATATAATATCATATAACCTACGTCACCTTTATTTCACTCCGGGGAACTGATATTCGTATTCCGAGAATACACGACACACTTGTAATATCTAATATCACTTAATTAAGAAGACATTGTCTGAGCCAGCCAGCCAGGCTGGTACAACGCGTAATGAGACAGATTTTGCTGAAGCAACGTTTGACGCAATCAATTTCAGGGACGTGACTGTTATGCGACGGCTTGTATATTGTTACAATGGTTTGTATGTGGATACTGAAGGCTTATGGGTAGCATAGGCGTGTAATGTAATAGGGTATTATCAAAAAAATATTGGATACGTGTTTTTTGTTTTATCAAATTAAGAAAAATTAACGAAAATAAAACATGTCAAAGATGCTGTGTGTGTGTGTGTGGCGGCTTGTGACGTCACTTTTTCGGGAAAAAAGTACTAACCTTGTGACGCCACACAACTTGACACGACTTTTTGAAGCACTGTATCGTCTTCATCTTTTGTTTACGTGAAAAAAGAAAAAAATTGTCTCCATTATTTTTTGGAAATCTATCTGACGGACTGACTAGATTTTTTTTTTGGTGAAATACCCTATTTTGGAGGTTTTCATGAACTGTGACTGCAGTTTTGTTTTGTTTATGTGTAGGCGTTCGCCCCCTGTTACATGGGTCTTAAACATAACTAGCGAAATGTGGGTGTACTATAAGGTACTCTGCCTAGCCTTTGCCTGGAGTTAGGAACACACTAGGCAGACCTAACGGATTTGACGAACCTTGACTAAATCATTGGCGAGTCTTAAAAATTAACTGATAATAGGTATAAGAAATCTTTAACTACAAAATTCCAAGTATTAGTATTGTTTAGAATGTTCAGTATTAAATGACAATAAAAGATACGTAGTTACACCTAATAGACAACATGTATAATATTGTCCTTGATATTTGTCCAGAGTTTGGACTGACACAAAAATGGTATAGCGCCCAAGGGACATACTGTGGAGATAAATGAATGTATCATATCATATCCCAAAGGTTTTAGCTGAGTTAGTAACAGGGTCAGACACTGTATACAAGACATGTTTAATTTATTACTTTAGGTACTGTAGTCACTTACGTTTTTTTTTGTAAACTAAAAATGTCACCTCGCAGCCTTTTTATGTATATTAGGTAATTCAGTTAGTTCACAGCGTAATTTTTACGTTGAAACTTTTTTTAAAGAAGGTTATCAACCTTTTTGGAGTATCATCATCCGCCTAGCCTTTTCCAACTATGTTGGGGTCGGCTTCTAGTTCTACCAAAAGCACCTAAATACAACAAATACAGCGGCTGGCTATCTGACCTTCGCAACTCAATTAAAACTGGGTAACAAAATATACTGCCACCCACCCAAATGTCATTTCTTTGGTATTGTTCGACGTGACGTTGAGCTCCTTGAGTTATAAGTCGAGCTCCACGATAACTGACAAATGCTTGCACTGACTGGACGGGTCCACTCAATTCTGTGTGGTGCTTTCTTCAAAAGACCATCTCAAACACTAATCTGCATAGTCTTCATGTGTGTATTATACCAAGATTATGTTTGTACCTAGAACATAATTATTGTAAACCCAAACGATTTTAAAAGAGTGTCCACGAAGTTTCTTGCCATTCTTCTCATGAGACCAATGCTTTGGAATTGGCAACTACAGTACACTCACGAGTTATTATGCCTTGTGACTGGGACTGTAGCTTAGTTTATTTAGCTTCAGTAGTTCAGTAGTTTAGTGCCGCACTCGGAGAGATAGATAGATAGATAGAACACTCTTTATTATGTACACCAAATTACAAAAAAACAATAGTAAAACAATTTAACCGACTTCAAAAAAAGGAGGAGGTTATCAATTCGACTGTAGTAATCGTTGGATAGTGGCGGCTTGAGTAATCGTTGGATATCTCTGAGTGCCGCAGTTAGTTTAATTCGACTATTCAAAAGTGCCTGTTACTGGCCTACTTGAAATAAATATTTTTGACTTTTGACTTTGACTTACTCTTTGGTAAGACTGGTTGTCAGACTTTCGTCCCACTGATTAACTGTAATGACTGCCAGAAAGATCTACAAAAAAACAATCGAGACCAACGGCTTACGCCCAAATACTCAAACGTCACTCAATTATAAGTAACCCTCAAAACTACTATGCTCCCGTAGAATGCGATTGGGACAGATGCAGCTCAGATCCATTATAACATCAAAATATTGACGACATCCGCGTTTCGTATTACTCAAATTCTTCACCTTGTTTCATAATTTACTCTTCACCACGAAAGACATTTAATGCTACACCTAGGCTCAAAATACACAGTCATATTGACTAAACCGTTACCTACAGAATTCCATGGGATAAGCTTGTAATCTAAAATAATTGTCATATCAAAATAATATTATTATGGGTCTGCTTGAAGACTTGTGTGACATTCGAACACATTTAATGTTAGCCTGAATCATCACACAGCTGGTTCGTACCAGAAATCTTGGGAAATCTTGGGGAGCACGTCGTCGTGCTCCCCAAGATTTCCAGTTATCCAACATAACACCGAGTAAAATCTAGACTCAGATTCTTAACTAACAAAGACTGAGACAGACAGGTTTCAAACACCCAGACATATTGACTAAAACCTTACACAACCCTTGGGGAGTGGCTGTAATCTAAAATCAGTGTAATATATGTCCGCTCGGCGGCTGGAGTGACGTTATTATTTAGAAGACGTGATGCGTGTCACAACTGTTACGCTAGTGTGGTTAAGGGTGTGACCTTAGGGCTTAGTCACACTTGAACGCACAACTAACATTACGTCTCAAATCCCCGAAGTGTTGGGCAAAGGTATACCTATTAGTAAACCCACATTTCGTCAGTTATGTTTTAGGCACGTGTAAAAGAGACGAGCTTTGTGTCAACATCCGGATACACATATACAATACAGACTCCAAGCTGCTACTTGACTTACATGTAGTTATTGAATATTTTTTTTTTTTTAACAGATTATAACTGTATCTCTAGAACTCTTCTAAAATGAAAAAAGCAAGACGATTTATCTGCACGCATGATCCTAATTTGATGTTAAGGTTTTCTAACGATGATTCCCTTCATCATTCAGTGAAGTCTAAGAATAAAAAATACATTGTCAATTGAAAAGTCTCAAGTACCTATGCGTACTTGTATCTTATTAAACACACAACTACAAAGTGGTGCATAAATTAATATTGAGCATAAGTAGCAAAGGCCAGTACAACATTTTCACACCGGTTTTAATATTGTAAAAAACGTTCTTTAGATCAAAATGCCATGTCACAAATTGTTCATGTCAGTGCAAAGAACATGTGCGTGTAAACAACCCTTTACAATAGTTTTGTACATAGTACGTATAACGTTAAAGGAAATATGGCCTGGAAAAGTTCTGATGGCAATTATGATTGGTTGTGGGTCACAGGTTGTATGGTAAATTCCCACATGGTAGGGAAATTAGTTGCCAGTGTTCGTACAGTCAACAGCAAAAGTAGATGATCAAAATCAGAAATTCAATATTAATGAACGGAGTTCGCGTCAGAACTGTTTGGCGTCGAAGTGATTCAAAAGTATGTGATTGTAAATTATACCAAACATTTACTACTAGTACAACTGCCATATATTCGTGATCAGTTTTGACTCCAAAAGTTAATAAACTTTATTCATGTCAATGATCAAAAGTAGCTGATGTGATACAAAATCATAATTCAATAATTATTATTATCTTTGCATGTTTGTGAATTTATGTCAATGTTCAAAAGTAGCTGATGTGATACAAATCATAATTCAATAAATATTATTATCTTTGCATGTTTGTGAATTTTTGTCAATGTTCAAAAGTATCTGATGCGATACAAAATCATAACAGACTCAATGATTGCTTTTGCCCAGTCGGCTACAATATCATCATCATTTCAGCCGAAAGACGTCCACTGCTGGACATAGGCCTCCCCTAAGTGTCGCCACATTGACCGGTCCCGTGCGTCTCGCATCCAGCGGATCCCCGCAACCTTCACCAGGTCATCGGTCCACATAGTGGGAGGCCTTCCAACGCAACGTCTTCTGGTTCGCGGTCGCCACTCAAGAACTTTCCGGCCCCATCGGTCATCCGTTCTTCGAGCAATGTGCCATGCCCACTGCCACTTCACCTTGGTAATTCTTCGGGCTATGTCGGTAACCTTGGTTTTCATGCGGATGTCCTCATTTCTTATTCGATCGCGCAAGGAAACTCCGAGCATAGCCCTCTCCATTACCCTTTGGGTGACTTTAAGCCTTCTGATGAAGCCCATTGACGACCAAGTTTCGGTCCCGTATGTAATCACTGGCAACACACACTGGTCATAGACTTTTGTCTTGAGACACTGCGGTAAGTTGGACAGAAGATACTTCTCAGCTTCCCAAACGCTGCCCAGCCGAGTCGGATTCGACGATTGACCTCTTTCTCAAAGTTGGACCTACTTAAATGGACTGTTTGTCCCAGGTAGACATAATCGTCTACAACTTCGAGTGTAGAGTCTCCGATCTTTATAGGACTGGGTGTAACATGGGCATTCAACATGACCTTGGTTTTGTCCATGTTCATTTTTAGACCCACTCTTTCGGAAACTCTACTGAGGCCATCGAGCATTGTACTGAGGTCCTCCATGGTCTCAGCCATGACCATTATATCGTCGGTAAATCAAAGGTGAGTGATGTACTCGCCATTGATGTTGATGCCTAGTCCTCTCCAGTCCAGAACCTTGAAGACATCTTCCGGTACAGCGGTGAACAGCTTCGGAGATATGACGTCTCCTTGTCTCACACCTCGCTGCAGAAGGATAGGTTTCGTGGTCTGGTCCTGAAGCTGGACTGACATGGTGGCGTTGGCTACATTAAATTAAAACCGAAAGGTAGATTGATATTTTTATTAAAGATAAAAATATCAATCTACCTTCCGGTTTATTTATAAATTTATATTGACTTGTTGCGCTTTTGTCGCACTGTTAGCGTTGAGTGCGTCTGTTATCAAATGCAAATATGCAAATTTTTATCCAATTCATCTGTTTTTCCGTAAAACATAACAAATTAAATTAATGTGATAATTAAAAAATAAGTATGGATGAATTATTTGCCTCATGATTATGTGGCCTCAGTTTCATCATTACATTTTTGATTTTAACAGTTCACTAGTTTTGAATTTTTTTTTCACTTCTTTGTTCTGGAGCGAATTGAGTTTATAACTTTTGGATTCAAAACTGATCACGAATATATGGCAGTTGTACTAGTAGTAAATGTTTGGTATAATTTACAATCACATACTTTTGAATCACTTTGACGCCAAACAGTTCTGACGCGAACTCCGTTCATTAGTATTGAATATCTGATTTTGATCATCTACTTTTACTGTTGTCTGTACTACTATTTTGATGACACTGTGTAGGAATGCTTCATCAGTTTTAAATCAAACTCTCCAGGATTACCTTCATTAGAAACTACCAATAAATACCAACCCCTACCTCCTTATTTACCAATAAATACTTTTTCTTCTTCTTTCTTCTTTCTTTCTTCGATGGATTTAAATTAATTTTCAAATTACAAAATATAGTGGCTCTTTTGACAGATATCTTGTTTCTATCGGATGTCAATATCGGCGTGCTCGAATAAAATCTATTCAGTCTAACTTTCAAAATATCATTCCATCATTCAAGTCGGTCAATCATCCTTTTAATGTTTACTTTATAAAGCAACCTTGTTTCTGTAACTAAAATTAAATTAATCAATAAAACTCCTATAACATTAATTATCGATTCTTACACTAGGAAGCAGCGAACATCGTGTTTTCGGGGCTTGGAACTTTGACGTTCAAAAAGTTCTGTGCATTGGCCCAATAAATCTTTTTGACTTGTAAATTCTTATTTCGAATTTAAGGTGATTATGTATGAGAGTTTTGTATTTGTTAACGTGCTGAGACACAAAATAAATCTTGTAGATAAAAAAAAATCATTCTTCAAAAATAATTACAATAACGAACCAAAATAAAATATGGAGATACAAAACCCTTAAATAAATGATCAGACTAAGAAAAGAAATCTTAACGAAGACAGGCTATTGTCCAAATAGCTGGAGGCCTAACGAAAAGCCTAAGGTGACTAATCTATCATCCTTCTAAGTGACAGCTCAGAAAAGTATTTTGTTCAAGATAAAATATAATAGTACTAGAGACGATTAGAGTTGAGACGTTCTCAATTTAATTTGGGCCTCTTTCTTTATTTTGAAGCCTTTATAATAGAACTTTTTGGAATTAGTCAAATAGACAAAATTAAAATTCTGTTCTAATTTTGAAACGAAAATGGGTTGACTGACATTCAGATATCGAAGCTGTTCATGTTTGTATGTTATGCGAGTTGAAATGTTTCTAAAAGCACTCACGACACAGGGAAAGAATAATAATAGGTCTTTACCTATGTAATTGCAGATTCTACAACCGGCATTTTTAGATTTAATTATCTGTGGATTGGCGCGTGATTCGAAATTCAAGTAAATTTTATTCGAAAGAAGTGTTAATTTAATTTCAAATTTAGTCATTTGTTTTTTGATAGTTTTTTGTTTTTGTGACTTTTTGGTAGTTTTTGGCGCCATGGATAAACTACAAATTCGTACAATTTTCGAATATCAGTTCATACGTGGAAATACCGCTGCGCAAACAACACGAAACATTAACGACGTGTACGGACTTAACACTGCTTGCATAAACACGGTCCATTAATGGTTCAATCGTTTTCAATCTGGAAATTTTGAGTCGAAGAACGAGCCTCGCGGTTGGCCGGTTAACATTGTCGACAACGACGAATTGAAGGCGATAGTGGAAGCGGATCCAACTCAATCTAAAGCTGAGCTTACTGCAGGCCTTGGAGTTAGTGTCAAAACAACATTGAGGCACTTGCGTCAAATTGGAAAAATAAAAAAGCTAGATAAGTGCGTGCCACGCGAACTAAGCGACCAACAGCGAGATTTACGCGTCGAAGCATGGATAGCACTACTGAATCGGCATAGAAACGATGAAATTCTTATCAAATTGTTACCTGCGATGAAAAGTGGATCCTGTACGACAACCGTAAGCGTTCGTCTCAGTGGGTGGACCCGGGTACATCACCTAATCAGTGCGCTACAAAAAAGATTACTCATAGGAAGATGATGGTGACTGTCTGGTGGACCAGTGCCGGACTTGTACACCACAGCTTCTTACCGAATGTCACGACAATGACGGCAGATGTCTATTGCAAAGAATTGCAAACAATGATGGAGAAGCTCGCAATTCAACAACCAAGACTAGTCAATCGTTCTTCCCCATTGCTTCTCCACGACAACGCGCGAGCTCACACTTCACGAAAGACCATCGCAAAGCTACAAGAGTTACAGCTGGAAGCTCTCCGTCACCCACCGTACTCACCGGACCTTGCCCCAACAGATTTGTACTTTTTTCAATATTTAGACATTTTTTTAAGTGGTAAAAAATTCGACACCCGAGAGGCAGTACAAATCGCTTTCGCTGACTTGATCGCCTCCCGTCTAGCAGACTTCTACAGTAAAGGGATAAACAAACTGCCATCAAAATGGCAAAATTGTATAGATCATTTGGGTCAGTACTTTGATTCGCTGAAATAAAAAAAAATACTAAAATTTTTATATTTTAAAATTCTCATACAAATCGGCAATTTCATAGGTAAAGACCTAATATTAGTTTGGGCCAATGTTTTAAAAAAATCGTTCCGTAATCTTGACTGGTGGGTATAGGCAAGCTTAACCATCAACCCACTGCTGGGTAGGCCCAGTGCCAGTCGGTATAAGAAACATTTCGTCAACAGTCCACCTGTGATTACAAAGTTTCTTCACGATGTTTTTCGAAACCATTTCGAGAGCTGCTGTGGTGATGAATTAATTTTTTTTTTTTTTTTTTTTTCGTTGTTTATTATATTACAATCTAGCCCAATAAGGCTAATAAGCAATTTTAATCTAACTTAATTTGCTAAAAGTAAAAGTATATCTAAGAGCACGTCCATTGCGTTTACTTAGCGTCTATTAAGGTGAAGTCACTTTGTTCTTGTGTCCATATAAATAGCTAGGTACTATATTACACTCGCGGTAAAGTCACAGATATTATTACGTTACACTATATTACACTACACTAACTCAAAAGGTTTAGTCCTTTTGAGCCTTCTTACTATGTCCGTGTTATCGAGGAGCTGGATGGCCTCAACATTAACATGATGATGAAGTCGATGTTCATGAGCTTCTGCATATTTTTGGATTATGCTGTTTACGAACTCTATATTCAGGTCCCGATGGATGTCGTCAATTCGTATATACCAAGGCGCGTTCACGATGTTCTTGAGTACTTTATTCTGGAATTTTTGTATAATTTCTACATTGCTTTCTTTGGCACAACCCCATAGTTGTATACCATAGGTCCATACTGGCATAAGGACTGATCTGTAGATCAGGATTTTGTTAGAAACTGACAACGCGGAATGCTTTCCTAGTAACCAGTTCATGCTTCTGTAACGAATTTCTAATTCTTCTCGTTTCTTTTTGACATGGGCTTTCCAGCGAAGCTTTGCGTCTAAGGTCATACCAAGATATTTGGCAGTGTTTTCGTACGGTACACTTTTGTTGTTTATGTATACTGGGTTGTGTTCCGATTTCTTGTTAGTGAAGTCAATGTGAATGGATTTTGTTTCATTCAACTTTATCTTCCACTTTTTGGTCCAATCATAGAATTGATTTATTGCTGTTTGTACTTTTACCACAGCTTCCTTGTGACTAGATCCTGTGGACATTATTGCGGTATCATCAGCAAAAGTAGCGACAGTTGCATTTTCTAGTTCTGGTATATCACATGTGTACAATAGGTACAGGACCGGGCCTAGAACACTTCCTTGTGGTACACCAGCTTTTATTTCTTTTAGTTCAGAATAGGCGTTTTCTTGCCTTACTCTAAAGACTCTACCAGTTATATATGATTCTAATATATCTGCGAACTGTTTTGGCAACATAGTTCTTAGTTTATAAATCAATCCTTTGTGCCAAACTTTGTCAAAAGCCTGGGCTACATCTAAAAATACAGTGGTACATACTTTCCTATCTTCAAGGGCTTTTTCAATTACTGTTGTAATTCTATGCACCTGATCTATCGTTGAATGTTTTTCTCTGAATCCAAATTGATATTCTGGTATTATGCTGCTATTTTCTATAATTGGTTTTAGTCGTTTTAGAAGTAGTTTTTCGAAAAGCTTTGACATCACTGGCAGCAAGGAGATAGGCCTGTATGATGATGCATCTTGAGGTGGTTTCCCTGATTTGGGGATCATGATCACTTCTGCAACCTTCCATAGGTCTGGAACATGCTTTAGTCTAAAAGAAGCATTGAGTATCTTAGTAAGTTTCACCAAGGCTTTTCTTGGTAGATTCTTTAGGATTTCCCCTGTGATAAGGTCATAACCGGGGGATTTTTTTGGGCTGATATGATCTCTGATTTCTTTAAATACTTCTTTTGGTGTTACAAGTTTTATCTCTTGGTCTACTTGTAGTAGTTGTTCCCAGTGGAGATCTTGGTTAGCGCTCTCGGTTTGTGTAAAAGTGTCCTCCAAGTGTTGGGCGAACCTTGATGCTTTTTGCTCATTACTTATTGCCCATTGTCCATTTAGCTCTTTTATTGGCGGTATGTGAGCAATAGGTCGTTTTTGGTTCCTTGTGGCTTTCCAAAGTGAATAATCAGTCGATCGATCATTAGTCAGTTGAAGAAGATGCCTATTTAAATTGTCGTCCCGAAAGTTCTTGATTGCCTTCCTAATTTGTTTACTTATTCTATTTAACAGTGTCTTATCTTGGGGAAACCTGTTTCGCTGCCACTTTTTTCTCAATGTTCTTTTTTCTCTGATCAGATCTGTTATTTCTTTTGGATAAGTATTAACCTTCACAGTTCTTCTTTTCTCGGGTGTATTAGCCCATGCAGTTTGTTGGACATCTACAATAAATTTGCTTAATTCTAAATCAAGTCGGTGCTTATCATTTATGAATATATTTAAGTCTATTTTATTTTCTAAGTCTATTTTAAAGGATTCCCAGTCTGTGAACTTGTTGACGAGAAACGGATTGCTTTCTCTCTGTTTGACATATTCACTAGTGTATAAAATTATTGGTGAGTGATCAGAGTTCATATCAAATCCTTCTTCGGCACTTATAAAGTCAGAGGATATTCCTTTATAAATAAAAAAGTCAATCAAGTCTGGAATTTTTCTTGAGTCTGTTGGCCAATATGTCGGTTTTCCAGTTGATAGAACCTCTGATTTGGTTTCTTGTATGGCACTTAGTAGCTCTCTGCCTTTTGTAGTAGTTAGTCTGGAGCCCCAATAGGTATTCTTGGCATTGAAGTCTCCACCTAATATAAATCTGTTTCCAAGTAGCGCTAAGAGTGTCTTGTATTGCTCTTTTTTTAGTGCATGTTTTGGGGGGATGTATATAGCTGCTATAGTAACGGAGTCGTATCTTTTCATTTTAATAGTTACACCGATCACTTGCATTTCCTGATCTTCACATTTGGTCTGTTCATAATGATGTATGTTTTCTCTTATTATGACGGCGCTGCCTCCTCTCGCGGAGTTATCAGGATGCAGGGCATGATATATCTTATAGCCTTGAAATTTAACAAATGATTGTCGTGTAAAGTGTGTTTCGGAAATTAAGCATATATCTATGTTTTCTGTATCTAGGACTACTTGTAACTCATGTTGGTGTTGCAGCAGTCCATTAGCATTCCAAGCCATGATCTTGAGGTTATTAATCATTTTCGCAGATGAATTGGAGCTTTTTTGGCACTCATTTCTAGTTTTTTAAGCCGTTCATCAAATGTTGACATTAGACTTAAGATTTGGTCGAGTTTTGACTCCGAACTTGTCTCCATATTATTTTTGACTACTTGAGAGTACGAGGACGGCTTGGGTGGTTGGTGGGTCATTCCCATCTTTACATTAGCTTCTTTGGTTGCTGATGGTTCGGTATGCTTCTTTGGTTGGGATACAGTTTGCTTCTTAGTGTATTTACTTTTTAATACTTGCATCTCCTTTGCTACTATACACCCTCTATAGTTAGCTGGATGTGGCTCACCACAATGGACACATTTTGGTTTATCTTGAGCCGGTTTCACGCAGTCTCTTGTGAGGTGTTTGCCCGTGCACTTGACGCACCTTGGTTCTTTCGAACAGTACTTTTGGGTGTGTCCATAGGCTTGGCATCTTTTGCACTGAGGAACTAGCTTAGATGCTCTAAGTGGGTGGATTTCAACTTTGCACCCTAGAATATTAGTGATTTCATAAACTTTGTTTATATCTTCATCTTTTTCAAATGTCAACATAAACATGTTGAGTGGTTCTTTTTTCCTCCAACTCAATTTGCTTACGGCATTTTCAATTTTGTAGCCCTTGTTTTTCAGGTACTCTACAATTCTTTCTGGCTGGCATGTGTGATGAAGCTTTTTGGCCATCACTCTTATCGGTCTGGTTTGTTTGTTTTCATACGTGTGCCAGAGTAAATTGTTTGAAGTTAGAAGCTTCGTAATCTCTCTATAGGCATCTTCATTTGTTGCATTTATTTTGACGCTATCCCCATTCATCATTTTTATGGTGAACGTGTCGCCCTGAGTACTGGCTATTGAGTCATAGAATGACTGGTAATCTTTAACACCCTGCACATTTATTGGAGGTGGTTTTGGCGTTTTTTTGGGATTTATGCTCCCTTGTTCAATATTAGCATTATTTTGGGAGGGGGGAGTCAGCGTACGGTTCAACTTACGTTTTTTTCTTTTATTTTCTATCCTAATCCACTCCGTTTCTCTAGCTAGTTCCTCCTCATCCGTCTCATATTCGATTGGTTTGGGTGAACTTTCTTTGTTGGCCTTTTCAGTGGCCTTATTTTCCTCTTGATCAGATTGGTGTTTCAAAATTTCCCGTAGCTTTTCCATTTCGGTTTTAAGCTCTATTACTTGACATTGTAATTCTTCTCGCTTTGCCTTTTCTTCGCTGTAATACTTAAACAGCTCATGTTCCAAATTGGTAGTTAATTTTATTGTTTGCGTTTTCGAAGCCATGTCGGTGAAAGATGTCTTCGCCTTAACAAATATTGTGATGATTAAACATGTTTCGCACAAACAGTATCTGGGTCATCGCGACCACTCCGAGCGAACTGATGACGCACGGATCGGCCACACTGTTGTGATGCGTATGCACTTTGCTAACTAGAGCACGCGATCGCGAGAGGCACGTCCGTCCTCTAGGTAAGACCGAGCTGACTTGAGGTGATGAATTAATGAGTATAAAAAAGTAAAGTGCCTCCCTGAGTTCGAATTTTTTTAATTTAGCCAGAAAAAACAGCATTTTACACAATTTTGAAATATCTTAGTACTAATAAAAAATATTAAAAACAGAATTACCTCCAGCTCTACGTCAATATCATAGCACCTTTTAAAATTATTAAAACTTCCGAGATCATTATTTTTATCTCAAGCCTGTTAATTTATAAAATAACCAAAACACCGTGAACGTCAATCGTTCATGGTTAACTTAACAACGTAACAAGGCAATACAACCATTAAAGAGTGACAAATTGCTATCCAATTACTTAAGGCCCCGATACAAGCCTCTTATTGTCCACAATACTGAAATGACAAGGACCAGACACTTTCTTTCCGATTGCGTAAAGAAACAAATACCCACAGAATATTGTACTTTGGACGTGACGATTTTTTGTTGTTTGTTCCATGGGGTGGACGCCATTCTATTCCCTTTGTGCCTTAAATTAAAGTGCCTTTTAATGGCTTTATGGCGTCTAGTTTTTCTTTTTTACAAGCTTTTCGTACTTTTGATGGTAAAAGTGGTCAGTGACTATCGATCTGCGATACCAAGATGTTGCAGATGCATTTTAATGACAAAAAATATCTCTAGTATAATACAATTTTTTGTAGCCTTGTATGTCCCATGGCTGGACAATGGTTTTCCAAATATACTTCCAGGTAGGTACCTTCTAATAATAATAGACTTCAATCATGTCTCATGTTTATAACTTTCACCTATACACAAATATTTATCTTTACATAGGTATACGTTAAACGGGAAAAAGTGTTAAATAATAACAATGAAAACATTATATTTCATGGTCGTATTTACGTAAAGCTCGAATACACATAGCGACTGTCCATTGACACAACACAGTGAGGACACTTGCTTGTTGTTAGATATTAGTATTAATGAATACAGGATTTCAACTACAAAAATCTTTTCACGGATTCTACAGATCTTTTAGGAAACAAGTGGCCTATACCATCATCAATTTCCTTCTCTTATCCCCATATATTTGGGGTGGTGCAGCATGTCTTCTTCTCTATAACTCGTCATTTCAACAGTATCACCGCTTTCACAAGCGCGACTGCCAAAGTGTAAGGGCTCGTTTACGGAGACGCGGTACGTTGCGCGGCGCGTGCAGAATGCTCTTTTCGTGTTTTTTTATTATTTTACTGAGAGACGAGTCCACCGCAACAAACGCTGCATTTTAAACAAACGAGTGAAAAATCGCTTCTCGTAAATTGAAGTTTTGAAATCGTTAACTTTTTCATACATTGCCATGTGTTTGAAATAAAAACGCTGCACGCGCCGCGCGACGCGGGCCTGTACGTAAACATACACTTAATGGGATTTTCGATCAGAAATCTCTCAGCAGCAGCCACAAAGTCGGGATTTGTGCTCAGTTGATGGCAATAGGCTCGTCCCCTATTACATGGGACTTAAACGTAACTTTCGAAATGTGGGTTTACTATTATGTACGCCTCTGCCTAGCCCTTCGGGAATAACTGGCGTGATTTAATGTTATGTTTTTACTTACTCAATAACCGTAACCCACGTGAAATTTCCTAATAAAGTTCCAAGTTGGTTTACTGTTTATCTTTATACTGTGCTTATGATCACAGGCAATTTTAATATAATTACGTCATCGGTCCGTACCGCTGGCTTGCTGATATTACGTCACAAAAAATAGAAGGGCCATTATTAGAGGCTTGGTTCTCTCTGATAGATAGGTAGGTACTGTCGGGGCCACAAGGCTTGTAATACTTTTAGTGTATGTACTTTTTTTCAGTGTAGTTTTGTTTTTTTAGATCTGTTTACTTGTTTCATTTATCGAAATTATGTTGCTTTTATTTTGGTAAATAATGCCATATTCTTATTATAATTAGATATTCAATACCACAGTATCCAATAACTGCTGATCAAATCAATTCGTAATGAATATACCGGGGAGAGATATCAATACACCAGTCTCTCAATTAATAACTAAGTCTAATATTGCAGCCGCCTTGTTATTGCGTACTGAGTTGTCGTTGTTAACCTGAAATTAAATCAAATAATTGATTTTGAAAACACGTAAGTTATTTTGCTCTTAATACTTTTTAATGTTACAACTTCCAGAATTAGTCTATAGCAGCCTAATAACGTTTAGATTTTACCTTCAAGGTGTATAAAACTCACATTTTCTCCTCTATCAAAATTGGTACACCGTGTAGGAGATTTGGTAGGAGACTGACCTATAACATCAATACTTGTCTTGCATTTAAAATGTTAATATCAACGTAAAGTTAACTCATCCAACCCACCCACGCTAACCTACTATATTTGAACTTATTATTCAAATATCAATCGAGCCAGTTTGTACCCACATCCTTTAAATTTAGAATAACATTCATTATTATTCATATTTCCAGTAAGTGTCATTAATGTCAGAGGTTTTGCCTTGCGGGTCCACCCGCATGGAAATGATTTTTATTTTATAAAAAAATACCCATATTCATGGTTCGTAGAATTTATAATTGTTTTCCTATTTATATTCTATCAGTTACACCCATTGTGTTTCAAACTTTCTAAAATAAAGTTTGTTTTAGTTATTCTAAACATTTTGTAGCTCGAGATATTTGTTAGTAACTAAAATCCAATTTATTTAGTGTAAAGTATCAAGATTTAGTTTCGTTCAGTTTTCTCTGTGATTTAGTCAAGTTTGTTAATTAAAAAAGTGACATCAAGTTACGTTATCATTTTCCAATAGATTAATTTGAGATAGTTTTAGAACTTTTATTTTTTAATTTTAAAGAAGTCATTAACTGTGCCAATGAACCTAAAGTTATTAATTTACCTGTAAGCTTTTACTACAAATATTGTACTACCACTACAAATATTGTACTATCAACGCCATCTACTAATAAAATAATATAGTGTATTTTATTTCTAGTTATAAAATCAGTTTATTCTCAAACATTGTCCCATGACTTGCTAATCGAAAATGACTTCCGTTAGATCGTAAAACTTGTGTCATAAAAAGTGTTTTACCTGAATAAAAGTCACATTTGCCAAAACTCCAATGTTTTTTTCCCTAGATTAGAGGATAACTTTCACGAAAGATAGCTATCGTACATCATTCAGCCTCATTATCCGCAGTATCAGTACCTTATGCCCGCTCTTATCAGCTTAACGACTACCGCCATCTAGCGAGAGAAGTTGGAAGCTTTAATGAAGGCGACCTTTCAAAGGTCGGAGGGATGGTACACACTTGTTTGGACAGAGTATAGAACAAAGTAAAATTATTCGGCTTACGTTTATCTCGTGCCTTTTCTTTTCTTTATCGTGAATTAGTGCCTAATTTGATGTCAGAGTTATAAGGCGTTTGACTTGGCTTTATGTGCTGTCGAGAAATATCTTTAAGGCATGCTGGTTTCCTCACGATGTAATAATTTTGAATAATCAGACGTGCGTGTCTTCGGTTCTAACATGAGACCAATGACTATAGACCTTAACTGCCTCACTCGTGCTGTTCGTCACGCAAATACTAGGTATCGCTGCATTATATTCTGTGCCGGTTTAGTGCAATTTGGGCGAAGTTGGGCAACTTTGATCGGAACGCATATAATATTATACAAATTTTATTTTAATTTATTTTTCCACTTTGCTGTACCGATTATGCCAAGGCGATTATACATGTATGGTCCTTGATACGCTAAGGTTTTAGTTGATGTAACGCTTGGAGACTGTTTATGTGATAATAAGTTTTGTAATTAGATGAGTGGTAAAAGTCTGGGATAGGCCGCTTATTAACACGGCTGATTCATACTTACGGATTTCCTTTTATAAGAGTAAAAAAATACCTTCCCATTTTATTATAGATTAGCTAATGCCCGCGACTCCACCCTCGTATATTTGATCCCATTCCCGCAACCTATTAGAACCTATTTCAGGGATAAATTATATACTAAAAACGTTCTTCGAGAAACACTCGATCCATTGGTGAAAACAACATGAAAATCGGTGCAGCAGTTTCTGAAATTATCGCGAACAGACAGACGCGACGGAGGACTTTGTTTTATAATATGACTAGCTGATGCCCGCGGCTTCACCCGCGTGGATGTCGTATATACTAAAACCTTCCTCTTGAATCACTCTATCTATTAAAAAAAACCGCATCAAAATCCGTTGCGTAGTTTTAAAGATTTAAGCATACAGACAAACAAACAGACAAAAATAGCGACTTTGTTTTATACTATGTATGTAAGGATAAGGAAGTGATAGTGATTTGGCTCGAGAATCATAAGTATAGTGACCTCCTCAAATTTTACGACGATGAAAAACGACAGTCTGTATAATTCCCTATTATTCTTAGCACTTGAGTCCACCTCTGTACCAATGCTTGAGTGTTTTGATAGATCATCGGAAATAGCCCCTTTGTCTCATCTTCTTACAACTTTCATTCAGAGGGCTCGAAATGAGGGTGATTTATTAATTCCGTTTACTTGACAGCCAAATAAGTGAAATATTATTATATTTTTTACTTGTGACGGTTTTTCTTGTGAGGTTGTAGACAGGTTGATAAGAGACACTTCAGGATGTAATTATGTTGTGAGTGCTGTATGGAAATATGCTTTTGATCATTGGTATTATTCGGAAAATTATTAAAACAAATAATCAGAATTTTTATTGATGAATCGTTAAAGATTCAACGACGAGAGGAACTCGTGACTATACTATAATGACAGCTGCCAGGGTCTCCAAGGTTAAGCCGAGCTTGCCTAAGTTAGTCCGTGGATGGGTGACCAACCATTAAATACCGAGTTTCCTTCGTTCTCGAAAAACGCGTTAAGTCGTTGGTCCTGGCAGTTTTTTGTAGATCTTTGATAGGTGTAACAGTGGCCCGAAGTCTAACAACCAGTCTCACTAAGAGGTATTATTATCAGCCGTTTGTGTCCCTCTGCAGGGAAAGGCCTCCCTTCCCTCTTTCCACTTATCCCTATCCAGTGCTCCGGTTTGCCAATCTCTGCAAAAAGAATCCAGTTCGTCCCGCCATCGCCTTCTGGGCCTGCCGCGTTGTCGTTTGCTGCTGTTTTAGACCCATTGCGTTGTAGCTTTGGCCCACAGCTCCTCCGGCATGTACTGAGGTGTGGAGGTAAGATAGATAGTCGCTCCATGTACAATACTGGTATTCAGGTGCCTCTGTTGAGACTAGAAGCTGACCCCAACATATTTGGAAAAAGTTTAGGCAGATGGCGATGGTTCAAGTCATTCTACTTTGTCTATAGTGGTCCTAAGCCTGAGATTTTGGTTTCGAATCCCAGAATCTTCTGCTAGAATTTTCCGGTAGAAGCCAGCGTCGGGAGTCAGAACTAGTGACAGGTTGATGACAATTGGCTAACCCCTTATTAAATGGGAATTAAACATTACAGAAAATATGTGTGTGACCTAACCTACTTTTTATGGTTTAAGATTTTGTTGATATCTGTACTAAACGGAAAATGTTTCCCATCATTGCAGCACCTGTAAAATTTTAGTAAAAATGTAGAAAACATATCATTCGGCGTGTTTACTTTTACGACTTGTGCTGGAAAAATAATTTCCAGATCAGTGTGTCGGAATATTGACTTAGCTAGTGACAAGTAAACCTTAAAACTTAGTTAATAGCCCACATATTGGCATACACATTTTGAACCACAGGCGACATAGTCGTTCATTGTTCCTTTTCAGAAGCTTGTCTTGTACTGTTTTAGTAATCTACACGAACCATAGTTGATTGCTTAAATACTTCTTAACTCTGAAATGATTGATGATTTATATCTAAATATTGATTAGTTGCATTTTTCAGATAAAAAAATCATAATTTAACTAGTACAATTTTGAAGGCAATCGTTGCCGAAAATTCCTGCGGCAAAGGCACCAAATTGTATTGGGAGTTAATGACGTTGCCTTCTAATACAAAACACTACCAAAGACTTCCGCAATAATGGTGATATAATTGTCGCTTGTTTCTATTCGAATATGATTTAGAATATCAAACTAAATAACTTTCTGCCACCACCATCAAAATCGCGAAAACCCAACAAACTATCTATGTGAACTGTTTCAGTACTAGAAACTAGAAAATCAGAAATCGCAAAAAACTTTTCCCAACGATTACGGCAGCTGCCAATCCGCAGTGCCCTATTTCAAAATTCCATCCTGCACATCTAAGAGCAGCGGTGGCCCAGTGGTGTCGGCCCCGAATTCATCTGCCAATCCGCACTGGGCCCGCGTGGTGGATTATAGCCCATCCCTCTTCTAGAGAGGAGGCCTGAGTCCCTGCAGTGGGAACATTATAGGCTGATGATGATGATCCTGCACATCGCTACTGTTCGTTATTCCGATTATGCCGGTTACGGCAGACTTCGAAACTGTATCAAACTCACCACCATACCTTTTTTTAGGAGGGTGGTAAATCATCTAATTTTCCGTCACAATTTTACTCCTCTTTTCCTGAGTACCTACTCATTACCATGTGTCCCGTCTATCTCCATGTTTTTAGTTGGTCTATCTTCGTAAGTACATCCACAAAGTTTGTCCAAAAAAAAAATGTGTCGGACTGGTATTCCTGAGATGGAGAAATTTAGCGGGAAGACAACTTAAGACATGGGAAGATGAGTTAAAGCTTTCAGCGGGCCCTTAACTGGAGAAGGGTTGCACGAGATACGAGTAGAACACAATGGAAAATCTTAGAGTAGGCCTTTTCCAAAAGGCACACTGAACTTAGAGATAATAATTATCCTCTAAAAGAGTAAAACAACACTTCAAACCAGACGTAAGTTCAGGATAGAGAGCTTACTGATTGATTGATTGAAATCATCAAATGACTCCTCCCGCTGTGGGCAACCCCGAAGGGAGTCTCAGGCTTCTACTGACTAAAAACCACCCAATGTTCCTTCTTAGCCCTTAGTGTCCAGGGCCGCGGTATCTCTATCGAAAAACTTGCAGGTCACCTTACCTTTATAGGTACATGACATACACATTATCACATTACCAAAAACAGAGTTACAGTAATAAATAAAGTTAGATCAACTTTTCTGCTCGCGATAATGACATATTTAGTTTCAGCATGTTTCTATTTGATTAAGGGGAAATGAAAGTTACGCAATTAGTTTAACTTTTGTTATTATGTTTATTTATTCTTCGTTTGGTTTTGTTACTCGTTTTTCTATGAAGTGTGTTTATTGACTTGAATGCTTGGGAGAAAGGTGTAACATTGACTTCCTTCGTGTTTCCGTCTCATTGATCTCTTAAGAATAGATTTAAATTGTAATTTTGTTCATTGAAATAATTGATTTTTTGAGGGAATTGTGGCTAGAGAGGAGATCGTGGCCAGATTATATCAGCCATTTGGATTAATTTTCAGGTTAAGCCCCTTTTATCAAAGTTGGTCGGTGGATGGGCGACCGCCCATTATATGCTGATGCTCCTCCGTGCCTCGGTAAGCATGCTGAGCCGTTGGTCCTTGCTGTAATTTGTAGATCTTTGACAGTCGTAACAGGTAGTCATCTACCTGTATGTCTGTCAACCAGATTGACTAATCCGTATCGAAATGGGTTGTGAAAATCAAATAATCCAATGTTCCATGTAAAATATTGCCATTTAGCTGCATCTGGTTTGACTGGAAGCTGACCATAACATTCTTGGGCAAAGGCTAGACAGACAAACCAACCTACGCAAGCGCGGCGCAGCCTGAAGATTTATCCGAGTGGTCCTTATTATCTGGAACTATGTGTGAGAAATATGTACTATAATATGGTTTATATTGATTGTTGTTTATGTAAACTGATAACTTGCTGTAACTTGAAACAGTCCAAGACAATGTCAGGTTGTCTTTGCATAATACTCTAAAATATGTTCCCGTGGAGTTTCTTGTCCATTCTTCTCCACAAAGACTAGGGACCTAGCGAATGGAATCGAGTTTGATGTAGTTGACAAGACCAAAAGAAATAAAATGAATAGTCTTGCCTTTTGTCCTTTTACTTCATAAAACCCCTGTTCCCAACTCACCCCTTTAGAGAGACTTTCAAACACAGTAAATAACTAGTAATCATCCTGACACTCAAAGTTTATTAATTGGTGGATATTAATACATATACTTATAGATTTACATTCAATTTTCAATTATTCAATTTAAGCTCTTCTTCCCTTGTAGTGCACAGTCGGCAATAAATGGAGCTCTTAAATGCACCAGTAGGTTCAAATGTAACAAAACACAGTCGAGTACATTACTAGAGAAACAAAGCTTTATGATTCCTAGAAACTTAATCAACTCCCTGAAGTTTGTGAGGTCTAATAATAAAAATGAGACTGACTCGGGAATACTCGGTATCGTATACAATTAAAGAATGTAAACATGATACACTACCTTTGATTGCGTTTTGATCACGCCTGAAATCATCTAAGGCATAGGCAGTGGTGTATCCATTATTAAACCCAAATTCCACCAGTTATGTATAAGGCCTCATGTTAATGTGGGCAAAAAGCTACATAACGCATCGGCAAACCTGAAAATCGAACCCAAGATGTTGAACCGGCACTGCGGGTTGGTCGAAAGAGATACTGCGCCCCGGAAACAAAGGGCAAAGGGCTAAGAAAGAACATGGGTGGTTTTTAGTCAGTAGAAGTCTGTCACACCCTTCCGCTCCGCCCAGATCGAAAGGGGTCATTTGATAATTTCCCAACCTGCAAAAAAAAAGAATGTTCCGCCGCTGTACGGTCAGCATCAGAAGTATATTAACATTACTCAAAGTTTCGAAGCTGTTTCTTTATAAAATCTTGTTAGATATTACTCGTTACTACATTTTATTGGAGTGTAAGGACTCTTTTAACGAATAATCTTCTGAAACATTAAAAATAATAGCTGGAGTCCTGTACATAAAAGAATTAAAATTCCGAAATGTTCAGCTACTTCTGATGCTGACAGTACTAGCCGGTTTCTAAAAGTATATTTATTCAGAGACTACATTTTATGCTGATACGTAATGTTATTATTAAAGATCTCTAACATTTTCAGGTTTCGGCAATTCAGCGGACCCCAGCGAACACGCGTAACATGAGTAGACACGTTCGTATATTTATCATTTTTTAACCTGACAGGTGGCACGCCCCAACGACCTCAAAGAGGATGAAAGTATTTGTATTCACACAATAAACACGCGAACATTTCCATTTTAACTCATTTTTCATACTTTTGCGTTATTGGCACAAATAATGCAAAGCATTGAAATATAAAATGATTATTAAACAGTCATTTTAAATGGGAAAATAGGATGGTAAGGCTTAAGCTTAATATGTATAACAAAAATAGTAGCAATGTACAACATATAAACCAAATGGTTCGATTGATGCTATAATTGAGCTTTGCGGTCTTTTGTGATTAGTCATTAATCAATCAATCCTTCGGCCTTATCAAAGTGTGTGGTAAAAATAAATAGTAATCCTGGACAAGCTTTAATTTGATATGATATGAAAGTACAAAATATGAATGGGCCCTGAAGGTGTGGAGGGGTGAACCTTGTGGCTAAGTAAGCTTTTTTTTTTTTTTTTGGTGGGTGGAAAATCATCGAATAACCCCCCCCGTGTCAGACTTCTACTGACTAAAAACCAAACCCATGTACCTTCTTCTTCGCCCTTGTGTCGGAGCCGCGGTAACCTTTCGATATCCACAGCCCCGACGGGGGCTAAATATGCCTGGGTTGGTCTGTGAATGAGACTGACCACCTATCACAAAACGAGTTTCATGCGTGCCTCGGAAAGCACGTGAAGTCGTTGGTGCCAGCTGTCATATTTTGTACTAAGATGCAGTTGTTACTCAGTAACAACTGCTTTCGACCACCGTCTACCAGTCTGGCAGTCAGTGGTCCGAAGGGCAGTACTAACTGGATTGCGTTGGCCAGGTAGGCAGTTACTCCATGTAAAATATTGGTATATAACTGCAACTGGTTAAACTTGATGGTGACCCCAACATAATTGGAAAAAGCATAGGAAAAAGATGATGAGCTGGGAAGGGATGATTCTTGTATTATCCCAATCTGGCACTAATATCCTGTTTGTTTGTGCTAAGCTCGCCGTGCTGCCAACATACGTTTAATTACTAAAAATATGTACTTCAAAAACTGCTCCTGGATTACTACCGTTAACGACGGTTAGTCTAACTAAAAGCTCCCCCTTATAACCCAAACACCAACAGAATTTATTCAACAAACCAATCGCTGTGTTCACTAATCGCCGTGCCCACATGTGTGACATCGTTACGCGAGGTCATCAACACTTGTTTCGACTGTCAATACAATCCGCACTGGACTGTGCAAGTCGTTTACATTATCCGTTCACAAATGCCAGCAATCCCTACCGTGTTCTGGACCGAATTACTGGCTAATGCACTCGTAAGTGTCTCATTATTGGGACATAGTTTTGAATTTGCATTTTGTGATTTGGATAGAATTGTATCGATGTGCAAGGTTAACTTCGGATAGCGGCTGTGATTAGAAAATTATGCCTTAGTTAGGCAGTGGTATATGTACCTAATAGTACACTCACATTTCGCCAACCGAACCCAGGACCTCATCAAGAATCGGTGGATGGACCGCATGAAGACAAAAAAGACTTTTAAGAATATTAGTATTTAAAGAAGACACTGACAGCTGCAGGCCCCATTTTCAAGATCAAAAAATACTGACCCTCCCCTGCCTATACATTTAGGAGATATGTAAATTCGTGCGAAACTACCCACACCTGTACACGACAAGGGAGGACATACAGTCGAAATTTACACTGCGCCATAAAAATAGGTTAGGTAACTAAAAATGCACTCAACGAGTGCCCTTGTGATGTCAATCAAAATATATAATAAATTGCCCGATAAAATTAAAGACATAGAAAAGAATAATATATTCATAAATAAATTAAAACAAATTCTATTAATTAAATGCTCTTATAATCTGAATGAATACTAGATAAATAAATATTTTAATAGATAATTAGATTGCATTATCTATACTAATATTATAAAGCTGAAGAGTTTGTTTGTTTGTTTGTTTGTTTGAACGCGGTAAACTCAGGAATTGCTGGTTGGAATTTTAAAATTCTTTTTGTGTTGGATAGTCCATTTATCGAGGAAGGCTATAGGCTATATAACATCACGCTACGGCTAATAGGAGCGGAGCATAAATGAAAAATGTTACAAAAACGGGAAAAGGTATTTCCTTTTTGAGAGCTTCCGCTGCATGCGCTGCGAAAACGGTTTAAGTTACGCAAATATCATGTATGAAGGAATTGTTCCTCTTTAAAATTTCTAAAAAAAAGTCCTCGACAGCATATATCTATCTTTTAAGATTGACTCACTGTAACCTTTTTTTACTGTTAAACTGTTAGGTTAAAAATAATTATTTTTTGCGAAGCTTATTTAACCCACATGATATTAATCTATATCTAAATGAATGTGTTTGTTAGAACGGAAATTTAATATAGAATATTTGTGCCCTTTACTCTATACAGTTTAAACAAATATCTTAGAAGATATCGCAATGTAAAAATATCCGCGCGGCAAAAAAAATACGCGTGCAGGTCGCAATGTAGATACGGGGGATTCGGGCTGGCCTCCGGGAAATTCAAATTCAAAATATTTACTGCACCGTAATGTTTACAAGTACAGGGTGTTATCGTATATTTAATAGTAAGAGATACCTATAGTAATTTTCACTTTAATATAATCTAAGCTAATCTAATTTTATAAAGGAAACATAAGATATTTTGTTAGTTACGATTTACCTTAATTTATGTTGGATAGTCGATTTATCGAGAAAGGTAAGCTATATTTATGTGACGCAGATGAAGTTGCGTGGGTCAGCTAGTAAATAATACATTTAGGATAATTCTAATATAGGTATAGTCAAATAAAAGCCCTCTTCCTCTCCCCTACTATTGCAGTGCCCGACAGGGTCCACAATGATCATAACTTTGTAAAACCTACCATCTAAGTAAACTTGTGGAAGCAATAAATGTATTGAGTATTGAGTACTGAAGGATCGTATAACTAGAAAAGAGATGACAGCTGAGATGACGAGTATAGAAGTAGAAAACATGCTGCGGCGAACTCAAATAAATTGCCATTAGGACAGGAGAATGATTATCTGCACAAGACTCCCTCTCCTTCTAATCCATTCAAAGGTTTTTCAACACAACCTAGTGTTGACTTACTTTGGCTTAATGTCCTATGCCCCCTAGATGGGACAGAGGGCGTCAATGGATGTTCACCATCGTGATTCGGTCCTGAACTTTACCATTCACGTCACTCCACGTCATTCCGATGTTCGACGCTTATGCCAACACGGTGCGGCGCCAGGTTTGACGAGTACGGCCACGCTTTCTTTACGCTATGTACAAAGTTTTAATTTTTTATAATTAAAATAATATACGGTGAGTATAATTAAAAATATTGGATCAATCTAGCTGCCTCGTTTGTATAATACTGGACAAAGTGTTATTGTGTTTTTCCTTGACTTACTACCGAGACTTTAACATTAGACTGGCTAAATGTGAAAGTTATATACGCCCTATATTCAACCCTTAGGGAAAAATATGTTTGATGTTCTGTAATGAACTTTATTAGTTTTACATCTATATGTCAGTAATCAGTCTTTATCCTTACCTTTTTTTATCTCCTTTTACGTAAGCTGTCATCTTTTTGAACTCGTTATAGCTAACTTTGTATAAAATAGTTTGCAACATTTTCTGGATAGGTCTTAAATATTTTAAGGTTATATTTCTTCTTGTCATCTTGTCTTATTGAAGTGGAAAAGTTCGATTTTCCTTTTGTAGAAACTTGAAGGATATCGAAGTTTTTAAATGCCACGTATGTATTAAGTTTATTGTGATATTTCTTATATTAATGAAGATTTAAGTAATATATTTTTCATTACTCATACTCTGAAAGTAGGTCAGAACATGCCTGCGGAACGGGTTAAAAGTACTACTTTTCAGCCCTAGGGAGAATCGCTTTCTACTGACAACTGTCAAAATATTTGTTGTAATTGGGAGCAAACCTATTGCCATCAACCAATGTAATTAGGAGCAAGCCTTTTATTGCCACCAACCGATGTGATTAGGAGCAAGCCTATTACTATCAACAAATGTAATTAGGAGCAAGCCTATTGCCATCAACTGATGTAATTGGGACCAAGCCTGTTGCCATCAAACAATGTAATTAGGAGCAAGCCTATTGCCATCAACTGATGTAATTGGGGGCAAGCCTATTGCCATCAACCGATGTAATTAGGAGCAAGCCTATTACCATCGACCGATGTAATTAGGAGCTAGCCTATTGCCATCAACTGATGTAATTGGGGGCAAGCCTATTGCCATCAACCAATCTAATTAGGAGCAAGCCTATTGCCATCAACCGATGTAATTAAGTGCAAGCCTATTGTCATCCACCGATTTGGGTAATTAGGAGCAAGCCTATTGCCATCAACCAATGTAATTAGGAGCAAGCCTATTGCCATCAACTGATGTAATTAGGATCAAGCCTATTGCCATCCACTGATTTATTAATTGAGAGCAAGCCTATTCCCATCAACTTTCCTTGTATTCGTAATGAAAAGCACAGTGTTTACTTCGGGTTAAAGACTTATTTAGTCCCTCGAACTATTAGCGCCCTCGCTGCGCTCAGGCGCCAAACCCCGTCTCGGGTACTAAATAAGTTCCTTTCACCCCTAAGGTAACAATGTACTATTGTATTTATATCCAATACCTACATCCTCAGGTAAAGCCGCGCTTGCGTAGATTGGTCTGTGGATGGGTGACCACTCATTACATACCGAGTTTTCTCCGTGCCTCGGAAAGCACGTTAAGCAGTAGGTCCCGGCTGCCATATAGATCTTTGGCGGTACTGGTAGTCAGTGATCTGAAAGTCTGACAACCAGTCTTACCAAAGTATCCAAGTATTAACTGGGTTGTGGAGGTCCGATAGGCAGTCGATCCAGATAAAATACTGGTATTATATTCAGTTGCATCCGGTTAGACTGGAAGCCGACCCCAAATTGGTTGGGAAAAGGCTAGGCAGACGATGACATAATATGTCATCATCTGCCTAGCCTTTTCCTATGAATCTTTCTATAATGAGATAACGACTAATACAGAAGTAAGATTACAATGAAATTTAAGAAAAAGTTGTAAATGATAGCGTGACGATTGATAGAAGAGAATGGAATAAAAAAGTTCTGTGCCGACAACAAATTACGTGGAGTAAAGGTAGGTTATGATGATGATGATGACGCTGTACCTTCCACAGACGCCGCCGATGCGTTTACGCTCTGGCGTTCAAAAGGTTAAGGTGGAATCTCCAAGGTAGCCTGCGATATTCAAAGTTTTCTCACGTTTTTTGCAATTTTGCAGGTAAGTATCGGGTGTTGATTAAATTTGATTCGCGCACGTAATGCGTATGCATTTACAGAGTTATACTTATAAAACCATGAATACTTTGACGACACGGTTGGCGCAGAGGCTGAGCGTTTGGACTGCTGCGCTACGTGTCGCGGGTTCGATCCCTGCACGGAACAAATATTTGTATACCCTACAGATAGTTGTTACGGGTCTGGGTGTATTTGTGTATGTGAGTTTAAATGTTTGTAAACGAATCCACGATACAGGAGAAATTCCTAGTGTGGGGCAACGTATTAAAACAAATAAAATACAATCGTTGATTTAATTCCATTGAGCGACTATTTGATGTTTTTGCGTGGGGGGTTAAAAGGCATTCAAGGAAGAATATATGAATGCGAGGGCTGTGTTGGTAACTTTAATCATTATTACTCAGAAAATTGGATTTGTTACGGTCGCGGTCCTATTTTATTTAACACACAACCTGACACTGACCAGCAAATTGCAAAAAAACGTAAGAAAATTCGTATTTGGAGGTTAATAACTGTTACCTACATCACAGACGCATATCCATATAGGTAACAACATTTTTACGTCGACGGCGAGGTACAATAAAACATACAACGCGGTATCTATTACGGTGTAAGAATAAAAGTCGAATATATAATACCAGGGCTATATTTCAATATAAGCTAGGCCGTAACTTGTCTTTACGGCCTCGATACCGTCTAACCTTTGGTTGCGTCTGGTATAGAAACATGTTAGTAGTTTGTAGCGAGATTATCTAGATTTCTAAAAACAGTAGTGTCTGACTAATCCGGCAATATTTAAAACGACTCATTGGCTTTAAATAGTGGTGGATTTGTGAGACTTATTGGTCGTCGTATTAAATTATTGTTATGTTTCCGAATAAAGTTATGTTGGTTCTATATGTAGATCCGAACGAAGCTAGAAAAAGAGCGTAGAGTTTGGTACACGCAAAAAGAAACCGTAACAGTGGGCTAAGTCGAGCTGTGCGTTACGTATATGTACGAATGTGTAAAGTGCAGAGAACATTATTATAAAATTTAATGTATAGTATTAGAAATGTATAGTTTTATGATGTATATTAGCATAATTAAAAACAATTTGCTGTTGCTTTTTCAATGGGTTTTTTAGAAAAAAATAAAAAAATATATGTATTCATGAATTAAAGAACATTAATGTAGTGGTTTGTTGTTTATAGGTACGTATGAAGAACAGTTTAAATTGTTGGCTATCTTCTTTATCAGTACAGTTCGCTTAAGGCCCCATAGATGTCGCCAAAAGTCTAGCAGCAACATTTTTTAAACAAATAGTTTTTATGAATCGAATCAGAACTTTTTGTCTAAAGTTAGAATAATCTCTACACAAACGTCTAGCCGAATCTTTAATTTCAACTTATATTACCTTAACACAGTACCTTGGTAATAATAAAATATTATTATTCAGATTTACTTGGCTTCACGATGTACCTACTTAAGCGACATTATTTTAAAAACTGAAGTTTGTATTCTTCTTTGTGAAACTACCAAGCATTGCATTCATGATGCTGTGAATTTCATTAGAATACATCCTAACAATGGGATATGGGGCTGTCTAAGGAATAAAACGCGAGCGTTTTCCTTGTGAGATATTCTTGAAATTAAAGCAAACAAAATACATACGTGGACCTAAATAATAGTATATTCACATTCGGACAGTTATGATTAAGCCGCATATAATAAGGGGCGATTCTATTGCCATCAACCGGTTGCACCTGGATCCAAGCTCCGTAGCTGTTCCTGAAAAAATCCTAATAGTCAAACCCAATAACAATTTGCCACCCCGGGAATCGAACCCCAGGACCTTATGCTCAGCAGTCGTTATTGCGATCACAAGACCAAAGGGGAAAGATTAGTTTTGAGTTAAAATTCTAATAATGTCGTGATCTAAATCAGTGGAGTGATTGTACCCACAATATCATTTTTTTGTAAATTTTACAATATTCAATTAATTTAAGCTACGTTTTTGTTGAGCATGCAGGTTTTTCTGAACATCCATATCTTCAGAAAAACTTGCACGCTTAACAAAAACGTAGCAATAAATCATGAATTTCTTGAAAATGCTTCGTATTTAAATTGGCATTTTTTTTTTTTTGTTTATTATATTTTGTGTGATTTCTGATACGTCCCAATTAAAAACAAAATTTTCTTTAATTTTTATAAATTGATTATAAGTTGAAATTCCTTAAGAATTCGGGTAAAGCCACGGCAAAACCTAATCGTTACATTTTTATTCGACTTCAATACTGATATCGTTCAGTAATAATGATAAACATAGATTTGTGAACAAAAACAAGAATATCCATGTTTATTTTTAAATATTAATGCAACATTAACATTTCAATGTTTTTAGATTCTAGAATCTAGAACAACAATGATGTCATACTTGTGATCAAATCGATATATTTGCAAGCAATGTTCAAACTTAAAATAAATATGTTTTTATCCCACCTGAACGACTTTCACAGCAGCCATTACTACTGCCATTATCCAAGAAAGTGGACAGAATCATACATACATACATACAAACAACCCATGCTATTTTGCCCATGCGAGTAGGCAGAATACCCAGAAAGCCACCTGCTACTATCCTTACACAATCCTTTTGGGTTGAATCCGATTCGATTTCCGGTTCGGGCAGTGCCATTGGGTTATTAAATCAGGAATTCTTCAGTAGCAGCCACGAATCCTGAATTGTATGCCCGATTGATTGCAATAGGC
Source organism: Diarsia dahlii (assembly GCA_949775195.1). NCBI lineage: Eukaryota > Metazoa > Arthropoda > Insecta > Lepidoptera > Noctuidae > Diarsia > Diarsia dahlii. The sequence continues at coordinate 18,361,944 of OX459205.1, forward strand.
TCGCCCATGGAGCTTAAACAATAAACTGTCTGGGTCTACTTTTAGGTATTGATAATATGTCTGCCTAGCCCACCGGGAATTACAGGCGTAATGTTATGTTATAATCTAACATTATAATCTTCATCATCATCATTTCAGCCAAAAGACGTCCACTGCTGGACATAGGCCTCCCCCAGGCATTTTTGGGGGGGTTTGCCATAATCGCCACGCTTGGCAGGCGGGTTGGCGATCGCAGTATGGTTGTTACAAAGACACAGAGAACGCTGCTGCCCATTCTCTGGTAAGTCCCTTAGTCGCCTCTTACGACACCCACGGGAAGATATGGGATGGTGCTATTCTTTACGTCCGACACCACACGGAACATTATAATCTTACATTATTTTAAACAACCAGGATGTTAATTTTGGTAACTAATATACATTATTTAAAATTCATTCTACAATATATGAATAAAAACATCGATTGTAATGAATTGTCATCACCGCTCTAAATAACTAGAAATAAAATGGAATGTCATTGTTGTATTTTTGTATAAGTGACATAATTTTATGCTCCCTGGGTAAGACAGTTTTCTTCACTTTGTAAGAGCGTGGGCTGTAAATTACCAGTGCGATCCTAGTGTGGTTTGGTAGATGTCTCTTGTCCAATAATATCATAATTATCGTGGGTTTGTGATTACGAAATCAACGGGCAGTCGAACATAATTATTTAAGGCCAAAATGCATAGGGAATAATGCCCTAAGCTATTATTTCTTCGTCAAATTATCCATGGTGGACGAGCCATTCTGGAGTAATAATAATAAGCATAATATGATATCCCCACTGGACACAGACTAACAGACACTAAAATAGTAAGACAAGACTATGCCCAAGGAGACAATCTTGAAGAATTTTACGTTTTCCCTGCTCACAATAAAATAAAAACAGATTTTTGTCAAAGAGAACGGCGTAATTACGGCTCATTCTCTGTGGTGGCTGTCGTCCGATTGTTCGATACGAGTGATTAAAATAAAATTGTCTTTTGTATATTGTTAGTAAACACACAATTTTGAACTCTACCTCTTAGTGGCTAAAGTTGAGATTCCATCTCCACCGGAGCCCTCGATGAACGCAAGAATTTCTCGTGTAGAACAGCAGGATGCAATTAATGCAATTGATTAAAGTTGTAAGTGGTAGGTAGCACAATGGGTATAAAACGTGAGTGCTTTTTAAAATAGTCGCGTTTCTAAGTAAACATTATGAAGATTGATTTGGATTATCGAGACATAATAAAAGTGTGTAAACAACTTGACGTCGACCTATATGCTGTTAATAAAGCATATAGGTCTCTCTGAATTTTCCTAAAAACGCCAACTAACTGTAACAGCATCTTGCCTTATACGGCTCTGGGTAGGGTGATTCTGATTAATTTCGTGGCGGGATTCTCGCCGCATTTTAGGTGGTCACCATTATTGATGCTGAGATGCAGAGGTTAGGAACATTGTGGCGGTCCAGTTCGAACAAAAAAAAGAATGAAAGAATAGAGGCCTGCTATCATTATGGGAATGCCCGTACTGATAATTTTAGCCGAATAATTATAATCTATCATCTTAGTCAGCCTAAAATGTTCCCACACCTGGAATGAAGACCTCTTCTTCCGTGAGTGGATACTGAAATCTACCACAGAAGCCCAATTTTATTCATTTATTATTGATATGCAATAAAAAAAGCTGTTTCATTATCTGCACTTCATCAGGTTGAATAAACTAGCAAATCTTCAAATTGGCACAAACTACGGAGTTTACGCAAACAGTTATAAACTTAATTTGCAGCGTGTAAAAATATTTCACCACTCGGTTTTTAGCGTTGGAACTAAACAGGCAAGTTTTACGAGTGCAGACTTACAACGATAAATGACGTGGGAACTATTACTGGAAACGACATTATGTTTAAGGTTTATAATGGTGGTAGTGGAATAAAACCAACGTTGAGGGGTTTATTCAATGACATCAAACACTTGACAGATTTAAGCAATTTAGGTTAGACTAAGGTTATAACTATTCATAGTCTTAGGGATTGACTGCGAGGCTATCGTATCCCTTAACCTCCTAGCTTGGCTAATCCTGAGGGCGACGGGGCCTCCGCTCAGGTTAAGCTTGTTGACAACAACTGTGCCGTCTAAGCTGCGAGTGACTTGTTCCTTTTTTTTTATAAATGACTTCTCGCAGATGACCCTAGAGAGGGTGGCTAGTGCTTTACCAGACTTTTCTGTGGATGCCTTGAAATTAAGACCTCCAGCCAGGGCAAATAAAACTTAAAAGCTAAACGACTACACGGTGAGGGCACTCACTGTGGGGTACGAGCCTCGGCTCAGGGCGTAGCTGGGAGAGTGGGAGAAGACAGCAAGGTGACAAGCTGGATCTGAGTGAATGACTTGTTCTTTCCGAGGTTCTGGCTTATATAGCCGGTGGACGTACAGGACGTACACTTCACACGTTGAATGGTAGATGGCGCTAGTAGATACTGTGGCTGTCATCATACTATCGATGATTGATCTTGGTGTGTTGCTGCGTTAAAAACACAATGTTCACCTTGGGCTTGGTTTTCAGTTTTTTTTTTTTATACGTTGCCCCACTCTAGGCATTTCTCCTGTATCGTGGGTGCGTTCACAAATATTTAAAGTCACATGCCCAAGTACCCAGACCCGAAACAACTATCTGTAGGCCATACGAATATTTTTTCCGTGCGGGGATCGAACCTGCGACACGCAGCGCAGCAGTTTGATCGGATGCAGCTGATTTCCAGTATTTTACATGAAACGATTTCCTGTTTGACCTCCACATCCCAGTAACTTGGTATTACGATCCTCTTAACAAATCTAGTTAGTCGAAAACGTTGTTATTCCCAGAATTTCTATCTGTGAGACTGAAACCAAAACATATTGTTGGAAATAGCGGGGTAGGAAATTTGGTCTCTTCAATTTCCTTCACATCCGTGTAAGTTGGCTAACAAGGTTGCAGGCTCCGAGGTAATTGTATGACAAACGATATCCCCCGTAGCTTGTAGTCGCGAGTTTTTTATATTTAGCGTCAGTCGCCGGCGAAATTAGCACGCCTCTCATATTGCTTATAATGAAAAATACTTGCTAGCAGCAACACTGGTTTTTTAATCGTATGTGCGGTATGTGCCGTTTTATCGTACGCATCGTATTTTGTATTGCTTTGTATATTGTGCTAGTTTTCATAATGTCCAAGCATGGATTTTGCATACAAAAGCGTCAAATTCATTATTTCTGTGTAAAAATTACTTACTTGAATTTCATTAGAATTTAAATTCTATTATTTCTGTCAGTCATTGTGACAACAGGTATCTAAGTAATAGATTAAGCGTATTTAAAATTTATTGAAATTAAATATTAAATAGGGAGAAATCGTGGCTAAATAATTATAGCCGTTTGGGTCGATTATCAGGTTAAAATTAAATAGCGCTTAAGTAAGCGCTACTTAATTAACCACGTCAGAACGACTGAACGGATCTTGATGAAATTTGATACAGTGGTAGATGACAGGCCGTGTAGTCGGCGCATTTGTGTTCTACGCGCACCTATGGCAACGCTAGTCTCTAATGGGTTAAAGCGATGTGAGCAACAACGAAGGGGCAAGGCCCGACGTCTGCTGGGGCTGAGGGTTGCTTGCAAGAGATTCCGCGGCCCGAAACACAAAAGGCTAAGAAGGGACATGGGTGGTTTTTAGGGTTCCGTACCTCAAAAGGAAAAAAACGGAACCCTTATAGGATCACTCGTGTGTTTGTCTGTCTGTCTGTCCGTCTGTCACAGCCAATTTGCTTCAAATCTAATGAACCGATTGAGTTAAAATTTGGTACACATAATTATGTATTTCTGTGACCCAAACACGGACGTATAACGTAAATAAAGATATTTTGAATATAGGGGTCACTTTTCGGAAGCTTAACAGTTTTTTTTTCAAGTTTAGCATAGCTTAATTGCGAAGATCTCAAATATATTTTTTAAATAATTTTAAGATTAAAAGTTGATATAATTAGAAGAAAATAGATGAAAATTGACCCTCCGAAACTACTTAGCCTAAAATTTTGAAAAAAATACTGAAATTAGTTCAACACTTAAACATTACAGGAAAACCTATAAGAAGTCTATCAGTTCAATGGTTTGATAGATAGATACTTCCAAAGTGGTCAAACTTTTGTATGGTCTTCAGATAGTTGTTTCGGGTCTTGGTGTGTTTGTGTATGAGGAACTAGATAGAGTAAACTACGTCTCTGCCATAAATGAATATTGTAGCACGAAAAATGAAGGACTTTCATAAAAACTTGTGAGGGCCCTTAGACCACCCTAATCCGGCCCTGTGGCAAAACTAATTCATAACAAACGTCGACTGACTATAAACTACGTCTCTGCCAAAAATCAAGATTGTAGCACGAAAAATTAAGGACTTTCATACAAACTTGCGAGGGCCCTTAGACCATCCTAATCCGGCCCTGTCGCAAAATCCGTTCTTAGCGGACGTCTACCATATACTATGCGTCTACTAACTATAAACTACCTCCCTGCCAAAAATCATCTTTGTACGTCCAGCGGTTTTCGAGATTTCGTAATGAGTGAGTGAGTCAGTGACCTTTCGCTTTTAATACAGAAGAATATAGATTGTTAGTTTATTTTATAGATTTTAATTAATGTTATATGTATTCAATAGATAATAAACTAATATTATAAAGAGGAAAAAAAAAATTTCGTGATGAATGTCAAAAATGTAAAATTGTCGCCGTCGGGGGACCTTTATAGAGATGACCCATCTAACTGTCCCCTGACTGCAATAAAAACTTTAGTTTTCAGTTTTCCATTTTCGAATACAATCACGGGACCTTGCTCATATTCATTAATGAAATCATTTGACTTATTTTTACACGACTGCCCCAAAAAAAAAGAGTGTTATGTTTTTTAGTTTACTTTTAGACATGGGAGGCGCGATTTAAACTTTTTTTATTTATTTGTTTTTTAGATTTATATTTAGAAAAGAATAGAATAGAAGAAGAATTTAGATTAACCATGCTCCTGTTCAATGTTACTGTTTGCAACTTATGCATTATCATGGGTACACATAAGTGGTAGCTTGCGCCGCTTGATTTTACCTTCTCCGTTAAACAGGGGATTAGAAACATGTTTTGAAGAATGATGTTATCATAAATTTGTATTCATTAATAATTGCTACCCTAAGCGACTTATCCAGAAGGATAAAGCGTTGGACAATTTTCACTGGTTGGACGATTTAAAAATGGATTTCACTATAAAATTAGATAAGCGTTTCAAGCGAGAGAGAACGGAGAAAGAATAGGACCAATGCGCGAGCGAAGCGAGCGCGAAAATACCAAAAAATGCTCCGCTTTCGGAACCAACCGCCTAAGACGGAGGTTTGGAAGATGCAATTGATACCCTTCCTTCTCAACAATGATAAACGATTTTTCCTTCTGGCGTAGTCAGTTGCCTGAAAGTCTGACAAGCAGTCTTACCAAGGGGTATCGTATTACCTGGTACGAAGTTTGTTATGAATTGTGCAGGTCAATAAGTCAGTCGTTCCTTATAAAAAAAAATACCGGTTTTCAGCTTCATCCAGTTAGACTGGAAGCCAACTACAATATAGTTAGTCCCAGTATACCTTTTAAATAAATGCTACTCAATGGGACTTATCTAGGGGGATCAAGCGCTGGACAACCGTGTCTGGTTGGAGCTTGAAAATAGGAAAATTGCAACATTTCAGCTCCACATTTCAAAATGACGTGTGTTGACGAGTTACTTTATTAATAAATAAAATAAAAGTACACAAATGACGTATACCTATACGACACAGGTCGAAGAGGAGGAGGTCGGATTATTCATACCCCTGAAATGAGAACAGAAACATGAAGATATGTCTGTGAAGTGATCTTGAATGGCGGAAGTACAGGAGGAATCTATGCACGAGCGAAGCGAGCGCAAATTTTTTTTGTAGGTACTGTTTTTATCGATTTGGTGGGGTGGAGGGCCTGTAACATAGCCATTACATTACAAAAAATATGTTTGGTATGTAGTTTATTCACATAGGTTACTGAATTTGTGGTACATAATAAAAAGTGGACTATTCTGTCTTATTAATCTTACTTTACAAGGTATTATTTTTGAAAAGGCACGTAAGGCACGTAATTATTCAATTACTTTGTTAGGATTTCGGCCGGCGAAAACGGAACCAATATAATATTATGATCACTTTCCCAAGTAACAAAAGGTTCTATAACCAAGGCTTTTTATAACCAAAGAGTGATATAGTAGGCCTTTAACAGTAACCATTGTGACTGCTTGTACTATAAAGGTTTATAACAAAGCGTTTTGGTTCTATAAGATTAAAGAGCATTTAAGTTCTATTATTTAGCTCTGAGAACGCTTACAGGGCTATACAAAAGAATCTTTAAAGTGTTGCACTATAATAGAAATGAGGAAAACGATTTTGGTACTATTTAGTACTATAAACAACCTTACTGACACTTTTATGTATCTATTTTGCTCTAATAATGCGTCAAAATAATGTTTACAGTACTAGGATCAAAAACACTATTACAGAATCAATTTGCACTATAAAAGTACCTTACACAACCATTACGTAACCGTTTAGCTTCTTATAAGCTCCCTCAACATCGCTACGGGGTTAGTTCTGTAAAAATCATGAAAACTCTTCTACAGTACTAAATAGTACCATAGCGACTCCTGGCGCAATTGCTTAATAACTTAAATTCAAATAGCTCTAAAAGTGAGTTGGTGTTACTGCTACGAGACTAAAGCGTGACATAAAAACACTAAAATTAATCATTAATGGACTAATTCATTTTCGGTGGAAATATGGCCGCTAGTTTCTGCCGCGATAGCACATTAGCAGCACGGCTGGAGCCAATGTGTACTATAGGATCTGTATTCGGGACAAGTCCTTATTTTATTAATTATAATTTAATTAAAACACGAAAATAATGGGGGCGCATTGTCAAATTCGAAATCAGCATAATGATTTTATCGATTCAAATATTTTCGCAAGTGCAAGTTATGGCGGAGTTGCGTTATGTCCTTTTTATTACAATGATACGTTAGGCAACATGGCAAATGACATGAATCATAACTTATTGATATTTTTTGTTTTCTTGAGGAACACACAACACGAACAAAAATGGTGAACAATATAAGTGTCAAAAAATATCTCTCAAATCGTTTACAGTGCAAAATTAGCACTTTAGAAATGTTTCGGTTACATTTATAGTGCAAATTCGTGACATGATTGCACTTGTGGCACTATTTTAGTACTAAAAAGCGTTTCACTACACTTTTACATCTCAACTATCGAGCTAATTTATCACCGTGAGAGCCTTTAAGGAATTTTTATAGAATAAATTTGTGATAAAACTCGGGCCTATTTAGGGTTTTGTAAATGTTTACAACACCATTATAGTACTAATTATGGAGCCTTTTAGCACGCTCCAAAACGTTCTCAGGACTTTTATAGTACCAATTTTTGTTACTTGGGTTCTTTTCCCCCTGTCTGTCTGACCGTATAATTATCAGTTTGTCTGTCTTTCATAAAATGATCTGAACTAGTTAATTGCATAATGGATACCTACAAGCATTTCGGATTTCATTTACTTTGTATACATGCACTAGTACAAGAACCATGAATTATTTAATATTCTAAGAAATAGAAATATAGTGCCAAACAGTTTCAAGTATAGGACAAAAAACTTGTACGGAACTCTCGGTGCGCGGGCCAAACTCGCATTTGGCCGCTTTTTTTAACATTTTTTTTTTTCAAATAATTTCCCCACTCTAGGAATTTTTCTGTATCATGGGTGCGTTAACAAAGCTCACATACACAAACAACACCCAGACCCAAAACAACTATCTGTAGGCCATACAAAAATTTTACCACTTTGGAATAGTCTATCTATCAAACTATTGAACTGATAGACTTCATAATACGAGTAGGTGTTCCTGTATCTTCTATAAGTGTTGATCCAATTTCTGTATTAAAAAAAAAATCGTCTATTTTCTTAAATATCTTTAAAAGTTTTAATCTTAAAATTATTAAAAAAATATATTTGAGATCCTCACAATAAGCCCTTCCATTTGATATATCACACGGTATACTTTGTAAAACACGAAAAAAAAACTGAGCTCCCCAAAAGTGACCCCCATATTCAAAATTCCTTTATTAACGTTATACGTCCGTCTTTTGGTCATAGAAATACATATGTGTACTAATCGGTTCAATAGATTCGAAGCAAATTGGCTGTGACAGACGGACAGACAGACAGATAGACAGACACACGAGTGATCCTATAAGGGTTCCGTTTTTTCCTTTTGAGGTACGGAACCCTAAAAACAAATAATTTAAAAAAATCGCGCCTGCCATGTCAAAAAGTAAACTAATGAAAAATAAGTCAAACGATTTCAGTGATGAATGTGAGCAAGGTCCCGTGATTGTATTCGAAAATGGAAAACTGAAAACTAAAATGTTTGTTGCATATAGGTCCCCCGACTGCAATATTTTTACATTATTGACATTCATCTCATTTTTAAAACTGCAAATATAACTTTATCATTCATACAAACTTAACACAAAATGAGTATGGCTTGTGTTTAAACGCCTACCAAAAAAGAACCTATTTTACTAGGTACCAAAAAAATTCGAAATGCCGGCCAAAATGGATTAATGCTCACCAAATTGTGTTTCCTAAAGTATTGTAGGAATGAACCTATTTTCCTTTTTATTCTATACCATAAAGATTTATATACGCCTTTAAAGTTAACTGCAGACCAAATATTTTATATTATCACTAAATAGATGTCACCAATATTGTATTTCCACGACTTTCAATTTATCTCCATGACGCGCGCTCGCTTCGCTCGCATATTAAATAACACTAATATCTTCTGTCCCCGAAGTGCCGGGCCTCCGCCGGCCTCCTTCGTCGGCCTACGGCCCGGTGCCCATGCCACCCATAAAGGATACTGTCGCGAGACGATCGTATTATAATTTTGGTTAATTGATATGGTGAGCATTAATCCATTTTGGTAGGCAAAAAGAATATAAATACAACACGTACAATTATTCTGACGAGTGTCTAGTTATTTTGGAACTTAAAACGTTATTCTTTAGGCACCTCGGTATAGGGTGGGTTTATTTTATTTGAAGTTAAAATATTTTATTTAGTACTTTACTGTACTTTAATCTAGGGTCTAAAAATCTTTTTTGGTGAGCATTTAAATTGTAGCCAACGAGTATTTCTGTCGCCGCTAAACAAGAAATAATGCAAACTAAAGGGGGCTTCCCTACTACGATGGTACGGAACCCTTTATGTGCAAGTCCGACTTGCACTTGGCCAGTTTTAGTCAGTAGAAGTCTGACACTCCCTACCGCTTTGCCCAGAGCGGGGGGAGTCAATATTTATGTAATATAATTTATTTATTAAACGGACTACAAAGAGGTCCACTGTGTTAATAACTTAGCCTATGTCTAAGCGACGCATTTTAGTTTTCGACAACCACACAAATGAAGTCTCTAGTCGAATTATGTAAAACGGAAATAGCTGCGGATATCTTATATAACAAAATTAGATTTTGTAATTTAATGTAACTAGTTTAAATATGCCTCTTTGACCTGAGTAGTTACTTTTGTAGAATAAAATTTTGTTGAATAAAATAAATATTTAGCAAGACAGTAGGGCTTGCACATCATGTTATCAAATGCTTTGATACCCTCAATAAACCCAACATGTGACATAAAAGATAATACGTTTTCTGAAATACCTACTCCGAACGGGAAGGCCGTCATTGCAAACTGTTTTTCAGATGATTCTCTCATCTCGAGACACAGATTCACTACACTCCGTATTCCACAAAAATTAAGATTTCATACGGTCTAAAGGGTGTTAACATTAACCCTATACTTAGCAAGTTTTTTTTTTAATGTTGAAATTTTTTACATTGAATGCATTCTAAGGTATTCATTGAGGGGAGATTTTTTTTAAAATTATTTTATGAATTTTATTGAATGTATCACAAGATACATTGCCAGACTATTAATTAGCATTCTACCTTATCCACTCATCTGTCCGAACGACGCTACGGTCCGCGAACACAAAATGGCCGCCTCCGTCCCGGCCATTTTGTGTTCGAGGACCGTTTCGGGCACGCCTCATTAAAACAACGATATCTCCAAAATTACGATAGTTAGCTCGCTACCAGTTATATAATTGGAATCATCATGAAATTAGCTAACAGGTTATGTATGGTTTAGTGTAGTTTTGCCTTGTGATGTATTAATTCGTAATAAAGTAATAGGTAAGTAATTCAGTGTTAGGAATTTTTTACCGGTTTTGTATTTTTAATAATAAAAGTAAACCATTGCTTCAAAATGTTATTGTTCTATATCCACTAGTACATAATTTAAGTCACATAAATGAAACAACATAATTAGGCCGCAATTTATGCTTTTCATCTCACAAGCAAAAACATTTACGTGACAGTCACGTGACGTCATTTTCTATCAAAAGAATCGCTTGTTTTTGGTCACTTGAAATCATTTATCGAGGTTGAACTAAGACAAAATGTCGTTCTTGTTCTTTCATCGAGACTCTGTGCAAGTTTGAGCGAGATAGAATAAACTTTCATGCTCCACGTATACAAAATGTCAGTCGAAGGAAAACCGAGGACCGTAGCGTCGTTTGGACAGTTGTGAGGGGTGTTTATTTTTGACATCACGTGACATTTTGACACTTGAGTGGCTTTAAAATCAATCGCGTCATGGAGATAAATTGAAAGTCGTGAAAATACATACAATATTGGTGACATCTATTTAGTGATAATAGCTTCTAACGTTATTTTAGCAAAACAAAAATTAAAAAAATACACTATAAAGTGACAAATACATTAAAGGGGTTTGAACTTTTTTATGGAAGCTGGCATATCGACCCACCGCCATTTTGTTTTTTTTTTCAGAAATCTCGACTCACGAAGAAATAGGTATGTGTGGGTAGAGGACACCTGGACAAACAAAAAATGTTTCGTAACATGGTTCACCAAAGTGTCACGTTATCGAGATATTTGAAGGTAAAGATCGACAAATGAGTACAACAACAATCATTAAAAATATACTAAACTTAAATAGGCGTTGAATTGTATCCAAATAATAGTTCCCAGGTTACTGGACATTTTTTATTCGTCCAAATGTCCTCTATCCATACATACCACTTTCAATGATTGTGGGCCACGATTTCGAAAAAAAATCAAATTGTCGGGCAGGTTGATATCGGGCACATCGGTTCTATACCCTTTATGACACATTTTTTTTTACATAAAATTAAAAAACTAAACCACTTTTTAGTATTGGGATTCCTTCTTTATGCATAATGTTCTTTTTTTCTTACTATACTTTGGCATACAGTTTATGTTGAGATAATTATCTTGAAGGCTAATTTCTTTTGGCTTACATTAATACGCATAATGTTGCTAAGCATGATGCTTAATAGCATAATAGTATAAAGGCATACAATTAATATAGGTAAACTAGCAGTTGCCCGCGACTTCGTTCGCGTAGAAATTTTGACTCTCTTGTCTGGACTGCCTGTGGATGGTACTATGTCAAATCGAATGCCAAATGCCAATCGAAGCGATTATATTCCCTTAAACCAGCCCTGTCGTAAAATCTATTCCTACCTGAAATGTCTTAACTATATTCTATCTCTCTGCCAATTTTCAGGTACAAAAAGCCAAGGATTTCATATGGACTTACGGGAGCCCTTAGTCCAGGTCTTCCTTACAAACTTAGCTTAGATCTCCTACTCCTAAACTCTAGACTTGTTAAATTTCAGGTTGTTAGTACAAAAAAAAAAACTACATTTTTACAAACATGTGAAAGCCCTCAGACCTCCTTATTCTGGCCATGTTGCTAAACTCGCTAAATCCGTTCTTAGTCAACGTCTACTAACTATAAAGTACCTTCCTGCCAAAATTGTAGCACAAAAAAGAAAGGACTGTCATACAAACTCGCGTGAGCCCTTAGACCTCCCTAGTCCGGCCCTGTCGCAAAATCGGTTCTTAGCAAACTTCTACTCACCTACTACGTCCCTGCCAAAATTCAAGTTAGTAGCACACAAAATGATGGACTTTTAAACAAACTTGCGAGCGCCCTTAAACCTCTCTAATCCGGCCCTGCCACAAAACCTGTACTTAGCAGAGTTCTTCTAACTATAAACTACGTGCCTGCCAAAATCAAGTTTGTAGCACAAAAAATTAAGGATTTTCTTACGAACTTGCAAGAACCCTTAGACCTCCCTAATCCGGCCCTGTCACAAAATCTGTTCTTACCAGACGTCTACTAACTATAAACTACGTCCGTCTCAAAAATCAACTTTGTAGCTCAAAAAATGAAGGACTTTCATACAAACTGGCGAGAGCCCTTCGACCTCCCTAATCCGGCCCTATCTTAAAATCTGTTGTAAGCAGACGTCTACTAACTTTAAACTACGTCCCTGCCAAAAATGAAGATTGTGGCACAAAAAATGAAAGACTTTCATACAAACTGGCGAGAGCCCTTAGACCTCCCTAATCCGGCCCTGTCACAAAATCGGTTCTAAGCAGACGTCTACTGCCTATTAACTACGTCTCTGCCAAAAATCAAGATTGTAGCACAAAAAATGAAGGACTTTCAAACAAACTTGCGAGGGCCCTTCATCATTCATCATCATCATCATTTCAGCCAAAAGACGTCCACTGCTGGACATAGGCCTCCCCCAGGCATTTTTGGGGGGGGTTTGCCATAATCGCCACGCTTGGCAGGCGGGTTGGCGATCGCAGTATGGTTGTTACAAAGGCACAGAGAACGCTGCTGCCCATTCTCTGGTAAGTCCCTTAGTCGCCTCTTACGACACCCACGGGAAGATATGGGATGGTGCTATTCTTTACGTCCGACACCATACGGAACCACCATACGAAGGGCCCTTAGACCACCCTAATCCGGCCCTGTCGCAAAACTAATTTATAGCGGATGCCTACTGACTATAAACTACGTCTCTGCCAAAAATCAAGATTATAGCACGAAAAATTAAGGACTTTCATACAAACTTGTGAGGGCCCTTAGACCACCCTAATCCGGCCCTGTCGCAAAATTAATTCAAGCAGACGCCCACTGACTATAAACAACGTATCTGCCAAAAATCTAGATTGTAGCACAAAAAATGAAGGAGTTTCATACAAACTTGCGAGGGCCCTTAGACCACCCTAATCCGGCCCTGTCGCAAAATCCGTTCTTAGCGGACGTCTACTAACCATAAACTACCTCCCTGCCAAAAATCATCTTTGTACGTCCAGCGGTTTTCGAGATTTCGTGATGAATCAGTGAGTGACCTTTCGCTTTTATAGATATATAGACTAGCAGTTGCCCGCGACTTCGTTCGCGTAGAAATTTTGACTCTCTTGTCTGGACTGCCTGTGGATGGTACCTACTATGTCAAATCGAATGCCAAATGCCAATCGAAGCGATTATATTCCCTTAAACCAGCCCTGTCGTAAAATCTATTCCTACCTGAAATTTCTTAACTATATTCTATCTCTCTGCCAATTTTCAGGTACAAAAAGCCAAGGATTTCATATGGACTTACGGGAGCCCTTAGTCCAGGTCTTCCTTACAAATTTCTTAGCTTAGATCTCCTACTCCTAAACTCTAGACTTGTTAAATTTCAGGTTGTTAGTACAAAACAAAAAACAGTACATTTTTACAAACATGTGAAAGCCCTCAGACCTCCTTATTCTGGCCATGTTGCTAAACTCGCTAAATCTGTTCTTAGTCAACGTCTACTAACTATAAAGTACCTTCCTGCCAAAATTGTAGCACAAAAAAAGGAAGGACTGTCATACAAACTCGCGTGAGCCCTTAGACCTCCCTAGTCCAGCCCTGTCGCAAAATCGGTTCTTAGCAAACTTCTACTCACCTACTACGTCCCTGCCAAAATTCAAGTTAGTAGCACACAAAATGATGGACTTTTAAACAGACTTGCGAGCGCCCTTAAACCTCTCTAATCCGGCCCTGCCACAAAACCTGTACTTAGCAGAGTTCCACTAACTATAAACTACGTGCCTGCCAAAAATCAAGTTTGTAGCACAAAAAATTAAGGATTTTCTTACGAACTTGCAAGAACCCTTAGACCTTCCTAATCCGGCCCTGTCACAAAATCTGTTCTTACCAGACGTCTACTAACTATAAAGTACGTCCGTCTCAAAAATCAAGTTTGTAGCTCAAAAAATGAAGGACTTTCATACAAACTGGCGAGAGCCCTTACACCTCCCTAATCCGGCCCTGTCTCAAAATCGGTTCTAAGCAGACGTCTACTAACTTTAAACTACGTCCCTGCCAAAAATGAAGATTGTGGCACAAAAAATGAAAGACTTTCATACAAACTTGCGAGGGCCCTTATACCCTAATCCGGCCCTGTCGCAAAATCCGTTCTTAGCAGACGTCTACTAACTATAAACTACCTCTCTGCCAAACATCAAGATTGTAGCACGAAAAATTAAGGACTTTCATACAAACTTGTGAGGGCCCTTAGACCACCCTAATCCGGCCCTGTCGCAAAATTAATTCATAGCAGACGCCCACTGACTATAAACTACGTCTCTGCCAAAAATCAAGATTGTAGCACGAAAAATTAAGGACTTTCATACAAACTTGTGAGGGCCCTTAGACCACCCTAATCCGGCCCTGTCGCAAAATTAATTCATAGTAGACGCCCACTGACTATAAACTACGTCTCTGCCGAAAATCTAAATTGTAGCACAAAAAATGAAGGAGTTTCATACAAACTTGCGAGGGCCCTTAGACCACCCTAATCCGGCCTTTTCGCAAAACCCGTTCTTAGCGGACGTCTTCTAACCATAAACTACCTCCCTGCCAAAAATCATCTTTGTACGTCCAGCGGTTTTCGAGATTTCGTGATGAATCAGTGAGTGACCTTTCGCTTTTATAGATATAGACTAGCAGTTGCCCGCGACTTCGTTCGCGTAGAAATTTTGACTCTCTTGTCTGGACTGCCTGTGGATGGTACCTACTATGTCAAATCGAATGCCAAATGCCAATCGAAGCGATTATATTCCCTTAAACCAGCCCTGTCGTAAAATCTATTCCTACCTGAAATGTCTTAACTATATTCTATCTCTCTGCCAATTTTCAGGTACAAAAAGCCAAGGATTTCATATGGACTTACGGGAGCCCTTAGTCCAGGTCTTCCTTACAAATTTCTTAGCTTAGATCTCCTACTCCTGAACTCTAGACTTGTTAAATTTCAGGTTGTTAGTACAAAACAAAAAACAGTACATTTTTACAAACATGTGAAAGCCCTCAGACCTCCTTATTCTGGCCATGTTGCTAAACTCGCTAAATCTGTTCTTAGTCAACGTCTACTAACTATAAAGTACCTTCCTGCCAAAATTGTAGCACAAAAAAAGGAAGGACTGTCATACAAACTCGCGTGAGCCCTTAGACCTCCCTAGTCCAGCCCTGTCGCAAAATCGGTTCTTAGCAAACTTCTACTCACCTACTACGTCCCTGCCAAAATTCAAGTTAGTAGCACACAAAATGATGGACTTTTAAACAGACTTGCGAGCGCCCTTAAACCTCTCTAATCCGGCCCTGCCACAAAACCTGTACTTAGCAGAGTTCCACTAACTATAAACTACGTGCCTGCCAAAAATCAAGTTTGTAGCACAAAAAATTAAGGATTTTCTTACGAACTTGCAAGAACCCTTAGACCTTCCTAATCCGGCCCTGTCACAAAATCTGTTCTTACCAGACGTCTACTAACTATAAAGTACGTCCGTCTCAAAAATCAAGTTTGTAGCTCAAAAAATGAAGGACTTTCATACAAACTGGCGAGAGCCCTTACACCTCCCTAATCCGGCCCTGTCTCAAAATCGGTTCTAAGCAGACGTCTACTAACTTTAAACTACGTCCCTGCCAAAAATGAAGATTGTGGCACAAAAAATGAAAGACTTTCATACAAACTTGCGAGGGCCCTTATACCCTAATCCGGCCCTGTCGCAAAATCCGTTCTTAGCAGACGTCTACTAACTATAAACTACCTCTCTGCCAAACATCAAGATTGTAGCACGAAAAATTAAGGACTTTCATACAAACTTGTGAGGGCCCTTAGACCACCCTAATCCGGCCCTGTCGCAAAATTAATTCATAGCAGACGCCCACTGACTATAAACTACGTCTCTGCCAAAAATCAAGATTGTAGCACGAAAAATTAAGGACTTTCATACAAACTTGTGAGGGCCCTTAGACCACCCTAATCCGGCCCTGTCGCAAAATTAATTCATAGTAGACGCCCACTGACTATAAACTACGTCTCTGCCGAAAATCTAAATTGTAGCACAAAAAATGAAGGAGTTTCATACAAACTTGCGAGGGCCCTTAGACCACCCTAATCCGGCCCTTTCGCAAAACCCGTTCTTAGCGGACGTCTACTAACCATAAACTACCTCCCTGCCAAAAATCATCTTTGTACGTCCAGCGGTTTTCGAGATTTCGTGATGAATCAGTGAGTGACCTTTCGCTTTTATAGATATAGATTACGGAAACAAATTTGAGTTACTTTAACTATGTATTTTTATTGTGAAAAATTTTTATTTTAAAATTTTTATTGTTCTACAAAAGTTGTGACAGAAACGAATCGCTGCAAAACAGACTCCAACAGACTCCTCGTAGTCTTGTCTGCCTTACCCCTAAAGTGTATTTGAATTAAATAAAAACAATTTTGAAGAATCGGCATAAATTAGTCATCAACTTTATAAATACTGTCAAAAATGCATGAATAGGTTAGTAGCAATTCACTTCTTGGAATAAAGTTGTAATTCAGTGTTGGTATAATAGCAATATTACCATAATTATTTTACATTTACCTGGGTAAGTATTATTTTATTTATGTTGTAGGTACCATGTTTGATTTTATTTCAGACTGAAAAAAAAATACAAAACACAAATATTCCACAGTTGATAACCGGTATTCGTTGCAAAAACAACCGACCTTTGTATTTTTAATTTTTTTGCCACCGAGCAGATTCTTTTTCTGAAGTTTATTTTTAATTTTTGTTTTGTTTTTGTGAAAAAGTTTTTTTATGTTTCCATTTGTAGTTGTAATATTCTATGCAAATATTGGAGGTTCCATTTCGAAATCATTCAGTTGTCTTTGAATATGAATTACTAGCTGATGCCCGCGGCTTCACCCGAGTGTATGTCGTTCAAATTATATACTAAAACCTTCCTCTTGAATCACTCTATCTATTAAAAAAAACCGCATCAAAATCCGTTGCGTAGTTTTAAAGATTTAAGCATACAGACAAACAAACAGACAAAAATAGCGACTTTGTTTTATACTATGTAAGGATAAGGATTGTACCTGCCATTATCGGCTCATTCGCAAAAGATTATGATTTATCAGACGCTAATACTTACACAGATTTAGAAATATATACGAAAAAACGAAACAAATGCCTACGGTTGCCCTCGATTTGACGTGGTGATAATGGTCTTCGGGAGTATATTCTTTCAAAGAAAAATAATAATTTAGGAAATCGTTTAATATTGACTGAGATATCGGTCAATAATAATATACATAAATTTATTTAGTTTAGAAAATAAAACCGCGGTCTTAAAAGTAGAAAACAAGAAAAGAATTCTTAAATAAATTTAAGTAAATCACTAAATGATTATAATTATTATTGAGGACAACCATAGTCGCATGCCACTGATACCTGAGGCTCCTTTATGGCGTTCTCATTGATACAGAAGTCAGCTCCTAGTTCCCATTAGCAAGGTGGCATGCGACTACGACTTTCCTCGTTTTACCCTTTGGGTACGAAACCCTAAAAAACTGAATTTTAACGACAGTAATAATGATCAGATAATTTTAGACCAAATTTAAATTTATTTCAGAATTTCTTTTCATACAATGACAGTTGAAGCAATGGATCCAGCTCAAGAATTTGAGGCAAGGGTGCTAGCTCGTATGAAGCCGGTGCATGAAGTGACAGCTCTTGGAACCTCTGCCGTGCAGCAGTTCTACAATGGTGCCACTGTGTTCCTAACAGGTGGCTCTGGCTTCCTCGGCAAGCAGCTCATTGAAAAACTGTTCAGGTAAATGTGCAAATCGACCACCTCCCTCGTTAGAAATCGCAGAGTTCTCCGTGGAGGGACGAAATATTTCAAAATCAAAATATTTTATTTCACATAGGCCTAAATGGGCACTTGTAAAACGACGACAAAATGGTACGGTTCGGTGTATTGGTCGATTCCTAAGGAGAAGAACCGGTAAAAAACTCCAAAGGTTACTCTTTTAATATTTTAAAATTGTTAGGGAAAACAATAAGTTTAAGGTCCAGACATAATCTTGGTACACAATATGAAGACACACAATATGAAGACTATGCAGATTAGTGTCTGAGATGGTCTTTTGAAAAAAGCAACACACAGATTTGAGTGGACCCGTCCAGTCAGTGCAAGCATTTGTCAGCTATCGTGGAGCTCGACTTATAACTCAAGGAGTTCATCGTCACGACGAACAATACCAAATAAAGGAAGGAAAGGATTAATTGTCGAGCATTACTGTGATTTAGATTTAAATTCAATGTCATAATATTTTTAATGTGATGTTTGGTCTAGTGTGAGATAGTTGAAAATTATAATATAATTAATTATAAGTATAATTATTATTATCTTTACAGAGCTACCAATGTATCAAAAATATATTTTTTGCTAAGAAACAAAAACGGTAAAACCTTACAACAAAGGATGATTGAAATGTTGCAGGATCCTGTAAGTTATAATAAATTATTTAATTAATACATTGCCCACTGCCTCATTGGTCCAATGCTCGCAAGTGCGACTGTTGAGCATGAGGTTTTAGGTTCCGTTCCCGGGTCAGACAAATTGTTATTGACCTTTCCATTAGGAATTACCCCGGATTTGTGCCCAGTTGATGTAATGTTATGTAGTCATCACCACGCATGCTATTCTCGCAGGCGTATATAGGTTTTGGCAAACGTATAGATACTTATAGTACTTAGACAATTCGCCTGTTATATTTGAGTTCGATGTGATAAGGGGTGAAACTATAGCCATCTAGTTAACACAAATCTAGGTAGTTATTGAAAAAAAAATAATTAGCATTGAAAATTAGGCTATATTTTTTAATTGTTACAAATTTGTTTGATCTCAGAACTTCTTAAAAATTGATTGGACACTGATGATTGAAATCAATATTTCCAGGTATATGATTTGTTGCGAGAACAACAACCAGATTTCGGTGATAAACTGGTACCAGTATCAGGTGATGTAGCGGAGCTTAGACTTGGCTTGAGTGAAGAAGACTGGAACACTATTTCTGAAAAGGTATGACAGGCCAGCACATGAGAGAATGGTGTCTGCTTCTTTTTAGTTTAAAATTTTATGTTTTTCTTGCGTTTCATTTATTTGCAAAAATCATCTATCTAGTACAGTCGTTTGGTAGTTTTATCTGGAGAGTTTTCCAAGAGGTTTGAGTTTTGAGTTTTGATTTTGATGTGCACTTTTCGGATTTCAACTTTGCAACCTTTTTATAAATAATTTTCAAAACTCCCAGAAAACTTTCCAGGTAACCCCCATAATTTGAACCAAACGAAAGAACAAAATTTTTTGGCTTTTCTTTTTGTTCTATCCTGAAAATCTTGTTTCATACTTTTTCAGCGTCGTTTTTTTGTCGTAGTCGGGTTTTAGTTTTTACTTTTTTTTATTTAAACAATTTTGGTGTTAAATATTTTTTTACTTTTGACTTTTTTTTAAAGCACCTGAATTTACATACATATACAAAATAAAATACTTTGAAGTACAATAACAATACTTGCTCTCAAAAACGGTGAAGGAAAAGATCGTGAGAAAAACGTGTCATATCTTAGAAACAAAAATTCGAAGATAATTATGTGACATCTACAAATCCGCACTGGGCCCGCGTGGTGGAATATAGTCCATCCCTCTCCTAGAGAGGAGGCCTGAGTCCCTGCAGTGGGAACAATATAGGCTGAAGATGATGATGATGATGATGACAACAATACTCTATATAATAAAAATGTTATGTTGGTTTGTGTACGCTTCAAAAACTCAAAAAGTTCTGCACCGATCGAGCTGAAATTTTAGAATGATATATAGTCCGCATCAAGGATTGTTTTTACAGTATCCACGCGGGCGAAGCCGCGGGCATCAGCTAGTACTCTATATAATTATGGAATCTATGAATGACAGATCATTCATAGATTCCGAAACTGGTAGTTTAACTTCAAAGTAAACAAAATATTGCTGACCTTCAACCAGCCTTTGAAAACACCAAATTAAATGTCATAGTTGAATGCATAGATAACAGTTGTTTGTGTTATCTATGGTTGAATGATTCTTTGATTCAATTTTCTAGGTGGACATAGTATTTCATTTGGCGGCAACGACGAGGTTTGATGAATCCCTTCGTGTGGCGACCTTAATCAATGTACGAGGCACCAGGGAGACTCTTACCCTTAGCAAAGCTTGTAAAAACCTAAGGTTAGAAAAGTAAAAATACTTGCTTTCATGATTTTCGTACCTTTAACCAACATCCTCCACAGCCTGACTTCACCCATTACTGAGTATAGACCTCACTATCCTTGCATCAAGCTCCTCGTTTTTGTACGAGCCTCATCCCAATGACCCTTTCTTCGACGTTTTATAAGTGGCCACATGAAATTTTAATGTCGAGGCTAAGTTGAATGGACAAGGCCGTCATTTACCCCGGTCACCTGGGAGACTGGAACCGGCAAGAGATGTCGTGCGGTGTTCCACAGGGTTCGGTTTTGGAGCCGCTCGTATGGAATATCGGATACGACTGGGTGCTGCGCGCCGACCTTGGTGTGGTAACGCTCTGGTTCTTTCACAGATATCTCTCTACAAGTTCTCATCTAATATACTTAAAAAATTTATCTCGACATTCCATTCCATTTTTCTCTGCACGAAATGACCATGCCAACGCCCAGTACGAATGCGGTGTCCAAACAATGTGCAGTTCTCAGAACCTACAGACGTTATTAATGTACTTGGATTATAATGACTTTACCATTTTAAACCAAAACGCATGCCCAAAAGACAGCCGAATTGCATACAACTTTTCAGTCGCTATTTTTACTCTGCTTCAAAAATAATTTATATTTTTCCTTTACAGATCTTTCGTCTATGTTTCAACGGCATACTCTCATGCTTGCACGGATCGGGTAAATACCGAAGTATCTGAAAAGTTCTACAAAAGTCCTTTAGATCCTAATGCCATGATTAAGATTGCTGAAACAGTTGATGAAGAAAGAGTAAATAATATTACACCGAAGTGAGTAGTTTCACATGGTGTAGCAATGTATGGGGCAGCGGACCTTTGTTGTCAATTATAATTAAAAATTATATTTACTGTTCTTTATCTATCGACACGACTGCTGAATCTCGATAATATAATTCATCACAAGAGTTAAATATGTGGATTGGTTTATAGTAACCAAGGAAAGCTGTTCCGATATTGTTTTGCATTAATTATAGGGCACATATTATAAACTTAATATTATTATGTCTAATATAATAACACACGTTTAAGTTTGTAAGTTTTTTTTTCGTGCCAAAGGAATTTTTAATAGCATTACAAAGAAGGTAGTTAACAAAGAGGCTCATATATTATTAAATAAAGGGTGTAAAAGTACCCTTAACGCAAACGAAGGGCGCTTGTTCTCCCCACCATTTTTTTTGTTCTAGACCATACCTGGGAACCCCTACTTACGGAGATATTGGGGGTCAAAGTTCCAAATTTTTCACTGCTGTTTTTGTAAAAACTAGTTTTTTAAGTAATTTCTTTACTTAAATTACCTCCATGACCTGTTTACTATTCAAAGCATCCACTAGCATAATCTTGTAAGAGTGCTAGGGGTACATAGTTAGATGTACAGTACGCTTGGTTGACGGCTGTGTGTTGGGCTAATTTCTCCCTGTATACATCGGTGATCATAGCGCTTATGGTTTCGATTTATTAGTTGAATAATGTTATTCACAGGTTTAGAGTTCTTCCTCTTTTTAATATTTTGTCGAGGATCCTGCCTGTTAAGACATTCAGACATAAAAAGTAATAAAAAAGATTAAAGGCCTTTTTTTTTTTTGGTGGGTGGAAAATCATCAAATGACCCCGCCGCTCTTGGGCAGAGCGAAGGGGAGTGTCAGACTTCTACTGATTAAAAACCGAACCCATGTTCCTTCTTTGCCTTAGTGCCGAGGCCACGTCATCTAGTACTAAAATCCGCGGCCAAGATTAAAGGCCTATACCTTGAATCAGCCAACGAGCTTAATGATTTTTATTTGCATGAGTTGTATCACATTTTCTATATTTTACCCGTAAAACATTTGAAAATAGAAATCTCTTTAAAATTTTATTTTAAGTAATTTTTTTAATTTCATTTATTTGGCAGTTTAATAAAAAAATGGCCAAACACGTACACATTTGCTAAGTCGGTTGCTGAGGAGTTGGTTCATAGCATCGGAAAAGATCTGCCCATATGTATTGTTAGACCAGCTATCGGTGAGTACACATTAAACCTTGGTAAATGTGCTGCTTTTACCCGAAATGAGTTGGGCTAGAGAATGATGATGATGGGCGTACGACTAATCGAATTTTACGACGTAGAATTTTACGACGTACGACTAATATATCACAAATAGTAGCTTTTTTTTTTAATATAATTATGCAGATTTATTTACAGGAGTTCAATTCATTTCAAAATATCTGGTACCTAAGTCTCCGGGAAACAAAAATAGAGCCAATTGAAAAAAAAAAAAAAAACGAGAACGTTGCCGTTTTACCCGACGGCCAATCAATGATTGTTCTGTATTTTGCACAAAAGTTCTATACACGATATTTATTTAAATTATTAATAGTTTCACAAGAGGACTTTGTCATTTCACCTCAACAACCCTTAGTCGATTACTGTTTGCCTAGCTGAAGTACCTACATTGTTATCAACGTTGTCTATTTAAAAGACCCCTGACTGGTATTATTTCTGCAACAAAATATCGCCACATTTTCAAGTGATCTTAGCTCCGATCTCTGTTAACTTTGGTACTTGTTGCAATAACGTTGTCTTTGCTGTTAGACCTACGTCCATTTTGACCAAGACCCTTTAAAAGATCGAATTCACGGCATTTGTATCACGTAAATTTCAACATTTTTGTATGCTTTCAGTAATGGGGGCTAATCTTGAACCAAATCCAGGATGGGTTGATAAGTCCTGTATATATGGAGCTAGTGGCGTGAGTGCAATAATTATTTAAAAATAAATAACCAATTTTGGAGTCTGCCAAATGTCAATACAAAAAGATTGCTAATCAATACTTTTGTGATGATATTTCCGGACTGTTATATTTTCCGCTGAGCAAATGCAATAGATTATACATGAGATTAAGGAGTTAATTAATCATTTAAATAAAGTATTTAATATTGCGCTTACACAGTCCTTATTTTCATTTCAGGTCTTATTTGGTTTCGGCTTAGGTGTAATGCACACAATCAAAACTAAACACACTGTTGTTTTTGCTAGTATACCAGTAGACTATGTTAATAATGTGATAATAGCTGCAGGGTGGGAAACAGCTAAAAAGCATACCGCAAGCGATAACAATTCAAAGATCTACATGGTTGCTTCGAATGCCAGAAATCCTTCATCTTGGAGTATGTATGATTTAAAAATAAACATCAGTTATTATTTTTTCTTACAAGTGAATTAAATTAACGTCTTACCAAGCTTGAAGATCTAAGCTTGGTTAGAAGTTAATTTTACGTTAGGCTTTTTGGTCTCATAATAAATTCTAGTGTGTTTCGTTCAAGATATAACACACGACACAAGTTTTGCTATTATAGCGGAATATAAATAAGAGCGGTTATATAAAATGCAGTCTTTCGATTTTTGCCCTTGTTAGACTTCAGTAATGCTTTTATCACCGTAGACTTTGTGGTTCTAATCGGTATACTTTGCTCTTTTAACATAATAATATCTTCAACGGTAATGATTGATTTTCGTAGTTGCTTGTGTTGCTTTGTAATCTGCATCGCACCGTGTTTGCTTTAAAGATTTATCACCTTTACAGTGAAATAAATCTGCCAGCGTAACACAGGGAGCATCTATCTGTCTACTTCTATTTTCTATTTGACATCTGTCATCCTAACTTTAACGCTGATTTTCTGCAAACTTATTTGCAAGCTTCGTCAGCCAATTAGTCTGAGAAGGTTAAAATTATGAATTTCAGAGAAAAGTTTTAAAAGTAAAACAAAATACCTATTTATCAACTGTTTCATGTTAACTAGGGGTTTGGGAAGATATCTTGACAACAAAGGGTAGAAAATACCAATCACCGATGGCAGTATCATATCCATTCAGCTGGACTACTGAAAACTCTTTTGTTTTCTGGTTACTGTCCTGGTTGTTTCATCTGATTCCTGCGTACATTGCGGACGGAGTAAGCGTCATACTTGGAAACAAAAGAAGGTATTTAGTTTTTTAAGGTACAAAGTAGATATAAAACAAAATGGTCCAACGAGTCCAGTCTATAAATATTATCAAGATCTTAAAAACACAAAGAAACGTTTAAAATTATTGTGGTAGGCCTGACTTCAGACCATGATAATCCTAGGTTCTATGCACAAGTTGAAATGAAAAAAATGTGGTTAAAAAACAAGAAAAAACCGGACAAACAAAATTTAAAAGCAAAAATCAAGTTTATTTTAAATTAAACAAAATTCGGAATTTGAATATAAAATTATGAAATGAAAATAGAATGAACCCGCCTGCCCTACGGAGATTACAGGCGTGATGTCTATTTTTATACATCGTAATGTCAAAATAAGTGACTATTTATTTACTTCTCAGGTTTGTGAAACTTGCCTCAAGAATGTACAAAATGTCAACGGCGTTGTGCTACTTTGGTTGCAACGAGTGGAACTTTGACGACAAAAATACGGCAGCTCTGTACAGCAATCTGTCAAAAGAAGATCAAGATATTTTTAATTTCGACATAAAAAAGCTAAACTGGCAAGAATATGTAATATCTCTTGTTATTGGACTCAGAAAGTATGTATTGAAAGATGGTTTAACAGGCACAGTTAATGCAGTTAGTAAACAGAAAGTTCTAAAGATGTTAACTTTTATAACATTACCTGTATATTTCTATTGTTTATTTAGAATTTTGTGTTTTGCTGTGTCTTTATTGACGTTGTTTTCGTAAGCCATTCATTTGAAAAGAGTATTGAGAAATCATCGTCATTCTATGTATTTGTGGTAAAATAAATTGCTTTTTATTTATTTATTCCTTTATTTTTATTCCTATTAACATTAAGTAGGTACCTAATTTTATGAATACCCTTTAAAAAAACATTCTTCTTCTTCTTATCTTGTGGGTAGTAAGGTCTGACGACCCTACACACCCTGGTGTCAGCGTTTCTAAGTGCGTGTTCACGTACGCGCGACGCGACGCGCGACGCGATGAGCGATTAAATTCAAACATATGGCGATGTATGAGTGCGTTCACGGAGAAGCGATTTTATACGCGATTATTTGAATTTGAGGCGGTGCCCGCGGCGGCGCCCGCGGCGATTATCGCGGCGGCGCCCGCGGCGATTATCGCGGCGACGCACGCAGCGGCAATTCTCGATGAAGCGATACCCGCGACGGAACTTTTTTTCTGATTGATGGTTTTCGTGGTCGCTGATTATGAAAATGAGTTCAAAATGAAAATCCAAGAGGCGCCGAAAAAAAATTTAGTTTTTCCATCATGGGTGTCGTAAGTCGTTTAAATGGTTTTCGGGGTCGCTGATTACAAAAATGAGGTCAAAATGAAGACCAAGATGGCGGCCAGGAAAATTTTTGGTTTTACCGTCATGGGTGTGGTTTTCATGGTTTTTGGGGTCGCTGATTACGAAAATGAGGCCAAAATGAAAATCCAAGATGGCGGCCATGGAAATTTTTGGTTTTTCCGTCATGGGTGTGGTTTTCATGGTTTTTGGGGTCGCTGATTACGAAATTGTGGTCAAAAGGAAAATCCAAGATGGCGGCCAGGATTTTTTTTGGTTTTTCAGTCATGGGTGTGGTTTTCATGGTTTTTGGGGTCGCTGAATACGAAAATGAGGTTAAAATGAACATCCAAGATGGCGGCCAGGAAATTTTTGGTTTTTCCGTCATGGGTGTGGTTTTCATGGTTTTTGGGGTCGCTGATTACGAAAATGAGCACAAAATTAAAATCCAAGATGGCGGCCAAGGAAATTTTTGGTTTTTCCGTCATGGGTGTCGTTTTCATGGTTTTTGGGGTCGCTGATTACGAAAATGAGGCCAAAATGAAAATCCAAGATGGCGGCCATGGAAATTTTTGGTTTTTCCGTCATGGGTGTGGTTTTCATGGTTTTTGGGGTCGCTGATTACGAAAATGTGGTCAAAATGAAAATCCAAGATGGCGGCCAGGATTTTTTTTCGTTTTTCCGTCATGGGTGTGGTTTTCATGGTTTTTGGGGTCGCTGAATACGAAAATGAGGTCAAAATGAACATCCAAGATGGCGGCCAAGAAATTTTTGGTTTTTCCGTCATGGGTGTGGTTTTCATGGTTTTTGGGGTCGCTGAATACGAAAATGAGGTTAAAATGAACATCCAAGATGGCGGCCAGGAAATTTTTGGTTTTTCCGTCATGGGTGTGGTTTTCATGGTTTTTGGGGTCGCTGATTACGAAAATGAGCACAAAATTAAAATCCAAGATGGCGGCCAAGGAAATTTTTGGTTTTTCCGTCATGGGTGTCGTTTTCATGGTTTTTGGGGTCGCTGATTACGAAAATGAGGCCAAAATGAAAATCCAAGATGGCGGCCATGGAAATTTTTGGTTTTTCCGTCATGGGTGTGGTTTTCATGGTTTTTGGGGTCGCTGATTACGAAAATGTGGTCAAAATGAAAATCCAAGATGGCGGCCAGGATTTTTTTTCGTTTTTCCGTCATGGGTGTGGTTTTCATGGTTTTTGGGGTCGCTGAATACGAAAATGAGGTCAAAATGAACATCCAAGATGGCGGCCAAGAAATTTTTGGTTTTTCCGTCATGGGTGTGGTTTTCATGGTTTTTGGGGTCGCTGATTACGAAAATGAGGTCAAAAGGAAAATCCAAGATGGCGGCCAGGATTTTTTTTGGTTTTTCCGTCATGGGTGTGGTTTTCATGGTTTTTGGGGTCGCTGATTACGAAAATGAGGTGAAAAGGAAAATCCAAGATGGCGGCCAGGATTTTTTTTGGTTTTTCCGTCATGGGTGTGGTTTTCATGGTTTTTGGGGTCGCTGAATACGAAAATGAGGTGAAAATGAACATCCAAGATGGCGGCCAGGAAATTTTTGGTTTTTCCGTCATGGGTGTGGTTTTCATGGTTTTTGGGGTCGCTGATTACGAAAATGAGCTCAAAATTAAAATACAAGATGGCGGCTAGGAAAATTTTAGGTTGTTCCGTCATGGGTGTCGTTTTAATGGTTTTTGGAGTCGCTGATTACGAAAATGAGGTCAAGATAATAATCAAAGATGGCGCCGACGAAAATTTTTGGTTTTTCCGTCATAGGTGTCGTTTTCATGGTCTCAAAATGAAAATCCAAGATGGCATCCAGAAAAATTTTTGGTTGGGGTCGCTGATTACGAAAACGAGCTCAAAATTAAAATCCAAGATGGCGGCCAAGGAAATTTTTGGTTTTTCCGTCATGGGTGTCGTTTTCATGGTTTTTGGGGTCGCTGATTACGAAAATGAGGTCAAGATGAAAATCGAAGATGGCGCCGACGAAAATTTTTGGTTTTTCCGTCATGGGTGTCGTTTTCATGGTCTCAAAATGAAAATCCAAGATGGCGTCCAGAAAAATTTTTGGTTGGGGTCGCTGATTACGGAAAAACCTAAAATTTTCCTAGCCGCCATCTTGGATTTACATTTGAGCTCATTTTTGTAATCAGCGACCCCAAAAACCATGAAAACCACACCCATGACGGAAAAACCAAAAATTTCCTGGCCGCCATCTTGGATGTTCATTTTGACCTCATTTTCGTAATCAGCGACCCCAAAAACCATGAAAACGACACCCATGACGGAAAAACTAAAATTTTCCTGGCCGCCATCTTGGATTTTAATTTTGACCTCATTTTCGTAATCAGCGACCTCGAAAACCATATAAACGACACCCATGATGGAAAAACCTAAAATTTTCTTAGCCGCCATCTTGAATTTTCATTTTGACCTCATTTTCGTAATCAGCGACCCCAAAAACCACGAAAACGACACCCATGACGGAAAAACTAAAATTTTCCTGGCCGCCATCTTGGATTTTCATTTTGAGCTTATTTTCGTAACCAGCGACTCCAAAAACCATGAAAACCACACCCATGACGGAAAAACCAAAAAAAATCCTGGCCGCCATCTTGGATTTTCATTTTGACCTCATTTTCGTAATCAGCGACCCCAAAAACCATGAAAACCACACCCATGACGGAAAAACCAAAAAATTCCTTGGCCGCCATCTTGGATTTTCATTTTGACTGCATTTTCGTAATCAGCGACCCCGAAAACCATATAAACGACACCCATGATGGAAAAACTAAAAATTTTTTCGGCGCCATCTTGGATTTTCATTTTGACTGCATTTTCGTAATCAGCGACCCCAAAAACCATTTAAACGACACCCATGACGGAAAAACCTAAAATTTTCCTAGCCGCCATCTTGGATTTTAATTTTGAGCTCATTTTCGTAATCAGCGACTCCGAAAACCATGAAAATGACACCCATGACGGAAAAACCAAAAATTTCCCTGGCCGCCATCTTGAATTTTCATTTTGACCTCATTTTCGTAATCAGCGACCCCAAAAACATGAAAACCACACCCATGACAGAAAAACCAAAAAAAATCCTGGCCGCCATCTTGGATTTACATTTGAGCTCATTTTTGTAATCAGCGACTCCGAAAACCATTAAAATGACACCCATGACGGAAAAACCAAAAATTTCCCTGGCCGCCATCTTGGATTTTCATTTTGACCTCATTTTCGTAATCAGCGACCCCTAAAACCATGAAAACGACACCCATGACGGAAAAACCAAAAATTTCCTTGGCCGCCATCTTGGATTTTAATTTTGAGCTCATTTTCGTAATCAGCGACCCCAAAAACCATGAAAACCACACCCATGACGGAAAAATCAAAAATTTCCTGGCCGCCATCTTGGATGTTCATTTTGACCTCATTTTCGTAATCAGCGACCCCAAAAACCATGAAAACCACACCCATGATGATAAAACTAAAAATTTTCTTCGGCGCCATCTTGGATTTTCATTTTGAATTCATTTTCATAATCAGCGACCCCGAAAACCATTAAAACGACACCCATGACGGAAAAACCAAAAATTTTCGTCGGCGCCATCTTGGATTTTCATTCTCATTTTTGTAATCAGCGACCCCAAAAACACTACTTTATCAGCAATACCTAAAACTAGTCGGTTTGATTGAGAACGCCGCGTGCTTTGCTACCCGCTTGAAAAGTCGCCGCGATAATCGCGGCGGCCGTCGCCGCGGGCGCCGCCGCGGGCACCGCCCCGCGTCTGTATGAACAGCGTAGTACATTGCCATACTTTTGTGTTTGCGCGTGCGATGATATCTGCCGCTGCACGCATCGCGTGTCCGTGAACACAAAAATCGCACGACGCGCCGCTCGTCGCGTCGCAGGTCGCGCCGCGCGTCGCGTCGCGCGTACGTGAACACGCACTAAGCCACCACAAGGGCCTCTGATATGGTTTGACGACCGCCATTTGGCGGCCGGGACCACTGGCTTATACGTGCCTTCTGAAGCACGGAGCCATCTTTTTATCAGACAATCAGTTGATTCAAGCCTGCAATGTCCTAACCAAACTGGAAACAACTTTACAAAGTATGCTTTTCGTGGGAATCGAACCCACGACCACCGGGTCACAAGGCAAACGCCTAAACCACTCGACTACGGAGGCAGTTATAACATTAAAAAATATTGTTAAATCATTTCATTTTGTACATCTTATAATATTCTGATAAAAAATATTAACACCATAGGATATTTCACCAAAAAAAACTAGTTAGTCCGTCTGATAGATTATCGAAAAATATTGGAAACGTGTTTTTTGTCTTATCAAATTAATAAAAATTGACGAAAATAAAACGTGTCAAAGATCATGAGTGGGGTCATGGTTTTCGACGTTACTTTGTGGTTAAAAAATTACTCACCTTGTGGCGTCACACGACTTGATACTACTTTTCAAAGCACTGTATCGTCTTCATCTTTTGTTTACGTAAAAAAATACGTGTCCATTATTTTTTTTTTATCTATCGCCGGACTAATTAGAGTTTTTTGGTGAAATATACACCCACATCTTATTTGATTTTCATGATTCACTTTTCATGATTCGAGACTTGATAAATTACGAGAATTACAGATTAAAGATAAAAGTGGCATTTTTTTTTTTTTGGTGGGTGTAAAATCATCAAATGACCCCCCCCCCCCGCTCTTGGGCAGAGCGAAGGGGAGTGTCAGACTTCTACTGACTAAAAACCGAACCCATGTTCCTTCTTTGCCCTTGCGCCGAGGCCACGTCATCTCGTTCTATAATCCGCGGCCCCGACGGGCGTCGGCCATTGCGGGCCCCTCCTTGCTGACAACTCTTTGAGGCGCGCGTGGAACACGAACGCGCCGCCGACACGGTCTGTTGCCGTCATGACGACGGCCGTACGGCGAGCTAAAAGTGGCCTTAATCAGTAATTCTCTTAATTTATCAAGTCATGTAAAGTGATTTTACAATACTACTACATTTGATGTGATTTAAGAGTAAAAGACTCAAGGACGCTGTCATTTAGTTTCGCTTAAAAATTGTTAACAAAATTCGATTCAACTATGGAAGTAAATATTTTTACAATAACTGTACGCTGATGAAGGTCACGGGGTAGTTTGTGATAAACGCATCTTGTAAAGGTTTTTCTGCTCATCATTCAGAAGCATAGCGGCTTGCTCTTACTATGTAGGTATGTCCAATTTTAGACGACCTCGTTTAAATTATTGCATAAAGACAAATTGAATTTTAAAAGCGTTTTGTTTTATCACAATTATTGTTAGGCGTTGAAGTGATGAAAATGAAGGACGGTAGGAATATTTTGGGGACATTGTGAGCGTGTTATTGAAAGATAAATATCTGGGCCTTTGTGGACAAGAACGTCCCACTTTTTTTTTGTCTACAAAATTAAATTTTGAGGAAATTGGTTGGTCTTGTTTATCTTTTCATATAATACTAGGACTAGGATTTCGTGTGCAGAAAATGTGATAGCTCGGCTATTTCACTCAAAAACAATTCATCTTTAACTCAGAGAAACATATTTTAGGATTGAATCAGTAGTTTCGGAGATACAAAATTATAAACAATTTTACCTCTTTACAATATTAACATCTAACATGTATGTTTTCCAAAATACTATAAACAACGTTAACCAATCAAAACTGCGTGATTAACGTATCGAATTATACAGTGGTGTAAATTAAAAATTATAATTTCTATAATGATTAATTCATCAGTGATATAATGTGACAGTCGCGGAAATTCGTCTAACAAAATTTGATTGTTGGCATAATTTTATTTTACTAGTCTAAATATGCACGACCTCTCTGACCTGAGTAATTATTCTTGTGAATTTATATTGTTCTGGAGCCACAGTAAAACAAAACACAGTAAGTTAATTCCAGTAATTGTTCCTATTATCATTGTTATTTTTTTATAGGACGCCTAATAATGAAAATAGAAATTCATCACTTTTTCCGTCATTCGAGATAAATCTTAGTAGCGCGTTCAATGCACCCACATAGGCATTGATCGATAGAAAACTTTATTTCAAGTTTTTTTTTTACAGAAAAAAATATAAATTAAATATTCGTGTTTTTTTTTTTGTTATTCTTTGTAATATAATAATATCAATCGATTTGAGTTCGATATTTAAGTTTTTTATTTTCGGTTCCAGGACGGCCTAAAATTGGGTTAGGGGTCACTCGGCCCACTATGAAACTCGAACCAGGGACCAGTTGCCCCTTTCAAAAATTGATAGTGGTAAACTGGGCCCACATCTCTTTTCACTTCAATCAAGTGAAGGGTGGGTTAGTATAATATATATTTTTTGCTAGCCTATGTTGTGCCCCACTCCTGAGGGTCTAGTTGCAGTAGTCCGGTTGACCGAACTACTGACACTCTTTTGGAGGCAACAGTTCGGTTTCTTTTTTTTTGTTTGAGAAAATAAGAATAGGTAGTAAATTCCCACAAATTACCAGGAGAACAAAAGTAGGCAGGAGGTATTAGAAATTGGAATCTTTAAATCAAATCTTTGTGCCTTTCTAATAATATCAGGCAGTTTTTTTTTGTTGAAAATGAGATAGATAGTTAAGTCCACAAACTACCAGGAGAACAGAAGTAGGCAGGACGTATTAGAATCTTTAAATCGAATTTCGCCTTTATAATATATATTTTTTTGTTGGAGATGGGAAACCAAGATAGTTAAGTCCCGCAAACTACCAGGAGGCAAGAATAGTGAATTATATAGTGGGGAAATCATCAAATGACTCCTCCCGGTCTGAGCAGACCGGTAGGGAGTGTCAGACTTCTACTGACTAAAAACCACCCATGTTCCTTCTTAGCCCTTTGTGTCGAGGCCGCGGTATCTCTTTTGTAATACAATACCTCCTTCCTACTTCTATTCTCCTGGTAGTTTGTTGGACTATACTACCTATCCTTATTTTCTCATACAAAAAAAAAAGAAACCGAACTGAAAAGTTGCAGTAGTTAGGTCAACCGGACTTCTGCAACTAGACCCTCAGCAGTGGGACACAATATAGGCTAGCAAAATAAAGGGCCCTAACCCCTAAAATTAACCGTGAATATAAATATATAGCAAGACTTCCTCGTCAACTTATCTAAATTAAATGCTTTGATACCCTCAATCAGTCCAATGTGTGACGTTTTTAAAAATCGATTTTATTTTATTATACGATTTTTTCCGAACTCATAAACAACCCAAGTGAAGTTAGTAAAATGTATAGGGAACGATCGCAAAGTTCGTAATTATAAGAAAATCATACATGATTCAAAAAAGTGCTGGCGGACTCCATAACGTTCTTACTTCAAGAACAAAGCCAAAACCTGTGCACCTTTTTTTGTAGACGTTTTATAAGTGCCCATGTAGGCCTATGTGAAATAAAATATTTTGACTTTGACTTTGAAAACCAGAAGCCAAAGCCCCAAATTCAAGTTGTTTTCTAAAGCGATTTGGTTTTATATACGGAGATAGGTCATGTATATATTTATATGATTTTCATACCATGAAAACATTTATTAGTAAATATTATGTTATTGACAATTTTTTTATGTGACCATAAAAAATAAAGTTCAAAAATCTAAAACCCGACTACTAACAAAATCGCGGTCTTAAAAGTAGAAAACAAGAAAATAATTCTTGTCTGATATTCTTCGTAGTCGCATGCCACCTTGCTAATGGCAATTAGCAGCTGACTTCTGTATCAATGAGAACGCCATGAAGGAGCATCTGTCAGGTATCAGTGGCATGCGACTACGAAGAATATCAGACAAGAATTATTATCTTGTTTTCTACTTTTAAGACCGCGATTTTGTTAGTCGGGTTTTAGATTTTTGAACTTATTTTTTTATTAGAATTTTATTTTTGTGTGTACTTAAACTATAATATAATACATATTTGTATGCTCGCCAAGATCTTTCATTTGATACCAAACTTGCTATGATTATCTCAATTTAATATTTTTTGAGGTAAGTTTTTGACATTTAAATTCCGTCATAAAAAGAATTTATAAAATTTATATAGCCTATGTCACCCGGGCTATTCTTACGAATCTATTGACACCTAATTTATTAAAATCCGTTCAGTAGTTTAGGCGCTACGGTGGAACATACATACATTCATACATACATAGATAGACTGACAAAATCATTACCCTTCCTTTTGGCTTCGCCGTAGTCGGGTAAAAAGAGGTCGTTCTGCTAAAATAATATTATGTCAAGCGAAGTAAAAACGTTTTCTATTTTGAGAAGCAACTGTAATGATTTTGGGTAGTTTAAGGTGAAAAATGAAAGAACAAGTATTTGTTGAATAAGTTTGAATTAATAAAAAATTGTGAATTAGCTCATTACAGCTAAATCCATTCATTTTAATATTTATAACGTGTGTAATGGTGCAATACTCTTTATTTAATTTATAAGATAAAATAATTATAAGTACCTATTATTGTTTCCAAAAAATAAATTCTTTAAATAAACAAAATGTTACAGAATAGATTTACTAGAACAGATTATTCATTGGCATAAACTATTAATAGACATCAACCTTATAAATATTGGCTAATCGTTTATTTATTACTCGTAGTAGCAATTTCACTAGTAACACACTTCTAGAAGTAAATAGGCGCTATTAACTGAAATTCAGCGTAGATAATAATATCAAAATTGTTATATTATTTTATATTTAAGTGGGTAAGTATTGTTTTATTAATATTGAAGGTAAAATGAGTGATTTCATTTCAAAGTGATCCGAAAAATCATATAAGTTTTCCATTCTACCTATTTGAATTAAACGTATCAGTTACCAAGAACCATCCAAAGTCATCCATCCAAGCAAATCCTAGTGTTAAAATTCAAAATTTTAGAATTAATTGAAGAAAATGGACATAATAATGGATGCACACACACGTCTCACTACTACGACGAAATATAAATGCTGTGAATTTTAATTTTTTCAATTTTAGAATTTATTTTTTTACAATGACTATTGAAGCAATGGATCCAGCTCAGGAATTTGAGGCAAGGGTGCTTGCTCGTATGAAGCCGGTGCATGAAGTGACAGCTCTTGGAACCTCTGCCGTGCAGCAGTTCTACAGCGGTGCCACTGTGTTCCTAACAGGTGGCTCTGGCTTCCTCGGCAAGCAGCTCATTGAAAAACTTATCAGGTATAAGCAAAAATCCACAACATCCCTCTTGAGGAGACGAGACACGTGTCAAGCATTTATTTGGTGTGGTACTTTTAACCCATCGTCTGCCAGAACGTTCTTTAATTGTGTCTAAATAATCGACATACAAGAAGTTAATGTGATTTTTGGTCTAGTTTAAGGCAGGTTTAAAAAGATACAAATTTTTTCTATGCAGATCTACTAAAGTATCAAAAATATATTTCTTGCTAAGAAGCAAAAAAGGAAAATCCTTAAAACAAAGGATGGCTGAAATGTTGCAGGATCCTGTAAGTTATAATAATTTGCTTATTAGTTACACATAACACCACACCACGGTAAGTCAAAGATGTTTTTACAAATACATAGTTCATTTTGTCAGTTATGTTTGAGAGCGATGGAATGACGGGTGATCCTGTTGCCATGGGCACAAACCTAGGCTCCTATCTTTCTCTCTTATTTCTATCTTTTTTATGTGTAACAAGCTACTTAATATACTCTTTGCACTCTTCCAAAGTGGTTTGATCATCTCAGAACTATTACACATTGATAATATTGAAACCATTTTTCCAGGTATATGAGTTGTTGCGAGAACAGCAACCAGATTTCGCTGATAAGTTGGTGCCAGTATCAGGCGATGTGGCGGAGCTTAGACTTGGCTTGAGTATAGAAGACTGGAACACTATTTCTGAACAGGTATGACCACCCAGGATCCTCTTTTTTTTAGCTAATATTTACACGTTCGATCAGATTTGCTGGTTTTAGAGGCTTTGCCTTCGTGCATTTCCATACCCTACTTTAAAGTATTAAAACACATTTGTTATTTAAATGCTTCGAAACTGGTAGTTAAGCTTCAAAGTGTAAAAAAAGTTTGCTGAACTTCAACCGTCCTTTGAAATTCGACACCAAATTGAATGTTATAGTCTATTCAATGATTATTTGTTTCGTTTTCTAGGTGGACATAGTATTTCATTTGGCAGCCACGACAAGGTTTGATGAGTCCCTCCGTGTGGCGACCTTGATCAACATACGAGGTACCAGGGAGACTCTTACGCTTATCAAGGCTTGCAAAAACCTAAGGTTAGAAAAGAAAACGCTTTGATTAATTATTTGCTTTCATTTATTTATTATGATTATTATTCCCTCTCAAAAAAGAGAGGAGACCTGTGTCACAGCAGTGGGAACATTAATAGGCTGTTGATGATGATGATTTATTATGCTATTGCATAGCTTCTATCGCGGGCCTTGAGCGTGGAGAGCGAATCCAGAAATTCCGTAACGAAAATATTCAACCAGGTTGCTATGGTTACGGAAAATAACAAGGTTGTCAACTGAGGTTGTTAAATTAAATAATTAATTATTTGCATAAGTTGATAAAAAATGCTATGCAATAGCTTTACCGCGGCAGTCTCCGAGTGCCACATTTAGTTTTTTTTACCATTATCATTATCAACAGCCTGTCTTTACCCATTTCTGGAACTCTCTTTTATCTGCCATCCAGGATATTATCGCAATAGGTAACAATGTCGTCTGCCCATCTTGCCACCTCATTCAAAATTTAGGATCGGTTATTTAACTGTCTAGTTTTTACATAGTTACTATTATAATATAAAAGTAACAGACAGACAATAATAACGAGAAATAATAAACTACTGTTTTTTTAATTGGCCACGTGATCAAACTTCTAATTTTAAAACTAAGCCACGGGAAAATGATATAGCCTCTAATATACTAATTCGCCTTTTTTACAACGCTTACTAAATATTCTATAGAAAGCGTCAAGTGAAGATAAACAATTATATTAACTTGTCCTTGTTATTTATATATAGGCACCTAATTTACTAACTCGGCCACGGAATTAATATCTCAGTACCATTTTACATTTTACAACTTCAACACAAGGCCCTCAAAAAAATATAATTGAAGTGACCATACACAACATCATTTATTATAACTTAGCATGTAAAATAATACATCTTATAAAAAATAGTAACATCAAGATTTGGCGCAAGCACGCGAGACGACTGCGCCTGGCCATTTACACCAATCAGAGAGTGAGTTAGTCACGTGTGTTTAAAATATCAACGTTTAATACACTTTAGATTATTATATTTAGGTACATAAAAAATACCTACTAGTTAAAGAAATGTTTTTACCATTGTACCTTTAATTGACTAGACACAGGCAGATTGCATGATTCGTCATTGTAAACTGAGGGAAATAGGTTAGGTTAGGTTAAAACTGTGACCAAACGCGCGCGAGCCGGGCGAGCGAAGCGAGCGGTGCCGCGGTAGCGGCCGGCGAGCGCTACTTCCGAGTTGCTTGCAGAAATTTTTTCACAATTGTCTAGTTATCCGATAAAAAATAAATTTCTGCAGCGATTCTGTCAATAACTTTTATAGCAAAACATGTAAATAAATATCGATCTTTAGGACATTCGATACTCTGAACTTCGATATTTTGGTTATTAGATATTCTTGACTTCTATATTGAAGCCTTTCGATGACACGACAGTAGTTTCTACGTACTATTAGTGGCTGTAATGTAATATTTGATGACAATTTTAATTAAATTTTGATGTTGAGTTAATGTGGCATGAGTTATAATTTAAACGTACTGAGTTAGTAAATTAGAAGCTATTAGAATATTTTTCTGATGCCATTTATATTAATATTTTAGAAGTTTACTGTTTGAATCCATGTTACAAATTTAGATGCTAAAAAATAACCACGACGCTAAGTTGTATTTAGAGTGGCTTTAGAAAAGATAAATTGTGGCTAAGATAGTATTATTTAGATGCTCGTTAATTGTGGCCGACTTAGTAACTTAGAAGGAAATGTAGATTTTTAGATGCAAATAATGCTATTAAAAAGAAGCCGGTTTAATTTGCACCCTTAATTACAATATTTGATGACAATTTTAGTTAAATTTTGATGCTCAGTTAATGTGGCATGAGTTACAGTTTAAACGTACTGATTTTATAAATTAGAAGCTAATAGAATATTTCTTGATGCCATATATTAATATTTTAGAAGTTTACTGTTTGATTCCATGTTACAAATTTAGGTGCTAAAAATAACCACGATGCTGAGTTGTATTTAGAGTGGCTTCAGAAAAGATATGTTGTGGCCAAGAT
Organism: Diarsia dahlii; assembly: GCA_949775195.1. NCBI lineage: Eukaryota > Metazoa > Arthropoda > Insecta > Lepidoptera > Noctuidae > Diarsia > Diarsia dahlii. The sequence continues at coordinate 18,400,260 of OX459205.1, forward strand.
AGTATTATTTAGATGCTCGTTAATTTTATTGTGGCTGACTTAGTAATTTAAAAGGCAATGTAGATTTATAGATGCAAATAATGCTATTAAAAAGAAGCCGATTTAATCAGCACCCAATAATAACAACAGTTAAAGTTTATTTGTAAACACGACGATTGGCGTCGTGTTTTATTTTCGCTCCAGAACTAAAACGCTGTATTTAAGTATGTTGTTGTGTCCAAACAATTCGCACTTCTTAGAAACTACAGAAGTCACTGATGTTCTGTAACTGGCCTAAACTTTTACTAACAATACAATGACATATTTACCTTTTGAATACCAAAACCTACATAGAATCGCTGATTTCCATACAAAGTTTTATTGAAATACTGTCGCTTTTTTTTATTCTGTGCATGTTTATTTTTTTATTCTACAGATCTTTCGTCTATGTTTCTACGGCATACTCTCATGCTCGTACGACCCGTGTGAATAAAAAAGTATCAGAAAAGTTCTATAAAAGTCCTATAGATCCCAATGCTATGATCAAAATTGCTGAAACAGTCGAAGAAGAAAGATTAAATGATATAACACCGAAGTGAGTATTTTTTTATGATGTAGAACTGGACAGTGGACACTTGTTGTGGATTGTGGCACACAACCGCACTGGCAAAATGAATAGAAAAGTTTATAATTTATTATCCTCGCTACTATATGTGATAGTTATCAACATGATTGAAATAAGAAGTCTAAGTTATTGTGTTATGTGATGTATAGTACAGAAAACTTACTTCTTACTTTTTTTCGCCGATGCACTTGCGATTTACATTTTTGTTTTCATGTTGCTATTCTCCGTAGCCTAAAAACTAGTTTATTGCGTGTTATTAAGAGTATAGATACCCAAAATAGCTAAATGGCCTACTCTTTTAATAATTTTGGGTATCTAACACTACCATCGACCTTATTAATTTTACATCTACATGTGCCGCCGGATCACATCATGTTCTATATTTTACACAAAAAAAGTATTATAAGACAGAAAGACCTTTTGAATTGGGCAAATTCGTTTTTAAGTACTTATTTTGTTTGTATTGATATTTCAGTTTGATAAAGGAGTGGCCGAACACGTACACATTTGCAAAGTCGATTGCTGAAGATTTGGTACACAACATTGGAAATGATCTACCCATATGTGTTGTTAGACCAGCTATCGGTGAGTACACAATCATTAAACTTGGTAAACGAACCTAATTGTCGGTAAAGTCGTACTCTGGTCTCGTAGTCGCTACCGTGGGTGCTGCATTTCGTGGTTCAAATAACAGACTGAGCAAAGTGGCAAACCGTATTAATAGAACTGATGATATCAGCCCTGTGCCACGGAAAGCACATTAAGTCGTTGACACCGACTATCATTTGTAATTTTTGGCAATCGTTTAGTGTCCATTACAAACGGTTAGTGGTCCCAATTCGACAATTTGTCCCTACAACTAGTGGAATAATATATTCAAAATAGTAGCTTACAATTAGAACTTCAATTCAACCGAAATACAGAAATAGAGCCACTTGAAACACAAGTAAATGTTATCTTTACTTGTATTTTGTTGCCAATGATTTTTTGCCAAGTTTAACAAACAGTTTTACAAGGGTTGATCTTCATAACTCAACAGTCCTTAGTCGCTTTTTAAAAAAGTTTGAAACGTTGTATTATACCTTTGCCTAAATTCACACCAAATAAAGCTCTTATTCTATTCTATTTAAAAAAAAAATACTTTGGTCACCCCACTTCTTATCTAAGCTGGCAGCTACGGGCATTCGCGGACGTACCTTTAAAGTCTTCCAAGTATTACCTGTATGATAGAACTCAAACCGCTGAAATATATGATGTTATTACTGGACACCATTTCATTGAGTTTTGGCGTTCCTCAGGGCTCAATCTTGAGTCCTACCCTGTTTCTTATCTATATTTACATCTTAGGCAAATTGAAGCTTATGACTTGCTCAATCTTCACTAACCTTGACCTTGCGGTTAAAACTGCATGTTATGCCCTGTGTCAAAGTATGTCACTATTGAATCACAGTGTGGGATGGAACTTCTAAAACAATTGTCCTACCTCTGGTACAAAAAAAACGGCTCTCAGGATTTTGAACATGAAGCCGTTTAGGTATCTCAGCACGGGTCTCTACACCAAATTTCAGGTTCTCACTGTGAGACAGCTTTTTAGTTTGTCCTTGGTACTCCGCAAACATCGCTTTGTGAGTAACAATCTGGATACTTAGAAAACGTAGACACTTCGAAGTATCTACTCAATGTTATTTTTGTAAACTGTCAAACCATTGCTGTCATCTCATGTGTCTAAACGGTAGCGAAACCAAGGTCACGAAGTGGCTCTTGGCATCGACCTTTAACAAGACCGAAAGTTTACTACGGTACCGTACGGTACTTTATGTAGTCAATAAAGTAATATGTTTATATTTTTATTTATACAGACTCAAATAAACATAAGTTTTACCATATTTATCTCCCTTTTACATGGAAAATATACGAACACACATGCACACACTCGTACATAGATACATAAATGGAACACATCATAGTTGCATTACAGAGTGAATTGTAATTTAATGATTATGTACTTTGCTCGTCTTAAAACTTTTGCCACTAGCTCAAATCTTAGGCGAGGGCACTGGCACCTTAAACACAAGTTGCACACCCTAAACAAAGTCTTACATTAGGTGGCAGAGCCCATCCACTACACACTTTTTCCTAGTTGTAAAACTGCATAGTGTTAAGACAAGCGTGTTTCTTGTATAATTGATGGTAATAAAGCATGCTATTTACGTAATATTCAAAATGTTTGTTCGCTTTCAGTGGTTGGTGCTAAAGTTGAACCAAATCCAGGATGGGTTGATATGTCTTGTATACACGGAGCCAGTGGAGTAAGTATAAATAATATAATATTAGGAAATAATGCCAGAAATGACGAGTAATAGAGAAGTGACGAGACATGCTGCGTCGACCCGATACTGCCGAATGTCAAAACAAAAGTATTGCGAATCAATCCCTTTGTACTGTTTTGGACTGTTATATTTTCGCTAGTTAAATAATTTAGTTGTGTGAGATGAGGTAGTTAATTAACCGTTTAAATATATATACGAACGTTCTCCAAAGTTAAATTACTGCGCTTGGTGATATACTGATATTTTGTTTTTTTTCTATCTTTTCAGGTATTATTAGGTTTTAGCTTAGGTGTTATGCACACAATAAAAGCTAAAGAGACTACTGTTGTACCTTGTATACCGGTAGACTATGTAAATAATGTGATTATAGCTGCAGGATGGGAAACAGCCAGGAAACGAGCCGTAGGTGACAACGATACAATGATCTACATGGTTGCTCCGAATGCCAGAAAGCCTAAAACTTGGAGTACGTATTATTTAAAAATAAACATCACTTCCAAATTTCAAAAGAGGCTTTTCCTTGTTGGACTTCAGTAAAACTTTGAACTCCGCAAATCGACTGGCTGGAAAAGCTTAAAAGGTAACACAAAATAATGATCAACTGTTCATGTTCACCAGGAGAAATGCATGATATCTTGAATGAAGCCAGAAACTACCAAACACCGATGGCAGTATCATATCCATTCGCCTGGCACACCGAAAACTCTTTACTTTTCTTCTTGTTGTCCTGGTTATTTCATTTGATTCCTGCTTACATCGCGGATGGAATAAGCGTCATACTTGGAAAAAAAAGAAGGTATTTATTTTTTAAAGTTATAAAATAGATATAAAACGGTTTTGTACAACGACTGCAAAGTCTTCAAATATTAGCAAGATTTGGTAGAGAAAAGACAAAAAGACGTTGGTCTTGGGGTCGCAGGCGCGACTACTATGACGTCTTAAAACAGTCCTAACTTAATCTTATTCCAGTGTGGAAACGTGACAGAACTATACAGGGTGTCTAGCGCCATCTCTTGTTCACACTGGATTATGAATAAGTTAGGACTGTTTTAAGACGTCATAGTAGGGCCCCTGAGTTCTATTCTCAGGTTGAACAAAGTTTTATGAGATTTTTCAATCTTTTTTTCTCAGGTGACCACGGAGGCTTTAGGTTCGTTGCAGCCTATAGTCTGTATTTGAGCCCAATTAATGGCAATAAGCTCATTTTCTTTAATTAACACGGAACTTAAACATGAGTGACGATATAAATGTGTGCACTATACACCTTTGTCTATCACTACGGAAGTGACAGATGTGATGTTATTTAAAAATAATGTAACTTTTTACTTTTCAGATTTGTGAAACTTGCCACGAAAATGTACAAAATGTCAACGGCGTTATGCTACTTTCTTTGCAACCAGTGGAATTTTGACGACCAAAATACAGCAGCTCTATACAGCAGTCTGTCAAAAGAAGATCAAGATATTTTTAATTTTGATTTAAAAAAACTAGACTGGCAAGAATATTTAGTAACACTTTGTATCGGCCTAAGAAAGTACGTGTTGAAAGATGGTTTAACAGGCACAGTTAATGCAGTTAGAAAACAGAAAGTTCTAAAAGTGTTAACTTTCATAATATTACCCTTATATTTCTATTGTTTATTTAGAGTTTTGTGTTTTGCTGTGTCTCTATTTACGTTGTTTTAATTATCCATTAATTTCAGAACGATAAGGAGAATCAACGTTAAAAAACGTTTACTGTATTTATTGTAGAATAAAAGGTGTTTTATCCCAGTACCTTATTTTATGAATATTCTTTTAATAAAAACTTCATTAAAAATTTTATTTTTTATTTTTTATAACCAAGATTGTATTTACAAAATATTGTTAAAAAAACAGTGTTCCGAAGGTGTCAGGAGCAGAGTTCAAGCTACCGGGTTATTTATTACATCCTTTTTTTTCTTTATTGTAGGGTGGGAAATCATCATAATATTAAGTCTCTTCCCGCTCTGGTCGGAGCGGGATTATTCCGATCTGTCACCCCGCTTTGTCCCCTTAGGGTGACAGATAGGAAAAATAAGTTTGATCTGTCCCCCTGTTTGCAATGAGGGGACAGTTCGAACTTTATTCACGCCTTAACTTTGTCCTCCACTAAATTTAATATATTAATTCTTAAAAGTAATGCCACACATAAGACTAGTGGTTTATGTTTATAATCATCTGTATTTAAATAAGTTACAAATATTTATTTTGTTTCTGTATCGATCAGTCACAGTCCCATAAATCACGTAGTAGGTATTCCAGGTACAATAAGTATAATAACAATCAGTCCTCTGATTTGACTTCATATTACAATAGAAATATTTGTAACTTATTTAAATACAGATGATTATAAACCTTAACCACTAGTCTTATGTGTGGCATTACTTTTAAGAATTAATATATATAAGGTCCAATTAAAATAGGTGGACAAAATTTCAGAAATCATTCAGACCACCAAAATAAAGATAATGGTAAAAAAAATAATAAGAAAAACGCATTTAAGTACCTACTCATAAAGGATGAGTTTGTTCTAGAGCGCCGGCAATTTATTATTTTAAGTCAAAAATCACTTTATTTAATGTTTTTTTTGTTTAGATATCTTTGGTTAGACCTACTGAACGCTGTGTTAAAATTTGTCCACCTATTTTAATGGGACCTTATATTAAATTCTGTGGGGGACAAACAGGAATAAATAAGTTTCATCTATTCTGTCCCCCTATTAGTGATAGGGGGACAGATGAGGAGGATGAGGAGGAACCGTTAAGGAGTGAATAAAGTTCGAACTGTCCCCTCATTGCAAACAGGGGGACAGATCAAACTTTTTTTTCCTATCTGTCACCCTAAGGGGACAAAGCGGGGTGACAGAGAACTAAAACCAACCCATTTTCCTTCTTAGCCCTTTATGTCCCAGGCCACGGTATCTCTTTCGAATAATCCGCAGGATTTATTACATCCTGCATTCATCTTTTATAGATATTTGAGGAATTGGTCTAACTAATGTAACCCAAAGGTATTTCGTGTTATCTATCTCTGGTTAACCAGCACCTGAGTGTTTAAATTGACAATTAACGTCGGGTTAGCACGTTCGATCGATGTGCAAATGGAACCTAATAACAACCCCGTTATTCCCAATTTCTCATAAATCATGTTAACTTTAAGAGTTAACTATTTTCTTTCAAGCTTAATGCAAGCAAAATCGAAGAGATTCTCAATTCCGTTGTTTTTTTTTTGTTTGTTCCCTCAGAACTCGGTTCGGTTCATTTATGAACTGATTTAAAAATATATTTTTCATATATTATGACAGGATATATTTCCCTAATAGTCCCAAAGAGAAAAGTATTTTACTTTAAATTTTGAAAAATACAGAATGAACGCAATATTATAATATAATAATAATAATAATAGCTGGCAACACTAAAGTCGACAGACGTCTTTTTGGTTCATCCTCCGATTTTATTTAATTTTAATTTTTATAATACAATTGTATTTCAACGATTTAATTGGTACCTACGTTCTCAAATATCATATATGTAATAGATTTTTCAAACCAAAATAAAAGAAATATCCATAAAATGAGACCTAATAGAAGAAAACTGAACCGAAGAAAAAAATGACATATGTCATTCCGTGTCATTCCGTAAAACACAAAAAAATTATTTAAAGACCGAAAGATTAATGTTGACAAGAGCTAGAGCAAGACGCGCACGCATTCCACCAACGGACCCGTCGCTCAGATCCGCCTCGCCGCCGTCGGAACCCAACCCCAGCGTGAGTGCTGTGACACCGGCCGCGGCAGTTGCGTCTAGCTCGAGCGACGAGTATTTCTCGCTGTCCCCGACACCACCACCTGCTCGGCGACGGAGAGGACCCCGACCGCCAGGCGGCTTAGGACCTCGAGGCCCACCGGCTTCTGATAGGGTCCCAGCTCCCGGCGGAAGTGTGCAGCGCATGCGATGGACGCAATCCATCAACGAGAACGTCATGCGCTCATACTATGGGGCTACAGGGGGAGGAAACAACCTGACCGCGTACCGTGTTCGGATGCTCTCTCTGTTTCAGGTGCTTGAGCCAGCTGTCAACGTATCGGCACAACGACTATCGGATCAGGTGCGAGTCATTCAGCGTAATCGTATGTTGGATGACACCGTACTTGATCGCTTGCGGACTGAAATGAGTGGCCATGTCATTGCTACGCCGTCGCAGGCTACCACAACAGATATTCGCGAAAACGACGTGAGTAGTGACATGGTTACTGATGTAAGTACACAGTGCAGTGAGGAGATGAGGAGTACTTTGGAGGGTGCGATCCGAGAATATCGGTTCATGACGCCCGAACTTAGACCACGCTTACCTCGTTTGCCCATGCATAACAGAAATAGGGCGCTGGTGGCTGTTCTGGATTCGCAGTTAAGTTATCAAGATATTTTGATAACTGCGAAAACCTCACTGATGCTCATTCAATTCTGTATTGCGCGGCTGTAACGGCATGTCGTGTAGCTCATGTCAAATTTCCGGATGACAGAGCTACACGACCGAAACCAGCCGTACCGGCTTGGCAATGCAGGATTGAACGACGCATTGCTGGGGCCAGAGCGTTCATCGGCAAACTAACCTGCTTCCGGGAGGGCAACAATCGCCCTCGAGTGATGCGCTTTGTGAGGCGGGCATTTGCGGGGACTGATATCAGTCCTCGAGACTACATGTCCTGTATCACAGAGCGCATCGACTTCTGGAAGCAGAAAGTGTATGCATGGGCAAACCGTATCCGTAGGTATAAGCGTCGGGTGGAACGGTACACTCTAAATCGCACCTTCCAAAGCGATGAAAGGTGGGTTTACAGAGCATGGGAGCGACCGGACCAAGGTGTGACTGACGCGTGCCTACCGGATGATAACGCCATGTGTTCATTTTGGCGCAACATCTGGTCGGTACCTGTCAGTCATACCGAGGGTGAATGGACTCGGGAGGTCGAGCGAGCGTGCGATCCAATAACAGAAATGGGGGCAATAACGATCAGCCCCCAAGATGTAGGTTGTGCAGTTCGTCCGTTGCCTAATTGGAAATCACCAGGGCCGGACGGACTGCACAACTTTGGGATTAAATGGATCACAAGATCGCATGCTTGCTTGGCAGCCCTATTCCAGTCAGCCTTAGAGTCAGGGTCGCTACCAGAGTTTCTGACGACTGGAATAACCCACCTGCTCCATAAATCGGGTAGTACTGCGGAACCCAAAAATTATAGACCGATTACGTGTCTACCAACGGTCTATAAAGTTCTTACCTCCATTTTGAGAGCTAAAATTAATAAACATATTAACGAAAATTCTGTTATATCTGCTTCTCAAAATGGATGTAGGAACGGGTCCCGTGGTACTAAGGAGCTACTCCTCATTGATATGGCCATTAGCCAACAGGTTCGCAGTTCCCGAAAGGATCTGTCGACATGTTGGATAGACTATAAGAAGGCCTATGACTCGGTGCCACATACATGGCTCTTGAGGGTGCTAGAGTTGTATAAAATTGATACAACCCTGCGCACCTTCCTGATGTCGTGTATGGGGCAATGGAGGACAGTCCTTCACTATCCAGGATGTCGACGGATCCAGAGGAATAGCGAACCGATAAGGATAGAGCGGGGTATATTTCAGGGCGACAGTTTGAGTCCACTTTGGTTCTGCTTAGCCTTGAATCCTCTTAGCACGCTGCTGGAGGGTTCAGGTCTGGGCTATCGGTTGAAGAGAGGTGGTCAGATTATATCTCACCTCCTTTACATGGATGATCTAAAACTTTTTGCCACCAATGATTTGCACCTGATGGAGCTACTGAAGGTCACTGAAGCTTTCAGTAGCGCCATCAGGATGGAATTTGGTGTAGATAAGTGTGCGGTCATGCATGTAAAGCGAGGGGGGATTGTGGAGTCTGTGGGAACCCAGCTCACAGATTCCATAAATCTTAGATCCCTCTCAGCAACCGAAACCTACAAGTATTTGGGTATGTCGGAAGCGCTGGGCATCAACGTTGCCGACATGAAGCAATCGTTGAGGGAACGCTTCTTTGGCCGCCTGAGAAAAGTATGTAACAGTCTTTTATCAGGCGGAAATAGGGTGCGTGCCTTCAACGGTTGGGTCATGCCGGTTTTTATGTACTCTTTCGGCATACTCAAATGGACTCAAACAGAGCTAGACGCCCTGGATAGATGGGTTCGTACATTGTTGACGACATATCGAATGCATCACCCACGTTCTTCGGTTATGAGTCTGTATATCCCACGGAAGTGTGGAGGTCGAGGCTTTTTAAATGCTAAGACTCTCCACAATCGTGAGATATGCAGTCTCAGGGAATATTTCCTGGAAGCCGACGTGGGGATGCATCGAGATGTTGTCGCGGTGGACAAAGACCTCACCCCGCTCTCCTTGGCTAAAGAGAACTGGCGCAAACCTGTAGTGCTTGACACTAAAGACCGCATGGAGGTATGGCAGAGCAAGGAGCTCCACGGACGCTTTTTCCGGGCCCTACACGGGCAAGATGTAGACTTCCTAGCGTCCGTAGCCTGGCTACGTTCCGGGGAACTCTTTGGAGAAACCGAAGGTTTTGTCTGTGCAATTATGGACGAAGTTATGATGACGAATAACTACCGGAGATTTATTGTGAAGGACGGTACGGTTGACATATGTCGGGCATGCCACCGTCCGGGCGAATCAATCCGTCACATTATCTCCGGGTGTTCTCGTCTAGCTAACGGAAAATACTTGCATAGACACAACCTTGTAGCCAGGATTATCCATCAGCAACTTGCTCTGAAATACAACCTTGTGGAATCGGAAGTGCCGTACTACAGGTATGTGCCCGACCCAGTTCTCGATAATGGCAGTATCACACTGTACTAGGATCAATCCATCATCACTGACAGGACTATTATAGCTAATAAGCCTCATATAGTGGTGGTGGATCGATCAGAGCGGCGCGCAATGATTGTTGACATAACCGTCCCGCATGACGAGAACCTCGTGAAAGCCGAGAAAGATAAACAAATCAAGTATCTTGACTTGGCTCGCGAGGTTGTCGACATGTGGGATGTGGACTCAGCGATCATTGTGCCGATAGTCATCACAGCCAATGGCTTAATTGCCAAGAGCCTCGACCAACATCTGAGGAGGCTCTCGTTAGGCGGCTGGATCAAGGGCTTGATGCAGAGAGCGGTACTCCTGGACACGGCTCGCATTGTTAGGAGGTTCCTTTCTCTGGAGCCCTGACCGCCGGTAGCTTGGTCCCTGTTCCCGATACCGGTGGGTTACAATTTTTTATATTTTTAAATGTTTTTTTTATTGTTTTTATAGGAAATATTTAAAAATGTATGAAATTTGTTTATATAATGAATAAAGGGAATAATAATAATATAATGATAATAATATTCCACAACTATCACACAACGCCATCTAGTCCCAAGCTAAGCAGAGCTTGTGTTATGGGTACTAGACAACTGATAAACATACTTATATGTTTCTAAATACATACATATTATAGATAAATTACACCCAGACACAGAACAAATGATCGTGCTCATCACACAATAATATTGATGATATTAATAGTTGTCCGTGGTGCTACGCAACTCGATAAATCCCAGTTGTAAACGTCCCTTTGTGCTTACTAGCTTTGTGCTTGTTCTGTTCTGTCTCCTGCTAATATGGAAGGAAGTGGAAATTATGTTTTCTCTACTCCTCCACTATTCTTTTCTGATTCATTCCGTTGCGAGATCTAAGACAGTAATTGTTTCTCTTGGAGTTTGCCGACCATCATTGTCTCGGCGCTTTTCTGGTGGTCGCCCCGGTTGATTATGGCTTTAAGGAGTTACAATGGTTTGGGCACAGGGTGGTGCGGTGACTTGTCCCAAAAAAGTCCCGTTAAGCCTCTTCTGAACCACACTACGGACCCCATCGCAGTAAAAGAGCAGTGTCATCGACAAATGTAAAAATTTGACTATTATCACGGTGAAGCAGACGTCCTGTGACGTTGATGTAAATCAAAAAGAGGGTCGGTCCGAGTATACTACCCTGAGTTACACCAAAGATCACTTCCTCTTCTTTACTCACCATACCATCACTATAACTTGCTTTTCCGGTTAGATAGATAGTCCTGGAATAATTTTAGCGAAAGACTCCGTTCTCATAATTATTTATTGTTCATTTTTAACCAACTCCCCAAATAGGCAGAGATTTCTCAATTCGACCGTATATATTTCTTTTAATGTTTGTTGGCGAATATCGTTTTTTTTTTGTTTATCTTCGTCGTTTATAAACCGATTTTAATGATTCTTTTTTGTTGGAAAGGAGATATTCCAAGGGAACCAGGATCTGATAATGGCATCTTAGACTAATCGAGGGCAACCCTCAAATTTCTAGAGGCACATATTACGTGTTTCATGCTTTTTCTAAAAGTTTTCAAGTATTTGCATCTAGCAGTCATCATTTCATGTTGATGACCACATGATGGACGGTATAACTTGTTGTTGGAGGATAATTTTTTAATATAATATTATGGGAACGTACACAGTATGTTAGTTTGAACGAGGGACATAATTATTGGAGGTATTCCACATTGGGCACCCGCTTTAACGGCACCTGAGGCGGCACCTGTCAATATTTTTCGATAGTGCCATTAGTGGAATAGTTTATTATTTAAAATTTTATTCCTTAAACGACACCTACGGATCAGTAGGTACTACTAGTGTTGGGGGATGGTTTGTCTGAACGGACCGCTGTCAATTCTTTCTGGTCCGTTCAGACGTAGACAAACAATGTGTACATCCGAACGGACCGGTGTAAAAAAAAACAAATGAATAAACAATAATAAGTTTAAAGCGGCAGTCCCATTCATTGGAGTAATTCATCAACTCGTCCCACATGCCCACGGCCCACCTGGGACGAGTTGATTAGACTTTTACGCGAACAGATTTCTGCGCGCCAAGACACTTGCTCGAATGGACTTTTGCGCGCCAGGACACTTCTTATCTTGCGCGGATAGATTAAGATTACAAAGTTAACCAAGAAGAGAAATAATCGTAAATAAACCTGAAAAGTATTTGTTTTTAAATTCTATTGTAAGTCAAGGCTGATTTTACAACACATTTGTGATTAAGGAAGCTGACTGTGATAGTAAAACCATGAAAACGATACCCATGATGGAAAAACCATAAAATTTCGTTGCACCATCTTGGATTTTCATTTTGACCTCATTAGTTATCAGGGACCCCAAAAACCATGAAAACGACACCCATGATGGAAAATCCAAAAAAAAAAATCCATTGCTGCAATCCATGCTATTTCAGTCGCGCAAGTGTCCATTCGCGCAAGAGTGTCCTTTCGCGCAAAAATCTATTATCCTTTAAGCACATTGCTAGAGGATTCAGGTCTAGGCTACCGGATGAGGAGAGATGGTCAGGTCACATCTCACCTTCTTTACATGAATGATCTGAAACTCTTTGCCCCCAACAGATTGCGCCTGATGGAGCTACTGAAACTAACTGAATGTTTTAGTAGCGCCATCAGGATGGAATTTGGTGTGGACAAATGTGCAGTCATGCATGTAAAGAAAGGGGGGATTATGGAATCCGAGGGAATTCAGCTCTCGGATTCCATACACCTCAGATCCCTTTCCTCATCTGAAAGCTATAAATATTTGGGTATGTCGGAAGCGTTAGGCATTAATGTAGCTGACATGAAGCAATCGTTGGGGGAGCGTTTCTTCGGACGCCTAAAGAAGGTTTTAAATAGCCTTCTTTCAGGTGGGAACAAGGTGCGCGCCTTCAACGGTTGGGTCATGCCAGTTTTAATGTACTCTTTCGGCATACTCAAGTGGACTCAGACTGAACTCGACGCCTTGGATAGGAGAGTCCGTACATTGCTGACCGCAAATCGGATGCATCACCCACGATCATCGGTAATGAGACTGTACATCCCGCGGAAGTGCGGGGGTCGAGGCTTTTTAAACGCAAAGACCCTCCACAACCGCGAGGTGTGCAGTCTCAGAGAATATTTTTTAAAAGCCGATGCGGGTATGCACCGAGATGTGGTCGCAGTGGACAAGGGACTCACCCCGCTGTCCATGGCTAACGAGAACTGGCGCAAACCTGTGGTACTTACTGCTGATGACCGCAAGGAAATATGGCAAAGCAAGGAGCTTCACGGGCGCTTCTACCGGGCTCTTCATGGGCCCGATGTAGATTTTCTAGCGTCCGTGTCCTGGCTACGTTTCGGCGACCTCTTTGGGGAAACTGAAGGTTTTGTCTGTGCAATTATGGACGAAGTTATGTTGACGAACAACTACCGGAAATATATTATGAAGGATGGGACGGTTGACGTGTGTCGGGCATGCCATCGTCCGGGAGAGTCCATCAGACATATTATTTCTGGTTGTTCTCGTCTGGCTAACGGCGAGTACTTGCACAGGCACAATCAAGTAGCCAGGATTATTCACCAGCAACTTGCCTTGAAATATAAACTTGTGGAGTCAGAGGTACCGTACTACAAGTATGTGCCCGATCCAGTTCTCGAAAAAGACCATGTAACGTTGTACTGGGATCAGTCTATCATCACTGACAGGACTATTGTTGCCAATAAGCCTGATATAGTGGTGATAGACCGATCAGTGCGCCGCGCAATGATAATCGATGTTACCATTCCGCATGACGAGAACCTCGTGAAAGCTGAAAAAGAGAAGCAAATAAAATATCTGGATTTAGCACACGAGGTTGTCGATATGTGGCATGTGAGCTCGGCTATCATTGTGCCGATAGTCGTAACGGCCAATGGCCTTATAGCCAAAAGCATGGACCAACATCTATCAAAGCTTTCGCTCGGCGGTTGGATCAAGGGCCTGATTCAGAAGGCAGTACTTCTTGATACGGCTCGTATTGTGAGGAGGTTCCTGTCTCTGGAGACCTAACCACCGGTGGCTTGGACCCTGCTCCCGTCACCGGTGGACGACTATTTTTTATATTTTTAAATGTTTTTTGATATCTTTTTTAACAAATATTTAAAAATGTAAATTAGTATGTAAGAAAAATAAATAAAGAGAATAATAATAATAATAATAATATTCCACAACTATCACACAACGCCATCTAGTCCCAAGCTAAGCAGAGCTTGTGTTATGGGTACTAGACAACTGATAAACATACTTAAATATTTCTAAATACATACATATTATAGATAAATTACACCCAGACACAGAACAAATGATCGTGCTCATCACACAAACATTTGTCCTGGGTGGGAATCGAACCCACGACCTCCGGCATAGCAGTTAGGGTCACTAACCACTAGACCAACAGGCCCCAAAAACAATAAAAACATGAATAAAAAAAAAACCTATAAATAACAGACAGAACCATACCAAATAATTTGGAAAAGTCTCGCAGCCCTTGCGTTTATCACAGAAAATGTGCGAGGATCAATGACTTTTGGGTATAATCCAATTTCAGGACCAAAAAAAAAACGTCTAATAAAATGAGATCTGGAGACCATACGGGGCCATGGCATAATTACGTCACAAATTAAGGTTATAGTTTTTTTACCCGACTAAGGCAAAGCCAAAGGAGGGTTATTACATATTTAGGACGAGATTCGAATACTGAATACCCTCCTTCAATTAATGTCCCTCACTGAACCTAACACCCTGTGTATGGTTGTATTCTTTCAGGTTATTTATATGAGCTGATTATTTATTATTTATTTTTTACTCCTCAATGGTTAGGAGTTAAAAGCACTATGGGAATCTTGATTAATGGTTAAGAATTAGTTTTAATTAGTTTTTTGGTTAAATGTTAAATGCATAGGATATTACAATTAAAAATGCACAAATCTTCTCAAACGTCTAAAGGATTTCACATAATTATTCTTCTGTACTTGGCTACTCAAAAAGTATGTAATAAAAGCATAAACTATTATTCCTACATTTTTAAAATAATTATTTTCGTAAAATAAAGAAATTCACTATTATAATGACGTGTTTTGAGTCTAAAATTCATAAAAAAAGTAGGTGCAGGATAGGCAAAAGAAACGATAAACTGAAAAAAAAATGTGTAAGAGGTCTTACACGTTTATTCGGACCTTCAATATTAGTTTTACTTAGTCACCTCGTTAAATACATACCTAATTATAATAAACAATATAGTAATATTTACGTACGTCACTTGGAGGTGACATAAAAGTCAAGTACTTTACATACCGAATAATAATGTTCGTATGTAACTATTCATTTGAGATTGTTGGTCGTATTCTGAAAGTTTTTGTGAGTATCTATAAAATACGTTTTAAATAAGAGGTATTTCTAATACTTCAGAACTCTACCCGTTCAAGTAGAGATTCATAGTTGACTCTGTCTTGGAGTATATGTGATGTTGTTCCACAAACGATGGGACATTCAATATTGGGTTTTTCAATATTCAAATAAAATCATTTTATTGTCAGGCAACTGAGGCCCATATTATAAAATACATACAATTATCTTATACAATAATAAATTAATACATATTAATAATTCTTAATCTACTTAAAACTATACACGTAACGATACCGGCGTCGTGTTTCTCTGCGTAGTGTCGCGTAGCTGACTTCTGGAACGTAGAAATAGGACACCAGTCGACCAAAAATCCTCGTTTTAGAAGGTCTGAAGATGGTGAGTTGGAACCCGTATCACAAACGACATAAAATTGGTGTTTTGACGCGACTCCAACCTTTTGACCCTCAGAGTCCAGTTGGTCTTCGTTTTTAGGTACTGCACCACTTCCTCAATCTTTGTGGAGTGATGCAGACGCCAAATGTACAGCTGGGCGCAGCAGTATGTTAGGTCTGGTTGGTGTAGTACCGCAGTTACCGCACAGGTTCCGAGAACAGGTCTTCTTCTTCTTGTTTTTTACTTTAGTGAAGCCCTCTTCATCAACGTGCCCCGTATTTGGTACGGAGTTACGAACCCTGAGGGCAGGTTGAGCACCCTTTTTCCCCTATTCTGGATTGTCGATTAGGCTGCTACACATTTGTTTTGACGATGTTAGCGTAGGTCCGTTTAGGGATCGACGTACCTACGTGTGACGTTTCCGCAGCTGGTATTGAGGTGCAGGCGGCGGCAGTGGCGGCGAGCGGCGCTTGCTCAGCACTATCAGCAGCCGATGACGCACTTGCGTTCGCCGACTCGAAACTGCTGACAGATGCATTTTGCAAGCTTTGAGGGCCGATACTGAAAGTGTTTTGCAAACAGTTCATCTAATTTTGGACTAAATTCATTTACATTTATTTACACGCTATGAAGAAAACTGTTTTGACTCAGTATTCTTCCCTACTTGGTGTGGCAAGTTGATGACTTGATTTTGATGACATCAAACACGGTGTGTCGATGATTTAGTTGTACAATGTTTTATTAATTCATCGATGCTGTATTGATGCGATGTTACTTTTGTGCGAGAAATCTCCTACTCTTATCGTACTCCTTTTCTAGAAAAATAGAAGTTAAAGTTTTATAATATCCAGAGAGATGTTTATTGAAACATGCCGTTTATGTTTCACCAAACTTTTGCCACGAAAAATATATTTTAATTTTTTTTTTATTGTCTGACCATTAACTCATATAATCGTTATGTCAAAATATACCAAGTCACGTCAAAACGTTTTTCTTTTCACGAACTAATTGTATTGATTTCGGGAAGGTAATAAAATAGGTAGATTAATAATGTATTATATCTTTCGAAAGTGAAAGAACAAAATATAATTATTATTTGCATGATGCAGTGTTTATTATGGCAGAACCGCAGAACCAAGTTCAACTATGAATAATAAGTTATATTATTTTCGAAAAATTAAATATTAAATTCCTTAAATACAGAAAATTGCAGAATAGACAGTCCAGACTAGACTAGACTATTCGGCTGATGACCGTATAAATTAATACAATCTATATCTATAAAAGCGAAAGGTCACTCACTCACTCACTCACTGATTCATCACGAAATCTCGAAAACCGCTGGACGTACAAAGTTGATTTTTGGCAGGGAGGTAGTTTATGGTTAGTAGACGTCCGCTAAGAACGGATTTTGCGACAGGGCCGGATTAGGGTGGTCTAAGGGCCCTCGCAAGTTTGTATGAAACTCCTTCATTTTTCGTGCTATAATCTTGATTTTTGGCAGAGACGTAGTTTATAGTCAGTGGGCGTCTGCTATGAATTAATTTTGCGACAGGGCCGGATTAGGGTGGTCTAAGGGCCCTCACAAGTTTGTATGAAAGTCCTTAATTTTTCGTGCTATAATCTTGATTTTTGGCAGAGACGTAGTGTATAGTCAGTAGGCTTCCGCTATACATTAGTTTTGCGACAGGGCCGGATTAGGGTGGTCTAAGGGCCCTCGCAAGTTTGTATGAAAGTCCTTCATTTTTTGTGCTACAATCTTGATTTTTGGCACAGACGTAGTTTATAGGCAGTAGACGTCTGCTTAGAACCGATTTTGTGACAGGGCCGGATTAGGGAGGTCTAAGGGCTCTCGCCAGTTTGTATGAAAGTCTTTCATTTTTTGTGCCACAATCTTCATTTTTGGCAGGGACGTAGTTTAAAGTTTGTAGACGTCTGCTTAGAACCGATTTTGAGACAGGGCCGGATTAGGGAGGTCTAAGGGCTCTCGCCAGTTTGTATGAAAGTCCTTCATTTTTTGAGCTACAAACTTGATTTTTGGCAGAGACGTAGTTTATAGTCAGTGGGCGTCTGCTATGAATTAATTTTGCGACAGGGCCGGATTAGGGTGGTCTAAGGGCCCTCGCAAGTTTGTATGAAAGTCTTTCATTTTTTGTGCTACAATCTTGATTTTTGGCACAGACGTAGTTTATAGGCAGTAGACGTCTGCTTAGAACCGATTTTGTGACAGGGCCGGATTAGGGAGGTCTAAGGGCTCTCGCAAGTTTGTATGAAAGTCTTTCATTTTTTGTGCCATAATAATTTTTGGCAGGGACGTAGTTTAAAGTTTGTAGACGTCTGCTTAGAACCGATTTTGAAACAGGGCCGGATTAGGGAGGTCTAAGGGCTCTCGCCAGTTTGTATGAAAGTCCTTCATTTTTTGAGCTACAAACTTGATTTTTGAGACGGACGTAGTTTATAGTTAGTAGACGTCTGGTAAGAACAGATTTTGTTACAGGGCTGGATTAGGGAGGTCTAAGGGTTCGTAAGAAAATCCTTAATTTTTTGTGCTACAAACTTGATTTTTGGCAGGCACGTAGTTTATAGTTAGTAGAACTCTGCTAAGTACAGGGGCCCAATTCTGTAAAATAGCTAACTTATCAATAGTGCGTCGATAGTGTGTCGGTTGTGTCTCAATAGACTACTCATTGACATTTGGTATTCTACAAATATTTATGGTCATTGACTTGCCACTGTAGTAACATTGAAACGCCATAGTAGGACTTTATTGGTAGTCTGTAAATATATTTCAAGTGAAATCTGACAGTTGTGTCTATCGTGTTTGGCTATCGAACTGCCATTGTGAAGCCATCGAACAACGACACCTCTTTTCCCTATTGCATAATAATGTCTGTAGTGTGTCGATAGAGTGACAATGGCATGTTGCTTATCTCTAAGTTACAGAATTGGGCCCCAGGTTTTGTGGCAGGGCCGGATTAGAGAGGTTTAAGGGCGCTCGCAAGTTTGTTTAAAAGTCCATCATTTTGTGTGCGACTAACTTGAATTTTGGCAGGAACGTAGTAGGTGAGTAGAAGTTTGCTAAGAACCGATTTTGCGACAGGGCCGGACTAGGGAGGTCTAAGGGCTCACGCGAGTTTGTATGACAGTCCTTAATTTTTTTGTGCTACTATTTTGGCAGGAAGGTACTTTATAGTTAGTAGACGTTGACTAAGAACAGATTTAGCGAGTTTAGCAACATTGCCAGAATAAGGAGGTCTGAGGGCTTTCACATGTTTGTAAAAATGTACTGTTTTTTTTTTTGTACTAACAACCTGAAATTTAACAAGTCTAGAGTTTAGGTAGGAGATCTAAGCTAAGAAATTTGTCAGGAAGACCTGGACTAAGGGCTCCCGTAAGTCCATATGAAATCCTTGGCTTTTTGTACCTGAAAATTGGCAGAGAGATAGAATATAGTTAAGACATTTCAGGTAGGAATAGATTTTACGACAGGGCTGGTTTAAGGGAATATAATCGCTTCGATTGGCATTTGGCATTCGATTTGACATAGTACCATCCACAGGCAGTCCAGACAAGAGAGTCAAAATTTCTACGCGAACGAAGTCGCGGGCAACTGCTAGTACAATATATATATAAAGACTAATTGCAATTCATTTGGACATTACACACTTCTTGGAGTAAAGTTACGCTTTTAGCTGTAATTCGTTGTAGATATAATATCATTTAAATGGGTAAGTAATAATTCATTTTGCTATTATTTTTGGAGGGTGGAAAGTCATTCTGTTCTCTCATCGACACTCCCTCCCGGCCTGGGCGGAGCGGAAAGGATCAGTGTCAAACTTCTACTGACTAAAAACCATCGATATTCCTTAGCCCTTGTCTCCGGAGTCGTGGTATCTCTTTCAAACAACACGCAGCCCGGCAGGCGTCAGCCCTTACCAAATAAAAAATCTGAATTGCAGGCCCCGTGTTATTCTAATTTTTAATGTATTTTCTTACAATGTCAGTTGAAGCAATGGATCCAGCTCAAGAATTTGAGGCAAAGGTGCTAGCTCGTATGAAGCCGGTGCATGAAGTGACAGCTCTTGGAACCTCTGCCGTGCAGCAGTTCTACAACGGTGCCACTGTGTTCCTAACAGGTGGCTCTGGCTTCATCGGCAAGCAGCTCATTGAAAAACTGTTCAGGTACGTAAATGCAAAAAACAAAAACCTCTTTCGCCGACGATCTAAGTTGGTTAAAAATTAATTTTCAAAGTATTTTTATTGTAATTTGTTTTTTTCTAATGTGAACTACACTATTAAGTTTAGAACGAACATATTTTTATTATAATTTTTTTACAAATATTTATTTGCAGAGCTACTAATGTATCAAAAATATATTTCTTGCTCAGAAGCAAAAAAGGCAAAACCTTACAAGAAAGGATGATTGAAATGTTGCAGGACCCTGTAAGTTATCCTTATCCTTACATAGTATAAAACAAAGTCGCTATTTTTGTCTGTTTGTTTGTATGTATGCTTAAATCTTTAAAACTACGCAACGGATTTTAAAGCGGTTTTTTTTAATAGATAGAGTGATTCAAGAGAAAGGTTTTAGTATATAATTTGAACGACATCCACGCGGGTGAAGCCGCGGGCATCAGCTAGTAATAAATATTTAATATATTGCTCACTACCTCGTTTGTCCAGTGCTCGCAAGTGCGACTGTTGAGCATGAGGTTCTAGGTTTCATTCCCGGGTCAGGCAAATAAAATTGGTATTGAGTTTTTCCATTAGGAATTTCTTAGTGGCAGCCACGGAGTCTGGATTTGTGCTCAGTTGATGGATTGATATTATTATTATGTAGTCATTACATGCACGTAACACCACGCATGCTATTATCGTAGGCGTAGGTTTAGACAAAGGTAAAGATACTTAGACAATTCACCAATTACGTTTGAGTCCAATGTGATAAGGGCTGTAACTATTGCCATCTAGTTAACACAAACCTAGGTAGCCATTGAAAAAATAATGTAAAATTCTGCAATATTTTTTTGTTATTGCAAAGGGGATAGAACCGATGTGGCATATCAACCTGCACGCCATTTTGATTTTTTATCGAATTCGCACCTCTGTGGAAAGTGGTATGTATGTATAGACGACATTTAGACAAACAAAAAATGTCCAGTGACACGGTACCCCAAAGACTAAAACGACAATAATTAAAAATAGACGTAATACTTGTATAGTCGCTAAATTGTATCTAAATAATCATTCCCAGGTTGATTATTATTATGCGCACGAGAAAATCACTTCGCATCGCAACGAAACGCTATTTTATGTCAAAGAATAGTTTTCTCGTGATCCTAGTAGTATGTAATGTATCTCTTTCAATAAACAGTAATAATAATAATCAACGCCTGGAGACACTTATATGGCCTATTTTTTAATGTGATCATTGTACTCATATGTCGATCTTTATCATTGATCTTTATCTTCAAATATCTCGATAACGTGACACTTTAGTGTACCATGAGTGTACCATGTTACATGACATTTTTTGTTCGTCTAGGTATACCTACTCTACCCATCCGTGGGCCGTGATTTCTAAAAAAAAAAACGTGTGGCACTCGGAGACTGCCGCGGTAAAGCTATTGCATAGCATTTTTTTATCAACTTATGCAATTACACACCAAAATAATTATTCATTCAAAAAATTTGAACAAAAATAACGATATTAAGAGTTTGATCATCAAATTTCGCGCGATGTACATAATATAAATCAAAAGTAACCTTCATAGACTAAGCTAGTAAGAAACTCTATGACAGAAAATTTACAAGAAAAAGTATTGACAGCCTGACGTAAGTGTCATAACATTGAAAAATATAAAAATTATTTATTTTATTTTAGATAGGTATTTTTTATGAAAACGAATCGTTTTAGACCGATTCGCAGAATAGTAATGAAAAACCAATAAAACGTATGATAGATGCGTAATAATAATAAAATGAATGTATATAGAGTACTCACTCATTTTCTTTCATTATTTTTTCGTGACTTTCTTCATTAATAAATGCACTTTGTTTATTCATATTTAAAACACTTTGTACACAAATTATACGAGTAAGAATATTTTAGGAGGAGAAAGCAGAGAGACAAAACAGAAAACTTTACACCTTTACATGAGCCTTAACACGTTATAAATTACTTAATTTGACAAACTTGTTATTTTCCGTAACTTAGCAACCTAGGCTTAGGTTATTTTCGTTATGGAATTTCTGGATTCGGTCTCCACACTCAAGGCCCGCGATAGAAGCTATACATTAGCTTGAAAACAAAATGGCGGAGGGTCGAAATGCTAGCTTCCATACAAAAAAGTTCGAACCCGTTTGTTTGATCTCAGAACTTCTTAAAAATTGATTGGACACTGATGATTGAAATCATTATTTCCAGGTATATGATTTGTTGCGAGAACAACAACCAGATTTCGCTGATAAACTGGTGCCAGTATCAGGTGATGTAGCGCAGCTAAGACTTGGCTTGAGTGAAAAAGACTGGAACACTATTTCTGAACAGGTATGGCCAGGCCAGGACATTGAGAGAACTACAATAGTCTATTGAATGATTCTTTGATTCAATTTTCTAGGTGGACATTATGTTTCATTTGGCGGCTACGACGAGGTTTGATGAGTCCCTTCGTGTGGCGACCTTGATCAACGTACGAGGCACCAGGGAGACTCTTACCCTTAGCAAGGCTTGCAAAAACCTAAGGTTTTAAAAGAAATAATACTTGCTTTCATGATTTTCGTACATTTAATCAGCATCCTCCACAGTTCGACTTCACTCATTGCTGAATATAGACCTCGCTTTCCTTGTATCAAACTCCATGTTTTTGTACCAGTCTCATTCCATGGTCATTTTTTCGACGTTTAATAAGTGCCCATGTGAAATGTCGAGGCTTAGTTGACGGACAAGGCCGTCATTTACCCCGGTCACCTGGGAGACTGGAATCAGCGAGAGATGTCGTGCGGTGTTCCACAGGGTTTGGTTTTGGGGCCGCTCTTGTGGAATATCGGCTACTACTGGGTGCTGCGTGGACCTTGGTGTGGTAACGCTCTGGTTCTTTCACAGATATCTCTCTACAAGTTCTCATCTCTTAAACTTAAAAATTTTATCACGACATTCCATTTTTCTCCGTACCAAATGGCCATGCCAACGCCCAGTACAAATGCGGTGTACAACAATTTGCAGTTCTCAGAACCTACAGAAGTCACTGATGTAAGGTACAGCTGGGATTATAATGAAAAAAAATACTATTTTAAACCAAAACGCATGCCCATAGGACCACCGATTTCGATAAAATTTTCCAGTCACTCTATACTGTATTCTTCTCTTCACTTGCGAAAATAATATATTATTTCTTTACAGATCCTTCGTCTATGTTTCAACGGCATTCTCTCATGCTCGCACGGATCGTGTAAATACCGAAGTATCTGAAAAGTTCTACAAAAGTCCTATAGATCCTAATGCCATGATTAAGATTGCTGAGACAGTTGATGAAGAAAGAGTAAATAATATTACACCGAAGTGAGTACTTTAATAATATGGTGTAGCAATGTATGGGGCAGCGGACCCTTGTTGTGGATTATAATAAGACATAACATGTGCTCAAAGTCAAAGTCAAAATATTTTATTTCACATAGGCCTACATGGGCACTTTTGTCGACAAAAACAAGGGGTCACGTACTGTTCTTTATCTTTCGACACGACTGCTGAAGCTCTTTAATATTTTGGTCGAGGATCCTGCTTAGAGAGACATACAAAATAATGATCGTTTCGTTATTAACGGCCGATAGCTTTAGTCAACCAACGAGCTTAATCATTTTAATTTACATGAGTTGAATCACATTTTCTTTATTTTACTCGTAAAAAGTTTAAACGGAAAACCGTTTACAATTGGCAATTTTCCTTAGGTATTTATTATAATTTCATTTATTTTGCAGTTTAATAAAAAATGGCCAAACACGTACACATTTGCTAAGTCGGTTGCTGAGGAGTTGGTTCATAGCATCGGAAAAGATCTGCCCATATGTATTGTTAGACCAGCTATCGGTGAGTACACATTATATTTGGTAAACTCACCAATTGTCGGTAAAGTCGTAATTCAGTCTTGTGGTCCCAGCCATGGGCCACAAGGCTCAATCTGTTATTGAGATTGAGCAAAATGCTGCTGATAATAAGAAATTTCATCATCACTACACAATATTTATTTAAATTTTTAATAGTTTAACAAGAAGGCTTCGTCACTCCACCTCAACAGTTCTTAGTCAATTACTGTTTACCTAGCTGAAGTACACTATTTTCAACGTTGTCAAAAATTACCAATGACTGTTGTCATTTAATTTAGAAGCGCCACATTTTCAAGTGATCTTAGCTCCGGTCTCTGGTAACTTTGGTACTTGTTGAAATAACGTTGTCTTTGTTGTTTCACCTACGTCTATTTTGAACAAGATCCTTTAAAAGATCGAAATCACGGCATTTGTATCACGTAAATTTCAACATTTTTGTTTGCTTTCAGTAATGGGGGCTAATCTTGAACCAAATCCAGGATGGGTTGATAAGTCCTGTATATATGGAGCTAGTGGCGTGAGTGCAATAATTATTTAAAAATAATTAACCAATTTTGGAGTTTGCCAAATGTCAATACAAAAAGATTGCTAATCAATCCTTTTGTTATGATATTTCCGGACTGTTATATTTTCCGTTGAGCAAATGCAATAGATTATACATGAGATTAAGGAGTTAATTAATCATTAAAATTTAGTATATTGCGCTTACACAGTCATTTCTTTTTCAGCTCTTATTTGGTTTCAGCTTAGGTGTAATGCACACTATCAAAACTAAACAGAATGTTGTTTTAGCTAGTGTACCAGTAGACTATGTTAATAATGTGATTATAGCTGCAGGGTGGGAAACAGCTGAAAAGAAAACCGTAGACGTTAGCGAAACAAAGATCTATATGGTTGCTCCGAATGCCAGAAATCCTTCAACTTGGAGTACGTATGATTTAAAAATAAACATCAGTTAATATTTTTTCTTACAAGTGAAATTAATGAACGTCTAACCAAGCAAAGGTCGTCAACTAATCAAAGTTTTAAATTGACCTTGGACTAGACTGACATCGGTTTAGGAAAAGATCGTAAGGTATTCTGGTCTACACTGTGGAGGTGTGCCCTGCTTGGGCAGAGCCCCGCCGTGTTCTCGTAGCGGCGATCGGCGGCGGCGACCTCTCGCGTCCGGCTCTGGTGCAAGCCATGGTCCAGGGCGAAAAGGAATGGGACGCCGTCGCCTCCTTCTGCGAAGCAGTGATGCTAGCGAAGGAGGTGGCGGAACGTGAGAGGGAAAGAACCTCTCGTGTGGATTATCGAAAGGATAACACGGCTCCGACACAAGGGCGAAGAAGGAACATGGGTTTGGTTTTTAGTCAGTAGAAGTCTGACACTCCCTTTCGCTCTGCCCAAGAGCGGGGGGGGGGGGGGGTTATTCGATGATTTTCCACTCACAAAAACAAAAAAAAGAAAAGATATTCTGGTCTTTAAATAAATTCTAGTGTGTTCATTTATATCAATGCTGAATTTCGTTCAAGACAAAGGAAGGCTACTACAACTTTTGCCAACATAGCGGACGATATATATGAGCGGCTATGTGTAAAATGCAGTCTTTCCATGTTTTCGTTGTTAAATTTCAGTAATGCTTTTAACACTTAACATATAATAATATCTTCAACGGTAATAATTGATTGGTTTGCTTTGTAATCTGCATCGTATCGTGTTTGCGTTAAAGTTATTACCTTTACGGTGAAATAAATCTGCCAGCGTATCACAGGGGACATGCATCTGTCTCCTTATTTTTTTTTCTATTTGACTCCTGTCATCCTAACTTTAACGCTGATTTTCTACAAACTTTTTTGCAAGCTTCCTTAAGCAGTTTGTCTGAGAAGGTTAAAATGATGAATAAGGATTTCGAATTGGAACTAAATACAATTAATTGGTCATGGTTTCCATGTTAGCGCAGCAAAAACTGTCTTGTTGCCGCAGTCTTTACCTACACTTGGGAATCAACTGGACGTAGGTTGTACGGATTTCGAAAAAAAATATTAAAAGTACCTAAAACAAAATGTTAATCAACTTTTACTTGTTAACTAGGGGAATGGGTAGATATCTTGGAAGCAAATGGTAGAAAATACCAAACACCGATGGCAGTATCATATCCGTTTGCCTGGACTACTGAAAACTCTTTTATTTTCTGGTTACTGTCCTGGTTATTTCATCTGATTCCTGCTTACATTGCGGACGGAATAAGCGTCATGCTTGGAAACCAAAGAAGGTAGGTATTTATTTTTTAAAGGTACAAAGTAGATTTAAAACACAGTGGTTCAACGACTCCAAAGTCTATAAATATTATTAAGATCTTAAAGCGGCAAAGAAACGTTTATATTGTGGTAGGTGCGACTGCAGACCACGATAATGCTAGGTTCTATTCAAAAGTTGAAATAAAAAAGGTAGTAAAAATACTAAAAAACCCAACTAAATAAAACCAAAAAACAAGCATAATATTTTAAATCAAATAAAACTTGGAAGCAGGCATGGTTTATTTGAATATAAAATTATGAAATGAAAATAGAATAAACCCCGCCTGCCAGATTACAGGCGTTATCTTATATGAAAATAATGTGACTGTTTAAACTTCTCAGGTTTGTGAAACTTGCCACAAGAATGTACAAAATGTCAACGGCGTTGTGCTACTTTTGTTGCAACCAGTGGAACTTTGACGACCAAAATACGGCAGCTCTGTACAGCAATCTGTCAAAAGAAGATCAAGATATTTTTAATTTTGACTTAAAAAAGCTAGACTGGCAAGAATATGTAATAACTCTTGGTATTGGCCTCAGAAAGTACGTATTGAAAGATGGATTAACAGGCACAGTTAATGCAGTTAGAAAACAGAAAATGCTTAAAGTTTTAACTTACATAATATTACTTTTATATTTCTATTGTTTATTTAGAATTTTGTGTTTTGCTGTGTCTTTATTGACGATGTTTTGGTAAACCATAAATTTGACAAGGGTATCGGGAAATTATATTCTATGTGATATAAGGCTTTTTATTTATTTCTTAATATAAAAATTTAACTTTTATATATATTTTTTTACTATTGTATCACTGTAAACATTATTATTATTTGAGATTATCTCTTCCAGTGCGCACAATACTTTTTGGAGTCCCACAGGGAAGTAATTTGGGTCCTCTGTTGTTTTTGGTATTTATAAATTACCTCTGCACAATGTCACTAAAACACGCCAAAAATTGTACATATGCAGGTAATACTACAGTATTTGTCTGGGAACGAAATCAATAGATGGTCAAGGAAAGATCCCAATATTCCCTGTTCAAAATAATGACCTGGCTAAGACTAAATCTCTTTACAATAAACCTGAACAAAATTCATTTCCTACCCATATTTTTCTGAGACCCAACGCTAAGCCCTTGCCTGACTACGAGTATTCCCAGCAAATGCTTGTGAGAACCAACTCAAATGTACCTCTCGGGTAGCATCAGCAAAATATTTAGGTGTGCTGATGGATGCTGGACTGAGTTGGGACAGGCAAATTGCCTCGATCACTGCTAGAACAAGGGGGCTTAGAAAGGGCTCGCACTCGCAGTTGCTCGTGTACATTGCAGTTAGTATGTAAGTTCCTTGAATATGACAAAAATAGACAATCATGTCAAACGTTAATATTCAATCGAAATGTGGGATCAATTTACCAAAGAGCCAGTTTACCGCCATGGCAGGTTTTTTAATGTACATTCTTGTGTTTTACTAAAAAACAAAGCCAATTTATAGTAATTGGATGATTTGTGTTTCCCTTTTTTTAGTATACTGTAAATAGAGCTGGCTCTTCTGTGTAATATTTATGTTTTATTTACCGTAGAATATTAACTTTCTTTTAAATAAACGTCCGAAGATTACCCTAAAATGAAAACAACAGGCAACTCTATCGTCTTACATAGCAAAGTTTCGGGGTACACGTTATGTAGCCGTAACTTGTAAATAGATCGCAGTGTGCGCACGGTAGATCGATCCTCGATACAGGAGCTTGTAAAGGTTCAAACTGTTATCCACGTACGCGTAACGTTCATGGATGAAGTTTGTAATTGAGTTTTTGGATGTGGCAGTTTTAAGTTTGTACTTTGCAGTTTTACACTCTTTACATTGTAATAGTTTTATTATCCATAATCCTGTTTAAGTGACGAGTATGTAGACAATTCTTGATTTAGTACTTTATTTTTGACATTGGAATTTAATTATTTTGATTAAATTGATTATATGTATTCGAATTGTTATTGTTACAAAATTTGTGTTTTAAAATATAATTTTTCAGGCAAATAAATGAATCTACCTATCTGTAAACCTTGTTGAAATCTGCCGCATCCATCCCTTCACACATGCAGCACCAAAAACATTTGCTTGCAGCCCCCAACCGGTCAGCTCTTTAAATCTAGATCGGGACTCGAACCCGGAACCTTTTACGGGCTGACACAGCGATGCCGTTGAAATTTTAACCTACACCACTTTGTCTGTGGTGTGTTTATTCGACTAGAATAATCTCGATGTTTTCCTGCCTTTGATGTTTCAAACTACACGGCCGTATTGAAGAACCAGTTCTGCGATTCGACGACCTGAATTCGAAGATTGACTTTGCTGTTGACTACCTGGAGAAAGGCTTTGAAGTTCTTCTCTACTACCCACTAACAATTTTTTTTTTAATTTGTTTCATGGTTGCGTTTACAAGCATTTAAACTCAAATACCGAAACGGTCTCATCATCACCATCAGCCTATAATCCCGCTGCAGGGACTCATCACATGTCTTCGAATTTGTTGGTTCTAAGACATGCCGGTTTCCTCACGAACGGTCTGGTTCTATAATAATATTGTGAATGATCACACCTCTAAAATACAAAGTTATTTTAATAAATCTACATAGTTACTCCATCATAGTTTGTTTTTTTTTTGTTTTAAAAAATTGTTGCATAATCAATGGTTCTACTACTGGGGCACAGGACTTCTCTTTGTAAGAAGGAGTGAGTACCATTATAGGGGCATGGTGATTTTTGACTAAAACTGATTTAGACTTACTTTTAAAACTGGTAAGACCTGCCATGACCGTAACATAACGGGTCACGTATGACTCTGCTAAAGCAATCATTATAGACCCCCAGTACTCCAAATCGACTCGCTAGGTTCTAGCTAAGCACTAAACAAGGCACCTAACAGTACTTTCGAAGCCTAAATGTTACAAACGAAGTCGTAGCTTCTATTTTGAAAACAATATGCTTTTCAATTTAAACAAATTCATTCAACATGCAGCAGCTTCAACAAAAACCCTTCAAAATATATTATACGGTAACGTGACTGTATAACAAACGGCTGCAATATAAAATTTACATCATATTCGAGACACCGCAAGGAACAAGCTTTTTTAGGGACATTTAAAATTCACATGAGACCCGATTAAGCGGTTGAAATAAAATATTTTTGTGACACAGAGCATATTTTCAGTGGATGACACGTTCAGTGGTTGCAGGGCTGGATTAGGTACAGTTTTTTTTGCAAAGCTGTTGTCGATCGCCACCAAGAAAGAAATTAGGTGGATAAGTGTTAGGCAGCGCGTTAAATAGTTTGTGTGTTAAAACAAAACGAGAATGTTTACTTTATTTTTAAGTCAATAGTAATAATTCATTGAATCTGTTTTATATCTATTGTATGAAGTATTAAACTATAAACAAAATAGAAAACTTGAGGAAAATACATAGCAGTGGAAGGAAAAACTCAATAAAATATTAACATAATTATAGGTCGATCATCAAAATCAGAAGAAAGACGACTTTGTGTTGCAAAAAACATATCAAAAGAAAATTCAAACATCCTTTTGATCCAAAACAGTGACCAAAAAAACAAAACGGTTATAGAAAACCCAGGGTCACTTCATAACAAAATAACCAATATATTAATTAAATCCCCAAATAGGTACAATTATACAGTACAAACAAACAAATAGCCACGAAAGCGATATCCGTGCCCGTGCAAACTTCCACCTTCATAAACCATGTGAAGTCCGTCCCTGTAAGCAGCACGATAACCACACATAATGCACGAAATTTGCACAATAATGGTGCAATAATTCAAATGTAACGGTTTATGTTTAAGTTATGGCGGTGTACAGGGTGTATTTGAAGCCAAGAAACATTGAATGAGTGTGATTGATAAAATAAAATTAACTGTTTCATGGAATTTGTGTAAGTGATAGGTAGCTTTAATTTTTTGGTTTACTATTTTTATGTTACGGAGCGTGTAAAATCGTGCAAAAGTGCGTTTTTTTATGTTTTTGCAAAGCACCTTAATTTTAAAGAACGCTTTCAAAATACTGTTCTATTGCTACTTTATTCCTTCACGGACCTAGGACCTACGTAAAAGAGTACTACGAACCTAACACAATACTAGGATGAATAAGTTGCTTCAGTTTCTTATGTGAGATATTTAGTTTGACGTAACTGCAATTTTTTTTGATAATTATGACAAAATACAAAGTTCTTTCTAGTTCTTTCAAGTTCTCTATTCTTTTTCTAATGGTATAGCATTTGTTTTCCTCACAGGACGTGCAGAAATCAGAGTTTGACTAAGAGAACATGTATATCCTCGTGGTCATATTGGCACAGATTATAGCTACGATACCTCGTGGCAGTGAAATATTATTTTAACCTTCTACAGCCTGTATAGCGCCATATATTACGAGTCAACTGATAAACAGTTGTAATGTAGGTAAATTATTGTAAACATGTACCAAGCGTTCTGACTTAAACATAAGCATACAATTACAACAACACTTAAGCATAACTTAAGCATATATAGCATTAATTACTTTGCATGAAAGTTAAATATAAATGTACGTGTAATATTAAACGTCTCGTAATCTTTATCACTTTTATCAATAAACTTCTAGTCTAGGTTTAACAGAAACTCTTCGGACACAATGCGAGTATGGAAGCCCCAACACAGGATATGCCACACATTTTCTCCTGCCCGTCGTGCAGAACTCATTTCAAATTCCAGGACTTTCATCATGCAAACTACAGAGCCTTCAAGATTTGGTCGAACAAAATCGTAGTCATTCGAGAAGAACAGGAAGAATACAAGTTTTGAAATTGAGATGGTCACTAACACTATTATTAATCCTACTAAAAACAAAACTTGTAAAAAAGCCAAGTCGCACAACTAAGTTCCTCTACCGTAAAAAAATGTGAGATCCATGTTATACCAAGTCAGTTAATTTATTCTGTCCCTACTTAAGGGATAGAATAGATTGACGTGGCCATCGCATCGCATTCGCCAATTTTAAACGTCCATTTTAATGGCTAATTGCCATCGCATTGGCCAATGTGATGCGTTAGCGTTGAAAATGGCCTGAACTCTTTCGAGAAAAGGATGGTACGGCCGTGCCGCTTTATTGCTCGACTTAGCGGGGGCACTGCCGTGCCCCCAGATAACTCATTGTTGCCAGCGGCTTCGCCTCTACAACTCGAAAATTATCCCACGGGAAGATAAAATCAGGATAAAATCTATCCGATGTGTTAATCCAGATTATAAGCTATCTGTATACCAAATTTCATCTAAATCCGTTTAGTAGTTTTTGCGTGAAAGAGTAACAGACATCCATACATACATACATTCTTACAAACTTTCGCGTTTATAATATTAGTAGGATACTGAAAACGTGAAACATCAGGAACTCGAAATAAAAAAGTAAAGATGGTAAATATACTATGTTTACTATTGTGTTTCGAGTTCCTGTTATTTTGGCGCTGTTACAAGCACAGATAAACATCCAAAATCCGAACATCGGATTTATTTACCGAAATATCGGGAACTCGAAATAAAAAGTAAACGTCATTGTAAATATCTCGTTTTCAGTATTAATAATAGGAATTACAAAAATAGACTAATTTGAATAAATGGCTTTTGATTTATTATTACTAAAATGATTCCAGGTGTTAAGATGAAGTCCAGGTTTCCTCACAATTTTTTTTTACCGATTTCACTAAGAGGCTCTCAGAACATAATAACAAAAGACAGAATTATTATTTGTATCGGTATTAATATTGTAGAAAGCATCAATATTTCCCCAAAATGTGGTTGATTAAGTTAGTTTAGGGATAGTAAATTGTTTTATTGAAATTCAAAAGTGCTGATCATCGGGTTATTTTGATAGGTTGAGTTTTGATTTATGTTATTTAATTAGGACCATTTCATTGACGGATTTATAAAGTTTATGTAACAATTCAAACCAAAACGGGCTGTCACACTGTTCTTGTATTGCGTTTTGCGAAAAATGGTGGACGCTATACCTACGCGAGGCAGCGTGACCATACGTTCGATAAACAAAATGTACGTGACAGTCACATAATAATATTATTTGTGTGATAAATGTTTTGATTAAGATACGGCCATGAACACTATACGCATGGACTAGCACTTACCCTTTTTTCTTTGGAGGTTGGTAAATCATCTACGAACTCCTTCCGCCAGACTGACTAAATACTTCCCATGTTGCTTCTTAGCCCTTTGTGCCGAGGCCGCGATATCTCTTTCAAACAACCCGCGGCCCCGACGGGAACTATAGTGCGCGCGGAACTAGTTGGCCGCGCCTTAGGTTTGTTTTTGTTTTTTATTTAAGTATTCTTTTCACTAAATTGAACAATTATTGTTCACGATATCTCGAGATTGGTCATCACTGTCTAATTATAGTCTCTTGTGTATTGCGAGCTGTAGGCAACCCGCCCCCTCAACCCTGTCGCCACCTAAGGCGCGGCCAACTAGTTCCGCGCACACTATAGCACTTCACCTGCGACATGATTCGTAAAAACATTATATAGCTCAGCTAATATCGATGATAAAAAATTTTTATAGCCTAGCTATGGGCTCAGTCAGGTTCACGAATAATGTATGTTTCAATCAGTATTTTTTTTAAGTAAATAAGAAAAATATTTAAATCTTTCTAATATTCGTACAGTTTAAACTTAAAAAATGACTTTGACCGCCATCAAGATCACTTTCTGATTCTTTAAGACACTGAAAAACGTTCTGAGAAAAAGTATATTTTGAGATTGGAAAAACCCCATATTAACAAGGACTAACTTGATTTTAGTAAGAAGAAAAACCCTAATGGCCGAGCAAAATGGGTTCGTTCAATCTAATATTGGGGACACTGGCCACTAACAAAGATAATCAAATCTATTACCTAGTTTGGGTCCAAAGTAGCTGCTTAAAGGCAAAAGTTGTTGTATCTAGGGTATTATACCTCGGTAGTTTCAAGGGTCAATTTTTATAAAATGAAACTCCTTTGTTTTATTAAAATAAATATTAGGTAAGAACAGATAACAGGGCAATATAACCAGGCGACGCGGTAGGCCCAGAAGGAGATGGCGTGACGAGCTGGACTCTTTTCAAAAGGATTGGGCCCAAACAGCCATAGACAGAGTTAAAAAAAAGAGGGACATTTCGGGCTCAAAATAAAAACGAACCCTTAGGACCCCGTTTTTTTGTCTAGCCTGAGTGTTTCCCACTTTTGGACAGAGACCTTCCTTCACTTCCATAAATACCTATCCCTAAAAAAAAATCTGGCAGTACTTAACACAAATCTATTACAAAAATGCTATAAACACACAGATCACAGTTCCACAAAAGTTGTAAATCACCAATAAAATGTGTGGATCATAAACCTTCGTTTTACGACCTGCTGAGTCAAAACGTTAGAAGCCAATTTCATAAAAATTGCTTTGGGTCTCCTATAGACTGCAAACAAGCTATGTGTGTGCAAGAAAAAAAAATATTGTAAAGGTTATACGAGGTGTTTATTATACCCGTCGGGGCCGCGGATTTTTGTACTAGATTACGTGGCCTCGGCGCAAGGGCAAAGAAGGAACATGGGTTCGGTTTTTAGTCAGTAGAAGTCTGACACTCCCCTTCGCTCTGCCCAAGAGCGGGGGGGGGTCATTCGATGATTTTCCAACCACCAAAAAAAAAAAAAGGTGTTTATCATAACTGCTTCTGAGCAGATTGTATCTAAAAACCTAGTTTACGTAATAATTCGCATAAGTAAATAAAACTATTTACGCTAGATTTAAACATGTTTTGACCGACATGACTGCCTCGTTGGTTCAGTGGTCGCAATCACGACTGCTGAACATGAGGTCCTGGGTTCTATTCCCAGTTCGGGCCTTGTTGTTGGGTTTTCCATCAAGAATTTGTCATTAGCAGACATAGAGCATTTGCGCCCGGTTGATGGCAATAAGGTCGCCTATTACTTGGGTCTAGAGAAATGAAAATAGACAATAGGATGCTTAGACGTCTAAGTAGGTACTTCTCCACATCGCTGTCATTCGAGACTAGTCGAAGACCGGTAGTATTGCAACGCTGATTGGCTTATTCTTTGGCAACAGAAAGAGGCAGCTCTACCCGGTCACCTGAAGATTGACCCAAGCAGCTGTTATTAGTTATCCACGAACTCCTCAGTAATAGACCACTATCTTTTTTAAATAGTCACGCAAGAATAACTAAGAAATAAAGCTTAATTTCATTACAACCTTTTTGCAAGTTTCTGAGTATCCTTCCGAGCTACTTAATTTGTAAATTCTTCCCAGATAGAACATTTAATTTTCTTATACTAACAAAGTTTGAAAATTAAAACTAATTTAGTTGAGGTTTAATGAGAGTTTTACACTTTTATTATGTCTACAGAGAAAATCTGCTTTCCTATAATACCTCGCAGACGCATTTTAAATAAATTGTTGCTGGTCAGAGCGAGATATTTTAAATTGAGCTTTTTGCTGGGTTTTTAAGAAAATATGTTTTCAAAAAATTAATTAAGTATTTCCAATTAGAGTTATCTTTTTCTGTCTGCTGTTTATTAAAATGAATCTGAAGACAGACAACTATATTATAAGTTCTACTATAAGTTTTTTTGAGATCTCTTCACTTTTTTAGAAATAATAGGGTTTTCGTTTTATCCATAACTAGCTGATGCCCGCGGCTTCACCCGCGTGGATGTCGTTCAAATTATATACTAAAACCTTCCTCTTGAATCACTCTATCTATTAAAAAAAACCGCATCAAAATCCGTTGCGTAGTTTTAAAGATTTAAACATACAGACAAACAGACAAAAAAATAAAACCGACTTCGACAAAAAAAACACTCAAAAGTGAAAAATAAACTTGAGAAGAAAAATCAGTTTCTGAAGTCGGTGACTTTTGTTTCTTTGATTTCATTTTTTTGTCACCGACTTCAGAAACTGATTTTTCTTCTCAAGTTTATTTTTCACTTTTGAGTGTTTTTTTTGTCGAAGTCGGTTTTATTTTTTGTAAAAAAGTTTTTATTTTTCACTTTTTAGTGTTTCACATGTGCTTACCCCTTCACAACGTACCGGCGTGATGTTATGTTAGGAACTGGTGTAAACAATAGACAGACAATATGAGATTTCAGCAATCCCAGTCCATTTGCTATCATTTATTGAGGAGTTCCGTTGCCTATCTCCGAAGTTCTTCATGAGATCTTCACAAAATAGTTATAACCTTTGTAGTGAGTACAGGCGTGATATTATGTTGTGTGATGGCGTAAACAATGCTTAGATATGCTATAGCAACAATCGCGGTTAATCTGCTGTTATATATTGAAGAGTTCCCCCGATTTCTACAAGATCCCATCATCAGATATTGAAATGGTGACAATGGGACTACACGGGAAGCACCAGCTTTCAAATGAAAAAAGAATCATGAAAATCAGTTCACCCAGTCGCAAGTTATGAGCGAACAAACATAAAAAAAAAAAAAAAAAAAAAAAAATACAGTCGAATTGATAACCTCCTCCTTTTTTTGGAAGTCGGTTAAAAATAGCGAATTTGTTTTATACTATTTATGTAAGGATAAGGACATAACGTCACGCTTGCAAACCAAGAACGGTTATTCATAAAAGTGTACCTAAAAGTACACCCACATTTGGCTAGTTACATTTTTAAAGTCCCATGTATAAGTGCTCAATCGGGCCCAGATTCATTTATTAAGGGCTGCTTCTGTCAGTTTCATAACGGAAAATTTCGATCTTATGACCTCATGTTCAGTAGTCGCGCTAGCAACTACTAGACCAATGAGGTTTTAGGAGCTCGATATAAAGTAGGTTTAAACTAAACCTCATGCATGGCAGTGACATGAAATGTGCTATCGTTCTCATAATTATGAAACATTGTATTTCGATAAATTCGTAGTGTTCTGCACAGTGCATAACTTACATACTTTATATCACAACACCATGAACTTTTTTATAAAAAAAATATAGGCCTAAGACAACAAAACATATAATTTTCAAGCCTTCAAAAAAACCAACGTACCAACATTCAGTGACATACCTACATTCAAAACCTTCCCTATTCTCTACACCTACCCTTTAACATAGAGTTACAAATCGCATGTACCTTTTTATTAAAGTTTCAGCGAACAAGCCCCGTCGGTCAGTCTCCATGCACGTGCAATTTCAGGCTTTTAAGCTTTAGTTCAAAACTTAAAAGGAAGAACAACGCTTGTTACTTAGTTTTGTTCCATTTCTATCGCGCTTTGGCTTTTGTTTCTATTTCCACAATTACTGTTATTTCACGCATATACCTCTGAAAGGTTAGATTGTTAGAGTTTCCAATTATATAAAATCTGCTGTTGAATCTTATTGCTCGCTGGAATGTAAATGACTACTGATTATGTGTTGATTTTAAACGTCAACAACTCTGAAGCAGCCTATAACGATGATCAAAAGCCAAACCCAATTATTGTAGTGAAAGTCTTCATCATCGTCATCATCATTCTCTTACAAGGGTAATCCCAATTTATTTGAACTATTTTTATATAATTATGGTAACTCTACGAAATCAATAGTTGGGAAAAGGCTAGATAGGAACTGGTAGAAATTGTTGTCGTCGGCTTCCAGTCTTACCGAAATGTCACCTTCATCATCATTCTTATGCTCATGAGACACCTCCTTTCTTACCATATCATTCTAGGTAAAAAAAAAACAAAATGAATGAAAATGCAGTACACAACTTAATTCGCAAAAAAAATCCATCTAAGTACGCCGTTTACCTTCGAAAAATCTAAAAAAAACATCTAACTGTTCTCATGATACTTACGCAAAAATAATCCCTTAATTAATTACGTTCTTAAAAGGTATTTCCTCCACTGTCTTTCACCTCAACGTTTTCAAAAGCTATTTTTCAGAGTCCGTCTGTCCATTCCGTTCACTCATTAATCTGCTCGTTGGACAGTCTGTGACGAACAACTGGATAGATGGGTAGAATGATGTTGAAACTTACTGGAAGTTCCTTTGGTGGTGGACTAGTTTGATTGAGAAAATATTTAACGGTTGAGATAGGTTTCGCTAGCCAGGAGTGACGAGTATAACCACTGACATCCATTGAGTATAACTACACGTTTAAAAAAAGATTGGTAGGTTTAAGTCGAAAATAAAATGTTCTGGAAAATTATTTTGTCTTTCGCGTAAATATTTATGATAAAGAAATATTCTTACTATGGAGTAGTGGTTGCTCAGTGGACTTATGAGTTTTAGGTCAAAGTTTTGAAATCAATTAGGTGCGTAACTTTGTGTTTTTTATTTCATCACCACAGTTTTCGAAAAACTACGTCTAGAACCAAAAATTCGAAAACATGTGGCAGCTACTAAACCGCAGTGGGCTCGCATGGGCCTTTCCATTCCCTTATACAGAAAGAAAGTTTGTGTCCCAGCGGGAATGAAAATGAAAAGCGACAAGTTTATAGGATGTCCTTTTAGAATCGACTTTATCTATTTCCTTATTTGCGCCACCGCAATCCAAAAGCATGTACAACAAACTCTCAAAACACTAACTTATAACCTTTTCAGCTTTCCTTTCAGAGTATAAAGAAAACACTTTTAAAACGAATAAGACAGTAAAATAAATGGCTGGTAACAAAGGGTAGGATACACAACACCCTTACAGCTGCACCGAGAGCCTTAAGTGCTTACTCGTGTCAGGGATGCCGTCAAGGGCGGGACGGAGTTTTCCTTAACGAAAAAAAAACGTTGTTATGTTAGTTATTTATAAGGTAGGCGTTACTTGTTTATGGCTTTATTTGTGAAGGAGGACAAGACAAGTAACGCATGTATGTTTCGCATTTAATTTAGTAATTGTTTTTTTTTGCGGAGCATGAGGTCCAGGGTTCCATTCCGGGCAAAGTTTTATTAGTTTTTTCTATCACAAATTTCTCAGTAGCAGCCGTGAAAGCTGGATTTGTGCCCGGTTGATGGCAATAGGCTCACCCATGGATTGAGGGACGAGGACGAGGGATTTACATAGGACTGACACATACACGATCTCATTAAAGTGGCCTGAAAAAATCTGGACAGCTTTAACTTAAAACCGCAAGAAGCGGAGACATTTGGAAGAGACCTACACTAAACATTGGGTGTCCATGTTAAAGAAGAAAAAAGTAGTTAAAAAACTAAAAAACTCGACTGAAAAAACCGAAAAGCAAAAAACAAGCACATTTTAAATTAAACAAAACTTGGAAGCAGGCGGGGTTCATTTGAATATTAAATTATGAAAAGAAAAAATGAAAATAGAATGCAATTTAACTACTTTTTTTATTTCCAGCTTTATAGTTCTTTTGTGTTTGTTCTTTCGTTGGTCGCGTAAAAGTCTTCGCAGATGATTAAACTTTTGTGCTTGTTTATAGGATTTTGCACTTTGAATTTTTTTTAAACATATAAGTGTTATATATTTTTGTAATCTCCTCTTGAAACCCTTTATTTTGATACCCTACTCGATGGTATAAGAAAAAAAAAATTTTTGAACTCCGCGATTTGGCCCCCAAAATCCGCAATCTTTTTTTGTTTTTTAATTTTAATGTAGCTTATAACACTTGCGCCATCAAGACGAATCGAATGACATATATTTCATTCAAATCGGTTTATCCGTTTATGAGTTATGAGGGAACAAAGAAACGGACATACATACACGTCAAACACATAACCCTCCTTTTGGGCTTCGCCGCAGTCGGGTAATAAAAGAGCCGAATATAGTATGATAATCCGTATAATATAAGGTCCCATTAAAACAGGTGGACAAAATTTTAGAAATCATTCAGACCACCAAAATAAGGACGATGGTAATAAATAATAATAAGAAAAACGCATTTAAGTACCTACTCATAAAGGATAAGTTTGTTCTAGAGTGCCGGCAATTTATTATTTTAAGTAAAAAAAAACACTTTATTTAGTGTTTTTTTTTTTGTTTAGATATCTTTGGTTAGACATACTGTACGCTGTGTTAAAATTTGTCCACCTATTTTAATGGGACCTTATATATGCTAAGCTCTTTACAATTGAGTCTTAGGTATTCATCAAAAGAATGAACAGACATTTATTATGATTACGCACACACTTGTGCACTTAATAATTTTGACATTGATTACTAGTCAACGCTGAGCCAATAATGGTCAGGTACCCTACTATGACGTCTTAAAACAGTCCTAACAAAGCCTTATTCCAGTGTGGAAACGTGACAGAACTATACAGGGTGTCGCCATCTCTTTTCCACACTGGATTAAGAATAAGTTAGGACTGCTTTAAGACGTCATATTAGAGCCCCAGGAAGCATATTACTATTCACACGCATCCAATTTCTGTACCGTGATTTAATTTAATCTGATGTGAAAGCGGAGAGAGGGCTCTCCGATACGCCGCGGATTTTAGTACTAGACGACGTGGCCTCGGCACAAGGGCAAAGAAGGAACATGGGTTCGGTTTTTAGTCAGTAGAAGTCTGACACTCCCCTTCGCTCTGCCCAAGAGCGGGGGGGGGGGTCATTTGATGATTTTCCACGCACCAAAAAAAAAAATCCGATACGTTTGTCAATCAATCTGGACTGAAGTTGAATGACGATCGCGTGAGTGAGCTTTTGCTGCTCAAGTAATAATTAAAAATGGATTTTAATGGATACAAATTATTGGCCTGGTCTCTTCTAGATTCTTTACATCATGGTCTAAGCCTCAGCCTTGTTTTTGAAGTGCACTAAGATTGATTTACACCAACCTGTGGTGGTCTGTTCTCGGCATACTTTAAATTTTCCATTGTTATTTTTATTTTCAGCCTTTCTATTCATTCATTTGAGCTTTATTCCATTGATTCATTGAGATGGAGCTTCATTCTCTTTCATTATTGCTGCTGAATGTGGTCGATGATTTATGCTGCGATCTGCAATGTGTTTGCTTCGTGATTATGCATAATTAGCGTCTATCTAGTGCGATAGCCTGGGCTTCTATGACTGATAGTAATTCACCACGAGGGCGTGAGCAAACCTGCAGTGATGCAGGTTTGTTCATGGGGGCAATGATAATATTGTTATAAACAGACGATTTTCTTCGTTCTACAACATTTTTTTTACTTAGTCTATATTGTCCCACTGCTAGAAAAAGGCCCCCCTAGCCTTCCACTCTTCTTTCTGTGCGGTTTAGAAATTAAAAACTCCTATTAAGGCGAGGTTGCAGTACTTTGTTTTTATGTATGCACGACCTTACCCCCCGCCCTGCCGCGCGAGCGATATAATGCCTAAATTTTGACTGTTTTTTGCGTCTTGGAGAAAAACTATAAAGAAATTATACAATATGTTTTCAACATTTACTTCAGAATAAAAAGTTCTATCTATTGATATAACTTTTATATAAATTCATGATGAAATGTCTTAGCAGTACACGTTTGAAATTGTGATTTAGAGTCATGTTTGAAAAAAAAAGTATCGAGCCGATCATTCTAAATCGCGTTTTTATCTTTACGATTCACTAGAGAGTATGTTCAATTTTTATGTTATGATTTTTATTTATTAAAAAACTCGTATTTAGTTCGATTTTTATAGGTTCAAAAATCTTAAAAAGTACTGCAACCCCGCCTTAAGAAATAATATTAAGAACACTCTTGAATAACATAATCTTTAACTTGTTTACTTTAAACTAAGCCATTTCATATAATAAATAAAGTATTCATTTATTTTATTCTAACCTCTATTTAAAATGTATATCAGTCCATTTCACAAAACTCCTGATAAACAGTAACAGTATGACATTTTGTAGTACAGTAACTAAAATTTTGTTCACCTCCGTATTACGATCGTCTATCCTGTGTTTCGTTCACGTGTATTTGACACACTCGATTAGGGATCCGTGAGTTTCCTTTAAGGGTTCACTACGAGCAACGAGGCCATGTATTTGACAGGCGATGACGAGAAAAGTATTTGAAATACGTCACATGCAACTATTTAGTAGTAGGTATGTTGTGAATATTTTTATGCCAAACTTTGACTAGATAGAAAATGGAGTGTAGTACACCCGGATATTACCTACTTTCAACACGCAATTACAATTTTAAGACTTTTGAAGGAAGTTCCAAATCCAATGTTTATTAATTTGGAAATATCTTGCCAAATCTATTGTTAAAGTGTCAAGGAATCTGAAAAGTATTTATAATGTACATTAAACCAAGGTTATGTAACAATATTTTGATTTTGAATGTGTTTTGGAGTTTCTTGGCCATCCTTCTCCATAGAGAACTACTCTTTCGAATGGGCCACCACAGCACTTTTTCAAGAAATGTGCCTTGTGACTGCGACTGTAGGTTCGATTTCTTCGTAATGGTCTTATTGCCATTGCTTATTAACTGCCTCGTTGGTCTAGTGGTCGCAAGCGCGACTGCTGAGCGTGAGGTCCTGGGTTCGATTCCCGGGTCGGACAAAAAGTGCTATTGAGTTTTTCATTAGAAATTTCCCAGTAGTAGCCCGGAGTTCGGAAGTTGGCGGTATAGTACCCCCGTGCCTCGGAAAGCACGTTAAGCCGTTGGTCCTGCGCCTGATCTCTCTCCGGTCGTGTCGGATTGCCGTCCCATCGGACTATGAGAGAAAGGGAACAGAGAGTGCACCTGTGCCAGCGCACACACTTGTGCACTATAATATCTCCCGCGCAGATGGCTAATCTCCGCTGAGATTGGCCGCCGTGGCCAAAAACGGTCAGGAGGACTATAATGGTCTTATTGAAATAAATGCTATGAATTTAAACTCACGTGTAACTTGCAATGAGAGAATTTAATATTTTTACCGAACACGAACGTAAAAGAAACTCTAAAAGAATGAATTAATCTAAATTGACATAAAATCTCTCAATTTCTAGGTAACAGCGGAAGAACCAAACATTGCAAAAAAGGCGGATATCTGATTACGAATCGCATAGAATTATTAACCTAATCAGTTCAACATAAACTGACTTAATGCGCTGTATAATTACAAACTAAATATAAACCAATTTCCTGCTAATTGAGCTTAGTTTAAAGCTTTAACATTCTAAATTACTTAACACAAACCCAAATTGTAGTCCGTTGCCGATAAAGTTCAGTTCGAAATTGCAATAGCTAACATATTTAGTTACAGCAATATTACCACTTTGTTACAAAGCCAATACTAGAGTGCTATTTGGAACTAATTTCTGAGTTAACAGCACGTACTTATTGATCAATCTGCTTTGCGAAACTGTACTTACTTGCCGAACGCAAAAGTATGATTACCAAGGTGTGAATGCCTTTAATCAAATAATTATTTATTTCAAACAACAAGGTCAAAAATATAATAATTTCTTCATGCCTCAAAAAGTTCGCACGTGGTGTAAACTGCATCGATTTTGTCGAAAGGTTGTAAAGGAATATAGGATATATATAGGATATATAGGATATATATAGGATATATATAGGATATATATAGGATATATATAGGATATATATAGGATATATATAGGATATATATAGGATATATATAGGATATATATAGGATATATATAGGATATATATAGGACATATATAGGATATATAGGATAGGATATCATAAATATCTTCAGAATTTTGGCTCGAGGACATTTTTCTTCGATTAGCAGGGAATTGGATTACCTCACAACATTTTATCATGACATTACATGTCATTATGTCTTTAAAATGGAAATTGGCTAAAACAAAATGGAAAATGTCCAGTTAAGCCAGTTGAACAAAAACAGCACCCAATACATTTTCCTACATCAATAGCTACAATGTTTCCAAACTAATACTGGGAATCCTATTCGAAACTAATTTCTGATTGGAAACTTGTAGGTTCGTCTTGCATCCATTGAATATTGAAATGCAATAATCAGTCGCCGGGGAAGGCTGTCCCGGCTCGAGACTTCCGCTGTCAATTTGTCCCGGGAATGGAACATTTTGTTGGTGACTGCAGCCGACGTGGAACTACGAAGAGATTGGGACGGTAAGTTAGTTTTTTGTTTATTTGTATGACTGTGGACAGGTTGAATTTGTGTCCGGTTGAAGGCAATATTCTCGCCTTCTATTATATGGGACTTAAACAAAGCTGGCGAAATGTGGGTGTAGCCAACACAGTAACACCTCTGCCTAACTATTTGGGGATTACAGGTGTGATGTTATGTGTGATTTCTGCATCAAGCCTCCCTCTGATCTTCTCATGAATTTTGCAAAGACTGGTGAGGGTTGAAAAAGCAGCTCAAAGTTCAAAACTAATTCAATATTCAAATATTATTTTGGTCTGCTCTGTCTGTTGTAACAAAAATAGCAATTTTAACAACTTTGTTACCGTGTCGTTACCTTTTGATCGCTGCTGATGAACAAGAGAACCCAGGTTTTATTTCCAATATGGGTTGTATGTTTAAGTGCCAGATTTAGTTTGCTCCCAATTTCGTTGGTCTGAAACACAGATATGCGATAGTGTGTGGTGTACTTACGGCACTGCCAAACCTTTCAGGAAAGTAGGTAGTTATGATATTTATATAACATAACATCACGCCTGTAATTCCCGAAGGGTAAGGAAGAGGAGTACTTAATAGTATACGCATATTTCGCCAGTAACTGTTATGTTTAAGTCCCACAAATCCAGACTCCGTGGCTATAACTGATAATTTATATTTTTTTAACTCAATAACTTTATTTTACAATATTAGATACAATTGGTACCATCCTCTACTTATTAGCTCCACGTCCCATTTACTACGGATAGCTGTGCCTGTCAGTTCAGCAATAGCAATAATAGGTAGATTTGAAATTATTTCGTTGTGAATGAATATACGAGTATTATCGCAATGTTAAATGTCTGTTTGATGC
This sequence comes from Diarsia dahlii, assembly GCA_949775195.1. Lineage (NCBI taxonomy): Eukaryota > Metazoa > Arthropoda > Insecta > Lepidoptera > Noctuidae > Diarsia > Diarsia dahlii. The sequence goes on from OX459205.1 coordinate 18,444,191, forward strand.
ATTTGTATTCATATTTACATGGCAATGCTTTACCAATTTGATTTATAATGACTTGTAGAAGAGGACTTCTTGAGTCTACCAATAAGACTAGTTTATTGGTTCGTTTATAAATGCATATTTAAGAAACTAGTCAAATAATTGGGTCTCTTAATAACCGCTGCCACCCAAAATCTTTATTCAACTTGGCTTGGAGGGTTTTCATATTCAACCTTCGTAGTCTTAACAATCTATTAAGTTAACATCATTAGAAATTAGGATTAAGAAACATGGGACAAGAAGACTAAGATAAATCTCATCTCTTTGAATCATACCTTTTTTTTTTGGTGAGTAGAAAATCATCGAATAACCCCCCCCCCCCCTTTGGGCAGAGCGAAGGGGCGTGTCAGACTTCTACTGACTAAAAACCAAACCCATGATCCTTCTTCGCCCTTGTGTCGGAGCCGCGTTATCCTTTCGATAATCCACAGCCCCGACGGGTTTGAATCATACCTACTTTCTCATTTCTGATTGAGTCGCAAAAGTCCAAACTGAAGGTTTGCCAAAGGGCAATGGAGCGTAGGCACTAAACTCAGCGACAGAATTCCCAGTATCTATCACAATCCACTCAAAAACTGGAGTCGAAAACGCTTGTAAATCATCACGCCAGCAAGAAAACCGCACGAAGAGAAAAGTGGCAAGCCATGGTGAGACTTTGCCGAGCAGGACAATAGAATAAGAAAGAAACTGTCTGAAATTGAGTATATATTTGTATGTAATTATGTTTATTTAAATGGATATAATTTTGTTTTTAATTATAATTAAAAAAAATCCTTTTTGTTGTTTCTACACACTGTGTCCACATTTTTAATCCAACTTTCCTCTCGCAGGTCTGCTGGAAGAAATTTCTTATGAAGTAAGCAGTATCTTTGTGCTCTTCTATTTTTTAGGTTTTACCCTTTTTGTATTTTGTGTGTAGGTACACAAATAAATAAACATCGAAATTCAGTCAGTGGTACTGCACTGACTGAATTTTTAATATTTTATAGCACAAAACAGTATTTTTTCGTCGTTCACATTTCAACACTATCTCGGTATCCCACTGTTGATCTATTTGATAGCCATCTATGTCTGACGTTAACCACCAATGTATTAATTAGGGGCTAGTCTGACTGATTACATTAAATGCGTAGGCCGGCCTAGACACGCAATCGCTCCATAATAGTTTTTGTTCAATACTCCCTTTAGTTCTTATTCAATTCTCAATGACCCTTAATTAGTGAGGAGTAGCCTTATCATAGATTTTGTTTGCTTTTTCTAAGAATGGCCTCCATTGTCTTTCAACAGTTTGAGGTCGAAGGGTTTAGAGCATAAAGGGTCAGAATGCTCGTTTTGTTTTCAGAGAAATTTCTCAAAGTCAAGTCAATAAACGCTTGTTTGTAATTCACAGAGTTAACACTATCAAATTCCAGAAATTATTTAATTTTGCAGACAACAATAGTCACTAGAAGGTTACTAAAAATTACTATAAATAGAAAAAGCGGTGCGTCCATGACCTCAGGTAATGCTTCTTGCGTCAAGCGACTCGAATTTGCGTCACTTGTTCCTGTCCACATGACGTATGCTTGATTGTCGAATTCCCTATGCAATCGTTACTTTGGTTTGTATTACCCTTTTTTTTCGGAGGATCAAATGCTCTGGGTGGAGAAAAAAGCCACCCATGTTCTTTCTTAAGGTTGAACAAGCCAGTCATTCTTCCATACAAACTTATGAAGGTGATTACTCCTCTGTTTGACGGTGTAGGTTCAAAATTAAAAATTGTATCTACTGGTCTTATCATTATCTAGGTCTGTATGGAAGCAGAATTGGAAAAAAAATATTGATTTGGAAGTTATGAACGTCAAAACTTTCATATTTTAGCACTGATTTTAACTCATCTTTGGGCGTAAATAAGTAACGTATATAGTATGAAAAAGAAAAAAGTGAAACCATACGGACATAGATTAGTTATTAAAAAATTTAAATAATTTGATTTTGAACAGATACATTCAATAGATTTTTCATGAAACCAAATATACCAAAGGTCTGCATAGAAAATTTCGCGCGCCCGTTTTAGTTGTGTCTCTTTCGCTCTATGCATTTCGCTCGTGATGTCGGATGAAATAGCATGCATTTTAGCCCCGCCAACCAACTAGATCGTGCCGTTGGCTTGTTTACCCTTAACGCTTTGTGTCGAGGCCGCGGTATCTCTTTCGAACAACCCGCAGCCACAACGGGATAGTACTTGACCGCAAACTACACCAATACGTCATATCAGAACATATCAAACGTGATCTGTCTAACCACAGCCAAGTCATTATCCCTGCCAAGCCTTTTCCCACCCATGTTGAGGTTGGCTTCTATTCTAATCGCATATTAGCATACCGGTATTTTACATGCAGCAACTGCCTATATGACTTTCACAATCCACTTCATCAACATCATCATCAACAGCGTATTAATTTTCCCACTGCTGGGACACAGGATCCTCTCTTTGAGAGGGAATGGGCTATAATCTACCACGCGGGCCCAGTGCGGATTGGTAGATGTCACATGTCTTCGAATTTTTTGGTTCTAAGATATGCCCGTTTCCTCACGATGTTTTCCTTCACCGTTTTGAGGGTTCGAACCCACGACCTACTGTTCGTAAGTCGGGGCCGCCACCACTGGGCCACCGCTGCTCTCTCTCACAATCCACTTAGTACTGATAAATACGAAACCCTATATTAAGTAAGTATACTTAAAAACTGATATCAAAGATATGCAAATGACAGCCAGGCAACAACAGGCATGCAACTGCTTTGTGCAACGTGCATTCCGAGGCACGGAAGATACTCGGTATGTAATGGTTGGTAACCCATGCACGGACCAACCGTGCCTTTGAAGATCGATCGATCACCGTTATATGACATGTAGGTAGATCTCTGCTGGATATGGTCTTGCCTCCTTAATCGTGTTCTAGATGTCAAGAACGCGTCTGTGTCTTCATCAATTAATCTGTGTGCAGATTAGCCGAATGGATTGCCGAGGTGGACCGCCGCCATCTTGGAAGTTAGTTAAAATTAGATTTGGTCTCGGTGATAAATCTGATATGAACATGGAAACATGTTCCTATTAGCTTTTGCCTGTGACTTCACTCATGTGAAGTGCTGGAATCATGTCGGACGGACTACCAAGGTCAAAACTATCTTAGGACATTTGCATAAATTTCTTTGAAATCCGATAAGCTTTTGAGGCCGTGAAAAGATAACAAGAAGACAAAGCTACTTTCAGATTCGATATTATAAGTAAGAGAGAGAGAGAGAGAGATCAGCACGCATATTCGTTCAAACTTGATAGCTGAGTAAGTAGGGTGTGATGACAGGACGCTAAAATCATACTACGAATAGTTTTGGTTTGAGGCCCTTCGACTAGGTGCCACATTCAGTTTTAAAAAATTGCTGAAAACTGACATCGGGCTGTACATTAGCGTTGCGTTTCATCTCTTTGTACGTGGCACGTGGCGTGGAAACAAAACATACATTTCAAGACACAGTTATTGCAAGTCAGCGTACCTAACAAGATTTTTACTACGAATCTTCCGTGTCATTACTTACTTCTTTCCATAAATAATATTCCTCACTCAGTAAATTCACAATTTCTTTAGTCCCCCATTTCTGTCACATCCACCAAAATGTACCTATGTCCAGATTAACTGATCTCATAAATTTCATACCTGCTGATCAGTACCGAAATTCAGTCAAAACAAAATCCTCAATGATGTCAAGCTCCAATTTATCTTAAAGTTACAGTAAATAAAATTGCCTTTCCAAAGAAAATGTTACGGCACCGATAAACTGAACTTTAGAAGTAAATAAAATACGAAATGAAACGAAGTTTTAGTAATAAATCTGGAGGATCCTTAAGAATAGGTCTCGTTTTAAGCTAATTTTATTGAAGCGATATTTTTTGGAACAAATTATTTTTGATTCATTCGTGCTTTTTGGTTGTTTACCTGTGATTGCCCGCAGCTCAGAGAGTTTTAATGATTACTTAAGCCATCACTTTTTGACAGTTTATGTATGTTTTGTATGTCAAATAAATATCTCCGGGTACGGCAGTTAGTGAGGTATTAGGATAAAGTTAAAATAAAAGACGTACACAATATATTTTGTGGTTTGGGCTGTATTTAAGTTGTCTACAGTTTGTAAAGACTTCTTACAAAAAGTTTGGGTTAGGTAATCTTATTATCTACTAGCTTTTGCCAGCGGCTTCGCCCGCGTGAAAATGACGATTTTCCATATAAACTTTCATCCCCTATTTAAATCCCTTAGGGGTTGAATTTCGAAAAATCCTTCCTTATTCCTTGTCTACACTATAAAGGGAACCTCTGTGCAAAATTTCAGTTTTCTAGGTCCAAGAGTTTGGGCTGGGCGTTGATGAGTCAGTCAGTCAGTCAGTCAGTCAGGACTTCTCTTTTTATTTATATAGATAGATAGATATCAGTTCAGTGCTGTCATTTTCTATGCAACACTTAAGTAATTTTATTGTAGGTGTAGTTCTTAGGAAAGCTCATGCTTTCTAAAGAATTAACAGACTCTTGTTTTACTCACACAATTTTAATTACATCATCTGCCTAGCCTTTTGCAAACTAAATGGGGGCTCCAATGTGGCATTCAGTCTGACAACATGTAGTCAATACCAGTATTTTACATGGAGCGACTGCCAATCTGACCTATGGGAATGTAATATCGGTTGTACGGTGCAACCGCACATTCTGCAATTCAGTAGTTTACTACACGTTAATTTCAACTCATTATACTTAGTTCAGCTCGCATTGCGCCTTCAAGTCAGCTAGGCGTTCTCGTTACAGCCAACAAGGGCCATGTCACTCACTTCATTTCCACATCATCAGTCCAATAAGATCATTTTACTTTTAATTCGGACTATACATTACGTGTTTCAGTACTTTTCTTTCTTTTATTCAATTCACCCATCATCTAAAAGTAATGTATGGTCTAGCAAGGCATACAGGGTCAGCACTTACACAATTTTAACTTAATTTTCGATTATCTCACCTTTTCCCGCTACTCTCTCTTTATAGCCTCACCTTTACATGCAAAGTTTTAGATCATACAAATCTCCGAAATTATTCGAAGAACCTAAGTTGAATGTTTTCAAAATTCTTAGTAATCGCTTTATGTTGAAGTTGAGTATTCGTTGATAATTTTTACTTACCTATCCTATAAACTTCTAATAGTTAGTAGAATAACTGTATCAGGAGACAACTAAGTAAGCGCTTTCAGATTTATTTATTTACGAACCTATTATAAAATTTTTTTTTTTTTTCGTTTACTAAATAATAATAAATAAATAAATAAGTTCTTTATTCGTAAAATCAAAATAACAACCTTGCAGTTTTCGAGGTGTAAGTTACAAATAGGCAGTACACTACTAGATGTTACAGTTTTGTTCGTTACTTACATGTTGTTAACTAGAAATGATGGATGTTAACACAAACTGATTCACCCTGATCCCCGTACTAGTATAGACTGTATTACGGTGGAACAGTTTTCCTCGTTCTGTGATTGTACTTATGTAGCAAACTTGTAACAAAGCATTTAACTATAACAAATAAAAGAGTTTTAACTAATAATAGGAAAAAGCAAACCAAAGTGTAAATTATAACTTAAACTAGGGGTAGGCAAACATAAAATAGTGACTTGATTTTTTTAAGTTGTAGGTAGACGTTCAAGTTGACACAGTATATGCAAAATATTTAGATGCTTAGTTTGTTTACATTGTAGTTAGTCATACTTAATAATGTTTGCCTATTATTAAAACTAGAGATAAATTATAATTAGATTAAAGTTAAAATTATTCAATTTAAAATAAAATAGAAAAGGTCATGTTTATTTTTTTTAGCGATTATCTTAATATGTAGAAAGTGTACGTTGTATGTAAAGTGACTTGAAATGTGTGAATGAATGTATGTGTATGATGCAATTTTGGTGACTTATTTTATTAACAAGTAATTTTAAGTAAATTTTCAGTATCATCATAGTTCAATGAGTTGAGAAACTTAAAAATTTCAATTGTACAGGTATGACTGTTAAGATTATGAATTTGGATTCGCTTTGATATTTTGTTATAAATAAATGGTCCCAAGAAATAAAAAAAACGATTAGCAAATGAAGTTTTACAGTAAGGCACAGAGTAAACAATATCTTGCCTTCTTCTTCTTGTGTAGTCTGGAGATTTTTTGTGCTGCGTTAATATTAAGTCCTTGACAAATAATTGCCTTACTGTTAGGACTGACAGTTCCGAGTATAACAAGTAAGTAGGATATCTAAACTTCCTATAACTCATCACCTTAAGAACAGAACGTTGTGCTCTCTCTAAAGCGATAAGAACGGTCTTGGTAGCACCCCCCCAAGCTGTAATAGAATAAGTAATAATGGACTGGCACAACGAATGATACACCAACAATACTAAGGCTGGCGGGCAAAAGCAACGTATAGTTTTAAAAATAAATATGAGTTTTCTCACTCGGGACGTAAGAGAGGAGACCTGTTCTTGCCAGTTCAAATGTTGGTCAATGATCAGTCCAAGGTATTTTAATGAGAATGTTTTAGAGAGTACATGGCAAGAGCAACTCCCCGTCATATTGCATGTGTGAGCCTTTATTTGAACAATGTCAGGAGGTGGTTGACTGCTCTTTCGTATGCTAAAAAGTATGTATTTAGTTTTAAGCGTGTTAAGGGTGAGAAGATTTGACTGTAGCCACTCCGAGACAAGTCTGAAACCTTCATTAGCCAGTTCGTTAGCCTCTTTCCATGTACTCCCGCTAAATAAAAGGGCTGTGTCATCAGCGTACGCTATGATCCGGCCCTGGTTCAACTGTAAATCACATAGGTCATTAACATAGACCAGAAAAAGCGTAGGCCCCATAACACTACCTTGTGGCACTCCGAAAGTCACATTCTCTTGCTCACTCATTAAGACATTGATTTCCACACACTGTGTTCTACCGGACATATAGTCCCTAAGTAGGTCAAGTGCTACTCCACGAACTCCTAAATGTTCCAGTTTTGCAAGAAGCAGGGGAATAGAGACTGTGTCGAAAGCCTTTGCCAAATCGAGGAATATGCCGATGGTTTTTTTTCCTTTATCTAGATCATTAACAACGGTGGAAGTTAGTTGTTTAATAGCGTCATTAGTTGACCTGTTTACCCTAAAACCGAATTGATTGGTCGAGAGAAGATTCTGAGCCTCAAGGAAACGGGTTAATCGTTTGTTAATAACCTTCTCAAGTACCTTAGATAAGCAGGGTAAAAGCGAAATTGGCCTATAGTTAGAGACACAGTCTTTATCCCCCGATTTGTGTATAGGAACAACTAAAGCCCTCTTAAGGACTTCCGGAAAAACGCCCATAGTCATGCATTGATTACATATCATTGCTATAGGCCAAGCCAAAGTGTCCACTCCTAGTTTTAGCAATGATATAGGAATTCCGTCGCAGCCAGTACTGTTAGATTTTTTTAAATTAAGTATTATAGCTTTTACTTCATCAAAATCCGTTGGCAAAAGGACGAGAGAGTTGATATTAGAGCGCCCAAAATGCGGACGCTTAGGTAGCCCCTGGCCCTTAGTCTGTATATCACTAGCTAAATGGTATCCAACATTTGCAAAGTACCTGTTTACCTGGTTAATTGAGCTCTGCGGATCAGGTTCGAGTCTCAGCAGTTCCTCGTTGTCATTACTTAGACCAACAAAATTGCAAACATCCTTAATCAAAGACCATTGTTTCTTAAGATTGTTTTTGTGCGTATTTATTTCAGACCTTAAATAGTTGTTTTTAAGTTTTTTTAATAAATTATTGCAAGTGTTACGGTACCTTCTATAGGTTACCCTTAGAGTAACATTTCCTGGGTCTCTGCGAAGCTTTTTGTGGAGTTGATCTCTATTTCTAATACAACGGCATAAACCAGGAGTTATCCAAGGTTTTAGGGCACTTTTCCTTCGAGACAGTTTAAGATAACTTGTGTGCTTATTCATTGCGTCTGTTATAGCTGTCAGAAATACATTTGTAGCTGTATTGCAGTCATCAGTTGTTAGGATGGATGGCCAGTCGATTAGTTTTAAGTCTTCGATGACTGCCTGATAATCTAGTTTTTTATACGATTTAGATTTTCTAGCCTGAATCTTAGATTTTTTTGACAGAGAAATCATGACACTTGAGTGATCGGTGACTGTAGACTCGCAGACTATCGTATAAGAAAGAAAGGAGTGATCCAGGCAATTTTCTTTTCTGGTCGGAAGGGTATGTGTTGGTAATAATCCGTGTGAGGCCAGTAAATCCATGTATCTTGCGGAGTTGGGACAGCTATTATCTAATATATTAATATTAATGTCTCCTATTAGAACAATGTTCCTATAAATCTTTAAATTATTTAAAATACGATCTAATGCGATTAAAAAGTTATCAATATTCTTGAATGCGGGTGATCTGTAGATTGATATTATTGCGAGCTCATTTTTAATCGTAGAAACTAGGCAATTCATTTCATCTAGAGCACTTGTAGGTTCAACGATTTTCGTTTCGAGATACTCTTTAAAGTAAACCACTATCCCACCATTTTGATTAATTGTTTCAGAGGTGGCAAACGCTTTGTAAGAGGTAATTTTGGGTAGTTCCACAAGTTTAGCTAACCAACATTCAGTCAAAATAATAAAATCAAATTCTATATCTAGCCGATTTAGTAAAACCTGAAAGTCGTCAAAATTATGTTTTAAGCTCCTTATATTTTGACTCAGTACCTTGTACTTGTTAGATTCACCTAATAATATTTTGCAGTTTTCAGGAATATCTACGCAGTGTGAGATGCCAACGTTAATAGATTTTTCGATATCTTCCAAAATATCTACTAAATCAGCCATATTGTTTGTTGATTAAAAATAAGATCATGTTGGCGGCACAAAGCGGATACTCCCAATAACCGTGTAAAAACAGTGTGATATATGAAGGCAGTTTGTGTGTGAGATTAGATTTTAGTGAGTAAATGTTGTGTTTATTATGTGTTTGTCGGTACACTTTTACAGATGTATTGACAATCCGATAATTAAGATAAACTAAGACCATAATAGAGTTACATATTGATATAGTGAATAAAACATAAGAGAAAAAGCAACACAGAAACAGACATGGAGGCAACTTGTCTTTAACTATTAGTCAATTTTCCAGAGGGGGGTTAATAATTTCGTTGATAATACCTTCGATTTGTTCAGAGGACTTGATCAACATTGCTGGCTTATCTTCTGATTTCTTCAAGAATATCCTTCCATTAGAAACCCAGCAGAACTTGAAGTTGTACTTCTTTTTAAATTCTCTGGATTGGTATAGGAGTTTCCTGGCGGTTGGTGTCAGAGCTTCTGAGATGTAAACTGGCTGAGTGTTCCCAGATATTTTGAGCGCTTTAGTGTTATATTTATCTTGTTTGTTATTCAAGTTGTAGGATTTGACAGCTTTAAGGGTCTTAGCACGCATTTGTGTAGTTTGGTACTCAACAATAATTATTTTGTTTTGACCAGATTTTTTCCTATAAACTTGACGTACTTGATCTGAGGTACAATGTACATTTAAAGAGCTGTGTAGCTGGTTCACCACTTCAACCAAATCTTCATTGTCAGCAACAGGTACATTTTTAATCTCTATTGTAGTTTCGAGCTGCTTTCGTTGAAGTGCGTCAACTTGTTCTTCAAGGTATCCAATTTTGTTCAGAGCAGCGTCATTCTCCAATAGTAGACTGTCATATTTGTGTTGTAAGTCTCTATATAAACTCGTATTTTCTTCCAGGGTTTTTTTTAGAATATCATTTGAAATAATGTTTTCCTTATTTTGATCTTTTAGCTCACTTATCATTTTGTTTAGATTAAGGAATTTCGTGTTTTGATCTTCTTTGAGGTTCTTAAACATCTCTTGGATGTCCGTGCGGAGTTGAAGTATTTCCACCATATCAGGGTGAGCCTTCCTCTTTCTCGATGAAACGAAATCTAAGTCTTCCGTGCGTGAGAGTTCAGGTTCCGACACGTAAGTTGTACCGTTTGGCGACCGCAACATAATTGCTTCTTACAATCTTGCATATACTCTACACAGGTCACGCGTCTTTGGCCACTCAGTGCGTGATTACGTCCAGCCACAGCCCAAATTCAGTCTTAAAACTTTCGCAGCAAGGTCTTGTTTCGTACTTTTTCGTATTACAAATAGTTTAAAATATTTAGTGCTAAGTTTCGCTACGTGTGTTCGCGACGAGTGCGAGCGAGAGAATCTAAAAGTCCAATTTAATCTTTCTTGAATTTTAGCTCGACCAATACTGGTATAACTCTTAGTCAATATAGAAATCCTACTAATATTATAAATGCGAAAGTTTGTGAGGATGGATGGATGGATGGATGGATGGATGGATGTATGGATGTTTGTTGCTCTTTCACGCGAGAACGGCTGATCGGATCTGGATGAAATTTGGCACAGAGGTAGATTATAGTCTGGAATAACACATGGGCTATAAATTATCCCCATAATAACTTAAGGGGGTGAGCAGTATTGCATTATCCATAATCCTCAACTGTTTTACAGCTTGATACTGGAAATACGAAATAACGCAAGGGACATCGAGCGTGCTGTGCAATTTTTCACTTTAAGCACCTGGTGCGAGCGTTGCAAATCCAAGAGAAAGCTGAAGTCCCTTACGTCATTTCAAATTTCCGGTATCGTACACAATCGAACTGTCAACTGTCATACTATATTAAAACAGAAGGTCTATTTCAAACTGTTTGTCACTGGTGTACGTAGCCTAACGGTACAGAGACTTACCTGTAAACAAAGGTACGCAAATTCAAATCACAGTCAGTATTCATTTTTTATGATTTTTTATAAGATTTCCAAAAATGTTGAAACGTGTTCGCGAGTTCGATCCCCAATCGGTTTTCACTTTTTGTAAGTTCCACGTATTTGTTTTCATTTCGATGCTATATGATTTTCAAATCAATTCAGAGTAAATTTATATAATCTACTTTTAATTGTAAATACAATATTATAAATCTGTAGACGTCTTAGTTTCTGTATATTGAACATAATTATTTAGAAAAAATAATGTTTTCTTTTGTTGTGTCTGTGTGTCTTGGGTGTGTAGTTTATTATAGTATTATCACGTGTACATTTTAAAACTAATAAGATTAGGGTTTTAGTTTTTGTTTCATTGGAATTGGTGCTCTCTATCAAAAGATATACGAATTTAAGGTATTTAAGAAAACTTATCATCATTTAGAAACACATACATGCAACGACATCTATTGCATCAAAACGGTACTAATTAATAAGTGTGTTCACAAGATAACTTTTAAATTGTATTTTTCAAACAGTTACGATAACAAAATGTACCCTTGATTAGTTTAAATGACGCTGCTTTGAAAATCTACATAGGGTTTTTTTTTTGGAGGGTGGGAAATCATCATTTGACTCCTCCCGCTCTGGGCAGAGCGGTAGGGAATGTTAGACTTCTACTGACTAAAAACCACCCATGTTCCTTTTTTGCCTTTTGTGCTGTGGCCGCGATATTTCTTTCGAACAACCCGTAGCCCCGACAAGCGGCGGCCCTTGCGGGCCTCAACCATATTGCTGACATCTCTTTGAGGCGCGCGTGGAACCGAACGCGTCGTCGACACGGCCTGTCGTCGTCTTACGACGGGCGGACGGCGAGCTAGCCCACTACTTACCGTTCACAGGCCCGCACCTACGGTGGCCGGAAGCCATCACGTGACCCCCGACGCCCAGAGCGTCTCCTATTGCGGCTGGGACGAGAGGTTCTCTCTCTCACCACGCCACCTCCTTCGCTAGCATCACTGCTTCGCCGAAGGAGGCGACGGCGTCCCATTCCCTCTCGCCCCGCAACATGGCTTGAACCAGGGCCGGACGCGAGAGGTCGCCGCCGCCGATCGTCGCTAAGAGAACACAACGGGGCTCAACCCAAGTGGGGCTCCGCCCAAGCAAGGCAGACCTCCACGGTGTGCTCCACCGTGTCCTCCGGCTGATCCTTGCAATAGTAGCATTTGGGCGTTTCCTTCCGCCTGATTCGGTGCAGGTGCCTCCCGAATCCCGAAACAACCGTGTCCGGTGAGGACCTGCGCCAGACGAAAGGTGAGGGCGCCGTGGCGCCTCTCAAGCCACTCCTCAAAGAGGAGACTTACCACCACTGTGCCCTGCACGGGGTTGCGACAGTCGCTCTTTCCATGTCGCCATGAAATCACACCAGTGGGGTCTGTACGCCATGCGGCAATATACGGTGGCAGCGGAGTTATCCTTCAGTGTAGTGCCTCCGCGCACCATTCATGCAGGAAACTACATAGCCTAAACCCTTTATTGTGTGTTTGTTTCCCATGCATTAAATTTTGGCAGTTTAACTTCGTCTTCGACAGATGGCTTGTTCATTTGACACCATTTTCAGAATTGCGGTGTTAATATTTGTCGTGAATAGTCAACAAATACAAATTGACAGGTACACAGTAAGAAAAACAGCTGTAAAAACTTTAAAATAAAAACCTAATTAAAATTAGATAAGACCCGCGACGTAAATATATTTGTTCAGTGTGGAAATCGAATACAGGACATGCAGCGCCACAGTCAAACGCCGAGGCTCTGCGCCAACCGTGCCGTCTTATCGGCTGTGGCTGCCTTGGGCATTGCCGCAACTTTGCTTAACAATGGCCAGATTGCACTTTCCGTTTACAAATTGCCGTCGAATCTTACCCCAACTTGCAACATCACCAAAAATCTGCGATTGGCCATGGAACAGATGTCTTTGCAAATAAACTGCTTTAAACAGGAGAGAGTCGCCTGGAATTAGATGTAGATGTGAAAATTCCACTTTCCGAAGAGTTTTCCCATCCAGTGCCAACAGAAGATCCCGAAAGAGTTAGGCAGTGGTGTACCTAATCGTAAACCCACATTTTGCCAGTAATGTTCAAGCGCCATGGAATAGGGGGCGTTTGATGTCTATAGATATAATATTGCCATCGACCTGGCACGAAAACCACGCTCCGTGGCCTCTACTGCGAAAACACTTTGCAATCAAACCTCAGTAGTTGCACTTGAGACCACTCGATCAACGAGACAGTCACACATCAAAATTTCCACGTGAACGAAGTCGCGGGTATCAGCTAGTACTATCATAGTTGTTTGAACGAGACGGTATAAAATGACTTTTTCGAATGTAACAGCCCTTTCCGTACTTTTAGAGACTTTACGAAATTAGCCGAAAGAGGTCGTCTTATCGCTGAATACGGAGTACGGGCCCTTTCCATTCATGGCCACAACGACAGGCCCTGGTTTGCCTGTATATCCACTGAATCCCTGTTAAACACACCCTAAGCTATTAAGAGTCGGTCCAGCATCTATTTTTCTTCTGTACATCTTTCTCTATTAATTGGTATTTTAGTAGTCACTCTTTTCTACTTAATTAACTTACTAATCTCAAAATTTTCCTCACGACAATTATTCTTCATTCCTCCGCATCACAGTCCATGTCATTTGACAACCTACTGAACCCAACATGACAACCAAATAACATTTTAGACACCATATTTTTAATAAAATAAACGTGTTCCCACTACCCGGTATATCCTTTACTTTCAGTAAAGCCAAACAAATTAAAAACGAAGTGTGAACACTTGCAGCGCTGGGCGTCTAAAATGGCTACTTTATCAGATCATAATATGAATTGCGTTAAAAAAGCGTAAAATGGACCTTTTTATAATAGTAACTGCGTCTGTGACTATTTAGAAAAATCACATCACACTAATATTATAAAGGTGAAAGTTTGTGAGTGTGTGACTATGTGAGTGTGTGACTATGTGAGTGTGTGAATGTGTATGTTTGTTACTTCTTCACGCAAAAACTACTGAACGGATTTGGATAAAATTTGGTACACAGATAGTTTATAACCTGGACTAACACATAGAATAGTTTTTATCCCGATTTTATCATCCCGTGGGATAATTTTCGAGTTGCAGCGGGTGAAGCCGCTGGCAACAGCTAGTAGATCATAATAGTAAAATGATGATGATGATTGTGATCATTTTACGAAATACAATTACTATTACTTTTTAACGCAATTCATATTATGATCTGCTAAAGTGGTCATTTTAGACCCGCTGCACGCGAACGCAATGCTCGTCACGTATTGTACGACGCAAAGTTGAAAGCGCTATGACAACACGTACGTAATTGTCGACGTACGACCGCGTATCACAGCATGTTGCAAGTGCAATTGTCGCGACATTTTGCTGTGAATGTCGTGTGTAGTTTTGTAAATTTAAAATTGAAGTGGAAGAATTAAATTGATAATTTAACGTTGGATGTTCTCGTATAATTATGACTTCTAAGAAACGCAATGTCTGTGGAGAGACACTACATACGCACTTGAGTTCGCAGTCATCCGTGAACCCCATCCGTGGAGAATGTCTTTGCTCTTTCCGACAAACCCAGATTGCAAATACATGTAATTAAAATTATACTGAAAATAAGAACAGATTGCCATCGTTAGTTTTGTCACTCTGTTTAATCATGCTTGAAAAGATCCTCGCACAACTTTAGTGAAAGTTATTTATTAATGCATGAGAAAAATCCTGACATCCAATAAACTTGAAATCTTTACATTTAGTACCGCTATCACTACATAAATGTTTGACTAGGATTACTTTAAGAAAACTAGTTATCTGCAAGTAGGGTAGAATCCCTAAACGTAAAGTACTCGATTTATAAGCTACAAGACTTATAAGCTTGTGAAAATAAGGTCTGGACTGTGCTCATAAAATACACCTAAATCTAGATGGCTTCCTTTTATGCCTACAGCGTGTATCAGAAACGAATGGTGTACAGAATACTAAACTGAAAATCTTCTATCTATCTCGGCAAGACCAAAATTGTAATTGTGAAATAATAATCAGGTGTGTGCGTTAGGATCAAGTAGGTATTGAAATGTTGTATACTCATGAACTCATGGAGAATATTTTTTCAATTTTGTATCACAAATGAAAATGAAATTTCATCACACATTGTCATTGATAGGTCTCAAGGTTGACCCAAGGCAAGCACTTCTGATTTTTTTGAAAAAAATCATGAGGAAACCACCATGCCTGAGAAGTATTTTCTCGACGGCATTTGTGTGGTCGGTCGGGTCGTAGGACCATAGGCGGCATGAAACTCAGACACTAGATTAGGCACTACAAAATAAGTCACTTATTTCTGATACATGCTATACTAAATATAAGAAGTTCACCAAACACTCTAAAGCCGGGAGAATCGCATAACAACATATTGAAAAAAATGAAAAAATAATTAATTAAAATAAAGAGCTTTTATTAAGATCTAGTCAGATATTGGTGGTAAGTATGGCCTAAAATGTCGCATTTCTGGTACACACTGTACTAAACATAAGACGTTCAACAAACTCTCTAAAGCAGCGAAAATGGCGTTCGAAAATTCTCAGCGAAGTCGGGATATTAAGCGACAATTCACACAATCGTACCTACATCGCAATATGAAAGGACTTGGACAGGATACAGCTGATCCAGTTTGAGCCGTTCGCTTATGAGTTATTGCAATAGCTTACGGGAAGAACCTGGATTTTGAAGCAGGGTTTGCAGTGTGATACCAAGTAGTGTTATGATGGCATATTGTTTATCCCTTTATAAGGCAGAGCGATCTGGCAATCGGAAAATAAGGGCAAATTGGCATAGGTATAATTGGTAGAAAATAAATTTTGAGTTTTTTTTTACTTTTTTTTTGTTTTTTGAATATTTAATGAGTGTCTGATAAGTTTTTAAATATTCTCTGTACAACGATAGAGTACTTACCTGTAACAAATTATTTAATTTTTGAGCTGAAAAATATGGTGGCAAATATATTGCCAGAGCCTTATATAGGGTTATTATTTGAGTTTTACTTTAACTGAACAATGTCATAGTTTATTTTAAGACTAAAGGATATCCACTGACTTCTTCGTTTTCTTCCACTTTGACTGCTAAGCATGAGGTCCTCGGGTCGGCCAAAGAGTTATTGGGTTTTTCATCAGGAATTTCAGGAGTATGGACTCGTGCCCGGTTGATGGCAATATGCTCGTCCCCTATTACATACATGGAACTTAATCATAACTGGTGAAATGTGATGTGATGTGATTATAGGCGTGATGTTATCTTATGTTTTATGACTGAAAAAAAAGTAGCTTGTACCATTTCTCGTATGGAAGTCGGAATCAATTCATAAGAACATACTACCGGTATAGAATATTTTGCCTAACTCTAGTCACGGCCTATCTGCTTTCTCATTCAAATCTTTTGGACTTATTAGTTTGTAATAATTTTTTTTTTAAATCCTCTTCAGAGTAAAAAACTTCGGTGTTAATTTTAATTATATTCAGTAGGTAATTAACTAAGTCTTGTAAAAGCTGGCTGGGAGTAAAACTTTTTGTGCTATGTTTTAAATTCTTTGAACTATGCATTAATTAGAGTACGTGGAAAGTCTGTTAGAAGTTAGTACCTATATATATATGTTTTAATTAACATTGATTCACTAAAGCATGACATGTGTTTGCAATATTACAAAGTGTTTCTAAAAACTTAAGAACGCGTATTCTTCTTCTAAGAATGTTAATGGAAAATTTTCACTATATTTGGCCCATTATTCAGGTAGGCAAACTCCGCTCACTGATGCAGTTTTAAGATTGTCAAGTGTAAGCGAAAGACGGCGTATCCTAAAAGTTCGCAACGTTATTATCTGTCAAACATCGCTGTTATTTTGATTAATTAATCATTAATAGTGATATTTCTGATCAGCCTGGTCTTTAAATATGTTAGGGCTAAGTGGAGCCCGTCGGGGCTGTGGGTTGTTCGAAAGAGTTTCCGCGGCCTTGACACCAGTGCTAAGAAGGAACATGGGTGGTTTTAAGTCAGTAGAAATCTGACACTCCCTCCCCCGCTCTGTGTCATTTGATGATTTCCCAACCGTCCAAAAAAAATTGTTATGTGGAGGGACTGCGTATCTTTCTTTACAACCCAGTTAGTACTGGTAATACGATAGGCCTTGGATAGTCTGATTGTCAGAGTTTCGGGCTTCTGGGTACCCGTAACGACTGTCATAGAACTACAAACGATAACCAGGAACATTTTGAAATATTGCTCTACTATTACAATCAGCCTGCCCTTGTCTGATTCTAATTGGGGTCGGCGCAACACGTTCTCTACTTCTATTCTCCCCTGACCGACGACACGGCATCAATATCGTTCTGTTTTGAACTAAAATCATCAATCATTATCATTTTCCTACTACAGGGACACATGCCTCCTTTCTAGGAGAAGGATGGGCTATAATCTACCACGCAGGCCCAGTGTGGATTGGTAGATGTCACATGTCTTCGATTTTTTTGGTTCTAAGACACCGGTTTCCTCACGATGTTTTCCTTCACCGTTTTTAGAGCAGCGGTGATGAAATAAATTACACAAAGTAATGCGCCTGCCTGGGTTCGAATCCACGACCTACTGTTCGTAAGTCGGGTTCCGCTACTACTGGGCCACCGACGATGCTCAGAACGCACCGCTGAGCTAAAATATTTTTTATGAATTTAGAAATTATTTGTGTTGTTGCGAACTTTTACAACGCTTGCTCTTAAGTTGAAACGATGAACGGTACCGACACACTTAGCGCACACTTTAAACTTCAAGACAAGTCGAGGTAAAACACAAAATACTTTGCTGCGTTACTGCACGCGGTTCTAGTAAGACAGCTAAGGAAATGGCGTAGTTTGCTCCGGGAACCGTTCCTTCTACACAAACAAGCTATTGTCAAAATAGTATGTTGGTTTTGCACTTAGCAACTTCTAAGTTTACTTTATTTATAAAAAAAAAAAACTGGCCAAGTGCAAGTCGGACTTGCACATGAAGGGTTCCGTACCTTCACTTCTTATAGGTTTTCCTGTAATTTATATATGTTGAACTAATTTCTGTATTTTTTTTCAGAATTTTAGGGGGAGATGGTCGGACAGACAGACACAAGAGTGATCCTATATGGGTTCCGTTTTTTTTCTTTTTAGGTACGGAACTTTAACACTAAAACTACCCAACTACTAAAATCCACCATACCACTTCTACAGCTACTGACAACATTTTCTATTTACTCATTTATTTTTTTCTACTTGTAGTAGCTGTGTTTTATTCTGCTCATATTATTATAATTATTTGTAGTGTCACTACAAAAAATTTTAAAGCGCCATCTATGATACATATGAAGAGCTAACATCAAAATTCTAAATCGCACCATTCAAGTCATACGCAACTTAAGACCATATTATTATAGAAACACCTCACATTGTCTATCGGAGATAGCCCACCGCTGTTGGGCTATCTCCGGAGAATACTCGCTTTTCTATGGGGTATTAAGAACTTTACACTCTGTTTTTATACCCCATGTTTTGAGTGACCATTCTGAATGCGACTGAAACTGTAGCAGCAAAGCCGATCAGTCGCTTTGACAGACCGCATCTCCAATACAGGTTGGAATACGCGTCTACACATGATTCCATTTGCAGCCTGTTGACGTTTTCATAGAACTTGTAGTTGCCGTTTTCCGAATTCATAGCGATTGAGGCTTTTGTCATCACCATCTTCATGCCTTACACATAATTTGGGACGAGGGTAGGATGATGACTTATTTTATTTTTTTTATTTTTTATTTAAGGGCTTTGTCGCTTAGCGACCACATCACCCGATGACTTATTTATTTAACTACTTACAAAGGAAGACTAAAACAACGATGAGTAGACTGTCTGAAGAAAGTGAAAGAGGTGCCTAGATGATAAGTAATAGAGAAATAAATGCTGTGCCAACCTCAAATAATTTGGGATAAGGGCATTGATTTAATAAAACCCTAGATGCACAGTCTCGAACAAAACAAACCGTCGAAGCTATCGCCAAAAACTCACCAATACACGCACTACTACGTGTAGTTATCGTCACTATAAACATATTTTTTTTGGCAAATTCAACTTTACGCAGATTCCTTTTACAATGCAGTTATAAAAAGCAATATAAAAAGTATTTTGTACGAGCGTGCAGAGACGCGAGCGACGCGAGACTATTTGAAATGAGTTCATTGTGAACTCATTTTAAGCGGACGGTTTTGAGACGCGGAGTGTGTATCTTGGGTTTTATTGTATCAATGGATATTATTATATTATTATTTTATTATAGCTAGCCTATGTTGTCCCACTGCTGAGCAAAGGCCTCCCTCCATTCCTTCCAACGGTCGCGATTCTGTGCAACGTCTCTCCAATTCTCAAGGAAGACATCCAATTCGTCCCGCCATCTCCTACGTGGTCTGCCACGACCTCGTGTAACTGTTTCAGGGCACCAATCCTGAGCTTTACGGGCCCACAGCTCGTTCGGCATGCGACAGACATGTCCTGCCCAGTCCCATTTTAGTATGGCAGCCTTTTGAGCCACGTCAACAATTTGCGTTTTGGAGCGCAGTGTAGTGTTTCGAACCCGATCGGTTAATTTTACACCTAAGATACTGCGCTCCATAGCATGTTGGCAAACCTTGAGTTTGGACTTTTGGATGTTAGTCAAAGACCAAGTTTGTGCACCGTAGGTCAAGATGGGGAGAATACACATGTCCATAAGCTTTCGCTTCAGAGACATGGGCAGGGTGCCCTTAAAATACTCTTTCATGGACCAGTAACTCTTCCAGGCATTTTCGGTTCGTCTTGCGATTTCCTTATCTTGCCGTGCCTGGAAAGAGACTACTTGGCCCAAGTAGATATTGTATTCTTGGACATATTGTATATTCTCCCCGTCTACGAGTATGCTCCTCTTGGAGCTGTTGGTCATGACTTTGGTCTTCGACATGTTCATCTTCAGTCCAACCTCAAGGCTTGCATCGCTAAGTTCTTGTAGCATTTGCTCTAGTTCTGTGGCTGTGGGGGAGAAAAGGACAATGTCATCGGCAAAACGCAGATTATTCAACCTTGCCTTGCCAATGACAATGCCCTTTACCTCCCATTTGACTGCCAACGTCTGAAAGACTTCTTCTAGGGTACTGGTGAACAATTTTGGAGACAGCGGGTCGCCCTGTTTGACTCCCTTGAGAATATCAAACTTTGGACCTAATCCCTCTAACTTAATTGCAGCTGTACTTTGGGTGTATATATTGCGTAAAATATCTATGTAGGTAGGTTCTATGTGTTGTTTTGTAAGGGCATTAAATATTGCAGAATGTGTGATGCTGTCAAAGGCTTTAGAATAGTCGACAAATGCAAGATATAAAGGAGTTTTATATTCCTGGTATTTCTCGACTATTTGATTAACAGTGTGTAAGTGGTCGGTGGTGGAAAGTCCTCGACGGAAGCCTGCTTGTTCTGGAGGTTGTTTAAGATCTAACTGGCCAGCTATGCGTTTTTCAATGACTTTAATAAAAGTTTTGTAGACATGAGAAATGAGACTAATTGGCCTATAATTATTGATATCGGATTTATCGCCTTTCTTATGGAGGAGTATTATATTAGAATGGCAGAAATTGGATGGAAGATTACCGGTACGAAGAATATCGTTGAAAAGTTTTGTGAGGTAAAAGAGGAGCGATGGTTCACCCATTCTTAGGGCTTCGGTACTGACACCATCTTCGCCGCAGGATCGGTTATATTTTAAAGTGCTTAGTGCATCTCGGACCTCTACTTCTGATATGGGTGGAATATTTTCGGAGCAAGAATAGCTGGATATCGGTTGTGTTTTTGATGTATCGGAATAAAGATTTTTATAGAATGTTGTGCAAATCTCAAGAACCTTTTCTCTGTTAAATTGTTTAACGCCATTCTTATCCATCAATGGATAAGGGTAAGAAAATGACAATGATGATGATCAACCATTACAGGGTAACCCAATGCGATAAATGCAACCTAATTTAATCCTAACCAATCAAAGATCTACAAATGATAGCCAGATTCTTTTCTTTTTTTTTCCCTCCTAACCCATGCATTTGTAATTCTTTAATAGCTTTCAATTTCGTGAGCCCTTGAATCGGATGGTGATGATTGTAAGTTTAATAACTGCCCTTTGCTGTTTCAAAAACCTTCGAAACAATACTGTTTCAAGATAGGAATAAGGTTTTTGAAACCAGAAAAGGCTCCGGCAAACGAAGGATAAGGATACCTTTATTCGTTTAAGCGTTTCATAATAACAAGAATATTGACCTTTCTTGGAGTAAGTTATTTGTGTACAGTGCGATCAAATTATCTTGGCAGCTCCGAACTTCGTGCAGGTCATTTTGTTACAACGAATGTTTATAAGTGTTATGATATTTATTTTATTTGTATTTCTCACTGTTTAAATTAGATATTTTCTGATCGTTTAAGTATTGGTTTAGCTGGCAATAACAGTTTTATTCCCAAGTTTACATGCGTAAAATTTCGCAAAGCCTATGTTCAGAGCTGCCAAGATAATTTGATCGCACTGTATGTGTTTTTGTTACAACTTGACCTTGTTACTTTGATAACTTGCTTATCATTTCTATACGGCAGCTGTTGATCTTGTGTTATTCGCGTCAATAGTCGTAAAGCAGAGTTACCAACTAGACTGGATGGCTGTTGAGATATTTTAAAAGATAAATTATTATCGTTAAATTCATTTTAGTTTTTGAAGATAACTTTGATATTTCGTCTGGCGGATTATTTGTGTCATATACCTAATTAATATCGCTTCTAGTGGCTAGTTCTTTGAATAGTATCTCCTGAAATTATATCTATATAAATAAAAAAACTTTTTAACATAAAATAAAACCGACTTCAAAAAAAAAACAAAAAAGTCAAAAATGAATCAGTTTCTGAAGTCGGTGACTTTTGATTGTTTGATTTCATTTTTTTACCACCGACTTCAGAAACTGATTTATTTTTGACTTTTTTGTGTTTTTTTTTTTGAAGTTGGTTTTATTTTTTGTTAAAAAGTTTTTATTTTTCACTTTTTAGTGGTTCACATGTTCATGGGTCATGTGGACAATGTAGTTTTTTTTTTTTGAGTTTTGTTGATTTTTCAAAAACCGCTTGTCCGATTTCGATAAAAAAAATTATGGGACCATTTGGGAAGTATATATACCCTTTCCAACAAAAAAAGACTTTTTCAAATCGGTTAGCAAGCGACGGAGTTATGCCCGAACAAACATAAAAAAATAAAAAAAAAACATCCGAATTGAGAACTCTTTTTTTAGAAGTCGGTTATAAAGAGAAGTCCTGACTGACTGACTGACTGACTCATCAACGCCCTGCCTAAACCCCCGGACCTAGAGAGCTGAAATTTTGCACAGAGGTTTCCTTTATAATGTAGACAAGGAATAAGAAAGTATTTTTCGAAATTCAACCTTTAAGGGATTTAAATAGGGGATGAAAGTTTGTATGGAAAATCGTCATTTTCACGCGGGTGAAGCCGCTGGCAAAAGCTAGTCTCTGTATAAATTTTTCTTAATAAAATTACCTACCACCACTTACATTCAGCCA
This sequence comes from Diarsia dahlii, assembly GCA_949775195.1. Lineage (NCBI taxonomy): Eukaryota > Metazoa > Arthropoda > Insecta > Lepidoptera > Noctuidae > Diarsia > Diarsia dahlii. The sequence continues at coordinate 18,466,777 of OX459205.1, forward strand.
TGCGTGCTCGTGGCGTAACATATTTTAAATAAAGAGAATAAATTGCCTATTTATAAAAACATCTTTTAATATGCGTATCACACTTTATTATGTATTACTCTCATTGTAATTGTTAAGCCACCGGCCATTTCGATTACTTTCATACGCGTTCTTTTCACCTACTTACTTCTCCATAATGCAACACCCAAGAATTGACGGCAAAACCTAACATAACAAACTGCATTCGAACTTCCAAACCATAAGCGCAAGACGAACACTTTAAACCAACACATAGCGAAGACACTGATGAGCCACATGTTATGTTAGGAAAACTTCGCAGTGCACTAACACTTCTTTGTGGAACATGTTCATAACATGTTCGTGAATTTTGTTGCCTTGCCGAAGTTTGTTTGACAATTCTGCTGTTACAAGAAGGAACTTTTGGAGAGTCTTAGCCGTTGATGTTCGGTGCAGTTGATATTTACATGTAGTAGTATGTTTCAGTATTATGTTGTACAAGAAAGTTATGCCATGAATACTTGTAAAGGGTTTAAAAACACGCGTAGCGATCCCAAAAGGTAAGTGTTCTTCTTGTCATTGCAATCAATTTTCTGCGAATTAAGACTATGTATAGAAAAACCAGAGTATAGAGTGCAGCGGCGGCCCAGTGGTGGTGGCCCCGACTTACGAGCCCGACTTGCGAGTCGTGGGTTTGAACCTAGGCAGGCGCATTACTTTGTGTAATTGATTTCTTTACCGCTGCTCTCAAAACATTGAAGGAAAACATCGTGAGGAAACCGGAATGTCTAAGAACAAAACTAAAATCGAAGTCCTGTGACATCTACCAACCCATACTGCCTGGGAAATGTGCAGGGAGATGATGATGACTGGCACTGCAGTGGGAACAGTATAGGCTGATAAAGTGTGGCGGGCTTGTCCCATTAAAAAAAAAAATGAGAGTCTTAGTCGGGTATTTCTAACAGGTGTGTGGCAGGCGTGTGGCTGGCTAACAGGAGTTACAGTGGTTTGGGAATACCCAAACCACTGTAACTCCTGTTAGCCAGAATCAACAGTGGCGACCACAAGAAAAGCGCCGAGACAATGAAGCTCGATGAAGTCCCAGAGAAGCGATTTAACTGTCTTGGATCCCGCAACGAAATTAATCAGAAAAGAATAGCGGACTTTAAGACTGTCAGACAGTAGCCAACAAAACTCCCGTCTGGTTGGATGAACTTTACACCCTGCTCTTCATATATTTTATACATTAAAACTACCAGCTTCCCAAAACATGAAAGTGTTAGCATGTTTATGTTCCAGATTATTTCAATAAAATATTAATTTGTTATAGTAAGGTTTTATTATAATACATTTATTTATTCAAAACCAACACCAATAAATTGGTTAGATTGTGATGGCTGTAATATCTATAAATATGAATTTATAGCGTCTGCCTGACTTTGTGCGTGTTAGAAAAGAAAAATAAAAGAATTATTTCTTTCATATTTCTTATAGAAATCAGCCTAAGCTCGCTGGATGAATAACAATTTCAATATAAATAAAAGTTAGTTCTTATAAACTTATTGTATTATGCTTCACAACACTTTACTTAAATGTAATGTGTAACTGTTTTATGTCCCAATAAAGTAAAATAAAATAAAATAAAAGCACTTTGACGTGCCCACCATCACGAAAAAAACCATTTCTAAACATCATAATTATTTACGTAAGTATTATCTGGCAGGGTTACAAAAAAGGAAAACACGGTGAGAATTTTTCATCCACCTTTCATCATTGTACCACACAACATAAAAAGAACCTAATAATTATCTCAAACAGTAAAATCATCGACATTACCTTGCCTCTTATGCCTTTCAAACTATAGATGACATAGCTTCAACATACAAACACGACAATTAATGCTTACAGCGCCAAGTACTCTCACAAACTGCTCCTAGCACGACTTCCTGCATCGTGTACCCGTGTATGAACGACATAATGGAAAGCAGGCTGTTAGTGTACCGTCTTGAGATATATTATGAGCGCTCTTAAAAGCATGCCTCGGCTGAGTCGTACGGTAAACTGTTAGTAGTATTACAGTTCTATGCGGTATAACACGGTTATATGAGAAATAAGAAAGTAGTATCAATTACTGCACATAGGCAAAGTTTGACTTAACAGTAATTTGATAAGGAAGAAGGAAGAAAAATTATTTTTATTTTACAGCACCTTTTGATCTCAAGGGCCAGTTTAATGTACTAATTTAATTTTTTTAAGGTTTTCTTATGTTAACTATTTATATATTATTTATCATATTGTTTTGTCCTGTATGAGAGTAATTAATAGTCTTTCTTTCTTTCCTTCCGTAGGCTGAAGAAATATGGTGAAAAATTAGGAAAGAATTTCATACTGGGATGATAACCAAGGTTACCGACGTAGCCCGAAGAATCGCCAGACTTAAGTGGCAATGGGCAGGGCACATTGCTCGCAGAACGGATGGCCGATGGGGCCGATAAGTTCTGGAATGGCGACCGCGAACCGGAAGACGTTGCGTTGGAAGGCCTCCCACTAGGTGGACCGATGACCTGGTCAAGGTTGCAGGAATCCGCTGGATGAGAGACGCACGGGACCGGTCAACGTGGCGACACCTGGGGGAGGCCTATGTCCAGCAGTGGACGTCTTTTGGCTGAAATGATGATGATGATGATGATAACCATATCATGGTCATTTATCTAATACATCTACGACTGTTGCTATCTATTGTAGGTCATCAGTAATAAGTGAAAAACGAAATCTATCCTAACTGAGGGCTGCCAAATTGTCACAGAGGAAACCATTTAACAAAATGATAATAAATCATTCAAAAACATCTTTGTCCAAACGCTAAGCATGTTCAATGAGAATTTTCATCAACTTTTCATAGATCTAAGTGCCTGAAGATCTCTACATGTTTGGCACGGACGTTGCTTCTTAAACTAGAGTATGCATAAGTGATGCACACATTTACATGCAGCTGGGGAATGAAAAACTTGGCTTGTTTCACACCTTTTTTTGTTTCCAAGCATGTGTGATTTCTTTAAGTCTCTCTTTTAAGCTTTGATTAGTTAAGTTTTTGTTGAAATGTTGGTACAATCTCGAGCACTAATATTAAGTATACACGCAGCAAAATGTTTACCCGATTTTTTCGAAAAAAAATTGCTTTTACTTTAAAATAAGATCTATTCCGTAACAGTATCCAAAAAGCTATGTCCGTAACAATAAAATATAACAGACAATAGGTACCATAGGATTCTGTGGTCAGGGGTCTGTGGACATTGAGTAATGGGCTAGCTCACCGTCCATCCGTTTTATGACGAGTATAGGCCGTGTCGACAGCGCGTTCGTGTTCCACTCGCGCCTCAAAGATATGGCGGCAACATTGCAGGGGCCCGCAAGGGCCTACCGAAGCTGCAGATTGTTCAAAAGAGATACGGTGGCCTTGGAAACAAAGGGCTTAGAAGAAGCAAAGCTCGATTTTTGGCGTGCGTACAAGTACATTGTTTTAGAAGCTAGACGCGCGCAAGCGAATTTCCCGAGGCGTTATGATGGCTGAAACAATCTGCCTACTGCCAATTTGATGCAGCTAAGAAAAAAACACGAGTCGCTATACGTCAAAGGGCTGTCATACATGCAGCTATTTTCTTGGTCCCCATAAAAATTGGGGCAGGACGGCCAGAATTACTAGGTATCCTTACATAGTATAAAACAAAGTCGCTATTTTTGTCTGTTTGTTTGTTTGTATGCTTAAATCTTTAAAACTACGCAACGGATTTTGATGCGGTTTTTTTTAATAGATAGAGTGATTCAAGAGGAAGGTTTTAGTATATAATTTGAACGACATCCACACGGGTGAAGCCACAGGCATCAGCTAGTATTCTATAAAACTAAGAATGTATGATTTCCGTCGTTTCGAATGCTTTTTCATTCTCTGGAATATAATCATAAAGTAAAAATAAGAGTTAGGGATAAAGTCAAGAAAATGATAATATCATCATAAGGTGAACAAGCTTTATCATCATCTAACTAACCTTTTCTCAACTATCATAATTATGCTGGGGTATATACAGTCAAACCTAATGCAGCTGAATACCATATTTTACGTGAAACGACGGCCTATCTAACCTCCACAATTCATTTAGTACTGGGTATTACGATACCCCTTAGTAAGACTGGTTGTTACACTTTTGGGCCACATAATAAAGTAGGTACTGTCAATTTTATTGATATGATTATTTTATCATACACCCCATCACTGGAGGTGCTCAAAAGGGAATAAAGTTGTTTTTTTTTATCGTTCCCATTAGAGCACCACGTCAAAATATTGATCGGTGCTCTAATGGGAATATCTTTGGTGCTCTAAGCATAGGTGCTCTAAAAATCGGTGCTCAAACGGGAATACCTCCCTAAATCTCACAAATCCGTTCATGGAATTTCATATCCATGAAATCCCCTAGGATCCCCATGACATATTAGCAACACTCTAGTAAACTACTCGTTCAAAGTTAAAGTGCCTGTATTAGAAGTTAATTTACCGCACTAGTTCAACTAAACTGGATCCAAAACTTTTTAACTACATTTCGATCAAAATCCTTGCTTTAACTTTGGCTATTAGGTGTAACTTCTGAATCAAATTAACGCAGGAACTTGAAAGCTATCTTGTGATTTGTATACAAGGTTCGTTTTTGTTAGCGCTTATCCTCGTAGGGGTCATTGTACTTTTGTATCAACATCTACCTAGCCTTTTTTCGTCATCGTGATATTTTTATCATCGGACGAATATTGAAGTCGTGATTAAAAATATCGTTTGTTCTCAACGTTTTAAAGAGTTATGTGAACACAAAATGTTTCGGAAAAATGTTCAATTAAAAAACTAGTTTGAGAGACTCCTTTATAACTCTGATCCAAATATTTTATTCGTGGAATCTGAAAAAAATAACATTTAATGTTTTTTGGATCCAAGTATGTAATGCTTTTCTGTTTTTTTTACTCCATGGTGTATTTTTATTTTTAAGTGCATTCTTATTTTTTAAAAAGGTATTTAAATTGATAATTTTATTTTAAAATTTTTGGCAATGTCGTAATTATTTCTGTAAACAGATAACTATGTCAAATCAGTTCAGTCGGTTGCAGGGAACTGGTTTGAAATTCACTTGTAAGATTCTAAAAATAAATATGCATATATACATTCAACGTGCCGTGTAAGTTCCACGGCAAGTTTAGTAAAAGCTCATAAAAAACCGCTAATATAATTAACCTATGTCATTCATGTACAAACACTATAAAAAACAAACTTATCAAAAATGTGTATTTCTGTTGCCGCTACAACGATCGTACCGGACCTTTCATGTTCGAGTCCGTCTTGCTCCGTGTTTTTTACAAAAATAGTTTTTCCAAAATTTTGTTATATTGAATCCAGAATCTTTAAATCTACTCTTGACGCATATTTACGAGATATTAAGTCAAAAAACAGAAAAAGAATTAACAGCCGGTGATGCTCAAAAATCACAACTCTATATATTATGTAATTTTATCCTGTCTCTTTACTAGGTCTTGCCGTTTTAATGATTTCTAAATATAACGAGCAAATCCTGGCCTAAGCTCAAGTCTTAAATCTATATATCTATTTTATAAATAAAAAGAGAAGTCCTGACTGACTGACTGACTGACTCATCAACGCCCAGCCCAAACCCTTGGACCTAGAAAGCTGAAATTTTGCACAGAGGTTCCCTTTATAATGTAGACAAGGAATAAGAAAGGATTTTTCGAAATTCAATCCATAGGGGAGTTAAATAGGGGATGAAAGTTTGTATGAAAAATCATCATTTTCACTCGGGCGAAGCCGCTGGCAAAAGCTAGTATATTATATTAAGCCATCTCTGTTACATATTACCGGCGTAATGGTCCAGAACGCTCGTATTCGGGACACCAAAGAATCCGAATATGCGTCCTAATACATCCTATCTTATAAATTCTTATTCGAGAAAATGGCGGAAGAAATCTATTGTATTTCTCTTGTTGTATGTTAGGTTCAGGGTTATTTTCGCAATATATTTTTCCTTAAACATTGTAGTTTTAGCGAAATGAGTTACAAGATAACTTTTGTCAAGGTATAAAAGAAATAGGGAAGTATTTTGTCCAGCTTTATCGCTGAGGTTTATTTTCTTAAGCGGTCTCCGAAAATAACTTTTTCGTGAAAGTAGTACGACATCTAAGAAATTAATATTGGGAGAAAATGTGAAGAAATATTTTGCTCTTATTTTTTTTTAATCAGCTGGAAAATAACCTATGGAGGTTATGTGGGAGACCTTTGCCCAGATGTGGGGCAATATGGGTTAAATTAAAGGGGTCTTGATAAAGTGTGATTAAGTGCCAATTGTTTCTAATTGACTTTATCTGCCGAAAACAATACTGCTGATATTTGTGTTAATGATTTTAAAAACGATCTTAAACAAGCAGGATAGCTTGTTTCAGTTCTTACACAAGTCCTAACTTATTTAAAAAATAAGGATAATACTCTGATACAGATGGTACAAGCTGCAGAGGAACATAATGTGCGAAAAACATTCGTTACACATTTAACGCTCACACCAACAAAACTAATTTATTAAGTCCAATTCGCGGTACCAAATAAAAATAAACTCAAAAAGAAGGCCACTGAAATGAAGCGGCTAAATAAATTGTAAAATGCCTGAAACCGCTGTAAGCAATTAGTAAGAGTTTGTGATATTCATATAAAGCGGCTAGATGGAACTTTAGTTTTTGCTGAAATCATGGCATAATTTTGATGAGTCCAGAAAAAATCTAAACTTATATTTATCACTGAAAAGTCCAGTAAAAGTAGCTTAAATATATGCTGGTATTATTTCTGACAAATTATTTGTCCGTTGAAAACTAAATAAAACTTGATAGGAATTCTAGTTTTTTTAAGCTATTGCATAGCTTCTATCGCGGGCCTTGAGCGTGGAGAGCGAATCCGGAAATTCCCTAACGAAAATATTCAAGATTCAGTATTCAACCAGGTTGCTATGGTTACGGAAAATAACAAGGTTGTCAACTGAGGTTGTCAAATTAAATAATTTATAACCTCACGTGTAAAGTTTTTCTGTTTTGTCTCTATGCTTTCTCCTTCTAAAATATTCTTACTCGTATAATTTGTGTACAAAGTGTTTTAAATATGAATAAACAAAGTGCATTTATTAATGAAGAAAGTCACGAAAAATAGTGAAAGATAATGAGTGAATACTCCTCGAGTACTCTATATAATTACATTCATTTTATTATTATTACGCATCTATCATACGTTTTATTGGTTTTTGCATTACTATTCTGCGAATCGGTCTTAGAAAACGATTCGTTTTCTTATATAATATCTAAAATAAAATAAATAATTTTCATATTTTTCAATGTTATGACACTTACGTCAGGCTGACAAGCTGTCAATACTTTTTCTTTTAAATTTTCTGTCATAGAGTTTCTTACTGGCTTAGTCTATGAAGGTTACTTTTGATTTACTTATATATTTTAAATTCTTTTTAAAAAATACTGCATAAATAAAATAAATAAATAATTATTTGCATAAGTTGATAAAAAATGCTATGCAATAGCTTTACCGCGGCAGTCTCCAAGTGCCACATCAACTTTTTTATTTATACACTAAGGAAAACACTTTAAATAAACAAACTAGGTATATAACTAATCAAAACCTTTTCATCGTCAATCACCACAATCAACCTATTCTTTAGATGACTTTTACCTTGCATGTGCAAATTGTGCATTTGGCATTGACATGCAAAAAAGTTTGAAAAAATAAGGAAAACCCTTTGGTACCCATAAGGTTTTGACAGCGTCAAAATTCGTTGAAAGGAAGGCTTATGCCGTGGGGCTTAAGGCCGAAACACCATGCATAGTGGGAGAAAAGCTGTGAAAAAAGTGAATTTGGTCAGAATGGTTCTGTCAAAAATTCAGTTCTTTCGCAAGTTAAAATATTTCTACGTTCTAGAATGCGTACACCTGTAATGTGTGCGCCTGTAATCCTCAAAAGTTTACACGGAGCTGGAAACCATCATAAAACACATCGGTATGATGGTTCCCAGCTCCGTGTAAACTGTTGAGGATTACAGGCGTGATGCTTACTAAGATTAATAGTACTAAGAAAATATCTTGATTAAACTTTAATGCCCCAGTAAAAAATAATCGAAGACATTGACACTCGCGACCGCGTATTAAGTTACAGCCTACTTCGTCCCTCAGAAATGACGCTTATGAGGTACTACTAACTGAGGAACATTAAAGGGTAATATAATTATTATCATCATCGCCATTCACAGACCGAATTCACTCACTGCTGGGTGTAGGCCTCTGTTTTCTGGTGTCAATCTTCACGTTCCTGTGCCAGCCTCATCCAGGTTTTTCCTCCAATGGCCACTATGTCATCTGCCCTTCTCGCAGGAGCATCACTATATATTTTTGCAAATAAATATTCTTTAGCTGGACATTACAACGTTTATGTCTATTCCTGCAAGAATCTCGCTCTGTGCTCTGCTTTCCGGCGGCACGTAATTAGCCAGGGTTAATTTTACGCATTATTTACCTACCTCGGGGTCGCGGGGATCAATTATGATTAACCCAATTTCTATGCAATGTACACACTGCTGCTTTTTTAATTCCCCTGAAGTGGTTTACTTCCTAAAGTTTAATTCCGGCCTGCATAATAATATTTAAGATTTGTGCTCGGTTTATAGCAATAAGGTCAACCCCTTTTACACGGGATTTAAAAATAACTGGTAAATTGTGGGTGTTCCATTAGGTACGCTTCTATTTCATTCTTTGGAGATTAGAGGTGTTATATTATGTTTAAGATGCTATTGCCTACTTGATCTAGTACAATTGTCTTTTAGTCTTATGATGTATTGGTGTATGGGTACACAGCAGCCCAACGGTTATTGTCGGACTATTGTGTACGTGGAAACGTATAACTCTGCTTATGTCACGTAGGGTTTTGCGTGATGTCTGGTATGACGCGTAGTCGGACAGTAGTTGTCAGGTAGTTCAATGTTGCGTTGTAGATGTCGAGCCTCAAGAATCTTCCTAATAATAATAATTGATCCAGCTCAGCAGTAAACTGATTTCCAAAAAACACTGATTTTAAAACTCACATTTTGAAAAGAGCTATTATTACATTTACTTGTTCGCAATCAAAATAACAATTCGACACAATGCAGAGTCAATACAACTATATTCAAATATTTATTCAAGGTTACAACACAATTGAATAATTTTAAAGTCATACAAAATAAATGAGTCTAAAATTATTCGTATGTTATGTATGAGTCAACTGAAAGTTAATAAACATTGTTGTTTGGCTTCAGCATTTCGATAATAAAATAATAAGGTATAATTTTTAGGTATGAATAAATCATACATATTATTTTGAATGATTTCTTAATATTATTTTTTAAAACCCAAGACAAATAAAAACAACAAAAAAACATTTGAAAAAATACTACAGCAGTATTATACAAAAACTACTTCAGCACCTTATATAATTTTAAAATCTAACATCTCACCAATTCTGCTTTGCATTTCTGTTATGACTTTAGACTATAGTTTTCTGAATAATTATTAAACTAAATTGTAGTGAAAACCCCATTGAAATCCGATGCGCAGTTCAAAATTTCCACGTGGACAGGGATTGTCTCCACCGATCCCGGGATCATTGGCAACATGTGAGTCTTTGCCTAATCCTTCGGGGATTACAGGTGCTATGTTAGGATAAGTTATTATTATGTAAGTATTAAACGTAGTCGTGCGTAGGTAAAACTCAACTTATTCAATAAGTACCCGTAATACATACCTATTGTACACCGAGTTACCTGTATATTTGTATTCTAGTTTCAAAGTAGGTATGTACCCACTCGTATATCTATATTTTATAACAAGTATTAAATTCCACTATTTCATCTGAAAATATTTATGAATTCAAAGCATTCCATGAATTCACTCAACCAGATACATGTCTAATTAGAACTGGATGAATGAATCTATTGTGAAGTTGTTTTATAAATATCGGATATACTTTCATAATTATTAAGCATTCAGTTAAAAGCTCTGTACAACACACACGCATTCTTTCCTTAAATTGTCAAAAAATATTAATTATTAGGACAATCATTCAAATTTAATTTCAAGTGTATGCAAATCCGGGGCTGCGGGTTGTTCGAACGAGTTACTGCGGTTCCGGACACAAAGGACTAAGAAGGAACATGGGTGGTTTTTAGTCAGTAGAAGTCTGACACTCCCTTCCGCTCCGCCCAAAGCGGAAGGAGTCATTTGATGATTTCCCACCCAGCAAAAAAAAGTTTATGTAAATTGCATGAATTTGGAAGTAAAATGGTAGTTGTCAAGTGGAGTGTATTATAATGTAGCTTCAGGTTCAAAGGTTGCGTGTACCTACAAGGTTGACAGTTCCAAAATTACGAATGATATTATTTCTTTGACTATTCTGTTCCCACGCTAGTAATGGAACAATGAACAGCATTATATAATTTTTTCTTATAGATAATTGGGCCTGTGACTGAACCCTAACCAACGCAATACTCTTGGCCTTGAGCTAAACGCTAAAGTGACAGTCTGCTGTCACAGTACCAAGACGAGTATCACTTTTGAACAAACTAAATCCGGTGGCGATTGATTTTAAGGATCGTAAGGATACCATCGTTTTTATCAAACTCCCAAAATAAAATAAAACTTATAATGCTGTGTTATTTTATACTATTTTGTCCTACTAAGTAATTATACAGGGATATTTTAAGTGTTTCTCGTAATGTTTACTTTGTTAACCTTTAATTTTTTGTCAATTTGTTTTTTCCTGTGTGAAACCAATAAATACTGCCGTTTTCATTCTTTCTTTCTTTCTTATATTTGCCATCACATCAGTCGTAGGTTCTAACCTGTAAATAGGTTCAAGAATAAGTAGTACCTTGCTAAATTCTTCGTGGGTTTTAAACGTTAGTAGGTTATATGTGTAGGTATGTATAAAAATATTGTTTAGCTAGGTATATTTTGTTGCGGAATTTGTTCGAATGAGTTACCGCGGCACTGGAATGCAAAGGGCATAAGTTGGTTTCACACGGATGAGTTTTAGTCAGTACGAGTCTGACACTTCCTTTTACTCCGGCCAGAGCAGGAGAGTCATTTGATGATTTCCCATCGTTATACAGAAAGGTACCATATTTGACAAAAGTCACGTTGCAAATCGTATGGCAACAGGGAAAAGTCAAACTACGTTCGTTGCGATCATTTTGCTCAGCAAACCGCGCGGGGGTAAGGGACGCTTCCAGAAAACGGAATATTCCGAAAAAGTGCGTGACAAATACGAGTAATCGTGGTTTCCCGCAACCGATCGCATAAAATAAAACTTTTAATTTATATTAAATTAAAGCATCCACAAGCAAACTTAAAAAACAAAAACATGTAAATAAAACTTTATCACAATATTTCAATAAGTAAAAGATCCCTGATTATGCAAATAAGCCTAAGACCTTGCATATAAAAGTCACAACCCGAATAAATTAATGAAATAGTCCAATATTGTCGCGTCAGACAATACAAGTGTTAGCATCAAAAGAACTCGTGTCAAAAAAAAATTCAAAATGGCTCATTCGGAACAGAATGGCGGCCTTGATGAAAAAGATGTTCCAAGGCCACTATCTGGTCCAGAAGTGGTCATCAGTGGTATTTCAGGAATTTTTCCAAACTCGGATAGTGTGCTGGATTTTATGAACAATCTTTATGACAAGGTTAGTAGAGTTTAAATTGGCGCGCCGGTTTAAGTTTGTCTATTGCATAAGCTGGTGAAGGTTTCGGGGGTTCGCTGGATGAGAGACGCACGGGACCGGTCATTGTGGCTACACCTGGATGAGGCCGATGTCCAACAGTGGACGTCATTTAGCTGAAATGATGATGATTATGATGATAGGATAAGCTTTTAAGACTTTTTTCTCAATAAAATGTTTGAGTTGAAAGATTTATCATTTTAATCATTTATGAAACTCACGAAGGAATGGATAGGAATGGCAAGACACACTACGACATGCCTAGAAAGATATAGAGGAATGGGGTGAATAATCTTCGTTCTTGTACTTCTCGGATCGATGACTCAGATTTTGTCCGACCGTTCTTAGAAGAGAGATAAATTTTATTTCACCTTCAAAAACCAATAAAGAAAAATTGAAGCAGGCCCATGAGTAACTAGGCCCATGTCCTGCAGCGGAATATTGCATAACTTCTTAACTTAGCCTATATCGATCAAAGTCGATTTTGTCGTTTTCACTGATATTAAGACCTTTGGCACACGGCGTAGTTCAAACGCGCGTGTGAAGCGCGTTTGCAACTCGTTTGAAGCGCGTATAAAGGCTTGGCTTCAGCTTGGGATCGCAGTATCTGCACGTAAACTGACTGTCAATTTAAACTATTGAATAGGTTGACATGGTTACTAGTGAAGAGCCAAAATGGAAACTCAACGACCCTGATGTACCCAAACACATGGGCCAAATCAAGGGCACTGACAAGTTTGATGCCCAATTCTTTGGAGTCACCTTCCAACTGGCTTGTGCTTTGGAGCCTATGGGAAGAAAGCTATTGGAACATGCATACGGAGCAATTTTTGATTCAGGTAAACCTTTTTTTACCCGACTACGGCAAAGCCAAAGGAGGGTTATGATTTTGACTGGCTATGTATGTATGTATGTATGTATGTATGTATGTTTGTATGTATGTATGTATGTGTGTATCTTCATCTGTTCCCTCATAGCTTCTAATCTACTTATCGGAACTCGACATATGAGGTATCGTATCCTCTAGCGGACAAAAAGTAAGGCTTAAAAAATAAAAATGGAGATAAATACGCCGTGTTTGGTATCATTTGAAAGGGCCTCACTTGTACATTTCCAAAATATTGCTGAAATTTAAAATCACGCCCTCTAGCGGACAAAAAGTCCAGAGTAAAAAAAATATTTAACACCAAAATTGTTTAAAAAAAAAAAAGTAAAAAACTAAAACCGACTACGACAAAAAAAAACGACGCTGAAAAAGTATGAAACAAGATTTTCAGGATAGAACAAAAAGAAAAGCCGTAGTCACACGGTATTAAAGTGTTTAGGTAGGTACCTATAACGTGTGACTACGGCTTTTCTTTTTGTTCTATCCTGAAAATCTTGTTTCATACTTTTTCAGCGTCGTTTTTTTTTGTCGTAGTCGGGTTTTTTAATAATATCACGGCTGTAATCCCAGAAGGGTAAAGCTATAAATAACTATTATTTTCTCTTCATCATCATCTTTCTGCCCTTATCCCATTATATTTGGGGTCGGCGCAACACGTTTTCTTCTTTCATTCTTCGCTGTTAGACGTCACGGTGGGGCATTTACTCCTTTCTTATTCATATCATTCTTCACACAATCCATCCATCGTTTTTATTATTTTCTCTTCATTCTAAAAAAAAAATTTCTTGTTTAAGTCGATGTAAAAAGACTGTGGTGGTTCACTGGTAGCGGCCCCGACTTACTAACAGTGCAGAATCGTGAGTTCGAACCCAGTCAGGTGCATTACTTTGTGTAATTTATTTCATCATCACTGCTCTCAAAACGGTGAAAGAAAACATCGTTAGGAAACCGGCATGTCTTGGAACCAAAAATTCGAAGACATGTGACATCTTCCAATCCGCACTGGGCCCGCGTGGTAGATCTTAGCCCGTCCTCCCTCCTAGAGAGGAGGTCTGAGTCCCTGCAGTGGGAACATTATAGGCTGATGATGATGAAAAAGACTTTAAAGAGAGGCTTTTTGCTATCTAACGAGCAAAAATTGTGATAAACAACCTAAAAGCACTTGGGAATCGGCCCCAAGGCTTCAGGCTAAGCAGCCTTGCTTGCGACCACTATCAATTAACTAAAAAGTATATTCTGCTATAAGACCCTACCAGTATAATAAACGCAAAAGTAACTTTTTTGCCTGTTTGTCTATAACTTATTCAAACCTTGACGGCTTAAAGAATTTCAATTAATTTTGGTCAAACGTTTTCGACCACCGCAAATATCTATTTACATAGTAAATTCATTTATACTACCTATGTGTTTCTTTACATTTTTTAATTATACTTGGAACCCCGGTCATCACATTATAGCAATTCGCTTGCATTTCGTAAATAGTAAATGTTTTAAAAAAAAAAGTTTAATAGGAACCTAGATAAATATCGTCTGTATTAGAATTTCCGGAACTGATGTAAACTGATGTGATGCAAGCTTTATGAAAATTCCCAGAAATTGCTTTTAACGGGAGAAACACATCATAGTTGTTGCACTCTGCTTTTCTGGGTGTTTAATTTTAATTTAATTTATTCAATGTCAGATTACAGAGATCCATAATGGTTAGTAACAATTGGTACTTATATACTATGTTAGTAAGGTTACAAAAAATCAATCACAAAAACACAATTATAATTACAATTAATTAATTACCATTACAACAATACAACAACACAACACAAAACAATACATTAGCACAATTATTTATTTATTTATTTTACAGTCCCAACCACGATGCTCACCCAGAGCGAGTGAATTGGACACTGATATTTATCAGAAATGATCTTCAGAATGTCGTTGCTGCTGCCGCGTACTCTGCCTAATAGTGACGACACACGTTTGCGTCTAATTGCATAAAAGTCATCAGTACGCGCTTCAGCAAACATCGCGGATGCACTACAGAACCGCGGCAACCGCAACAACATTCTACAGACATTATTGTATTGCACCCGCAGAGCGCTGTATGCCCTTTGAGTATAGTTAACCCACAAGCTGCTCGTGTAGAAAGATTGACAATAAGCTTTGAATAATGCTAACTTGACCTTAGCTGAGCAACGAGCAAACCTGCGAACCAACATATTACCCCGGACAGCCAGCGCTCTGCGTTCACGTTCAATGTCCTCGTTGTCCTTCAAATCATCGGTGACAATATGCCCTAAATACTTAAATTTTTTCACTCTAGTGAGAGGAGACCCGTTTAAGCAAATGGGTGGAGTTTCATGAGGTGTTTTATCACCCAGGCCGAAAAACATACACTCGCTCTTGGTCGCATTGTACACCAGACCATGTCTCTCAGCATACCTCTCACAAACTTTCAGAAGGTTGCGAAGGGCCCCTATTGATGGGCTCAGCAGCACCATGTCATCGGCGTAGCTTATATTATTGACAGCAACCCTATCAATATAACACCCCGCATGCATGCTGCTGAGCTCGCCAATCAGGCTGTCCATATATACATTAAAAAGAGTGGGCGAGGAACTTCCCCCCTGCCTCACGCCGCACTCCAGTCTATATTCACTAGACAAGCAATCCGCCCATTTAACGACATTTAATTGATTGTCATACCAAAATTAAAATATCTCCACTAGTTCCGTCGGTACATTTTGTTTTCGAAGTTTCTCCCACAGGACCTCATAACAAACTAGATCGAAGGCCCTGGACAAATCCAAAAAGCAAGCGTAAACAGGTGTCCTGCGATCCAAGTAATACCTAACCGTGTGCTTCATACAGAGAATGGCACTCTCAGTAGAAAGGCCGGGTTGGAAGCCAAATTGCGCGTGATGCAAGTTCAGCGTGCTTCTTAAATGCCTGTTAAGCAGACTATCCAGTACTTTGGCTACGATTGTTGCCAGGGAGATAGGGCGATAATTACTTTTATCACAAATATCGGCAGTTTTACATTTAACTATAGGTATGACTATTGTTCTCATGAGGTCCCGAGGAAGATACTTATGACTTAAACACAGTGAGAAAAACATGGCCAATACCCTGGGTAAATGACAGCCTGCGTGGCGGAGATGTTCAACACTCAAGCTGTCATGTCCAGGGGATTTACCACGAGTCATGCCGTCAATAACATTCTTAATATCTACAGATCTTATTAGTACATTGTCATTAATACGAGTATCAGTCTGGGGGCTGCATTGTTCCGGTACTAGAGACATTGGCGAGCTTACTTGAAAATGTGCCTTAAATATCTCAGCAATTCTATTGGGGTCTCTTTCAGAATTAATACATTCAGCATGCTGTTGTTTTACATTTAATTTATTAGTACATTGCCAGAATTTTTTGAAGTCATGATTACTACAATGAGATGCCAACATGTCCATTTTAATTTGTTCAGCGTGGTCTTGACACCACTTAAGCCTGGACTTAAATATTTTCCTACTATGGCACATAGCCTCATAAAAGTGTCCGGACGACGGTTTCCCATGCCAGACCCAATTACTAAAATTATTTTTGGCCACCTGATGAGCCTCTTTTACATGCTTATTCCAGCCTGATACCGCCTTTTTACTTTGATATCTCCTATGAGTACCACTTTCATAACTCTCTATACTCGCCTCATGCAGCGTTTTTATAATACTATTATACATAATATCTATAGCTTTTTGATGTTCTAAATTATTGCAATATTTATCAGCGCATGTCTGAAATTCAGGCGGAAAGTCGATACGTTTAAGATTTCTATTACAAACTTCATGATACCACTGGATTTGTTCTGGGGTCCTATTGCCCCAAACTATTTTGTTAGGTATATAATTTGAAATAGATTTCCTATGTCTCACAATATCATAATCACATTCTATTTCAACAGGAAAGTGATCAGACCAAAATACATTATAATGAATTTTTACATTTGATATAACTTTATAACCCATTTCAGTACTAACACAATGGTCAAGCCATCTGCAAGAACCATGAACGTCACTTATAAAAGTATAGTCACCTGCGTTAGGGCCTAGGCGTTCCACGTCCGCACATACCCATCTTTGTTCTCCACAAAAATGCATGAGTTCACTATAAAAGAGACCACCCGGGTGGGCATTAAAATCACCCAGAACGAACACTGATTCAACGCCACTGCTGTCTATTATGGCACAAATCTCGCTCAAGCATTCCGTGAACTCGATAAGATTATCACTGGACTCGACAGGCATATATACGCACATAACTAATACCGCACATTCGTTATTTACCACTATTTTACACGCCGCTAACCGATCAGTACGGCAATCCACGGGAGTGACGGACACGAACGCATTCTTTCGCCATAAAATAGCAACCCCGCCATAAGGTCTTCCTTTCAGACATCCAGTAGACGTATCAACCGACGATTTGCCAATGTAGGCATAATCTTCACTAATTGTGCCCAACAGTGGGATATCATGTGGAAGTAACCACGTCTCCTGTAATGTTATTATATCTGCCTTGCCACAGAAAGATCTCACACATTCCATCGAGCGCTTAAGGCCTTTACAATTAAATGTCATAATTTTATTATGTGTATTATCCATTAAATTTATTCATTATTATTTATCATGTCAGGGCGTTTGTCCGCGGTCCTGTACTTAAAGTGTACAAACCGACGAAAAACAATCCCTTTCGGCCACATCGATTCGTTTAAAAACATATGTAACGTATAACTCGGTACAAAAAATTTGTAGGCATTATATTTATTATCATTCCTAATGGATAACTTTGTTAATGAAACTTTTTCTCCAGTTTTCTTTTGGATGTAACTGGTGATATCCTCTATCGAAGTTTCCTTATGTACATTTGTTATGTATATAGGTAGTCTTTTTTCTGCTGCCCTGAAATTTAATTCAGTTTTATTCATTCAATTAATAAAAAACGACAAAAAATTACTATCGAGATAAACTGAATCGAGCCGAGCCGAGCCGAGCTGTGAAGCTACCTTGCATAAATAAATAAATAAATATCGTTAGAACAGCTTGTATTTGCATGAGCAGGGCACATTGCTCGCAGAATGGATGGCCGATAGGGCCCAATAGTTCTGGAGTGGCGACCGCGAGTCGAAAGCCGTTGCGTTGGAAGGCCTCCCACTAGGTGGACCGATGACCTGGTTAAGGTTGCGGGGATCAGCTGGATGCGAGACGCTCGGGACCGGTCAATGTGGCGACACTTAGGGCAGGCCTATGTCCAGCAGTTGACGTCTTTCGGCTGAAATGATGATGATGAAGATGACTTTGTATTTTGGTAGTCCGTTTTCACGTAAACTTTGGAGCGAGAAAAGGTAAAAGAGAGACAGTCATAGATAACAAAACATCACGTATATATGTAATCCCCAAATGGTTTGGCCGAACTGTACCCTATGTAGGTAAACAAGAAGGAATTAGGTAAGTCAGTAGGTTCAGTTATGTTTAAGGCCCATGTAATAAGAAACAAGCCTTTTGCCGTCAATTGGGCACAAATCCAGTCCGTGACTGCAACTGAGAAATTTCTAGTGGAAAAACCCAATAACGCTTTGCCCAACCCGGGAATCAAACCCAGGACCAGCAGACAGGCTCAGTAGTCGGGTTTGCGACCGCTAGACCAACGAAGGAGTAGGTAGGTGGTAGACACTAAAACATAATGTTATAATCAATGGGTGACAAAATTACTTTCTCAACTTTTAGGAACGAGTCCGCAATCACTAAGAGGAAAGAGGGTGGGAGTTTTCGTTGGTTCATCTTTCACAGACAACAGTGCATTATCTATGTTTAATGTAAATAAACGCAGTGACTTCATTGTAAATGGGTAAGTGATATAATATGAAAATTGTATCATACGAACTGACAGACCAGGTAATTAAAGTATAAAAAATACTTTTAGTATTGGATAGATCAATACTAAAAGTATTTTTTTATACATAGATGATAGTATTGGAAAGTTCTGGAATGGCGACCGCGAACCGGAAGACGTTGCGTTGGAAGGCCTCCCACTAGAGACGCACGGGACCGGTCAATGTGGCGATACCTGGGGGAGGCCTATGCCCAGCAGTGGACGTCTTTTGGTTGAAATGATTATGATGATGATTGGATAGATCAAGGCAATGGTGAGGATGATTACCAACATAAATGATACATAATTCTCCATAATTATATTCTGTCTGTTTTCTCCTACAGACTTGGCACCTATTTTGTTGAAGTTACATAAATCTAATAACGAACACAACATAATATCTACTGCAAAAAAAGAATGTTGCATGACAAGATTTGACAATATTTAGGTAGTTACTTGCCCAAAATACAAGCTTAATTTGGTGATCTGGGTGTACAACAGCAATGGAACATAAAAATATATTAGTTCAATGGTAATAAACCAGTATAATTATTAAGCTTAGCACATCGTAAAGTGCTAAGAAAATAAAAGTCCAACTTGAGAGCGCATTGACACTGCTGTGTGAAGATGTGTTAACCATAAAGTTCGGTACGGGCCCCTTGAGGGGCTTGACACGTAAACCTACACTGGCTCGGTTTCGGCCCCTTTAGGGGCCAGCAGTGAAGTCATCCGACATCCTAATTAATTAATTAATTATCTTCTTCCAGATGCAGTAAAGCTATGTTAGCCAACCGCATTTCTTACTGGATAGATGGCAAAGGACCATCCTACGGCTTAGACTATTCCTGTTCAAGTTCTACAGCATGTCTAGAAATTGCTTACAAGTCTATCAAATCTGGTGAATGTGATGCTGCTATTGTTGGTGGCTGTAACTACGGAGTTCATCCTAATTTAACCTTGAATTTGAGAAGGTAGGTAAAATACTCGAGAATAGAAGTTATTAGATTATTTTTTCACCCAGAGAAGACTGGGTTATGTAAAACATCTTAGGACCTATTATATTGCCCTGTGGAACTCCAAAAGCAAACGTCTCTCAAGCCTCATGGACTGTCTTAATCGCTTTCAATTGTTTTTTAGAGCTGGCCTTCTATGTTTGGATGGAAAAACAAAATGCTTTGACAAGAACGCCGATGGATACGTGAGAGCCGATGCGATCAATGTCATCTTTTTGCAGAAGGCTGAGGATGCTCACAGGTGAGAAAGTTTGAGATTCTTCTACTTTAAGGTTTTCTTATATCGGTACAGATAAATTGGAGGTACACTTCTAGATAAAGGACTTTGTCAGATTCTTTACTGATGGGGTTGATATCCACAACCGGTACGCAATTCTTCCGTACCAATTTGATTGCTCCTGTGTCTTGTCCATTGTAGATTCTTTATATAATATTATTACAGAGTGTTTTTAATATGTTTTATTAAAGTCACCTGTATATCTAAATAAGTTAGACGTGATGCATGGTGTAGGATGGCAGTTTAGTTATTTTAATGCATTCCCATGATATTATACCTACGTGAATTAAAATTTCGACACACTGAAGCGTGTTTTTTTAACTCTAAAAGTATTGAGATAAAATTAATTAAATACATTAAAATAATTTGAGTTAAGTACAATTTTATGATAATCATATAATTCAAATAAATATAGGACTGAATAAAAACCCTGGTGTACAATATGTAATTACGTCTATCCACCAATCAGATTTTATTAACAAATGGAGCTTTTCTCTTTCATAATTTATTATTTTGCTCCTGAATATTAATTAATGCTTTCATGATGATGGCAGATACTTCATAATGTATTAAAGCTTTTTGTTTATAAAATGTACTCGTATGACGAATACAGTTTTAAATGTGGCTGCCTGCATGGCCATTAAACTTAATTATTTTGTATCTCGTTTTAATGAAAGACTATGTTTTTTTTCTCTTTAATAATATTTACTCTTCATATAGAATAGAATAGAATAGAATATGTATATATCGTATACTTATTAATGATGTAAGCCTTGACTGACCTTTTTGATCGGCTTGAAAGTCAACTACATAGTTGTTGCGTAAGCTAAATAAATGAATTTGAATTTAAAAATGATTTTAGTCGTTTGCCAATACAATCATTAAACGAGTAAATATGAAACATTCGTTCACAAGGTAAAGTTCAGTCAAATTACCAGTCGTTCTAAGGAGTATCACATTACCAGTAAACTGGGATGTGGAGGGCAGATAGTCGGTCATAATGGAAAGACTTCCACTGCCGGACGCCACATTGACAGGTCCCGTGCGTCTCGCACACCAGTGATCCGCGCAAGCTTCGCCAGGTCATCGGGCCATCTAGTGGGAGACATCAGACGAAGTTGATTTCAACACAGTTGATGATGATTGTGTTGTGAACTAATTAAATGGCTATCACAATGGTTCACAGGAAAACACATTAATTATAATCCTTACATGTTTGTTTTCTATTACAGAATATACGCTCAAGTGTACCACGCAAAAGGCAATTACAGTATGAGGCAGGATGCTCCATTCCTGCCCTATCGCGAGACGGAAGATATTGAAAAATTCCTTACAGAATTCTATAAAGAAACTGACGTCGATCCTAAGCATATTGAATACGTTGAAGCTCATGGTGCAGGTAACTTTGTTTATTTTATGATGATTTGGATGGTACCCAGAAGGTCTTCCCACACCAGATTTTGTACACAAGAACTCTGAAGAAGAGGTACTGAATAGAACAGAAGGCTACGAATAGTCCGTCGGGGTTGCGGGTTGTCCGAAACAGCAACCGCGGCCTCGACACAAAGGGCTAAGAAGGAACATGGTTACTAGTCAGTAGAAGTCTGACACTCCCTACCCTTCTGTCCAAAGCGGGAGGAGTCATTTGATGATTCCCCACCCTAAAAAAAGGCTATGAATAGTCTAAGGTGTTTTGAGATGGTTTAATTGAAGCGAGCTTTGTGCTTTGCGCAAAAATTACAGGTGAGCCATAATAGTAGAATAAACAACAAGTGAATAAAAAGGGAATTTAATTCGAGGTACGAAGTTGGATCCCGAGAGCAGCGACGGATTCTAGAGTAGAATCACGAGCGTAGCGAGGGATTCTAGATTAGAATCCTGAGCGGAGCGAGGGATACAAGTACTGAGATTTATTGTTTATTCACGTGTTGTGTACTCTACTTTTTACCATTGACTGTGAGAAAATAAATAGGAGCATGGTATTTATATTTACCTATCACATTTTATTATATAATCAGTAATAAAACAACAAAGGATTAAATATTAAATTAAAATCAAAATTAAAAATAGAACAATTAAAATTAGAACAATTTTCAAAATTTAGTGTTATAGGCTTGTTTGGGTTTGAAACTGTTGTATTAGACATTTATACTTTTAACTCCCGAGATTTTGGCGGCAACAAATCATCTACTATAACTGCTACTTTAGAACGAAATGATTCCGGAGTTATAGTTATAGTAGTCTCTTACTTTCGTCATCGGAAGAACTCATTTTATTATAATTACTTATGTTAATAGATTTTCCAATAACACAAAACAACCACAACAGACAGAAAAGAACGTAACTAAATTGGCGGGATATTTTTTTTAAATTTGGAATGGAATAGCTCCATTCAGCCACCCAGTAGGGCTATTGTGTATCTTGACAGACAGTGGATAACTTATAATGTCTATCAAATAACTGTCAAATGGTGAGTTTTTAAGAAAAACATGTACCAAACCATAACCAATTTACAGTTAATCTATGGACATTTCTGATAGCCACTGACGTTAAAAGATACGCAATAGGGGGGCAGTACGTACTTTCAGCAGCAGCGATTTTTTTTGTACGTAATTCGTGTTTGTTCCTAATTCAAAATGTCATTATTCACTCAGTGATTAAAAGAGCGTTTTATTCACTGTGAACGATGAATAAAATGCCCCTTTTCGAGTAGCAATGGTAAAAAAGTAATCACCAGCACATCATTATTACTCTCCTGCCCTTATTCCAATTTATTTGGGGTCGCCGGACGGTGCAACATGTCTTCTTCTTCAGTCATCATCATCAGCCTATAATGTTCCCACTGCAGGGACTCAGGCCTCCTTTCTAGGAGAGGGATGGGCTATAATCCACCACGCGGGCCCAGTGCGGATTGGCAGATGTCACATGTCTTCGAATTTTTTGGTTCTGAGACATGCCGGTTTCCTCACGATGTTTTCCTTCCGTTTTGAGAGCAGTTGTGATGAAATAAATTACACAAAGTAATGCGCCTGCCTGGGTTCGAACCCACGACCTACTGTTCGTAAGTTGGGGCCGACACCACTGGGCCATCGCTGCTCCTTCTTCTTCAGTACTTCTCTGTTACTCGTCATCTTAGTAGTCAGCCCTATTATCATCCATCACACAGCCCATCTATCGTTTTTTTTTGGTTATCCTCTTCATACTCAACATTATGCTCACGACATTTCCCTCAGCACAATAACTTATAATACATGAATTTTCATACTTTGTTTTGTTTAACCTAGATTGTTATTTTAATTGATATTGTAATTTAAATCAAATATTTTTTAATTAACTATTTATTTATTTCATACTATAATTTAATTTATTGTTCCACTATTCGTGGAAGTATCATATCATTATACTTAATTTAATTTTGATTTAAATACGATTGGCAGAATAGGGGATCGGACTGGGTCATAATAATATGATTATGTTTAGTCCGTAAGTTAGATTATCGAAAAATATTGAATACGTGTTTTTTGTTTTATCAAATCAATAAAAAATGACGAAGATAAAACGCGTCAAAGATCTTGGAGTGGGACTTGAAACGTCACTTGTGTCGTCAAAATGTACTATCATATGACGTCACACGAGTTTTCGAAGCACTGTATCGTCTTCATTTTAAGTTTACGTGAAAAAAGAAAAATTACGTGTCCAATAATTTTTGGAAATCTATCTGACGGACTAATTAGTTTTTTTTTGTCCGATCCCCTATTGCTCTTGAAAGTTACTCGAATGCTCATTGACTCTTAATGATCGTCTGTTAATAATATTCAATCGATATAACTTCATTATAACAACATTTATTTTCATAATATTGACTAAGTGTGTTTTTAACAGCAATCGCGAAAGCTGATGAAAATGAACTAAATGCAATCGGTAACATATTTGCTAAGGGTGGATCAGTCAAAGTTGGAAGCGTCAAGTCTAATATGGGGAACAGTGAACCAGCTTCTGGAGTGTGTGCTGTTACTAAGGTAAATCGCTGTTTTTGTTTCTTTGGATTCTGATCGCTTCGATTCGACGTCGAAGTCGTATGGATAACTTTTTTTGCCAATAGCCTCTACCAAAGGTAAACCAATAATAAACTGGTAAATAGAAATGCAAAATTTTAAATTCAAGTACATTTAAATTGTTTTAGTCAAACTTAAACTAAGAGCAGCGGTGGCCCAGTGGTGGTGGCCCCGACTTACATACTGTTAGCCGTGGGTTCGAACCCAGGCGGGTGCATTACTTTGTGTAATTTATTTCATCACCGCTGCTCTCAAAACGGTGAAAGAAAACATCTTGAGGGAATCGGCATGTCTTAGAACCAAAAAATTCGAAGAGCCCATCCCTCTTCTAGGGAGGAGGCCTGAGTCCCTCTAGTGGGAACATTATAAACTGATGATGATGACGATACTATACTTTACACTTGACACATTATGTTCGTCATATCGTCGTTCATTTGACACATTGTGTTCCATAATGTGTTTAGTTTAGTTTAGTTTATTTATTAATAATTATAAAAATTACATGTCCGTTTTGAATAAAAAATAAGAGTACAAAATCATTATCCGCTTCAACGAGCATCAAACACAAAATAATCATGCATAATAATAAAATTAACCATGTCATAATAATAGTTTTTCGTTTAGTCTTGAATTCAGTCAAAAGTAGTGGAAGTTGCATTGAACACAAATAAAACATAGCTGCATTTACTTTGCTTCTAATTTACCTACATGTTTCATATACTATATAATAATAAATTAGTTGAAATTAATATTTTACTACGCAGT
The DNA here is from genome assembly GCA_949775195.1 of Diarsia dahlii. Taxonomy (NCBI): domain Eukaryota; kingdom Metazoa; phylum Arthropoda; class Insecta; order Lepidoptera; family Noctuidae; genus Diarsia; species Diarsia dahlii. The sequence goes on from OX459205.1 coordinate 18,491,544, forward strand.
GATGTAAACATAAATAATTATTGAATTGATTGTAATTTAAATTAATGTACTGTTTTGGTAATTATGGATTCTGCTGATTTTGCAATATTTTTAAAGAATACACGTTTTGTCAATAAAATTAACGAGTTGTTATAAAAGGGCTAAACCAAAAATATTCCAGCATGCATTACAAAACAATAAATGATAGAATGATTAATTAAATTGGTCTAAACATATTATTTAATTACTAAAATTGTGTCCTAAAGATGGTTAAATTTAAATTTTATTTTTTAGCTTTGCCTAGCATACCACAAAGGAAAACTACCAGCCAACCTCCACTACAACGACCCCCAGGATCAAATTCCTGCAGTCAAAGATGGAAGAATTCAGGTCGTTACAGAACATACTGATTTTGATAGAGGATTCTCTGCACTAAACAATTTTTCTTTGACTGGTGCTAATTTCCATATTGTGTTGAAAGGACATTATAAGGAGAAGGTATTTTAATTATTTTTAAACTTATTTCGTTATATTTATGTCTGTAATTAAAAACTACATTTCACCCCAATGTATCTGGACGTTGTTAGCAATAGGATAACCTCAAATTCATGCTCATTGCAAATTAGGTTAGTCCTCTTTTTTTCCAAATTTCACGTGCCTGTTCCAGCCTCAGCCTTATCCAAGGTTTACCTCCCCCAATAGCAACAATGCGGTCTGCCCATCTCGCCGTCGGACGACCAACATTTCTTTTCCCAGTCATTATACGCCTCTCTGCCATGTTTTTCTATTTACTTAGCGGTAACAATGACACGGTCTATGACTCCTAGTATCCAAGTCCTCATTTCAGCACCGTACGTTACTTTGGGCAGGTCAGCAACCCCGTATTAAAGGGGACTGATCAATAACCCCTGTTAAATGAGATATAACTGGGCGTACTGGATTTAGGTGTGTAAATGGATGTATAGGTACACCTCTGCCAAACCTTTCGGGGAAAACAGGCTTTGTGTCATATAGTGAAAGATATCAGAATAGAATAGGAGAGCCGTAAATCTTGAAATCGAATATTCGATTCCCGGAATTATTGAATTGGTGATACGAATTTGTTTTGCTGATCGGGCGTTAGTCTAGCGTAGGCGTTCGTCAAACCTACGCATTTTCGCAGTGTATACGCAATTTAACGCCTACGCTGGACATGGCACGTGCGAAAAGACAATGGAAGCTAATGATCACCTTTTTTATGACAATTATCTTATTGATTATAACCATATTCGACTCTGTCAGGGGGTTAAATTTACATTTGAATTTGGCACCTGGAGACAAAACACAGAGAGACTTTTTATTTAAAACATCGAAAATTATATTGTTTAACCATTCGTTGGTTGGAAATTATAATTATTTATTGCTTTTGATTGCAGAATCTTCAAAAATACAAGTCCCAAATCCCTCACATAGTGTTAGCTTCGGGCAGAGAAGAATCTTGTGTGCAAAAAATTTGGGATATAATGAAGAGTCATCCCATTGACCCTGAAGAGATAGCACTGCTTCATAAAGTTTATGAACATGATATTTCAGGACACACTGGACGAGGGTTCACTATTCTTGGTAAGTTGGTAAAAATACTGCAGCTTTAACATTAGGGACCTAGTTTGACAACAGAACGCAAAACAATACAAAAAAGCGATAAAATTTATATCCCGCTTAATGTTTCAGATGGAATAGGCTGAATAAATTGTTAAGCACCAAACACAAGTGTTGATTTACATTTTAATTATCGCGTCAAAATTTGGCTAGACATCATCATTCTTAAGGGCAGCCTTATCCTAATTTATTTGGTTTCAGCGTAGCATGTCTTATTCTTCCATCATCATCATCATCAGCCTATAATGTTCCCACTGCAGGGACTCAGGCCTCCTCTCTAGGAGAGGGATGGGCTATAATCTACCACGCGGGCCCAGTGCGGATTGGTAGATGTCACATATCTTCGAATTTTTTGGTTCTAAGACATGCCGGTTTCGAGAACAGTGGTGATGAAATAAATTACACAAAGTAATGTGCCTGACGGGGTTCGAACCCACTACTCACTGTTCGTAAGTCGGGGCCGCCACCACTGGGCCACCACTGCTCCCTATTCGTATATTCTTCCATACTTCTCCATTATTCCTAACATCATGAGAGGAGGGTGTTACGTGACTTAGAAAAATGTAACACCTAATATCACGTCCCGTCCCCGTAAGTTTATGAATACGAAACAATAACGAATGCACGCTACCTCGAAAAACTGAACAACGAATGCACGCCACTTTGAACAACTGAACCACGAATGCACGACACCTCGAAAAATACTAATCACCCTTAAAATTACTATAACACGGTCAAATGGCGAAGTATGCTTCTGCTAGAGTAATCTTGTTCGAGGTAATTTTTTGAAGATTAATTTTAAGTGAACACTTTGGAGGACGACAACACAAAGTTTTTGAGCCGTAATGAGTACAAATTGTTGTCATTAGTCTTTAACTGTTGAAAGTTGCTTCGTTATTACTGGTTTACTGTTATACTTATTTAATATTTTGGTGCTTGAAAATTTCAGGAGTAGGTACCTTAAGATTAGTTTTGTGTGTCAGTCCAGACATTTTTTTTTTCAAATTCTTTTCTAAAGCCTACTTACACTTAAGGCGCTAACAGCACCGAAATTGGCGCCACTCACTTTTTATATTTTTACTCTAAAACCACATCAAATTTGAAAAATCCAAAACGATGAGAATATGATTGATTGATGTGATTTAAGAGTACAAAAATAGAATATGGGTGGCGCTTTGCTCAAGGTCGCTGGCATTTAGTGTCGCCTAAATAAGTTATCTGGTGTGGAATAATACGACGAACAAGTCATACGTGTAAGCACTGCATAGAAACAGCCCGTCACGAGTCTTTCTATAAAATATTGTAGTATTCCCATTTCCGGGGGCAAAGAGCATAGGCAGGAGGCCTATGCTCTGTGAGAGCGACTCAGATAATTGAACACCCGGACCCTGTGGTGGACCTAGCTTACTGTGGATGTTATTGATCCGGTGCAGCACTCACCTATAAACAAATATTTTATGAGACTCTGAAACAGTTAAGGATCATATTCTTACTGCCTATTAATAATCTGTTTAATTCAGTTTTGTTTCTTTTCAAGACACAAATGAAGGTAATGAAACAGTCAGCATAGCGGAGAGCGTGGACTACTATCCAGGAGTCAAACGTCCACTATGGTTCGTGTACAGCGGTATGGGTTCGCAATGGGCTGGCATGGGAGCCGATCTGATGAGAATACCGACGTTTGCTGCGGCTATTCACAAGTATGTATATATTAATGTTAATCTTTCTAAAAAAACATCGATTCACTCTGTGACAGATAACGAACGACGAGAAACAATGAGGCATTATTGAATATTCTTTTCCGAAATGGGACCTGAAAACTAATCATAATTTGTAAGTTGGTAATTTGTAACCCAACGAAGCCAGCTGTCAAACAAGCAGCAAGTTGTGTGTGCCTACACTATGCAAAATGATGCCCATGATTTCTACGAAAAATTTAGACTTTATAATATTTACAAAATGTACACTTCAGAAGAAAATATTTTTAGTCGGTTTAAGCTAAAGATTCCTGAGATAAAACACTCAAATACATGAGTAATGAAAAACTAACAAAAATTAAACCAAAATAAATACTTCGAAACCGTTTTTCACTTAAGGTGCTATATATTTTTCTTTACCCAAAATTATTATTCACAAGGCAGCTCTTAGTTTTCGTTACATTAACTTCGTATTATATTGCTACATCATGTGTAAAAAGCAGATTATATTTTTGGAACACATGTTTGTAAATGATTTATGCAGATTTTCGTTTGGTTCGTAAACATGGAAAAATACAGAGTATATGTAATATACTTTGAACAGCAACAGGCTTTATTTTGAACCACCTTTCAAATGATGATTCGTTACCAAGGTGTGTAAGTATTTCGTGGAAGGACGGTCGATTTAGAGGACTGTCTCTTGTAAATGCTTACGCTCACAAAGCCGATTATGAGCCTTATTTCCTTTTTTTTTATCTTTATTTTCTTGCTCTTTACGAGCTCAGTGGTAATTGTAGACCAGGCCGGCTTATTTCTACGTAAATTATTGTTGCATTACGACCATTTTTAAGAGGCATCTCCTAGAACCAAATATTCGAAGTTGGTGGCAAAAATAAACGCAAACAAACAAAAGTCACCGACTTCAGGAGCCGATTTTTCTTCTGAAGTTTATTTTTCTCTTTTATGTGTTTTTGAAGTCAGATTTATTTTTTGTTAAAAGTTAATTAGTTTATTTCTTGTTTAAATAAAATAACAACAAATACTGAAGTTCCTAGTTAAGCAATTTTTAGGTGTAAAGCACCGTTTTTCAACTTATTATGATAGATTGCCTTTGTTAATATTGTGTTACCCTCGGAACAGCGATTAAGGTCAAATACATAAGACTGCTTTCTCAAAAGATTTTCATCGTCTTGTAATATTTTAATCTCTTCCATGAATTTGTTACTGAATAAAATTACAGCATGTATCAGCGTTTTACCGTTATGTAGAATAAATCAATCAACTTGGAAACTTTTGATTGTTCAGACGGTTTTCTTAGTTATGAGCCAGCCGTATCGAATCATTTGATAATACTTGTCACCAATTTCTACTAATTAGTATTTTGTATTATTTATACCCGACTGCGGCGACGACGCCCAAAAGGTTGGTTTAATGGTCGCAAACGCGACTGCTGAGTATGAGATCATGGGTTAGATTCCTGGGTCGGGCAAAGTGTTATTGGGTTTTTCCATCAGACTTTTTTCAGTAGCAGCCACGGAGTCTGGATTTGTGTTCATCATCATCATCATTTCAGCCGAATGACGTCCACTGCTGGACATAGGCCTCCCCTAAGTGTAATTTTTGCTTAGGGGGGGTTTGCCATAATCGCCATGCTAGGCAGGCGGGTTGGCGATCGCAGTACGGTCGATACAAAAAGCACAGAGAACGCTGCTGCCCATTCTCTGGTACATCCCTTAGTCGCCTCTTACGACACCCATGGGAAGATAGGGGATGGTGCTATTCTTTGCGTCCGACACCATACGGAACCTACCACTGGAATAACCTACCACTTTTTCCACAGATGTCACAAAGTACTAAAACCAAAAGGCCTGGATCTCATACGGATAGTAACAGAACAAGACAATACTATATTCGACAATATCCTGAACGCGTTCGTCGGCATCGGAGCGATACAAATTGGACTGACTGATGTCATTAAAGAGATGGGAATTGTACCTGATTACATTATCGGTAAGTGCATTACGGTAGGTAATTTACTACAATTGGCCTTCATTACGTAGGATGAAACTGAACCTGCCGATGATTATATTCACAGTTTGTTTATACAGAAAACGTGCAATTTAAATTAACTCATATCACCTGAAATATCCAAAGAGTTAGGCAGAGTTTTTTTTTTTTAAATAAGAGATTTGCGTACTCTTGACCTCAATCTTGCCCTAGGGGCAGAGATGAGGTCAACGATGGAACGAGCTAACCCAGAAAAGGCCTATTTACTCGCAACTTAAATAGATTGGGGTTATATGAACCGACACAGGGAGGGAGTTCTACTCTTTGGCTGTGCGCATAATAAAATATTTAGCAAAGCGGTTCGTACGAATGAGCGGAACATCGACAAGGTATGGGTGATAACCTGTGGTACGTCTAATATTTCGATGGAAGAAAGGAGATGGCGGAATCAGCTCGAGGAATTGCCACTTTGACAGTTATATTTAACCCATTCACTGTCTCATCTCCTCTTTATCATGTGGTTAATGATCAACCTGTTGTTAGAATTTTTATGCTGCACATGGGCGTCTCACTTGGCTTTACATGCTATTGAAAAATATTTCTCAGGGATGTAGGTTTTCTTACGATGTGTTGTTTCACCGAAGCAAGTGCTTAATTATACAATTCGCACAAAATCAGAGGACATAAGTTTGAACTTGAGACTTATGAGACGGCAGTTCGACGGTCACACAACTAAACTATCACTGTCTTATTGTTACTCTAAAAGTTAAATATAATTTAGTAAATAAAAAAAAAATATCTAAAAAATCATAATTATCTCACATACTACATAGTTTACTGCTATTGTTTAACTATTATATCTAATTTGGTAGAGAACGAGCACATTTTCGCTTTGGGCTGCTACTAAGAAGTCCCTGATAGACTTACCAAATTCCCAATAACACGTTGTCTGACCTAGGAGTGCTAACAGTAAATTAACTGAAAATTATATCAAACGGTACGCCAACGTTTATAAATAAAACATCCATTTAGTTTGATAGACATAAATGGAATGAAATGAGAATATTTCAATTCACGCAGTTTATAACAATCAATTAAAATCAATGCAGCGATTGTAGGTCACATACTCAGTTACTATAATGAAAGGTCCATTTTACGTTTTTTTACGCAATTCATATTATGATTTGCTAAAGTTAGATACAACATTTTAGACACATCGACAGTCGTATTATGGAATTCAGCTAAGTAATTAATCCTAAAATACTACCATACAATTTCATCCAATCAGTCATACGTAAAAATATAAGTTTATTTACGTTGCTAGGTCATAGTTTGGGTGAAATGGCGTGTGCATACCACGACGATACCTTCACAGCTGAAGAGTTGATTCTAGCCACATATAGCCGCGGGAAGGTCTGCCTGGAAACAGAACTGATTAAAGGATCCATGGCTGCTGTTGGTGTGGGGTATCAAGCGGTAAGATTTTCATAAACACAAAAGAAAATAAAAGTTAAATTATAATACAGGTAGAAAATGTTAGCAAAATCAAAACATTTTGTTTCACATAGGCCTACATCATCGTTCATCATCAATAATGATGATGAACGATGATGTAGAAAAGAGTATAATTGCTATATTTATGTACATTTGAATAATCAAAGCAATAATACTCTTTTGCAACGAATCATTGAATTCCCAAGTAACTAATTTGAAAATTTTGTGATGTGACAAGGCAGTCACATTTCCGATTTTAATTGTGGCAAGGAATGATATTTTTTCAATAACCGTTCCACTCCGTTCCGTTCGTATTGTAGATGCCCTTAGATCCTGTAATCATTTTAAAAGAGTTTTTTTCAGATTGTAAACCAATGTCCACCAGAAATAGACATAGCCTGCAACAACAGTTCCGAATCCTCAACAATATCTGGACCAGCTGATAAAATGACAGAGTTCGTCACAGAGCTGACGAAACGTGGAATATTCGCCAAAGAAGTACCATGTGCTAATATTGCGTACCATTCGAGATATATAGCGCATTGTGGTAAGTTCCTACACACCAAATTATTAAAAAGTGACCTATCATAGTCTTTAATCCCCGAAGAGTAAGGTTGAGGTGTGACTCATTAATAGTTTACTCACACTTCGGCAGTTATATTTTATGTACCATGTAATACGGGGGCCAGCCTATTGCCATCAACAGGGCACAGATCTACACTCCGTGACTGTACCTGAAAAAATCCACAAGGGAAAACCCAACAACACTTTGCCCCATTTGAAAATCTAACCCGGAACCTCATACTCAACAGTTGTGCTTGCGACTACTAGTCCAACGAGGCTGAAAAAAAATTACAATGTTTTTGATTTGCATAGTTGCTATTATACTTCTTATGTCCAGTTTAAAAGCTAAGATAGCACTTTCATCATCAACACACAATTCACACTGCAGGGACTCAGGCCTCCGCTCTAGGAGAGGGATGGGATATAATCCACCACGCGTGCCCAGTGCTGGTTGGTAGATGTCACATGTCTTCGAAATTTTTGTTTCTAAGACATGCCGGTTTACTCACGATGTATTTATTCACCGTTTCGAGTGCAGTGGTGATGAAATAAATTACACAAAGTAATGTGCCTGACTGGGTTCGAACCGACGACTCACTGTTCGTAAGTTGGTGCCACCACCACTGGGCCACCGCGGCTGCTGGTCTGCTTGAAAAGAAAGTTTAGTTTTCCGTGGACGAAAATAGGAGCTAGTGGTATAGTTTCATTGTGTCTAGTTGAGTTAGCACATCTATTATTGATTTTACCATCTAGGTTTGTGCATCAATTCCAAGTAACTAACACTGATAGTTTCCAATCAAATCGATCAATTTTACTCTGCAGACTAAGTTTCTGCAATGTTATTTGCTTATGATTTCTTAGGACTGTGTAAACAGTTCTAGCAACTGCAAAGCTAGTATAACAAGCCTGAATATTACTAGCTGGTTACCCTTGATTCAGCTAAACTAGGTCTTGCCCAGATTAGCTGGGACATCAATATCGCACAGTTGATTGAAAATTGAGATCCACATTTTTATAATGTATGAAAGCTGACACGGTTGGCGCAGTGGCTGAGCGATTGACTGCCACGCTGTGTATCGCGGGTTCGATCCCCGCACAGATCAAAGATTTGTATGGCCTACGGATAGTTGTTCCGAGTCTGGGTTTATAAAAAACTGTGTAAATTGTGTCCCGGACGTTGCAGTCGTGACTTTAAATGTTCGTTAACGCACCCACGATACAGGAGGAACCCGGCAAAGTTTGAAAAACTAACTGAAAGGTCTTTTTTTAGTTGGTTTTCACGGCAAATGCCAATTCTCATTAGGTTTTTCAACATTAAGGCTTTATTTTTTTTTTAAATGGCCTTATAATAAAATTATAATATGAAGCTTCATATCCTGTTAATGACATCGATTCTCAATCAAATTAAAATCTTACATAGAAACATACATTTTTTTTTCAATTCTTGATAGCCTTAAAAGCTGACTGGTAGACCAGTCAACCTTTTGACAACATTGTAAGTGATTGTGCTGTTGGTGTGCTTATTATAAATATGACACAAATTACCATCTAAAAAATAACTTCTAGTTTTCGAAAATTTATATTGTGGTCAGTAACTGTAGTCGTTTAGGTACTTAATAAAAATGTAAAGTTTATGTATCAGGTATTTTTATCGATGACAGGTCCTGAGTTACTGAGACGTTTACGAGAAGTGATCAAAAACCCAAAGAAGCGAAGTAACAAATGGATATCTACTTCAGTCCCTCAAGACAGGTGGGGTGAAGACAATGCTGTATATTCGTCTGCTGAATACCATACTAATAACTTATTGGTTAGTATTTATTTTGTATGACAACATATTTTGTTTTATGATAACATAACATCACATCACGCCGGTAGTCCCCGAAGGATAAGGCAGAGGTTTGCCCAATAGAACAAAAGCTTTTCGCCTATTATGTTCAAGTTCCATGTACAATTCCAAGCTCTGTGGCTGCTACTGAGAAATTCCTCATTAAAAACCTAATGAAACTTTGCATGATCCGGGAATTAAACCCAGGACTTCTTGCTTAGCAGTCGTGCTTGCAAAAACTAGACCAAGGAGGCGGATTTTTATGTCATTTATAAATGATTCAAAAATAAAAATAAATGAAGAAAGTAGTATCAATTGTGTCAAAAGAATCAGAAGCAATTATTTAGTACAGTTTAATCCAATTTGGGAGCAGTATGATCGATGCCTTTTCATAGTTTATTGTTAGTTTAGTTTATTTTATAGTTTTTAATTAATGTAATATGTATTCAATAAATAATTATTTTCGCCCATTTGGGAATCGAACCCAGAACCTCATGTTCTGTACTATTGCTTCCAACCACAAGACTAACGAAGTAATCAACTAACTTTACATGTAAATCAACAGAAACCAGTGCTCTTCGAAGAAATGTCCAAGATGATACCAGATAACGCTATAGTCGTGGAGATAGCGCCTCATGGGTTACTTCAAGCCATTCTAAAGAGGTCTCATAAGGAATGCACGCATATACCGCTCACTAGACGTGGTAATAATGATGGGGTTAAGTTTCTTCTGGAGGCTGTTGGGAAGTGAGTTGGAAATACTACCTTCACTATCACTATCACTACATAGTATAAAACAAAGCCTGTCTGTCCCTATGTATGCTTAGATCTTTAAAACTACGAAACGGATTTTGATGCGGGTTTTTTAATAGATAGAGCGATTCAAGAGGAAGGTTTATATGTAGCACATTCCACCCGTGCGAAGCGGGGGCGGGTCGCTAGTAAGTTATATAACATAAAGTATGTAATCCTCGTAGGGTAAGCAGAGGTGTAGTCAAAAGCAACAAAAATAATGTAAATATCAGTATTAGGTATATTTCATATTACGGAACGAAACTAATGTTTTGGAACCTATTTTTTTGGGCCTCCTCTCTAGGAGACAGATGGGCTATAACACCACGCGGGCCCAGTGCGGATTGCCATGTAGTGATTAGACCTTTTACCATAAACCAGGCATAAATACAGACTTGGAGCTGCTACTGAGAATTTCCTAAAGTTTTAAACCTAAGCCTACATGCCTACCAATAGCGCTGTCAATTTCTGACCTATGAGATATACAATAGTATGTAGTACTAACTAGCGGACGTCCCGCGGTTTCACCCGCGTTGTTCCCGTTCCCGTGGGAATACAGGGATAAAAAGTAGCCTATGTTACTCAGGGTGAAACCACGAATGATAATATTTCAAGATAAACAATACTGATATAAGTCCAGAATAACAATGAAATGCGTAGTAGATAATTTATTTTAAATCCCTTTCTCTTGTGAATTTAAAGTACAAGATCCATTCATATTACAACATTTCAAATAATGTGTCTGAACTTCGAATAAAGATTCTCTCTCTCAAACTAAACTAAGTTTGGGAGAAACCTTTAGCAGCCTTCAGATAAAACAAAATTCCTAAAACCTGATTCGTATCTTTAACGCCTGAATTCTTTTATACAATAATCTCTTCTAGTTTCTACTAGATATTTTCAAGAACAAAATTTGTACCTACGTCCTCCAGACTTTAGAAACAACCTTGTTTTTATTATTGATATTTAATTTCAGACTTTACGAGGCTGGTGTTAATCCCAGTGTAGATGTTCTGTATCCTAAGATAGAATTCCCTGTGTCTACTGAAACGCCTCTTTTGTCACACTTCGTGGAATGGGAGCATAGTGAGGACTGGTAAGTAATTATATTTTTATTTTATTACTTTTTAGTATAATGGCGAACGGTAATTTCTGCCCTTACGTACACGTTTTTATGACAATATTTTAGTCACAGTCAGCTAAATAATATTACGTAGGTTTACCTTTACAAATTAATGTTTTATGTATTTTTCATCCAATTCTACAAGTTTTTTTTACTGATAGAGCGATACTTAATTCGAGGGTATAAAAATATAAATTTTAATGCATATTAAACGACCTATCACCATTATGACCAACAAAATCACAGTAAGTGCTAGTGTGTCCTTTGGTTTTTTTGCTATCCAAAGAAATAACAATAAAAAAAAGGATGTTGTTTTTTGCTGTTTTTAACGCCTTATCCACTCGAAATGTTCACCAACCTTCGCTTATCTGAATTAAGGCGCATAACTCTCTCTCCTATAATTATTATCAAGGTAGAAATTCCGGTATACCCTAAACCTAGCTTTACGTGCTCATAAACGGTTTAATGGTTAAATTAAGATGACGTCATGTCATGCCGCTGACATCCCGACGTCTCCCTAATTTCCCATGCCGAGTGTTCGCTTGTAAGGTTGGCTTAGCTGACAAGGGTGCATTGCGTTTTGTATGTATTTATGGTTATTACAGTAGGGGTGGTGTTACATAGTAGGCGCATAATTTAGTAGCTTTTTAAGAAAAAAAATATATAAGTAGTAGGTATTTCTATGAAATTCCCTCCGTAGTTAGCGACATGAAGCTAGCGACGCGTCGTCGAGCGGCAGTCGCACGTGTCGTCCGACCGCTAATCAGTAGTGCCACTGATAACAAGCAACGACACGTTGAGCGTGTTTAGAGTTATTGACTAATAGTTATTTGCAGTCGGGTTCGAAATCATGACTGCAGCGACATGATGCGACGACGTGTCATGCCGACATGAACCGACGACATGTCGTCTGCTGCTGCTGCGTGCAGTCAGCTACCAACTGGTACCTTTAGGTGTAAGCCTGCCTAACCCTTTGGGGAATACAGGCATGATTTTATATTTTTAAAAAGAATTTAAAGTACTGCAATTATGCAGTACTATAATTCTTTTCAAAAGAATTATCTGTTGGCGCGTGGCCTTAATTGTAACTCATAGCCATTTTAACACACTTTTATTATCTTCACCTAATAACTACGTAAAAAAATCTTCACCCACTTCACGGTGTCTGATTGAGCTGAAATTTTGCATACACGTTTTAGATTGGATGACAGTGCGTAGTTAGTTAACCTCCTCACTACAGGAACCACTTTTTATGTCAGATTTAATTAATATTCAGGATTTAAGCTCTATGGGGGTTACTTTAGAAGTGAAAAAATACTGAAAAAAATCTATTCCTGAAAAAATGGGTTTTTTCTTATGTCCTTCTATTAGGTCAGTTGCAGGCTACTGAGGTAGGCTACTGACTTCTATGTACTGTATACAAGACAGTTACAGCCAACTAGTTCATATTATTTTAGATTAAAATAAGACTAGCCCTTTTAATAATCAATTTTTTATTGCGTTTTGACATTTTAATGTAACAACACCACGGACTTGTTGTAAATCCAACATGTTACTGCTTAATTGCCATCTGCTCGTGCTTTTATTTTGCAATAATCCCTTGGCTTTTTCATGAAACTTATCTTCTTCTAATACATTTTTTTTGGGTATTCAGATTCCCATAGTAGCCCATGTAGTTTGAAACCCTTTGCTCAATATTTGATCATACTCTTTGATGGTAGTGAAACAACGATAAAAAAGAAGTGGTGGTCTGGTGCAAGTTCTTCCGTACTTCCGCCACTTCAATATAATTTTTCATTTCCTCAACTGTAAGACCAAGAGAATCTACCTTGGAGATGTACATTGTTCTGTTTGTACATTCAACCATCCGCGTATGTATTTGGTCATCTCTATAACGTTCAAAAAACTGTTCAGATGTTCATCCATGATCGAAATTTGGCATGTATGTTGGTTCATGAAGATTAGTTCCATGAGAATCAATATGTCCACTTTATAAATTCACAATATCATGTTAAGATGGTGTTTGTGTGCGATCTGGCTAAGCTGGTCTTCGAGGACGACGAGTAGATCTTCCTCGCCGTAAACCAAAGCCAGAAGTCTGTCGTATTACAGAAGAAGTTGATGAAACTGGCGATCAATTGAATAATCACTGGATTCATGCCATCTATGCTTTTGTGAATCCTGGGAGGGTTTAGCTGCTGTCAAATATTTTTTAACATGAAAAACAATCTTCACTAGATATCGCTACGTGTTTTTATTTTTCGCGACGTGAATATTTAACTGACAAGATTTTTTTGTTTTTTATGTTCTGTGGGTAGGACAAATTCAGTCAGGAGGTTAAGATGGCTGACTATAGTTATTTTTTATACAATGCCATGATATCAAACGAAAGGGTCAAGCACGAGTCCGATACGCTCTTGGTCGGCTTTTTATACTGATTTTGTCTCACAGTCACTTATACACAAAGCTACACCTTTTATATGATTTAACGTGCTTTTATTTAGAAATTATCTATGATCTTATTAAGAACTTAGAAACATCGACATTCCTAAATCAAAATCAAATGCAAACGATACAATACTTAATTCAAAGAATTAACTTCATTGAGCATTCCAAATAGCTCCATTTACATTGAAAATTCAAGCATAATATATCATCAGTATAAGCAAACTTGCAGGCCACAGCTATCTTTCCTCGAAAAGGATGAAGTTCGAACGGCAATGGAGCGCAACGTTGCAATTTCTACTCAGGATGATGATTACCAGTTCTTGGATGGGCATAATAGAGACGGTAAGTCAAGCTTAATATTGAACTTCGGAGAAGTTGGAATGGTTACTATTTTAAAAATATTGATGCAGTAGATGGGTTTGGAATGAAATAGAATCGCAGCAATTGCTTACAGAATAATGAAGCCCCTGTTGCCCCTGTTGCCGTTGTAAGTACCGAATTATATCAAAATTGTAAGAACATGTACGGCTCTAGAATACCTAGGTTACGAATTGTACAACTTATGTTGTTATTTTTACTTTGTCAAATAAACAAGTTTTTTATTTTTTATTTTTTGTTGGGCTTCTCTACAATATAAATTTAGGCGAAAAAAAAAAATTTATGGGTGGGTTTAAAATGTTTGTTAACGCACCCACGTTATAGGAGAAATCCCAGTATTAAAAAGGTTTCTATTGACTAAAGTATGAACATCTTTCTCTTTGTATAAAATTCTGTCATGCGTTTAATCGCAGCAACGCAATGCACTTCAAACCACAGCTAACACAGTATACACTTTCCGTTTTAACTTTCTATAAATCGGCCATTCAAAATTGTATTTTATTTTATAGGTAACAACGTGCTTCCTGAATCAGCAATCCTAGTCCTCGTTTGGGAGACTCTAGCCATGCACATTGGGAAGAACTATAAGGACCAGTCTATAGTTTTTCGAGATATTAACTTTCATAGTGAAGTTATTTTAAAACCAGACTCTCCACTCCGACTCTGCATTGCTATAAATAGGGGTAGCAATAAATTCGAGGTAAGACTATTGTCCGTGTTCAGTCATAGTTTTGGCAAAAAGTAAACTAACACCTCAATAAAAATCACCCTGTTCGTTTAGTTTAACTGGCGAACCATTTCACAACTATTTTGGGGTTCCCGTCAAACCGGATGAAGCTGAGTACTATTATTTTACATAGAACCTGCCTATCTGACCTCTGCACTGGTAATAGGATACCTCTTGGTTGATTTTCAGGATATCTGTAACGACTATCAAAGATCTATAAATGACAGCTGAGACTACCAGCTTATGGTGCTTCCCTAGGCACGGAAAAAAATCTGTACCTATGTTATGGGTGACCAAACTAGGCAAACGCGCTTTAACCTAAAGGTCGACCGAAGTGGCTGTTTTATTTAGCCCCGAGTCTCCTTCAAAAAGGCAAAGTATCAATTTTCGAAGGACCGAAATATCTTTATTGTTACAAGAACTAAAATCTAAATCATTATTTGAGAGGTTTCAACAACTTGGTACGTTTTGATTAAATATGAAAACTTGAAGGCAATTAAGGCTTGTTTGAGTCCTAGTCCTATCTTTAACTTGTACCGTCTAAAATTAGTTGACCTTTATTGAAATTATTTCATACAAATAATAAATAACTCCGAAAGTTATTTAGACGTCATTCAATTTTTTTTGAGTAAGTACCGCTTTAATTAACTAACGGCCGAATACTGGAACGACACTCAAATATTTAAGGGCTGCTTAAACGTTTGAGCAGCTCCTAAACTTTAATTTCGTAAACACAAACGTCTTTTTTGAGAATCTGTTAAATATAAGTGCTTCTTAAATTAAGTGGTGCTCAGACACCACTCAGTTTAAAAATCGTATACAGGAACGCTACTCAACGTTATTTATCTGTCAAATCAACTGTCAAACTGATTTGAGCAGCCCCTATATCTGAGAGTGGTCGTGAGGTCCCTCAATCAACTTAAACCTATTAAAACTAAATAAAAAAGTGATAAAAATGTCTTTATCGTCCTTGTCTTTACTTTCGAATCACGAAAGGCCAACTGGGAGCCGCAGAAATGAAGAAATGTTGAACGCTTTTGAAAAGTACAACGAGAGGGAGTTTGTTTCACGGTTCCACATCTCGAAAGAAAATGTTTTATATTTGGACTCTGTATTTATTTATTTAAATAAGTAAATAAAGAAATATTATGATAAAATAGAAGAAAAATCAAGTCTACATTTGCTTCGGCAATGTTTTTTTTAGACCTATGTTTGAGGTTTTCATAGAGGTGTCCGAGTTGCTGCCATGTCCTGATGCCGCTCACAGCAACAGCATTATACTGTTGGCACACTGTATCCCAAGCAGCTCGCTTCTTCAAAATTATATTGCCGTTTGTCTCTTTATTTTCTTATATGATTTTTTGATATCTGAAATATTTAACATATTATTTACAGTATGAAACAGTTAGAAATTACACTTAGGTTCTGTGAAATGATGAATGTAACACATTCATCATCATGTGCATTATCTGGCAGTATTTATACCTGTAGGAATCTAAAAGTAATTGTACTGTGGCGTAGCTACGTGTTTCAGATGGTACCTAAGTGGTCACAAGTTTCAATGGATAAGTAAGTGCTTGCAACAGATACAGGCAACAGTTGCCCTCAGCTCCTGACTATGTACGAGAATGTTAGAGGCATGAATACTAACAAAATATTACATGCACCAGGCTCTTGCGGCTAAACGAGTGTAAAGTACAGTATTTCATTGTTTATTTATGTACTTACTTTTTTATTAGTTCCAAGAGCATATCTTTCTCAGCAGGTGTATAATTGCATCCACGTTTCTTCATCTTCTCCATCGTGAATCAAATAATAAGTAATAACTTTACTTATACTTCGTAAAATCGCGCGTAAAATGTCAAGTGTGACGTTCCAATCTCGACAATTATGTCAAGAAATTTTCTTTTCTTATGACGTCTTCTTTCGATATCCATCCGTTTTTTATGTATATAAATACATAATTTCAATCGTAATTCAAACCAAATGTATATTACCCTGTTTTATTTCAACTGATTAAATAATTATAGAAAATAATTGTTCAATGAAGACTGCGTAAAACGAATCCGAGACGTAAACTAAATTATTTTGTAACTGAGAACGTGCTGAGATCAATTTTTTAGCAGGATGTTGCCATGATGTAAACATTTGAGGACTGCTTGGCTAATCACGGTTTCAAATTGCTTGAGTGGCGTTTGTGTATACCATTTAAATTTGAGGGATGCTTAAATTTAAGTAGCTTTTAGGTGATTGTGAGATTTGAGTGGCGTTCCAGTATTCGGGCGTACGTCTGACTACTATAATATTTTAAGAAAGTCACTCAAAAGCTGAGATTGAGTAAAATGAAACTTCGAGCGATTTTTAGCATGAGTAAGCGAGGCGATACTTTTCAAATATCATTCTTGTGATGCAATCACTTGTCACTTAACGATTTAATTTTATTGATGAAAATTAAATTGATCAGGGATCGTGGTATTATGTCGTTTGTCTGGATTGTCATTTGTAGATATTTGACAGTCGTAACAGATAGTCAATGGCCTGAAAGACTATCAACCAGTCATACCAAGGTGTATTTTATCACCGAGTACTAAGTGGGTTGTGGAGGTCAGATAGCTAGTCGTTTCCTGTAAAATACTGGTATTCAGCTATATCTGGTAAGACTGGAAGCCGACCCCAACATAGTTGGGAAAAGGCTAGGAAGATAATGAGTTCTGGTATTCATTTCCTTTGACATTTTAGGTTAGTCAAGATGATATCCGAATCGCAAGCGGCATTGTAAGCAGTGTAAGAGTTCTTAAATTCTATAGGGAAATAGCAACTACAGAATCGGATGAAGAAGAAATAATATTGGACCGTGATGATGTTTATAAGATTCTGAGATCAAGAGGATATTCGTACAAGTAAGTTTACTTACATTTTAGTACATTCTGCAATACAATACTTCTCGCCAATTTATAAGGAAACCATCCAAGACGTCCCGCTATCTACTTCTCAGTCTACCCCGATCCCGTTTAGTTGTCTCAAAGCTAGTCTTACGCCCGTCGGGGCTTCGGGTTGCGAACATGGGTGGTTTTTAGTTAGTAGAAGTCTGACACTCCCTACCATTCTGCCCAAGGAGTCATTTGATAATTTCCCAACCTCCAAAAAAAAAGGCTCCAGTCTTGCGATATTCGGGCATCGTAAGGAATCTGAAGTCACACATGTAACCTTACATGTTTTTTTTTTTCTCTTTATTTCTTTTGGGGTTTTTGTCTTAACAGATATGCCAACCTCATCGTGCCTTTTACTATTATAACTTAAATCTATACTACTTAGTTATACAAATATGGAATCTTATGGTAAAGACAGTAGTCACGTATAAAGGACGGTTAGTAAGTTAGTAAACGACATAACTTTTTGGCACTTTCTGACGTTGGTTGGGATAAAATTGATTGCATTAATCCTACATTAAGCCTATTTAAATCCAATTCCCTCATTAGTGACTCCCTCTCGCGTCTGTTGCGGACACAATCCATCAGCAAATGTTGCACGTCTTTAACCAACCTTACATGTGTAACTTCAGATTCCTTCCCCGGAGCATGAGTAAGTGAGGCGATACTTTTCAAATATCATTCTTGTGATGCATCACCTTGTCACAATTGATCAGGGGCCCTACTATGACATCTTAAAACAGTCCTAACTTATTCTTAATCCAGTGTGGAAGAGAGATGGCGCTAGACACCCTGTATAGGTCTGTCACGTTTCCACACTGGAATAAGACAACCTCCAAGAAAAAAATAGGCTCCAGTCTTGCGATATTGGGGCATCCGGGGAAGGAATCTGAAGTTACACATGTAAGATAATGAAACCCATAAACATGGTTTAAAGTAATTAGTAACTTTGATTTGAAAATGAAATACTCGTAAGATCAGTACTTTTTCAACGTCAATTACATAAAACAGTATTATAAAACACTCTTAGCTGAAATGAATGGTGGAACAAACTCTCCAGCATTACCTAACTATGAATACCTAAATAAGTTGTTTTTAAATATCTCAAGTAAAAGGTGTTTAGTGTTTTCAGAACTTAAGTTTACTAAAAAGAAATGAGAGTTACTTTATTCCTAAAAAGTAAAAAACAACCTTAGCACGTTTAAGACATAAACTAAGTTTCCTTGCCCAAGTCATTATCAGGTAATGTACCGGCTTCATTCCGCTTAATCCTAACATCAACATAAAAATAGTAGCCAATTTACGTCCAAACCATTATTTTGTCGTTGCTTTTATCCCTCATAAAACTTGCAACATAAAATTCAAGAAAATAATGTAAACAAGGATATAGGTACCTAGCTACCTTACTACAGAGCTTGGAATTGCCGTGTCGTCAGTTAAAAAGATGTTTACGAGATGTCTATTAAATTTCGCCAAGCCAGGCGTTTTGTGATACAAGTTGCAGTGGACTTATGTCACAAAAAGCCTTTTTTTTTTTTGGTGGGTGGAAAATCATCAAATGACCCCCCCGCTTTTGGGCGGAGCGAAGGGGAGTGTCAGACATCTACTGACTAAAAACCTTCCTTCTTTGCCTTTGTGCCGAGGCCACGTCATCTAGTACTAAAATCCGCGGCCCCTACGGGAAAAGCCTTATATCCAATTGTTGTAAACAAACACCTCATAGTTTTCTAGTTCAGCTTTTGGTCGGTGACATGAGGTCATTGGTTCGATGTGCAGGTAGGGCAAAATGTTAAATGTTATATTTAAGATTTTTTAGTGGTCACGGAGCCTGAATTTGCGACTAATTGATGGCAATAGACTAGACCCCAATAACATGAAACTTTACTATCACTACATATTATAAAAAGTAAAAAACTAAAACCCGACTACGACAAAAATAACGATGCTGAAAAAGTATGAAACAAGATTTTCAGGATAGAATAAAAAGAAAAGCCGTAGTCACACGGTACTAAAGTGTTTAGGTTGGTACCTATAACGTGTGACTACGGCTTTTCTTTTTGTTCTATCCTGAAAATCTTGTTTCATACTTTTTCAGCGTCATTTTTTTTGTCGTAGTCGGGTTTTAGTTTTTTACTTTTTTTTATTTAAACAATTTTGGTGTTAAATATTTTTTTTTACTCTTGACTTTTTGTCCGCTAGAGGGCGTGATTTTAAATTTGAGCAATATTTTGGAAATGTACAAGACTGTGAAGCCCTTTTAAACACGGCGTGTTTATCTCCATTTTTATTTTTTAAGCCTTACTTTTTGCCCGCTAGAGGGCGCAAATCGCTTTTTGTGACACGTCACGTAGCCTTTGTTCAGCGGAAAATTAAGACGGTTCTAACGATACCTCATAATTATGTCGAGTTCCGATAAGTAGATTAGAAGCTATGAGGGAAAAGATGAAGATACACACATACATACGTACATACAAATATACATACATAGCCAGTCAAAATCATAACCCTCCTTTGGCTTTGCCGTAGTCAGGTAAAAACAAAGTCCTCTGCCGCGTCTGTCTGTCTGTTCGCGATAAACTCAAAAACTACTGCACCGATTTTCATGATGTTTTCACCAATGGATAGAGTGTTTTCGAGGAAGGTTTTTAGTATATGATTTGACCGAAATCTACGCGGGTGAAGCCGCGGGCTTCAGCTAGTTAAATATAAATATTTCAGAAACGACTATACTTTGGAACAGTTTGTCTGATACAAAAATTGTTTAAATTGATTCCAGCTATTGATTAGGTTGAGTGGCCGCTATGTTTTCAACAATAAAATATTTTGAAGGAAAGCAGGCCACACTTCATACCACAACCATACAAAATTATTTCAACCCCTTTAGTGACATATTAACGGTGACATATTTAGTTTGTATAGTAATTTTGACAACTCCGCCTCTAACATCTGCCGTCGAGGTGAATCCGTGCTCTGTGTACCTACCCTTAAAATGAATCCCGGAAAAGAGGCTTATTTCAATGACATGACTTAAGTTGACGATGCTCATTTGTTTCCTGTATTAAAATATCTTTTTTTTACTGCTTTGTTTCTCTTAATTTTTTGTGGTTCATAATATTGTGTTTCATAGTAGCAGCCTAAATTGTTTTATTTGGCAAATATCTTATTTATTTTAGACTAATAAGCATAAGATCCTAGGTTCGATTCATAAGTTAGGTAAACTGTTATTAGGTTTTTCGTTCTGGAATTTCCCAGTAGCAGACATGGATTCTGGATTAGGCACACTTCTGCCAAACCCTTTGAGGATTACAGGCGTGATGTGATGTTACGTATATAGTTTCGATTTATTCCACTCCCGATGACCTGGTGAAGGTTGGCCGGATCCGCTGAAACGAGACGCACAAGGCCGGTCAATGTGGCGACACTTAAGGGAAGCTTAGGTCCAGCAATGAACGTCTTTCGGCTGAAATTATGATTCCATTCTCCTGTTTTGCAATCATTACTAACAACTTCTCTCCTTTTTTCCAGAAACAAGTTCCAATCAATTCAATCATCGGTCCTCAATTGCCAAAAAGCGTTCGTTCAATGGGACAATGACTGGGTGACATTCCTGGATTCTCTGATCCAACTCAGTACTCTATCAAGGAACCATGATGGGATCTCAACACCCAAGTTTATCAGGAAACTGAGGATCAGTGTGATGGAACAGCAGATTATGAATATCGTTGAGGTCAATGGCTTTAGTTGCGTTGAAGCTCAGTTTAATCATGTTCAGGGAGTTGTAAGGTAAGTTCACATAATTTTAATGATAAATATTGTTCGTGATCTTTATTTTGAGGCCCTATATATTTTTTTTAATTTAATGATATCACGATCCTATTTTTAAATTCTGTAGCTATAGACACTGTTAGAGATTATTTATCCACACATCATGTAAAAATAATGAGAGGTCATCATCACGAAAATGAACATTCTGAATAGAGTCATTCGTAGTAGTCAACTTTCGGAGTAACGGACATCAGAGTAACGAACGTTCTAAATCAAGTACTTCGTCATAGCGTACACACTGATATTCACATAATTCGTACTTTGAAATCGGTATAATTCGTTACATACAAAAATACAAATCTGTCCTCTTATAAAAACTTTTTAACAAAAAATAAAACCGACTTCAAAAAAAAAAGACAAAAATGTGAAAAATAAACTGTGTGTGTAATGATTTTAATTGTTTCTTTGATGTCATTTTTTTGCCACTGACTTCAGATACTGATTTTTCTTCTAAAGTTTATTTTCACATTTTTGTGTTTTTTTTTTGAAGTCGGTTTTATTTTGTGGAAGGAAACATTTATGAGAAATCATAAAAATAATGGTTTCTCAGAATTCATAATAACTTTAGATTATATGTGTATGTGTGCGTACAAGAGGTAAAAACATTTTTTCCATAAGCCACAACGTTAAATTAAAATAAAAAATGGAAAAAAAATAAAAATGCCATTTGCTAGTGACAAAAATTGTCAACAAATAATCATAGATTGAGGAAAATTAAAGTTCAATACAAACTAGAATCGTAAGAGCCCGTGGCAAAATTATAACAGCCGCTCGGGTTGATCTTCAGGTTAAGTCGCGCTTGCCTAGGCTAATCCTGAGACCATTACATACCGAGTTTCCTCCATGCCTCGGAAAGCACGTTGTACCGTTGGTCATTTTTGATCTTGGACCAGTCTTACCAATAGGTGTCATACTACTGGAGGTCATATAGGCAGTCGCTCCATCTAAAAGTTTTCGGCTGCATTCAGTTAGACTAGAAGCCGACCCCAACATAGTTGGGAAAGACAAAGTAGATGATGGGATCATCATCAGCCTATATAATGTTCCCACTGCAGGGACTCAGGCCTCCTCTCTAGAAGAGGGATGGGCTATGATCTACTACGCGGGCCCAGTGCGGATTGGTAGTTGTCACATGTCTTCGAATTTTTTGGTTCTAAGACACCGGTTTCCTCACGATGTTTTCTTTCACCGTTTTGAGAGCAGTGGTGATGAAATAAATTACACAAAGTAATGCGCCTGACGGGGTACGAACCTACGACTCACTGTTCGTAAGTCGGGACCGCCACCACTGGGCCACCACTACTCTCTCATGAGATGATGGGATGATTACCATCAATAACAAGGGAAAAAGAAACCACGTGTTACATCATCAGTCATTAACGTTTCAGGTGCGCAGGAGTCGAACTCGATAACGTTATATTTGTAGATAAACCTGTACCAACGCCACAATCAGAAGCTTTATTAACAAGGGCGTTTTATCCACACTACTCAATGGATAAAATTGACGTAAGTATTGTTTTCACGATTTTCCATTAAGTATTTTTGTTGTTTGTGTTAAATCCATGTAGTAAAAAAACCATGTAATATCAATGTCAAAAGTCACTTCGTCACCTTGTTTTTGCATCCCTTTAGACATTATGGTACATGCTTTTCGTGGAAATGAAGCAGATTCTATTGCGATCAACCAGGCACAAATCCAGATTCCATGGCTGCTCAGAAATTTCTAATGGAAAAACAATTTTCCTGACTTAGAAATCAAAACCTAGATCTCATGGTCATCAGTTGCGATTCTGACCACTAGAATAAAGTGGCAGAGAAAACACTGTAAATTTATTTTAACGTACCTGTCTGTTTAGTCCCATGTGTATAAGGTGCAAATGTATGTATATAATGACGAAATGAACGTCCTATTAAAAACCTTCACCTAGATTTTGCTCTGTTAAATTGAAAGCAAGCTAAAGATATAAGCTTAAAGGCAGCGTTTCCTCACATTTTCTCATAGGATAAGCAGATTCTTAATTGAATGTCAATCACGCTGGAGCGTTCTTGGCGCAAGATTTAATCTGCAGCCTTGCATCTAAGATGAAAATCCAGCAAAATGTTTACAACAGCAAAATAGTTTTAGTTAACAAAATATGCTTCCTCTCTCCTAACTCACTTATATTGCTGTGCGCGACAGGGTCCATTTCATCTATGAATTGATAAAAAAATGCGATAAAAGTATTGAGTATTGCTTTTTTATTAATTTAAAAAAGCGGACTAAATTAAAAATTGCTAGTGGATTGACTGCTTTTAGTATTGATACAGACATCACCATTAGAAAGAATTTCATTTGAGTTGATGAAAATGTTTTTCATCCATTACATTACATTTTTTAACTTCTTTATTTGCAGCGTTGGTAGGGCAAAGTTTTATTGAGTTTTTTCATCAGGTTGCCACGTAGTTTGGATTTGTGCCCATCTATGGCAATTCGCTCTCCACCTTTCTCTCGCTCTGCCTAACCTTATGGGAATAACAGGTGTCAAGAGATGTTATGTGTTAAAATTCAAACACGATACAATTTTTTCAGCTGAAAACTGCTCTCCAAATAATACTTCAAATTGTAGCTGAAAACACGACAGCGAACAACATCAAAGCCACCCAAATCGTAACCTCAAACACCAATATAAATTGTATTATCGAAGAAATATCAAACTATATACCCAACGTTACAATTGACGTGGCTTCAATTATAAATGTCAATATTGACATTGATACTTTGCTAGTCGAAAATTGCGACGTCGGTAAAGCAAATGTTTTTATCATTGAAAATCTTTTGGGAGATGGAAAGGTAAGAAGCCACAGATATAGATAGACCTAGATAACGCAAGAGCATTTACTTCGCGTGCCTCTTTTCGTGCCTAGCTTACGTACAAAAATCGTAAGTGGCCACTTTCGCGCTCAGTCTGCATCGGTGTATAGCGCTAGTCAGACGTAGGCGCTGCACGCTGGTGCAAAGGGCAGGGGTTGGGGCTAATGGCTCGTTTACGGAGACGCGGGGCGTTGTGCGGCGCGTGCAGAATGCTCTTTTCGTGATTTTTTATTAATTTAATGAGAGACGGATCCACCGCAACAAACGCTGCATTTTAAATTAACGTGCGAAAATAGCTTCTCGTAAAATCGACGATTGAAATCGTTAACTTTTTCATACATCGCCATGTGTTTGAATTAAAAACGCCACACGCGCCGCGCGACGCCCCGCCTGTACGTAATCATGCACTAAGGAGGTGCCGTACGCGGTGGCGTCTTTGAATCGATTTGATTTTCTGATTTGTAGTGCTTGTGACGTCATTATTAGATAGTCGAAAAATGGCACGCTTGGTTTTCATACAGATCGTGATACTTGCGTTATCTAGGTATATCTATGTATATCTGTGTAAGGAGCTGTCTTATTAAATTAATATGATTTTCATTTCATTGCGGATTTGTGTCAACGATGTCTGTCGTGACGAGTTATTCGTTTGTTGAATGAGTGAATCTTGGTCCTGTGAAGAACTAGAACGTTTGATTTTCGAAACCAATGAATTATAACAAATCTTATTTTGTACTAGGTTATATTTTAGAGGTATTCCATACAGGGTGAAGTGTAGTGTATGAATAATACCTTATGCAATAACATTACTGATAAAAATATTAAAAGTTGTTGAAAAAGTGTTTAAGTTAACAGCCAATATCCACTAACACAATCAAAGCTAAAACATTCAAACAATGTCCCTATTGAGAAAAATATTTCATTTATTACCCTACTACTTTATAATCATAGCATCAAAAACAGAGCAAAAGTGTAATTTTACTAACATTTTAGTCATGATGTCGTTACTCGCAGGTAAAGGATCATCAATTAATTACGTCACACCCTGTGAAACATAATCCGATGATGAAAAAATCCTAAAACTTTTAAAGATTGTTGATTTTTGATTTCCAAAAAACCTTAATGCATTTCTGTTATGTTTATATAATTTACCTCAAAGTAAAAGACAGTTAAATTCAATGTCCCGTTTTTTTTGTTGCAATATTTTTTTGTATGTTGATAAATTATTTTGATTTGTGATCTCAACGAATATGACTTGTATTTACAGAACTGAAGTCATGAACGAAACTCTCTCACCTAGAATTGGACTCAATTTCTCTAATTTCATAAAACAGTCACCCAATTTAATACGATCATTGAATTTCGTAGACTACGGCTAGCTTTAGCCTTAAAAATAATACAAGCACAATTTAATTTCAATGAAATCCTATCGTACATTTTCCTTTTCCAGAAATTGGAGGCACTACGAAATATTTCGAAGGATAGTTTCGTTTTAGCACTAGAGGCGGGTGTGCCAAAGTTTCAAGGACTTATGAGCCACTTTAGCATCATGAGTTCGATGTCGGATGGGAAGCAAATATTAATATTATTGAAAAGGCGCGATGTCAATGATGTTACTTACGTGCCTGTAAATTGTGATAATAAATTGGATTGGGTCCCGCGCGTGTATGATGAACTTAATAGAACGAAGCGAGTGGTGCTGGTATCGGAAAGGCAGCCGTATTGTGGAGCATTAGGTAGTATAGATTTCCTTTTATAGAATCTAAAAATAAATACAAATGATATTCTAAGTTGCTGTACAATTTCTGAGAGCCGAGTACATACTCGTACGATATCAAGTTATATAATTTCAACAAGACATGTCCTCGCTATGTATACATGTAATTTTCCATGATAATGATAGATTTGCATACACTCGTTTTGCATTTCTTGATAAGTCGTCGCGAGTAAAACCCTACCTGTCCCCTTGCAGGGACTGGAGACTGGGGACTGGGAAGGGGTGACGACCCAGTGACGTCCTAAGCCAATGTCCTTACCGGGGGTGCTCTTAGCGATTAGTCACATAGTCTGAAGTTATTTGCCCCTGGCTGGAGGCCTTATACTCAAGTCATCCACAGGGATTTGCCCGGTTACGTAGAACTAGTCTCCTTAACTGAACTGCTAGATATCACTAACAAAACAAAAATTAAGCACTTAGAAACCTAATGTTTAATTGACGAAAGCATTGATCTTTTAGGTTTCGTAAAAAAGTTAAGAACCGATGGCGTGGACAAAATTGGCTTAGTGGTAATTGACGATTTCCATGCACCTTCTTTCAATCCCAACACTGGGATATACAAGAACCAATTGGAGAAAGGTCTGGCTGTCAACATATTGAAAAAGGTATGAAGCATCTTTTTTGTAACTCATCACCATTTCCCTTCATCTTCTTCCTGACCTTGCCCTTCTAGTTGGGGTCAGTGCAACACGTTTTTCCTTTCATTTTTCCCCGTTAGACGTCATTTAGTTCTTTTCCTCATCACCATTCCCGCAGTGAGAGTGAACATTCTTAAAAGTCGGAAATTATTTCTTTACAAAAAAGACTAAAAGAATCATCATCATCATCAACAGCCTATTAATGTTCCCACTGCTGGGACACAGGCCTCCTCTCTTAGAGAGGGAATGGGCTATAATCTACCACGCGGGCCCAGTGCGGATTGGTAGATGTCACATGTCTTCGAATGTTTTGGTTCTAAGACATGCCGGTTTCCTCACGATGTTTTCCTTCACCGTTTTGAGAGCAGCGGTGATGAAATAAATTACACAAAGTAATGAGCCTGCCTGGGTTCGAACCCACGACCTACTGTTCATAAGTCGAGGCTGCCACCACTGGGCCACCGCTGCTCACTAAAATAATATTGTGTTTTTAAAATTCAGGTATTTATTTCAATGGTCTTATGATGAAGTTGTTTATATTCATGAGTAATTTCACCTTTTGAAAATGAGCCGCTGATCTCAAAGCCTTGGCAACTATACATACATATTTATTTCATCTCTTGTTTCTTTGTAAACATTGAACCTTATTTATATACCTAGTACGTTTGAAAATGCTTTTCCTTGACGCTAGCAGGCGACACGCTAACGATCTGTCAATATGTCTTGAGCACAATCTTGGCCTTTTAATATCTAGCTGCATGGAGCGGGAATTTGGCGATGTTGATACAAAAACTGTATAAACATTGCTACTGGCTGGTAAAAAAGAAGTAAAAAAATGTAGGAATAAAAGTGATTTTAGTTAAGAAAATATTATAAGGGCTGCTGGATCAACGTCTCTTGCATTCATTTCACGGTGGACTCACCACTTCTTTCTAGACCGGGCTCGGATTAGTCGTGCAAAAAGCTCAATATTCACAAAGCAGACTGCTGTATTAGTGGTGGCGCTCCAACTTACGAGCAATAAGTCGCGGGTTTTTCTAAACACACTTATTACGTTGTGTAATAAATTTCATCACTACAGCAGTGCTATCAAAACGGCGAAGGAAAACAGCGTGGGGAAATTGGTATGTCTTAGAACCAAAAATTGGAAGATCATTTATGTGACATCTACCAACCCGCGTCGATGCCAATTCCATCTAATAAAGAGGAAGCATTTATATCCAAGCAGTGTGAACATTATAGGTTGATTGTACTACGCTTATTCAAAAAGTATGTAGCCCATTTGACCAACCCATAAAATATAAATGATTTTTTTATTCCATAATCCTTCCAATTATTCGATGTGACTGGAATGATTTATAAGATTATCATTCCAGTGAATTGACCAAGGAGAATTTACTCGAATTTGCTTCCGCATACAGTAGGTACCACTCCTTTCAGACGAGTTGATCGCAGCTATTTAGCGCTTGACGTGAGTGGCCTCTACAAAGCTACCGAGCGTGTTCGGTTTTGCTTCAAGCTCACTAGAGCTCACATTTACCAAAACCCAGCGTGCCCACAACGCCGTTGACAACATCAACGCGTTTAACACCCTGCTTTAAACGTGCTAGGGCAATTTAGGGTGAGATACTCCGATTAATGGCACACTTGTGCCAGATTAATAGCGAAAAGCTGGCCTCCTATACATGGGTCTTAAACATAGCTGGGGAAATGTGGGTATACTATTTTCGGGATCTCTTAGTTAGCACAGGTATAATATCTTTTACTTAAAAGGAGGTCCTGTAAGAACTGTAAAAGTTGTGCAAGTTTCTGAAATAAACCTTTTTATTTTATTTATTTTTTGTGTTAGGTACACCTTTGCTTAACTCATCGGGGTTACAGCCACGGTTTTATGTTGTATTATTCCAGAGCAATTATGACACTGACTTCCTTTGATCAGTTAACCTGAGTTTAAAAGTCTTACACACAAAAAAATCATCATCGTTCCCTTGACCTATTCTATTAGTCATCTTTAGAATTCAGAAACGAGATGACTTGCCTAAAGATATTTCACACCATTCAACTATCGTTTCTTTGGTCTTTCTCTACTTTTATAGCTATCCAAATTCCTACTCTAAATCTTTCTCATTAATTTGCCTCATAACTCCTCATCACATGCCTTGACAACCAATTATCACCAACAACCAACAGAACATCCTTACATAATATAAAACAAAGTCGCTATTTTTGTCTGTTTGTTTGTCTGTATGCTTAAATCTTTAAAACTACGCAACGGATTTTGTTGCGGTTTTTTTTAATAGATAGAGTGATTCAAGAGGAAGGTTTTAGTATATAATTTGAACGACATCCACGCGGGTGAAGCCGCGGGCATCAGCTAGTTAATAATAAAATGTTAAACGTAATATTTAATTATCTTGTTTTAACGTAGGGTCAGTGGGGAGGATATTACTACACTCGATCTACAAATGCAACTAACCTGCGCAGCGTTACTCTGACCAGTCCAACCAGTAATTTGGATGAACTTACATGGATAGAAGCACCTACTCCTGTTGCTAATAATAACATAGTTCAGGTAAGATAAACAAAAAAAAACTATACTCAGGTATTTTCTCTGGGGTGTAGCATTTCAACCTGCTAAAAACGATCTTATAATTATCAAAAGAAATTGTAATGTTGGATGTTCCTAATAAATCGTTTGCTAATTATTACGATGGGAATCATACTGGTTAACTTAGTTGTAAAGGCAAAGATTACAGTGAATAACTAGTTATATTTTACAGGTTTCCTATGCTGGCATATCTCTAAAAGACGTTGAAAAGGCAGTTAGCAATAACAGTGTCGACAAAACACCTTTTGGCATGGATTTCAGCGGTATCGATGTCGAGTAAGTTGACTCGTCACCCTTGCCCTTGAGCCTTCATCATCATCTTCTTCATTTCAGCCGAAATACGTCTGCTGCTGGAAATAGGCTTCCCTCTTCCATCGCCCTTGAGCCTTACCTCAATTAATATTGAATCAGCGGAGCATAAATATTTTCCATAATTTTATAGGTCATCAGCAGTCAACTGCTTTCTAGCTATATCATCGTTCACACATTCCATATATCTATCGTTTCTTTTTAAGACCATTTTGTACCAGGCAAATAAATTATTCATTTAAATAAAGCAATATATTTCATGCAATATAAAGAATCTTGTATCTTTGGTTTTTTTCCATTCAAATTCATATTCAAAGCTTTCCCCACGAAATTTTCCTCAATCGACAGTAAGTGTTGACTGTACAATATCATTAGGTATACATAAAGTTTTATGAGATTTATTAGAAAATACTTGGCGTTTTATTGGAAGCCCGTAACAGCCAATAAATAAACTTAAAAAGGCAATTTCTAAATGAGAGGAAAATGATGAAAACTTTGCTTATTAGAAGTTATTTTTAGTATTTCTAACGAAAGTTTTCATCGCCTTTTTTATGTCATTGTTGGAAATTATACATAATTATATAAACTCAAGCCAATGGCTGTAGGCAGAAACCACAGAATGCCACCTGTTACGATTCTTACATATTCCTTTTGCCTCCTCCTTATTCATACATCTGGTCTCGCATGTCGTTACATGTTCAACGTACAGGGTTGAATACTCTGCGCACCTGTCTTTACTAAATATTTTTTGAAAATTATGTCGCTAAAAGAAACGAATAAGCTGGCGAGTAGTGCATTCAAGTAGGTTTAATTGATTTTAAGGGTTTGATTCTAATATTCTTTTTGTAATCGCATTTCATACGTTCGGAATCATTTCATTATTAAAAAAAAAACATTTAGCACATAATAATTATATTCATTATCCATCTACATAATCATTTGTCGTCACTTCATTAACACTTCATATCTTCGACAGCGGTGATCGAGTGATGGGTCTTGTAGCTGGCGGTGCGTTATGCAGTACAGTGGGAGCAGACTCTACTTTGTTATGGCCAGTTCCTGAACACTGGAGTCTCCAAGATGCTGCTACAGTTCCTCTGCCGTATGCTGTAGCGTATTACTGCTTGGTAAAAATACATTCTAAGTTCTGAAGTAGTGTCTCTGTAGTATCTAAGATTGCCTATATATATATAACTGCCTCCGTGGACGAGTGGTAAAGGCGTTACCTTGTGACCCGGTGGTCGTGGGTTCGATTCCCACGGGAAGCATACTTTGTGAAGTTGTTTCCAGTTTGGTAAGGACATTGCAGGCTTGAATCACCTGATTGTCTGATAAAAAGATGGTTCCGTGCTTCGGAAGGCACGTATAAGCCGGTGGTCCCAGCCGCCAAATGGCGGTCGTCAAACCATATCAGAGGCCCTTGCGGCGGTTTAGAAACTCCGACACTAGGGTGTGTGGGGTCGTTAGACTTTACTGCCCACACGATAGGAAGAAGTATCTAAGATTATATTGTGGTGAACGCTTACTGGAAGGTGCAGCGTGAGAAGGTAAGACCTGAAACGGCGTTACAAAAAGTACTACAGCAACATCATCATCATCTTCCTGCCCTTATTCTATTTGGGGTCGGCGCAACACGTTTGTTTCTTTCATTCTTCCCTGTTAGACGTCACGGTGGCATTTACTCCTTTCTCATTCATATCATTCCTCACACAATCCATCCATCTTTTCTTTGGCCTTCCTCTCC
Organism: Diarsia dahlii; assembly: GCA_949775195.1. Lineage (NCBI taxonomy): Eukaryota > Metazoa > Arthropoda > Insecta > Lepidoptera > Noctuidae > Diarsia > Diarsia dahlii. The sequence continues at coordinate 18,522,901 of OX459205.1, forward strand.
CTCTGCATCCATCAATATTTATATCCATCACTTTTTTAACCAAATGCGTTTCATCCCTCCTCATTACATGACCATGCCAAGATAAATGACTTCCTTAAAAGTACTACAGCAACTTAACCCATATATTATGCCCTTATATAAAATGTACAGTACCGTCTTTTGATTCAGACATCACTAGGTAGCCTACAGTAACCGTAGGAATAACTAAAGAAATCATGATCTTGGGTGGAGACTGTGAAAGAGCAAAGTATGTGAGGTTAGACGGCCAGGATAGTTGGAGTGACATTCTGCGCAAGCTTCCAGGTTCCATTAGCAGCTTCTGGTAGCACCAAGGATAGGAGGAGCCTAAGGGTATCTGGAGTAGCCGCCAGCAAAGTATGTATAACCTGTATTACCAAAGGTGTTAAGTACCTCAGTTTTCGAGGTCAGACAGGCAATCGTTCTTCCATCGTAATTTCAAGTAATTTTGCACAGTTGAAAAACTTGTAAGTGATTTTCTGTTTATATAACGACACGGGAAATATTTTAATATTGAAAGTAATTAAAGCAGCGAAGTTATAAAAGTCAATAAGCTTGAAATATCTCTGAAAAGGTCAATTAGTACTTATAAAGTATAATTAAATGTTGAAAGAAACCAAGCAAGAAAATGAGGAAAAAGGCTGGGGAAAAGCGTTTTTTATCTTTGGGAACCTGTATAAAATAAAATACCCTCAACAACATACACAACATCAACAAAACAAAACCATTGAAATATAGCTATAGTTTTATAATAGTAGTTTAAGCGACTGTGCATAATGAAGGGCATTACAACACAAGTGTAGGTTTTCTTAATAGCATTACACGAGTGTTGTAATGCCTAATTATGTATAGTTGCATACACTAATTTATCTACCCGAATATCATTTATTTTTATTTATTTAGTTAATATGGGAGACTTACAGCTAAAACAAACAGATCAAGGACAGTACAATAGTCTGAAAGCCAATTACAGGTCTCCACTTATAAAATACAGAAAGGAAGAAATAATTAAATTCTACAGACATTCACATCAAGTTACTAATAGGTACTACAGGATAATTACTATGTTGCTCACACTGCATATGAACCATTTTACCAAAATTAACTACATGAAAAAGCTTCGACTTAAGCACTTCCTGGCTGACGACACACTAGTTTGGAATGGATCTATATCATACTGTTTACAAAGTAAGTTTACAATCATAAGGGCTCTATGATGGGTTCAGGAACCATAGGGAAATGACCAGCATTGTTACCAGTGTAATGCAATAAAAAATAAACAGGTTATTAGTTGCATTAGGGGGGAGGAGTTGCTCACGTCCGTAGGATTTACCACCTATCCTAGGCCCACCCTACACGTTCCCCCCGGGTGGTGCTAAACGATCAACAACGCCGAGCAACAGGCGGCGGTCAAATAACCTGACACTGGCATCCACAAGCCAAGGGGACCTAAATACCCTCTAAAAGCTGTGGCAATAGTGTCCTGGGAAAACACTATTTGTATTCCTCCTACCTCTTTTAAAATGAAAATGTCAAGTAATAGAGAATGTGATTTGTCATGCGATCCGGCTAACCCCCGGCGCCTTCCAGTATCCGGGCTGGAAGGTGTGAAATTTGCTACCGAAGACTCCACGGGAGTGGGTACCCAGGCCCCCGTGACAGTAACTGCTACTGGTCAAAACAAACGATATGTGCAGCAAGCCTTTCACCCAAGCCTTCTCCAAAGACCAAGAAGTGCCTCAGTTGGAAGCGCATCTCATGCCACCAACAAGAAACTACAAGACCCCCAACAATCAACATCCAATTATGAGACTCTACCAAGCACCAGTACAAACATTGAGGTAGAAATTATAGATGATTCGCCTACTAAACCTAACCTAAATAATGAGAAAGAATGGATGCAAGCCACAAATAAAAAACGGCAGCGATCAAGCCCAGAACCACTTAAGTCGCAAAAGCAAAGCAAACTTGACACATATTGGCTATCCCAACCCACACCAATTTCAACTTCCAACAGCTTTGCTGTGTTGGAAAGTGAGCAGTCGCAGGAGACAACTAAACCTCCGATATTAAAACCAAAAGTAGATAAGCCACCCCCAATTTTCGTTGACAGAGTAAGTAACATCCAGCCACTTATAGAACTCATGGAAACATACGCATACGACAACTATGACCTGAAAGTGCTCCGTAATGAACAGGTCAAAATCCAAACTAAGTCATCTGAAACATACACAGCAGTGGTTAAAGAATTAGAAAAAAAGAAAACGGAATTCTATACATACAAACAAAAACAAGACAGGAGTTTTAAAGTGGTCCTCAAAAACATTCACCCCTCTACCAGCATAGACGATATAAAAGATGCTCTAGACGAGCTTGATCATGAATGCACTAACATCTGGAACATCAAACAGCGCACCACTAAAAAAGCACTACCAATGTTTATAGTGGAATTAAAACAAAAAGAAAATAATAAAACTGTATTCGACATAAAATATCTACTGCACTGTAAGGTAGTAGTAGAACCGCCAAGACCCAAGCGGGAAATTCCCCAATGTGGAAATTGTCTCCAATACGGACATACAAAAACTTACTGTAAGAGAAGTCCAAAATGTATAAAGTGCGCTGGGGATCACTTGTCGGCTGATTGCCTACGGAAAACTAGATCCGATAGCGTCAAGTGCGTGCTGTGTGAAGGCAACCATCCAGCAAATTATAAAGGCTGCAAAGTTTACAGGGAACTACAAAAAATCAAATTTCCACCAGCACCTGCACAAGTTCAAAAACACAGACGATCATATGATAGGACAAAACAATCGTACAACCTATTAACAACTGCAAAGACATATGCCGAAGTGGTGCAAGTAAAAACACCACCGCAAGCCAATGAACCTAACAATGAAATGAGCAATGACCAGAACTGTGGCATAAAAGAGCTAATGATAACAATGAAACAAATGATGGAACAACTAACAGTTATGACAAATCTAATTTTGAATCTCACAACCAAATTAACTGCACACTGGACTCCATAAAAATGGTGCTCTGGAACGCCAATGGGCTGCCACAACATACCCTGGAGGTTAAAAAATACTTAAAATTAAATAACATCGACACCATGTTAATCTCGGAAACGCATTTTACAAGGAAGAGCCATTTTAACATACCAGGATACAAATTTTACCACACCATGCACCCTGATGGTAAAGGGCATGGAGGAAGTGCAGTTCTGATTAAGAACAACGTCAGACATCACATGGTTCATAGCTACTGTACTGAAAAAATTCAGGCTACAAACATTGTGATAGAGGACTGGTCGGGACCTGTCACAATATCAGCTATATACAGCCCACCAAAGCATGTCATAAAGCAAGAGGAATACGATGACTACTTTAAAACCTTAGGACCGCGGTTTGTATCTGGTGGCGACTTTAATGCCAAGCACACATTTTGGGGTTCTCGGATCATAAATACGAAAGGTCGACAGTTAATACTAACTATAAATAAACTCCGACTAGGCGTTATCTCAACAGGAGAACCAACATATTGGCCCACTGACCGAAATAGAAAGCCAGATCTTATGGACTTCTGCGTCACTAAAGGTATTAGCAGCACCGACTTCAGCTGCAAATCTAGTACTGACCTATCCTCTGATCATTCTCCTGTTGAAGTATTATTGACTCGAAGAATTCTGCAAAAAGAAAGACCATGCCGACTACATACTCGTAGAACTAACTGGGAATACTTTCGAGAATTAATAACCAAATCTCTTGATGTCAAAATACCATTACAAAAGGATGAAGATATCATAAGCGCAGTTGAGCATTTTAACCTCACAGTCCAGCAGGCTGCATGGGAAGCCACGCCTCCACCAAGTCTCACTAGTCGAGATGGACCTCAATGCTCACCATCCATCAAAAAACTTTTAGATGAGAAGCGCAAAGCTAGAAAGAGATGGCAAACAACACGTTACCCAGGGGACAAAACGGTATATAACAGACTTGCTGCACAACTTAAGCAACTGCTGAGCGATGACAGGAATCAGAAAATTGCTACATATCTACAACACCTGGATGCTAAACCCTCAACAGACTACTCATTATGGAAAGCGCCGAAAGGGTTCAAACGCCCAATAACTCACCAACCACCTTTGCTCAAAGCCGACAATTCATGGGCTAGGAATGATGTTGAGAAAGCCAAAGTATTCATGGAGCATCTGCAAGAAGTCTTTCAACCAAATCCCAATAATGGCTCCACAAAGACGGAAACGGTTGCAGAAGTGCTGGACCAGACGCTCCAACTAGAGTTGCCCATTCTGAAACTTAGCAAAGCGGAGATCAAATCAGCAATCAGAAAACTGAGTGTAGGGAAAGCACCTGGATATGACTTAATTACATCAACTATCCTAAAAGAGCTTCCAGAGAAGGGCATAACTTTCTTGACGCAATTATATAATGCCATCCTACGGAGGGAATATGTACCTCCACAATGGAAAGTGGCCAAAATTATAATGATCCCAAAACCAGGCAAAAGCCCCGAAGAAGCTAAATCCTATCGACCAATTAGCCTGCTCCCAATTACATCCAAAGTGATGGAGACATTAATACTCGGAAGATTAAATCCAATTATTAAGGAGAAAAAACTAATACCTGACCATCAATTTGGATTCAGAGAAAAGCACGGTACAATTGAGCAAATTCATAGACTCGTTGATGGTATTGCTAAATCTTTTGAACAGAAAGAATACTGTACAGCTTCTTTCCTCGACATATCTCAAGCATTTGACAGAGTCTGGCATGATGGACTTCTGTACAAAATAAAAAAGACACTACCCACCAACTTTTACAGACTAATAAAATCTTACCTGCTTGGTAGACACTTTTTTGTGAGTCAAGGTGAAGCAAATACAGAGCTTAAAGAAATCCAAGCTGGAGTGCCGCAGGGTAGTGTAATGGGACCTACTCTGTATCTTCTTTATACAGCTGACCTGCCCATATCTGACGACGTTGTTATGGGCACATTTGCTGATGACACAGCTATAATGGCATCAGATAACTCACCAATTCAAGCATCTCACAAATTACAGAACAGCCTAGATAAAGTTACAACATGGCTAAAAGACTGGCGCATCAAAGCCAATGAAACAAAATCTGTCCAGGTAACATTTACAACCCGGCGAGAGACTTGTCCCCCTGTTTCACTAAACGCTGTTCAGCTTCCACAATCTGACGAAGCAAAATATCTTGGAATGTACCTAGACCGACGCCTGACATGGAGAAAGCATATTTTTACCAAACGCCTAGCAATGGGACAACAAGTGCGCAAGATGTATTGGTTGATGAACAGAAACAGCCAACTTTCAATGGAAAACAAACTTTTGTTATACAAGAGTATAATAAAACCAATATGGACATACGGAATACAGCTATGGGGTACGGCTGCCAACTCGAACCTAGAAATTCTGCAAAGGTTTCAATCAAAAATGTTAAGAATGATAGTTGACGCACCATGGTATGTCACTAATGAAAGACTTCATCGAGAGCTTGGCATCAAAACTGTAAAAGAGGAAATAAAGGAGAGAGTCACAACATATAAAGACAGACTGCAGCTGCACCCAAACATATTGGCACACCACCTTATGGACGAAATATTTCCAAGCGTGAGGAGACTGAAGAAAAGAGTCCCTCAAGACTTACTCTAACATAGTTTTTTAAGAGGGCATGTCACTGGACCTGTACCTCACATACCATCCATCACCACATAAGTATTGTTGAATGTCTCCTGGACAGATTGCAATAACAAAGAGAGGAAAAAAAAAAAAAAAAAAAAAAAAAAAGTTGCATTCGTCGCTGTCGTCGTCGATATCTGGTGGACTGTTCATGTTAATTTCTGAGTCACTATCACTCATTTTCGACAGAAATAAAGAACTTATCAGAAAATTTGTCTACTCGTAACTGGAAATACCGTCGTCTTGCCGTTGTCTTCTACGGGAGCTCTTGGCACGATGTCAAGCATCATGCTGAGGCAGGTATTTCTCGTGTCGCTGATTGGCTAAAATTCAACCTCCTAACGCTAAATACCTCCAAGACAAATTTCATATGTTTTAGCATTTCTAAGCGTAATGAACCAACTGATGAGTTTGGTATCGTAATACACACATGTAAGGGTGAATACGGCAAAAATTGTAACTGCCCAAGTATTTGCAAAGTTACTGAAGTTAAATATTTGGGTGTTGTAGTGGATAATAGGCTATCCTGGTACCCTCATTTAGAGCAAGTTACCGCCAGAATTAGAAAGTTAAGTTGGTTGTTCAAAACCCTAAGTCATGTTGCACCAATGGTAAAAGCGAACAACAAAAGCCCGTCTAAAAATTTACTCACACGAATTTACCTTGCACAATCTACTTGTACAATCTGTGCTCGGATACTGTATTCCGGTTTGGGGAGGTACAGCTAAGACCAAATTGATCCATCTAGAACGAGCACAACGCGCACTTCTAAAGATTATGCATTTTAAAAAGCTTAGATTTCCTACTGTAGACCTTTATCGGATCAGTGATGTACTCTCTGTCAGAAAGCTGTACATAGCCCAAACAGTATTAAAAAAGCACAAGTCTTTGCCCCTTAATGTGGGTATTACCGCGAAAAGAAGAAGGTTTAGCATAGCGGATATACCTTCAACTAAGACCAAATTTGCATGTAACCAATATAGTAAACGATCAGCTCAATTGTATAATAGAATAAATAAAATGACAAATATACACTCGAAAAAAAAATATGATTGTAAACAAACACTAGTTAAATGGATAAAACCACTTACGTATGAGGACACAGAAGCATTGTTATAACACGGATTTATTTACATACACTCAGACACACAGACACTTATACTGACAGACACGCTCATACACACACACACAGACACACACACACCCACTTATACTGACAGACACGCTCATACACACACACACACACACACAATCTCTAAGTATACTCTCTTTTAATTTCTTATTTTAAACTTTTTAACTTTAATATTTTAAAAATATTGTGTTAATTATCACGCTGTACAAAATAGGGAGGGGCGGAGTCTTCTACTACAGACATTATTTGTCTAAAAGAAGATTCCGAACACAACAATTGTAAACCAATTATTTGACACAATAAATTTTATTTTATTTATTTTTATTTTTATTTAAATAAAAAGCTAACGAACAAATGACAGCTCGAAATTGCGGCGTTTCGGATATCTGTCATTTTTTTTAAATCATAGGCAAACGAACAAAGTCACTATTTTTGTGTCACTCGAGATCAAAATGTCGTGCGATTTATAATTAAAATCATACTGAATTGGGGTTTCGTATCGAAAGGTCTCTGTTTTAATGTAGATACTAGAATAGCACACTCACTTGAATTTGACACCTGTTTCAAATTTAAACTCATAACCTTCTCATAACCTACTGTTTTCAGTAGGTTATGAGTTCATTACAGTTCTGTTTATTTCTGCTGGTTGGTAAATGCTGGTCATTGCCTATGGTTTTTGAACGCATTAGAGAGGGTTTATGATATTTGGGTAGATAAAATAACATATAACATCACGCCTGTAATCCCCGAAGGGCAAAGCAGAAGTGTATCTCATAGTACCTCTACATTTCACTTGTGTTTTAAGTCCCATGTAATAATTAAGAGACGTCATTATTGTCATAAACCCGACAAATGTAGACTGGTTGCTGCTGATAAAATTGTCATGGATAAACCTAATAATATTGATCGTCCTAAGATTCCAACCCAAGACCTGATGCTCAGCAGTCGAACTTATAGCCACTCAACCAGTCAGTCAGTTTCAAAATAAATCCATTCGAAATGTGATGAGCATTATTCAGTTTTTATAAAGCCTGGAATACACATGCTACTAGAAAAGCATGCTTGTTTGTTACTAGGTAGTATTGTCATTTGTAGCATGCTTACCGACTGTGCACATTTGCTCTAAAGCACAGACTTCAAAAGCATACTTTTTACGAAAATACTTTTTTTTAGGACATCTGAGTGACATTATCTTAAGCCGCGTCCCCACAAGAGCCACGCGGCAGAGCCTCGTGAGTGTGGACGTGAGCGAGGCCTAAGTCGCGTGGTCTAACAGGAACAATTAGCGGCATGCTCACTTAGGTCGCGCGGCTCCGTGAGGCCGAGCCGCGTGCCTAACAGGAACGTTTCGGGTGATGTAAGTGGGGACGCGGCTTTACAGTATTTTATTGGATACACTGACAGAAAACAACAAAAAGGTAGCAACTCGATAAAAAAACATATAAATTGTAAAACCAAAGAATATCAAAAAAGAGGTTTTATGCGTCGTACTAGTTAGCACGAGAAATAGACGGGCTTGCGATTAGGTAGCATACTTTGAAACAAGCATGCTCTTTTTGTATACACGTGCTACTTGTATGCTACTAGGTGACAGCTGCTCGAAACTAGCATGATTTCGTGCTACTACGTAGCATGTGTATTCCAGCCTTAAAACCAAGAAATAGCATCGCACATGAAATAACTAACTTAATGTCTTAAAGTAAACGTCGGATACTCAAAATATTCGCAGAGTTCCGTTTGATAAAATATTCAACTAAATGGCTTCATTTCGTTCCCAAGAAACCGTATGTGTGGAACTAAATAGGTATCCTTCATATGAATGGCACTAAATGGATGTATGTGTACAGAAGTATGACTTCATACTGCGAGTGAAAACGTCTTTTTCATCAACTGTCTAGGCTATTCCCAAGTATGTTGGGGACGGCTTCTAGTCTAACATATCAGTCTGAATATCAGTATTTTTACCCACGACGGAACGGAGACGGTATATGCGTTCGGGGTGAGAGGTTGTTTGTTTGTGCAAATACATGTTGCCATTTTTCTCTAAAACTACTAGTCCAATTTTGATGCAGTTTTCAGTTATGGGTTCGCGTTTGATTGGTGCACGTTCTTAGATAGGTGTTACGGTGACAACTCACCAGGGGGCGCTGCAGGAAACATTTTTTGTACAAATCAAAGTTGCCATTTTTTTCCAAAACCACAAGTCCGATTTTGATGCAGTTTTCAGTTATGGGTTTAGGTTTGATTGGTGCATGTTCTTAGATAAAAGTAAAAAGTTTAAAATAAAAAGCAAAATTAAAAATTTTGAAAAAACCCACGACGGTTAAAAATTAATTGAAAAAAGGATAAAATAACATAAAACACCCGCCTTAAAAAAACCCAAGAATGTCCGTCGGGAGCTGAACATTGCAAAACTAGTTCATTTAATGGCAGCCGCCGATGGACATTCTTGGGTTTTTTTAAGGCAGGTGTTTTATGTTATTTTATCCTTTTTTCAATTAATTTTTAACCGTCGTGGGTTTTTTCAAAATTTTTAATTTTGCTTTTTTACATGGAGCAACTGCCTACCTTACCTCTACAATCCATTTAGCACCAGGTAATACGATACCCTTTGGTAAGACTGGTATTCAGTCCTTTGGGCTACTAACTACCTGTAACAACAGTCAAAGATCTGCAAATATCAGGCGGGACCAACGATTTTACATGGTCTCCGAGGCACGGAGGAAAGCCGGTATGTGGGTAATGCGTCACCCATTATGGCAGTTCTGGCTTCAACTAAAATGGTATTTAACAGCATCCGATATAACTGGAGCAGGAGCAGCGGTGGCCCAGTGGTGGCGGCCCTGACTTACGAACTTACAGTAGATCGTGGGTTCGAACCCAGGCAGGCACATTCCTTTGTGTAATTTATTTCATCACCGCTGCTCTCAAAACGGTGAAAGAAAACATCGTGAGGAAACCGGTATGTCTTAGAACCAAAAAATTCGAAGACATGTGACATCTACCAATCCGCATTGGGCCCGCGTGGTAGATTATAGCCCATTCCCTCTCAAAGAGAGGAGGCCTGTGTCCCAGCAGTGGGAACATTAATAGGTTGTTGATGATATAACTGGAAGCCGACCACAATAAAATTGGGAAAAGACTAGGCTAGATGATGATGAGATTTTAGTACGTTCAGTTCATCTCTTTGGCTTGGTCTAGCATAGTTTGGAGTATCAGTAGAATAACATTACCCATTTGGCTTTTTTTTGGAAGGTGAGCAATCATCAAATGACTCCTTCCGCTCGAGGGGGAGCGAAAAGAAGTGTCAAAATTGTACTGGCAAAAAAACAGTGACCGACCCATAGTCACACTAAACTAGTGTGACTATGGTTAATTTTATTTATCCGTAGTCACACTGGTGTGACTACGGATAATTTAACCTGATCCGTAGTCACACCCGGATGAATAACCAAAATTATAGGCTGTTGCTAGTCGTCCGCTAAGTGGATGAATCACCGTCTCGCGACAGTATCCTTTATGGGCGACATGGGCACCGGGCCGTAGGCCGACAAAGGAGGCCGGCGGAGGCACACATATTATATTTATCCGTAGTCACACCAGTGTGCCATGACTACGGATAAATATAATTAACCATAGTCACACTGGTGTGGTAGTTTAGTGTGACTATGGGTCGGTCATGAAAAAAACACCCATGTTCCTTCTTAGCCCTTTGTTTCCGGGGCCGCGGTATCGATTTGGAATAACCTGCAACTCTGACAGGAGTCGGCTCTTGCGGGCCCCTGCAATGTTGCTGACATCTCTTTGAGGCGCGCTTGGAACACTAACGCGCCATGGGCATGGCTCACGGCAAAGATCACCTTAAACTGGTTTTATTAATACAGACGAACGCGTTTTTATAATGTGTCCTGTTTAAAGGTGACCTTCTGTACCTACCTGTTGTGTAGAAGGTACGAAACTGTATGCGTAAACTTAGGTTGGTATATTGTCAGTCTTAGAAGATTATCTCCTGCAGTGGACTGGCGTTTAATTTATTCTCTCAATATGGTTAAGCTTGGACTTCAAGTAGGATTGAGTATGATACGAGTATCTTAGAACAGATTAAATGTACCGTCATAGTTGGTTCAGTCAAGTGGGATTTCGGTTTTTCATAGAGCAATTTCGGTCATGATTGTGTACTCCATGGCTCTCCAGAAACATTAGAATATCTACGGTTGGCCTTCCTACTTCCGTATTTATACAAACTTTGCATTTATGAACGCTTTAAGTCTTCCTTGTCAATCTCAATTTTAACTTAGTCCGGGGTCCTAAGGTCCATTATCAGTTCAGTTGATACCGTGATTGACCGACCGTTTCCACGGATTTTCCCTACAGCTGAACTATTGCGGAAATGTTGAAACTAACTGGCTATTGGCCTAACCATTTGAGCAATTATTCATACCCAGTTTTACGCTTTCCTTGTATGTGTTTTGCAGACTGTCTTCAGCAGTTTACAAAACCCGATTCTAAAATCCAGATATTAACTTAATTCTTTTCATTATCATTTAGACTGACCACAGGATATTGACCATAATTAATTTACTATACGAGTGACAGTGGTAAAGGTACCGAGCGCAAAAAACGAACAAGAAAGATGATATACCTATTTAACTGCTCATAAACATCAACCCACAATAACACCGAAATATCAGGAAATAATATATAAACAAATAGTAAATATCCCGTTTTCAGTGACCATATTATCAGTATAAAAGTTATTTATCAGTTTAAAAGCTTAATCCTCTTCACCAACAGGCAATAAGAACTCAACTATCAAACCATCAAACCGTACTTGTGACTGGCGGGGCTGGTGCTCTAGGACAAGCAGTGATAGCTGTATGCCTGTCTTTAGACTGCACCGTATTCACAACGGTCAGCAATGTGCTGAAGAAGAACTTGTTGCTACGATTGTTCCCGAAACTAGATGGTAAGCCCAAGTGTTTTTATTTTATTTAAAACTCGATTTGTTGTACAGTCAATTGCTAATTTAAGACTGGTACTAACTATTTCTGGAGTTCTTTTCATCAAAATATTTGCATCCAAAATAATATGACGACAGCAAAACATAGCGAATCTTAAGTAGTAGAAGTATAGCATCGGCCTTATTTTTTTATTTAATATGGGCTTACTCTTAACCTCAATCTTGCCCTAAGGGCAGAGATGAGGTCGACGATGGAACGAGCTTACCCAGAAGAAGCCTATTTACTCGCGACTTAAATAGATTGGGGTTATATGAACTCGGGAAAACCGACGCAGGCAGGGTGTTCCACTCCTTGGCTGTACGAATAATGAAAGACTTAGCAAAACGCTTCGTACGAATGTGTGGAACATCGACAAGGTATGGGTGATAACCTGCAGTACGCATAGTCTCTCGATGGAAGAAGGGAGATGGTGGAATAAGCTCGTGGAGCTCTTGCGCACACTCTCCGAAGTACAGTCTGTAGAAGACCGGCAGACATGCAACTTTGCGGCGGTGGGCCAGGCTATGTAGCTTGGCAACCAGCTTGGCGTCCCCGATCAGCCTCCTGGCTCTGCGTTCTACTGAGTCGAGTGTGGCAAGTTGGTATTTGGCTGAGCCATCCCAAAGGTGACAGCAGTACTCCATGCCGGACCGGACTTGAGCTTTATACAATATTGAAAGCTGTCCAGAAGAAGCTCGAATTAAATGTTTATTACAATTTTTTTAAGAATTCACTCTCGGGATGGCAGTAACCTTCATAATTATACAGTCTTCAGTTGTTTTGCCGTGTTGGCGCAGGACGTTCGGCGGTTTTAACTTACCTCAATTTAGAATAATGAATACTATTTTGATGTTTCAGAAAACAATATCGGCTATTCTCGGAACGATTCCTTCCTAACTATGGTCAAGTCAAATGCAGCAAACAAAAGTTGTGATTTTGTTATTAACTGTACGAGTGGAGCTTTGAGGGAGGTAAGTAAATAGTTATTATATTAGCCTAGTCAACTGAAAATAAATAAAAGTGTTTCACACTTTTTTTGTAATACCTTGCCTCTGACTATAGAAGAAGACGATGCTGCGCCGAACCCAAATAAGTTAAGATAAGATTAGAGAACTTGGTCCTCATTAGATCATCATCATCATTCTCCTGCCCTTATCCGCAACATCTTCTTCTTCCATACTTGTCTATTTCTCGTCTTCTCAGCAGACACCTCCTTTCTAGCCATATCATCCTTCACACAGTCCATCTATCGTTTCTTTGGTCTTCCTCTATTTAAAAATGCACCAAACTCTGCCTATCGTAACTATTTAAATACATTAGGAAAACACATCTTTCAGTTTTAAGCCATTGTTGCTAGGTTTCATGCAAATAACTACTATCTTCAAAATATCTTTAAAACGCGCAACAGGGTCAGACCTATAATTCTAATTAGAAACAGCAAAACCAAAATATTGCAAGACCTTAAACTTAAGCTAGTACTCGAATTTCAGTTGCTATTTATTATTTGCCCAGCAACAAACCATAGTACGAAATAAATAAAATATCAAACTCAAAAACTAATAAATTTTAAACAGACATGACACTGCTTTGGCGAGGCCGGCAGAAGTATTGGCTGTTGGTAGTATTTTTTTGGAAAAAAAAATTGTATTAGCCATGGCATAGCTTGGAATTTTGCCAACTTCTAGTTCAAGTGTGCGTACGAGCTGAAGTCTTAGATAGCTTATAGAGCTAGCTTCTTCTTAGCGCGTCGATAACAATTCAAATTGTCACAACCCACAAGTCTGTTTTAGACTTAGTCTGCCAGCTTCTGTGATCATCAGGATAGGCAGAACAATATCAAGTGTCCCATCGTTTGCTGGGAAACACCACATTCGGGGTACATCCATAGCATCTCCACCTGATCAAGTTTACTTTGCTTTGGCAAACTTGTGTCAGGAGTCTATTCAAAGACTTCCAGAAGCATATTATATGTAAAAAAAATGACTTATAACAATATTACATAGGCGTATGTATAAATAGGCATATATACACGGCGTCATTTCAATCTGTACATCTCTAGTATAACATGGCCTCACTTTGTATAGTTTTTCCACGCAATGAGAGATCCTCATAAACTTGTTTTCTTATATTTTGATTGGTCGTCGTACTAGGAACTTTCTCAAACAAAATGTTTTACTTCATTTCAGGCAGCAATGAAGTGTGTCGGGCAGAGCGGCTTCTTTCTAGACCTCAGTACTTATGATATGAGTGAGAACAAAGATATCGGTATGTCTTTCCTAGAGGGAGACAGGTCATATATGGCTGTTGATTTCTCTAGTATATTTAGACCGGAGAACGTTAAGGACCGACAGGTAAGACTATTTCTAAAGGTTACTACCTACATATTTACTTGTGTCATGTCATTACATTACAAAAAAAAATGCTGCAAATATCTTGATTATAGAAAGTTCTTGAAGCAAAGTCCGCCTTTGTACGGTTTTATTACTTGCGCATAAAGTTTTAATAAATAAATAAAATTTGGAATAATGTTTTTTTTTTGTAATATTAAGAGGTAGGGGCTGCGATTCACCATACAAATAAAAGGATTAAACCGGTTCATAAATAGCTTTATTTCTGTACAGTAAAATAAATGGATTATTCTCAAAAAAGTGGCTCTGTAACCTGTCAGGCTGTTTTTACTGGAAATGTATGATTTTTTTAATGCTTTTTACAAAATTCTACACGATATTGTACTTAAAGAGACTTTTCACACAGAGGCTAAGTAATATTAAGCAAACCGAAGTGATATTCTTACAACAAAATAAAATTGTAACATCTGTTTCTCACTAACCTGCCGTGTCCAAATTAAAAGAAAAAATAAAAGCTTAAAATATGGGTTCAAAATTATTAAAATAGTAGTCTATATATTATTAAATTTATCTTTTTTTACACAGTACATTAATAATGAACATAATTTGCAAGTTATTCAAGTTCAAATCGTGTCCGGAGTGATTTTCTCCATAACCTGTGCTTGCACACTAACGCGCATAACACAAACACTATTACTTACTCAACGTGCCACCACCGCGTAAAATAACTAAGCAGTATCGGACTAACTGCTGCCAAGGAAAAAAAAAAATTGAAATTTGTGCCATTTTTTTAGAAATAATGTCGAATCAGATCAATCTGAGTTTGTAACAGGTATGTTATCTTTAATCTAACTTCAATAGTTTAATTTGTGGTTTAACTACTTTGTGAGTATAAACGTTAGATTGTGTAGTTTACTGCCTTCTTATTGTTTTATATAAGTATAAACTCCAAAACCTTCACCATTTTGTTGTTATCACATCAAAACCATATTATTTTCATTAACCTGTGTCTCTTTAACCTGTTTGGAAAGCACAGGTTATTGAGACTATTATCAGATTAAAGAGACTTTGCCTGTTATTGTTTAATAAAACTGTCTTACTAGAAAAATTAAGGAACGATTTGGTGTGAAATGTGTGAATACTAGCTTAATGTTTCATCATCATCATCAGCTATAAGCCATAAGACGTCCAAAGCTGGACAAAGGCCCCTCATAGAACGCCTTATAGAACGGCAGCCTGCCATTTGCATCCACCGGTTGGCCGCGATTCTCACGATGTCGTCGGTCCACCTGGTGGGAGGCCTACCAACTCTGCGTCTTCCGGTTCGTGGTCGCCACTTGAGAACCTTTCATCCCCATCGGTTGTCTGTTCTTCGAGCGATGTGGCCTGCCCATTGCCACTTCAACTTGCATTATTTTGCGAGCTATGTCGGTGACCCTGGTTCTTCGGCGAATTTCCTAATTCCGGATTTTATCGCACAAAGAAACTCCGAGCATAGCTCTCTCCATGGCTCGTTGCGTGACTCTGAGCTTCTCTAAGAGGCCAGCAGTTAAGGACCATGTTTCTGTGCCATAAGTCATCACTGGCAACACACACTGGTTATACACCCTCGCCTTAAGACACTACGGAATTTTGGACGAAAAGATGTCGCGTAGTTTCCCGAACGCTGCCCATCCGAGTTGGATTCTTCGGGCGACCTCTTCGTCGAAGTTGGATCTACCCAGTTTAACAATTTGTCCCAGGTAAACATAACTATCGACAATTACTTCGAGAGTATCGCTCCCAACAGCTACCGGTACGGGTGGAACACGGCCATTCGACATAACTTTCGACTTTTGTTGAGAAACGTTACTGAGGTGTCTGAGCTTTGTGTTCATATCCTCCAGCGATTCAGCCATGATGACTATATCATCGTCAAAACGAAGGTGAGTGATATATTCGCCGTTGATGTTGATGCCGAATCCGTCCCAGTCCAAGAGTTTGAAGACATCCTCCAATGCGTTCGTGAACAGTTTCGGTGAAATAACGTCTCCCTGTCTCACGCCTCTTTGCAATTGGATTGGTTTCGTGCTCTCGTCCTGTAATCGGATCGAAATAGTGGCGTTTCTACATATACACTTCAGCACTTCGATATACCTATATTCGATACGGCACCGCTGAAGAGACTGTATAACACCGCCCAGGTTTCGATCGAATCGAAGGCTTTTTCATAGTCCACAAACGCTAGACATAATGGCCGATTATACTCCTCAGTCTTCTGTGTAATCTGGCGGAGCGTATGCATGTGGTCCATGGTGCTAAAGCCTTTTAGGAAATCGGCTTGTTCGGGAGGCTGGAAGTCATCAAACCTGCGTTCGAGACAGTTCGTAATGACCCTCGAGAATAGCTTGTACACATGGCTCAGGAGTGAGATGGGACTATTAGTCTTCAATAGGGTGTTGTCACCTTTTTTGAAGAAGAGCACCACCACACTCCTGTGCTATGCTTCTGGCGTAATACCTTCGAGTATGACGGAGTTAAACAGCTTCTGGAGGATTAAAAGTACTGGTTTTCCACCCGCTCGCAGAAGTTCTGTCAAGATTCCACCATCCTCCGGCGCCTTGTTGTTCTTAAGCTGTTGGAGGGCCATTCTAATCTCATACAGGCTGACGTCTGGGATATCCTCAGTGTAGTGTCGGGTCAGTTTCGCTCTGGTGTCCTGAGCTGAACTGACAACAGGCTATCGGGTCGAGGTGTACAGCTGTCCATAAAACCTCTCTAGCTCTTTCAGGATCTCTGGCTTCGATGAGATGATACTGCCGTCCTCGATCTTCAGTTTTGTCATTTGGCTTTGCCCAATAGACGCATTCTTCGCGAACACTTTGGAGCCCTGGTTGCACTCAATTGCGGTCTTAATACATTGAGTATTATAGGACCGCAAGTCGTGTCGCATGGACTTTGAGACTATTGAGTTTGCCGTATTCCGACATATCTACTGAAGATTGCAGTCTCATCTCAGACCGGTCTTCCATCAACTGGATTGTGTTTGCCGAGAGCTTTTGAAGCTTTTACCGGCGTGGGATATTGAAGATCTTATACCCCACTGCATGGACAGTTTCCACCAACCCGTTGTTTAGCTCGTCCACTGTTTCGCATTCGGTTGCCTCATTGGAAGCGATTATGCAGTTCGAGTTGAAAGCTTTCGGAATTAAGGATCTGGGCAGGATTAGGACGGAGCGTGGACTTCACCAGACGTGACCTCTCAAGCTTAACAATACAATACAATACGGTGATCGCTACCAGTTTTCACCCTGCCGATCACGGAGACATCATTGAATATTTGCTTCTTGGTCGTCATGATGAAGTCGATCTCATTTTTGATTGAACCATCAGGGCTTATCCAGGTCCACTTTTTAGTCGGGCGGTTCTGGAAAAAAGAGTTCATCGAGTAGAGACCCTCCCTCCTTTTCCATGAAGTCAACCAGCCTCTGGCCCCTCTGGTTCCTCTGTCCATAACATAATATAATTGATATTGTATTTCTATAAAAATATATGGACAGAATTGATTAGTATGACGACATCGAAGTGAGATTTTTTATGTTAATAATAATAAAAACTGATTTTGCATGGTGAAAATTGTTTTATTTTTCATTTACCTGTTTGATTCTCTTTAACCTGAAAGCTTTCCTCAGTAACCTGTACAATATATCTTTAACCTGTAAGCTAGTTTTTTTAAATAGCTGTATTTCATCTATTCATGTAAAATTCTTATTCCCTTAGAACAATTCAACTTAAGAGAAATATCCAGAATGGATTTTTATAAACAAAGCTAAATAATTGATAAATTTTCTCAAATTGATAAATTTATTCGAGCGGTGCCACTTTTTTGAGAACGACCCAAATACACACATCAAAAGTGTCTAGGGATCAACATATATTTTTGCAATAACTTTTCTCCTGATTGATATTAATTAAAATTTTCTTTAAGGATTCATCAAATAAAGTGTTTTCGTTTGGCACAGTAACGATAAACCAAGTCACCTTTGCATTAATAAAGAAAGCCATTTTCCTAATAAAGGGATTTTTGACATTTGAACCACTAACATTAAAGTTCGAAAAAAAGACTGAAATAACAGTTTTCTTTAAAATTTTATTGGGTAACTTAAACAATTAATAATCCGTGTTTCTACCGCGAACACTAACAACACAAGAACATCGGTTTGGCATACTCAAAATGAGTTCATCCAAATCACGCTGTGGAATGGCCGCCCATGTTCGTTGCAACAACAAAAAAAGGTCTTCTTGCGACTGGATACCCTCCATATTCGGCAGAGCTCTTCTCTGTAGCATATCCCATGCATGCTCAATCGGGTTCAAGTCTGGCGACTGAGCAGGCCAGGGCAGGACATTGATGTTAGCTGCGGCGAGAGTCTGTCTTACAACTCTTGCGGTGTGCGGTCGTGCATTATCATGCATTAACTGAAATAAGGGACCGATTTGCACTTGTAGAGGAACGATGACGTCTGATACAATCGTCTCAGCATAAATTTGAGCGTTGAGGTTGCCTCTGATCCAAATCAACTCAGTTCTTCCGCCGATCAAAATACCCGCCCATAACATGATGGTTCCACCACTATAAGGATGGACTTCCTGGCAGGATTTTAATCGCTGTTGGCGTCCAGGGGTTCTCCAGTGTCGTATACGTCTTGTATCCGGTCTCATACCAAAACGAGACTCATCAGAAAAGCACACGAAACGCCATTGTTCTTCTGCCCAATTTCTGTGTTCAAGAGCCCATTGATATCGAATCCTACGATTGTGCATTGCTATAGGTGGTACCCGTAGCGGTCTTCGGGAATGAAGGTTCACTTCATGCAAGCGGTTTCTGACTGTTTGGTCGCTAATTAAGTTCCCTGAAGAGTGATGAAGCCTCACGGCTAACATCATGGCGGTTATTGTTGGAGCTCTTCGAGTTAAGATTTGAATGTATCGGTCTTGTCTCCGTGTGGTGCAGCGATACCGTCCTCCATGGCGCTCAGCCACGGTACCAGTGCTTCGGTAACGTGTCCAAAGTCGACTGATAACACTCTGACTTGTATTCAGAGCTAAAGCCACAGTACGTTGCCGGGAACCAGCTTCTATCATTCCCACGGCTCTGAGCATTTCTTCCCTGCTTAAATGACGTCGCCGCTCCATAATAACGTTGGTTTTAATCAGAAAAATGTGTTATTTCAGTCTTTTTTTCGAACTTTAATGTTAGTGGTTCAAATGTCAAAAATCCCTTTATTAGGAAAATGGCAAATTTCTTTATTAATGCAAAGGTGACTTGGTTTATCGTTACTGTGACAAACGAAAACACTTTATTTGATGAATCCTTAAAGAAAATTTTAATTAATATCAATCAGGAGAAAAGTTATTGCAAAAATATATGTTGATCCCTAGACACTTTTGATGTGTGTAGAAGTGAATAGTCCTACGCTGTAACGTGCCAGGTTTTCGGAACTGAAATGTTGTTTTTATTCAATTTCAAAACGAGCTTTATGCTCGTCTCAAGCCGATTATGCGGCGGTAAGTGTCGCTTCTGCGTAAAGGTAACATACAGGTACTGAGTATTTGAAATGGGAAAGTTTCAAGAACTAGGTATATATTTTCCTTTTAAAGCCCTCTATGCTTGTTAGACGGACGAGAAACTTACCTATCAGTTGTAAATGTTAAACTCAGAACATGTTGTAAGCGGCTTTCAGCGCTTCCGTCGCTTTTAGGTCTGACATCGCTGGAAATTCCACTCACTTTGCTGCTTTGGGTGCAGCAAGAAAATTACATACATGTTGACGAGAGGTCTTTATAAATGGCATGTGTTTACTCTGCCACGTAGTTTTATTCGGTATTTAATATTTAAGTTGTCTCTTTTTTTCCTTTTGGATACCTATAAAAGCTGATAAAATTTAATTGGGATTTTGAGCATCAAAACTGTCAATCGACAAAAAAAAGGTCATTCAAGAAGCCTATTGATATTTCCTGGAACCACGTTTTTATCGCATTGACTTAGAACTTTTAGACACCGGTTCACTGAACGTTAATTGCTAAGATTATAAGTGAATCTCGAATGACTATCATCACTTATTATTGGTTTTTCATTCAACGAAATACCGCCCAACAAACAATTACAATATTAAGCCTTATTTTTTTAAAAACAAAAAGTGGTCTCATTTACAAATTAATAAAACAAACGTAAAACCCACCTTACTTTTCTATCTTTTATAAGCTATATTTTATGAAAGGCCGTCCACCATTTTATAAGTAATTAATCTACCAACAAAACTGGGTGTTTGCCAAGAGAAAATATTTTTTTGCTTTTTGTATGGGCAGAGCTAACAAAGATGTTTTTCTAGTTTGAAAAATTTAATTTTTATATCCGAAATTCATCGTTCTACTTTCTTTTAATTACTATGAATTGGTCTTTAATTTATCATTTTTCCTCTGTGCCTGGGAAAGCACGAAAAGCCGTTGAACCCGACTGTCGTTCGTAGATCTTTGACAGTCGTTTCAGGTAATCAGTGGGCCGAAAGTCTTACCATTGACATGACTTCAACAAACAGATGCGCGATTATCGCTTGTGCGACATAACTGTACTATGACTCACTGTAGTTCAAATGCACGCTTGTGGGTTTCGCATTACCTAGTACTAACTGGTTTGTGGAGGCCAAATGATAGGCAGCCATTCCATGTAGAATACTGGTTATACTGGATTAGGCTAGTTGTATAGTTGGGAAAAGGCTAGGATGACGATGAGGTCCATCATTAACTTGACAATTCATTACAGATTCTCCAGCGCATGTTAGCTGAAGGCATAGCAAACGCTACAGTGCGACCATTAACTCGTGTAGAATATTCACCTACTGAAATATCAAGAGCATTTAGGCTCCTTTCATCAAGTAAGAACGTGGGTATAGTTTTAATACGAATGAGGAGTCCTGAAATCTTGAAACAAGGATTTGACGTGATACCAAGGTAAGAAAGACGTTTGATAACAGGAAATACCTGGATATTATTTTGTATTTTCTATTAGATCTGAGCATCGCTATGACGTAATTTTTAGCGGAATATTAATTTTTACTCCACTATATAATTTAATTTTCTTGGATGCCATTCGGCTGTCCCCGAATGACGTCCAAACGTTAAACGGGGACAGCCGAACTGGCGAAAGAAACGTGGGTCGTCCGACGCACGACGAGTCGAGCAGACGACATAGACGCCATCAGAAGAAATACCTGCATGAGGCTGGAGAGGCCTATATACCCAGCTTCTATTGATGATTAGTTTTTATCATGATTTCGTGTGATTATTATAAAATCGTCTTTCAACCTAAGGACGATAGGTATAGCAACGTAGGCCATAATTGGTGAGTGTATGAAAATCTATTTCTTTGTCATTTGACGTAGGATGTTTATAAGGTAAACTTGATAATAGTTATTCTTTAGTTTAACTTCAGGGTAAGTTTTATGACACTTAACAGACAGATGATTGATTATTTATTTTAGTTTCTTCAATCCATGAAATTTCGTTTCTGAATTCAATACAGTAGCTATTATTTAATTAATTTAATCTGTTTCTCTAACATATCTTTTAATTTTTCATATTATTTTAGAATGAACTACAGCTCAACCGGTGTTTACATAGTGGTTTGTGACGACAATGATTTCGGCATAGAACTAGCCGACAGATTGTTTAAAAATGGAGCCAGAAAGATTGTACTACATTCCAGGTCAAAAATCAGTGGATATTGGCAATCAAAGTTTGCGTAAGTATGAAAATACGAGTATATAATATAATAATGTTCTTAAGTTAAGATTCCATTGGGATTATTTTACATGAGCATCACGGGTTAGATTGAGGTGTACTAATAGTACACCCACATTCAGACAGCTATATAATATGTTCAAGTGTTGCACTTGCAACCACACCAACAAAGTAGTCAGTGAGTGGAATAAGTTTGGCAATAATCTTGCCATATTCAATAAGACGAAAATAAGTCAAAAATGAAGAAACAAAACTAGATAATAATATCCTTTTGTATATCAGTATTATTTGACAATATCTAATACAACCAACACAACACTTCGAAAGAACAATATTATCGTTTGTTTCATAACATTTTTCATTTCACCAGATCGTGGTACAAACACAACGTTACAATAAAAATCTCAACGGAGAATCTCCAAACTCAAGACGGGTGCACGAAAATGTTAAAAGAAGCTTCTAAAATAGGATCTATCAAAGGCATTTTCATAGTTCCAGATTCTGAAGATAAAAAGGACGGGAATGCACTAGATTTTGTTCGAATGTTCAATAAGACCGCGTTTGCTGTTATAAATCTTGATGTGACGTCTAAAAACTATTGTAATGAGTTGAGGTAAAATTTAAAGCTTTATTCTTGGAGATTACTGCTGCCTCTGCCGTTTTAGGGAAAGAAGCGAAATGGTTTGCGATTTTAAGTCCTGACTTATTTTAATTAAACATAAAATAACTCTCAAGTTTGAGTACCCGTTGTTACTGTCCCACAGCTGGGCAAAGGCTTCTTCTCAAATAGAGAAGGCACTAGCATTGAACTTCACAATTTTCCTAAAGAGGGGTTTAGTTGGTAATTGCAGAATATCAGCCGTCCTTCTCTTTTTAATTTTTTTAGTTTAAGCAATGTCGGTGGTATTAATTCGCAACAAACCTTTTAATTTTAGATATTTTTTACCATATTTTCAGCCATTTTGTGATATTAGCAACGAAATCAAAAAGTGCTTGTACTGAGTTTTCGTACTCAGTATTGGAGGGGGTATGCCAAGCAAGGACCAAAAGTGGTTTTCCAGCACTTATTATAATAACAGATGCTCTAACGGAGGTAAGCAGTAGTCATGTTCTTTCAAGTAATCAAGCATATTTGTGCAATTTTCAGATACTGCAGTAGGTAGTTTAAGTAAAGTAAGATCTTAAAAAAAGTTCTTTCTTTGAGTAATCTATATCGTGACTGAATGTAAAAATAATGCAATGCTGTTATCCTTAATGCATCGTGTGATTTTTCATTTTAGGTAGTGTACCTTAATCAAAATTGGTCCATCCGTTATAGAGCTATGATGCCACAGACAGACACACAGATACACGCTAAAAACTAATAACGGGTGTTATTAGTTTGTAGCTTCTAACTGTATGTCTCGTTTTATTTCGGCTAACTGTTCATTGTAGTGCACACCTTATAGCACGAGCGAGACTGTACATATTAGTGCATTTATGAGTGCAGCAAAAGATTTTCAACGAAATTATTTTCTCTGTGTGATAATTTTTGGTTACTAAACTAAATAATTTGGATTGTTTACTTTTCATTGGTAGCCCACCAAGATACCGACTAACACAAAACAAATTTTGGAACGACAAACATTGGCAGAATTTTTCAACGCAATGGAAAACAGTTTGAAATTGAAATACAACAATGTTCTGACCTGCAATTTGAACAAAGAAAATTCCAGTGATTATGAGTTGAAACTAACCAAAATATTTGGTAAGTTATGTTTTCATAAATTTCGCCTGCAATGCTGTTTTTTGACATCAGATTATATTTCTACTTATACGTACCACCAAATTAATTAATTTGGGGTTGGAAGAAGAACACTTGCAGCGCTATCGTCATAATCCTGACACACCTATAAATAATTAGATCAATGAGAAAATAATGCCTGTCTCAAAAGTCCTACAACAATTTTTGACCGAGATTAGATCCGCAACCGTTCGGACTACTACTCGGTCACATTAACTTGACGCTTGGCGTTGTAACAATAATGTCCAAAAACAATATAACAACAACAGAAAACTAGCCAAATTATCGACGGACCGGTAACAATGGTCGTTATAAGTGTAAGTACTCTTCTGGGTTCAATTTCCAAATTGAAAAAAATATGATTAGGTTTTTTCATCAGGTGCATATATTGTGGTCTGGATTTGTGCCCAAATTTGTGATTGCAATACGTTTGCTTATTACATGACACATCAAACACAATCATAATTCTCCTCTATTTAACCCATGAGCAACACAAACGTCATTTAAAAATGAATACTCAATCACCAGTTCAACTAGTTCAATGTATCAAAATCGATATGATCAGGCCATTCATAGCTGCTTACATTACCAAAGCACCATGCTCCCAATTCTAAAGTGCTGTAATGTCGAAACCTAATGAGTTTGCCGTGCGGGATTTCAAACGGCATTATTGCATCTGGTATTGGTAAGTGCGGTGCAATGAACGGCGATACTTCCCAATAGGGCATTGAGCACGTATTTAGAGACCGGCAAAGTTCAACAGTATCTGTCGTTTGGATTTGGAATTTGTGGGACCTTAAATTATGAATGGTAGTGAAAGTTTTTGGATCGTTTGCTTGAAACTTAATGAAGTTAAATTGTAAATGCATACGATTCAGAGGTGTACGTAATAGTATGCGTGGCTGCCACAGACAAATCATCATCATTCATCATTTCAGCCGAAAGACGTCCACTGCTGGACATAGGCCTCCCCTAAGTGTAATTTTTGCTTAGGGGGGGTTTGCCATAATCGCCACGCTTGGCAGGCGGGTTGGCGATCGCAGTACGGTCGATACAAAAAGCACAGAGAACGCTGCTGCCCATTCTCTGGTACATCCCTTAGTCGCCTCTTACGACACCCACGGGAAGATAGGGGATGGTGCTATTCTTTGCGTCCGACATCATACGGAACTCCGACATCATACGGAACATCATCATCATACAGACAAATACCTGATGGAAAAACAAAAAACTCAATAATACTTTGCCCAACCTGGAAATTTAACCCTAGACCTCAAGTTTAGCAGTCGCACCCATGATCTGAGAAGATAATAATATAGCAAAACTCACTCAGGGGTCAAAGTTTGTTGCTTGGTTGGTCGGAGTCTTTATTGCCTGTTTTATTTTACCTTCACATTTTCAAAATTAATATTTTTAATCTCGTTTATGAATTATATCTAGGGATAAACGACCAAAATTGTAAAGTCAAAGCATTCTTCTATCCCAAAGCATTTACTTTTACAATATCTTCAAGATTAAAATCTAGTCTTCTGAATTTAATTTTATCTGATTTTGAAACCCTTCATAAGTTAAAAGATTCAGGAGCATTGATCTAATAAAGCGTAATTAATATAGAATCGAAAACAACTAACATTTGTATAATAAATAACCCGTCTACCTTCAAAATAAGAGTGAATATGCAAGTTCTAGGTACGCTCGTACCACAGACCTTTTATTTGGGGCTGGGAAATCATCGAATGACTCCTCCCGCTCTGGGCAGAGCGGTAGGGAGTCTCAGACTTCTACTGACTAAAAACCACCCATGTTCTTTCTTAGCCCATTGTGTTGAAGCCGCGGTATCTCTTTCGAACCACCCGCAGCCCTGACGGGACCATCACAGACCTCACCTATCTTTTCATCAGGCATGCTCGAAGTCAAAAGCGGTCTGCTCTTAACATATTCAGCAAAAAAAAAACACCTTCATGATAATAAACATTACTTTTTTAGGAGTTGCAAAAATCGAAAATATTCAGAATGCCACAATAATACACGATATGAAGCTAAACGAAGTTAACTTAATGGAATTACAAGCTCTTATAAGAAATATACATAAAGTCGATTATTCCGTTGAAAAGATTCAACGCATGACTATTGAAAGGTAAGTTGGTTTTAAGTAATTACTTTGGTTACTCGAGAATTAGCTGTGGTGATTTTGTACTTAAAGACCAAATTTTATTAATCTAAGTATGCCTATAAATTTTTAATGTTTTGACTGATTGACATGTGAGAGGGTTGTAATGTGCATAAAAATCTAGCAATAAAATTGAGTGCGTTACCATAATCAAATCAGTCAGAAAAAAATATATTTTTGCATTACAAATGAATACCTTTACAGTCACATAAGTAAATACCCATAGATGAAACCCATGGCTGTCATCTATCATAACTAATTTAGTTTGATATTCTGTATATCAACCAGCATAGTTACAAGATTGCAAGCACTACAAAATTCTCAACTATGGGATAACAAATAATATTGCAATGAGTGTAGTAGAACCATGTGACTCTTGACTTCATTAATATTTTTCAACACCCGCTAGTTCCTACTTAACTGCTGAAGTCAAATATATTACAGTTTAAACTAAACCAAGAGTATTGGAAAGTAGAAACTATATACTATGTATTAGAAAACAACAGTTATCATTCGTTCATTGACCTAAAGGGTAATGAGGGACAGCCTCAGCTACTTTTCGTGTCCAGTCGTAAAAATTTGACAGATAATAGGTTTGAGTCAGCCAAATTTTTTATGTTCCTACGCAACGTGCATCGAGTAGTGATGGTACAGTCGAACAAGCTAATAAGTATACAGCCGGCTAACTTGTATTTACTTTTAAGATTATACAGATACATTTAGAGACTGATATCAAACGATACAGCGTTTGAAATCAGTCGCTTAATGCGAAACCCTTGATAAAACAAAATTACAATCAATATTTTTAGTATTATGGAATCATAAAGATCTCTACCCTGTATACTTATTAGCTTGTTCGACTGTACTACTTGGTACTTTGTTGTATCCAGGATATGGTATGGAGTACTTACTTAAAAGACCCATAGCTAAACTTGCCCCGCTACCTATAACCGCGTACGCAGAAGCGCAAACACACTAGAAGTGAGTTCAGAGACAGACCACAATATTGTGGTAAAGAAAGGCATTAAACTTTATCAACGAGCTTCTCCCAAAGTAATTCAAATGCTAGGGGACAATAAAAGATTACCTGCGCCTTGCAAAGTCGGAGGAAGTACGACAAGACTGTATTTGAAGGAACTGTTCTAGAGAAACGTTTTGAACTTTATTTATACTGTTTTATTTCAGTCTCAAAAATATTAGAAGTGACACTACAGAAAAATCGAAGGATTATGAGGGTTTATGTGTATTTTATACTAGTATCGATGATGAAGAAGAGCATCTAGCGACTTCACATCCTATTGTACCAATGGTCACATTACCGAACAATGGTACTGAGGTAAGGTTCAGTTATTTGTATTACTACTGGGACTGGCTTAGAATTTATACAGGTTGGTGCCGGTGATACGACAATAAATAAATGTTAATAGGAACATTTTTAAACTATCAAATAAATCCTAACACCGAAATCGTTGTCGTATCGTCAGCACCAATCTACCCAAATGTCTTTGCCAAATTCTTTTCTTCCTTTTTGTTCCACGCGTTAATCGGTGCAAATTATTCCTAAGGTTAGTAAACCAATATTTGTTGGTAAATTGTATTATATTTCGTTTACAGTTTTATGCTATTTAGTTTTTTAGTTTATTTTACATTTTTTTTTTGGTGTTTGGATTTATTTGATCACCATCCTGTATATCTTTGTAACGTCTAGATAAATTTCTGTAGTGATAATCATATTTAGTTAGGTAGGAGATTCTATGGTACATTTTTGCTAATGAGTTTCTTACTAATTTTGGTTACAAAGTTAAAGTAGCAAAAACAAGGAAACAGTTCAAAGGAATACAAACCGAGTGTTTAGTTTAATTTGAAATTTATGAACGCCTACACAAAAACTCCAAGATCTTTTATATTATTTAAATTTTTTAAGTCAACCTACACAAAAACAACCTACAAACAACATTTCTGGATCGCAATTAAAAAATCTCAATCTCAAGCTGAACCACCATCCTATTTACAAACTAAATACATCAACCTGACTACAAATCAAGTAAATATCATGTGTGTCCATTTATAGACGAATACATGACCTTTTTTTCAGAATGACCTTGACCCCAACGAAACATACTTGACCTTAATACCAGGCTTTGAAGGCCGTCACCAAATCTTCAGTTCAGTGGCAGAAAGGCTCAAAATACAGGCAGTGGCTGTCCAATTAGCACCAGATATTGAAGGAAACAGTATACCAGAAATGGCTGCTACAGTTCGGAAGGTAATTTAGTTACAGGCCTACCGCTTATATAGCCTAACTGAAAAACTGGTTAGGACAGATTGTGAACCAGTTCCGGACACACCTGACTCGAACACATGTAATGGAATATTCGTCTATCCGTCCGGTGTCCCCTCAACCTTTTGACCGCCACAGTATAATAAGACGACAAGCCAAAAAGTACCTTAAGTCGGACTTATGGTACTTTTTTGCTTGTTCGGCTTGTCGTCTATACGAGACTGTGGCGCTCTAAAGGTTAACCCTCAAACGGTAGGCTTATTGAAGAATCTCTGCCTTTATTTCTGTTTTGAAGAGATTATCATCATCATCATTTCAGCCAAAAGAGGTCCACTGCTGGACCTCCCAGTTTTCGCCACATTGACCAGTCCATGTGTCTAGTTTCTAGCGGGTTTGAAGAGATAAAACAAGCAAAATTAAAAACTAAAACCCGACTACGACAAAAAAAACGACGCTGAAAAAGTATGAAACAAGATTTTCAGGATAGAACAAAAAGAAAAGCCGTAGTCACACGGTATTAAAGTGTTTAGGTTGGTACCTATAACGTGTGACTACGGCTTTTCTTTTTGTTCTATCCTGTGAAAATCTTGTTTCATACTTTTTCAGCGTCGTTTTTTTGTCGTAGTCGGGTTTTAGTTTTTTACTTTTTTTTAATTAAACAATTTTGGTGTTAAATATTTTTTTTTACTCTTGACTTTTTGTCCGCTAGAGGGCGTGTTTTAAAATTTGAGCAATATTTTGGAAATGTACAAGTGAGGCCCTTTTAAATGATACCAAACACGGCGTGTTTATCTCTATTTTTATTTTTTAAGTCTTACTTTTTGACCGCTAGAGGGCGCCAAATCGCTTTTTGTGACACGTCACGTAGCCTATGTTCAGCGGAAAATTAAGACGGTTCTAACGATACCTCATATGTCGAGTTCCGATAAGTAGATTAGAAGCTATGAGGGAACAGATGAAGATACACACATACATACATACAAACATACATACATACATACATATATACATACATACATACATAGCCAGTCAAAATCATAACCCTCCTTTGGCTTTGCCGTAGTCGGGTAAAAATGAATGTTTTTCGTGTAAACTAGGTAGTTTTACTGTAAGAATGCATTGTATTTAGAACAGATTCAATATATCTCTTTCAATAATTTTCTGCGTCATTTGAATCCTATTGGATAGTCCAATCGAATCATGCAAACGAAACGAAATGGCAAATATTACAAATTCCCCAATTTATGTAAAACGTTACATTAAATAAAACGAAAAAAAGATGACAATTTATTTGCCTAGCTCGAGCCGCGACTCTAACCTAATATAACTAATATTTTATTTAAAAAATACCTCCGAGAGCTTACCTATTATAATAATGGAAGGCTATTTGTTATATCAAATTTCTCTTAGAAATGAAACGTCTTTATGAAAAATTCCTATAAATTGTTTCAGTTTATGAAAACCAAGTTCGAGAGCAAATCTATGTTTTATCTGCTGGGATATTCCTTTGGCGTGAATGTTGCTTTGGAACTAGCTGCCTTATTGGAAAAAGAAGGTACGTTATTAAAAAAACGACGAGAGACTGCCTTGTTGGTTGATAAGATTAAGTTAAGATCTCCTGGGTTCAATTTCATTTCACAGGTCAGGCAAAGCGTTAGTGATATTTTTATCAGGAGTATCTTAGTAACAGCCACGTAGTCTGGATTTATGCCCAGTCGATGATAATAGGCTCGCACCGTAATAAATAAAACTAAATTGGTGAATTGTGGGTGTAATATTAGGTACATCTCTGTTGTTTCTGTGATCTGTGGTACATCTCTACCTAACCCTTCGCAAATTTCTGGC
The DNA here is from genome assembly GCA_949775195.1 of Diarsia dahlii. Taxonomy (NCBI): domain Eukaryota; kingdom Metazoa; phylum Arthropoda; class Insecta; order Lepidoptera; family Noctuidae; genus Diarsia; species Diarsia dahlii. The sequence goes on from OX459205.1 coordinate 18,552,982, forward strand.
GTGGTTTTATATTTTGTGTTATGTTATTAAAATAGTCAAAAAGTACCTAATTTCTGTCCTTATTCCCATTAGCAAATAGACAGCGTTTGTCTAAACAATAATACACCAAACTATCTCAAAGTGTAAAGTTAGTTACAATTCACTGATTACTTTCATGATAGAAACTTGTATTTCTAAAGCAATTCTAATGCATATTAATGCAATGTTGGTTCTTGATTCCAAAACTCTTTGATTACCATCTGCTCGACTTGTTTACCATAAGTGTACTCTGTTTCACGCTCCAACGTTGAAACATGGCATTATGAATTCCTCTCATAAATTATTCTCCAAAGCGCTCCATTACAAATGGTTGGTTTCCATTCAAATCTTGATGTTTACACTACTTGAAAATTACAGGACACACTGGAGTCGTGTATTGTTTGGACAGCAGCCCAGATGCATTAAGAATACAGCTGAATTCGCATTTAGGTGAGTTGACGGATTCAGAGCTGCAAAATGTTGTTTTGGAACATTTGTTCCGGTTAATGACTGGAGGGGTTTCCGAGGAATTGACCCAGTATTTAGAACAGATAAACGAATGGAAAACTAAAGTTGACGCTTGTTTGTATACTATGAGGAAAGTGGGAAACTATTCGAAGCAATACAAGTGGTCTATACTGGAATCGGCGTATCGAAGGATTATGTTCGCAAAAACTTATGAACCTGATTTTGTGTTGAATTCTGAAGTCGTTCTTATAAAGGGTTTGAGACATTCAAGAGCGGAAAGCCTTTCTGAAGACTATAACTTGTCCAAATACACGAATAAGCCAGTAAAAGTGTTTAATATAGAATCTGATCACGCATCAGCACCTTACGATTGTCGAGTATCCAACATAGTAAATAAGGTGCTTGATCCAACATTGCTGGAAGAATTCAAGAAGAAAAACCTTTGTGAAACGTATGTCGTTAAATCTAAGTAGGATAGTAATAAGAGAGCTTTATGGAGATACGGTTATAATTAAATCTTTTTAAGTGTTTATTTGTGTTTCATTTATTGCTGCCTCGTTGGTCTAGTGGTCGTAAGTGTGACTGTTGAGTATGAGATTCTAAGTTCGATTCTCAGGACAGGCATAGTGACATTGGGTTTTTCTATTAGCACTAGCTTCGCACTAGCAACTAGGGCGTCTGGATATGTGCCCGGTTAACGACAATAGACTAGCCCCTGATAACAAGGACTTAAATTATAACTGGCAAAATGTGAGTGTACCTACTATTAAGTACACCTCTGCCTTTACCTTTGGCTCAACATAACGCTTGTAATTCACAAACGTTATCTTATAATGATGCGATATTTAAAAAAACATCATCTAAAAACATCTGTATGCCTTATTCAGCGCAGAACGTAAACAGGCTATGTTTAAAGGATTTCATTTGAAAGTTAGCAACAAACGTTGAATTTGGACTCGTCAATATTTACTCAGTGTAGCGGTTATTTATTCTCATCAGTTGAGAGACACACGGGTTTAGCGTTGGAACTGACACGTTGAATTTGTCTGTAAAACGTTGAAAACTAAGTAAACCTTAGTTTTAATTCTACGTGTCAAATATGCGCTATCGTAAAATTACAAACATTCATCGACTTGACTGCCACTTGACGTGGCTTGACGAGTGATTCATATTAATTAAAAGCTGATCTGAATTATTAAGAGTTAACATACATTTAGATAGTGATTTATAATGATTGAGATAGACAAAGTTGTAGTTATACCAAACTATGTATTTTCAAAGTTTATCAATAGTTTATTCATTAGTATTATAATTATTAATTGAACGCTCAAATCTATCACTTCACACGTTTATGTTCCATACACTGTTGACATCAAAAGCAGTGTGTTGAAGGCTGAAGGCGACGAAAACATATCGTTACACTTTACAGCTTCTCGCACTAACAAGTCGTAAATTCGGGAAATTTGATAGTCTGGGACGTATGACAGAAAATTTAATACTCACGGGTTACGGTTATTTTTGTTCAAGTCTTGTTTAGAAAAGTAGAAAGGAAGCCAAATGAACGTCTTGGAAAATTACAAATTTAAATACCGGTAGATATACCGGTATACCAAAATTATAAATAGTATCGAATATTTAACTTTTAGATTAATTAACTGATACAATGATGACTTTATGGCATAATTACTTGTCAATAGTCATTTAACTCACTTTATGTTTTTTCAACGAGTCAGGGCATTTAGTTTGTTTAACACAATATAAATGGCAATACTATAAATTTTGACAATTTTGATTTTTTTTCAGACATTTTGAAGCAAAGGATTGGTTTTCGTTTGTAAATTAAACTACTCGTGTACTGAATTACCATGGTTATAATTTTTTCCGGTTATGTAATAGCTGGCAAGTTCCAATCATCATAATCTTCGGCACTTGTATCATGTTGCTTGAGGTCAGTGTAACACGTTTTTTTCTCATTCGCCCCTTGACAACCGCCACTCAATTATTTACACCTTTTTCGTTAATATCATTGCTCCCACAATCCATTCATCGTTTCCTTCCCCTTCCTGTCCATCTATGGCATCATCATCATCATTTCAGCCCGGAATCACCGACTGCTGCGTATAGGCCTCCCTTTTCTTCTGCAACTCTTCTCTCTTCTGTGCGTCTCTCATCTATCCGCTTCCCGAGCTATGGCATGGCTAATTCCAATCATCACAAGCAAATAATTCCATTCTTACAAATAATATAAGAAAACATTTTACGGACGCGCCTGCACCTATCTCTAAAAACCTAAGTTTCCACATTTAGGCACTTGATTGTTTTCACTTTTGTAAACAAAAACAACTTCAGAGCGCTCGGATCAAAACTTTCTTTATTTGCAATAAATTAATTTCCACTTCTTTCAGTTCCGAAGAGGTTTCAGTTGAAATCAAAGTTCTCCGGTTTGGCCACGCCGCTTTGAACTTAGTCTATTTACTTTAGAGCAAGTAGCGTTGTCGCAAAATTGTATTTAGTATTATGAGGATTTGAATATCTGTAGAAGTTTCGTTACTGAAGGAAAGTTTTTAGATATTGAAATAGGTATCAAATATAGGCAATATCTGGAAACTTTAGTAAGCCTCTAGCTTTTAGGATTCAATATTGTTTTATAACTTCTCGTTTTTCTGTTATCGTTAAGTAGATATTTGTTAATTTATACTTTATTTACTAAAAAGAACAGGTTTCTACTGATTTATAAAAACGTATCGTGTCCAGGTAATATTATTATTATGTTATTCCTTAAACTTTTACCAGGTAAGTTGTTTAGTTCTTATTACAAAAGCTAACTAAAGTTTAGAAGTCAGTGTGTGATTCAACATCAGCCAAAAAATGTATTTGATGTTTTTTTTTTGTGCTATATCAAAGGCAAAATTCGAGACACTACGCTTGTAGTGTCTCGAATTACGAAATTAAATATCAGTTTCAACATGTTTGCTTAGTGTCTAATTATAAAAGGATCGGGTGCCGATTCTTCATAGGAAACGTCGAACCCAAACCAGGCACCTTTCGTCAAATAAATTGTTTTGACTTTGTCCTTTAACCTTGTGAGACAGACAAGAAGTTCTACGAACCCAACACTTCATCTCAGATTTCACACACCAAACAACAATAAGTAGATTAATCTCAATAATTTTCAGGTCACGTTTCTTGGATAGCGTCCCAGTATTCGTACACTGGACGGTGGAGGCCTACGTAGGTAATTTGTCATGACCACAGCTGTTAAACAATGTCCCGCAGTCCATGTATCGACTTCTAAATCGATGTTGATGTCATATAGCGGCGAAAATTGAGGCTTTTGAAACCACATGTGGCTGCAAAGTAATTACTACATCTATTAAGCTTTTGATTTCAGTGAATTTTGGGATTCGGTTTTGGTTATTATGCTTTTGGAATTAGGTGTGCTTAAACGGGGTTAGTTGTTTGGATTATTCTGTGGTTTTTGGTTAGTTGTCTCTTCTATTGAGAAGGGATGTTCTAGAAGAATATTGACTGGTCCTTTATGGAATGTTTCTTAGATAGGTCGATGTATAGCACTCGCCTATGTGCATGTATAAATAGATATTGTAACGTGGACAAATTAAAAGTAGGTAAGGATCGTAGCAGGTAGCCTTCATTACTACAACAACTACATACAGCATGTAGTAATTAGGAAGATAATGTCATTTCTTGGATGGAGGTTCTTTCCTTTTCACGTTCCGCCACCTCCTTCGCTAGCATCACTGCTTCGCAGAAGGAGGCCACGGCGTCCCATTCCCTCTCACCACGGACCATGGCTTGAACCAGGGCCGGACACGAGAGGTCGCCCCAACCAATCGCCGCTACGAGAACACGGTGGGGCTCGGCCCAAGTGAGACAGACCTTCACGGGTACTTGTCTACCTCTTCATGACTGTATTTTTCTTCATCTGAGTAGTCACATCTTTTCTATCCGTATCATCATCATTCATCTTTTCTTTCTCATAGTCGATCCATCGGTTCTTTGTCTTTCCTCTATTTTTATTCAAATTTGCAAATACTTCAAATTTATCACACACCTCCGTATCACAAGCCCAGATCGGCAAATATTAAGGTAGAACCTTAAATTCGATATTTTTTTTAAAAACGTTGCCCCGCACTAGGAATTTCTCCTGTATAGTGGGTGCGTTTACAAACATTTAAATTCAGATATACAACCACTCAACCCGGAACAACTATCTGTTTACCCGTGACACGCAGCGCATCAGTCTAATCGCTTAACCCACTGCGCAAACCGTGCCGTTAAAATTGAATTGTTAGTTCAAAAAAATTAACTTAAGTTACCCTAATAATTAAAACTTATTCATCCTCAAAAAATAACGCGACGACAATAACTTTAATATCCATACAATTTCACTAACCATACTATCAAAACTCTTACTCGATCAAAATAGAATTTCTCCAACCTTCAGATTGGCAGCATTATTCAAGAATACTAATGACCACCGATCTCTTCCTAGCTGGAAATACTAAATCAAATTCTATCTGCGAATTGCTTATTCTGTATGCTTGTGAATTCTGGTCCTTCCAGTCACGTACACCATTGATCTTGGAGTAAATCACATACATACCTTCTAGATGTAACTATAGTGACAAAGGTGAATAACCTATTTATTATTTCTGTCTGTGCAAATAGCCGGTTTAATTCACACATTATCACGCCTGTAATACCCTAGAGGTGCATACAATAGTAACACCAACATTTTGTCATTTATGCTTAAGTTCCATGTGATAGGGGGCGAGCCTATTTGCATCAACCGGGCAGAATTTGAAACTCCGTGGGTAGCCACAAAAGTCACGGTGATTTTTCTCACAGGAACTTATTAGTAGCAGTGCTAAGAAATTCCTGTAGGAAAAACCTAATAACCATTTGCACGACCCGGGAATCGAATCAGAAAGCTTTTGTCGAAGTCAATAATAAGTGGATAATGTAGTTTATAAGATTATTTGAAGAAGGCTAGTAAGCTTCTGTGAATGTTACTTGTCCGACTCAAATCTTCAACTTGCCGAGTTCGTGTCCACACGCTGAAACTCTTTAACGGTCAATAGCATGGATACAAAAAAAGTGTTGGATTAACAGCTGTATACAGAAATAATTACGACAAAGCTAAAAAACAATTAAAAAAAATAAGCTTATATAGGGTGGTGCCGATGATACGACAATAAATGAAACCACTGGTAGTACTAGTTCATTGGAACATTTTTAAACTATCAAATAAATCCTAACAGCGAAATATTTTTTTTAAAATAATCTATAAAACATAAAACTGTAAACGAAATACAATAAAATTAACAAACAATATTGGTTTACTAAGATAAGGAATAATTTGCACACGTGTGGAAAAAAAGGAATAAAAGAATTTGGCAAAGAAATTTAGGTAGGTTGGTGCTGACGATACGACAACGATTTCGGTGTTAGGATTAATTTGATAGTTTATAAATGTTCCTATGAACTAGAACTACCAGTGGTTTCATTTATTGTCGTATCATCGGCATCAACCTGTTTATAGCTTATTTGAACCGGAAAAAGAAAATCATAAAAGCTTGTCACGAAGTTTCATGATTTTCATTTTCCTTTGATTTGGTTTTTAATAATTCGTATAATTTTTAGGTCTCTACCTATGAAATTGCCGTTTTGTTTGAAAAAATTTAAACGATTTTTTTTCATGTATTTTTTATTTGTATTAATCGAAGTGTGTGTGAATCACCCATGCAATCAATGCATCTTTGCCAACGCAGTGGCAGTTTATTGATGCCCTTCTTAAAGAAATCAGCTGGTCGGGAGGCAACAAATTCTTCAAAGGCATTTTGTACTGCCTCTCGGGTATTGAATTTTTTTCCCGCCAAGAAGTTATCCAAATTCTGGAAAAAGTAGTAGTCTGTAGGCGCAAGGTCTGGTGAGTAGGGCGGATGACGGAGAGCTTCCAACCCCAGTTCTTGCAACTTGGAGACAGTCTGCTGTGCAGTATGAGTAAAGACCTAATAATATTATATGACCTTGTAATATTATATTACCCACCAGGAAAACGCGAGCCGCTCCATTTACTTATATATTTTTTTTTTAGGTTTTTAGTACTCATTGATAGTAGAAATAGGTGCGTATAATACGAAAACATCAATCTATTATTTCCCATTAAACTTATTATATTTTAATGAGAAAACTTAAAGGAGAAAATTTCTGCCAAAGTCTACGAATAGGAAGATAATATGAAAAGTTGTACTGAAATGTTGATAGAAGGAAATCTTCGGATACTTAGGAATCGGCAATTTGTTGAGTGTTTTCCTGTAAAATCTTTTAGAAGTTCCCGGAGATCGAGAGTTTCCTTAAGGTGGATATATTAAAAATAAATGAGGTTACTTCAGACAGTCTTCGGTGTCAAATTAATGAGCCGGAGGTGTTGACTTTATCGATACAAATTTATTTATCAACACTCCTGTCTTTATACTGTTTATCTAAGATCAATCTAATTACAAGAATAGCTTAGTTCAAATTAAAATTTCATCATCTGCTTAACCTTTTCCTAACAACCTTGGGGTCAGCTTTCAGTCTAAACAAATGCAGTTGAATACCAGTATTTTACATAGAGTTGAGTATAAATGTAGATGGCTACAAGAGTAGAGGAAGACCAAAGAAACGATAGATAGACTGTGTGAAGGATGATATGGCTAGAAAGAAGGTGACTGCTGACAAGACGAGAAATAAAGAAGTATGGAAGAAGAAGACATGTTGCGCCGACCCCAAATAAATTGGGATAAGGGCAGGAGTATGATGATGATGATGATGATGATTTTACGAAGAGCGACTGCCTATCTGACCTACACAATAGGAATGTTAACAAAAAAAAACGAATTAGTCCGTCAGATAGATTTCCAAAAAAATTGGACACATATTTTTTCTTTTTTCACGTAAACAAACAATGAAAACGATACAGTCCTTTGAAAACTCGTGTGACGTCATATTCTAAGACATTGGTATGATATTTTTTAGCGAGCAGTGACGTCACCACCTCCCACTCAAATCTTTGACGCGTTTTATCTTCGTCATTTTTTATTGATTTGATAAAACAAAAAATACGTGTCCAATATTTTTCGATAATCTAACAGACGGACTAATTAGAATCATATTTTTTTCAGTTAGTAAACATCCCTATCTCCTTGGTGAGGCTGGTTAAAATCACAAATAAAAATACTTTCTGAAACTAAAACAATACAAATGAAGAGGAAACTGTTCGACACGTGATCATTTATTTCTCAAACATTGTCTTTGTGGTGTCCAGTGGTTGCGGCTCCGACTAAAAGCAGTGGTGGCCCTGTGGTTGCTCCCCGACTTACGAACAGTAAGTCATGAGTTCGAACTCAGGCAAGCGCATTACTTTGTGTAATTTATTTTGTCACCACTGCTCTCATAACGGTAAAGGAAAACATCGTGAGGAAACCTTCATGTCTTAGAACCAAAAAAATCGAAGACATGTGACATCTACCAACCCGCACTGGGCCCGCTCGGTGGATAGCCCATCCTTCTCCTAGAGAGTAGGCCTGAGTCTCCCTGCATTGGGAACATTATAGGCTGATGATGATGATGATGAGTGGTATATTTTGTTCTGTGTCTGGGTGTAATTTATCTATAATATGTATATATTTAGAAATATAGGGACTAGATGGCGTTGTGTGATAGTTGTGGAATATTATTATTATTATTATTAACAGCGTTATCAGAGTATTTTCTTTTGTTATTATGTTTTAGTTGCAGGCTCAAAGGACTATAAAGTGGCATTTCGCTTTCTGAAAACCCATGTAAACGTCCTTCTTATATTGCTGTATGTTCTAAGTGCAGATTCTTACATATTATTATAGAGCGGAAGCAACATGAGACGCGTTTCGTTTGAAGTGAAAGCAGTTCGAGACTTTTTTTCAAGGTTTTGTAATATAAATAAAAGTTCTCCTGAAAATCTTTGACGCTTTTGCGTACATTACTAAGCACTGAAGCATCACACTGAAGCATCGATACTTGAAAGATGTCTTGAATGTACAAAACTTACGACCACTAACAAGAACGACCAGTTGTGATGCCTCATTATGTTGATCATTGGTTATTGCTTTTATTCTTGCATTTAGTGGAGTCTAACTACCGTATTCAGAAATATTTAATGACTGTCAAAACCTTTACTAATTGATGGGTTAAGTAATTATTAAACATCTCTGAGTGCGACAGTTAGTTAAACTTAGTAGATCAAATTATACTTGTGACAACATGACATTGAAATACACGAGTTCTTATACCCGTAACCTCAAAAGCTGCACCCTGCAAACCTCAAAGTAACCAAAACCAAAACTAATCTCAATTAAAACAAAAATCAAATTCCAAAAACGAATTACAATAATCCCTTACAGGCGACTTTCAACAAAATCTCCAATTTTTTTCCATTTTCCAATTACAGCACACCAGATAATTTGCACAATTATTATTACGAAGCCAATGAACTGAAATCCAATTGTAGAGAAAAAAACGATGGGAAAAAACTGGCCGCTGCTCCGTGTTGAATAATTGAATTTATTGGCCTCACGCTGACAATAAAAAGGTTCTAATTAAAATGAATGAGCAGAGCAAATAGTGAGTGCTGCGTGGTTGTAATTAGATTATGTGGCAATAGTGTTAACGGAATAAGTGTCTCTTTATACGGGGATGGGAATTATGGTGGGTTGTGTGAAGTACTCTTCTTTGTGTAAAGTGCTTAAGGTAGAATCGTTCATGCTATTACAGTTATTATGGGAAATGTTCCTGTAATTATGTTAATATTTAAAAAAAAGTTTACAAGACTTGGCCTATGTTGAGCGTTTAAAATTATAGCGTCTCATATGAACAAGTAGACTAGTCGATGTTCTAGTGGTCCAAAGAGCAACTGCTAAGCAATAGGTCCTAGTCTCGATTCCCTGGTCGGGCAAAGAGTTACTGGGTTTTTCCATGATAATTTTTTCAGCAGTAGCCACGGAGTCATTTCAGATTCATTGATTGCAATGGGATCGCCTTCTATTGCATGGGTCATAAACATAACTCGTGGAAAGAAGGTGTACTAACAGGTCCACCTCGATTACAGCCGTGATGTTTTACACCATTATATTGGTATTATTACCACATACATTACATACATAAGCGTTCACTAACACCAACCCTGTCGACGTCAAACATCGTCAAAAGATCTCCGTGGCACTCTTAAGTAGTTCTCTAGTGTACAAATACTTTTAATAATAACCAAGAAAAAAATAAGGTTAAAGGAAGTAAGGAAAATCTTGAAAGTAAAAAAAAATCTTACTAACAAAAAGTTTATTAACTCTCTGATTCAACAAACATCTTAATCCTACTCCGTGAGAGTTCTCACTAAAACTTTTGAACTAATAAATTAAATAATTAAAACTCTTCAACTTTCACCTTCTTCGTACACACTCAAAGCTAAGGAGAAGTAAGACCAAGTTGTGCTCAGTACCTGGAATGGAATATTGAAATTAAGTCCCGATTGGAACAATGCCAGGAAGATGAATTTCGGTGAATCTCGCGCAACACCGCCGCAATCCGCGTGGTTTTGCAACGCGGATTGTGGCGGTACATTGGTGTGCTCCGCGCGGATCATTTAGTACGGGGTACATAATTATCAAAATGAGGAAGAATACAATAACAATTATTGATTATTGCCACGGTTGGCGCAGTGGCTGAGCGATTGACAGCTGCGCTGCGTGTCAGGGGTCGACCTTCACACCGAACAAATATTTTTATACCCTACAAATAGTAGTCCTAGGTCCGGTTTGTGAATGAGTTAAAATGTTTTTGTACACCCATATTTATTGTGTCGTTTTACGTACTTTACTTGCCTCAATACTCAGCTACGAAACTGTCGTGTTAGTTTATTCAAAAATAGTAAAAATACCCCAAAACTCACAATCAACCTTACGTCGCGCGTCGTCACCATCCATGATACAGAAGAAATCAGACCATGGTAGTCGATAGCCCTTACAATTGAGATAAAAATGGATTGTATACCTATAGGACATAAATATGGACGCCTATAGGACATACGACATGTACCAAGAACCCACAATATCACGTCCAACGAACTATTCGCAAACTAAACTCTTTTCGCACAAGATATTAGATTTTCAATATTATTTGAATAGGACACGTACTGTTAGGAAATGGAATCAGAATGTCATGTTTGCTTGAGAACAGAGCGTTTACTTTCCTGTCTATCTTCACGCATATTACTTTAAAGGCCCTGGGGTTATAAAAGACAATACCATTTTAGATATTGTGGACTGCCATTTCAGTGATGGTATGTTTAATTTTTGTCAATCTTCAATGTCCTTTTATTTTATTTGATTGTGGATGTTTTACCTAAAACTAACTTACTTACTACAACAACATTGTTGTTCCCTCGCACACTTGATTTAGGGGTAAGTCTTCGTAGCAACCTAACCTAACCTTTGATATTTTTACTATGAAAAAAAATCTCATCGTTTTTGCAATAATAATTGAGTAAGATAATAACAATTTCCCTGGGTTGTTTAGAGCATATTGATATGTATCCTATGGTTGTTGGAGGATGGGGACGCGGTCCATACAAAATCCCCCATTGTCTTTTGATTCAGGACAATGGGGAGTCTGCAGTGACACAATTTCAGTGAAACGATTGTACTCAAATTATTTTCACAAACTTAGAAAATGCAAATTAGGTCCAGAATAAAACAAATTATACTTACCGTTGTAAATGTGTTAAGTGTTATCGGGTTATATTTTATTGATGTCAAGCAACATGGCTTTTGGGATCTGAAACAATCCATTCGATTTCATTACAAATACAAATAGCCTTTATTTCTGATAATATAAATACATTTAACAATTTTGTTGCATCGCTTCACATAATTTATTTTGCATGCTATAATTCATATTCATATTCAATATAATCAGTTCTTTCCACTATATCCATTATTACAATGATCAATTTATTACTATAATTTATTATAGTAATAAATTGATATACAATTTAATTAATATATTTTTTTATATAATTTACTATAATTATTATTATGATGATTTTAACTAATTAATTTAAATTACATTGTACTAATCTCAATATTATAAATATTCTTAAATTATATAATACTATTTATATAATTCAACATTAAGATGATTTTAATTTTTCGATTTCATTACTGTATTTAAATTTTGACAATTTAGCCTAGATTTATTAATAGCACTCAAGCTACCTTCTCTTAATAAACCAAAGAAGCTTCTGATAACGAATGTCTCCTTGATACCACAGGTTTTTATACACTGAATCAGCGATTCCTGCACTCTGAAAAATAATGATGAGTACGGGTTGTACAGATCGTTAATATAATTATATGAAGATTCAAAAACAAATTTTAGATACTCACAGCATCCCTCAAACGTTCTCCGTAATAGCACAAATTGAACAACGGTAGTATCAAACTGACAACAGCACTAAAATTGTTGGCCATTTGAAGAGCACCATGGGAAACCTAAATCGAGTTCATGGCCATTCAGAAAAGAAAAGAAAAAAATTAATTATTCTTTATCGTGTGATTAGTGTCTAACTTGGCGTCAGATTTTCTCTGACTAAAAATATAATAACATAACATAGCATCACGCATGTAATCCTCGAAGGGTTAAGCAGAGGTGTGCCTAATAGCACACCCACAATTCATTCCGCCAGTTATGTTTTTTAAGTTTCATGTTCCATGTGTGTGGGGTAGAGTCTTTTTTTATTGGGACAAGCCCGCCACACTATTCCCAAACCACTGTAACTCCTGTTAGCCAGAATCAACAGTGGCGACCACAAGAAAAGCGCCGAGACAATGAAGCTCGACAAAGTCCCAGAGAAATGATTTAACTGTCTTGGATCCCGCAACGAAATTAATCAGAAAAGAATAGCGGAGGAGTAGGAAAAACCATAATTTCCACTTCCCTCCGTATCAGCAGGAGACAGAACAGAACAAGGCCAATAGGCACACAGGGACGTATACAACCGGGATAAGCCCAGTTGCCTAGCACCACGGATATTATTGCATCAACCGGGCACATCCAGACTCTGTGGCTGTAACTTATAAATTCATGATGGAAAGAGCCAATAACACTTTGCCCGACCCGAGAATCGAACCCAGAACTTCATGCTCAGCAGTTGCGCTTGCGACCACTAGACCAACCAGGCAGTCTCAGTACAATAACATAATCATGGCTAAATGGGGTTTCCTCGATAGATCCCAGACAAATTGCCCGTGTGGAGCCCCTCTGCATGATATGCGCCACCTCCTATCCTGCCCATTCTGCACAACCACTTGCACGTTTCACGATTTATTCGAAGCAAATGATAGAGCTGTGCAGGTGGCTACAACAGCTGGTCTAATACGATTTGAGCTCATCGACACGTAAATAAGAAGAAAGGTAGAATAAAGGAATAGTCGAATGAAATGATTGTGGTAGGCCGTGGAGACAACTGACCAAAGAAAGCTAGGAAGACCGAAGATTTCGATGAAGTAGCATACATGAGTTAAGTGTGTAGTTGTGAAGTATGAAACACACTTAATACACTCACTCACTCACTTACTTAAAATGTCCTAATTTTAAGTGTATCTCATGTTTACTGTGTTAACTTTTAATTTTTTGCCAATGCGTTGAAGTCCTGTTGTGAAATCAATAAATACTTTTTCTTTCTATCTTTACTTACCTTAGCGCTTAAACCGAAGAAGCATATCGAAATGCTCGCAGAACTCAAATTGACGAATATTACTTTGTCAAACACGTCATCTAATTGTTGAGCTAAACTGGAAAACAAAAATATTAAAGTAATAAGACGAATGTCTGCCGAGATCGATAATCTTCAAACAAACACAAACATCATAATATAACATCACGACGCATCCCCGAGGGTCAGGCAGAGGTGTACATATTGCTTTTCGGGGCGCAGGTGGTTTAATAGAGATACTGCGGCCTCTCAGACACAGGGCTAAGAAGGAACATGGGTGATTTTTAGTCAGTAGAAGTCTGACACTCTCTACCGTTCTGCCTAGAGCGGGAGAAGTCATTTGATATTATCCCACAAACAAAAAAAAGGAGGTGTACTTAATAGTACACCCACATTTCGCCAGTTGTGTTTAAGTCACTGTAATAATGGGCGAGCCTTTTGCCATCAACCGGGCTCGAATCGAGACTCCATGGCTGCTACTTAAAAATCCCTGGTAGGTAACCCAATAGCACTGCCCAACCCGGGAATTGAACCCAGCACCTCGTGCTTATCAGTCGCGCTTGCAACCATTCAACCAACGAGGTAGTCAAAAATATTTAAGTAGAAGATTATTCAGCAGCAGCATATAAATCATTTAATCGAAGCTAAAACAAGATGGAATAATACCTTATAAGTTTCTGATGATTTTCAATAACAATATTGAGACCAACAAGATTTCCCGGTTTCATATTATTTAAATCTTCTTGAAGTAAAGTGAACTCCGTTGCCAAGTGAGAGCATAATGTAATCATGAGGAACTCTGTTCCTAAGTAGAAAAAGACAACGCGGAGCACTACAAAATAAAGTAGTATTAATAAACAATATTTCTGGTAAGTAAGAAGTATAGTTTAGTTTAGTAGTAACATTGCAGGAGCCCACAAGACCCGTCGGGGCTGCGCTGCGGGTGGTTCGTAAGAGATTCCTCGGCCCCGAACACAAAGGGGTATGAAGTAACATGGGTAGGTTTTAGTCAGTAGAAGTCTGACACTCCCTTACCCTTTATAAAAAATAAGGTGGTGAATCAGGCCCTAACTGTCATTCGTTTCCTACGCGAGTTGTGAGTTGTAACTGAATGCATTCTTCATTGTTTTACTGATTAGTTTGTAAGCCACCATATTAAATAGGTAGTAGACCAAAACGGCACCAGCGAAATTCGTCCCAATCCCGGGTGGCAATCGTTTCAGTAAGGTCAGTCTTAAACCGATTTTCCATTATGAATTTCGACAACGAACGAACAAATTTCCCGGTTTCTTTGACCAGTTTATATAACTTAGAACCTAATATCACTGTCCAATCACATTTCAGATCACAAAGCTAGCGATAGAACTTTGTCGCATGAACTAATCATTTTAGTGCATGCTGTCACCGGATTGCTTCCAAAACGGAAAGAATTTTGTCAACGGACATGGTGCATTTTACTAATTGGTTTTCACGGGAAAATAGAAAGAAGTTTGACAAAGGCCAAATAGCTTTCAATAATTAAAAGTCGAGTCATAATTCGTCAAGTTTTTCGTTATTTAGTTTGTTATTTGTTAAAATATTTTTTTTTTTTATATATGTGTATTAGTATTAAGTATACCTATATATTTTTTTTTATATTTTGATTAAAGTTGATATTGTTTATTTGTACCCTACCACAATGTTGTCTTGTTTGACCCTAAGGTTGACTGGTAGAGAATGCCTTGTGGCATTAAGTCCGCCTATGTATCACTATTGTACATGAAGTTTAAATAAATAAATAAATAAGGCTTTTGATAAGACCAAAGGACCGAAAAATATTTGCCATTTTAGTGGAGTGTCGTAAAAATATGTTGCTTGTTTGAAGGAGTAATTGCAAATGATTGCAAAATAAACTTGACAAAAAGTAAAATGATTACAAGGGAGATGTGAGAGGCAATGCTGGGAGAGAAAGCCCTAGAATGCCATACACTGACTGACCAATTGGTGAAGTTCTTCAGAAAGGACAGTTGAGTAATACTTGCTATTGGCGTGCGTGAATGACCAGATGTATGAACGAGGACGAAAAAAAAGAAAAATGTAAGTATCATGGCAGGTTCTCTGGTTTTTATGTAAAATTGGGAGTTTTAATAGTTGATCTGGTACAGACCAGAACAACTATTAATACTCCCAAGCTTCAAATCATTGTTGCCCATAAAATATTCTGGCATACGAGTACAATAGATTTAATCTTCAAGATCATTAATGCATCTTTTGTGAATCACAAACCACAGAACCAAATCTTTCATCTCAAAAAAGGACGCCCAAAAATTTTCGCTGACATAAAACTCGGGTCACTCACATACGTGCACATATATTTAAGCAAGTTCAAATACTAGTGAGAATTTCACAAAAGGTCCTTTGTGATTAATCAAGCTTTCCGGGTACCGTTGACTCCTGAAAATTTAAGGCACACTTCACTCATTACACGAGAACGGGGGAAGAAAGGAATTTTTGAAATTTCACCTCTCTCACAATAGTTCAAAAGGGTTCCTGAGTCGACGCCGTTATTAAGACTGTGTGTTCCAAATTTTAATAAGATTTTATAAAATTTCTATATGACAGTATGGACATTTTTGGCAGGTAATTTTAACATATTATGTTTCGGTTAAATTATTTGAAATAACGTAAATACTCGAACACGATAATATGTAACCAATTTGTTTGGTTGCAAAATACATGGAAAAACCATGTTATTCAATGATTGGTAAATTACATGGAAACCAGTGACATGGTTTTATTGTGCATCGTGCTAGTAAAGATTATATCGAATTTATAATATTATGTATTTTATTTTATTATTTAATGGTAATAATATACTTTTATAATTTTATGCATGTGATTAACACAAGTGCTGATAACCCTATCCTTGTCCCATGTGAAGGATTGCAGACTAAGATAGTTTTTTTCAGTCTTCCTATTTGTATTATTTAATTAATAGTCCGTTGTCTAGTCCACTCGGTTTGATTACACTTTTAATAAGTGTTGATACAATACGTTTTTTCCCCTCAATTTTCTCCTGTAAACCATAACGCTTTCATTACTTTGCTTTGTAGATTTGCAGATAAAATGCGAATACATACAACCTACGCAAGTACGCATCCAACCTTCAAAGGAGTAAAAGCAAATAATGCAAATAAGTCGAAACTGCTTCAGTTTCAGAATAATTGCTCAAGAAGAGAACAATATAAATGTTTGTCTTGAATTAATTTAGTGCTTTGAAATACAAACAAATTCTAGTTCAGCAAATGTTATTACTACTCAAAATGCTGTTAAATATGATTAAGAAACAGCTATCTTCGTTCTTTGAGCAAGCTTTTAAAATTGCTGCGGATTTTAATATTTTCAATTGTAAAGATTTGTTATTTCTTTTAAGTAGAAGAGTGCTCTACTTTGTGTTTGTTTGTGAGCTATCGCTCATTGATTTTCTGTCAATTGGTATTTATTAAAACTGTATTTTATTATTGAACATAGTCTCCTGCGGTATGGTGTGGTGGGAATATTATTATTTGGTTGAGTCACTGTCCGTCATTGGTGAACAACAAAAATGTCACTGTCCACAAGTGAGGACAGCGGGGATATTAAAAATAAAAACATGTCATTGTCCACCACTGGTAAATAAGCCAGTGATAGACACTGGGAAGCATCTTAAAAAACCCGGGAATAATTACACTGAAATCACTAACATACATTAAAATTATGATCAATGCTAGTTTTATTTGATGACCTATTTTGCAGTCACCTAATTGTCGAATAAAATTATAGATTAATATCAATTATTTTTACAACTGGTCTTTTTCAAAACAGTCCTTATGGGAGTACAAAAAAAAAAGGTTTACTGCACGTAACTCCAAGCACCGAAACACCTCACGTCTATAATCTGGCCTACTTACAAAAAGCAAAGAAAGGCAATGATAAATCAAGGAGCGTCCCTAAAGGACAATAGTTCTACAAGAGCAATAAAGCCCCACTTACTGCTGTAAGTCTCAAAAATATATACACCGATATATCTTGGCCAGGTCCCAGTTGGATCAAACGGAAAACTACAAGAAAATGGTAGCAACAGCCCACATTCCTGTTGTAAAATAAATTTGCGGAAAACTGTTTCCAATAAAGGAGCTAGAATGTATTGCCAGGATCCAATCATATTAATCCAGTAGAAAACTGCAAAGAAAAGAAGATAATTAAACGGTTGTAACATGCAATAAAGTTACGGATGCTAGTATATAGTTAGAAATTCTTGTAGACTAGTCTCAGAGGTTGTTTGTGATGTAATTATTCTTGAAGACGATTTAGTGCGGGTGGATTGCAATTTATTAAATGACCTGGGGTGTAAACTTCATTATATTTTATAGAAGGAATAGGAAGGAGTAAATAACATAAACATATAATAATATAGGGTTTAGCAAAGGTGTACTATTAGTACAACAACATTTTGCCAGTTATGTTTAAGCCCCAGTAACTAATAGAGGCCGACCCTATTGCCATCAACCGTCCACAAATCCAGGCTCAGTGGCTGCTACTATTAGCAATTCCTAAAAGAACTTCAACGTTTTACCCAAGAAGAGAATCGAACCATAGATTTCATGCTCAGCAGACACGGTTGCGACAACTAGACCTTATAGAGCAAAGTCGAGGATCGAGTAGCAGTGAGATTTTTTATAAAAATCTTCAATTCCCCGCTATTTTGATTATATTGGATGTATTTTTTTTTGGAACAGAGCGTTGTTTTAATTATTAACTGAATATTCATACTGATACTGGGTCACGATGTCCCTTCCTTAATTTTGTTTGACTACATTTAAAAAAAAAAAAAGGTAGCACTCCGGGAGTGCCGGCAGAAGTGAAAACTTCAATATTAACTTTCAAACTCGCGTCAGGGTCACGTGATGCTGATCGAAAAATCTTACGCTTTTTCGATCAGCATCACGTGACCCTGACGCGAGTTTGAAAGTTTTTACCCATACAAAAAAAAGTGCTCAACGCCGCTAAAGAAGTTTTCACTTCAAAAACAAAATGGATACTCCAGAAATATTGAACCTTTTTACAAAAACATAACTAATAATAAATCCTTAATTCAAAAAGAAACCTCATAAACACAGACCACGGAGCTCGTAAAGTTTTATAAAAGAAGAGAAATAAAGAATGTACGCAATTTCCATATTGCAGGAAAATCGTCTACAGCGAGTTTACATGACGTTTTTATTACAAACAATATTATTAATACGCTGCCTCTCAGCTTTTGAGCCTTCTTTGGGAATGTGGTCTAAAATAAAATTAATATTTTGTATCGCAAAGAATATAGAGACAGTTATTTTACTACTAGAGTGTGTGTGGGTTCTTTATTCGTTATTGAAGACTCGTTTTTTTATGTTCATAAGAAGTCACATAATTTCAGAATTATCAGCCCATAACATACCTATCAATATCCTATGGCAGGACACAGCCATCCACTCTTAGTGCATATTTACGTACAGGCAGGGCGTCGCGCGGCGCGTGCTGCGTTTTTGTTTCAAACACAATAATTATGGCGATGTATGAAAAAGTTAACGATTTCAATCGACGATTTTATGAGAAGCGATTTTTCGCTCGTTAGTTTAAAATGTAGCCTTTGTTGCTGTAGACTCGTCTCTCAGTAAATTAATAAAAAAGCTCGAGACGAGCCTTTCGCAAGCGCGCGTCTCCGTAAACGAGCCCTTAGAGAGAGATTGAGAAAGCAGTGATAATCTAGTGTGACCGATACCTTTGATTTTTCAGTTTCAGGTGCGTATTGTATAATTAGTACTTGCTTTAGTGAAGAAAAATATCGTGAGGAAACCAGAAGATGCCCTTGGGCGGCATAAAGACTCTAACACGGAGTTAGGCAAAAACCACACAGCAAAGGTTTGTCAGTATATAGGTATCCCGTTGATATAGGTTGTCGGCTGTAGGTTGTTCGCAAGAGATAACGCGGCCTCGACATAAAGGGCTAAGAAGGAACATGGATGATTTTTAGTCAGTAGAAGTCTGACACTCCCTTTCGCTCTGCCCAAGAGCGGGACCCCTTATTTGATGATTTCATACCCGAAAAAAAAATACAGGTATAAGTAACGGGGTGTATAGTTTTCTTTTCTATGTTGAAATGGGATGATTCTCCAACAAGACTGGTATTGTGTTTATTACTATCTATGTTGTCGGGTTTATTATTATATCCTAACCATGCGGATCACAGTATTTCATTTCTCAGAAACCTACGATATTTCAAAGTCAATAGTGAAACCTCTAAAGATAGGCACACGGTTTAATATCGTCATCGCTTATAGAGAAGAACGGGTAAGAAATTCCAGGGCCAACACTTTTTACGTTGCTGAAGTGACTTTAGCATGACGTCACGTTCATCACTGACTAAGTAAAATAATCCGTAACCCTATTAAAAGTTTGGCGCCACCTTTAAGTCTCTTGAAGTACTAATTTTCTCTTAAGCTCCTCCATTTTCTCATTAAATAAATACTAAATGTATGTGAAAATAGTGTTCCCTTTAATTTTAATATTCTCTGTAGTTGATGGTGCTAGACCTAGTTTTTCTTTTGTAATTGGGTCGAAGCACGGAAGCACGGTTCATCTACGAATGAACTAAAACATAATGTCTAAAAACTATTGCTTTTTAAAAACCGACTTCCTTCTGACCTCGACAACTCAGTTATAGCACGCTGCTTGTATAATGTCACAAATATGTATTAATCAACAACGCCAGAACATCATCAAAGCCCAGTACAACATTACATCACTGCCAATCCCAAACTTAGACCGAACCATAATTTCAGACTTCTAACAACTCATAACGACCATACATCAGGACAAGAAGAACTATCCTACTACAGAATAATGAAGGAACTAGTTTTATTTACTCAATAACTTCGACAAAGGCGGTGAGTTATGACGTCACATGATCATAACCCGTACATTGTCGCCTCGCGTTGCCAGTGAATAATGGAACATTCGGGAATGATGAGTGACGTCAGAGGTGCAGAATTGGTGGGATTATTGGTGTCAAATACTCTAACTATTGTTTTGGATAGAGGTTTTAGCACTTGGTATTGCCATCATCTTGTCTAATCAAAAGGGTCTCATGGCTGAGTAATAATTGCCACACTAGTCTATCTTTGAGGTTAAGCCGAGTTTGTCAAGATCGGTCTGTGCATGGGTCCGACATATTGAGTACCGTGCTTCGGATAGCACATTAAGCTGTTGATTCCGGCTGTCATTTGTAAATCTTTGACAGTCGCTACAGGTAGTCAGTGGCCTGAAAGTCTGGCAACCAGTCTTACCTGGGCTATGGAGGTCAGGTAGACAGTTACTAGCTCCATCTAAAATACTGGTATTCGGCTGAATCCAGTAACACTAGAAGCCAACTGCGATAAAGTTATGATCTAGACTAGGCAGATGATAATGATACAACAGTGTTTTATTATAGGAACTAAACTTAAAATAATTCGAAACAAATTACTCATGGCAACCACTTAGGTAGCGTAGTCGTTTAATATTAAGAGTTCAGAGTACTTTCAAGATGATAAATTACATAGTACCACGAAAATTAAAGAAATGAACAACTTCGTAATAGGTACTCGACCAAATTAATTTCTTACTTTTGATTAACATAGCGACCATTTTTTACCCGACTACGGCGAAGCCAAAAGGAATGGTAATGATTTTGGCAGTCTATGTATGTATGTATGTATGTTCCACTGTAGCGCCTAAACTACTGAACGGATTTTAATAAATTAGGTGTCAATAGATTTGTAAGAATAGCCCGGGTGTCATAGGCTATATAAATTTTATAAATTCTTTTAATGACGGAATTTAAATGTCAACACACAAAAATAAAATTCAAATAAAAAAATTAAGTTCAAAAATCTAAAACCCGGCTACTAAGAAAATCGCGGTCTTAAAAGTAGAAAACAAGAAAATAATTCTTGTCTGATATTCTTCGTAGTCGCATGCCACCTTGCTAATGGCAATTAGCAATTGACTTCTGCATCAATGAGAACGCCATGAAGGAGAATCAGGTATCAGTGGCATGCGACTACGAAGAATATCAGACAAGAATTATTTTCTTGTTTTCTACTTGTAAGACCGCGATTTTCTTAGTAGTCGGGTTTTAGATTTTTGAACTTAATTTTTTTATCCGTTTTAATGAAATTTAATACCTGAATATCACTCAAGATAAGCCTTTCTAACCTAATTATTTTCAAGTAGTACCACCTGCCAGAAGAAGTTTTAAGTACAAATCTCAATTAGCTAGGCTACACCCAGCAACCTCGCTAAGAGCTACCTTGGTCAAAATTACTACAAAACTTTAAACTTTACAAAAGTCGTATATTTAAAATGCGAGTTTCCCACCTGCATAACAAAACTTTAGTCTCTTCAGTAGAGCATTCTTCTTGTTAATCTGTACTTCAGTGAGACCTTCAGTCCTCCACATGCGGCCCATTTGCAGGATAATCGCCCTTATTTCCTTCTTGTAAAGGATGACGACCGTCGCTTTGAGTATGGCTGAAATTCAGAGTTCAGTTAAAAGTATACAGCATGTTTCCGTATGCACGGTGTTGATATAAAACGTTGACGCAAACGTCTCTTGTTCTTTGAATTTCGAGAAAATATGAAGGAAAAATGTAAGGGGAAATTGGGAAGCTCCTGTGTATTCGAGAGTTTTGACGTGAGAATACGGTTACCGGAGACGTGATGTTTGAATAGTAATGCACGAGAATAAGGATATTATTATAGTAACGGTGACGCTGTAAAGAGTATCTCACTCTGGCGAATACACACGTAGCATGTAAGTGAAAATGCGTGACGCGGTCTGAGAAATGCGATCATCAAACATTGTTTGCAATTTGTCAGATGACCACGATGATCGCGTATGATCCACGCGATTGCTTTGATTAGGACGTGTGGGAATAAATTCTAATCCACACCGCCGGCCCCTTCAGAACCATAAAACAGTTAACAAAAATAAGAATACCTTAACGTCACCCTTCGGGAATTATTCCGCAAACGTTAGGCAGAGGTGTAAGAAAGAAAGAAGAAAGAAAAAATATTTATGTGTGTGTGTACTGCTGTGTAGTGCACTCACATTTCGCCACTAATGTTTAAGTACCATGTAACAGACGGTGAGCCTATTGCCATCAACTGGACACAAATTTAGACTCCGTGGCTGCTACTGGGAAATTCCTGATGGAAAAACCCAATAACGCTTTGGTCCTTATGCTCAGCAATTGCGCTTGTGATCACCAACTAGGCCACCAAATATTTTTTTATAAAATATAGTTCTAATTGTAGGCCGAAATTCACCAGCGCAGCACAGTGTGGGTCAGTGTAAGTAACAATTCTTTGAATATAATAATTTCACAAGATCAAATAAATATTTTTACAATTAACTTACCTTGCATACTAACCACATAGACGCTTACAACAATAGCCAATTCATCCAGTTTAAGTTCCCCTCGGAACACGTTACCCAAATACATTGTCAACCCAATCTGGTACAGGATCGAAAACATCATATTCAATGAAAGACGACTGTATTTATACCAACGAGGTTTTTTCTCAGCATAAAGATGTATATTGCCTTTTTTCAGTAAATTCAAAACGGAAATGATAGGGTCTATGAATTCTTTAGGAACATCTGGGATTTCTTCCATTTTTAACCAACTTCTAAAAAAAGAAGGAGGTTCTCAATTCAGATGTTTATACATATATTTTTTTTTTTGTGTTTGTTCGGGTATAACTCCGTCACTTGCAAACCAATTTGAAAAATTCTTTTTTTGTTGGAAAGGGTATACTTTCCAAATGGTCACATATTTTTTTTGTTGAAATAGGACGAGCAGTTTTTGAAAAATCAACAAAACTCAAAAAAAACTACATTGTCCACTTTATGACCCATGAACATGTGAACCACTAAAAAGTGAAAAATAAAAACTATTTAACAAAAAATAAACCGACTTCAAAAAAAAATGAAAAATAAACTTTAGAAGAAAAATCAGTTTCTGAAGCCGGTGGCAAAAAAATGAAATCAAACAAACAAAAGCCACCGACTTCAGAAACAGATTTTTCTAGTAAGACTTTCTTCAAGTTTCAATATTAAACTAAAATTTAAAACTAATTACACTGTTTGAAAACTAACGAAATGAATATGAATGTCTCGCGAACGCTGAAAACTGCGAGAAACTAGGTAAATGGTGTGAAAGACGACTAAAAGTTAAAATAAATATGCGGTGTCGCTGCTTTTATACTTACCTTACCTAGGTCGGTGGTATGTGTTTCTAAATTACTACTTTATATTGAACTAGTAACATCATAAGGTTTTGCTTATAGCAGTTTTTGTTCAAATCATAATAATTATTTATACGTATTTATAATACCGTAGAGATATTTAAAACAGCGATAATCAACCTATAAATTAATCAAATGTAAATAAATAGAAAACAACTTTCTATCGAATCACATCAAAACATTTATCACGAACAAACGTAATAAAAATAAAGCAAAAAAATCAATCTGAAGGTTGTTGTGGTGTCGCAAGTATTTACCAGACTTAATATATTCTAACAATCTATTACGTAGAAAACACATCTAATACTGTACTGATCACAAGGTAAAAACTACTTTATAATATTCGCTATAGAAAATAACACAGAGACTCTTTGTGAATTTATAACAAGATCAAAATTGACCCTAACTAGTCGCTTCGATTCCTAAATATTTAAACAACTAATTCGACACAGTTTTGTTTTTGTTTTGACAGACTTGCCAATATTGGCAGAATTCCAATATTTCGCAACGTCCAACATCATTCATTATTTATCTTGAAGAACTGAAACCTTTCTCTTTGGGAATCATACAAAAACATAACATAACATCACGCCTGTAAATTCCAAAAGGTTAGGCAGAGGTATACTTAATAATAATAGATACACCCAAAGGACATCAACCACTTTGTATGGCGTTTCGGCTTGAACATGAACATAAAAATATCACAATATTTTCAATTTTATTGAGTGACTTACAGTACAAAGAAAACATATAGGTAAGAAGTTATTTATCAAATTGATTAATATAATACAAAACAAAAAAAAAACTTCAATATTTTGAAATAAATTGTTTATTTTGTAAAACCATTCATTTTCTTAGGTTAATAAAACATGGTCTAAAAACTGAGCAGGTGGAGTGACATTTTCATACCTTGCCCAGCTTAAATAGCAACTTACAGTCCTTCGGCCGACTATGCAGTCGCAGCAATAATGTTTAATAGCTTGGATGCCATTTATTATTTATTTTGACACTCCCGAATAGAGACCAATGTTTACTAAATTTTTCATGAATTTCTTTTTCCCAATACGGCTGTTCACCGGCTTAGCCCATTTTGGTTGATGTCCTTTCGCATGTTATGTTTATGTCCCATAGAGAGAGAGGGAGGGAGCGAGTTTTGCCATCAATAGGGCACAAATCCAGAATACGTGGCTAAAAAAAAAAAACCCAATAACACTTTGCCCGACCCAGGAATCGAACCCAGGACCTCATACTCAGCAGTCGCGCTTGCAACCACAAGACCAACTAGACAGTCATACAGAAACTACAATACAAAACTCTTATAACATATTTTCAGACAAAAAAAAAACAATAAACCTTGCATCATAAACATGAATGGTGAAAACATTCGCAATCGAGACATGTAGCAATTTGAATAACATGACCAGCCAATGTAGATACCTCATTAAATAAGGAAATAAATAACTCTTGCTTCATATTCGCAGCGTGTAGTGGCAATCATGGGGGTTAAGTTACGCTGGATGTCATGGCAATATTGCAGTTAGGAAATGGAAACAAAAGGAATGAAGACGCGGGGCAAACAGTAAGCTCTAGCGATGCTTATCTGACGAATATTGCGAGATGAAAAAGAAAATGTCTTTTACTCTTTTCTATTCATTGTGAAAAGATTTTAAACATGGCATTTTATAAAGAAGATGACTGTATAGTGACAAAAAATTGTAAAGAGTATGTTTAGATGGTTTGGTTGGTCATGTGGTATGAGGTATGACCGTGGACGAGGGATATCGAGTGCTCTGGTTTCTGCCTACCACTATGGGATAAAGATGTGAGTTTATGTATGTATTTTTTTACATTAGATGGCCAGGTTTATAGCTAGTGAGGAAGGCTAGGCAGATGTGAGGGGAGACGTCCTACCTATATGATCCTGTGACACTTCTGCCTAAATTATCTGGGGTAGTAAGTGTCATATAATATTATATTACTTTGGTATCCACTTTCCTAAAAAAAAAATACGACAAATGAAGTTAAACTTTTATATTAAAATGAAGACCATTTTCAAGCAATATTATCTATACATATAATAAAATGGTAGGAAAGTCAAAACTGTACATTGAATATTTTTTTAAAAGAATACTTGGGGTGTGATCTACAATCGATACAGAAGCCAAAAATATAGTTTTTAGAATTTTTGTCTGTTTGTCTGTCAGGGATAAACTTAAAAAGTACTGCATGGATTTACTTCAAATTTGGCATGAATATTATTAAGAAGTCGGGTCAACACATAGGCTACATATTATCACGCTATCACCTACGGGGAACGAGCAGTGAACCTTTATATCTTCAACGCATTCTGTAACAATGTGAAATCTAACGACGCATATTTGAATGTTGTTATTATGTTAACCATGCTATAAGCTAGCTTTACACTATAAAAATCACGCAATAAAAGTAACTTAGGCCGATAAAAATAATTATAATTAAATGTATATTTTTAAAGCAGCGCCATCTATGAGATTTCAAAAACATCAAGTCGAATTACATGTTGTGTAACAGTAAAAGTTTGTTTTTAAAAGTCATAGATGGAGTGT
Source organism: Diarsia dahlii (assembly GCA_949775195.1). Taxonomy (NCBI): domain Eukaryota; kingdom Metazoa; phylum Arthropoda; class Insecta; order Lepidoptera; family Noctuidae; genus Diarsia; species Diarsia dahlii. The sequence goes on from OX459205.1 coordinate 18,579,208, forward strand.
GCATTTTCTTCTTAAAAATTGCATCGTTAATTCGTTTCAGAGATGAGAAAGACAATAAAAAAATTGTGTTTATAAAAGTTTTAAGCTATTTCATCTACAAAAGTGTTTGGTGCAGTCCGATGTCATATTATTATGTACTCCGTGGTATGGCAAAAACGCGGCTTGCCACACGCGCACCTGCTTTTGTGGTTAGAAGAGATCATTAGGCCTAACCAGATTGATCAAGTCATAAGTGCTGATCTTCCGGACCCTGACGTTGATCGATCCTGTTTTGCATCAGATTGTAAAAAGTCACATGGTGCATGACCCCTGTGGCACGTTAAATCCAAGTTTTCTGTGCATGAAAGATGGACGATGTACGAAAAGATTCCCAAAACAATTTACCAACGAAACCATTACTGGTGCGGATGGATATCCCTCATACCGGTGCCGATCACCAGCAGAGGGCGGGCATTCCACTGAGCTGAGTGTGCGTGGCCAGGCGCAACTGGTCGATAACAGATGGATTGTTCCTTACTCATTAGTACTGCCCAGGACCTTCCAGACGCACATCAACGTCGAGTCGTGCACCAGCGTCGAGTCGATTAAATACATCTGCAAATACGTCAACAAAGGGAGCGATCAGGCGACGTTTGCTTTACATAGCACTGATAGAGACGAGGTGACCAAGTACCAATCTGGTCGCTACATCAGCACGTCTGAAGCGGTTTGGCGGATACTGGCGTTCTCTATACATGTCAGGCATCCTACCATCATGCATTTAGACGTCCACCTAGAGAACGGCCAGCGCATATATATGGATCCCGACAACGTTGCTGAGCGCTTGGAAAATCCACGCCAAACAACTCTCTTGGCATTTTTCAGGGTCTGTGAATCCGGCCAGTTTGCGAGGTGTCTTTTTGTTACACGTACGACAAGCAAAGGGGTGTATTTAACCGACGTCGACGAGGAGGTGCTGTGTGAATTTTCAAGGACACTGTATTGGGTAGAGTTTATACCGTGCACCCGAATAATGGCGAATGCTATTTTCTGCGGTTGTTACTTCACACGGTCCAAGGCCCAACGTCTTTCGCCTTACTGAGAACATTTGATGGCGTGAAGTATCCCAATTACCGCGTAGCCTGCGTAGCACGTCACCTTCTCGACGGTGATCAAAACGTGGATGACATCCTCGCGGAGGCGAGCGGCAGTGACAGTCCCAGCCGCATGCGTCATCTATTTGCCGTCATCTTGGTGTTTTGTGGAGTCGCGAACCCGGTAGCTTTGTCTGAAGATTTTCTACGAGCTTTGAGGCGTGCTACTGGAGACGAAGTAGAAGTTACTGATAAACGCGTGTTGAAGACCTGTCTCAGTTCACTTCAAGACGTGGTCATTTCTATCGGCGGCAATCCACTGGTCGAATATGGGTTACCAGCTCCCTAATCATCACAGTATCAAGACCGTGGAAATCGGGAGTATAACGCTGAGACAATTTACGATCCGGGTGAAATGAAGACCATAGGAAATGACCAAGTCGCTTTGTTCTCTTCAGAGCAAAAACAAATTTATGACACCGTCCTTGAAAGCGTGAACCCATTCGCTGTGTGAACTGGGACATCAGTCCTATACCAACAGCAGAATTCTTGGGTGTGTGAATGGGTACAAAAATGATCAAGCTGTTGCAATTAAGGAATGCATTCTCTCGGAAATTGAGGGGAATGAAGTGGTCTACACCTCTATAAACACTGATGATGATGTCTGAACCCCCAGTCAGCAAGTGGACTTCCAGCACTTATCATCAAGCTGAAGGTCGGTGTCCCGATTATGCTTCTTCGGAACCTATTGAAGTTGTGTAACGGGACCCGCCTTAAGACCCGCGTTCCAGTTCAAGCGCGTACAGTTCCCCGTGAGTTTTTGCTTCGCGATGACCATCAACAAGTCGCAGGGGCAGACACTGAAGGCAGCGGGTGTCGACCTCAGGACGAACTGCTTCTCACACGGGCAACTGTACGTCACATGCTCCCGCTTCACCTGTCCTGAATCTCTTTACATTTTGGCTGCGGAGAGCCAAACCACTAATGTTATTTATCGAGAAGTCCTTTAAGTATGTATTTTTACCTTATTCTGTATTCCTTATTCGTTATTTTCTTCATCTGCTTCAGTCACAACTTATGACTTAATTCAGTAGAATCACCATAAAATCATTTATTCAAAGCAGACTGAGAATCAGCACTTTTTGAGTGTCAATTTTACAAAAGACAGTCTCCCTCTGTTATTGCACTTTCTGTAGATATGAAATGTAAAGAAGAAAGGGGTAAATGAATGTTATTTTGAAAGGTATAACGTAGGTATTTTTGGTGCTGTATAGCGCTCACGCAGACGACGTCGCGGGCAGCAGCTAGTTATTAATAAAACCCGAAAAATTAATGAACCTGTCATTTTGACCTCCTAAGAAATTAAAAATTGATTTTAAACCATTTCTGCCACAGCATTCGTCATGATTCAAATTATTTTCATGGGAGGGAATTTAATAATAATAATAATAATAACTTGAAAACAACAACAAAAAAACTTGAACTATTCAGACAAGTTTCAATTTATTTAAGGTTAAGAATGAATGAATCTTTGTGTTTGGTTATTGGTAAGATCGTCTTGAGAGACTCCTTGGGGTATAGCTTAATCTTCTTCTTAGCCTGTCGTCGAATTTAGATTCAGATAATCTAAATTTTATTGGGTCGGTCCAGAACTGTGTTTTCGGTAGTGTCTATCAGTTTCTGTGGTAAACAAACAACAGGACATACAGGACATTATATTTAGTGCCTTCATGGATGACTCGATGAAATTCATTCAAACAGTCAGTTTGAGGACCTACTAAAGGAGCATGCTTCATCTCAGGAGACCATTATGGAACTGCGGAAGGAGAACCTTGAAATGAGCAATAATATGAAGTCGCTAAATGTTCGTGTAGATCAGCTGGAGCAACAAACTCGATCTAATAACATTGAAATTCAATGCGTACCTGAAAGGAAACACGAAAATCTCTTTGATATTGTGTCAGAAATTTCTAAAGTAGCTGCGTGTGTTGTGGAAAACAGAGATATTTTGCATTGTACTAGGGTTGCCAAACTAAACCCTAATAATACTAGACCACGTTCAATAGTTGTACAGCTGGCCTCCCCTCGACTACGTGATCAATTCCTAGCGGCTATTGTTAATTTTAATAAAAACAATAAGGATAACAAACTGAACAGCGTGCATCTCGGTTATTCAGGGCCAAAAACACCAATTTTTGTGACCGAACACCTGTCACCCACATACAGGGCTCTGCACGCTGCCACGAGGATCAAAGCCAAAGAACTTGGTCATAAATTTGTGTGGATTCGAGGTGGTAAGATTTTTATGCGTAAAGCAGAAGACACGGATCATATCATGGTTAGAAACATGGACACTTTAAATAAGTTGAAATAATTTTGGACTTTCATTAACATTTATTGTAGTCGCAGCTTTGGTATTAATTATAGTTAAAATTCTCAGCTCATAATATTAATATTTATTACCAAAACACAAGAGGTCTACGCACGAAGACTCATAATTTTTGTCGTCAATTGTCTTTAGAGAACTATGATATTGTGATTTTAACTGAAACATGGCTGAATGGTAGTGTTCTGAGCGCGGAGCTTTTTGACGATCGATATATAGTGTATAGAAGAGATAGAGATGGTAGGAAAAAGGATGGGGGTGGCGTATTGATTGCTGTATTAAAAACAATTAACTCAAAACGTATGGCTCAGTGGGAAAGTAAATGTGAGGATCTCTGGATAACTATAGAGGTACCGTTTCTAAAATCTATTCGTCGAATAGCTCTGTGCGCAGTTTATCTGCCACCCCCTGTGTTACGTAGTAGCTTGGACAATTTTCTGGACCGTTGTAATGTGGTTCTTGAACAGACAAACTTGTGCGCCTGTATTGTCGGTGACTTTAATTTAGGTAACATACAATGGAATTTGGTATATGACGCAGAGAATAATTATACTCCTCCTGGCATTGCAAGTTTACTAACTGACTTTATTCACATGCATAAATTGACACAACTTAATGGCATTTTGAATATGTCTGGCCGAATATTAGACCTTGTTTTGACTAATGTACCGGCCGGTAGCGTTAATGCGGCCCTAAATTCCCTCAGCACTATTGATGTCCATCACCCCCCAATTGAAATCCTGATTACAGCGAGTGAAGAAACCCGACTTCCTTACAATCCTCAGACTACAAAAACGAATTATAATAAACTTGATTACACGAGAATTTGCGAGAATCTAAATGATATAAACTGGGAGCAACTGTTTGAAAAAATGGCTGACGTCAACGAAATGCTTCGTATATTTTATGATAGGCTTCTGCATATTATACATATGCATGAACCCTCTAAACCTACTTTTAAATGTAAAAAATATCCTCCTTGGTTTAATAAAAGATTAATAAGAGTTTTAAAAGAGAAGGAAAAAATAAGATCTCGCTTCAAAATCTATAAGAACCCTAGGGATGAAATCGAGCTCAAATTATTGGGCAAACGGTGTTCTAAATTAGCTACTGATAGTTATAATGAGTATATTAGAGATATTGAAAATGAAATACCCAAGAATCCGAACCGCTTCTGGGCATACATTAAAGATAAAAAAGGTGGTTCTAGCTCTTATCCAGCCACAATGACTAATGGAACCGTATCAACATCAGATGGTCCGGAAATTTGTGAAATGTTCGCGTCAAATTTTTCCTCCGCTTTTAGTGGTGAGACAGTGACCCAAAGTGAACCCGAGTCCGACTTTCTTCATAATATGAAGAATAACAGTCTACCACTAACAGCACCTGTGATTGATCGCGATAGCCTGTTGAACAAGCTCAGATTATTGGATATTCGTAAGGGCGCTGGCCCAGATGGTATTCCGCCAATATTTATTCATAAATGTGCTCCCGCTTTGGTATCCCCTTTGACACTAATATTTAACAAGTCTCTTAGCTCAGGTGTTTTCCCTGACTTATGGAAAAAAGCAAAGGTAATTCCAATTTATAAGAGTGATCAAAGGGACAATATTAAAAACTATAGACCTATCTCTATCTTATCAACCTTTGCTAAGGTTTTCGAATCCTTAGTTTGTCCATCCGTTCAGGCACACTTCAAATTGTATTTGAGCTTTTCTCAGCATGGCTTTGTAGGGTCTAGGTCTACTTGCACTAATCTAGCAACTTTCACAGAAATGCTATCGGATGCCATTGACTGCGGCAAGCAGATCGACGTAATTTACACAGACTTTAGCAAAGCCTTTGACCGCGTGCCTCACCATATACTTCTATCGAAGTTATCTGCGTATGGAATCGCCGGTACGCTTTACGACTGGCTTAAGTCTTATCTCGAAAACCGTTCCTTCTTTGTCGCAGTTAATGGTTTCCAATCGGGAACCTGCAAAACATCATCAGGGGTCCCCCAGGGTTCACACGTTGGACCGGTTCTATTTATTATTTTCGTTAATGATATCCCTCACTGCCTAAGATTTTCGGAATGTTTTATGTATGCAGACGACCTCAAATTCTCACGGATAATCGAATCTGAAAACGATTGTACATTACTTCAGAGGGACGTAGACTCGTTGGTTAAATGGTGTAATGATAATGAAATGAGATTAAACATAAAAAAGTGCTACCATGTGAAATACACCCGAAAAAAGAAAGCAACAGCTAGTGTATATCGCGTGGGCCCTAACGTTATCCAAGAGGTAGATCAAACAAGGGACTTAGGAGTCGTTTTCGACAGCGCCTTGACATTTGTACCTCATGTCGAGGGCGTCATCAAAAAGTCTTCTAGAATGCTAGGTTTTGTCATAAGGAACGTTGCTGGTTTTAAGCGTAATCGGACGAAGATCTTATTGTACAACTGCATCGTTCGTAGTATCTTAGAATACTGCAGTACGATTTGGAGACCTCATTACTCTACGCACATTCTTCGACTGGAGCGAATACAAAAGAGATTCCTCTGGCATCTAGCCTATGCTAGCGGAAATGCTAAAAGGATGCGATCCTATGAATCACGACTATCTTATTTTAAGATGGTCTCACTTGAGAAACGTAGAACAATCATTGACTCTTCCTTCGTTTATAAGCTACTCCGATGCAAAATTGATTGTCCTCTACTACTCTCAAAGTTTCGATTTCGTGCTCCTGCTAGAATCCCACGTGCTCCTATAACTCCTTTACATCCTCCACTCCGCAGAACTATACTTGGTGCAAACTCTGTCGTTCCTCGTCTTTGCAAATTAATAAATAGCTGCAGTGATCTAATTGACGTGCATTTTGACTCATATGCCAAGTTTCATAGAACAACTATTTCAATTGTTTAATTTTCATTTTAATTTAATTTGTTTTTGCTTGCTTTTTATTTTGATTTCGTTTTTTTTTATTTTAATTTTATTATTAATTGTGATTTTAATTTGATTTTTGATTCGGATTTTCATTAACTTTGATTTTATTATTGATTATAATTTTAATTTGACTTTTGATTTTGATTTCGATTTTAATTTTTATTGTAAATTTGATTTAATATTGATTGTGATTTCAATTTGACTGTTGATTGGATTTTAATTAATTTTGATTTTGATATTACTTGTGATTTTAGTTTCGATTTTAATTTTTATAGTAATTTTGATTTGATATTGATTAGGATTTTAATTTGACTTTTGATTGGATTTTAATTATTTTGATTTTAATATTGGTTGTGATTTTAATTTGACTTTTAATTTTTATTGTAATTTTGATTTAATATTGATTGGGATTTTAATTTGACTTTTGATTGGATTTTAATTAATTTCATTTTAATATTGCTTGTGATTTTAATTTTAATTTGACTTTTAAATTCGATTTTATTTTTTGATTGTAATTTTGATATTGATTAGATTTTTGATTCGGATTCCAAATTTGCTATTATGTACTGTTTGTGTGGTTTTATTTAAAGATAATTTTATATCCCATCACATAATGCTTGCTTTTAGTTAAGTACCCTAAATCTTTAATTATATTTCAGTGCTTGTAGCACATCTTATTTGTTTATGGGGCATGTGGTGCTAACCTGTAATTAATTGTTACACTAACCTTACATATTATATACTTACTTATTTAAAAATGTTATCAGTGTAAACAATTGTTGGTTGGCCATTATAGGAAAATAAAAATAAAAAATAAAATTTATGTATGTGGAACAGTACCACATTTTTTTTCAATTTAATGAAAAACTTAGTAAGTACTTAGTTTATGTAAGTAGCCACATATTCACAAAGAATTATACCGCGTGCATTGTTTATTGACAAGCCACAAGTCACCGCAAAATGTCCTTTAAGCACACCCAGAATTGGTTCGTTTCCATACACTCCACGTAAATCAGGAACCCTAGTACTAAGGTTTTCTATGTGCTCATGTATCCTTTCGAACCATTTACCTAATCCAGTGAAGTACGACTGAATTTTTCACGTTATTCGCTTTACCCCAGTTTTAAATAGCACTCCAGCTTCTAAAATAGTGTTAGGGAAATTTTAAAATGTATACTGAAATATAGAGGTGCTGGAAACTTGGTAGTTTCGTTATCAAAAAGAACTAACCTGTTTTTTTTCATATAAAAAGTACACAACATTCTTTTGTACACAAGGTGCCTTTTTCTGATACACTTCTGGTCCTTGGCTTATATTGGCATGCTAAAAGAAAGCTCCTAAACATTTTGCTACTCGATTTTTTTTCTAGGTAACTCAAAACTCAAACTCAAACTCAAATATTTTATTTCAATTAAGCCATTACAGGCACTTTTGAATGTCAGAAGGACGGAAGAAGAACGAAACTACGAGTGCAATACGTCATTCCGAAAGTCTCCACGCCGAACCACACGCCACCGAATGCCCGCAACAACGAACACTGCGAGCACGAAAGCACGCAGCGACGCAAACCGCAACAACGAATGCTCGAGACCCCGAATCACGGAACAACGAAAAACACGTAACATCACGCCTGAAATCATCAAAGGGTTAGGCAGAGGTGTATCTAATAGATCATCCACATTTTGCCAGTTATGTTTTATGTCCCACGCAATAGGAAGGACCCTATTTCCATTAACCGGGCACAAATTCAGACTCTGTGGCTGCTACTGCAATATTCCTGATTCATCATCATCATCATGATCATTTCAGCCAAAAGACGTCCACTGCTGGACATAGGCCTCCCCCAGGTGTCACCACATTGATCGGTCCCGTGCGTCTCTCATCCAGCGGGTTCCCGCAACCTTGACCAGGTCGTCGGTCCACCTAGTGGGAGGCCTTCCAACGCAACGTCTTCCGGTTCGCGGACTCCTGATTAAATAATTAAATTACCCTTTGCACGACCCGGGAATCAACCTCCTGCTCAGCAGACACTAGCAATTACTCGACATAAGCAGTATAATTAAATGAGTTTTTATATTGACCCGAATTGAAATAAGTGTCGAAAATTGATTTTGTTATTATACTGTAATTTTGTAAAACATTGTCCATATTCAATGGTAATGTCAGAATTAGTCCAGTGACTGAAAGTATAATAATATTTGTGACTAAAGGATATTCAATTCAGTTTTTAAGGTTAGCATTACCACTGCAAACTTATACTTTTAGGGTTCCGTACCTCAAAAGGAAAAAACGGAGCCCTTATAGGATCACTCGTGTGTCTGTCTGTCTGTCCGACTATTCCCCCCCCCCCCCCTTATATCTGAAACTACTGATTTTAAAATTCTGAAAAAAATACAGAAATTAGTTCAACACGTATAGATTACAGGAAAACCTATAATATAAGTCATGGTACGGAACCCTTCATGTGCAAGTCCGACTTGCACTTGGCCGGTATTTTTGTTGCATTCGGATATTTTAAATTCCGAGTGTTTAAACTGCCTCATAGGTAGGTCGCCAGTACCTGACCGCTGACCAGTCCAGACCGCGTGATGATATGTTCTGTTTGTTTTTTTCATCGAGATATAAGTACTAACGTACGTTTTTTTTGACATTTTCTTAAAAATAATGTTGAAAAGATAAACTGTAATGATAAACGCAAAGTGAATTAAAAGGAGAAACAGCAAACCCAAACACATTACAGCCAAGCCTTGTTATAATGAATATTCATTAAACAATAAAATATACTTTTGTACGTAATTTACGTTTTCGCAACGCAATTATCAGCTGATAAATGTTTCAATAATTATAATTTACATTTTTACACCTTGTACATTGCGTGTTTTTAATGTGCAACATCCAATAAAATTATTGCGTTTGCAATACTTTTATGGCATTATCTTCCCCGTTTTCAGTATTGTGGGTCTCTTTGCTGAATTTAATAATTGTCATCATGTACTCAGCCTTTTTTGGAGGGTGGGAAATCATCAAATGACTCCTCCCACTCTGGGCAGAGCGAGTGTCAGACTTCTACTGACTAAAAACCAGCTATGTTCCTTCTTAGCACTTTGTGTTGAGGCCGCGGTATCTCTTTCGGACAACCAGCAGCCCTGACGGGATGTGCCTAGCCTTTCCCCAACTATGTTGACCCCAACATAGTCACACCTCGGACACTCCATACAACGCCCGCAAAATAATTACCTATTACTACTACATAAACAAATAACGTTTGTGCACGACGTGCACGTGCAAATGTGTGCGTAAACTCTAGTAGGGTTATCGTAGCCTAAAAAATGGAGCGGAAAGTGCAACGGTCTGCGTCGCGAAAACCGAACGACGACTAATACGAGCGCGAGCCATTTGATTGCTCAAGAGTCGACGACGAATACCTCGAAGTGCGGGGTGAGGTGCGGTATTTAATATGAGCGCGGGGAAGGGAGTGTCCCTTCTGTACGTAGTACTATTATGTATTCTGTGACATAGTGGAGCCGTACGAGTATTTTATATGGAGCGACTGTCTATCCAACGTCTACAACTGAGAGGAAATTATGTTTTTTCCTACTCCTCCGCTATTTTTTTCTGATTAATTTCGTTGCGGGATCCAAGACAGTTAAATCGCTTCTCTGGGACTTCGTCGAACTTTATTGTCTCGGCGCTTTTCTTGTGGTCGCCACTGTTGATTCTGGCTAACAGGAGTTACAGTGGTTTGGGAATAGTGTGGCGGGCTTGTCTACAACTGAGGTTGTGCGGGATAACACGCTACCTTTTGGTAAGACTGCTTTTCAGACTTTCGGGCCAGTATACCTGTTACGACTGTCAGAGATCTATGAGTGACAGCCGAGACCAACGGCTTCCGAGGCCACCCGATTGATAGCATCATAGACATAACTGACGAAATGCGGGTGTATCTAAGGTCCCATTAAAATAGGTGGACAAATTTTAACACAGCGTTCAGTAGGTCTAACCAAAGATATCTAAACAAAAGAAACATTAAATAAAATGTTTCTTTTTTATTACTTAAAATAATAAATTGCCGGCACTCTAGAGCAAACTCATCCTTTGTGAGTAGGTACTTAAATGCGTTCTTCTTATTATTTCTTTTACTATCGTCCTTATTTTGGTGGTCTGAGTGATTTCTGAAATTTTGTCCACCTATTTTAATGGGACCTTATAAATAGGTAGGTACTTGTTACTTACACCTCTTTCTAGCTCTTCAATGATAATGAGGCGTTACTTTATATGGTCGAAATGAGCGCCACGCGTAAAAGTCCCGACGCACTTATGTATGTGTACACAATTACACAAGACATGAAGCTTTAACTACAAGTTATTTTACCTACTGTATCAATTAAAGTTGATCATTTTGGAAGCCTCATAATAGATTTCACGCTCTTTATTTTACGAGAAAACCGTTTTTGTTTTTGCTACGTTAAACATCAGCGCACGTGAGATCTTCTTTAGTTTTTTTCCTTCGTTGATACCAAGAGAAATTGCTTAAGAAAAGGTAGACTCTTATTTACGATACAGGTGCAACAGCATTCGTGAGTTCTCCAAATCGAATCTGAATAATAAATGGTTTTCCATAAATTAACTCTTGCATCGGGCTTAAAAACCTGTTTATATTTAAATTTGATGCTGGATAAACCTATTATTTATGATACCAAGATCCTAAGAAAATTTCGATGAATCTTTGAAAGCAGAATCTCATTTGATAATATATAATCATAAACTCAATTCAATTAGAGGTGCGTTTTTGTGTCAAAGTGCAAGTCAGTTATTAACTTTGTAAAATCATAAAATCACGGGCAACCTGCATCAAAAACTTATGAGGAAATATTTCTAATATAAGTCCATAGAATTCGTCCGAATTAAAAACAGGTATAGTTAGACCCATTCATAAAAAAGGTAAATTTAATGATTTTGCAAATTACAGACCCATAACAATATTGCCTGCTATAAATAAAAAAGTAGAAAAATTTATATGCGACCAAATACACACTTTTTATAGAGACAATGACATAATTTCCAAAGCACAATATGGCTTCCAAAGTTAGAAATCCACAGCTCAACTACTTTCCAATTTTACTGATGAAGTTAACAACTACTTGGATGAGAAGCAGCATGTTATACTCATATTCATAGATTTCAGCAAGGCTTTTGACACTCTCGGGCACAGTACACTATTGAAAACACTCGAAAACTCAGGCATAAGAGGGAAATTACTCGATTGGTGCAAAGAATACCTTCGTAGTCGAAGTTATCGAGTCAAAGTTGGTCCTAGCCTTAGCAGACCTGTAAATGTAGCGAAAGGCACAGCCCAAGGTTCAGTCTCTGGTCCGCTCCACTATCTGGCATATGTGAATGACCTAGAAAATATTATAACACACTGTTCCCTGTATCAATACGCTGATGACACCTGTATACTCTCTGCTAATAAAAATCTAAACTTGGCCGCAGAATGTTTGCAAAAAGATTTTACTTCTATGACTAAGTGGGCCCATGATATGGGACTTGTTCTTAATCCACAAAAAACTAAAGTTATACACGTACATTCAAGTCACATAAGCACCTTCCATCCCTTTCAAATCATAGCTCATAGTCATGATTCCGATTAGTCCGTGTGGTGTCGGACGTAAAGAATAGCACCATCCCATATCTTCCCGTGGGTGTCGTAAGAGGCGACTAAGGGACTTACCAGAGAATGGGCAGCAGCGTTCTCTGTGTCTTTGTAACAACCATACTGCGATCGCCAACCCGCCTGCCAAGCGTGGCGATTATGGCAAACCCCCCCAAAAATGCCTGGGGGAGGCCTATGTCCAGCAGTGGACGTCTTTTGGCTGAAATGATGATGATGATGATGATGAGTCATGATTGTCTACATAAAAACGAAACAAACTGCAACTGCGCGCCCATAGAGCAAGTCCCTTATCATACCTACCTGGGACTAATAATTGATAACCGATTCAATTGGAGTTACCAAGTGGAAGCGGTTTGCGGAAGGTTACGTGCGATTCTTTCCAAATTTTCCATAATAAAACGCAATATACCGTACAGAACCCTGCTCCAAATGTACACAGCTCTTGCCGAGTCGATAATCTCTTATGGGCTCACCAGTTATGGACGCACATTTAAAACTTACTTAGATAAAATACACAATTTGCAAACACGTTTACTGAAACTTGTAGTACCTAAATACGTAAAAAATCAATATAAAGATAATTATACAGGGTTGTTTAAACACTGCAAAGTACTACCTGTTCTAGCGCGTGCTGAGTATCTGTTCCTCTTAGAACATTTTGACAACAGCGATATTCAGATTCCAGTCAGGTATGACGTGAAAACGCGACAAGCTAAATCAAAGTCATTTCAAGTGCCACGTAAAAATAACTTTTATGGCAGGCGTACCGCTTCCTTTACAATACCGAACTTACTAAATCAAATACCTATAGATATCAGAGACTCAATGAATAATAAGAACGTAAAGCGTAAGCTGAAAGAATATTACCTAAATTCTATTATAACTTTTTAACGTAACTGTTAATAGCGCGTTGATCAAATCTCAGGTCATGGCATGCTAAGGACAGACCCCAGAGGTCTATTTGTGTGCTTTGTTTAATTATAAGAAAATGTATTTTTTAAATAAATAAATAAATAGGAATTAAAATCAAAAGTATGTTTCAATAGAATTTGGTCGTTATTGGTGATACGAAATCCTACGAGTATCAGACCCAATAGTTCTCATTAGAAAACTGTTTTGAGCTTTCCCTGTTTATAACTAAAATATCACTATAACTTACGGATGACTGTTGGGTGTAGTGATGAGTAATTGTCCCGCGTTCGTGGCGCTTTTAATTTATGGAAAATATCGCGTAAGTGACAGTTTTTTTTGTGTTTAAAGTTTTTAATGACACCGAGTTATTGTGACAAATGGATTAGTCAGCTAGAATTTGCGTTACTGAGTGCTAGCGGTCTGGAGTACGCCGGACGTTTCGAAATGCAGTAGTTTCTTTTATCGCCGCTTAGAGCGCCTCCTTGTATGCACCAAGATTTTATTAATAAATCCCTTCAAAACCATGATTAATAAAGTACACCTTTTCATCAACATTACATTTTTGTTTACGTCCCAAAAGTAGCTCCAAAATACCTGAATAAAAAGTAAATAAAAGAAAATACGATCAAAGTTTCTACTCCCACGGTTTTCCCTGTATAAATCTGCTGGGTGCCCTTAAATCGTACAGGTAAGTCCACAAAGTTACCGAACTTCCCAGTTTATGATATTATCTGAGCAGAGATCGCAACTCGTGGATTTTACAAAGACGAAAGTTTTCAAAAATATTTAAATATTTACCGAGTGACTTGGTTTTGCTTGGAGATTTGGAATGTAGGCTAATTAGTATAGAAAATATTTTTTTTTTTTTAGTGGGTGGAAAATCATCGAATAACCCCCCCCCCGCTCTTGAGCAGAGCGAAGGGGAGTGTCAGACTTCTACTGACTAAAAAGCTTTATTAGACCTTTGACAGATTTCTAAAGTAACTGGAGAAATGACACCAATCTATCGGTTTAGGGAGATTACATCTTTATTTTTAGTGATATTTGGCATTTGTATAGAAAATTCTTCTCTTCAAAAATTTAATTCTTCTTCTTCTTTTGTGTATTTGAATTTAAATGTTTGTAAACGCACCCACGATACAGGAGAAATTCCTAGTGTGGGGCAAAGTTTTTCAAAAAAAAAAAAGAAAAGAAAAGGTTAAATAAACTGGCGAAATGTCGGTGTACTATTACGTACACCTCTGCTTAACCCTAAGGGATTACAAACGTAATGTTATGTTTAAAAGGTATCCGATTGATTTTAATAAATTATATCTTAATTTCGCACCCTGGTAATTGGTCATTTTTTAATCCACTTCCAAAAAGGAAGAGGTTCTCAATTCGTTGTTATTTGTTTGTTCTTTTTTTGTTTGGATAATATTGCATAACATGACAGACTCCAAATTCGATATAAACCTATAGGTAATACCTTTCAAAACTCACTGTAACCAGAAATAGGTAGATCCTGTCTTATCTCAAGAATTAGAAGGCAAACTGCAGAATTTTTTACCTTCATCAAAATTTTGCTTCTTAAAACGGAGGTAATAACTCCCCAAAGTGGCTACAGCGGTTTCATGGTCATTTAAAAATTCATTTCGTTACAGGGAAAATTGCGTTTTTAATAAAATGCAAGGTGGAAACTCTTGAGACTAAAATTGGTCCTAATAGATATTACCAAAGGCCTTTAAAAGGGAAATGCGTGACATTGTTTTGTAATAAGACCTGCTTATTAATTTAGCAATCATCCCTTTTTCATAGCTTTTATTAAAGTTAAAGGGGACTTTCTGGCCACAATTTTAGAAGTTTGACCTGACTCTTAAATACAGGTCAAGTAATATATATTTTTTTGAATATCAAGTTTTGTTGAATCATCAAATGACTCAACCTGCACTGAGCGGAGCGGAAGGGAGTGTCAGACTTCTACTGACTAAAAACCACCCATGTTCTTAGCCCTTTGTATCCGGGCCCGCGGTATCTCTTTCGAACAACCCGCCCCGCCCCGGTAGGCGTTGACAGACCTAAGGCCTAGTTTGGGAGTTAGAATCAGATTTTGGAATACATGCGTGTGCTTTCTAGTTATTACTGTGCTTGTAACATGTATTTTCTAGTGTCATATCTTTTTTTTTAAATTGTTTCGAAAGGAATTGGAACAGGCTAACAAAAAAAAAATTTTTTTTTTGAACGTCCTTTTCCTGAATGAAAAGTGTCCTATGATTTTTTTTATATTTTGGGCTGCCAGACGGAGAAATAGAGTTACTACTTACTTATCGATTTTAGGCTTATCATTTTCATTTAGTACGATTACTTTATATTTTAAAACAATTGACTGAAAAGGTCTTCTCCCTGCAAATAAACCTCTTAACCCAATTAATTAGGTATCAGTTCAGAACAAAATAATTAATCTTCAAAAGGCTCTATTTTATACTAAATCGATATCAAAATTGTTGTTTAGCATTTAAGACTTCTAAAGCATAATTAATGAATTATAAAAATCCAAAACGTTTTGTTAAAATGTCAATCAAAGGTTGATTAATGTTCGGAATTTCTAAAGGGCAGGAGGGGATTAATAAAAATAAAAAGTCTTAGTAAAAGTAATATAATTTATTATAAATCTAAAATAATAATCAATGGCTGTATTTAAAATTACTTAGTAACTGGTGATCATCATAGTATATTAATAACTAAATTAATTACAAGACAATAAAGTATCTAAAATATTATACTAAAATCGCAGCCCAATGCAAACACATTTACAGGTAATCCTCCAAGGATCCTTCAAACTGGGACGGACCAATTATGAACCGACTGACGGGACAGTAAAAGAAACTTTAGGAAGTACTAATATTGAGATATCTTTATACAGAGGCGTGATCACAAATGTCCTCCGGCTTGACCAATGTTTAAGAACGGATATTACAAAGATAATAATAGCAACAAAAATAAACTACAACATCTTGAAAGATTCAACTAAATACGTATCACAAAGGACTTCCTTTTCGAATTTCGACAGTAGGTCTGTTCCTAGGAACTTGTTCACAATGTTGGATACCCTGCAATCGTATGGCGCTGATGCATGGTCAGATTCTATATGGAATACCTTCACTGGTTTATTAGTGTACTTCGATAGATTGTAGTCTTCGGATAATGCTGCTGCTTTTGGATGAGGGATTCCTTTCATAAGGACCAGTTCCGATTCTAGCTTAAAGTCAGGCTCATACTGTCTAGCCAACATGATTCTTCGATATGCAGCCTGAAGAATAGATCTCTTGTACTGGTTCGAATAGCTTGCCAACTCTCTGAGCCTACTCACACACGCTTCCACCTTCTCTGACCAGCTTTCTGACTTCTCCAAATCATTCTTCAGTTCTTCACTGTCCGTACCGGTCATGAGACGGTACATGTGTTCGACGATAGAATTTTGTAACTCCGTATCAGTTAAATTGCCGACGTAAGCGTCTAGTTGCACTCTTAATGCATCTGGGCTGCTGTCCAGGCAGTAAACAGTTCCCACGCGACCTGAAAAAATAAGTCCAAATAATTATCTTAGAGATTGTTCTGCCAATGGAAATTAAACTCTGACTAGTTCAAGAAAGAGTTCGAAATTGCTAAAATCCTGGATAAAGGAAGACGGTGTTTTAATAGATAAGCAAGAGGATTTTTCGAAATTAAAATGTGCTCCATAAAAGTCAAACTTTGAAATAATGTGACGCAAGGGATTCAATCTATAAAAGTCTTCCCTTTTGTTAAATGTTGTCTTAATAATTTTGACATTATTTTCTGAGGAAACGACAAAAAGAAATTGAAATTGGTTGAGAGGAAGTTTTAATTTTGCCGCAAAGAGGCGCCAATGCGGAACAGCATTTAATAGGCACTTTATTTTCGAATTTAGGAAGAAACCTGGTTACGTTGAAAATTAATTAAAAATTAATACATACCCTCTTTTTCAAACAATGCTGCTAGCTCTAAAGCCACGTTTACACCGAAGGAGTATCCCAGTAGGTAGAAATTAGATTTCAGCTCGAACCTCTTTTTCATGAACTAGAAAAATAAAATTGAAAATCTGTTATCTCTGCAAGATTAACCTTCAATACAGGTACAGGGTTTTCTCGTTGTCTTTGATTATGGTGTTTAATGAATAAATACATGAAATCACGCCTGTAATCCCCGAAGGGCTAGGCAGAGGGGGAAGGGAGAAGGGTTACACATTTTGCCAGTTATATTTAAGGCCTTTGAATATTATTATGTATCTGCGACCCTATTGTTTTCTTCCGAATCCAATTTCAGTCTCCTAGGCTGCTACTGAGAAGTTCCTGATGGAACAATCCAATTTTAAACGTTGACTGACACGGGAATCGAACCCATGACCTCATGTTCAACATTCGTGCTTACGACCTACAGACTACTACTAGTATTGTTTATGCTACTTCATAAAGTAACAGACTTATTTATAAACAAACTCAACTGATAATAATTGTGTGTAACAGGAAAGTGTTAAATTAAACTCAAAAGAGAACCGTCCGTTCAGTTTACAAAAGAAAGAAAACAATGCAACGCTCCGTCGAATAAAATAAATAGCCGATACACACGGCCGATACACAACAAATATGGACAACTTGGAACTTTTTGGTTCGAACTTCAAAAAGACCACATGAATGTGTTATTGTGTGGAGCTCTTCTGTCAGTAAACATTTAGGTTTCGAAAACATTTGAATGATTCTTCCGGGCAAAAAGTTAACTTATTACGGAAATTAACTCTCATTTCACTTCTGAGCGATCGTACGGAGCGGTCAAGTTTCTATTATTTAACCATCTACCTCCAAACGGTAAAATGCGTAAATGCGATAATTGTGATAAAACTATTACAAAAAAATCACCCGGGCTTGAGTGTAACAAATGTGGCAAAGTAGTTCACGCAAATCAAATATGCACGGGCCTATCTTCTAAGCAGCTGTCAGCCCTGCGGAATGCTGAAAACCTGGAGTGGACATGCGATGAATGTCACAGGGAGTCTCCTCATCGTAAGTCCTTCGTAATTCCGGAAGATGATGAAAATGAGGACGATAATGGTAGCGAGCTGGATGGAAACAGTGCTGCGGTGAATAAATTGCTACGTGATATTTCACTTGAAGTGAAGAAAGCAGTGAAGAAAGAACTGGCATCAGTAAATGAGTCGCTTAGCACTTGTTGCTTAAAAATGAATGCTGTAAATTCTACACTGGAAATTCTTGCAGAGAAAGTTAAAGACATGGAGAAGAAAAACACCTACCTCACGAATCAAAACACACACTTGGAATTAAAAATTGATGCATTGGAACAACACATCAGAAATGTTGAGCAAGAAACTCTAGCTAATGTACTGGAGATCACTGGTATTCCTGATAATGAGAACGAGAACCTGGGCATAGTCTTAACTAAAATAGCCTCGAAGCTTAACATTGAGAAACGCCAAGTTACAACAATCAAACGACTTAAAGGCAGAAATGGTAAAGAGGGAGCTATTCAGGTGATGCTGCAACATGAAGAGCAGGTGGATCAGTGGATACGTACAGCGCGGAATGAACCGATTGTTGTTCAAGATGTAGTCACCGAGGTCAGTCCTGACTTAGCCAAGTCAAAAGTTTTGTTTCGATATGCTCTTACCAAAGCGAATAAGTCACTTCTATGGCAAGCTAAACAAACGTTGAAGGAAACGCACAAGTACATCTGGTTCCAGAATGGCAGAATATTAGTTCGTAAAATCGAAAACGACAAACCGTTTGTCATTAGGAACGCTAGTGATATTGATAAAATGACGGTGCAGGGAAATAATTGTCGATAGTAGTTAGACTCAGTGATCACAACGGTTTCTTCACCGGAAATATCAGAATTCCTCGAGTGTTCAACCATCAACGAGTTTAGTAATCACCTGCCAAATTGTAAACAAAAACTAAATATTGTCCATATTAATATTCGCTCGATTGTTAAAAATTTTTCATTAGTCCTTCAATTCATTGTTTCTTCTAAAATTAATGTTGATGTTATTATTTTAACAGAAGTAGGCATTTCTAAAAACAGTAATCTCATTGAATTCTTTAATATAAATGGATATGAAATGTATCATAAGTTGCGCGAGCAGCGCAGAGGTGGTGGCATTGTGATGTATGTTAAATGTACCAACAATTTTCAAATTATGGATAATATATCACTAAAACACTGCGAATGTATAATTGGACACTTGACTACATCATATCACTACACGACATCAATCTGCACAGTCTATAGACCTCCGAAAGAAAGTAAGCACTTGTTTATAAGAGAGTTAAAAGAGTTATTATGTAAGGACACTGAACAGGCTTTGGGATGCTTTCCCAGTTAATCCTCATTCCTTCCTTGTATTCCTAATTTAAATCTGCCGCCACACGCGACATTCAAACGTTGCGTATCCAAACATCATATCGTCGGACCGCTCGCGCCCTCTGACGGAAGAAAACAAAAAACTTCAGTTCGAACTCAAATAACGAGCGGCTGGCCAGCCCATCTTCTCCGCGAAGACTATACTCAAAAATACCGTGAAAATACGACTGCTCGTCAACAGTGTGGTGATCTCCAGGCTCCCAGTATCCCGTGAGTACATTACCTTCCTCTTTTGTTTCTCTTAGCCTGGTTCTGAATAGAAGCCTTCAAAACCGCGTGATTGGCTGTACGCGAAACTCAAATCATATTTGTGGTCCATTTCGAGCGCGATTACCTGTAGATTACAGTTTTTTCAGGCATTCTCTGGTTCAATTTCAATAGAAAACTCAGAGATTTCCTAGAATTTCGCAAAATAAAAGTATTATCCTACAAAATTGTGTTGTCATACTCGCAGGGTAAACCTATGCAGATTCAGAGGTCATCTTAATTTAGTCGGGTTATATCACAATAATTCGTAGTTATTTTACGAAATTCATTGTGCAATCTTATTAACTTTATCTATTCACGGTATTTATACACTAACAAACGTTACTAGATAACTATTTCACCTATATGTATTGATTTACACCTAATAAATCTCAACTTAGGTTCGTATTTTCATACTCATAGTCTACCTACGTAAAACAAAATGGAAGACGGTAAACTTAAACTACTTCAGTCTCAACGCGAATATGTCTATCGTGATATCCAAATCCTTTATGACTTATCAAAATCTATGATTCAAGATCGTTCAAAGGTATCGTCGTTCAAGGCGAGATATACGCGGATACATTCAATTCGCGAAGAATTTGTTGCGTTGTGTAGTAAAATACAGGCGTTGGAGTTAGCCATAAAACCTGATGCAAAAGTGTGTCAAAAGTCTTTGTGTTCGTTTGATGATTTGTACTATGCCGTAATCGGTGCAGCGGCTGACTTACAGGTCGCTGATAAGAGCGAAAACGTCGACGGGACGTCGCAGGCGGCGCCGGCGGCTCCGCCCACGGGGCCGGCGGCTCTCGACTCCATGCAAACAGGACGTAACGTTAGGCTACCTACTCTTGAGTTACCTAAATTCGATAGTAAAATAGAAAACTGGCAAACATTTTATGATATTTACAAAACTTTAATTCACGATAACAATTCGATTTCGCAAATAGAAAAATTTCATTACTTAGCGTCTTGTTTACAAGGCCCGGCTTTGTCTATTGTCAAAGGGGTTCCGATGACCGCTGATAATTACGAAGTAGTTTATAATAGTTTGATCGAGCGTTATCAAAACAAGCGTATTATAGCTTTAACATATTTAGATAAATTCTTTAACCAGCCAGTGTTGAAATCGGGTAACTTCCAAGATTTACAAACTTTATCAAACGTAATTTATGAGGCATACCATGCACTCCAAGCTTTAAAAATTGAAAATTTAGGTGATTTTATCTTATTTTGTTTAACTTCACGTGCGCTGGACTCGGACACGCGTAATCGTTTCGAATCTCAGAAAAACATTTCACAAATACCTACTTTTTGTGAATTGTTAAAGTTTCTTCAAGATTATGTTAAAATCTTAGAAACTAGTCATTTATCTTCTAAATCTAATAACAATCCTAACCCTCGTAACCTCGAAGGGAAAAAACCTTCGCCTGCGACCAGTAGGCAAAATAGCAGCGGTTCAAAACGCTCATCTTATCTCGCAAAATCTAATCCTCCTGCCAATGTGGCTTGTGCTCATTGCAGTGAGCCGCACTTGATTTATCGGTGCCCTACCTTTCAAACCTTAGATTCTCGTGCTAGACTCGCGTTAGTACAAGGTAAAAACAATATGTGTACAAATTGTTTGCGTACAAATCACGTCATAGAAAAATGCGTATCTAAAATGTCTTGTACGGTGTGTGGATTACGTCATCATACCCTATTGCATATTGACCCAGCGCCATCTAG
Source organism: Diarsia dahlii (assembly GCA_949775195.1). Classification (NCBI taxonomy): domain Eukaryota; kingdom Metazoa; phylum Arthropoda; class Insecta; order Lepidoptera; family Noctuidae; genus Diarsia; species Diarsia dahlii. Next base: position 18,600,592 of record OX459205.1, read on the forward strand.
CGCCGGCGCTACCACTGCAGCGAACGTTACAGCACATTCTCACGCTGCCGTTCCCAACCGTGACATGGTTTTACTAGGGACGTGTCAGGCGCGCGTGTTCAACACCGCCGCCGGCACTCAATATACCGTGCGTGCACTCGTAGACAGTGGGGCGCAGGATTGTTTTATCACCGCTGCGTGCGCGCGAATACTCGGGTTAAAACTCCGCCGCTGTAATCTTAATATAGCCGGACTAGGACAAAACTCAGTCACACAAGTAAAAGGGGTGACGGAATGCACTATACGACCTGTACATGGTGATGCTCCACAATTTAATATCAAGCCAGTCGTGTTAGATAGCATCACTGCTCTAATACCTAGCGTGAAGGTACCATCAGTCGTTCGAGAACGTTGCAACCATCTAGTGTTAGCCGATCGCGACTACGATATTCCCGCCAAAATCGACTTATTAATTGGGGCGGAACTATTCCATGAAATCTATGACGGTCAACGCATCAATCTGGGGCCCGGTTTACCTACCGCTCTGCATAGCGTTTTCGGGTGGATTCTGTCAGGGGCAGTAAACTTTAATTCTGCACCTTTGAACACTGCGTGCTCTTTAGTGGCCACCACATTTAAATTAGACGAACAAATTCAAAAGTTCTGGGAAGTGGAGGAACCACCGCGCGCTTTTATCACCGTACCCGAGAATGATACCTGTGAACGCATGTACACTGATTTAACCTATCGCGAACCTAACGGACGACATGTCGTACCAATCCTCTTAAAGGATGGCGATCGTTCTCTGGGTGAATCCTACAATAGTACCTTGTCGCGTTTTACTTATCTAGAAAAGAGACTTAATCGTCAGACTGAACTTAAATCCGATTATGTTAATTTTATGCGCGAGTACGAGAATTTAAATCATATGTATCCGGTACCTAACCCAACGGTACCTACTCTCAATCGTTATCTTATCCCTCACAGTTGCGTCGTTCGCCCAGAGAGCACGACGACTAAATTGAGAGTAGTCTTCGATGCTAGTTCTAAAACTACTAACGGTCTATCTTTAAACAATATTGTATTCACTGGCCCTAAGCTTCAAGTGGATATTGTAGATATCATAACCGGTTTCAGATTACACACAGTAGTTTTAACTTGTGACATCTCAAAGATGTATAGAGGAATCTTAATTAGACCGGAGGATCGGAACTTTCAACACATACTATGGCGAGAATCTCCTAGTGATCCAGTAAAAGAGTACGAACTTGCGACTGTCACCTACGGAGTTAGTAGCTCACCTTATCTGGCCATCCGTACCCTCCATCAATTAGCAGCCGACCATGGCGCCGCGTACCCACGCGCAGCTGAAGCTCTCCTTCACGAGACATATGTCGATGATATAACGACCGGCGCGCCCTCTGTACGCGAAGCCATAGAACTAAAAGATCAACTTATCAGTTTATTAGGCTGTGCTCAACTAGAGCTCCGAAAATGGAGTAGCAATTCACAATCCTTTATTAAAACTTTGCCTGCAGATCATTGTCAAGTACCTAAACCTTTCTCTGAAGAAAGTGACAAATCAACGTTAAAAATCTTAGGAGTCCAATATGATCCTGTGAGTGACAACTTTAGTTACTCACAGTCTCCAATCGAGGACAAAGAATGTACTAAGCGTTCCATCTTATCTAGCATCGCACGTATTTTCGATCCTCTTGGGTGGCTCACACCTTTTATCTTAAAAGCCAAATTGCTCCTTCAAGACTTGTGGCGTCTTAGTCTTTCATGGGACGAACCTGTGCCCAGAGACATAGCTATAGAATGGCAAAACTTTATAGCGGATCTTCATAACTTAAAACTGATAGAAATCCCTCGTAGGATTATACCTTCTCAGTCTAAGGAATTTCAACTCATCGGATTTTGTGATGGATCCACTAAAGCATATGGATGTTGTGTTTACCTTCGTGTCGTTACCTCTCACGACGTACAAGTTTATCTTTTGATTGCTAAGTCCAAAGTAGCACCTCTAAAAGTGTTGACTGTCAACCGCTTAGAGCTTTGCAGTGCTGTATTACTGTCCAAAGTAATAAATCGCATTCATTCTTTGCTTAGTTCAAAAATCATCTTAAATAAATCTATCTTGTTCACAGACAGCTCGACTGTGTTGTCGTGGTTGAACACTGAGCCACACAAGCTTAAAACTTTCGTTGCCCACAGAGTAGTCCTAATTAATGACAGTCCTGTGTCAGCTGAGTGGCGACATGTGTCCACCCATGACAACCCAGCCGACATCTGTAGTCGTGGCTTATCATGCCTATCTTTATCTTTATCTCAATTCTGGTGGTCTGGTCCTCAGTGGCTGTCCAACGAAACTTGCAACTGGCCTGCTTCAGCAGTTGAAATGTCCGATAGCTTACCAGAACTTAAGCCTCCATCACGCGCGTGTCATACTGGTGTGACACGTGAAGCTGAATTGCTTACTTCCATCATGGAACGCCACTCCTCTCTTTCTCAAGTGGAAAGAGTGGTTGCATGGATCTACCGTTTCATCCACAACGCAAAAGCTAAACGTTCTCAGCGTAACTTATTACCTTATCTGACAGCCACTGAATTAAACCAATCTTTAGATCATTTAACAAAATATGTTCAACATCAAAATTTTAATGATGTCATATCTTTAATAACATCCAATAAACCTTTACCCAAACACTTATCTAAACTCTCTCCTTTTCTTGACACTCGCGGAATCTTGCGAGTGGGGGGACGCCTTAAACACGCGTCCTTACCAAGTCAAGTCAAACATCCATACCTCTTACCTAAGATTTCACGATTGAGTACTCTTCTTATTGACCGCTATCATAAAACTTATCTTCACTGTGGGCCTCGCCTACTCCAATCTTTAATTATGCGTCGATTTTGGATACTCGGCGTTAGAAATCTTATCAGATCACGGTTATCTAAATGCGTGACCTGTTTTAAAGTCAAACCTATTCCACTTCAACCTTTACAAGGTGATCTTCCACCTTCTCGACTACACCCGGGTCATTGTTTTCAAACAATAGGCATCGACTTCGGAGGTCCTTTTATGATAAAAGAAAGTAGACGTCGTAGCGCTAAAACTTACAAAGCTTATCTTTGCCTCATAGTCTGCCACGCGACCAAGGCCGTTCATCTCGAGCTGGTTACTGAGCTCACATCTGAAGCATTCATAGCGGCCTTAGATCGTTTTGTATCGCGGAGAGGACTTTGTCACTCCATAGTCACAGATGGTGGCACTAACTTCGTAGGTGCCAGGCGTTACTTGTCGGAAGTTAGGGAAATGCTCAACCGCGAAAGCGATAGTATTAACAGTCACCTCGCTTCTCGAGGAATCACTTGGAAACTCAATCCTCCTTCCGGTCCTCACTTCGGAGGCATTTTCGAGAGCGGTATAAAATCAACAAAATACCATCTCAAACGTATCATAGGATCCCAGATTCTTACCTTTGAAGAATATTACACTATCTTAACGAAGGTGGAAGCCATGTTAAACTCAAGACCCTTAGTGGAACTATCTTCCGATCCCGGCGAGGTTGACGCTCTTACAGCTGGTCACTTCCTCATCGGTCGACCTTTAGTATCTCTTCCTGAACCAAGGTACGCGGAAAACGAGACCTTACGTACTCGTTGGCAGCTATTACAGTGCCTCTCACAAAGCTTTTGGCGCACTTGGCAAAGGGATTATTTGCATACCTTACAACAGCGAATGAAATGGTTCAAACACGGCAACCATCAGCCAAGACTGAACGATCTTGTTACCATTTATGAACCCAACTTACCTGCCAACGAATGGAGGTTGGGCCGCGTTGTACAGCTCCATCCGGGTAAAGATGACATTACTCGTGTTGTGACAGTCAAAACATCTAAAGGCTTACTTGTAAGACCTGCTGTCAAAATTTGTCCTCTTCCAATTGAGCAAAATAATTAACTTATCTGCATTATATTTTCATACTTATAATTTAACGCACATAAAACACTTAACCATTTTTCAAGTATCTAGTATATGTATATCAGACTTATCTATTACATTTAAACTTATTTTGTTCTTATCAGCTTAGCTTTAATCTTAGAATCTTATCAGCATGATGACAAATGAATCTGCATAGGCCGTAAGTCTCGAACTTCATCTATCTTATCTTATGAAATCACCGGTTGATTTCAAATGGGGGGATATGAACAGGCTTTGGGATGCTTTCCCAGTTAATCCTCATTCCTTCCTTGTATTCCTAATTTAAATCTGCCGCCACACGCGACATTCAAACGTTGCGTATCCAAACATCATATCGTCGGACCGCTCGCGCCCTCTGACGGAAGAAAACAAAAAACTTCAGTTCGAACTCAAATAACGAGCGGCTGGCCAGCCCATCTTCTCCGCGAAGACTATACTCAAAAATACCGTGAAAATACGACTGCTCGTCAACAGTGTGGTGATCTCCAGGCTCCCAGTATCCCGTGAGTACATTACCTTCCTCTTTTGTTTCTCTTAGCCTGGTTCTGAATAGAAGCCTTCAAAACCGCGTGATTGGCTGTACGCGAAACTCAAATCAGACACCTTCAAACACTCAGATCTATACTTGTTAGGGGATGTCAACATTGATTTGAAATTGAATGATAACATTCGAGATTACTACATAAGTTGTCTAGCTGAGTGTGGCCTAACGAGCGCAATTTCTGATTACACAAGAATCGAAAAACGGAATGATGTTATCACGCGTAGTTGTATTGATCATATTTTTGTAAGATCGCGTTCGTTAGATCTTTACTCGGCGGCGCTCGGCGCGGTATGGGCAGACCATCGTATGATCGTGTTGTCTTGCGTTGGAGGGGGCCCTAAAAACGCTGTACAGGATGTGGTAAAAGTAAAAGAATTATTTGATTTTAATAAGTTGAAACAAAAGTTGGACGTCATAGATTGGAGTTCAGTTGATAGTATGCAATGCCCTTTAGAGATATATAACTATATTAAAAATAGCTTTGATTATTGTTATGACCAATCGAAGTATTCAAAAATAATTAATACCAATAGTAAAAGGAATAAGGAGTTATGGATAAACATTAAAATTAATAATATGTGTAAAAAAAGAGATTTACTTTTCAGTCAGTGGAAACAAGATACAAATAATAAAATACTTAGATTACAATTTAATAAACAAAGAAATAAAACAAAAAAACTTATAGAAAAATCTAGAAACCAATATTACTTTAACCTAATCAATGAAAATAAAATGAATAAAAAGAAAATGTGGGACATATTAAACACCCTATCTGGTCGAGTTTGTAAGTCAGTAGATGAAGCAATAATCAAAGCTTTTAAGAAAAATAACTTAACTGTAAATACGATAGTTAATAATTTTAGTAAGGGATTTAGCGAGAACGTTAATAAAATATTACCTAAGTGCAACATAAAACTAATTCCTGAATTGGAATATATATCTCCAATAAACAAGTCCATGTTATTTAAAAAACCTACTGCTCGTAATATTTTAACTATTATAAAAAATCTCAACGTTAATAAGTCAGCTGGTGCGGATGGCATTCGATGTATAGACGTGAAAGTCGTAAGTGATAAGATAGCTAAGGTCATAGTTAAGCTGATAAGCACTAGTATACAAGTTGGAAAATATCCTGAAGAATTAAAATCAGGTATTGTGCGACCAATTTATAAAAATGGATCTCATAGTAACTATGACAGTTACAGGCCCATAACAATATTACCAGTCATAGATAAGGTAGTCGAAAAATACGTGTGTCAGCAAATTCAGAATTTTTACATTAAGAACGATGTCTTATCGGATTCTCAGTATGGCTTTCAACCTAATAAATCAACATCAATTCTGCTTTCTAAATTCACTGACGAAATAAACTATCACCTAAATGATAAAAAACATATTATCCTGTTATTCGTTGATTTTAGTAAAGCATTCGATACTCTTAGGCATGATACGCTTATAAACAAGCTTGACAATACAGGGGTTCGGGGCCCAATATTAAACTGGTGTAAAGATTACCTAACTAATAGAACTAGCCGTGTAAAGGTCAGCAATGAATTTAGTGACGTAGCTGTAGTAGCTACGGGAACAGCACAAGGCTCAGTTATGGGACCTCTGCACTATTTGGCTTACGTCAATGACATGGAGAATGTTATAAACAACTGTTCAGTCTATCAATATGCCGACGACACCTGTCTCGTAGCAGCTGATAAAGACTTATCTAAGGCTGAGCAAGCAATTCAAAATGATTTTAATAGTTTATGTAAATGGTCTCATGACGCTGGACTGGTGCTTAATGCTGGTAAAACTAAGGTTATTCATGTTCGTTCCAATCACTTACTCAACTCTGACAAGCCAGTTAAAATAATTGCACACACTCACCAATGTTTGCATAACATGCAATATTCTAACCTAGTTTGTCAATGTGAACCATTGGAGCAAGTCACCAACTACAAATATTTAGGTTTACACGTTGATAACAGATTTAACTGGGGGTATCACATTGACTCCATATGTGATAAACTGCGAGCAATGCTAGCCAAATTTGCAATACTTAAATACAAAGTTCCTTTTAAAATATTACTTAACCTTTATAATGCACTCGCGGAGTCAATAATTTCATATGGAATTACTAGCTATGGCAGAACCTTTAAAACCTACATAGATAAAATATACAACCTACAACTTCGTTTATTAAAAATAATAATACCAAATAAAATAAGAAAAACACTCTATGATGGTGATGACGTAACGGGTTTCTTTAAATATTGTAAAATCTTACCAGTACACATTAAAATACGGAAGTGGTTACTAATAGAACAGTTCACCAACAAAGATCTGCAAATTAAATTCAACCATAGCATAGCAACAAGATTGGCAGCCCAATCAAAACTGGTAGTACCGAAATACAAGAACTATTACGGGAAACGAACCGTCGCTTATTTGATACCTACGCTAATTAATGACATTCCAACAAAAGTTCAATCGGAAATAACAAATAGTAATTATAAAGTTAAATACAAAAAATTCTTTGACTCTCTCTGACAATGCATCATCCTGTTGAAATATCATTCACTTAGTTATTAGCATCGACGCAATTCCGATTCCGACCTAAACCGTGGGTATGTTTGTAATCTTTCTTAGTATATTTTTTGGGTCCTACCTCACAATTTGTTATAATTATGTGTGAACCATAAATTAATTAAGTTTATTTGTTATGTTAGTTTTAAGATAGTTCATAAGTGTCTCAACATCCGGACAAACCTATTGAGGTTTTTGTGATGTTTTTGTGTTTACATTTTGTTTTAAGCTTTAATTAATAAACAATAAAAAAAAAAAAAAAAAAAAAAAAAACTAATTTATTAATAAGATTTCGGTTTCGATAATAAAAACAAATCTGCTGAATGTGGTTTTTGTGGAGTTTTAAAAATGACAATGTTGATTTCGGGAATCGCAATGGACCTATGTGATTAGAGAAAGTTACATAAATAAATGAGGAAATTAATACACAATAAGGTTTTAAAGTAATAAAAACTGTCTCGTTGGTCTTGTGGTAGCAAACGCGACTGCTGTGTCCTTGGTTCGATTCCTAGGTCGGGACTGTGCCTATGAAATTCAGTCTGGAGTCTGGAGCCAAGGAGTCTGGATTTGTGCTAGGCTAATGGCACTTGGCTCTCCCCTTACTACATGGAACATAACTGGCGACAAAATTTTCTAAGTACTCGCGCCAAATCTGGCATTCTGCGAAACTGGCATTCTGCTAATCTGTCATCCTGCGAATCTGGCATTCTGCGAATCTGTCATTCTGCGAATCTGACATTCTGCGAATCTGTCATTATTAGATCTTGTCATTTTGCGACACCTGGCATTTTGGGTTTCTGACAATTTGCTAATCTGTCATTTTGCGTTTCTGACGTTCTGCGCCCAAACCGTGTGTATTATTCTAACCCTGTGGGGATTTCCTCTGCCTAACCCTGCGGGGACTTCAGGCATGATTTAAATGGCAATGCGGATTCCGGGAATCATTGAAGACCCTTTTGGATATGATTGGCAAAACCTAAAGCAATACGGAAATTACTTTACAATATGATTTTAATTGTGTATAAAAAAAAAAGTCATAAGTATAATGCCATCAGTAAGGACAAAGACAAACAACCCAACATGAACACGAGCCACTGCAATTAATCCAACTGTTTTTCTTTCGACCCCAATCGAGGTCGAAATTTAAAAAGTCCGTATTCCAATGGATATTTAACGAAGTGATGAATAACTTAACGAATTCAGTCCCCAGTTGGACGAACAAAGAAAACAAAATCTACCACAATTTATTCACCAATCACGGTCCATTTTATTACTCAGTCCACTGAGTTCCTGCATCAGTGTTCCTTGGGAAATATCAATTGAATTAATTCAATCTTTTCTATTAAAAGAGAACGACAACTGTTCGGGAACTATAGTACGGCTGTTCGGCTCGCGTGCAAGCACGAACGAATCCAAATACTAGGTCACAACGTTCACAACTTAATAAATAAACGGGAAATTGTAGATGAATCGAGACGCTAGATTTTCTTTAGGAAATATAAAGAGTAAATGCAATATTTTTCGTGTACGCTTCCGAGGATAGAGGGATTGTTTTCGAAATTCTGTTGAACTGGACAATGGATATTGGAAAAGTAAGAACGATTTCAGTAATTGTTGAAACGAATTTCATAAGGTTTTTAGATATTTCTCAACTTTGTTTCAGTCGAAGCTTTAGCTTTTCGAATTTTAGCTGACATTTCCAGGCGAAAAAACTTCCTTCTTTCACTTCCGTCCTGTCCATCGGTCTGTCCATCTTTATCGTCACAGCCGTTTACTCCAAGACTACCACACAGTTGAAATTTAGAGAGCAGATTTCCTTTATAAACTGCTACACAAAACCGCTGCATGTAATTAAAGGCTATCTACGTTTATAATCGAAACCTCTTAAAAATTTATGTAATTATCGAAATCTGTTTTTATTTTTTCTACTCGCGCATGGCTGTTTTTTTCAAATACATATTATATGATTCAAAACTCACCGTCATAATATTGCTAGCCATTTTCTGTATGCTGTCTTCAGTCATGTCAGGACCAAGTTGGAAGGTCATAGCTTGAACCTTCAACCTCTCGGAGACGCGTGTGAAGATTTGGTGGTGACCTTCAAATCCAGGTATCAGCATAAGGTATGTTTCTCTTGGATCCAACTCTTGTTCTTCCTGAAAATATTATTTAGTGTTATTCATTAAGTCCTTGCAGTGGGAACATTACAGGCTGATGATTCATTCAGTGAAAGGAGCGTACTGCTAGATATATAAAATCCAAAACCATCTCAATATTGACCAACCCTGTATCACTAACGCCGTCATTATCATCATTTCAGCCAAAAGGGTGTCCACTACTGGGCAAAAGCCTCTCAAATATCGCCACATTGACCGGTCCATCCAGTGGATCCCCGCAACCTTCACTAGGTCCACCTAATGGGAGGCCTTCCAACGCAACGTCTTCCGGTTCGCGGTTACCAGTCCAGAACTAAATGCCTATGTCGATTACTGCGTCATTGTTCTACCACGAGGGGGCCTATCCATGTTACATCATCTGGTACGCGATTACCACTCTAAAACCAGTTGGTACCATGATTTATTCATTTGGAAAAGAAGTTCTATGAAGAAATGGACGTGGTCTCTTGCACATCGAAAATGTAATCAACTTTCAATAAGAATCACAATCAAAGTTATCAAGAAATCCTGAATATTTCATCGAAATAAATGGATAGCACCAACGAAATCAAGCGCTTTAGACTAAAGAAATCACCTGGCTACGATCTCATAACTGGAGAAGTTCTTAAAACCTCCCACGTAAAGCCATCGTAAAACTTACAACTCTTATCAATGCAACGTTCAGGCTTAAGTCTGTACCTGACCTGTGGAAAGTTGCCGAAGTTATAATGGTACCAAAGCCTGGTAAACCACCTCACGAAACGACATCATATAGGCCGATTTCGCTGCTACCGATCATGTCAAAATTATTTGAAAAGCTTCTCTTGAAACGGCTAAAACCCATCATAGAAGAAAGAAACTTGATCCCTGACTACCAATTTGGATTTAGGGAAAAACATTCGACAATAGACCAAGTACACAGGATTACCAACATTATAGAAAAGGCTTTAGAGGAAAACAAAGTTTGCTCAACGGTCTTCCTCGATGTAGCGCAAGCATTCGATAAAGTATGGCACAAAGGGCTTATTTACAAACTAAGAAATATGCTCCCTAAACAGTTTGCTGACATCTTAGAATCTTACCTATCACAGCGTATGTTTAGAGTAAGACAAGATGATGCACATTCGGAACTAAAGCTGATAAAAGCTGGAGTACCGCAAGGAAGTGTCCTAGGTCCCGTCTTGTACTTATTGTACACTTGCGATATTCCTGAGTTAGAAAACAATACCATTGCCACATTTGCAGACGACACAGCTATAATGGCCACAGGTGTCACTCAAGAAGAAGCAGTGAAAAAAGTTCAAACAGCCGTCAATACTATCTTTGACTGGACAAAAAAATGGCGTGTGAAACTTAATGAAACAAAATCTGTTCACATAGACTTCACAAACAAAAAGCAAAATTATCATCCGATAAACATAAACGGTCATGTCATACCATACGAAAATACAGCCAAATACTTAGGCATGACATTAGACGCAAAGCTTCGCTGGAAAGCTCACGTTAAAAAGAAACGCGACGAGCTAGAGCTTCGCTACAAGTCGATGTACTGGCTGATAGGAAAACATTCTTCGCTGTCAGTACACAACAAAGTACTTTTGTACAAACAAGTCCTCATGCCTGTATGGACTTATGGTATTCAGCTTTGGGGCTGTACCAAACAAAGTAACATCAAAATTATACAGCGTTTTCAAAACAAAGTACTCAGAGGAATCGTTAATGCGCCCTGGTACATTCGAAATGACGACCTTCATCGGGACCTCAAAGTAGACCTCGTCATAGACATAATTAAAAAGAACGCCGAAGCTCATGAACGAAGGCTTCACCATCATGTGAACATCGAGGCTATCCAGCTCCTCGACAACACGGACATAGTGAGAAGGCTAAAAAGGACAAAACCTTTCGAGCTAATTTAGTGAAGTGTTAGTTTAATGTAGTGAAGTGAGTGCTACCCATAAAGAACACAAGAACGAAGTGTCTTCCCCTTAATAGAGACAATAAGAAAAGTGTTAATGGACACATTCTTATTGTAGTCTCCCTAGCAAATTAAGTCAAAATAGAATTACTCATTAGCTAGTATTAAGCTAGATTGTATTTCTTATGATGTAACCGTATTAGGTCACATCATACAACAAAAAAAAAAAAAAAAACCATTGGTTTGCCTTTTGAAAATGGAGTTAGTATGTTTTACAAACCTCAGACCCATTACTGAGTTTGGTCGGCATTTGTATCATAGGTTCCGTAGCCATGCACTCATCTTCGTCGGTGTACGTGTAGAATGCTCCAAGACCGGCGTCGAACTTTGTGTTTTCTCTCTTCTTTATGGTGGAAAAGCTCTTCAAGCTAAAAAAATGTCAAATTAAATAACATATTATATTCACAGAATTGAAGAATGATTGCCTGAGAAATAGTGACTCAGATTAAAGCAAGTTTTAACTTCTTTTATTTGTAATAAGGATTTCAAGTTCAGTATTACATGATTGATTCTCGTCGATAAAAATGCTCAATTCATTGACAAAATAAATGTCCTCTATTCATTAGTCCTGTTTCTTTGCCAAAAAAATATCCTTATTATAAATATAAGTATTACTATCTTACCTCGCAACATCTAGTTGTGCTACCCTCTCAGTACAAAAGTCTATATCATAGACCTTTTTGATCAGTAACTTAATTTCTTGCAAGCTGGTCTCTTTGAGACAGAGTTCACGGAGCGTTAGGTTTTGTCCAATATTGTCAACATGTTGCACTCCTGGGTACAAAGACAACATTTTATTATAACAATATTTTCTTTTATTGTATTTCAAAGAGTATAATCCTTACATAGTATAAAACAAAGTCGCTATTTTTGTCTGTCTGTTTGTCTGTATGCTTAAATCTTTAAAACTACGCAACGGATTTTGATGCGTTTTTTTTTTAATAGATATAGTGATTCAAGAGGAAGGTTTTAGTATATAATTTGAACGACATCCACGCGGGTGAAGCCGCGGGCATCAGCTAGTAGATCAATATAGAAAGGAGAAGAATGCATCACTTGATAGGTCAATGAAATACAGTTGCAAAAATATGTTCTTTAAAATACGTATATTCTACTATTTTATAGACTATCAATATTTTACGATTGGTTGTCAAATCTAGGTGCTCTTTTTGCCCCGTTAAGGTTGATAACAAATGAAATTCTTCGAATATCTATTTTGTCTTTGAGTAATATGTATATATTCAATAAAACGAATAAGATAGAATTAAGTCAGTTTCGAGAAAAGTGAGGAAAATGTTGAGTATGGATGTAGATGGCTGTAAAAGTAGAAGAAGACCAAAATGACGATGGATGAACTGTATGAAAGATGATATGCCTAGAAAAAAGATGACTGCTGAGAGTAATAGAGAAGTGTGGATGAAGAAGACAAACATGCTTCGGAGACCCTAAGTAAATTCTAAGGGCAGGAGATTGATGATGAAGTCAGTTACGAAGTAAATACCTTCTGATTTCTATTTTTTGCTAATCTAATTTTATAACAGCACACAGCAATACAACGAAAACTTACCAATCATTTTAGCAACCTTTTCCAAGAACTCATAATTGTGTCGTTTCTTCATATCAAATGACACGACATTCGTGTAATTCAGTTTCAAACTTGTTTCCAAACCGTTCATAACTGTTGACAGTTTCTGTGATCGTGTTTTAGTTTCACTGTCTAAATTGTTGTCGAACTGAAAAATATTAAAAGTTCTGTTAGATTCTGTCTCGTATATTATTTAGATTGAATAAAAGCCAATGTTAGACCGGCACCGGAAACGGCTAACGCTGCTGCAAACACGGATATCTCCACAATCAGACAAGCCATCATCATCATTGCAACAGAAGAAGTTCAATGCCGCACATAGGCTTGCTCCAAGTGTCACCGCATTGACCGGTCCCGTGCGTCTCGCATCCAGCAGATCTCCGCAACCTTCACCAGGTCATCGGTCCACCTAGTGGGAGGCCTTCCAACGCAACGCCTTCTGGTTCGCGGTCGCCACTCCAGAACTCTTCGGCCCCATTGGCTACCTGTTCTACGATCATTGTGCCCTGCACAGTGCAACTTAAGTTTGGCAATCCTTCGGGCTAAATCAACCTTGGTCTTCTTGCGGATGTCTACTCTTATTTTGAATGCATCACATAATCAGAATAGACAATTGCTATATTAAAGAAGAAATATTGCACCAGCAGTGCACACCTTTCGTACTATTATAAATGCAATAAAACAAAGGCTTGTGTTTAAACGCCTACCAGAAAAGAACCTATTTTACTACCAAAAAAATTCGAAATGCCGGCCAAAATGGATTAATGCTCACCAAATTGTGTTTCCTAAAGTATTGTAGGAATGAACCTATTTTCCTTTTTATTCTATACCATAAAGATTTATAAACGCCTTTAAAGTTAACTGCAGACCAAATATTTTATATTATCACTAAATAGATGTCACCAATATTGTATTTCACGACTTTCAATTTATCTCCATGACGCGCGCTCGCTTCGCTCGCATATTAAATAACATTATTATCTTCTGTCCCCGAAGTGCCGGGCCTCCGCCGGCCTCCTTCGTCGGCCTACGGCCCGGTGCCCATGCCGCCCATAAAGGATACTGTCGCGAGACGGTCGTATTATAATTTTGGTTAATTTATTTGGTGAGCATTAATCCATTTTGGTAGGCAAAAAGAATATAAATACAACACGTACAATTATTCTGATGAGTGTCTAATTATTTTGGAACTTATAACGTTTTTCTTTAGGCACCTCGTTACTGTACTTAAGTCTAGGGTCTAAAAATCTTTTTTGGTGAGCATTTAAATTGTAGCCTAAAACAAAACACAGAAGACGTTTATTTTACAACTAAACACATACGTAAACCTCTGAGCATTCACAAAGAACATGCTAATTTTATTTCCCGATACCGTTCTCATACCGCGTCAAATGAAATGCAAATATTGAAATAACTTGAACAGGAATACCTCATTGATCGAACGGATGCGGAAAGAGAGGGCTGGCAAGCACACTTCATTGCGAGCCTCACATATTTTTTCAATCACAGAGACCGCGTACTCTTCGCTGGCAGTTTTTGAACCGTAGTTTAACACTACGAAATGCCTGTTGAAAAATATTTATGTAAACAAAATCGTTTTTTGTTGACATTAACCCATTGTATGTCGATTATTGAGACACTATTAAAAAGCCATTATGTTTCGCGTGGATCTACGTTCCGGCAGACGAAGGGTTAAGGGCAAATTTCACAACACACTACCCATTAAAGTTATTACCATTGAATAAACTTATACATGCTTTATGAGCACTTAGATAGAAAGCTAGACATCCAATTTAGAAAAGTAATATAGGGACAAATGCCACAATATAACACATTTTTACTAACGTAGATGGACGTAGATGGATGGTATTTGTTTACTATACAAAAAAACCGTAAAGAAATTGTCGAAATGTTTTCACTTTTATAATCATGTTCTCCAATCTGGTTTTTTTATATTTATTTCTCTAGTAGAACATCCACATGTCCAAAATAAAAACTCAGTGGATACCTACCAAATAGCAGGAAACGCGGCAGGCTCAGAAGGAGATGGTGAGATGACACGACGACTCTTTTTCAAAGGATTGGCCTACAAATGCACTAGGTCGCGAAAAGTGAAAGGAGAGAAGAGAGGCCTTTGCCCTGCGGTGAGACAACAAGGGCTTATAATAATAATTTAACCCTTAATAAGGCAGAACGATCTGGCAATCGGAAAATAAGGGCAAATTGGCATAGGTATAATTGGTAGAAAATAAATTTTAAGTTTTTTTTACTTTTTTTTTGTGTTTTTTGAATATTTAATGAGTGATTGATAAGTCTTTAAATAAGCTCTGTACAATCGTAGAATGCCTAACAGGAACAAATTATTTAATTTTTGAGGTGAAAAAAATGGTGGTAAATATATGCCCTTTGCCTTATTAAGGGTTAAGGCGTCACTGAGATGGTACCACAGTCAGTATTTCTAAAATAATACTTACTTCAAATTACTACAAAGGTTTCTGGAAGACACATCCAAGTTTGCAACAATCCGGACAGCGTTATTAAATTTCTGTACCATACTCTCGGATTCCAAAGTTACTTCTTTGGGTTCCGCATTGTAGTTTTGTACAACAAAAATCCCTAGTACGGGCGCCAATTTTGTTCCTTCTTTTAGTAAATTGACACATTCCTTGTCTGTTGATAGGCTTTCAGAAGACATCTTGACTGAGACGTTGAGTTTTTTCCATGATCTGGTGAAAAAAGTAAGTTACTTTTGTACTGCAGTACATTTTTAAAAAAAATTATAGATCTTTGTAATATTGATAATTGCAATGTGTTCCATCCCATCACATGAGGTCACAGATGTAATCTCCGGAGAGTCAGGCACTTGTGTGCCTAATTAATAGTACACCCATTTCTTGCTAGTTATGTTAAAGTTCCATATATCAGGAGGTGAGCATATCGCCACAAACCAGGCATACATCCAGGCTCTGTGACTGCTACTAGAAAATTCCTGATGGAAAAACTTAATAATAATTTGCTTCACCCGGGAATTGAACCTCATGTTGCAAACGGGTCCCTAAATTAGCAACCATAAAACTAATAAGTGTCTACTTACGCCAACTTAGTGTAGCAATATCCAGCCAAGGCTTCAGGTTTCAGGTGTAGAAGTATGTTTCTAGCACCTCGTTGAACTAATCGGTCCGCCACTTCGATTCCTAGCCCACTTTCATCGCAAACGACAATGTAGGTCCCTTCAGCAGAATAGTTTAGTCTGGAAAGTTATTAAATGTGAAGAAAGTTTACTACAAAGGCAAAATATCAAAAATAGAATATTGATTGTGAGTGTGCTCTTTTTCTCTTAGTAAATTGAGAATAACGAAAATGTTTCATGACCATAACATGAAATGACTATAAAACAAAAGAACTTATGTGTATAAAATGAAACAAACAAAAGTTTGCCACCACCTTCCTAAAGTCAAGTTATTTTTTGGTTGTCTGTTGTTGTTGTCTTTTTTGCATTTTTTGTTGTATTTTGCCCTTTTTAGTTGTGATATCTCACACAAAGCTTTGTTAAGTATCAATTACAATTTAATTGTGGTGGAGGAATACATAACATAAATAGTAAGCAATACATAACAGAAATTTCTTTTCCAATAGGGATAGCCACCTGCCACAAATCACAATTCCACCTGCTAGGATTGTAATAATTATAAATACCTTGGAGTGACAGCCAAAACTTTGTCCGAAGCTTGAGGATCTTTCATTCTGATTAGCACCTTGCCACTGAATTTCTTCAGAGACAAAACTCTGAAAGCCCTGTGTACTTCCGATGGGGAATAAACCAGACGATTCAAAGGTTTAACCATGCCCTTTTTGATGCCTTCGGCTATCGTATATTGCATTTCCTGAAAGAATAAGAAGGTGTTAACTTGATATTTTTAAGTCGAATTGAATCAATGACAGTTTTTATCCCGATTTTATCTTCCCGTGTGATAATTTTCGAGTTGTAGCTGGTGAAGCCGCTAGGACCTACTATTTTATATTAGGAACGTGAAAATAACTCTGTCTGTCTGTCTGTCGCGCTTTCACGCCATAACTACTGATCCGATTTATATGAAATTTTGTACACAGTCTAGCGCTTGTGAAAGGACATAGGCTTGGAAGGGGGGGATGATAAAATTACTTGTGGTCGCGATACTAACCAACGTCAATGCGGGCAAAGCCGCGGGCATCAGCTATTTAGACATAAAAAATGCTTACCTTCTTTTCCTTAGCATATTCCGGTTTATATAAGCCGGAAATCCTGATACCTTTGTAATTTCTTTCCGCACACAAGTAAAACATTCCGAAGTCTTCGTTATTTTGTATGTCATCATCACAGGCGTCCAATAAGTACCCGGTAGGACCCACGCATTTCATAGCAGACTAAAAAGAAAACAAAGCTAAATTAAAAAAATATAATACAACCAATCGAACGAATGAAAGATAACATAAAACATCAAGCCTGTAAGTCTTGCAGAGTTAGACAAAAGAGTGCCTATACAGTTACATTAGGCCAGTTATGTTTAAAGTTCCAAGTAACAGGGTGCAAGCCTAATGCCGGTTCGTTGTCACCAGTACCATTGACAGTTCCATGATGGAACTACTGATTGTTTTTTTTATCACTAGTTCCATTTTAAAAAAAAATCTGAAAATAGTTGAACTAATGTTGAATTTCTTATCATTAGTTCCATTATAAACGAATCTGAAAATAATGGAACTAATGTTGAATTTGTTATCATTAGTTCCATTATAAACGAATCTGAAAATAATGGAACTAATGTTGAATTTGTTATCATTAGTTCCATTTTAAACGTCATAACTGGGGAATTCCTGATGGAAAATCCATTAAACCAAAAAAAGATAATAATTGTAAAGTCACAATTATCTTTTTTTTTTTTAGAGAAGAGGAACGAACAAATAAATAAACTTACATGACGCAATGGCCCACTAGCACAGTTGATAGCAACGGTGCAACACTTTGAATTTGAGTTCATAATTACTGTGCTATGAGAATCGATACGGGAGGAGACGATGTTTTTCTCTGTAACAAAACACATGCGTAATTATTATCATAATACCATAGCATGCTTATAAAGCATAATCAGCTTAATGTTCCCACTGCTGGGTCCCCAGTCCTTCTCTCTATGAGAGGGAATGGGCTCTATAATCCACCATGCAGGTCCAGTGCTATAATACCATTTTTTTTTAAAGAATCGTACGTACGTAAGTATCCACAACCCTTTGGTGAAACAGGTATGACACCAGCTTTCTTAGAAGCGTTAGATAGGTGTACCCATTATAGATATACACTAGGTAGCAAACCTGACTATTTCCAACAACTGGGCAAAAAAAAACATCTACTGAGAAACCTTTTTAAAAAAAAACTGATAAAACTTGGCTTTGCCAACCCTGAAAATCGAACCCTGGACTTCGTGTTTATAGTTACGATAACGAATCTTAGACCAAAAAGACAGTTTAAAAAATTGCAATGACTTACCATCAATCTGCGGGAACACTTTGAGCAGCATATTTTTCTTCTGTGAATCATCGACACCTGCAAATACCAGGTATCCCATAGAAAGTGCCAAAGCAATTACTGCTTGACCAAACGGTTCTTCTGCGCCATTTACAAACACGGAATTCCTCTCATAATAATTTTCTTCAAGAAGTATTTTCTGCGAAATAGACAAAAAGGAATCCATGTTTAGGAATAATACACTATCTCCGTAACTTAAGGGGACGGTGAACGAACATTTCTCCATACAAACGTAATACCAAAATCATTCGCGATACGAACATATTACCAACTTAAAATTATGTTATTCGGATACAGACGATATTTATCTAGGTTCTTATTAAACTTTTTTTTTAAAACATTTACTATTTACGAAATGCAAGCGAGAGAATGTTCGTTCACCGTCCCCTTAACATAACTAATAGTTCGCTTGGAATACACGCAAGGCTTAGGAAGAGGCATACCTAATATAACACATTTCACCAGCTAAGTTTAATACCATATTGTAGGGGGCGAGCCTTTTGCCAGCAACAGACACAAATCCTGATTCCGTGGCTACTACTAAAAAATCCCTGAAGGAAAACCTAATAATAATACTCAGCATTCACAATTGCGTTCACTAGACTAAGGAAACAAATAAATATTATCTAAGCAAAAAAAAACTAAACACCATTTTATGAAAAATTCTTCATTTTGCAAGACAAATCATCTTACCAGACAATAATATGCTTTCACATAAGCTAAAGGCACTGTAGCAGCATCTTCCAAGCTCCAATGTTCTGGAACTGGCCACAGCAGTTCTGGATCTGCCTCTACAAAGCTGCTTAGTGCCCCTTCGGGGAGTAATCCCATCACTCTTCGTCCACTAAAAGAAGCAAACAACTGAACTAAACTAAATGCTGTATCTTCATTGGCTACATGTTTTACCAAATTAGATTAGATTAATTTGATAAGTCATATGTCTATTCTTCTTATCGTGTGGGCAGTAAGGTCTAACGATCCCACACATCCTAGTGTCAGAGTTTCTAAACCGCCTCATGAGCCTCTGACATGGTTTGACGACCGCCATTTGGCGGCCGGGAACACCGGCTTATACGTGTCTTCCGAAGCATTCATTCTTTTATCAGACAATCAGGTGATTGAAGCCTGCAGTGTCCTAGCCAAACTGGAAACAATTTTACAAAGTATGCTTCCCGTAGGGATCGAATCCACAACCTCCGGGTCGTAAGGCAAACGACTAAACCACTCGACCACGAAGGCAGTTTTGACACGGAGGCAGAGGAACGAATCGAAGCATTTGCGTATATGGTGCCTGGTCTAACTCACAATTTTCCGTACTCCAGTTCGACTTAATATTTTTAAAATTACTTCATCATCATCATTTCAGCCAAAAGACGTCCACTGCTGGACATAGGCCTCCCCCAGGCGTCGCCACATTGACCGGTCCCGTGCGTCTCTCATCCAGCGGGTTCCTGCAACCTTGACCAGGTCATCGGTCCACCTAGTGGGAGGCCTTCCAACGCAACGTATTCCGGTTCGCGGTCGCCATTCCAGAACTTTTCGGCCCCATCGGCCATCCGTTCTGCGAGCAATGTGCCCTGCCCATTGCCACTTAAGTCTGGCGATTCTTCGGGCTACGTCGGTAACCTTGGTTCTCATGCGGATGTCCTCATTTCAGATTCGATCACGATTAAAATGACTTACTTGATATCAATACCACTAAACTCCTTCCCAAAGCTCTTGCTTGGTTCAAGAGAAGTACCAGCTGCATTGTAAGCATCTTCACTTGAAAGTCCAACGTAACACACCTGAACAGAAATACATGATCATTTTAAAATATTATCTTCATCTACTTGACCATCACCAAACAGCAAAATTAGTACAGATTTACTAAATTTTGTTTAGAGTATATATCACACTTTCTTACCTGAACCATAGTGTTGCTCGCAGGCATATCAGGCAGTTCAGTCCATTTCAAACTATCGAGATCTCCAGGTGAAGTACTGGTTAAGGTAACATTTCTTATATTCATATCTTTGGCGTTTGGTATACTGTAGTAGCCACCCCAGTGTCCCTGAAACACGCAATTTATAAGTCTCTCATCTTTTACGATGTAAAATAATAGTTGCTGCATTTTTGTGATAGCTATTGAACACCACATTTCTTACCTTTTTGAAAACATTAATCGACAGTTTTTTCTGAAGCTGATCTTTGAATATTTCTGATTCCGTATTGAAATTCTCCACGTGATAATCATCGACTATTACCAAACCGATCTTATTTCCGTATTCTTCTCTTAGCTTCTTCACCATTCCTGAGAAAAAAACACCATAATATTAACATTCTGAATAAGGTCAGGGAAATTATAGTCTTTCTCATAGAAATCCTTTGGGTATCATGATACCCAATCACAGCGAAGACTAGCTATAGACAGGAGATATTCTATAAAACAAGACACAAGTATATGCGCAACCACAGATGCTCTCTGTCTGTTCTCTTGCTCACATTCTCCGATGGAACGTCAATCTGTCACGACACATACATAGGTACAACAAATTTAATGTAACTGAAAAATTACCTAAAAGGCCGGAGTACGGCTGCCTTTCTGAGACCAACATAAGTTTTCTGGACCTCTCTAACTCCAGTTGCACTCTTGGAATCCAAGTGAATTGATTATCATTGAATATTGGCATATACATGATATTTTCACTATCACTAGAATCAACTGTGTTCAACAAAATCAAAATATGATTGTTGATATTCATAAATGTTATAATGTTAAATAGTTTATATTTTGGAGATATTTTAGCAGTATCTTTCTCAACTGCCAAAATAAATGTAGATTTTGGTAGGACTCTTGACATGGTTTCCATTTTCTGCAAGAATACAATTTAATATTTAAAACGATTCATTGACGACCACGATAAAATCAAACTGATTACTTAAATCACCATCTTCACTTACATGCTCGTCTGCCAACAAATTGTCGACCACAAAAACGGTTGATGAATCCACAGTATCCTTAGTAGATCCATTTAGTACAAAATCTTTGTACGGAATTTCGTCAGTCACTTCTTTCAAAACATTTGATATTTCTGGATAGTCCGTTGAAAACAGTTGCGTTACTTTTATTTGATTGTGTGCTGTGTTATCGGCCACTATTTGCATGTTCACGTGAAGGGCTGACTTGAGCTACAAAAATAAAATACAACTTTAAATTGACTTCTAAATGCTAGTAGACCGTAGTAGTCCTCCTGGCCG
The DNA here is from genome assembly GCA_949775195.1 of Diarsia dahlii. Lineage (NCBI taxonomy): Eukaryota > Metazoa > Arthropoda > Insecta > Lepidoptera > Noctuidae > Diarsia > Diarsia dahlii. The sequence goes on from OX459205.1 coordinate 18,622,193, forward strand.
TTTTCAGCCATGACAGTGGCAAAGGATGGAACAGACAACCAAGCATTATGTACAGTAAAGCTACGCAAAAATTATTGCTGAGACATATTATCTTTTTTTGGTGTGTGAAATCACGGTTTTTGGTAAAACTCAACGTAACGCACTTAAAGCCTTGTGCTGATGTATACATTCAAGGACACGGGTCAAAGAAGAAATTAAAATAAAGTTGAAAGTTTGACCTTCAATATCTTCTAACTACAAGGTTCCCGGGTATGGACCAAAAGAAAAAAAAAACGCTATAACGCGGGGAATAAGTCGGTTTGGCCCGTTTTGACTTAGTAAGAGGTCTATAACATCCATCCGGTATGTGCGCAAGACGAGGTAGGTACACTTTTACATTTCTCACTCAGAGGTATGAGGATATTCATGATTATTCTGTGTTCACTTACGTCAATCTTGCCTTGCATAAAATGTGGAACAAAACATTGTGTTAGTAAAATGTCAGGATCAGATTCGACGATTGGCACATCAGAATAAAAAATGTTACTTATTTCTACTCCACCACATCTGAAAAAAAAATTATTAGTAATTATTTTGCGCAAAACCATGTACCTATAACAAAAGCGATGTAATAATTCCGATAATTTTGTGAAATAATAAATTACCTTGTACTATTATGAATGTCATAGTACTCGGCAGTCAAACACGGAACACCATCTACGTCTTGCTTATCAATGTTTGAGTGATATTTAGTATCGATAATCAGGTTGTTTATGAATTTCAGTTTTGACATTCCAGCGTATTCTCTCTTGATCACATTAAATTGTAATAGTGAGTCTAGGAGTGGAATCCATTCGTCAGTGTATTTGATATTTGCAGTCGTGCTGTTAGACGTTATTGAATGGATCGATTGGAATTTACCTCTGAAAAAGAAAAACAAGTTTTTGTTTACACGGCATTTATCATTTTTATCATCATGCATGTTCAGATCAATACTCTTTTCTTAAGTACTTACTCGTAGCAATATCCTTTCATGCGTAGAATTTGGTATATATCTTGGGTACTCAAAAAAATGTTATCTTTATCTGCAGACTTTTCCAATTTACGCTCAAATCCTATTGGTATCACTTCTTTGATATAGCCTTTAGCTACCGTTGTTAGGTTCTGATTTATCTGTAATTTATAATTAATTACTATTTGCGGTTCATCATTATCATCATCATCAATTTATTTGGGATCGTCGTATTATGTATGTCTTCTTCTTCCATTCTTACAATATTTTAAATAATATTTGTACTTTTAGAGTCTATGAAGTGTGGTTTAAGAGTTGCAATTTCAACCTTACTAACCTCAAAATAATGATTTCCCTTATTGATCATGATTCCAAGTTTCAGAGGGTCATCAGCCTTGATTTCAATTTCCTCGTTGAAGTGTACGTTAGTAAATTGAACGGACAAGGTCCTATAGTCTACTCCTTTGAACATTGCGAAAGTTTCCCAGACTACAGTCAACAGTCCAGCTTCAGGAAAGACGTAGACGCCTGTAATTTGTCATAAATTTGTAATACATTTCTGGTCAGTCAAAATAGACTGTTCTATTTGATTATTTCGAAACCAGTTCTAGTAAAATGAAATACACAAATTATGATTTATTGGGATTCATAAACTACTGAATTGTAAAGTTTTTTGTTTCATTAACATCTGCTTAGCCTTTTTCCAACTATGTTCCACGCTACCCGAATGCAGGTGAATACCAATAACTGACATGGAGCGACGGCCTATTTAACCTTGTCCCCCATTCGCTGACCAACATAATTGTTTTAAAAAATATAGCCCTTTCCTCTTACTTTAATAATTATGATCATTGTTACTAACACCCTGGTCCACATATTGCTAGGAAAACATCCTTCAATCTATCTGTTCTTTGGTCCATAATGTACAAACAAACAATATAATTTTCTTACCGTTTCTCTTATAATTTTCAAAACACTTGTAGTCATCGTCATGGATAGACAGAACGAATTCTCTCATTGATGTTGTGATTCTGTCTTTTGCGTTGTATTTCGCTTGTGGCCTAAAATAGTTTGAAAATGTAGGTTTTCATTCCATTTTAATATACTTAATACTCATTATCATGTATTTTATTACCCTTGACAATAATTTAAACTTAAATGAATCTTCATTAAGGTTGAAAATAATGTAACTGTGTGGCTGCGTAAAAAGTGGCTTTGGTGAATAAACTGTTATTCACCAAAGCCACTGACAAATGTTTATTGAACGTGTAGAAAAGTTACCAACATGCCAGTAGCTTTGATGTGTAGACCCCATAACGTCTGTCACGAGCAAGTGACATTCAACCTTAGTAGTTCTAGTAATTACGGGTTATTTTGAATCAGCATCACAATGAAATAATAAGGACAGCAATTACCATTTCTCGCTGTGTTCCCACTCGACTAAATGCGAGAGCAGTGGCGTTTCAGTAGACACTGGGAATTCTACCCTTGGGTACAGCGCCTTCACTTTTGGATTAAGGCCTACTAAGTACAATCTGAAAATAAAACTTTATTAGTAAACATTTAAATTGACCATAAATATTTTAAGGGTTCTTAATGCGAGTTTGAAAAGAGACTGGGCGGGTCTTATTTTCAGGATGTGTCACGACAGATGGGCCAGAATTGTCACACGTGGGTGCCTGAAGACGGTCTTCGTCACCGAGGCAGACCCAAGAAACGCTGGTGTAACGATTTGGACTTTTTCCTGATTGATTTACCAGAGAAGGTGAGATGAAAAGTTACGGTCCTGACTTACAAGTCGTGACGTGAGTTGGACCGGCAGGTGCAAACAAGTGATGACTTTGTGTAATTTATTTCATTACCATTTCTCTTATAAAAAATTATCGAGAGGTATCCTACAACCAAAACCTTCGAGAATACATTGAAACCGGGTGGTGGATTAAAGCCCATTCCCTCTCATCGAGAGGAGGTCTGTGTCTCCGCAGTGAGGGCATTATAGGCTCCCGTCGGGGCTGCGGGTTGTTCGAAAGAGATACCGCGGCCTCGGCACAAGGGCTAAGAAGGAACATGGGTGGTTTTTAGTCAGCAGAAGTCAGACACTCCCGAGCGTGAGGGGTTATTTGATGGTTTCCCACCACCACGACTACTTACTTTCCGACAGCCTCCAACAAAAACTTGACAGGATCAACGTGGGCTCGTCTGGTGAGTGGTATATGAGTGCATTCTGCCAGTGATCGCTTCAGGATGGCTTGTAGAAGACCGTGAGGAGCAACTTCGATGACAATCGCGTTTGACGGTATAAGCTTCGATGTTTCTTCGAAGAGGACTGGATTCTGTTGAAGAATAAAAAAATTGGTTGCCTGTAAAGTCGGTATACGGGCGAAAGTTTTACGTGACAACGACTTTGAGTGGTAAAATAATTTTAATGTGAATATTCATTCGTATAGTAGGAAGAAGGATGAAATAATAGTAACAATTTAAAATCACTTTTTATGTCTGTCTCTCTCGCTCTTAGGCGGGCTAACCATGCCCGAGTGGAAGGGACGCGTGCCTCTCACTCGCTCTCATTGTGAGCGCATAACGTGAGCGGAGCGTAACGCAGTTTCTTGAAGTGTCACCCGGCAAACCAATTTATAAGACGTTGTCACGTCAAAAGTGTGAGATTGTCATCGAATCATCATCATTTCACACGAAGACGTCCACTGCTGGACATAGACCGGCCCCGTGAGTCTTGCATCCAGCGGATCCCCGCAATCTTCTCCAGGTCAAGTCAAGATTTGTAAGAATGTAATATAGCAAAATTTTATTTTATTGTTATTAACATACCTACAACACATTTTTTTGTGGTTCACACGACGACACAAAAGCTATGAATAACCAGTATAACGATGCAGATGAACATTGAGAGATCAGCGTATACAGGATTTTATAGCTTGATTGGTCGTCCTGCTTATCTAGTTAAGGACCACATTTTTCTCAACTACATAGAAGTAAAGAAGTTGCATTAATTGCATGACATTTAATGATGACATGATATTTAATTTACACTTTGCGTCTTTGGTCAACTGGACCCACGAGTTCAGTCGAACAAATCACATTTAAAATTATTTTTTTTTTTCATAGTTTTATTGTGGGTCCTGTTGCAAGCGGGTCCAGTTGACCAAAGACTCTTATGAGTCCATGAAGTTTTTTTGTCGGTTATTTTCCATAGAGATTTACGCTTTGGAATGGGGAGTTCTCTTGTATGACCTTGCTTAAGTTTGAGTCTTTTCTTCATTCATTTTTCAATACAGAAAATAGTCATATTTTTTTGTACGACACGTCATGTTTTACTTACCAATAAGTTGTTGGTGTGGTATTCAGCCGAGGAGTACTGAGCAGCCGCCTCATTCCATTGGTCTTGTGGTACAGATGTAGACACCCACTTCTTACTACGTTCCATTGGGTTTTTGATAACTTCTTTCAAGTATTTTAGAAGACCGGGACCTAGAAAAATATTGTATCGTCTACAGTAGTTCTTCGTTGGTTTTTAACAGCGTATCCCTTATGTTCCTGTGGTTGATTAAACATGATGCAAAGTGATCGATGAGGTTTATGAATTTTTAATCACTGATAAATTGGTGTCAGAAGAGCCCGCTTAAGGGGTTTTGAATGCTTTTTTTTTTTGGTGGGTGGAAAATCATCGAATGACCCCCCCCCGCTCTTGGGCAGAGCGAAGGGGAGTGTCAGACTTCTACTGACTAAAAACCGAACCCATGTTCCTTCTTTGCCCTTGCGCCGAGGCCACGTCATCTAGTACAAAAATCCGCGGCCCCGACGGGGTTTTGAATGCTTCTCGGCTTTATCTACGACTTGTCGCAGCGACCGGTCGCAATATTAGACAAAACTGCAGTGCAACAAATCTTGTTCGACCAAAAGGCGCTTCGGAAGCCAAAAGGACTGCTCCTCGGGGCTGCGAATTGTTCAAAAGAGATACTGCGGCCTCGACACAAAGGGCTAAGAAGGAACATTGGTGGTTTTTGGTCAGTAGAAGTCTAACACTCCCTACCGTTCCGCCCAGAGCGGGAGAGGTGTCATTTGATGATTTCTCACCGCACAAAATAAAAAATAGGCGTTTCATTATTACGTTACATTATTATACGTTTGAACAATATTATTGACTTACCAGCATCCTGAATGTATCTCGAGTGGTATGCAATATTGGAGCATGGAACCTCCCTAGCAAAGATTCCACGAGATGTCAGTTCTCCTACGAAGGTCTTCATAATATCAGAGGGGCCAGATATGGTAGAGGAATCAGAGCTGTTGTGACAGGCTACTTCGATTTCTGGCGGGACGAGCGCTTTTACCTATGGAAAGTAACAAACAATAGTCAAAGGAACTTAAAAAAAAAAAAAAAAAAAAACTGTATAGAGTTAAGAAGTAGCAAGGATCTGGCGAAATCCAAACACAACTTGATGAAAATCAAGTAAAAAACCACATTATGGCAATTTTAGTATTACAATATATGGAAAACGTGGCTTACAACAGCTAAAGATTAAAAGCATTAAGGTTTATTGACATAACAGGATGAAATTGAGAAAAACGAGGATTCTTTTGATATCACCAACTGTGTAGAAACCAATTTCTAATCTAACCAGTGCTTTACATTGAGCATCCAAATGTAACCGAAAATAAATTAGTTTCTCTAAAACTCACCGCCTTGAAACCAAGTCCAACAGCAGCCATAGATCCACGGATGAATGGTGTCTGCAAAGAGACCAAGCCGCGGCTATAGGCTGAGAGAATCATCTCCTCAGCTGTGAAGCAACCGTCGGCGTAAGCGCATCCTAGTTCTCCGACACTGTGCCCTGTGGAGAATAAGAAATATTTTAGTTTCGTTTAGTTTGAAAAACACTATTGAATCAACCAACTTATATGGAGGCGAAAACACACAGAACTAAAATAAATGAACCAAGTCTGAAATATCGACACAATTTTTTTTGACAAGCAAGGATGATACTGCACATAGAAGGTAGGGCCTAGAAAAGTAAAAATGTTTTTAGCATTTTGTACTGTAAGTCTTGGAACCGAATTTTCGCAATCTTTTCGGTAGTTTGTATCAATCCCATATTTTTCTAAGACTTTTGATAGTTTATTTTATTTAGGGCACTCTGCTCAAATTCTACCGTTTTATTTTTCTGTCTTCTTATATCAAAGCACCTGCCTGCTACATGATGATTAAAGTATACTTTGATTTTGTTTTAGAGTTGATATTACCAGCAGTCAAAATTAAATAAAATAAATATTTTTGTTGATTGAGTCTTATTAGACTCACCAATAATATTATCAGGAACAATTCCCAGCTCTCTCAGTACATCAGTAAGACCAATTTGTACAGCGGCGATACCAACAAAGGAATGCAGAATGTTATCGTATATCGTCTTGTCAGGATTGGTCAGGATATTCACTATGTCTATGCCTTTGGGTTCTAATGCTCGCTGGCATCTGAAAAAAGTTACAGGTATTTAGATACATTTTTTAAAGTTTATTTATAGCTAGATACCGAGAATAGACCGATATAGTGGTCATGGCTGAGACCATGGAAGACCTCAGTGCAATGCTCGATGACCTCAGTAGAGCTTCCGAAAGAGTGGGTCTTAAAATGAACATGGACAAAACCAAGGTTATGTTGAATGTTCATGTAACACCCACTCCTATCAAGATCGGAGACTCTACGCTCGAAGTTGTGGACGATTATGTCTACCTGGGACAAACGGTCCAGTTGGGTAGATCTAACTTCGAGAAAGAGGTCAATCGTCGAATCCGACTCGGCTGGGCAGCGTTCGGGAAGTTGCGCGGTATCTTCTCGTCCAACTTACCCCAGTGTCTCAAGACGAAAGTCTATGACCAGTGTGTGTTGCCAGTGATTACATACGGGACCGAAACGTGCTCGCTCACAATGGGCCTCATCAGAAAGCTCAAAGTCACCCAAAGGGCAATGGAGAGGGCTATGCTCGGAGTTTCCTTGCGTGATCGAATCAGAAATGAGGACATCCGCATGAGAACCAAGGTTACCGACGTAGCCCGAAGAATCGCCAGACTTAAGTGGCAATGGGCAGGGCACATTGCTCGCAGAACGGATGGCCGATGGGGGCGAAAAGTTCTGGAATGGCGACCGCGAACCGGAAGACGTTGCGTTGGAAGGCCTCCCACTAGGTGGACCGATGACCTGCATGGTCAAGGTTGCAGGAACCCGCTGGATGAGAGACGCACGGGACCGGTCAATGTGGCGACGCCTGGGGGAGGCCTATGTCCAGCAGTGGACGTCTTTTGGCTGAAATGATGATGAATGATGATGACCGAGAATAGAGATGTTTCCTGACAAAAAAACATGATCCTTTTTAGTCCGTCTGGAAGATTAATTATCAAAAAATATTGGATACGTGGTTTTTGTTTTATCAAATTTATAGAAATTGACGAAAAAAAAACGTGTCAAAGATCATGAGTGGGGGCTTGTGTCATCACTTTCTGATAAAAAATGTACCAAACTGTGACGTCACACGACTTTTCGAAGCACTCTATTCGTCATCATTTTTTGTTTACGTGAAATAAGAAAAAATATGCGTCTAATATTTTTTGTAATTCTATCTGACGGACTAATTAGTTTTTATTTTTGTTAACTACCCTATTCTGTTTTTGTTATATGGACTTAAAGCTTGATCAAATCTGTAATTACAACACGAGTCGAAGGGATCCAAAATGATAGTTGTCGTATGTTACAATTCACCATTATCAGAATCAACACTTACTTTTCTATAGCCGCAGCAAATATCGGTATACGCATCAGGTCAGCTCCCATAGTAGCCCATTGTGAACCCATACCACTGTACACAAACCAAATTGGCCGAGCTAATCCGTCTATGAATTCTACCTCCTTTGCCAAACACACTGTTTCGTTCTTATCGTTTGTATCTGAAAAAATAACAATGGTAATGATTGTGTCGCTATTATTAACGAGATCAAAAGAAAACAAAATGAGACCAGGGATAATGAGGCTAGATTCCATTGCTTCAAACTATTTTTCATCATTTGTCATGTTATTAGAAATCAGAATTCAAAATCAGTTGGTTTACTACTGATTCAAATTCAAAATCAGTAGCAAACTAATCAAGGCCTGGGTTCGTAAGTCGTGGTCACCCCACTCTAGGCCACCACAGTTGCTCTACCGCGAGCAATGCTAGGGGATAATTAAATGTGAAAGGGCTTTAATCTTAAAAATATTCACAGATTAATGTGTCACAGACTCATTCAAAAAATTTCATTCAATGTCCGATGCATTTATTAATTATTATTATAAGTAACAATACAATTTAATATCAGTATTTCACTTACTAAGTATAGTATAACCTCTGCAAGTATGTCCAGCAACAGGTTCATCATGAATATCATGCAGAAGACCAAGTTGTTCAGCATCCACAGGTAGCTTGTTAAGTTTGTCAATCATGCTCCTCACACATTGGTCTTGTCTGCCAGATGTGAGGACTATGTGGGGTATACTGCTACGGTAGCGGTCGAGTTCCTAGAAAAAAAAAACGATTTTACTTATGGGCAACGTTATTACTTTTGTTTTTTTTGGACCCTATTTCTTTTTTGCTATAGGTTTCTGTAGAACGGGGCGGTTTTTTAAAATAAATAAGTTATTTACCAAATTAAATAAGTGTTCCAAATTCTATGATCACGAGACGCTTTTCAATGATCACACAAAATGTTTTAATCAGACATAATAAGGAAAGGTATGGAGAGGCCTTTCTCATCATGGGGATAAAATAAAATTTTAGAATATTAGTCCCGATCTTCCGAATAAACCCACAGTACATTTCAGAATATTGATAAAATTAGATTTGATCCTCCTCCGGCGCCTCAAAGGCTACAAAACGAGACGTGTTGACATTTTATCGAAATAGCCGGGATAAGAAAACAGGACCTATTTCCAATAGCTAGATATTACTAGAAACGCCTACGCCAAGATTTTACGTGGGTCCATATTGGCTCACCTAAAGTTCTTTATCCGAAATTGTTCTTCCTAACGATTTGTAATCCGAATGATCACTCTTCCTAAAATTTTTCATCCTAAAGTTTTCATTCATACTATTTGTAGTCCTACCGACGATGTTCATAACACTCATGTTTCCGAAAATTGGAATTCATAATATCATTAGTGTAAATATATTTAAACTCCTACTGTTTTTTATCCTAACGCTTTTATTCCTAAACATAATTACCATAATATTTTCACTCATACAACTGTTTAGAATGATTAAAGGTCGTTTCACTGATTTTTGTCTTGAAATAAAATAAATGAATGAAATTCAGGTCAGAGTGTCGTCTTGGGGGCACTATGAAAAAAATACTTAAAAAAATTTCGCGACCAATTTCGAGGTAGCGCTCGCCGGCCGCTACCGCGGCACCGCTCGCTTCGCTCGCTCGGCTCGCGCGTTGTTGGTCACAGTTCTAACCTAACCTAACCTATGGATATCTTTGCATAGTATATAAGGTCCCATTAAAATAGGTGGACAAATTTTAACACAGCGTTTAGTAAGCCTAACTAAAGACATCTAAACAAAAAAAAAACACTATATATAAAGTGATTTTATTTTGACATAAAATAATAAATTGCCGGCACTCTAGAACAAACTCATCCTATAAAAGTAGGTATTTTATTTCTTATTCTTATATTTTTTTTTGCTATTGTCCTTATTTTAGCGGTCTGAATGATTTCTAAAATTTTGTCCATCTATTTTAATGGGACCTTTTATAATACTGAATATGAATAAAAAGTAATATAAACAAAAAAAAGATATGACTTTGAATAATAGTGTAAAAGATGGTTATGTTGAGAAAATATAGGAAAACAAATAATAGTGTAATAGATGTTTATTGCTATAGACATTATGAAGTCGAATGCTTCGGAATTAAAACATTAGAGACAGAGAAGTTAGGAATTGCGATTGTTAGGATGAAAAATGTTAGGAAGAACATTTTCGGATTTCCAATTATCGGAGTTGAAATTTTAGGTGAACTTTGGCGCACCCATTTTACGTAAGGGAGTAACACTAAATAAACCGCATAAATCGAACATTTTATTATTTAATGAAAACGCTGGCGTGACGACCTAAACTCAAACACTTTGTGACAAATTGGACGAATAAGACCGCACAGAGGGAAGAGTGGAAGGCTATGAGGCAGTGGGACAATTATAATATAAAAAAGAAAAAAGGAAATAGAACTACCACGAACAATCTAAACATCGTAATTTATTTATAGTGATATGAAAGTTTTTGTAAATGTGTGTGTTTGTAAAAGTTTACTGTAATCATAATTAATGATGCTATTACGAAAATGGGGTCTGTCTCCACCGATCCCGGGATCCGATTTGACGTAACACGGATCCCGACGATTTGTCTCCACGGATCCCGGGATCCGTTTCTACAAAAAAAAAAAATTGTCTCCACTGATCCCGGGATCCGTGGCTACAAGAAATAAAAAATGTAGAAACGGATCCCGCGTATAGAGTTTTTCGAAACTGGTTTTCTTTTTTCTACTTTCAAACGAAAAGAAGTTATAATTTAAAATTATAAGGATCGGTGTAGTAAAGTCTCACAAACTACCAGGAGGCCAGAAACATGAAGGAGGTATTGTCTATATTCTTAATAGGAAAAAAATGGAAAAAAAATCTTTTTAAGTATAAAAGGAAAGTCGGTGACCACCATACTTCAGGAGTGTTTACCAAATGGCTAATTAACAATCAAGAAGTTCTTACCTTAGGCTTGTAGTGTCCTTTCATTAGAACATGTATGTTGGTTCCGCTGTACGAAAATGAGTTCAAAGCCGTGAAGCCTCTATTAAATGGTGTATTCTCAGTCACAACTTGGATGCGTCCTTCACATACCGAAGAGATGTGGTCCTGTGGCTCACTGAAGTGTAAGTTGGCAGGGATTTGACCAGTTTGGTATGCCAGACAGACCTGGAAATAAAATAAATTATATTGATAATCTGCAAGGAGCAACTTCTTGCAGCCTTCAAGCTGCCAGAAGTTACAAGAGTTCCGGCTACAAGAGTCTTAGTCTATGCCTTTCACACTGAATCATATTCCTAATCCTACTTCCATTAGAATATCAATCTATAAGGATGATTAAGGATTTCCATAGAATTGACAGAAGATTTTCGGAACAAAGAAAGAATAATCTAAATCGTAAAGGATTGTAATAGACTAAGCAATCCATTACGATTTCAATTTTTTCTTTGATCTATATCAGTAGTTGCTGCCTCGAGCCAAAGTAGCATTTACTTTGGCACGAGGCAGTCGCAATTCAGAGAGGATTCTTCAAAGATAATAATATATATATTTAAGTTTTTTGTTGTTTTCCTTTCTACTCACTTATCATGATCAAAGTTTCACAGATCCATTGATTAAATGTTTACCTTAGTTAGCGAACAAACTCCGGAAGCAGGCTCACTGTGTCCCATATTAGACTTGACGCACCCAACCTGGATCATTTTGTCCTTAGCGAACACTTTCCCGATTGCTTCCAATTCGTTGCCATCTGCTTCGGCGATAGCTGTTTAGACAAAAAGCGGAAAATTAAGAAGTTTTTCTTTAAAATAAGAAAAAAGGTTTCGTTTTATAGCATTCATATGATATCATAGCAGCACATCACAGCGATAAAAGCAAAGCTAGTGGAGCGACTGTAGGACTACCATTGTGATTTATGACTATTGTCTCAAGCTCGAACTCAAGACACGCACCTCTGATTTTTCTGTAATCTGATTCATGTGTATGTTCAATAATTAACAATTTACTATACTTACAGGTACACAAAAATCTATCCAAGAAGATCGGGTAAAAAGATATGTTTTTTTAGTTTGTCTTAAAAACACTATCGTATAGAAATGCTACACTTACCCGACGCATTCGCCTCAATATATTCGACATCACGAGGTGACACACCGGCTTCCTTGTAGAAACCTTCTAGAAACTCCTGGATTTCTTGCGGCTGTCTCACAGGCAAGAACTGGTCGTGCTCATGACTGCTGTAGCTAGATTTGGCATGGTAGACTTCGGAGTATATCCTGTTAAGAATTGGGATTTTTTGAATTTGCCGCTACACCGATACCGACAAAAAATTCTCTATCCTCTACTCCGAATCAATTCTTCAAAAAACACTATCAAAAACTCGTTGCTAAAAATGGGTCACGAAAAAAAACATAGTGGTGGAAATGCATTAACACAGTCGTCACACGGCCTGTCTACCGTGGATGTCATGTCACGGTACAATTTCAACGGTTCTGACTACGGAGCCAAAAATAAACGCAGTTTTAATGGACCTTGTAATTTGACATGTATGGGCGGTATATGGACATTTTTTGAGGCACTGCAGTGGAATTTTGGTTTTCTATAAAAAGAGTAATACAATCTTGCGTTGCATAAACAACGTATAAGGTCGGAAATGCTCAAATACGTTGGGAAAGGATTTTTGAAAGCCTTAGCTAGACACGCTATATATAGTTACTGTATTTAAACAAAGCCTAGCTCTTCCCAAGAAATAATATGCCACAAATAAATGCACAAATATATATTGCATTATTATAAATGGAATAATAATTATAACTGTGGAATTTTTGAAACGGTAACAAATATTTAATGTTTTTCCGCTTCAACATGAGTTACTACCGTCGAAAACTACTACTTTCCAAACTTCTAGAATTACAGAAAACCAATAAATAACTAGCAACCAGATTTTTAGATGGATGTTGAACAGAAACTATACGTTAATTTAGAACTGAAAATAAAATTTACTTTAGAAAATAAAGGTTGACAATGAAAAAGTGGACTCTAACACTTGCTTGCGGAGTAAGAAATGGTGTATGTCGCCACTCCATTATCGCGTCAGTGTACCAGTTCTACTGTATATAAAAGGGAACATATTTTGTAAGAGAAATAATTTATTTCCGTTAGACGTGGCTTAGGATTTATTCTATGTGGATAACACAAAGAAATTGCTGGCTAGTCTAAGAATTGTGACGTAAACTTATTGGCATAGAAAGTCAAGGTGTAAGTTAACCCACCTGATGAATTTCATACCCGTATCTGAATGTTAGTTTGGCAACCAGTCTTACTAAAGGGTTTCGTATTACTTAGTATTAACTGGGTTGTGGAGGTCAGAGAGTAATTCGCTCCATGTAAAATACTGGTATTTATCTGCACATGGTTAGACTGGATGCCAATCCCGACATACTTGGGAAAAGGCTAGGCAGAACTGAATGTTGGTCATGAAAAAATCTGCAATACCTCAGATAAAACCAATAAAGGTGAAGGTAGAGGTATGATCTAGAGGATAGTGTGTTAGTAAAGTAAATGACGGTTACACTCATAGTTCAGTTACGATTAGAATAATTATGCAACAAATAACAACACAAAAACGTAAATAATAAACTTGAGAAGAAAAATCAGTTTCTGAAGTCGGTGACTTTTGTTTGTTTTATTTAATTTTTTTGCCACCGACTTCTTTCTTTTTTAGTGGTTCACATGTTCATGGGTCATAATGTGGACAATGTAGTTTTTTTTTTGAGTTTTGTTGATTTATCAAAAACCGCTTGTCCGATTTCGATTAAAAAATTATGGAACCATTTGGAAAGTATACCCTTTCCAATAAAAAAAGAATTTTTAAAATCGGTTTGCAAGTGACGGAGTTATGCCCAAACAAACATTAAAAAAAAACATCCGAATTGAGAACCTCCTTCTTTTTTTAGAAGTCGGTTAAAAATACTACAATAAAATATGAAGAGGCTGACTTCAATCTACCATACAAAGTACCTTGGTTCTACACTTGTTAAACCTTTTGACCTAGTTCACTATTTGAAACAATATCAGTAACTATCATCTAAAATAGCTTGTAAACCAAATTGCTATTCTAAGGGCCTGTTTCAATACCTTCGATAAAGTTAACAAGTAATTTCATTCAACTTTTCATTTATTTTTTATTTTTTTCAGTAAATAGTAGCTATTCGGACATCGTGAAATACCTAAAAGTTAATCTCCTCTCAATGTGAGTGAGCCCTGATCCTCCGTAGAGTCATAGCTATGAATTATTTTATTGAAGGAATATTTGAGAATATTATATTATATTCGTTCATTCCCTATCTCTTTTTAACATAACTGCACGACACTGTAATGATTAATTAAAAATCAATTCATTAATATGTAATGAGTTTTACTTCCGATAATGGGCGAACATTTCGAGGTCCATTGTCACAATTTATTTAAATGTATTGATTAATTATATTAAAAGTAACAGACGGGAAGGTTCCATGATGTGCCACCATAATTCAATTGAGTGGATGTGAAATAGAATGGGAAAGCTATGTCAGCTGTCTTAATTGATTTTGGTTATTTTAACTCCCTGTAATGATAATACCCACTTCAAAAAGGAGTAAGTTTTCGATTTGATGGTATTTTTTTTTAACTCATGATTACGCCTTATTTAAAAGCTCAAGCGTTGCGTCAAGTAAACAGCACGTTTTTCACTTGTTTCCAACTCGAGAGTTGCGTTGACTCAATGCATGCTCTTAAACATTGCCCTGCAAGGGCCGAAGCCCGTTGAAGCTGCGGGTTGTTCGAAAGCGATACCGCGGCCTCGACACAAAGGGCTAAGAAGGAACATTTGTGTTTTTAGTCAGTAAAAGTCTGACACTCCCCATGGGAGTAGTCATTTGATGGTTTCCCACCGTCCAAAAAAAGGCATGCTCGTAAAGCGGCCATACGTATAAAGTTTTGCCAGTACAGTCAAAATGTGGAGGCATGTGATAGATTATTCCAATAATTTCAGTTTATTTATTACACTGTTTCTTTAATTGAACACAAATAAAAACATCCCTATGATAATTATAACCTTGTTTACATGTGATACACAACATTTAACAGTTCCTCATCAAAATACTATCAATATTATTATGAAATACTTTTGATTTAATAATCATCGTTAAAACAAAGATTCTAATTTCAAATAAACCTAATTTACATTATTCTAATGATATTTTATATCCCGACGTATTTTATAGAAGTAGTTTTTATTGTGACTTAAAAGCCTTGGTTTCCGAACCACAATTACTATTGGTGGTATTTGAATAGTTAAGTCAAGTTAAATGTTTATTTATTATAAATTGCCAATAAATGATATAGTTATTATTAAACGATACTTATAATGTTTTCTAGATTTTATCTTCCAATTTTAATAAATTAAATAGTTTCAATCAATTCTCTGAACTATCGGTTGATATTCATATTTCGTCCGATAGTCATAAAGATTACAAATAAAAACATATTATATTGTTAAAATTAACTTAAGACGTTTTAAAATAGTTTCACTATATAGGATTTGCTAATTATTATTTATGTTATTAGTTATTTAGCTGTAATGTATAACCATTTGCCATTGGTGTATTATGGCGGTAGTCGTTGAGTTACTTTTTAAGATTGGACGGTTATAAAACTAGAAGGACTGGCAATTCGGGTTCAGTTACGCTGCAGCTATTCTACGAGTTAGCTAGTTAAATACGAGTAATATCTGGATCTGTACCCAGAGTGTTAGACTACCAAGTGTAGCAAGCTGTAACCTATGTGTATTGTCCTAAAGACCTACCTACAATGTTCATGTAAGTTAATTGATATTATGCTATGAATATTACTGATAACTATGTGTTAGAAATATTTACTATAATATGGGTTATATTGATTGTTGTTTATGTAAACTGATAAATTGCTGTAACTTGAGACAGTCCAAGACAATGTCAGGTTGTCTTTGTATAATACCTTAAAAGATGTTTCCCGTGGAGTTTCTTGTCCATTCTTCTCCACGAAGACCTAGGGACCTAGTGAATGGAATAGAGTTTCGAGATTCAGTTTGACAAGACCAAAATAAATTCAATTAATGGTCTTGTCTTTTGTGGTTTTATTTCATAACAACCCTGTTCCCTACACACTTGATTAGAGATACTTTCAAACACATTAAATAACGAATAATCATCTTGACACACAGTTTATTGATTGGTGGATATTAATACATATACACAAGATACTTTCAAACACATTAAATAACGAATAATCATCTTGACACACAGTTTATTGATTGGTGGATATTAATACATATACACATAGATTTACATACACTTTCTCACACATGCATGAAAGTCTGTAAGAGAAAACTGTGGAGTTATCTTGGTCTGTAAATACAATCTGGAGAACAGCGAAATAGATATTTTTACACTTGGTTATGGTTGAACAAGTAATTAACTAGTAAACATATTATTGGTGATGGCATGCTTGAAAATGGCCAACCGACAGGCTTGTAGTAACTTACGTGTCCTCTATGGATCTCGGTATTCCATGAAGGTTTTGCATGTACATTTATATCAAAACTGTCATGGATAACTGATTCAGATTTAATGTATGTCTGTGTATAATTGTCATTGATCGAATAGCCCGTGATCAAGCGAATATGAGTGAAACTCGTAATAAAGAAACTGATAATAAAATGAGACTCACCTCTTTGCATTTTTAGCTTTCTGCAAGAAGAGAATACTGATTGCATCAGACCTCACACAACCATCTCCATGCTTGTCGAAACACTTCGTCTTGCCATCTAAGCACAGGAACCCATACCTGAGAAAAAATAATTAAAAATATTTATTAAAGGTTACGAGCCAGCTTTTGAGAATGACTGTGATTTATTTAGGAAGAGGGTAAGTATTTTTATTTCTTATTATTTTGTATGCACGATATGTATCTGCGACCGATCAATATTTTTTTTTTCTTATTCAGAGTACTTAAATACTCAAAATGCAAAGTGAAAACCTAAGACCTTCTTCCTTTTATTTACTTTTTCTATCTTGGTCTAGTATAAATCCGTCATGTCTCTTAGGTAGGACTTCACGTGTTCTAGATTTAGCCCACGATTAATCAGCATTTATATTATTTATTTATTTAAACTTTATGTACTACAGTTCCTGTTGTATATAGGCAGACTTAATACCACAAGGCGTTTTCTAGCAGTGATCCTTAAGACAACATCATGTTCATCATGATAAAATAAATTATCTTTATAAAAACTTGGATAAACACAGACATAAACTTTTCACTTTACGGTTTTTGTTCGTATTGAAAAAGGAAATAAAAAAACTGTTTGTTCAGCAGGAACTAGACCCACATCGCTATCTATAATCTGGCGAGATCATCAACACAGATTGGCAGGGGAACCGCGGAAAAACAATGTTTAGTACGTATCGCTTGCCTAAGTTGGTCTATGGATTGTTGACGACCCATTACATACCAAGTTTCCTTGCACGTTAAGCATTTTGTCAGTAAATCTCTGACAATTGTAGTCTGGCCTGACGGTCTGACAACCAGTCTTATCAAGGGGGGGGGGGGGGGGGTGTTACCCAGTACTAACTAGGTAGGCAGTCCCTCCATGCCATCATCATCATCAGCCTATAATGTTCCCACTGCAGGGACTCAGGCCTCCTTTCTAGGAGAGGGATGGACTAATTATATGCTTGGGCCGTCGTTTGGTAAAGGTTTTTGGCAGTTTTGTTATACAAAAGTATGTCAGGCCTTTGCTGGGTGGCGGCTTGAGTAATCGTTGGATATCTCTGAGTGCCGCAGTTAGTTTATTTCGACTATTCAAAAGTGCCTGTAATTGGCCTACTTGAAATAAATATTTTGATATTGATTTTGATTTATAATCCACCACGCGGGCCCAGTGTGAGTTTGATAGATGTCACATTTCTTCGAATTTTTTGGTTCTAAGACATACCGGTTTCCTCAGGATGTTTTCCTTCAGCGTTTTGAGAGCAGTGGTGTTTAAATAAATACACAAAGTAATGCGACTGGGTCTGGGAACCCACGACTCACTGTTCGTAAGTCGGGGCTGCCACCACTGGGCCAACAACACTGCTCAGCTCGTCGCTCCATGTAAAGTACTGGTATTCAGCTACATCCAGTTAGACGCCAACCTAGTTGGGAAAAGGGTTGGCAGATCATGATAGTTTACTTACTTCCTCATATTCAATGCCACATTAGGATGCATGCACAGGTTACATCCACCAACGATGGCTGCCTCACAGATTCCGCTGCTGATGCTCTTGTAAGCATGCTCTAGGCAGGCCATGGAGCTCGAACAGGCCACGTCGAGGGCATACGAAGGGCCTTTGCTGTCTAGCCAGTAGGAGATTCTGTTGGCGTACATTGCTTTGTTGCATCTGGAACAATGACATTGATTGTATGGTTACACAATGATTTTGACAGTTGACTATGGTAATATGATTGGGCAACAATTATAACCAATTCTTGCAGTTGACTTACTAGACTTAATTAATTTGAAGAAGAAAATAGTAAATAATTAAAGGTTTCTTCTTAGCGAGTCGACACTACATATATGTTGAACTTATTTCTATTTATGAATTAATGTCTTTCAAACAAATACGTTTTTTTATATAAGAAATGTAGCGAAGGTTGAAAATATGTTTAAAATACCGTGCAAAAGTTCTCAATGAACGAATAATAAATTGTCATTCTTTTTGCTCACCGTTATCACTCGATTTTGCATGTTCTAATGTGATAAATAATCGTTATTAGCACGTCTATAAATGACAAAAACAGCAAAAACTCCGTAAATAAATATCCTAGACAAAAAGTGTATCCAAACGGAAAACCAAATTGAACATTTTCAAACAAACAACATTTCAATGAACCGAATAAACTGAGAAGCGTATTTATGAATGCTAGTTCTGAATGTTTTGATAGGGGCTGAAATAGTAACTGTTTTATTCGTTCGGTTATCTCACTGACATGATTGTTTTCTTTCAATTTATGGGGAAATTGGATAAAAGTAGGATAGAAGTAGAATATGCGGATAACATAACATAAAGTCACGCCAGTAGTTCCCAAAGGGTTAGGCAGAGGTGTGAGTACGTGATAGTGCGCCGACATGTTGCCAGTTATGTTTGAGTCTCATTGATTGATTGTGACAACCTCCTGAAATTTGACGCAGATGTAAAACACATGCACATTGTAGATCTACATTATATACAAGAATAGTTAGTGTAAATAGATGTTAGCTTAATGCTGCCTATTCACACGTGTCAGCAAGAAATCTCGCTCTCAAGTACTACACTCCAAGGATGACTGTCCGCTCATGCGGAGACACTTCGAGTGCGAGAGTATAATACAGAGGCTAGACGATCACTACCACAGATCACTACTAAGAACACTAAAATTACCTGGCGTCGGTATATTTCGGCAAGTCTTTTCATCATCATCATATCTCACCTTTTTCCATTACACTTCCCGGTCCTTTGCCTTTGTTTTACTTTGATGATATAAACACCCCAACGAGCTTTAGGATAGCCCTGGTTTTTCGACCTAACCTTGACCACCACTCGGTCAAAGCCTTGCTCCATCGACCTTGCAACAATGTACATTCACCATAACGAGAAACTCGTTTTTATTACAGTCATATCACACGACTACTCAAAACAATAAATAAAAACAAACGGGGTGAGCTAAATAAAACCGTTTAAAAAACGCCACATTTCACCTTTAAACCCGTTTCGTAAATACGCTTCCCGAAACGTATAAATATTTACCAGTGCATTCGGAAGTCTCGTTAATGCATGTCGCCGTAAATGTTTTATGGCCTTTTGTCCATTGCACAGTCAATCGTGTTCATCATGAATATAAACGTGTTCCGTTGAAGAACTGTTTTTTTTATGTATGATTTGTATTATTGGGGTTTTATTAACATTATTTATCGTCTGTAAGGGATTGGCAAAGGTGTACCTAATATTATTATCATTTGGCACTTTGTTTTATGTCTTATGTAATAAGGGTGATTCAATAGTTGACGGATGGAGAGAGAGAGAGGAAGTCAAGGAAACGACGGATGAATGTAAGTAATGAAATTAAAGCATAGATAAAAGGTTTCGCGAAAATCTAAAGTTGGCTTATGAGCTTGATTTTTATACACCTAATAGGGACTATGTATCAGCATCATAACTTGCTAGGTACACCCATTTTTGAGAAAAGCGGTGGTGACACACTAACAGACGGACAAGAGAGTGATCTCATAGAGTAATTTATTCTTTTTTTTTAGGTTTTTGGCTTGATTTGGGGACCGTTTTTTCCATTTAAAACTTTCTACCGCTTTCTTAGATAAATATATTATTTTTCTCTCTGCCTAGACTTCGATTTAAAATCTAGATAGGTACAGGTTGGTGTCGGTATCTAGCCAGATATAACAGGATACCAGTATTATATCTTTCTTTTAAGTCTGGTCTAGTAGATTTGGTCGTCCTCAACTGTTTAAAAATCGATGACACAAATTGTAATCTTAGAAAATCAATTATGTTTCTTGCCTAAATCAAAAATCTAGTTTCCATTTTCTCATCTCTTCCAAAACAATAGTGAAATAAATAAAAGCTGAAAGAGAAAAGGCGGAGGTACGAGTATCGTAAAGCGAAACTATCTCGAATGGGAGGCGATCGGATCATATCAGAGATTTATTGTTTTACATCAAAAATAAAAAGTTACTGCGCTAAGTCGCCTTAGGGGTCGCAAAACATTATTGTGCAGTAGGGCCAGTCATGGAATGACGACGAAAATTTTTTTTTTTTTTTGCTGACTGGGTTTTGCTCGAGGCTTCGCTCTCGGTCAGTATAGAAATTAACTCACGGAAACTTTTTAAAAGTATTTTAAGACATTCAGAGATAATCTTGCTTCCTACGTTTTCGAAATCGGATCAGTACCTAGTTTCGAAAATTACCCCCTAAATGTCAATTTTCAACCTCTGTATAAACAGTTAAACATAAGACAGGCACGTACATATTATGTACGTGCCTGTCTGTCACACCTTAGAGCAAAGTTTGAGATTTAGAAGAACAACTTTTCTGTGATTGCTGTGTCGATATTTCAATACGATGCTTGTATTTAAACTGACAGCAACAATGTTAGCTTGTATTGAAAAAATATCATGCATCTAGTGGACCTTCTCTTTCTTATCTCCACTACTGAAGAAGGCAGTACAAATGATGGTATTCGTCAAAGTTACGACCACTCGCAAGGTTAAGGATACGATACTAAGTATAATGAAGGGATGGACGTGCGTTAGAATCAGTTGGACGACTCAATCGCTCTTGAGGGAACGTGCTGTCATTTTTTATCATATCTGGCGTTTGGCACTTCTCTTTGAATTGGTTTTCTGTTGATTTGATGGTGTTTTTTAGAGGAATAAAGTTGTTTTAAAACTAGGAATTTCTCCTGTATCGTAGGTGCGTTTACAAAAATTTGAGCTCTCAAAAACTAGACCCGGAACAATTATCTGTAGGATATACAAGTAGGTATTTGTGCGGGAATCGAACCCGTAACACGCAACGCAGCAGTCAAATGCTCACTGCGCCAATTGTGCCATCCAGCAAACTGTGTCAAGTTGAAATTAGGTCGTGGGTCAGTGATACAAATTGTTATTTAACTGATCCAATACCTAATTTCTATTCTTTTAGAGGTAATTCGAAGTGATACTAGGCTGCCTTCGTCTGCCAAAGTCCAATAATGCTGAAGATTAATATTAGTTAGTATTTGTAAAGCGAAAAAGCACGAACTGTACAAAATTAACGGTCAGTCGACCAAAATGGTTTTGGATCAAAGAACTGGCAGACATGAGGCTTTTGCTCGACAATTGAATGACGCTGCGCTGGTCAATAGTAACTACTAAAGTCTTGACTGCAGAAACTTAGTTTATGTGACAAGTAAGCAACGTCGGTGAACTAGTTTTACTTTTAATTTTGTTGGAAAACTTTTATATAGTCTCTCCAGCTGGTTGCATGACAAGAAACAATCTGCCCAGTAACATTGTTTATGAATATCATTAGCCATTTGTGCGTGGTAGATTATAGCCCATTCCCTCTCAAAAAGAGGAGGCCTGTGTCCCAGCAGTGAGAACATTAATAGGCTGTTGATGATGATGATGATGATGATTTGTGTCCCACTACGGGGCAAAGGCATTTCTTTCCTCTTTCTCCTTATCCCTATCCAATGCTGTTAATCACCAATCCCTGCGAATAGAGTCGAATTTGTCCTGCCATCTCCTTCTGAGCCTATTATTACATTATTTATTTCAAAAACCTAGCCATCAAATCCATAACACACAACCAGACTTTAACGAGCCGTCCTAAAACCCTCATAATCTTCACTACTACACTTAACCTTCAAACACTACATTTGAACTCCCATTATAAACTTCAAGTCAAGCTCATTACCATTTTAATAAACGACCAAAATTGCCAAGTGGTCCGACCTTTATTCATAATTATTTTCTTATTAGTCGAGTCGGGAACGCCACCTGCGTTCCAGGGTTAGATTGAGATCCGTTTTAGGATTCTGTTGCTTGCTTGATCAAGTTGGCTGTTGTTAGGCTATGGTATGCTGGCTTCGATGACTTGAGAAACAAAGTAGGTATATATTGCAAACAAAGCAATGACTGCAGAATAATATCATTATAAACAGATTTGTCTAGGAGACGCAACTAAACTGGTAGGTAAGTATGTAAGACCTACTTTAAAAATTGGGGCAACATATTTCAATTCAGACCGAGTCTGGAATCATGAAAGGGTAAGGCAGACATGTCCCCCCATCGAGGCTGTGGGTTGCTCGAAAGAGATACCGCGACCTCGACACAATAAAAGGCTAAGAAGGAACATGGGTGATTTTTAGTCAGTAAAAGTAACTACCACTCCGTTCTCCCAGAGTGGAAGGAGTCATTTGATGATTTCAAAACACCAAAAACAGACATGTCCCTCAGTAACAACACACATTTTACCAGATACATTTAACTCCCATACATTAGAAGGCACGCAAAATAAGAGTAGAAAAAGACCAAAGTGACGATAGATGGAGAGAGTACATGATTTATTTATTGATTTACACATACATTTGTTGTGACAGGTAAGACCCAAGTTAACAAAAGTAGTCATTAATTACAGTCCCAAATAACACAGTTATACAGTGGACAACATACTTAGTGTCTGATGATACTGCTAGAAAGGAGGGGACTGCTATAAGGTCATAGCAGTCACTACTAATAGAAATTATGGAAGAAAAAAATATGCGGCGCCGACCCCAACTAAACTAGACTAATGGCAGGAGAATGGCGATGACAATGGGAGGTAATGGCCCCAACAGCTGAGCACGAATCCAGTATTTGGGCTGCAAATGGAACACTGAGGCAGCGTGCATTAAAGCCTGCAATACATGTTGGCCGAGCTTAGACCAACGTGAGCCTAGACAAATTGACACAAGGCAAGCGCGACTGTCTAGACGTTCGGCAAGTTTGAAGGAAGCCAGTACATAGCGCTCGGACAAACATGTGAACACCATTGGCCAAGCGCGCGCGAGTGCCTTTGATTTGTGCAGAAAAACCGACACCGCTCCGTAGTGAGGCAAGTGATCGACTGCAAGTTGTGACAAGCTACGCCAAATGAGGTCTATACACGTTGGCGCTAATCTTCACTCGACCAACTAGGCGAGTGACACCGAGCGATAGCAAGACAAGGCAAATGTACCGTCTACATGTTGGTATTGACTGTATTTCGTTACTCCGAAGTGGGAAATACCGAAGTACGGTATACAGAAAGTTTGTGAGTCCGAATTACGTTAGTCAGAATGTACGCTATGACGAAGTACGGTATTCAGAATGTTCGTTACTCCGATGTACGTTACTCCGAAAGTTTGCTACTTCGAAGTACTGTACTCAGAATGTTCGTCACTCCGATGTACGTTACTTCGAAAGTTTGCTACTACGAAGTACTGTATTCAGAATGTACACTATCGCGAAGTACGGAACTCCGAAAGTTTGCTATGACCAATTACTCAATAATAATTGAGAATATTCCTCATTAGAGAGTATTTCGAATTAGTCAAGTATTATAAATGATGTTTATTGTGGAAATAGGTTTTACAAGTCAGTAATTCTCAATTATTATTGAGATTGGTCATAGCAAACTTTCGGAGTTCCGTACTTCGCGATAGTGTACATTCTGAATACAGTACTTCGTAGTAGCAAACTTTCGGAGTAACGTACATCGGAGTGACGAACATTCTGAGTACAGTACTTCGAAGTAGCAAACTTTCGGAGTAACGTACATCGGAGTAACGAAATCAAATTAACGTATACCTTTAGTAATACCTATTTATGAAACTTGTCTTACATATTTCCTAATCACACACGCTTTTATTTTTCGCTTCTTTTTTTTTTGGCTAATCTAATAATAAAAGGCGTTACAGAAATTATATTAAGTTCTGGTAAAACAGTTCTCTAGGTTTAGATTACACCATTTGATAGTAGTTTTGTAATAAGAATATTATATCACAGTGACTATTATAATTTGGTCTCTCGTGGTGCCGGTACTTTTATCAGTAAATGTCAAAATTAAATTAAGGTTTTAATAAAGTTCTCTCTAGTTGACCTGACTAAAACTTTAAGTAGGCTTTGCCACTGTCTTAGAAATTTTAATCAAAAGATTGTTTAAACATAAATTATGCCGGAGATATGAATCGCTTTGGGCTTGCCTTCTCATTTACCTAATAACTGTTTCATCTTGAGTTTCTAATGGATTTTGTTATTACAGAACTGGCTGATGACTGCGGCTTCGCTCGCGTGGGGGAACACGCAAATACTCCGAAATATTTTATTCCGAATTTCAATCAACCTGCTGACGGAAACGCAAACCTTAGACGGTCAACGTCAGGGGCACCCCGAGGTTCGGTTAGTTAGGTCCCTTGAAACCCTGCAGACAGAAATAGGTGCCCGCGCAGCGGGGCTCCGTCAACCTGCTGACGGAAACGCAAACCTTAGACGGTCAACGTCAGGGGCACCCCGAGGTTCGGTTAGTAAGGTCCCTTTAAACCCTGCAGATAGAAATAGGTGCCCCGCGCAGCGGGGCTCCGTCAACCTGCTGACGGAAACGCAAACCTTAGACGGTCAACGTCAGGGGCACCCCGAGGTTCGGTTAGTTAGGTCCCTTGAAACCCTGCAGACAGTAATAGGTGCCCCGCGCAGCGGGGCTCTGTCGACCTGCTGACGGAAACGCTAACCCTTGACGGTCAACGTCAGGGGCACCCCGAGGTTCGGTTAGTTAGGTCCCTTGAAACCCTGCAGACAGAAATAGGTGCCCCGCGCAGCGGGGCTCCGTCGAACTGCTGACGGAAACGCTAACCCTAGACGGTCAACGTCAGGGGCACCCCGAGGTTCGGTTAGTTAGGTCCCTTGAAACCCTGCAGACAGAAATAGGTGCCCGCGCAGCGGGGCTCCGTCAACCTGCTGACGGAAACGCAAACCTTAGACGGTCAACGTCAGGGGCACCCCGAGGTTCGGTTAGTAAGGTCCCTTTAAACCCTGCAGATAGAAATAGGTGCCCCGCGCAGCGGGGCTCCGTCAACCTGCTGACGGAAACGCAAACCTTAGACGGTCAACGTCAGGGGCACCCCGAGGTTCGGTTAGTTAGGTCCCTTGAAACCCTGCAGACAGTAATAGGTGCCCCGCGCAGCGGGGCTCTGTCGACCTGCTGACGGAAACGCTAACCCTTGACGGTCAACGTCAGGGGCACCCCGAGGTTCGGTTAGTTAGGTCCCTTGAAACCCTGCAGACAGAAATAGGTGCCCCGCGCAGCGGGGCTCCGTCAACCTGCTGACGGAAACGCAAACCTTAGACGGTCAACGTCAGGGGCACCCCGAGGTTCGGTTAGTTAGGTCCCTTGAAACCCTGCAGACAGAAATAGGTGCCCCGCGCAGCGGGGCTCCGTCAACCTGCTGACGGAAACGCAAACCTTAGACGGTAAACGTCAGGGGCACCCCGAGGTTAGGTTAGTTAGGTCCCTTGAAACCCTGCAGACAGACATAGGTGCACCGCGCAGCGGGGCTCCGTCGACCTGCTGACGGAAACGCTAACCTTAGATGGTCAACGTCAGGGGCACCCCGAGGTTCGGTTAGTTAGGTCCCTTGAAACCCTGCAGACAGAAATAGGGCTATTCAGTTTTACTAGGCGTTCCTATGAATTCGGAGTTTTAAATAATCGGTACTTTAATAATCGAAATTCGTATTTTTGATGATTCGACTTATCGTTAAGTCGGATTTTTTGTTTTTCGATTAATTGAAACTCGGCATTTTGAGAATAGTAATTATAAACGTTAGGAGTTTAGAAAATTCGGATTTATAAAAATATGATGAATGATAAATCGGAGTTGTTAAATTAGGGATTTTGAATCATTCGGAATTATGAAAATCGGTATTTTGAAATTCGTACTTGTGAATATCGGAATAAAGTTTTTCGTATTATTGTAGTGTACCCCTCGCGTGGGTATCGGTCAAATTATATATACTAAAACTTTTCTCTTGGTGGAGAACAGTGGCGTGCGCCCTATATAGGCTCTTAGGCTTAGCCTACCTTACTAACTGAGCATTTCTTATAACTAATTAACCATGTAATCAAATAACACTATGTACAAAATAATAATTAAAAGTTCAAACTCCTGTTAAAATACTTAGAGCAATTTTTCGCGTACGAATCTTGTAGTTACAGGCTTGCTTAGGCTAGCATTCAAGTAGCCTAAAACCCATTCATAATTTTACGCACACAGCGTCACATCGGTGAATGATCGGTGCATATTTCCGTGTATATGAACCGCACACATGCATGCCAGCTCCTGCGAGTGGAGGTGGTCTGTGATTGGCTGCAACAACACAAGGCTACGATTGGATGCGTCATGCGTCACATGCGTGGCCATCTTTAGCCCGCGAACTCCGGCGCGAAGTTCAAATTTGTTTATTTTTTAACGTTTTTTGTAATTTGCAGGCCAGTGCTAGCTTGAATACTGACTACATACGTCTTACAGCCGCAAATCATATTTATTAATCAACATACAACCTAGCACAGGCCTGCAAATTGCAAAAATGTAAGGAAATTAAGAAATTTGAATTTCGCGCTTAGCAGTCTTCGCTCTTCCGTCCACAGATAGAGTGCAGCACTGACATCACATTTCATTGATTGATTTCGTATAATCCTGCAAAATTTTGTTGACCGCTTTTGTGAACAAACTCGATATGAAAATGATACAATTTTATTTGGTAGTATTTTTCTATCGGCAAATTAGAAATTATATTTTAATTACGTCTATGGATATGGAAGCCATTATAATTGTTTCATATTGTTGTGACAAGCAATTTATAGCGCGATTTGTTTTGAAACCGAAAACGTACAGATATTGTCAGATATTAAATAACATTATTAACAGTAGTGTAAATATTAGCTTTGTTGTGTATTATTTGTTTATTCCCCTAACAAATAATAACAATGTTATGGTATTTACTTGTGATGTTTGTGTTGTTAATGTGTGTTTGCTAGATGTTAAAGGTAATAAGTTTTCTCAATTATCGTATAATGATAAGGTGCAAGTTGTATCTAAATGTTTCGGATATTATCTTGCATGTGACGTGTTTTGTACTTTTGTAACTATCACCCACTCACTTGGATGAGATATTTGAGGTGGCCGAATCTTTCTTCTGTTTGCATCGTTAGAAAATCATGAGTTGAACCTTGAATAATGTGGTGAGTTTTTGAATTGTATTTAGGTATAACTTTTAGAGGCTTATTTTCAAATTTTATAAATGTGACAATATTTTTTTTTGTTGTCAATATTTCGTGGCCTACCCACCGTGGGAGACCACTGCACGCCACTGGTGGAGAAAAGTTTACACTCTACCATTGGAGAAAATAGCACGAAAATCGGTGCAGTAATTTTTGAGTCTATTGTGAACAGGCAGACAGACGCAGTGGAGGACTTTGTTTTATAATATATGTTATGATATGTAGACAGTAATGACGTAAGTATTGGTGGGTCCATATTGGCTCACCTAAAGTTCTTTACCTGAAATTGTTCTTCCTAACGATTTGTAATCCGAATGATCACTCTTCCTAAAATTTTTCATCCTAAAGTTTTCATTCATACTATTTGTAGTGCTACCGAAGATGTTCATAACACTCATGTTTCCGAAAATTGTAATTCATAATATCATTAGTGTAAATATATTTAAACTCCTACTGTTTTGGATGTGTTATGGATGAGGAACGCACAGAACAGAGTAAAGTGGCAGAAGAAAGCAGAGACCTTACAGTGGCTGATCATCAACGTGTGATTGGCACCGTATCCTATCGAACGACTCACTAAAAAGTGATTTACTACTGAAAGCAAATAATTTATTATTAAATTTTTGTAAAGGTAAGTGAATTAATATTTAAATAGGAATGTTTTTCTACTGAAATAGTATGCAATTTTACTCTGATGCCTATCAGTAGGTACAGTAAATTAATTTGTAATCATTCAATACTTCAATTAAAGGGGATTCACCCTCAACGCCACCCAGCGCGCAAAATCTAGTCTAAAATAAATTTACTCTTAAATTAATTTAGTCAAAGCAAATATGATTTAAGGGGTCATCAAAACACGCTGGAGGCTAAGTCGACCCATCTATTACCAGTTTATAATATGCAGTCTAGACTACCGATGCGTAAGTTAAGCAAATAAGATTTTGATTTCATTGCGGCCCGATAATACTATTATTATGAATTTATTGGTCGTCGTGGGCATGCAGTGAAATTCATAAGCCTCAAGGGTTGAAAGGAGTAATAAAGGATGACCCTTAATATTAATGTGTTTAGCACTTTTTATTTTTATGGCTATGTGGTTTGGTGGTTCAGTCAAGCTGGTGCACCATATTGCGAACTCAACCAGACTTTGGCAGATTCTTCAGGAAATAATCCGGTTTTAAGAGAGGTCCACAGCCTCGATATAATCGGACACGCAGGGACACATCATGCAATAAATTTCTATTATAACAAAGTAGCAGTTTTTTATTTTCAGCTTTCAACACGATAGGCACTTATAACCATAAATCTTTCTTAAAAAAAATTGTCTGTCCGTCTGTCTGTTCCGGCTAACGGCTGAACTGACTTTGACGGAAATTTTAGTAACCTATAGCTGATAATATTATAAGGAGTAACTTTGGTTTTTATTTTGGAAAAAGAATTAGGATTCCTTTCCGTGTAAGCCCTTGAAAATGTTTTCAAAATGCAATAATTCAAATAGGGCAGTAATATTTTTACATTAATAATTTCAAGCGGGGGAAGGTCGCGGGCAACAGCTTGTTTCACGATAAAATCGGTATTGAAAGTAAGGTTCGGTAGATATAAATACTGGTGCCTATAACAGCACCTTCCGAATTCCATGGAATAATCAACCATGGTAGGTACAGATAAAAGAATATTCCTTCCACAATAGGCCTGTGATAAAGAGCACACGCAGGTGGCCTCGTAAATCTTCCAACCCACATCTACGTATAAATTGTGGGGTCTAACTGACCCCTGACCTTGACTCAACGGGACACGGAAGGTTAATTAAGAAATATGCAGTACTTGTAGGGAAGAGGCGTTTTTTGCGACACTGAGGTAATTGGTATGTATTTTTTAGTAAGTAATTCTCTTAGTATTTTTTTGTACCTAAGTGGGTACTGTGATGTGTTCTGTTTGCTTAAAGAAATTGTTTTTGTCATAACACTGTTCTTAATACTGAAATTAACCTAACTGGCGTGGACAAGAGGCACGTATTATAATAATCCATAATGTTATTGTAAGTTATTTTAGTAACTACATTTTTGTTTCTTCCTTAATAAGTACCATATAATTTTTTTCTAATGACTGTTAGTGTCTTATATGTCATTGCTGTTATTATAATTATACCCACGGGGAAAGAAACTCTCTTCAAGTGAATATACAAGAGAAAGGAAAGAAAGGAAACATGTTTATTTATTAAAACAATAAACACAACCTTATAAAAAACTAAATATAAAATTAAAAATGAGACAAACAAAACTGGTCGTAGGTATATGAGGTTATAAGGTATTTTTATTCATGATTTTTTGATTCAATGGAAATATACGTAACACTAATTTATAACAACTAATTAAATCAAATTAAACATTAATCCGGGTTTATTTGAAATTAATTTACTTTGAAAACTCTTTTGCATACATCTAGACTTACAATCATATTTGTTTTGATAATAAGCTTACTTTATGTTCAATAGTTCAAAGGTTATTTGATATGCATTGTTATTTTCATAGTCTAATTTGCAATATCTTTCGCGTTTAATTTGGGTACTATTGTTTGGGTTGATTATGTTAGAACTATAAATATTTATTAAAGTATTTTTACTTTATTCACAAGAGCAATCAGTTACAACATGTTTTATAATTATAATTCATAATCATCCTATGATGTTTCTAGTATTGGAACACTGGCTTACTCTTTACAACTAACTCTTTAATGCCTAGTGGCTTTAAATAATCAACCACACGGGCCTACATGTCTTCGAATTTTTGGTTCTTAGACATGCTGGTTTCCCCACGATGTTTCTCTTCCCTTTTTGAGGGCAGTCGTGATGAAATGAATTCCACAAAGTAACGCATCTGGCTGAGTTCAAACCAAGGACTTACTGCTCATAATTCGGAACAAATCACTGAGCCACCGATGCTCTTCTGTGATGTGAATAATGAGAAAATAAAATGAAATTTAGGTAAAGATCATTACCGGCGAATACAATCACAGTCATTGTGCTTTTATTTCCAACCACAATCCGTACCCTATACTATTACATCTAAAATATTAAAATACTAGCCGTGCTAGCCAGTGGCTTCGCCCGCTACAACTCGAAAATTATCCCACGCGAAGATAAAATCGGGATAAAAACTATCTTGTGTTAATCCAGGTTACATACTATCTGTGTTCTAAATTACCTACATCCACATCCGTTCTGTAGCTTTCGCGTGAAAGAGTAACAAACATACACACTCACACACAAACTTTCGCCTTTATAATATTAGTGTGAAGAGCGATATATATAGTGTGAGTGATCACACTATATATATCAGCCCAGCCCCATCACGTAAACCACTCACCGTTCGCAACTTTCATCCATTCCCCACTAACGCAGTTAAAACAGCTAAACACGTCCGAAATTCGTTTAGAAAATAATTTACTAAATTAAATTAACTTCTAATAGAATTACACCTAGTTTCGGCGCCTGCAATGGTTCGTTTCGCAAAATTTACTGACATCGAAAACGAAAATAAATTGGTATACTCTCTAAATCAGTGTTGGGTTTCCTTATCAGGCATAGGATACGATAGGGTTTTGGGAGATAGGCTAATTTGAAGTAAATAAATCTTAGTAAGGTGATAAAGTTGAATTTAATTTGGTTCATGATTTATTTTGTGTTTTATCTGACTGAGCCAGAAGGAGGGTAATGTTTTTCACGCGTCTGTATGTATGTTCCATTGTGACCTCGAAGCTCCTAAATGGATGAACCGATTTGGATAATTTAGTCGTTAGTAGTTATACACAAATACCCAGTCCCGAAACAACTACCTATCTGTAGGCCATACAAATATTAGTTCCGTGCGGGGATCAAACCCGCGGCACGCAGCGCAGCAGACCAATCGCTCAGCCACTGCACCAACCGTGCCGTCTACTACAATTTATTACTAATTGGAAAATGACCAATAATGTAAGAAAATTTGAATTACGCGGGCTCACTCGCACTTTCACTTATATCTGGATTAATGCGATAGCCGGCTAAAAGGATGTCTATGATACTACTTATTTATTATGATGAGTTTCCATGATGTCCTTCAAAATGGATCGGTGTGTACTTTCATTCGGCACGTGTATGGGCTCAAAGTATCTATGTAAAGCTTTATGCTAAAATACTCTTGTGGTCGTCGTAAAGTTAGAGGTAGCTTCTATATTTGTTTTGACCTTAACTAAAGTAAAGGTTATGCATGCGTAGGCTTTGACATTTGGAAATGTGATGGTTACAAGTGCAACTGCTGATGATCTGGATTCAATTGCCAGATAAGTCGAAGTGTTATAGGGTTTTTCTACTTCAAGAATTTCTTAGTAGCGACCACAGATTCTGGATTTGTTCCTGGTTGATAGCAATAAACTCGCACTGATATGACATACGACTTAACATAATTGTCGGTATGTGTGGACCACGTGGTCCTAGTTATAAGTAAAACATAATTTCAAATAAAACTTACCCAGTAATACCAAAGCCGTTGCGCTGAATGGATTCGTAGATAACTATTTTTTCCGATTCCGAGAAGGCTGCTCCGATAAAGACGCCGATTTTCTTCCCACGAAGCACCATTGGGTTGATACCTGTCACAAAGTGAGACGGCTCTTTAGTGAAAGATTATTCTAAACTACCTGACCTATTTCCTTTTAATTTTTTTCATTTTTTAAATTTAATCTTGTGTCTTACACTGGTAAGTCTATATTGTTTGCTTGCCAGTTGTAACAGGTACTCAGTGGGCTGAAAGTCTCAACATCATCATCAACAGCCTATTAATGTTCCCACTGCTGGGAAACAGGCCTCCTCTCTTTTTGAGAGGGATGGGCTATAATCTACCACGCGGGCCCAGTGCGGATTGGTAGATGTCACATGTCTTCGAATTTTTTGGTTCTAAGACATGCCGGTTTCCTCACGATGTTTTCCTTCACCGTTTTGAGAGCAGCGGTGATGAAATCAATTACACAAAGTAATGTGCCTGCCTGGGTTCGAACCCACGACCTACTGTTCGCAAGTCGGGGCCGCCATCACTGGGCCACCGCTGCTCCTGGCTGAAAGTCTGAGAACCAGTTTTAACAAGGGGTATCCTATTACCCACTGCCAACACGGTTGTGGTGCTGAGATAGGCAGTTCAGTACCAGTCAGTATACCGTCGGGCTGCGGGTTGTTAGAGATACCGCGGCCTCGACACAAAGGGTTAAGAAGGAACATGGGTGGTTCTTAGTCAGTAGAAGTCTGACACTCCCTACCGCTCTGCACAGAGCTCTGTCTGCAGCCCCGACGGTATACTGACTGTCACTGCTGTCATAGTCATTTGATGATTTCCCAAACTCAATAAAATACCTGTCATGAGGAATATTCACCATTATTATTGAGTAATTGGTCAAAGCAAACTTTCGAAGTTCCGTACATCGCGATAATGTACATTCTGCATACGGTACTTCGTAGTAGCAAACTTTCGGAGTAACGTACATCGGAGTGATGAACATTCTGAGTACAGCACTTCGTACTAGCAAACTTTCGGAGTAACGTACATCGGAGTAACGAACGTTCTGAATACCGTACTTCGTCATAGCGTATATTCTGACTAACGTAATTCGGACTCACAAACTTTCTGTATACCGTACTTCGGTAGTTCGAACTTCGGATTAACGAAATACAGTCCAGTATTTTGCATGATGCGATTGCTTAACTGACCTTCACAACGCAGTTAGGTTAAATGTGGTGGTGGGACTTTGTCAGAGTTTAGAGCCACTGACATCTGAAACGCTGGTCAAAGACTACCACTGACATGCGGGACCAACAGCTTTAAAAGGGAAGATGAATATTCTTGGATGCAAAGTCTATACGGGAGGTGGAATCTTTAAATACTAACCAGCATCAAAAATAGCGGTGTACGCATGTTCCAGTAATTTTCTGCTCATCGGGTCCATGATGAGCGCTTGCTTGTAGTGGACCTTGAAGAACTGTGCATCGAACCGGTCCACTCCAGTGATCATACCGAAGTGTTTCGGAATCTCTGGGTGATCGATGTCCCAGCGAAGGTTTTCGTTGGTAACCATGTCCACCTAAGGAGTAACAGTTTTGTGAAAATCTCCATCGTCAGGCGATGTTTTAGTCGATAGTTTTAACGTAACAGAAAATCATGCCTGTAATTCCCGAAGCGTGAGGCAGAAGTCTACCTTTATAGTACACCCACATTTCGCTAGATATTCAGTCCAGTGTAGTAGGGGGCAAGCCTATTGCCATCCACCGGGCACAAATTCAAAATTCCCTGACCGCTGACTATACATAATAACTATTTGGCCGACCCGGGAATCGAACCTACGACTGCACGCTCAGCAGTCGCGAATATGATCACTAGACCAACGTGGTGATCTTCAGAACAGTAATCAGAGGAATAGTTCTATTGAATATTATCTGTGTTTTAAACAACCGCTTTAACAACCATGTTTGAGTCGAACTGGACGTAGACTAGCTAAAATTAGCTATTAATATTTACAAATATCAGTTTCAAAACCTGAAAGTACAATAAAATAAAGCATATTTTAATTAGTTATTATTTGAACGCATTCGTCCGGTTACAATTTATTTTTCACTTCTCTCGCTCTAAAATGCGTCTTTATGTCGTGCGTAGGCGACTTAAAGTCGCGTTTTATGCTCTAGAGCATAAAGTAAAATCTTCGTCGAAGCCTAAGGTAATCGGCACTGGTAACCGGCCCAACAGCCACACGAACAACTTCAACTTCGTAGAATACTTAACCTCTTTAATTTAATTCGTTTTGTTAGTATTCTAAGAACAAGGAATTACTGCTTTTTATTACGTATACAAGGAAAGTTGATGGGAATAGGCTTCCCTCAATTACCGTAATCGCTTGATGGCAATAGGCTTGCTCTTAATTAGATTGATTGATGGCAATAGGCTTGCTCCTAATTACATCGGTTGATGGTAATAGGCTTGCTCCTAATAAGATTGGTTGATGGCAATAGGCTTTTCCTAATTACATCGGTTGATGGCAATAGGGTTGTCCCTAATTACATCATTTGATGGCAATAGGCTTGCTCCTAATTACATTGGTTGATGGCAATAGGCTTGGTCCTAATTACATCAGTTGATGGCAATAGGCTTGCTCCTAATTACATTGGTTGATGGTAATAGGCTTGCTCCTAATTACATTGGTTGATGGCAATAGGCTTGCTCCTAATTACATTGGTTGATGGCATTAGGCTTGCTCAAAATGTTTTTATAACTGAGCAGTAAGTATGAGTAAGTCAGGTGTTATGTCAAGTTTCCTACTGATAAAAAAAAAAGTTAATTGGAGGGAAACATAATTATTATTACAATATTTACAAGTTGCTGTTTCATTTCCTCGCAATCGAAGTGAAAAGTAGAGTGTAAAACTCGTCCATAAAACCCATTTTACTCTCTACTTTATATCCATCTTCGCTCGCAAGCTCGCATCGGATGGATAAACGTCTCGCGCAAAATGGAGCGTTTTATGCACTTGGTGTACAATCTACTATTAATGAAACGAAATTTTATTTATTTACTAGATTATAAGTACATAACTCATGGTAAATAACTCATAAAATATGTTGTTTAATAGGCTTGTGGCCATAACATGCTACTCAGATTAACCAAACATACATTATTTTTTTTTTTATTATTTATAAATTAAAAGTATTTTGTTTTCTTTGGTATCATGGTTGCAAGTACGACTTCTGGGGTCATGAGGTTCTGAGTTTGATTCCCGTGTCAGGGAAAGTGACGATAGTGAAGATGACTTGGCCTCGGCACAAGGGCGAAGAAGGAACATGGGTTGGTTTTTAGTCAGTAGAAGTCTGACACTCCCCTTCGCTCAGCCTAAGAGAGGGGAGTTATTTATTGATTTTCCACCCACCAAAAAAAAAAAAAAGGGAAAGTCAGAGTCTGGATTTGTGTCCGGTTCATGGCAATAGTCTCGTACCCCTCCCTGTGCGTATACTATGTATACTATTAAGTACGCCTCTGCCAAACTCTTCGGAGATTACATGCATGTTGTTATCTTATAATAGGGATTTTTCCTGACAAAAAAAATAAAATATGTTTACATTATCGAAAAATATTGGATACGTGTTTTTTATTTTATCAAATTTAAAAAAAAATTACAAATATTAAACGCGTCAAAGATCATGATTGGGGGACTTTTGACGTCACTGGCCGGTAAAAATGTACTGCCATGTGACGTCACACAAGTTTTTGAAAGACTCGTCTTAATTTTTTGTTTATGTGAAAAAACAGAAAAATAATGGTTCCAATATTTTTTGGAAACCTATCTGACGAACTAACTAGTTTTTTTTTTGTCAACTTCCCTATTAGAACACTTCACATAAACACAAATCACTTGTCACTAACTTACCCCATTATAAAGATTCTCCTTGAACTCCAAAACACTGTCTGACTTAGGGAACAAGCCGGACATGCCAGTGATCACAACTTCTTCACCAGTCAATCCACGAGGAATGGTCTCCGGGCGCTGGTCCACCATAGGTTCTTGAGGAGATGGCGCCATGATGACAAAAACTGCTGAAGAATGACAGTAAATATAATTGGTGGTGATAGGCAAGGTTCTATGCCTATAGGTAAAGGGGCAACTGATCACTTTCTTTAGAAAATTTCTATTTATATCATAGGCGTTTAACATTAAATAGGTCGGCCCTTTTTTGGGAATAAAAGTTGTTTGGGTTCCGTGTATATATTTTTTATAAATTTATAATAATGATCTTGAGGAATCAGTCTAACCTGCATTTTTGGAATTTGTCAAGTTGAAAGTGAACTGGTAAGTCAGCATTTAATTTTGTGGTAGATGCTATTTCAGTTGCATTTTTTTTTAAATATAGCTCTTAACCTTCGGCATGCCCGGTGGCTAAAAGTTACATGGTATGCCTGGTGGGTTTATCAGACCCGGATTTTAAACTTGTAAATTCTAAAATATTTATTGATAAATATGTTATTTATATTCAGATTCAGATTGTTTATTTGTTTTTATTTTAAATTGACTTACATGTTTACTAGAGGTGCATGTTATGCAAATCAACAACTTTTAATAATTATAATGCCAATTAAACTTAGGTAGTGTTTTTGAATCGTTTTAAAGTTAGTTACTCTTACACACACTTTACTTAATAAATACTAAAGAGATCTCAATCAGACTATATTAGCATATAAGGCACTTATATGTACTTATAAATTACTAAAGAATATTCAGTCTATAAACATTTTCCAGAGCTCTGGTCCGAAAGCACATTGCACATTGAAAATCTATAAGCACGTCTTACTACCACGAGAGTGCGTTCTGGTCTCAGGTAACCTAGCAATTCATTACGGCCAGCTACTAAGTGCGGTTAGGCGAGAAATTTGAATTTAAAGGAAATACAATGGTCTATGTACTCAAGTGGGTCTGACGGACCCTACCAGGCATGCCGAAGGTTAAATCTTCTAAAAAATCACTAACGTTAGTACTAAGGCTGCCGTAACATTGCACTTCTATAGCTAATTTTATCATTGACTTCGATACCAGGAACGGCAAAATGGAGTACCGTAAACGTCATGGTCGTGTCTTAAAACAATTAATAATAATTGTCACCAGAAAATATTACATAATTATTAACTAAAGTATAAAAGAAACTACATATTAACTTGATCAAGCGTTTAAAAATTAATGGATATGCCAAAACTAATTGTCTGAAAAAAAGCTAGCAATAATAATTAATCTTTTAACAACTTAACAACAAATGCCATCATAGAGAAAGTATAACATCACGATTATTATAACCAAGGTTTAGCCATAAACAGATGTATTCTTAACACTTTCATGAATTTATGAATCAAACTAGTAGCAGTGAATTTTTTTTTAGAATTGAATCATTCGCTCGGAAGATTACCTTATTGGTACACCCACATTTAGCCAGTATTTTTAAAGGCCCGTGTAACAGGAGATCATGTAACAGCCCTTCAAATCCAGACTCAGTGGCTGCTATTGAGAAATTTCGGATGAATACTAGACCAACGTAGGCACAGCGCGAGCGGATCCCTAAATTCAAATTTAAACTAATATATTATTTTATTCTTTTCCGTTGCATTTGCATATAACTACTACGATGTAATTATGTCAGTATACTGTTTGTAAATTTGCCTACCGTCTATGTTATCATTCAAAATTTTACCAACAAATGTCAGTATCAAACGAATTTTTACATTGTACAGCACCATTCTGAGATCTACCTGCCCGGGTTCGAATCCTCGACCTACTGTTTGTAAGTCGGAAGCTGCCACCTTTGGGCTACCGCTGCTCTTACCAGGTGCGACTATCAGTATCATAATGCTCTAAAAGTTGTAAACGTGCGGCGCGTCGCTTTGTTCAGTCTCTTGCTGCTATGGAGGAAAGTCTGTAGAAATTATGTTTTTTCTGCTCATTCGCAATTTTTTCAGATTAATTTCACAGTTAAATCGATCCTCTGGGACTTCGTCGAGCTTATTAAATAAGCTCGACGAAGTCCCATTTTTGTGTGATTGTTGATTTTGGGTTTCAGGAGTTGTTGCAGTTAGGGAATAGCGTGGCGGACTTGTCTAAAAAAAATGCTCAAAATTGAATCTTGGATTGTTAAAATTACAGGCGCAGGCAGGGGAATGGTTTGGTGAGAAAGTGCCTTTAAGTGACTGACCGGCCTATAGAATTGGAATCAAGAGAATAATTAACATGTTTTTGGGTAAACTGTTGTTTCAAGGAAGTATACCTAATTAATTAAATTAGTTAGTCAGTTGTTCTTGGCAAAGTGTTGCGTTTTGTTAAATAATTTTGCAAAGTGATTTTAGGATTACATATTCACCTTCTTTGCATGTTGAGAAACAAACAATGATTAGCTTACGTATGCCAGACTTATAATTAACCACTATTTTTAAGAAAACCTTGTTTTAAATTCAACCGTAAGTACTATTAAAATTTGTGTAAAATACGGTAAAATGATAGAAGGATTAAAGAATTGAAAGTAGTCAGTAAAGTTAAATGTAATCGTCAACCTCAGACACCTCAGATCCTCATAACAAAATTGACTTCAAGAGTAGGCGCATTTATTATTTTAAGAAGTCCATACACAATTCGTGTACCAAAAACCTTGTTGACCAGTGTATAATATTTTATTTTTTAATTTCAGTGTTTAATTTTCAATGGTCTCAAAAGTCTTTGATTTAATTTCCACGAAGCTACAGCAGATTTTTTTAAGGGGCGGGGTAACCGTGTGAAGCAGAAGGCGATCTGTCTTCGGAAGTCACACCATGAAAGACTTTATTATCTGTTAGAATCCACGATAAAACTCGCTCGCCAGTCCACTGGGTTTAACCGTACCTGTAGAGAGACGACTAGGGTATCCTGACCCTCCTACATCCATACATACACCCTTCCATGACGTAGGATGTATGAAAACGGAAAACATGTCTGATCATAATCTAGCACTCCGTCACGCCATCCCTACAGAGCACGTCTCTAGTTTCCTTAAAATAACTTTGTATTCCTTTGACAAGCATCAGTGATTCGCGCAAATTTGGATAGATGTCGCTGTTCATAATATCGCTGTGTTAGGAGGGGACTGGTAATGTGGTGATCTTTGATTTGGGGGTGTTAAAATAGATAAGAAAATATTATGTAAAGTCGTAATTTAAACATTAAATGATCGCCTCAATCTATATCACTACTTGTATAGATTTATTTTTTCACTGAAGTCGCGATTAAAATTACCCAATAATATTAAAAACGTAACACACTTTTTTTGGGGCAGTCGTGTAAAAAGAGGTACTTAGGTACTTTTTTAGTTCGTATGTAGGCGGTAAACTTCGAAACTAATGATACAATTTCAATTTCCACTGATAAAAAGACTCACATTATCCGGAGTTACTGTATGTTAAAATTACATATATTTTAACATATCAGTCGAGCTATCACAATTTTAGCGTATGAAGTCTGGTGAAATACTAGTAATCATCATCTCATCATCTTCCTACCCTTATCCCATTCTATTTGGGGTCTAGTGTTAAAATAAAATATATTTTGTGATTTTTGTAGGTAAGTTTTAATAATCTTTTCTCTTCTTTAAATGTAAATAGGCCTCAACAGATACTTTATTTCATACCACACAACTTTTAAAGTATAAAATACTGCAAAAATTCCTTTCAACAAATTTTAACAGTCATACTGTTTCAAATTCCTGAGGGAAGCGAAACAATTGCAGACAGAAACAGGTATAGCATTAGGTCGAGTTCGGATCTCTTCCATGGAAGATCGTATCCAATGCTCTTTTACTGTCTTTTTACGGCCGCAGCTACACGTGACTGCAAAGCATGTTATTAAATGACTGAGCTATGAGTATTGATGAGATAAGGTATTTGAAATACTCATTATTTGGTGAGTTTGTAACTTGTGGATGCACTCATAGCATAGGGAATGACAACTTTAAGAAGGTGACCGGGTTTGGTGGTGAAGGTTGGGAGAAGCCTATGTCTAAGAGTAGAATGCGACAGGCATGAATAAGACTTTCTACCAAAAGTGTTTCTCCTAAAACCAGATAAAAATAGAGCATTGTCGTAATCAGCCACCATGAAAAAAACAGTTTCGCTGATCGCTGTCATATGTATAAATACCTATGTATATTATGTATTAGTATTGACTTTTATTTGTTCTGAATTAATTTACACTGTGCATGCATCATCTTGTCCTTGTTCCGTTATATTTGGAGTCAGCGGAACAAGTTTTCATCTTTCATTTTTTTTTATTCGGCATGTCATCATTAACTCCTTTCTGTTTCTTCGATTATATCATTTCTTTCAATTTCCGTTCCCTCTCCATTAGTCTCCATTATTTTTATCAAAATTAAAATCCATAACTGCAGTAGATAAAGTATTGTTTTAGACCCAGAACTCTGGCTAAATTAAATATCTGGGTAACTTTGAATACCGATTTTCAATTCTAAGGCTACCAATTTATCACATTTTTTTAAATGAGCTCTATAGCCCAATTCATACTCACAGCCCACAATGCTTCCCTATTTATCCAGACGTACTCTGCGCTTCAAAAGATAAAACATAGATTATCCAGCTATGTTTTTAATTTAAGACTTTAATGGTTTTTGCTCAGTAATAGGTAAAAGCATGCATAATGCATCTGTCAAGGTATGAGGAAGGAAACTGACGATGCTCATATGAAGTTGGTAACAGTCTGCTGAAATGGTTATGGAACTTAATATTATAACTTATAAAGACTTATACTAACTCGTGGACAATTTTCTCGTTTGTAAGTTTCTTTCAGGAATTATTATCTACTTTGATAAAATTATCTTATGCTACGAGAGATAACTCTAAATGGTTTCGATAGCAACATAATTATGTACAAACAACTCAATTAATAGACATAATTATGTAGATGAGAATTGTCTCACTTCAAAAAAATATAATTATATCATAAAATTTATATAACTGACTTCACATTACTTGTCAGAAAATTATATGAATGACTTTTTTTTCGATAGGTGTTAAATGTAAGAAAGAAAATTGTTGACTAACACGCATTTTGCCAATAAGTGTTACTAAACAAACCCTTTTTATAGAGCAAAATTAAGAGAACGACATCATTCTAAATCGTTAACTATCCTTTAACCTATTGTCTTTCAGGTTCATACATTTTCATTAGGAAAAATACCTAGGTCAAATTCAATCGATGTCAATGACTTTTCACTTAGATTTTAAAACAGAATGAAGCGTCAATGACTGTTAATGAGGTTATTTGTAATTTCGAATAGTTTAGAATTCTTTTTATACTAATCGTAAAAAAGTGTACCATTTTTGTGATTCATGATTTTCTTTTGTTGTGGTCACTAACTTAGTTTTTTGATGTTGTGTTCTATTGGGGTTTACCGTACAGCTATACATATTTAATAAGAGAACTTGCTTTTGTTAGACTTATGGGACACTTATGAGTGATTCAGGGTGTAGTTTGCTTTATCAATCTGTTAATATGAATGAGAATGGCTTAGATCTAGCTAGTTTTTAACCGACTTCAAAAAAAGGAGGAGGTTCTATGTTCGTGTGTATGTATTTTTTTTATGTATGTTACCTGATTTCTCCCCCATTTGTGGACCGATTCTCAAAATTCTTTTTTTATTTGAAAGAGTATTTACTCATGTTGTAGCCTTAACTGTTCTATAGCGTTTGTACCTCTGTACAATATTTCTTTATGGTGTGGTGAGTGCCTAACTTGGTTTCAGAATATTTATGCCGCCCATGGAAGTCTGACTTGGCTTGACACGCCGTCGATAAATATCTGGTTTCGTCAGGATCTTCTCCTTCACTGAAGCAAGTGAATATACATTTTTACATTAAGCTAAGCATTTTTACATTCTTAAGAAAACATGCAAACTACACAAGAGTCCCGAATCAACATCATCTAATCATACGAAAGATCGCCACTCAACCATTTTCTACACTACTCTCATCCAATAGATCCTATGGGTTGTCATCATCATCGTTCTCTTGCCCTTGTCTCAATTAATTTAGGGTCAACGCAGCATGTCTTCATCTGCACGTCATCTCATGAGACACCATATCATTTTTAACACAGTCCATCTAACGTTACTTTAGTCTTCCTCCGCTCTTATACTCATCTACATTCATATTCAAAACCTTCCTCACGACATTTTCCTCATTCCTCCGCATCACCTATGGGTTGTGTCAGTACTAAATCCTCCCCACCAATCAATTACTCCACCATCTTGACTTGGCCAAACAAACTTCCCAATTATTTAGCCCCAACATAAATACACGCACACCCGCAGATAAAGGTCGTTGCTCAGCCTCCTAGCGGCTCTAATAAATCCCGGAGACATTAACTGCAGGCACTTAATTAGGTAGATCCGGCACTGCAAGTGGTCACATAATATTGTCATAGATTAGCTTTTGTTTTGAAGAAGGGACGGTGGGTGCATGTTTTGTTTATCGCATCCCCGATTTTTGATTTTTGTTTCCTCCTTTTTA
Organism: Diarsia dahlii; assembly: GCA_949775195.1. NCBI lineage: Eukaryota > Metazoa > Arthropoda > Insecta > Lepidoptera > Noctuidae > Diarsia > Diarsia dahlii. The sequence continues at coordinate 18,665,011 of OX459205.1, forward strand.
AGCTATTGCATAGCTTCTATCGCGGGCCGTGAGCGTGGAGAGCGAATTCAGAAATTTCCTAACGAAAATATTCAGGATTCAGTACCTATTTAACCAGGTTGCTATGGTTACGGAAAATAACAAGGTTGTCAACTGAGGTTGTCAAATTAAATAATTCATAACCTCACGTGTAAATGCTATTTGATCTGAGTGTAAAGGTATACTAAAGTTTTTCTGTTTTGTCTCTCTGCTTTCTCCTTCCAAAATATTCTTACTCGTATAATTTGTGTACAAAGTGTTATTTGTGTACAAAGTGTTTTAAATATGAATAAACAAAGTGCATTTTATTAATGAAGAAAGTCACGAAAAAAATAGTGAAAGAAAATGAGTGAGTACTCTCTATACATTCATTTTATTATTAGTACGCATATCATAAGTTTTATTGGTTTTTGCATTACTATTCTACGAATCGGTCTAAAACGATTCGTTTTCTTCGAAAATATCTAAAATAAAATAAATAATTTTCATATTTTTCAATGTATGACACTTACGTCAGGCTGTCAATACTTTTTCTTTTAAATTTTCTGTCATAGAGTTTCTTACTAGCTTAGTCTATGAAGGTTAGTTTTGATTTATATAATGTACATCGCGCGAAATTCGAAGATCAAACTCTTAATAATAGGTCTTTACCCATGTAATTGCAGATTCTACAACCGGCATTTTCAGATTTAATTATCAGTGGATTGGCGCGTAATTCGAAATTCAAGTAAATTTTATTCGAAAGACGTGTTAATTTAATTTCAAATTTAGTCATTTGTTTTTTGATAGTTTTTTGTTTTTGTGACTTTTTGGTAGTTTTTGGCGCCGTGGATAAACTACAAATTCGTACAATTTTCGAATATCAGTTCATACGTGGAAATACCGCTGCGCAAACAACACGAAACATTAACGACGTGTACGGACTTAACACTGCTTGCATAAACACGGTCCATTAATGGTTCAATCGTTTTCAATCTGGAAATTTTGAGTCGAAGAACGAGCCTCGCGGTTGGCCGGTTAACATTGTCGACAACGACGAATTGAAGGCGATAGTGAAAGCGGATCCAACTCAATCTAAGGCTGAGCTTACTGCAGGCCTTGGAGTTAGTGGCAAAACAACATTGAGGCACTTGCGTCAAATTGGAAAGATAAAAAAGCTAGATAAGTGCGTGCCACGTGAACTAAGCGACCAACAGCGAGATTTACGCGTCGAAGCATGGATAGCACTACTGAATCGGCATAGAAACGATGAAATTCTTATCAAATTGTTACCTGCGATGAAAAGTGGATCCTGTACGACAACTGTAAGCGTTCGTCTCAGTGGGTGGACCCGGGTACATCACCTAATCATTGCGCTACAAAAAAGATTACTCACAGGAAGATGATGGTGACTGTCTGGTGGACCAGTGCCGGACTTGTACACCACAGCTTCTTACCGAATGTCACAACAGTGACGGCAGATGTCTATTGCAAAGAATTGCAAACAATGATGGAGAAGCTCGCAATTCAACAACCAAGACTAGTCAATCGTTCTTCCCCATTGCTTCTCTACGACAACGCGCGAGCTCACACTTCACGAAAGACCATCGCAAAGCTACAAGAGTTACAGCTGGAAGCTCTCCGTCACCCACCGTACTCACCGGACCTTGCCCCAACAGATTTCTACTTTTTTCAAAATTTAGACATTTTTTTAAGTGGTAAAAAATTCGACACCCGAGAGGCAGTACAAAACGCTTTCGCTGACTTCATCGCCTCCCGTCCGGCAGACTTCTACAGTAAAGGGATAAACAAACTGCCATCAAAATGGCAAAATTGTATAGATCATTTGGGCCAGTACTTTGATTCGCTGAAATAAAAAAAATACCAAAATTTTTATATTTTAAAATTCTCATACAAATCGGCAATTTCATAGGTAAAGACCTAATATTATTAAGAGTTTGATCTTCGAATTTCGCGCGATGTACATTATATAAAAAAAATTGAACAAAAATAACGATATTAACGTTATTTTTGTTCAAATTTTTTGAATGAATAATTATTTTGGTGTGTAATTGCACTATTAATTCTTAATTATTTATACCTATTATTTATATATATTGGCGTGAAAGCTCGACAGTCAGACAGACAGACAGAGTTACTTTCGCATAATATCTAATATTAGTAAAGATAATAGAAAGGATTAGTCAATACATAATTATTTTAAGTAGTAGTAAAGAATATTGGTTTTAATTTGAACAAAAATAACGATATTATCGTTATTTTTGTTCAAATTTTTTGAATGAATAATTATAATATTTTGGTGTGTAATTGCACTATTAATACCTAATTATTTATACCTATTATTTATACCTAGATATTTTCTTTTTATAGAGAAGAAAAGCTTAAAGAGCTAAAAATAGAGCAAAAAAAAAATAAAGGAAAAAAATACTGCATAAATAAAATAAATTAATAATTATAATTGCATAAGTTGATAAAAAATGCTATGCAATAGCTTTACCGCGGCAGTCTCCGAGTGCCACATCAACTTTTTTTTATTTATGGAAACGTTGACCCTACACTTGAGCAGCGATGGCCGGTGGCGGATGGTAAGTCGTGAGTTGGAACCCAGGCAGGCGCATTACTTTGTGTTATTTATTTCATCACCGCTGCTTTCAAAACAGTTGTGAAGGAAAACATCGTGAGGAAACCGGTATGTCTTAGAACCAACAAATTCGAAGACATGCGACATCTACAAACCCGCAATGGCCGCGTGGTGGACGTAAGTCCTTTTTCGTACACCATCAGATGAAAATGTAATTTTACCAGAAAATCGCTTTTACACTATACCTACTAAGTGTATTCATATTAGTGCTTGTGACGTGGACATCACTACGAGGCTATTTGGTCACTTCCTGGTCTTGTAAATTATTGTACCAAATAAAGAAAAAAAATAACACTCAAACAGTAAGTGGATCATCTGAGTGCTTGTTCCAATTAAAGAGCGTTCAACCTTTACAAAGTTAATCGAACTCAGTAGTGGTCACACCTGCTTTAATTTCCCAATGAATACTTAATTCCTGACATAATTTTAGGTATTTATATAACTGGAATCGGCGATGCAGTAGCTCAATAGGCCCAGAAGAAGATGGGGTGACGACTTAAAAGTGGGACACCACATGCTCATAGTAATAAATAAGAAAACTTCAATTTTTTAAAGGTTCCGTACCTAAGGCCGACGACGCGGGTTACTTTGATGTTGCGCGTATACGAACACAACCTTGTAACCTAAGCACACGGGGCGACCGTGATACGCGTCGGTGCAAATACGCGCCGATACAACGATCCGAAACCGACCGACTTTGATGCGCTTCAAACGAGTTTCGAACGCGCATCTAGCTAGGGGCCTAAATGTTACTAAATGGCCCTAACCCATTATTCATCATCATCATCAGCCTATAATGTTCCCACTGCAGTGACTCAGGTCTCATCTCTAGGATAGGGATGGGATATAATCCAATAAGCGTGCCCAGTACAATGAATAGATAACATTCAGAAACATAACTAACACAACATCATCAAAAATCCTCCAAGAGTCAAACTACTTATAGGCAGAAAACTGTTCAACTCAACGCTATTAAACTCTATCCTGCTCTCTGAAATCCCTAGAGGCTAGCTTAGAGCAGTAATTTCGTAAGTAGGTGTCTACAGGCCAAGATTAGTAAACGTTATTGTTATGTAAATATATTATTTATTGCTGACTAACAAAGGGTTGACTTTAGTGTGGACTGAGGTGACTGTTAATTAACAGGGTAATAGAGTGGTCAGTCTCTGTCTGCATGTGTTAGATTAATAGGGGTGAATGATGAATGAGATATAGTTCTAGAAAGAGGAGGAATGGTATGTCTTGTGTTGAAGAAAATGAAGATTAAGTCAGTGATTGCTGAAAAAAAAAATTGTTGGCGTACGTGCGTATCCCACTGCTTGGCTAAGGCCTTCTCTTTCTTCTTAAGGCGCAGATAAACGACTTTTAATGATTTTATATTGAACATCACGTCTAAACTTCTAGTCTTATTTCTTTGAAAAAAATATATGTTATACTAGACAATTTTATTCATAATTTGATATGTGAAAATGTGAAATTATATTTTAATAACATAGTGTAATTAATTCGTAAAGTATTGTCTAACGTGGACAAAAAAACGATAATCACGCAAAAACTATGGGGCGTATTTATATGAAACTTTAATCATATAAAAGACAATTTAATGACCCATATTTTAGTATACGGCTTTTATTTGTATTGTGTTTGATAAATCAAGGTGGGTTGTTTTTTCGAATAATCTTGGTGCACGTTGAAGAGGGGCTCTGGCGGGCGACGGGCGGCAGTGTATCGCTGACTCCCTCAGCTCCTCTATCGGCCTATATCGGCTGTCTCCTCCCACTCGCTCAAGGGCGCGGGCATTTAATGTCGCCTTAAAAACCTCTCTATCCCGTGCTACATGTGACCATGATGGCCCCGCAAAATTGATCAGATAAGCAAACCACCTTCGATGCGGTGATTCCCTCCGACAGGCATCTAGTAAGTGACGATCACCTCCCATCTCTGCGGGTGCATTCGAACTACGTGGCCAGCCCACTCATTAATAAACTAATAAGAAACAATTTAATAAATGATCTAGGCGGCACGGTTGGCACAGTGGTTGAGCGATTGACTGTTGCTTTGCTTGTTGCGGGTTCGATCCCTGGACAAATATTTACTATACAACAAATATTTATTATACGGCTTACAGAATCAGATAGTTGTCGCCAACGTCGCTGTCAAGTCCTGGTGTTTTATTGGTGTATATGAGTTTTAATGTTTGTAACCGCATCCACGATACAGGAGAAATTCATAGTGCGCTGAGTCGATTTAAAAATAAACTGCTTTTTCTTTCTGTTTTGTGTTTTATTTTTCGCCTTCATACTGATAAATAGTATTATTTAATACGAATTCATACTATTTGATGGCGTCACCATGTTTCCTTCAGTTTCAGTTTTTAAATCTTTTGTAAATAAAAACAATCAAGATTGATAATTTGAAAAATAAACGCAATTCTAATTATCAAATTTTCACAAAACATCTCAATCTTTGTTCTAGCAGTTCCTGTTTTAGAAGACACCCGTCAAACACTATCATCCCATCACGCCACATCATCCAAACCATCCACATCAAGATCTTGCGCACAATAGACGAGTAATTACCGGTATCTAGCCAGTATGTACTCAAAACAAACAGATGCTCTCTCAGACCACAGTAAAGATTGGAACCAGAAGGCCAGTTACTATTGTTACTTTGTTCTTCTCTGTCGTCACACTCTTGGTAGAGTGGTCGTTCACACACTTCACAATTCGGCGTCATTCCTCTCGTACTGTTGCTTGCCTCGTGCATTCGTGGAGTGGACCATTTAGTACATTTTTGATTTGGTCGGTCCAGTGCATTGGTGTACTACCGCGCGCCCTCGTGCCTTCCGTTTTACCCTGAACCACGAGTCGCTCCACAGACGTGTCTTCTCGATAGTTACTTGACAACAAGCGAAAACGCAGGTAAATTTAATATTCTTTGCGTACAGTGAGTCGCTGTACTGATAGTTGGAGAAAGATTTAGGTACACAGCCATAATTATTTGTTCCATGTTATAAATATAAAACATACCAAAACATCTGGTAACCGATTGCAGGAGTAGGCCACTAATGCCAGTGCTGAGCATGAGAGGCAACAGCACCGCTTGCGACCTGAAGGCCAATGTGCAGAGACATCACTGCTAATATTTGTGTTAGTTTGGTGAGTTCAGGCAAAAAGAATAATAATAATAATAATAATACCCCACCGCCGTATCTCTACGTTGACGTCGTGGTGGGGCTTGTGCGCTCCAATGAGCCCTAGGTCTGTTCTGGTGGAGTTTACTTTGCTGAGATAGGTTTAGGGTGAGGGGCCAGACCAAGAGAGATACAACACAATCCAAGCTAAGGTTGCACACGCTGAGAGCTGCATGGCTAGGGGGGAGCCTAGTCGCTAGTGTGCCAACTCTGGATAATAGGGGACCTCCAGTTTTATTTACCCTTGCCACAGTGAACGCAGGGCTCTGCTGTGGTCGACTTTATAAGTCCCTAGCTACTCGTGGGATTATCATGAATACTAGATCTAAAACAAAAAAACAACTTCAGGCAAAGCTGCCTCAGTTAGATGATGAAACATCACAAGCATCTTCGTCATCGACTTCATCTCTTTTTCCATCAATTCCTTCATCATCGCAATCTTTTCGTGTCACTCCGACGCCTTCTTCCTCATCAATAAGCATACAGCCAGCGGATGTTGTACAGGAGACAAATTTTGTCGACGATACTGTACCCTCCGTTAAAGCTGCAACAAGTCGTAGGAAATGGAGCATTGAAATGAATAAATTCATCCTACACACCTATCTTCATCTTACTAGTATGGAAACAGATAAAAATTCATACTTACCATCGCTACACACTAAATTCTTAGAAAAATATCCTGCTATGCAAGTCAGCCGACAAAGAATAGGTGACCAGCGTAGAGCCATAATACAGAAGAAATTATTGCCACAAGACACAATAGACCAGATTTATGAAGAAGTCAGAGCCGAACTACAAATGATACACACTCAAATTCAGCAACACTCTACACAACCTAATACACAATCTGGCCAACGCATGAGATGGACGAACGAATACAATGAAACAATAATTAGAATATACTACACAACCACACAGTTAGAAACCACTAAAACAGCCTATAGAAAAAAAATACATGAGGAATTTATAAATATATATCCAGAATTAGGTCATATAACAGAGCAAAGATTGTCTGATCAAGTTAGAGCGATTATAAATAACAAATATATAGACGACAACAGATTAAAGGAAATTAAAAACCAAGTAGCTTCTGAACTAAAAAATAGCAACACTGATACACCAAACATTGAAGACACAAATCGTGACCAGTGGAACACACAAACTCACGACGACTCAGAACAACTTGCTACAAATACTAACTTCTCTGATACACCTATCAATACTCTAACGGCAAATATAATCTTAAACAATAGTACAGATACTGACGTCGTATCTCAGACAGACGTAAATATAGACGACGAGAATTTCTTACTTAATATAGATGTTGGTCAATTTGGACCAACGCAAACTAATTTGGATACTGCCCCGGAAATTAACCCAGATATTGAATCCACATTTCTTCAAGCTCAGATAAATTTCAATTGCACACACCCCACTAAACGACCATACATTCCTAAGCAAAAGACTTCTCGAAAGTTTTCTGCCATTGTCTCTTATATAAATACTGTCATTCTTCCTAAGTGTGTAAATGGCGACATCGAATTTACCGAACTGCAAACCATAATTTACTGCGCAGCATGAACGGCAGCTACATGTAATGGGGCTAAAATATCAGACCCCACTCAAAATAACCGCCGCCCATACATACAGAGAAAACCAAAATGGCAAATCAGATTAGAAAAGAAAATCGAACATCTAAGAGCAAACATAGGTAGGCTGACACATTTCATAAATGGCTGTAGAAGTCATAAATTAATAGCTGCAGTAGAAGAAATAAAGATAAAATACCAGATACACGCACAACACGAAAACCCAAATACACTAATACCTCACTTTTTAGACACGTTAAAACAAAAATTAAGCGCAGCATCGTGTAGACTTAAAAGATACATAACATGTACAAATCGCAAAGTCCAAAACACAAAATTTATTAACAATGAGAGAATATTTTATAGGGACCTTACATCTACTAACACAGACACCACTAACCAACATTTAGAGACACCTACACCCGAAACACTACGAGAATTTTGGTCTAACATTTGGGAAAACCCAGTACACCATAACAGCCACGCAGACTGGGTTAACGAAGCTACAACAGAAATTCCGGAAATGGAGTTTGAGTTTATACCAGTAACTACATTTATAGACGTCATCAAACGCACACACAACTGGAAAGCGCCTGGCACTGACAACATCCACAACTACTGGTATAAAAAGTTTTCAACCATACATCCTTTCTTACATAACCATTTAAATACATTCATCAAATCACCACATTTACTCCCTCAATACATAACACACGGAGTAACTTATATGATACCTAAAGACACGAATGACACCATAAACCCAGCGAAATACCGGCCAATCACTTGTTTACAAACCTTGTACAAAATTCTAACAGCCTGCGTTAGCGAAATAGTATATGAGCATTTAACTAAAAATAACATTTTGGCAGAACAACAAAAAGGTTGTCGTAAGAACAGCCAAGGGTGTAAGGAGCAACTCACCATTGACGCCATTACTATGAACAGCGCTGTGAAAAGCAAAAGGGATATTCACACAATGTTCATAGATTACCAAAAGGCCTTTGATTCAGTTCCGCACAGCTGGTTGCTACACGTACTAAATCTTTATAAAATTCACCCAACACTTAAACTATTTTTTGAAACTTCTATGCAAAATTGGTAAACTGTTCTAAAAATCAATTCTTACTCCTCAACCGTAGTAACTGAACCAATCCGTATAAGACGTGGAATTTTTCAAGGAGATGCACTAAGTCCTCTGTGGTTTTGCATGGCACTCAATCCACTCTCACACTTGTTAGACAAAACAGGCGCGGGATTCACACTAGAAACCAACAACACACAATACAAGCTAACACACCTTATGTACATGGATGACATAAAGTTATATGCAGCTAACAAAGAAGCGCTTTACCAGCTAGCTGATTGCACACAACAATTTTCTGATGATATTTGTATGTCATTCGGGGTAGATAAGTGTAAAATTTTGTCCATTGTTAAAGGGAAAACCCAAAATAATAGCTATACACTTCTATCAGGAGAATTGATCGAGCCTATGGACGAACAGAGCACATACAAATACCTAGGTTTTAAACAGTCCAGGCAAATACAACAAAAGATGGCCAAACAAGAACTGGTCAAAAAATTCTCACACCGCCTCAACCTTATCTTAAAAAGCAACCTTAATTCAAGAAATACAATTAAAGCCATCAACACCTTTGCAATACCTATTCTCACATACTCTTTCGGAATCATACGATGGTCAAAGACAGATATTAAAAAACTACAGCGCACTATCCATACACTCCTAACCAAACATAGAAAACATCACCCAAAATCATGCATACAACGACTTACACTGCCACGCCAAGAAGGAGGCAGAGGATTAATAGACATACACAATTTACACAACAAACAGATACATTCACTCAGAGCATACTTTCATAACAAATCAGAAACCTCATTACTACACAAGCAAGTAACGGAGACAGATCAGAAATTAACACCACTAAACCTACAAAACATAAACACACAAACAAATGAACACATTGTAAGTACTCAACAAAAAATTGCAGCATGGTCTGAAAAAGCTCTACACGGAAGACATCGAGCCTGCCTGAGCCAGCCACACGTCGATAAAGTAAAGTCGAACGAATGGCTCAAACGAGGCGAATTGTTTCCCGAGACCGAGGGTTTTATGCTGGCCATACAAGATCAAATAATAGCTACACGTAACTACAGAAAATACATCATAAAAGACCCAAACCAGCCGACTGACTTGTGTAGACATTGCAACAATGCTTCTGAAACTATACAACATATAACAGGAGCATGTAAATCACTCGCACAAACCGATTATAAACACCGCCATGACCAAGTTGCTGCCATCATACACCAACAGTTATCATTTAAATATAAACTAGTTTCTGAAATGATACCGTATTATAAATATAAACCGGAAGTAACATTAGAAAATAACGATACAAAAATCTACTGGGACCGAACTATAATAACTGATAAAACCATTCATTATAATAGACCCGACATTACCATCCACGACAAAACCAATAAAACAGCTTATCTGATAGACATAGCAATACCTAACTCACATAATATCCAAGCCACAATTTCCGAAAAACTCAGTAAGTACCAAGATCTTGCCATTGTAATTAAAACCCAATGGAATGTACAAACTGTTCATATAGTCCCCATTGTTCTCTCATCTACTGGTATTATACCAAAATCTCTCACACAAAGCCTCAACACTCTACAAATGCCTACTCACACACTCTACATGCTACAAAAAGCCACCATTCTCAACACCTGTCGAATCACCCGAAAGTTTCTGACTTCTTCTACATTATCATCCACTTTCTCTATCTAAATTATACCTTACATCCTTGGTTTCGACCCGCGTGTAAGGTTTCTTATGCTCTCTTAAATGAGAAGAAACAAAAAGAACCAAAAATAATAATAATAATAATAATAAGCCCCCTAAACAACCACACGTCCTGATTGACCATCTAATCACGTGGGGGGCGGACACACGAATGAGAAATTACTGGCGTGGCTAACGTGGCTCTGGAAACCCACTAAAAATGGAGACTCGTTCAAAGAGATTACGTATAGGACCGCAACCCGGGGGCGATCGCCGGGGCGCATCTGGAGCTGACGCTGGGTGCCACAGCATGCGAACCGTCAGCGGTGAGGAGTTGAACAGGCGGGCTCCCACCGACAAAGATACTACAGCCGAAATCATTGACGATGGGGACAGACTGACGGACAGGACAGACACCCCTGTAGAACCGTATAGTCCAAGCACAGTCTCGTACGCACCTTCTGGGCGATCATCACCATCCATACCATCGTCACCAACACTTTCATCACCCCCCATTAATAGTTTAAATACACTTTCACCCACTCCGACCTTGAATGCTGCGCGGGGGGTTTCTACCTTTTTACCCGCGTCCACCATGGCTGGAAAATCAAGAGTTCGCATGAAATGGAGCAAAGATGTTAACACATTTATCATGCGAACTTACCTACACATTACTAAATTAGAAACAGATATGACAACCTACAGACAACAACTGCATGAACTCTTCACACGCCGATATCCAGAGATAACTGTTTCTGAACAAAGAATTTCGGATCAAAGAAGAGCTATCGTCAGGAATAAACTTTTGTCACTAGAAGAAATAGATAGGTTAAAAGTAGAAGTACGCACACAATTAGATCAAGAATCAGTAAATGATGAAGACACTAACAATATCACAGTAACTCAAAACATAATCGATAACACTCAACAAGTACAACCACAGTCGTACACTCAATCAGAACCTCACACACAATCGTATATACACTATCAGTCACAGACATATTCACAAATCACGCATACATCCACACAAACCGAAAATGAAACCATAATGGTAGAAAATGATATTGAGGTTCTTGCAAATATAGAGCAAAACCCGCCCACAGATTCACGTATTCAAGATATACACGATAAGTTTAAAACAGCTCTCAGTCAATATTCCGGGATGGACCCGGCATCCCGACCGAAACTTCCCAAGCTTAGGTACTCACCAAAACTTGCTCAACTCGTTCATTTATTTAATCAAAATATTCTCACTCAGTATATTAGCGAAGAAACTCAACTCATAGACGTACATACTCTGATATATTGTACAGCATTAGTTATTTCCGAAGAACTCAATTTCAAAATCACAGAATTCAGAGGCAATAGGAGACAATCAAATACTAACAAGCCAGCGTGGCAACAGAGACTAGAAAAGGACATTGAAAAGCTTAGGGCAGACTGCGGTAGACTAACTCAATATATAAACAACAATAGATCAAATAAAGTAGTTAAAAGAGTAGAAGTAATATTCAAAAACATGGCTGTGCATACTAGACACGAAAGGCTCAATAAAGAACCGGAAGAATTCCTTGATACAATAAAACAGAAATTAGCAGTAAAAGTCCATAGGTTGAGAAGATATAAGAAAGCACAAGAACGTATAAATGACAACGCTTTGTTTGCTGCCAACGAAAAGAACTTTTACAGAAAAATACAGCAACCACAAATTGACACCGACACACCGACAACCGAAAACAACATAGAACTACCAACATCGCAACAATTAGAAACCTTTTGGGCTGGCATATGGGAAGAACAAGTACATCACAAAGAAACATCTGAATGGATTCAAGACGAAGAAACTAAATGGAGCTCACTTGAAGAAATGGAATTCATCGAGTTATCTGAGTCTGACATAACCAGTGTTACAGCGAGATTACACAATTGGAAATCTCCTGGCATTGATAAAATACACAATTATTGGTACAAAAAATTAGAATCATTGCACAAAATTTTAGCTAAAAATCTAACAGAAATAATTTTAGGAAAACAAAACATCCCGGAATTTATTGCTACAGGAATAACTTACATGTTGCCAAAAACTCAATACTCACCACAACCTTCCCAATACAGACCGATTACATGCCTACCCACAATATACAAGATCTTAACGTCAGCAATCACTACAAAAATCAATAAACACGTAGAACACCACAACATAATAGCAGAGGAACAAAAGGGTTGCAGGCGAGGACACATGGGATGTAAGGAACAACTAGTTATCGATTCAATCATACACAAACATGCTGCCACAAAAAATAGAAATTTACACTGTACCTACATAGATTATAAAAAAGCTTTTGATAGCATTCCACACTCCTGGCTTATCCGAATATTACATATTTACAAAATAAATCCTACAATAATAGAATTCTTACAAAATATTATGTCCCGATGGAAAACTACGCTACAATTAAATTACCGCGATAACACAGTCACAACTCGCCAGATTGCTATTAAAAAAGGGATCTATCAGGGAGACTCCCTGAGTCCCTTATGGTTTTGCCTCGCTCTAAACCCCCTATCTCACCTACTACAGCGTTGTAAGGCCGGATATCGCCTTAAGCAAACAACAGAAGAAACCACTATCTCTCATCTTATTTATATGGACGACATTAAATTATATACAAAAACAGAAAAAGAGATGAAAAAACTAATAGATATCACGACAGAGTTTAGCAAAGACATAAACATGCAGTTTGGACTAGATAAATGTAAAACAGTACACATAATAAGAGGCAAAATTAAACCTGGCGACTATACGATTAACAATACTGACACAATTACAGCTATGGAACCCACCGATTTATATAAATATTTAGGATACAGGCAGCTCAAAGGATTAGATCACACAACAATTAAACAAACATTGAACACAGAATACAAGAGAAGAGTGGTCGCAGTTTGTAAAACTCAACTCTCCGGAAAACATCTAATTAAGGCATTAAACACATACGCGATCCCAATACTAACATACTCGTTTGGAGTGATCAAATGGTCAAAAACTGACATCCAGCAAATCGAGAGAATGACACGCACCACACTTACTAAACACAATAACCTACACCCTAAGTCTGCAATAGAAAGACTAACTATCAGTCGTCAAAATGGAGGGAGAGGCCTAATTGATATCCATAATCTTTGGCAGAAACAAATAACTAGGTTGAAAACATTCTTTTACAAAAAATCTCACACAAGTAATATACATAAAACTATAGTAATGAACGACAACAACTACACCCCACTTAACCTAAACGAACAGACAGATACACAGAACACTAACAATGAAGACCCACAAAAACAAAAGTTAGAAGATTGGAAGAAGAAAGTCTTGCATGGGCGACATCCCCATGATCTTGAACAACCTCATGTAGACACACTAGCATCAAATAAATGGCTTAAAATTGGTTCTTTATTCCCGGAAACCGAGGGTTTTATTATCGCGATACAAGATCAGATCATAAATACTAAAAATTATAGGTTTATCATAAAAGACCCCACGATAATTAACGATAAATGTCGAAAATGTCACAGCCAACCAGAGACCATCCAACATATCACAGGAGCTTGCACAACACTCACACAAACAGATTATACCCACAGGCACAATCAGGTAGCAAATATCATCCATCAAAATCTGGCACTCAAACATAAGCTCATTGAAGACTCAAACACTCCTTATTACAAGTATGTACCGAAGCCATTTATAGAAAATACCACTCACAAAATCTTTTACGATCGCGGCATATTATCCGACAGGACTGTTCACTATAACAGACCGGACATAATCCTTCAAGACAAAGTAAATAAAATCACATACCTCATAGATATAGCAGTCCCGAACACGCATAACTTGCAAAAAACAATAGGTGAGAAAATTAGTAAATATGCAGATTTGAAAGAAGAGGTCACTAGAATGTGGAATCAAGAAAAAGTGTACGTGGTACCAATAGTAGTCTCCACCACGGGTGTTATACCCAACCACCTCCACCATAGCCTTAAACTAATAGACCTCAAAGACTCAATTTACATTACACTCCAAAAAGCCGCGATTTTGAACACCTGCAGAATAGTGAGGAAGTTCATGCAGATTGACGAAAATGAAATATTTCACAACACACACACACACACACGCTACGCTGACTTTGGCTAAGGCCCGTTAACGTAGCTTAAACTAGCCAACGAGCTATGAAACAGAACATGTTTTCCCTAAATAATAATAATAATACTACTACTCGTTGCGTTTATTTCTCAACAGATGGGCAGAAACCCATCATGTTTAGAAATAAACACATCGAGTAATTGTTTAATTAGGATAGTTATATTTTTATTGTAAGCATTTACGAGTGCACGCATATATGCAATTTTACTTGTTTTAGGAAGCTAGCCTTCTGTATCTATACCTACTTCTTCTGTGTTCAGGCGTTGTTAGATATGAGATCCAGAAACGTAGTACTTACGTATTAATTAATTTACTACCCGCAACTAGAGTTGAACTCAAACAAACGAAATTTGCGTAGAGTTAGTACGTTGTTCTGTTTATACAATTTGCGTTGAAGAATATTTGAATTCACTTCAGTGTATTAGAATGTGAATGTTTGTGGGATGTTTGTTTTATTTGTACACATATTGTGACTGTTTTAGTTTGGGGAGTACAATCAAATTCTGAGTAATAGTTCTGGGTAATTCTGAGTGAGTTCAGTTTGAGAAATAGTTATGTATTTTGTTGGTGCAAACGGGACGAGTTCATTTACCATTACAGATCCTGGGTTGGGCTTTTTGCTCATATTACGCCTCTAATCATCGAAGTGTAAGGCAGAGGTCTACTTAGGGCACGCCACGATAGTGGCGGTAAGTCCCCTCATTGAGGAGTGGCTAGAGAGATGCTACGGCGCCCTCACCTTCCGTCTGACGCAGGTCCTCATCGGACACGGATGTTTCGGGAGGTACCTGTACCGAATCAGGCGAGAGGAAACGCCTGGATGCTACCACTGCGAGGGTCGACCGGAGGACACGGTGGAGCACACTGTGGAAGTGTGCACTGCTTGGGCGGAGCCCTGCCGTGTTCTCGTAGCGGCGATCGGCGACGGCGACCTCTCGCGTACGGCCCTGGTGCAAGTCATGGTCCGCGGGGCGAGGAGGAATGGGACGCCGCCGCCGCCCGTCGCCTCCTTCTGCGAAGCAGTGATCCTAGCGAAGGAGGTGGCGGAACGTGAGAGGGAGAGAACCTCTCGTCCCAGCCGCCGCGGGAGGCGGTCCGGGCTTCGGGGCTACGTGATGGCATCCGGCCACCGCAGACGCGGGCCTGTGGACGGTGAGTAATAGGCGAGCTTGCCGTCCGTCCATCTTATGACGACAACAGACCGTGTCGACGGCGCGTTCGTGTTCCACGCGCGCCTTAAAGACATTTCAGCAACATGGAAGGGGCCCGCAAGGGTCGACGCCCGTCGGGGCTGCGTGATGTCGAAAGAGATACCGCGGCCTCGGCACAAGTATGAAGAAGATACATGGGTGGTTTTTAGTCAATAGAAGTCTGATACTCCCTTCCCACCCAAGAGCGGGAGGAGTTATTTGATGATTTCCCACCGCCGAAAAAAAAGGCAGAGGTCTACTTCAAATTACCGTAACAGTACCTATACCCATTTCATTATGTTTCAGTTCCATGTTACAGAGGGCGAAGCTATTGCCATGAACCGGACACAATAGGGGATCGGACAAAAAAAAACTAATTAGTCCGTCAGATAGATTTCCAAAAATTATTGGACACGTATTTTTTCTTTTTTCACGTAAACTTAAAATGAAGACGATACAGTGCTTCGAAATTTCATGTGACGTCATATGATAGTACATTTTGACGACACAAGTGACGTTTCAAGCCCTACTCCAAGATCTTTGACGCGTTTTATCTTCGTAATTTTTTATTGATTTGATAAAACAAAAAACACGTATTCAATATTTTTCGATAATCTAACTTACGGACTAAGCAGAATCATATTATTTTGACCCAGTCCGATCCCCTATTCAAGACACTATGGCTGTAACTGAGATAATTCGGGATAATAAAACGCAATAATACTTGTCCGACCTGGGAATTGAACGCAAGACTTCAGACCAAGCTGGCAGTAACACTAAAATATAAATTAATAATGAGGGATGCTAAAGTACTACAAAACTTATTTATTTTCACACAGCAACATCGTCACGATCTTCTCAACTAAATTAAAACCAAAAATCATCCTCGTTTTTTTCATATTTTCGCACAAATTAAAATCGTACACTCATATAGGCCCATCATTGAGCCCGCTGTAATGGGTGAGCAGGCAGTAATAATTGCAGTCATCATTATCTCGAATGTCTCTATGTCTCTTTAAGGTACAATTTGAAACGTAACAGCAGACGGCAGAGGTGTTGCAGTTGAGAAAAACGCAGGTGTAGCATATCTTTGAAAACACATTTCTATTTCAAGTTGACAAAAGTCTTTCCTTCATTCCCTTGCCTTTACGTCAATTTATTTGCAGTATGAGCATCTCTGCTTCTTCCATAGTTCTCTTTTAATCATCTTAATATAGCAGTAATTTGGAAAAAAAAACATCTTAGCGCTCTATAGCGACAACCACTATACTTTAACACTGTCTATAGTTGTTATCGCTTGACGGAGCTGAAAATTTATGCAACTTGCATTGTCACCATCGACAGACATTTATAAAGATAAACATAGCGTTACGTGAAATATAACTGCTTTGCTGTCTGCAGTCACCTAACGTCTTTGGGACCGTTCCTTAAATTTTGCCGTATGTGATCAGTAAATAGGTGAATAAGAGACTTTCATTTACTTTTTTCATTGTTCACATTATAATGGAACGGTGAATGCTTGGAGTTGTGTTAAATTGTCTTTGTTTTATTGAGCTACACAAAATAATCTTTTCACCTTCAAATTCGACTTGTAATGTTCTAGATAGAACTACTTAATTAAAGAGATGTGTTTGTACAAGTGATGACGTGTTAATAAACATGTTTTTAATAAAAAAATACTTAAATTTTAAATGCACTACCTACGTATTTTCATGAAGTTGTTTAAACATAATTTTCAATTTATCGATCTCTTCATTGTAAATTTATTAATACTTCTTAATAATAACCAGCCATTTGAATCAACATGAAATATCAAGGTCCCATTGACAGAAACAGAATGTCAAATACATGAATAACTTTTCAAGAAAAGTGTATTTAATGCAGGCAGACGATCATGAAACGTGCATGCGTTTCATGGAACTTCTCGTAATAAACAAAAATAAAAAGTACTGCCTCGCTGATCTACTGTTAACCGAAGCGGAAGGAACTCCGTATGTAGGTGGTAATACTCGTACGTCCGCGGACTACCTAGGCATGCGTGGCTCCTCAACTCGAATGACTATGGCAGTCAATCGGGTCGTTATTTAGCCTCGAGCTCACAACATGAAAATCTTTCCAAAAATATACAAAACGATGACCTTCAAAAGCATATCATCATAAAATAATGCAGCTGTTTTCACTATGAAAAAGACATAATAATTATTAATCCAAGTATAAATAGAACGAAATAAATGAAACTCCAATAGAAAAAGTTATTGAACTCTCATAAAACTACAAATTTTTTGAATGGGTGTTTTTTGTTTTCCATTTTTTTTTTGTATAATTCTGTGATAAACTTTGGTCAAACTGTCAATAATAGTTATTCAATGAACTAATTAGGCCTA
The DNA here is from genome assembly GCA_949775195.1 of Diarsia dahlii. Classification (NCBI taxonomy): domain Eukaryota; kingdom Metazoa; phylum Arthropoda; class Insecta; order Lepidoptera; family Noctuidae; genus Diarsia; species Diarsia dahlii. The sequence goes on from OX459205.1 coordinate 18,683,045, forward strand.
TTAGTTTATCTATAAAATGAGTAAAATGGAATTGTCCTATGTAATCCAAAAATACAAACTGTTTTTTTACTGGAATAAATGAAAGTTTAAAATAACGTATTTAATTTTTATCTGAAGGTTATACAATATTGATCAACAGGCGTGTTAACTGAAAACAGAGAAGAGAAGGCCCTAATCTAAAAATGATTGTTGGCAGAGTGGACTGCCGCATCCAAAGGTACTGGTTAAAATGAAGTATAGGATTAAGTTAAATAAACTCTTTTGCAAAAAAAACGGGCACTTCATATTTTTTTCTCTACTTCAATGAAGAAGGACAAGTAAGAGGTTTTATTAATTTGGCGATGTATTGGCATGTTATTTGAAGAATCCTGGCATGATTCTGTACGTTCCAAATTTAAATTTTGAAATTAACAAAAGGAAAATAATGATTATTTAATTGTAGAATAATGTAAAATTGCTTTACTAATGGCGCGAATTGCTGAAACGATTTTATTACTGATTACTAAAATTTTAAAACTTTTTGGATATTTTCTGCAAATTAAACAATTTTTTTTTTCTTTTTACATTAAATACCACTTTTTGACATGAGTGATAAAGCGATAAGGACCGGTAAAATTATAGCGGCCTAGTCAGGCCTTGCGGAATCGTAAGGCGTCAAGTGTGGACCTGAAGAAGAGCCTTGAAGAAGTAAGAGGAGTAGAAGTTAGCTTGTGGACCGTCAGGAGGAGGCTTTTGGCTGCCAATATCAGGAGTTACCGCCCGGCTCGGGGACCTAAATTACTCCGTGAGCACCGTGTTGCTCGAAACTGTGCTTCATGGACTCTGGAGGACTGGAATAAAGTATTGTTTTCTGATGAAGCTAGAATCTCTTTATGTGGAGAGGACCGACGCCGGCGAGTGCTACGAAGACCACGGGAACGCTATGCGGAAGTGTGTTTCGAAGAAATCACTCCTTTATGGCGGAGGCTCCGTTATGTTTTGGGCAGCAATTAATTCGACGGGGCGTACGGAGTTAGTTCTCATAGAAAATGGAACATTAAATGCACACCGGTACATGATGGAAGTCCTAATTCCATATGCACAACCCACATTGACTGCACTTGGGGAAGATTCCATTTTTATGGACGACAATGCTCGCCCGCACCGTTCTGGCGACGTGGAAGCGTACATGCAAGAAGTTGGGATCCGTCGTTTAGATTGGCCAGCACGAAGTCCTGACCTCAATCCAATTGAGCATGTCTGGGATGTTCTAAAGAGACGGGTAAGATCAGTGCAACATGCTCCACAAAACATCAGGGAGCTAAAAAGAGTCATTGCAGAAGAGTGGGAACGTATTCCTCAAAACGTCATTAAAAACATCGTGGAAAGCATGCCCAGAAGGATTCAAGCTGTGATTTTGGCAAGAGGAGGTCACACTCGTTATTAGGTTATTACATTTGTAACTTTATTTAATTAAACAAAGTAAAAAAATCTTCTTGTCTTTATTGCCGACCACTTCTTATTGTTTGGCCGTGCATCGGTTTTAAAGAATTCATAGATTTTTTTATTAAATTGCCACAGTTCACTTCACGCGTATTAATTTACACGATTACAAGTATACAGACTACGTCAAACAATTAAATTTCATTGAATTAACTCAAATCGACCTTAGAACGTAAATTTCCTAAGGTGCCCGTTTTTTTTGCAAAGGAGTGTAGAATAAAGCATGATTGTAATAACAACACTAATACAGCATGTAAGCAGTCTTTGTCACTAACCACTAACAACGCACGGTCTGGAATAAAGGTATTTTATTGTATTTATTTAGTTAATTTTTTAAAGACCAGAACTGTCACACACTGGGTGCCGGAAGAAGGTCGTCGTCACCGAGGCAGACCCAAGAAACGTTGGCGTGACGATTTGGCATCGTTCGTGACTGATTGGCCAGAGAAGGCACGACACCGAGAGATCTGGAAAGAAATGGGGGAGGCCTTTGCCCATCAGTGGGACACAACAGGCTAACGAAAAAAAAAGTTAAAGTTTGGGCTTACACCTGAGGCTTACACATTCAAAGTATTATTGTTAATTCGGTTAGTATTAAAGTTTTAATTCACTATGAAGAAAAGAATTAACCTTGTTACCTAAATCTTTTGTTTTTTCGTAATTTTTCAATTGATCATTTCATTTTGAGACCATAAATTATTCTTCTATCAGCTCTTACCTCACACAATTTAAAAAAAACGCAACGTTTTTAAAAAAAAAAAACAAAACAATTACATAGTCCTTCTGATACATTAATCTAACTACTTTGTGATGTAATTACTTTTTTGTTTCATTTGATAGTGTCTAGCGCATTTCTTGTATGTGACTGAATAGGTACATGTATCAGAAACCTTGTGCTCATAAGTTATTTTAATTGTGAAAATGTATGCTGTAAAACTAAACACCGATTGCCACGCTGATTGTCACGCAGATTGTCTCATTGATAAAGGTAGGAATTATTTATTTATATTCGAATTAGTTTTGATCCTTCCGATTCTTGCCGTAGTTAAACCATGTGTTTTAAATACCTTTCGAGTAGCCCACACGGCGATATATCAATCTGTACATTTTTAGTACAACATAGCGTTTTATATAAATTTCCCGCACCGCGTACCCATATCTTCCCGTGGGTGTCGTAAGAGGCGACTAAGGGACTTACCAGAGAATGGGCAGCAGCGTTCTCTGTGTCTTTGTAACAACCACACTGCGATCGCCAACCCGCCTGCCAAGCGTGGCGATTATGGCAAACCCCCCCAAAAATGCCTGGGGGAGGCCTATGTCCAGCAGTGGACGTCTTTTGGCTGAAATGATGATGATGATGATGATGACCGCGTACCTATGTATGTCTACTATCTTGACAGCGGCCAACGTAAAGAGCGTTCATAGGTTGAAACTTTCAGTTGAAATTCAACAGATCAGATCCAGTTTTAAAAACAAAATTCCATTCGTTCTATCATTCTTGTGGCATAATAAAAATAACGTTGTTAACAGACAAAAAATTAAAAATAAACTAAAAAGTAAAATGCTTTCAAATTAAAACATTCCACCTCTAGCGGTGTGGGCGGCAAAATTAATAAACGTCAATCAAAAGGGACCGCCATTTTAAAATAACCACACCAAGGTAAGGTTTGTTTGGAATTCAGAATAATTTACACTGGAACCTTCACTTCTTAGCTGTCTCATTATTTTATTTTAATATTTTCAGACAACAGGTTCTTTGTTAAGAATCATTTTCACTAAGTTTACCTGTGATGGTGTGGTTTGGTGACCACAATTACAAAAAATCGTCCCATACAAACTTTATTTAATTTTCTTCCCTTTACGTAGGAAGTCCCCTAAGCCCGTACGGGTCCTAAAGCCGGACAGACATTGAATCAGTGCGAAGAAGCACACCAATTGGTTGCTTAATGTCGCGGTTAGGAAGCTTCTCCCAAGTGAAGAGCAGGGGGGGAGTGCCAAAAGCCAGTGCTGACTCGTTCGTCGTGGATCGTGGTGCGAATTTTGAGGTTAGTAAAAAAATTGTACGAACTCATTTTATGAGGTCTGTTAACAGTATTTAAAGCATGGGATAATATTCATTGTTATAAATTGTTATTGCTATTGTACAAATCTGATATAATTCAAGCGTTTTTTTGTGATTTATATCACACAATGAGAATGAGAATTTTTCTTGTAAGTGTCTAAGGGTCCCTAAGTTCGGACACTCTCAAAGTCCCTTAAAACCGGACCGTTTTACAGCAAGTTAGTTTTTTGTTGTATTTATTTTTATTTTTTGTTTTTCAGATTCAACATGGGTAAATACAAACTGAGATGTGAGAATACCCCCAAACATGAAATATTGAAAAAAGCCATCGATAAAGTGATGTAAAAAAAAATGTCCTGAGAAAGTCTTCTGAAGTCTACAATGTGCCAAAAGTACGCTGTTCGGCCAAATTTTATTAAAATTATGATTAGTTTTTCTATATTAATTAGGGATTTGTTCTATTGTAATAGATATTGTTACAAAATAGTTTGTTAAAATAATCGTTGAGTCTAAAAATGACCGAAAAGTTTGGTGTCCGTCTTATGGGGACCTTTTTGAAAACGTCCATGTATCTATGTTGATTATTCCTTATTATCTAGTACATTTAAAGTGACATTTAAGACTGCTGATATATCTGTGTTGATGAGTTATATACTAGAGAGCATAGTAAAGAGAAATAAACCAATTAATCTATAACACGTTTATTTTTATTTTCATTATTCCTTAAGTGTCCGGTTCTAGGGGACCTCCCCCTACCTATTAAGACAGCTCATCAAGATACTACAACCTGTCAGTTTTCGTTAATCGATTTTCAACTTTATCGGTTTAATATTCAACAACTATCACACAACGCCATCTAGTCCCAAGCTAAGCAGAGCTTGTGTTATGGGTACTAGACAACTGATAAACATACTTATATATTTCTAAATACATACATATTATAGATAAATTACACCCAGACACAGAACAAATGATCGTGCTCATCACACAAACATTTGTCCTGGGTGGGAATCGAACCCACGACCTCCGGCATAGCAGTTAGGGTCACTAACCACTAGACCAACAGGCCAGTCCAAGGTTGAAGGTTGACTGGAAATTTTTACAGTATCGGGTAGCTTGACATGTTGGCGTCTGTACTGAACTTAGTATTGTGCCTGCATTTGTTGAGAGTTTAGATAAATATCTAAACTCTCATGCTTCTAGAAGTAATAAATAAAAATATGGGATACCTATCTTGTTCTGGGTGGATCATGTCTGTAGAATGCATCGGGGCCGATGGGCCAGACGAGTCATCACGTCGTTGAGGGAGGCGGCGTAAACTCACACTGGTATGACTGCTTAGAGGTTACAGGCACTTAGTTGCCTGACATTTATGCTGAAATGGGACTGTTTGGAGCAGCCGTGGGTCAAACGATTTTTGTACCAAATAGTTTTAGGTTATTTAAAAAAAAACACTTGTTCATATTAATTTTTGCATGTTTATTATTGTGCTATGCCCTGTGTCTGTACCAATAAATGGGTCAGGACCAAATTTTTGACGTAATCGCACAACGGAAATCAAAAATTTGGTCCTGACCCAAATATTATTTCTTTCTTTCTTTCTTTTTCTTTATTGTGCGAGATTGGCCGTTGGAAACCGTAGGCAGTTGAAACCGGATGACTATGGGGGAGGCTTTTGCCCAGCAGTAGGAAAACATAGGCTAAATATGTAAAATAACAAATATTTTTCTAGTTTGTAGTAAATGAAATGCTTTGTAAGATTTGATTGCAGTTCATTTCTTCGTATCATACCCGTATATTACACAAAGCATACAAATATCGATCCCCACGTCCAAACTTTCATACTTAGACACAAGAAGAGAAATAATAATAGTCGTAATTCCCCCTTAATTCGTACCGGTCCTCAAATAGTAAGTAATTAACATTGTTAAGGGGGACTCCTGAGAAAGTTTTCTCACTTATTTGTTAGATTAATGCGTTAAGTTCAGCACGTAATTCGGAGGAGCTCGCGGCGCAATTATAATAGCCACATGGCTCGATATTCACGGTTAAGCAGCGTATATCGAGGTAGGTCCGTAGATGGGTGCCCATCGATTACTTATTGAGTTGAGTCGTGTAACTTGAAACTAACTCGCCTCTGGTCCGTGATAATTATCATTTTTGTAGATCTTCGCTAGACTTTCGCTTTCGTAGACAGTCGCTACAGGCAGTCAAAAACACAAAGACAAAAGTCTGACAATCAGTCTTACCAAAGGGTATAATATTACTAGGAAATGATATTTCCTAGTTACTGGACTGAGAGGTGTTGAAGGTCAGATTAGTGGTGACTCCATTTGAAAAACTGGTAGATAACTGCATCCAGTTTGACTGAAAGCCAGTCCCAACATAGGTAGGAAAAGGCTAGGAAATAGAAAAATATTTTATTTATTGAATACATAGTATATTAATTAAAAACTATAAAATAAACTAAACTAACAATAAACTATAAAAAGGCATCGAAATACTGCTCCTCAACGCTGTCAGCCGGTAATGTGCCCAAAAGACTGGCGGCATTGCCTCGTTGTATGGCAACACTTAGCCTCTGGCCAAGATAGAAGCCAGCCCTTGGGTCATGAGAAACGTCAACTAAGCAAAGGCTAGGTAAATTGTATACCTAACATTGTTTTAAGAGGAAATCCTGTGAAAGTTACTCACTTATTAGTTAGATTAATGCGCTAAAGTTCTCCACGTAATTCGGTTGCGTTCTCCGAGAGTCACGTATTGTTTGAAAGTTATAAGATTTTCGAGCAGTTTTATTCCTTGGTAGTGTAACGGACTACCTACCTGATTATTGACGATTGAACTAATTAATGGGGATGAAGAACTTCACACCTTATTCTTCATACTTGAATAATCTCTAATTTGTCGTGCTGTACACCTTCAAGATATTTCAATTCTTTTGGCATTCCATTTTTTTTGGCAGCCGTTGTTTATTATAGGTTAGGATCCGAATGACCTGCCCTTAATATCAATTGGCTGGTCAAATACGTGGTTATCACTAGATATTATAAAACAAAGTCCTCCGCTGCGTCTGTGTATCTGTCTATTTGGGTTTGGGTTAAAGTATTCTCCTAATTTATTTATTTTTGTACTCTACCACAATGATGTCCTGTTTGACCCTAAGGTTGACTGGTAGAGAATGCCTTGTGGCATTAAGTCCGCCTATGTACCACGTTTGTGCATGAAGTTTAAATAAATAAATAAAAACAATTGCACTGATTTTTTTCATGCTGTTTTTACCAATAGATAGAGCGGTTTTCGAGGAAGGTGGTAGTGGTATAACTCGAAGATGGTTTTTTTACGAAATTCAAACCCTAAGGGAGTTGAATAGGGGATGAAACTTTGTTGGGATATTTTTCGACATCCACGCGGGCGAAGCCACGGGCAAAAGCTAGTCTAGTTCATAATTACGCCACCCGCCACGATGGCTTTCCTCAGGACTAGGTTATATAAAATTTCACATCACTTCTAGTTTATATAGTTTTTTGGTTACAGTTTCCATCTCACTATGCAATTCATTAGAGCCAAAAAACGTAAATATCGGTTCGATACATAATAAAAAAAACTAGATTGACCTGCCCCAGGCTACCTGTTATGATTCAGTGTTCAACGAAGCTAAAAAATTGCAATGCACTCAGCTTTGTTTGCCTAATCCAGGTTAGCCTGAAAAATAAAAGTTTGACCGAGTGAAAACACGGCTTGTTTTTGCTGGGTTGTTTGAAGATTGAATTGAAAACGTTGTTTGTCAAGAAATATTACGTCAATTCAGAAGACTACGTTTTCTAAAACTGTTCTGTGAAATTCTCAATTAACAGAAGGCAACTTTCGAGTTTCAAAACATGTTTTTCAAATTATCCGTAACTGTTTAGTCTATACTTTCTTTTAAATGTTTTTTTTGTTTCTAAATGAACCTGTTCTTGAACACGATCAGGCCTGAACAAAAGTAATGAATAAGGTACCTATATTATTATCTATCTATCTTTATCTATCTTATATCTATATAAATAAAAAGAGAAGTTCTGACTGACTGACTGACTCATCAACGCCCGGCCCAAACCCTCCGACCTAGAAAGCTGAAATTTTGCACAGAGGTTCCCTTTATAATGTAGACAAGGAATATTCTATATAAATAAAAAGAGAAGTCCTGACTGACTGACTGATATCCACCAAAGCGGAGATGTGCCAAGCGGAGAGGAGATGTGCCAAATTCGACCAATCACAGTTACATCTGGTCTTTCGCCCTTCATGTGGTTGGTCGAATTGGCACATCTCCTCTCCGCTTGGCACATCTCCGCTTTGGTGGATACCGGGCCTAAGGGAGTTAAAATAGGGGATGAAAGTTTGTATGGAAAATCGTCATTTTTGTAGTTAAACCGACATCCACGCGGGCGAAGCCGTGGGCAAAAGCTAGTGATAAATCTACACTAATAATATTATAAAGAGGAAAGATTTGTATCTATTTTTGTATGTTTGTATGTTTGTAATGAATAGGCTCAAAAAGTACTGGGCCGATTTCAAACATTCTTTCACCCTTGGAAAGCTACATTCACCCTGAGTAACATAGGCTACTTTTTATCCCTGTATTCCCACGGGAACGGGATCTACGCGGGTGAAACCGCGGGACGTCCGCTAGTAAATAATAAAGAAAGGAGAGTGATCATGCTTCTTCAGGGCACGCTCATTCCATTATTTTCCTTTAAATCAGTGAAATTACCCATAATGTTTTGCTGCCACCACTCACCTACATATTTTACGGCCACTATTTTGCTAAGAGAAATGAATATTACCATTTAAGAATGCAATTTAACGATAATACAAGCTGTCAGTCTTAAGTTAGAAGAGCTTTCCGTCGACTGCCGTACTGGAACATTTTCCTAGATAGACTTTAATTTAGTCTGAGCCAAGTTACTAGCTAACATTCTTCTGTACTAAGAAACGCGTTAAATTACAAGTTATTATTGCAGTGAGAGGTGCATTTGCTCTCTTGCCTGGAGCTCCTGCTAAATTAAATTAAAATCTGTTGATGTACTGCCAAGTCGTGTTTTCCTTCGTCAGATTTTAAATTCTTTCCTTTATGAAGTTGGGACAATAGCTTCTGAAGGTATGGCACTGCGCAGGCTCTTGCACATGTTTTATCAATTAATAGAAAAGATAATAATGGTACACTTAACTTGTTAATAACCTGACCATTTCATGTACTTACACCTTACATAACATCATGCTTGTAATTTTTGTAGGGATAGGCAGAGGTGTACCCATAGGGTTACCTAATAGTATTTATCTACATTTCGCTAGTTATGTTTAAGTCCCATGTGATGGGAGTCCCAGGGGCCAGTCTATTACACTAATAACGACGCTACGAATGTCGCTAAGTCAAAAAATCGTAAACTTTCTGTAATAGATTTTCAGCTTTATTTCAACAGCTTAAGGTTGAAAATCTATTAAAGAAAGTTTACGATTTTTTGACTTGGCGAAATTCGTAGCGTCGTTATTAGTGTAGAGACTCGGCGCCCTGGGCCTGCAGTCTCTACACTAATAACGACGCTACGAATGTCGTTAAGTCGAGAAATCGTTAACTTTCTGTAATAGATTTTCAGCTTTATTTCAACAGCATAAGGTTCAAAATCTATTAAAGAAAGTTTACGATTTTACGAGTTAGCGACATTCGTAGCGCTGTTATTAGTGTAGAGACTGCAGGCCCTGGCTCAAATCAAGACTCCGTGGCTATTACTGAGAACTTCCTACCAAATAACACTTTGCCCGACCCGGGAATTGAACCCAAGACCTCATACTCAGCAGTCGCGCTTGCAACCGCTCGACCAAAGAGACTGTCAATAAATAATTTTCAGATAGAAATAAATGCTTTAAATTAATTTAGCGTTATAATTTTGTAACTTATGGTTCAAGAAGTCTCAAGTTTTTCATACTGAATAGTTACATCGAACTGCTCCCAAAAAGTACCAATCACTTTCAGCATCCCCAAACAATGTGCTACACACTGCTACAAGTTTCGCCCCAGTCTATTAAACCGTCCGTATATTGGTGATTGCAGCCATTTTAATTATGTATCAAGTGAAGCCACCGACCCGCTGGAATATTTCAAAGGCTTTTAATTATGTATACTTGTATCAGTTCTGCATCGTAAAATTCGTTTATTTTATGATGTCCTATTTTTTTGGGTACTCAGTAATATAGGTAATGTGAGGACCAGTAGGAAGGACGTGGACTTGGATGTGGATGTGAGGGCTGCGGGTTGTTTGAAAGAGATACCGCGGCGGTGGCACAAGGGCTAAGAAGGAACATGGGTTTAAAATTGGGGTTTTAGTCAGTAGAAGTCTGACACTCTGCAACTACACCGCTCTGCCCAGAGCGGAAGGAGTCATTTGATGATTTCCAACACCAAAAAAAACCTATAATGCAGAAATGTAAAATTTTCGACATTGAAACCTCGAAAAAAATATCAGTTAAGAAAGTAGACATCAAAAATATAGCTTCCTTTTATAAACAACGGAAAAAACTTCACAATCTCAAATGGGATGTTGTAGCTTTTAAGATTTATAGAGTACGAAAAATAAAGCAAAACATTTTGATCTCACAAAGTACATTTTACAAAACAAGAACAGATATCGTATACAAAATACGATAGTAGCTGTCTCAAAAATTGAATTGTACAAACATTGTAGGTACAATCAGCGCCCAGAATTAACTGACCCCTCGTATAAAGGCGAAATGGTATGAGAAGAGGGGTCAAGTAATGCTGGCTACTGACGGTACAGTCCACGAAATAAATCCCGGTCCACCCTTGTCAGGGGAGTCGGGAGATATCTGACCGAACTTGCTAGCCCAGTTTGAAACAATTATCTCAGAAGCGATCACGTAAATTTTTCTAATCTCTCGACGATACCTACTTCTTCTCTTTTGTCTGACTGTACTACAGTTTAAATTGAAAACTGTTTGAATTGTTTTTATTTTTGGTTTAGGAATATTTTGGGCAAAGATCCTGTGAATGTGTCAAAAACTTTTTGGAAAAAATGTTTGAAATTTTTATCAGTCTTCTGAAAATTGTTTAGGTACATGTTTGAAATTGAAAAACAAAGTTGTTATTTTTTTTGTTTGAATGTATTTTATTTAAAGATCATCATTATCTGCCTAGTCATTAATCAACTTGGTTGGGTTCGGCTTCGAGTCTGACCGGATGCAGCTGAAAATCAATATTTTACATAATTATAGCTGCTTCCTATCGCACTGCCTCCATCACCCAGTCAGTAATGGGTAATATACACCTTGACATGAACGACTGTCAAGTATAGATAGCGATAAATAATTATCGTTTACAATTCAGAGTTTTTGGTACAGTCATACAAGTTCACTTGTTTAGCCATCTTTAAACGATTGTACCGACAACTTCATCATAATCATAATCATCATTTCAGCCAAAAGACGTCCACTGCTGGACATAGGCCTCCCCCAGGTGCCATCACATTGATAGGTCCCGTGCGTCTCGCATCCAGCGGATCCCCGCAACCTTTATCAGGTCATCGGTCTACCTAGTGGGAGAGCTTCCAACGCAACGTCTTCTATTTCACGGTCGCCACTCCAGAACTTTTCGGCCCCATCGGCCATCAGGCTGTTGTTTACTACAAACAAAATAAAAGCTTTTAATATATATATCATATTATCTCCTGTGACAAGAATCAAGCTCCTTATTACTTCATCATAATAATAAAATGCAATTTAAAAGGCCACAATATATTTTCAAAACTCATTTCCCGACGTGCACTTTCTTTATGAAATCACTAAGTTTTTACTCGAGAACCCAGTTAAGTGCTCTTCAGGAAAACCATGTCAAGTTACTATCTAGACGATAATAAAACTTGAAACTAACATGCTTTAAGATTGTTAGTCCTTTGTACGTGTTTTGGTTTTTGTAGACTGGCGACTTTCGACGCAGAATTTCCGATGATCGTGGGATGACATGGCGCTTGCAACAGCGGCTAAATATAAGGAGCTCGAATAGTGGATAATATTTACAGTAATTATTAGTTTAGTTGTAAACTGTGAAAACTGAAAACTGTGTTTGGTTAATTTCAGTTCTACCAGTAAAATGACTTTTCTCTCTTATCCGTTTTATAGGTTTGTAAGCTTTTCCGCCAACTGATGACATGTATTAGTCATCATCATTATTGTTATTGTTAATGAAATTTATCGAAAGGTTAAGCGCAAGTAACAATCCCGTAGTGGGCCGCTGCCAATAGTACCTATTTTATTATGAAAAAAATGTTCTAAATTGATAAAGGAGTATTTTGGGAAGGCGTAACGCTATGGCACACTATTATCTATTTTCATACAAAAAAAAATGCAATAACGTCATATTACGAATGTTTTAATACTTCATCAAATAATGTCCGCTGCTGAAAAATCATACAACAATCACAAAATTAAACGTCATACTAGAGCGAAGTACAACGGCGCACAAAAGTAGTAGTAGCAACAAAAGAAAAAAATCCTGGATATAAGTCGGAGTCACAAAGCTTTGTCCCGGGCCAAGTTCGCCGAGCAACCTGATTCAATTTCCATGTTAATCCGAAACACGACACAAAGTCTCCTTTGTATTGTACAAGTCAAGTTTTATCGTGTAAGGAGTTTTTTGGTGACTGTACTCTAGTGATGTCATTTTGCGATAAACAGTTTTGACATTTCATGAAATAAAAAATGTAATGGTTGAATGTTTCTGTCGAAATACAAAACACAAATATTCTTTTTCTTAGCGTGTCGATGACAATACAATTTGACTCAACCAGTTTTTCCATCAGCACCTTGTTATAACAGGACAGGTAGGACACGATATCAGGTGTCCCATCGTTCGTGGAGTAAGACCACATTTACACTCCAGAGAAGCATTTTCTATGAATCTTCACTTAAACAGGTTTTCCATGCTTCGGCGAACTTGTGTCTGGAGTTTATTTAAGGATTTGTATAAAGGTCATTGTAACTCGTGTCCAGGTGGGAGATTTTCGGTAAGTGGGACAAAGATTTGAACATAATAATATGTAGGTAGTCGAAACTTTGACGTGAATGCAAATACAGAACAATTTCCTAACGTTTTATGCAGGGAAATTATTCTGTATGATGAGTAAGTTAACAAACTTTTAATCTCACATACACAAACACTGGAACCCGGAAAAACTACCTGTAAGCTATACAAATATTGTTTCGTGCAGGCATCGTATTCGCAACACGTATTGCAGCACCCATTCACTAAGCCTCTACGTCAACCGTGCATGCCTCACGAAAACAAAAAATGTAATCTCTAAAATGATATCACAACTGAAGCCAGTTCATGTCCCATCCCTAAAGACAACGTAGCATCAACTGCATCAAGAACAAATTCAATGAGCGGACCAAGCTTTGTTTTTGGTGGTAATTTTTGTACGTGAAGAACTGAGCTGCATTTTAAATTGTTCCATTCTTTGGTTCCATTTATAATTGGTAATGGAAGATTTATTGTTCTATGTTACTGTAAGGTTATAAGTTTTACTTGAATAAACTTGTAATGTATCTTGGTAACATGTTGTTGGTAATGTTCATAAAATATCACTATTCTTTTGTAATTCAAGCTTTGTTGTTGATATTAAAAGTTACGCTACAATTATTTTTGGAACTTATTTCTTTCAATGACGGTGTCTCTGATATGAATTGGTCGTAAATTATTTATTTTATACAAAAATGTAATTATTATATAAAAATGTTGCTTACCTATTTTGAGTCGGATTTCGGTAACAATCATAAGGGTTTTAATTAAATGGCACCACCGCGGGCTGCTTCCTCTAGTAATCACTGAGCAATCGGTGGACATACATGGCCAAACAAGATACAGGTACACATAATCACATAGTCACATAATCTTACAAACTAAGACTAAGCGAAGTGTGTTAAACCAAAAAAACTTAATTTCTTTAAAATAAAAAGTTTAAAAAAAAAATTGTTTTTTTTTTACCTACCTCTTAATTTTCTAGGCGTCGGTTAATGATGAACATTCTCTTTGTGTCGTACTCTCTGATAGCTAGATAGGTGTTGTCCGAATGCAAAAAAATCAGATAACGGCGATTATAAATTATTCCACAATACAAATCTAAATAAGCGAACGTTAAAATTGAAGCAGTATCTAATGTGGGCTAAGCGTATTTCACTTATGTGTCTAAATAATATTTATGTAGCTACCAATTGCGCTGCATTCAACCGCGATGATCCCTTTTAAGGTTTGGCCATGAGCTACATACTGCGACAACGCATGATACGATAGCATCTGCAGAGTAAACTTAATGAGATACATTCATAACAATTGACAGACTAGAGGCCTATATGCGGCGCGTATAAGGTCATTTTTGAAGCGTGCGTTGGGGCATGTACCTATGCACGTTTTAGCCACAAGCGCAACCCGCAGGAAGATTGACGCGCTTGCGAAATTATATAAGCACGAGCCGAGAGACATACTGACATTTTGCTCCATTGCCAATGACAGAACCTACCAGTTCGAACAAACACGTATGAGTGTTTACGATTTTTTGAAAGGCGACATCTGGCGCATAATGTAGGCACGCATGTACGCGCGTATGCCAAAACGAGCTTATACGCTAGTCTGTCATGCAAATCGATGCGATTTGCAACGCGGTAGGAATTCGCGCGAAGAAAAGTGACTCTCGTGCCTTGCGTTTGTCGCATAGCCTGTGTCGTGAACAGGGTGTTACGGTTTACAGCGCTCGAGTGCTGTGTGATCATTGACAAAACCAATTCCTCGATGTTTCGAGTAATATAGTGTGACGTCATTAAAAGTATACGGGATTACTATTGGAGCAGAAACTGTACTGGAAATCGTGTTTGACATAAATTTACATTTTAATTAAATCAGTGCGATTCGAAGACTTTTTCTCTACTTGTTCTGTTCAGAATCTAATTTAATGATAGATTATTTATGTAGCTAAACTACTTGCAGTTTTAGACCCCAATAAAACTTTTTTTTTTGCTTTTATCTTGTTTAGATAAACAGGACAAAAGGATAAAAACTACTTAAATATGTCTGTAACCAACACGTCTGTGGAGTTTTCCAATTTAGTTTGATCTCATAGAATTGCAAAGAGATTCTGAAGATAACTGAAAAGCCAAAACTAACATTAAAATATCTTTTGTTATTATACATTTGAATGCTGGTAATCTAATTCCCACCATCGCCCAATAGTTGTGTTGCTTATCAATTTCATTTCCAAAACTGCTATCTCAAATAACTAAATAAATTCATCTGACAAATAGTCAAAATAGTCCAATTATATAACGTCACACTAAAACTCACAGCAGCCAAGCTTAAGGAGTACTATCGCCAGAGTTCAGAGGATCTCGATTTGAAAGTACTTAAGGCCGTCGGGAAATTTATTTTGTCCCCCCAAGCGGAGCGGCGAACTAAGCCTTATCGTTCACCTAATAGGTTTCCACAAAGAAGCCTTTGGAGCCAATAGGGGCATCTAAAATTTATTGTTTAGTTAGATAGAAAATTCTTAGTGCCTTATAATGTGTAATCAACGGACTAGACTGGGCAATTTCGGTTGTTGATGTTATTGAAAGGAGAATTAATTTACGAGAGGGTGTTTTCTTAGCACCCAATTTGGGCACGATCCTTTGTTTGGTTTTAGTTCTAAGTAGCCGGTTCTATTTTTTGATAATGTTTGCGTTAAAGGTCGGGGGTCAGACCAAAATAAATTGGTCTTAAGAAAATCACGATATCTCATGAGAAACTTATATACAATATCATCATGTTGTCATCATTGCGATGATCAATTATTTTCGTTCACCAAATAACCTTAGAGTTGGTAATTTTGGGCATTTTAAATAATAAAATAACCGTCAAAGAATTGCAAAATTCGTGTCTAAAATATTCTTGAAATCCTAGCACCAGTGTCAAATAATATGATATCATCTTTAGCTGAAATATCCGCTCGTTGGCTATCTTTTATCTGTACGTTTGAGTAAAAATGTGACCAGCAATACAAGTTTTTTTTGACAATAATTATGGTCAAATATTTTGCTATTGGGTTGTTTTATTCTACAGGCACTTTTATTTTTGGAAAAGACAAAGTTCTTTAACTCTTTCTGTGGCTATCGAAAAACTCTACTAAGTGAATATTAGTAGACTTTTTTATACAGGACTAAACTAAGTTAGTAGTTTTGATAAAGGATTTTTTTTAATTATAAATGGGTCTTGGCTTCAATCTTGCCCTAAGGGCAGAGATGATGTCGACGATGGAACGAGCTTACCCAGAAGAAGCCTGTTTACTCGCGACTTAAATAGATTAGGGATAAATGAACTCGGAAAAACACATCGGAAAACATCTTGGTGTCCTTTTAAGAAAAACAGTTACTTTACCAAAATGACCAATAATCTTAGCAATGCATGACAATGATGTTACATGACTATATCTAGTAATCTACAACCGTATTTTTTAGTAAACGCTAACAGATCAACATGAATAACACGATTATATTTGTATCTCGTCTTCATCGTAATCATCATTACATCCCAGAATCCTTCAATGCAGGGTACAGGCCTCCCCTTTAGTAAATCTCCTCTTATTCATACTTCAAGTTCAGCCCCGTAATGTCGTGCACGTACTACGCCTCGTCTTCCATCTCCTATGAAAAGGGTTGAAGATTTATAACCTTTTGTAACTGGCTACCTACCTATATAAAATATATTCTATTATATCGGATGACACCTGCTATTATATATGTTAAATTCGGTGACGTTTTTATCTTTCGTGTGCTGATAAGTCAATTTATGCGGTTTGGGATTAGGTTTAATCATTTGTGCAAATGTAAATTTTGCATTGTTGGATTGGTTTGATAAATGTTTGGTGATTTGTTATAGGTACCTACTCTAAATTCATTCTTGATTGATTTAATTTAAGGTTAATGTCAAAAAGATAACATAACATTACATCACGTCTCTAATCTCCGAATCACATTTCACTTAAGTTCTCATGTAATAGGGGCAAGCCTATTGTCATTAACTGAGAAGTTCGTGATGGAAAACCTAATCATGCTTTTCCCGACCTGGGAGTAGAACTAATGACCTCATGCATAACCGTCGCGCTTGCGACCTCTAGACCAACTGGGAGAACAAAAAGATATACCAATAAAAAATACCTAGTTCTTCTCAGTTCGATTAGAATAAATAACAGACAATAGGTGTAGTTGAGACAAACGGGTGCCAATAAAACGATTAAACGTTTTTCTTTGGTATTTATTACAATAACTAATGGCTAAGATTAAAGATTAAACAAAGATTTTATGTGATTCTCAGGTCAGCCATAGTATTGTTGGACTATCTCCATCGTGAATGTCCCAGTAGCAGCCCTAAATCTGGGTTTTCTCCAAGAAGCAAATAGGTCACCCATTTTCAAACGTTATCTGTGTCATAATTTTTGTTTTTTGTTTGCAATAAGATCCACGTTCACTTGAACTGCTCATTTCCCTTTAGCACCGTTCAATCAGGAACGGTTATCACCGGAGCAGCGATGCAGTAATCACGCCAAGTCTGGTTACAGCGCTTTACAGCGGTGTACAGCGGTGTGCAGCGGTGGTTAGCGACCGCAGCGCTTTGTGCGATCAACACTCGTGTTAGTTAGCGACTGATACCGTGTTGTAATTACATTGATTCGTTTCAGTGGTTTGAGTTGGATTTCGCCTTTTTTTTGGTTGAAAAAATAAGGCATAGACAAGTAAAGGATGTTCATTTTGTACATTTTTGGAAATTGGTATTGTCCTTCTTTATTTTTTTTTGCACTTCAACATTCGTTTAATTTTAGACGGCTAAACTTACAACTTGACATTGCCTGGAGCTCTAGGCTCAATGTATATCCTATAAAATTCTCTATCTATAATGTTTGTAAAAACAACCACTGAACAATTTTAAAAAACTTTAAATTTTCTAGACAACTCGTAGATTCAATTATGGCATCATCTGCCTAATCCAACAATATTGGGGTCAGCTTCCAATCTAACTGGATGCAGCTAAATACCAGTATTTTACATGAATCAGGCTAAACTAACTACCAAACAAACTGAACCCAAAACTGTAACGACTTACAAAGATGGACAAAATTAAATGAGAATCGAGACCAACGGCTTAATGTGCTTTCCGTGGCACGGAGGAAACTAGGTATGTTTAGGTGGACCCATCCACAGACCAATCTAAAAAATAGAAGGAATGTAAAAATATCTAACTACTTTTAGAACTCACACTATTAAAACCGTGTTAACATAATTAAAAGCATGGCTACACAAAATTATACCACAGCTAACAAGGTGCCAAAACCGTGCGCGGCACGCTCCAATAGCTCGCCGAAAACAATTTGTACAAACAAATTCATTTCGCCCAACCGAATACCGAATGACTAACGGCTTAAAAACTAGATAAACAAAACAATTTTAGGTTTCATCTAAATTGTTAAAATAGAACAAACAACAGTAGTTTTATTTGTTTTGGGATACAATGAAATAAAATATAGCTTGGAGTCATCGGTGATTTTCAGAATGGTTATCTTTAGGTTCCACTGAAGAACCGTCACCTAAGATTTGATGTGTCTAGACGTTAACAAGTTGAAAGAAAATCGACTGTCTTGTTAAGGATATGTTAAGTGGGTGGACGAATCGCATGTGACTAAAAGAGTGTTAAATATAAATGTCGATGGATAGAGAGGGAGAGGCAGACCAAAGAAACGATGGATGAACTGTGTGAGGAATGATATGAAAAAAATGAGTAAATTATATCGTAACGGTTGGCAGACGAGAGTGGAAGAAAAAAACGTGTTCTGAAAACCTCAAGAAACATGGAACCATGGCAAGAGATCATCATCATCATCATCATTTCAGCCAAAAGACGTCCACTGCTGGACATAGGCCTCCCCCAGGTGTCGCCACATTGACCGGTCCCGTGCGGCTCTCATCCAGCGGGTTCCTGCAACCTTGTACAGGTCATCGGTCCACCTAGTGGGAGGCCTTCCAACGCAACGTCTTCCGGTTCGCGGTCGAAATTCCAGAAGTTTTCGGCCCCATCGGCCATGCGTTCTGCGAGCAATGTGCCCTGCCATGGCATATTGGCATATATGGCAGGAGATAATCATCTATAATTCTAGGGAGGTGTCTGATGAGAAGACAGTAATAAAGAAATATGAAAGAAGATAACATACTGCGCCGATCCCAAATCAATTGGGATAACGAAACGAGAACGAAAGAGAATTATTAGCATATCAATGACAATTCAAATCGACTCAACCATTTCATAAGAAGCAAAAATCAGTCTACAAATACCACGCTGAAGTAGCTTCAATTATATTAACCATGTTATTACTCTATAATGAACTGATATTGTATTCACTTTCATTTTAGTTGACTTATAGAAAGCTTCATTAGAATAATGTAAAAAGAAAACATACTAACTTTAACGCTATAAATTTTATTCTACTCCCAACACAGTCGTACATTTAAACAAACATACCATCCATATTGTCCTAATTTGGCGCCCGCTAAAATATTCCGCTCTCTGCTTAGTCGAAAACAAAAAGTTTTAGTTAGTTGCGAAATGAAAACAATTAGCGTTTGCAGCGGCTGCAGCGAAGTGCAGCGGTTTAAGCTGCGTGTACTAATTGAAGCTTTGAGATTATTTAAGTACTTATAATCGTGGTTTTAAAGACCAGAGATTTTAAAAGCTACTTTTTGTATTTTCGTCAAGTCACCACTTTGGAAAAGCAAAACCAGCGGTGGGTTACAAGTTAAATGGTGATGGAAACTACGTGGGTATGGGGCTTCGTTATGTCCTGACTAATCCTGCCAGTCAAACTGGACGGGTGAGGTTTATTGTCTGTAACGCTTCGATAATGCATGTATTTTTGACGTGACAACGTCTTATAAATTGGTTTGCCGGGTGACACTTCAAGAAACTGCGTTACGCTCCGCTCACGTTATGCGCTCACAATGAGAGCGAGTGAGAGGCACGCGTCCCTTCCACTCGGGCATGGTTAGCCCGCCTAAGAGCGAGAGAGACAGACATAAAAAGTGAAAGGCACGCGTCCCTCTTTGTATAAATTAATGTTTTAAATATAATTATTTGTATAAATAAATGTTTTAAATTGTTACTATTATTTCATCCTTCTTCCTACTATACGAATGAATATTCACATTAAAATTATTTTACCACTCAAAGTCGTTGTCACGTAAAACTTTCGCCCGTATACCGACTTTACAGGCAACCAATTTTTTTATTGGGAAAAGCTCACTATTCTCAAACCACTGCAAGTCTTGAAAGTCAGAATCAACAGTAGTAACCAGCAGTAAAACGCCGAGACAATGTAGCCCTAAAGAAACAATTTAACTGTCTTGGATCTCCCAACGGGATTAATCAGAAAATACTACCGAAAGAGTATTCAATGAAAAACATAAATTCAATTTCACATAATGTGTATTATATATTAATGGGATCATAATGTTTTTGTAAGCCATTTAAATCCATCCGCTGCTCTCAAAATGGTGAAGGAAAACATCGGGAGAAAACCGGCATGTCTAGAACCAAAAAATTTGAAGACATGACTGTGATATCTACTAAGCCGCACTGGCCCCGCGTGGAAGATTAATGGCCCATCTATCTCCTCAGAGACTCCTCTCAGGTCTCCGCATGAGTCCCTGCAGTGGGAGCATTATAGGCTGATGATGATGATGAGCGATGACGCTAAATGGTTGTCATCTAAAAATATTCGAAAGGATATTCACATTAAAAAATAAATGCTAGAAAAATAAACATAACAGTCATCAACTTTAACAATTGCAAAACTCAATAATTTACTCCCTCAAACCAAACAGTTGTTACAGTGAACAACGATAAATCTAAGTTAAACCGAGCAACAGTATAAGTTATGAAAAGTATTCGCGCCGCCAATTTGCTGGTAGCAAAAATTCGTTGTTAGTTGAAAACAATTAAGCGGTCTAACTGGTACTGGATAGTGGCCTAGCCTGGGAACTTTGTTGGAACTCATTGTAGTAAACAAGGATTTTGTAATTGAAATTGTGGTTTGATGTGGCATAAACAAACTGGATGAACATTAATTATAATAATAAATCTTTATTCAGAATAATTCTAGAAAGGTAAAAAATAACAATATGAATTAGAAACTAAAATACATTTAAAACAATGTTAGATGCCTGTACTAGGATTATCCTGTATCACAGACTAAAGGAGCTCAAACAGTATGATATATTTAGTTTAGTAGCTTTTTCTGTTTATTATAGATAATGTATAAAATTACATAACGATAAAGATATTTCATCATCATCATCATCATCATTTCAGCCGAAAGACGTCCACTGCTGGACATAGGCCTCCCCTAAGTGTCATTTTTGCTTAGGGGGGTTTGCCATAATCGCCACGCTTGGCAGGCGGGTTGGCGATCGCAGTACGGTCGATACAAAAAGCACAGAGAACGCTGCTGCCCATTCTCTGGTACATCCCTTAGTCGCCTCTTACGACACCCACGGGAAGATGTGGGATGGTGCTATTCTTTGCGTCCGACACCATACGGAACAAGATATTTAAATTATTATTATTATTAATTAATTCTACATTAGCCAAATAAGGCGAAGAGTGAAAACTCTGGGGTCTTGGGGCTTGAGTCCTCATAACCTGTTCAAGGAAATTTCAAAACGACGCTTATCGTGACCCAAGGGCTGACTTTCACCTTGCCCAGAGGCTAAGTGTTGCCATACAACGTGGCAATGCCACCAGTCATTTGGGCACATTACCGGCTGACAGCGTTATTGACGAGCAGTTTTGTGATGCTCTTTTATAGTTTCTTGTTATTTTATTCAATCGTTTTTAATTAATGTACATAGTTTGTTTACTCTAATGAGAATGTTATAAGATACCTAATAAGATTTTTAATTGTACAACACATTTTATTACCGCATCCAAATGCATCCGGATCATAGTCCAGAAACCACCGGAGTGCAGACTCGCGGTACAGTGAAGAGCAATTTATTACTTTTAAGTTGCCCCTACACTACGGGATTAGACTGAATGCTCGTTCCTACAAATATGTACGATAATAACAACTATTCGTTGCGATTTGTTACAAACATGTGCGGTAAGTTTGTTGGATTAACTTCCATGTCGTTGTTTTGGTTTGGAATGCCGAGTGCTGTATTTTTTTAACAAGGATTTTTTTGTAATGTTCTTGGTACTTACGCAAGTCTTTAGGTGGTGATAATAGGTGGTACGAGAACCGTATCATCTCCATCATCTAGCTTTTTCTCAAGTATGGGGTCAGCTTCCAATCTACGGAGATACAGCGGAATATCAGTATTTTAAAAGGAGTGAATGTTTATTTATTTAATGCACAATGTACACAGCATAGTTACACGCTAGGCTTAGAACTAGTGAGTACATGACCCTGTTAGGGCGCAGCAAAATAACTTAAAAACTAACAATATTGCAGTATAAATCTTATATAACGTAGGAACTTTCAAAATTATACAATTAAAACATTATATTAAATAAAACTTATATCTAGCTTAATACAAATAAAAAACACTAAATAAAAATATTTATTAAAAAACATACTTATATATTTTTAACACTCTATTTTAACATTTTGTCGTCTAGAAATTCTTGGATGCTATGTCTATGTCTATGTCTACCTGACCTCCACAACACAGGTTCGAGAACCCCGTCAAACGTAAGCCGTTTATTGTGAATAAGTAAGTGAGAGAAAAACGTTGTTGTCGTTGCTACCATGGTCCGTAAAACTATACTCCACACGTAATACTGCGACCATACCTTGAACTAGCTGAGCGATTGGACTGCTGCGCTGCATGTCGCGAGTTCGATCCCCGCACGGGAAAAATATTTGTATGGCCTACTGATAGGTAGTTGTTCTGGGTCTAGGTGTGTTTGTGTATTTAATTTCACAGGTTTATAAACGCACCCACGATACAGGAGAAATTCCTAGTGCTAGGCAAAGTTACAAAAAAGTACCTATGTCTGGATATAGGCAAGTTTTTATCTGATCAGCATCATTCTCCTGCTCTTATTCAAATTTATTTGGGGTCGGCGCAGCATGTCTTATTTCTTCTAGTATCTCTAAAATATATGCTTTTAATGATCAAAGTTTTGTTTCAAATATAACACGTGTGTGCGTGTGTTGTGTTTTAAACCTCAATAGATATTACTTGACCCCATTTGAAAGTCTCAAGTAAATCGTACCGTTTCCTTATAATAATAATAATAATAATAATATTCCACAACTATCACACAACGCCATCTAGTCCCAAGCTATTATATTAGTTATTATTATTATTGTTATTCCTGATGTTCAGTTTCTTGTCAAAGTGACAAGTCTCTGTTCAAACAAAGACTAGAAGTGCAGTCTCTCGAGTAAAATTGTATCATCCGAAACCTGCCTCTTTCCTTTGAAATGTTCATGAATAGACTTTCAAAGATAGGTTATGCAATGCAAGGCGCTGCTCTTTCAAACCCCGCATGGTTGTAATTTCTATGACTTGCATTTTTTTTTAATCTTTCTATCAGCTTTTTGGAAGTAGACGTTATTCTGTAAATGGAAATCACAGTAAACAAAGAATACACAATGCATATAACTTGACCAAAAGTATGCACAAAAAGTATACACCAAACAAGGAGTTTGAAAAAAAAACTGTGAACAAAGTACAATTCTTTTTTATCGTGTGGTTAGTGCTTAAACTACCGTATTTATACCGCCTATGGGTTCTGACTTGGCTTTATAGGCCGTCGAGAAATATTTCTCACACATGAATCCGAAAAAACTGGAAGATCGTGTGTCAAGTTTGAACTCGAGGTCTATTACTTGGCAGTCGGACGATTACACCACTAGACTATCACTTCTCAAGGTACAATGACATCGCACGTTGGGGCTGCGAGTTGTTCGAAAGAAATACCGCGGCCTCGACACATAGGGTTAAAAAGGAACAGGGTTGGTTTTTAGTCAGTAGAAGTCTGATACTCCCTATCGCTCTGCCCAGAGTGGGAGGAGTCTTTTGATGATTTCCCAACATAAAAAAGGTACAATGACATGCAAGCATACTTTTGAGCAAGTGTATGCATGGCCTGTTTTAATTGAATTTATTTCTGAAAAAATCGAAGCGCATAGTGCAACATATTAAAAATCCTTAAAAGCGTCGTGCACCTTTCACTTTCACAGGCGTATTTTAAACGTTTTCTGCAAATTCCTTTGTGTTTTTAATTTAAAAATTGGAAAAAAACGTCATCTGTTTGAAAACCAATTTCATTCATAATTCCCTTGAAAACTACCAACACACTTTGAAATTCCACGAATCTCTTTTTGTATGTTTTGTGTCATAGATATTACTTACACAGGTACTGTCATTATATTTTTAAGAAAGAACTATAATTAAAATGTGTCTTGTATCACCTACACGGAAAAGACAAACTATCATCATCTGCCTAGCCTTTTCCACCTTCAACTATGTTTGGGTCGGCTTCCAGACTAACCGGATGCAGCTGAAATACTAATATTTTACATGGAGCGACTGCCTATCTGACCTCCACAACCCAGTTAATACTGGGTAATACTATATTCATTGGTAAGACCGGTTGTCAGACTTTCAGGTCACTGACTACGAGTGCCAAAGAGCAGCCGGGACCAACAGTTTAACGTGCTTACTGGAGGACGGAGGAAACTCGGTATGGTGTGACCACCATACCGAGTTTCCTCCGTCCTCCCGTCCACAGATCAACCTACCCTAGCGCAGATTATCCTAAAGATCAACTCGAGTGGCAGTTAGTATTAAAAAGACAAACTATAACGTATAGCAAGAACAGTGTTTTAATTTTAATTAAGCAAAATGTCAAACGCAATATAGCAACTGCTCCTTTGAGAACGGATATTTATTAGTCTAGTACTCATTAAAGATAGGAACAAAAAGTCTTTTCTCTGACAGACTATTTATCAGTAGCTTATAGCTGCGAGGAGGGCAAAGCAGAGAGGAAATTAAATAAGTCTGTTAATCAATGGTACCTTGGCAATTGTGAATAGAATCTGCAACTGTTATATTTATAAGTAAACGTAGACACTACGTGGGTCGATGTCCTGGGTTTGCTTACCAAGTTGGACAAAGTGTTATTGGGTTATTGTATCAGAAATATCATAGTAGCAACCATGGAGACTACATTAGTGCCCGGTTGATGGCATAGACATGAGCCTATGGGTTATGGCCTCTGTTAGGCCGGGGATTACGGACGTGGTTTTATGGCAGCCCAGCTCATTCTTCAATTTTCCGTTTGTGACAAGGGGTCTTCTGGGGCCATATTTCATCACCAGTACGGATTGGTAGACGACACTAGCATGTCTTTGAAATTTTCGTTTCAGAATATGCCTACTTGTCAACTCGCAATGGACCTTGAAGGTATTTTTTTTCCTTAGCCTATATTGTCCCATTGCTGGGCATAGACCTCCCCCATAACCTTACACCATTTTCTCTCCCTTTATCGACTTTCTCCAGCCAATCTGTCACAAACGCTTCTAAGCCGTCACGCCATCGAATAAAAGGTAATCTTGCATTTGAAATTACACAAAGAAAAATGCCTTCCGAAAAAATTGCTGCCCGAGTTACTTCAAAGACTTTTATGGATACTTCAGTTTCAGAAAATATACCTCTAAATGAAAACAACTAAAGAAACTGTTGTTTGTTTGTAGCTAAACCAGAAAAAATACTATCAATACGCCCTAGGGTATCGTTTGTTGGTCCACTTTGCTCGTCAAGCAATTTATCTAGAAAATTGCTACTAAAACTAATCTATTTTGAAGACAACAATAACACGTTTGAACGTTTTCATGGCTTGGCGAACTTTATTTTAGTTCTCAAAACTTTTTATTTAGAACAAATGCCGTTTATAACGCAGTTTTATAATGACTGTGTTTTTGGTCCAATGGTTGCAAGCGTGAAGTGTTATTGGGTTTTTCCATCAGGAATTTCTCAGTAGCAGTCTCATAGTCTAGACTTTAGCTCGGTTGATGGCAATAGGCTCGCCCCTCATTACATGGGACTTAAACATAACTTAATGAAAAGCCACGAAATGTAGGTGTACACTAGGGACATCTCTGCCTTACTATTTGGGCATTAGGTACAGGTGTGAATAATATTATTGTTTGACAGTTATCATTGATTACTATGCCTAATATCTCTTTTATACATAGGTTGATTGGTTTATTTTAATTTATTTATTTAATTTACAATTCTTTTAAAATAATTATTATTTTCCATCTTAATTTGAAACAGTTATAAGCAAGATAAACGAAAATAATTAAGTGTCAGCGATCCAAGCATTTTCGGCACTTGAAATAATAACTGTGCCAAAGATTCAGCAGCTGTAAGAGACAATTAGTAGAGAGATCGTTGACTTCAAGATGTAATTACTAGGATACCAACTTGGTAACTATGTTTGTTTAAGTTGTGAGGAATAATGATCTTCTAACCTAATAGACAGATGTGTTGCTGGGGAGTTTGTTCCGCCACTTCTTCTTCCTAGCTAAACACACTGGGAAGTGTCGAAGGGTGGGCGTTTTAGGGGACTGTCTCTTGTAAAATTAGACGTTCAAAAAGTGCTCATTATCAGCCTAATTTGAATAAATAACTTTTGATTTATGAATCTAAATTATTTCGGAAAACTTATTAAGTTATTCTTTAATTTACAAAACAACTCCAACTTGCTCTGGTTTGTTTGATTTTGGCCTTCTTCCTCTTACGCATGGTAATGGCAATTTTTTTTGAGGGTTGAGAACCTTTTAAGGGTCCTGTCGCTCTGGGAAGGGAGTGTCAGACTGTTACTGACTAAAAACCACCCATGTTCCTTCTTGGCCCTTTGTGTCCGGGGCCGCGGTATCTCTTTCGAACACCCCGCAGCCTCGAGACGTATGCTAACGTAATGAGCTATGTTCTGTGGCACCAACATTGTAAAAAATAAGCTGAAAACCAAAACATAAACTCATTGGAACTCAATTTTTAAAAACTGCAACAATACTCGTAAAACCACGCTCGGTATATTTTGACGGCGACAGTTGCACAATTAGTCGCAGTCGCAATAAACGACGCCAACCGGTATTTACCGGTGGACAATGTTGTACGTTCGATTCGTAAATACGTATGTTGCGGTTAGTGTGACAGCCCACGTGACGATTGCAGTGAGTCGCTGGCTTAGGTGGTTGATGATGGCATTCTGACTTATAACGATTGGTTTTATTTAGGTTTTCTTTTACCTAAGATGTTAAATAGTAAGGTTACAAACGAAATACGATAACTGCTCTCAAAATCAAAATATTTTATTTTACATAGGTACTCAGGCAAACCCATTACATGGGCACTCACAAAACGTCGAGAAAAGGTACACGGATTAGTCGATTCCTATGGAGAAGGAGCGTCAAGAAACACCATCTTTATAATAAAGTTTTTTGACATCGTCAAAACCACAAAATCCACCTGAATGCGGGATCCCAATATTTATACCTAGCAATTATTGATTACAGAGATTATAATTATGATTCTAACCTTAATTATTTTTATCTTCTCGTTTTTGAGCATGTAAACTGCAAAATTATCTGAACTTTTTCCTTCACATCGCCACTTTACTGCTTGCTTTTTATGTGTCACTATCCGGCCGTAATGACTTAAAGTCTTAAACCTAATGAACCTACCAATTTCGAACCAGGTATTTAATAAAAAAACTTGTTCAATTTAACACCACATAAAAACTATTCATCATCATAATATCAGCCTTTAATGTTCCCACTGCAGGGACTCAGGCCTCCAATCTAGGAGAGGGATGGGCTGTAATCCTCCACGTGGGCCCAGTGCGGGTTGGCAGACGTCACATGTCTTCGTTTTTTTTTGTTCGAAGACTATGCTGGTTTCCTTGCAATCCCTTCCTTCACCGTTTCGAGAGCAGTGGCGATGAAATAAATTACACAAAGTAATATACACACATGAAAACTATTCACATGAAACTGATTCCACAACCAAGCTGCAACAGCCCCGTGTACCCAGCACTAACAAACGGTTTACAAGCAAAATTGGAAGTTATAGAACGGTCGTGCCGCTACGGCTTAACAAGAGTTAAACCATCGTGTCTTAATAGCTGACTTTATAGTGGGTAATAATTTTATTACCGACCGTTCGGTGTTGTGTTTAAAGCTTACAATGTTCTAGGTTCCTGCAAACGTTGCTGTCGGGATGTTATTTTGTACAGTATAAGCTTCAGTAAGTAAGTATTATAATCAGTTTTCTATCATCAGAGAGGCCAAAGAGTTATTTTTATATTAGAAAGATTGCTTGTCCGCTAATAAATCTCCAGGAGATTTATAACAATGGCTTTTTAATTGTGTCTATAATAAGGCGTATAAGCTCATAACACACTTCACACTATGTATCCTACCAATATTATAAATGCGAAAGCTTGTGAGTGTGTATGTTTGTTACCTCTTCACGCAAAAACTACTGAACGGATCTGGATAAAATTTGGTACACAGATAGTTTTTAACCTGGATTAACACATAAGATAGTTTTTATCTCGATTTTATCGTCCCGCGGGATAATTTTCGAGTTATAACTGGTGAAGCCGCTTGCAACGCTAGTTTAAAATAAAAGCTTGTAAAATCGGCCAAGTACGAGTTGGACTCACATGAAAAGTTCTTTAGCACCAACAATATCCTGCCAGGGTTGTGGACTTTACCGCGACCTCGGACACAAAGGGCTAAGAAGGAACATGGGTGGTTTTTAGTCAGTAGAAGTCTGACACTCCCTTCCACTTCACCCAGAGTGGGAGGACTCGTTATTTGTTTATTTGCTATCCTCCAAAAAACAAAGGCTTGTGGCATTTGTTTGAAAGAGTCACCACGGCCTTGGAACGCAGAGGGCATAAGAAGGATGCGTCTTATTCAGTAAGAGTCTGAAACTCTCTTCTTCTCCTCCTCAAGTGGGTGAGTCTGAAATTGATGATTCCAATCCTCAAAAATAAAAACACTAACAACAAATAATTTAACGATCTTTCAACACTCTCAACAAACTATATTTGTTTTTTAACCGACTTCCAAAAAAAGGAGGAGGTTATCAATTCGACTGTATTTTTTTTTTTTTTTTTTTTTTTATGTTTGTTCGCTCATAACTTGCGACTGGGTGAACTGATTGTCATGATTCTTTTTTCATTTGAAAGCTGGTGCTTCCCGTGTGGTCCCATTGTCACCGTTTCAATATCTGATGATGGGATCTTGTAGAAATCGGGGGAACTCTTCAATAAAGAACAGCAGATTAACCGCGATTGTTGCTATTGCATATCTAAGCATTGTTTACGCCATCACACAACATAATATCACGCCTGTACTCACTACAAAGGTTATAAAAACTATTTTGTGAAGATCTGATGAAGAAATTCGGAGATAGGCAACGGAACTCCTCAATCAATGATAGCAAATGGACTGGGATTGCTGAAATCTCATATTGTCTGTCTATTGTTTACACCAGTTCCTAACATAACATCACGCCGGTACGTTGTGAAGGGGTAAGCACATGTGAAACACTAAAAAGTGAAAAATAAAAACTTTTTTACAAAAAATAAAACCGACTTCGACAAAAAAAACACTCAAAAGTGAAAAATAAACTTGAGAAGAAAAATCAGTTTCTGAAGTCGGTGACAAAAAAATGAAATCAAAGAAACAAAAGTCACCGACTTCAGAAATTGATTTTTCTTCTCAAGTTTATTTTTCACTTTTGAGTGTTTTTTTTGTCGAAGTCGGTTTTATTTTTTGTAAAAAAGTTTTTTTTTCATAGTATTTTAATGACAAATAAAGTTACTGCTGCAGTTTCAGGAAAAAATCTCATTTCCAAAGCGCATCAAATCTTATTTAAACTAATTTTTGTATCTGTGTGGTACTAATAATGTCGAAGTAAATTAGCTGTGACATACTGAACAACAGACAGACGGACGGACGGAAGGAAAATGTCTATGAGCTTCTGTTTTTAGCCACTTGTCAAACGGAACCCTAAAAATGATAAAAGAAAACAAAAAGCTTAAACCTAAACAAGAAAGATCCCATCAGTGATAATAATGATGGAAAATCAATCAACAAAAAAATGACAAACGTAATTTTGGAAACGATAGGAACAAAGTTCTCTTCTCACTAATTTAGGTAAGCACACAAATCGTCATCATCATCAGTCTATAATGTTCCCACTGCAGGGACTCAGGCCTCCTCTCTAGGAGAGGGATGAGCTTCTACCACGCGGGCCCAGTGCGGATTGGTTGATGTCACATATCTTCGAATTTATTGGTTCTAAGTTATGCCGGTTTCCTCACGATGTTTTCCTTCACCGTTTTGAGAACAGTGGTGATGAAATAAATTACACAAAGTAATGTGCCTGACGGGGTTCGAACCCACGACTCACTGTTCGTAAGTCGGGGCCGCCACCACTGGGCCACCACTGCGCTCACACAAATCGTAGGATTAAAAAAATAACCGTAGCAATGTAACTAGTAACGCCATCTATGATACAGAGATACAAAGTGTTCACCTAAATACTCGTAGTGTTATCTATCGGATATGCGATGAACTACTGTTAAAGCATTTTAATTTATTTCTTCTATTGGCGATGAGTTCCGACTTCAATTGTACTTGTTGATGTTCATGACGTTTATTTGTTTTTCATGGATTGGAAAGTCTTGAATATTTTGAGATTAAAGTTCTAGTCTAGTAATCTGACTAAAGCTTATCGTGAACACACAGAAGCTTCACAGTGAAAACGTAACATCACGCCTGTAAACCCCAAAAGGTTAAGCAGTATGCTTGCCTATAATTTATTTACGTTCTATGTAATAGAGGGAGAGCTTATTGTCATTGCCAACCAGAATCAAATCCAGACACCAAATGATGATGATACAATGATTACTTAATGATTTACATACAATAAAATTTATGTCTTATACTTTGTACAAATTTATACATTATCATAACGCTTGGAATCCTGAAAGAGTTGGGCAGAGGTGTACCATTTCGCCACTTTTTTTTAAGTCTCATGTAATAGTGAGCAAGTCATCAACCGGGCACGAATTCAGACACCGTGACCTCTGATTGAAAAAAACCAATACTCTTGTAATATATTGTTATGTAAAGAAAGAAAGAAAGAAAGAAAATTGTGTTTATTTGGCAAAAATACCATAAAAAGAACAAAACAAATTCAAAACAATTAAAGCTACTAATGCCAAAAGGGCCTCAGCTCAGCATAATGCCAGAAGGCAGCACAAAGTGCACCACCTGACGCTGATTTTCAGCTGCTGCCCACGAGTGCCATACGCTCGAAAAAATAAACAAACACATTTAAAAATTCTAAAATATTTTGCTAAAAATAAAAAGCCTACTAAAATAAAATGTTGCGACTCTTAAATAAACAACAAGAGCATGAGAACAATAATAAAAACATTAATAAAAAAGAACAAAATGCCAATAATAATTGATAACAGTAACAAAAGATAAACAACAATAACAAAATAAAATAAATGATAAAAAACCTTTAAAACGGACACATTAGAAACAATTATATAAAGTTAAAAAAGTTAAAATGACACAATGTACAAAATTAGTGACATTGGTAAAATTGTATAACATATAAATTTAACAACATATTGTATAAAAATGTAAAACCTATAAAATTAATAAAATGTATAAAATTGGTAACAATGTTAAAAGAAAAACAACACCAACAATAGTAAAAAAAAAAAAATACAAAAATAACGTTTGGAATTGATAAAATTAAGACCCAATTAGAAAAGTAAAGAATTACAGAATGTTTAAAATTAGTAACATATTTAAAATTGTTTAATTTAATAAATTGATAACAATTCATTAGCACTTCAAAATAACTGAAGTAAATAAAAATGAAAACTATAAAAATATTTTGGTTTCAAATGGCTGAGGTGTCAGCTCGAACATCCTGAAATTCATTTTGATGATTTAATAAAAACATCTTTAATTTAAATTTAAATGTTGAGCAACTTTTACTGAACTTTATGGGAGGTGGGATGTTGTTCCAACATTTGGTAGCTGCGTAACGAAAACTGCCCCTGAAAGCCGCCGACTTATGCTGGGGAATGGAGAGCTGTTGGGAACATTTTCTTCCCTCACCGATTCTGTGCCTACTAGTCCATGACAGCCTATCGTATAGGTATGAAGGGGAGTGAGACTTGATAACTCCAAAAAGTAGGGTCGCCAAGTGTAGTTTACGTCTAGCTTTCATTTTCAGGATATTGTACGGGTTACCAGCTTTAAATTAAATTAGGCCACAGTTGTATTTCAAACTCAAGATTTAGGCCAAGCCACGACGCAATAAAGCCTACAATTTGACACACCCGTTCGCGCCGCCTGAACGACAAACACAAACAAACACCACTATATCATTGTATCGCCGTTTCCCTCTCGATTTGTACCCAAATTGTTGTATACAGTCTTTGTTCCCAAATGCTACCGAATATGTTAATACGAAGTACGCAACGGCTCGTATATATCACGTTAAACACGCATAGTCTTGAATAAAATATCAGTTACGTGCAACATTCAGGATTGGCAGAAGCGTACCTACGTTGGATGAATATGTATGATCGCTTGAAAAATAATGAAATTATGTAGTTTTTACTGGAACCAAAGGACGTTTCTGTGGTAATATGTAAATATTGATTGATGTTGATTTTTTGTCTTCCGTGTTTATGATTTCTATTATTTCGATTTCTTTGACAGTTCTGTGGTTAGTCTACTTTAAGTTTGGTTACGGTACTCCACACACATTAAGAAACATGAGGAGTTTAATTTTGTATGTTTAGTAACCACTGTAATAACTTCAAGATCCACTCAAATCTGTGTGGTGCTTTCTTCAAAAGACCATCTCAGACACTAATCTGCATAGTCTTCATGTATTTTATTATTTTTATATTGTGAATGTGAGGACCGTGTGGGTTTTTATGTAATTTTAACGATTGTCTGGCAGTTTGAGTACTATAAGTTTTTAAACTGACATGGTCACTGACACTACTATTTATATCATAAACGGGATATTTACCATGTTTAATATCCCGTTTATGATATTAATAGTAGTTTGAGTACTATGTATAAGCGACCCACCCAAATGTCCTTTCTTTGGTATTGTTCGTCGTGACGTTGAGCTCCTTGAGTTATAAGTCGAGCTCCACGATAACTGACAAATGCTTGCACTGACTGGACGGGTCCACTCAAATCTGTGTGGTGCTTTTATCAAAAGACCATCTCAGACACTAATTTGCATAGTCTTCATGTGTGTATTATACCAAGATTATGTCTGTACCTTGAACATATTGTAAACCCAAACGATTTTAAAAGAGTGTCCATGAAGTTTCTTGCCATTCTTCTCATGAGACCAACGCTTTGGAATGGGCAACTACAGTACAATCACGAGTTATTATGCCTTGTGACTGGGACTGTAGCTTAGTTTATTTAGCTTCAGTAGTTTACTGCCGCACTCGAAAAGCTTCAGTGGTTGCTTAAGACGTCGCTTGGTAAAGGTTTTTGGCAGTTTTGTCATACAAAAGTATGTCAGGCCTTTGCTGGGTGGCGGCTTGAGTAATCGTTGGATATCTCTGAGTGCCGCAGTTAGTTTAATTCGACTATTCAAAAGTGCCTGTAACGGCCTACTTGAAATAAATGCTTTGATTTTGATTTTTTGATTTTGATAGTCGTTACAAGTAGTCAGTGACCCAAAAGTCTGACAACAGGTCTTACCTAATACCTACTAATCAGGTGCTGAAAGTCAGATGGGTAGTCGCCAATGTCAAATATTGGTATTCAGCAGCATTCAGTTAGACTGGAAGTCTAACATAGTTGGGAAAAGAAGGTTAGGAAATAGAAGTTAGGGAGATGAAGAATCAACCGTAATAATCATCAACACTTACCAAGGGACGACACTTTTGGCATCTAACATTACCTTAGGATATCAAAACCTTTTTTTGCAGGTCACAGAACCTGAGAAGTCTCATCATCATCATCTGCCCTTATCCCAAGTCATTTACCGCCTTATTACAAAACGTAGTTAAACCTGGTTTAACTATAGACTTGGTTTATCTCGCATGACGTCTCATTTCAATAATATTCAAAAGAAAGTTACAGCATGCGAGATAAACCAGGTCTAAGTTAAACCAGGTTTAATTATCTTGTGTAATAAGGCGGTTGGGGTCGGTGCAACAAGTTTTTTTCTTCCATTCTGCACTGTCAGTCGTCACGTTACCATTTATTGAAACAAAACCTGAGAAGTCTATACTGATTTATTTTAACTGGATTCGATCCCTGTAACTCCCATCTACCCAATTTCTTCTTTAAAGCCCGAGGATTTATCCAAATCTTCAACATAGTAATTGATCCACCATCCGAATCTTTCCCCATCATGAAAATAATGGGTGTAATTTATCTATAATATGTATGTATTTAGAAATATATATGTATGTTTATCAGTTGTCTAGTACCCATAACACAAGCTCTGCTTAGCTTGGGACTAGATGGCGTTGTGTGATAGTTGTGGAATATTATTATTATTATTATTATTAATTACTCCCATAAAAGGGAACTTTGAAATTCTTCAATGAAATGAAAATTCGGAAACAAAAAGTGGAATTAGTAAGTTAAAGAAAATTAAGTCACTTTATAAAGTTGTCCCTTAGACCGACCTCTTTCTAATTATGTTTTATAGGTGGTGCGGCCGGAATTATTTCTACCCCTGTCTCGGGTTAGGATAGGTTAAATAATTGCGAAATATTCTGCTTAATACCGTGGAAAACCCTACTTTTGAGAGTCAAAGGGTTTGAATCAAAGTTTGGGGTGTTTTATGTTAGATTTTGTTACATCCGGTAAATTCTTTCAAACTTGACGATTATCTTCTTCAATTTTTATTAGAAGAAGTAGGTAATCATTAACTTAGCGGCCTTAAACTTACAAAACAATCTCTAAATTATTAAGTTAAATTACTTTTAAAATAGCCGAAAATATTTAAATAAAAGGTAATCCTATTAAAGCCCATCATTCTAATCATCATCGGGGAGCTCGTGGCTTAATAAGAACTGCCACTCGGGTCAATCTTTATGTAAAGCTGTGCTTGCCTAGGTCGGTCTGTGGATGGGTGACCGCCCGACATACCGAGTTTCCTCCGTGCCTCGGAAAGCATTGGTCCCGGCTGCCATCCATATCTATAAAAGCGAAAGGTCACTCACTCACTCACTCACTGATTCATCACGAAATCTCGAAAACCGCTGGACGTACAAAGATGATTTTTGGCAGGGAGGTAGTTTATGGTTAGTAGACGTCCGCTAAGAACGGATTTTGCGACAGGGCCGGATTAGGGTGGTCTAAGGGCCCTCGCAAGTTTGTATGAAACTCCTTCATTTTTTGTGCTACAATCTAGATTTTTGGCAGATACGTAGTTTATAGTCAGTGGGCGTCTGCTATGAATTAATTTTGCGACAGGGCCGGATTAGGGTGGTCTAAGGGCCCTCACAAGTTTGTATGAAAGTCTTTAATTTTTCGTGCTATAATCTTGATTTTTGGCAGAGACGTAGTTTATAGTCAGTAGGCATCCGCTATAAATTAGTTTTGCGACAGGGCCGGATTAGGGTGGTCTAAGGGCCCTCGCAAGTTTGTTTGAAAGTCCTTCATTTTTTGTGCTACAATCTTGATTTTTGGCAGAGACGTAGTTAATAGGCAGTAGACGTCTGCTTAGAACCGATTTTGTGGCAGGGCCGGATTAGGGAGGTCTAAGGGCTCTCGCCAGTTTGTATGAAAGTCCTTCATTTTTTGAGCTACAAAGTTGATTTTTGAGACGGACGTAGTTTATAGTTAGTAGACGTCTGGTAAGAACAGATTTTGTGACAGGGCGGGATTAGGGAGGTCTAAGGGTTCTTGCAAGTTCGTAAGAAATCCTTAATTTTTTGTGCTACAAACTTGATTTTTGGCAGGCACGTAGTTTATAGTTAGAAGAACTCTGCTAAGTACAGGTTTTGTGGCAGGGCCGGATTAGAGAGGTTTAAGGGCGCTCGCAAGTTTGTTTAAAAGTCCATCATTTTGTGTGCTACTAACTTTAATTTTGGCAGGGACGTAGTAGGTGAGTAGAAGTTTGCTAAGAACCGATTTTGCGACAGGGCCGGACTAGGGAGGTCTAAGGGCTCACGCGAGTTTGTATGACAGTCCTTCCTTTTTTGTGCTACAATTTTGGCAGGAAGGTACTTTATAGTTAGTAGACGTTGACTAAGAACGGATTTAGCGAGTTTAGCAACATGGCCAGAATAAGGAGGTCTGAGGGCTTTCACATGTTTGTAAAAATGTACTGTTTTTTTTTGTACTAACAACCTGAAATTTAACAAGTCTAGAGTTTAGGAGTAGGAGATCTAAGCTAAGTTTGTAAGGAAGACCTGGACTAAGGGCTCCCGTAAGTCCATATGAAATCCTTGGCTTTTTGTACCTGAAAATTGGCAGAGAGATAGAATATAGTTAAGACATTTCAGGTAGGAATAGATTTTACGACAGGGCTGGTTTAAGGGAATATAATCGCTTCGATTGGCATTTGGCATTCGATTTGACATAGTACCATCCACAGGCAGTCCAGACAAGAGAGTCAACATTTCTACGCGAACGAAGTCGCGGGCAACTGCTAGTATTATATAGATCTTTGGCAGTCGTTACAGGTAGTCAGTGACCTGAAATTCTGACATCCAGTCTTACCAAAGGGTATCGTATTACCTACTATTAACTGGGTTGTGGGGGTCAGATAGGCAGTCGCTCCATGTAAAATACTGGTATTCAGCTGCATCTGGTTAGACTGGAAGCCGACCCCAATATAGTTGGGAAAAGGCTAGGCAGATGATGATGATTCTAATCATCATCGTCCTGCCCCTGTTCCATTCTACGTGGTTTCTTATTCCATTGTCCCCTGCCCGACGTCACTGAATCATTTTCTTCTTTCTCTTTCATATCATTCCTCATACAATCCATTCATATTTCTATTAGACAATCAACATTTTTATATCCATCACAATTAAAGTAACATCATTTTATTTTATATTCTACCATCATCATTCTAACTATCGTTCAAAAAAAAAATTTATCATACTCAAACGTTATTCCAATTAATTGGGGGTCGGCGCAGCATATTTTTCTTTTCCATACTTTTCTATTACTCGTCATCTGATGATACACTTCCTGTCATATCATTGTTAACACGATCCATCCATCGTTTCCTTCATCATTCAAAGCTTCATTGTTCAAATCAAAGATTTTACAGGTCAATTCCCTAATTTCAGCTATTCGTTAAACCCCCAACCGAGCCACAAACCATTAACCCAAACAAAACATTTGGGTTTACATAATTCTCCCCAAACAATGCAACTGTCATAACCCAAGACGTCAATTTCCGATGCATTCAGCAAACTAAAATGGAAGAGAAAAAATAAACAGTGGAACAAAGGTGGTGTGTGGCGCAGCATTATTTCATACCAGTGCCTTAACAATGGGCTGTTTTAATATACGGTCTTTCCATAGAGTATGGAGTCGCCTCGACAACCACGGCTAGAGGCGGCCTTGTCAACTTATTCCATGGAAACCAGGCGTGAGTCGTTTTACAACAAAAATTACGTATGGATATTGACAGGTTTGAAAGGTGTTCGAGACGAAAGTCGTGCCAATAAGTGCGCAGCGTAAACAACTCTAAGTGCAATTCCTAAAGGTACACATTTGCCTAAAGTTTCGAGGACTTTATACATGTCATGTAGATATTATCATCTAAGATTTTTATAATATTGTCGTCTCTAGTCGTTACCGATGAGTCGATTCCTTGCTCTGTGGTTCTTACAGAACGCTGGCGATACCATTCATTGTTTTGCCTTTATTAATTAACTAGCTGAACCCGCGCATGCGTTGCAATGCGTTTTTCCTACCTACCTATCTACTACCCTACCTACTACCCTACCTACTACCCTACCTACTACCCTACCTACTACCCTACCTACTACCCTACCTACTACCCTACCTACTACCCTACCTACTACCCTACCTACTACCCTACCTACTACCCTACCTACTACCCTACCTACTACCCTACCTACTACCCTACCTACTACCCTACCTACTACCCTACCTACTACCCTACCTACTACCCTACCTACTACCCTACCTACTACCCTACCTACTACCCTACCTACTACCCTACCTACTACCCTACCTACTACCCTACCTACTACCCTACCTACTACCCTACCTACTACCCTACCTACTACCCTACCTACTACCCTACCTACTACCCTACCTACTACCCTACCTACTACCCTACCTACTACCCTACCTACTACCCTACCTACTACCCTACCTACTACCCTACCTACTACCCTACCTACTACCCTACCTACTACCCTACCTACTACCCTACCTACTACCCTACCTACTACCCTACCTACTACCCTACCTACTACCCTACCTACTACCCTACCTACTACCCTACCTACTACCCTACCTACTACCCTACCTACTACCCTACCTACTACCCTACCTACTACCCTACCTACTACCCTACCTACTACCCTACCTACTACCCTACCTACTACCCTACCTACTACCCTACCTACTACCCTACCTACTACCCTACCTACTACCCTACCTACTACCCTACCTACTACCCTACCTACTACCCTACCTACTACCCTACCTACTACCCTACCTACTACCCTACCTACTACCCTACCTACTACCCTACCTACTACCCTACCTACTACCCTACCTACTACCCTACCTACTACCCTACCTACTACCCTACCTACTACCCTACCTACTACCCTACCTACTACCCTACCTACTACCCTACCTACTACCCTACCTACTACCCTACCTACTACCCTACCTACTACCCTACCTACCTACTACCATACCTAAAAAAAAAAAAAAGTATCCTATGTCCTTCTCCTGGTTCTTAGCTACGTCCCTACCAATTTTCAGCTAAATCCTTCCAGCCGTTCTTGAGTTATAAATGGAGTAACTAACACGACTTTCTTTTATATATATAGATTTACCGAGGGACTAATCCACGGTTATTTTTCGTAGATATAACAATGGGCATTGGTTTTGCTAAACATTTTTGGACGGTTTGCGGTTAATTGCCTCTGGGGAACGTGGAAAAAATTGGCTTGTTTTTTTTTCTGTACGCTTCAGATTTGTTTAGGGAAGTGCCGGGTATATGTTTTGGTTTAAACCGATTTTTCAATTGTGTGTATTTCTGTTGTTCACCAGCAAAACGAGATTAAAAAAAAAATATTTACTAATTAATCAAATTAACATCAAAATCAAAAGGAAGTCATTAAAATTATGTTGTGAATCAACACTTTTTGGATAAAAAATCAGTCCCCAAAACAATCGGTTTTCATCAGTTACATGTAGGTAGGTACTTGTATTAAATTAAATTGTTTAACTGAGTAGAAAGAGGCGCAACAAACCTCCCAGTAACACAGTCATCTGCTTTCTGTTTTTCTGTTAAGATATAAAATCCCAGAAATGATTTAGTCTTTACCAAGAACCCTCTGAATTTTTGCTAAAACCAAATGGAGATCGACAGTGATATGTATTTGTATAAGGTATGGGTGTAAAGTTCCTCATCCCCCGTTGAAAAGGGAGGATTCTCCGACCGGACGGGTGTTGTGTCCGGTGGGCTAACTGCCCGACATTTGTAAGTCGGGAACTCCTATATTATAGGCTTATGTCGCGGATAATGTTGATAGCGCGATGTAGGAATTTCTGTCGATCGTTGTTAGTACGCAGGTGTTGCGATAGATGTCGCTAGTCGCCACAGTATTATTTAAAAAAACATTTTTCAGATAGTAGTTTCAGTTTCGAATCACCTACTGTTGGGAATGGGCATCGCCTTCCTTCTGCCACTCTCTTCTGTTGTGACACGGCTAAAGACTTCATTCATCCTTTTCCCGCGCCCTTGATGTTATCATCAACCCAATGAGCTTTATGACAGCCATCGTTTCCTATGGCCTTTGTCAAAAGGTAGCACATGTTGCACATGTCCAAGATAAACATAATTGTTAACCGTAAGAAGTCCATAATATAAAAAAACCCAAACTAAATAATTGCCGCAGGTAAATAACTTACCTATAAAAAATCAAGCAGCCTAATTTCTCCCTACCCGAAAACTAATAGCTCAAATTGGCCATTCATGTAAATTAGAAAGTCCTTAATACTCGCCCGATTACGTCTAACCTTTTGACCACTTTGATAACGAAAATTAATTTCTAAAATAAATTACTAATGCTGAACTTTGAGTTCTAGAAAATGGTTAAATTTAACGTTTCTGAATATGTAAATGTCCTTGATGAATTGGTCTTTAGATAGGCTTCATTAGCAGATTCATTACAGGTTTAACCTCAGGTCTGGTCCCTTGCTTTATAGGTTTAATGTCTTTTGGAATTTTGGACAGATTTTTTAATTTTTAGAAATGTTTAAGTTGAGAAAATAGAAACGAGTGTGGTTAAGGTGCGGTCAATTATAGGGGAACGGACAGCTGACTTAGACAGATATGACAGTTAAAAAGAAACTTTGGAGAAACCATTGCCTTCGTGTTGCGTCAATCAAACCTGCCCCAATAAAGTGTGATAAGGACAGCTCTAGTGCAGACGAATAATATCACAATTTTTTGACGACATCCACGTTTCATATTCCAATCCGGTTCGCTCTCCAGTCCACTCGGTTTAACCATGGTTGTTATTCCAATTAATACTTACACCAATGGATCCACCAATGGCAATCATTTTGTATTCCAACAACGACATTCATAATTTAAGATTTCTAGTTTAACTTTCCATCATCTATAACGCCGATAGAACGTCACTTCAGCCAGGCTTTGAAATTACCTTGAAAAAATACACCTAGTATGTTTTTGCTAAAGTCTCCTAATAGACCGAGTTACCGAAAAAAAGACACCTTTCCCAAATCGCTCAATCAAAACTTTTCCAACTCCTCATAATAATAACACCATCCGCAATTTACTTTTATCCGTACTTTGCTCCAGTGCAAAAGTTTTTTCATTTATTTTCGCATCGCTTGTGACATTTTCCTAATGATCGGAAAATGTGGGGATCCTAACGAAAGCCCGTTCATGTCACGTTCACACTTAATAAGTACCGGTTTGCTGCAATTAAGTGACGTCATTAGAAGATTTTTGGTGTAAGGGGCGGTTAGTTTGTTTTTGTATCCTGCCAGTAGTTTGTTGTAGACTAAATTGTTACTCGTAGGTGATTTACTTTAATTGTACTGTAAGTTGCGTTCTTGGGTTTTAGTGGATTTTACTGTTCTGGCAAAGTGTTATTGCGTTTTACCTTCACATTTTTTTTAAAGAATCGGCCATAAATTCTGGATTTGCACCCGGTTGATTACATAAGGTTTCGCCTTTTATTTCATGGGACTAAAACATAACTGGCGAAATGTGGGTGTACTGTAAGGTACACCTATGCGTAACCCTTCAGGGATTAGTGGTTAAATGTTATTTTATGGACTTAACATAATCAGCCTATAATTATATCCTTGTATAGATGGGACGCAGGTGACATTTCTAACAGACAGTGAGGCGTAATGTCGACGATTTCCGTTTTGATTTTAGAACGTTTCCTCACGATATTTTATTTTGCTGTGTTTAGAGGTAGCGGGTTTAATATTCCGATAACATTATTAAGGCCAAATTGGATTTTAACGAGTCAAAATTTTTCAGGTCACAGTAACAGTAAAAATTTTATAATAAGAGCCTCGATACAAAACGTATATGAGATTTTTTGTTAAAATATCGAGAACTTAAAGCAAATAGTAGACATGGTAAATATTCACTGAGATCACGGTGTATTAAGGATATGTTGTTATTTTAACCGTTTTGACAAATTAGAACTAAAAATACCTAATTCTTACCACGCAAATCAATCGTAAAATTTAGATGATCCCAGGGGCCAGTGCCTGATACTAAACTCCTAATTATGCAGGGTCTTAGATAAATCAGAGCGACTCCATAGAGACAGTTATTTTATGTCCATTTTCTATCTGAATATAAACTGCACATGGGAGTTTTAAGCTGAATAGAGATGAGCAGTTAAGACATCGATGCCTTATTAAAAGCAAACAATTATTATTATTTTCTTTTCTTTTGAAATAGGTACAAGAAACAGTTGTAGAGTTTTGAAAGAAATTTTAAGTCATAATTATTACACTAACAAATCAAATTGTTAACATTAGTATAATTAGCTCACCGCAATCATCATCATATTCCTAACCTTTTCTTGACTCTGTTGGGGTTGGCTTCCAGTCTAATCGGATGCAGGTGAATACCAATACTTTATGGAATGAATGAGTATTTGATCTGACCTCTACAAGACAGTATTGTGATACCTCGCACATACTCCTGCGATCATTATTACATTAATCAAGCAAGATAATAATTAATTCAGTCAAGATCATTAGTCAAGAGATTATTCTGTTTTCTTTTTGGGAACAAAAAAATACTTAAACTTAAAATTTGCCATATAATAAGAATTCCATTTAAATACAAGTGTTATCTAAATTGTCTAAATCCCAACAATATGGCAGTAGAACAAGGGAAATATTCCAAATAAGATTTTGCGCAAGACATAAAACAATTTAAGAACATCTGTTCGGGACGGAGACGCAGGTGCGTGTTCACGAATGAGCGCGTCAACAAGTTTGCAAAATTAACCATTAACCAACCAGTGTGAAATAATGTTAATTTCGCTTTAGGTATAAATATAATATAGGTTGTAGGAAATCTAAGGAAAATAAGAAAGAAAACGGAACAGAATTGTGCTGATAGCTGACATACAGGCTATGCCTAGTTTGGCTATAGACGCTAATCTCTTTGCTCTAATTGAAATTGTGGGCACATTCCATTGTTAAATAATACAAAGAAGTTCTAAAAAAAAATGCTATAATTATTTTAAAAAATACACATTTTTTGGTAACTGCCACAAGTGCACATACTTAGTCAAAAATAAATTGAAAAAACTTCAATAATTTTTTTGTTTGATCAGAAAACAATATGTATTTATAATATGTTCAAGTTACAGATCTATAATTATAATAAAATATGTACAAGTATCAAAAAGGCAAGAGTTAAAGGGCTTCAAACAATTCGCAGAAATTTCTTTCCTCAAGAAAAGTGCCAGGAACGCTGGCATCGCTGATTCTTTGACCAAAAAAAAGACAAAAAAATATTGTGTGCCTCACGGAAGAGTGTTCGTAGATCTGACTTTGTACTTCTCTCGGTGCTTCTACAATTATTGAAGATTGTTCATCGACTCCACTTTATATTTAATTTTCCAGTTCAGCAGTACTCGTGTATCTAACTTTTGGCTACCTATTATAAATTATATTTATTTATATTGTCCGCTAGTTGTCTTGTTCCTTTCCTTGTAAAATTGTAAATTTTCCCGTAGAAATAAAATTATTTAAAATATATTTTTTGTATAGAATTATTGTTTGTTAGCCTAATTAGTACGAATCTTTTAAATTACGAAAACCTTTACTAATATTTCAAAATGTAGGTATTGTTTCTAAGGCTAGCTGATAACAATTATGTTTTAATGAAAGTTACGCAATAATTCTGGTATTCAAAGCTGCACAAGACACAAGGCCAGCCTGCCTGAGGGCCAATATTTTAATAACTTGATTTTTCTCGAGAAAAATCTTAAAATAATGCCTAAGGGTAATAAAACAGCAGGTAGCCATTTAAACGGGGCTCATTATTTCATCAACAAGGCTTTTATTGTTTTAGTTTTAATTTTCATCGTGGGGTGCCTTTGTATTGTAATAGATCATTCTTCTTATTATTTTGTACAGCAATTTCTTGTTTGAAAATCAATAATGACTTGTTTATTTCGAAATAACCGCCTCGTTGGTCTAGTGGCCTCAAGGGTGACTGCTGTGCGTGAGGTACTGGGATCCATTCCCAGGTAGGGCTGTGTTATTGGGGTGTTTCCATCAGAAATTTCGCAGTAGCAGCCACGGAGTCTATAGACTTGAGTCCAGTTGATGGCAATAGGGTCGCTCCCTATTATATGTAACTTAAACATAACTGCATGGCGAAATATGGGTGTAGTAATGGATACCCCTCTGCCTGAGCCTTTGGTGAATTCAGGCGTGATGTTATGTTATGCTAATATTATAATTATAAATAAATTACCCATCGATAACTCTACAGCACATCACTACACGTCAACTTCTAGCCTGGACAGAAAATATCTCGACAGCACAATGGGAATGTTACTACCGCAGGCTGTCCGACTATAATATTACACTGTGCGCTGAGTTCCAACCTCCGTGTTAAATGTTGAAAAAAAAAACGATAAAACATTTAAAGGAATTTTAGAAACTTCCAGTTTTAATAGAATTTGCATATAAATAACGTTTTGGTAGAAACAGCAATAAAGACTCGACTGACCAGGCATGCAACTTACTCTGTCTAATTAATTTCTTCACCATTGCTCTATAGTACAGTTAAGGTAAACATTTTTGGGATTTAAGTCAAACAGATTTGTTGCAGAATTTATTTGAAAGAGTCAGCGCGGCCCTGAACCGCAAACGCATTGAAGGGTTGAGGATGGGATTCAGTCA
This sequence comes from Diarsia dahlii, assembly GCA_949775195.1. NCBI lineage: Eukaryota > Metazoa > Arthropoda > Insecta > Lepidoptera > Noctuidae > Diarsia > Diarsia dahlii. The sequence continues at coordinate 18,727,424 of OX459205.1, forward strand.
CAAAGAGTCTGACATTCCCTTTCTTCTCCGCCTGGAGTGGGAGGAGTTATTTGACTATTTCACATACATACATACCCACGCAAATTCACGCCCTTTTCCCATGGGGGTAGGGAGAAACCACAGAAGAAACTATTTAAAGACTCTTTAACATTCTTTAAAAAAAATCCTAAACTGACGTAAACCTCAAAACCGACTTAACTCGGCTCTCTCTCACGGAGAGGACGCCTGTGCCCACCGGGGCACAAAAAAAAAATATTACAAATATTTAATTGCTTATTGACTACCGAGTCAATAAGCAATTAAATATTTATACTGAAAAAATACGTCCTATACCATCTTCTTTTATAGGAAATCTTCCCAAGCACATTTAGCGGTTTCCATACAAGTTTATCTAAAACCTAAGAACAAAGTTACTAAGCCACTCACAATATAACTCCTCATTACACATTTTCCACATTGAACCCATGTTTACAAGACACGTTCGAAAACAGGAAAGTTTGGTGCATTTCGTTGTGAATCAAAACACACATACGTTACCGTAACAGTGAAACGTGTGACCACATTTCTGGAAAAGAAAATAAGATGTTTTAGACACGACGACTCGAATCGTGTGTCGAGTCTTGTCGGATTCAAGAATTTAGATTGCTTAGATACAAAATGTAAGTTTTAAAAGTTCATCTAGCAATGCAAATTTTGGTTTTACAATATAATTACCATTATTAAATCACCATCATTGCGGAGAAGAACAAAAAACGATGGATGAATTGTGTAAAGGATGAAACGGTAAAAATACAGGTGTCTGATAAAATGACGAGTAATAGAAAACATGCATGGAAGAAGAAGGTTTGTTGCCCCTGACAAAATACAGAGGAAAGCAAGTTTCAAAATTATTGAGACGTTACAATTAGGTGCCGTAGATCTGCATAAAAATGCTATCGTTAATCGACATTCAGACTTTTAAATCTGCCTGAGCGTGTCAATACTGTTTCTACTATACTCCATACTTTAAACATCGTTCCCGTAACATCTAAAACGCACATTCACTGACACCAAAAGTGCGCAAAACGGGAAGAGCACCGATAAATAAAACTACTAACCAGGGCTAATTGGAAAACCAACGTATAAATCAGTAGCCACTCTGAGCTCTAGTGCCAAAGCACGAAAACAATTATCAGTAGAAATGGCAACGCTCTCAGTTGCCAAACAGTTAGGATTTTGAATTTAGGTTCGGTTGGACTTAAAATTATGAATTCGTGTTTTAGTAGTGGCTTGGAAATCTGGGGCTGTGAAATCTTTTAAGTGGAGCTGTAAATTGTCTTCACACATTGCTAAAATAAAATTTGGAAATACTGTACTGAATGTAAGAGACTTATTTTCTTATATGCTTATACCTCGAGCTTCTAGCTCTAAGTTATGATTCGACACTAAAGTTTTCTTGCATTTCAGGGGTAATTATTTTGTGAAGTGTTATCGCCTGACGTTTTTTTTCTATTTTAAGCATAATCAGTGCCTAACTCCTGTTACAATACTAGACTCTGCTGCTAATCACTAATACAAAACCCGAATAAAAGCGCTCATTTTTATTTCTAACGTTCAGCTTTGAGAGTTGAAATTGTGCATATTACGCAATCAATTATACGTTGTACAGACTCGTCAAACTACCTAAAACTGTAAAATTTTCCCTATCAACCTTGAGGTTTATAGTATAAGGTTAAAATTTAAAATGTAATTAAAGAAATTTGGCAAAATCTAGTAGCTAGATGTGCTAGCGTCTCTGTACAATGATGTTAAAGGCGGGCAATAAAATAATTTTGAGCCCAAGCTGGAATACGCAACATCAATTTAAAAATCAATTGCCTACACTCCTGTAGCATACACTGTCTCCCAAAAATCCATCTGAACAAAACTGACTCACAATAATATAAACACTATAATAAACAGAACATAATAATATCTTGGCCAAACAAAGAGCATGGCCCATAATATCATGGTCATAAATAAATAAATTAGTTGGACCATTTGCGGTCCACGCTTGGCTGACCGCAAAGTTACACTTAGGACACGCTCGGGGTGAATATAGGAAAGTTAAGGGTCACTATGCTTTATAATAACAACTGGGCTATATACGAAGGGTTTTCTTGTTTAGGATCGTATGGCAAAAAATTGTGGGTGAAATTATTTGTTGTAGTAAAGTTAAAACAATTGCATTTTTTTTTCAGACTATGATTTTCAGGTCTTGTCTATTAATAGTACCTACGGGCATAGTAATTATCAAAGGGTCACCGCTCGTCGTAACACGTTGATTTTTAAAATTAGTAATACTCGCTCACATTCAATATTTTACTTTATTACTATTGATACTAGCTTATTCTTTTTATATGGATTTACAAATAAAAAAGAATAAGGTAGTTTATTAAAATAAAATAAAATATCGATTCAAAAGTAGATGTTTGGCACGTGTCTAGTTTAGAGTCTAGGTCCTCCCAAATAATTATCATAATATTGAGGTCCGCATAATTTTGATAAAAGAAAGAACAGCAATACATATCATGAAGCTATCATAGTAAATGTAACGCTTTAAAGAACGATACCAATAAAACTCTCGTCGGGACTGCGGGTTGTTCGAAAGAGATACCGCGGCCTCGGCAAAAAGCGCTAAGAAGGAACATGGGAGGAGCGGGAGGAGTCATTTGATGATTTATCACCCTCCAAAAAAAAGACAATAATATATAAAACTGTTGAACTCAATTTTCAAGAGATCGTATAAATTTCATTAAAATATAACATGTTAGAACAATAAAGAATTGTCTCCTGATGCAATGCAGAGTAGAATACTTTATTTTAACAATACATCCTCGAGACAAAAAATAAATAATGAATATTTTTATGCGTATTAAAATACAAAATTAAGATAAAACAAACATGACATACCAAAAATTGTATTAATAAAACACCTGTTTCTAGAATTAAACTTTTGTCATACAAATATTATTTATTTTGTAAATGAGACTCAAATAGCAAAGACAATAACGCCCAGCGCCGCAACTGTACAAATATCCTACTCTCAATTTATCGATCGATATAATTAGCATATTGAAATAATATCTGAAAGAGATGAATTATCTTCAATTGAACACCTGTACAAGTATTTGTTTAGACGTCTCTTTCAATTTTTTGGTATAAATACAGAGCCTTAATCTTCGATCGACATACTATTCACACCTTCACTTCAGGTCTTCATTGGTGAGCAGAGCTAACAAGTAAGTATCTCTCTTATTTTGAATTACCTACAATTTTTCTTTGCTTACTAAATTGTCTTGTATTTTACTTACTTACAAATAACTCCTGCTCTGTGCAAAATATTGATTTCCGAAAATTGATTCGAGGTCAATCTTTAAGAAAAATTTTGTAGTAAAGATTAGAGACTCTCAGATTAGAGAGAAGATCTGATTCTACTTCTTTTATCATTTTGTTAATATTTTTGTTGTCATCTCTTGTATTAAAATCTTTAGTCCTCTTGTCAATTCTGAATTAGAACTAAAATGTTTGAATACTCTACAATCCATCAGACACCTACAGTAAACCATAAAGGCTGTAAAAGTACCCTTAATGAAAACGATAGGCACTTATCCTTTCTTCATCATTGCGACATTTGTTTTTGTTCTGGGCCATACCTTCTGGTTACAGAGATATTGAAGGAAAAGTTCCAATTTTTCACAAGTTAATAAAACTGCTAAAACTTAAGGTAATAACTTTACTTTTTTACCTCTATGACCCGTTTACTATTCTAAGCATTATGTGATTTATAACGCCAAAAAAATGGTTTAAGAGCAATATTATTTGTGTAGAGTTACTTAGTTTGATGTAGGTACATACTATTTGGCTGTCGGCTACATGAACATCCTTTTGTACATCTAGTTGTAGGTATCTCTTTGGCTTTTGGTTCAAAACTCAAGATCCTTTAAGCTTTGGTTACTTCACCCAAAGCGGCTTTTACCACCGATCGCGCAGATTAACCCTGTTTATCTTTTGTTTCAGTCATGACGGACGCTGCAGCTGAAACGTTGACTGCCGTAAGCGCAGTACAATCAGCGCTGACTGTTTTATTTTCACTCTCGGTCACAAATTACCGTTATCCTTCTGCTTGTACCCTTACAGGTAAGTTGCCTGCTGTAAAATGAAAATATTGTCAAACCAAAACATTAAAAAAAAGTAACCATGGAGTTTCTTGACGGTAAGTTCTGATCGGAAACGACCAACCCGAGCGGTGCACCTTTTTATCGACTCTTCTTAAGTGCCGTTATAGGTCTATGTGAAACAAAATATTTTGAGAAGAATTTAAGATATTAGGAATATTCATTTTAATTAAAAAAAATAATAATTATAAGATAATTATTGGGGAAAGGGCAATGCCTGATATTAACCTCTTAACTGGCAGCAACTATAGAGTCTAGTAGATACATAGGCGTGAGTATTACTAGACCAACGAGTCTGTCCTCGGTATATCATCGTGAAAATATTCCGTATGAAACCAAATTAAATTAAAGATAAACAAACGGTGGTCTTTATTCCTATTTATCATTTAATATTTTTTTCCATACCTACTAGAAATAAACGAAAATAATTTATTGCTATCAAAATCATTTTATTTTTAATTAACAGATGAGGATATTTTTGACTACATCATTGTGGGCGGCGGGACTGCAGGCTGCGTTCTTGCTTACCGGCTTTCAGCTGACAGCTCGAACAATGTTCTGTTAATTGAAGCAGGAGAATATCCACCAATGGAGTCAGAGGTAAGTTTTGAATAAATCATTCATTTGGTTTCATTTTTGCTTATTAAAAAGTTTTTTAATTATGCTTAAAACTCTGTAGTACTTTAGTATAAAGGGGATTGTTTTACCTAATAATTTTAAAGGCTTTTAACTGATATAAGTCTCAACCCAAATTAAACAAATTATGGACAAGGAAAGCAATGTTTAAAAAAATATTTTGTTATTTCCACAGATACCATCGTGGTTTACGCCAATGCCGAAAATGCCTTATGACTATGATACATCGTCAGTAAACGACTCTTATACAGCACAAAACCTGCAAGACAACATCGTCAGTCTAACGCAAGGAAAAATGCTCGGCGGTAGTAGTAATATCAACCACATGATACACGTACAAGGAGATCCTCATGATTTCAACAACTGGGCGTCAATTTTGGACGATGAAAGTTGGTCATACGAAAATGTTTTACCATTCTTCAAAAAAATGGAATACTTGAATGACCCAGGTTTAGTCGCGTCCAGCTACGTTAACCTCCACGGCACTAAAGGCATGGTTAAGATTGAACGACAGATAGCAGATATAAACGCAAACTACTTAAACGCGTTTTCGGAACTTGGACACACTATTGTAGAAGACACAACGTCACTCAATTCATCTCTCGGTGTCACCAACCCTTTGTTCACCATAGGCGATAATGTGCGTCAGAGTAGCTCAATTGGCTACCTTGCTCCCGCTAAATACCGCAAAAACTTGAAAGTCGCGTTGTCTACTACAGCAACAAAGATTTTAATTAAGAATAACACAGCCATCGGTGTGCAAGTCAATACATCTAGTGGAGAGACTTTCGACTTGTACGCGAACAAGGAAGTGATTGTTTCAGCCGGTGCGATCCACACCCCTAAACTGCTAATGTTGTCTGGCATTGGACCTAAAGCACATCTTATAGAAAAAGGAATTGAAGTGATTGCTGACTTGCCTGTTGGGCAAAACCTCATGGATCATAGCTCAGTCGTTCTTGTAAATACAATGGAATCGGATACATCTACCACTCCTGCAGCTAACCCGTATAAGTTCCCTGTACCAACAACTACACTCTACGCAGCGCTGGATTCATCACAGACTTATCCTGACTACCAGACGATTAACCTCGTCTTCCCTCATGACTCGGCCGCACTTATGCAGCTTTGCTCCAACTCCTTCAAGTATTCTAACGATGTTTGCAACAAATTCGGTGCAGCTAACGTTGGGAAGACAGTGCTGTTTGTTGTTCTCAATCTTATGATGCCAAACTCGCGCGGCAACGTCTCTTTAGCCTGTTCGGATCCCACAGTCGAACCGCTCGTGTACACTGGCACGTACTCAGATGATGAAGACTTGGATCTGATGATCGATTCCTTAATCGATTTCAACAAGGTGCTAGAGACAAGTTATTTTAAATCATGTGGTGCAAACTTGGTCGATACAGGACTATGCACTGGTTTAACTGATGATGAATTTTGGAAGTGCTATGCGATAGGTATGTCTGCAACTATGTGGCACTATGCGGGCACGTGTGCGATGGGCGAAGTTGTTGACAGTGAATTGTTAGTAAAGGGCATCGACAGACTGCGAGTTGCTGACGCTAGTGTGATGCCTACCTTAGTAAGTGGCAATATTGGGGCGGCCGTCACAATGATTGGAGAGCGCGCTGCCGCACTAATTCTCGGTGAATGATAGCAATGAAGACAAATAACGAGCAATTCAATTTATTGCATTATTATTATGATCATATTTTTTCATCATATTTTATTTTTATTTGTACCAATTATATAACTGCAATGTTAATCTATTTCCACTCTGAAGTGATCTATAAATAAATAAAATAATAAACTTTCTTCTTGCATTACATTGTTTTTTTTCCTTCTTTCTTAGGTAAACAAAATGTGTTTTCTTTTGTACACTGCAGTGTCATAAACTAATTTCATCGATTATGAAAGTACCTAATTTTAATAATCTTGATTATTAATTATAACACTGCCCGATAAGACAAGCCAGATTTATGATAAGACTGATTGACAATCTAAGAGACCCAGATACTAATCAACTGCATTAAAACGGTATATTGGATGCAGTCTAAGATAAACAATAACAATGAATATAATATTATCTCTACGTAAATTCATATAATTAACCGACTTCCCAAAAAGGAGGAGGTTCTCAATTCGATTGCTAAGTTTTTTTTTTTCTATGTATGTACATCGATTACGCTGCGATTTATAATACGATTTACGTGATTCTTTTTTTGTTTGATGCGGAATAGTTGCCATTTGGTCCCATAAAAATTTAGCATGGTTTGGCTTAGTACAAAAGTACTAGGCCAAACCATGCATTTTATGAACATTTTTTTTTAATTTATGAACATTTTTCGTTTATGTGTGTTCGCCAATAACTTCGTCATTTATGAACCAATTTTGACGATTCTTTTTTTATTGGAACAGAGATATTTTAAGGGTGGTACCATGATATGGAAACCAGGACCTGGTAATGGAATCCCAGAGAAATCGAGGGCAACCCTCAAACATAGGCACAAGGGCATAAGGGTTAGGTTAGGTTAGGTTAGTTAGTAAACCTGTAAATTGTAAGCTAGATTAATCGACTTTGTTCATTGTAAGACATTTGCACGCCATGTTATGGCAGGGTATGCTGAAACAATTTTTTTCTGTAACATCTTTTAAACCATATTCTGGCAAATAAGATATTTTGATTTGATTGATTTGATAGTAAAATTTGTATAAGATATTACAACTAAATAAATATTTGTTGAAATTTCATATAGAAAAAGCAGCCCCCGACGGATATTCCATAGTTATGTTTATTTTGAGTAATTTTATAAAACAGAATTGTAATCGGACATTTCGTTTTGATTATATTGCAACATTGTTTTGCACTAATAATGTGGCGCCCCCTAGTGAGTTACAGACGTAATTTTTATTATTTGGGAACATGCATTAAGCTACCACGTACACATTGCTGAAAACAGAATTGTAATCGGACATTTCATTTTGATTATATTGCAACATTGTTTTGCACTAATACGAGCGCCCCCTAGTGAGTTACAGCCATGACACCTGTCTAAGAACATGAACTCATCGAGCACAAACCCGTTATTGAAAACCGCATCAAAATCGGATCATTAGTTTATAAGATAGGTGGGAACTTAAAAAAAGTGCACACACATCTCTCACCCTAATCGCATATACCTGCTCCGTTCCCGTGGGTAAAAATAAAAAATAAAAAAAACTTTTTGGCAAAAAAACCAAATCAAACAAACAAATGTCACCGACTTCAGAAGCTGATTTTTCTTCTGAAGCTTATTTTTTACTTTTTGGTGTTTTTGAAGTCGGTTGTTTTTTTATGCAAAAAAGTTTTTTTTTATATCTTTGTAGTTCCGTGGGTTTATTAATCTAAGTTGATAATCATGATAGATTATCTGTATCTTAATATTATCTAGGAAAAATCTACTATAAATGGTTAAAGTTTTGTCGTCATGCTAATTTATAACACTCGTGTCAGAAAATCAAGCAGTAAGTTTAATTTTTATTTTATGCTACAAAATATTTCACTTCATAAAATCTGCGAAATAGCTTGGCAAAACCCTAGTAATTCATCATTATCTTGCTGCCCGTATGATTTTATGTTCCTTCCTCCTCTGTCAACCGACAAGCTATCATTTTCTCCTTTTTCTTTCATTCCTCACACATTCCATCCTTTTATTCCTTGGTCCTCCTTTCCTTCTTCATCCATCTACATTTAAATTCATTCATTTATAATTATGTTTACATTGATTATCAAGACAGGTCGAACTTTCAACTTTTCTGTGACTGCCGCATCGTTTAAAATTCCTACATACTTGTTCCTTACCTTATTTCCATAGCCCCATTCTATTCTCACCAATCCACCTCAACATTCTCATCTCCGCTACATATAATCACTGCTAGTTCAATAAAAATCAAATGCATCATACTCTGCTTTATATAACCCACTGCAGAGTAAAGGCTTCCTTGAGCCACGACTCACCGATCTGTACGAGTCTCTGTGGTCGACCACTCATCTGATTCTTGGCCTGTGAATATTTCTTCTGCCGTTTTATCTCGTCACAACGCGTTGTGTAGGTACGTTTAGTTGCACGACTGTTATAAAATCTTCATCATCAACTTGAGAAACACTGGTTTTGTTGCAACAAGCGCAGGTTTTGTAAATCAAGTGCTTACTTCCTCTGACGTTCGGGAGAAATTTCAAAATAATGTTTATGTTTTTTCTGTTAAAAGGAATAGAGTTCATATTTTTATGTGTTCTGTTTTAGTCTACCAGCAATGTCGGCTGCAGCAGTAGCCCTGTCTGAGATTCAAACTGTCCAGTTGGCGCTGACGGTGGTCAGTTCCCTCGCACTCACAGCTTGGCGGTATCCACCTGATTGTACCCTTACCAGTAAGTTTAAGTATGAATTCCATTTGATCGAGTTTTCTGCCTTTTCTACCATTTTAAACAGCAACTGCTATCTGATTTACACAACCACATCATTTAACACTTTGGTCGGTACTAATGTTTTGCTGGTAAGTTATGGGGTGCATGTCTAATATCAGATTTGTCCCGAAAACATTACTGGAGTTTCCTAAAATAACTTGCGAAATGTGACGTCTGGTTTGTCTTTCGAAGAACACAGAATTTGCTAAGTCAGAATAATGTCCATAACGAGATAGGTACAGAATGTCATGATCAATTTGTATCACGAGTCTACTGGATTTGCGTATACAGTCACAACAAACTCTTGCACCTTACTTACAGATGCTACTTCCTTTGACTTTATTATTGTGGGTGGAGGTGCTGCTGGATCAGTCCTAGCTAACAGACTCTCAGCTAATACCTGTGTTAACGTTCTACTCATCGAACAAGGACCATACGCACCACTCGAGGCAGAGGTGAGTTTAAACCACATTGTTTTAAAACATACAGCAGTCTTGATAAAAAAGCTCTACAGTCTTAAAGCGTAGCATTCACAATATTCAGCCTAAAATTTTCTGACTGTTAGAATTCAGAGTACCTATCTCTGCGTGGGGCTGGGGGTTGGTACTGATGTCGTAGTAAATTTAGTTTAGAGAGACGCATTTTGAATAATAATCTCACATGCTACAGATGCCAGCTACATTTGCAGTACTTCCAAGCTCGATCTACGATTCCAACATAACATCAGTAAACGACAACTACACAGCACAGAATCTACAGAACTCTCATGTAGAATTACAGCAAAGTAAAATGCTTGGAGGCGCCACTGCAAGTAACCACATGATCTACCTCCAAGGAGCATCCTATGACTACAACCAATGGGCGAAAATCTTAAATGACGATAGTTGGAACTATACAAATGTTCTCCCTTACTTCAAACGGATAGAAAATTTAACAGACCCAGATTTATTGAATTCACCTTACGCCAGTCTTCATGGTACAGATGGTCCGTTAAAAATAGCAAGGCAAAAAAGCGATAGTAATAATCCATATTTGGCTGCCTTTGAAGAGCTGGGACACAGAATTGTTGATGACATAACATCGGATACTTCATTCATTGGCTATACTGAGCCCCTATTAACGGTAGGCGATGGAGTTCGCCAGACTAACGCGATTGCCTATTTGGGACCAGCTAAGTCACGCTCAAATCTGTGCCTTGCAACGTCGACTAGAGTCACGAAGGTTATAATAAAAAAAGGCAAAGCTATCGGTGTACAAGTAACGACGTCTAATGGTGAGTCATACGAAATTTATGCGAAGAAAGAAGTGATTGTTTCTGCTGGCGGAATCAACAGCCCAAAACTGCTGATGCTGTCTGGCATAGGTCCCAAGGAACACCTCGAGGCTCTCGGAATCCCGGTGGTCGCTGACTTGCCTGTTGGCCAAAACTTAACGGACCATTATTTAGCTATTCTGTTAATGCAGATGGAAGCCAGCAGTGAACCCATCCCCTCCGTCAACCCCTACATTTTTCCGTTACCAATAACAACTGGGTACGTGGCGCTTAATAAATCACAGACTTATCCAGACTACCAAACTATCAACCTTGTTATTCCACATGACTCTCCCGCATTAATGCAGGTTTGTGTCAACGTTTTTAAGTACTCTGACGATATCTGTAACAGATTTTACATAGCCGGTATTGGTAGGACTACGTTTTTTGCAGTGCCTAATTTGATGATGCCGAAATCTCGCGGTCAGGTGTTACTTGCAAGTGCAGACCCTACTGTCGATCCACTGGTTTACACTGGTATGTACAGCGATAAATCTGACTTGAAGCTGATGGGTGAATGCTTAGCAGACTTTGCCTCTGTTTTAAATACGACATACTTTAGAAGCGTGAATGCTTCGATGGTAGATATGGGGCTGTGTTCAGGCAAGACTGGTGGTGAATTCTGGGAGTGTTACGCTTTGGGAATGTCTGGCTCAATGTGGCATTATGCAGGCACATGTGCTATGGGGTCAGTGGTTGACACAAATATGAGGGTTAAAGGCGTGAAAGGCTTGAGAGTGGTCGATGCAAGCGTAATGCCAGCTCAAGTCAGTGGGAATATTAATGGCGCTGTATCGATGGTCGCTGAACGAGCAGCTGAACTTATTCTTAAGGCATGGCATATCTCTGTGGATTAATAAAACTTACAGAACCACAAGTTTTATTTTTAACTAAATTGTAATTTTTATACTTAAAAAAAATAAAGGATTTAAAATGTTTCTGTGTTTGTTTTCTTTCTTTACTGCTTACTTTCCACAGTGCATTATGTTCAATAACTCAAACAAATTATTTTTTATCATCGCATCAATAAAACTTCTATGAGATTAGGATACCATTCTGTCGCACTTCATCATGCTTGCAAAACAGCTGACCAGATGATAATGCTTTAACCCATTTACCTAAAATTAAGGCCTTATGTCACCTGTGGGACCAAAGAAGGTCTATTCTTGGCCATAAACGTGGCTATTGAAGTCCCCAGTTAGAAGTTATAAAGACTTTAAAATGGCAATTTTATGTACACTACAGATTTCAACTTTATTATACCGTTGAGTAAAATTTGGTGAAGCAATTGTGGTAGTTTTCCCAGGATGCAGTAATATTTTAATAGTTAGTTTACGTAATTATAATAATTACTTAAATAAACCGGTTTTATTTTGGAATAATTGACTTTTATCTGGGTCTCAGACCTATAATTAAGTAAGGCACTAGACACGATTCCATATAAAATAATATGAAGATATAAAAATGTGAATTATTTAGTTAGTCTGCAGGGTATCACCGATACCTAGTCGACATTCCACACATTCGAACGAAGCGTTTTGCTGGGTTCTTTATTATGCGCACAGCCAAGGAGTGGAATTCCCTGCCTGCGTCGGTTTTCCCGAGTTCATAATTATAACCCTAATCTGTTTAAGTCGCGAGTAAACAGGCTTCTACTGGGTAAGCTCGTTCCATCGTCGACATCATCTCTGCCCTTAGGGCAAGATTGAAGTCAAGAGCAAGCCCATTTATAATTAAAAAAAAAAAAATAGTCATTTATTGGTGTATAAAAAAATTATTATACTACTACTGAAAAAAATTATTAAGAGTTCTAAGTTAAGGACCTGCCAAATACTGTGCATGGAGAGATGTCTCCTGGAGGCGATGGAATTGAGTTTGAGTGTTTTACTAAATTATACTATTATAGGTTACGGAAAACCAACGGGTTACCAACCTGAAGTAAAGACAAGTCAATTCAACTTATTTACTGGCAAGCTATATAATTTCAACACCAAAAAGTAACAGAGAACAGATTGTTATTATTAAAGCAACCGTGAAATCCGTCAAGCAGGAAGTACCGTCATTATCTGGCAACGGAGACAGTTTTAAGTCCTCCCCGTTCGAGTTAAAGAACAGTCGCTGGATTTACGTAGTTCCGGTTGACCGTTTTGAGAAGATTTTATCTCAATTCTTTAGGCTTGAGACACACAGGCACATTAATAATAATAGTCGCCCACTGAGATACTAAATTATCTTATACTGTTTTCTGGACCATTTCCATTCATGGTGGCCAATTTTAGCTCAGATGCAGTAGATATCATAACCTAGTCCACAAGTGCAAACGCAGGTGCACTCTCTCTTTCTGCACACACACACAGTCGATTGACCAAGTCCAAAGTCTTTCCTCGAGAACCAGTTTATCCATTGTTGAAAACAGCATGAAAATCGGTGCAGTAGTTTTTGAGTTTATCGCGAACAGACAGACAGACAGACGCGGCGGAGGACTTTGTTGTTGTACAGTCGAACAAGTTAATAAGTATACAGCCAGCTAACTTGTATTTACTTTTAAGATTATACAGATACATTTAGAGACTGATGCAAAACGATACAGCGTTTGACATCAGTCGCTTAATGCGAAACACTATAAAAAACAAAATTGCAATAAATATTTTCAGTGTTCTAGAATTATGACATTATGTAGTGATGATGCATTGAAGCTTGAATGATTAAAAACAATGAACATGAAGACAATATTGGAAAGAAGATCTTTGTGCCGTTTAAGAATGAACTACTGGCTTCAACGAATTTCCCGTAGTAAAACTGTTCGTCACTCGGCACAACCGTATAGTGCAAATTTTAAAGACTTTTTCTCTTAGTATTCTCTCGCGTCCCGGATCTGTGGACTCTTCCTAACTGTTATACCTAGATTTTTAAAAAGTCCCTTTTAATCACCAGTACAGTTACTGTTGATAGTATCATTAAAATCATAAAGCCTTGGTATTTGTTTTCTAAGAAGGTTTATGCTTAAACGCAGAGGAAATATAATTTTGCTTAAAATTAGAGCTATAGGACTGACAGAGATAAGGATTGGCTGCGCCACATAAATTAAATGTATAGCAACGATTTCTCTAAATCTATACAACGCATTATTAATTAAAAACTATAGACATGAAGGGCATTCATAATTTATATTCCTCTTCTAGTAATCGTAAACCCTACAACTGACTGAACATGAGGTTGGTTCTGGTTTCGACCTACAGGTCGTCGTTTTTCATGAGTGTCAGTAGCTACTACTCTTTTACATGATATAATATTATTATGTATAATAATATCTATGGGTGGATACTAATTTATTGTACTAGTCACAAAAATAAATGTTGTGTTGTTAATGCTAGGGTCTCTGGTAATTGCTTGCAAGACTCAACTTTGAGAGGTTATCTTTACCGTCTGAAAAACTCCTTCCACGCTCTCTGTGAAGATCCTCCAACTAAACTATGACGTCACAAGCACAACCATCTTACATTATATGCGAGCAAAACTTTTAACAATCTTGCAACGAATATGGGATGTTATACACTTGCACGTATATTCTCTAAGATCTGAAAAAAGTGTCCAGGGAGTTTTTTTTAATAAGAACACGAGAGTTTAAAAGTCTATTTTAATTACCTAAATGCTTTCTACTCGAAAACTTCGTCCGGTACCTAACATTGCTAAGTTAATTTTGAGTTGGCTCCAAATCCAATACTCCAACTGCTTTTTCAAACGTAATAGGACATCATGCCTATAATCCCTGAAGGGTTCGGCAGGGGTGTACCCATTAGAATATCTACATTTCGTCAGTTGTGTTTGAGTTCTACGTACTAAGGGGCGAGTATATTCTGATCGACATATATAAAACACCTTCCAGCTTTGTACAATATTCTGACAAATAAATGCATTCTATTCTATTCTATCAATCGGGCACAAATTCAGACTCCGCTACTGAAAAAACTCTGATAGAAACCCCAATGATCCTTAGCCCGACCTGGGATACGGATTTAGGACCTCATGCATAGCAGTTGCGTTTACTACCACAAGACCAACAAGGCAGTCCTGATCATTCAGTCAAGTCAGTTTTCCTAAGCGTATACATTTTAAGTATGTATTCAGCCGGCTATGCCAAAACACGGCAACCGGACTATAAACTTTTTTCTTTTTGTGGGAATTCATCAAATGACTACTCCCGCTGTGGGTGGAGCGGAAGGGAGTGTCAGACTTCTACTGACTTAAAGCCGCGGTATCTCTTTCGAACAGACCGCAGCTCCAGCAGAATGTGTAATACCCCTAACGCTATCGAAAACATGTACGCAACACTTCGCAGCTTGTTCGTTTATAACCTCGTCAACGTTACAAGCTGAAACTCCGACGAACAACTAACTATCTCGTCGAAAACTGCAAGAAACATGGCAGGAACAGAAAATTAAGATCTTGGAACTCAATAAGTTTTTGTTTAGAAGTTTTTGGTACGAAATAATTATCGAAACAGTTGTAGTGGCCCATTTGTAACTGACCTGACTCCCAAAAAGACTTTTCAATTCGTGTTATTTATTTTATACTTTGTAGATAAATATGTATTATTTACTCTCAATGAAAAATTAAACCCAACATCGTAAGATATTGTGAATGTTGTAGAAGCAATATTTCGAAGACCTTCGTGAAACCTCTTTTTTTTGGATGGTGGGAAATTATCAATCCACCAATGACTCCTCCCGCTCTGGGCAGAGAGGCCTGCCGCTTTGCCCAGAGTGTCAGACTTGTCCTGACTAAAAACCATCCATGTTCCTTCTTAGCCTTTTGTGTCGAGGGCGCGGTATCTATTTAGAACATTCCGCAGCATTGACGGGAACCTCTTTGAATCCACGTTGTGTAAAATTACACACTTCCTCTCACAGGGAACAGCCGCGTGTCCCTTCAAATGGAATGGCTGCTAATGCTCATTTCCGCTGTCATTAAAAGGAAATCTAAGTTAGGTAACATAACATAGCATCACGCCTGAACTTTCCAAAGGTTTTGCCAGAGATGTTTTCATTAGTAAACCCATATTTCGAAAGTCCTTGCCATCAAAATCATTATTAAAAATACGGCACTAGTTTAAATAGAACATAATTTAACCAGATCTTTTCCAGAGGCAAAATAAAATCATGCAGTTATTTGTTTTTTCAGAGTTTTAATTAGAAAATATTTTTAAACATGACCGGAACTGTAGACCGACCGACCGTTAAATTCTCAGCCACAAACCAAACGAAATTAGATTAGAGTATCGCTTTAATTAAAATTTTAAAACCACACGAACCTTACCATACAAAAACAATTAAAAACCTTTAAATAACAGACTGGCTGTAAACACGTTGCTTCCTGTTGCAAAATTTAACGTAATAGCTAAAAAACCGTAGTATCTAGCAGGCTATTAACTGTTTTGAAAAAACGAGCACTAGCACCCGCTTAGTGGCTAGTAAAGGAACAAGAAAAAAAAATCGTTTACCCATCCCATAACAGAGTTAATGGCTGCTCTCACCCAACGGTGCTTGGGTGGTCTAAGTTATAAGATCAAGAGTAAAGATCTATAGATTGGTGCATCTTGCATCTAGGCCTGGATAATCATCATCATCATCATCAGACAGAAGACGTCCAATGCTAAATACAGGCCTCCCCCATACAATGCCATAACGAACGGCCGCTTGCATTCACTGGCTGCCCGTGACTCTAACGAACGATGTCGTCAGTTTTAACGCATTGAATTAAAACTGAATATTTTACATTTTCAAAATCACGAATCCATAACTTGTCATAAGCCTTAAATTTTGGGTTATCTGGTCTAAACTCTTTCAGTCTAGTAGTCGAATCCAACGCTAGAAAGCTATTGGAAAATCATAAATCGTCTCTAGAATGCACTGGATCCAGTGAGAGATCCAGGTCTAGTAATTGAATCCAACTTTTGAATCCATCGCGTCAATTCCAGGGCAACTGGGCAGTTGCATGTCTGTCGGTCTTCTACAGATTGTACTTTGGAGAGTGTGCGCAAGAGCTCCACGAGCTTATTCCACCATCTCCCTTCTTTCATCGACAGACTAGACATACTGCAGGGATACCCTGCAGTATGTCTAGTCTGTCGACCCATATACCTTGTCGATGTTCCACACATTCGTACGAAGCGTTTGCTAAGTCTTTCATTATTCGTACAGCCAAGGAGTGGAACACCCTGCCTGCGTCGGTTTTCCCGAGTTCATATAACCCCAATCTATTTAAGTCGCGAGTAAATAGGCTTCTTCTGGGTAAGCTCGTTCCATCGTCGACCTCATTTCTGCCCTTAGACCAAGATTGAGGTCAAGAGTAAGCCCAAATAAAAAAAAATAAAAAAAACTAGAATAGTGTAGACGGCGAACGTTAAACAGTGAAAATGTTATTTATTGTTTATTGTGAATGCGGACGTCATTCCTAATAATGACTGGAATAATGCAGTAAATATGATCCAGTTACTTTAGCTGGATTAATTCATTGGATAATTGGACTGGAATAATGTAAATTCGGCATTACAGACGGTAAATTTTAAGAGCTTTGACAGTAAGTTACTGGCAATCATATACCGGAAAGTTTGGTCCAGTCTTATCGTGTTCACCAATATTTGGGTTATGATTTTATGAACGTCAGATATGCAGATGATACCGACTCTAATCTAGTAAGGAAAATAGCGAAGAAGATGAAAATTATAAATTCATAAGAATCAATTTGTTTATTCAGTCAGTGACGTTTTAAGTTTCGTCTGAAGTTCAGGTGTGAAAACTGTCTTTTCCCAATGAACCGTGAACCTAATACTTTAAGGCGACATTAACTGCCCGCGCCCTTGAGCGCGCGTTTAACTCATCGCCTAAACAAATAAGGTTGAAAATGGGGATGCGTTTGATTCTCGTGACTGCCAATATGAACGATAGTTCGCAGATATAATTTATTAAAAAAAAAATACGCTGTAATGTTTTAATATTTTTACATATGTCTTTAGTTGGTTAAATTTCCTTTCTGATAGTAAAAAAAATAAATAACAGTTATCGCTCAAAATACGCATGCGGACGGATACGGACACGCATTTCGAGACGAAAAGTTTTTTCGTGTGATTTTTTTGTGATTCTGTGATTTTTTTTTTCGAGGTTCTTAATTAATTTTAGAAAATATTTTTGCATAAGTCTTTTACCTATACATTACACTATACACTGTATTTTTTTTGGAATTGTAATGAGTAGCAATACGGCTAACTCTGCAACGAAAAACAGGTCGTTTTTACGGTGTCCCTCTTATCTGCGCCTTAACGATAAAGTTGAAAATCTATTAAAGAAAATTGACAGATTGTAGTAGCTTGATGGGTCAGTGTCTTTAATGGCAGATGACTTCGCTACCTCTTAAACAAGTTATCGCTATATCCTTTACATTGCGGCAAACTATCGGTATAACTTCCAGTTAACTTGGCTATACAGTTTAACTACGACTGCAGCCGTCGCCCTTTGGATTTGTAATTAACACGAGAAAAGTTAATAAGCGCTGATTAAATCTTATGCGTGTTTAAGTAACCGGCTGAGAACTATTAAATGAACCCTGTATTTTAATTAAGAAACTAACTTTAAGGCACTGTTGTTCCTTGAACTTTTTCTAGTTTGAAATATTTTCTTTGCTTGCAGTCTCTGGTTATGAGAATTTGTTGCAAAAAGCTATGTAAAATGTTGAGTGAAGTTATTTAAAAAGAAACTGCCCACATCAAGATGAACTATTAGTACTATTGTACTTACTGCCATGTTTCATAAAAGCAAAAGTGAGTGTGAAGTGAAAATTGCGAGGATTAACGGATGGACTGTTGTTTGGAACGGTCGGTGCAGTGGCTGACTGATTGGCTGCTGTGCTGCGTGTCGTGGGTTTGAATCCACAAATAGAACTAATATTTGTATGGCCCACATGTACAGTAGTTGTTTTGTGTATAGTTTGATTGCTAAACATGAACTTCTGGGTTTAATTCCCAAGTCGGGCAATCTGGTATTGGATTTCCGTCAGAAAATTCTCAGTAGCTGCCGCGGAGTCTAGATTTGTGTCCAGTTGACGGCAATAGGTTCGATCAGTATTACATGGGAAATTCACATTACTGCTGAAATGAGGGTGTACCATTAGGTACCACTCTGCCCTTTGTTGATTACAGCCTTGATGTTGTTATGTTCCTTCCTAACTAACTCATCCTCGTTACGTTATTAAGAGCTATCCGTTTCAAAACACCGTCCACTTTTTTCTAACGTTTTATTTTAACGAGCTGCCGACCGGCGGCGGTGTGACTAAACTCAATTATATTTGTTTTGCTTTGCAAAGTTACCGAGCGTGTTATGTATTTTTTTAAATAACAGGTAGTACAGTACTGCGCAGTATTTATATTGACACGGTTTAGTTTGTAGAGCAATTTGGCACTTTATTGGGTTGAGGGTTTTTTTCTGAATTTTTGTTAGATTTCAAAAGGAAGAGTCTGCTTTAAAATCAATTTAACTGTCATGAAAAACGCATGTAAATAATCTATTGGCAATATTATCAACTAAGATGACGAAATAAACAGTTCAAGTTTCGATTATGTGCACAGCAAAAACCGAAATCACTTTAAAATATTAGGAGGGTGATCTTCTTACCTGACTGCGGTGAAGCCCAAAAAGAGGGTTTTATTTTATCTTGTGGTTTTTGTTTCACCGAATGTTCGTTTTTATGCTGCCCATGGACCTTTGACTTGGTTTTACGAGATACGTCGGCAGACGCGGTCAAGAAAAATCTATAAAATTCATATTTCAGTATAATTATGTCTCAAATCTCAGGTATACTGGTTTGGTTTCTTCACGATGTTTTCCTTCACCGAAGCAAAAAATAATAAAATTATTCAACACACACATAAAAAATCAGAGGTGTGATAATGGAATGAAAGCGGTCAAAAATTAGGGGCTGGTATCCCTTGTTCTTACTAAAACTACAGTTTAAACATCACCATCCATTTCACGAAACTCTATTCAAATCTACACTTATACTGAGTTACTGCAATCCTAGCCTACTATTTATTCTTATTTTTGACAGAAGGAAAACAGGTATTGGACAAGGTTCCTACTTCCCATTTCCTTGTTTCTGTTTTGTTGGCATCTCTTGCACTATTACACGTCCTAACCGCAGCTGCGTCTTCGGAGCAGTTTTATACTTTACGATTTCTGTGGTTAAGTTAAGTAACATAATAATTACGTTGTAAACTCTATGAAGTGCTACATATACATAGTTATTATTATACTATAGAGGCATACTCTACCAGTCAACCACATTACGCCAGTTGAGTTTTAATTGCAATTTGAGGCGAACATAATAATTACTTAATACCCAATTTTTAACCGACTTCTAAAAAAAGAACGAGGTTCTCAATTCGGATGTTTGTTTTTTTATGTTTGTTCGGGCATAGCTTCGTCGCTGGCTAACCGATTTGAAAAATTCTTTTTTGTTGGAAAGGGTATACTTTCCAAATGGTCCCATATTTTTTTTTATCGAAATCAGACAAGCGGTTTTTGAAAAATCAACAAAACAAAAAAAAAAGCTACATTGTCCACATTATGACCCATGAACATGTGAACCACTAAAAAGTGAAAAATAAAAGTGACTTTTGTTTCTTTGATTTCATTTTTTTGCCACCGACTTCAGAAACTAATTTTTCTTCTAAAGTTTATTTATCACTTTTTTGTGTTGTTTTTTTTAAGTCGGTTTTAGTTTTCGTTAAAAAGTTTTTATTACATAGCAAATCGTTGCCTCTGTAATCCTAAAAGTGTAAGGCAGAAGTTTACCTAGAGGTTGTGTTAAAATTGTGTAACAATACCCACGGTATTACATGGCGCCTAAAGATAACTGGCGTAATGTGGATAAATTATTTGGTACAACTCTGCTTAAGCTTTCGAGGATTACAGACGTGATGTAATGTTATGTAGCAATTGAGACCTTCAACCTTCAAACTGTGGAAAAATCTCTGGAACCAGCACCATGGCCTACGATGCTGCAGTCGTATCGTAACGTATAAATAAAAGAAGTTTCTTAACAGTAACAGCTGTGCAAATTAAGTTCTTGAATGGCTACAGTGCATTATTGCTTTGGAATATTTTGTTTCCAGACCATTTGTTCAGTTGTACAAATTATATTTGACGGCACGGTTGGCGCAGTGGCTAAGCGATTGGACTGCTGCGCTCGGTGTCGCGGGTTCGATCCTCGCACGGAACAAGTATTTGTATGGCCTACAGATAGTTGTTTCGGGTCTGGGCGTGTTTGTGTATGTGATTTTCAATGTTTGTAAACGCACCCACGATACAGGAGAAATTCCTAGGGTAGGGCAACGTTTTGTACAAAAAAATAGTAAAAAAAAAATATTCTTAATAGATTCTTCATTCCATTTAAAATATAAAAAATAAACTTAAGAAGAAAAATCAGCTTCTGAAGTCGGTGACTTTTAATTGTTTGACTTCATGTTTTTGCCACCGACTTCAGAAGCTGATTTTTCTTCTTAAGTTTATTTTTCTCTTTTTGGTGTTTTTGAAGTCGGTTGTTTTTTTTGCAAAAAAGTTTTTTTATTTTTTCATTTTTAGTTGTATTAAGTACCTATATATATATAATTATATATCTTATACAAATATTTACTATGCATTTAACATTCAACCAAGAAACCTAACCCTTAACCTTCAAGATTCATTCAAGAACTATTTTTGCTTTCAACTCTAAGACAAAAACAAGAAAAAGAACAAGAACACAACAAGAACAAGAGCAAGAAGACAAGTGATGACTGATAAATGCGAATACTTGAATAGCGTCAGAAAAAGCACGAAACACGTGATGAATGGAGAGAGCTCCATCCATCACTTTTTTAGTCACATGCATTTCATCCCTCTTCATTACACATGCATACCTGAACAGACGACTACTTTTATTTTTTTCTGTAATAGGCACTACTTACAAACTCCCTCTAATATACTCGTTCCTTACTACATCCATTCTTGTCACTCCGCACATCCATATCAACATTCTCATAACTGATAAGAATAAAATAAATATTTCGCACCCCAAAAACATAATCATATCCCCATCTTGTCACCTCATCCACCCCAAGAACGGCCACTCCCAAACTATACGAACTAGCCAGTAACTAACGTATTCCAAAACTCTCACGTATTCCATTTATTTCCTAATTAACTCGGTATCCGGGACGATAGATGAATTTACGCCGAGCACCATGTTTCGTTCAACTTGTTTGATTCAACATCAATGGATGTGGTTGAGCTTGGATGTGGTATAACAACTGTGGCATTATTATTATTATAGCTAGCCTATATTGTCTCACTCCTCTTTGTCTCAGCAAAGGCCTCCCTCCATTCTTTCCAAAGGTCACGATTCTGTGTAACGTCTCTTCAATTCTGAAGGAAGACGTACATCCAGTTCGTCCCGCCATATCCTTCGTAGTCTGCAGTGACCCCGTGTCACTGTTTCAAGGCACCAAACCTGAGCTTTATCCTGCCCAGTCCCATTTAAGTATGGCGGCCTTTTGAGCCACGTCAACAATTTGCGTTTTAAAGCCGCAGTGTAATGTTTCGAACACGATGCCATAACTTGAATATTAATCTTGATTACAGGGTGAATACAGGCTTAGTATGAGAAGAATCTAGAGAATGGACCAGGAGGATTGACTGTACCAGACTTCTCAATCATTAACTGTTTTGTTAGTGATACATTATAATATTAATATGATTTCTATTCCCACAAACGTTAGCGAAAGCAAAAATAACAACACGTCACAGGCATGGGAAGACGTGACAGACATAAGAAAACATGCCATACATGAGATGAGATAATTTATAAATTACTGGATACTTAAACATAACATATAAGTACTAACATAGCTTATAAGTCATATTGTTACTAACATTCTAGTATTGTAAGTATCTCTTGTGTAAATGTTTGTGAATCGTCTTTGTTTTATTATTATTAAGTACTAACATAGGCTAAGTTATATTGTTACTAACACAGTGGACCTCTGTAGTCTGTTTAATAAAATAAATTATATTATATTATACCGCCTGTAATCTATAAATAATTAGACAGAGTTGTACCTAATGATACACCCACATTTTGCCAGTTACGTTTAAGTCCAATGTAACAGAGGGCGAGCCTATTACAAACAACCATCAGCTGGATCCAGGCGCAAAGTAAATATTAATTCACCTCCATTTTTTCCACATCCACACCTTGTCTACAGATTAGTATATATCAGACATCACATCGTAAGAAAGTTATCTCGTTAGTCAGTTATGTACAAACTTGTGGTCAACTCGAACCCCTGGGAAGGTTTAATAAATAGAGATTATTGGCCTCTAGTATTTTATGAGGGCACATAGAGAAAATACAAGTTTTTCGCTTACGGATACAAGGTTGTATGGTTTATTATATAAACCCGTATTTTTTTAGTTAGGAGTAATGTTAGTATTATTGTGGTTTATGAGAGAAAGGAGAATAGTAAGTTATATGGGTTGTTGACCTTGCTTTCTAAATTATTGTTTGTTATTTCTTTATTCGTTATGTTAGCCAAAAACATGAGGAAGTCATGGCAAGATACTCGTAATAAGTCGCACTTGCTTAGGTTGGCCTGTAAATGGGTGGTTACACATTATATAGAGTTTCTTGCCATGCCTCGGAAAACACGTGAAGTCGTTAGTCCCAGCTGTCGTTTAAAGATTTCTTTAAGTCGTAACAGGTCAGTCAGAGGCACGAAAGTTTGACTACCAGTCTTACCAAGGGGAATTACCCAGTGTTAACTAGATTTGAAGTCAGATAGGCAGTCAATCCATGCAAAATACTGAGTTGGTATTCAGTTTGACTGCAAGCCGACTGCGACATAGTTTTGAAATGGCCAGTCAGATGATACGTATTTTGTCGTAAAATACCAACAGTTTTTAAATTGTACATGACTGATTCAAGGTCAAAATATGGCATGTTTCGTTAGTCCAGTAGTGCCAAGAATGAGGTTTGATATCCGAGTAGAGCAAAGTGTTCATGGGTTTTTCCATCAGGAACTTCTCAGTAACAGCTACGGATCCTATAATAATAATAGTCCTCCTGACCGGTTTTCGGCCACGGCGGTCAATCCCAGCGGAGATCCATCTGCGCGGGAGATATTATAGTGCACAAGTGTGTGCGCAGGCACAAGTGCACTCTCTGTTCCCTTTTCTCTCATAATCCGATGGGACGGCAATCCAACACGACCGGAGAGAGATCAGGCGCAGGACCAATGGCTTAACGTGCTTTCCGAGGCACGGGGGTATTATACCACCAACTTCCAAACTCCGGGCTACTACTGGAAAATTTGTAATGAAAAACCCAATAGCACTTTTTGGCCGACCCGGGAATCGAACCCAGGACCTCACACTCTGCAGTCAGTGCGCTTGCGACCACTAGACCAACGAGGCAGTTTACGGATCGTATAACATGAGTCTTAAAAAACTGAAAAATGAAAAATGAGAAAAAAAAAAAAAAGGTAGCACTCCGGGAGTGCTGGCAGAAGTGAAAACTTCAATATTAACTTTCAAACTCGCGTCAGGGTCACGTGATGCTGATCGAAAAATCGTAAGATTTTTCGATCAGCATCACGTGACCCTGACGCGAGTTTGAAAGTTTTTACCCATACAAAAAAGTGCTCAGCGCCGCTAAAGAAGTTTTCACTTCAAAAAAAACAAAAAAAAATGAGGGACTAATATTAGACACACCTCTACCTAACCCTTTGAGGATTACAGGCATGATGCTACGCTAACCCAAGCGCAAAAACTAAACACGCTACTAGCCCACTTATGCACAAACGTCCCGAACGACCAATACTGAGGGTACTGAATACAGAACGAGCTATTATTGCGGCAAAATGCTCTGCTGTTGTGTGACTGTTTAGACAATTTGCTTATTTACTTTTACGTCTCGATTGTGTGCTCGTATTATTTAATCTGTTTGCTGTGAGAGTTTGGAGTATGATGGAGGTTGCTTACCAAGCGTAGGCAATGTAAAGAGTATATTCTATGTAGATCATTGAGCAAAATTATTAAATTATTCCTCGATGTTGATGTACAGTCGAACAAGCTAATAAGTATACAGGGTAGAGATCTTTATAATTCTATAACACTTAAAATATTGATTATAATGTTGTTTTATCAAGTGTTTCGCATTAAGCGACTGATGTCAAACGCTATATCGTTTGACATCAGTCCCTAAATGTATCTGTTTAAAAGCCATTTTTTTGGAGGTCTGGAAATCATCAAATAACTTCTCTCGCTCTGGGCAGTGCGAAAGGGAATGTCAGACTTCTACTGAAAAAAACCACCCACGTTCCTTCGTAGCCCTTTGTGTCTCTTTCGAACAACCCGCAGACCAGTGATAGCCAGGGTTCGAACCCACGACTTACTATTTGTAAGTCTAGACCACCACCACTGGGCCACTGCCGCTCTTATTATTCAGGTAGTACATCTAAAAAGCTTCCACATTTTTCATGAATGGTGGAATTCTATGAAAACTTCTCGTAAACTTTATTTAAACAATCTTTAAACTGCAATTTCGCAGCAAATCACAGGAAAAATAAAAACTCGTGCAAGGGAAGCGATAAGCACGGGTTAAAGTATAATTTTCATCGTTATACATCTGAAAACCTCAGGCGGCAGACATATTAATAACATTAATGTTTTCTTTTTATTGGGATTTTCTTTTTATACAGCTTAAAAATCGTAGCCAAATGCCCTGAGGTTTGATCGGATATCACGTATGCTTGCTTTTTAAGTGTTCTCCATAAAATATTATATTTACTTTTTTTTAAAAGTACAATATTTGTTAATGTAAACGAGGAAAATGTCGTGAGGAAAGTTTCAAGTATCAATGTGGCTGGGTACAAGATTAAAGGAAAAGCAAAGAAACTATGGATGGACTTTGTAAAGGTTAATATGGCAAGAAAGTAGGTGTCTGAAGATTTTACGAGTAAAAGAGAAGTGAGAAGGAAGAAGACAAGCTCTGCTCCTAACCCCAAATTAATTGGGATAAAGGTAAGAGAATAATCATGATTTTTGTACTTAAATATAAGTACAAGTATCATCATCATCATTTCAGCCGAAAGACGTCCACTGCTGGACATAGGCCTCCCCTAAGTGTCGCCACATTGACCGGTCTCGTGCGTCTCGCATCCAGCGGATCCCCGCAACCTTCACCAGGTCATCGGTCCACCTAGTGGGAGGCCTTCCAACGCAACGTCTTCCGGTCCGCGGTCGCCACTCCAGAACCTATAATTTACGAAAAAAATTAAATGTTTTTATAGCTTATTTTAACTTCTTACCTCTTTCAACAAAATCTCACCAAATTAAACGAATTATATTCGTTAATCTTCCTAAATGTATTGACCTTGTCTCATAAAATTTAAGGTTGAATTTGTATGTATGTGTGTATGTATGTCATAAAAGTTGTTAGGACAAAAGGGTCGCGATGGTTCCCGTAGGTAATAGCCTATCTACCTGTAACTACACTCTATTAAGGTTTTCATAATGTGGGTTCAACATTTTGTATTGTATGTGTTTACTGAAATTCGAATTTTAATGGGTTTATTTTAGGTCAGGCTTTGTGAGCTTAGCTCCATGGAATTGTGTGATTTACAAGTATTTTTTTGTACAAAGAATGATTTTGTCAAATAGCCTCGATGGTTCAGTGGTCGCAAGCGCGATTCTTAAACATGAAGTCCTGGGTTCGATTACCAGGTTGGGCAAAGTGTTATTGGGTTTTTCCGTTAGGAATTTCTTAGTAGCAGGCTCATATTACGAGGGACTTAATATAACTGGTTAATATTTAATATGGGTATACTATTAGGTATACTCTGCCTAACCCTTCGTGGTGCATGAAGCATGATGTTGTTTTTTGTGCAAATAATGTTTTTACTATATTTTTTAAACAAAAAAAAAATGGTCTCTTCCTAAGTACAGGCTCCACCATCAGGATTCTACGCTGCTACGATTTGGTAGCTAGCATAGCAAATGGCTACGACCTCGAAGCTGGCGTAGCAACTGATTTCTAGTTTAGAACTTTATCGTGTCAGGAAAGCAATTTTTGAGGTTATAACACACATAGACGAAATTACAATAAGTTGCTAATTGAAACGAAAAAAAAACATATTATTAGATATAAAAAGTTAACCTAGTGAGTCTGTTATTATCAGTTGTTTTAACCCCCTATTACCCCCACAGTTGAGCAAAGGTTATTGGTTTCACGATCTTTTATTGCTATGAAACTAATGCATGCTTATATCATTATCAAGTCTAACTACGGAAGACTAAAAAATAAATTCAAAACCAATCTAACAAAACTAAATACATGTACGTACATAAAAACATACATATATACAGAGCAATAAGTATCAACTTCCCTCAGAGGCTTATCAAAATAAAGGCGAGCAATAAACGGGCGAGAGGAGCATCGCACAAATTGGCGCTATTACTGAAATTCAGTAGATGTTATGTTTTTGTTAGTAAATTAGTGCTTAGGGGAGGATTTCGGGTTTTACTTGAATTTGGTAACAGTTATGGATATGGAGAAAAAGGTAGGTATCAAAAACATTTCGGAGGAGCTGGGCTGGGGCCCGCTGGGTAGTAGTCAGCAGCAGCGGGTTGTTAGCTGTCTTTTTTTTTTTTTTAAACGTTGCCCCACACTAGGAATTTCTCCTGTATCGTGGGTGCGTTCACAAACATATAATATAAACTCACATATACAAATACCCAGACCCGAAACAACTACCTGCAGGTCATACAAATATTTGTTCCGTGCGGGGATCGAACCCGCGACACGCAGCGCAGCAGTCCAATCGCTTACCCACTGCGCCAACCGTGTCGTCGTGTCGTGTCATCTTGGTAGTAACATGTGTTGAGGATCGAGAGACGAATGGCATGTGACTAAATTATTTATTATCATATTATAGCTAGCCTATGTTGTCCCACTGCTGAGCAAAGGCCTCCCTACATTCCTTCCACCGATCACGACTCTGTGCGACGCGCGACGTCTCTCCAATTCTCAAGGAAGACATCCAGTTCGTCCCGCCACCTCCTTCGTGGTCTGCCACTGTTTCAGGGCACCAATCCTGAGCTTTACGGGCCCACAGCTCGTTCGGCATGCGACAGACATGTCCTGCCCAGTCCCATTTAAGTATGGCAGCCTTTTGAGCCACGTCAACAATTTGCGTTTTGGAGCGCAGTGTAAGTGTTTCGAACCCGATCGGTTAATTTTACACCTAAGATACTGCGCTCCAGTGACTAAATAAGTGATGAATATAAATGTTAATGGATCTACAGGGAAAGAAAGATCAAGAAAAGGATGGATGGATGAATGATATGAAGGGAAAGGGGGTAAATGATAGCGCGACGATTGACACAGGAAAATGAAAGACAAAAACGTCGGTTGCCGGATTTTGTGGACCTTCTATTGTTTTAATCTCTTTTGCAGATCTACCTTTGGTAGCTATTTTGTTTGACTATGAGTTACGCGAGAAGCCTACATGAAATGCTCGAACAACTTACATCCGAAAGTAGAAATGTTGGTCTGTCAATGAACACCTCGAAAACAAAACTAATGACAAATGTAGAACAAGTTCCTATTAGAATCGATAGTACGCAGATGGAATATGTGAATGAATACACATATCTGGACAAATAATATCTCCAAAAGACCTGACAAAAAAAGAAATAAACAACAGAATTAATCTATCCTGGAAAAGATACTGGTCTTTGAAAGAAATCTTCAAAAACCCAGAGATACCACTAAAATATAAGAAAAAGGTATCCAATTCATGTATTCTGCCCGTTATGACTTATGGTTGTCAAACATGGAGTCTAACACAACACGATATACGCACACTAGAGACCTGCCAACATGGGATGGAAAGAAGTATGCTCAATATTAAGCTAAGAAATAAAATAAATCTTGTAGCCATCCGGAAGCAAACTAGGGTTACTGATGTGACGTATTGTGTTAAGAAACTAAAGTGGAGGTGGGCAGGCCATATGATGAGGAGCGAGAAAGACAAGTGGGCTAAGGAGGTGACCGAATGGTGTCCAAGAGAACACAGACGAAGGAGAGGAAGACAGCGTCGGAGATGGGAAGACGATATAAAACGAATAGCAGGTGTCACATGGAGAAGGAAGACACACGACCGCACTTTATGGCAGGCTTTAGGGGAGGCCTATGCTGAGTTAGCAAGACAGTCTTTGTGAAACCAGTGTCTAGGTTAAATATTCTACTTTAGTATATAAGAACAACGTGTTTTATAAGATTGTTAAATAAAGGCTATTATTATTATTATGAGTTATGAGTTGATCTGGTAGATTATAAAATGCAACGAAAGTAATTCCAGTATAAAATGAAAAAATGCATAAATCTTTGATTATTCGTGTGTTTTTTTATTCTACATCTGGCGGAAAAACAGTGTAATACCAAAATTCCAAAAACCAACTCGAAGATAAAGTATAAAATCGGAACCCTTCAAGAAAAGCCACGATAATCCTATGAATATATCAATATGTATATACATAGATCCAAAGTCACAAAACGCGAGCCAACCCAAATCTACTTCACTTGTCTCCTCTATACGACTGATGTTACAAAGTTAACTAATAACAAAATATTTGAAAACCACCCTTAAATCTCACTCAGTAAGGTTCTTGTCAAATGCAACGGTAACCTTGTAGGTCTCCACAGAGGCGTTTGGCGTAGATTCTCTGATTAGTGCTGCGCCCGACAATTGTCGATGATTAAATTACGTCGTAGATTGATTATTTACGCCATGCGCTGTCAAGCGTGACCCACTGATACGTGTGACATGTGCACTTCTGTGATAACTTGATTAGAAATTGAGCTAGATCTTACAGGTAAACATGGAATTGTGCATATCGATAATATTGACGAGTTTGGCTTTAACGTTATGACGATGTTAGTGATGTTGTATGTTTTATTAGGTAATTCTTCTTCTTTGTATCGATTATTCCCATAGTAATTTATATTATTCAATAAAATTTGTTTCGACCGGAACTCGGGCTCAGCAGACGGCGGCGTTAGTAGTGGCTTCAGACAGACAAAAAATTAAACAAAGAGTATTAAAAATTATTCTCTATTTGTCAAATCCTACCTGGATTTGACAAATCCATTCTCTATTTGTCAAATCCAGGTAGGATTTGACAAATAGAGAATAATTTTTCATACTCTTTGTCAAATCCTACATGTTGTCGATCAGAAAGTCAAATATGTATTAAGCCTAGCGCATTATATTAGTGATAAGTTAAAAGTTCCTATTAAAAATAAATTTAACACTAGAAGTGTAAGAGAAAAAAAACTAGTCCAGCCAAAAGCAACAAATTATTAATTTTTTATTTTTATTTTTTATTATAAATGGGCTTGCTCTTGACTTCAATCTTGCCCTAAGGGCAGAGATGATGTCGACGATGGAACGAGCTTACCCAGTAGAAGCCTGTTTACTCGCGACTTAAACAGATTAGGGTTATATGAACTCGGAAAAACCGACGCAGGCAGGGAATTATTATGGGGAAAGAACTTCTAAATACTTACACCCGTATCTATAAACAAGTCATAGTGATTACTTGAATAAATGTCGTTCATTGACGGTTCTAACTTCGTTTAAATTATACTTCGTATCTCTCCCGAAGATGATTACAGTTTACATGCAGCAGTACGAGAGTTGATGCTGTCCTTATCACACTTTTTAGAGAATTTATTTTTAAATAAATTAAAAAAATAGGATAAAAAGTAGTGTATTGACTATTTCCCCCCACTGTAGTGCAAGCCGCCATTGCGCTGCAACGACAATCCTTGACTCATTACGTGATTTCGTGTTGTCCGACTCACACAAAACTTTGTTTCGTCCGGAAATAACTGTAATTTCGTTACACGATGAGAAAAATAAAGCGATCTTGTCGGGACGATAGTGACAGTGTCGAAAATTTACTAACAAAAGTGAAAAAACGAAGAAGAATCTCCTCATCGTCATCGGAAAGTGAACCAGCGGTAGCTCCTTCGCATTCTCTGTCGGAGGATTTAACTATTTAGTGATCTAGAACCACAACGTAAGTAAATGGAGAAATACCCACAAATGTTGATTTAATTTCCCGCCTTTAAGATTGTTCTCAAAAAATAAATTCATTGTGTTATGCCGACGTTTATCGTGTGTGCATTGTATGTATGACCATTATGTGTCTAACTACCCACCAATTTTAATATCCCGACGTATTTATATCGTGTGTGGATACTATGGCCGCCAAATGTGTTGATACCTGGTCTGCACCCACCAACTTATATATCCCGACGTATATCGTGTGTGGATACTGTGGCCGCCGAATGTGTTGATACCGGCACCCACCAACTTATATATCCCGACGTATATCGTGTGTGGATGCATGCCAAAGTTACAAATGCCATAAAATGATTTTATTCATTGTGATATCCCGACGTATAACGTGTGTGGATACTATGGCCGCCGAATGTGTTGATACCGGCACCCACCAACTTATATATCCCGACGTATATCGTGTGTGGATGCATGCCAAAGTTACAAATGCCATAAAATGATTTTATTCATTGTGATATCCCGACGTTTATCATGTGTGGATACTATGGCCGCCGAATGTGTGGATACCTGCACCCACCAACTTATATATCCCGACGTATATCGTGTGTGGATACTATGGCCGCCGAATGTGTTGATACCTGCACCCACCAACTTATATATCCCGACGCAAAGCGTGTGTGGATAAAGTCAAGTACCTACCTACCTACCTATTTATGGCGGGTGACTTATGATTATATTTTACTCCTTGGTAGGTGAGATCCCAAATAATGAACCATAAGAAGGAAAATAAACGGTTGGTGAAAATCCTGATGAACTAGACCCGGATATTTTACAATTGTTGGGCTCAGACCCTACACTAAATAAAGCATTTGGAGACAATTTACACAAAGATTTGACAACGCGGTGGAAACACATCTTAATTAACGGTCTGACTAAAAAATCCGTTCAGTAGTTTAGGCGCTACGGTGGAACATACATACATACATAAATACATACATACATAGACTGCCAAAATCATTACCCTTCTTTTTGGCTTCGCCGTAGTCGGGTAAAAAGGAAAACGTTGTTATCCTAAAACAATATCTGGCTGCTGAAAATTGTATTCACATGAAAGCACCCATGCTAAGCACACAGTGAGTAAAAACAAAATCAAATGGCCAGCTGTTTCTCAGCAATCTGCAAAGCACAGCTTTAACTCTAATCGTAAACATACCACAAGACATTATTAAGACAATCGGTGATAATGCAGGGCGACTAACGCGCAACGCAAACCACAGAGAATCTCTGTCTAGAAGATTCACTGTTACAATCCGAGTAAACGAAAAAGGGATGTGGTAAAAAACGCTACAAAAGACGATTATCTATACGGTTCTAATTTGCCTGATCATCTAAAATCTACCCAGGCTATAAAACGACTACCTACCTCAGAATTTTATTAAGATTCACCGCAAATAATGCGAGATTCAATCAGCAGCGCAATCAGTCGAGTACTACGTATCGTCTAAACGGTCCTTTAAACGCATGGGGGGTGCCGCGTGCGGGCACCAGCCGCCGAGTCGCGAGCCGCCTCCGCCGCCGCGGGATCACCGCCACCGCCGCACCGCGCACAGACGGCCACGCGTGCACGGGTGGCCAACCACGCAGCCTGACGCCGCTAATCACCTCGGCACAGGTAGACAACAATATTCCAATAGCTGGCTGGTTACAGCATTACTTTAATGAATACATACTCATCACAAAGGATAAAACTATCCTTTCTTGAATTAAAGGATATAAAATACCTTTTATTTGTGAACCACATCAGCCTGACATACCAAAAAGGTTATTCATGGTCACAGAAAATAACATTGATAATTGTTATTCTGAGCTATAATCAGGTTTTATTTCTCAATGACTAGCTGTTGCCAGCGGCTTCGCCACCTACAACTCAAAAATTATCCCACGGGAAGATAAAATCGGGATTAAAACTATCTTATGTGTTAATTCAGGTTATAAACTATCTGTGTACCAAATTTTATCGAAATGCGTTCAGTAGTTTTTGCGTGAGGAACTAACAAACATACACACTTACAAACTTTCGCCTTTATAATATTAGTGTGATGTATTTTACCTTCACCTTTGTTTACAGTACCTAAGCCTAACGGGAAACATTTCCTTAATTTAAAAGGATTAACTAAATCCGTTCATGTTGACCACTTTAAAATGGAAGACTACCGCACAGTTATAAATCAAAATTGTTTTATGGCAAATATAGACTTAAAAGACGCGTATATTTTTGGTTGCAGTTGCCCAAAGCGAGATTATTTAGGTACCTAAATCTTACTTGGAACATAAAAAGATTTACCTACTAATCAATTATTTGAGCATAACGTTTTACCGCTTGGACTCTGTACCGCACCCGTACCCTACGAAGTATTATAATATCTCTGCCTACGTATTCACTAAATTAACAAAACCTGTACTGAATTATTTACGTTCACTGGGGTATTTATCAGTAAACTATAATATGATTTTTTATGCATCGGTTAACCTGTCATAATAACGTCGAAGCGACAAAAGAATTATTATAAAGATAAGGATTTTTAATCAACACTGACAAAAGTAAAATTTACCCAAGTAAAAAGTGCCTGTTCTGTGCAAGCAACATGCCCAAAACATTACCGAAAAGGGAACCTGATAGACTTATAGGTCTGTTAACATCAGCATGCTCCGCCATTCAATACGGCTGGGTATACACAAAGGTTCTAGGAAGAGCAAAATCTCTGGCACTAAACTATTCTAATAATTACAATAAACACATATAAATATCATAAATACTTTTGAGTTACTGGCAACTTTTTATGGTCTAAAAATCTTTACTTCACACAATGGTGTGAAGATACTCAGAATAGACAATACTATAGCAATTGCTAATATAGATACAGAATCGGAATAGCAGATTACGCATTTAATAAAGTAACACTTTCACTCGGTATTCCACAGTTCGACTTATTTGCAAATAGCCAGAATCATAAATGTTACAGATGTACTTCCTGGAAATTGGATCCAAATTCCGAAATTATTGTTATTATTTATTGTTGTTGGAGGAGCCTTGCTTGCCTAGAGCGGTCTGTGGATGGGTGACCGCCCGACATACCGAGTTTCCTCCGTGCCTCGGAAAGCACGTTAAGCTGTTGGTCCCGGCTGCCATATATATAGTCTTTGGCAGTCATTACAGGTAGTCAGTGACCTGAAATTCTGACATCCAGTCTTACCAAAGGGTATCGTATTACCTAGTATGAACTGGGTTGTGGAGGTCAGATAGGCAGTCGCTCCATGTAAAATACTGGTATTCAGCTGCATCCGGTTAGACTGGAAGCCGACCCCAATATAGTTGGGAAAAGGCTAGGCAGATGATATTTATTGTTGATTAGTATATTTTTTATGCTTTTACTCCTTTTAGTCTTATCTCAAAAGTTTTCATAAAATTAAAAATGACAAGCAGAAGGGATTATAGTACTACCATATTGACCAATACAGCCTTGGCACCCAGTGCGGTTAAAATTACTTATTTCGAAAGTACTTTATTTTAATCCTGACAAAAATCTACTGTGTTTTACTTTCAAGGGGGAGTATCCTCTCCACTCGGATCTTACTCTGATGGCAGGGAATTTATCCGGCAGTCACTATTAATGCGCGGAACCCAAAGCATCTCTCAATATATTGATGGCCTCTCTCTCCATAAACGCGCTGAAGCAATATAATACTGCACTAAACTCATATAGTGGCTATATTGTAATGATAAAGGTTTAGATTACTGTGATTCACACACTATTCAATTAATAGAATTCTTGACTTAACTAGTTAATTCGGGTGTTACAGCACACTTAATAGTTCTGCAATATCAATATTGTTAGGTCAGGAAATTTAAAAAGGTTTTTCAAAGAGGTCTATTGTTTAAACCAAAATTCCACACCTGGAATCACAATCTTGTATAAAGTTATTAAACCAATTAAGTACTTTCCTAATGATTCAATTACACTAAAAGATTTTATTAAAAACTGTAACTCTTTTAGCACTAGCATCTGCACAGAGAAATCAAACTTTAAGCCTAATAAAAAAAAAAAAAATATTACTTTTGATTCAGACAAAATTATAATTAAAATCGAAGATTTAATATAAACCGGCCAGGTACCATTGATTCTGTTGCCTTAAATTAGAAAAAATCCTAACGTTTTCCCAGCTTTAACCTTCAAACACTATTTAGATAAAACTGTTTGCTTACGTGTCATGTGTCAAGAAGATTCTTTATTTTGTAGTTATCAAACCACATAAGAAAGTGGGTTCTCAAACTTTTTCTCACTGGGTAAAACAAGTTCTAGAAAAAAGTGGCATAGATGTAAAATTGTATGGGACACAGAGTACAAGGCACGCATCTGCGTCTGCTCACAGAGCAGGTGTCAATCTGGAAGTTATTCGAAAGGCCGCAGGCTGGAGTGAATCTTCCCAATTCCCATGTATTCCAAAAACACTATAATAAGAATGTACCTCCCCATAACTAAACTGAATTTGTAGATGCACTCTTTAGATGATTATTTATTATTGTTGTACCTTAGTTTTATGATTATTACAAACAAATATAATTAGCATTACGTTTCAGTAATTAAAACGTAATAAATAGCATAATATTTTATCGATCGCTTTAATGTCAATTTTTTTCGATGCTCTAAACATCTGCATGTAAACTGTAATCATCTTCGGGAGAGATACGAAGTATAATTAAGAATCAAACGAACTTACCTAGTGAAGTTTGATATCTAATTATACGAGTGTCTCTCCCGAAGATGATTACACTCCCTCCCTCCCTGATAATCCCGAGACCTATCGAAAAAATCGAACTCTAAAAAATGAGTCAAGGATTGTCGTTGCAGCGCAATGGCGGCTTGCACTACAGTGGGGGGAAATAGTCAATACACTACTTTTTATCCTATTTTTTTAATTTATTTAAAAATAAATTCTCTAAAAAGTGTGATAAGGACAGCATCAACTCTCGTACTGCTGCATGTAAACTGTAATCATCTTCGGGAGAGACACTCGTATAATTAGATATCAAACTTCACTAGGTAAGTTCGTTTGATTCTTAATTCTTGCCCATTGCATAAAAATATTTGCATAAGTAATTACTTAAGTCCAAGTAATTACTTTGACTTGACTATAGATACGGCTATTAGTGCCGAAAGTATTCAATAAAATAGACATGCTGAGACACAGCCCTAAGTAAAGTAAAGGTTTGGTGAAATCAAGACTGAGGAATTTATTGCTCGGTGACGAGGATTCAGCCGTTGCCGAGAAATAAATTCCCGTCTTTATTTATTTATTTTTATAGTTATTTGTTAATTATGTTATAAGGTTATCTATTCACTAGATTACTTGTTAAAATCTGTGTTTTAAAACAGGCGCTTCTCGCTAACAAACTGTTAAGTTTGGCGAGTAAATTGTTAATTAACAAAAATATGTACCTATATTTGTGAACAATAAATAAAAAAAATAAAAAAGTTCCCTTAAAGCGCCAATGGAGGTGTACAAAGAGCAGGTCATGAGGTGGCCCGTGGTTTGGGAAGAGACTCCGGTTTTGGAGTCGGTTTGGAATATTTCAAGTGGGCCATGGGAGTAGGAGACGCACTGGGAGCTTTATTGCAGGCTCAGTATATTGAACTGGATAATATGTATTTTTATTTTTTTTAAAAACGTTGCCCCACACTAGGAATTTCTCCTGTATCGTGGGTGCGTTCACAAACATTTAAACTCACATACACAAATACCCAGACCCGAAACAACTATCCGTAGGCCGTACAAATATTTGTTCCGTGCGGGTATCAAGTATTGGGAACACAACTCCAGACTTCGGACTGCTTTTGGAAAATCTAAAAACACTTTACCCTGGATATACGAGTATAATATATAGATGCACACTCATAACTAATAGTAGTTGCGACTACTCGTAGTAGATCAATGAAGCAATCTGTAAATATAAACGTTCTTGAAAATTCTATTGGAAGTAGAAAAGTAAATATTCAACAACTCAGCACTAAGATTATCTTGTTTCAAACTTCAATTTAATTTAATTTTCATTGTTTGACAATCAAATTAATATCTGTTGAAATTTAGTCCCGGCTATCTCAAACTAAACTCGCAGATTTTGTAAATATTGATAACACTTTTTCGAATTTTAATATCAGATATTTTATATCTAACACAACCCTCACTCAACGAAAACAGCCAGCAGTTTATAATTTTTTCCAAAAAAAGAAACACGTACATGAACCGAAAATGCATTTAAATTTTAAAATATAGGTTCTAATGTGCACTTTTCATTAGAATCTATATTTTGGAAAAAAAACTAACCACAGTTTGTAACATCATCATTGTCTTGCCCTTATCCTAATTAATTTGAAGTCGGTGCAGCATGTCTTCCTTTTTCATACTTATTTACTTCCAGACTGAGTACCAAATTGATTACACCCGTTTCCAAAGTTGGTATAGCGTTTGGAGTACATAAAACTCAAATAAAGCATCCGTTTAGTGATGTCGGAATAAACGCAGTTTTTTTCTTTTTCCAATACAGTTGCGACGGACAGTAAAATTGTACAAAGGTTTACGTACGACGCCCTCCTGACAATGTCATTGAAGCGCTAATTGAAAGAACTATGCTGCACTACATCGATATCGATATTTACAAAGTCACAACACTAAAAGCAAAGCGCTCAACTGTGTTCGCATCCAGTTTCCCGCATATCTTGATTGTGCGTTCAAACACTCAGCTATACATTTTGTGTTCCGTTAATTTTGATTCAATCCGCAATGTTTGTTTTTATTATATTCTCAAGTATTGCATTGTTGTTTCCAGAAGTAATTCAATGAATTCTGCTATTAATAATGTAGTTTTTTGTACACAAGTATGTGCTGACTGAACGTTTTTAGTGAATTCAAGGGTAGTAACGTCCTGTCGGGGTCGTCTGTTCGAGAGAGATGCCGCGGCCCCGGACACGAAGGGCTCAGAAGGAACATAGGTGGTTTTTAGTCAGTAGGACTCCCTTCAGCTCCGCTCAGAGCGGAGCTTGATGATTTCCCACCACCCAAAGAAAAGGGTTTTGAGTTTTTATTTCTTTTTTATCTTTTGCCGCAATAATTGTAATAGCTTGGCTAATATGCATGTAATAAATATAATTTATGGCATAATAGTAACCACGAACATATCTTTCTATCAGTGAAAAAAAAAAACATTAGTTCCGAAGATAACCGATTACCCGGTTCCGACCGATTTAGAAAATTATTTAATTATTTTCATCTGTACCTAGTCAATGACAGATAAACAATGTAAAAAAATATACAATTCAAAACGACTTGTCTGAAAAAATGAATTATTTGAACGACTGAAAACTTACGTGTTGTTTTCTGCATGCATAGTAGCTGAGTGTGGGTATAATTATATCGATATTAAATTATCCAATATTTTTCTTGCACGTTGCAGATAATTTTGATTCAATGATTAATTTACAGAAGCCATTCTTCAAAACTTACAATCTTTCCCAAAAAATCACACGAACAAATTCGGCCTTGCCATTTAGTCAATACCACTGACTCGTAAAAATACTGGAGACATCTGTTTATAAATTAAATATCATTAAAATTTGTCAGTCGAGTCGTTTGTTACAACAATTTTCTTTTGCTTTCCTTTCGTACAAGTAGCGCCATCTAGTAATCATGGCTGGAACTAACATGAGGTTTGGCTTGCGAATTGCTTGATACAGTTTTCAGCATACGAACTGTTTTGCAACATTGATAGTATGGAAAGAGGTTAGGTACTAATAGCGAGGAAATCGTAAGAAATCTCACGGGAAATATGTGATTTCATATCTCGGTGACGCGACGCTATAAAGCAAAATGATAGTGGAAATTGCTATGTTTGACGTTACTCGTCTTTTACATACCGATATCACCCAGTTGGCTCTTTCAAGTAGATTACTTATTATCACATAATATACCATCTCAACATGAATGATGTGTACTAAGATTTTGTAACAATATTCTGATTTGGCGCTGCCGAGACACACAATTTTATCTCTTTTTGTTCCTTAATTTTTAGTTTTTATATTGTTTTATTGTGTGTACGTGTGGGTATGTGTCAAATAAATTAGTTTTCTTTTCTTTTTTAATTAAAAGAGTGATAATGGAGTTTCTTGCCCGTTTTTCTCCATAGAGATCAACGATAGGGAAATGGGCAACTACAGTAATTTCACAAGTTATAATGCCTCATGACTGTGACCATAGCTTCGTTTTATTAATTGTTTTTCTGAGATTGAAAAGTGCCTGTAATGGTTTAATTGAAATAAATGCTTTGAGTTTGATTACAATTTTATTAGCGTGTTTTTCAGTCTATATTGCAAGGACATAAACATATTAACACACTTGTAGTCCTCGAAAGGGTAAGGCAGACTTTATATAGCCTGCCCATTAT
This sequence comes from Diarsia dahlii, assembly GCA_949775195.1. NCBI lineage: Eukaryota > Metazoa > Arthropoda > Insecta > Lepidoptera > Noctuidae > Diarsia > Diarsia dahlii. The sequence goes on from OX459205.1 coordinate 18,766,688, forward strand.
TTATTTGGATGTTTGATAGAGAACTTGTACCCTACATTCGATTGGTAGGTTTTAGGTGGTCTGTCAGTCTACCAACCTTGCTGTCTGCACATTTTACTATAACAGTGGGACGTGAGATTACTTTGTGTACCTAGGTAGTGCAGACCAGAAAATTATGAGAACAGAGATTTGTCACGAGTACCAATGTATGCACAAAGCCACTTTCTGATGCTCTGATTTCTGATTTTCTGTTACTGTGTTGACTAACGTTTTTCGTTTTCACTATCATGGCTTTTAGGAAGACATAGTTTTACGAAATAAGTCTTGTCTCAAATTATAAACCGTTATTTCACAACACACTTGCTAAACGTATACCTATAACATTTTGCACGTGACTTGTTAGGTCCGAAAACAGTCCTCATTTAATAGTGGCTCAGGTTTTAATATCCAGTTATAATATCCGTTTTTTGTTAAAGCATTTCTGCATTTACTTCAGTTTTAATAATATTAGCAGAGAGCCGCATTTATGCATTTGCTTCAGATTGTAATATATTACTAGAGAACCGAAATTTTTACTCAAATCACCCACCACTTACTATAAACTCCCAAAATACATTGAATCCAAAATCTTCAAACCAGCTTCTCATAGAAGCTCCTTAAGCATCCCTTCGTAGGGGGATCCCTTACACTCTAAATCTCATTAAGCCGAACTAATAAATTTTATTTTAGGGGTCCCTACGCCTGGATTACAAATAGTCTCATTACTTTGTTTAGATAAAACTGATAGTGTTTAAATTAAGTACCCCGGGACACATTACATACCCTACCTCGGTGTCATTGAAACTGGGAAGGGTAGAGATTCCATTAGCGATATTTTTAATTGTAATTTTATGAGGATGGGAAAAAATTGGGTGATAAATCAGTCTGTTTTTGTGTGCCGGTGGCTGAATTTTCTTTTCAGTGTTTCTAGATAGCTACTAAAAAGGCACTTTGTAACTATCGTTTTGGCACTTTTGGTTGTTATTTCGATTTTTTCCTAAAATTAAGCGCACGTATAACTAAACTCTTTTTCAAAAAAAACGGGCACTTCATATTTTTTTCTCTACTTCAATGAAGAAGGACAACTACGAGGTTTTATTAATTTGACGATGTATTGGCATGTTATTTGAAGAATCCTGGCATGATTCTGTACGTTCCAAATTTAAATTTTGAAATTAACAAAAGGAAAATAATGATTATTGTAGATTATTGTAAAATTGCTTTACTAATGGCGCGAATTGCTGAAACGATTTTATTACTGATTACTAAAATTTTAAAACTTTTTGGATATTTTCTGCAAATTAAACAATTTTATCTTTCTTTTTACATTAAATACCACTTTTTGACATGAGTGATAAAGCGATAAGGGCCGGTAAAATTATAGCCCTACTTGAAGAAGGTTGTTCGCAAACTTACGTGTCTCAGCGGCTAAATGTGAGTCGTTCAACTGTCCAGAGGACTTGGCAACGGTATGAGACCGGTTCGGTCAAAAGAAGACCCGGTTCGGGAAGAAAACGACGCACAGAACCAAGAGATGACCGCTTTTTGGTGAGTCAGGCCTTGCGGAATCGTAAGGCGTCAAGTGTGGACCTGAAGAAGAGCCTTGAAGAAGTAAGAGGAGTAGAAGTTAGCTTGTGGACCGTCAGGAGGAGGCTTTTGGCTGCCAATATCAGGAGTTACCGCCCGGCTCGGGGACCTAAATTACTCCGTGAGCACCGTGTTGCTCGACTTCAGTTTGCTCGAAACTGTGCTTCATGGACTCTGGAGTACTGGAATAAAGTATTGTTTTCTGATGAAGCTAGAATCTCTTTGTGTGGAGAGGACCGACGCCGGCGAGTGCTACGAAGACCACGGGAACGCTATGCGGAAGTGTGTTTCGAAGAAATCACTCCTTATGGCGGAGGCTCCGTTATGTTTTGGGCAGCAATTAATTCGACGGGGCGTACGGAGTTAGTTCTCATAGAAAATGGAACATTAAATGCACACCGGTACATAATGGAAGTCCTAATTCCATATGCACAACCCGCATTGACTGCACTTGGGGAAGATTCCATTTTTATGGACGATAATGCTCGCCCGCACCGTTCTGGCGACGTGGAAGCGTACATGCAAGAAGTTGGGATCCGTCGTTTAGATTGGCCAGCTCGAAGTCCTGACCTCAATCCAATTGAGCATTTGTCTGGGATGTTCTAAAGAGACGGGTAAGATCAGTGCAACATGCTCCACAAAACATCAGGGAGCTAAAAAGAGTCATTGCAGAAGAGTGGGAACGTATTCCTCAAAACGTCATTAAAAACATCGTGGAAAGCATGCCCAGAAGGATTCAAGCTGTGATTTTGGCAAGAGGAGGTCACACTCGTTATTAGGTTATTACATTTGTAACTTTATTTAATTAAACAAAGTAAAAAAATCTTCTTGTCTTTATTGCCGACCACTTCTTATTGTTTGGCCGTGTACATCGGTTTTAAAGAATTCATGATTTTTTTTTTTTAAATTGCCACAGTTCACTTCACGCGTATTAATTTACACGATTATAAGTATACAGACTACGTCAAACAATTAAATTTCATTGAATTAACTCAAATCGACCAAACGTAAATTTCCTAAGGTGCCCGTTTTTTTTGCAAAGGAGTGTATATTATTTTGATACTTTTTATTATGGAACAAGAACCAAACTTTGAAATGGGTAATTACGGTTTTTTCACAAGTTATTTTGCTGTTGCTGTTTTTATTTTTGACTTTCAAAAGTACCTGTAATGGTTTATTTCAAATGAATGCTTTGAGTTTGGGCTGTAGGGCTATTCCAAAGTCTCGTTGTAGACACCAAGATACCAAGGCCTCAAAAGGGTCTGGGTAACTAGCTAGTTACCCTGTCTATTCACGCTGGGCTCGTTTACGGAGACGCAGGGCGTCGCGCGGCGCGTGCAGAAGGCTCGTCTCGTGCTTTTTTATTAATTTACTGAGAGACGGGTCCACCGCAACAAACGCTGCATTGAAAACGGTAACTTTTTCATACATCGCCATGTGTTTGAATTAAAAACGCAGCACGCGCCGCGCGACGCCCCGCCTGTACGTAAACATGCACTAATGCAACTTCTATTCTTTAACCAGAAATTATGTACTTTAATGGTTTGGTTAAATTATGTTTAAGTGATTAATCATACAACATTGTCCGCCTCGTTGGTCTAGTGGCCGCAAGCTCTGATGCTGGTCTGTTCCATTCCCGGGACAGGCAAAGCGTTAATGAATTTTCCATCAGCAATTTCTCAATAGTAGCCAAGGAGTCTGGTTTTGTGCCCAGTTGATAGTAATAGGCTCAACCCCTATTAAATATTACTTAAACATTACTGGTGAAACCTGGGTAGGTATACTATAAAGTACACCTTTGCCTAACCCTTCAAGAATTACAGACTTGATATTGTATTTCTGTTATGTAAATCATACAAAAACATAAATTTCCCAAAACAAATTCATACAAACCATTAGAAATAACTCAACGAACTTTCCGCCACAAATATTGGAATTACATTACAACTCGTCCAAGGTGCCACCAAATTCGCGGTCCCATAAACACGTCTCCTTGACACTGCGGTACTAGCGCAGTTCGCAACTTCGCTAGTTGGCGACCGCAGAGCTCGGTCGACGCTGGTACACTGACTAAATCTTTTGTTTGAGCTGTATAAATGGGTTAGCTGTGTTTTTCGATGCAGTTTAGCAATTTTGTTTAAATAAATTTTTGAGAGCAGTGGTGGCCCAGTGGTTGCGGCCCCGACTTACGAACAGTGAGTCGTGGGTTCGAACCCCGTCAGGCATATTACTTTGTGTAATTTATTTCATCACCACTGTTCTAAAAAAAACGGTGAAGGAAAACATCGTGAGGAAACCGGCATATCTTAGAACCAAAAAATTCGAAGATATGTGACATCTACCAATCCGCACTGGGCGCGCGTGGTAGATTATAGCCCATCCCTCTCCTAGAGAGGAGGCCTGAGTCCCTGCAGTGGGAACATTATAGGCTGATGATGATGATGAGATTTTTGAGAAGACTGATTATTTTATTCTCTTTGGGTAAGAAAATCGAGAATAGCTTGTTTAATCCTAAAAGTAACGAATCAGTCAGTCTTCCTCCGGCCTAGTTGGTCTAGTGGTCGCAAGTGCAACTTTTTTGCATGTGGTCCTGTGTTTGATTCCCAGGTCGTCCACAGTGTTATTTGGTTTTCCCATTAGGAATTTCTGAGTAGCAGCCACGGAGACTGATTTTGGGCCTGGTGGATTGGTGGATGGCAATAGAATAGAATAGAATAGAATATGTATTTATTAGCTAATGGACAGCAGCAACACAAAAGAGCAGCACATATATAAACAAATAACAACAAACAGCTTAACAATTAATTAAACAGCTCAACTGCGCTGATAGCGAGCTTATTACTGAGAAAATCTTAACAACACGCTGTCCGACCCGGGATTCGAACCCAGGACCTCATGTTCAGCAATCGTGATTCTGAACACTTACTTAATCAACGGGGTAGTCTGTTACTCTCAGTCTATACAAATGACTTCAAAAACATACATGTTTCAGTACGAAAAGGTTCCAAAAAAACAATGATCAAACACAACAATATCCCTTTATAACCTCATTCCGGATCAAATATGAGTTAAACATACACCGTGTACTCGTATATTAATCAAATAAACATATCAAAAGGACTTCCGTTCACCGGTCATGGCTGCGCTATAATAAACCGGGCGAGTATCGGAACGCCATTTATGACTTCGATAAATAAGTAGGTAAATTATTGTGTTATTTCATTTCATAATGCTTTGAAATGTTTTAGATAGGATAGGGAATTTTAGACTTTGTGTCGATTGTTTGTACCTACTTTACGCTGTTTTAGTTGTCGTAATTAAGGTATTGAGGAGCTCTTGGCTGAATAATAACAGTTGGTGGGGTCGATCTTCAGGATTAAAATAATAATAATAATCATTTATTGATTTAGACAACTAAGATCCATTGGGTTAGTAACAATATTCCTAAAATCTATGTAAGTACTTAACTAAAGATCCTTATGTTAGTAACAATATTCTAAACCTATGTTAGTACTTAACTAAAAACAAAGACAGAGTACAGGTGACTATTGACCTCACCAACGGGCTGTTATGGCTCCCGACTAAGCCGCGCTCCGTTAAGCCGTGCTTGCCTAGGTTGTTCCTTGAATAGGCGATCAACTATTACCTACATACCGAGTTCGTTTGTACCACGGAAAGCGCGTTAAGCTGTTGGTCCCCATTTGTAGATCTTGGTACACTGGTACACAGGTAGTCACTGGCCCGAAAGACAACCAGTGTTCACAAGAGGTTTCGTATTACTCAGTACTAACTCGGTTGTGGAGGTCAGGATGGCTGTTGCGCCATTTAAAATACTGATAGTCAGTTGCTTCTGGTTAGACTGGGACCCGACTCCAATATAATCGGGAAAAGGCTAGGCAGATGACGGTAATGATGACTTGTCTCAAATAAATTATAGGTTTGTTTGGAATATGTGAGAGTTTAGGATGATGCTCTCTAGGTATTTATAATCTAGAACTAGCCTCTACCAGTGACTCAGCCTGCGTGTAATTATCCCACGGGAACGACCAAACCGTATAATAACTTATCTTTGGACAAAATCCATTAAGTCGTTAACCCACGAAATGGTCATAGACAAACTGACAGAGGTGTACTTAAGTGTACACCTACATTCAGCCAGTTGTATTTAAGTCACATGTAAAAGAAAACGAGCATATTTCTACCTAGTGGAAACAATTCCAGATTTCTTGGTTGCTACTGAGAAATTTCTAATGGAAAAACCTAATAAGATTTTGTTTGACCTGAGAATCAAAGTCAGAACCTTACGCTCAGCAGCCGCGCTTGCGACTACAGGACCAATGAGGCAATTAGTTAGAACAATGTACAATTATAAGTTTTACGAGGCGATCATAATACGACGATCATAAAGTATGACATAATTTGTTGTCACCTTGTGTTGCTTCATATTTATTAGACTATCTCTAATTGAATTGGAAATCTAGTCGATATATTGCATGGCTAAATCGGTTGTTTATATTATAATTGAATTATCTGAAAGCCTAATAGAGTTAAGATATCCCATAAATACCTTTCACTCTACACCCCATAGATCAACCTGTTTCGAAACAATCCACACTACCCTATGAAATGCATTTACCGACGCGTACATTTACAGCTCATTTATTCCGAATAATACCACTATCTAGACCCTTATACGGAGTTAATTCTCAAATCCCTTGAAATCTTCTCGGGTCTCGAATGTAATTTATGGGCTAAACGTAATTTTGTGCTTTAAAACGTGATTTGCTTCTCTGTGACATGGTTTAGGGTGTGGCTGAAATATAATAGGGGTGTCGTGTGTTGTTTAATGTTGTTGGAATATGTTTTATTTTACATAACATAATATTATTAAATTACATGGAGTGCTGCGTACAGTGAATGTAATTTTACATTGAAATAAAGTATGCCAGAGAGATATTTCTTGACGCTCTTACCACACGATCGAGAAATAACTGTTCACTTCAAATTGTATTTAGGTACCTGACAAAGTTACAATAAAGTGAGTGTTCTGTGTTTTGTACATGTATTTAGCAAACCGCGGGGAAGGTGGCGTTTTGCTTTGCTGCGACATGGTTTATGATTTTGCCTAAAACGAGATGGGTTTCGTATGTCGAGTGTAGGTATGGTATAGTAATATTATTAGAGAAGATTCCTTTTATTCATAGCCCATATTATGTCCCACTTCTGGGCAAAAGCATATCCTTTCTCCTCCAATCCTCACTGGTTTGTACAATTTTTGGCCATGCTTGCTCCCCGAACGTGATCACATTGTCACAACCTCGGTGGCGATGTTCACCTTCAGGTGTCCAGTGAGTGACGATCCTTGTCCACCTCTCCGGGTATATCCGTGCAATGTGGCCACTCACTCCGCCTTGTGCTTGGTGATACTGATTATTTGAATGTGATAAGATAGATAAAAATAATGCCGGTAAATTACTACTATTAATTAAGGATTGTTGTGTGAAATTAAAACAGCGTAGATGATTTATTTCTTTATTATTTACTAGCTTTTGCCCGCGACTTCGTCCGCGTTTCCGTCGTTTTTCGTAAAAAAATACCATTATGTCCTTCCTCACGGTTCAGTGGTTTTGATGTAACAGACAGATTAATTTTCGTATTTTAGTAGGGAAATACAATAATGTCAATCCACAATACTGTTGAAAAATATCACAAAAAGGAACCGCAGAATATTATTATTAATAGCTGTGCCCGCGACTCCGTCAGCGTGTAACTCCTTGTATGTTATTTAGTTAATGTATTGGTAATATTGTTTAGATCACTTTCACATGAGGCTTAAGTAGGTACCTATATAGGAGCAGCGGTGGCCCAGTGGTGGCGGCCCCGACTTACGAACAGTAGGTCGTGGGTTCGAACCCAGGCAGGCACATTACTTTGTGTAATTTATTTCATCACCGCTGCTCTCAAAACGGTGAAGGAAAACATCGTGAGGAAACCGGCATGTCTTAGAACCAAAACATTCGAAGACATGTGACATCTACCAATCCGCACTGGGCCCGCGTGGTAGATTATAGCCCATTCCCTCTCTAAGAGAGGAGGCCTGTGTCCCAGCAGTGGGAACATTAATAGGCTGTTGATGATGAGGTACCTATAGCGTTCTATAGGTAAAACTTCAGCCCAAAGCTTCCGGGTAAACTATGTTGAAAGTTGACCCGTCCGGCACGTGAACATAAAGATTTCTAGAACTGCTAACCCGGGTAAGAGCGACATATAACTGACCATCCGAGAAACAACTGACACCGAGATCTACTCCAGCAACACGAAAATTCTGCCCTTGAGCCCTATTAATTTAGTAGTCACTTAAAATAAATACCTAACTACTATAATTAATAAAAGTATCTACGCTTTTACCTACTTAATACAAAAATAAAATTGATTATAAATTAGCCAAAACTTACCTATCGGTATCTAAAAATCTATGCGTACTACTTCCCCTAAAAAGAAATAAAATACGAACTATTAATAATTTGTAATTTGAACGAATATTTAAACACTACCAAAATAACTACTTAATACCTATTTTATAAAATAACAACAAAAGAAATTCAAATAAACTATTTAAAGACTAAAAGTCGCGCTGATAAGCACGGTTTGTTAATATCAATTATTATTATTGTCTGTCAATAAGGTCGAACGCTGAACGCATCAACAGCCAAATATTGAATGAAGCTCGCTCCCGTTACACAAAAATAATCCTTATGGCATGATTCAGTATTCACGCGCAGCTTATTAGCGTATTTCATATTTGGTTCAGTTTGATGTTTCTATACCGATTACTATGATTCTTTTTTTTATTGAATAGGTAATAATATTAACTTCTTTTAATTAGGGATGAGTGAGAGTATTATAAACGTAAGAGTAAACAAATATAATCAGAAAGCTCCGAACTGCTAAGCTATCGGGAGTTACACGTGTTATTGTGAGTCAACCATAAAAGATAGACATATGCTGTTGTGGGATATTTTTTAGATAATTTTATGTAGAACATTTCCGTCATAAATGATTTCTATGTAGCTTTAACCATTAAGGTTACACACGCGACGGAAGCTTAAAAAATGGAGCAACTTCTCCCGTTTTCCCAACATTTCCATTCACTGCTCTGCTCCTATTGATTGTAGCGTGATGAAAAGTATACTATAACCTCCCCAGGAGTATGAAGAATAATTGTACCAAGTTTCGTTAAAATCCGTCGAGTAGTTTTTGTTTCTATAAGGAACATACAGACAGGAGGACAGACAGACAGACAGACAGACAGACAGACAGACAGACAGACAGACAAAAATTTTACTGATTGCATTTTTGGCATCAGTATCGATCACTAATTACCCCCTGATAGTTATTTTGAAAATATATATCATGTACAGAATTGACCTCTCTACAGATTTATTATAAGTATAGAAGATTTAAATTATAATTCTGCCAGATATCTTTGCTCAAAAATAACTTAATAGTCAAGAATGTGAAGTAGCAAGCATAGATAATCACTTTAGAGACATAAGGCAACCCACGTGAAGAATATTATAGGTGTGGTAATTATAATAATTTTAATTAGATTATCCTGATTTCATGGTTGTCTAAGTAATTGCGTGGTAACACCGTACTTGACCTTATTATAATATTTTCAGTCTTGGATCTTACTTTCTTGCTAGGTTTTAGTTTTCTATTTTGTCTGCTTTTCGGGAGATCATCAAATCACTTCTCCCGCTCTGGGCCAAGTGGAAGGGAGGGAGTACCAGACTTCTACTGACTAAAAATAACCCATGTTCCTTCTTAGGCCGTTGTGTCTCTTTTGAACAATCCGCAGCCCCGGGTAGTTTAATGCCCAGGTATTTAATGCTCAGTACAACACCAAGCTCAGTGATATCGAGGTATTGAATAAGTTACTCAGTGTTTTGTAAATTGGCATTAGACGCCGTCAATAAACGGTTTTTCTCTTATCATGTAGGTATCCTAAAAAAGTATACAGCCATATTATTAGTGTTGTACAGAGAGGACTCCGGACAGATTTATTAAGAGGAAACGGTGCCTCCTTCCATGTGCGGATTGTGACCACCGAGGTGGTTTTTGTGCTGTCCCCATTCTCCCTTGTCTTATCCCTAAAGATCGGTTGCCTTTTGAAGATTTCCCCCATCAAGAAACTAAAAAAAGGTATAATTAAATAGTTAATCAACGAACTACTCCTAAACTTCATAAAAGCCTCGAAAGGTTAAAAAATTAGAACCTTAATAAACCAAACTGTTTATAAATTCAGAGTTTAAATCAAAGTTAGTCAACTGTCGTCGTGGTGAACCGAGTGCTCATACAAACACTTTTAGTTTACTTAGCACTCACAAGTATATTAATAACTAGCTTTCAGACTTATAGTAACTTTAACTTATGAGTTTGTCCTATATGCATACGGTTATTAAGGTTTTAATATTGAATCTTATGTGTTTGAAGCTAAAGTTTGTATTGTTAGGATAGAGTTGGTATATGACTAATATGAATTAATTATTTATTACTTCGTATAGTTTCCCTTGTTAGATAGTCTCCTTAGTCTAGTGGTCGTATTGGATTTTCCAGGTATTATATAGGCACTCCTCAGTATTAAAAATATATCCTACTCTTCGTAGACCCGAGAGTCGCAATCAGGCTTCTGTAGTGTTTGCTCGTTCCATCGTTGACCTCATCTCTGTCCAAGTCATCTGTATTAAGATTGAGACTAGTCTCCCACGATTGCCAACACAATATTTAAAAAACTGGTACCACTTTTTACCAAAGAAGTACACCTTCTTCACTTGGTCATGCCACCATATCACCTGCCGCGTGAAGAAAACCATAGTCTCGTGCATTTGGCCCACAAAGGGCAGAGGTGTACCTAATAGTTACTGTTACTGTTAGCCCGTGTCATCCCACAGCTGGTCAAAGGCCTTCCTCCATGACTAATAGTACACGTCCCATGTTTCGCCATCTTTAATTCCAATGTAATAGAGGGCGAGCCTTTATTGCTATCAACAGTCGACAAAACTAGATTACGTGACTCGTAGTGAGAAAGTAATAAAAAACAATTATAATTTACACACTCCAGGTATCGAACCTGAACCTCATGCAGAACAATGAGGCAGACATCATCTTATGCAGCTAGGCAAAGGCCTCTCCCACGATTACTAGTTGTATGTTTGTTTTGTATCTCCATGATACCATAAAAAAAAAAAACATCATTGTCAGCCTATTATATAATATTCCCACAACTGGGACAAAGGACTTCTCTCTATAAAAGGGAATAGGCTATAATTCACCACGTGGACCCAGTTTGGTAGATGTCACATGCCATCGAATTTTTGATTCTAGGATATGCCGATATTCTCACGATGTGTTCCTTCATCGTTTTGAGAGCAGTGGTGATGAAATAAATTACACAAAATAAGGCGCATACCTGGGATCGAACCCACGACCTACGACTTACTGCTCGTAAGTCGGGGCTGCCACTGTTTAAAAATAAAACATAAAGGGAGAAGAATAAAACAAAATTGGCTAAAAAAAGTTTTACACCATTATTTTTTATTCATACAAAAAACGCCTTGTCAAAATACTTTATACAACGTTATACACAATAGATGAAAGTACATGAGATCATGGTGAAGGGATGTGAGCATGCCTTTAATATTTATGATTATGATTTTACACGTGTACGTTTGAAGGCTGTTTGAGATAGACCATCTAAATGATGAGATCCTTGTTAGTTAGATATTTGATCAGCTTTTGATTGAGGTCCGAAATTAATTGGGTGGTTTTAAACGTGCACGTATAAAAATCTTTAATAAACCGTAACAATATTTGCTTAAAATATTAAATGTTAAAACTTATTATAATGACTAGAAAGTAATGGACAAGTTATACATAATTTCATCATCATCATCATCTGTCTAGCCTTTTCTTAGCCTATTTCGGAGTCGGCATTTAGTCTAACCAAACCAAGGTTAAAACAGTCCATAATTAGCTTATATAACTTATTTCATTCAAAATATCATAAGAAATTCTAAGAGATTTACCCAATCGGCCGATCTTCACCTCTAAATAATTATTTATTTATGAAAGCCTAAACCCACAGGATATTTCGATATTGCCAGCCACACTGTTATAAAGTTTCCTTCTACATAATTGGGTCTAGTCTAAAATAAAATATGATTCTGTTTAGTCCGTCAGTTAGATTATCGAAAAATTTGGATACGTGTTTTTTGGTTTATCAAATCAGTAAAAAATAAGGAAGATAAAACGCGTCAAAGGTCATGAATGGGGGCTAGTGACGTCACTTTCTGGTAAAAAATGGACTACAATGTGACGTCATACGAATTTTCGAAGCACTGTATTGTCATCATTTTTGTTTACGAGAAAAAATATGTGTCCAATATTTTTTGGAAATCTATTTATCGGACTAATTAGATTGTTTTAGATAGGCAATCGCTTTATAAATGTATAAAGCACTATTATTCAGCTGCATCCGGTTGGACAAAAAACCAATCCTAAAATAGTCACGTAATGGCGAGGTGGTTGATGATGACAACAAAATTCGTAGGATATTATTACCTAAAGCTAAAAAAAACACTTTAATCAGGAATCGAAATCCTGATACTCAAATAACAAAGTAAAGAAAGAAAATAATTCTAAAAAAATACAAACAGCATCAGCACGTTTTCCTCTAATTACTATTTTTGTGTCTTCTTATTTTTTCCTCCACACTAATCCGATGGAAAAGAACCTAAAGCCAGTACTAAAATTTAATCACTAGTAAGGGGAATTTGTTTTATTTGCCACATAAAACCAATTTGCCTCTTGCGTTCTCATTTTACCTCCTTTTCTATCTCGTAGATTTTCGTATAGCGCTGTATCACTCGCTCTTGTTTCAGCTCCCCTTAAGATATTCGGCTATAGTCCATGATAGTAAAATAACAGTAATTTTAAACCTTAATTTAGATATGGGATTATAAAGCCATAATGTTTTTTCTTCATTATCTTATGCAGACATTTTGGTTTGGGATGCCTTTTCTTGCATTACGAAAATCCTTTTCAATTAAAAGGATTCACGTCTAAGCTTTTGATTATAACTGAGGGAATGGTGCTGATAGCCGAAATACAGGCTATGCCTAGTTCGGCTACAGGCGCTAAACTCTTTACTGTAATTTAAATCCCAACAAAAACATTCTGTAAAAAACTAGCCAAGTCTCGATGGAGCTGCTTATTTATCTCTAAAAAGTAATGAAATCTAAACAAAGTCGTGCCAAGTCTAAGGTTCCTTATTGCGATTTCTTTATTATAAAAGTTAATGTTGTGTGACTTGGCCGTTGATCATTCTTTATACGTTAGTGGGTACAAGTCAATTTTGTTTATACGTAATGTTATATCTGTTGTAACTAACTATGTTTATTAAGCAAGATAATAACCCATACTGGTATTGGTAATTGGATGCCAAGAAGAAAAAGTAGCAGAACTAAACGAAACGAACAACGGCCAAGTCACACAACATGAACTATAATAATAAAGAAATCGCAATAAGGAACCTTAGACTTGGCACGACTTTGTTTAGATTTCATTACTTTTGAGACTTGGCTAGTTTTTTACAGAATGTTTTTGTTACACTATACAAAACTATAAAAAATAGGATTATCGAAAATTAAAAAAAAAAAACTATTATAAAAAACAATTGTTTTATAATATAAGAAAATCTAATAAAATAAATCAATATGTTGGGATTTCACTTCTTTTTGTAGAAACGTGGGGGTTTCTACAAAAAGAAGTTAAATCCCAACATATTAATTATTATTAAAAAAAAAAAACAAATTAGTATGTACCTACTTATGTTCATAAGGTACTCTTTTAAACAACAACAAAAATGATTGGGAAAATCTATTATAAAAACATTTCTGTACCCAGCATCTATCTAGCCTTTTCCGAATTATGTTGGGGTCGGCTTCCAGTCCAACGAGATGCAGCTGAAGACCAATATTCTACATGGAACGACTGTCTATTTGATCTACACAACCCAGTTAGAAACCTGCACACCTGTTAATTTGGTTTTGTTAAAAAGTGTCCCTGTCCAGATGATTTGTTTATTTCTAAAGTAAATACAAGAATACTAAGTGCCGTACTCAGAAAGCTTTATTGATTACTTAGGCCATCACTTAGTAAAGGTTTTTACAGTTTTGTCATACAAAAGTATGTCAAATCTTTACTAAGTGACGGCTTAAGTAATCAAGGAATCTGCGTAAGGTTGAATTTGCAAAAAAATATGTTTATAGTGTAACGATAACTACATGTAGTAGTGCGATATCTCTGGGGGCCGCAGTAAAACCATAACTTTTTAACTCATGTGCGGTAAGTTGCATAGTCGGAGCGGTCGTAACTGCCCTACGGAGCGACGCGTTCAATGTCCTACGGCTTAATACAGATCTATGCAAAATGCGAATAGCCTGCTGGTGTCGCATCTAACCGGTGAATGTCCACAAAGTATTCGGTCCCACGGAATGCAAGCACAAAATTGTGGTTATCATGTTTCCTCTCTATCCCTCTTAACCTCTTTATGTACAATACAGAGTTTTGTTACTATATATGAATGATAAACCTATAATGTCTGTGCATTTACGTAGGTAATGTTAACATCGCTCATTTGTGCTAAATCTAAAAATAATTTAAGATGATGTCTAATACAACTTTTTTACAAAAAAAAAAATCGTGTTGCAGGCACGACCGTAATTTCATATTTTTTTGACCCAAAACTTCGACTCTTTCACATTACAACTGCAATACCCGCTTCTTCGTTCTTTTTTATTTTAACAATGTTGCAAATCCTAGTCGTAGCAGCAGACTTCTCAGACTTTGAATTCTGAGAACGTGAATCCTAAACCTTTTTTTTTTTTTTTTTGCTGGGTGGAAAATCATCAAATGACCCCCCCCGCTCTTGGGCAGAGCGAAGGGGAGTGTCAGACTTCTACTGACTAAAAACCGAACCTATGTTCCTTCTTTGCCCTTGCGCCGAGGCCACGTCATCTAGTACAAAAATCTGCGGCCCCGACGGGGTGAATACTAAACCTTCTGTAACATTCTATTGCACATACTCCTTAGGTAATTCCGTAATGCTATTATGTTAACTGAAGCTTGGCTTCGACTTAGATAATAGAATTAATATTAACTTATGCTGCAGCCACGGTATCTACAACAATACTGGAGTTATGTCGCAGGCATGTAGAATTAGTAGTTTTTGAACGAAATTACTAGTTTTAGAAATTTATTAAACGACTGCCCATCTAACCTCACAACCTAGATAATATTGGGTAATACTATACTCTTTGGTAAGACTATTGGTCAGATTTTTAGGCCGCTGAGCACCTGTAACGTTTGCCAAAGATCTATTGGCAGCCGGGACCAACGGTTTAACGTGCTGTCCGAGGTACGAAGAAAACTCGGTATGCAATGGTTGGTCACCAATTCACGGACCAACCTAGGCAAGCACGGTTTGACCTAGAGTAGTCAAAATACAGTTATTATTAAGCTATGAATTACTATTCTGTTTTAGAAATGTATGATAATTGAGCAAAATTACTAGTAACTGGGCTAACATGGGTAATGAGAGTAAATAAAAAACGGCCAAATATTATATTACAGTTGTAAAGAAAAGTAAACACAATTTTGATGTAGTTATTAATTGATGTTATTTATCAATAATGAATAAGTGCTATAAACTTAATAACACAAAACATCATGCCTGTAATCCCCAAAGGGTTAGGCAGGGGGATACCTATTTTTTTTTTTTTTTATGGGACAATCTCGCCACACTATTCCCAAACCACTGTAACTCCTGTTAGCCAGAATCAACAGTGGCGACCACAAGAAAAGCGCCGAGACAATGAAGCTCGACGAAGTCCCAGAGAAGCGATTTAACTGTCTTGGATCCCGCAACGAAATTAATCAGAAAAGAATAGCGGAGGAGTAGGAAAAAACATAATTTCCACTTCCCTCCATATCAGCAGGAGACAGAACAGAACAAGGCCAATAGGCACACAGGGACGTATACAACTGGGATAAGCCCAGTTGCCTAGCACCACGGATATTATTTGTCATTAATATTACTGGGTCCTAAGTTGTGAGCTGTTATATTTGATTCCAATAATATGGTATGACAAAAATGCTTGAACGCACGGAAATTTGTTCTAGTTTCTACAAGGTCCGTTTAGTAAATAACTCCAGATGTAACCTGTACACTATTTAACATAATATTACGTTCATTCTGCCAAAGACTACACTCCCATAAAATGTGATGTGCAGTTTGTTCAAATTCGCAGTCAGATGTAGAACATTGACAAAGGGGGATACCTCATAGCACACCCACATTTTGCAAGTTGTATTCGAGTCCCCTGTAATAGGGGGTGAACCGATTGCCATCAACCGGACACAGGCCCAACCCCTGTGAATGCTACTGAGAATTACTACTTTATATTTATAGAAAGAATCAGCAAGCTAAAATGATTTAAAGTTTGTCTATTTGCCTGCATTTCCTAAATAAAATGTATTAAAGCTAAAAGACTGATAGTCTTTTAGCTTTACATTTTTTCCTGTTCGTCTGTTAGTTTAACGTAGTCTATTATGTAAGCTCCCTGGAGATCTATAAAGTAATATTGTTCAATTTAAATCTCGTTACTAAAACCTGAGACTTTATCTGAATGAAATTAAAGAGATAGGTACTTTCTTTTTAAATGACAGACAAGTCTTTTCTTCTTTTAACATTGTATATTATTGTGCTTGTTGTAATGCAATAAATTTTAATGACATTCAAATAACTGTCTGTTTTTCGTAGACATTTTCTTCATCACATATATTGAAAATCGGTACAACTTTATAACAGTAATAACTTAATATATCATCTCATATCTCATATATAACGATCACGGTGGCCCAGACTGTCATATTTTGTAGATCTTTGACAAGTAAAGTCTGACAATCAGTCTTACCAAGAGGTAACATTACCCAATAACTAGGTAATAGTTGCTCTATGTAAAATGGTGGTATTCAGCTACATCAATTTGACTAGAAACTGACATCAATATAGTTTGGGAAAAGACTAGTCTGATGATGACTTTAATGAAAGACGAGCTCTTTTTATACTAAAATAAGATCACCATAGTACTGTTACAGGAGATGATGACAGATCCCCATCGATAACAGTGTAAACCGTATGAAATAAAATTAAGAATAAGAATAATTTACTTAAATAAGTATACATTTAGGCGCAGTAGTGTTATTAATTCAAACAATGTTTATAAATTCTAATTAATCCTCCTGTAACTTTTCTGCAAAACATTATCGAAAACAAATTAACACCAAAATTACATAATATAAGTTAGGCATGGTCACACCCCTTCCCTTAAAATAATGCTTAATGAGTGAAAATTCGAGTGCGTTAAAACAGAGCTTTATACAATACATCTACTTAACATTATAATATTAATTTACAACATTCATACTGTGTGGATATAATCACTTAATTGGTTGCTTTATATATTGTGTGCGATTAGAAATTAATCATCTGCAATGAAACGTGGCCTATTTGTAAAACGAGAAGTGATTTGGCTGTTGATTGCTGCATACGGATCGACTATTTCATTGCTCTTTTTCTATTGCTCGCTATAGTTTCTAGCTTCTTTTTTGTGAACTTTACAGTCTTTAAACATAAGCAATATGCTTTTTCTAGGTTGAATACATTATTTTACTTGATTATACCTATTATTTTTAAGTTCCGTGGTTTAACCTAAGTGCCGCTGATTTATAATGAAAGTCTGCTTATTAATTACTAACTAATGATACCAGAATTAGCATAAGCGTATTAACTATCTTGTATTAAAGTTTTTTTTTTATCATTGACTGCGCCTGTTACTAGTGCATTTATTCCTATTACGACGAAACTTTTTAAGAACTTTGATGAAAGTTATGAGATAATATTTACACCCCAATTTATGTCACTACGTTGAATTCATAATTCCATACATATCCCAAAGAAATTGACCCTGTTTTTCAAACAACATCACTTACCTTACGCGTCACCTTTGTTATTCCGACAATCAATGTTCTTACATCTTAATAGATTACGTTTCTATTCCACACTCGTAAATCTCCCTTGTTTATCTCATACAGGACTTAGCAAAGTGTTAGTCATTATACCCGTGCGCAGCCATCAATCGCCGGCTTAATAGTCTGTATCTCACTTACTTTAACGACTATTATGTCACTTACTTAAGTTAAGAAAAATCTAAAACAAATACTCCATAAAACTACAAAGCCAAAACTAGACCTCAAATTCATATAACCCGCATTCGCTTCATGGAATCTATAAGTTTTCATCTCATTCTGTATTGGTATAGCAGGGTCTACTATATAAGCTGGTATCTCTGTTGTTTTTATAGCTTCCCTCGGGCACGGAAGGGTTTCAGCGGGGATTTTCAAAACAGTCCTTTTAACACCCTTTTTGGATATTTCATTACCGTCGTCTTTGGATAGGTCGCCTGGTAATGTCTTCTTTTCCGTTACGTTCATTTTGTCGTTCAGTGTTTCGATGGTCAGGCCGGCGTGCAGTATGTCTTGATTGTAATCCAGTTTGTTGTCCACAGCGTCAGGCATTTTGTTGTAAGCCGAGCTCACGATGGGAGGATCCATTTTGCACGTTACGCCGTCTAGGGATTCTTTTGTGTTTTGACTTTTTGTGTCGTTCCGCAGTAAATGCATCCATTTCAACCTGCAGTCGCATACGAAGTTGTTTTCTGTAAAAGAAACAATAATGTTTCGTTAGCAAAACAAAGTTAGCCTCCTATTAAACAAATGAAAACAAACAGGGCAATGGACATTAAAACTAAAACTTTCACGCAACAGCCTAGGGTTGGCAAGTTTAAACTAATTTCTAATTAATTTAGGAATGAAACGGATTAAACACCATTTTCCACTTCTATCTGACCCATTCCAACCCAACTAAGAACACCCGTAGGCATAATAAAAGAACAAACTTTCCAAGTGTGTTAAAGTTAATAATAACGTCTCAGTTTCAACACGTTTAATATTCATCGAGTGTTTTAAGTTCATGAAACTCGACATGAGGAAGTATTATACATTCATTATTACCTTCGAGTAGTAGATTGCTGTTCTGCGGTTTCAAGTTGTCCAATATGGGCTTGATATTGTCAAAAGTTAAGGCGTGCAGTTCGTTGGAGCGCAAGTCCAGAGAGCTGAGCCCCCTCACCCCTTCAAAGAGGCCCGACGGGAGCGACGCTAGTTTATTGTCATCCAGGGACAACTTTCGCAGTTGAGACAGTCCGTCGAATGCCCTCTCCGATATGTACCGCAAATCATTCTTGCCCAACAGTAATTCTTGTAGATTCCACAGCTCGGCAAACGTGAATTCCGTCAAATTTTGTATTCGGTTCTTTCTCAGATCCAATTTCCTCAGATTCGCCAATCCGTCGAATGTCCGCCGGTTCAAATAGTATATGTTGTTTTTATTCAAATCCAATTCCAGTAAATTGAACGTGTGCTGAAAAGTGCCGTTTCTGATCGTAGATATATTATTCTTGGTAAACACCAACTTCTGCAGTTTTGGCAGATCGTAAAAAGCTTCAGCATCGATATCTATAATCATGTTTTCTTCCAGATTGAGAGTTGTTATGTTCGGTAGGTGAGCGAATGAGTACTGCTGTAGATTTTCGATCTGATTTTGAGATAAGCTTGCTTCTTTTAGATTAGTTAAGTTGGCGAAAGCGAACGGAGTTATATCAACGATGTTGCCGTACTTTATATTGATTGACTTCAAGCGTTGTAAGTAGAATAGAGCCTTTGTGGGTATGTAGCCTAAAGCGCCATCGACTCGGACGTTAAAAGACAAAGTTTGCAAAATTGGTTGGGACGCAAAACTCTGCCAGATGAGATCGTCCCGCGGTATTCCGCCGTTGAACACCCAACATTCCGCTTTGGTCGCATTCCTTGGTTCCCTAGTATTTTCGCAGTAGCAGTGAACTTTTGAATCTCTGTCTGTGATATCGCAAATATTCTTTTGGAAGCCGCCGCTCTTTTCTTTGGTACGCCTTTTGTTGTTGTCCCTGGCGTATACGTTTATTGACATTTCATTAACGAGAGCGAAAGTGATCAATATGTAGATTACTCCGGCGATTCGTCTCTCCATTGTCATCTGTAACAAGAGAGAGTGATTACGTTAGGACAGCGTGTTTGTTCAGATGAGCTTGTATTTGTGTTTTGTTTGTAAACAATGATGACTGTGTCTTTGTATTTGTTTTGCATTATGAGGTGTGTTTAATTAAATTTGTAAATCGTTAGAGATAATGAAAACCTGCAAAGGTTGGTGTGGTACACTTTGAATTCATGTCTGTGTTTCTTTTAGAGTAGCCAGATACGAAATGCCACCCTAATTTAGTTAATATTTAGTAAGTTACATAGTACATTGTTTACTGTACAGACCTGTAAACATATTATTATGTACAAGTATCGAAAACTCAAAAATAAATTAAAGGACGTCAAACAGTTCGTCCGTCGCTGTCAACGGCGAGCAAGTGTACAAAGGCTGACAGCATCACCACGTTTAATGGTTGACCGAGAAATAAGCCAGCCCTCTGGTCACGAGAAGGGTCGACGAACCGTTTGGTGATATACCAAAATACTAGGTCTGAAATGTAGGTACAAAGTAACTTTAAAAAAAAATCTTTTATCATAATGATTGGGTGAAATGGGTAATATTTTCGTTATAAAAGTAAAGTTACAAAAGAAAGTCACTACGTCAATATTTAAAATCCGGGTTCAAAGCGTTGAAAATATGACAATATTCACAGTAAAAGAAGAAATACCACCACCCTTTCGTTGGCCTACTTTTCCCGAACAACAGAGCTACTTAATACCACGATGGATACCTATTTTATTAATAGGTGCTTAAAAAGTCTATTCATTATACAGAAATCCTAATCTCTGTTTTAAAAAAGTTTTCCTTTCATATTTTTTATGTGTTTTCTTTTGTCATCCTTTATGGCTTCGTAATTAAGTAATGGAAATATTTACTAAACAAAGGGATTTAGTTTCATAAAACAATGTTTATTGTTTAAAGGCTTGGATTAAATTGAAAGCTTTAATGATTATAATATTTTTTCCTGAATAGAAGATGTTGTTGTATTTTTTTTTTCATTTAAGACATTTTAATAATTAACAGGCTAAACACAGGCCTGAGGTTTCGCATTTTTTAAATATTATGTGGTTTTACATCTCTTTCGACTAACTCGTGTAGTTCGTGGCTTCGTAACCTTCAAGGTTAAGCCGGACTTGCCGAGGTTGGAGTAGTCAGAAACCGAAAGTGTAACATCCAGTCTTAATAAGGGGTATCGTATTACCAAGTTACTGGTAAGTTAATGTAAAATACTGGTAGCCTAGGCAGATGCTGAAGATGTATTTTGCGTCATATCTCTGTAATTATGTACATCAACATTGGTATCAGAGTCATTTGATGGCTCCAATAACAAAGATGGATGCAAATTAATAGTAAAGGAACTGAAAACTTAGTTCAACACTATGTTTTTTCGATTTGAGTAACTATCTTTGAAGCTTAACATTTCACAACCTCCTTACAGTGAAACCTCCGATTGAACACCCACCCAAAAGACAGAACCACATCTTTCAAACAAACTCCAATCAAAATCTTCGTCTGAAGGCAGCTGAAGCATCGAAACACAAGCTAAACTAATCCTTCAAACAGCTTACAGGCTTACAAAATGTAATTTAATTCATGAAACGTTGATAATCCAAATGAGTTTCAAATTATTAATGGGTGATAGTATGTGACGTCACAAATGTACGAACGGTTGGTATGATTATGTGAGCGTGATTTGATTTAGATCGCTGTAAATGTTTGATGAATGGTTGTGAGGGATGATGTTTTGGTGTATCAGTGCTCTGATTGGTTGGAAGGAGAGCTGAAAATGATAGTGGCCCATCAAATGAAACATTGCATAACATCTTGCCTATTATAATCCAAAAACAGGAGGTGAACCAAATAGAACACCTAAATTTCGCTAGTTATGTTTAAGTAATAGGGAGCGAGCCCGTTGCTATCAATCGGGCACGAATTCAGTCTCCGTGGCTGCTGCTAAAAAACTCCTGTTGAAAAAACCTAATAACCTGGAAACTGAACCCAGAATTACATGCCCAGCAATCGATTGCGACCATTAGACGATTGAGTCTTCGTAGTCTTCTAATCTCTAGTCTTCATAATAATATACTAACTTAAAGACTAGAGAAGACTTTAATGAACTAGCTTTTGCCCACGGCTTCGCCCGCGTGGATGTCGGTTTAACTACAAAAATGACGATTTTTCATACAAACTTTCATCCCCTATTTAACTCCCTTAGGGGTTGAATTTCCAAAAACCCCTTCTTAGTGCTCCCTTACATTATAATAGGAAGCCGTGTGCAAAATTTCACATTCCAAGCCCCAGTAGATTCGGCTGTACGTTGATATGTCAGTCAGTCTGTTCTCCTTTTATATACCTATATAGACTAGAGAAAGACATGTACGAAAAATTAATTCTCTGCCGAAAACTCTATCCATTTAACATTCCTGTTTTCTGAAAATCTTGTGTTTGTTATTATTCTCAATTGCAAATTGATTAACTTGTGTCATCGAAGCCGAAAAACGTCCCTATTCAACAATAAACTTGCACGAGCATAAGAAACTGATAACTCTAAACATAGTAACCCTTAACTACAAAACAAAAGACTCAAAACAGCCCTAAACACCGAACAAAATCTTGCAATCAGTACATCGTTTTTCTATTACCCCAACGAGGCGAAAGGACACTTAATAATCCTTTATTGGGGACCGATATAATTCTAATAACTCGGAAATTTACAGCCGCTCCGTTCACTGAATTCGAACGATCGGAAAAAGGGTGGTAATGTGAAAGCAGCGTTTTTGGATGGGTGGCTAATAGAAGGGTAGTACGCATTTTTGGCACGTAAATGTTATATCATCTTTGCTGATCTAGTTTGGGTATTGTTTTAGTTAGGTATCATATTTTTGGTATTGCTTGGAGGGCTTGGTTTTCTCATACTAACTCATGACATTATACGGTAGAATATTTTAGCTTTTACTTCATGTGTCTGGTTGTAATATATTTTATAGTCCTCCTGACCGTTTTTCGGCCACGGCGGCCAATCTTAGTGGAGATTAGCCATCGGCGCGGGAGATATTATAGTGCACAAGTTTGTGCGCAGGCACAGGTGCACTCTCTGTTCCTTTCCTCTCATAGTCCAGGGACGGCAATCCGACACGACCGGAGAGAGATCAGGCGCAGGACCAAGGGCTTAACGTGCTTTCCGAGGCACGGGGGTACTATACCGCCAACTTCCAAACTCCGGGCTACTACTGGGAAATTTCTAATGAAAAACCCAATAGCACTTTTTGTCCGACCCGGGAATCGAACCCAGGACCTAATGCACAGCAGTCGCGCTTTCGACCACTAGTAGATACTATGTCATCGTTATCTTCCTGAGCTAGTCCCATGTTTACATGGGGTCGACGCAACACGGTTTTTCCTTCCATTCTACTCTGTCAACAGTCACGCTTTCATTTACTCCTACTTACTTCAACGTTTATAAATCAGCTCAGAGTTGAGACTAATAAATCAAATGTTTAGTAAAAATTATAATGTTGTAAAAAGATTTAATTTTCGAAAAAAAGTCGGTCGTTATCACTAAATATTGGTGAGCGGGTTTCAAAATGATATCGGCTCTTTTCCACTAGGAATTTCAAAGCATGTTGGTCAATGTGTCAGTCAGGTTTTTAGAATGTGGGGTGCAGAATGTGGTTGCATCTACTGTCGATACACTTTTGCTTATGTCTACTGCAATAACAGGTGTAATGTTATGTTAAACATAACATAAGATTCACATGTAAAGTTCAATCATTTTTTACCAAAATTGACGACTTAGTAACTCCATTAGTGTTAAGGAATATAATACTTTCCTCTTTTGCCTGTACCCGTAAAATAGCGTTTTCGTATTTTAATCACGTAGCAGGCTGTAATATTGCTATATCATTTTTGGGTAATTCACTTTCATACCGCGATCCGATTGGTTCAATTATCGAGACGCTAGTTCAATTCAATTGAATCGGGAGCGATTTGGGTAATAATTGATAACAAATGAAGATTCAATTAGAAATGAATATTAATATTAGTTGGTTCTTGTTATCGTGTACTAATTGAGGTTGCTTGAGTCAATAAATGATGTATTGATACGTGGAAATGCTGAGATGGAGATTTGAATGTCTTGTGTTTGGACTAAAAATAACTTGAAGCGTGTCGCCAATTATATGAGATCTTGTAAATTGAAACACTCATAAGATTGCCTTACGGTTTTTCTGTGGCTTATAATTTTACACAGATAATTGTGTTTTGTAGACGTAAGAATGTCGGTATCAAATCAAATAAATAAATAAATAAAAAATAAATTAAATCCATCACCATTTATTTGCCAGAATGACAGAGTAATAAAAAATCTATAAATCCAAATATGATAGAAAAATGAATCTCTCTGATCTATACATATTATTATCATAGCTAAATATTTAGTTTAGTAGACAAACACGCTTTTATATGTGGCCATTAAACCAGTATAAAGCAGGGACCGACCCTGTAGGTCATAAAGTACAGTACCTACATTGTGAAATCCCGTGTGACATTTCCTATGCAGGCACAGAACATGGCAATCGTGCAGTCCGTATGTGGTTCCTTTGGCGTATTACTGCCCATAGTGTTTCATACATAACAAGTCCAGTACACCGCACGCATTGCTGACACCCATAATAGAACTAGCCACTGATACCAACAGCGTCAATGCTTGTGAAAATTCAACAACCAGTAAACAGGCTGGAAGGGACACTGACGCGAAAACGGTTAATACAATACATATTCAGGTACATAATTCTGAAACCCCGCACATCGAAATTTTACATTGATTTTTTTTTTAATGTACTTTTTCCTTCACCAGTGACACGGTCAAAATGAATGGTATTCTTGAAATTCTTATCAGTTGCGTAATTGAAATTAATGTTTGCATAAGTTAATACTTAAAATCAAGTAATTACTTTAACTTGGCTATAGAAACGGGTAAAAATGTTTAACAATAATAATATGTCCATCTCGTGGAAAATTATTGTTACAAACAAAACGCTTGAAAGCACTTTAAGTCCTCTGGTTTCTCATCTTTCACCTACTAGGTTTTTTAAATATTAGCTATCTCTAAATGCAATAAAAAAATCACTTTACGTGAATCAGCTAATGCATTTCTTTGCAGATTAGCCTTTTAAAGTCATGCATCGCAAATCTAAAAAAACTGACATCAAAAGTCAAACGAAACTTCTCCTCAGTAATTGTTCCAACATAAAGTAATAACGTTAAAAGCAGAAATATTTCTAGTTGAACATGACAGACTTATGCAAAGAGAATACAGATAAGCACGCTTTATGAAACATGCGTTTGAAAATTTGAATTTCAAAGCGAACGTCGACGTTCGTTGTACAAACGGTAGTTCGAGTGAACTCTTTCTTTTATATCGTGGATTCTGTAACACCGAAGTGTATCGTTGCTTGATTGTAATTATTTTTCAGAATGAGGATGTATAATGGGTGTAAAAAATCCCTTCATGAAGTTGAAAGGCACTTGGATTTCCTGTCATTTCGATTTATTGTTTGAACCAAACAAATATTATTAAAAAAGATGGATCAAAATTCTCATCAAGCTATTACATAAGTACTCATTACCTATAAAGATAAAAAGAAAAGTATTAATTAATCTATTTTTAAATGGATAAATTACCATTATTTTTTTATGAATTGTAAACAGGAAAAAAAAAACTAAATAAAACAAACGAACTAAGCCAGCCAGGTAAGGAAAGTTCAAATTTCTAATTACTTTTTTTTTTGGTTCTTGTAATCAAATTCATTCAGTCGTAAATTTATAAAGAAACCCGTACAGGGTTCCTTTATAAATTAATTAATTAATTAATGTTTTTGATTGTTCCAACTTGAGACTAAAATTACACGTGAACAGGATTACCGCGATTATAAGGCGGAAGTGCCACGAGGAAAGGTGAGCGGCGCTCATCCACACAGTCAAGCGATGTCGTGCTTTTTTTTGTAGGTTGGGAAAACATCAAAAGACTCCTGCCGCTCTGGGCGGAGCTGTAGGGAGTGTCAGACTTCTACTGAATAAAAACCACCCATGTTCCTTCTTAGATTTTTGAGTCCGAGGCCGCGTCTTTTTCGAACAACCCGCAGCTTCACCTGGTTGACATCACCCAGGTGAACATCTGTACAATCTTACACATTTAATGTATTCCTACAAAAATACTTCATTGTATTTCTGATCCATTCAAAATGTACTTGTTCCTATTTACAAAACGGGGCGTTTCAAAATCTTCACTTAGATTCAGATTTCATCTTGACATTTCTGGCGCGTCACCGCAGCTCGCAGTGAATACAGGGGGAGTCGGTACAGAATACCCCATAATAATCCCTTTAGTCTTATGAGATTAGACGGAATTACCTACAACTTTACTTAGAGTGAACATTAGGTTACGTTTACTTTGATTAGATTG
Source organism: Diarsia dahlii (assembly GCA_949775195.1). Lineage (NCBI taxonomy): Eukaryota > Metazoa > Arthropoda > Insecta > Lepidoptera > Noctuidae > Diarsia > Diarsia dahlii. The sequence continues at coordinate 18,793,015 of OX459205.1, forward strand.
CGTACTTCATAAGTTAAGTAAGTACCTACTTAGTTTATTTTTGAGTGAAAATCTTCAAAGATTTGAAATAAAAACTGTTATGTTACGGAAATGCCAAATATTCATAGTTCGTTTTTAACTTTCCCCACAAAACTCAAAAAAAAATACCTTTTTATTATAATTAAAAAATGTTATCTTGAAAAGTTAATTTATTAGGTGCTCGAGTGCTCTTAATTTGTCGAGAACATTTTGTTTTTTTTTTTTTTTTCCTTAGCCTACACTGTCCCACTGCTGGGCAAAGGCCTCCCCCATGGCTTTCCAAGTTTTCTTACAATTTGCTTTCTCCGTCCAATCCGTTGAGAATGAGTCCAGATCCTCACGCCAGCTTTTTTTGGGCCTGCCTCGGTTACGTCAGCCGTCTTCAGGTACCCACTGTGTTACTATATTCGCCCATCTGTCCGGTTTCATCCTTGAAACATGACCCGCCCAGTCCCATTTTAACATGGCAGATTTAAGGCGGGGTTGCAGTAATTTTAAGATTTTTGAACCTATAAAAATCGAACTAAATACGAGTTTTTTAAGAAATAAAAATCATTACATAAAAATTGAACATACTCTCTAGTAAATCGTAAAGATAGAAACGCGATTTAGAATGATCGGCTCGATACTTTTTTTTATCAAACATGACTCTAAATCACAATTTCAAACGTGTACTGCTAAGACATTTCATCATGAATTTATATGAAAGTTATATCAGTAGATAGAACTTTTTATTCTGAAGTAAATGGTGAAAACAGATTGTATAATTTCTTTATAGTTTTTCTCCAAGAAGCAAAAAACAGTCAAAATTTAAGCATTATATCGCTCGCGCGGCAGGGCGGGGGGCGAGGTCGTGCGTACATAAAAACAAAGTACTGCAACCTGGCCTTAAGGCCAACATCGGCGATGCCTGCCTTAGACCGTATTAAGGTGTTGCGCATTCGATCGGAGAGTCTAATCTTGAGAATGCTACGTTCCATCGCTCTTTGGCAAACGTTGACTTCTGAGCCAAGGCTTATTATTATTTATTATTATCTTATTCTTTGTGTCATATCTCAGTAAAACTTTTGATTATGAATGAAATGCGGGCCTATGCTTGCTCAAATTCATAATCATCTTCCTGCCATCTAAATATATTTAGGGTCGGCGCAACACGTTTTATTCTCTATTCTTCTTTTCTATTAGTTATCAAGGCATCATCAACTCTTTTTTCTTTCCTATCGTTCCTCACACATTCCCTCTGTCTTTGCTTCTGTCTTCCTCTCTCGTTGATCCATCAATATTTATATTTATCACTCTTTTAGCCCATGCCTTTCATCCCTCCTCATTAGATGTGCTCACCAAAATAGACAACTTTCTTTCAATTTTTCTTAATGCTTCATCATCAGCCATAAGATGTCCACTGCCGGACAAAGGCATACTAATGGCAACCTACCGTTGCATCCACCTGGTTGCCCACGACTCTTACGATGTCGTCGGTCCACCTGGTGGGAGGCCTACCAACGCCGCGTCTTCCAGTTCGTAGTCGCCGCTTGAGAACCTTTCTTCAACATCGGTTGTCGGTTCTTCGAGCGATTAGACCTCACATTGCCACTTCAACTTACATATTCTGAGAGCTATGTCGGTGACCTTGGTTCTTCGGCGAATTTCCTCATTTCGGATTTTGTCGCACAAAGAAACTCCAAGCATTAGCTCTCTCCGTGGCTCGTTGCGTGATTCTGAGTTTCTTAATGCTGTAAAACCAAAAAATATTTATGCTGGCGTTTAATTTCTATCTCTAAACCAGAAAAGTACCAACATAAAAACTTACATACATAGCTGTAGTACTTTATCGCCTCGACCGCTTTCACCCGGAGGGACCTAGGCTGTAGGTAGCTATCAATTTCCCTAGTTGACTCACAAATGTTGCAGACAGATAAAAGCTAGGGCGGAAATAGAAGGAAATAGGAACATTGTGTGAGATAGTTACTAACTGTGGTTTACGGTCCAATACCCTTAGGGAGAGAACGATACAGAATGTTGCTCAGTAGGTGAAGTTTAATACCTACTGGGAGTAGAATATAGAATAGGGAAAGAAAAAAGCAGACAATTCTGAAAAAGTGGTATTTATTCCAAAACTATAGCAACACTATTTATTAAATAAGCATAATATTCTGCACCAGTGATGGGAAAAGCATTCCTCATTATTAATCAACTCTTCCGGTGTTTTGCCTTCTCTGACCAATCAATCAGCAAAAAGGCCAAAAGCCAGTGTTTCTGAGAAATTTTGGTCATCGACCACACATATCGAAATAGGCAAGCGCTGTTTAACCTTGAATATCGACCCGTGCGGCTATAATTTTGCCATGAACTCCTTTTCATTTGATCATTTATCACTAAGTTTGCAAAAAAGACATCAGCTATTTAAGACCATCCAGTAATTTAATGAAGTAAACGACAGAACTGTCCATGTTATACGTACGGTCTAGGGATGTAACGGAGGTGGTTTTATCGGAACCGAAGTCGGCATCGGAGTTTTTAAATTTGGTTTGTCGGAGTCGAAACCGGAATCGGAATCGGAATTGGAGGCGGAGGCGTAGCCTGTGATGGTGGCAGACGAAGATGAGTTTTTTTTTTTTATTATTTAATAGGGGCTTACTCTTGACCTCAATCTTGCCCTAAGGGCAGAGATGAGGTCGACGATGGAACGAGCTTACCCAGAAGAAGAATTAAGAAGAGCGTGCCTAGTAAAATGAAATGTATGCATAAACCTGTTCGTACACGCCAACTGCGTCCACCACGCTCTGCCGCCGCTATCTGATAGGGTCGGTACTCGGTAGGTGTGTAGCTACCGGCCGACCGGAGAGACATCAATACGGTTCAGTTACATGTATGCTTCGACCTCCGATTTAGGAGTGTCGGAGCCGAAGTCCGAACCGGAGGTGTAATATCAATTGGAAGTTCTCAACTGTCGGAATCGGAGTCGAGACTCCGTAACATGAGTAACATCCCTAGTGCGGTCGGACAAAATCATCGGAGATATCGATTCCAGAAGAAGAAAAAAGTCATCGTGCTTTTTTATTTCGTGGCTTTGTGCTTTTTCGTGTTTTTTTTTTTTGATTGCTTTTGACATGTTGTTAATTTAATTCATTGTTTTATTTAATTTATTTTTATCTTTTGATCTGACATTTTCTGTTTTAATGTTTTCATTTTTGTTTTAATGTTTTCATTATTTTTGTCAGTTAATTTATCACCATTTCATAAATTAATCAGTTGTGCCGTAAAATTATTGTATGTGTTGTATTAATATGGGTCAATGACCTGAAATAAAGGGATTTAATTTTTATTTTATTTTATTTTGCTTGTTTTTTCAATACACGGCAGCTCGATTCTGAGCGATTGGCTGGTTCACTAGATCGATTCCTACACGGAGTAAATATTTGTGCGGTCTACAGATAGAATTGGTTACGAGCCTGTGTTTGAGCAAGTGCAATCTGTTAACGCAACTATGTAAACAGGTGTTCCCTGTATTTTATTTATCGTTATTTGAACTTTTACCTCAATACGCCTACTAAATGGAAATGAATTAAAAAAAAAAATAGTTAGTATCATTATAACTGTTTTGGATCCCAGATATTTCTGCGCTTTTACTAGCAGGGTCATGGATTAACAAAATAAAACATGGTGTCCCGTTTTCAGTGTGAGAAGCGTGTTAATGATAATATTGATAACTTTTTGAAACTGTCATGACGACATGGGCAGCCATATCGTCACTCATATCAGGTTAAAAAACGGGTATAAAGTTACTCCACATTCAGCACGCTCATATTTATATCTTAAAGAATTTTGTTGTTTAATTTACTTCTACGCCCATCAAATTCGCTTGCTTTCTACATGTTATGTTAGTAACTGCATAAATACTTGAACAATTTTAATAAATAGAACATGAATCTTCTGTTTCATAAAATTTCAGACTCGCCCTGTAAGACAAATAGCTCTTTACTTATACTGTCACTTACGGGACATCTTCCGTGATTAAGAGCTCCCGATATTTCGACGCTGCCCCTGTTGCAAGGCCATGATCGCAGGATGACTGTTAAATACGGGTGCATGGTAAATAAAAGACAGATCTGTCTCATCATCTGCCTAGCCTTTTGCCAAATATGTTGGGGTCGACTCCCAGTCTAACCGGATGCAGCTGAATATCAGTATTTTACATGCAGTGACTGCCTATCTGACCTCCACAACCTAGTTAATACTGGGTAATACGATACCCTTTGGCATGGCAGCCGGGACCAACTGCTAAACGTGCTTTCCGAGGCACGGAGGAAACTCTGAATGTAATGGATGGTCACATTGGTCACCCATTCACAGAACAACCTAGGTATGCGCGACTTAACCTAAAGATCAACCCGAGTGGCAGTTATTATTAAGCCAAGAGCTCTTCCCAGAGTTCCCCAGTTACAGACAAATCTGTCTACCCTTTTAAATAGCTCTTTACTGCTAATCCCAGGTCACGTCGTGCGTCGGTGTGAAACAATCCAGATTTAAATTTGTATGCTCAAAAGAATATATCTGTGCGTCTCCAGAGACTCCAGTAATAAATCTTTTCTATCAAGTGGGACCTTTTGCGTTTGTTTTTATCAAGATCCTTTCGAAAGGGGAGAAACGGGTGGCACCGCTTTTGTTCCAACTCGCCTCCTGGGTGCATTTAGGGTGTAACGATTACACGTTGATTCTGCAACTTTTATGGGGAAAATGGGAAGAAATGGACCACTTGTGGCATTGTTTTGTGAATGAATAGGTAGGGTTATCGGTAGGGGTATGTTTCATTCTCTTGGTGCAAACAAAGTGCTTTTAATGTTTACCGTTTGTTTTAAAATATTGCCAAGACTTTAAAAGTTATTCAGTGACTTTTTATTTTATTGATGTAATAAGTTTTGATGAAGTCGTATGAGAACTTTTGAGCAGAAAATCATAATATTTACAGTTTTCAAAGATGTCTAACAAAGTTATGACAGAATTTTATTTGAAAGAAATATAATCAAAAGTTTTTATCGGTTTACATCAACGCATTTATATTAGAGCTTTCAAATTTGAAAAGTTTTACGTTAAGTAAAAACGGTTCAATATGCCTCTTAATAAAATAGACAATAAATAACCATAAAATTATGTTTGCAAGTAAGTTATAGGTAATTGTAGGGAAAGCATTTACAGTTACACCGTCTCCTACACTATAGCTTTGACTGCCTCGTTGGTCTAGTATGCATGAGGTCCTAGATTCGATGCTCAGGTCAGGTCAAAATGTAATTGGGTTTTTCTATAAGGAGCATGGATTTGTGCCTGGCTGATAACATTTTCATTTCATTTCATTTCATTTCACCAGTAATGTTATTTTCATGGCTTTCTGGCGAAATGTGGGTTTAGTGTGTACACTTCTACCTAACGCTTCGGGGATAACGGGCGTGATGTCGTGGTTTATTATTTCCAGTTACACTACAGTTGTGACGATCTAGGGTAAAATTAACTTTAAAATGTAACCATAACATAGCAATTTTTACGTAAATTTATTTCACAATTTTAGTTTTTCCTGTAATAAAACACCAAAGTTAGTTTACAGGCAGTATTTCAGGAGTATTCAGGTCAAATTGTGAGTACTTTCCATATTGTTCCCATTTGTAGGTCTTACTGCCTGAAAACTTTCAGGTATTTTTAATTAAGTGCTGTGTGCTTTTCGGACCAAATTTTTGGATGTTTTCAGGCTTCACAACATCAAATTTTGGAGTGAACAAATTGCTGAATTTGGTTTGGTGATTTAGTACGGAGAATTGTGTTTTCACCACAAGATTGTAAAAGTTTTTCGTTTGTTCCTATTTATTAGATAACGATCATAATTTTATAGTAGGTACTGCCTACTGACAAAATTAGGGATCATTATTGTCTAAATCAAATAAATTGATTGATTTATATTTATACCCCTTTTTTATTTTGGTGGGTGGAAAATCATCAAATGACCCCCCCCGCTCTTGGGCAGAGCGAAGGGGAGTGTCAGACTTCTACTGACTAAAAACCGAACCCATGTTCCTTCTTTGCCCTTGCGCCGAGGCCACGTCATCTAGTACAAAAATCCGCGGCCCCGACGGGATATTTATACCCCTTAGCTTACGGCAAATTTTCTATTTGATTTTCAACGTAAAGTTTAGCACCGAGAGTTTGAACTCTCGGTGCATTCATATACCAGATATGGGTTTTGCCTATTGTTAGTAGGTAAAAACAGACATTACAAAACTAACTCAGTGACAACCTCACCTAACACAACAGAAGATTATTTCTGTACGTTTTGGCCAAAATTAACAATAGCCACAGGATTAGTAGCGTATTTTCAGACAATGCCCCAAAATACCCTAAGGTCTTTCACGACACCAGGGCCCGGGGGGTAAAACTCACTCCTCTTCACACCTACGCGTATCCAGGGCTACCAACCGGAGAAAGCTTAGGAAACCAAATGTTGGGACACATTAAGATTTCATTTATTTACTGATGATGATGATGATGTGCAGTTTACCCTTGTCTATCATTCGGTAACGCAGAGTCTAGTAAACTAAGCCTTTCACCACGATGACTTTACTAAGTTTTTTCCTTTTTTTTTTGGTAGGATGAGAAATTATCAAATGACTCTTCCCTCTCTGGGCAGAACGGTAGGAAGTGTGACTTCTACTGACTAAAAACCACCCATGTTCTTTCTTAGCCCTTTGTGTCGAGGCTGCGGTATCGCTTTCAAACAACCCGCAGCCCTGATGGGACTAAGATTTTTCCTGCATGCGGTACCTATTTGCGGAAACGCGGGTTCGTACGTATCCCTTGGCATTACAAATATTTGTTCCGTGCGGAAATCGTAGGTACGTATGCCTGTGATAGAGAAGTTAATCTCTCGCTCTCACTGTTCTATCACACACTGCCATGCAGAGCGTGTGGGGCCGGTCAAGTCATCGTTGTATCATCGGTAAATTAAACTTTATTTCCGTCACTAGATATTATAAAACGAAATCCTCCGTCGCGTCTGTCTGTCTCTGTTCGCGATAAACTGAAAAACTACTGCACCGATTTTCATGTTGTTTTCACCAATGAATAGAGTGGTTCTCGAGGAAGGTTTAAGTATATAATTTGACCGACATTCACGCGGGCCAAGCTGTGGGCATCAGTTAGTGTCCTTTGGGGGTATGAGGAACAGGGTGTAAAGTTCCTCATCCCCCATAGAAAAGGGAGGATCCTCCGACCGGACGGGTGTTGTGTCCGGCGGGCTAACTGCCCGACATATGTAAGTCGGGAACTCCTATATAGGCTTATGTCGCGGATAATGTTGATAGCGCGATGTAGGAACTTCTGTCGATCGTTTATTAGTACGCAGGTGTTGCGATAGATGTCGCTAGTCGCCACATCACTCCCCTCCGAGACCGGAGGTCGAAAGCAGGTTAAGTCTTGGCGCTTGTCAGCCAGTGGATGGTTCCAGTGGGTCGGAACCGGATGCCGCATAGTTCACGGTGAGTCGGAACTGTCTGCGGTGATACCCCAGGGAGTCGGGGTGATGCTGCATATTAGCTCCAGTGAGTCGGAGTGATGCAGTGCTTGCCGTGATGCCCCAGTGAGTCGGGGTGATGCTGCGTATGCTCCAGTGAGTCGGAGTGTGCAGTGCTGCGTAGTGGCTGGCTGCTGCGTCGACCAGGAGAGAAGGGCGTCTCTGCTTGCTGACCGGCCGAAGTGCAGTGTGCTGTGCCAAAGTCGCTGATGAGGCTGGGGGTGATGTCCAGGAATGCGCTTCCGCTGCATGCTGGTGGACAGGATACCCCATGAAGCCGTGGCTGCTGGCTGACGGTATGACTCGCTGCTCGAAGGCGAAGGGGAAGTGATGACGACGTCTGAAGTAGTTGCACGAAGGCTGCGCTGACGTTCATGCTCGGGGTCACCAGTTTGGGGGTATGAGGAACAGGGTGTAAAGTTCCTCATCCCCCATAGAAAAGGGAGGATCCTCCGACCGGACGGGTGTTGTGTCCGGCGGGCTAACTGCCCGACATATGTAAGTCGGGAACTCCTATATAGGCTTATGTCGCGGATAATGTTGATAGCGCGATGTAGGAACTTCTGTCGATCGTTTATTAGTACGCAGGTGTTGCGATAGATGTCGCTAGTCGCCACAGTCCCATAAAAATGTTTGCCTCACAATATTGTTTAGCTAACGAACAGTAATCAAGGGCCGATTCCTAAACGACATCCGCTGCCAAAATTGTAATCACCAGAAATGTGTCTTCATCGCCAAAATAACCGGACTTGACTTAGATAAGCAACAGTTGCTTTCAAAGCGTTTTGTATTTCGAAAATGACATTTAATACGATGCCAAGTCTACGTCAATCTATGCACTTTACCTGCTGACAGCGTTGAGGAGGAGTTTTTCGATGCACTTTTATAGTCACTTTGTATTTAGTTTAGTTAATATATTTGTTGTTATGTTTAGTATAGTCTTGGTCAATGCGAAAGTTTGTGAGTGTGTATGTTTGTTACTTCTTCACGCAAAAACTACTGTACGGATTTGGATAAAATTTGGTACACAGATAGTTTATAACCATGACAAACACATAACATAGTTTTTATCCCGATTTTCCGTGGTTTCGAGTTGTAGCGGGCGAAGCCGCTGGCAACAGCTAGTATAAAATAAATCTTTGTTAATAAAGTATTGCCAAGATCAATATTTACATTTTTGACTTATCCATCAACGTTAAAACTGATAGAATCTTACTTTATTTAGACTTGGCGTGTTTGTCCATTTTTTGTAAAAACAACTAATTTCCCCCCACAACAGAAACCATCAAAATAAGAGCATAAAAGAAACTCATCAAACGAATTGCTATTCATTGTAGCGAGAGTTATCTTAAGGAAGCAGGCGAATGAAGGGCGCTTCCGTAAAGATTAGGGATCTGTCAAACTTAATCCCGATTTGTCGCTTATTTATGCTTTTATGAGTATTATTCCTTGAAAGGTGGGGAGGGAAATAGAGAGGATGTGAGGTCGGTAGGTAAATCTGTTAGTAATTTGTCAGTATATCCACAACTTTTTAATGTTAGGCCAAGTCAGAGGCCTATGGGTGGCACTGCATACCTCTGACACTAGGTTAGTCAATAACCACACAACAAAGAAGAAAGATAAACCTGGGTTAATGAGCTCTGCTCGGGTCAAAATAGAGAAAACTAAAGAAAGAAATCCCGGATTTAAAACACAAGGACTTAGATCGACTTTTTGCCCCGTATATCGCTATATTTCAACTATCATCCTAATCGTTACAGTCGTTTTCAAGAATGTGATTACGACTAATTTTTGATGAGAATGCGTATGAGTAAGAAAAAAAACGCAAACAAGAAAATGGTTGAAACATTTATAAAGCAATGGACTATTTTGAGTATTCTTCTTGTTTTGTTTGGTTGACGCAATTTTTCGTTTGACCTACATACATTATCTGAATTTAACGCTTTTCGCTCACAACAACATGAAAGCGATACGTCAAACGGGCAAAAAACTAAAGTGTGCCTGGCATATTTTACCATGACACATAACACACAGGAGTGACATGTTTTGCTTTGATCAAAGTAAAGCTTACATGGGCACTTATAAAATGACGAGAAAAGGTTCACGGCTCGCCTTGGTCGTTTCCTATGAAGAAAAACCGGCAGGAATTACATGGTTACTCTTTTGAAGTCAACAAATACAGCTTAGATAAATATTACGTCAATATTTCGAAACCCTGATTTAACTGAAAAAATAACTATCGTAATCTTAAGAACCATGAACCTAAAAGCTACCGTTAACGCTATCGTTTTTGAATAACTCACTCAGTAGGTAACTCGTAGTAGGTAAAGATTTGCGCTAGGTTGAATATTGGATCGAAAAAAAACATACATACACACATACATAAACTCACGCCCTTTTCCCATGGGGGTAGGCAGAAACCACAGAACGCCACCTGCTACGATTCTTACATACCCCTTTTGCCTCGTCCACATTCATACATCTGGTCATATACGCACGCCGGTTGCGAGTACTACGCACCTGTCCTTTCTGAATAATTCTGAAGAACATCACCAATAAGGTTAGTGTATGTCTTTCTAGGGCGTCCCCTCCCGGCGTTGCCACTTACCTTGCCTTGTAAAACATCCCATAATAAAATCCAATCTAATTTCACCTCTCCATATCAGTGAAGGTAATCGTCAAAAGAAACCATGTCCCAGTAATTACTGGTTTAATTCGCTAAGGTCGTCGTCAATCACATCAGGTGACCCAAGATAGGCACCTTCAAAGGTAAGCCCCAAAATGTACCCTAATTACTTTCGGCAATATTACGGAGAAAGCTATAGAAAATATGAACGTATTTTTGGGTTTCATTAGTTAGTGTAATGAGGATTTATTATTAGGTTCGTAGCTTTGAGATTTTTAGCTGGTTGTGCGGGTTTTGGCTAATAAATCTTCCATCTTGTTGGTGAGGTGGTGTTAAGTGTTCTTGGTGAGTGTTCGAGTAAAATGTTATTGACTTTTTCATCAGGAATATCTCAATGGCAGTCTTCAGATCGGATTGGTGATTAAGACAATAAAGACACGTCCTACATTTTTAAGGTCACGGTAGCGGTCAGTTTTAGCAGAAATTAACCTACCGCGCTGGAGATATTGTGGTGTGTGTGTTTATACAGACACAGGTGAGAGCAACGATGGCCCAGTGGTGGTGGCCACGACTTACGCACAGTAAGTCGTGAGTTCAAGCAGGCAGGCGTATTACTTTGTGTAATTTATTTCATCACCCCGGCTCTCAAAACGGTAAAGGAAAACATAGTGAGGAAAGCTTGAACATAACTAGCGAAATGTGGGTGTTTATGTAACACTGAACTTTAACGGTAGACTTTACGATGATACTTCTAACAATGCCTTTCAAAATGTATAAAGAGCGGATTTCCTTCATTTTCCCCTGACATGCTTAGAAGGAAATGCAATCTTCGCGTTGTCTGCCAGTCTGTCACGAGTAACAACCAAAGTTTTGATTGAGAAGGCGCCAGGTGGGTACGAAATAATACGTTGTTGTTTCGGCACCTGGCTTATAAACGTGCAGTCATAGCGTTAATGAGTAATGTAACTTTTTAACAAACTTCGTAAAGGAGGAGGTTCTCAATTCGTCTGTTTTTTTTTGTGTGTATGTTCATCGATGTCTTTGCCAATAATTGTGAACTGATGTCGATATTTCTATTTTTATTTGGAAGTTTATTATTTGACAGTAGTCTTGTTTATATTTTGAGTTGATCCTCGGGAATATACAGTAGAACTTTTTAATATTATACAGCAAATCTCAGGCCTCCAAAATAAAATACAATTAAATAAAAAACAATGAACTAAATAATATCGGTTAGTCATTAATTTTCAACAACTGCTACACATTCACAATTTTTTCTCATTCACAGTCACACGTATCAATAAAAGAAAAACACATCCCCATAATACCAAAACAACACACCACACACACATCCTAATCACAAAAATATCCCATCCGGACAATATAATACCTTTCCATCCATTGTGTTATAATCTATTCTCATCCGCGCTGCCCTAAGGATTATCTCACGATAATTAAATTGACGTTATCGCGTTAATGACAAAAGTGATGATTGATTACGTTAGCTGTGTAGCTCTGGGAAAGTTTTGCCGGCGATCTTGTTAAAGTGTGATTTAAAACCGAAGTTGGGTAGGAAATCATTGTGTGGTAAACACGGAAGGTTATAAACTAGGAATTAAGATAAATAACTAACAATTTATAAAATTAGGCTTTACGTATGATTCGCAACAACACAATATGTTTATTGCAAGCTGTTTTGACATGAGATAACATAACATTAATTTATTTTCAGGCAACTTTGACCCTTTTGCAACATTTTATTTTGGAGGGTGGGAAATTATCAAATGACTTCTCCGCTCTGGTTGGAGCGGAAGGTAGTGTCAGACTTCTACTGAATAAAAACCAGCCATGTTCCTTCTTATTCCTTTATGTCTGGGCCGCGGTATCTCTTTCGAAAAACCCGCATCCCCCCGACAGACTCTTATGCACCTTAAAGACTTTTACATACTTAAATCATAAAAATACAAATCGTGTTTCCACCACTATTCATCCTACTACCCTTTATGACAGAAACCGATCTAGTTGCCCTAAGCATCTGTACATCTAAATCTACTTAATAGGACTTAAAAACACAATTTCATTGATACAAATACAAACGACGAGATGATTACAATATGGCCTTTAAATAAATATTGTTTAAGAAAACTGTTCATCCATAATTATCAGCAGTAAGTTCCCCTTAAAAAATAAAATAAATAAATAATCTATTATCATGTACACCATACAAATTACCGCAAAGGACGTGGCCACAAATAGTGTCACTCAATAACTCGATAATACGTGCCGTTGATACGAAAGAAGAATTAAAGAAAATAATGATAAAAAATGTTTAAAAAAACTGGCCATGTGCGAGTCGGACTCGCACATGAAGGGTTCCGTACCAAAACGGTATGCTATAATTTATACAATTTCTTCGACGGGCCAATGAAACTTGACCTCTGTATTGTATAGGCGCTCATACGATTCAGGGATCAAATTATATTGGTTAACTGCTGATTCCATCTGTTGTTTCCATCCAAGTTCAAAATGATTTTTCTAGAAAGTCCTTATAGAGTACTACATTTCAGATTTTTTTCATATTTTCAGTCAGAAGGGGGGGGGGGGGGACACATTGTTTTTTTACTTTTGGAGCGATTATTTCCGAAATTATTGACATTATCAAAAAATGATTTTAGTAAACCCCTATTCATTTTTAAATACCTTTACAACAGTATATCACACGTTAGGGTTGAAATTAAAAAAAAAACACTTCCCACTTTACATATAGGGGGGCTACCTTAATAAAACATTTTTTTCCAATTTTTATTTTACCACTTTGTCGGCGTGATTGATACACATATTGGTACCAAATTTCAGCTTTCTAGTGCTAACGGTCACAGAAATTAAGCGAGGACGGACGGACGGACGGACGGACGGACAGACAGACATGGCGAAACTATAAGGCAGTATAAGGGTTCCTAGTTGACTACGGAACCCTAAAAATGAGATTTTATAAATCCCTGTGAGAATCTTGAACAGCAACAAATTCTCGCAATCTTCGAACAAAAATACATCGCGATGGAACAAACTCCAAACAAAGAAAAATAAGAAATTCTAATGTAGTTGTCTTGTCGTGTTTCTTGAAAGAGGACTTGTCATAATATAATTCCAAGAAACGAGTCACTTTGCGAATACAGCAATTCACCGAATTTTATCAAATTCTTTCGAAAAAACATAGATAATCATTAAACAAACATAGGTAATTAGGTCGTTGGTTTAGCGATCGCAAGCGTGACTACTAACCATGAGGTATGGGGTTCGATTCCCGGGTCAGGCAAAGTGTTATTGGATTTTCCATCAGGAATTTCTTAGTAGTAGCCAAGGAGTCTGAATTTGTGCTCAGTTGATGGCAATAGGATCGCCCCCCATTTCTATTAGCTACTCTTTTACCTAACCCTTTTTTTTTGGTGTTTGGTAAATCATCAAATGACTAATTCCGCTCTGGGCAGAGTGGTAGGGACTGTCAGGCTTCTACTGACTAAAAATCACCCATGTTCCTTCGAGGCCGCGGTATCTCTTTCGAACAACCCACAACCTTCAGAGACTACAAGCGTTATGTTATGTTGTTAATCAAATTCTTTACGTAACAAAGTCACTTTTGTAATTACATTTCATTTAAAATCAAAAACCAGCTGCCAGACCGCTTTTATCTATGACTACTCGTATACTTATACTTATACTAATATTATAAAGAGGTAAAGTTTGTGTATTTGTTAAATTGTAAGGGGTAATCTCGGGATCTACTGAACCGATTTTAAAAATTCTTTCACCAATAGAAAGCCACATTATTGCCGAGTGTCTACTAGCTACTTTTTATCCCTTTATTCCCACGGGGACGGGATCTACGCGGGTGAAACCGCGGGACGTCTGCTAGTCATTCATAAAATTAATGAAAAATTGCCAAACTCCCATCACAAGTGTCAGTAATTATGCTCACAGTATAATTACATAATAGGTTCGGTTCCAAACTTATTTGGCTGCGCCCCAACGCCGTCAATAGTAACCACGTCGTTAAATCTTACACCGTTTTGATAGAAGTGGTTCAACTTGTTACATTTGTGGTTGAGTGTCAAAAATATGGGTGGTTTATAGCTAGGTTTTGAGTAGAAAGTTTGTTTGCGCCAATTAAAAAGTTAAAAGTTTTTTTTGTAGTTTTGTTGATTTTGGTGTATTGTTTTCTAAGAATCATCACCACCATCAACCAGAAGACGTCCACTGTTGATCTTATGGCTGCTGCACTATTTTTTGTCACTCGGAACACGATTAGTTTCGTCAGTTTTTCAGTCATGTATACTGAAAATACACATACGACCAAAATACACATGTAATTACTTTATCATAGACCAATACAAAATTAATTAATTTAACCAGTTAATATACTCCAAATCGTTATTTGATCGTTCAAAATACCAGTCAAGTCACGTTATCCAAAAATTGATTTGATAAATCAAAACACCATTCAAAAACAACGCATCACATAACCCGGATTACAATCCAGCCATCCAGTTGTATGCAAAATTGATACTCACTAACATCCAAATAGCTCCGATTCATTCCATGAAAATGAATTAGTACGAATTACTAGGCTACGTATCATTCTGATGATGATAATCGCGACTAATTTTGATGACGTACAAATGCTGACAGTAATGTATTGTGAACCATCAAGTGAGAGCCCTGAACACAGATATAGGTAGACCTAGATAACGCATGTATCACAGTCTGTATGAAAACCAAGAGTGCCATTTTTTGACTAGCTTTTATGACGTCACAAGCAAGGACAATCGGAAAATCAAATCGATTCAAAGACACCGCTGCATACAGCGCCTCCTTCGCCCCAACCCCCGCCTTTTGCACCAGCGCCGACGTCCGACTAGCGCTGTATACCGATGCAAACTGAGTGCAAAAGTGGCCACTTACGATTATTGTACGTAAGCTAGGCACGCGAAGTAGTTGCTCTTGCGTTATCTAGGTCTATCTATATCTGTGTTTGGGAAACATGAACCATCCAAGTGAGATCCCTGAATGTGGTCATTGCGGGGATCGTAATCAATGTTTCATTACATTTTCAAATTTTAGAATGTTGGCTATTTGTGTTCGGTATTGCTTCGGTTTTAATAACTGTGGTGGAATTGAATTGATGGAATGTGAATGAGGTATGTAATTGTAGTTTTGCAGTTCCTGAGGTTTGGAAACATAATCTTTATTACTTTATCGTTTGGTGAGTGCCTAACCAGGGTCACCGACATAGTTCGCAGAATATGCAAGTTGAAGTGGCAATAGGCAGGCCACATCGCTCGAAGAACAGACAACCGATGGGGAAGAAAGGTTCTCAGGTGGCGACCACGAACCGGAAGACGCAGCGTTGGTAGGCCTCCCACCAGGTGGACCGACGACATCGTGAGAGTCGCGGGCAACCGGTGGATGCAAACGGCAGGCTGCCGTTCTTTATGGCGTTCTATGGGGGAGGCCTTTGTCCAGCAGTGGACGTCTAATGGCTGATGATGATGATGATGATGAGTGCCTAACCTGGTGTTAGAGTTTTTATGCCACCCTTGGGCCTCTGACTTTGCTTGACAAGCCGTCGTAAAATGAATATGTCATCATCGCCGGTCCGTCATTTCCCAACAGTTGGAAAAAGGCGGATGATGATGACACAAAGTTACAGACATATTAATGTCGACCAGATGCAACTTAATACCAGAATTTATATGGAGTGACTGCCTATCTGACCTCCAAAACCCAACTTGTACTGGGTATACAATAAACTTCTGTAAGACTGTTTTTCAGCCTTCCAAGCTACTGACTACCATTAACGGCTTAACTTGCTTTCTGAGGCATGAAAGAAACTCAGCTCTTCAAACTCAACCATGAGCTCTTCTTATAGTAACTTTATGTACAGAATAGCTGATGCCCGCGGTTTCGTCCACGTGGATCTCGGTCATCGCGACCAAAAGTAATTCAGCCCCTTACCCCCCCCTCCACTTTGAATTAAAAATAGCCTATGTCCTTTGTTAGGCTCTAGACTATCTGTGTACCAAATTTCATTATAATCGGTTCAGTAGTTTTGGCCTGAAAGCGCGACACACAGACAGAGTTACTTTCGCATTTATAATGTTAAGGATGTATGAGTCCAACACTATTACTACCACATTCCCCCTTACAAAAACCACTTCAAAAACAAAATCACATAACACGAGACATCAGTATTGATACAATTGATTGTGCTTCGTCATCGTTGCTCCTAACTAGTGTTTGGCAGGCAACGTGACCGGCCTTGCCAATATCATGTAGTATGGTCGCAGTTGTCACGTGAACGAAATATCAAGCCTCGATGGGGTGATATAAATTTATTAGAGATAAGTAGGTGCTGATGGCTTTTATTGATAGAGGTTTATTGATTGTTAGGGATCGAGAACTGATGATTCTATGTTGTAATAGGTTTGATGTAGTAATAAAAGTAAGTGTGTAAGAAAGATTTATTAGTTGAGATAGTGTGAGGTTTTATGGTCAGTTAATACATAGATAGATAAACTTACGCCTTTAAGCAAAGGGGTAGGCAGTAACCACAGAACGCCACCTTCTACAATCCGTACAATATCATAGAATAAATATCATAGAAATATTAGAAAGACCTCTCGGGGTTGCCATAAATAGCTTTTTTCATTGTCTATACACAAGTTGGAGAAATCGACTTATTCCTGAAATGTGCAAGAACCGATTCGTGGTAGCAGCAAATGTACCCTTGGGCTAGGCGATAAAATTATACTATAGAGAACAAATCAATCATATCAAAAAAATAAAGCACACATATCCCAGACATTTCTCAAACAAAAATAACTCCCTAGGCGACCTCGAGGACTCACAACCACTTTAAACCTACCCACGTTTTACAGCAAATAAATCATAGCTGTATTATACTACTAAAAACCTTTTTGGCAACGCGTGTGTCTGGACGCTGCCAAAGGGGACAGTTGGGCTGCGCGATCATACTTGGATGTCCATCAAAAAGTTATTACTGAGTTCAGTACTTGAGACGCAGTTTTTGCTGCATTAACTTGTTGGTTGCTCGTGGCTGGTGGTTGGGAGCGTTCAAATGTGTGCCAGATTGTCGAGTGGGCTTTTTGGTTCGTGGTTATGGAAATATGGGTTTAAATTTTCGCGTTTTATGTCTGAATACAAAAAAATACAGTTGAGTAGTATAATCAGCTCGTAATGTTACCACTGCTGGAATACGGCGTGAACAAGGGAAAAAATGATCTAAACAGAATTGAAAATATACGTTGCGTTTTGAAAGAAGTGGAGATGAAGTTGTCGACTTGGAATCGAAACCACGACCGACTTGTAAGTCAGAGCCAATATTCGTTGAGTGGCGATGATTAAATAAATCTGACGAACCCTTGGCTGTGCTTTTCTTTTCCCTTCTCCCTCCTAAAACTGAATACATTCAGGACCAGTAGTAGTGTGCTTTTAGAACATAACATTACGCCTGAAATCCTCGAAGGGTCAGGCAAAGGTATACCCATTAACAAAACCCTAATTTTGCCAATTACGTTTAAGTTCCATGTAATAGGGACTGAGCCTAATGCCGTCAATAGAACACAGGTCAATATTGCGTGGCTGCTACTGAGAACTTCCTGATGGAGAAGCCCAATAAAACGATCTGGGAGTCAAACTCAGGAGTCAGGACCCCATGTACAGCCTTCGTCCTTGTGGCCACTACACCACTGGGGCAGTAAGCAATTATTTTTAGTTAACCTTTTAAAATACCACAGTGGGAGCTATTTATATTTATTATCGGAAACGTTTTCATAACAGTAAACCAATGAACAATTTGGAAGAATATTTTTGCAATTATTGTTCTTTGGAAACGGATGAACGATTTCCATTTGATGTTCGTTCAAGCTTATTTTGTTTCCTTAGTTACTTCTAAGTTTATATAAACATCTGACACAAAAATAAAAAAAATATACTTATAAGTTATTGGTGACCTAAAATTCTGCTCATGCGGTGGCTTACTGAGACAAAGTAAATAGTTCATAATCTTGTTTTTTTAAACAATGTTCTAACTTACTCTGAATTTTCGGAATCCTGTGCACATTGTTTATTTGTCGCTATTATATCTTCAGCAGCGGTGGCCCAGTGGTGGCGGTCCCGACTTACGAACAGTAGGTCGTGGGTTCGAACCCAGGCAGGCACATTACTTTGTGTAATTTATTTCATCACCGCTGCTCTCAAAACGGTGAAGGAAAACATCGTGAGGAAACCGGCATGTTTAAGAACCAAAAAATTCGAAGACATTTGTGACATCTACCAATCCGCACTGGGCCCGCGTGGTAAATTATAGCCCATTCCCTCTCAAAAAGAGGAGGCCTGTGTCCCAGCAGTGGGAACATTAACAGGCTGTTGATGATGATGATTATTTCTTCAGAAAAGTAAAACATCATTATTAGTGTTTATTTTTATTTGTGTATATATTTGTATGTATGTTTATTACTATATGCTTTGTTTGTAATTCTAATTAAAATGTTCCTGTTTGTCTTTTCTACACACTGTGTCTACGTGTCTAATCCAACTTTCCTCTCGCAGGTCTGCTGGAAGAAATTTCACATGAAATAAGCAGTACCTTTGTGCTCTTCTATTTTTTTTATGTTTTTATCCTTTTTTGTATTTTGTGTGTACATAAATAAATAAACATCTCAGGAATTCAATATAGGGTGAGATATTTCTCGACGGAATGTAAAGTCAAGAATGTAAAACTTTGGCACTAACCACACGACAAAGAAGAAGACTAAACATCTTCTACTAGATGCGACTGTGATTCCAGAATTTAACATAGAAGGACTGTCCATCTGACCTCCATATTTACTGGATAACACAATATCCGTCGGTAGGACTGGTTCTCGGATCTCGGCTTCCGACTAATTCTCGTAAGGACTGACAAAGATCTGACGAGCCAAGAGCTGAGACTAACGGTATGTAATACATAGTCTATTCTACAGAGCGACTCGACAAGCTTTACTAAACCGTGAAGATTGATCGATGTTATTGTTATTATTCAAAACGGTGAAGGAAAATATCGTGAGGAAAGCGGCTTGTCTGAGAACCAAAAATTCGAAGACCCGTGAAGTCTGCCAACCCGCACTGGGTCCGCGTGGTGGATTATAGCCAATCCCTCTTCTAGAGAGGAGGCCTGATTCCCTGCAGTGGGAATATTATAGGCCGATGATGATGATGATTGTTATTATTGTGAGCAGGGCACATTGCTCGCAGAACGGATGGCCGGTGGAACCGAAAAGTTCTGGAAATGCGGACCGGTCAATGTGGCGATACTTTGGGGAGGCCTATGCCCAGCAGTGAACTGCAATGATGATGATGTTATTATGTAAGCACGACCCCTACTTTTACATACACACATACATAAATTCACACCCTTTTCCCATGGGGGTAGGCAGAAACCACAGAACGCCACCAGCTACGATCCTTTTTTTTTTGTCGGGTGTGAAATCATCAAATAACCCTGCTCTTGGGCAGAGCGTAAGGGAGTGTCAGATTTCTACTGACTAAAAACCTCCCATGTTCCCTCTTAGCCCTTTATGTCGAGGCCACGGTATCTCTTGCAAACAACCCGCAGCCCCGACGGGACCTGCTACGATCCTTACGCCCTCATTCCTCGTCCACATTCGGTCCAAGGGTATAAATAAGTATCAACAACGGTTACAAACTAAAACAAAGCCTACACATTTTTCAGAATTCAATAAACAAAATGGCGCCCACAAAACTGCATGATCAGCCGTATATGGATACAACGGAACCGTATTTATGTCCGATAAATCATGCGGAACAGAAATTCAATCAGGCTCCCGAGGTGTGGATCGGGGCTGTTATTTAATATCTCTTATGTTGTGGCTGTTTTGGGGTCTCGATTTACGAGTAGTGGCCTTTTATTTTTGGTACTCTTTTATTTTTTTGTTGAAGGTATATTTAGAGTGTAGATAAAATGTAGTGTTTGGACTAAAAGCTCTTTACGTGTTATGTGTGTGCCTGATTTATGATCTTGAGACGGTTTTCTAATGAGAACAGTCAGGTTGAAAGTAATGCGTTATTTTTAGGGAGCTTTTACGTGTTTAAAAACGTACGATTAGAAGGGGTAAAGTGGATAATAATAAAATAACAATTATGTTTGTCTAAAAATTTAATTAGGTTTCTGGTTTTTAAGTAAGTTCCGCAATTCTAATTAGATGTCAACTAATTCACTACTCTTGAGGATATAGCGGAAAGCAAGAAAGAATTTGTCGATCCTCATGAAAGCGCCAACCGGTGTTCTTAGACGCATGCAATATAGCATGCGTCTAAGCTAACATTTTCTGTAGTAGGGACTAACAAAACTGTGCCTACGGAGTGGCAACGCCGCATTTGATTATTGTCATGTAACTATCTCACTTACATAACAATACATCACGCATGTGATCCGCAAAGGGTGAGGCAGAGGTGTACATAGTGCCCACATTTCGTCAGTTGACGGCGTGCGTGTATGACCAGATGTATGAATGTGGACGAGGCAAAAAGAGTATGTAAGGATTGTAGCAAGTGGCGTTATGTGGTTTCTGCCTACCTCCATGGGAAAAGGGTGTGAGTTTATTTATGTATATGTAATTCGTCAGTTATGTTTTTAACCCTAGAAAGATAACCATACCACGACATACGTTAAAGATAGCCATACGCTTCAGAGACGCACCCTGTTATAATACGTGTTTTTAATTGATTTAATAAAAAATATTTATAATTTATGATATTGTGTTAAAAGATAATAGGTACTATAAACTATACATTTTAAATACATTTTTATTTTATTTGTTTAATTAAAATAATTTAAAACTAAGAGTAGACCTCCAACAAAAATCAACAGCCTTATGCTTCAGGAACAAAAACACTTATTATAATCATCTTATAAAAATTTAGTTTTTTCTTACAAGTTGTTTGACTACAATATAATAAGTATAAAAAAAAATATATGTCATCAAAAAAAATAATCTCAACATCACTGCCAGTACAAATTAATTGATCCTTAAAAGTTAAACTATAGAACTTACAGCATGGAAACAGCTATCCCGTGAAAGGGCTAACCGACGACTGAGTTGGCTCAGAAGGACAAACAAATACACACGTCGGATAAAAAACTATAGCAATATGTTTCCCGCGCAGGCGCATCTGCGACGTAGGTTATCTTTCTAGGGTTAAGTTCCATTTTATAGCGGGCGAGCCTAGTGCCATCAACCGGGCACAAATCGACACTACGAGGCTGCTACTGAGAATTTATTGATTGAAAACCCAATTACATCATGCCTGACCTTGAAATAAAACCAAGGACCTCATGCTCCGGCGGCGACGACCTCTCGCGTCCGGCCCTGGTGCAAGCCATGGTCCGGGGCGAGGAGGAATGGGACGCCGTCGCCTCCTTCTGCGAAGCAGTGATGCTAGCAAAGGAGGTGTCAGAACGAGAAAGGGAGAGAACCTCTCGTCCCAGCCGCCGCGGAAGGTGCTTCGGGCGTCGGGGGCCACGTGATGGCTTCCGGCCACCGTAGACGCGGGCCTGTGGACGGTGAGTAATGGGCTAGCTCGCCGTCCGGCCGTCGTCATGACGGCAACAGACCGCGTCGACGGCGCGTTCGTGTTCCACGCGCGCCTCAAAGAGATGTCAGCAAGGAGGGGCCCGCAAGCGCTAACGCCCGTCGGAGCTGCGGATTATCGAAAGAGATGTCGTGGCCTCAGCACAAGGGCGAAGAAGGAACATGGGTTGGTTTTTAGTCAGTAGAAGTCTGACACTTCCCTTCGCTCTGCCCAAGAACGGGGGGGGGGGGTTATTTGATGATTTTCCACCCACCAAAAAAAAAAAAGGACCTCATGCTCAACAGTCGCGCTATCGACCACTACACCAACGACGCAGTATTAATAATCAATGTTTAAATATTCTGTCGATACCTATATTCCATTTGTACTTATTATTTACAAAAAACAAAAACAAATCCTTCACCAAATTAGATATAATCAAAACATTGAATCTCTAAAGTTTCTGCATCATTTATTCATTAAGGAACCTTGACGGCTTTTCTTAAAGGATAATTCGATCCTCCCTGTTAAGAAGCAACTGCGCGAAAACTGTATTGTTTGACTTGAATAATTGGGGAGGGATGAACTGAGCTGGTTAATTTTCAGTCAAGATGAGTTTGATAGGAATTGGGAGGTGGATACTGTTTCATCTTCAAAATTATAGCTGTTATTGGATAATGCACTGGCTTTGTTTTGGCAGTTACTGTAAACCCCAACTTTTTCCGCTAGAAGAGTTCGCGTATTATTATAGTAAACCCATTTTTCCCGTATAGCTTTTCACTTATACCGTAACTCTCATTACTATGTCAGATGGGAAGAGTTTTTTGTCAATAATTACTATAACCGCAAATCTAGAGTTTGAGCTATCTTCTTAATAAAAAAATTAAAAGGAATAATAAACTGGTACGACTTTTCACGTTTACATCATAATCATCACATTCCTATAAATTCTTGTCCCATGTTACTTGGGGTAGGCGCTACATGACATGTTTTATTCTTCCATTCTTTTCTGTCAGCCGTCACACTATCTATCATTTACACCTTTTCATATCATTCCTTACACAATCTATCCATCCTTTCTTTGGTCTTCGTCTTCCTTTTCACCCATCAACATTTACTCATCACCTTTTTTAGTCACATGCGATTTATCCCTCCTCATCATATGGCCATGCCAAGATAATCGATTGCCTTTTAATTATTCTGTAACTCGTGCACCTTATAAACTTATCTTTTTCACCTCCCATCAAAAGTAAAAAATCCCTCGTAAAATACAAAAA
Source organism: Diarsia dahlii (assembly GCA_949775195.1). NCBI lineage: Eukaryota > Metazoa > Arthropoda > Insecta > Lepidoptera > Noctuidae > Diarsia > Diarsia dahlii. Next base: position 18,816,140 of record OX459205.1, read on the forward strand.
TTAACAAAAAAACCACAGTTATAATCAAAGTCACTCCATTCTTTTCCCCCCGGCCTAACAGCCCGTTGGATTAAACCGAAACCCTTGCTTTACCGGTCATTTAATTTACAATGTTAACCGAATTTAATCCAAATTATTATCGGTCAACAAAGTAGGTTGGTACCTCACCAAAGTCAGGGAGAACTCATCAACCCAAAATGGGTGTTATATACAAGGGATATTGAATAACCTTTTACGATCCGCACCTCGGGTGCCTAATACAATTTCTGTTACGCACAATGTATCAGCTTATATTTCACTGTTTTACCTTATGAGGTCAGCAGGGTTTGAATTGTTTTGGCTTCTTAATTTAAAGCAATGTGTTTCCGTCAATACAAATAATTTAAGTCTAGCAAAACCTTTTTTATTAACCAGGAAGTAATGTCTAGCAAATATCGCACCATTCGGAGAGTCGGCTTAGTTACATGGGCTTGCATCTACCAAAAAACACCGCCGTAATCCTACAGTCACCTTGATGTATGAGCCGTGAGAACTGCTACGCATGACGTTTGCGACCCATCCAAGATTTTCCGCCTCTGAACACCAGACTCCTTTGACAATGTCCACCTGAGACATCGCCAGCGCAAGTTAATCTAAAAAAAAACGTGGATATTGGTACAAGCAATGAAAAGCCTATATACCCAACACTAGAGTCAGGCTGTGGGTGGGTGATAATATCGCTGCCGAGTTTTTTTCATACATTGTCAGCTTCTACTCTAAGTATGTAGATTCTGCTGAATATCATTTTTACGGTGCCGTACCTCAAAACGTAAAAAAAAGGAGTTAAAAAACCATGGGTCCATTCTATTTTCATCATTTTTTCTTTTCATAATTTAATATTCATGAACCCCGCCTGCTTCCAAGTTTTGTTTAATTTAAAATGTGCTTGTTTTTTTTGCTTTTCAGTTTTTTCAGTCGGGTTTTTTAGTTTTTTAACTACTTTTTTTATTTCCAACTTTTTAGTTCTTTTGTTTGTTCTTTCGTTGGTCGCGTAAAATTCTTCGCAGATGATTTATTTAACTTTTGTGCTTGTTTATAAGATTTCTCACTTTGAATTTCTTTTAAACATATAAGTGTTGTATATTTTAGTAAACTCCTTTTAAAACCCTTTATTTTGATACCCTACTTGATGGTATTGAAAAAAAAAATTTTTTTGAACTCCTCGATTTGGCCCCAGAAATCCACAATTTTTCTGTGTTTTTTAATTTTAATGTAACCTATAACACTCGCGCCATCAAGACGAATCTAACGACGTATATTTCATTCAAATCGGTTCATCCGTTTATGAGTTATGAGGGAACAAAGAAACGGACATACATACATAAATACATACATACATACACGTCAAACACATAACCCTCCTTTTGGGCTTCGCCGCAGTCGGGTAAAAATGGAACAATAAAAACCATCGCACGAACGATGATCTTTATTGTAATTGGAAATTAGGTAAATCAGTTTAATATGTCCACATATTTTAATCTTCAACTACGGAACCCCACATTGTGCGCGGTCCGACACACACTTGGTAGGTTTTTGTTGTTTTCATTAATAGGCAATTTTTCAAAAGCTATTTTTAAGGCAATATAATATTGTCCAAAAGTGTTCTGATATCAATCAATAAGCCTTTGTAATATAAAAATCTGTTAAAAAAATATATATTTTACGTGATAGTGATGGCTATTAATAAATCACTAGAATTTTCGTAACTCCTGTGGCTATAAAAAATAAAAAAATATTAGCAAGCAAATTGATCCTTACAGAACGTGTTATCAAAATGGTATGAGATATTGTGCTACATTATTCACTTTTAAATTCATGAACACAATTTAATAACGCGAGTATGTCTACATTAATGGAATCAATTTAGATTTTTATTACATCTTATAACTAGATCTCTCATGTTAAGTTAATAAATCTAAGTGGAATCTCTTTCAAAATATAAATAGATTTCAATCTCATTATTTTAAGAAAACATTCGATTTAAATTAGGATGATATAATTTGGTTAGAAATAATTCTTAGGATGAATCCACAGGGAAGACACGACTTCTTTTTCTCAATAATATGTGAATGGCCATCTAAATTGAGTCTGTCTAGGATCTAGTCTGTATAGGTGGGCCACGAGTTCAATATACTAGAACTAGATCCGTTAAAGTGAACTGTGAACATTTTACGAATTTTAGCGCAATTCATATTACGATCTGACATAGTGGTCATTTTAGACGCCCTACACTCAGAATGGGTGTACGTGTTTTTCAAATCATATAGGTAGGTGGTCAAAAATAGACAAAGACAGCAATATTCGTATAATCTCAACCTCTTTATCACGAGCTACAAGCAACCAACACGCGCATTCCAATAGCGATTGCAAAGAAAACAAAAGAGAGAGAGTACACGAGTCTCCGCGACTTGCGTCCCGACGGTACTCATATGAATAAAACAAAAGACACGAGCCTGTGTTTGGCGTAAGTCGTAACGCCCAAGGCAGTGAGTGCTGCGGGTCCCGTCGGGGCTGTGGGTCCCGTCAGGGCTGCGGGTTCTTCGAAAGAGATACTGCGGCCTCGGCACAAAGGGCTAAGAAGGAACATGGGTGGTTTTTAGTCAGTAGAAGTCTGACACTCCCTACCGCTCTGCCCAGAGTGGGAGTCATTTGATGATGTCTTACCCCCCAAAAAAAAAAGGCAGTGAGTGAGGCCTAAGTCGCAACACAGATGTCGCGGGTCTAGCCACGTGACTAGACGTGCGACATCTGTGTTGCATTTTCGGATGTCGCGCGTCTGGTCTCCTCCTTATGAATGAAATTTGCCTTGTTACGAAATTGAGATGAATTAAAGTTCATGATTGATTTTGTGAAATAATGCTTACTTGAGTTATTCTTCGTAATTGGTGCTTTCATTGTTACTGGGATTGTTTATTTTAGTTCAAGTACTTGAGCGTTGGAGTAGTTTTTGATTGCTCAAGATTTCTGCGTTTTATTGTTAAAATAATAATGAAACTTGTAATTCTCTTATTGATTCTTTACATAGATGGTGAGGTAAATAATAAAATGTTTTAAAAGAAGTGGACATTGGTTAGGGGCCTGAACAAGAAAATGAAGAACAGAAGGCGATAATGAGTAATCGCGCGCCAACATTACGAAAGGCGGCGAAGGACTTTGTTTTATAAAATGTTGTGATATAAATAAAATTTTAAAGAGGTTCCAATTTTTTCCGAGATTATTTTTCATGAAACCAAAAATTTAACTTCCACAATACCTACATCAAGCCTAGAAAACTCGCTACCAAATGCGAGGGGACCGTAGAACTTCCCTCGGGACCCATACTTCGGCTTTACGACGCTCTTTAAGTAACGCGGGGAAATAGTTTCGTTTAGCTCGGTCAGGTTACGAAGGCCCTCAGTGGGTTCACGTCGCTCTCCTTAGTTTTATGTCGCCCTGGTACCTTGAGAACGGTGTTGCGTCTGAATGATACGGTGGGTAAGTTGAAATGTGTGGTTAAGAAAGGTTTAAAGGTGTTTGTTTGAATTTTTAAAGCATGTGGTATCATAGGAATGCTTAAAACACTTATAAAAATCGTTGACAGAAAATGCACAGCTATGACAGCTAGAATTAATCTTTATAAAGCGTAACGAAGGGTAAATTTCAGTCCCTAAAAGGTTGAAGTATATACCACGTTGCCAAGGATTTAGACATAAATTAGCCTATCATATTTTTTACGTATGTGACAACGTTGTTCTTCTAAACAACTTGATAATACTGAAAACAGAGGCTTGACGATGAGTCACCTTTTAGTACAGTAAATTCACGAGAATTAAACTAAATAGACCTGTCACCAAATTCAACATTGCTTAAACATGTAAACAATCTGTCAGCAATGTAATTAGAAATCTGATTTACTCTTTGCAAACCACTTTATGTCATCTTCGTCAAGTTTCATCGTCTCGCCAACTAAACGTCTCAAGAATCTAGATTTAATTAAAATGTAAGCTTAATAAATACTGTTTCTACAGATTAATTTCGCTTGAACAAACTAGAAGCAAATAACCGCTTAAGAAACCATTTGATGTGGGAAATGAATTTGTGATTTGAAATTATACTATACGTAGGCCCGTTTGCTCTACAAATCACTTATGGTTCAGATTATCATTTGAAAAAAAAGTAACACAGGCAGAGTGATATTTAAATATGTCTAGCGTTATACGCATTTAGTTAGTTGTGGTAATACTTCATTCAGGGGTCTAAAAAAAATTGAAATCCAGGTTTTCTTACTATGGGGTTTGATGGTGGCCGCAGTCATGTAATCCATGACACGCTCACTGATAGACAACACACAACCTAAAGTATTGGGCCTCAAAACTACAAAATAAGAACCATACTTCCTTTTATTATAAATAAAGTGGACAATTCTCGAAAATATGTGACATCTACCAATCCGCACTGGGCCCGCGTGGTAGCTCATCCCTCCCCTAGACCTCCTGCAGGGACTCAGGCCTCCTCGGCCTGAGTCCCTGCAGTGGGAACATTATAGGCTGATGATGATGATGATGATGGACAAATCTATCTATCTTTATATATAAAAAAAAATGAATTGCTGTTCGTTAGGCTCGCTAAAACTCGAGAACGGCTGGACCGATATGGCTAATTTTGGTTTTGAAATATTCGTGGAAGTCCAGGGAAGGTAGGGGGAGGGGGAAGGGGAACATTGCTTGAAAATACGTAATTTTTTAAGTTTAGAAATCCTGTAGAGTACACAGCCTGCAAATTATATCACTAAGTGTAAAAAATATTAACAATATTTCTGTACGAAGGAGATCATTGTATTCGAAAATGCACCCACAACAAACCGCATTATATTTTCGGAATCCAAAACGATTTAAAAAACACTGGCAGCATACACTAATGCTTCATTATTTATTTCGCAGCTTGGCATTTACTCTTTTAGCCCCCTTTAGCCCCACGTAGCCCTCTTATGCCCCACGTAATGCACTCAAGGATTATATCAGTGGATGGACAGCTACACTCTATCTACATGGACGTATAGAGATAAGTGCTTAGTGCTTCCAATGCCTTCGTCTGGGTAGTGCTTTACAGGGGATTATTGTGGATCCGTTCCTGCACATTTGCCAAGATAATTTGGTCAAAATTAAATGTCTCATTTACATCTTTTGGTATCTTTTATGTTTTACATGGAAAGTGTTATGATATCAATAAAAAATAAAGGTTTTTCTCATCATTATTTCAGGTCACTGCTGGACAAATAATAGCCCTTTGAGGCTCTACTCAACATTGATCGATTTGAAAGTTAATAGTTTATATAAAAACTAGCTGACCCACGCAACTTCGTCTGCGTCACATAAATATAGCTTATAACCTTTCTCGATATATCGACTATCCGACATAAATTAATCTAAATCGTAACAAACAAAAAATCTTATCTTTCCTCTTTATTATAATAGTTTAGATGGTTTAGATTAGCTTAGATTATATTAAAGTGTGAATTACTATAGGTATCTTTTACTGTTAAATACATATACGATAACACTCTGTACTTGTAAACATTAAGATGCAGTAAATATTTTGAATTTGAATTTCCCGGAAAGAATCTCCCTACATTGCGACGCGCGAATTATTTTGCCGCGCGGATATTTTTACATTGCGATATCTTCTAAGATATTTGTTTAAACTGTTTAGAGTAAAGCAAATATTCTATACTAAATTTTCCTTCTAACAAACACATTTATTTAGATATAGATTAATACCATATGGGTTAAATAAGCTTCGCAAAAAATAATTATTTTTAACCTAACAGTTTAATAGTAAAAAAGGTTACAGTGAGTCAATCTTAAAAGATAGATATATGCTGTCGCCGACTTTTTTTTAGAACTTTTAAAGAGGAACAATTCCTTCATACATGATATTTGCGTAACTTAAACCGTTTTCGCAGCGCACGCAGCGGAAGCTCTCAAAAAGGAAATACCTTTTCCCGTTTTTTTAACATTTTTCATTTATGCTCAGCTCCTATTAGCCGTAGCGTGATGTTATATAGCCTATAGCCTTCCTCGATAAATGGACTATTCAACACAAAAAGAATTTTAAAATTCCAACCAGCAGTTCCTGAGTTTACCGCGTTCAAACAAACAAACAAACTCTTCAGCTTTATAATATTAGTATAGATTAGATGCTTCCTGTATATAACTGTAGCTTTACTAATCTGTCTTTTAAAGGTTCTGACCATCATAAAAAAATACCTATCAATTTGCTAATCTGTCATTTTGGGTTTCTGACGTTCATCGCACCAACCAACTGAATAATACAATTACAATATACGAGGCCAATCCCTCGTGAGATTTGTTCATACCTTTATTTGGGTACTTACTACGTTCTCATGAAAAGAATACCGACGTCTACACGTTCGAAATCTTTAGCATAAGCTTGTAAGGAATTGCTTTGTCAATGAATGTGGTTCAGCTCATATTTAGTTTAGTTTGTTCCGCTCGAATTTATAGCATAAGTTTAGACCACAAATAAAACAAACGTATATTGTATGTACTTTGTGCAAGCTGAGCAAGAATATAGCGAGCCAATTAAAGTCCAAATAGCCAACTGTCCCGGAGGACTATCTGCTTCAAACTGACAATGTTACTAGCAAACAAAGAGATTAAGGATACTACCACATCTGTAGTGAAAAAATGGGTTATCATTTCTTAGTGCCCGTGTAGTAGTAGTAGAAAATGACTCTTCCCGCACCGGGCGAAGCAAAAGGGAGTATCAGACTTCTACTGACTAAAAACCACCCATGTTCCTTCTTAGCCCTTTGTGACCCGGGCCGCGGTATCTCTTTCGAACAACCCGCAACCCTGGCAGGCGGCCGTTGCGGGCCCTTGCCGGCCTCTGCAATATTGCTGACATCTCTTTGTGGTGCGCGTGAATCAGGAACGCGCCGCGTCGACACTGTCTGTCGTCGTCATAAGACGGACGGACGGTGAGCTAACCCATTACTCACATACGTCCACAAGCCCGCACCTACGGTGGCGGAAGCCATCACGTGGCCCGCGACGACCGGAGCGTCTTCCGCGGCGGCTGGGATGTAAGAATCTCTCTCTCTCTCATGTTCCATCACTTACTTCGCTAGCATCACTGCTTTGCAGAAGGAGGAGTTCCCTCTAGCCCCGAACTATGGCTTGGGTCTAGATACTTTTTCAGTGAAACTTGTATATTTCTACGTATGTACGACTATTTTGACACTAAAACCATTTCGCACGAATCCATAGGAATTCCCATTTTAATAAAGAGTTTTTGTATGCAAAACAAAACAAATTGTTCGCCTCCCCATAGCGTGAACAACTATGTTTCCAGCAACACTTTATTTCTTATCAAAGAATATTAACTTTTAAAAGCGCAATTAGGTAAGTGAAAACGTCAAGCTCACGAAAGGGAAAAAGTGTAAGAATTTTTAAAGTCTTTGTTAAAAACTATTGACATGCAAAAAGGATGTTAATTCTGTAGTACAGGTAATTGCAGGTGCATTTTATTATGTTTTTGTTTAAAGATAACCTAGACTTTGTGTTGAAAATCACTTGTAAAGAGGCAATTACGTTGAAGCGTGTATAGTTAATTTTACGCTAAAATTGGAATTTAAATGAAGGTGTGTCACGAGCTTTAGAATATAAAGCACGTTATTATTGTTAAGATCTCATTTAAAAACCGTGCCCTACGCTAGGGCTCGTATATAATATGGCGCCTAACAACAGTCTCGTAAAATTTAATTAAAAAGTTGATATTATAAAAAAATACTTATTATTCGAAAAAAGTCTGCTTTATGTGTGTTTGTTTTTTGTTATCAGATTGACATTTATGGAAATTATTACCACGATTTTATTTCGAAATGTTTATACATTTATTTATATAAATGAATCAATTTGACGATAGTGAAAATAGCATCTTAATTTACAGACGAATCGAAGTTGCGACCGCCTTGTTGCTCTAACGGACGCGATTGCGACTACTGAGCAGGAGGTCCTGGGTTCGGATCCCGTGTCGGGCAAATTGTTATTGGGTTATTCCATCAGGAATTTTCAGTAGCAGTAACGAAGACTGGTCATTTGCCCGGTTGATGGCAATAGTCAAGCCTATTTCATGGGATTTAAAACAAAACTAGAGAAATGTGTGTTGACTATTACACCCTTTCGGGAATTACAAGCGTGATGTTATATATAAATAGTATAAAAAATATATCCAAAACATTAACGCATGACATGTTCCCAACATGCATAAAACAACCAATTTGCATCTCTATTTTAAAAACACAATGAGAAAAAGAGCACAAAATGTTTCTACTGCACCAAAACAGTTCTGGGTACTAAAGTAACCGATGGGATCAATTTGTATTCATTGAGTATTGTTTGCGCCGCTTTACACACCAAACGCGATGAAAACTTTCATCCGATATTAGTTTTCAATTTCCCGACTCATCTCATTCTGTGGTGCGTTGAATAAGAAACGTTGTTGCATGAGCATACCATTTAGTTTTGGATGTAGGAATGTAGAAGATGTACACATTTTTTGCAGTAAATGGAGCACTGTTTTTAAGATCACTACATATTATAAAAAAGAAATAGATCTTGACGAATTGATAACCTCCTCCTTTTTGAAGTCGGTTAAAAACAAAGTCCTCCGCCGCGTCTGTCTGTTCGCGATAAACTCAAAAACTACTGCACTGATTTTCAAATTCTTTTCATCAATGGATAGAGTGGTTCTCGAGAAAGGTTTTAGTATACAATTTGACCGAAATCAACGTAGGCGAAACCGTGAACATCAGCTTGTCTTACATAAAATAATAATCGGCTTAAACATTAAATGCTCCCGTTAGGTCACTGGCCGGCTCGCTGTGTGGGACGCGTACTGTGTTTCACCACTCCTTAGTGGGTTGATGTATCAGTTATAATCTAACCCGATGTCCTGATACATGAACCTGAGTTTTTAAACCGAGAATAGATTCAAGAGCGGGTCAAGTCAGGCTGCGGGTTAAAAGGATGATGGTGAACATTTACTACTAAAAAACTTATTTTAATAATTTCCGAAGGCTAATCAGAGGTACATATATGTATAACTTTACCCACATTACCTGATACATTAAAGTCTTGTGTAATTAGATAAACATCGACCGAGCATAAATCTAGCTTAAAACAATCTGACGGAAAATCCCACAAAAACTGCTTTTTAACCATTTATACCAGAAGAAAAATAGTCTAATAGAAGCAATCTTTTTGGACACGACCTGTCTCCAACAACCTTTTATTTTATTAATCGTTCTTCATAACATACCGCATCCATTTTCTCCGTAATTATAGCTCGCAGTGAAGTGAAGATCAAAGTAATAAAGACCATGTTTGCCCCGGGAAATGATATCCATTGAAACTTACAATGCTGTTTATATAGTGCGGTAGACTTGCAAGTTATTTAAAGCTCCACGTTATTTTTATACTCATGGAAATGTTCAGGTATTTTCTGATAAAACAATTTCGCTAGAGGCATTTATGAAATGTGTACTTCGTACACCCACAAAGTACACCATTTCAATCATTTCTTGTTTGTTCACATCGATTTTTTTATTATGATGAATTGATAACTGGTAGAAAATTTGCGAATGGCATTAGGCGTAAGGCGGCTGTCATCTTTTTTAACCCAAATTAGTGAGTTAAATCGAATATTACTTATTATTCGATTTAATGTTACAAAATACAATTTTTTTTATCTTTAAATATCACCTCAGTTTTCACACCCGCTTTACTGACACTAAAAAAAACTTTTTAGAACTATCTATCAGTTCGTAGAGTCAGTTAGATAGTATCTTAGGAAGTGTAGTAAAATCCGGAGAGGAAGTGGTCTACATTTCACTCCGGGACTTTCGCTCGGTCGGATAATATGTAGCCACGTGGGGCATTGAACTAAAATGGAAGTTATTTTTTTCGGGCATAAGTCTTACGTTAACTGTGGAAGGTTAGTAAACCACATTAGAAACGGAATGATATTGCACTTTATTTCCATGGGCTTTGCATTAATCTTTACGTACTACAGGTTGGCTTTTTTTTTGAGGGTGGTAAATCGTCAAATGACTCCTCCCGTTCTGGGTGGGGGGATTGTCAGACTTCTACTGACTAAAAACCACCCACGTTTCTTCATAGCCCTTTGTGTCCGGGGCCGCGGTCTCTTTCGAACAACCCGCAGCCACACCACAGGTTGACTTTTTTGTGATGGAATGTGAAGCGTTGCAGTCCAATGCGTGTATAATGGGATAATGGTGCGTTTACGTAATTAATGACCGAAGGTTTTACGAGACAGATGCAATACATTTGCTACGCATTTCTCATTCCTGATGTTTTTTTACGATTCTTTTTTTAACTAACATCGTGATGTGATTTCAATATGACTTCGTTTTTCAGACAGTGACATTATTGGGTTTACGGAGATTATTTGACATTGTGACCTTCATGAGGACTTATAATTATCATCTTCCTTCAAAGTGTCCTTTAAATGGTAAAAAAACATGTGGATCTAGCCCGACAATGATATTATAATGATCAGCATTATGCAAACACAAATTCCATAACCTCCCCCTTACCGAAACGATTCTTAAGCTGTTTTAGAACCAAGATGGCCGCCATCTCGAACATTTATACCCTCCGTTTGTTTGTTCAAAATTAACATGAACCGCCCATAAAAATGTAATTGAATTTCAATCGTTATAACACATGACTGTTTACAAAACCGACAATCGAATGGAAACACCAAACAAACCATAAACTAAATTTATGTCAACCTATCAAATCGAAATATACTTACGTACAAATAGTTTGTAGGCTAAACCCTAATAAATAAACATGAAGATTGGACCGTAATGTCGTTACTTATATCAAGGGAACCGATGAAATATGAAGAGAGGATGGCTGAAGGGTTATAATTTCAAGTTTTAGATCCGGTATGACCTTTTTTGGCGTGTTTTGCTTAACCACAAGTATAGTGTCGGACGAACTCGAGTTGAATGAAACAGAGACCTTAAAAAGTGGTTTGCACAGACTGGCTGCGAAAAACGGAGGACAGGAGGTTTTGCCGCAGAGAATTTGGAAGTCATGGGGCCTTTGCCCAGCCGTGGGATGACACGAGCTGACAGTAACAGTAACAGCGATGGGCTGCGATAAACTTAGCTAAAGTTTTTTTACCCGACTGCGGCGAAGCCCAAAAGGAGGGTTATGTGTTTGACTATAAGTATGCATGTATGCCCGTTTCTTTGTTCCCTCATAACTCCTAAATGGATGAAGGGATTTGAACGAAATATTCGTCGTTAGATTCGCCTTAATGGCGCGAGTGCTATAGGCTACATTAAAATAAAAAAAAATTGCGGATTTTGGGGGCCAAATTGCGGAGTTCAAAAAATTTTTTTATCCAATACCATCGAGTAGGGTATTAAAATAAAGGGTTTTAAAAGGAGATTACAATAGTAGTTTACGTGACTGTGCATAATGAAGGGCATTACAACACAAGTGTGGGTTTAAGAAACGAGCCGAAGGCGAGTTTCTTAATAGCATCACACGAGTGTTGTAATGCCTAATTATGTATAGTTGCATACACTACTTTATCTACTCAAATATCATAAAGGCTCTATGATGGGTTCAGGAACCATAGGGAAATGACCAGCATTGTTAGCATTTAATTTTTTTTTTGTCAATTTGTTTTGTCCTGGTGTGAAACCAATAAATACTTTTTCTTTCTTTCTTTCTTTTCTTTCATTGTTACTAGTGTAATGCAATAAAAAATAAATTGAACACATACAGAAGCAAATTATTTATTATAGTAATGGTTGTTAACATAAAATTAAAAAAAAAAGTTTAAAATGTAAAAAAAAAAATTATATTTAAGTAAATGTTTAAAATCATACTGAATTAGGGTTTCGTATCGATATCTGTTTTAGATACTAGTATAGCACACTCACTTGAATTTGACACCTGTTCCAAATTTAAACTCATAACCTACTGTTTTCAGTAGGTTATGAGTTCATTACAGTTCCGTTTATTTCTGCTGGTTGGTAATGCTGGTCATTGTCTATGGTTTTTGAACGCATTAGAGAGGGTTTATGATATAATAATAATAATAATAATAATAATAATAATATTCCACAACTATCACACAACGCCATCTAGTCCCAAGCTAAGCAGAGCTTGTGTTATGGGTACTAGACAACTGATAAACATACTTATATATTTCTAAATACATACATATTATAGATAAATTACACCCAGACACAGAACAAATGATCGTGCTCATCACACAAACATTTATCCTGGGTGGGAATATTTGGGTAGATAAAAATATAAAACATTTATAATAAGTATTTTTATTTTTTTTATTTTTTTATTTAGCCGTTATTGTCCCACTCCTGAGCAAAGGCCTCCCCCCATTCTTTCCACTTCTTCCGATGGTGTGCTTCTTCTCGCCAGTTGGTCAGAAAGACATAATAATAATAATAAGTATGTTTAAAAAAAATTCAAAGTGACAAATCCTATAAACAAGCACAAAAGTTAAATCATCTGCGAAGAATTTTACGCGACCAACGAAAGAACAAACACAAAAGAATTAAAAAGTTGGAAATAAAAAAAGTAGTTATAAAACTAAAAAAAGCCGACTGAAAAAACTGAAAAGCAAAAAAACAAGCACATTTTAAATTAAACAAAACTGGAACTGGAAGCAGGCAACATTTGAATATTAAATAAATTATGAAATGAAAAAAAAAAGTAGAAATAAAATATACCGCAGCCTGCTTCCAGTTCCAGTTTTGTTTAATTTAATTATGTGCTTGTTTTTTTTTGCTTTTCAGTTTTTTAAGTCGGGTTTTTTTAGTTTTTCATCTACTTTTTTTTTATTTCTAATTACTATTTTTAATAAACTGACAATGTGACGTTGTTATAGCTAAACGATTGCAAACAACCTATTATGTGAGCTACGGAAAGGTAAAATAATCATGAGCCGAGGACGTGGTGGTGGTAGTCGAGGCTTTCGTTTACCTGTGAACGTTCTTCAGCTGATACTAAAATGATGATGTTGCTTCCAAAAAATACTTTGCAAGTCAAAACCACTTTGAATTTGAATCGCTTTGATTTACAAACCTTACATACCGCAAAAATATGATAAGCAAATTCCAGAAAATTCTACGATGTCAGGAATCGTCATAAAAATGTGTGTCACGGAGGAAAAAAGGCGACGCGTGCAGTATTGGTGTTGGATGTCGTCCAAAATCAGAAGGTTTGAACGTTGCTCGCTCAGCCGAAATCAATTTTATATTAGAAACTGCTATTACTGTGGCAGATAATACGACGGACGTGGTTGCCGAAATGCAGCAGTTACTGTGTAATTATTTAATGGTAGGATGTGAGCTGGTTATTTTAAATTTTTTTGGACAGTTGGACGAAATATTGAGGAGAGGTTAGGTAACTTTAAACTTTTCATACTATGCTTTCAATGTAGTAAATGTGTGACAAGAGTTGTAAATACTGGTTCTATGTTAATTGTAATTGTAAAGTCAGTTACTGTTGTTTCATCATGTTACGCCCTGATTCATCATCATCATTTCAGCCAAAAGACGTCCACTGCTGGACATAGGCCTCCCCCAGGCATTTTTGGGGGGGTTTGCCATAATCGCCACGCTTGGCAGGCGGGTTGGCGATCGCAGTATGGTTGTTACAAAGACACAGAGAACGCTGCTGCCCATTCTCTGGTACATCCCTTAGTCGCCTCTTACGACACCCACGGGAAGATATGGGATGGTGCTATTCTTTACGTCCGACACCACACGGAACGCCCTGATTACTTACAATTAATACTCTTTGCGTGACCATAGTGCTGGCTCTTTGGCCAACGAATTAGCATTGCCATTCAACGTGACCATTCTGGGCATGTTCCCGGATGACAGCAATGCGGAGCAGTACTGTGACGCCTTAGTAGTTTATTGTCTTCGTTGCATAATATTTTATTATGTAGATACTTAATCTTATTTTTTTATGTATTTGTAGTTTGTAATATAACGTACCTTATAATCTTATTTAAATACTACTCAACCACTTTGCAAGAAATTGGTTGTTAAAACAGGTTTAAGGGTCTCACTGCTATGCTAGCAAAGGAGGTGGCGGAACGAGAGAGGGAGAGAACCTCTCGTCGTCCCAGCCGCCGCGGAAGGCGCTCCGGGCGTCGGGGCCACGCGATGACCTCCGGCCACCGTAGACGCGGGCCTGTGGACGGTGAGTAACGGGCTAGCTCGCCGTCCGGCCGTCGTCATGACGGCAACAGACCGTGTCGGCGGCGCGTTCGTGTTCCACGCGCGCCTCAAAGAGATGTCAGCAAGGGCCGACGCCCGTCGGGGCCGCGGATTTTAGTGCGAGATGACGTGGCCACGGCACAAGGGCAAAGAAGGAACATGGGTTCGGTTTTTAGTCAGTAGAAGTCTGACACTCTCCTTCGCTCTGCCCAAGAGCGGGTGGGGGGGGGGGGGGGCATTTGATGATTTTCCAACCACCAAAAAAAAAAAGGGTCTCACTGCTGGGTATAATTAACCTAAATTTTTCCTTTGGGCCAAAATATATAAATTAAAATGGGAGTAGGGTGTTTGCACAGTGTTCAATTGCCGTGTTGTTTATGATGTAACATAATTCTGAATTTAATCAAAGTGTATAAATAAGACACGTTAGCATATTCTCATACTTGATTCTTACCTATATTTCCTCCTCGGTCTTCAAGGTATTAAACCTGCAAAGAAAGAAATAAACTTTAATATTTACGATATAAAAGAGAACTCCCATATCTTCCCGTGGGTGTCGTAAGAGGCGACTAAGGGACTTCCCAGAGAATGGGCAGCAGCGTTCTCTGTGCCCTTGTAACAACCATACTGCGATCGCCAACCCGCCTGCCAAGCGTGGCGATTATGGCAAACCCCCCCAAAAATGCCTGGGGGAGGCCTATGTCCAGCAGTGGACGTCTTTTGGCTGAAATGATGATGATGATGATGAAAAGAGAACTTACTGCTTTAATTTAGAGAAAAACATGCATTTTTCTTTTCTTTTATCGTCGTTTGCGAGGAAAATTTTATATTTTTATCAGATATTTCCTTGCAGATGCAAAAGGAAATATCTGATAAAAATATTATTAAATGGAAGCATCTTGAAGTTTTTGTCCTGTTTTACATATTTTGCCTGTAACCATTTCATTGGTTCAAATTCGACGTATCTGTAATACGAGGCTATCATAAAGTTAATCTTTAAATTGTAAAGAACCTAATCACCAAAACAATATTTTTGTATTCGATGCATCATTATCTGCCTAGCCTTTTCCCGAACATTTTACATAGGGCGACTGCCCATCTGACCTCCAAAACCCAGTTGGAGTAGCTGAGTAATACGAAACCCCTTGATATGACTGGTTGTGAGACTTTCGGGGATTCTTCTTCTTATCGTATGGGTAGCAAGGTCTAACGACCCCCCCACACACCCTAGTGTCAGAGTTTCTAAACCGCCTCAGGGCCGCGGATTTTTGTACTAGATGACGTGGCCTCGGCGCAAGGGCAAAGAAGGAACATGGGTTTGGTTTTTAGTCAGTAGAAGTCTGACACTCCCCTTCGCTCTGCCCAAGAGCGGGGGGGGGGGTCATTTGATGATTTTCCACCCACCAAAAAAAAAAAAAAAGGGCCTCTGACATGGTTTGACGACCGCCATTTGGCGGCTGAGACCACCGGCTTGTACGTGCCTTGCGAAGCACGGAATCATCTTTTTATCAGAAAATCAGGTGATTCAAGCCTGCAATGTCCTAACCAAACTGGAAACAATTTCACAAAGTATGCTTCCCGTGGGAACCCAAGACCACCGGGTCATAAGGCACACGCCTAAACCAATCGACCACGGAGGCAGTTACTATCTATTACAACTGACAAAGATCTACAAGTGACAGTATCTTAAATTTATTTGTATAACAGTCTGTTATCACAAGCATCACTGAAGTGAGAAAATATTTACAAAACCAAAAGCCAACAAGTAGCAATCAATGAATAAGTAATCACTCAACCAACAAAATACCCAATCTTTTACAAAAATACCTTTCTTACACCCCTATAAAATACCTTTCACAATTCGCCATAAACCTCAAAACAACTTACAGGGGTTGTTTTTCAAAGAACAAAAAAAAATATTGCTAAAAGGGCTTATAAATTTTTCACTCGGCTATGCCTCATTGTGATTCACAATAACCCATCGGTGTTATATGAAGAACACCTAAAATATCCCTTGAGAGAGCTGAACATGTTGTTTGGAGTGAGGGAAAAAATGGTCCACAGTGATGTGACAATGACTGGATGCGGCAAGTGTATTTGACACTGTATGTTCTTTGTTGTAAATGCAAGGGGAGACTTGGAGGTCGTAGTCCTATAATGATGGCCAGGAAAATCAGTAACTAAAGCCAAGTTCTCCGATGCACTTATCGTCTACGTAGTCTGTAATAGTTTTTTTTTAAATATTTTTTTGACTATTTGGACCTGCTCTTGCCATGATAGCGTCTGATGGAAAGCTATACATGAGGTCTATAGAACGAGCGTGCCCGGAAGATACCTGTTAATTTGTCCTTTGAAGGCAGATGGTTTAATTAAAACGCTGAATGGTACCGGAGCTGACTACGTAGAGTGCCGTACGTAGGTTATTGGGTACATTTAGTGTCTACTCGTAGAAGGTAATTTGCCTCACAAGTAACTGAATAGTTTTCAAATTTTAAATAGTTTATTGACTTAGCATTTGGCATTATTGTGACAAAGGTCACAGTTCCCGAGGGAAACTTTTTATCAAATATTGTTATATCGTCGACCGTAGGTTCAATTGAGGTAAGGGACAAAATACCCAAAATGAGTTAAGTATACAGTTTTGTTCAGAATTTTTCGCTCTATCGAAAGGTGTATATGAAAAAATTCTAGCTTAAGAAAAATGTCCCTTACCCTAATGATTTTTGGATCCAAATTTCGAATCAGCCCCATAATAACAATGTATCTGAAAAACTATGCAATATAGGAACTTGAAATGATGTAATTATTGCCGCCAATCCACTTGAAATAAGGTAAAGGTCTTCCCAATCAACGAATTACCATTATAAATTGAATCCAACGCAGATGTCAATTTAATGTAAGGGACGACACTACAAGATACTTGGTCAGTAAGTTGTTGTAAGGGACATCTATTTTCTTAAGTAGCTAATTTATTTCAATAAATGTTACACATGTAGATAGAGCACTAAAATACAAGATTATGTGTGAAATCAGACCCGAAAAAGGTTAATAAGAAAAAAAGTTATAGGCGATTTAGTCCGAAAAAAAACTTTGTCGGCCTCTCCTGAAAAATCGTATTTTGTCCTTTACCTCAATTGAACCTAAATGAACCTAAATGTCACATGAACATATTATGTTCATGTGACATTTAGGTCTGCAAACACACTGGGTGTGTGTTTGCAGACCTAAATGTCACATGAATTGGGATAAGTTCTAAAATAAATAATTCTTTCAAGTCTGGGATTATTTATGAGACTAGCAGCTTCGTCCAATGACGGACTTTTATAAAAGTTTTAGCCAATTTCAATTTGCCAAAATCATATATAATCATAGTGGATGCCTACGTCGTAGTAGGTATGACAAATTTTAGCCCGAACCGGCCAATTAAGCTGTTAAAGAAATAAAGTTTGTTTTTAATAGTCTCGCACAGGACCAACAACAAAAAAAAATGGTTAAATTAACAATAAATTAAAATTATATGAAATGAAAGCAAAATAAAAAAGTTAACGAAATTAGTCCTGTACAAGGCCAAAAGGCCTCTATCTCAGCTAATCTGTGAGTTGATTGTAAGAACAAACGATTTTATAAGTATAGATTTGTGTAACAACACGCCTCTTGCAACAACCACCAGCATAACCTGACCCCTCGTACAGAGAAGCAGAGAGTAAGTGGTGAGAGAACAGGGGTCAGGTTATACTGGGTTTTAACCTTATGAGGTCTCTTCCATTTACCCCTAACTCTTTGCACGACAGGGCTAATAATAAATGTTATGTTTTACACCCCCATAAGATTTCCAACTGGGGATGATTGGGGGCGAAGTCTTGATATGCTTCGTAAAAGTTGCATCGCCATATTGAAAATTACTGAGGGTAGGGGGTTTTTGCTGATTATTATTTTATGGGACGTCTGTTCAATTTTTTTAGGGTCCTAAGTGTTTTTTGTGGTGAAGATTCAACCCAAGACTGGTACTGATGTTTTTTGCTTTCATAAAAATGTTAAGAAGCTTATATTTACCAAAATATTCAGGTATGATAAGAATAATAGAATGTGCCTAATAAAATATTATTGGACAATAATTGTAAGGGTAAAGGATCTTACAAAAATAGGGTGACCACGAAAACTGGTTATGGAAGGTGTGAAAAAAGCCAAGTATTTTTGAATTGCTTCATCGTCAATCTACTTTTTTCCAACTATACTGGGTCAACTTCTTCTCTTACCCAATTCAGCTACATACCAGTAATTTACATGGAATGACGACTTAACTGACTTCCACAACCCACTAAGTATATTATTTTAAAATTGCTCCAACCGATGCTTTTTGGGCGTGATCAATATACACTACACCAAACAAAACGTAACAAGCATTGAACTTGCATCTGTTGCTAGTCAAGACTGCTCACGCCATCAGACCTGCGGAGCCTTTTTCCAGCCAAGTTAAGAGTTGACTTTAAAACTGGAATCAGCTGATTACCAGTACATAACATGGAGTACCTAACCTTTAAAAACCAGTCACTCGCTATCAGTCAAAACATTCGAGAATCAGAGCGACAGGTAACAATGCCGCCATATCGCAACTTATCTCCAAATTGCCACCATATACACACCTCACTAGAGATTGTAATATCACTTCCACGAAACTAAAACTATCTCACATCTGACAAACTAAACTTAGTCCTACATCAATCACATACTAACTTAACAATATAATCCCAGTTCCTAGAACATACTACTAAAATCCCAATTCCTAGTACAGTCGAACAAGGTAATATGTATAAAGCAAGAATTATTAATCGTTATAATTTTAGTACACTGAAAGTATTGATTGCAATTTTGTTTTATAAAGCGTTTGGCATGAGACGACTGAAGGTACAAGTTGGTAGCCGACTGCACGCAGCAGCACCAGACGACATGTTGCAGCACCAGACGACATGTCGCAGCGACACTACTGGTTTCTACGTATTTCTTCTATGAAGTTCCCTCCGTAGTTAGCGACATGAAGCTAGCGACGCGTCGTCGAGTGGCAGACGGTAGTGTCGTCCGACCGCAGATGCCCTTTGTAAAACGACATGACGCAACGACGTGTCGTGACGACATGAAGCGACGACATCTCGTCTGCTGCTGCTGCGTGCAGTCGGCTACCAACTTGTACCTAGATGTCAAACACTATATCAAAATCGAAAGTCATTTATTCAAATTAGGTTGATAATCAGCACTTTTCCAACGTCAAATTCTACAAGAGACAGTCACCCAAAACGCCCACCCTTCGACACTTCCTAGTGTTACAGCTGGAAAGAAGAAGTGGCGGAACAAACTCCCCAGCACACATCTGTCTGTTAGCTTAGATTAGACATGTCATTTGACATTATCGTTTGACATCAGTCCCTAAATGTATCCGTGTAATCTTGAAAGTAAATGCAAGCTAGTTGTCTGTATACTTAATACCTTATTCGACCGTACATATATACAACTTAACTAATAACTCGAACACCGCTTACACTTCATTATTGCTCCGAAACATTTAAACGCAAAATTTCCTCATAAATATAATTTATTAAGCACATATTTAGACCAAAACGCGTCGGTTCTCTCAAAGCTTTATGCCTATTAGAAATATTTCGGCCCATGACTGAGATCACTCAGTCATACGATTTTGGCCTTTATGTTGCCGTTAATAAATAATGTTATCGCTTGAGTGCGTATTTTGATGCTCAGAATTTAAGCTTAGTAAGGGAAAACCACAATATTATGTTGCTAAAATTGGATATCCGATGTTATGAAACCTCTAAATGTTAAGGTTTTAGTGTGAATTTAATGATTATAATATAATGCCACTATGGTGTGAGCAATTAGTGCGAAATTGATGGTTATAGATGAAGTAAATTATTTCTCAATTGAAACCGTTCGATGTATGTATTTCGGGATAGCAAATTCGCTAAATTCTATAACCTGATATATCGTTCATGCGTCACAATATATTTCTATATTCTGACGTAGGTTAGCAAGGACATAAGTTATTAGGTACTTTACAAAGAATCATTAATCTAGAGGCTGCTGCTGAATATGAGTTTCTGGGTTCGATTTCCTGATCGACCTAAGGTTGATCGAGTTTTCATCAGTAATTTCTGGCCCTAATGGCAATACGCTCGCCCCTTGATACATAGGACCAAAACATAACAGGTGAAATATGTATTATGTAATAAGTATACCCCTACCTAACCCTGTGCTAATAACAGGCATGATGTTATCATGAAAAAAAATAGAATGGTTCATTGAGTTTTTTCAAAATTTACGCTTTATTTTATCTGCGATGTACCATTCATGATAATCCGTAATCGCGTATGATAGTCAGTTTTGTCATTTTGTTGTACTTAATTGAGAATTGGATTATTTAATAATGAGTGTTTATTTTTATTGAAATAAACGATAGTCAAGGATTGAACAAAGCTTTTTATAACTACTGAATGTGGATGGTGTCAAACAAAATCCATTAGTTTAATTAGATGCTTAGACGACTTTTTATTTTGTAACTTGGGTTATCATCAAATGACTCCTCCCGCTCGGGGCAGAGCGGTAGAGAATGTCAGACTTCTACTGACTGGAAACCACCCATGTTTCTTCTAAGCCCTTTGTGCCGAGGCCGCGGTATCTTTTTTGAACAACTCGCAGCCCCGACGGGATGCCTAGACGTCTGCCAGCACAGCAAACTACTAGGAACTCAATTTTTTCCAATCAACTTTGAATCTAATGCTTCGGCGATAAAGTTGAAAATCTATTATAGAAATTTTCCAAATTGTATTATGAAGATGTTTTGTGGCGCCTTGATTAAAACTTAAGTCGCCATTTTGTTATTTTCACAAATATTCACCAACAGCGCCCTTTTGCCATGCATCTGTGTACCTAAATGTTTTATTTCTACCTCCAAAGATACCTGTTCATACAAATACCTGTCCTATTAGATATGGTTCTATGATTTCAGATCCGATATTGAAATAGAATTTAATGTGTTGTATGAAATCGGCCTACGTTGCGGCTACGGCGTAGCAGCTACAGCTACGCCGTAGCAGATTATCTGAGCTACGTGCTACCGTTTTTGGAATTACCTTTTGTTGAAATCTGTTCGTGATTTTGATCCTATAATACCCGATTTATACCTGCGTGGACAATCGTTTTGCTTGCCAGTAGTTTTTTTTCGACTAGGTTTATTTTTAAAAGCTGCCAACATTTTCACGATAGAGTGTTTTTTATGAATTAAATAACAGACAGAAGTTTTTGTATCTGGTATGGTAGCAAAATCACTAAATACTATCCGACACGTCTGTAATCCCCAAAGGGTTAGGCGAAGATGTACCCATTAGTATACCCACATTTCGTCAGCTATGTTTTAGTCTCATGTAACAGGGGGCGAGCCAAACTTCGTGGCTGCTACCGAGAATATCCTGTTGGAAATACCGAATAACACACGAAATGCCACTAAATATAATACAACAATCCATTTTCGACATGGTTTTTTTTTTTTTAAAAACGTTGCCCCTACACTAGGAATTTCTCCTGTATCGTGGGTGCGTTCACAAACATTAAACTCGCATGCACAAACACACCCATTGATTAACAGTTTATAACATCAAAGCTGTATTTCCCGGAAGGTAAAGTGGAGTTGCACTAATAGAGCATTCATTAGCGCCTACTTGATTATGATTATGACTAGCTTCGATAGAGAAAAACATCTTAAGAAAATCAGCATGCTTCAGAGATATTTCTCAACGGTACGTAAAGCCAAGTGAGAGGCCCATGGGTGGCATAAAACTAAGACACCCAATCAGACACTAACCTTTAAAATAAAGAAGTGAAAACGTGAAATAAAAGTTCCCATAACAGAACAAAAAAAAATATGCTAACGAAACAATGTCAAGTACATCCTAAAATCGTTTGCTAAACTCTCTTAAAAGAGTTCAAACGAATACAAAATAACCGAATGACCTCAGTAATAGTACCAAAGACAGTTAAGTAGTACACAATCGTACTAAAAAGTACCATTTAGTAACGGAGGCAGCTGATACCCTACTTTTTAGTCGAATTACCCAATCAGCATACAAATGTTCTTATACTGGTTCTACGAGTATTAGTTTTAGTCCATTTAAAACGAAAATAAAAACGTTTTTGGTCGGTTTAGTTTGGGTTCTAAACGTTGCTTTGTGTGCCAAAAGATTTTGTAGGTGACACCTCGCCAAGTTTTGCACGCTGATACACGCTTTTATTTAAGTCTAATACTTCGTAGTAGCTATGTCCGTAGGTAACGCTCTTTAAAATGCTTGAAAGCCCTTGTTTTTGGGCCAAGCCCACCACATTATTGCCTAACCAGTGCAACTCTTGAAAGCCAGAATCAACAGTGACGACCACCGGAAAATCACCGAGTTAATAAGTCTTGGATCCCGCAACAAAATTACTCAGAAAATAATAGGAGCAGGAGTAGGAAAAACAAAATTTCCACTTTTCTTCATACTGCAGGAGACAGAATCGAGCTCGATTCTCAGTTCGGTTTGGCTCGGTTCTTACTCAAGCTCAGTACTGTTTTTACCCGACTGCAGCGAAGCCCACAAGGAGGGTTATGTGTTTGACGTGTGTGTATGTAAGTATGTATGTATGTATGTATGGATGTATGTATGTCCGTTTCTTTGTTCCCTCATAACTCATAAACGGATGAACCGATTTGAATGAAATATACGTCGTTAGATTCGTCTTGATAGCGCGAGTGTTATGGGCTACATTAAAATTAAAAAACAAAGAAAAATTATAGATTTTGGGGGCCAAATCGCGGAGTTCAAAAAAATTTTTTTTTCCAATACCATCCAGTATATATGTTTAAAAGAAATTCATAGTGAGAAATCCTTTAAACAAGCACAAAAGTTAAATAAATCATCTGCGAAGAATTTTACGCGACCAACGAAATAACAAACAAAAGAACTAAAAAGTTGGAAATAAAAAAAGTAGTTAAAAAGCGGGGTCCATTTGAATATTAAATTATGAAAAGAAAAAATGATGAAAATAGAATGGACCCCGCCTGCTTCCAAGTTTTGTTTAATTTAAAATGTGCTTGTTTTTTGCTTTTCAGTTTTTTTTGTCGGGTTTTTTTTAGCTTTATTGTATTACCCACCTCACCTCACCTATCTGACAGTGATGAGGCTTGTGTTCCAGCATTGGGAACGATCTAGGCTGATTTTATAAGTTATGAGACTGGATGGCTGATTAAAAATGGAATCCGGTTAAGAAAATCTGTAACCTAGTGTATCCCATAGACAATACTATATAAAACCCAAGATCTTCAAAATTTTCTAGTTTGATATTTTCGATTTGCTAGAGCCGTCGAGCCCAATTGATTGGCCTAAAGGCTTTTAAACTAAAATAGCAATGTGGAATATATTCGCAACAAACAATTTCGATTTCATAGCTATATTAAGACAATGAGACTGAATCTTAAGATTACTGTAATCCGTAAATAATCACTACTAGTCTTTGAAACACTTTTGATTGAACTAATCACCATGGGTAAGATGGGCTTCGTTCTACTGTAAATAAATAAAATACTGACTTTTGCCATTCCTATAATTGAAATCAACTGTGTACATAAAACAGCTTATCACATAGAACCAATTTGATAATATTTGTCTGAGGTGCTAGCTAACTAAGCTAGGGTTGTAAATGCCCCTTTAGCCTATTGGCCTTGTTTTACTATCTCCTGTTGATGTGGAGGGAAGTGGAAATTACTCGTCCGCTATTCTTTTCTGATTAACTTCGTTGCGAGATCCAAGACACATTAATGGTTTCTCTAGAATTTTGTCGACCTTCACTGTTGATGGCAAAACAGGGATCTCAGAATTTTATGTTTGCACCGTTTACACCAATGTACTAAAAATATAGGACTTTGACTTTTGACATTGACTTTGTTCTGGCACTTCATAAGTGCCCAAGGATTGTACAAGAGTAACAAATATTTTATTTCTAAAACTACCACTTTAAACAACACATGTTATTTTACAAAATTAATGTATTTAATACAATATTAGCCTAATGTTATTCAAAACCCATATAAATAATCTATCTAAAAACATAATTTTCTAACCCTATCCTCAATCATAAAAAGGGTATGACCAAGTCCTTAGCAAACTAAATGGGTACCTGCCCAAATCTAGACCGCTTACATTGTCTCCTCTTCAGACATACTCTACAAGTAGAGTATGTAAGGTACCCCTTACAATGTATCACTTCAGAGGCAATTTACTGAATTAAATTTTGAAGCGACCGTAAATGGATAGGTAGATGGATCGGTAAGACTCTCTCTGGTTTAGGCTGTGAATAATGTGTGTTGTACAACAGGGATAATTTGTATTATTATTGTGTTACATGCGTAACACAATAATAATACATGTATAAGTGTATAAATAGGTTTTTCACTTCTCTCGCTCTAAAATTCGTCTTTATGTCGTGTGTAGGCGACATAAAGTCGCGTTTTATGCTCTAGAGCATAAAGTAAAATCTTCGTCGAAGATCAAGGTAATCGGCACAGGTAATCGGCCCAACTGAACAGCCACAGGAACAAACAACTTCAACTTCATAGAATAACCTCTTTAATTTAATTCGTTTCGTTAGTATTCAAAGAACAAGGGATTACGCTACGATAATAAGATGACGCTAATTTTATTATAGTCTTTTCATTACGAATACAAGGAAAGTTGATGGGAATAGGCTTGCCCCCAATTACCTAAATCGCTTGATAGCAAATAGGCTTGCTCTTAATTAGATTGGTTGATGGCTTGCTCCTAATTACACCCGTTGCTGGCAATAGGCTTGCCCCCAATTACATCAGTAGATGGCAATAGGCTTGCTCCTAATTACCCCAACCGGTGGATGGCAACAGGCTTTTCCTAATTACATCGGTTGATGGCAATAGGCTTGCCCCAATTACATCAGTTGATGACAATAGGCTTTTCCTAATTACAGCGGTTGATGGCAATAGGCTTGCTCCTAATTAGATCGGTTGATGGCAATAGGTTTGCTTCTAATTAAATTGGTTGATGGTAATAGGCTTGCTCCTAATTATACCGGTTGCTGGCAATAGGCTTGCCCCTAATTACATCAGTTGATGGCAATAGGCTTGCTCCTAGTTAGATTGGTTGATGACAATAGGCTTTTCCTAATTACATCGGTTGATGGCAATAGGCTTGCCCCCAATTACATCAGTTGATGACAATAGGCTTACTCCTAACTACATTGGTTGATGGCAATAGGCTTGCTCAAACTGAGCAGTATGAGTCAGGTGTTACGAGTATGGCACGTTTCCTACTGAAAAAAAAAAGTTAATTGACGGGAACAATAATTATTTTTACAATATTTACAAGTTGCTGTTTCATTTCCTCGCAATCGAAGTGAAAAGTAGAGTGTAAAACTCGTCCATAAAACCCATTTTACTCTCTACTTTATATCCATCCTCGCTCGCAAGCTCGCATCGGATGGATAAACGTCTCGCGCAAAATGGTGCGTTTTATGCACTTGGTGTACAATCTACTATTAAATCAATCTCAAAGTATTTATTTCAATTGAACCATTACAGGGACCTTTGAATGTTTTGACCTTTGAACCAAAAAATTGAAACTACAGCCACTGCAAGGCATAATAACTTGTGGAAGTGCTGTTGTTTATTCTAGTGCGTAGATATCCATGATATAATGAGGAAAAACAATAGTAAAAAGTGAATTAAATAATAACCACAAAACTTGCAAGTTGAGGAAATGCTAAAAACAAGATCAGATTTAAATATTTTCGACTTGCAAAACCGTTTTTTTTATTTTGTAGGTCATTGCCTCGTCGATGGAAGGACTTCTTTATGTTTTTCAAAGAAAGTCACAATCTACGAAAAGACATTCAGGTTAAGTAATACCTGTATGGTCAATAACTTTACCAACATCGCTTATCCAGATTCCGCCCATTCCCCTTTGCCCTTTATCTGTAAGTATAAGGAGTAATTACCGTAGTAAAATATGTGGTTTCTTACGGAAAACCAAAAACAGTAACCAACATAACATGACCTCTACATCCTTTTCTTATGTTCGCGACAGTGACATGTAACATGTGTCTACACATAATGGACCTGTAAATAGATAGGTAAGTACCCCAGTGCTTGGTTTATGATAGCAGAATTTCTTTTTAGTATAACTCCGTTTTATTCCTGTTTTATTATTGAGAAAAAATATTTCTTTCTTGGATAAGAATGGGGTTTTTATTGCAAGGGAATTGGTTAAACTGAGAGCGAGCGGCGAGAAAGTATTACAATAGGAGGATTTTGCATAAGAATGATACTTGTATTCAGCGGCGAATCGGAAAATATGGCCCGCATAATTTTAGAAGTAGAGATAAGAAGATAGAGATTTTGTGACCAAACTGTTGGAAAAAGGCAATTTTCTAAACGGCCAAATGAAAACACAATCATGATTTATCGTATTTGTCAAAACAGTTATGTTCATTGTCCACTGTTCAGTTATCTTCCTTCTAGTATCATGACGATTAATCTATTCCATCATAATCTGCCTAGCTTTTTAAGCTATTGCATAGCTTCTATCACGGGCATTGAGCGTGGAGAGCGAATCCAGAAATTCCCTAACGAAAATATTCAAGATTCAGTATTCAACCAGGTTGCTATGGTTACGGAAAATAACAAGGTTGTCAACTGAGGTTGTCAAATTAAATAATTTATAACCTCACGTTGTAAAGGTGTAAAGTTTTTCTGTTTTGTCTCTCTGCTTTCTCCTTCTAAAATATTCTTACTCGTATAATTTGTGTACAAAGTGTTTTAAATATGAATAAACAAAGTGCATTTATTAATGAAGAAAGTCACGAAAAAATAGTGAAAGATAATGAGTGAGTCAATGATATTATAAAGAAAGATACGCCATGTTCATACTGAATGACGTTCAGATATCGTTGCGTTGTCATTAAACGGCTGAACGCCAACGTCAGACTACGACAGCGATAGATAATACGGAACATAATAAGATAGAAAGAGATAGCTAGTTTTTGTTTGTTGCGCTTGAAGTACACTAGAGTATCATAGAGTCGATTTACCACAGAAGAGACATTGAATTTTTATGACTGTTACCAATGTACAGCTACTAAGTACTGCGAATGATTATTAATATTTTTACAATTTAAATTATGTTTTAGATAGGTACTATCGAATATTTTTATCAAATTTCAGACGCTTGAGTCCTTTTGGAGTAATATATTTATCTTCTTCTTTAAAATGTGCCGAACAAATTGTGCTACGTTTACTAGGCATCCAGTCAGGTTCACTTCTTTCCGTCATAACTATGCTAACCCATTTATTTTTATCAAGTCATCACTTGGAAATCTATAAAATAGTAAAACATTATGAGAAAATATGTTTTATCTAGGTACGTTACTACGTACATTCCAATTTTACTAATAAAATATATGACAGCCCGCTATTACTTATCTCATTCTATATAATTTTAATCATAATAATTGAAAGCGCAACGCTATATATTGTGCCTACCATTTCGCTTCTGTTTGATTAATCTATGACGCATGCTATTTGTCTCTGTCACGCAGCAGATTGTCATCCTATTCTCTATCCTTTTCGAACCATCATGTCAATAATACGAAATTTATTTGAAAATGAGAAATAAATCGTGAAAACAATACAAATATGATATATTTTTATTATACATAAGTATGGTATGAAACTCCAAAACTCTTATTTTTGTTGGAACCATAGTTTTTGCACTTTCTTACGACACAACATGGCATTTTTGTTACGCCGCGGACTCGACTTACTTCGCTCGCTGCTATAACCCGACTAAATGAAACTGCACCAATTAGCGTAGTTTGTCCTCAACAATTTGTGCGTGCTAATGCGATATCTACCTCTTTTTATTTATAATATCATTGGAGTGAGTACTCCTCGAGTACTCTTTAAACATTCATTCTATTATTATTACGCATTTAACATACGTTTTATTGGTTTTTGCATTACTATTCTGCGAATCGGTCTTAGATATAAAATATCTAAAATAAAATAAATAATTTTCATATTTTTCAATGTTATAACACTTACGTCAGACTGACAAGCTGTCAATACTTTTTCTTTTAAATTTTCTGTCATAGAGTTTCTTACTAGCTTAGTCTATGAAGGTTACTTTTGATTTACTTCATCATCATCATCATCATTTCAGCCGAAAGACGTCCACTGCTGGACATAGGCCTCCCCTAAGTGTCATTTTTGCTTAGGGGGGGGTTTGCCATAATCGCCACGCTTGGCAGGCGGGTTGGCGATCGCAGTACGGTCGATACAAAAAGCACAGAGAACGCTGCTGCCCATTCTCTGGTACATCCCTTAGTCGCCTCTTACGACACCCACGGGAAGATATGGGATGGTGCTATTCTTTGCGTCCGACACCATACGGAACGGATGTTGATTTACTTATATAATTTTAATGCTTTTTAAAAAATACTGCATAAATAAAATCATCATCATCATTATCATTTCAGCCAAAAGACGTCCACTGCTGGACATAGGCCTCCCCCAGGCGTCGCCACATTGACCGGTCCCGTGCGTCTCTCATCCAGTGGGTTCCTGCAACCTTGACCAGGTCATCGGTCCACCTAGTGGGAGGCCTTCCAACGCAAAAAAAAAAAAAAAAATATTTGCCGCGGCAGTTTCCGAGTGCCACATCAACTTGTTTTTTTGCCTTTGTCTTACTATGTTTGTGTTGACTTCCAGATTTACCAGATTCAACTGAATACCAGTATTTAACATCGTGACTACCTGACCTTTACAACCCAATCAGCACTGGGTAAATACGGTACTCTTTTGTAAGAATAGTTGTAAATCTTTCAGGCCACTGACTACCTGAAACAGCTGTTTCAGGTCGTATTTGACAGTTGTCAAAGATATACAAATGACAGTTAAGATTAACAGCTTAACGTGCCTCTCATATCAAGTATCCTCTATACGGGGCTGCGGGTTGTTCAAAAGAGATACCGCGGCCTCAGCACAAGGGCTAAGAAGGAACATGGGTGGTTTTTAGTCAGTAGAAGTCTCACACTCCCTTTCGCCACCCAAGAGCGGGAAGGGTTATTTGATGATTTCCCACCCACAAAAAAAAAATTTCCTTCGTACAACGGGTGGATTAAACTTGGTATGTAATTTGTCCCAGCCACAGACCATTGAGGTATAATGTACTACGTACTAGAGGAGACACCTCAACTCAATTTTTTGTAACACACAGCACTGAACCTCACTTAGTCTATGCCGAGCGGTTGCTGCGACGTGACACATTTGAGTGAAGTTTTTTGTTCTAAAATATGCCTTCGTGTGCATTGAGATACTGTACAAATAATTCAAGAAATACAAGTAAAAATCAAGGAGTGACTTTTCACCAGTAAATATAACTATTATCTTTAAAACACACATAATTTAATTATATTTTTTCCATTGCAATATGTCATCGCGGCGGCCATTTTTACGTGAATGTCAAAGAATAAAATGCTCAGACCAGACACTATCGACGTATTCAATGTTTGGCCACGAATCCTCTACATGCGAGTCAAAATTGATAGTAGGTTGTATAATATTTGCTTATGTATCAAGACAATTAATAAAAAAGTTAAAATGTGAAGATTGTATTGATAGTTTGACTATACTATAAACTTTCACTTCACACATCTATCATAGGTACGTAATTTAATACGGCAAAGTGGTAACACCCTAAAGCATTTAATTAGGAAAGAAGTATTTGCAAATTTGAATCAACATTCACTGAATCACGACGGATGCCATCTTTGCTATCCGCCAGCTATGCGAGAAATACAGAGGTGCGCGTAAAAACTTGCACATGGTGTTCGTCGACCTCGAAAAGGCATACGACCGAATACCCCGTGAGGTTCTGTGGTGGGCTCTTAAGGAGAAAGGTGTGCATGGGAAGTATGTGCAGTTGATCCGGGCGATGTACAGTCGATGTAGAACCCAAGTACGGTCTGCAGCGGGCACTACCGGCGACTTCAATGTGGCAGTTGGCTTACACCAAGGGTCGGCTCTAAGCCCTTACCTCTTCCTGGTGATAATGGATGCTCTTACGTTGGACATTCAGGAAGAGGCTCCCTGGTGTATGCTATTCGCCGACGACATTGTATTAGTTGCCGAGAGTGGCCTAGAGGTCCAGAGCAAATTGGAGGTGTGGTGGCAACGACTGGAGAATGTTGGCCTGAAACTAAGTAGAACCAAAACGGAATACTTGTTTTGTGATTTCGGCGGTCTCTCCAGTCCTGGGTCTATAACCCTTGCCGGAACGCCCATACCGACCTGCTCTGATTTTCGGTACCTTGGGTCGCTTGTCCAGGGAGATGGCGATGTAGACCGGGACGTAACGCACCGGATCAATTCAGGATGGATGAAATGGCTACAGGTCACTGGAACAACTTGCGACCCGCGGATGCCCCTCAATTTAAAGGGGAAAATATATAAGTCCGTGATTAGGCCTGTCGTACTGTATGGATCGGAATGTTGGGCTGTGAAGAAGATAGATGAAAAAAGGTTGCATGTTGCGGAGATGAGAATGTTGAGGTGGATGTGTAGTGTGACCAGAATGGATAAAGTTAGGAACGAGTAGATCAGAGGAAGTTTAAAAGTTGCGCCAATTACAGAAAAATTAAAAAGGAATCGACTGTCGTGGTATGGGCATGTGATGAGGAGGGATGAATCGCATGTGACTAAAAAAGTTATGAATATAAATGTGGATGGATGGAGAGGGAGAGGAAGACCAAAGAAGAGATGGATGGAGTGTGTGAGGGGTGATATGAAGGTAAAAGGAATAAATGATAACGTGGCGACTAACAGGGCAGAATGGAAGAAAACAACGTGTTGCGCCGACCCCAAATGACATGGGATAAGGGCAGGAAGAAGAAGATTCACTGAATCAGCCATCAACATTCAATCACAGATAAAATAAAAATTATTGTTACAGTTTATGTAAATTTTTATTTATTTTCTAAGTACATACGTACAATATCAAGTAGGCAGAATAATAACATTATGTCGCATCTGCACGTATTGATAGTGATCTATGAGAACATGACACCCCCCGCCGGCCCCGCTGTCATCAAGTGCGCGCACATTTTTTGTTTGAAATAGCTTCTCTAGTACGTAGTACATTATACCTCAATGCCACAGACCAACTACTTAAAGACAATAGGGGATCGGACAAAAAAAACTAATTAGTCCGTCAGATAGATTTCCAAAAATTATTGGACACGTATTTTTTCTTTTTTCACGTAAACAAAAAATGAAGACGATACAGTGCTTCGAAAACTCGTGTGACGTCATTTGATAGTACATTTTGTACCTACAAGTGACGTTTCAAGCCCCACTTCATGATCTTTGACGCGTTTTATCTTCGTCATTTTTTTATTGATTTGATAAAACATCATCATCATCATCATTTCAGCCAAAAGACGTCCACTGCTGGACATAGGCCTCCCCCAGGCGTCGCCACATTGACCGGTCCCGTGCGATAAAACAAAAAACACGTATTCAATATTTTTCGATAATCTACCTTACGGACTAAACAGAATCATATTATTTTGACCCAGTCCGATCCCCTATTTTATCTACTTTAGTAATGATTATTATCTTGTGTTGCAAACTATATTCCTACATACATTACCTACAAATACACAGTTCATTCACGAAGCACACCAAGAAATTAGTTTAATTTTCCTTGTTTTCCTCTAAGCCTGAGGCTAACAAGACTTATCAAAATAGTATAATATTTTGCTAACAATGAATGGAGTTAGAATATTCTATTCTTAGTAAGGAACCGAACTGTAAACTTATATATTTCCATCATTTAGGAGAAGCCAACATACGCACGACAACCAAAGAAGCTAGTAAGACTATTATAAGTGGATCTCTCATTGCATGGGAAATCTATACATAGTGAGGCCATGTTATATTGGATATGAACAGCTTGATGTGTCTCCGTGAGTACTACTGAGTTCACTGACGGTCTGCCACTTTGGACCCTTATGCCTTAAGTAATAAGGTTGAAAATAGGGCAACCTCAGTAAACTAGGTAGTACATATGTTAGACTTCGGTTTAATTTAAGACTAGAATATTATAACGCTAGAATAATATTTGTTCAGCCCAACCAAAGCAAAGTAGGTAGTTTCTAGTTTGAGTTGATGTTTAAGTAAATATTGTTTACAGTTTAGATTCCTTTATGAGTTAAAACGATCTCAGACACTACTTCGAGGAAATGTTTCTTTGAAAAGAAATGCCGTTATTTATTTTTAAAACTAGATATTAATTTTTCAGCAAAATATTTAAACAATTTACAAATATGATATTTTATTTATTTATTAACACAAAATAGAGTAAAAATAATGTAGATTACGAACATTGGCGAAAGGTGTGACAAAAACGTATTGTTTAATGTAATAATTTTAAGTTATTTTACTGTAAGCTGTGAAGCTACCTTTCATAAATAAATAAAAACAAAATATATTTTAACCGGAATAAAAATATTTATTCAACTCAACTTTTACACAAAATATTTTAAAAGGTAAAAACAAATAAAAACCACACGCTTACAATCGAACCTGATCCATTCGTAAAAAAACCTTTTATTTTACCGATTGACGAAACAGCTACACTCATGTCTGTACTAAATGTTATTCGTCTTTTATAAATGTATATCCCCTGAATTTGAATACAGATAGTTTATACATGACTGTACAAAATGTTTTCGTATTTTTATTGAAACGTCGAAAATATAGGTTTGTTTTATATCTGTTTGTGTGTGGTTTGAGATGTAGAACCTTGACGTACACATAACGTCTCACCTGTATGTATGCGGAAAGTTGAGCAGAGGTATAATTATTATCTATAGGCACCCATATTTCAAGAGTTGACTTAAAGTTACATGTAATAGAAAAAAACTTTTTATAAATATAAACCGTTTTTGTCTGTGAGAAAGAGTGTGCCAAAATAAATTACTAATTACTGTTTTTAATAAAATTGACACTGACACTTGTTTTAAACGCTGATCTTGTCCAGTAGTTTTCATCTTGTTCAGTATTATGTGTGACGTACACCCATAAAAAATAAAATAATACACATGCACGTCAATCTTTGTTTATGCAATTGACGGCACGGTTGGCGCAGTGGCTGAGCAATTGGACTGCTGCGCTGCGTGTCGCGGGTTTGATTTTGCACGGAAAAAGTAATTGTATGGCCTACAGATAGTTGTTTCGGGTCTGGGTGTGTTTGTGTATAGTATGTGAGTTTAAATGTTTGTAAACGCACCCATTAAACTTACTTATTATTATTTATGACTACTTTTATTTGCTTGAGTCTTACCTGTTAAAACAAATGTATGTGTTAGTGAATAAAATAGATAAATAAATAAATAACCCACAGGAAATCTTGTGTTTGTACAATCCTTTTGTTTGTTTTCCAAAACATCCCAAAACAAACTATGAACTACTTGCTCTAGTAAAAATTGACCCCTCACCAAAACCAAGTGGCCACAATTCAACATACCTACACAATAATTCCGTATCACCACCTTATAATACCAAAATGGGTCCCACAACAACCCACTGTCTTAGAAGCGACAGAGCGAACCAAATACCCACGAAACACTATTCACTCGTCTTCCTTCCCCTCAAAACTTTTATACGGAACCCATGTTTGTAACATTCAAAGTTACTTAGCCACCCCTAAGGAAAAGAGGGTTATAAATCTACTTACGCACGTATATCATAATTATTTATTATGTTTCTCTTAATGTGCAGAATAGGTAATTTCCGTTGTGTTTGTGTGTGCATAAGGTTTATTTTGTAGGTAGCCTTAAATATTTTCGTAACGCTGCGTTGGCGTTCTATAACGGTAAGGCAACTTGCATGAAGTGACATTATTTGTTTGTATTTGTCGGGCCTGTCGTTGCGTCACATGCAAGTCGCGTTGTTATGACTCGTGACATAACGTAAGTATGTATTTTATCTATACATATAAAAGGCTTTGTCCTGAATGACTGATGGATCAACGCACAGCCTAAACCGCTGATCGTAGAGACCTGAAACTTGGAGTGTGTGTTCTTTGTATGACGTAGGCATCCGATAAGAAAGGATTTTTCGAAATTCTACCCCTAAGGGGGTGAAAACGGGGGGCAAAGTTTGTATGGGACAAAGTGATTCCTTGGTCCAATCTACTTCAAATTTTGCATAAACCTTTTTAACAGAATTGATGGAAGACGTGTTTCGTATTTTATTGAAATTCATCCCCTAACAAAAAAAAGGGGTAGAAACTTATTTTGGCGGTGATTTGCTTCGAAGTTGATATCAATACTCCTTAATGATTTTGATTTAAATTACTTCTTTTTATTTTGACACATGTCTAAAACTCAAATTCGAATTTATTCAAAAAAGGTTGAACTCACTTAAAAACTTTTAATTGTAAAACTATCTGTGTTTACAAAGAAATACTGCGGTAGGTGTGTAGTATTTCGATTTCGAGCTGAGCTTCGTTTTCACAAAATATAACAAAACGCTTTTATAGATTATATTTTATTTTCATGTTTTATTTAACCTTTAAATCCCTACACTATAATAAAAAAATATAAGTATTCAAACATTTGAATACAATAATTTATATGTAATCTATAATAATACCAGCCTATTACTGTCCCACTGCTGGGCATAGGCCTCTTCTCTATAGGTTATAACAAAATTAATAACGTAAAAAAACAAAAATCCTATTAGAATCATTTTCAGACGAAATCGCGGGCAAAAGCTAGTTTATTATATTTGTCTTGCCTTTGCCCAGCAGTCGGACAAATCAGGTTAGTAAAAACAAAAATGGCATGGGTGAATAGGAAAATAAAGTGAATAAATGCAAGAAAATAAAACATTTTTGCTGCGATAGTAGTACTTTTTTATGCACTGTATAAATATGTCACTGTTGTGTAAACTTGGTACTTAGTAAACTAATAAATAAACAGAGTTACAGTTACGTGTAACTAATGGGTATTGGTACAACAGTTAATCAAGAAGGTGTTTCGACAAGCCAAGTGTAAGAACCGTTGGGACAGCATTTCGTAGCACGATATGTCATTGTATCCTACTCCTATATGCACAATACTTGTTAAATTAATAGGGAGACATGTGAAGATAGCTGTTCAGAGAGTTTGAAAGGAAAATATGAGGTTTTCGTCCGTTGTAGCGTTTTGGTTGTATTTTCAGGAAGATCGCAATCGGTGTGCTTGTATGACCAGAATGTATGATCATGGACGAGACTAAAGAATAATAATGTAATATGTAACGATCGCAGAAAAGTAAGTAAAAAAACATGCACGAAAATGCGACCAGACTTGTAATATATAAGGATCGCAGAAAAGTAAGTAAAAAAACATGCACGAAAATGCGACCAGACTGAAATTGAAATAATAATAAAGTTCTTGAGCTATATTTACTTCCTCAAACAGTATTAATTAAGCAATAAGCAACCACACCTCACATCTTTCCAACATCATTGGCACCACATAAGGGGAGTCCCTAACTTCAAAGAAATCTTAGCTCCAGTAGGATAATCCTCAAAGACCCTACATAAGGGCGACGTTAGATTGTCGTAAACTATTATCTGCTTAGTATTATTCGGTAAGAAATTATAAGGAATGGATTTGGAAAGCCCCTTATAAAGTTGGGTAGGAGAAGATTATAGGGGAGATACAAGATACTTAATGTGTTTTTAAATCCTGATTAAATACAGGTTTAAGGTACATTGACGCCCTGCCTGTTACCATGATCAGTTTAGTGGATAAGTAGCTGATGCCCATGGCTTTACCCGCGTGGATGTTGGTCAAATTATATAATAAAACCTTCCTCGAGTACCACTATATCCATTGGTAAAAACAACATGAAAGTCGTGCAGTAGTTTTTGGGTTAATAATCGCGAACAGACAGACAAACAGACGCGGTAGAGGACTTTGTTTCATAATATTATGTAGTGATTATCGACCTATCATAAGATATGAACATATTTCGTCAATTATTTCGAATCTGCGGTTCTATACGTTTTGACTGAAATTAATTAAATGAAGTCATAATAAATTCTGGCGAAAAAACTTTTTTTTCAATGACCTCTTGACCTCGATCACGCCTGGTGGTAAGCGACGGATGAGGTCTATGATAGAACAAGTGTGCCCAGAAGTTAGATAAAAGTCAGCGCTTGCTACTCTGGGCACACGTGGTGGATTACGACAAATACAAAATAAAGGAAGCTACAGTCCCAGTCACAAAGCATGATAACTGAGGTGACTGGGTGTGCTGTATTTGCTCATTCCCTTTGTCTATGGAGAAGAACGGGCAAGAAACTCCATGGACGCTCTTTGAAATCAGAATATTGTTCCAAACCCTTGGTTACATCATTCATGTTGAGATGGTAGAGGGAGAGCCGGCTGCAAAAATACCTACCTCATCAGGTACCCCAATAGGCTATCTTTAGATCGTTAACCGACACTTATACACGTAAAAAAAATCAGGTCTGCCAGTGCCGATCCTGCCGGGTCATGGAAAAAAATCATATTTTTTGTCGTATTTTTTTGGTGAAAATTACGTCACAAGGTACCCGAATTAAAGTGCTGGCAACAGTTAACCATTGATTAATTACCTAAAAAAAAGTAGGTCTGCCATTGCGCACTCTGCCGGAAGTACTTGGCAGACCTCTAAAATATGGCCCCTCCAGCACCATGAACCTACCTCATCGAGTACCCTGATGGAACCTACGCCAAATAATAGCCAAGATGCCCTCGATAGATGATCAAAAGGTCTGCCAGGTCTAATCTTGCCGGAACTTAGTGTTCAAAGCATTTGAAGTTGGTATGGTAGGTAGGCAGCATTATTTCATACAAAGAAGAAGGGGCGAAATGTCCCTTGTAACACTTTCTCCTATATATCAAATGAAAGAGCGTAAAAAATAGATCATTTTATTCCATAACAGTAAATGTGTGAATACTGGGGGAAAAAAGTTATTCACCGATAAAGAGAGAAAATATTTTTTTTATTTTTTTTCATCGGACATACTTGGGTGAGGTGTCTATTGATAGGTCTTTTAAAATGACCGTGATGTTTCAAAGATCATTTTTTCTCAAAGTCAATCGTTTGAAAGATAGACAGTTTCAAAGTGCTAAAATGTTTCCCCACCCCCTCTAACTTTTAAACTAAGAGAGTGAAAACTCTAAAAAAATATATGCTGTAGATCGCAATGAAAAATTACAACCAAGATTAGTTTGAACGAGATGAAGTAAGCCGTTTTTGAGATATAGCACATTTAAAAAACCGCAAATATAACTTTGTCATTCATACAGTTACTATGAAAAACAAACTTATCACAAAATGTGTATATCTGTTGCCGCTTTAACAAAAAATAATACAAATTAAAGGTGGCTCCTACGATGGTACGGAACCCTTCATGTGCGAGTACGACTCACACTTGGCCAGTTTTTTTTAAAATCCAATTTGTTTTTATCTCCAATTATTCACGTTTACTGTGTGAATAATTGGAAATAAAAATTATTCACCTGTGATAAAGAAATGATTTTTTTATTTTATTTTTTAGTAGTGCTAGTGACCCGCCCCGGCTTTGCAATGGTGCAATGTGCGGAATATAAAACTTCCCCTTGAATCACTTTTGTCTATTGCTGAAAACTGCATTAAAATCCGTTGGGTACCATCTATCTGGCAGAAACTTGATGCTCCGAAATTTATTTGGCATACCACACTTGGCATATTCTTCTTTGAACGAATGTGTTTATGGCAGATCAATTATTTGGTAGAATACTCATTTCGCAGAATGTTTAAATAGCCGAATTTTCAAAGGCATACTTTTAAGATGGCAGAATTTTATTTGGTAGATTTTTATACGGTATAACGACCGTCTCGCGAAAGTATCCTTTATGGGCGGCATGGGCACCGGGCCTTAGGCCGACGAAGGAGGCCGGCGGAGGCCCGGCACTTCGGGGACAGAAGATATTAGTGTTATTTAATATGCGAGCGAAGCGAGCGCGCGTCATGGAGTACATGCGTTGCATGTATGAGTGACGTCATTATTATTATTATTAATAATAATAATTATTATTTTTGACATACATTTAATGTTCTCAGCTAGAAATTATAGCTGGGGTGAGCTGATAATAATAATTAATAATAAAAGTTATTATTATTATTGTATGTTACACGTATGTATGAAATGAAATGCGTGCCAAAAGACGATTCTGATTATGAATTTTCGGCGAAATGATGGTTCTGGAAATGAAGTTTATGCTCAAAGATGATTCTGACTTACAAAATTATGCGTTTTGAATTTATGGTAAATGAGTGTATGCCAAATGATTTTCTGCGAAATGAAGTTTCTGCCATCCACTGTTATGCAAAACAAAATTCGGGTATAAAAAATTCTGCTAAAAAAGGTAGACCCAAATCCGTTACGATGTTTGTGTGTTTATGAGCAATACACTCAAAAAGTATTCGTACTTTCTACGATGACATCGTCCCAAGCACGAGCAGGGCCAACGAAGTTTTGAAAATGGCGGCGATGTGTTTCTGTGTGATTTCTAATCATCATTATTTCATCAGAGCTGTGGTGGCCCAGTGGCTGCTCCGACTTACGAACAGTAAGTCGTGGGGCTCGAACCCAGGCAGGCACATTACTTTGTGTAATTTATTTCAACACCACTGCTCTCAAAACGGTGAAGGAAAATATCGCGAGGAAACCGGCATATCTTAGAACCAAAAAATTCTAAGATCTGTGACATCTACCATCCCGCACTGGGCACGCGTGGTGGATTATAGCCCATCCCTCTCCCAGAGAGGAGGCCTGAGTCCCTGCAGTGGGAACATAATAGGCTGAGGATGATGATTATTTTAGCCGAAAGACGTCCACTGCTGGACATAGGTCTCCCCCAAGTGTCGCCACATTGACCGGTCCCGTGCATCTCGCATCCAACGGATCCCCGCAACCTTCACCAGGTCATCGGTCCACCTAGTGGGAGGCCTTCCAACGCAACGTCTTCCAGTTCGCGGTCGCCACTCCAGAACTTTCGGCCCCATCCGTCATTCGTTCTGCGAGCAGTGTGTGGTTTTATAAATATCCTCATGCATGGTCTCCCCTTCATCGTCGGCGTGGTGTCCCGAGGTCGGCGCGTAGACCTGTATGACCTTCAGCACACATCTTGAGGATATTCTGAGTATAAGGTACACCACCCTGGTCGACACACTCTCGATCTTCACCACGTTATTCATGAGGGACTTGTGGACGATAATCCCAACACCACCCTGGGACTGCCGGTAACCCTCTCGGAAGTAGAGTCGGATTTCAGGATTATCGTGTCCTCCCCCTCTCTTCGGACCTCAAATAATTCCACAATACTCCATCGCAACCTGCTCAATTCCTCTTCGAGTTCCGTTACTTTTAGGTAGCCGGACCTTTTCCCTTGCCACGCCGCTGCCTCGACCGCTACCGTAGTCGAGGGGTACTAGGGCCATTTTTGTGCGCTCATTTCCATTTGGGAAGGTTTGCCATAATCGCCACGCTTGGCAGACGGGTTGGCAAGCGCAGTAAGGTCATAACAAAGCACAGTAGAATGCTGCTGCCCATTCTCTGGTACGTCCCTTAGTCGCCTCTTGCGACACTCACGGGTAGATCTGGGATGGTGCTATTCTTTACGCCCGACACCATATGGAACGCGTTTCTACGTTTAGATCTTGTAAACTACGCAATGGATTTTAATGCAGTTTTTAGAAATAGACAGAGTAATTCAAGATGAAGGTTTATATTCAGCAATTTCACCCGTGCAAAGGGCGGGGCGGGTCGTCGTCTTTCGGCTGAAATAATGATGATGAGAAATTCGGACGATGTCATCGTAAAAAGTGCGAATACTATTTGAGTCTAAAAAATTTTAAAAATCATTTCTTTAAAGGTGAATAACTTTTCTCTCCAATTATTCACACAGTAAACGTGTGAAAAATTGGAAAAAATAAATCAATTATTCACTCACACAGTAAACGTGTGATGGACGGTGTGAATAATTGGAAAAAAATAAATTGGATAAAAAAAAACTGGCCAAGTATGAGTCGGACTCGCACATGAAGGGTTCCGTACCATCGTAGGAGCCACCTTTAATTTGTATTATTTTTTGTTAAAGCGGCAACAGATATACACATTTTGTGATAAGTTTGTTTTTCATAGTAACTGTATGAATGACAAAGTTATATTTGCGGTTTTTTAAATGTGCTATATCTCAAAAACGGCTAACTTCATCTCGTTCAAACTTATCTTTGTTGTAATTTTTCATTGCGATCTACAGCATATATTTTTTAGAGTTTTCACTCTCTTAGTTTAAAAGTTAGAGGGGGTGGGGAAACATTTTAGCACTTTGAAACTGTCTATCTTTCAAACGATTGACTTTGAGAAAAAATGATCTTTGAAACATCACGGTCATTTTAAAAGACCTATCAATAGACACCTCACCCAAGTATGTCCGATGAAAAAAAATAAAAAAAATATTTTCTCTCTTTATCGGTGAATAACTTTTTTCCCCCAGTATTCACACATTTACTGTTATGGAATAAAATGATCTATTTTTTACGCTCTTTCATTTGATATATAGGAGAAAGTGTTACAAGGGACATTTCGCCCCTTCTTCTTTGTATGAAATAATGCTGACTACTTACCATACCAACTTCAAATGCTTTGAACACTAAGTTCCGGCAAGATTAGACCTGGCAGACCTTTTGATCCTCTATCGAGGGCATCTTGGCTATTATTTGGCGTAGGTTCCATCAGGGTACTCGATGAGGTAGGTTCATGGTGCTGGAGGGGCCATATTTTAGAGGTCTGCCAAGTACTTCCGGCAGAGTGCGCAATGGCAGACCTACTTTTTTTTAGGTAATTAATCAATGGTTAACTGTTGCCAGCACTTTAATTCGGGTACCTTGTGACGTAATTTTCACCAAAAAAATACGACAAAAAATATGAATTTTTTCCATGACCCGGCAGGATCGGCACTGGCAGACCTGATTTTTTTTACGTGTTTAAGTGTCGGTTAACGATCTAAAGATAGCCTATTGGGGTACCTGATGAGGTAGGTATTTTTGCAGCCGGCTCTCCCACTATGGTATATTATGTGAGAACGCAAGATGTGCACGATAAAACCACAAAAGTAGTTTACTTTTGCATCAAACAGTTAAGTTTTTCAGAAAAGGTTCTTAACCTCTTATATAACTTTAGTGACCAAATTCATAGAAATGTTTATTTTTCTGTCTTTCATGTGCGACGAAGTATGATTTTCCAGAAAAATGCGAGTTACTTTTAGCTCAGTTAATCCTGTATCTTAAATATCAAGAAATACTGTTATGTGACTCGGAATCTTCTAGTTGGTATTTTTAAGCAAACAAAAACAAACATCATCATTCTACACTTCTACAAATTTATTTGGGGTCAGCGCAACATGAATTTTTCACACCAGTCATTTTCTTTGTAGCCATAATATATCACCCGTCACACAGCCCATCGTTTATTTTGTCTTTCTCTACTCTTAAAGTCATCTTCATACATAATTAACATCTTCCTCACTACAAAATTTTCCTCATTTCTCCACATCATAATGTCGGCTGTTTCCTC
This sequence comes from Diarsia dahlii, assembly GCA_949775195.1. Classification (NCBI taxonomy): domain Eukaryota; kingdom Metazoa; phylum Arthropoda; class Insecta; order Lepidoptera; family Noctuidae; genus Diarsia; species Diarsia dahlii. The sequence continues at coordinate 18,858,266 of OX459205.1, forward strand.
GTGGATAGTATGACCACGAAAACATGCATGATGTCTTCGTGGTCATACATTCAGTTTTTGCACCTCCTGTAGAAAAAGAAAATATGTAGGGTACCTGGTAGTCCATACCACAAAAACCCATTACCATAACATTCAGTCAGCAGCGCCACTTTCAGACTTCCTCTCATTTTCAGTTAAAACCGATATCTCAAAATGCCACTACAGCATTATGACCCCACCTTTATCACTGACGTTTTCGGCCGCCCGTTACAAACCGAGAATGCGTGAAATCGGTTTATCTGATCATCGGAACATCGAACTGGCAGAAATGTGTGAGTTTCAGATTGTTTGATGTCGATCGCCTATCAACGGGTATAATAGAAAATTGATTTTGAAATGTATGAATGGGGGTAAAATTATGGTCTGTTTTTGTTTAAATGCGTTTTAGGAATTCATTTCTTTTTTGCGTTTACGATTGTGGGGAATCGTGTGATTGACTTGTCCCCACAAGTCAGAAAGACAGTGGTAAAATACTCGTAATTAGACTGAAAAGAGACCCCAATCATGGGTTAGGAAGTGGCTATCAAGTGATGCTTTTAAGGGTTTCCGTACCCAAGGAGTAACCAACAGGACCTTAATACTAAGCCTCTGCTGTCCGTTCATCTGTCTGTCTGTCTGTCAGCGAGCTGTATCTCATGATCCGTAATAGGTAAACAGATACAATTTTCACAGAATGTGTATTTATGTTGTCGCTAAAACAACAAATTAAAATTTAGTACTGCGTTTTTGTTTGATTTTCCGTTATCTGCTTCGGAAACCTGATAATCTAAAATTGAATGGGATAGGTAGAATATGGCTAATGAACACTATTATTTGTTTACGACCTTTTATTTTGTACCCATATTCGCAAATTAATACAATCATGATTTGATTTGAGCGTATGGTTTTGGTCGCGGCGCCCAAAAGTGATATTGTTTTTTTAATCAGGAGTGAATTATAAATGAATTTGCATAGATGAGTACACACCAGTAGTGTCTTAACAGCTGATGGCACACCTTCAGTTATTTAAGAGGAATACATTATTAAATCAGTCCAATCAATGGTATTGTTGTCGTAAACCAAACCACCCAGCACCCAAAGTCAATCAAGGCTCATTAATTTACCACTAGCTGAAAATAAACTTAGGCGCAGCTGCAGCTTAACCTATACATTTACATATAATTATATGGCCCTCGTCAAGCATTTAATTGTTGATGGACTGCGTCCGGCCCCAATCAGCAAGAGAGCAATTGATTGGGGCTTTAAGTTCAGCCAAATGACTGAATAAACCATTACGTGACGTATAAACGAGGGACAGATTTTAAACGGCGTGTTGGTCAGATTTTTAACAGTCAATTGTACGACTGTATCTACTTATTGTAGTAATAAAATTGAGACATAAAAGAGTATTCAATTGGCTCCAATGATCACTCGGAACGAGGTCGTGTTATTAATATTATCAAACTTTTCAACTTGACTATATACATACAAATCACAATAGAACAATGGCGAAATCTTAGCTGAATTGAATTTGAGCGACTAAAAGTGACTTAACGAAGGCAGTTCTATTATTTTTCTACGTTTTTTCAAAGTATCACATGAACTAGTTAACTCCGGATAAAAAAAAATATTTTAAATGAAAAGTTATTTGAGTTTTTCATTCATGTTTAGTGTCGCCATTTTGTTTTTATTCTGTCAAGTGACAGTAAGTACAGTGTTACAAGTATATAAAATTATAAATGAAAAACGTCGCCGGAAGGACCGGGACATTTGAGTGGAAAATTAGTTTTAGATTGTTACTGTAATAAAACGGAGTGAAATTAATTAACAATAATGATTATTTCTAAGTGAAAGTGTTCCTTGCAGGGGGGTAAAAATGTTGGAGTATAAAAATAAATGAATTACTTCCAATTAATGACTGGCAAAAAAAAGTAGTTAAAAAACTAAAAAACCCGACTGAAAAAACTTAAAAGCAAAAAACAAGCACATTTTAAATTAAACAAAACTTGGAAGCAGGCGGGGTCCATTCTATTTACATTTTTTCTTTTCATTATTTAATATTCAAATGAACCCCGCCTGCTTCCAAGTTTAGTTTAATTTAAAATGTGCTTGTTTTTTGCTTTTAAGTTTTTTCAGTCGGGTTTTTTAGTTTTTTAACTACTTTTTTATTTCCAGCTTTTTAGTTCTTTTGTGTTTGTTCTTTTTCTTTGCAGATGATTTAACTTTTGTGCTTGTTTATAGGATTTTCCACTTTGAATTTCTTTTAAACATATAAGTGATTTATATTTTTGTAATCTCCTTTTAAAACCCTTTATTTTGATACCCTACTCGATGGTATTAGAAAAAAAAAACTTTTTTAACTCCTCGATTTGGCCCCCAAAATCTGCAATTTTTCTTTGTTTTTTAATTTTAATGTAGCCTATAACACTCGCGCCATCACGACGAATCTAATGACGTATATTTCATTCAAATCGGTTCATACGTTTATGAGTTATGAGGGAACAAAGAAACGGACATACATACATACATACATACATACATACACGTCAAACACATAACCCTCCTTTTGGGCTTCGCCGCAGTCGGGTAAAAAGACTATAACCCCAAATCTAAAAAAATAAGTTGTTTTGACAGCTGTCTATAGATTGGTAATACTCATGTCACAGACTTTTCTAGGTTATGTTTACAAAAGTTCATGACTGAATTTCTGTTATTTTCGGAGTTCTCGAACAAATATTCTTGCACAAACTAATTCAGAAATTGACGCCGAGATAAACAAGATATTTTTCATTTAAAGAAGCATGAATTTAATCTCAGCTAATTTAATGTATGGGGAGCTGCCATTGTTCTTTATTAACAGGTCCAGTTGACTTAAAACTCTTTTCATGATAATTATACAATCACGCCTGTAATCCCCGAAAGGTCAAGCGGAGGTGAACTCACTATGCAACGTCAACAAGCACATATCCAGACTCCGTGGCTGCTACTGAAGAATTTCTGATGGGAAAAAACCCAATAACACTTTGCCCGGCCTGGGAATCTAACCCAGGACTTCATGATCCACGGCGACTTTCAAGTTTTTTTTCGTGTTTGGCTTCCTTACAAAAAACTCAGAGTTGTATAAATTTTATACAAAAAGCAGTTCATCAAGGGATCGTACAAACACGGATTCAATAACTTTCGGGCAAGACTATTGAAAGTTACCGAAGATAATCCGACACTCAGGGTTACTCATCCTAAGGATGTTTGCAAAAAAACTCATCATCCCAGACCTAAGGACAACGACCCTTCGAACGAGCGACGATTCGTGGAATCGAAGATTAACGAACCCTCGCGAAGATGGCTGTTTTACTAAAATTTGCGTTCTTTAATTAAGTTATCATCATGATATAACTAGCCAAAAATTATGCCATAATAATAATTATGGATTAATAAATTTGGTCACTGACAAAGATTTAACTGTGTACCTAATTTAAAAAGGGGCATCTATTTCGTGTGTCCGGTGCAACTCACCACAAGATGAACAAAATCGTAGTCAAAAACTGGCACGCTAGTAAAACAAATATTCAAGCCAAATAACAGCGTTCTAGTACTAAAAGTCTTTGAGATATTATAGTGCGGACGTACGCACAGACAGACAGACAGACGGACATGACGAAACTATAAGGGCTTCATGTTGACTACGGAACCCTAAAAATTAAATAACCTTTTGTGTGAATAGTAAAAAATATGATTGTGAGCTTTGTTATTTATTTGTTTTAGATAAGATTATTTAAAACAAATAGGCTTCGTTAATGTTTGACTAAAAGGAATTAAAATAAAAAGGACTTAGGAAATGAAAGTGTTTATAGCAGTCTGGCTCTGCAAAGAGGAGTAGTCATTATGGTGGTCAGAATAACTAGTAAGTGATAACAGATCTGAAACAAACACATTACAACTAGTAGTACAGTAACAAACAAATCCCTCTTACAAAAAACAGAACACCGTTTCGCTGCCAAGCGGCAAGACACGGAACCAAGCTATCTTCTATCTTGTAAGCGATATATTTTTTTACCGAGGACACGAGGTTTAAGGGGAATGGTGCCGGCTAGATAGCAATACTTTAGCCCATGGTCAAGAGGCAAGGCCGATATGGTGTAAGTTTTTTGGCCCGTGCAGCTGTTAAAGATTGGCCGAAATGATTTATGTTCGCGAAAATTCTTTGGAGTTATTTATTTAGGTTTTCGGGTATGTTACTGGTTTTACTGCCGCTTGCTCGCTTGATTATTTAACAAATTGTGTATATTTTTGTAAAATACTCCGTATAAAACAATAATTTAATCGTTTAACAAAATAACAAAATTGTGTCCCACTGATACCAGGAACTGGGTCTTTACTAATATTTATTGCTATCGTTAAGTTTTTAATAAATTAAATAACATGTAATCAGATTACCAAGATTTTTAACACACTATACGCTCTTCTCAACGCTCAAAAACTGTTTTGGAGAAAAACCATAGATCGTAAAGTGGGCTAAAAATAATTGACTTCATTCAGTGCTCTTTGTATGATCATTGTACGACTTACGATTGTATGACTGGCCTGTTGGTCTAGTGGTTAGTGACCCTAACTGCTATGCCGGAGGTCGTGGGTTCGATTCCCACCCAGGACAAATGTTTGTGTGATGAACACGATCATTTGTTCTGTGTCTGGGTGTAATTTATCTATAATATGTATGTATTTAGAAATATATAAGTATGTTTATCAGTTGTCTAGTACCCATAACACAAGCTCTGCTTAGCTTGGGACTAGATGGCGTTGTGTGATAGTTGTGGAATATTATTATTATTATATTATTATTATTGTAGGATTTAACATAACAATTACGAACGGACACTTCAAAGTACAAGTAAATGATAGAGATAAACTATAAACAACAATTTTATCTAGAAAGATCACAGCATGACATAATACTCCACTTTATTTACTCCTAGTAACTGAAGTAAGTACAACTTCACATTATTACTTGAGCGCGGTGAACCATCTTGTCACATGCTACTTGCACTCGGTGTTACCGTTCACACACAAGCTTATGTAATATTACTTGACAACTCGTATTTATTTAGTTATTTTACTTTATAGTTTTGTTTCAGGAGGTAAGAAAAATCAAAACCACAATAGCAGGCAGCGATTTACCTCATACTATATCCACATTAAGCAGGGGTGAGCCTATTGCTGAGCATGAAGTTCTTGCTTCAATTCCCAAATTCAGGCATTGTGTTTGGGTTTATCCATCAGGAATAGGGTATTTGACTAAAAAAATCTAATTAGTCCGTCAGATAGATTTCCAGTTGGGTAGATCTAACTTCGAGAAAGAGGTCAATCGTCGAATCCGACTCGGCTGGGCAGCGTTCGGGAAGTTGCGCGGTATCTTCTCGTCCAACTTACCCCAGTGTCTCAAGACGAAAGTCTATGACCAGTGTGTGTTGCCAGTGATTACATACGGGACCGAAACGTGGTCGCTCACAATGGGCCTCATCAGAAAGCTCAAAGTCACCCAAAGGGCAATGGAGAGGGCTATGCTCGGAGTTTCCTTGCGTGATCGAATCAGAAATGAGGACATCCGCATGAGAACCAAGGTTACCGACGTAGCCCGAAGAATCGCCAGACTTAAGTGGCAATGGGCAGGGCACATTGCTCGCATAACGGATGGCCGATGGGGCCGAAAAGTTCTGGAATGGCAACCGCGAACCGGAAGACGTTGCGTTGGAAGGCCTCCCACTAGGTGGACCGATGACCTGGTCAAGGTTGCAGGAACCCGCTGGATGAGAGACGCACGGGACCGGTCAATGTGGCGACGCCTGGGGGAGGCCTATGTCCAGCAGTGGACGTCTTTTGGCTGAAATGATGATGATGATGATGATAGATTTCCAAAAAATATTAGACACGTTTTCTTTCTTTTTTCACGAAAACAAAAAATTAAGACATTGCAGTGCTTTGAAAAGTGGTGTGACGTCATAGTTTGGTACAATTTTTACCAGAAAGGAGCGTCACAAGCCCCAACTCACGATCTTTGACACGTTTTATTTTCGGCACTTTTTATTAATTTGATAAAACAAAAAATACGTATCCAATATTTTTCGATAATCTAACAGACGGACTAATTAGAATCATATTATTTTTAGTCAGTCAACTACCCATTACACACTTAGCAGCCACGGAGTCTGAATTTGATAGCAATAGGCTCGCCCCCTGTTACATGGGACTTAAACATAACTGGTATAAAATGGGTGTACTATATGCACACCCCTGCCTAACCTTGTTAGGATTACAGGCACGCTGTTATGCTATGTTCATCAGAATACGAATTCGAAGAATTCAAATTCTTATTTATTTATTTAAACTTCATGCACAAGAGTGGTACATAGGCGGACTTAATGCCACAAGGCATTCTCTACCAGTCAACCTTAGGGTCAAATAGGACAGCACTGTGTTAGAGTACAAATAAAAATTAAAATAAATAAGGAGAAAACCATTTTGTTATAAAAGTTGATATACATAAATAGGTACATACTAATACATTATAAAAAAAAAAAAGGAAATTAAATTCTTCTTTAATTCTTTTTTTTATTAAATTCTTCTGCAGCGTTAAAATATTTATTATGCTAAGCACCTCTTTCAACCTCCGAATCAGCTTTTCTTGTTTCATTTTTACAGAATTTCCTTACCTAACAATATCACGATCACTATCCTCAGTATCAAAAAATACAAGTTTGACGAAAACACATCTAAACCTTCTCAAAGGGACGAAGTCTCAACAGTTATTATTTTATATTAAAAGGTATATTCTAAAGAGACATCTAATTTTTTATTCAAAAGCTCCTTGTCACGTTCTTTTAACGCCCCGTCGAGGGTTCATGCGGGTTTTATATAGAAATCATCGGGGCGAAAATGATACAAGGCAGTTTATCATCCCCTCATGTCATATTTACCCCTGTTTTTTGGATTCCGTGGCCGAATTGTGGATTTAGTAATAAATAATCATTTTACTAGCAGGCAACGGCAACATTATGTTGAACATTAATAAACTAATATACATTACTGAATCTACAACTATACACGTAACGATTGCTGCGTAATATCGCGTAACCGTTCTTGGAAACGTCGAAAGTGACACTTTTCGGTCAAAAGTCCTCTTTTATTAAAATGGACTTTATGATGGTCTGAAAACGGCGTTTGTATCTCTTTCTGAAGAGAATATTAACAGTTTTAAAATTACCCTGCTGATAAATCTCTAGTAAGTAAGTTAAAATTATAATAATCTCATTAAGATTTTAAGAGCGTCTATTTCCAAATTAGTTGACATAAACTTTTGAATTACAATTGATAATAACATAGTTAATTCAAATTTAAATTTATTTATTTTCTCTTCACAAACATAACTTATCTTATTATGTATACCTAAATAGAGCTTAAAATTACATAACACAGAAAAGTTTATGAGAGACTGGTGTCAGCACTAGGAAAACCTGATTGCAGATCACCAGGGAAATTTTTCTTTAATTGTTCTTAAACTTCACATTTTAGTTAATAAGATGGTGTCTCATACCCAGTTAATAATACTCTGCAGTCGCTCTTGCGACCACTAGACCAACGAGGCAGTTCGATTGGGTTCGGTTCCCGGGTCGGCCAAAAAGTGCTATTGGGTTTTTTATTAGAAATTTCCCAGTAGTAGCCCGGAGTTTGGAAGTTGGTGGTATAATACCCCCGTGCCTCGGAAAGCACGTTAAGCCGTTGGTCCTGCGCCTGATCTCTCTCCGGTCGTGTCGGATTGCCGTCCCATCGGACTATGAGAGAAAAGGGAACATACTTGTGCACTATAATATCTCCCGCGCAGATGGCTAATCTCCGCTGGGATTGGCCGCCGTGGCCGAAAAACGGTCAGGAGGACCATTATTAATAATACTAGTGATCGAATAAGTACGCACGAGGGTGAGAATGTACTACAAAACCCTAATCATGCGTCCGACACGGACTTGACCACTTCTCTATATTGCGATGTCTAAGCAAAATGCGTGTAGAATACAATATATTTTGACCTAAGCCCATATTTGAGTAAAGAGGGCAAAAATAGTGACGGTAAGCAAAGCAAATATTAGGAGGACCTATGCTTGTTTTCACTCTAACACGACACCTTAACTTTCAGTTCTGACCTTAGCGTTAAAAATCCAACAAAGATCTTAGAAATTCATTTAGAGTATGGCCTATGATAGTCAAGCCGGGCCCTATAGGTTTCTAAACGAGGTGTTCTTTATGATTATAATCCAGCATTAATAAGACAAATGTTTGTTGGTCGTGAGACAATATTTTCTCATTTATGATTCTGGGTATGATGTGAAAATATACCGAGTAGACAATAGCTGATTTTTGTCGGTAAAGAAATAATAAACGAGGTCAATGTTTGTAGATGTTTAGATGATAGAGGAGAGATTCTAGGTATGTGGCTAGTTGCAAAATCAGTTTACGATGGCAAAATTGATCCCTAAAAAGAACACTTGGATTTTCAATGTTTGGCTCAGAACCGAGAGTTAATTTACCAACAGCATAATAATTAAGGCATTGACATAGGTCTTGATGATACCCGACGGACCCGAAGGTCCTTAATATGATTACTTAACTATAAGCGAAAAACAAAGCACTAGAAAAGTAGCTCTCGAAAAGCTGAATCGGGGGGGATTCCCCCCCAGACCTACTTAAGACGAACTTTTTGTATTTTTGTATAACAAGAGTTTTCTAAATTACCTAACAGATATTGCATTATAAAAATAATAATATAAAACAGCTCCATTCAGCTTTTATTTTTACAAACGATCCACTTAACCTTTTATTGGTAGGATCTTTTTTAAGACCCACGTAAATGAAATGTTCGATGTTCGTGTTACTACATACTTAACATAATTTTGTTGTTTTAACATAAAAGCTGAACTATCGAAGCGCTTTAACTTGACATAATACTTTTTATAACTCCATAAAGAAATTAATTTATCAATAAAGTTTTGCTGTTTATGATCGTAACTTTTACTTTATGACCCCTTGGCCACGCGTCTTGCGACAACGACTGCAGAGAAAATAACATAACACAACATCACGCCTGTAATCCACGATGAGTTAGGCAGAGGTGTACCTAATAGTACACTCACATTTTGCAACTTATGTTTTAAGTCCTATGTTATAGGGGGCGACCCTATTGCCATCACTAAGGCACAATTCCAGGCTCCGTGACTCCCACTGAAGAATTCCTGATGGAAACACCCAATAACAATTTGCCCGACTCGGGAATCGATCCCAAGATCTCTTGCTCAGCAGTCTCGAGTGTGACCGCTAGACCAATGAGTCGAGAAAATAAATGAAAGGCCTCCTTAAGGCTGATGTTCCAGGGTAGCCCGCGAAATTCAAATTTTCTTAAGTTTTTAGCGATTTGTAGGCCAGTGCTAGGTTGTATGTTAGTGAAAATATGATTCGCGGCTGTAAGACGTATGCAGTTACAGAATTATAATCATCAAAATCATCATTACAACCCTCCAAGTTCATGTAACTCTCAAGAATGATTATATCATCAAAAGGTCATTCTTGTTCAATTTGAATTTCGCGGGCTACCGTGAACATCCACCTTAAAGAGCATGCCACTGGTCAATAGATGGACACAGGAGAAAGGCCTTAGCATTATACCTTGTCACAGGACTGAACGACGAATACTGACCGTTGAAGCTCCGACCAAGTCTGCTCTGTCAAACGACTGTTGTGAGATCAGTTTTTTATCAGTATAGTGGTCGGTCCGTAATTCTCGTACGTAATCCTCGTGACCCGTCATTGTCTGCCCGCATTATGAAAATATTAGGTATCATGGATAGAATTTGGTCAAAGGATAAGTCATGTCATGGTCATATTCGCTGGTGAACAAGGCAACGTGTTGGCGATTAATATTGAGCAACATAATCTCCCTACCTTTAGTCATTGGCTGCTCATATTCTAAAAATATTTTCATGAACAGATTTTCTAAGGCGTGTGTCAGTTTATTTAAGGGACAAAGGCCTTTCTCAGGATTAGCATACGAAGGATACGACTTACACTAAGCTGTGGATTGATTCAAATATACTAAAGAACATTTTTCAAAGAAAAGGGCCCTAGGCATAGAAATATAAAAAATAGGCAATAGGTATTTTATTTTGAGTTGTTTCTTGACCATTTTTTCCAAACATTTTTGTGTCAGGCTGTATTTAGGTTCAGGTAACTAATTGTTGTAGTATAAATATTTGTTGCCACCTATTTGCTTAATAAGAGGCAGAGGAGCTCGTGGCTTAATAAGAACTGCCACTCAGGTCGATCTTTAGGTAAAGCTGTGCTTGCCTAGGTCGGTCTGTGGATGGGTGACCACCCGACATACCGAGTTTCCTCCGTGCCTCGGAAAGCACGTTAAGCTGTTGGTCCCGGCTGCCATATATCTAGATCTTTGGCAGTCGTTACAGGTAGTCAGTGACCTGAAATTCTGACATCCAGTCTTACCAAAGGGTATTGTATTACCTAGTATTAACTGTGTTGTGGAGGTCAGATAGGCAGTCGCTCCATGTAAAATACTGGTATTCAGCTGCATCCGGTTAGACTGGAAGCCGACCCCAATATAGTTGGGAAAAGGCTAGGCAGATGATGACCTATTTGCTTACATACATAATTTTGCGATACACCTTTGTCTTTTAGGTATGGCCACACCTCGGACACTCCATACAACGCCCGCAAAATAATTACCTATTACTACTACATAAACAAATAACGTTTGTGCACGACGTGCACGTGCAAATGTGTGCGTAAACTCTAGTAGGGTTATCGTAGCCTAAAAAATGGCGCGGAAAGTGCAACGGTCTGCGTCGCGAAAGCCGAGCGGCGACTGATGCGAGCGCGAGCCATTGCTCAAGTGGCGACGACGTATACCTCGAAGTGCGGGGTGAGGTGCGGTATTTAATATGAGCGCGGGAAGGTGAGTGTCCCTTCTGTACGTAGTACTATTATGTATTCTGTGGTATGGCACAACTTAGCAGGTAGAAATATATTTAGATGGACGGAACTTGGCTTCCGGAACGCTGTCATCCTGTTTACATGACCCTTCCTACATGGTGGATTACTATTATAATACCTATGCTAGAGAATACTCTACCTTGTAAATCACCCTTCTGTCTTGAGGTGTGTTTGACCGTTTGGCTTAAACAACACATGTGATGCGACTACGACTGTGAAAACACAAGAGAAAGTTGTTTATAGCATGCCTCTTGTCACCGCAACGCGTCTTGCAGAGCGACGGTACTCAAGTGAAACCAGTGACATGCACGTTTGTGGCTTGATGTAAGTGGCGTTGGGTGAGGTCGTGAGAGGAGCATACGGCTGCCTGTCCACTGAAACGGAGCGAGGCTGCGGAGCAGAGAAACGGACAAATATTAACCAATAGGATTGCATACTGGGACCGGAGCGAAGATTTTATACAGTCCTACTCGTAGTTTTTTCTCCGTTTCTCCGCTCCGCAGCTTCGCTTCGCTTCTGTGGACAGGCAGCCTAAGACAGGGTTGTCGTCCTGTTTTATGAAAATAAAAAGTGGTATGACTGCCCTTTTTTTTTTTTTTTTGGTGGGTGGAAAATCATCAAATGACCCCCCCCGCTCTTGGGCAGAGCAAAGGGGAGTGTCAGACTTCTACTGACTAAAAACCGAACCCATGTTCCTTCTTTGCCCTTGTGCCGAGGCCCCGTCATCTAGTACTAAAATCCGCGGCCCCGACGGGGGTATGACTGCGCCCTACAAACTATATTAACAGGTAACGAAGATAGCCTATTGTTACAGGTTACAGGTTGGTTACAGGTTGTCTGTCTATATAAAACAGGAGTTATTTAAAGATGTCCTTAATTATCTTTAGTGTTGCCCTTTTTGCTAGATAAGTTAAGGATCAACAAAATTTCAGTCGACATCGGTCTAAAATAGACTCATGTAAGCTCGTTTATTTTTTACTCCACCTATGCTGAAACAATCAATTTACCTTGCTAACTACCGGTCGTCTGTGGGATGACAGTACACGTCATTTAAAAATATTGGTCTTGTCTGTGGGATGACAGTATACGTCATTACGTCATTTTTCAGTAAAACCATTAGTACACCCTCATTTGCCATTTATATTTTAGTCCCATGAAAAAGAGAGCTATTATCATCAACCAGGCCCTGCAGTCTCTACACTAATAACGACGCTACGAATGTCGTTAAGTCGTAAAATCGTAAACTTTCTTTAATAGATTTTCAGCTATATTTCAACAGCATAGGGTTGAAAATCTAATAAAGAAAGTTTACGATTTTACGACTTAGCGACATTCGTAGCGTCGTTATTAGTGTAGAGACTGCAGGCCCAGGCAACTCCGTGGCTGTGACTAAGAAATTCCTGTGGAAGAACCCAATATTAATACTTTACCCGACGTAGGAATGGAAGTCAGAACCTCATGCAACACAGTTGCACTTGCGACCATTAGTGCTTGGCCAGACTGCAAACGCGGGCGCGGGGCGGGCGCGGCGCGACAAACTTCAACGTATGGAACTTCATTTGAGTGTCCATAGAGGGGGCACGCGGGCGCGGGAAGCGGCGCGGGCTACTTTCCGCGGGGAGCGCGCGGGCAACTCATGCCATAGCTCGTTCATACAAGTGGCCGCAGTGAGTGCGCGGGGCGCCAAGCGATAAGCCGCGCGGGAGCGGCGTATCTCAAACTTTAGTCTGCGCCAGATAACCAGATAAATTGGATTTATTTATTTAGTTTTAACTTTTATAAGTTAAAGCTTAATAAATTAGTCCAATTATTAATAATTATTTAAAGAAGTATCCAATTAATTAAAATAACCGAATTTTAAAGAATTTTCCAATAAAAACAAGTCTTCGTCATCCATATTATATTTTGACAAACACTGGACGGACAGTTGGACGCGACAACGCTCGGAACGGAATCGCGGTCAACTGCGGACAGGCAAATCGCGCGCGTTCCCGCACCCGCGCCGCTCCCCGCACCGCGCTGCCAGTGTGGCCCAGCACTTAGACAAGGCAGTAATACTCTAACCATAAAAAGAGAAATACATTAAACCACCTACCACTAAATACCTATGTGACATAGCTCTACGAAGCTCTCTTCATAATACATAATTCATAACTCACCCCTACACGACACACACACACACAACGTCCCTTTAACACCCATTGACCAAACAGCCGTTACTAATTCTACATCGTACAGGTATTAGTACGAAAACAAGTCGGCAGTGAACAAATATTTAGCAGTAAGCCTTGACCACTAAACAGGTAGTTACAGAAGATCAAGTTAATTAAAATAATGTTGAAACACGCACGCGAGCCTGTGGACGGTGAGTAATGGGTTAGTTCATCGTCCGTTCGTCTTGTGACGACGACAGGCCGTGAAGACGGCGCGTTCGTGTTCCAGGCGCATTTCAAAGAGATGTCAGCAACATTGCAGGGGCTCGTAAGAGCCGACGCTTACCGGGGCTGTGGTTGTTCAAAAGAGACCAGAACCAACCCAGAGCGAGATGAGTCATTTGCCTTATTCAGAATCTTTTTCAGTAAATTAATCATCATCTGTCTAGCCTTTGTCCAGACTGGATAAAGGGTTGGTTACTAGTCTAACCGGGTGTAGCCATAAACCAGTATTTTTCATGAAGCGACCGTCTAACTGACCTTCATAACCTAGTAACTGGTTAATACGATATTCCTTAGTAAGACTGGATGTAAGACTTGAGGAACTGGGTTTTAGTCATCATCATCATTCTCTTTTTTTTTTTTAATTACACGGGCTTGCTCTTGACTTCAATCTTGCCCTAAGGGCAGAGATGATGTCGACGATGGAACGAGCTTACCCTTACCCTCTTCCCTTATCCCAATTCATCTTCCATACCTTTTTTTATTTTTTTATTTATTTAATAAGAATTTACACTTTTCATCATCATCATCATCAGCCTATAATGTTCCCACTGCAGGGACTCAGGCCTCCTCTCTACGAGAGGGATGGGCTATAATCTACCACGCGGGCCCAGTGCGGATTGGCAGATGTCACATGTCTTCGAATTTTTTGGTTCTAAGACATGCCGGTTTCCTCACGATGTTTTCCTTCACCGTTTTGAGAGCAGCGGTGATGAAATAAATGACACCAAGTAATGCGCCTGCCTGGGTTCGAACCCACGACCTACTGTTCGTAAGTCGGGGCCGACACCACTCGGCCACCGCTGCTCACACTTTTACATAAATACAAATCTGCCAAACTGCAAAGCAATTTGTCGGCAGTAGGTTCTCGTGGAATCGTATTAATCTATACTTCTATACTAATATTATAAAGCTGAAGAGTTTGTTTGTTTGTTTGTTTGTTTGTTTGAACGCGGTAAACTCAGAAACTGCTGGTTGGAATTGAAAAATTCTTTTTGTGTTGGATAGTCCATTTATCGAGGAAGGCTATATAACATCACGCTACGGCTAATAGGAGCGGAGCATAAATGAAAAATGTTACAAAAACGGGAAAAGGTATTTCCTTTTTGAGAGCTTCCGCTGCGTGCGCTGCGAAAACGGTTTAAGTTACGCTAATATCATGTATGAAGGAATTGTTCCTCTTTAAAAGTTCTAAAAAAAAGTCCGCGACAGCATATATCTATATTTTAAGATTGACTCACTGTAACCTTTTTTTACAGTTAAACTGTTAGGTTAAAAATAATTATTTTTTGCGAAGCTTATTTAACCCATATGGTATTAATCTATATCTAAATAAATGTGTTTGTTAGTTAGTACAGTTTAAACAAATATCTTAGAAGATATCGCAATGTAAAAATATCCGCGCGGCAAAATATTTCGCGCGTCGCAATGTAGGTACGGGGGATTCTGGCTGGCCTCCGGGAAATTCAAATTCAAAATATTTACCGCATCATTGTTTACAAGTATAGAGTGTTATAGTATATTTAACAGTAAGAGATACATAGGTATCTCTAAAATTGGCTTTAGATTAGCATAGATTATATTAAAGTGTGAATTACTATAGAGTAATTCACACTTTAATATAATCTAAGCTAATCTAAACCACATCTGAACTATTAGGTATAATAAAGAGGAAAGAAAGATTTTTTGTTTGTTACGATTTAGCTTAATTTATGTCGGATAGTCGATATCGAGAAAGGTTATAAACTATATTTATGTGACGCAGACGAAGTTGCATGGGTCAGCTAGTATTCTATATAAGGTCTAAGTTAAAACTAGGTTATTCTAAAACTGAGACTAAGACAATGGGGCAATCACAAACATTCTACTCAGCGCCATCAGTCAACCAATGTCATGAGACCATCCCTTCGTTAAAGGCATCATTATTAAATTAGCAAGCAAGAATAATAAAATTACTTCTCTGTTTCTCGTCATCTCATGAGACACTTTCTTTCTTGCCATATCTTTCTTAATACAGTCCATCCATCATATCTTTGGTCTTCCTCTACAAGTATACCCATCCACATTCAAACTCAAAACCTTCTTCACGACATTTTCCTCATTTCTCCGCATCTCATGCCCATATCATAAACATTTTTCTCTAAGACCAAAACAGGGTTTTGCAAGGCCTTGTTGTATAAAGTCGACCTTTTGTACATAACTGTATTGTACCTTGACGTAGGACGTAGGAGCATGTAACACAGGTCTGGGGGTAAGTAAAGACTGGCCGTAATAAACAGTTGATTTTCTTTGATAGCGTTAGTTGGACTGAGGGTTGGAAAAACTGATGTTTTATAACTGAACCGAGTGAATTTTATAAGACACGTTTTTCTAGATTTCTTTATTGGATGTATGAGAGATATAGAGCAGTAAATCGAAGTTTGCCCATAAGTGAAGTGTCAAATTTTCACTAATAAATTAGTAAATACTGTGCATTGGTGGCATAACCCCAACTTACAAGCGTAGGTCGTGGTTTTTTCTTGGCAGGCTCCTAATTGTCACCTGCATTGTTGCTATAATAGGCAACAATAACATAATCATGTTATTGTTGCAAGTACAATGACATATTATTATTACAGCCCAGTCTGGAATACGAGCGATAATAATATCTTAGGCAATGTATCTATTAACCGCTAATTTGACCCCTAAGGCAAGCACTTAATCCAACAGAACATAACACTATATAACGGGACCATTTGATGTGCCAAATACGACTGTGGCTATACTGCTGGTACACTGCAGCTAATAAGCTGTGGCATAACGTAGCATCACGCATGTAATCCCGAAGTGTTGTACAGGGGTGTAACTAATGGTTTCGTCAGATAATATGTTTTAGACCTATTCCTATCAATCCGACCTGGAAATCCAACATAGGACCTCATGCTCAGTTGCCCTTACAACCACTAGACCAACACAAATCACTTTCCGCTATAGCCAGTTACTGCTGCTGCTGCGTAAAATAGCACACTATTAAAACAACACAACTGCCTCCGTGGTCGAGTGGTTTAGGCGTTTGCCTTGTGACCCGGTGGTCGTGGGTTCGATTCCCACGGGAAGCATACTTTGTAAAGTTGTTTCCAGTTTGGTTAGGACATTGCAGGCTTGAATCACCTGATTGTCTGATAAAAAGATGGTTCCGTGCTTCGGAAGGCACGTATAAGCCTGTGGTCCAGGCCGCCAAATGGCGGCCGTCAAACCATGTCAGAGGCCCTTGCGGCGGTTTCGAAACTCTGACACTAGGGTATGTAGGGTCGTTAGATCATACTACCCACATGATAAAAAGAAGAAGAAAACAATACAAAGATGAAGAAGTAACTCCAATCACCAGGCAACTTGACACGCACCGCTGATTTTTCGGATTCATATGCGCAAACCAGCATGCCTGAGAAATACTTCTCAACGGCATATAAAGCCAAGTCAGAGTTAAATATAAACTCATATAAATTCATACAACAGGTTAGGCACCAACTACACGATAAAGAAAGAAAAGAAGAAGCCTACTTACTTCTAACACACCTTTCCTAAGTCAAAAGTGGACGTTTTAAGTCCTTTAAAAGTCAAACGACGCGTTAGTTAATGACATCAAGTAAGGTACAGTGTTTCAGGGACTAAGCAAACACCAAGCGGTGTAAACGTAAAGTGCATGAGCTGGCAACAGCCTCCTTTGACGCGTTGTCCGTGTGTTTTCAGCATTCACTTAATGAATAGTAAAGCAGGTACTTTGGAAATGGTTGATGTCACTGCTTGGACTGTGGTGGTTGTTTGTCAATCGTTGTGTACAAAATTACTGTATTACCTGGTATTTCGTTTATCATAATTTACCTAGCCCTTTCTCAACTATATTGAAATATAAGTTTTTAAACTGACATGGTCACCAAAATTTGGCGCTGTTGCAAACACCATGATCAAGACTAAAACGTATTCAATTTAAATTGTCTAAAATAGAATTGTGCAACAATGTTCCACAAATCCAGCAAGTTTGCACACGTCATGCACATCCCACTAGTCTAAATCTGGGTTTATCTAGGGTCAGCGCAACATAATCATCTTTTTAAATATATTTATTTGACCTCTTCCTTACGACTTATCACACCATCGATAGCCACCTCTTTTCTAACTTTATATTTTTTTACAAAATCCTTACATCGTTCATTCATCTAACTTATATATCACAAGATTTATACCTAGTCAAAACTTTGTCTCAAAAGCAGGCCTTAAACATATCATACTTCATAATCTAACCGAAACATAAACACAACAAACCCTTTATTACACAAACAGGCCACGAGACAACCAAAACGTTGTAGTGTGGTACAGTGTTATCAAGTCGAGTCTACTTGTCACTGTCGTGTCGCTCTCACACAAAGGGTAACTGAGCGAGCTTCTTGTACCACTTGTGTGACTAAAATTCTTTCACTTGTTAATTTGTTGTGGCTGTAAAGTTGGGGCTTAATTGTGTGGGTAGGGTAGCTTACCTTACCCTGTTTTAACACTTATTTAAATGTGTAATTGTTCTTTATTGTACTCATAGATGTTGTTACAATATTGCTTACAGCTTGTGGACAAATACGAGTTTAACTAGATTAAAGATATAATGAAATTGAGTATCATAAGAAAGAAAACTATTACAGGCGGATTAAAGGCGTGATAAATATCAGGTTGACTTCGACACACTCACGTTGTACATCAATCTATAGAAATTAATATTAAAATTAAATTATTCTTTTCGATAAATTCTCGCATAGCTAAAAAAATATTTACGAAGACGTTATTTTATGTTCATTGCAGACATAATTTATTAATACATAATAATATTATATTGTTTTTTAAGTTGACTAAATAATTTTACAACTATAACAAAAAAACCCCAAAAACGGGTATAGGTCGTCTTACTAACTAAATCGTACGAGTAGGTACATAAAATATTCCTTTCTATAATACTCTTAACTTCCCCTAACTTGGCTGGTGAGGCATAAAATCTTCTTAAGGGATCTAAGTCGCTCTTAAAGTACGAATAAGGAGTTTCAGATTAAAATCTTTTTATTACATGTAATGCGAGATGATTAAAGGTTGCATTAGAGAGATGTAGATTATCTTATTTTACTGAGGGAGATCTTTTGAAAAGATTTTTCTTTTAATTTGGAAATGAAGGGAAAATCTTGGTGTTAACTTGAATGGTTTTGTGAAGCGTCTTTATTTTTTGGGAAATTGTTTATCTTTTATAACACAAAATACCTCATAGGGATTAACAATTCCTATTTTTCAGTAACTGCAACCCATTTTAGTGGATTACTCTTAGTGTTAATCGGAGCTCGTGGCTTAATAATAACTGCCACTCGGGTCGATCTTTTGGTTAAGCCACGCTTGCCTATCTAGGTTGGTCTGTGGATGGGTGTAGTGGGTGATGTGGAGTTTCCTGTTGGTCCCGGCTGCCATATATAGATCTTAGGCAATCATTACAGGTAATCAGTGACCTGAAGGCCTGACAACCAGTCTTACCAAAGGGTATCCTATTACCCAGTATTAACTGGGTTGTAGAGGTCAGATAGGGCGTCGCTCCATGTAAAATACTGGTATTCAGCTGCATCTGGATAGACTGGAAGCCGACCCCAACATAGTTGTATAAAGGCTAGGCTGATGATGACTTTTAGTGTTTATTTTTACCCGACTGCGGCGAAGCCCAAAAGGAGGGTTATGTGTTTGACGTGTATGTATGTATGTATGTCCGTTTCTTTGTTCCCTCATAACTCCTAAACGGATGAAGGGATTTGAATGAAATATACGTCGTTAGATTCGTCTTGATGGCGCGAGTGTTATAGGCTACATTAAAATTAAAAAAAAACAACGGAAAATTGCGGATTTTGGGGGACAAATCGCGGAGTTCAAAAAAAAATTCCCAATACCATCGAGTAGGGTATCAAAATAAAGGGTTTTAAAAAGAGATTACAAAAATATAAAACACTTGTATGTTTAAAAGAAATTCAAAGTGACATATCCTATAAACAAGCACAAAAGTTAAACTGTTAAGTAAATCATCTGCGAAGAATTTTACGCGACCAACGAAAGAACAAACACAAAAGAACTAAAAAGTTGGAAATAAAAAAAGTAGTTAAAAAACTAAAAAACCCGACTGAAAAAACTGAAAAGCAAAAAACAAGCACATTTTAAATTAAACAAAACTTGGAAGCAGGCGGGGTTCATTTGAATATTAAATGAAATGAAAAAAATATAACTAAAATAGAACCCCGCCTGCTTCCAAGTTTTGTTTAATTTAAAATGTGCTTGTTTTTTGCTTTTCAGTTTTTTCAGTCGGGTTTTTTAGTTTTTTAACTACTTTTTTTTATGTGTTAGTGAAACAACAGCTGAGTGTGATTATGGAGCTGTGTCACAAAATTTGCTCAACGTCCTTTGCTCTTGGTCGAAAAACATGCAGACAAAGTGACCTTTGCGCTGCCACCAATGACGCGGAGAACATTGTTAACTTCTTCAATTGTAAGTTCAGTGAAACGAAGAAGAAGTCTCAAATTTCACTGCAACTATTAAACTTACTTTAGGGAGTAAGGGGGAGAGCGGATATAATATCTTTCCGGCCCCAAGAGTCATCCTCACCTGCACGCGCTGAAAGGCGGCGGCTGCCATCTGGCAGCCGTGGTGCTCCCTGCTAGACAACGAACGAGGCTATGGCGACCGAGCAATAGCGGTATAACTATACACCCATCTGGGCAACTGGTTGGAAGAGGCTGCAGCGGCCTTAGGATCTAAATAACCCTTAAAATGTCTGGTGCAGAAGGCAACGGGAAACCACTGCACTACTTTCCCATGAGAGTCACAATGGATTTAAGGAAAAGCGATCTAGATCTGTTGAGTGCTCCGGCTGACGCCCAGCGCCACCAAACCGGGGATGGTGGTGTGAAATGTGCTACCGGCCATGTGATTGTGTCGGATCAGGCAACACATGGAAACTATGTTACTGATAAACCAAAATCAGTTAGGCAGCCTCACCGCCTTGGCACCTGGAATGTACGCGGCCTTAACCAACCGGGAAAACTCCAGTTAATAGAGAAGGAAATGAAAAGGAAGGAAATCACTATCCTCGGACTCAGCGAAACTCACTGGAAAAAGTCAGGATACTTTTCAACTAACCAGTTGAACAAAGTCTACTTTTCAGGACCTGAAAATGAAAGCTCTAAGGGTGTTGCTTTCGTCGTACCACTTAGCATGGACAAATATGTCAGTGGTTATAAGCCAATTAGCGACCGAATAATTGCCATTAAAGTTAACACAACACCCTGTAAACTGAACATCTTACAGGTCTATGCACCTACCGCCCAATCCAGAGAGGACGAAATAGAGTTGTTTTATAGCACCCTGGCAAAAGCTCTCCAAGAAATACCCAAAAGGGAGATAACGGTAGTTATAGGTGATTTTAACGCAAAAATCGGTCAAACAGACAGCGATGAACATCTTCGACGGGTAGTCGGGAAGTATGGAATCAGTAACAGGAACGAGAGAGGCGAACGTATGCTTCAGTTCTGCAGTGAGGAAAATCTAACCGTGACGAACACCTGTTTTAAACAGCATATACGGCGATTGTACACCTGGATTTCTCCTGGCGACCGTTTCAGAAACCAGATAGACTATATCCTCATCCAGAACCGATGGAAATCGTCTGTCATGAACACCACAACATACCCGGGGGCGGACTGTGGCTCTGATCACCAACTTTTAGTTGCCACAATCCGACTTCGGCTGAGGAAACTCCACAAACAAGAACGCACAATGAATATGCGCCATGTTGACCTGCAGGCCTTCAGAAAAGCAATTGAACACGAAGTACCTGAATGTTCCAAGGATGACGTTATTGACCCAGACGTCGCTTGGAAAGCTTTGCAGAAACTTATTGTGCAAACTGCCAAACAGAACATGTTACCAAAACCCACCATGAAACCTTTTTTATCAGACAAAACAGCTGACCTAATTCTTCGAAGGCGTGAGTTGAAGGAAAAAGGTCTTACCTTGCAGGAGAATAGAAGGTTATACGACCAACTCAGCACAGAGGTTCAGAAAAGTTGCCGCAAAGACTATGACCAACACATCAACAACATCTGTGCTGATCTCGAACAGAATTCTGCGAAACATCAAACTAGAGATCTTTTCCGCAAGGTCAAGGAGCTGACTAAAACTCGTAATACGAAAACCTGTACAATCGCAGATGAAGCAGGTAACATTCTCACTGATAAAAATCAGGTTCTGGAACGCTGGAAACAGTACTGCGCAGTACTATATGACACCGGTCAACCTATCACAGTCGGCGCGCAGACGGATTTTTCACCGCAAGAACCCGAAATTCTGCAGTCAGAGGTCGAACATGCACTTGAATGTCTTAAGGAAAGAAAATCTCCAGGTAAAGATGGAATTCCCGCCGAGTTACTAAAAAACCTAGATTCCAAAGGTGTCAAACAGATTCTTAACATCTGCAATTCTGTCTGGAAGACCAGGAGATGGCCTGAAGAGTGGACAGAGTCCGTGTTTGTTCCACTTCATAAAAAAGGCTCTACCAAAGACTGCAGCAACTACAGGACCTTGGCACTTATTCCACACATCAGCAAAATACTTCTGTACATCATAAACAACAGGCTAAGACACTTTCTGGAGCCACAAATTCCAGAAGAGCAAGCAGGCTTCGTTAAAGGCAAAGGCACGCGGGAACAAATTCTGAACGTTCGCCAGATTATAGAGAAAAGCCGGGAATTTAACAGCCCTGTTTTGTTGTGTTTCATAGATTACACCAAAGCCTTTGATTGTGTGGAGTGGGACAAGCTGTGGGAGGTTCTAAAGGACATGTGAACGCCTCAACATCTTATTGACTTAGTCAGATGCCTCTACATCAACAACCGCTCTTTCGTCAAAATAGACACCGACTGTTCAAATGTGTTCTCCATCAAGAAAGGCGTTAGGCAGGGATGCATCCTCTCACCTCTGCTCTTCAATGTGTATGGAGAGTATATCATTCGCCAGACTCTTGAGGGCTGGGACAAGGGGTTTGCTGTTGGTGGAAAGCGGATTTCCAATCTGAGGTACGCTGATGACACCGTTCTCCTTGCTACAACATTTGGGGACATGAAAGAGATACTGCACAGATTGGAGGTGGAAAGTGGCAAATTGGGGCTTGCAATAAATAGGCAGAAAACCAAGCTTATGGTTGTAGATCGTGCGGGAAAGCTATCGGGTGCCTATACCATCCAAGGCATCGATACTGTGGACAGCTTCGTTTATCTGGGCTCTAATATAAGTAATGAAGGTAGCTGCGTTCCAGAAATAAAACGGCGGATAGCCATGGCTAAAGATGCTATGACACGCCTCCAGAACATCTGGAAAAATCGTGGTATAAGTTTTAAAACCAAGGCCCGTTTGGTCAGAGCACTAGTTTTCCCGATTTTTCTCTATGGAGTTGAGACGTGGACAATCCAAACAAGAAAAAGACAGAGGATAGACGCTTTCGAAATGTGGTGCTGGAGTCGGATGCTCCGAATTCCATGGACGGCCAAACGCACAAATGTGTCTATCCTTTCCAACTCGATATCAAGACTCGATTGTCTACAGTTTGCCTACAGCGTATTTTGTCCTATTTCGGCCACATAATGCGAAGAGGAGATAGCAGCCTTGAAAAGCTGGTCATTGTTGGCAATACTGAAGGCAAGCGTCCGCGAGGCCGATCGCCAACACGATGGTCCGACCAAGTAAAAGAAGCTATTTCCTCAAGCAAATTTCAGCAGGTGGTGATGGCAACCTTGGACCGGAGTAGATGGAGGCAGATGGTCCGCTTAAAGGGGTCCAGTGACCACGATCCTCAGTAATGAGGGACCGACTGAAGAAGAAGAGATTAAACTTACTGCTAATATGATAGAAAGGCACTATCAATATCAAACATTTAATCAAACTTATCTGTGCAGGCGGTAAAACACAAAACTAAAATAAAAGTTCTAAGCTTGACGTAAGTAAAGTTTAAGAAATGAAGTGGCTGCTAATGATGACTTTATTCTTGACAGGCACCGCTAACTTAAACTGCGAATTTAAAGTGGTCATACTGACAGAATACTCAACATCTGAGTTCCCAAAGAGTAAAAGAATAAATAACTAAATTGGACCAACCACAGTTTTGTACCAGTGAGCAATAAAAATCTCTAAATGAAAGAAAACAACCACAAAACTAAGTAAAACATATCTTCAAACGCGCTACACTATTTATTGCTGAGCCACAAACTAAAAACAAAAGGATAATATGAAATACACTCGAGAGCAATGAATTCGGGTCACTTAAAGAATGTTAAAAATCTCGGAAATTAAAAATGATAGGTTAATGCAATAAATTGTATTTAATAGACAATGTAATACTCCTTAAATAAAGGTATTAAAACTTCTTAGTTATTGTAAAGTTATATCATAAAAAAATCAAATTTGAAAAAGGGCCACTTTCGAAGATGGAACTACGTAATTACAGCATTTGGTTTTGCTTTTGTTTGTAATCTGTCATTTATGTGGGTACATAAACCATGTTGATAGTGCTCTATATTCATTATTCAAGCTGAAATTATGTCGCTTACGCCTGAAGAATGCACCAGAATACTTACAATGCTGGAAACCGGCCGGAGTCAGCGCGATACAGCCAGGACTGTCGGTGTGTCGCTGTCAACAGTACAAAGAGTTCTCCGACGTTACGAAGAAACTGGTTCTAACCTACGCAGACCAGGAACGGGCAGAACCAGGTGTATCACAGCACGAGAAGACCGATACTTGGTGAACACCATGCTTCGAAATCGCTTTCTCACAGGAACTGAACTCACAAATCAGTTTCGACGCCTCGGAGGAAGTAACCCAAGTGCATGGACAGTAAGACGTCGGCTTGCTGAATCTAACTTAAAACCCCTTAGACCTGCAAACGGCCCTAAACTGGAGCGTGGGCATCGTATTTCAAGACTAAGATATGCCCAGAGCCACGTAAATTGGAGTATTGAAGATTGGTCAAAAGTTATGTTCTCCGACGAATCAAAATTTATGCTCTACAAGCACGATGGAAGACACAGAGTGTATCGAAGACCAGGGGAAAGATTCAAGCAAGCATGCATCGAAGAAAAAGTAGCCTACGGTGGTGGGTCTGTACTTGTGTGGGCCGGAATTTCTTCTGAAAGTCGCACAGAGCTAGTGATCATAGAAAACGGCTCTTTAACTAGCGAAAGATATGTGGAAGAAATCCTCAATGATCACGTTGGTCCATTTATGGTCAATTTAGGTGAGAATGCTATATTTATGCATGACAATGCCCGACCTCATACAGGTAGGATTGTGAATGACTACCTTCAAGAGATGAACATTACTCGTATGGAGTGGCCAGCGCGCAGCCCGGATATCAACCCGATCGAGCATGCTTGGGACGAGCTAGGCAGATGCGTAAAACAACGAAACCCTCCCCCAATCACTCTTCGTGAGCTCAAAATTGCTCTCACAGAGGAATGGGAGAATATTCCCCAAAATCGTATAAGGAACTTGGTGTACAGCATGCCAAACCGCGTAAACGCAGTAATGGAAGCACGAGGAGGCAATACAAAGTATTAAAATTCAAGAAAATCGTAATAAAGTTCAAAAATTTCATGTTTCCTATTTTTGTTTTAAGGAGAGATCAGCAGTTTTTTTCTTTATGTAATTTTGTGTTAATAAAATGTATGGTGACTTATATTTTTTTTACTTTCATTTAAGGAGTATTACATTGTCTATTAAATACAATTTATTGCATTAACCTATCATTTTTAGTTTCCGAGATTTTTAACATTCTTTAAGTGACCCGGATTCATTGCTCTCGAGTGTATTAAAAAGATTCCTTTATTTTTTACTTGAAAGTGGATCGTGGACGTTTCTGTTACGTAACATGGAGGTTCCTTTACATGCGGGCAGTTTCTAGACTAGGAGAGATTTTTTGTAACTTGACTAAATATAATAATAACACAACAACACGCCTGTACCCCCTAATGGGTTAGGCAGAGGTGTACCTAATGGTACACTTATTATATTTCACCAGTTATGTTGAAGTCCCCATGTACGATAAAAATTATAATAAGTGTATTAAAAGGCAATAATCGTCTTGTCATGAATTTAAATGGGGTGCGCCAAAGTTCACCTAAAATTTCAACTCCGATAATTGGAAATCCGAAAATGTTCTTCCTAACATTTTTCATCCTAACAATCGCAATTCCTAACTTCTCTGTCTCTAATGTTTTAATTCCGAAGCATTCAACTTCATAATGTCTGTAGCAATAAACATCTATTACACTATTATTTGTTTTCCTATATTTTCTCAACATAACCATCTTTTACACTATTATTCAAAGTCATATCTTTTTTTTTACCCGACTACGGCAAAGCCAAAGGAGGGTTATGATTTTGTTTATATTACTTTTTACCCGACTACGGCAAAGCCAAAGGAGGGTTATGATTTTGACTGGCTATGTATGTATGTATGTATGTATGTATGTATGTGTGTATCTTCATCTGTTCCCTCATAGCTTCTAATCTACTTATCGGAACTCGACATATGAGGTATCGTTAGAACCGTCTTAATTTTCCGCTGAACATAGGCTACGTGACATCTCACAAAAAGCGATTTGGCGCCCTCTAGCGGACAAAAAGTAAGGCTTAAAAAATAAAAATGGAGATAAATACGTCGTGTTTGGTATCATTTGAAAGGGCCTCACTTGTACATTTCCAAAATATTGCTCAAATTTAAAATCACGCCCTCTAGCGGACAAAAAGTCAAGAGTAAAAAAAATATTTAACACCAAAATTGTTTAAAAAAAAAAAAGTAAAAAACTAAAACCCGACTACGACAATAAAACGACGCTGAAAAGGTATGAAACAAGATTTTCAGGATATAACAAAAAGAAAAGCCGTAGTCACACGTTATAGGTACCAACCTAAACACTTTAATACCGTGTGACTACGGCTTTTCTTTTTGTTATATCCTGAAAATCTTGTTTCATACCTTTTCAGCGTCGTTTTTTTGTCGTAGTCGGGTTTTAGTTTTTTACTTTTTTTTTTATTCATAATAATCAGTATTATAAAAGGTCCCATTAAAATAGGTGGACAAAATTTTAGAAATCATTCAGACCGCTAAAATAAGGACAATAGCAAAAAAAATATAAGAATAAGAAATAAAATACCTACTTTTATAGGATGAGTTTGTTCCACCTATTTTAATGGGACCTTATATACTATGCAAAGATATCCATAGGTTAGGTTAGGTTAGAACTGTGACCAACTACGCGCGAGCCGAGCGAGCGAAGCGAGCGGTGCCGCGGCAGCGGCCGGCGAGCGCTACCTCGAAATTGGTCGCGAAATTTTTCTAAGTATTTTTTTCATAGTGCCCCCAAGACGACACTCTGACCTGAATTTCAATCATTTATTTTATTTCAAGACAAAAATCAGTGAAACGACCTTTAATCATTCTAAACAGTTGTATGAGTGAAAATATTATGGTAATTATGTTTAGGAATAAAAGCGTTAGGATAAAAAACAGTAGGAGTTTAAATTTATTTACACTAATGATATTATGAATTCCAATTTTCGGAAACATGAGTGTTATGAACATCGTCGGTAGGACTACAAATAGTATGAATGAAAACTTTAGGATGAAAAATTTTAGGAAGAGTGATCATTCGGATTACAAATCGTTAGGAAGAACAATTTCGGATAAAGAACTTTAGGTGAGCCAATATGGACCCATTTAAATGACTTCCATCTAAGGCAAAAAGTTTTGGAAAACTGTAATGAGGAAGAATAACATTCAAAAGCTATAAGTGACATTCTTGTAGTGAAAGTACTGACACATTCATACTGAAATTGACAGTTGAGTGTAGATGAAATAATATTATACTAAGCGCGTTAAGTTTCATTGTTGAAATAGCCCTTCAAAATGGTCTGTGAAACCTTAGGTGGTAAGTTCCGGGTAAGTCCATCGTCTGAGTGGAAAAAAAAATTGTCTACTAAACTTACGTTGACAGACATTCTCTAGCGAGCAACTCCCCTTATCCAAATGAGCTTTTATACGGTGTCAATATTATATTGTTATACACCATGTATAACGCTAAATATTATTTTCTTAAATCTATGTTAAAACCACCCATGATAATATGTGCCTGAACTGGGTAATTTTGTGATTCAAGTGAATGGAGGTATCATTAATATAATTAAATAATCATAATATAAATAAATATTAACTTGTAAAAAAAAACGACGCTGAAAAAGTATGAAACAAGATTTTCAGGATAGAACAAAACGAAAAGCCGTAGTCACACGGTATTTAAGTGTTTAGGTTGGTACCTCTAACGTGTGACTACGGCTTTTCTTTTTGTTCTATCCTGAAAATCTTGTTTCATACTTTTTCAGCGTCGTTTTTTTTGTCGTAGTCGGGTTTTAGTCTTTTACTTTTTTTTATTTTAACAATTTTGGTGTTATTTTTTTTTTACTCTTGGCTTTTTGTCCGCTAGAGGGCGTGATTTTAAATTTGAACAATATTTAGGAAATGTACAAGTGAGGCCCTTTCAAATGATACCAAACACGGCGTATTTATCTCCATTTTTATTTTTTAAGCCTTACTTTTTGTCCGCTAGAGGGCGCCAAATCGCTTTTTGTGACACGTCACGTAGCCTATGTTCAGCGGAAAGTTAAGACGGTTCTAACGATACCTCTTATGTCGAGTTCCGTTAAGTAGATTAGAAGCTATGAGGGAACAGATGAAGATACACACATACATACATACATACATACATACATAGCCAGTCAAAATCATAACCCTCCTTTGGCTTTGCCGTAGTCGGGTAAAAAGAGTGCAAAAAAATCTACTAGACTTGCGTCGATAGACAATCTCAAATCTCAAGCGAGCAACTCCCCTCATCCAAATGAGCTTTTATACGGACCGGATTTCTGTGTCACGATTATGAATAGTGTCGAATATATCTCAGGTTTTTGGCCGAAAGCCGTCTGAACAAATGAAATAACATGTGTGATTTGTCACGGATTCAACAATAGCCACTCGTGGGATGAGCACGTGTAACAAAATATATCTAACGCAAATAAATAAATGATGTTATGTCAATCCTTTCTCGGATTGGTGTCAAGGTGACCTTAGTTCGCGACCTATTTGATTGAAAACGATACAATATTAGGGATATAAACACTTATCTTCTATCTTCTTTTTCTATCAACATCATTGACACAATTCATCTTATTTGTCGGCCTTCTCTTTTCCACCGCTGAGTAAAGACTGCCCTCTGGGTCATGCTTTTCTAGTCTGTGTGAATATTTTTTAGAGATCTTAGACCAACAGCACTCGCGTTTTGTATTATATCTTTAATGACTTTTAACAGGATTGCCGTAAGATGTTAACTAACCTACAGATAGTTGTTCCGGGTCTGGGCATTTGTGTATGTGAGTTTAAATGTTTGTGAACACACCCACGATACAGGAGAAATTCTCAGTGTGGGGCAAAGTTTGAAAAAAAAAAAAACATTTATATGTCAACTGAATATATTTTTGACGTTTTGACACATTGTTAGCGATTCCTCGTTCTTTCTTTTTCGTAAGGTAAGTCCCCAATCTGCCACCCACGGGCTTCTGACCTGTCATAACATGTCATCGAGAAAAACCTATTTGATGCTGGTTTCGTTTCGTCACGAAACTCTTAGGTGCGCGTCTTCGGCTCGAACTCGAGGCACAGTATAAATATCATACAGTATTGTGACTCGGCCGTATCCTTGAAATAAATGCCTACAGCTGCGCGGTACGTAAGCATGCGATAGGGCTGCCCGCCTCCAGGGTTTTAATTACATTTGCCTACTTTGTGTTTCCATTTAGTTTTGTGATCGTAAATATACTTTTTAAAACTAATAAAATACTTTGTGAATTAAATAGAAAGTGTTCAATAAACATGCGTGTTGTTGTTTGATTGATAGATTAATTAAAAAACCATGTTTTTTTCGGGACGTAAAAGGAAATACTTATCCATTACAGAGACACACATTATATACTACTAAGTAAAATACTACTAAGTAAAATTACTCTACTAGTCTACTAGTAAGTAAAATTATTTTATAGTCATAACTTTCAAAGTTTCCAGGTAATTAAAATAAGTTATCCCCGGATGCGTTATTAACGAATTCATGCAACCAAAAACAGCACAATATATCCTACTCGTCATACTAAAAATGTTCTTGTTGTTAAAAAACAACACACCGTCCGCTCGTCACAGTCGCGACTGTCGGCGTGTCGAGCGCGTACCGAAATCGAGGCGCGTAGGCATAGCTCGCGCTTCGTCCGTTTGTATGAAGTCGGAATACTGTATGATAATAAATTACCGTGCTCGAGGCCTATGACTTGGTAGTCAAAAGGTCGCACCACTAGGTTATCACTGTTGATAATTATGATACATAATAATATTATATTGTTCCCGCTGATTAAATATATCTGTGTCTAAACTTTCTTTTCTTTCTTTTCAGAGGTCAAATGAATAACCTTGAGTATCTAAATCGCTGAAAAAGTAGAACACAAACAGAAGGAACCTTTGTTTTATTGCTTTCGTCGTACCAACATTCAAATTACTTAGTATCTACTGAGTCCATTAACTTAATGATATTTTTATTAGTTTTGGCCAACCGACTGTGATGGCCTAGTAATGGGAAAGTGGTTACCAGTAAAAGAAACTTTCGTAAAGGGTTACTGACCTAAGAAGCCAAGGCGAAAGTCTGATTTACGTTAAAAACGGAATACGGATACAACTCTGTTAGTCTGTAGAGCTTTGACTGTTGTTATGAGCAGTTAGAGGGCTAAAAGGTTTGACAGTTAGTCTTACGAAGAGGTATATTATATAGATTACCCAATAACTGGGTTGTGGAGATCAAATAGGCAGTAAATACTAGCTGCTAGGCAGATATGGATGATCAAAATCGAAAACCATTTATTCAAATTAGGCTGATAATAATCAGCACTTCTTGAACGTCAAAGTTTACAAGAGACAGTCCCCAAAAACTCCCGCCCTTCGACACTTTCTAATGTTTGAGCTGGGAAGAAGAAGAGGCAGAACAAACTCCTCAGCAACACAACACACAATAGAATGACGATGAAGACCTATCTTACCAACCTAACCTACCCACCAGTTAACCAACACACAAAAACAAAATCACCGTACCAAACCTCCTTGCTTAATAAATCCGCCATAAACTTCAATATATCTTCCAGTGACAAATATTAAAGTTTGCGGTGGTACGTTAAACGTAGGTATAGCGGCCTGGAGTGTTGCCAAGCGTCCGAATTAGAACGACTATATATCAGATGGGAATTCTAAAGGCATGAAAGTGGAAAAGAGTGATTATAAGGAACTTGCGGGTTGTTGTTTGAGAGTTCAGCCAATTGGGGCAGTTGGTGGTTGATTGCGTTTCGTAAGGGGAATGAAGTTTGCTAGTTGATAGTTTGGTAAAGGAAGTTGTAGTTATTCTTGTGAGCGGGACTTTAGAGAGGATTTTACAAATCAATATCACTAAATCACCATCACTACGTATTATAAAACAAAGTCCTCCGCTATGTTTCTCTGTCTGTTCGCTGTTGTTTTCACCAAGGCATAGGCGTTTCTCGAGGAAGGTTTTAGTATATAATTTGACCGACATCCACGCGGGCTAAGTCGTGGGCATCAGCTAGTTATTGATATAAGACGATCTCGACTGGATCAATCAATCAGAGAAAGCAATAAGTAACAAAATTGGAAAGCCATGGAGGAGGTCTGTTCCCAGCAGTGGGACAGAATAGGCTGCTGTATATTTTTACTCAGTACAGCGAAGTGAGTGGTGGGGGTCAGATAGGCGGTCGCTCCATGTAAAATACTAACTTAGTACTCAGCTGCATTCAGTTATACTGGAAGCCGACCCCAACATTTTGGGAAAAGGCTAGGCTGATGAAAATCATCATCATCTTTCTGCCCTTATCCCATTCTATTTGGGATAGACGTCACAGTGACATTTGCTCCTTTTTCACTCATTTCCCTTTTTCATTATGGGAAAAGTTGACCAAGTAAATAACACGTCCACAAATAATAAATTTTATGTTGACCAGAATTCAAAGATTGGAAAAATATGTGGTTCATCAGAACTTCTCAAAATAACTTAGTTCCTTAACTCAATTTTACTGAACTTACATCACTAAAACTGTTTGCTGGTTGTTGACAAAGCTGGGCTAATAAAATCCTGCCCTCTCAGTAGAATCTACTTAGAAGAGACAGCTTCCACGAAAATAATCGAAAAGTTTTTCAATATTTTACCGAATCTAACCTGTTTGAGTATATTAGTATACTCAACTTTTAGTGCGGTGGAAAGTGCTAATTTTAACTTGATGGTTGATACTATGTTTATGATGAACTGTTTGAAGCCTAATACTTTGATAGAAATATGTGGGGGGTTTTTGGGGGACCAGGTAATTCTTTAATGATTTTGGTTAGCGTATGTATATAGAATGACGTGTTAGTTGCTTGAGGCTTAAGTAGCTTAGTACATAGGAAAACACGATGCTAAAGCAGAAAATAATCCATCTAAAGAAAAAAGCTCATTATAAATTCTTCAAACATTGATCGAAACAAATACCAAAGTTTAATGATTATATCGTTCATCTACATCTACAAGAATTCCCATCAGAAGAAGTAAACAAATATACATCAAAGAAATTCCTGAAAGCACTCAGTGATCCTTCATAACGTAATCTAAGTCTAGAACATATTACGCGACTTTGGAGAGTAAGACGGAAAAAATATTTGGTTCGGCGATATTTTCTCCAAGAATATGTGATATTAGAAAGTTGCAAAGTTATTAAATAACATTGAATAAATATGTGCGTCATACGTTCTGGTCCCTTAATAAGGTTCTGCGAAGTTTGTCGACCAACTTTGGTAACTTAATTCCGACCAAAATAAGGTTTTTTTGCGGCCTCCCTGGTCATCTTCAGGTAGGGAAATGATAAAACTGGCATATATCTCTCGTGGTTCGGTGCTTTCGACAAAAACATAGGCAAAAACTTTTGACATAACGCTGTATGAGGAAAATTCTCTCTGTGTAGTTTATTGGTTGTTTTCGGCGATGAAGAGCGGTTTACTCGTAAATATAAAACAAAAGCGAATGGACAGACAAAAGACGAACGAAGATCAGGCTTTTTCATGAACTGAAATGGGGTTAATGGTTTTGGTATTGGTAGATATGTAGTAATTATGACGTGCATGCTCTGACGTCATACTACCATGTTAAGATTGATTAATAGAAATACTAACTATGTAGATAGACACATTAATGGTTTGGGAATTATGTAGACAGCACATTATGCTAACTAAATATCGTTTATTCCCGTTGTCCCCGTATGCCATATCCCCGTCACGAGGATAGCGGGACGTGATTAACTAAATATGGATGGTATCAATTCTAAATTTTGTAAAAGAAATCCACGATGAGCCATCAGATAAGACTGTTGCTGGGGAGTTCGTTCCGCCAGTTTTATTCCCCAGTTATCATACTAGGAAGTGGCGAAGGGTAAGCGATTTAGAAAACTGTCTCTTAGCTTAGATAGTCAAAAGTGCTGATTAGAATTCACTCAAGTAACCCTCATAGCAATTAGACAGCTCTGGCACTGTATTTTTTTACTTTCAATTTAACGTTCTGAATAGTACTTTAAATAAGACGTGCCAAAACTAGCAAAACAAGAAAAAGAGCGTACTTAGGAAACACACATTTACTTCACAAGCTCACTACCTCGCAATAATTTTCCACTGCATCTTTTAAGCCATCAAACTTTACGCGTTTGCATGCACCTCCGGAACCACTCTGGTAGTTTGAACCAACAGCACAATTGCACAGAGATAACACTACCTACCAGAAAAAGCTCTTAAAAGAAACTGTAACCGTAAACATAAGGAACCCGTTATCCGGGTGGAATGTATCCAGGCGTTTGGTTAAAATTTTTGCACACTTATACCTTGTACAAATGTGAATGGGGCGAACGTATATTTTATGACGCACTTAGCAATGATGTACTGTGGTTGTATCGTTTAGAGGTTTTCTTAGTGCTGTTGGTACCTGTGTGCATTTGTATTAAGGAACGTAACTTTGGAAAACAATGGCTAGGTATGTTTCTCTTTTATTATTTTATTGTTAATCTTAGCCCTTAGGAATTTCTTCTGCATCGTGTTCTGTACAAACATTTAAACTCACATACACAAACAGTCATACCCCACCACACTGCATGTTTTATGTTCATGGGCCTCCAAGAAAATACCGATTGACGTTGGCGATCGCTTTAGAATTTAAGGGTAATCATTCTTCAACTGGCAGAAGAAAGGGGAATTTATAAGAAAATGATCATCATTATCATCATCCTGAATGAAAGTTAGTGATTGTAATGATGATGACCATATCTCGCAAAGGCATTAATGAATGCAGTTTAGCCCACTAAAGGTTTGTCATGTCAACACTTCATGTTACTTTTTTACTGCCACAAACTTTCGGCAATCTTAGACACATAAAGGTTAATTGAGGAGAAAAACGACTGGGGCACGTGGATTTAATGGTCTGAAATCAACACACAACGGTGTGTTTTTTCGTGTATAAATGTTTCTTTCTTTTATCAGAAAAGGCTATTGTTCTAAGCGGCTGTCTTTTACCTTGCCTTTTCTTAACTATGTTAAAGTAGACATTTTTAGTCTAATCAGGTACAGCTGAATATCAGTATTAAAAAACTACTGTCGATCTGACTTACAGAACCCAGTTAGACCTGGGTCATACGAAACCCATTGGTAAGTCTCGTTGTCAGTAGACTTTAAAGTACCTTACTACCTGTAACGATTGTCAAATATCTACAAATGACAGCCGGGACTATCGCAACGATCCAGTCGAGGTGGGAGGTAAGGTACGTGGTACTTGAACGGTCACCCATCAGCGGATTGTCCTTGGTAAGCGCTGTTTAACGATGAATATCGATCACAACAATATATACATCACAACAAATAGAACAAGTAGATACCTAATCCCCAATCATACCTAGTGTAAACAAGAAGAAATTAACTGAACCCTTACTTACCACATTTTACTAAACAATACCTTTTAGTAACCATCAGTACCTAACAAATAGCTTTCAACAAACTTCTATACATTGAAAAGTTAGCCGTGTAACTTTTTAGTGCCCAATTTATCTATTTAGAAACAACTAAAACGGTTTAGAAATGGACGTATCCACTGTTTGAGAAAACCCTCCCCCAATTTGGAGCTTGTTGGAAACTTTGCCGACATTATTTCGTGAAAAAGTTTAAGTATTTATTATATTTATTTACTGTCGGGCCTTCTTCCTTATCCCTTGGCTTATTACCAACATTTTGGCAATTTATAGTAACAGGGCGTTATGCGGGATGGATAAAGTCTATATCATTACTTATGTATTTACGATAATTGTTGTGTTTATAGCAAAATACAGACTGTTCACACAGATCTCTCACTAGCTCTATAGCAATACATTTTCCATACCCAACACCATTTAAAATTCTCCGTTTTGTTCTTTCAAAAGTTCGACTCACGCATAGGCGAAAGAAAAAATATCGAATATATAAGGATTGTAGCAGGTGACGTTTTGTGGTTTCTGTCTACTCTCATAGGAAAAGGGCGTGAGTTTATGTATGTGTACAACTGGACGGAAAATTGTTAACAGCTCGCACGTCGTGACTGCGTCAAGCAGGTTACCTTAATAAGATGCTGCCCATAGCAAGGCTTTGTTAGAGTGGTGGCCAAAGCCAAAAAATCAAGGGCCATCCTACAGTTCGTTGGGTTGACGATATCTTTGAAGTCGCGGGAAACACCTCGGTAAACCTAAACCCAGCAGTGGGTGATTCCGAGCTAGTATGATGACGGATCTTAGAGACTTGCACAGGACCGTGGAGATTGGCACAAGAAGAGAGACTATACCCAACAGTGGGTGAGTTCGGACTGCGGATGATGATGATGGTGATAACGGATCTTTCAAAAACGCATGTTTACATACACAA
The DNA here is from genome assembly GCA_949775195.1 of Diarsia dahlii. Classification (NCBI taxonomy): domain Eukaryota; kingdom Metazoa; phylum Arthropoda; class Insecta; order Lepidoptera; family Noctuidae; genus Diarsia; species Diarsia dahlii. The sequence continues at coordinate 18,893,912 of OX459205.1, forward strand.
AACTCCCCTTTGTCGCCCAGTATGACTGAATCAAAGCGTCCCTGAACAATGTCATATTATTACAACACCACGATATAAAGCGTCATTTAACAGACAATACCGCATCATTGTGCTTTACAGTTCTATTGTTATGCATTTCAACAGTAACGGATGCTCAAGTTTCCTATTTAAATGTGATAATTATATAACAGGATACGGATTGATTTGACGGCCCGGTTTGTATTTAATTTCGTTCTCGCATGGAATATCACTAAAGGATTTTCACATAAATTGCTATATGATTATATGAATATGTCGTGGATAACGATATCGTTTTAATAAAAGTTGCTCAATTGAGTATTGTAGTAGAGGGGCAAACGCCGTGACGTTATTTTTGTAATGGCGGCACGTGGACAGAGTCGTTTTGGTAAGTGGGGATTGTCGAACGGTCACTTTGCATCGAGACACGGACCGAGTCACTTCTCCAAAACGAAACTGTCGGTTTGCCTAGTGAAATTATTATTGTCACTTGATTATTAGTATCTGAAGTATGTGATTAAAAGTGTGGTTATATTTACACGTTGTGTTATAATTCAACGACACCTACAAAATGAACCCTCTACCACCGAACCAAGATGGTGACGACCCTATCGCTCCGCCATCGCTGCCGTCGTCAAATACAATAAATAGTATTTGTGTGTTCAAAAGATGAATAAAGGAGATGATAATAATCCCTATGTGTAGGGATTAGCCAATTATTATTATTACAAAGTCTTACTTTCATAAATGTAAATCTTCTTAGAATGGCGATGGCAATCTAAATTGTGTCAGCCCAGATTTGAGCTATTACTTTAGTGGTTCTGTAGCGTAGGTAATGTTAAATAGTTTTTTTGTTACTAATTATCATACCTTATTATTATTTGTTAATACTTTTAAATTTATTAAATATCTTTTATTCGTATTGTAATTTTGTTAGCTTAGATGTACACACGGCTACACATCAAGCTATACAAAACCAGTTAATCTTGGCCTCACTTTACTAGATCTTTTCGCACAATGAACGATCAGATTATACTGGTTTTGTATAGCTTGATGTGTAGCCGTGTGTACATTCTATTATGCATGGTGTAGTCCTGTAAGTGAAGAAGGATCAGTATTTCCGCGACAAAATTACACAAGTATCTTTGTTGGAAATCTTAATTAAATAAATACAAAAAAAAAAAAATCGAAGATTTTAAACTACTTTTACCAATAAAATAACCTGAACGTTCTCTACTCAAAGGTCTCTCCTCAAACACATCATGCCAAGGACTCGTTCAAATCTGAACTATGAAAGAGGTCCCAAATAACAAGCGCCCTAACTGGCCCTTAAATCTCGGGCCCTAATAAACCTAGCGGCGAAACCCTACTTTCTCTTTTTTATTTTTATGTCATTATGGGCCTAAGGGAAAATACGGAATATGGCTTAATGAAGTCGAGGTAAAAGTTTTTAGCAATTTTTTTCTCTTATATTATTTGCTGTTATTGCATATTTTGTGTGAGTTTTGGAAAAAATGAGGAAATCTTATTTCCCTGAAAGCTGAACGCCTCAATCACTTTTTTACATATTTATTGTTAGTTAAAAGGAGCACGACTTTAAGGCAATTTTTAATACGAAATCCTCAAATAACACAAATACAATAACATAATTGATATTATTAAACTTATATATCATCCGTGATTTTCTATTATTATAAGATCTCTATATTTCGACGCTATTGTTCTAAGACCCATGATGACCATCCCGCGATCATGGTCTTAATTATAAATCGTGAAAGCTTAAATAATATTTATGTATGGGGTGGGGTTCCAAGTGCCACCTATAATTTCAAGACATCAAGCGGTTGTTTGTCTTCCTGTCTTGTTCCTTATCCAGAGATTTCTTGGCCAAATAATAAGTATTGCCATCCAACCTGGTAATACTGCTAGCAGCTTTTGGGTACTATATTCCCGTTGACAACGACGCTTCTAAACTTTTTGATACCCTTTAATCCTTATCTACTTTAATACATGTACATATTTTTATGATTTTATTTTAGATCTGTATAGTTTATTTCGTTATGAGCTCATACGCCATAATATAGACACAATTAAAAAGCCATTGTTATAAAACTGCTGGAGATTTATTAGAGGACGAGAGGTTATCTGTATAATTGGGACAGGCGCAGGAAGATGATGATGAATTGATGATAGTTAAAAAATAATGTTAAAATAAAAAAAAATATTAGCTTTTGTCAGTATCTTGATGGCTTGAGCTGCATAAAAAACAACGCATCTCGTACTCATTAAAACATCCCGGCCCGTTCGATTGAAACCACAAAACGTCAAATCCAGTCTTGTCCGGGGCTCCATGGCTAGTCGATGTCATCCTACTACCGTTCAAACGCAACAACAATTATACGACTATCTCTTTCCATCCCTACATTGTTAGAGTGAGAGGGCTGTCTCGCTCGTTTCCTATCTGTTCGGCAGGGTTGACTGGTATACGTTAGGACCTAGATCTAGTCGCATGAAACTGACGGCACGGAAATTACGGCACTTTGAATTATCGCGGCAATATTCATTGCTGTTTGTTGAACGTTGCTAAATTGTTTTTTTTCTCTTTCTATTGTATTGGTTCTTTTGTTGAGAGAAAAGAGAAAACCAGTGATGTATACGTACTTTAATTAATGTCGCTGTGTCGATTCTTTGTTGCAGCTTGGATGCAGCAATGGTTAAGGATTATTTTTTGTTGTTGGAGGACACTGTGGATCAGAAATATTCGATGGATGTGGAGTCAACAAACGTGTCCTAATACTCGGTTTCGAATCCAGATAGGCACGTTACCTTGTGTTTATGACTACAGCTGTCAAAACCAGTTTAAATAAATTATGTTTGATACCCTGACGGCAGCAGAGCCGATCATAATGAAATATTTCAGAAGGCTTACATTTGCCCTCCATACTACCTAGACGAAGGTGATGTCAGGCATTCCGGACGACTTTGTCTCAGTTGTTAGGGTTGGAAACGAGCGTCTGGAGATGGTTGATCATTAGGTTTATCTGGGGCATGTTCTGTCTTTCGCCAAGGAGCATTCCAGCAAAGAGATCTCTAGGAGAGTACAACTCGGATGGGCGGCACTTGGCAAGTTGGAATATGTTTTTCGGTCCAAAAAGATCCCTCAGTGCTTTAAAACCCGCCTGTTCAACCAGTGTATCCTGCCTACAATGACCTACGGTGCCGAGACATGGACGCTCACAAAGGAGACTGTCCACCGAGTACGAGTGGCACAAAGGGCCATGGAGCGAGCCATGCTCGGCATAACCTTCATAGATCGAGTGCGTAACACCAAAATCCGCCATCGGACGAAAGTCTACGATGTCGGGGACCGGGCGGTGCGCCTCAAATGGACGTGGGCAGATCTGGCTAGACGCGGAGATGGCCGATGGAGCAAGGTTTTGACCGAGTGGTGACCAAGGTTAGTCCAAAGAAACCAGGGTCGTCCTAAAGCTCGTTGGGTTGACGATATCGTCAAAGTCGCCGGTCGTCGTCGTGGATAAGGTACGCACAGAACCGGGAAGTGTGGCAGAAAAAAAGGGAGGCCTATACTCAGCAGTGGGTGATTCCGGGCTGATATGATGATGATGATGATGACTACCTAAACACGTTGTGCATAGCAGCCGTATGGAAACGACAACAAAGCTTGTAATATTGGTCAAGGTAGTCGATGTGTCGTCGTTCGATAAGGTATGTAATACCTCATGCAAACAATTTGAAAGGTTATTTTGTATAACCCTTTCCGTTTGTGCAACTAAGATTTATAGTTTTTTTTTTGTTGATTTAACTATTATATTTTTAAACACATTTAGACATGTTTTTGTTATTGAATAAATGAAATCAATGAATACGTTTTGTGTGAGTACGCCTCTGTTTCTAATATTTCAACTCAGTGGCACTGTTTTGCCATGATTAACTACAAATTTCAAAGTTTTGAGAGGTTTTTCAACAGAATAGATCAAACACAAAAAATACTTACTTACTTTAACGCAGAATGACATAGATAGCAGGAGTTTTGAGGGTTACTTATAATTGAGTGACGTTTGAGTATTTAGGCGTAAGTCTCATAAAGCGCTCTACTTGAGTCAACTTTTTGTTTCATTTCAATTCAACTCATTTAAGGAATACCTATTTCTTGAATGAGTTGATAAAAAATATAGTTAGACACTCTGTTGTGCTACCACTACAAGGTAAAACGTTGCATCGCAATATTATAGACCCGACGACAAAGCATATAATATTGGAGCGGTTATTATCTTCCGCTGAATGGAGCTCAGCCGAAGTGCATTTTCATGCTAACCTTTTTGCAACCTGTCTTTTGAACTATTGGTGGAAGGAAGTCGTATATGGTAAGGTGGATGCGTTGCCTTCTGATGGCTAGAAAGGCTTTTGTTGTTCGATATTGTGGAGCAACTGGGTCAGGCAGTGGTCAATGTATATTGAAATTGTGAAGGAATTCAGTTATTTTGACCGACATGTGACTTACACATAACACATCAGCGTGATGTTATGTACTTTAAAAAACCGGCCAAGTGCGACATCGGACTCGTACACAAATGTTTCCGTTGTACCAAACAATATTATTCATAACGATCACTCATAAGTCAATTTACACTCAAATCGACACAAATATTTAATTTTGAATTTCATAGTAGGTACTTGTTTATAAAAAAAAGTTACTGCTGCAGTTTAACGAAAAAGCCTCATATGTTTTAAATCAAAAACTTGAAATCTTATTCAAACCAACTTTCGTTGAAAGTTCATTTTGTGTTCTACAAACTTACATTTTTTCACTTTTTTATTCTTATTTTAAAAATTATTGGGAGGTTATTTTACGGTTTAAGAAGTGCTGATCGCGAGAAATGTTCCTTAGTGATAAATAAAATAGAAACTTCGATATATTTTTTTATATTATTTAAACAAAAACTCAAAGTGCAATTTGTTCATGAGCCCCTAGCCCCCCCACATACTAATACCACCAGAATCCATTAACCTGACAATAGGTAGATCTTTGTAATTTGGAATCCAATCTCCAAGGTGCTACAATGACGCATTGTATTCGTCCTTACAGTAAGTAATTACTAAGCGTCGCGACGTCGCCCTGTAGGAGTGCTACGAACGCCAATTTCGCACTCTGTCTAAATTAGCAAAGACCTTGGTAATGGCTTCTATATGATCTATTTTGGGAAGTAATATTGGATATAATACGGCAAGGCCTAGACCCACTGTCTGGCGTGCATTTTGGTAACAATTTTCAGTGTTTTGACGTGACAACGTCTTATAAATTGGTTTGCCGGGTGACACTTCAAGAAACTGCGTTACGCTCCGCTCACGTTATGCGCTCACAATGAGTTCATCCTTCTTCCTACTATACGAATGAATATTCACATTAAAATTATTTTACCACTCAAAGTCGTTGTCACGTAAAACTTTCGCCCGTTTATCGACTTTACAGGCAACCAATATTTTTTTTTTTTTAATAGTTTGTTTAGAATTTTTGCTGCATCATTTGCTTTTTTTTTAAGACCCAAGAAGACATCATTGGCACTTTTTTTTTAATTTTAATCATTTTACATTTATTTATAAAAATGCTCAATTCGACAGACTTCTATATTATTACACGAAACTTGTGAAAATGTGGATGTAACATAATTATGGGTAGTCACGGGCACTAATGTACACGAATAATATTTTGGAAGCCATACTAATAATATTACAAAATAGTTCTGTCTTGTCTTTGAGACAGAGACCGTTATTTCATAAGAAGATCGCTTTTAAATGTTGTTATGTATATGTATAATAGTGTTCGTAATTGTAAACCTCTGAATTGCCTGTCAGGAATTTCAAAGAGGTGATACCATTACCCTAATTAGCAAGGACCTTGGTAAAGGATTCTAGATGATCTATCATTGGAAACAATAAGACTGGGCCAAGGCTAACTTGGAACTAAGAGCCTTTTATCAGGTTTATTATTGAAAACTATTTGCTTTAGGAATCTGTTAATAGTCTTTAAACTGAACATCACACCTGTAGTGAAACACACGTATGGTTGGTTAAACACTGATTTATTTACAGACACCCTCACATACAATTTCTAATCTTAGTTGACCTACCGTCAACTACATAATATACTACATCTCTTTCCTTCCAATGAAAACAATCAAAGATTTTATTATGAATTAAAGAACTTATAACTAACATGTTGTTTACAGAACATACCAACTACTACTAACTTACACTACTACTACTTACTAATTATATAATATCTATTTCACTAAACTTATATACACTATGTTAATTTCTATTTTATTGTTACCTTCCTAGTCATGACCCAAGAAAATGTTGGTCAGCATTCGTACTGTTCTTTCCTTTGACCTCTCAATAGGAACCGCTAGTGGCGACGGTGTAGACGAATGATCATGAATATCACCTGGACTTTCATATTCACCACTCTCATCGAGCAGTACCGACTGATTGTTGCTAGCTGGACTTGTCTGCGCTTGGGTTGGGACTTCAGCCTGCGCTCTCTGTCTACGTCTACGGACACCTGTCGTCGTCACCACACTTGGTGTCTTGCTACTACCTACACTGTTTGTTGCTTGTCTCGTTGACTCCCCTACTCTTTCTGTTGTTGACCCTACCGTACGCCTAATCAACTGACTTCGAGTTCGTCGATAGCGGCCACCGCGTTCGTCTTCTACAATATACGAGCGTGGTTGTGATGTACGTTCCACTATTGTTACCGGTTTCCTGTCGCCGTTACTGATCAAAGTTGCCTTATCACCTGATGTTAGGCTTTTTAGTGTGTTCGCCGATTTGTCGTAATTTATTTTAATTTGTTTTCTGTTTGTCATTATTGTTTTATAGTTCTGTTTGTTATCTACTTTATCCGTTAGCAACTTAGCACTAATTGGTAACCTAGTTTTAAGTCGTCTACCCATTAACATCTGTGCGGGTGAGTCTATATTATGGCGTGGTGTTGCCCTAAAATTTAACAGTGCCAAGTTAAAATCTTGTCCCGAATCTACGCACTTCTTTAATAAATTTTTAACTGTTTGTACGGTTCTTTCGCTTTTACCGTTTGACTGTGGATAAAGTGGCGATGCCGTCTCATGCCGTATTTCCCAATCGCACATAAACTTTTTAAACTCTTGTGAGCTATAAGCCGGTCCATTGTCACTCACTAGCTCCGCTGGTATTCCATGCCGCGAGAATTGTTCTTTCATAAAAGTAATAACTTGTCTAGAGCTTACACTCGACAACTGCCCGACCTCAACATAGTTAGAAAAGTAATCGACTAGTACAATGTAATTCTTTTTTTTATATTCGAATGTATCTGAGGCTAGTTTGTGCCAGGGCAGTGCCGGTACACTGTGCTGTAGCAGCGGCTGGCGGCGAGGGCGGGGCGCGTGCAGAGCGCATGCTGCGCATGATCGCACCACACGCTCCACGTCCTCGCACATTCCTGGCCAAAACATTACTTCGCGCGCGCGCCGCTTGCATCTTTCTATACCTAAATGTCCTTCGTGGACTCGTGTCAGCATGTTTTCTCGTAATGCTCGCGGAATAAACACACATTCCTCCTTGAAAACTATACCGTCAACGCAATGTAGTTGCTCGCGATATGGCCAGAAAACATTAACTCTCTCGTTCACATCACGCCTATTTTTAGGCCATCCGTTCGTAATATACCTTATTAACCATCTGCTGTCACTTTCTAACTCTGTTTCTTTTTTAATCGCTTCCATATTTAATTGGCTGAAAGGCACATTCTCTAACATAAAGCAAGTTTGTACTTCAACTTCTGCTGACACTCGGTCATGCATAATTTCCGTTAAAGGAGCCCGCGACAGCGTGTCCGCTATATACATATATTTGCCAGGCGTGTATACCACCAGTTCCGTGTGGTGTCGGACGTAAAGAATAGCACCATCCCATATCTCCCCGTGGGTGTCGTAAGAGGCGACTAAGGGACTTACCAGAGAATGGGCAGCAGCGTTCTCTGTGTCTTTGTAACAACCATACTGCGATCGCCAACCCGCCTGCCAAGCGTGGCGATTATGGCAAACCCCCCCAAAAATGCCTGGGGGAGGCCTATGTCCAGCAGTGGACGTCTTTTGGCTGAAATGATGTATACCACCTTAAAGTCGTATCCTTGCACTCTCATCATCATTCGCTGTAACCGAGCTGGAACCGAAACTAATGGCTTGTTAAATAAAGCTTCCAGTGGCTTATGGTCAGTATGCACGGTGATATCAGACCTACCATAAATATACTGCCTGAACCGCTCGACCCCAAACACAATAGCCAGCATTTCTTTTTCTATATGTGCATACCTGGTCTGGGTATCGGAGAGCGTCAGCGAGGCGAACTCCACCGGGCGGCCGCTCTGCAGCAGCACGGCACCCAGTGCGACGCTGGACGCGTCCACAGACAGCACTATCGGCTCACTGTCGCTATACAGTGCCAGCACCGGCGCGCTGCTAAGCTTTGCTTTTAGCCTGTCTACAGCCTCTGAATGTTGGGATTCCCATGACCACTCCGATTCCTTTTTTAACAACGACCTAAGTACATTCACACTTTCCGAGTAGTTTTGTATGAATTTTGCTAAATAATTGACCATTCCTAAAAATCTCTCCAAAGCCTTCCTATCGGTCGGATACGGCATCTCCCTTATAGCTCTGACTTTTGAGTCGTCTGCCCGCATTCCGTTCGCGTCAAACTTGTGTCCTAAGTATGTTATTTCCGATACTCCAAATTTACATTTTTCTCGATTAAATTTTACACCAATATCCTTAGCACGTCGCAAAAGGCTTTTCAATCTCTGGTCGTGCTCATCCATAGTGCGCCCCCATACTATTACGTCATCAATAAAAGATTCTACTCCTTCTAAATCTTCTAAATGCTGCCTAAGCTTCGCATGAAATACCTCTGGCGCACAGTTTATACCGTATGGTAAACGTAGAAATTGGTACCGACCGAACGGTGTGCTGAACGTGCAAAGGTCGGCACTCGCGTCATCTAGCTGAACCATCCAGAACCCGCAGCGAGCGTCCAGCACGCTGAATACAGTAGCGCCGCGCAGGCGCGCTGCCAGCTCTGGCACTGTCGGCAACGAGTACTGCGCACGTCGCACCGCGCGATTAAGAGGTCGTGGATCTAAACAAACACGAATGCTGCCATCCTTTTTCGCGACCAAAACAATAGCATTAACCCAAGAGGTTGGATGTGTAACTTTTCTAACTACGCCCAACTGTTCCATTCTATGTATCTCATCTAACAATTTATCCTTAAGTCCTAAAGGGGTTTTTCTTGTTGGGCAAACAACTGGCTGTACATTTTTATCCACTACAATACTATATTTACCAGGTAATTTTCCCAGTCCTTGAAACAACTCATAATAGTGATCAATGTTTATTGCATTAATTTGACTTATTAATCCTAAAGCAATGCAACCCTCCAAACCTAGTACATTCTGACAGTTTAAATCAACAACAACAAATGACAACACGTAACGTGTTTTATTAAATACAAACGGCACATTACTAATCCCTACAACTGGTAATTGATTACCTGTAAAGGAATGTACACGTTTTGTGAATGGCATAAGGTCTGTTATCAATAATCCTAAGTCTAAATAGGTAACCTTAGAGATAACATTAATCATTGATCCTGTATCTATTTTTAATGAAATGTTTTTACCTTTGCATTTTACAACTTCTATCCATTCCATTGACGACTTACATTGTTGTTTGTCCTCTTCTAGTGTATTGACATAAAACAATTCGTCCCCGCTATGATCACTATTTACGGTTTCTACACTAAGATTTAACACTTTGCGTATTGCTTGCTTTTGCTCACACACTCGCGAGAAGTGACCTTTCTTTTCACAAACATAACACTTGGCGTTTTGCGCCGGGCAGCGCTCACCGCCGTGACACCACCTGCTGCCGCACAGCTCGCAGGCGCTGCGCTGCGTGCGCGCCGGCGCCGCCGCCGGCCGCGGCCCCGCGCCTCGCCTTCCTCTAGCGCGCCGTCCGCCTCGTGCACTGCTACCAGTTTGAACTGCATTCACTTGCACTCCCGCTGATACGCCATCGATGCATTGACTTTCCTCTTTGGACATCTCTGCCGCCTGGCAGATTTGTATCGCCTTTGATAACGATAAATCATCTGTGCGAAGAAGTCGATCCCTCACAGTGTTGTTGACAATACCACACACGATCTTATCTCGCAACAAACTCTCGTGCAATTCACTGAACTCGCACTGCTGACTCAGTACCCTCAATGATGTTACGTATTGGTCAATGTTTTCGCCGTCTTCTTGATTGCGTGTAAAAAATTTAAACCGCCTTACTGTGATATTTGGTTTTGTGCCGAAATACTTGTCAAACTTTTTCAATAAACAATTTATGTCGTCTTCACTTTCACTTTCATCGAACGTGAACGTTGTGTATGCCTCATAACCAGCTGATCCAATGAGGTTAACCAACAAACTAGCCTGGACTTCCTTAGGCTCTTTGCTCACTCCAGATGCTTTAAGAAATACTTCGAACAGCTTCCGCCATTTGTGCCACGCGTCGGATCGCGCGGCCGGACCGCCGTCGAGCGATAATTCCACTGGAGGACGTGCGTGTTCCATTATAATTGATTTGTTTTATTCTCACTATATGTCACGAGACTAAAATATAATAGGTTCAAGTCCGTTTTAACAGTTTTAAGTATTTAAAAGGCACACCGCTGTCACCATGTAGTGAAACACACGTATGGTTGGTTAAACACTGATTTATTTACAGACACCCTCACATACAATTTCTAATCTTAGTTGACCTACCGTCAACTACATAATATACTACAACACCTGTGCCTGAGCTAAGGACAAGGCAGACATATTACTGAAATTATGAATAATGGAAAGCAAAAAACACCGTTTCAATTGTTTAATTTAGTTTGTTTCAAAGTTTATTACCCTATTAATTACCGTACGGTCTTATGGCCCATATTACGAGTAACAACCAAAATAAGAAAGTTCTAATAGTAGGCATCAGTCAAATCATTATTTTAAAGTACATTTAAAATTAAATCAAGTTTCTGGAATCACACAGTGAACAAGCATAGTGATTGATACGCTTTGGAGCAATACCAGGAATTTGCCCTTTATTAGTACAGTAATAACCTAATATAATATTATTGCTACCCTTTAAAATATTAGGTACCAAAATCCCTAACCCGACAGCTGACAGACTTGCTCAAGTTATATCAAAGACTTGAATATAACAATCCAGAAATAAACTCGAAATGAATAATTTTGAATCTAGTTTTTGCTTGCGGCTTTGCTCGCGTGATAGTCTGGCATTATCCCACGGAAACGTTCTCTTCATCGGCATACCTTTTTTTTGACTACGTTGAAGTCGATTTCAGTTTAACCGATGCACGTCAATACCAATACTTGACAAGAAATGACTGCCTATCTGACTTTCACAATCCAGTAACTAGATAATACTTATACCCCCAGGTAAGTATTGTTCTACCGGGACTAAAAATAGTGTCCTAACGTAGGTCATGGGCAATTTGTTTACCTTCCTTTTGGTGTATCTCTATAGCTATTGGACCCATAGTTAATTGCCCATTCTCCTTTTATTGAAATCCGTGCAGTGCTTAGTGCATAAATGCGTTTAAATTTAACAAACTCACTTTTACATTTATAATGTTAGTTAGAATAATGCTTTGTGCATTAAATTACCTAATTGTCACGAACAATGTTCTGTGAGAATACCTCTGAGAGTACAAAGCGGGGAATATTGGCTTGTCGGTAAGTACTGTACTAGATTTTATGCTTTCAGTTTCAGTTCGTGGTTTAATGCTGTCGATTGAATTACGATTCTAGTTTGCCATAGATGTTATTTTCTATTAGGAAATCTAGTTTGATTTGAATACGGAATACTTTTGAGTATGCATCATGTACTCAATAAAAGACTGGCATTTTTTTTTTTTAAGTTTTTCCCTATTCTATTCGATTTCTCCTATAACGCGGTTGCGTTTATAAACATTAAAACTCACATACATAAGCTGCTAGACCCGAAACAGCCATCTGTAGGTCATGCAAATATTTGTCCAAGGAAGGGATCGAACAAGCGACACTTAGCGCAGCAGTCAATCGCTTAGCTAATACGCCAATCGTGCTTTCGTGCCGTGCATAATCTAGGTATCTCTTGTGAAGAATGACTCTTTATAAAGGCACAAATCATGAGATCAATGTAGGTTTTCGTGAAAGATATTTCCAATATCTTTTAAAATTTATCTCGCCCTCTCGCACCCACACTACCAAGCAAAAATCCTTTTTCAATGCAATTTCCCTACAACATCATTCTATCCTTCTCCAGTAACCTCGCAACAGTTCACTTGTTTCGTAATACAAGCCGACACTGCTTCGGCCAACAAATCCTGTCGTACGTACTGCCTACACACATGCTGTATTAGCCACATATCTGACCGCCAGAGCGTTTATCGAGAAGCAACTAGAACTAGTAACTATACATACACGAGTTGTGTGTTCTACAGAGTTCTGCCGGCAGGGATGACAGTCAGTGAATAACTTTACTGGGGTATATGGTTTTTTTTTATTTTTTAACCACAAACTGATTATGCCACCCTCGTGGGTACAAACAAATATGTCTTACGTTTTTGCATCCTTTGATAATGGTAATGCAAGAATTCTGGATTTAATTTGCCATTAGAAACTCGGTAATAGCCCGTAGTAAACGTTTTTCTTTTGCAGAAGTTGGCTCTGAAATACCCCATGCCTCGGAAAGCTGTAGATCCTACGTCTTTTCTTACTTCTTCGTGGATTGCAGCCCATAGGACGATAAGAGTAAAGAAACAGTGAGTGCTCACTGTTGCGCACGATAGCTCATCTCCACCGAAACCGAACATGGTCCGGAAGACTATATTTATTTTACGGGTCTCTCTTTTGTCGACAATATACAGTACGTTTTCTGGAGCCATAAAATAGTCTACAGCTAGAAACTTTGCTTCCTCGTCAGTGGTGGTAGAACGAGAGCCTTATCTAGTCATTGAAGAAGAACCAATATTTTACATCACTTGCCACTTGTATTGGCGTTTTAGGCTTTATTCGTGAGTTAAGTGAGGGAGATTAAACAAGTGCTAATGACGAAATGTCTGGTTTATAAAGACTTGTAAAGACTCTGAATTCATGCAAAGATTACTAGCCAATCAATGTACATATGTATTTATGTAAATCTTGACTAATGGCTGCTTCTTTAAACCGGACGGAAAAATCAATTTTTATTAAAACTATATTTTTTTGTGATTTCCTAATGGCTACAATTCGAAGTTCGAAGCGTGGTGGATTATAGCCCATTCTTCTTCTAGAAAGGAGGCCTGAGTCCCTGCAGTGGGAACATTATAGGCTGATGATGATGACTAATGGCTACATAGAACGTTGCATATTACACGTTAAATATGACCCAGTGCTGACAATGTCATTAACTTAGCATCTGAATAACACGTCTTCAACACGCTAAACACATTACTTGGACATTGTGTGCTCGCTTCCCTTCCGTGTTATTGTTACTCTTTTGTTATAGGAAGAAAAAGTCTATTTTATACATGATTCATTCAAAATTGACATCATTATAAAAGAGCTGGAATGAAAAAACTTTTCAAAGAAAAATAAACCGTATAATCAGTACTTACTGGGTTATGATGGAGTCACTTATGTATGTACTCCATATAATATTATAAACGCGAAAGTTTGTAACAATGTATGTATGGATGTTTGTTACTCTTTCACGCAAAAACTGCTGATCGAATTTAGACAAAATTTGGTACACAGATAGTTTACAACCTGGATTAACACATAGGATAGTTTTTATTACGATTTTATCTTCCCGTGGGATAATTTTCCAGTTGTAGCGGGCGAAGCCACTGGCACAAGCTAGTCTTAACTATTGGAGTTCAGCTGTATCCAAACTGCAATAATAAAGTTTGGAAAAAGTTAGGCAAATGATAATAGAGAAGAATCGAATTACGATTAAACGAAACGATTCTTACTCAAAATGCATGCAAACTGCATAGCACTGCTCAATAAGGGTCTGTCTCCACCGATCCCGGGATCCGATTTGACGTTACACGGATCCCGGCGATTTGTCTCCACGGATCCCGGGATCCGTTGCTACAAAAAAAATAATTAAATTTTTTGTCCACGGATCCCGGGATCCGTGGCTACAAGAAATAAAAAATAAAAATGTAGAAACGGATCCCGCGTAGGTACAGAGTTAAGAAGTTAAGCATAATATTTTTCGAAACTGGGAAATATCTTACTATGTTATTATAAATGCGAAAGTTTCCAAGAGGACTCAGACATTGGATACTTATTTTTCTGTAGCATGTTCCCATGAGACAAATTACCGAAGGCGAAGCCGCGGGCATAACGTTTAAGCCATTAAGCCCTACTCGCCATTGTGGCTCCTATTATTATAGCGCAACAAAGCCCTAATTCCAACACTATCGATATTGAAAGGTTGGGCCTCAATCTAGATATTGGGTTTAAACGGCGTCCTGCCTTCCTAAATACCGTGATCTGACTTAGTAACAACATTTTCATGTCGTGAAGGATTTTCCTGGTATTTTTTATATTTAAAAAATATAACCCGAGTTTCTTGTAAGTCTAAATATGTTTTGTACGGAAATATTATAATGTCTATGTAGGTAGGTACATGTCTACGTTTTTCGTAAAAGTTTCTTCAAACGTAGGTGAAAACTAAATTCATTTGCAAAGGTAATCTTGAAGAAAACAGCCTAAAGAATTTGAATAACTAATCCCTTGTGAAGAAATAATATGTCAAGATCAAGAAGAGCTCTGCGAACTTTATGACGAAGAATAGCTGTAGAAAAGATAATTAGGCTTTTTAGTTTCAACTTGTTTTCAAACAAGTTGAAACTAAATTGACCAATAAACATGACAAGACATACGATGTCCATCGATAATCGACCATAAGTAATAAGTGGTCACAAAATATCATAAAATAAAATCTTATCATTATAATCTGCCTAGTTTTCCACAAATAGATTGGAGTCGGTTCCCATGCTAGCCGAATATAGCCAACCAAAAAGTTTTATCTCCATTGTATCACAAATATTTCATTAAAATTCTTCTCCCTTTATTCCAATCAAGGGTCTTCTTCTTCCATAGTTCTCTATTACTCGTCATTTTAACAGACACCTCATTTCTTACGATATCGTTCTTCACACAGTTTATTCGTTTTTGGCTCTACTCTTATAGCCATCCACATTTATATACAAAACTTTCCTCACCACGTTTTCCTAGACCATCAATTACCACACTGACTTTCAGTAAGTGCTTTTCTCTTATTTCCTTCATTCGCGTAACACCACAGATTTACCTTAGCATTCTCTTCTCAGCCACATCCAAATATTCAAATATTTTCCCACCAAATTATCATTTTGCAACTAGAATATCCCACGAAGTTAGTCGTATGGCGCTCCTACCCGCCACAAAGGCAGGCAATAGACCTGATTGGAGAGTCAAGCATCTATCTCGTAATTTGTGACCAGTGACGCTTACTGGATCTTGTCGATGTTTCCGCCTATGTTACCTTTGAGCGGCTTCAAGAGATTCAATAAGCCGATACGTTTATAGATTTATTGATATCAATTGGTTAGGTCTAAAGGTTTAATGGGTGATGTGCTAGTGGTAATAGGAACATGGTGTAAGCCTCATCGTGTATGGAAGAGGAGACTTCGATTAGATGAGTGTTGTGTCTAATGGTTTATATAATTTTAACCGACCGTTCGTTATTATTTTGCTGAAATTGGTGTGTTGAAACCGTTTTTTACGAGTTTATTCAAATAAACCATGTTGTTATATATATGTGGCCTGTTTGCTTCATTCCTCTATATATTTCTTTTTACATTGTCTTGATCTGGTTGTCACTGTGACGCATAATAAAAATATATTATAAACCTTTAACGATTAAAGACTTACGAGGGAAATGCTTTCGTTGTGGAAGCAAGGAACATCTAGCTAGTAGATGTCGCAGCATCAAGGATACTTGCAGCAAGTGCAAACGAGTAGGTCACCTTGCTCGCGTTTGCTTACAATCAACACCTGGGAACAACCAACTGGAGCCTGAGCACGTGGAGGTACAGGACACGGACAACTCTTCAGATACAGTCGATGACACCACCCCTTGGGGTATGAATTTAATACGATCTAACAACACAGACAAATTTATGATAAATGTACGCATCAATGACTCGAAACTGAAAATGGAAGTAGATACAGGAGCTGCTCTGTCATCTATATCTTACAAAGATTTTAAAACATTGAACACTGGATACAAGATTTATAAAACTAATATCACGATGAAAACATATACAGGAGAAATCTTTGCACCCCTTGGAGTAGCCAACGTTACGTGTAAATACAAAGACCAAAGAATTGAGGGAAAATTATATATTATTAAACAAGATGTTGACCCTATATTCGGTCGAGCATGGATACGAGCAATCAATTTGGATCTGGCAAATATAAACGCAGTTAAGACTAAAGAACATCCAAAACTGGATAAGCTACTTTCTGAATACTCGACGGTATTTGATGGGTCCCTTGGGTGCATACCTGATTACAAAGCTCATTTGACCTTAAAGGAAGAAGTGTCACCAATTTTTGTTAAGCCAAGACGTATACCATATGCTCTTAAAAATAAAGTTGATGATGAAATAGTGCGACTCTGCGAACAAGGTGTAATTACAAAGGTTGATAGCTCTGAGTGGGGAACACCAGTAGTTCCTATTGTCAAACCAAATGGCAGTATACGCTTATGCGCGGATTATAAAGTCACCTTAAATAAAGTTATAAGGGATGAACAATACCCTATTCCAATCATAGAGGACATTCTGGTAGAGATGAACGGAGGTCAAATATTTTGCACACTTGATATCAGTCAAGCTTATCTAAACATGATGATGGACGAAGAGAGCGCTATGATGCAAACATTAAGTACCCACAAGGGTACGTTCAAGGTAAATAGACTTATGTTTGGCGTCAAGGTTGCCCCGAATTTATGGCAAAAATTTATGGATCGTTTGCTCCAAGGAGTCGCTGGAGTGAAATGCTTTTTCGATGACATAATTATTCAAGGACATTCAGAAGAACAACTTCTGTCAAGACTACGCTTGGTATTACAAAAATTACAAGATAAAAATTTGAAACTCAACAAGGATAAATGTCATTTTTTTCAAGAGAGAATCGAATACTTGGGTCATACCATTGATAAAAATGGACTGCACAAAAACAGAAATAAGGTGAACGCTATCCTGGATACAAAACGTCCCAGCAACATCAACGAACTGCGAACATTTCTAGGAATGGCTAATTATTACAATAAGTTCATACCGAATTTAGCTTCAATATCCAGCCCTCTTAATAACTTACTCAAGAAGGACGTTATATACGAATGGACGCACAAATGTAATGAGAGTTTCAAGAAAATTAAACAGGAAATCCTCAGTGACAGAGTTTTAATGCATTTTGACCCAGATAAACCCTTGATTCTCGCTACAGATGCTTCACCTTTTGGACTTGGAGCAGTTCTATCGCATCGATTATCGGACGGATCGGATCGGCCTATTGCTTTTGCATCACGTTCATTGACGAGTAGTGAAAAAAAATACAGTCAGATAGACAAAGAAGCGACGTCCTTATTCTGGGGATTAAAGAAATTTTTTCACTACTGCTACGGAAGAAAATTCATACTTATTACAGACCATAAACCTCTAACTACGATTTTCAATCCACACAAAACTTTACCGGCGATGAGCACAATGAGGCTCTTTCACTATGCACATTTTCTATCTGGTTTTGACTACACTATTGAATACAGAACATCGAATGATCATAGCAATGCAGATTATCTATCAAGATTTCCGGTAGATACAGTAGCAAATAACCTAATTGACGTACATTGCGCATTTCAATTAAATCAAATGAACACAATTGCCGTCGACCGTACAAAAATTGCCGAAAATACCCAACGCGATGATGAATACAACCATTTATTGGAAGCTTTAAAAAAAGGTACCTCAGTGAAAAGATACGGCTACAATGACAACGAATTGACCTTACAAGACGGTTGCATTATTAAAGGAACACGAGTAATGATTCCGGCAACCCTGAGACAGCAGGTTTTAGAAGAACTACACACGGGACATCTTGGAATAGTAAAAATGAAATTACTGGCGCGTGGATACGTATACTGGAGAAATTTGGATAAAGACATAGAAGACATAGTTAAAAGTTGTCGAGAATGTCGATTAAAGCAAAATCAACCTGCATGCGCAGTACTACATCATTGGGACTCACCATCAGGGCCATGGCAAAGGATCCATATCGATTTTGCTGGGCCGACTAAGGGTTATTCCTTATTTATAATAGTGGATGCTTTTACAAAATGGGTGGAAATTGTAGAAACGAAAACAACCACAAGCTCATGGTGTATCCGCCAACTTAAAGAACTTTTCGTGACATTTGGATTTCCGCTTACTTTAGTATCAGACAATGGTCGACAATTTGTTTCAAATGAATTTGAATCATTCCTCAGAGAAAGCGGCGTTGTTCACAAAACCACAGCTCCATACCATCCAGCCACGAATGGACAGGCAGAGCGATACGTACAAACAATTAAAAGGGCAATACATAGCATCAGGGCAGAGCCAGGCTGTCTACAAGACAAACTGCTGGGTATTAAGGAACGCCTGCGGAGGACACCGAGCAGCAACACGAATAAAAGCCCTTATGAGCTTATGTTTGGCAGGGAAGTAAGAAACACCCTAAGTGTTCATTTCAAGGCGAGGGCGAGGGACGAAACACGTCCGCCGACTGATGAGGCAAGAGTACGCTCATTCACTGTTGGGCAGAGAGTGCAAATACGCAGCTACACAAACGACCAAATAAAATGGGAATTCGGAACCGTTTTAAGGATATTAGGCCAATTGCACTATCAAATAGAGACTGATTCTGGTCAGATTTGCAAAAGACATGTTGATCAGATGCTGGGTACATTAATGCCAAGAGACGAACAGTAACACCGAACACTTCGAAAATTAACAACTAGACGATTTGGGACGGAGGTGTTATATATATGTGGCCTGTTTGCTTCATTCCTCTATATATTTCTTTTTACATTGTCTTGATCTGGTTGTCACTGTGACGCATAATAAAAATATATTATGTCTAATATGAATTTAATTCTTTAATTAGTAAATACATAATACATGTATTTACCTAGCACGAGCGTTCGTTGTAAACGTAACGTCAAATACATCGATATTTTATTTTAAAATCGATGTACCTACACTACCAAAACTACGTTTCACTAATAATATTTTCATCATTTTAAGAATTAATTAATATCTATTGATCTGTGCTTATTGCAAGCAATTTAACTGAAAGGCTGTGCTATTAATATACTCGTATTTTCAATAATTTTCGTATTTACGTTACTAAAGCATTTGTTAACGTTCGGTGAAACTAGCACAGATAAATTGTGGATGTGTCTCTGGATTCTGACCGAAAATGTACTATCTATCATTGTCCAGTGTCTAACGATCATTAAAACCGGTCTGCATTCTGTCTGTAACAATTTTACCGAACTGTATCATATAAAAAAACTTTTGTGAGCTGTATTGTAGCTTATTACAATGTCTTTTTATATGATTTGAAAGCACATTTCAGCTGATAAAGCAGAAGCCAGGGCAAATTATTATAGATGAACGAATATTTCTACAACGTCGTAAGACCCTAAAGTAATATCCATTTCGTTTGGTCCCAAGTAGATTCGTAATATGCTATAAAAAGGTGGTAAAAAGGTCGCCATCGGTAAACGTACATATTACTGTTGTTTCTGCCGACTTTATGAACTAAACTAATGTTTTGCCTTGACTTTCGTTCTATTTTTGTTGCGGAAAATTCTCTGGCAATACCAGAATTTTGTGTACAAGCACAACACAAATGTGTGGGAGACAAAAATCACCCCTACTGCTACGACATAATAAACAGTGTCCATGACAAGTTATGTGTTGCAACGATCTCAAGTGGTATGGGACAAGGGCAGGAACATAACCCGTCGGGGCTGTGGACCCCGTCGGGGCTGTGGATCCCGTCGGGGCTGTGGATTGTCGAAAGGTTAACGCGGCTCCGACACAAGGGCGATGAAGGAACATGGGTTTGTCAACATTGAATTGAACATTGTTAGTCAGTAGAAGTCTGACACTCCCCTTCGCTCTGCCCAAGAGCGGGATGATTTTCCACCCACCAAAAAAAAAAAAAAGGGCAGGAACATAATGAGTGTTAAGCCATACCTATGTTATGACTTCAATGCGACCATTTTCAATCCAATCGTTTATAATCTAAACCACCACCTCTGTTAAACTTTTCGGCGAGAACAGGCATGATGTCACTAGTATAGTCCTCTGTGTATCTCTCCTAGCTAAACCACATGAAGTTCAACCGAATTTTCTCTTCAGCTTGTCATTAAATAGTTGAACATAAAAGCGTGAATCGACCCGATTGAATTTTCTCCGACCTCCCCAGTATAGCCTCATGCATAACTGTCTTCCAATACTTGACCGAGCTGACATAGAGTGAAAGTCCGGCCGTTTAGTATTTGGCCCAAAGCCATACAGAGTCATGAATTCTACATCCGTAACTATACATATATCAGTCGGTTTTCGTGTTTGCTTGTATAGCCGTGTTGTCTTTTGAAAACAACAATCGATTTTGTTGCAGTTTTCGCCATTACTCCGGATGGTGATGATTAATTCATCTAACCGGTTTTGCGTTTGCTGGCTTTCTAGGATTTACGGTTGCTAACGGGACTGCGGTTTGTTCGAAACACACAAACAAACACAAAGGGTTAAGAAGGAATATGGGTGGTTTTTAGTCTGAAACAGAAGTCTGTCACTCCCTTCCGCACTGACCAGAGCGGGAGGAGTCATTATTGATGATTTTATGGCGAAATAAACCATTTTGTGCGGGAAACACAGGCACAAAATCAGTCCGAGTGGACACGTCACATGCATCAGCAACACATTTTATTTATTTAAGGACAAAATTTTTCTCAACTTAGAAAAATTGTAAAATGTTCAAAATGGTTTTGCAATTCTTAAATTACTCTGACAGTGCTTAAACGTGATTCAGGTATGCGTTAAAAATTGGTAAATTTAATTTCATCCAAGTATAATATTTTCTACAAACAGACCAACTCAGATATTCAATACAATAAATACAATACTTCGACCCTGAATATTGAAACCGTAAGCATATTTTATGTTTTTGTTTTGACAGTGTTCGTGTGTTTGAGGTTACATTTACTTAATTGTAAATGAGACGGAATAAAATAAAATACAGAGGGTTCTGTACATTTTGTTCAGGGTAAACTGTGAATGGACGGAGGAACTCGGGGATAAATAATAACAGCCGCTCATGTCGATCCTGGTCCTTGGATAGGTGACCTTTCATTACACACCCAGTTTATTCCTTGCTTCAGAAAACACGTTAAGCAGTTAGTAAGCTATTATTTGTACTTAGATCTTTGACAATCTTTACAGGTGTCAGTGACCCGAAAGTTGACAATCAGTCTTACCAAAGACTAAACGGGTTGTGGTGGTCATCAGGTAAGCAGTCGCTCAATGCTAAATACTGCGATATAGCCGCATTCGGTTAGACTGGAAGCTGACTCCAGAATAATATTGTAGAAAATAATCTCGAACGGCGTCATTGTAATACGACATTCAGTATTATAGCGATGTGGAGGAGTACTTTGACGCCTAAATGTTCTATTGTTTATTCAGGTAGTTTATATTTTAGTTAGTCTATTTCATTTACATTTGGTTTGAATTATATTATAAGTAGCTTATATACTTAAATCCTTTTCTACACATTAGTTTCCGTACAATCTATATCTATAAAAGCGAAAGGTCACTCACTCACTCACTCACTGATTCATCACGAAATCTCGAAAACCGCTGGACGTACAAAGATGATTTTTGGCAGGGAGGTAGTTTATGGTTAGTAGACGTCCGCTAAGAACGGATTTTGCGAAAGGGCCGGATTAGGGTGGTCTAAGGGCCCTCGCAAGTTTGTATGAAACTCCTTCATTTTTTGTGCTACAATCTAGATTTTTGGCAGAGACGTAGTTTATAGTCAGCGGGCGTCTGCTATGAATTAATTTTGCGACAGGGCCGGATTAGGGTGGTCTAAGGGCCCTCACAAGTTTATAGGAAAGTCTTTAATTTTTCGTGCTACAGTCTTGATTTTTGGCAGAGACGTAGTATAAAGTCAGTGGGCGTCTGCTATGAATTAATTTTGCGACAGGGCCGGATTAGGGTGGTCTAAGGGCCCTCACAAGTTTGTATGAAAGTCCTTCATTTTTTGTGCCACAATCTTGATTTTTGGCAGGGACATATTTTATAGTTAGTAGACGCCTGGTAAGAACAGATTTTGTGGCAGGGCTGGATTAGGGAGGTCTAAGGGCTCTCGCCAGTTTGTATGAAAGTTCTGATTTTTTTGTGCTACAATCTAGATTTTTGGCAGAGACGTAGTTTATAGGCAGTAGACGTCTGCTATGAAATAATTTTGCGACAGGGCCGGATTAGGGTGGTCTAAGGGCCCTCACAAGTTTGTATGAACGTCCTTCATTTTTTGGGCTACAATCTTGATTATTGGCAGGGACGTAGTATGTAGTTAGTAGACGTCTGCTATGAACGGATTTTGCGACAGGGCCGGATTAGGGTGGTCTAAGGGCCCTCACAAGTTTGTATGAAAGTCCTTCATTTTTCGTGCTACAATCCTGATTTTTGGCAGAGACGTAGTTTATAGTCAGTAGACATCTTCTATGAATTAGTTTTGCGACAGGGCCTGATTAGGGTGGTTTATGAGCCCTCACAAGTTTGTCTGAAAGTCTTTCATTTTTTGTGCAACAATCTTGATTTTTTTCAGGGACGGAGTTCATGGTGAGTAGAGGTTTGCTAAGATCAGATTTTGCATTAGGGTCGGATTGGGGAGCTCTAAAGGCTCTCGCGAGTTTGTATGTAAGTTTGATTTTTGTACTACCGGCCAGCAAGTGTATTATCTAACAATTTTTTTTGTGACGATCTGGACTAAGGGCTCCCGCAAGTATATAAATGAAATCCTTGGCGTTTTGGAGATGAAAATTGGTAGAGAGATAGAATATGGTTAAGACATAATAATATGTATTTATATGTGTGGGAACAGATTTTATGACAGGGCCAGTTTAAGGGAATATAATCGCTTCGATTGGCATTAATTGTCATTGGCTTTGGCATAGTACATCCAGAGGCAGTCCCACACATACATACACTACACGTCAAAATTTCCTCGCGAACGAAGTCGCGGGCAACTGCTAGTACTGTATATAGTTCACCTCAAAATCCTTCAACTTTGAGTAGAACATTACTACCGGTCCCAGCTTCAAAGTCCAGAACACAACCACCTCAATCTCCATACAGAATATCATAAATCATTTCACACTTCCAAATAGACACATTTACTGCTCACTCAAAACGATTCATCGTTTCGATTCGATTCCTAGAATCGAATGGTGGCGGTATCGAATATTCGATACGGTAACGAGACGCACAACTCGGTCACAAAACAGATACATTCAGAAGGCTTCATACAATGACCGCAAAATCGCGCACGCAAACAGACGCATACGTACGGTGATCCCATACAAATAACAGCCACGAGGTGCTTGCGCTTCACTATTACGTGAAGCATGCCTATGTGTGCGTGCGTTTTCCCTCGATGTCTAGAGTCACCCTTCTGTACTTATCTATTTTATGACTCAGTGTTGGTCCGACGAGTTTCAGTTTCAGCTAGTGACGTCACGGAAATTGCGAGGGAATAAATTTACGTTGACACGTCATGCTTTGAATGGTCGTGTTGTGATTATCTGGGACACTGCTGTGTCCGTTGGTTAAGGAGAGGTAAGGGTTATTGTTTTTTAATACATTTGGTTTAAATTTTAAGGGTTATCGATATTTTCATTCTTTAAAACTTGTGACTTGATCATGTCAAAAAATAACTAAATCTATCATATTTAATGATGCTAAAACTTTTTTGCAAACTTTTACTTGTTTTTAAATATTATTTTGTTTTATTAATTTAATTTCCTATTTATCCATTGCAAAAATATTGTAATTCAGTTGCATCAGGTAAAACTATATGCTAATTGTGTGCAAAAGGCTCGGTAGCCACAATTGATAATGATATTTACTCTTTAAAGAACAATTCAAAATTATGTTGTTATTGTTTTATACACAAACAATTTTAACGCTCCCAAAAATAGGGGACACATAAAAGCATAAAATAACATATTATTTCTTCCGGTTTTCCTCGTTTTTATGGCGTAAGTCTTGGATTAATGTCCTGTTCTGGTTGCAGTATGAGAAGCATAAGTTTGTGGCACATATTAGAAGAAATTAGGGTCGACGACATTTGTTATAGCGAGATATGGTGAACGGAAACTGGACGCAGAAAATGGGGTCTTTAATTACTTTGTACATCATTATTTGTGGTTTGAATTTGGGGTACGCGTTTGGTTTTGGAAGTATTTTTGTCGGAAATATTTTGGTGACTGTTAGGCATTATATAGGCTTCCATCTAAAAACTTTCGGACATTTTTATTTTTATTGATAACTTTCTATAAATAGTCATGACAAATAAGAAGCTAACTGCTGTTTTTGATAAACAGATACGAGACTATAATTATTAGGATTTAAACCATAACTAGCAAAATTTGGGTATATTAGAGTTAAGCACGTCCTAACCATTCGGGAGAAGGCAAAAGTAGTATGTGACAACCGTAGCAGGTGGTATTCTGTAGTTTCTGATTACACCCATAGGAAAATAACATGAGTTAATGTATGTAAGCTTTCGGAAGAAACGGGTATGAAATTATGATGTGAAAAATGTTTATGATATTATCAGAAGTCACAAAAGTATCACTACATATCATAAAACAAAGTCCTCCGCCGTGTCTGTCTATCTGTTCGTGATAAACTCAAAAACTACTGCACCGATGTTCATACTGTTTTCACCATGAATAGAGTGGCTCTTCGGGAAGGTTTTAGCATATAATTTGACCGATATTCATGCGGGTGAAACCGCGGGCATCAGTTAGTGCTAAATAAGATACGAATCTCGTGACAAAATCAAGCCAGCAAGACAATGTCTTCCCTGATTTTTGTTACTTAAGTTATAGGAATAATATCAGTCCACAATTATAGTAACTTATCTACTTATTATAGACTAGCTTTTGCCCGCGACTTCGTCCGCGTTTCCGTCGTTTTTCGTAAAAAAATACCATTATGTCCTTCCTCACGGTTCAGTGGTTTTGATGTAACAGACAGATTAATTTTCGTATTTTAGTCATCATCATCATCATCATCATTTCAGCCATAAGACGTCCACTGCTGGACATAGGCCTCCCCCAGGCATTTTTGGGGGGGTTTGCCATAATCGCCACGCTTGGCAGGCGGGTTGGCGATCGCAGTATGGTTGTTCCAAAGACACAGAGAACGCCAAATACAATAATAGTAGGGAAATACAATAATGTCAATCCACAATACTGTTGAAAAATATCGCAAAAAGGAACCGCAGAATATTATTATTAATAGCTGTGCCCGCGACTCCGTCAGCGTGTAACTCCTTGTATGTTATTAAGTTAATGTATTGGTAATATTGTTTAGATCACTTTCACATGAGGCTTAAGTAGGTACATAAATTACACAAAGTAATGTACCTATATAGGAGCAGCGGTGGCCCAGTGGTGGCGGCCCCGACTTACGAACAGTAGGTCGTGGGTTCGAACCCAGGCAGGCACATTACTTTGTGTAATTTATTTCATTACCGCTGCTCTCAAAACGGTGAAGGAAAACATCGTGAGGAAACCGGCGCATGTCTTAGAACCAAAACATTCGAAGACATGTGACATCTACCAATACGCACTGGGCCCGCGTGGTAGATTATAGCCCATTCCCTCTCTAAGAGAGGAGGCCTGTGTCCCAGCAGTGGGAACATTAATAGGCTGTTGATGATGAGGTACCTATAGCGTTCTATAGGTAAAACTTCAGCCCAAAGCTTCCGGGTAAACTATGTTGAAAGTTGACCCGTCCGGCACGTGAACAAAGATTTCTAGAACTGCTAACCCGGGAAAGAGCGACATTTAACTGACCATGCGAGAAACAACTGCCACCGAGATCTACTCCAGCAACACGAAAATTCTGCCCTTGAGCCTTATTAATTTTAGTAGTCACTTAAAATAAATACCTAACTACTATAATTAATAAAAGTATCTACGCTTTTACCTACTTAAGGCGGGGTTACCCCGATAAACGTCGTCAACAATAGCGTTTTACTCGTACATCGAACGGATTTAAATTTTGAAAAAAATGTATTACATAGTTGACTCTTTGATCATGATATGTCGGGCATGCGATACACGATTACTTACACTTCACTGCATCCAATTAAATCGCAAAGACATGTCCAAATGATGGCTAAATAATCGTTTTACTTGAGTTATATTAGGCTTTGAAAAATGAAACTTATATCATAATAAAGGTCGTAAAAAATGTGTATTATCTCGGGTCACATAATGTATAATTTCTTTATCATTTTTCTCCAAGAGAGAAAAAACAGTCAAAATTTAGGCATTATATCGCTCGCGCGGCAGGGCGGGGGGTGAGGTCGTGCGTACATAAAAACAAAGTAGGGTAACCTCGCCTTAATACAAAAATAAAATTGATCATAAATTAGCCAAAACTTACCTATCGGTATCTAAAAATCTATGCGTACTACTTCCCCTAAAAAGAAATAAAATGCGAACTATTAATAATTTGTAATTTGAACGAATATTTAAAGTTTTAAACACTACCAAAATAACTACTTAATACCTATTTTATAAAATAAAAACAAAAGAAATTCAAATAAACTATTTAAAGACTAAAAGTCGCGCTGATAAGCACGGTTTGTTAATATCAATTATTGTCTGTCAATAAGGTCGAACGCTGAACGCATCAACAGCCAAATATTGAATGAAGCTCGCTCCCGTTACACAAAAATAATCCTTATGGCATGATTCAGTATTCACGCGCAGCTTATTAGCGTATTTCATATTTGGTTCAGTTTGATGTTTCTATACCGATTACTATGATTCTTTTTTTATTGAATAGGTAATAATATTAACTTCTTTTAATTAGGGATGAGTGAGAGTATTATAAACGTAAGAGTAAACAAATATAATCAGAAAGCTCCGAACTGCTAAGCTATCGGGAGTTACACGTGTTATTGTGAGTCAACCTTATAAGATAGACATATGCTGTTGTGGGATATTTTTTAGATAATTTTATGTAGAACATTTTCGTCATAAATGATTTCTATGTAGCTTTAACCATTAAGGCTACACACGCGACGGAAGCTTAAAAAATGGAGCAACTTCTCCCGTTTTCCCAACATTTCCCTTCACTGCTCTGCTCCTATTGATTGTAGCGTGATGAAAAGTATACTATAACCTCCCCAGGAGTATGAAGAATAATTGTACCAAGTTTCGTTAAAATCCGTCGAGTAGTTTTTGTTTCTATAAGGAACATACAGACAGGAGGACAGACAGACAGACAGACAGACAGACAGACAGACAGACAGACAAAAATTTTACTGATTGCATTTTTGGCATCAGTATCGATCACTAATTACCCCCTGATAGTTATTTTGAAAATATAAATCATGTACAGAATTGACCTCTCTACAGATTTATTATAAGTATAGATATAACGATTTTCTCATACATACACGTGCTGAAACCATGTCACCCGGAAAATGCCTAGTTCGACTCATTTTCCGGCTAACGTTAACCTTCCATAAATAATAATTAATGACCCTGAGAGCGTAAGGCCGTAATCATCACGGTTGGCAAGTGATTGGTGATTAAAGAGTGATGAATTATTACATACTGCTTTGCTGTCTTTCTTTTATGAAATCTATGTGAAAAAAAATCCATTTTAGTACTAATACTCTAGTGACGAGTGCCAAATCAGAATGTACATATAATTTGTATATGCACAAAAATATTTTATTAGTTGTAAAAATAAATTTGTATTGTATAGTTTTTTTTGGATAGAAAAAAAAACCCTGTTTCGAATTTCCATTGATAAAATAATTATTAGTCTCCCAGTAAAATGACTATGATCTGGACTTATGAACAGAGGGAAATAAATAAATTTTGGTTTTCGTTTTTGCCATTTGGCTACGCGACCCTAAACAGATTTTACAAAAATAAAATGAATAACTGGCGGGATAATTCTGAATAACTGCTATTTGCTAAATTATTGTTGACAGTCGGCTTACGAATATTTTTATTTGCGTAAATGAATAAATACTACCGTTAACGATAGGGTAATAAAATACAGAAAAACCAAACTGCATGATTATTATTCCAATATTGGCGTGCGTGTATGATCAGATGTATGAACGTGGACGTATTAAAAGGCATAAAATTGTAAGGATAGTAGCAAGTTGTGTTCTATAGTTTCTGCTTACTCCCATGAATGAAAAAGGCGTGAGTTGAAAGTATGACTCAACGTTAATAAGATACCAAACTACCCTAAAACACCAACAGAAACCTCAAAACAATTCTTTCCCACAGTCTCACTCTAACTTAACCTAACCCAAACCACTTCCCACAAGATCTAAACCAAGCAAGTTCCAACTTCCCAAGCAGTCCTACGTAGTTAATCCACAAAATGACTCCACAACAGTGAGACACGTTAAGTAAATAAGCTTCGCAACAAAGGTATGAAAGAAGTCTCATTTGCAACGAGTGTCTCTCCTGGTCGCGTCTAAAGGTCCCATTTGTTCCCGCGATGAGTTTGCTGAAACACAGATTCGGGTTGGTTCACACTGAGAGAATTCCGTCCTTAGCTTAGATGCAAGCGCGAAATTTACATGTGGCTTTACATTTGTTAGTTGCGGAAACAAAGGATGCTGAATACGTTGAATAATGTTTTTTTTTTTTTGGTCAGGTGGAGTGACAAACTGACAGTATTAGGACGTGGTGTTTGCAGGTCAGAGCGAGGGAATGTATAGATGTGTGATGTACATGTAGACGTGTTTATGTTGCAGGAAAGGATTTTGCCTTTACTAAGCAGGCTGTTGGAGAGTAAAATAATGCGTTTAGTATAGTCATAAAACATCTCATTTATTAAAAGACACTTGCTTATTTGTAATGCCTTTTATGTTTATTTTTTGTAATTTCATTTGTACGTCATGTCTCCACTATATTTTTTTTGCACTCTGTAAGATATTGTTTGCCGTTAAGCATTTAAGGGTTTTTCAGGATAGCGACCTTGCTTCTGCACGCGGTTTTGCTCGAGTAGAACTCGATAATTGTTCCGAGTTAGAGCGACAACGTGAAACCAAGATAAAAATATATTTAGCCAAGTCATGGTCTAACTTTGTTGTTTATAATTGTTCCAAAACTATTCTGCCTTACCAAAACGGTTGAAAATCAATTGATATGATACATTAATTAAAGACGCAGTCACGACAAATCAGCACAGTAATTATTAAACAGCAATACCTATAGATTTAATCAATGAAATCAATGATTGAAACAGTGGCACGATTAAGTGATTGGCGAGTGTCGTGGGTTCAAATCCGACATGCAACAAAGAAAAGTATGACCTGCAGGTAGTTGTTCCAGATCTGGCTGTTTGTGTGTGTTTAAGTGTTTCTAAATGCATCCACATTATAGAAAAAAATCCTCTGTCAAATGTCATTATGCTAAAAGCTCCTTGTGACAAGGGTTTGATGTGAAGTAAGTGCGGAAAGTAAGTTATCATAGCTACAACATAAAAAAGCAAAATTAAAAAAAGGATAATATATAAATAGGATATCCTTTTTTCAATTAATTTTTAACTGTCGTGGGGTTTTTCAAAATTTTTAATTTTGCTTTTTATTTTAAACTTTTTACTTTTATTTTTTTTTTATCTAAGAACATGCACTAATCAAACCTAAACCCATAACTGAAAACTGCATCAAAATCTGACTTGTAGTTTCGGAGAAAAATGGCAACTTTGATTTGCACAAAAAATATTTGCTGCAGCGCCCCCTGGTGAGTTGTCACCTTAACACCTATCTAAGAACATGCACCAATCAAACCCTAACCCATAACTGAAAACTGCATCAAAATCGGACTAGTAGTTTTGGAGAAAAATGGCAACATGTATTTGCACAAACACACAAACAACCTCTCACCCCAAACGCATATTGTGTCTCCGTTCCGTCGTGGGTAAAAATTAAGTACCTATAAAAGAAAAATAAAGAAGAAGACTAGACTTTCTTCACTGCATAAGTAACATCTTTAGCAACAAACTTCCGCTCGATGCACTATGCACCGATGCACGATCGCAACAAAATTAACTACATACAAAGGTTTTCCATTCCTTCTTAACTTGAAAACTTCTTCCGATAAACTAAACTTTGCAAACTAAGTTTAAAGGATGACTTTGTAAGGTTTTTTTTCCATGAGTTTGAAGAAAAAGTAGACAATCGTACAAAGAACTTTACTGGAAGCTTCATTTCCTTTTATCAATGTTTCATGCAAGTTTCTGTTCGATATTACTTTGGAATTTATCTAGTGAAAATGTATTTATTCTGTAAGTTAAAATTCAAAGTATATTTAAATTACTGTAGTCTTACTTTGTATAATTCTCTCTCTCTATCCAGAGTAAGCCCATTTAATAGCAAAAGTATAAAATATAATCAGTAAGAATTTTGACAAACTTCACAAAAATACTGCATATTCATACTAACTAAAAACTCGCCACCCATTTCCCACATTTGAACGCCCGTTAATATTGAACTAACACGCAGTCGTTTCCAGGTAAATAGAATTAAACAATTAACACTTTTTCGCTCATTCGCGCCAGTTATGTCGCCAACTTTATACAAATATACAGGCTGTACATTTTTGTTTATTAATACTTTTAGCGCTAACGAAGTTGTTTTATGAGTTTGGGGTTTATTTTTATGAATCTACATTTTTTTTTACTTGTTGTCATTTGCATTAAATGCATTTTTGTATTTTAAAATTGTATGTGCTGTTAATAAACACAATTGCGAACTAACTAATTATGTGTTTATTTCTACTAGTTCTTTCTTTTAAAGGGTGGTGCCGATGATACGACAATAAATGAAACCACTGGTAGTACTAGTTCATTGGAATATTTTTAAACTATCAAATAAATCCTAACACCAAAATATTTTTTTTTAAATAAACTAAAAAACTAAATAGCATAAAACTGTAAACGAAATACAATAAAATTTACAAACAAATATTGGTTTACTAAGCTTAGGAATCATTTGCACCGATTAACGTGTGTAAAAAAAAAAAAGCATTTGGCAAAGAAATTTAGGTAGGTTGGTGCTAAAGATACGACAATTACGATTTCGGTGTTAGGATTTATTTGATAACTAGCTGTTGCCAGCGGTTTCACCCGCTACAACTCGAAAATTATCCCACAGGACGATAAAATCGGAATAAAACTATCCTATGTGTTAATCCAGGTTATAAACTATCTGTGTACCAAATTTTATCTAAATCCGTTCAGTAGTTTTTGCGTAAAGAAGTAACAAACATACACTCACACACACACACACTCACACACTCAAACTTTCGCGTTTATAATATTAGTACGATTTAAAAATGTTCCTATGACCTAGAACAACCAATGGTTTCATTTATTGTCGTATCATCGGCACCACCCTGTATACATTGCCATTTGGTTTTAAAGTTGCCAGACTTCCAAAAGGCAAAGTGCCTTAATAATGAAAGGTACATTGAGTTTTAATTAGACCATATTGTTTTAATAAATATTTAGTAATCTATTTTACAGATTATTTTAATCTTTAGTCTTCATACCTGTACCTACAACATTATGAACATTTTTATTTGTAAGACAGATACACTCACTGTTTCATCCCCATCTTGTACATTTTCTTAGACCATTTTCTTCCACCCTCGTTGTGCACCATACCTTACTCAAATACTCAGGTAGTGACGCGCATGTTCGTCTCGTATTTATTCTGTTTTTATATGTTCGCCGTAATTACAGAGGTTGTTGTGTGGTTTAGCCCCTTTCTTTACGTAAATACTGTAATGTTAGTAGCGGAAAAATCTACGGTTACGACTTTGTTACAGTTAGATTTAGTAAACAATGATTTAATTACCATGTTGCCTGTAATTTTATGTTAGGTACAGGTGTAGCTACTACTACACCCACTAGTAACATGTCGCCTGTATTTTTTAAAAGGGTTAGGTGAAGGTGTACCTAATAGTAAACACACGGTTTGCTATTATATTTAAGTCCAATATAATAAAGGGCATTGCCATCAACCGGGCACAAATACAGTCTCCGTCGATGCTTGTTGAATATCAGGAAATGGCCTGACCTGCGAATCGAACCGAGGACCTCATGCCTAGCGGTCGTGCTTGCGACCACTAAACCAACGAGGATTTTTAGCTAATTCAATCTACATCGTGATCTTTTTGTCGTTATAATCGAAACTTACTAATCACCTACCCCGTACCTACATCGTTAATTATAGACACTCCGTTGCATATTTTTTCAGTCGCTCTCAATCTCTCGGGCCAAAGGAAATGGATTATCTTAATTGCATTTCGCAAGTTTAAAATATTACCTTTCAAGAGTTGAGATCTTGAAATATTCAGCTGCAGCCATCTTAATAAGACACCAATTTTCATATTATTTTAATTAATGCAGAAGCGACCCAGTTTATCATTATTTATTAGATGGTTTCAGTTTACTTTGTGTTAAATCCGATTAATTTTAAAGATAAATATTTGCCAAGAGATCTAACGTGGCACACTCATAATGGCAACGCCTTGCTTTTTAACAAAATTTATTTCGTTTGTATGTTGTCGAGTACGAATGTTTAAACAAATGGAATAATAAATTGGGATTCTCATGGCTGTCTTGTTGGTGTAGTGTTTGAAAGCGCGCTTGCTAAGATGAGGCCCTGGGCACAGAATACATAATAGTACTACGTACAGAAGGGACACTCACTTCCCCGCGCTCATATTAAATACCGCACCTCACCCCGCACTTCGAGGTATTCGTCGTCGCCACTTGAGCAATGGCTCGCGCTCGTATTAGTCGTCGTTCGGTTTTCGCGACGCAGACCGTTGCACTTCCCGCGCCATTTTTTAGGCTACGATAACCCTACTAGAGTTTACGCACACATTTGCACGTGCACGTCGTGCACAAACGTTATTTGTTTATGTAGTAGTAATAGGTAATTATTTTGCGGGCGTTGTATGGAGTGTCCGAGGTGTGCCCTGGGTTCGATTCTCTGGTCCGGTGATCAAGGATTTTCCATGAGGTTTTTTTTGCAGTAGCAATCAGCAGTTACATGTGGCTTAAACATAATTGGCCACATGTGGGTGTACTATTAGGTACACTTCTAACACAGCGGGGATTCCAGGCGTGTTGTCATGTTTGTATGTTAATCTGATTAATTTTGTTTAATAGTGCTTTTCGGACATTATAATACTTTCATACTTACTATCAATTAGACCGATTTTCTTCAGATTTTGAGTCACATTAATCATGTTTCTTTCTCATTTAAGTTACATAAAGAAAACTGTATTTACCTTGGTTACCAAACCACTCAAGCACTACAACATCATTCACTAAAATCAAAATGAACAACGATCTACAAATTAAAGACAACACTTCAAACGTTCAGAATCAAACATCGTGTTATTCCAACCTCGAAAATGAATACCAAAACAGGTCATATAATTATATATGTTAATACTAAACTAATATATTCGTATGGACGCTTGGTAATTACAAACCCTGCTGACCCACTTTGGAATTGCACTGGAAGATATTTAAACTCTTCCTTGGCCCGTTTAGGTGGCAGTGCAAGCGACGATTACAATTTATCAAAGGCTTCTGCTTAAAGCGGGTGAAAATAATTTATACGTTGACTCTAAATAAAACTGGAATTTTCTTTATTTCCACACTTTTATATGCACAGATAATATATAAGAGAAAATGATATTAAGTATCTGGCCGCACTGTTCGTGCTGGGATAAGGCACCTTAATACATGGTTTATAACGATTACACAGTAATTATTCAGCTCCGTATGATGGCATATCATCAACAGTTCATTATCCGCTTAGCTTTTGGCCAAGAAGGTATTTAAAAGAAAGATATGTAATTAAAAACTGGTACTTAAAAAAAATTGTGAAAAGTTTCAATGTCCCCGTAACAAGAAAGTTCCCAGGTATGGTGTAGAACAAAAAAATACCGCAATGATTGGGAGAAACATCGCCTTTCGGTTTCGTTAAGGTTCTTATCACATCTATTTTACTATAAAGAGGCTAATCTTAGCCAACGACTAGTGGGTGCACTCCATAGAAAATTTTAGTCTTTGGTGCACTTTCTCTTTCCAAAGTCATCAAATTGTTGCTTTATATACCAGTGTCCGTAATGAGAGAGATCGATGCAATTCATGTTGATTTTTTTACGTTGAAGCTTCAATTTAGGCGACTGTTTAATTAAGTGTTATTTTAGAAAAAAAAAAAAACAGGCAAGAGTGTGTAAATATGGGACCAGAGAATTTTTTCTGATATTATTTACACTGTTTTCACAAAAATACTTTGGTAGTTTGATACAATATGCAATTCACTAATTTGGTCTAATCTTTATTAATTATTCTGCAGACAGTCGCTCAATTCTGTCACTTCGTCCACACCTTTACAAGCAGTTGAAGACGACTGCCTCCAGCCATAGGTTTACATTCGCAATGAAGTAACGTTAAATGGGTCCTTTTGTACAAGAATGTTCAGTTAATTATGCTGGTTGTAAGCAGCCTTAAAAAATGTGACAACAATCTTATTACCCAATACAAATTTAATTGTAGAGGTCAGATAAGCAGTCGCTCCATATAAAATTCTGGTATTCAGCTACATCTAAATAGACTAGAAACGAAATCCATACATAGTTGGGAAAAGGCTAGGCAGATGATGAATTAAGGCATGCTTCGGGAGGCTCAAAAATGTCTCTCAATCTTACAGATTGGTCCTCTTTCCACAAACCAAACAGTTTACCCGGTTGGGTAGCCGGTTTATTCGTATCAATTGACCTGTAAGGTTTTACTGGTCGATTGATACACTCAGCTACAAAGCTACAATATACCCATAGACTCCGTCACACCCATCCTATCACAAAATGGATCGTTTCGTCAAATAAAATTGGCACTATTAAAACACCACTCAACAATGCAGTTGTAATTAACTTCGCGAGATATTATCGCTGCTACCGCCATAATAACCCATTAAGGAAATAAGCTTGGGGCAATATTAATAATGTTAGATTAGATTTAAAGATTGCCGTACCACTAAACCTGCCATACCTTCAAAATTGCCCGCGTATCGTGGGGAAGATGGAAAATATGGGCTTTTAGAATTGCATAGTTGGTATCGGTATTGCTATTGCTACCGGTTATAGGTGCTGTTTATCTGGTAATTAAATCGTGGTTTGAATTTTGATGGGCTAGATTGTTAGTTTAGAATACGTCCAGTTGAATGGGGATAGTATTTTTTATTTTATTTTATTTTTTATTTTACTTTATTGGGACATAAAACAGTTACACATTACATTTAAGTATTACAGATATCTTATGAACTAGGTAAACATGTAACCCACAAAAATGCCCGCGAAATAATGGTACAGGTAAAATTAAGTTTAATGCGTGCGGAGTAGGATGTACACGTACTCATAACTCTTAAACTCATAACTTATTAGTTACATAACAAAAAATAATAACTATAATGTTCACTATAAAAATTCAATAGCCATCTTTTTGAACCTAAAGTGCGTAAGTGCGAAAATATCTAAATCTATGAAAAGTGTGTTATATATATCTACAATGCGTCGGAGAGGCGCCCGTGCACCGGCGTGAGTTCTGCACCTTGCAGTGTGGAATAGCCGGGGCACGCGCGCCTCTCGACGCATCACTGTTCTAGGTACAATATAACATAGGTTATTCGTAATTTCTGACAGTCGAACCGGTTATTACATAGACCATGAAGCATCATGACCATCAGTAGGCAGCGCCTTGACTCCAAGCTTTGAAGTTTGTACCGTATTAATAATTGAGTGTATGGCAGTTTAGACTTAGTACATCTGCAGTGCATAGCACGTAAATATTTTTTTTGAACCATTTTCTTTTTATATAAATATCAAAAATAGGACTCCAAACGGGTACTGCGAATTCCAATTGAGAACGGACCAAAGCTTTATATAAAATTAAAAACGTAGACGGTTTTTTAAAGTCTTTTGAAGAACGCATGACGAAACCAAACATACGATACGCCCTATTTATAATGTTATCAATGTGAAGATTGAAGTGCAATTTAGAGTCCATTGCAACACCGAGATCTCGGATATTGTCAACTTTCTGCAGAGAAATGCCGTGTAGACTATAATCAAACTTTATAATGTTTTTGTTTTTTGTGAAAGTGATTGCATTGCATTTAGGTAAACTTAGCTGGAGTTTGTTATCTGAACAGTATTGAGAGAGTCTATCAAGGTCCTCCTGCAGCAGCAGACAATCTTGTCTGCCTTTTCACGACTTGTAAATTTTGATGTCATCGGCATACATTAGAAATCGAGAATGAATGAAGCATTTATTGATGTCGTTTATGAACAAAATAAAGAGTAAGGGCCCCA
Organism: Diarsia dahlii; assembly: GCA_949775195.1. NCBI lineage: Eukaryota > Metazoa > Arthropoda > Insecta > Lepidoptera > Noctuidae > Diarsia > Diarsia dahlii. Next base: position 18,930,856 of record OX459205.1, read on the forward strand.
AAATTGAGCCCTGGGGTACCCCAGAGGTGACAATGATTGAACTTGATTGAAAACCATTAATGACTATCCTTTGCGATGTACTTGTAGTACTTGAAAATAAAACGTTTTAAAGAAAAAAATAATTCAAGATTCAAACCCGTTTCCAGTTGTTATAATTTGATTTTTAAATAACTACTTTACGCTTGTGCTAATAGCTACACACATTTATAATTAACTTTTTTTTAATATTTCTGAAATAAATTTAATTTATTTCAATTTATTGTAGCTCAACCTAAAGTTTACGTGTGGTTGGTAGTATTTTTTCTTAAAAACAGCATATCTTTCGTTTTCATATCGTTTCATACCTATTTATTTTTGGAAATTAAATTGCAGCAAGGATAGAAATATTGTGAGATAAGTACTCAGGGACATGGCTATTAAAAGATCTACGAGAGATAAAGAACTACCCTGAGAGATACTACACAACATGTTTAAAATTATACAAAACCATGTACCTAGTTCATGCATAGTATTTCGTTTCCCTTTCTAGCCAGCTAAGCAGAAACCCAAACGGCTACACATCAAGTGTATTGGCATCGGTCCACACGTAAGGGAGAACTACATCGTAAATCCTACATTCTAAATTTTCACACTCCCTGTCGCATTATGAACATTGTACATAGACTTATGTGTTCCTAGTTTGTGAATAAACAGGCCTTATGGAGTTCGGTAATTGTCCCACGATTTCGAAATAGCAGGGGCCCAAGTTATAGGGCTTAAGTTCTAATCCAATACAATCATGCCCATTGTTTTCTTAAAAAAAAAACTTTTCAAATGTAAAAATAAATAGGTACCTACAGTTTTCTATAAAGGCCAACGCATATTACAGTCATATCGGCGAAGACAACCACGAGCTTTTAAACAAAAAGCTTGGCAACGTCCGCCTCGTCTATAATAGTGGGCACTGTGCAATGGTTCATTAATACTTTGTTTGTTTGTCACCTTTTCAAGCTTTAACGGCTTAACGAACTCTATGGAACACAAAAAAAGACCATAAACCGGATTACTACATAGGGTATTTTTTATCCTGCTAGTACGATCCCATGGGATATTTACGGGTTACACGTGGACGAAATCGCGGGAAAGGATCTGCGCACGCATTGAAAAAAACTCTTTTTGTTTCATAATATTATATGATATCAAAGATTGATCTTCAGGTTAAGACTTGTCCCGTCGCGTCGCGGCTGCGGGTTGTTTACAAGATACCGTGGCCTCGACATATAGGGCTAAGAAGGAACAGGTTTTTAGTCAGTAGAAGTCTGACATTACCTTTTGCTCTGCCCAAGAGCGTGAGGGGGTTATTTGATGATTTTCAAACCGCCTAAAAAAAAGAAGTTTAAGACTTGTCAAGGTCAATCCGCGTTAGGGTGATCCATTACATCCTGAGGGCCCAGCGAGTCCCGGAGAGTGTGCTAAGCCCTTAGGCTTAGCACACTCTCCGGGACTCGCTCCCAAGATCGTCAAATGACAGCCTTAGGCCTTAGCCTAAGGCTGTCATTTGACGATCTTGGACATTAGTTACAGGTAGTACTGACCCCAAAAGCCTCACAAGCAGTCTTACTAAAGGGTACTCATTAATTAGTGTGAATTTTGGAGTTTTTTCAGCGAATGCACCATGTAAAATACTTCGTATTCAGCCGGAACCAGTTAGACAGGAAACCCACGCCAACATACTCGTATAACTCATTTGAAAACACTACAAAAACATTTGCAAACATCGGGTTGAACCAACGAAAATGACACGTCTCATAAATTCTGTCAGACACCTTAAAAAAACGTATCGCCGGACATGCATGTACCTACATGCTGACAAGTAAATGGAAGGAAAATAAACAAGTTGTAGCAAGTCACCTCGAGCTTGGTATGTTTGCTTTTATACACTTGCGAACTAAATGCACAGTCCGACAGGGCCGGACTAGGGTCAAGACTTGGTGTCTTCGTAAGTTCTAAATGATAATTGATGACTAATTTTTTCAGAGAAAAGAAACAGTCGACAGGCTCCGACATAATCTTGGTCAACTTATATAAGTTAAATTAAGTGAAAACTTTGTTTTGCGAACGATGATTTTAGAATATTCCAACTCTTAAATGGATTGATGGATACTCTCTAGTGATGGTATTTCCTTGCCAGTAAAATGTTTTCGCTCTTAAAATATTATATTATTTTATGTGATTTGTCCGTGTCCTTGAACCACGCTGACTGTCACTTCCGCTGGAATATTTTTTCAGAAACTGAATAAAAAAATAGTAGCAAGGGATCAATCCATTATTAATATTCAGAATTCATTTCGTAGTAAACAGTTCGATCACTCTTGTTTATTATTGTGTTAAAAAAAAATTTGTTATTCTTTTTTATTTTGCTTTCAGATTCTCGTAAAATTGACAGGACAGTAAGTAAAATTTGTTATAATAAGTTACGTAATAAAATGGGTGATTATTGTCAAAATAGTAGAAATATATTCATTTTAAGTGTGTGTCTATTCAACCTATGTCGTTTGTTTGTTCAACATAGAAACAGAACCTTGCTTTATTCATTAACACCTCTCGCAAGATAGCGGTGCTAGGGTACTTGCAGGAAATTGGACGGTGCACTGCAATAATTGGCTTATCCTTACTTGTGTCGGACACAATACGGACACACCTCGAGGGGACAAGATAAGCTCTTAATCTCGTAGTTATCGAGCTTGCCAAGATGTTGAGCAGAATTAAATGAGCTTGTTTTGTGCTTCCGAATTTTATTTTTGGATTAGGAATGCGAGCGAGTTTTTTTTTTCTTTTTATTATTAAGTAGTATTTTTAATATAATGTGTTTTTAATATTGTGTGAAAAAATATGGACGGACTGTGTAAAAGATGGTTATAAGTGAGTGACTGCTGAGATGTTATGAGTAATAGAGAATGACGTCAAATAGTAACTAGTGATAGTGATCAATAGTAGTTATTATTATTTTGTTCATATTCTTTCATTCAAGTCTTCAAAATACTGTCACATATTATTTTCGTTGAATTATGGATTATAATTTAATAAAGCGTGACGAAGTAAAAGCTAACTTATTCACTTACATGACGATGCAATTTAAAAAGCATTTATTTATTTTTATTTTTCAAAGAAAAAAAAAAATTGAAGTTTTATTCTGCGGTTAAAATCATTTTTTACCCGACTGCGGTGAAGCCAAAAGGAAGGGTAATGATTTTTTAATTAAAGAGATAGTTTCACATTTATTTATTAACCTGTTCTCCAAGCGAGCCATATTCTTCTACGTATTGTTTCAATTTGAATTTGGGTCACACAATAATAATATGATATTCAGATTGTGGGGTTGCGGGGTAACAGGAATTTAATATTATTTCAACAATAGTTACAGTTCCTACTATTCGCATATACCTATTGTGTTTCTGTCCAGAATAGAATGCATATTGCTAGTACGAGTACTATTGAATAAAATTTGAAACTTACTGCTAATTGGATCTGCCTTCGAACTGCTTGGAGTGTACCCTGTAACAAAAGAGGAAAAAATTGAAATATGGTGTTTGAAAATTATGCAAGAACAGCCGAAACGAAAAAAAGTAAACATATTACATAACTTCACGCCTATAATCCCGGAAGTTATATACAAAGGTACACCTGATAGTTACAGTACACCCACATTTTGCCAGTTTTTTTTTTTAGTCCCATGTAATAAGGTGCGAACCTATTGCCATCACTAAGGCACGAATTCAGGCTCCATGGCTGCAACTGAGAAATTCCTGATTGAAAAACTTAATATCACTTTTCCCGACCCGGGAATAAACCTGAGACCTCATTCAGCAGTCGCAGTCGCACTAGACCAACGAGGCAGTCAATATCCAACAAGGTAGGTAATATTTAAAATACAATACTTTAAACAAAATCCCATTAGAGCTCCATTTTAAAAACGAAAAATCACGTCGATACATTTTAATCCTATCAATCAAAGTTCACAGTCCGCCCCTGTGCTCTCAACCCTCGTCATCTGTCGTAATGGCGGATTAAATGGTGTTTTCCCGTGATAAACATGTTCTCAGTAAAAAATACATTAAGTTCCATCGCACATAATTGCTTATGGGCGTAAGAAAAGGTTTGTGTTTTAGTTGTTATATGAATCGTCCTCCATCGTCGCGACTACTAGACCAACGAGGCAGTCAGTTTAGGTCCACAGCTTAGCCAATAATAACTCTTGAAAACATCGCGACGCCTTCTGGCTATGCCGCCTACAGCCCCGAGATATAAGCCATACTTCAAAAGAATTGGAAGTAATAGGGAGTGGTCTCTACTCAACTGTAGGATGATGCAAGCTAATAGTAGTTGTAAATATTGGATACCAAATTCTGTCATATTTTGGTAAAAAAAATTCAGATCCTGTATGTGTTTTAACAAAAAATCCAGTTATAAAACTGAAATAAAATGTAAAACTGTCAGTAAAGCAACAAATTGTAATCATAAACCTATCACACATGCGCGGTGATTGATTGCAATTTTTATCCACTGCTCTTGTTGTATGTAAATAATAACAGAACATAACATCACGCCTGTATTCCCCCAAGTTAGGCAGAGGTGTACTAATGTAGACCCACTATTCACAGGTAATGATTTCTTCTATCTCATAATCATCAAGGCTGTCAAACCTGCGTGAGCTACAACCAGGTTTCTTACTCCATTGTCAGCTTTATATTGGTCTAGCTAGTAGCTGCGGCTTCGCCCGATTAGATTCGATAATTGTCTCACGGGATTACACAACCGGGTTAAAAATCCCATAAATTAATATCCCATGTGTTAATTTTGGTTATATACCTGTTTGGCAAATTTCATCTAAATCCGTTTAGTAGTTATTATGTCAAAGAGTAACAAACATCCATTCATTCCCACTAAGTTTCACATGTATAATATTAATAGGATAAATTCTCAATCAAACAAACCTTTATAAACCTCACTTCTGCTTCAATAAACAGCGACAAAGCTGACCCCACAAAAAACACCGTCCACTTATTATAAACGTTTGTAAATACCGTAATATTTCCAACGCTCCACAACACATGACAAAAATTGCGGTGGATACACGATTAAATCCTTCCAGATAGCCGATTAACTTCTCAATTACAATATGGAACGCGCCACAATGCGTATCCGACGCGCATTCATGTCAACTCGGCGCAATGAGGCGTCAGCGCGCGGAATATTTAAATCGACCCGCGATGTATCGGCGATGACTTCAGGGCTGTCTCGTGGAAAATATGAAAGTCAAAAGTAGGCAAGAAATCAAATTGAGCAGTAGTGAAACTCAAACTCGAAGTATTTATTTCAAATAGACCGTTATAGGCAATTTTGAATGTCAGACAAACAAAGAAAGCGAAGCTACAGTCACATTCAGCTTTAGTATTTTGTAGTTACCCATTTAGCGTAGATCATAGAGATCTACGCTTTGGAGAATAGGCAAGAAAAACGAACACTCATTTATCATTTTAAAAATCATTTGAACGTAGTAAAGAGAGGGCGTTTTAAAAGACTTTCTTACATGATTTTGACGTCACAATAGGGGTGAATCTCAGTCTGAATTCATTATATGAATTTTGATTCGATTATTCAGGCACTCTGTTCGTTGCCACACCCATGGGTTTAAATTACAGTCATTACATGCATCATACATACATGATATGCTAACAAGTTTGGCAATAAGCCTACTCGACGTCGACTTTGAATTTATAACTGAGAATCATTAAACGAGATCATGAAAATTTCATGCTCCTATACTCTGTGGGCTGTTCTTGTGTGCTGTCAGAAAATGTAACTTAGAAGAAGAAGATCAAGTATTTATTTCTACCGAATTTGCCAACCGCATAGGGACACCATACTTAATCAATATTTGGGAGGAACTCGTGGCTTAGTAATAACTGTCGTTAAAGTCAATCTTGAGGTTAAGCCGTGCTTGCTTAGGTTGGTCCGCGGATGGGTGACCACCCATTTTTTTTACTAGGAATTTCTCCTGTATCGTGGGTGCGTTCACAAACATTTAAACTCACATACACAAACACACCCAGACCCGAAACAACTATCTGTAGGTCATACAAATATTTGTTCCGTGCACATAGTGATGACTTAATCATTACTTTTCAAGAAGTGTGTTTAAGTGATGACTAAAAAAAAGAAGTTATCATGAATTAATTCCTTCATGTACAGTCAAACAAGCTAAAAGTATATACCTACAGGCAAAAATCTTTATAATTCTACTACACTAAAAATATCGATTGCAATTTTGTTTTATAAAGTGTTTCTCATTAAGCGACTGATGTCAAACGCTATATCATTTGGCATCGGTCTGTGAATGTATCTGTATAATCTTAAAAGTAAATGCAAGTTGCTGTAAGTTGTTGTGCAAGTGGCTGTAATACTTATTAGCTGTGTACTTTGATTCTAGGGAACCCCTAACATACATTCACGCCTACGATTTGCCAACCCTAACTTCGCGATAGGCCATCATTGTAGTAAACCACGATGCGTAGTATAAGCGGGGATGGCTGACATTTGGCGTAGTGCGTGAACGCCGCGTACAGAATACCAATATGTACCAACTGGTGTGTATCTATCATATTTGGTACACTATTTGTTTGGTGTTCGGATATTGATGATCGAGATTTTGGCTCAAATAGACCGAAGCTATGCCCAATTGTATGTAACATGTAAAGGTGATAATTTTCAGTACCTAATTATCTGTAATCATCTGCCAAGGTCTTTTTCAACTAGGTTGGGATCAGCTTCGAGTCTAACTGGACTAATCAGTATTTTACAAAAATGGCTGCCTATCATACCTCCATAACCCAGTAAGTACTAAGTAAAGTACTTTGTCAGACTTTCAGGCCGCTGACTACCTGTAACGACTGCTAAATATAATATAAGGCAGCTGCCTATGTTTTCCGAGTCACCCATCCACAAGCTGGACTAACCTAGGCAAGCACGGCTTCACCTGAATGTCGACTCGACACGGCATCTATTAAAAGGCGGTTCAGGCGGTCAATTTCAGACGAGGCTAGCATCAACGCTGAACATATTCTTTTACAATGTGAACGCAGTATGGCATGGGTTCACTCTCTTTAAGTTCGATGGGAGGTCCATCTGACGTGACCGGAAAGTGATAGTGCACGGGGATAACGGTATAACGTGCTTCTCGAGGCACTCTGAGGGATACAAGGGGTATCATACGGTGAACTTTGAACTCCGGGCTGGTACTGTGAAATATCTAACAGCAAAACTTAATAAATAACATTACCGCCCTCGTGAATCGAAAACAGATGATGCGCAATATTAATGTGATCGTGATCACAGTAATGTTGATGTGCAGAAAAGTAGATACTATATACCCAAAAATGAATACGAACAAAATTTTCAAATCCTCTTATTCCACTTTTAGAAAATAAAAGATACACGTTGTACCTATAAGTACAATCATAATTTAAACTGTCACACTTAACACATTAACAACCGAAGTATGACTCTAAAACTGCAGTAAGTACCCAAAATGTTATAATACAGCAATAACGACGATTTAAAGAAGGTAATAAAATATAAACTTGCTTAAACTAACCACCAACAATTCTATTAGAATAGCGGTCACGCGAACGGAACTGCGGGCAAATGCTTGTATTATTATATGTTCGGGCAAAATTCAGGCTGCCTTGCTTGCATGATTTATGCCTCGGCAAAAGCAACTGTAAGTAAGCGATAGGAATTCAATTCTGATAATATTATTATCCCAGAATATGATTTAAAAGTCAGATTTCTGTCATATCAGCTATTTAGACAACCAGAGTGAAATAAGGACGGACTTATATTTTCATTATAAATAATTGCGTGACAGTTGACAGGGAAAACTAAAACGTGTTGCACCAACTGTTACTTTTTTTTGATGGGTGGAAAATCATCGAATATCATCATCGCTCTTGGGCAGAGCGAAGGGGATTGTCAGACTTCTACTGACTAAATTAATCAACCCATGTTCCTACTTCGCCCTTGTGCCGAGGCCGCGTTATGCCTTTCGATAATCCGCAGCCCCGACGGGATCCGCAGCCCCGACGGGGCCAACTGTTACTTAAGGGTTACTTAAGGGCAACTGTTACGGAAGGCGCTCCGGGCGTCGGGGGCCACGTGATGGCTTCCGGCCACCGTAGACGCGGGCCTGTGGACGGTGAGTAATGGGCTAGCTCGCCGTCCGGCCGTCGTCATGACGGCAACAGACCGTGTCGGCGGCGCGTTCGTGTTCCACGCGCGCCTCAAAGAGATGTCAGCAAGGAGGGGCCCGCAAGGGCCGACGCCCGTTGGGGCCGCGGATTTTAGTACTAGATGACGTGGCCTCGGCACAAGGGCAAAGAAGGAACATGGGTTCGGTTTTTAGTCAGTAGAAGTCTGACACTCCCCTTCGCTCTGCCCAAGAGCGGGGGGGGTCATTCGATGATTTTCCACCCACCAAAAAAAAAAAAAAAGGGTTGCTTAAGTAACATGGGTCAAGGGCATGAAGATGATGATAGTATTTTCATTCTAAACCACTTGGTTTTCGATGTGCCTCGATTGAAGGGATATAATCACTTGTGGCAAGGCATAAAACATCAAAATATTTTGCCCATACTCTTTCATCTGAATACGTGCTCTAAAACTTAATTTACAATTCATACACTAGCTATGTTTGAAAATGCATTTCCTATCACAGAGTTATTTTCAGGCCCCGGCAGTGAGAATAACGAAGACTGAAATACTAAATTCAAATTCAAATTGTAAAAGTAGGTACTGTGTACTAAAAGCCAAATTGCTCTGATCAAGGCAGAAACAACTATTTGATACTAGCTTTTGTCAGATAATACAATAAATTATTCCATAAGCGAAGTCAACCTCAGAATGGAATTGAATATTTCAAAAACGGTTTAATGCATAAACAATTGTTAAAGTAATATTTTGAGACAATATTTAGAATCCTTAAATACATGTTTATACAAAAATCGAGCTTATTACGTTTCATACCGAGCTTATAAACACTTACCGCCTTATTAATAAAAATAGTTAAACCTGGTTTAATTTAGGCTTGGTTTTTTTTCTCACTTCAAAAATATTCAAAAGAAAGTGACGGCTGACGGCGACGGATTTTTATTAATAAGGCGGTTAGATGACTGGATTAAGAAACTTCGTTCTCCTTGAATTATTCTTCTTTATCGTGTGGCAAGTAACCTAGTGACAGAGTTTTTATGCCGCCCATGAGCTTCTGCCTTGGCTTTGCAAGCCGTCGACAAATATGACACAGGAATACTGGTTACTTCACTATGTTTTCCTTCACCTTTTTTTTTTTTCCTGTGGCAACACTACAGCTAACAGCTGATTTGAATTTGTCCATGTAATTTTAATTTTAAATATTGTATTTCCTTATTAATAAGGCCTATTTCCTATCAAATAAGTAGTTTAAAACATGTATATTGTGAGTTATAGTGTTTAAGTGTTGAATTATAGCAAATATAGTGTAAAATAATCAATTGTGAAACTGACAGTTACCGGTTCGAGGGAATCTTGCATTGTCATCATATTATCAGGTACAATACAACTTATTTTACTTGGTAGTATATTGTTTACGTTATCCTGTTTTACTTTCAATTAGCTGAATCATTTATTTTTTTACGGCGACTTGATGCCGATGACTTTTGAAAAGTAAACATAACCTGTTTGGCTGAGTGACAGGACCTCTTTGTTGACCTTTTAATTTTCTTTTCAATTTACCGTTTCTCACACAATTCTATTGCACCTATTCTTTTCCGATCTTAGTTACTATTCTCCTTAATCATGATTATGACACGCAGTATGCGCGCACGCCTTGAAGAGTCCAAACTCACTCAGGCTTTGAGCGAACTAAAGACGTGTAAGGAGTCCTGTACTCAATTAAACAGGGAAATAGATGACAATGAAAGGGTGCTTTCTGAAGCCCATGAGAGGAACAATAAGTTGAAAAATGAAATGGCTCAGCTTTATGTTCAGCTTACTGATGCCTTGGAAGACCGGGATAGGCTCCAACTCATTGTAGACGGGTTTAGCCAGTGTAGCGTAGAGTATGAACAAGCTCTGAGTCACAGACATCTTTTACAACAACAGCTACATGAGGCTAGAAGTCAAATTTCAGAACTCGAGACAACAAACCTTAACATCACAGCCTCGCTGAACCAAAGTCTGTTCAGTGAATTGGTGCCTATTGTACCGTCAATGTTTTCTAATAAATGCCAACCTGACACTATAGATTTGACAGGTGATGATGACTTAAAGGCTAATAAATCAGTGCGGGTATTCTCAAGTAAGAATAAACTAAAAAAATATATTAAAATAAACAAATACATTGTCAAGACTAAAAAAATGGTAAAAAAGCAAAAGTTTTTCATTAAAAATGTAAAATTAAAAAGGGAAAGGTTAAACCTTTAAAGTCAATTAGATATGTATTCTTTAAATTTAAATAAAAGTAATAGGAGATACCAAATAGACACAGAGAACTTGCAATGTGAAATTGACAGTCTTCAGGATAAACTAAATTCTCTTAATATTAAATATACAGCCTCCGAGAACCAATTAAGGGAATATGTATTGGCTATGAATGAGCTAGTAAGTACACAAAGTAGCAACTGTGATCATTGCACAAGTCCATCTGTTGAACCCACACTGGCCCATTCATTGTCTGTTTGTAATACAACAATACCGCAGTCCTGTGATGGTCTAATGTTTGACAATATTAATTGTATAAGTGAACAGATTGTCAATAAAGAAATCATAATTTTTTCTGATGAAATTGGAAAGGATTTAGGCCGCTTGTTGACAAGTAAGAATCCGGGATCTTCAATTATTAACTTTTGTATGCCTGGCTGTTCCTTAAATTTCATTATGAGAAAAATTATTAATTACAACTTCAACCAAGATTCCATATTATTGATATTTGTTGGTAATAGAGGTAATGTGAACAAAGGGGAATTGTTCCAATATTTTAATTCATTGAGTAAACTTAGGCTAGGAAAAATTCTAATGTTCACATTCCCATACAGTCAAAGTTTGCCACAGGAAGAAAACCTCTTAAGATTTGAAATTAACATGACATTACATAATTTGACATTTAATAATAATATGTTTCATTTAATTGATATTAATAATTATGTTGGTAATAATTTATATTTGACAAAAGATAGATTCCTAATAGATAGGTACTATCTTTCTAGGTATTGTAAACGACAGATAGCGGTGTCACTGTCTTATTATTTTAGTATAACAGCCAAGAATTTAGCGAAAGAGATTGCTTCTATTGAGCACCATGACATGTTGAATAATCCAGTGAGAAATTCAGTGCATAATATTGACATTGTAAATCATTTAAATTAGAGAATAGGACAATAGAGGCAAACTCTAGCAATCATGTACAATCTCACAAAACTATGTCTAATAAAAAGAGCTTAAAAACAAATACCATCAACCTGGTGCATCAGAACATTCAAGGACTGAGGAACAAAGACTTAGAATTAGAACTATTTTTGAATTTTAATAATATTGATATTCTTTGTATTACAGAACACTGGCTTCAAAGCCACCAGTTCATGATTAGTTTTAGTAATCACCAGGTTGGTAGCACATTCAACAGAGTTAATGCCATTCATGGTGGATCACTAATTTTAGTAAATAATCAGATTAAATTTAAAGACCGAAAGGACATAGTGAGCCTATCTGTTGAACGCATTATTGAAATAGCTTGTATAGAATTGGAGCAGTTTATTATATTAAGTGTGTACAGGCCCCCCTCGGGATTGTATGACTGCTTTGAGAAGGTAATGGATGAAGTGTTACACAAGATTTGTAACACAAACAAGTCCATTATCACTTGCGGTGATTTTAATGTAAATTTATTAGAAAACTCAAGTTCTTGTAGTAAAATTATGAGTCTGTTTCAGTCCTACAATCTCGTAAACCTATTTTTGGAGCCTACAAGAATAACGCCTACTTGTGCCACATGTTTAGACAATATTTATACTGATGTTATTCCTATCCATAAAGAAATTATAAATGCTCTAGACTCTGATCATTGCGGTCAAATGATTACCATTGATAACCAAAAAATCAAAGTGGCTAAAAAGGATATCACTGTTAACCCAAAAACTGTAAGATACTTGGAAACATTTAAAAATAAACTAATAAACAACTTACCATTATTGTCTACTGACAATCCTCATCATCAATATGATGAATTTTTTTATATGTATTGTAAGCAATTTAATTCCACTTTCATTCCCAAGACTATCTCAGTAAATTGTAACGCATCTTTTAGTGACTGGGCTACCATGGGTATTCACAAGAGTAGAACAAGGCTTTATGAGCTGTATAGTGAAAGAGTTTTTGTAAATACTGCCGAATTTAATTTATATGTTAAAAATTATTCAAAACTGTTTAAAAAAGTGTGTCATATTGCTAAGTCACATTATTTGAGCTCCAAAATTAGAAACAGCAATAATATTGTTAAAACTACTTGGAATATTATTAATAATGAAACGGGAAAGTCTAGTAAACGTAATAGTGACTACAGCTTAACAATTAATGACAGAGTAATTAAATCAGATTCGGATGTCGCCGCGGCTTTCGAAAGTTTCTTTTCTGACATTCCCGTTTCAACGACGAAATCCTTAAACTCGTCACCTACTGTTGCCGAATCTTTGCTTAAGGAAAATGTTAAAGCTTGCGACTCAGAATTTCATTTTGAACATGTCACATGTAGAGATATATTAAAAACATTTCACACCTTAAATGTTAAGAAAACTGCGGATCTGTGGGGTAACTCTGTAGAAGTTGCCAAGTCTATTATTGATATTGTAGCACCTACCTTAGCTTCTATTTTTAATAATTGTATTGATTGTGGCGAGTTTCCTGACCTTATGAAAAATAGTAAAATTATTCCTTTATTTAAGGCAGGTAGTACATCAGACCCCACAAATTATAGACCTATTTCAGTGCTGCCTACTTTCAGTAAAGTTTTTGAGAAATTAATTTTAGACCAATTACAAACATTTTTTAATAAACACAAATTATTGCACAATAAACAGTTCGGTTTTACGAAGGGTCGCTCAACTACTGATGCCGGTGTCGAACTTTTAGGACATATTTATAATGCATGGGAACATAAATGTGATGCTTTGGGCATTTTTTGCGATTTATCCAAGGCATTTGATTGCGTCCTTCATGAAACCTTAATCAGGAAGCTCCGCCACTACGGAATACGAAACAGCGCTCTGGATCTTCTTATCTCATACCTGAGTAATAGGATCCAAAGCGTTGACGTGAATGGAAAAAGATCCCCCGGATCTATTATAATAATGGGAGTCCCACAGGGCTCGATTCTTGGCCCTTTCTTATTTCTTATTTATATTAATGATTTGCCTCACCTCATAAAGGATAACCACGATGTAGTGCTATTTGCGGATGACACTTCGCTTTTATTTAAACTTAAACGACAACAGCTAGTTGTTGACGATGTAAATAGCGCTATTTCGAAAGTGGTGCATTGGTTTAACGCTAATAATTTGCTTCTTAATGAAAAAAAAACCAAATGCATTAAGTTTACACTACCTCACGTTAGGCAGGTGAAGACTTGTGTGTTGGTAAAGGGCGAAGAGTTGAACCCTGAAGATAGCACGGTGTTCTTGGGCTTAACTTTAGACGCTAAGCTTCAGTGGGGGCCTCATATAGATAAATTGTCAAAAAAGCTGAGCTCTGCAGCATACGCAGTTAGAAAAATTCGTAATTTAACCGATGTAGAGACAGCCCGATTAGTTTACTTCAGTTATTTTCATAGCGTAATGTCGTACGGCATTTTATTGTGGGGGAATGCCGCTGATATTCAGACCATTTTTGTTTTGCAAAAACGGGCGGTTAGATCAATTTATAAATTGAGTCCTAGACACTCTCTCAGAGAAAAATTTAAGGAAATTAATGTAATGACTGTTCCTTCTCAGTATATTTATGAAAATCTTTTGTATGCTCACAAAAATATAAAGCTGTTTAAAAAATATAGTGATATTCACAATATAAATACAAGAAATAGACATAAATATATTGTACCCACAACAAGGCTCAAGAAAATAGGTGGATCTTTCAGATGCCAATGTATTCGCTTTTATAATAAACTACCAAGCCACATTCAAAATTTAAGCCTTAATAAATTCAAATCCTTTATAAAACGTAAACTTTGCCAGAAAGGATTTTATACTGTTAAAGATTATTTAGAGGACAAAAAAGCTTGGGATTGAACTGCTCCAATTTGAATCGAAATTGAATTGACTTTATACCTATTTTTATATTTTTTTACAATTTGACATTTTATGAATTTTCTATAAACACATGACATTGTTTACTTTTTCAAGTATTATATTATTTTTTTGACCAATATTTACATGTTAAATATTTTATTTAATTTTTTATTTAGTTTTGTGTGTATTGACATTTAATAACTTGACATGATTATTTAATGTGACAAATATTTTATTATTTTTATATTGTGAATGTGAGGACCATGTGGGTCTTTCTCTAATTTTAACTATTGTCTGGCAGTTTGAGTACTATAAGCGACCCACCCAAATGTCCTTTCTTTGGTATTGTTCGTCGTGACGTTGAGCTCCTTGAGTTATAAGTCGAGCTCCACGATAACTGACAAATGCTTGCACTGACTGGACGGGTCCACTCAAATCTGTGTGGTGCTTTATTCAAAAGACCATCTCAGACACTAATCTGCATGATCTTCATGTATTTTATTATTTTCATATTGTGAACGTGAGGACCGTGTGAGTTTTTATTTAATTTTAACGATTGTTTGGCAGTTTGAGTACTTTATGCGACCCACCCAAATGTCCTTTCTTTGGTATTGTTCGTCGTGACGTTGATCTCCTAGAGTTATAAGTCGAGCTCCACGATAACTGACAAATGCTTGCACTGACTGGACGGGTCCACTCAAATCTGTGTGGTGCTTTCTTCAAAAGACCATCTCAAACACTAATCTGCATAGTCTTCATGTGTGTATTATACCAAGATTATGTTTGTACCTTGAACATATTGTAAACCCAAACGATTTTAAAAGAGTGTCCATGAAGTTTCTTGCCATTCTTCTCATGAGACCAACGCTTTGGAATTGGCAACTACAGTACACTCACGAGTTATTATGCCTTGTGACTGGGACTGTAGCTTAGTTTATTTAGCTTCAGTAGTTCAGTAGTTTGCTGCCACACTCGGAGAGCTTCAGTGGTTGTTTGGGCCGTCGCTTGGTAAGGGTTTTTGGCAGTTTTGTCATACAAAACTATGTCAGGCCTTTGCTGGGTGGCGGCTTGAGTAATCGTTGGATATCTCTGAGTGCCGCAGTTAGTTTAATTCGACTATTCAAAAGTGCCTGTTACTGGCCTACTTGAAATAAATATTTTTGACTTTGACTTTGACCGAACTTATTGATAAAAACATAACACTCTTTTTTTTGGGACAGTCGTGTATCAAGCGCACATGACTCTGAAAGATCAGAGGGCGTGTCTTGGTTACACACTCGAGCGAGACCTAAGAGTTGGTAGTCCAACGGTCACACCATTACGCTGTCATTGCATAAAGATAACCTCTTTTTAGAGGTTTGAAAATATGGAAAATTGGAAATGTACTAACACCATGTGGTCTTTATCCAGATCTTGTTATAAGTTGTCAAGGTGTGAAATGGTGACAGAGTTTCCTTTCTTTCTTTTCTATTTTTTTTTAAACAACCCCCACTCTTGGAGTTTCTCCTGTATCGTGACTGACAGATTTCTGTGTTTTAATATGAACATGAACTACGGAATAACTTCAAACACGACGGTTTACTGGAAGCCTGTCCAGCAGGTTAGATTAACTCGGCATTAGTGTCTATCTTACTGCGGTAACTGCGTCACTATGAGATAAACAGTAGGCGGATTTGCCAAGATGCCTTGTCAAGGACAACTAATTCGAATTCTTACTTTATTATTTTACAAAATATTTGTATGACTTACAGTTTGTTGTTCTGGGTCTGGCTGTGAGTGAGTTTCAATATTTGTAAATGCACCCACGTTATAGAATATATTCCGAGTAGGGGTAATCTATCTATATCTATCTATCTATAATAAATAAAAAGAGAAGTCCTGACTGACTGACTGACTGATTGACTGACTGACTCATCAACGCCCAGCCCAAACCCTTGGACCTAGAAAGCTGAAATTTTGCACAGAGGCTCCCTTTATAATGTAGACAAGGAATAAGGAAGGATTTTTCGAAATTCAATCCCTAAGGGAGTTAAATAGGGGATGAAAGTTTGTATGGAAAATCTTCATTTTCACGCGGGCGAACCCGCTGGCAAAAGCTAGTGTGTAAAATAAAATTGAAAACCTTACCGTCGTTGTGAAAATACTTTTATTAATTATTATATAATAGGCTACTATTTTACTTAAGTATGTTTTATTTCCTTTTTTACTTCCATTAATTTGTTAAGTATCGGTCGTCGGTACGAAAGAAGTAGTCAAAATTATAAAAATAAACTATACCATAGATTTACATATTATTATTATACGACATTTTTATCTGCATCGTGCCTCGCCCCGACCAACTTTTCGAAAAACATTAATTTATTTCATCTACTTTTAATAAAACCATTAAAACAGGTGCATATTATACCGTAAAACACTAGTCAGCTTAATATGTGTCTATAACAACGTCCATATCCGAACATCAGCAGTAAAGTTTCAGCCAATTAACCGCGTGCATTTAATATTTCAGGTTGTTGAACACGTTTTTACGAGACCTCGCTCCTATATGCCGTGACGTAGAGTTAATCGAAGTGCCCTGGATATGTGGTTAAATATTTAAAGAGCAATTTAAGATTTAAGTGAGGATCTTTTGGTAAATTGGAAGAAAATTACTTGGATGTCAATAAAAATATAAAATGTCTTAAAACTTACTGCAGGTAGGTATAATTTAGACCGATTGGGGTATTACAATGAAATAAAATGAGACTGCGGAATCCTATCGCAGAAAATACCCCACCTCGTGTCCTGCTCCTTGTGCAACTCCATCTGACTGAATTTGGAGGATCCTGTCCGTGGACAGTACTAACGCAATTGTGGTAGTAGAGTTCTGGTTCATCATCAGCCTATAATGTTCCCACTACAGAGACTCAGGCCTCCTCTCTAGGAGAGGAGTTCGAGGAGGGAGTTAAGTTCTGGTTCAAACTTATCCAATACTGGAAGCAATCAACGACAACTCGAAGAAGAATTATGTACACCAACTGCAAATTCTGAGCTTTGAAACAGCTGAATGTCAGACCTGTTCACGCAGCAAGTTACTGGTCAGACTATTAAGGGGTAGTCAATCGAAAAGAGGAAACTCACTTTGCCAGGTTATGTATGTTTATATTAGGACTGTCAAGTCATAGACCTTGATTTTTCGGATTTATGCGCGTATTGAGGCCTATGTCCAGCAGTGGACGTCTTTTGGCTGAAATGATGATGTGCGTATTGCATAAATTATCACTTGCATCACAGAGATATTTCTCAACTGCATGTCCATAAGCGAAATAAAAACTCTTACACCAGTTTGAGCAAGAACCACACGATAAAGTAGAAGAAGATTACTAGTTTTCCAATCAATTACTTTTGAATAAAAGTACCAGCCTATATGAAAATATTGTAAACCGTGAAAATAACAAAAGCTTTCACAAAAACTTCGACCAACGGGAAAACCCTAAACCGTCCACGAAATCAAGTTACAGACATTATAACAAGCTGTTCCAGTAAAAATTCAATATTATTTTAAATCTTTGTTGCGATGCAAAAGCGGTTACCGGTACACACGGGGACAAAAGCGAAAATGTCCAATTTCACTCTGGAATTGTTTTGCTAAAAATATTTTTTTATTTTTTGCCAACATGTCCACATTTTCACGGCGTGTGAACGCGCCTACGGTTTTGTTAAAGGGAATATTTTAAGTTGTTATATTATCAGCTTTATGTACTGGTTAAACTAGTTTGTTTATTGTTTTTGTATCGGAGTGGAAGAGATACAGAGTTGATTGAGTGGAATAAGATATTTTATGTGAATGTGTTACAGAATATTGCCAGTTACTTTATGGTATGGAGGACTGTCTTTGCTATTTATGAAACAATCCATACAATATTTCATATATGCGAAAGTGCGTAAAGTTTTGGCGCGTTAATGACAAAAGCATTTCACGGAAATCGCACACAAGTTGACCTTCACATAAGTTACGACTTTCTATAGGGGTAGTACATAACGTTCCCGTAGGCTAATTTTTAAACCGAAACCACGGCTATTTATCAAATAAATATTTTTTTCATAAAAAATACACACTTTTATTTGAATAGACAAGACAGTATACTAATGTAATAATCTTTATTTTGTTACAGTAAAACCAGGGTCGCTATGTAAGCTATGAGAGTACAAATGTTTACTCATAATGTTAGATATTGGACTTAGGAGTGAGTGAGTGCGATTTTGAATAAATATTTTTCTAGTAAAGTCAGCAGACGCAAACGATTGGCGACGGCCGGCTTCATCATCTGCCTAGCCTTTTCCCGAAAATGTTGGGGTGTAACCAGATGCAGCTGAATACCAGTATTTTACATGGAGCGACTGCCTATCTGACCTCTACAACCCAGTCTGCACTGGGTAATACGATACCCTTTTGTAAGACTGATTGTCAGACTTTTGGGCCTCTGACTTCCTTTAACGAATGCCAAAGATCTGTGAATAAATGGTTTATCTCGTAAACTTTCATATTTTGAGTTAATTAAAACAGTATAACTAAATTGCCAGTATATTTCTTAAACTTTGATACATTAATAATTTTATAAGTTTTCCATAGTTAATCGCTACTGCGCCCGCTCCGCTTATGTTCTATACCATCTTTCTTATCCAATCTGAAGGTCACGTTTCGTCTTATGTCAAAAGATATTTTATTTCAAACATCATTTACACACGTTCTTCTAACATTTCATTTTTATATCTCTTTTTTCTTTTATGCGAGTATTTTGTTGTGAGTCAACAAAACTTGAAGAAAACGGCTATAACCGTAGGGAAGATCTGTGAGCAGATGATATGGCCAAAAAAGGGTTGATTGCAGCGATAACATCTTATACAGAATAAAATATGGAAGACGACATGCTGCTCCAAACTTAATTAACGCGTAAAATATATAATGATCCTTTAAAAGCTGTCTTTTTGGTCTAGTGGTCACAAGTGCGACTAATGAGCATAGATCCTGAGTTCGATTCCCAATTGGGTTTTTTTTTATTTACTACTATTAATATCATAAACGGGTAACGGGTTTTTTTATTTACTTCTGCCATCAGGAATTTCTTAGTAGCAACCACGAAGTTTGGATTTGTAAACGGTCGATGACAATAGGCTCGCCTCATACTTGATGGGACCTCAACATCTGGCGAAACATGGGTGTCCTATTAGGTACAATTCTGCCTAACCCACCTAGAATTACTGGCGAGGTACTACTATGTTTATGTACTTTAAAAAACAAGGTATAAAAGTACCAGTAACCTATTTTACCTATAAAACCGGAAAAAAGCACGTAAAGTGCTGAATTCTCGCACACATTATTAATAATGTTCAACAATTCTCGCTGAACCTGCTAACCTGCTACCAACACCTTTGTGGGTTCGTAAAACTAATGTTAGTCCATTTGGACGTCCACGGGCAGCATTGAATCCACTGATTATACTTGTAGCAGTTAAATGTGCACTATGTTAGGTGTAATGTGGAAAGTCTGCGAACATTTATTGTGCTTACATGCTGTATAGTTGCTGCAGTTGCCCCGGTTGTGAACGTACGATGAAAACCTGGTTTAATTCTGTTTTATGAGCGGGTGATTTTGAATTAGGTTTATGTGGTTTAATTTAACAGTTTCTGATAAAAGATTCACTGCTTCGTTGGTTTTAAAATGGTGTTGCGCTGATCCCATGGTATTCAGTTAAGTTCAAATCGTTTACTGCGATCCATAATGTACACTTAAAGGTGATAAATAAAACAATTGTAGAAACAATAATGGATCCTGTCGGGCACAGTATTTTTTTAATAAATAAAGAGAGAAAAAGCGCAATGTAGAAAAGAACAGTTTATTTCAAGTAGGCCAGTTACAGGCACTTTTAAATTGCAAAAACAAAGACAAAAGTGAAAGGTAGCTACAGTCCCATCACAAGGCATAAAAAAGTTGATGTGGCAGTCGGAGACTGCCGCGGTAAAGCTATTGCATAGCATTATCAACTTATGCTAATAATTATTTATTTATTTTATTTATGCAGTATTTAAAAAAAAAAAAAAAATTATAAATAAGTAAATCAAAAGTTACCTTCATAGACTAAGCTAGTAAGAAACTCTATGACAGAAAATTTAAAAGAAAAAGTGTTGACAGCTTGTCAGCCTGACGTAAGTGTTATAACATTGAAAAATATGAAAATTATTTATTTTATTTTAGATATTTTATAAGAAAACGAATCGTCTTCTAAGACCGATTCGCAGAATAGTAATGCAAAAACCAATAAAACGTATGATAGATGCGTAATAATAATAAAATGAATGTATATAGAGTACTCGAGGAGTACTCACTCATTATCTTTTACTATTTTTTCATGTTTTTTCGTGACTTTCTTCATTAATAAATGCACTTTGTTTATTCATATTTAAAACACTTTGTACACAAATTATACGAGTAAGAATATTTTAGAAGGAGAAAGCAGAGAGACAAAACAGAAAAACTTTACACCTTAACACGTGAGGTTATAAATTATTTAATTTGACAACATCAGTTGACAACCTTGTTATTTTCCGTAACCATAGCAACCTGGTTGAATACTGAATATTTTCGTTACGGAATTTCTGGATTCACTCTCCACGCTCAAGGCCCGCGATAGAAGCTATGCAATAGGTTAAAACTGCGAAAGTACAGTAGTTGCCCTTTTCAAAGTGTAGAGGGCAAGGACAAGGTAGGATGATGACGATGATGATACGTTGTTGGTTTCAATTCTAAAGTCAGGCAAAGTATGATTGTCTTCCCAGGAGTTTTGCAGTTGCAGGCTGGAGTCTAAATTGTTGCCCGATAGACGGTATGTAAAGTAGTAGTATTTTTGCGACTGTCACGCTTCTGTAGTGCCTCGAAAATGTTTGACGACGCACGTACTGACAGCTTTGAAGCGTTATGGCATCTACCTCACTACTCAACAAGCTGCGTGGCAGTCCCAACACTATCCTGCAATCGATAGCCACCCGGGCGGGCAGCTCGCTAGTGTGGGTGCTAACTAATAGCACCTAATCTATTCTCGTTATTAAGTACTAGTATAGGCTAAGTAATATTGTTACTAACATAGTGGACCTCTATGTAGTAATACTAGCATACCACAAAACACCACTGTATCGCTACACTAAAAGATTTAAACGCAAATAAATGCAAGTGCAACCTACAAACAAAATTATGTTAAACAAACTTTAAAAGTAGTAGCATAGCTACTGAAGACTGCATAAACAGCCAAATTGAATGTTAGTAAATCGACCATCCAAAGAACAAGACCCGCTCAGTCCGTAGGACTTGGCCTACTTACCCGTTACAAGCTGAGAAAAATAGCTGTTCATCCAGCTCTAAAACTGGGTCACAAGCTTATCTCACGAAAAATTGCAACCCACTCCTGCAAGGAAATGCAACGATTTTTTAAACATTTCACTCCAGTACCCAGTAGAACAGAAACAATTTGTATTTATATTACAATCAATCTTTACTAGAGGCGTTATCATTCGCAGCTGACTTACTGTGTGAACAAATTGCCCAATAAATTGTTGGTGCGTCACCCCAGTAAAGCCAGCACACGTATTTATGCTATTTTGTGTAAAACGAAAATTCGGAAAATAGATTTTTGTGTTTTATGCATTTTTCTTTTTTTATCGTTCGTGTTTTCGGTTTCCGATGAGTGTTCGGTTCGACTGGTTTGTGATTCTATTTTTGTTTTTGTTGATGAAATGTATCCGGTAGGTATTTTATTTACATTTGATTTTCCCAATATTTGCACAAAATGTTAGTTAACTTTACTCTGAAAGAGCTTTTTTTGATTTTTTGGTTTTGTTCGAATTGCTAGCAGTACCTACTGGCTGTATGAATGAATAGAGAAGTGTTGGTCGTCAGTTATCGAGATGAGCAGTCGAGATTGTTGCCATTGCGGGAATATCATGGATGAGGCAGTGGAACTTGGGACAAGCAAACAGAGGGTTATAACCAGCAGTGAGTGAAGTAGGGCTGTGGATGATGATGCCCTATACTGTATTGTCAAAGTTCATTACAATTATTCATTTATAATAAAGCTGCTTATGAAGTTTACTTAAAGCCTTTAAGGCTTTCCCACAGTATCTTCGCAATTACATGGTTGTGAACCAATTTATCCCAGATAATGAATATCCCATGCTGAGAAATACACTAAATATCGCATCATGAAGCCATTACACGCATTTTCTAGAGGAATAATGATGCTTCAATATTCTTTGTTTTTATTCCTTAAGTAATTATTAAAGACTAATCCACGAATGGACATCGTGATTCTGGGACTATTTTTAAGAGTTTAGGTACTAGTAGAGGGACGCCTCTTTGTGCTTTTCGTAGAAAATCTGGCGTCGTTAAAAGGATCGATTTTTTTTCTGTCAATGTTATAGAAAACAGATTCAGCAGAAAATTATTGTTTATTTTTATGAAGTAAATCTGCAATACCATTTACAAAATAGCGACGACAATATGACAAAAAAATAAAACACTGGTAATACTAGTTCGTAGGAATATTTTTAAAATCATGATAAAAATGATAATATTTTTTTAAACATAAACTAACTAACGTAAAACTGTTAACAAAGTAGAACATCATGTATAAAATATTGGTTTACAAACTTTTGTATAATTTGTACAAACTGACAATCAGTCTTACCAAGGAAGGGGTATCGTATAAGCCAGAACTAACTGGCTTGTGGAGGTCAGATACGCAATCGCTTTATAGAAAATGCTAGTATTCAACCGCGTCCGATTAGACTGGAAGCCGACCCGAACATCGTTGGGAAAAAGTTAGGTAGACAATGATGATTTTCTTTTTGAGCATCCTCTAACGTGTGTTTGAAACCCTCGAACGAGAAATGGAAAAATTCTAGAAAACATCACCCAAAAATAGCAAACAGGCGTCAAAAATTTAACTAATAACCCGTACTCAAATTCGGGTCCTCGTTTATCCGGTAACATCATCGGTGTCGGTTTAAAAGACCACAGGAGGGTCGGTATGAAATGAAGACATCTGTCAGAGGGTTAAAGGATACCGGTTCCGGCCGACCCCGGAAATTTGACTCGCGGGGTTGCCAAATAAATTATAAAAAAAATTATGTTCTGTTTTTCGTGGAAACATATTTCGCGATTTATGGAGTTCAGGTTGAGTTGTTTATGGGTTGAAAGTGATAATATTTATGAATAAGTACAGGTTTTATTTGTGTTTTTATTTTATTGTTCGGAATTGCTTAGAAATACGGGTTGTCCTTCCGTCCGCATTAGCTCTGCGTGCCGCAGAACGGCACACTCATGTTCAGGGACGAGACCCGAGTCCTAACAGCAGGAGTGGGAACATCACAGGCGGCACTCTGTATAAATATGGTACGTGATTTCATGATGTGTAGAACAGTTTGATTAATGCTCTAATGGGAATACATTTGGTGCTCAATGCATAGGTGCCCAAACAGGAATATTTCAGTCAATTGCTCAGCCACTATACAAACCGTTTTGAGCTTTCGTTATGATCAAAAACCATCTCACGGAAGCGTTTTAAATTAAATAAATAAATGAAATAAATATAAAATTTGTTTAAGACAATCATGGCCAATGTAGAACTAACTAGCCAAAAAAAATTGTTGAATCACATCAAGAGTTCCAAAGATTACCTCCAACATCCAAACTTTACCTCTTTAGAATATAACTATGGATAATCATGTTTACGCTTATATACCCTAACGAACCACTAACTCAAACTGCGGACCAATTTCACGACTCCGTTTATCAAATCAGAAACTTGTGTCTTAAATCGGTTAGTGCTGTTGTAACTTACATAAAACAGGTATGTATCAAACTCGGGGTATGTCAACAACTAACTTTTAGTACAGCATTTATGTATGGTACAAGTTACGAAAGATAACTTCATAACGTTTTCATATTTTTAATATTATGTTCTTATATATTTTTAACGTCATTCTAAAAGGTTTAATAGTTTAAAAATATTTCGCATAACTAAGCTAAAAGGCTGGAGATAATACATATTTCCATTTTCATATTCACAAATGGGTTTTAGTCGCTTCCAACTTTTATTTCAATTAAAATGTGCTTGTTTTCTGTTTTTCAGGATTTTCGCCAAAGTTAATTAAAAAAAAACTTTTATTACTACAACTTTATGACGGCACGGTTGGCGCAGTGGCTGAGCGATTGGACTGCTGCGCTGCGTGTCGTGGGTTCGATTCCCGCACGGAACAAATATTTGTAAGGCCTGCAGATAGTTGTTTCGGGTCTGGGTGTGTTTGTGTATGTGAGTTTAAATGTTTGTAAACGCACCCACGATACAGGAGAAATTCCTAGTGTGGGGCAACGTTTTAAAAAAAAAAAAACTTTCAACAAAACTTATAATCTGTAGATAAAAATATATATATTTATTTTTTGCTGATAGAAAGTCACTATGGCAAGACTCTCATAAACACACCCAAACGCGTAGTAAGAATTGGCCAAGATTTATTAACCTAAGAAAAACACATAAATAAACTATTCATACTTTTGCCATAGAAGTCAAGTATCTATAAGCCACGTACATATGCATACAAATATTGTGAGGTTATATGGTTGTAAAGCTAGATCCGACGTTGCCTGTCATTCTGACTTTATGATGTATTATCCTCAAACGTTAGATAGTAGTAAAGGGAGGTGTAAAAACCACTGAATGTGCTGACATTGTTACTTTGAGACCTTGTATTGTATTCATAACAGGGTTATGTGTCTTTGTGTGTACTGTCGGTAGCAAAACACGCAATGTAACACGATCAATGATCATGGAAATAAAAACCTAAATACAAAAATCGTAAATAAGGTAGTATTTTTTTATGGTATAAGGTCTCTTTTCACACATTTGTGTGTAAAGTAGCAATATATATATTTTTTTAAATGTAACATTACATCACACCTGTAATTCCCGAAGGGGTATGCAAAGACACCTTTGCATCTAATAAATTCACTATTTATTATTATTTATTTTATTATTATTTACTATTATTATACACCTACATTGTACACCTTATTGTACACCTACATTTCACCAGTTATGTTTAAGTCCCATGTAGTAAGAAGTGAGCCTATTGCCATCAACCAGGAACAAATCCAGACTCCGTGGCTGCTACTAAAAATTCCTGATGGAAAAACCCAACAGCATTTTGCCCAACCTGGAAATTAAACCCAGAACCTCTTACACTGCAGTCGCGCTTGCAATCACTGGACCAACAAGGCAAAGTGACGTAAAGGTATTTTATTTTAAAAACACAACTCCCCCACGTAAATAAATGAATCGTCGAACAAAGATTATATATTTATAATCATAACAAATACAAGTAAAATTTCTCAATAAGAAAGTTTCAGTATTCATCTCGCCAACTCTTCAAACTATTTTCATAAAGATACATTGGAGTTCGTTCAAATGTGTCATTCAGTCCTAGAAAAAGTATGTCTGGACCATTGATGTAGTCTAGACATATTCACTATTCAGAGAAAAACTTTAAATGACTAATCAAGACATGACAACTTTTTGGTTTGTCCCACAAAACACTCTTTAAAACTTCTTTATAAGAAAACCTCTCATATTCAAGTGAAAACGACCTAATGATCATTTGTAAGTTGAGATAGATTTCTAGTGTAGTTGTGACGAATATAATAAAAACTTATTAAAAATACCAAGATGAGTGCTTTTTGTAAATTCGAGTCGAATTTTTGACATTTAAATATTTTGTCAAATACAGACACTACTGATGAAATTTCAAAATAACAATAACAGTTTTTTACTGAATGCATATAAAAGTAAGTACGGTACCTGTAACGTATCCTTATGTCGCGGTTACAGCTAGTAATCAAAATAATTAAAAAATTATGTCTGTATGTTGGCGATTATCTGGCACAAATGACTTAAAATCGGGAACGATGTAATAAACTTAGTGACCAAGTTTGTTCACCCACAAGCTTTAAAAAAATAAACCATTCTTTATTCAATATGTTTCCCTAAAGTACCAAAGAGTCTCAATAAAATCTCATAACTGTATCTTACAAAATATAAACTACAGTAAGTTGCCAACACTCTGACACTTATGACTTGTAGCCAAAGTATGGTCACTCTAATAATTTCTAACAGTTTAAAATTAATATAATTCGTCGAAATCTTGAAAAAAATATTTAGTTTGCTATGATGTTTGGCAAACGTATTTCAATGATAGAGGTCTGCATATAAATAAAATGAATGGAGAAGGAGAGAAAGACCAAGAATTATGAAATAAGGAGTAAAATATTATATAGTAGGGTCAGACAGGATTGGGTTTTCTTGGAGACAATGGTAAAAACGTGTTGCGCTGACTTCAAGTCTTTTGTTTTTTTTGGTGGGTGGAAAATCATCGAATAACCCCCCCCCCCCCCGCTCTTGGGCAGAGCGAAGGGGAGTGTCAGACTTCTACTGACTAAAAACCAAACCCATGTTCCTTCTTCGCCCATGTGTCGGAGCCGCGTTAACCTTTTGACAAACCACAGCCCCGACGGGCGGCTGACTTCAAGTCTTGTTTCATAATGATAAGATGATGAAAGTAGGACAAACGTAAGGCACTTATGAATAAAAGCGACATAAAAGTATTGTTTTGTTAAAAACACCACTGCCCTACGTAAGTCGTCGAGTACAACGCCGCCTACACTCGTCCAGATACCAACCCCGTGTTACTAAAAGCCCATAAATATATCTTTCAAAATGTAAACCGCAGTAAGTTGGCAACAGTCTGGCACTTATGACTTAGAGGCCGTAGTGACACAGCGTTCGGCGTTAAATTTACTGCGACCATTACTGTGACGTCACTGTAGGCGGTATCTCGAACAAACGACTTTTGTTACGGACTGCAGAATAGTGGAGTTACTGTCTGAAGGGGGAACTCCGCTTTATTTTTCTTTGGAACAGATTAAGATAAAATATCGTGATTATTATTAGTTTCCTGTTTCTACAGTTTTGGTTAATTTAGTTGTTCCGGTTGGGGAGTTTTCCTGTTTTCTTGGGTTTTCTTGGAAACTATAATCGTTTCTGTTACGAGCGAATTATTTTGGAAGGTTGAAGAAACTGTGTCCGGTGTAAACAACACCAAGGTATTGTTGATCTATTACAATTATCTCTGCCTTGAATTGTCTCAGGGAAACAGAAAGATAGGTATCTATATATATAAAAGAAAGTCGTGTTAGTTACACTATTTATAACTCAAGAACGGCTGCACGGATTTAGCTGAAAATTGGTAGGGAGGTAGCTAAGAACCAGGAGAAAGGACATAGGGTACTTTTTATACTTATTTTTTTTCCCTATGGCGGAGGCGGAACAAAGTTCGCCGGGTCAGCTAGTTTTAAATAAATCATTTTGTAATTATACATCCAATGCGAAGAATGATAGTAGGAGTAGAGAAGAAGTACCTCAACGATGCCATGACATCTGAAAGAAACGCGTTGCGCGCACCCCAAGCAGAATGGAACAAGAGTAGGAAGATGACTATGAGAATTTCCAATACGAAGAAAGTTATCCATTGAACATTTTAGATTGTTTTGAAACGGAAAGCCATTATTTCAAAATGATTCCGGTAGTCAAATCTTAAGTTTTAAAGACAATGTATAAATCAAAACAAGAAAATTATTAACAAATTAATATAAACGACAATTTAACAAGCAATTTGCTTTTATTAATTTCCAAATTGTATTTTCAATATCTGTTGAAGTTTGTTTGTTTGAATACGAGTAAAATTTCAATGTACAATAACAAAGTTTCTCTTCCGAATCCTGGTGCTCTCGGCTATTGATTATATTAACTTTAAAATAAAACAACAACATCCCAAATAAATACTGTTCTTTTATAATCAACTGTTTTATATAAATAAGTCTCTGATTGATTTTAATGTAATGATCACTTTATATTTGTGTTTAAAGCGAATTTATTGGGAAATTATTTTGTACCTAAAGTTTTAAATTACAATTTTGATTTATGGATGAAATTTTAGTATTGCAAAGTAATTATTTACAAAACTGAATCAATTTGCACAAATTATATACGGTACTGTTTACAAAAAAAAATACATAATTAATTGCAATAAATTAATAATAATAATATAGCTATATTACTTATTGCATAAATAGCTTATGTAAAATAGCGAGCTTTTTATATTATTTATTTGACCAAAATATGTTCCTTGAACAGGGAAAGGAGGCTTTAGCCCTGATTAGGGTTTATCAGGCTCATACAAAAACATTGAATGCAAGCTATTACTTTCCTAAAAGAGTAAGCCACGAATTTATCATGTTCTGGTAAAAACGAAGTATACAGCGGAAGAAATAAAAGAAAAGTTTTCAATTCTGTGTGCAAACTCCGAATGCAAGTCATAAGTCAATGGGGGAAGCACTTTATTTATTACAGTTTATAAACAATATCAGGAACGTAATGTTTCATGAACTTAGTTTTGAAGTCTCCATTAATTCTATTGCGGAAGTCCGTGGGCTTCGGCTTTTCGGTTCGATAGCATATTGCAATCTATAGTTTTTATTACATTTCTGTCATCGTTGTACCTGATTTATAAACGTCAGCTTTTGAGGCTTGTAAAAGATACCTATGCAAAATTCTGATATTTATTTAATCACACATTTTTAATTCTTCTAAGCTGAGATGCAATTTATTTGAACCAACAAGATACAGGCTGTGACCAGTTATAGGCTTGTTTTTTTTTGGAGGGTGGAAATTTATCAAATCACTCCACCGCTCTAGGCGGGACGGAGGGAGTGTCAGACTTCTACTGGCTAAAACCACCCATGTTCCTTCTTAGCTCTTTGTGTCCGGGGCCGCAGAATCTCATCAAACAACCCGCGGCCCCCTCAGCAGGTAATTTCAAGGCATACGTAGTATTTGTTGGACCTAAAATCCGTAGCGACTCTTCTAATTTTTCCCACGATAAATATTTCATAGCTTAAATTCCCACAAAACAAAAGAAACAAAACCTTACCCAAGAAATTACAACTCCTAATCCTTCAAAATCCACATCTTATTCCAGTAAAAATTACTCACGAGTAATTATAAAAAAGGTCCGGATGTAGTCGCCGTTTGCACTCGACATTGCACTCAGAAGGAGACTGAAAAATGTCGCCGTCGTCGCTTGGAAAACGGTTTAATTTTGTGAAAGTTTCAGCAGGCGGCAATAGGAGTCCAACAGGAAGGGAGTGCTGAGGAAAAGTGGAAATATGAGTGTCTCTAATTCGAGCAACTCTTGGCGTGAGGGTTACTACGGGATTAGAATTGTTGTGACTTGAATGTGAGCGATGGTTGAGTTTTGAGTGTAGAGAGATATAAACAGGAAAATGATTGGATTATCCAATGTTTTAATTAGCATAAAGGCTTTGTCAGGAATAAAAGATATCAAAAGTAGAAATAACATAACAAATCATCACGTCTGTAATCCCCGAAGAAGTGTAGGTATCTAATACAATACACACACATTTTGCCAGATATGTTTAAGTCCCATAAAACTGAGGGCACGTCTATTGACAACAATCGGGCAAAAATCCAGACTCCGTATCTGCTACTGAGAAATTCCTGATTGAAAACCCAATACCACTTTGCCAGAACTGGCTGTCGAACCATTATACCAATGAGGCAGTCTATTTATTGTCTTACATACTTTAGAGTCTAAACATTTATATTACTATTTATATTATACAAGATAGCTGACGGTTGTAAAAACTCCTGCCTGAGATAACAATTCAAGAGAAAGTAGTGTAGATCAACTGTGAGAAAATTCAAACAACTAAAGTGAGAGTGAATTTACTAAAAGTACAAAAATGTAAAGGACTATGTCCTATGATGAAATGAAATGTTCACCTATGTTTACATAGGTGAACCTAACTTAAGTAAACACATAAAATTTACATACAAATTAATCTTTGTGCACACAACTTTAAAACACGCTAATAGCTTTTTCTAAAACGTCCCGCTTGCTACGACCACCAACCAGATATTTTTTACAAGTACTGTAGTAATTCAGGCCTAAATATTATTATACGTAGACACATTCGGTGAAACTCGTATATCACTTCGCATAATTAACAATGTCATGTTCAAATTACACACTGACCATAAATTTCCATTACCGTAATTCCACCAAAATGTTCCTAATTATCACACAAGCGAATTTAAAAGCAGCACAAACAATATTTCTCACAGTGTTTTAGGATTAGTACGTACGTTTACAATGACTTTTGTATGTTCTAGGCCGGAGTTATTTGTTGAAATTATTTTGTAAGTATATTTTTGAAGTTTATGACTGTAAATAAAAATCCAACCATGCCCAACAATTACGCTAGTATTTTTTTTGTCTAGTTCCCAATATGTTAGATAATTATAATAAATACCTCGTTGTTTTTGGGTAGGTAATACGTCTACCTATACCATATATTGCCTTCAGTTACCACCAGGAACAAACCTAGTCTCCATATTTTTGGTTTATTTTAAAAAGTAACCGACCAACAAAATTGAAATATCCCAATGTGGGAGATCTCCTAAACAGTTTTCCTTTCTAAAGGGCCATTTTAACATTCAATATAAAAACCAGCAATGTTTATTAATAAGAAATTAAAGTGAAGTTATGCAATAAATATAATTATCTTGACAAAATTAAGCATGGTCCAACTCTACCTCTCCAATTTAGTCAAAGCTTCTCGACTCATTATCACCCCAGATTCTCCCATGCGACTTCCACAAGTACAATAGTACCACCGGAAGTACCAACACTGAAACGGAACCATCACGTAGTACCTTCCGCGACATTCAGATTCAGTACTTTGAGTGCAAGTTTCAGCGGTGGTTGCTCATGAATAAATTTTACACGTTGTTTTCAAACTAGCTGTTTGACGTGGATTTTATTCAATTTATTTTGGTGCTGATGTTTTTGTTCTGCTGTGGCGAGGATAAAAGCTAGATTTTTGTCTGAATTTTTAACTAAAAACTGACTGAAAGAGTTTTAGTGCGAATTTTGCCGTAAGCACTCTTTAATCTTGCTTGACTCATAAATTGTGGTTGGTAACTCACATATTTGTGCTGTTTTATAGTTTTATTTTGCAAACAAAATGTTTGAGTGTTATTCTCAGTGTCGAAAGAATGAACTACTTCCTCCTTGCAACAAAAGCCAAATTCTCTGATCAACGTGGGGTAACATTACAATCATGATATCCAAAAATAGTAGCGTATAAAATCTAGCGTTCAACAGAACACAAGTTATATGGAAGCCGAACCCATCACAGTAAAGAAAAGGCTTGGTGGATAATCTTCCATAGCTGTTAATAACTTACAACAGCTCTTTTCTTCACCGTCGAAACTCCACAAATTACCGCCTTTTTTCGGAGGGTAGTTAATCATCAAATGACCCCTCCCGTTCTGGGCGGAGTGGAAGAGAGTGTCAGACTTCTACAGACTAAAAACCACCCATGTTCCTTCTTAACCCTTTGTGTCCAGGGCCGTGGTATCTCTTTCAAACAATCCGCAACCCCAGCAAGTACAAATTACCGCCTAAAGGATCAAATTTTCTTGAACCCCGAGTTGAAAATCTTACTCGTGTAGCCAAAAGACCTTGACAAGTAAAAGCAGGCAAAATTGTCTAAATCCTTCTTTAACACGTGAAAGAAAATTAAATGATTGCTTTGATACGGTTTCGGTAATATTATAGCAGGAATGAACATCACGCCTGATCTCTTCGAAGAGAAAAGCAGGGAAGAGGTAAATCAGATTTTGAAGTCCTATATATACTGTACTAGGGAAAGCCAATCGAAAAAGAAATTTCGAACAATTTTATTTGAACATTGTCCAGAGCATCATAATTTGACCAGCATTATAGTCTAACTGGATGCAGTAATTTACATGGGCCAACTGCCTATTTGACTTTCATAATCCAGTTAGTACTGAGTTATATGTTAGGTACCCATAAGACCGTTTGCCAGACATACATACAGGCCACTGACTACCTGTAACGACTCAAATTACATTTAATATCATGTCATAATCTCCCTCAAATCGTAAAACCGATTCAGGAAATAGGTTTCTATGTCACGCCAAAAACAGGGAAACCAAATCATTATTGCTTGTACTATTACAATCTTAAGACCAATCGGTTATGTGGCACATGGCCTCAATAGTTATCGACGAATCGAATTCCCCTTTTCAAAGAAAGGAAAATTCCTTTAACTGAGTAAAAAAGTTTCCATTTAGTTTTTCTTGGAGTGTAAACAAGATAAATGTTAGGACACAGCAAGCTTAAATAACATCAAAGGACAGTAATTAATACATCTATAAATATAGAGTTTTTCAATGTTGCGTCGCCGCGTCGGTGTAAAAACAAAGATGAGTCTGAAAGGGTTGAAACTCTTTAGAAACCCGTTCGTAGTTCTATTCATACTTATTTCAATTGCATTGCTGTGTTCCGGCCATTACATCGACGAGGTCTGATTAGAAAACGGAAGGTCTCGGTAAACTTACAGGCACAAGCAGCATTTCAATTTGGTACTTTTGGTTGAAAACCTCGAAATCAATTGCCATTTAAACGTAGAATATTCGCTGTATTAAATAAAGTATCCAGATTGGTATGTTAAAACTATATTTGTAAATTCGGTTGCATTGGAAAGGGAACTGGTTGATGTTTGGATCAACCAAGGAAGCATACGACAAAAAAGACTTTCTCCTTTTTTGCCTATACTCAGCAGTGGGTATAATTGGTAGCCTCGTGACTAACCAATAGGGGATCCGACTGACTCAAAATAATATGATTCTGTTTAGTACATCAGTTAGATTACCGAAAAATATAAGGCACTTGTTTTTTGTTTTATCAAAATAATAAAAAATTACGAAAATAAAACGCGTCAAAGATCGTGAGTGGGATTTTGTGACGTCACTTGTAGGTAAAAATGTAGTGACATATATATGACACACACAAGTTTTCGTCCTAATTTTTTGTATACGTGAAAAAATAAAAAATATGTATTCAATATTTTATGGAAATCTATCTAACGGACTAAATAAACTTCAAAATAAAGAACCCAACGAAAGGCTAAAAAAAATCCAACTTAATAATCCTACGGTCTTCCAGGAAACCATAGAAATTCCTCGACCCTATATTTGTGAATTGACAAAGTCACTTTCCAATTGTGGCAAAATTGCTGACTGAGTGCAGATCAATCCGTTCACCTGGCAGTAACCACTAGTACAGGTCCGTTTAGATTGGATAGTAGGCAGACGTGCAATTTCATTTCGTATGTTCCAATTGTTCGACTCACGCTGTGTTTAGGCTTTGCTGAATCCTTTGTGACAGAGACGAGACTTGGTAAGGTAATGTGCGTTGATTGATGGATTGAATTCTATGTTTCAACAAGTCAATTCTTTATTGGAGAAGGATTGGTTGTCATGTTGGTTTATGTAAAGATGGATATGGATGTTCTGGAAAAATCAAATGTGTAGTCATAGAATAAGTTGAAAAATATAGGTTTATATTTTTTATAACATCTATCTACATATTTACGTCATTTTCAGTACGAGCTTATTAAAGAAAACCTAAATTAAAGTATTTTTTTTATTATAAATGGGCTTGCTCTTGACTTCAATCTTGCCATAAGGGCAGAGATGATGCCCGTCGGGGCCGCGGATTTTTGTACTAGATTACGTGGCCTCGGCGCAAGGGCAAAGAAGCAACATGGGTTCGGTTTTTAGTCAGTAGAAGTCTGACACTCCCCTTCGCCCACCCACCAAAAAAAAAAGGGCAGAGATGATGTCAACGATGGAACGAGCTTACCCAGTAGAAGCCTGTTTACTCGCTGTTTACATTGTTACTCTTATTGTTATTTAATTCGTCATCATCAATGCTCTTGCCCTTTTCTCAATTATTTGGGGTTGGTGTAGCATGTCTTCTTCTTTTATACTTCTCCGTTAGTCGTATCTCTTTTTTATTCACTGTTACTGTTAGCCTGTGACATTCCGCTGCTACGCAAAGATCTCTCCTATGACTTCCAATTCTTTTAATACAGGGCTAATATGAATCACTGATCATTGGTTCAGTCCAGGTCGTCCCCTATCTCCCGTGAGAAGATTTCTTAATTTAAAAGCTTAAAATTGTACTAAAAAAAATTAACAAGTGCACTATGTTGCGTCAATTGTTTAACCAAGTTAAGCGAGTCACATGCGACATAACAAACCAACTCCACTATCACAAAACTAAACGCAGCACGAACAAGCGATTGGTCCAACGCGGCAACGTTCAAACGATGTAATTGCCATCCCATTGTGAGACTTTGACGGCCAAATTGCAGTATTACCATCACCTGTACTGCAAATAGTTATTTCACATTTTTATCGCGACACAATTTACTGCTTTTTACTGGAGTTTTATACGAGTTTTTAAAGTTTATATTGAGCCATTACGCGATTTACGTTGCTGGGACGATTTTAATTTTATTGGAATTGGTTTCGTGTGTTCCGTGTTTTTTTTCTCGATATTTACGATGGAGAAATAAACGATGTGCGTTTCTAATGCAGAAAATGGACAGCTTGAGAGAATTTTTGGGTAAATAAGGAAAAGGCTTTCCTATGATATTACACAGAGAAGAAAGTGATAACTTATTTAGCAAAATGTATGTTAACTTTTTTAGAGTGCATAAAAGATTGTATTCATGGTAAGTAGTATAAAGTGGAAAAAGCGAACTTTTCATGTACTTAGTAAATTACTAATTTCTTCTTCTTCGTAATCCAAGCGTGGTTATTACTGACAAAAACATCGCCAAATTTTTCAATAAAGCAAAAACAGATTTGTCCTATTCTGAGAACCAGGGTCTTCAGAGAATTCCGCATAGGTACCTTGTAAAATGTTTCATGTCTTTATTTTATCTATATCAGATGTAGGTATTTATTAAAAAAAAATGTTCTTATTAAAATGTATTTTCTCATAGTCGAAATAAAACCTCAGCTTTATCGAATTCGACATAGTAACTTTCGATGCATCATGAATCCCGATGCGACGTCGAAGAATGATCGATTGTCTATGAAATGCATAGACAGCTCAGACAATTGGAACGTTCATCGTCTAGACATCGTTTGAATATATTCCTGTCTCACGTCTTATAGGATAAGCAGAAGTTCAATGGTTTACGATATCTGATTTGCGATCTTTGTCTTGAATAGCTGTATGTCAATGTCTGGTTGTAGATGCGATTTCATATATTTACGTATTTCAATCCATTGACTCACCACATGACTATATCGCATGATGGCAAACAAAATTGCGCTGTCCATCACATGTCAATAAGCTTCTACAGTATTATTCTAAAACGTCTGTTTTGACTCGACTAGGTAGCGTCATATCGTATAACTGATAGTATATTTTAAGTGGCGAATGACTCAAAACTCACAAACTCTGCTTTGAGTCAGTCTTGTCAGGGAATCGTAAGAGCTTCATTTCCGTTCCTCAGAAAATGGCACAGCGCTGGAAGTGAGTATATAAAGATTGAATAAACAAAAAGTCAAACATCCTCGGCCTGTCGTAATAATCTGCTGGCAATAGACCTCTCCTTGACTGTTCTAAACCCCCAGTTATTCGACTCGCCCTACCAAGCCACGGTTGAAGGTCCTATTTTCTCCACGTTGGGGCTGCGGGTCTCGTCGGGGCTGCAGGAAGTTCGAAAGAGATACCGCGGCCTCGACACAAAGGGCTAAGAAGGAACATGGGTGGTTTTTAGTCAGTGGAAGTCTGACAATACCTACCGCTCTGTCCAGAGCGGGAGGAGTCATTTGACCCTCCAAAAAAAAGGAAGGTTTTAATTTCCATGTCATAATTATAATGTGTAATAAACAAGCGATACCTACAATATTATGTTTATTATTAAAGAAATAATTACACAGTAAACTGTCAACAACAGATATAAACTAATAGGATTACTCCCATTGTAATTTATTTGCACATTAAAATATTGAGAGCATTGCAAACGATACCCTTTCGTCATCGCTACCCTGTAATAAAATAGTATAGTATAGTTATACCGCAACAAAATAGTATAGTATAGTTTATACAGGTACGTTACAACTCAATGGATATTGCGAGTGTACACACGGCTACACATCAAGCTATACATTTCCAGTTTACTCTGATCTCGCACTGCACGGAAATCCTATACAATGCGAGACCAGCTTATACTGGAAATGTATAGCTTGATGTGTAGCCGTGTGTACAACGTTTTCCTAAAATAGTGGAGTACTGAAATATCGGCTTTCATCGGAAAGTTTTACGTCAGTTTTTTCACAGGTTCGTCTTTATTGAAATAATATTTACCTGGTGGAAAACGGTTGGGAAAAACTAAGTTACTAGCGATGAAGTTATTTCTTGTCAGTATACCTTTTTTTGAGGGTGGGAAACATTAAATGAATCATCATCTCTTCTCCTTCGTTTCCCTCCTCACTCCTCAAGTCGGTATGATGGATCTTTCACTGTTCGTGCTGTGCGCCTTTGGAATTCACTACCACACTCCTTGCGGGATAGCCCTTCGTTAGAGGTGTTTAAGAAGGGTATAAAAGAACATTTCCTGACATGAGTCATAATTATGTATGTATGTATATAGGATTTTATAGGTATGTATATAATGTATTACGTATATTATATTGTAGGTATGTAGTTTGGTTTAGAAGTCTATTTAATTTAAGTTACTTAATTTAATGTTAATGCACATACATTAAGTGTATCCTCTATTGCAAATCTCACTTTCGAGATTAGGTTTGCTGTAAGAAAACCAAATTCTGGGTTAAGCTCGCCTTTGTACATAAGCTTTGTAATTTATGTATAAATTTAAATTTGTTATTTTATGTGTGCAATAAAGAATAAGAATGAGTCCTCCCGCTCTGGGCGGAGCGGAAGGAAGAGTCAGACTTCTACTGACTAAAAATGTTCCTTCTTAGCCCTTTGTGTCTGAAGCCGTGGGTTCTCTTACGAACAATCCGCAGCTAGTCAGTAGGCCTTACACTGGACTCGCTTAGTGGTTTATAGCCCAAGATCGTTCAAATTGTTTTTGTGCAACGATACCAGTTTTATACTATTAAGATTTTTTTAATTGTCTCATTGGTCCTGTGGTCGCAAGCTTGACTGCTGAAAAAAGTGTTTTATTTTATTCTCTTTAGGAAACTTACTGCTAATACAAACATTATACTTAGTAACTAGAAATTTGAAGGCCATTTACAAGTTTCCACAAATAAACACAAATAATTTTTGGGTTTCTCCCACTGGATTTTTCAGCAGGAGCCACGAAGTCTGGAATTGTGCCTGTGTTGATGGCAATAGGCTCGTCCCTTATTACTTGGGACTTAAAAATAACTGGCGAAATATGGTATACTATTAGGTACGCCTAATCTTTTGGGGATTACAGGCGTGATGTTGTGTCAACAGTGTTTTCATTTATTTTCGTATTGTCGACGCCACCCTGTAGGATAACCCCCTAAAGCGGTGAAAACAGCAAAGGCTGATTATGCATGCTATGCATGTCGTCTTAACCGTTGTCAACATAAACAACTTTGATCACCTCAGCATCGTAAAATAAAAACATACACACACACATTCTTCGCAACATATTTTCATATAGTATCAAACCTTCAGTTTCATCTGCTGATAGAATAGGTACTCTAGTTTATTGGTTTTGTCTCATACGGAAAGATGGATGCCTTGACGTGTGTTATTTGACTACCCTTTTTATTTATGAACCACCTCTGACTACCGTTTCTATGTTGAAATATGACTAAGGAAAACATGTTTGGCTGTCAGGTTTGTCATCTAAATTGTAGTAGGGGGACTGGAGTTAGGGGAGATCGCTAGTTGATATCGAACTTTGGAGTGAGTGTAACGGAACTGGAAAATTATAGATCGACTTTATCTTGTGTCTTAACTTGTAATACAGCGATAGCATTTAGAGCTCAGTCATTGAAGCCCGTGCGAGACGCACGGGACCGGTCAATGTGGCGACACTTAGGGGAGGCCTATAACCAGCAGTGGAAGTCTTTCGGCTGAAATGATGATGATGATGATGATTGAAGCCCAAAGATATTAACGTGGAAATTGTCATAAAATGATTACAATTTCAAATCATATTTAAATATCTGAGAACTAGCTTTTGCCAGCGGCTTCGCCCGCGTGAAAATGACAATTTTCAATACAAACTTTCATCCCCTATTTAAATCCCTTAGGGGTTGAATTTCGAAAAATCCTTCCTTATTCCTTGTCTACACTATAAAGGGAACCTCTGTGCAAAATTTCAACTTTCTAGGTCCGAGAGTTTGGGCTGGGCGTTGATGAGTCAGTCAGTCAGTCAGTCAGGACTTCTCTTTTTATTCATATAGATGATTCAAGTCATGTTAGGAACTTAAAGTAGCAGTAAATCACCCACTGACTAAGAAAACTCACTTTCAAAATTCAAAGTATATTTAACAATCATTTCTGCCTATCACGGTCCACTGGTGGACATATGCCTCTCCAAAACTGCGCCTTTCGCATCCATTCTGACCAATCTTCCTAGTGTCAACCACGTCTAGTTTTCACTTCGGTGTAGCTCAACCCACCAATGCAAATCTTGCACTTAAAACTCCTTAAAGTAAAGTACGAAAGCAATCTAGTTTCTTGACAAAATCCAGGAAAGGAATC
Organism: Diarsia dahlii; assembly: GCA_949775195.1. Lineage (NCBI taxonomy): Eukaryota > Metazoa > Arthropoda > Insecta > Lepidoptera > Noctuidae > Diarsia > Diarsia dahlii. The sequence goes on from OX459205.1 coordinate 18,969,972, forward strand.
ATGTCAAAGAATCTTCCTCGGGCACTAAAGAAGAAGTATTGCAATTTTAAAACTCCCATTAAACCTAGTTCAGTGATTTACGAGCGATGTACATGCAAAATGACTTTTATATCCATGCTTGTTTTAAAACCGAGTTTTTGTTTACATAAATATATTTTTTTTCTCAAATGGGTTAAAGTAACTTCAAAACTTGTTGAAGTTTTTCTTAAGCAGAGACTGGGACTTCCGTAGCTAAAAGTTAATAATTTAGTAGCAGTATGATAGTAAGGGAAAATAAACTTAGCGGCAGCTACGGTTCAATTTAAAGTTGAAAAAATTAATATCTTAGTAGTTGTCTTAGGGTTTGCATACTTGTGCAAGCTGAAGTTCGGAATGATACTGGATATTTGAGTTGTCATTAATAATAATAATAATAATAATAATATTCCACAACTATCACACAACGCCATCTAGTCCCAAGCTAAGCAGAGCTTGTGTTATGGGTACTAGACAACTGATAAACATACTTATATATTTCTAAATACATACATATCGTCATAGTCGTAGAATAGTGACGGATCTGACAAATATTAAACTTTCCAGGGCAGCCATTTCAAATAATTATGATCGTTTTTTTGAGATAACTTTTTTAATTTTAAATCTATAACTTTGAAAATTGGCATACTAGTGAAAAATAGGGTTTGTTTTAAAATGAATTTAAAATAATAACTTATAATTGAGCAGTTTTCCCGAAAAATCACATGCTTCATTTTACGTTGGAGTCAACACAGTCACATAGTATTATCCGACATTGTTCTTCGGAAAGTTCGTGTTCAAAGAGTGACGAATGTGACTTTCCGATCATGTTCTATTGACTTACAGGGTAATATTTTGGCGGATGTGTGTTCCGTCATATTCTACTTTAACCATGAGTAAGTAGGTAGGCAGGTGGTCTGTATGTAAATAGGTAGGTTGCGGTTGGTAGGTTTTCACAAATAAAACACATTATATTTGGTTTAGTTTTTGGACCCTTTTTTAATCAAAGTAAATAAGCTCCAATTAAGTAATTATCAACAGCATTATTTACTAAGAAGACCAAACCCAAAGGATCCAAACCTATTTGAACCTACCTAATTAATTCATCATTTCAACCAAAAGACGTCCACTGCAGGACATAGGCCACCCCCAGGTGTCGCCGCATTGACGGGTCCCGTGCGTCTCGCATCCAGTGGGTTCATCAGGTCATCGATCCCCCTAGTGGAAGGCCTTCCAACGCAAAGTCTTCCAGTTCGCGGTCGCCACTTCAGAACTTTTCGGCCCCATCGGCCATCCGTTCTGTGAGCAATGTGCCCTGCCCATTGACACTTAATTCTGGCAATTCTTCGGGCTACGTCGGTAACCTTGGTTCTCATGCCGATGTCCTCATTTCTGACTCCGAGCGAGAGGGCTATCCCTCTCCATTACCCTTTGGGTGACTTTAAGCTTCCTGATGAGACCCATTGTGAGCGACCACGTTTCGGTCCCGTATGTAATCACTGGCAACACACACTGGTCATAGACTTTCGTCTTGAGACACTGGGGTAAGTTAGATACCACGCAACTTCCCGAACGCTGCCCAGCCGAGTCAGATTCGACGATTTACCTCTTTCTTGAAATTAGACCTACCCAACTGGACCGTTTGTCCCAGGTAGACAAATAATTGTCCACAACTTTGAGTGTAGAGTTTCCGATCTTTATAGGAGTGGGGTGTTATATGAACATTCAACATAACCTTTGTTTTATCCATGTTCATTTTAAGACCCACTCTTTTTATTTTAAGAAACACCTTCATTCCACATATAGCAATAACATTGATTATTAGCCATAGACACAGCTGTATTGATTGATGGACAGTTGCTATAGTCTGCACTATCGTGAGTGGGACAGCAAAAATCGTTACATACTTCATAACGGGTTTCATGGCACGTGTGTTTGTTCATTGTTTTCAACAACAGGGGTAATCGGTTAAGGTGACAGATCTGATATCAAGGTAGAGGTATTTAGAGGGATTAAGAAGACTACGTTGATATTTAAGAGGGAGACTACACCATGCTGATTTTCTGACGGGAGTAAAGACGGTGAGGATTCATTTTGATACACAGCCATAAAAGGATCTTCTCCAAGAACACAAGTAGGTGATGGTGCGTTCTTGTTCATATTTTCATCTGTAGATTTTATGATTTCTCTTGTTCCTTGTAGGTCTTCGTCATCTGAAAAGACATCCTTATAGAAAGAAAGAAAGAAAAATTATGATGATGATGTGATGGTGAATGGCATTCCGAAAAGATATGATTATGATATAGATAATTATACTCGTATTATAATTAATTACGGTAATAAATAATTATATATCTTGACTGGTAATTAGTGAACGACACTTAGTGTCGCACTCGCACTCAGAGAGGTTTAACCCTCATCATCAAACCTCTCTGAGTCATACAAAAACTGTCAAAACCTTTACTAAGTAACGGCCTAAGTAATCATTAACGTTCTCTGAGTACGGCAGTTAGACACGTGATTGTACTTATGATAACAAACAACTTTCCCAATGATTTTTTACTCTTTCACTTTTATCATATTAACAACATCGGAATACATGCGCGCGCACGCCTGTGTCTTCTCAGCTGTTTGACTCCTGAGAGGTCACAAGCGGGCGCATTAAAAACATTCTAAAGATTACAAATTATAAAATTTACTTCTTTTTATTTATGCAGGTAAATTACTAATCAGATTAGATTATATTCTTATAGAAAAATACATCAAATATACACAAATAATGATTGTTTTTCAGTAGAAAAAAGGTGGTAGTGAATTTGGTTCTAAGAACAAAGTCGGATCGTCAGATAAGACCGCTAGTTAAAAAGGTGTGTCCGCAGAATATCGTCGGATAAGATCGCGCGACACTATCATGTCCATAGAAAAATGAAGTATAGTTATATACAACTTGAAACTTAAAATTGACAAATTTAACACCAACACAACATAATGATATAGTACTATCAGATAACAAATGATTATTTATAAGTAAACTAAGTTTTAAATTGATTCTTAACGTTCCGTAGAAAACCGACGGATAGGCAGAACCGACGCTTTAATTGTTAACTTTGCAAAAAACTAATCAATACATGAATTAAAATATGTAAGTACGTATCACTAACTTACCTGGAGTCCCTGGTACGTAGTCTTCCTCATCAATGCACTCTTGGTGAGATCAACTCGTAATTTGTTCTGTTTTACTTATTGTTCAACAAGTTTTAACATAAGTTTTGATCGTCCAGTTTTCATTGTGGCATAGCTTTTAATAAAATACGTAAAAAAATAAACTAAGTAGGCATGAAATAATTAATAAAAAGGCTAACAAAGATAAACTAATGTAATTGTTTATGAATAGTCTAATTCAGTGCATCGCGATGAGCGAGTTCGACGAATAATGACGGTTGAGCAGATTCGTCGGGTGCGGGAGGGGGTGGTGCGAGATCCCTGCGCGTCGTACATGGACGAGTATACACAAGCGTCACTTTACTATGAGCGCCTATCAAATCCGTCAGTTTACCGACTGATTAATTTGGAAACTAAAATACATCCAATTTTTTCTTTAATGCAGTGATAATAATTAAACAGTGTTGTATTCAAATATGGTAAAAAGTGATTTTCGTATTTTTTTCAAAACCGACATTATTCTACGATCATGACGATATGATAGATAAATTACACCCAGACACAGAACAAATGATCGTGCTCATCACACAAACATTTGTCCTGGGTGGGAATCGAACCCACGACCTCCGGCATAGCAGTTAGGGTCACTAACCACTAGACCAACAGGCCAGTCAAAAAGTCATTGTTGAATACACTCGTTTTACTTCATTTCACGTCACTGTTGAAAGTTCAAGAATTGCTTTTTGCATGAAATTGCATGAAAGAAAAGTTTGTGAACCTCTTTTCGATTACAGCAATTCAGTTATGAACAATTTATTGAACACCAAATATTATTTTACAACCAACTCACAGCGGATTTCATGGAAAGCTTAACCGATTCGTCAATCAATTACAATTTGTCGAACACAGAATTCCACCTCCCTAGTTTTTCGAAACGTAAACATTTATATAAAACCTATAAACATTTATACAAAATCAATAAACTCTCCTGTCATCTGCCTCTGAAAATAACAACAATAACCTCATTACAAATTATTTCATGCTCCATTGCACTCTTTACATTCATTTCTATATCTCAATTTCTAACAAACCCAGCAATGTACATCGTATAACTTAAAATTCTCTCGTGCGGGGGCAAAGATATTCAGTTTTACAGTTTTAACGTTACATTCACCCCCGTCGACGCACGAGTCGAGACAATCGAATTATTTTGTGGTATATTCGAATAACAGAGTTACGGACGGTAGGGCAGTAAAAGTTTTACATCCACTATAGCTTCGCGATCAGTTTTCGTGTTACCTGTAGGAATCGTTTTATTTTTTGGTAGAGGGTGTGTGTGTGTGTTGAGTATTATAGCGTGGGTGTCCTCAATTTTGTCTGACAGGTGACACTATGTTTATTATTTTTGGAGCACTTACAAACACTTGAGGAGTTGTTTGATGTTTGCTAGTAAACATTCGGTTGTCTTCAAATTCAATCCTTACTATTTAATAATAAAATTATAAATGCGAAAGTAACCTCTGTCTGTCTGTCGCGCTTTCATGCCAAAACTACTGAACCGATTTAAATAAAATTTGGCACACATGGTCTATTGCCTCAGAAAGGACATAGGCTACTTTTTAATGCGAAAAAAAGGGATTCGTAGATCTTTGAGATTATCTTCGCAGGTAAGTGTAGTCAGTAGCATGAAAGTCTGGCAACAAGGTTATGGAAGTCCGATAGGCAATCGCTATATTATTATGTGGACTAAATCGCTGATATTCAGCTGTGATATCTGTAATTACTCACAAACATCAGTGTAGCTCTGGCTCTTGTATAAGACGTTCCTGTATCCCAAAAGCCAAAAATATCAGTATTGAATTCTGCTACATCAACCTCCATAATATCCCTTTCGGGGTGTCCAATTCAAATTCATAGTGGAAACCCACAACTAATTCGTTCAACTCCAGTTCATCAACCTCTTTACTAGAGCGCTGGACTTCAAAGTGGTCGAACACGAAAGGTAATTTATACGTTTCAAAAGACATTACGTCATTTAGATTCCAAATTCAATTGAGAAGATTTGTGTCAATAGTACCCGTATAATACCTAGTAGTACGTGTGTACACCCACGGACACAAGTTTCGCTATCCATTCCCCACATCCTTTGCGGTTGGCCGCGCGAAAAATTTGCTCTCGGTACAATTTTACTACTCGGTTCCATTCGTCCACATTCATGAGTCGACGTTTCAACAGTTTTTCATACAAAAGTTTATTTTGTTTTCGAGAATAATAGTTGCAGTTGAGTTCGCGTCGACAGCTTTTTCACTATCCTGTCGAAATTATTGATGTATTTATTTCGTTAGTTCGACTGTTTGGGAATATTGTGATCTCAATTATTTTGTTAATGAAAATGAATTGTCTGAAATGACAGTTGTGGATGTGGTACTAATTGAATGGAGGTTTTATAATTGGTATTATAATTAAAACTTCATCAGTTATAATTATTACTGGAATTCAGTTGTCATTGCCGTGTGTAAACGTTTTTGTTAATAAGCGGTCTAACATTAATGTTATAAATAAACTGTTTATCAAATTGTTAACCAAAACAATAAATTGTCTGAATATTCAAATCACAGCAGTTGACATGATGATACGGTAAATTGTAGTAGTTTATCTACATTTTTTAGATAGATTTTAAAAGCATTTATTACAATCTTTTCAATTCTGGTATAATCTCCTTTTTTTTTTTTTGGTGGGTGGAAAATCATCGAATAACCCCCCCCCCGCTCTTGGGCAGAGCGAAGGGGAGTGTCAGACTTCTACTGACTAAAAACTGGTATAATCTCCTTGGTTGGTATTTAGTTTCTCTTGTCTTCTGGTAATCAGCCTATAAATGACTCCTCCCACTCTGGGTAGAGCGGTAGGGTGTCAAACTTCACATGACTAAAAAACACCCATGTTTCTTTATAGCCTTTAGTGTTGAGGCCATGGTATCTCTTTTGAACACCCGCAACTGAACCGATTCAAATGAAATTTGGTTCACAGATAGTCTAGAGTCTGAGAAAAACATAACATACTTTTAACGCGAAAAAAGGATTGCAAAGGGTTGAAAAGGGGGGAAGAAAAGATTACTGTTGGTCGCGATAACTGACATCCTGATATATTTTTTTGTTTTAATCATTTTGCAATTAGAAACTTCAAAACACTACTATCAAAATCCACACATTCAAATAAAATCCCTTAACAAATACAGGTGGCAACGTTTTTTGTGCAGCAACAATTTGTTACCTGGCAACAAACTGCGTGTCAGTAGCAACTGTTGCATCCGCCATGATTGATTGAATGACGTATTTCAGTTTTGAAGTTTTTTGCATTGAGAACTTGTTTGCAGAACTGCAGTCGTGAAACGCTCAGTTTATGTGGGTTTGTAGATAAAATGGGTCGACTATATCGTTGGTCTAGGAGTTGGTCTATATCGTTGGTTGTAGGAGCAGTGGTAGCCCAGTGGTTGCGGCCCCGACTTACGAACAGTTGGTCGTGGGTTCGAACCCAGGCAGGCGCATTACTTTGTGTAATTTATTTTATCACCACTGCTCTCAAAACGGTGAAGGAAAACATCGTGAGGAAACCGGCATATCTTAGAACCAAAAAATTCTAAGATATGTGACATCTACCAATCCGCACTAGGCCCGCGTGGTAGATCATAGCCCATCCCTCTCCTAGAGAGGAGGCCTGAGTCCCTGCAGTGGGATCAATATAGGCTGATGATGATGATATCGTTGGTCTAGTGGACGATAGAGGGGCTACTGAATATGAGGTGCTAGGTTCGATTCCGAAGTCGGGAAGAGTGTTACTGGGTTTTTCGATCAGGATTTTTGTAGTCTCTGAAATGAAGTTTGATTCTCTGTAGCAGACGTGGAGTCTGAATTTGTACTCGTATAGACTTCATCCCTTATCACATGGAACTTACACATAAGTGGATGCGGATGTGGATGACCGAATCTAATAAAATTATGGAGATTACACTGACTAAGATTGACTTTCTTCAAGCAAGGTGTATCTTACAGAAAAGGGGCGCGTACAAAAAACTTCAGAAAATAGGCAAAAAATTAATAAAATATTACCCCGGAAACGCCAACACGAGTATCACCTGTTCAGGTATTTGATGGAATACAGAAGGGAACATTTCTTAGCTTCATTAATATTAATGGTAGGCCCTTCCAAGCTTCGAATCCCCCTATATTTGGCGTTTATTCTGTCACTTTTAAGCGTGACATAGGTATTTTGGCTATCAAGATCGTACAAATTGTTTACATTATTCATCAGGTCGAAAATAGAGTGCTTCCGAAAGAATGGATGGTGAAGTTGTCAAGATTGGTTGAGGAAAGTTGTATCCGCTATGCGCCGAGAGCTGTTGTGTAGATGTTTTAATCACTTAGTGACTTAAGTGTTGTTAAATAAGTGAAAAACACTAAGTTTAAAAGTCTGTGGTGTCAAAGGAAACTGAAAATATGTCAAAGAAGAAAAAAACTATAGGTACGACCGCCACCGACATTTATTATGCACTATTGCAAAATTATATCGAAAAATATTATTTCCAACAGTGCACGATGGCTGTAAAACTATTTTAGTATACAATAAAGTATATTTTGTCATTTACCATGTAAATGTTAATAATGAGAACCTTTAAACGACTAGGTATAATACCACAAGTGAGAAAAATAAAATGCATCGTTGAGCTTACAAGAAAACCTGTGGTGTATCCTGAGAATATAATTATGTGACGTGACATTGTGGCAAGAGTGAAATAGCGATGCGGCAGCTGCGATGTCACACACCTCAAGATAGATATGACGACAGATGAGACCTGTCTTCGTTGATTTGTTGGTCGGTCATGATGAAATGTAGAGTCCAACGTGAAATAACACACAGGCACTGTTCGGTACACTAAAATTTACCGTCCAAAACACTTTACAATAAAAAAATAATAAAGGATTGAAGATCTGTTTTCAGATTTAAATCAAATAAAATGGAATGTAGTGAGGTTAGCCAAGTCAACCGTTCGTTACCATGATTTCAATTTGAATGTGTCAACTGCACAAGTCTACCGCCTTTTTATTAACATCAAAAATTACCAACGATAACTTTATCCTAAACACACTCAAGCATTGCCAGACCAAAAATTAAATTAAATTGAACTAAATCAAAATTATGATAAACGCTTGACATTCCATTACGCGATCTGCGACAGATAGATAGATATGAGAAATAGGGCTAGTGTGATTTAGTAACGAGATTTTTGAAAACAGGATGTTTTTGTATCTTTATTGGGTAGCAAAAAAACCTCTTAAGACCATTTTCACAGTACCTATCCTAATTTTTTCAGTTTGAAAACGGGAAATGAACATAATTTATCCAGAAATATCCACTGAATAAAGTAACAGAATGTGAACCAAACCAAAGCACACTTAACCCAAAATACACCAAAAGTTACAAAAACATTGCGACAATAATATTTTCCCTGAACCTTTCCCCACCTTATTCATAGACATATTTTACTCCAAAATCACACTCATAAATAAAATAGTCTGTCGCCGTCACCAATAAATCTATTAGCCATTACGTCGTTAAGGTTACTGCAAAAATACTGCTAAAAGCGAATAACATTAATGAAAGTCATAAAGTTATTAATAGCAAAAGTTTTGTTGTTAATCTCGAGACTGTCGTTTTATTATATTAGTCTCCTTACATCACTCCTTCTAACAAATAACTCTCAATCACAGCGATGTGATTACAAGAGCAATAACATTTTATACGAAAAAGTTATATCTAAAAAATAATCATAAAGTATAAGGATGGAAATATTGTAATGTTCCAATAAAAAAGGATTGATATTACAGAGGTTGTAAGTTGACTTTTTCTCGTTGATCAAGGAGTGGAAAAAAAACAGATAGTATAGGATGTTGTTATCCGCATAAGTTGTTGCGATATTAATGGGTAAAAACAAGTTACTTGGCTGTTTGTATGCCAGAAGATCGTAATCTATTGGACTCATTTCATGCTGTTGTGTTTGGTGTTTATTTGTTCTCGCTTTGCTAAGCCTATTTTTAAAGGAAAAACAATAACATGGGTGCTTACACACTATCAATATCGAACATAGAGAGTAAATACACTTTTTTGTAGTTGGACTTCCCTTTGAACAGAATTTTCGTAAAATACGAAATCTGTATAAATTATTTTATTACAATCACAACTACCTACATAGTATGTCTTGACGGAAAAATTCAAAGAAAACATGTGAATAATTTTTATTTCTTACAGTTTATTGCAAATATTCACCTAAGACGTCTACTACTAGTTCCTAAAATACAGAAGCATATACATAGTATACCATAAAACTAAGGCCACGAGCATTATTTTAATCAACAACTTTCAGATTGAATTTATGTAATATTGCTCTATCTGTTCCAAAAATAATAAAAACAAGACAAACAAGATGTTACCTGCCCATTAATACACCAAAATGGGAATTCTTTATGCTTCAGCATAAAACTTTGACAGTAAGACAAAGTAATGAACCCAGAAAATGAAGCTTGAGTAATAATTTCGCACGAAATTGAGCTGTTGAGGCTCACTGAAAAATTTAATCTCAAGAAAAAATATGCGGGATACAGCTAACGACCTCCTCGAGAAAGCAGGGCAACAAAGCGTAAAGAATGCAAGAGGAAACTTTGAAAATGTTATAAATATTTATTACAATTTTGGCGAAATTAATGATACTGCTGATGAAATAGCAAAAGATATACCTACCAAGGTTAATAAGACAATTTGACAAGGTCACGATGGTCTTATTGTCGTTACTCCTTTTAGTAAGGCTTCCTATATGACACACTTAAACGTTAATGGATTACTATCTACTTCAATTATATCTTCACTAGCAGTCTCTGCTTTGAACATATTGTGCGCAATATTGGCTGCGATTGTATCGCGTACACACGGCTACACATCAAGCTATACAAAACCAGTTATTCTTGGCCTCACTCTACTAGATCTTTTCGCACAATGAACGATCAGATTATACTGGTTTTGTATAGCTTGATGTGTAGCCGTGTGTACAATGGCACACATTCTCAATAGTCGTGATAGTGCGAGTGAAGTTGAACGTTGAATTAACAATACAAAGTTCAACTCTCAAAGGTCCTCTTTTAACAAACAAAGCTAGCCTACGCGTAGTAAAGGATTGACACAAGTTTTTTTCATAGAAACACAAGCAAACAGAGCAGTGGACTAAAACTATCTTCAAATAAACGACAAATCAAAAAGGTTTTTCCGCTTCCTGGTGTTCCAACGAAATAAAACGCAGTCAAAATTTTTTGGGATCCCAAAAAAGAGAAATTTCAAATTAAAAAGTGTCAACGGCAGAATCGATTTTCAACGATTCCGACACGAGTGGTGTCGATTGCAATTCTCGTGTAGAACTTTGCTCTGGGCTCTTTGTTGTTCGTCCAGGATTGAACGGAATATGTATGCAGCGACTAGGGTTTCGCTAACCCTGTTTTTATTGGCGTAACTTCTTTCGGGAGGCAACCAAATGTTTTTAGTGGTACGTGTGTGGAATTGATAGATAGTTTTGCCAGACTTGCGGCTTTTAATTGAAAAAATGTGGCTGGGTTGTATTCTGCAGGTTTGTTCGAGGAGTGAACTACGATAGCCAAAATATGAGATAATTTATTGTGGGTTAGCGGAGCTGGAGAGCAGCGGTGGCCCAGTGATGGTGGTCGACTTACAATCAGTAAGTCCTGGGTCCGTCCCCAGGCAGGTGCATTACTTTGTGTAATTTATTTTATCACCACTGCTCTCAAAAACCGTGAAGAAAGAAAAACATTGTGAGGATACCGGCTTATCCTAAAACCCGTGACATTTACCAATCCGCACTAGGCCCGCGTAGTAGGTTATATCCCATTCCCTCTCAAAGAGAGAAGGCCTGTATCCCAGCAGTGAGAACATTAATAAGCTGATTATGATGATGATGCTGTGGGTGGTGTGGGCACATCATAATGCTGACTTTAAGTTTTCTCTGACAAAATAGCTTAATTTCAGCATGATCACGTTATCGACTGACAGTTTCTATTTTAGACTTTTTATGTGTTAAGTTATTAACTTGTGTATGTCAATATTATGCACATGCATCTGTGACAATTTAAATGACAATGCTTTTTGATCATCACGATCTATCGGTTTTCTAAGATTTATTCTATCTATTCAAAAAGTTTTCGATCTAGAAATGTTTTATGGATTGAATATAACTAATAATTACTGTCACTTAAAGCTTAAGTTTCCTCTTGGTACATTTATTAATATTTTGGCTCTTAAATCAACGGGGGTAAGTACACTTGTTTGAAGTTAAGGGCTCTACCTTTTATATTGGGGCCGTGATCAAAGGGAAATACTGAATTCTTGCGGATGAGGTTAGAAAAATGATTGAATGTACAAGAAAATCAATTTTCTTTGAGCTTATATTCGCCTTTTGGAGTTAAATTTACAGGATTTTGTGACATTAAAACAAAGTCGAAAGAGGTTTACGTCAAGCATCCATAAAAAAAATACGACAGTTTTAAAGTACTTTTTTTAAGTTATAGTTATAGCAGTTATTAAAGTAAAAGACTGGCTCGTTGGTCTTGTGGTCGCAAACGCGAATGCTGAAGATGAGGTCCTGGGTTCGATTCCTGGTGAAACTTTACTTCGCGGACGGATAAATAAAACACCGTTATTTATACCGGATAGTAATAATTATAATTAGACATTGGATCTTGACGTGATCACAATACTTGGTCGGTTCAAACTCAAAGTCAAAAGATAAAATCACATTCAGAGACCCTATATCTATCCACGAAAATCTTAACATCGAGATTCAGGTTCGTGACGTATTTGATCAACGCCATCTAGTTTCAGGTTGATGGAACTAACTTCATCCAATCGTTTAGTTGCACAAATTAAATGCTAACACGAAACTAGACGGCGTATCTAGTTTCGTTTGATGAAAAGTAACTATTGAAAACGAACACCTAGTTCGGGCAGAGTGTTATTAAGTTAATCTAAAGAAATTTTACAGTAGCAGCCACGAAAACTGAATTTGTGCCCGGTTGATGGCAATAGACTGAACCCTTTTATCATTACATGGTACTTAAACAACTGCAGCGGTGGCCCAGTGGTGTCGGCCCCGACTTACGAACAGTAGGTCGTGGGTTCGAACCCAGGCAGGCGCATTACTTTGTGTAATTTATTTCATCACCACTGCTCTCAAAACGGTGAAGGAAAACATCGTGAGGAAACCGGCATGTCTTAGAACCAAAAAATTCGAAGACATGTGACATCTGCCAATCCGCACTGGGCCCGCGTGGTGGATTATAGCCCATCCCTCTCCTAGAGAGAAGGCCTGAGTCCCTGTAGTAGGAGCGTTATAGGCCGATGATGATGATGATGATGAAACAACTGGCGCAATATGGGCGTACTAATGAGTACACTTCTGCTTAAACCTACAAGGATTACAAGAGTGAAGTTGTTGTTGTTGCCAGTTATTAAAACAAGACTATTGTCAGTGACAGTTGGGCATAAAGTTGCCTAAATGAAAAGCTTAAGAAATAGCATTAATTTAATTTTTAAGCAAATTAGAAACTTAACAAATTGTAGTAGCAGTACCTACAAACTCCAAATATCTGTTATCAAAACACAAATACGTCACTCCTTACAGCATCAGTAATCTGCCTGCAAATGTCCCGTCGAAATCAGTCCAGCCGTTTTGGAGATTAATAGCCGGAACAAACAGCAAGATAATTTATTTTTGTTATAAATGCCGGTTATAATATTTTATTGTTTTCAATAAAAACTTGGTATATTCAAATTACAAATAGACACATCAATTTCATTTATTAGTATAAATGTATAGGTAAATATGAAAAAGTCTAGACACAAATCGTCGTTCTATATGGGTTATAAAGCCATACTAAACACTTCACAAAACTAGAACGTTATGAACGACAAGAACAAACTAAGAAGTTATTTTATCTATTTCTCGCCAACAAAGAAATATATTTCTCTCAAAAGGTTTGAGAGACACTTGAAGATGTTTATGTTACTGTTTATTATATTCCCCTTTTTTGTATAAGTGAGATTTCCTTCAAAACAATGTGACGTTTTTAGTGGGAGCGATAATAAATATGAGTTTATATTTATACCTACTTAGGCTTTTGACTTGGTTTCATAGTTGTTTTTAGTAAGTGCCATGCAAATATAAGAAGTTTGTACGGCCATAATGTTTTGTGGCTGTTGGTAAAGTCTTGGTGTTATTTGTAACATTATTCCTTTTTTATTTGTTTAGTTTTTCGGTTAAAGAAATTCCCGTATTTCTTTTACATTTTCGATTTTTATATATTGAGAATATGGTACATTTTCAAAACAGTGGATAATTAACAAAAACGCTTATTTTCATTGAAGCACCTTGATACTTTGTACTTTTTGATAACCTCGAGCAAATGTTATCGCATTTGTGTATTGAATTAAAGAATTGATTGATTTGTGCCCGATTGATGGCAATAGGCTCGCCCCCTATTACATGGGCATAAACGTAACTGGCGGAATGTGGATGTACTATTAGGTACACCTCTGCCTAATCCTTCGGGGATCCCGGGTGTGATGTTATGTAACTAAAATCTAAAACTAGTATTATACAAGTAAATAATATCTACTTTTCATATTTTAGTCTAAAAAGGAACTTACGGAAGCATATTTTGTGTCAAAGAAATAAAACTTTAGCCCACAAAAAAATGAGTCGAGAAAATTTCGAATCTTATAAGAAAATATTCTCGAACAGCACACGCCTGCACCGAATACGCACACAAAAAAACGTCCTAAGCTACCATTTTTCATATCCGCAATCATACACTCAACCTTAGCCCGTAGTCACAAAAAAGATATATACAAAAGCTCAACTAAACAGTCGCACGCACACACGGAAGCGCGCGTACGTTGACCTCAAACATATGACAGTCTTAAGTGCGCTTGCACTGACAGTACATGAAGCGTGTCTATGTGTGCGTGCGTTTTCTCTCGTTGTATAAAGTAGACCTTCTGTTTCAGATATATGCCTTAGTACCGTCAGATTTCGAAGCGCAAAGTGTGCCACTTGCCCTTATTTATGACCTGCCATTTTCCTTAGCAATATCTTTTTTCTCTCTCATGGTAAGTGCCCTCCCGTTCTAATACTCGACGGAAATTAGGCGAGGAGAATTGTTGAGATTTTTATAGGAATAAACGTGTTGATGTAGGTACTTATCTGAAAAAGGGATCATTGAGACGTAGATAAAGAGCTTATTGCGTGGAATTTTGTTGTACGAGTACATTGGGTGTCGGTTGATGTGATTTATTAGCATGATCAGGCCATATTCCCACTGCTGGGACAGCAGCTGTAGATCTAGTCTCTGGTTTACCATTTTTTTTTAAATAAAAAAACATGCCTCTTGATTTTGTGCTCTACATTCCTACACCGTTTTGAGAACAGCGGTGATGAGATAAGTTTACACGAAACAACTTACCTAGGTTCAGTCCAATGGGTCGTATCATGAATGCTTCATCATCATCATAATATGTATGACGAGAATCCCCTATTGCTATGCCTCCTTGTTTATTCCACACTTCCCAGTTGTGTGCATCCCTTATCCTGGTGTATCCCGCGACTAGACTGTAGCATAATGTTTACTGTTACCATTCATCGATCACTGCGTTGGTGTTTTGTTTGAATAATGAATATATTGATATCGGTGATCAAACAATAATGTATCTATAAAAGTAATCAATAGTATATCACCAATACTAAGAAGTTAAATAGTGACTAATTTCGGTTACCGCAAAACTTAAAGATTACTTTATCAAAACCTTTGATGAAGTCAATAAGTCATCAAAGATTTCCATTTGACTTTGCTCAAGAACAGTTTATTTATAAAATCAAACCTATAAATAACAAACTTCGAGATAATAATCACTTTAACAAGTTCGAGATCCAAAACAACCCAATTTAATTTCTTTGCTTAGCTATTTTAAATAATAAACTTGATTAATGATAAAGATGTCTCCCAAAACAGCTCTAATAGAATGATTTGGACTATCTCCAAATATTAAGTCACTGTCCCACAAAACCAGACGGTTGCCCATTAGTGGGACACAACGACACAATTAACGAAAATAATGAAATCACCACATTTAGTCTGAGACGTCGTTTTATATCTGACCTTTGTTTTAACTAGATCTTGATGTAATGTTATCTAGAATATTACTGTGTTTGTTTTAGTCCAATTAGTGTATATTTCGTTGTTGCGAAATGGTATATACTGGTATACTAGCATTGATGTACGGCCTACTGTTGTGTACGTAATAGAAAACCCTTTATGAAATTTATTTTATTATTGATTTTAAACGCTGGCGTGAGGATCTGGACTCATTTGCAACGGATTGGATGGAGAAGGCAAATTGTAAAAAAAACTTGGAAAGCCATGGGGGAGGCCTTTGCCCAGCAGTGGGACAGTGTAGGCTAAGGAAAAAAAAAAAAATTTATTCGGGCCGAGTATTATTAGTACAATTACCTCCTCATACAGCTTTAATAACCTTTTGAAAAAACTGCTTTATTTACACGAGTAATTGCGTATTGTGCGCAACAACCTACTAATTGTTGTCTTAGCATAAACATTGAAATGAGAAAATTCAATTTGTACACGAACAATCACAAGATAGAATTACTGTTGTTGATAACAATCAACAATCCAAAAACTCTAACACAGACAATAATAAACCCACTCCCAAACAAGGTGAACAAAAAGTATTCTCCTAAGCCATATTGATTCAATTCTCAAAAGGAATTCAACAACAGCTCTTATAACTCGAAAAAACAAAATAAGCATACACAATTCCTAAGTGAAAACAGTGTCTCACATTTGAAAAGAAACGAATTTATCAAAAAAAAATGTCGCGAAGTCGACCCCTAAAAATCTAATTATATACTTTTGTGAGTTCTCCAGTGTATGACGGATTTCCGTTCTCGACGCCCGTCTTAAATGATTTTACTTCTTGAAATCTGTCTCAATTTCTCCCCATTTCAGTCGTCGGCGCAATTTCGTTCATATTATATTGGATGGGGTGCCAGTGTTCAAGGGCGTTTGATTTAATATTTGATCGAGGTTTGAGCTCTCTAGTATTTGTTATAAGAACAGTGTGACATGTTTTCTTTATCAGAGTACCTACTCAGTTTCTGAACATGTTTTATGATATTTTTTGTCTATACTTGTCAATTTCAACCTTAAAACGTTAGATAAATAAATAATATAACATCACACATGAAATCTCCGAAGGGTTAAGCAAAGGTGTTCCCATTTTACCCGACCCGGGAATCGAATCCAGGGCCTCAGATTTAGCAGTCACGATGTTACCACTAGACCAACGAGGGGTAAGGAGGAGAGTAACTGAATACACCCATACTTATTGCAATTTGATTACCTTTGTACTTTCAACCTAAATATAATGAGAATAAAATAGATAATAATGTTCACATTTAGCTTATCGTGGAATAAAAGAAGACTACAATGTGCAGATATCTTTTCATACCAGAATTAATTAAAAAAAAGTATGTCATGTTCCCAAGACTCTTCCTATTTTTAGCATTACGATATTTTGTATCCAATTCTGTTTGGGATTTTTCCTTAAATTATTATGTGGTCAAATTTTAATAATATTATGATGTCATAAAAATATGGTACGAAATAAATCATTATAATCTTAGAAATGATGCGAACAAAAACATAATACCTATTAAGTACCTATTGACGTATTATTTTGTCTCAAAAAACCACAAACAAGTCATATTAAATTAGCCAAAGGAAAAAAACAGTAACCATGGTTTCAACTTAATTGGATTAGTGAACACGATATAAAATTATTATTTTTTTTGAAAATACTGAATCTTAATTCAGTTGTTTACTAAAAAAAAAGGTTTATGAATATATTTAGTTCTAAAAATGCGGACGAATATTTTGTTCACTACCTACTGCTTCGTCTCTGCTACTGACATTTATTATTAAACCGTCCTTGAATTTTCTTCGGCAATAAGTCTAGAGTTTGTAGTGAAGAAAATATTCTGTAAATGTGTTTATTTCTTCATTTACCACGAGTTATAGCAACAGTACAGACTCGTCCAATATACTACTATAAGTCAAAAAATAAATAGCTTTTATTATTGAGTAAAACACCTTCAAAACTTTAGTCTTTGGTCGAAACTTAATAAATTCGTGTTTTACCGTATTATATTCAACAACTGGAAACCATACCTCTCTTTAAAAGAACGAGTGGTTGGTCGTAATTCTCCGCGAGAGCCATGTGGTAGATATCACGTCGTTTCTTATTTGTTTCAAAGACTTGCCGGGTTTCTCTCCCTTAACGCTTCTTCAAGATTTAAATACTTCCGAAATGTGAGGTACCTACTACTTTAACCAGTTATGTTTAAAAACAATAATTATAATAGCCTAATTGCCAACAATTGGGCACGAATACAGACGTTTTCCCACGAAATTCCAGTATGATGAAAAAACAAAAAAACTTTGCCCGACTTGGGAATAAAACCGTGTTCGTAAGGAATTGAACCAAGTTCAGCAGTAGTGCTGGCCTGACTGGAAAAATGTGGCAATAAAATAATCTGTCTTGACCCCATTTGATAAAAATAGATAACTACATAGCCTAGTATAATATAAACAAAATATACTTTTTTTTTTTTTGGTGGGTGGAAAATCATCGAATAACCCCACCCGCTCTTGGGCAGAGCAAAGGGGAGTGTCAGACTTCTACTGACTAAAAACCAAACCCATGTTCCTTCTTCGCCCTTGTGTCGGAGCCGCGTTAACCTTTCGACAAACCACAGCCCCGACGGGAACCACAGCCCCGACGGGAACCACAGCCCCGACGGGAACCACAGCCCCGACGGGAACCACAGCCCCGACGGGAACCACAGCCCCGACGGGAACCACAGCCCCGACGGGAACAAAATATACCTTAGAGCCTGTTCCAAAATACTTAGGTGAAAAAAATACCAGTCTTAACCTGATTACCGAGCTTTCATTTCAAATGATTCCAATTCCATTTGAGAGTAACGTAATTGAATGGAAGATAAGTTGAATAAATTATTGAATAGGGATTCCAACTGACATGATTATACGAAATGTAGGACGTATTTAGTCAATTAATTTTGGCAATTAGCGATGTATAGACGTTTTAGCTTTGATTCATATCAAATGGAGGCAGTGCGAGGGGAAACGTCGGGAAGACATGCCTTTTTTTTTTTTTTTTGGTGGGTGGAAAATCATCGAATAACCCATGAATAACCCCGACATGCCTTAGAGAGACATCAATTATTGACGTTATTAGTGACATTTCTCGCCCATCCACGGCCTTTGCTCGTGCTTACCCGCAAGGCTGAGCCAGTAGTTCTAAATCAGCCCCTAAATAATCTTCGATCCAGCAAGTATCTTTGCTGCCCTGAGTGACGCTCTAAGCCGAAGTCCGTACGTACCCCACAGGGGGTGCCCTTAGTGGGCTGTCACTTAGTCTATAAGTTTTTAAGCCCTGGCTGGAGGCCTTACATTCAAAGCATATAAAGGATTTTCCGATTAAGCAGAAGTCCACCTTAGAGGTGGACGTTATCTCGTAGGTCCACATTTCAGGCTGGCTTCTTCTTATACAAATTGACATGCAGTTTATATACAATCTTTCTTCGTTGTCAAAGGTAGAACTCGTGGCTTAATACCAGCCGCTCTGTTTGATCATCAGGTAAAGCCACACTTCCCTAGAATTAGTAACGATATTATAAAATAAAGAAGTACTTACCGACGGAGTGTGTCGAGTATCTGCAATCAGAGAAAAAATTATATCAGTAAAGGATTTAAGTATTATAGTAGATATTAACCTAAATAATGGCCCATAAGGTTTATTATTTAGTGGCATTTTATTAAACACCATTAAAGAAAAGTGATCCCAATTTAGGTACTTGCAGTTTTTATGTGAAACTTTTCCATTTTATAGGTAAACCAATCCGCCAATAAACGGTTTTCAGTATGTTATAAAAATGGTTTGCCGACTCTTGAAAACTTTTATTTGATTAAAATATTAAACGCGGACGGAAACTGATGTAAGTATCTTTTTAATATCAACTTATAAAAAGTATTTATTCATTCACCTGTAAACGTAAAATACTCTGAAGACTTTAGAAAGCAAACTGTTAATTTTAGTTAACTACTAGATTTGGGCTCAAACTTAAATTGTATATTTTGATTAGATCATTAATGCCTGTAGCACACCTCCGCTGCGAAACAACAATTGCGAAACCGATGTGCGAGTTTCCCTGTACAACAGTACTACGGTCAACGGGCGGAGATGTAGACGGCTCCTGAGCAAATGAGCGAAATCGTGTTAGAAAGAGACAACATCATAGTCAGTTTTGTACGTTAGAGCAGGAAATTTCGCTCCTGTTTCGCCGCCAAAGAACTTACAACAAACAGCGAAACTATTGCGGTTACGCCCTTCGAGTTTCGCAGCGGAGGTGTGCTACAGGCATATAGCAACTTTAGAATGTCAAAAAAAAAAACAAAATAATACAGAAGTTAAAGTAAGGTTATCCACTGAAGCATGACCAATACTAAGGTTGAATATTTTGACAAGATCACACAAAAACTTATCTCCGATTAGGCCAGTCTATTTACTTCTAATTACGCATATACACACATAACCTTACAAACAGACTTAACACAAATACAAACTAATTACACCCCATAATACAACGAGCGAGATACAGCCAATGTAACAGAATTACACCCATTTAGAAAATCTATTTTACCGTTAACGAGCTTCCAACAGATAGTGTCTAATTCTCTCAAAAGGGGAATTCTAGACCAGTTTGTATAATCTAAGTCTAGATAATGACGTGGCCCGAAACTTGAACAATAAATGGACGGAATTAATGACCGATAATAATAGGTATCGTGTTCATTGATGTGGTAATTGGATGGGTTTTGATACTGTGGGAAATTGAAGAAATGGAATACTTTGTTTTCATAATTTATTTATTTTAACTTTTCTCAATAGGCTCGCTCAACATACAATTTATTGTACAGTCTGTAGGTCTAGTGGTCGACTGGAGACGATGTAAGGTCCTTTTTTTTGGATGGTGGTAAATCATCAAATGACTCCTCCCGCGCTGGGCAGACCGGTAGGGAGTGTCAGACTTCTACTGACTAAAAACCACCCATGTTCCTTCTTAGCCCTTTGTGCCGAGGCCACATGTTCGCGACGATAGGTCGTGGTGGAGTAGAATAAAAACGCGTAGCGGACTGTATACAATTATAATAACGATAAAGAATAAAAATACAACGTTCGGTTGGAATTGAACAAGATATTAAAGAAATGCGTAAGCGCAGCCGTGCGTGGAGACGTGCAACAGCTGACTGGCGAGGTGCGGGGGCCCGCGGTCGGTGCGCGGTGGCTGGTTGACTCCCGCTTCCCCGCGTCCCTCGTTCACTGCCGCTGGCGCCCGGCGATGTTGAGCGGAACGTCTCAACATACTCCCCCCGTTGAAGTATCTTCAACAGTAGAGACCAGGAGCGGGCAGAGAGTGCTGAAGACGCGCTGAATGACACCCTTGTGCGGATGTCGGTGACGCTCGTGACGCCATCTCTGCCTGGGAGAATATGTGATGCGTCCTAGAAGCCATATAAGAGGAGGTAAGATTTTGTCCTTTGTGACGACCAATGTTCTTTCCTTGCACTCGCTAGGTGACCAGCATCATTTGGTTCGTTGCAAGCTGTTGACTTCAGCGTTCTGGATCTGTGGATGAAGCAGCATAATTAGAGAACGACCAATAAGGAAGGGTTAAAGGAGTGAGGTCAGAAGGGTCGTTGGACAGAGGGCTTAAGGACCTTGAATTTGGTATAGCCTCGACTTGAAATAAACAAGTGGCCAAGGTAGAATGAAATTGTAAAAGAATTGATAAGAAGAATTAGAGTAGAAGTAAAGAAAAGTTTATGCCAGGGTCGAAAGTCCTGCGAAAGCAGCCTGGCCAACTCTTTGAAAGCATCGACAAAGGTTGTGCTGTTGTCGGAAAAGATGTTACGGGGTTTTCCCCTTCGAGCAATAAAGCGGTTCAGTGTAGCTAAGAAAGCTTCCTTTGTAAGGTCCGACACAAGCTCGAGGTGGATGGGTCTCGTAGCTGAACACACAAACACACAGATGAAGGACTTGATGAGCCTACATCCATTACCTTTCCGGTCAGCTATCATGATGGGACCGGCGTAGTCCACCCCTGTGTCTGAACATGGAAACTCTACATATAGACGCTGCTCTGGAAGGTAGAATTAGTAGCTGGTATGGTAGGCTAGGTTCCTACCTCCAGTTGGATAGTAGTGATGACGAACAATGGCTAATAAAATTGGTGACATATGACGTCACACGTTGCAATGTACTAAAGTTTGAACAATTTGAAAACAACGCAGTAGTAGGACTTTCAATAATGTGACTAGATACATGACGAGAAGAGACTGTTTCTGGTGATTTATTTTTGTGATTTTTGTGATTACTATGATGTGATTCAAGGAACTGAGGCCTTGAAGATGCATCTTTGCCAAGACATGGTGGTCCTGACCACCACAATGAAGACGACAGCAGCCTGTCAGTTCTGAGTCCACGCGAAGCGAGGTCTGCGGGGCCTTCAGGTGACGAAGCGTAATGCTGTAAGTTATTGGTGAACATACAGACATGTACAGAGGAATCTGACTGATGGCATGCACCTGAAATGAGCCAACCTAGTTTTGACTCAATCAATGTGGGCATACGGTTACCAAATGCGATACGGCTACTGCCTATGATACCCCAAAAGACTTCCGCTCCAAGAAGGATGTCTATGGGCGACGGAACATAATAAGTGGGGTCAGCAAGACGCACGTTCGTAGGTATACGTATGTTGCTAGTATCAACACAAGAATTTGGAACTGATGCTGATACTTTTGGCAATACGAGACAGTCAATGTTCAGTTCGTACTCACTGTCATCATTCGATTTTAATGACACTGAGCACCCCCGAGTACAAGTAGAAGATTGAAGGTTGATGCCTGTTACCTTGGACTTGGCCATGTATGTAGGAAGATGAAGCTTACGAATGAGGTCCTCCGAGATGAAGTTGGTTGTACTTCCACTGTCCAGCAAGACTCGTGCTGTATGATGTTTCCCGTCAGCGCCAGTCACCCTCACGAGCGCCGTGGAAAGTAAAATAGCATGAGATGTAAGCAATTGATTAGCTGATAAGGAAATGTTGTTTGTACTAGGAAGAATGTTGTCACTGTCAATGTGTAACAGAGTATTGTGTTTTTGACGACAATATTTACAATTACCGAATCTGCATTTCGAAACATCATGACCTGGACGAAGACAGTTCATGCACACATCTGAGCCCTGAACCTTTTTAATACGGGCCTGTACTGAGAGACCCTTAAACTGCTCACATGCATACATAAAATGACTCTGACGACACATGGGACATGATAAAGGTTTTGATGTCTTCTCAGGTAGCACAGTACTACTTGTAGGTTTAGGTGTAGGTGCGATAGGCTCACTCTGAATTGTTGCTATGGGCTTAGACTCCTCAAGTGTCTCCAACAAGTCAGCCCTACTACTGATGAAATTAATGAATGCAGATAATGTAGGAGGTTCGAAAAAAGTGTTTCTGTGCTCTTCCCACTGACGATTTGTCACGTGGTCGAGCTTACTGGTCATTATGTAAATGACAAGAACATCGACAAAGGCGTTTTGAACTGGTTGACCAAGGGTTGCCAAAGCCCTAAGATTTTTGTTTGTAGTATCAATAATGTAACGCAGTGACTTACTTGACTCTTTAACTATAGACTGAACTTTAAAAAGTGCTTGTACATGATTGTTGACGAGCAACCTTTTGTTGTCATACCTCTCACAAAGTAGCTTCCAGGCAACGTCGTAGTTCTCTGACCTGAAGTCAAGGTTATCAACTACAAGAGAGGCACTACCCTTTAAAGAAACACGTAAATAGTGCAATTTATTTATTTTATCTAAGCTTGTGTTGTTATGTACCATAGAAACAAAGGTATCTCTAAACTCGAGCCAATCATGATAACTGCCTGAAAATGTGGGTAAGTCAATTTTAGGTAAACGAATTGAATTGTGTTTGTGTGTACTAGTATTACAAGAATCGACCTCGTTTGCGGAGTCCCCCTCAAGAAGCTTTCTTGAGCTGCTGATCAGCTGGCGCGCAGAAGCCACCAAGCCGTAGTATAGCTTCTCAAAGCCCTCGCGTTCCGTATATTGCTCGCTGGGGTCGTCCACCATCGCTTCCAATTCATCCTGTAATGCATCATTGACTGGCCATCATCATTTGACTGGCCTGTTGGTCTAGTGGTTAGTGACCCTAACTGCTATGCCGGAGGTCGTGGGTTCGATTCCCACCCAGAACAAATGTTTGTGTGATGAGCACGATCATTTGTTCTGTGTCTGGGTGTAATTTATCTATAATATGTATGTATTTAGAAATATATAAGTATGTTTATCAGTTGTCTAGTACCCATAACACAAGCTCTGCTTAGCTTGGGACTAGATGGCGTTGTGTGATAGTTGTGGAATATTATTATTATTATTATATTATTATTATTATCATATTTCTCATATAAGCCTTCAAATATATTAAGTCGATATTCGATTTCGATGACTTGTACCTCACTTAACTTTTCGCAAGACTTAGAAACATTTAGATAAGAGGAAAATTGCGTAAGCTTGGCCTTAATAGAAGCCCGCTTCTTAATTAAGCCTTTCATGTCAGCCATGACGACGAAAATTTAGCAGTTGCAGTAAGAAGGAGAAATAAAAAAAAAACAAGAATGAACAATACTATTTAGTTTAAAGCGAAAGTTTCTGCCACTAAACGATTAGCAATAAGTTTAAACGTTGGTATGAGAGCACAAAGCGTTAGGCGTTTTCGTTTAAAATTGCTGTGTAACGTTAAGCGGATGACGCAATGTTTTTCTGCAAACAAAGGAAAAAAAAATTCAATTCAATTTAACGGAATACTGCAAAACATATGTATTGGAAATTGTGACACTAATATGATTTAATAATGGGACTGTGATTGACCAGCACAAAGGAATAAACCGTTAAAAAATATGACTATTGTTATTGTCTGTATCTTGACAGTTGGTACCGTAACAAAGTAACGGACACTGTTTAAAACAAGTTGAAAGGCTGAAGATTATGGATTGATAGAACTACGAATTAAACTGAAACTAATAAAGTAAGTTCAATTGAAACTGGATAGGTAAAATGATTAGGCAAAGTGTAGGAACAAAGGAAAATTGGAACGATCTCACGGTTTTATGCTGTCAACCTCTGATGATGAGCCTGAACCTGTGGCTCCGATGAGTCGACTTTTCCAGTGCTATGTAGAATGTTGACGTGAATATTGCTTCAAAGTCTTCTCGACCTGAAGTCTCGACGATCCGTTCTTGCACCGCCCGTTGGTTTGAATTCGATGAAGACGGCTGTTGCCGTATCAACGTTCACGAAGACCAGATGCAGGCGATGACACGTAGAAAACGACGATCTTTCGCGAAACTTGAGCACGAAGATGAAGTCCTTTGTTCTCCAACCGTTGAACCGTTGACTTTTTGAAGTTTTCCGTTGTTGGTTTCAAACTTTAACGGTAGAAGGACCAATGTTCGCGACGATAGGTCGTGGTGGAGTAGAATAAAAACGCGTAGCGGACTGTATACAATTATAATAACGATAAAGAATAAAAATACAACGTTCTGTTATATGGGACCCCGAAAATACCGTTTTAAAAAAAACACTTTTGTTCACTGGATTAAAATAAGTTTATTTGGAGTTGACTTTGTACACAGAATTAGAGAACTGGCAGAAACGAGAGAACGAGATGGTAGCGGTACGACGATTGGGATCCGACTAACGTCCCGCAGGGGCGACAGGCTTTGCTGGCTTTAAAATGATGACGAGACAATTTCAGAGAAAACCTTACTAGTCAATTATTATTGATCACTAAGGCTTTCCTCTAGCAATGGGAAATCGTAACAGCCCCCCGATTTAGAGTAAACTACACCCTTTAAAGTGAAGTTTAAGTTAATGAAACATGAGTCAGCCGATTCGAAGAGAGGGCCCCGTGTTTATGTTTGAGGGGTCAATGTCATCTAATTCAGTCCCATCATTTTCAGGACTTCTATTTTCTTTAGATTTCATTAGTCTCTTGTGTATGCCAGTTTTATAAACCTTATAGATAATAAAGAACACAATAGAAATTACAATTACAATGGTAATACCTGAATAGTATTTTTGATATAGGATAATATGTGGTTTTTCAATAATATTATTAAGGCTTTTCAGGATTTCAGGATTATCATAAGCTAAGGAATCTAAGTTAACATTCTTAAGATTAACTACAGGTAAGTTTGATACAATATTATTATACGCTACAATATTACAACATGAGTCATTTATAATATTAAAATTAGAAACAATAGTTTTCAATTGAACCTTACGACTATCATGCGGAGTTAAACGAGTGTCTTTGCAGTAGGCGACACATTCAGAAGGTAAGTACAATATGCCATTTCCACTAATTTCTATTTCAATAGATTGAGAGTTATTACATTCAATACTTAATTTAGTTTTTTCTGACATTACAAATAACCATCTATTATGACGTAGTGGCTGCCAGATGCTAACGTGACCATGAATAAATTTGGATTCACAAATCGAAGGGATTGAGGTAAGTACTTTTGTAATAATCTCTGTTTCACAGGAAGGCGTCGCAGAAGAGGAGTACACTATTGATGTTTCACAAAGGTAATGGTAATTATTAATTATTTTACAATGGTCGAGAATATCTAATTTACAGTACATTGACCTATCTCTGCTTATACCAATATATTTAGATGATGGAATGATGGTCGAGTATGACTCTGGATTATTTTTATCATGAGGAACCGGTGAAGGTAAGTTATGATATATATTTAGTTGTAAAGGGTTAATGAGGGGGATTTTGACTGTAAACACCACTTTTTCTTTACTGAAGTAGCTTGATATTTCCGATATATTTAAAATAGTATGTATGTTGTCAAGTTTTAAAGGAACTGGAAGTTGTTTAGATTCGGGTAAGAATCTATAATTATCGACTAATTCGGTGTAAAGTTCCTTAGGTGTTAGGATGGTAGGGTATAGGACATTAGATTTGCTAAACATGATGGAGTTGATTATGTCTTCAACTTTAAAGGACAAGGCTAGGAGACTATTTTCTATCATGGAAGTTATTTCCAACATGCGAGACCTAAGACCTAATTCTCTTGAAGCATAGGTCAGATTTAAAATATCTTGGGACAATTCATCAATTGCATTTTTCATATGCATTTCATTGAGTTTAATTATGGACAGAGTCTCATTAAAGGATCTAAGGGAAGAAGCAGTGACTAATATATTTTCCTTCATTAGGAGGGCTAGTTTCTTTTGGTCTGTTTCTACTTCTCTAATAGCATTGTCGTATCGGATGGCATCGTCTTCATCCATTGTGCCAAATAGTTTTTTTGATAAAGTGCCTACGACTCCTAGAAGTGCAGACCTTCTCGACTGCCGAGATGTTAGGTGAAAAATAGCCTCGTTGTCGTGGGCTATGTCATTATAACGAGTGTTCAACGGTTCAAAGAGATTTGTGCATTCTAAATAATCAAAGACTTTACCATTGTCACATGCTTGTTTGGATTTATCGAGAATAAGACGAAGGTTAAGAACATGTGGATTGATAAAGGATACATCATATGGAATAACTATACTAAGATGACTATCAATTAAACTTAAAGAACCTAAGGGGTCGAAGTAGATGCCAGGACTGTTCGTCAAGGATGTAATAAACTCCTGGCCCAGCGCAGAATTGCTGTAATAGAATATAATTAAAATTAGTATTAAGTAGTTATATAACTAGGACTACGTTAGAGATCTAGGAGCTAGTTTCACTTCGTCATAGTGATGTGTCACATGACGTCTGTTTATGAGTAAAGTCAAGGTACTTCTGCCATTGATCTTTACTACTTTATACGGGCCTTTCCAAATTGGTGAAAGGGCTTTACGGAGACGTACATGATTTTTTAGATACACGTAATCTCCGACTTTATACTGAACAGGTCGCGAATGGTTGTCATAATGCTGTTTAGATCTTTCTTTAGATCGTTGTATGTTTTCGATGGCTTTTTCACGTGAGAGTTTTAGGCGATGATGCAGGGATTTCAGGTATTCTGGATATGTAAGGTCTGATTGTAATTCATAGACGGAGTCTGGGATAAAAGGCTTTTGACCGAAGAGGAGCTCGTATGGTGTGAAGTTAGTGGTGGAATGAGTAGAAGTGTTATATGCCAACATAGCAGTATAGACATACTTATGCCAATCAGAATGATTTTCATTGACATATGATTTAAGGTACTCCTTGAGTGTGGAGTGACTGCGTTCAAGCGCACCTTGAGTTTGAGGATGGTATGGAGAAGACCAGATTTGCTTTATTTTGAGGAAGTTGCAGGTTCTTTTAAATAAATCTGCGGTGAAGTTTGTGCCTTGGTCAGTTAAAATAGACTTCGGGATACCGAAAACAGAAATAAAGTGCACCAGACACTCGCATGTTTCTTCTGCAGTTGCATTAGCGATAGGGTAAGCAAGGGAATATTTGGTGAGGTCATCTTGTAATGTAAGAATGAACTTGAGCTTAGTAAGGCCAGCTTCCGGAAGAGGACCCACAAGGTCGAGGCTGAGCCGCTCAAATGGCTTAGTGGAAGTGGTAGTTATTTGCATCGGTGATTTATTAATTTGTCTTAGGGCTTTATTACTTTGGCATTGGGAACAATTTTTTACATATGCTTCGATATCTGACCGCATATTTTTCCAGAAATACCTTTCTTTTATTCTGTGAAACATCCGCGTAGATCCTAAATGTCCGGCAATAGGGATGTCATGGTTTTCACGGAGTATTTTAGGTATTTCTGAGGGTGTAGGGTAAATTATAGTATTATGATAAATATAAACTGATACTTGAGTATTGTTAAAGATATAGCAGAACATATTGTATATTTTTGCCCAGATGTGTTTGTCGAAAGGATTTTGGAAATCATTAATCGCTAGGTTTAGGTTGGGGTCAGTAGGATTACGTAGTATATCGGATCGAAGATTTAGTATACTTTTATAAATGTCTTCATAAGAACTGTTATCAAAGTGGTATACTTTAGTGAATAGGAAATATATTAATTTTCCTTTATGATCGAAAGAGATAGAGGAGTAGAGAGTTCTTTCCCTGTCTAGTAGTTCCTTAGAGTCTTCGAGGTTGCTCAAGATTTCTTCTATGTGAGGATTTGATTCGTCGAGATCGATGGAAGTAGGTATGACAATGATTTTGCAGTTAGTTTTCAGGATGCTTTCATTGTGTTCTATGATTTTAGTGTTACTATAAAAGTCTTTGCTGTTCATTGTTTTCAGGAATTTGCTATAATTATCGTCACAAAGGGGATTCGTAGTAAGATTCGGCGATTTGTTGGATGATGAAGAAGAATCATTGATTCCTGGTGGTGAATCATCGTTTTCTAAGAGGTCTACAGAAGGTAGCTTATCGTCAAGGTCTAGTAAACCAGGAGGTAGTTGAATGTCAAGATCCTCGAGAGTTAGAGGGCTGAATGGAGGTGATGAATCATCTACGTTTTGGTTAGAAGTGGATGGAATAGGATCAGAGTCTGATGATTGAATTGGATTTACAGGATATCGGGATAAGGCGTCAGCAGCGGCATTAAGTTTTCCTTTCTGATAATCAATTTCGTACTCGTATTCCATTAGTTTCAGGCGCCACCTCTGTAATTTACTACTAGGATCTTTATGATTAAATAACCACTTTAATGGCCTATGATCAGTAATGATCAGGAATTTACGTCCATAGAGATATGGGCGAAAGGTTTTGCAACCGAACAAAATAGCAAGGAGTTCTTTTTCAGTGGTATTGTAGTTAGACTCACTCTTGTTGAGGGTCCGAGAGGCATAGGCTATTGGCCTATCCTTACCAACTGGGCCTTGGCTGAGTACGGCCCCGATGGCATAATTAGAGGCGTCACATGTCAAAATAAAAGGGAGAGAGAAATCTGGATAAATGAGGATAGGAGCAGAGGTAAGTTTGTGCTTAAGTTCATCAAAGGCGACTTGTTTTTGGTTTTCCCATAGGAAAGGAACATCCTTTTTCAAAAGTTGAGTTAGAGGTTTTGCAATTTTCGAGAAGTTAGCAATGAAACGGCGATAATAGGACACAAGTCCGAGAAATGACTTAATGTCTTTCGGAGATTTGGGAGTAGGAAATTGGGTTACTGCTTTTATCTTTTCAGGGTTAGGTTTTACACCATCTTTAGTTATTTGATGGCCAAGATATGCGACTTCACGTCGGAGAAACTCGCATTTGTCGGGTTGGAGTTTTAGATTGTAATCTCTAAGTCTTTGGAATACTGACGAAAGATTATCGATGTGAGAATTCAAGTCATGAGAATATATCACTATGTCATCAAGGTATACAAAACACCGTATACCTTGGAGGCCTGTGAGGGCGGTATTCATTAACCGTTGGAAAGTAGCGGGTGCATTTTTTAAGCCGAAAGGCATTCTCGTGAATTCGTAATGGCCTTGAGGTACACTGAATGCTGTTTTAGGAGCGTCTTCTTCATTAATTAAGATCTGGTGGAAGCCAGATGCAAGGTCAAGGGTCGAGAAGTATTTACTCTGACCCAACTGATCTAAGATTTCGGATATTTGCGGTATAGGATAGCTGTCACCAACGGTGATGTCATTAAGTTTTCGGTAGTCGATAACTATACGCCATTTTTGTTGTCCGGATGCATCAATCTTTTTTGGGACAATCCAAATTGGTGAAGACCATGGAGACTCTGAATGTTTTATGATTCCATGATCGAGCATTTGGTCAATTTGTTTATTGACTTCTTGTTTGTGTACCTCTGGGAACCGATATGATTTTACATTTATTGGATTTTGATCGCTTGTCTTTATGTTGTGCTTAAGTGCATTTGTGTGAGACAGTTTATCACCGGGGATAAAGAATATATCTGAGTATTCAGCACAAACATCGTGAAGAGCATTAGCTTCTTCAGGATTGAGGTGAGAGATTCTAAGGAGGTTTAATACTTCTTGTGTTCGGAGAAAGGAGTTGGTATCTTTGAGATGGCAAACTGTACGAGCCTCTACTGTATCAAGAGAATTGATTAAAGAACTTATGGGGATTAGTGTGATATCCAGATTTGATTTTAAGGTTATAGGAGTTTCGGAAGTATTTATTACTGATATATTAATTCTTTTGTTTTCTTTGACTGCGACTAAGCAATTAGCAATTAGTAAATCTTCGTGATAGCATTGATCTAGAACGAGCCCTTCTTTCACCTCAGGGTTGGAGACGGAGCATTCTATGACAGTTTCAGACCTGGGAGGAATTATATAAATAGGTTCATTGAAATGTAATTTTATTTCGTATTCACCTATTTTCAAGGTTTCGCGAGTGTAGTCAATGGTGCAGGCAAAGGCGCTTAACATATCAGTGCCAATTATACCATCATAAGGTAAGCATATTCGGGGCATTATGTGGAATTTGTGTGTGATACTATTTTTATCATCTATTTTTAATTTTAGCTGAAAATGACCCATGGTTGGTGTAGCTTGATCAACGGGGTCAATGCCTTTCAAAGAGATTATTTCTGTTGAGATATCAACTGGTATTTGTATAGAAGATCGTTTCAATAGACTTACAGTTGCGCCAGTATCTAGAAGAAGAGATAAGGTAGTGTTTGACACTGAGGAATGGACAAGGATGTGAGGTGAGCGTTTCTTAAGTGGACCAATATTAATTTCATAGATTTTTGTTTCAGGTATTGGAGGATTTAATTTATATTCGGCGGGAGCAGAGATTACAGCGGGAGCAGAGGATACAGCGGGTACAGCGGATGCAGAGGATGTAGGGGATACAGTAGATGTAGGAGATACAGAGGATCCAGAAGATACAGCGGATTTAGAGGATACAGAGGAGCCAGTGTCGCGGTTTATTCGCGAGTCCCTATTTTTAGGGGATACAGAGGATACAGTGTCGCGGTTTATTCGCGAGTCCCTATTTTTAGGGGATACAGAGGATACAGAGGATACAGTGTCGCGGTTTATTCGCGAGTCCCTATTTTTAGGGGATACAGAGGATACAGTGGATTTAGCATTGGTGTCTTTGATATAGCAAAGTTTAGGAATTTGAAGGTTGGGTCTCACGAGACACCGCCGTGAGCCCTTTATTCGTTTAAATCATCGTTTGATCTAACCTGAGTATTGTCCGTAGTGTCATAACCTTCGTTATTATCTAGCGCGTGAACTTGACTTTGGTTATTTTGGTAACGCCTTGGAAATTGTCTTTGATTATTTTGGTCTCTAAAACGATTATTATTGAACTCCCGTTTTCTACATTCTTCAATGGTGTGGCCCACATTTTTACAATACCGGCACACCGGAGGACCCGAAGTAGATGGTCTCTGATTATTGGGGTCATTTGGATTACCTTGCTGTTGGTTTCGGTTTTGTTGGGGACGGCGTTGAGGCCAACGTCCTTGATTGGGTGAGTTGGTATTGGTTGCTAATGCTGAACGTTTAGAAATGGTCTGAATAATCTTTTCTTCGGACACAGCGAAGCCAATGGCTTCGTTTAATGTTTCAGGGTCACGGCATCTTACTACAGTTGACAATCTAGGATTTAAGCCACTGATAAATGTATGCAATGCCAGGTCTTGCATTGCAGCGACACGGCCAGCCAGTTCGCCTTTCTTTTTAGTGGGAATTGAGATATTAATTTCAGTTAACAGTTTGGCTAAGCATGTTTCTACGCGAAGTGCGAACTGGTTAACATTTTCGCTGTTAGATTGACAGCAATCTTGGAGGTCTGAGAGTAGTGCAGCATAATGTTTTTTCTCGCCAAATTGATTTTTTAGGAATTCTTCTAGCTGTTGCCAGGTTACAAACTCTTTGATTGAGCACGCGCTTTCGGCACGACCTTCGAGTTGGCTTAAGATGTATTTTAATACTATATCTTGCTGATGCGATGACGCAAGGCTTATTGCATTTCTGCAATTATTTAAAAATGCATTAAGTTTTTCGCGGTTCCCGTCGAATTTATTAATAAATTTGCTAATAAAGTTCATGTCTATTTCTTTTGTTTCTTTAAGCATGTCACCCGACTCGTCTTTAGGCATGATCGGTTAGACAAAACAAAGATAGCGCGCAAGGTACTGAGAATTGGCGATAAGAGAGGAACGTTGCACTAGTCTCGGAGCTTCGGAACTTTATGATAAGGAATTAGTACATGTATTAATATAGACAATTTGATTAATTATGTTACAAAGCACTTGCTCCGATGAGTCGACTTTTCCAGTGCTATGTAGAATGTTGACGTGAATATTGCTTCAAAGTCTTCTCGACCTGAAGTCTCGACGATCCGTTCTTGCACCGCCCGTTGGTTTGAATTCGATGAAGACGGCTGTTGCCGTATCAACGTTCACGAAGACCAGATGCAGGCGATGACACGTAGAAAACGACGATCTTTCGCGAAACTTGAGCACGAAGATGAAGTCCTTTGTTCTCCAACCGTTGAACCGTTGACTTTTTGAAGTTTTCCGTTGTTGGTTTCAAACTTTAACGGTAGAAGGACCAATGTTCGCGACGATAGGTCGTGGTGGAGTAGAATAAAAACGCGTAGCGGACTGTATACAATTATAATAACGATAAAGAATAAAAATACAACGTTCGGTTGGAATTGAACAAGATATTAAAGAAATGCGTAAGCGCAGCCGTGCGTGGAGACGTGCAACAGCTGACTGGCGAGGTGCGGGGGCCCGCGGTCGGTGCGCGGTGGCTGGTTGACTCCCGCTTCCCCGCGTCCCTCGTTCACTGCCGCTAATGTTGAGCGGAACGTCTCAACACCACAGTATCTCTTTCGAACAACCCGCAGCCTCGACGGGATCATGTGAGGTCTTGGTTTCGAATTTCCATAAATCATTTCTTGTTATCAACCACGGAGTCTGGCGATTAATAGCAATAGGCTCACCTACTATTACATGGGACTTAAACTGGGGATACTATTCGTTGTACCACTACCTACCGTCCGGGATTACTGGCGTGATGTTTATTGAACAAAATGTACAAACAATAAATAAAACCTACTTTCCCTGTAACAATTACTCTACCTGTTTAAACCAGTCAGTACACACAAACAACAAAACCGCTGCCGCAGCAAAATCTTCTTCCACCATCACCCCATTTAACAAACTCGGAGTCAGCAGTGAAACGAATTACAGCCCGGTTGATGACAATAGGGTCGCCCCCTATTTTATGAGACATAAACGGGGTGAACTATTAAGTATCATAATCAACCTATAATGTTCCCACAGCTGGGACACAGACCTCCTCTTTATGAGAGTGATGGGCTATAATCCACCACACCGTCAGAGTCCAGGTTGGTAGATGTCACATTTCTTAAATTTGTTTGTTCTAGAACATGCTGGTTTTCTCACGATTTTTTTTTACCGTCTGAGAGCAATGGTGACGAAATAAATTACACAAAGGGATCGGACCCACGACTTACTGCTCGTCAAAAACGACGGGGTTATATTTTGTTTTTATTGTTGTTATAAGTTTGACGTGTCTGTCTGTCTGTCTGTGTATGTGTGTGTCTGTCTGTGACATCGTAGCTCCCGAACGCATGAACCAATTATTATTATTTTTTTTTTTGTTTGAAAGGTGAATAAAATAGTCGAGAGTGTTCTGAGCTATGTTTGAAGAAAATCGGTCCAAGATGGCCGCGAAGTCAGGGCTGCCACCACTGGGCCAACGCTGACAATTAGGTACACCTCTATCTAACCCGTTGCGGACTACGGGCGTGATGTTTTTGTACAGGATGTACAAACAATGAATAACAAAACCGCCTTCATTGCAAATTTTTCTTCCACCATCACCCTATTTAACAAACTCAGAGTCAGCAGTTAAACGAATTACAGGCTATTAGAAAGACTTAACTGCCACTCTTTGTATTGGCCGCGTAATAAAACAGGCGTTTGTTATTTTATGAAGATCGTATATCTCCCGTAGTGTTGACGATTAACGTCATCAATAACTTTCTTAGGCTTTCAAATAAATGTGTTGGTTTTAAGGTTTGCTCACGACATCGTGGCTTACGATGATCGTGCTATGAACGTATTAGGCGTATTAATTAGTATTGGAAATTATGAGATTAAGCCCACGCGTGGTCTCATACTTTGCAATACAAAGAAATTATAGGATCTAAATACGTATGGTGATCGTTCTGATTCCGTTGACCATTCTGAACCCATTGTAAACAGGTATGATAATATGTTGAAATGCTCTGGTCTTTCTGCGCCTGATACGTATAGGTATATCTTTCATGGAACCCTCTGGCCGTGAACTCAAGACACGCCCATTACAACTGCGACTGCGGAAGCAAGCAATAATTTAGTCGCAAGTCGCAACGCCTAAAGTCTTGAAGAGGTTGTTAATTGTTTGTTTATAATGGCGTTTCATTGTCAGAAGGCAAGTATTTTTAAGATAATTTATATAAATGGGATTCCTTTAAAATCAGTCATTGGAGCAGAAATTGGTAATTGAACCCGTTAGGTAAGGTAAATGTTGATGCTACGCAGTTGCTACGCCGTAGCAATGGCTCTACGCCGTAGCCACGATTTCGTAGCAACTCACCGTTCTCACTCGCTCGAATGTGAATTTTGCATGATTTGATATTATATTATACTAGCTGACCCACGCAACTTCGTCTGCGTCACATAAATATAGCTTATAACCTTTCTCGATATATCGACTATCCGACATAAATTAAGCTAAATCGTAACAAACAAAAAATCGTATCTTTCCTCTTTATTATAATAATTTAGATGGTTTAGATTAGCTTAGATTATATTAAAGTGTGAATTACTATAGGTATCTCTTACTGTTAAATATACGATAACACTCTGTACTTGTAAACATTATGATGCAGTAAATATTTTGAATTTGAATTTCCCGGAAGGAATCTCCCCACATTGCGACGCGCGAATTATTTTGCCGCGCGGATATTTTTACATTGCGATATCTTCTAAGATTTTTGTTTAAACTGTATAGAGTAAAGGGCACAAATATTTTATATTAAATTTCCCTTCTAACAAACACATTTATTTAGATATAGATTAATACCATATGGGTTAAAGAAGCTACGCAAAAAATAATTATGTTTAACCTAACAGTTTAATAGTAAAAAAGGTTACAGTGAGTCAATCTTAAAAGATAGATATATGCTGTCGCGGACTTTCTTTTAGAACTTTTAAGGAGGAACAATTTCTTCATACATGATATTTGCGTAACTTAAACCGTTTTCGCAGCGCACGCAGCGGAAGCTCTCAAAAAGGAAATACCTTTTCCCGTTTTTGAAACATTTTTCATTTATGCTCCGCTCCTATTAGCCGTAGCGTGATGTTATATAGCCTATAGCCTTCCTCGATAAATGGACTATCCAACACAAAAAGAATTTTCCAAATCCAACCAGCAGTTCCTGAGTTTACCGCGTTCAAACAAACAAACAAACAAACAAACTCTTCAGCTTTATAATATTAGTATAGATTTCTTCATCAAATGTGCTTCTTCACTTAATTAGATGGCAGTTTTAATTATACAATGAGTATGACTTTCACTATAATATATATTTTAGAAAACAGCGCATGATTAATAATAGTCAACCAGCTTAACAAATTGACGTTATTGTATCGGAAAAAACTATGGTGTTACACGCGCAGAAAAATATTTTCCTTAACACAATTCAATCTAACAGACAAGGTCGCAGGACATGCCATTTCCGTACCTAATATCAATTTATCACATCCAACACAACACATCAGATTACTTAATTTTGTCCCGACGAAAGGACCATTCATTCTTGATTCCGCCTAAGAATTAATACAACATATATTATCCCTGGCTCAGAATACGTACAGTCGCACAGAAATCTCGAACTGACAACGACTGGATGTGTTAATCTAATTAACACATCTGTCCTTCACTGTACGTCCCGTTTCATTAATCACTGCTGCCAGCGACTGTACAGGACTTAATCAGACGCTGTCGTCGCATGTCTTCAGTTGTGTTATTACTAGAAACTCGGTCTTTTGTCATGAGCAGAAAATTTTGGAGATGAATTGTGGGTGGATAACTGTATAGACTGTATCTTATTGTGTTTGTGTACCCACTGCTATTGTGTATGTTATAGTCTCTTATATAAATCTCAAATAATTTAAGGCAAAATAAGTACAGCAAATGAAAAAAAAAAACAGTAGGTTCTGATTGATTAGTGGCAGGGAAATAATAATCTATTGTAAGATTTGATAAGATTTCAGAATAGACACTGTAAAGATACAATCATATTATAATAAAATTATTTAGTAAAGAATGACCAAAGACAAGTAAATCTGACAGTGACAGATGACAGTGACAGATGATAGTGACAGGTGTACTCTATGACACATTCATATTGAGACATTAACGATTAGTTTACAATCAATTACAGCCAGCATTTTTTTATTGTTTCAGAAGTATGGAAGTAGAAGACATGCTGCACAAACCTCAAATAAATTGAGTTATGGGCAGAAGAATGATGTTTTTGCATTCCTATTTGCACAATTTTAGCGCCATAATCAAGCGGACAAACATGTCTTCAGTTTTAATTCATAGACTCTAGATGTTTTTATTCACTTTATATTAAACCGACCTTCCATCTAAGTAAAATCGTAAACCTCAGACCGCAATCTTAAGAAATTAAACAGAAGAAAGAAAACAACTTTGAAATAAAAAAGGTAGGAAGTATCTATTTTATCCACGAGCTCCCTAAAATATGAAAATTGACCCACTTTATCATCCCACGCCAATTTTGTGTAGGGTCAGCAAAAAATATCGTATGCCACCTGATCTTAATTAATCTTAAGAAACGTTTTCGCCTTCTCCTTGTATTTCTTTGTTCATTAAGACTTTGCACAGACAGACAAATAAAGAATACTGTATATTGATATCATCATCTTCAAATGCCTTTTTCGCAACTAAGTTGGAATCGACTTCCAGTTTAAGGCGGGGTTACCCCGATAAACGTCGTCAACAATAGCGTTTTACTCGTACATGGAACGGATTTAAATTTTGAAAAAAATGTATTACATAGTTGACTCTTCGATCATGATATGTCGGGCATGCGATACACGATTACTTACACTTCACTCCATCCAATTAAATCGCAAAGACATGTCCAAATGATGGCTAAATAATCGTTTTACTTGAGTTATATTAGGCTTTGAAAAATAAAACTTATATCATAATAAAGGTCGTAAAACATGTGTATTATCTCGGGTCACATAATGTATAATTTCTTTATCATTTTTCTCCAAGAGAGAAAAAACAGTCAAAATTTAGGCATTATATCGCTCGCGCGGCAGGGCGGGGGGTGAGGTCGTGCGTACATAAAAACAAAGTAGGGTAACCTCGCCTTAACCTGATGCAGCTGATTATTTGTCATGAAGCGACTGTCTGACCTCCACAATCCTGTTAGTACTGGGCAATACGATACCCTTTGGGAAGACTCTTTGCCAAACGTTCGTACCACTACACTGTTGACTACTGACTACCTGAAACGCTTGTGGAAATCAAATCAAAATAGTAACCGGAATACAAGTCAGAAACGGTGGGTGAAACCACGTCCACATATAAGTCTAACAATAATTGGCACTTCAAAGCTTAACATTTCACAAACGAATTCCTTAATCGAAAAAGTATTTGAACAAACATATTATATTTAACGCACTTGTATAGATTATTAATAAGCATGTATACTGCCCTCATAAAACGAAGCAAAGGAATTTACTAAGAATGCGTTCATATTTCATGAGACCAGGGTACTAGGGGCTCATAAGTGCAAAGAAGTTGTGTTGCAATGCTTCTGTGTAATTGCAAAATGTTGTAAGTTACAGTTCGAGTACTTTGAATCGCTTTGCAGGTTACTCCTTAAGTGATCGTGAGAAATGAAGCAGCTGATTTGTTTGAGGTACTTTTTCATTTCAAATGCTTCCTTTCCACTTAAGGCGTAATCGTCAGGGACCGCGAGGTTCAAGTACTCCTACTTTTTTTTCAATTGGCAGCTCAGTATTGGATCGTATGTTTTATTAGGATGATTTGCGACTGCAACATGATGTATTACAGAAATATCGTAATTAGAATCTTCAATACAAAACTCTAGCCATACAAGTTCTTTCGTTACTAGTCTTACCAAGGGATGTACTAATGTTACTCAGAAACTTGGTTATGGAAGTCACATATTATGTTGTTGTTTCATTGCAAACACTGGTATACAGCTCACTCTAAGAAACTTGTTTAAAGGGAGATGTGTTTGTAAACTAGCTACTAAGCTGGCTGTTGGAATTTCAAAGGCTATCATTTTTTTCACGGCAGCCTAATCATATTATCTTATTAACTTTAATCCTTTTAAAGCTAAGTGTCAGTAAAATCATGTTTCGAAGATAAGCCGAAACAAACAACCAGTACCGTATGGTCTATAAAAAGCTACAGAATAAAAGAAAAAAACATGTTTTGCCGACCCCAAATAGAATGGGACAAGAACAGGCAAATTACAATTAATTTAAAAAGCTGTTACTTCGAAATTACAAATAAAACAGACACTTTCATTTTATAAACCCAACATTCCCAACATCCCAACATTCATTCATTCGAGTGATTTTAGGATTTATTTTCCATTGCAGTATTAAATGGAAATGATAAAACGATAAGCTGATAAAATCTTTAAATTCCACTGCCACAAAAGGATTTGTTTAGTTGCAATTTGTTTAGTGCTTATAAATCCGGGTGCTCTAAAATACAATCATTTATTTGTTTGCGTTAATGTTTAGGTCATAACGATTTGCATTATGAGCTAGATAAACCGATGTTATGTGTTTTGAATTGGTGCCTGAAATTGTATTCGATCAATGTAATTATCAAACTAGCAATTAACACTTTCAAGTATCTATTAATTAAAATGACAAAGGCTTCAACAGGCATTTTACTCAATATATATCATGATAATAAATTATCATGATTTACACGCACATGCAATACATGTCCTCGTGGTCATATTGGTATAACAAAATAGTATGACCACGAGGAAATAGCCAATTCGAGCAGGTAACAAGAGTTCATGAGTTCTTCAATAGCAGAATCAAAAGCACCAAGTTGACCGAGACATAAGTCTAGTTCATGTACATAAAGAAAAAATGTTTATGCCCATGGTAAACTTTGGATGGTTTGCAAACACAGAAGTTTACCAACTACGACAGATTTTTATCTCAGTAGGTTCTCTTAAGATAAGGGTTTTGGCGATATTGCCAAGGTTAGATTGTTCCTATTAAGATGCGATTTTTTCAAGGAGGTTATTGTTTTCTATCTAAGGACTCTTAGTAGGAATACCCTAAACAATTTCAAAGGTCCAGAAGTCCAGACAATAGTGATCGTTTGTTTTATCTAGCTCATACTGTCGTGCTGTCTTCTACGAGGTCTTGGGTATGACGGCACAGTTGGCGCAGTGACTGAGCTGAGGGCTGAAGGAGTCGGGGCTGCAGGTTCTTCGTAAGACATACCGCGGCCTCGACACAAAGGGCTAAGAAGGAACATGGGTGATTTTTAGTGAGTAGAAGTTTGTCACTCCCTACCGCTCTGCTCAGCGGGAGGAGCCACTTGACGATTTCCCACACCCTAAAAAAAAAGGTTTAGGGCTTAGCTGGGTACTACGCCGCATATAGCGGGTTTGTGTATGTGAGTTAAAACGTTTTGGTTTGTAAACGCACCCACAATACAGGAGAAATTCTTAAAGTAGGGCAACCTTTTTATAAAAAAGGTGGTGCTGTAAACGCCACAGTTTTGAGAGCACTGCAGTAGTCATGAAATTAATTAAACAAAGTGGAAAGCCTTTCTGGATTCAAACCTTAAACTAACAGGTCGTACGCTGAGGCTTATAGTACTGATACAAACGCTTTCATCAATCCCACCCTGATTAACAGGCAAACCATTTTAATATCCTAGAATTTTTGCAAGAATTTATCTTGCTCAATAATACGTATTTTGCTTATCCAATAGAGAAAATCAAGAGTCATTGAAATCAAAAACTTTATTCAACCGTCCGACCGAAATTTCAAAAATCCTAAATAACAATAGGTTTTTTCCTTCAAAAGAGGACAAACAGAACCTGGCTTCATTTCAGTTTCTGAATTTCCCAGTATTCCAGTTTTTACTACGGACCACTCGAGAATTTTACTGATTGGAAGCGCTCTGTGCTATATTTTGTAAAGCGGTGTATTGTTTTGTTATAGAGATCAGTATTCGTGTATGTTGGAAGTTAGAATCACAAAAGGCTATATAAAAAGGCATGAGTTGTGTGCCGCACTTCATAGCATAATATGACGCTTGTAAATCCCGAAGAGTTTGGCAGATATGTACTTACCCATTAGTATTTGCTAGTTATATTTAAGTGCCATGTAATAGAGGGCTTAGCTAAGGGCTCCCACACTTAAACACGATACGACGTCGCGTCGTACAACGATGCGGCGTCGTTTCACGAAACAACGTCGTGTCGTGGAAATAAAAAACACGACATCGTAACGTAATGTGCCACGCACGATACACGGCCCGATGCCGTCGATACGTGGGGTGGTGTTTTAGTTCATTCCGAAAAATGGACCGCTCTAGACGCATTCTGAAAAGAATATTTAAATGTTTTTGAAATTAGAACCCAAACAAATGTTAATTTGTTCATTAAAGTAACAAGACAACTGCGCAGGATTGCATCATGAGTTTCTAACGTCACGACGTCGTATCGTGCATCGACACGTTACGACGTCGTGTCGTAGATTTCCACAACGCGACGTCGTATCGTGTTGATGTGTGGGAGCCCTTACTGCCATCAACTACGCACATACCAAGACTCCGTGGGTACTTCTAAGAAATTTCTGATTGGAAAAACCCAATTATAATTTGTCCGACCTGGGATCGAACCCAGAATCTCATACACAGCTGTCGCACTTATGACCAGAGGCCCTACTATGACGTCTTAAAACAGTTCTTATTCCAGTGTGGAAACGTGACAGAACTATACAGGGTGTCTAGCGCCATCTCGTTTTCTCACTGGAATAAGAACTGTTTTAAGACGTCATGGTAGGCCTTCTGTAAACCTACTAAGCAATCGGGCGGTCGGTGTTTTGATTAATGTTTGTGATGGATATCAGAATCACAAAATACCTAAAAAAAAACTAAAACTGTATGGCGCACTTTTGTGATAATAGAGTCAGTCCAAAAGTCAAAGTTTATCCACTGGTGTGAAGACTTATGTATGTACCATAAATGGAACAAATTAAGATTATACGATGCGTCATGAGTAGACCGCTCTGACCTTTTGTTCCAATAAAAATGCAATCACAAGTCCAATGCCAGGTGAGAAAAATAATCTTTTTCTTTTCCTTTTGCCGCTTTATTTAAGCCATGGAACATTATGTACACCAGGCGACACGGGTGATATTTTTGGCTGAAAGTTTTATTTTAACTGACTCGTTGGTCCAGTGTTTGTAATTGCGACTGCTTA
The DNA here is from genome assembly GCA_949775195.1 of Diarsia dahlii. Taxonomy (NCBI): domain Eukaryota; kingdom Metazoa; phylum Arthropoda; class Insecta; order Lepidoptera; family Noctuidae; genus Diarsia; species Diarsia dahlii. The sequence continues at coordinate 19,012,000 of OX459205.1, forward strand.
GCATGAGGTCTATGGCTCGATTTCCACTTCGAGCATATTGTTATTGGGTATTTCCATTAAAATTGTAGTCATGAAATTTGGATTTATTTGTACCCTGTAACCCTATGGGACCCATGGGACTGAAATATAACTGGCGAAATGTTGGCGTACTATTGGGTACACCTGTGCCTAAACCTACGGGAATTAGACATTATTATTTGTTTTTGACGGTGGCCCAGTGGTGGCGGCCCCGACTTACGAACAGTAGATCGTAGGTTCGAACCCAGGCAGGCACATTACTTTGTGTAATTTATTTCATCACCGCGGCTGCTCTCAAAACGGTGAAGGAAAACATCGTGAGGAAACCGGCATGTCTTAGAACCAAACAATTCGAAGACATGTGACATCTACCAATCCGCACCGGGCCCGCGTGGTAGATTATAGCCCATCCCCTCTCTTAGAGAGGAGGCCTGGAGCAGTGGGAACATTAATAGGTTGTTGATGATGATTTGTTTTTGTATTAAAACAATCACACCTAGAGTTTTTCGTATAAAAAGTATTTAAATGTTTGGCATGAAATATAGGTTCTAAAAATTAGCTTTCAACCACTAAGGTGAATACTGTAACTACTGTCGTACATTTAACTGTAAAATAAATGTTTTCATTTTCTTCCGTAGAAGGTTTTCGCAACAAATAATATAAGGTAACGTCTGTTTTTATTTCTCCTAGAAGCAAAGCTTTGCAGTTGCCTCAGAAGTCTTTTCTGTTGTTACTTTTATAAGTTGAGCTAAAGAAAACAACTGATACATCTCGCCTATATTTTTGTTTTCACAGTTTCCTGAGGAAAACGTGATGTTTGATAGAACATAGGATTATTTCTAGTTCATGGTTAAAGAAAACATGGCTGCCTGCACTTTTTGAGCTTCTGTAAGTTTTTTTTTTGGAGGGTGGGATATCATCAAAGTCTCCTCCCGCTCTGGGCAGAGTGGTAGAGAGTGTCATGCCCGTTTTCACCGACATCCCCTATAGTACCACCTACGTATGGGACTCTTAGCTTAAAAGCTCCCCTAAACTAGCCCCTAAATAAAATTTCGTTTCACCATCAATTCTGTCACTTAGCTAGGGGACACATAGCTATGTGACGTTTTGTTTTCGATAATAGTGACTGATTCGTTTTTGAACTTATCGATATTTGGAAAATTTACAGTTTTTTAGCATTTCACTTAAATATATACATTACATGAATACATTTATTAATACATCATGTTTTAATAGCAATATCAAATAAATTTCATTCACATTTTTAATTAATTTTAGATTTTCTTGCAAATTTACTCTGCATACATTACGAAATATTGTAATCTGTGGTTTTATTTTTTTGTTATCGACATTCGTAATTCGTATTCCGTGATATTATTTGTTGTGAGAGTTCAGTGTCGCGTGTTGTTTTTCTAGTGATCTTTTTAACCGACTTCTAAAAAAAGAAGGAGGTTCTCAATTCGGATGTGTGTATTTTTTTTATTTTTTATGTTTGTTCGGGCATAACTCCGTCACTTGCTAACCGATTTGAAAAATTCTTTTTTGTTGGAGAGGGTATACTTCCGAAATGGTCCCATAATTTTTTTATTGAAATCGGACAAGCGGTTTTTGAAAAATCAATTAAACTCAAAAAAAAACTACATTGTCCACATTGACCCATGAACATGTGAACCACTAAAAAGTGAAAAATAAAAACTTTTTAACAAAAAATAAAACCGACTTAAAAAAAAAACACGAAAACGTGAAAAATAAACTTTAGAAGAAAAATCCGTTTCTGAAGTCGGTGGCAAAAAAATGAAATCAAACAAACAAAAGTCACCGACTGTAATTCCTACTTTCCATACTTAATCAATATTTTAGTTTGAAAACAATCTGTCGTTTACGGTGAATAATAATGGCAGATAAAAGGAAGCGCAGCCAAAATTTCTCAATGGATGAGAAAGACAAGTTGGTGAAATTAGTGTTCGCCTATAAAAATATTATTCTGAATAAAAAAAACAGGAATTCTAAGGAGTGTTTAATCTTTTCCAACAAACACAACACGGAAGATTTACTTAACCTATATCTACGAAAAAAGTCAATTTCATCAAAAATATCGATGTAATTTGGTCGTTTCCGATATATTTTTGGTCTACTACACGAATATTTTAGAAACAGTTTCAAAATTTTCAAAAAGTTCATTTAAAACCGAATCCATCTTCGTTGTTTGAGAGATCACTTACATATGTGCTGGTTTATGGGCCCAAATTTTGGCCACCTAAATTTAGGGGAACTTTTAAGGTTTTACTGACCCCTAACCGCTGGTGAAACAAAAACCATCCCCTAACGGTCCCCTATCCATGCTTAGGGGATCCCCTAAACTTAGGGGATGTCGGTGAAAACGGGCATCAGACTTCTACTGACTAAAACCACCCTTGTCCTTTTCAGCCCTTTGTGTTGAGGCCGTGGTATCTCTTTTGAACAACCCGCAGCCCCGATGGAGCCTCTAAAAGCCATACTTTTACATTTTAAAAGTATCTTTAGACTATTATAATTATTCTCGATAAAAACTGGTTGAAGAGCTCGTGGCGTAATAACTGCCACTGAGGTCAATCTTTAGATAAAGTCGTGCTTGACTAGGATGGTTAGTCGATTGGTGACCATCACCGGTTACTATGCGTGGCACTCAGTTATTTTTGCCTACCTTCATGAGAGAAAAATGTGTAAGTTCATGTATGTATCTCTATAGCATCTTAGACTAAATTCTAGCTCAAATTCGTTTCATACAAATAAAGCTCAAAGTCTCTTAAGTACATAATTAACTCCGAACTCAAGATCAAACAAAAGACAAATAATCCAAGAAAATTCACAAAACAGAAGAAACTTTATATCATTCTTAAACTTTCTCACAAACGCGTACCTCCATAGCTAATACATCACCGGCAAGTCACTCGAAACATTTCACCTTTTGTATTTCGTTTATATTCAGCAGTACGGTCGAAACTTCAGTTCATTCGCACATTTCAAAGTTCCCTTTTGTTTCTAAAGGGATGCCATTTAGCTTAATGGGGGACGCATTACTGTATCTGTACCAGTGATCTTCCCCTCCTTACAATGTTACGTCGTGTGATACGTAACGGGCATGTTTAAATACATGTTCTGTAAAGGGTTATGAATTTTAGAATTTTGTGTTGCGTATTTTATTTTTGGTCGTGAATTTTGTGAATTTGGATCTGAGGTTAAGAAAATGTGGTACATGCTGACGATATAAGAAAATATTTCACGTTTAACCTTTGATGTTGTGACTGATCTAACGTCTTTGTCTTGAACCAAAGGTTCCCCTTTAAAAATATTGTGAAGTAAAGTGCATAAACATAACAACTCTTACATCTCTTTTATATTGAGATTTCATAGAAATTAGTATTACCTTTGTAACATGTTCTGTTGGTTTCTTCTTTTCTATATTGAGTGTGTAGGTACTTAAAGCTATTAAATAACCCTTTTAATTCCTGAAATTTTAGAGGTGAAACTTTTACTACCATTTTTAACATTTACTTTTCGATGAATTTTATTTTGTACTACACAAGCAACCATCCTTTAGCGCTTCAATATTTTTGCGAGATTGGTATCACACATATTTTATGAATGGGGTTTGCAAAATACAAAGTTTATTAAAACACGTCTTTTCAATTATTGAAACATTTTACTATAATGTCATCATCATTTATTCTTCTTCTATTTATTTATTCTGATGGTGAAGATGACGACATTATATGCCTATAATCTTCACTGCAGGGACTCAGGCTTCCTCTCTAGGAGACGAATGGGCATCTACCATGCGGGTCTAGTGCGGGTTGGTAGTTGTCACATGTTTCGATGTATTCCTTCACCGTTTTGAGAGCAGTGGTGATAAAATAAATTACACAAAGTAATGCTCTTGACTGGCCACCACAATGTACTGTAATATTACATTCACTGTTGCCTTTAAACGATTTCAATGTCAAAATCTAAACCGATAAATCGTTTTATATGTAGTTAAATCATTAGTTCTCACGAGGTCTTGATTGGAAGCAAATGAGCCGTCGATTCCAACAGATACAAGTTGACCAGACAGATTGTAATCAACCCTTAACCCCGATCCTTTGTCAACTGAAGTTTAGGGTTTCAAACAAATTCGAATCCTTCGAAAATCTGTCCGTTTTCATGACTGTTATTGTTGGAATATAGTTAAAAATAAAAACATTAAATTGAACTCCTTGAAACTATTTTTTAAGCCATAGTTTAGACGAATTATTATTGGGCCTGCTGCGTTGCCGTCTGCTGCTGATTGGGACCCATTGTATGGTTAGGTACTTTAGCCCATAGCACCTAGGTAGAATGCAAATATCCATTGGTTTTCTCTGTAGAGAGAGAAAGAAAGGTCCTACCACTATTTACTTCATCGACCAATAGCTCTTCCAGAAGATCTAGGTGCGTGGTGAGCAACTAATAATTTTCTTGTCTCGCCTGCAAGGAGACTATTTTTGGCTGAGACACCAAAGATGTTCTCTCTCTGGGAGTTTTCCTACGGGACTTAAACATAACTTGCAAAATGTGGGTGTACTATTAGATATACCTCTGTCTAACCCTTCAGAGATTACAGATATGATAATATGATTTGTTAGTTCCGCTCAGCTGAGCAGTTAAAGCGTACCGCTTCTTCTTAGTGTCGATGTCACATAAATTGATTCAGTCCAAAAATTGGCAACGAATATGGCATTTTCATCAGTGTCCATAAGCTTCTACAATGTGCAAACAAAAGCACAGACAGGACACGATATTAAGTGTCCCATTGTTTGTGGAATAACACCACATTTACACTCAACTCGCATTTAAAACGCACTCAACTCATGGCGCGACGAACAAATAACATACAATCTCACTTTCACAATTTTAGTGTGGATAAACAGTTTATCTTCTCATTTAATGCTCATCAAAGATAAGACAGTAATGACTATTATCGATAATTTAATTCATAACTCCTTAAACATGATGGGTATCAGGTATTAGATCATTCCATAATATTAGCCATCTCATATTTCTCATCATCAGCCTATAATGTTCCCACTGCAGGGACTCAGGCCTCCTCTCTAGGAGAGTGAAGGGCTTTAATACACCACGCGGGCCCAGTGCGGATTGGTAGATGTCACATGTCTTCGAATTTTTGGTTCTTAAGACATGCCAGTTTCCTCACGATGTTTTCCTTCACCGTTTTGAGAGCAGTGGTGATGAAATAAATTACACAAAGTAATGCGATCTCATATTTCTATTGATAAGTAATTTGATGTGAATGCTTCGAATCTATTTATTTTATTTAAAATAGGTACCCCCAAACGCCCTAGATAGACATACACTGATCTTATTGGTTCCGTTTTTCAGAAAGGACCATTGTGTGTAGTACTCGTGTATGACCAGATGTATGAATGTTGACGAGGCAAAAGGAGTATGTAAAGATCATAGCAAATGGCGTTCTGTGGTTTCTGCCTACCCCCATGGGAAAAGGGCGTGAGTTTATGTATGTATGTGTGTAGGTACCCCAAAAGTACAAGTAGTTTCAATCAACAGTAAAAGTTAGAGTTATAGTTACCAATTACAGTTGTGCACAACATTCTCTTGCAATAAAGCCATATCTTCGTAGAGTTATAGACATAAAATAGAAAACCCAAGGGACTTTGAATAAGGACACGTTAAAGGACCGGTAACATTGAGTGGAGCACTAGTGGACATAACCAACAATCCTGGTAACCGCACTGACCGAGCTAAAACACACACACACACTCATACACGGAAACACTTGGAGAGAATACAAAACAATCGTTCAATACAATTGAATTTGGACCTACACAATAGGGGGCCAACTTCACTGGTTGTGTTACACAATAAGTTTAAATGTACTAAGTTGCTAGTTACTAGAAGATGTAGTGACAAAAATTGAAAAGAGTATAGAGGTGGTTCGGTCATGTGCAGAGGATGAGTGAAAGTCGATTAACGAAAGGCAGATGTGAGTGGCGACGCCGGGATTGGATACCCTAGAAAGATATACACTGATCTTATTGGTGCCGTTCTTCCTAGAAAGACATACACTGATCTTATTGGTGCGTAGTACTCGTAGCCGTCGCTCGTGTATGACCAGATGTTTGAATGTGGACGAGGCAAATGGAGTTTGTAAGGATCGTAGCAAGTGGCGTTCTGTGGTTTCTGCCTACCCCCATGGGAAAAGGGCGTGAGTTTATGTATGTGGCCAAGGAGTGGAACACCCTGCCTGCGTCGGTCTTCCCGAGTTCATATAACCCCAATCTATTTAAGTCGCGAGTAAATAGGCTTCTTCTGGGTAAGCTCGTTCCATCGTCGACCTCATCTCTGCCCTTAGGGCAAGATTGAGGTCAAGAGTAAGCCCATTTAATATAAAAAATAAAAATAAATGTATGTATGTATACTAAGTTCTATATTATTATGTTCAAATTCAAATATCGATGACATTTTTTTGACACTGACAGCTCTTGAACTCAGTTTAATGAATTGAACTCTTGAACCGGGTTTTCAGTTGTTAAACTGGGTTTGGCTTGAATTGCATTCAGTTTATGCTGGTGAAAACATACGAGTAACTGGAGTGAAATCGGGTTTTCAGTTGTTAAACTGTGTTGGGCTTGAATTGTGTTTAGTTAATGCTAATGAAAACATAACTGGAGTGAAAACGCGTGAACTGAGTTCACAGTTTGAAACGATCGCATTCAGATATTATGTTGGCTAAATCCATCCTTATTTTGTCTCGTGAATTCGCTGTTAAAATATTTGTTACAGGACAACTCAGATACGTAGATATTATACAATAATAAATCAAAGAGAAAAAATACAAAAAAAAATATAGTTCTCTATGCCTAATCAAAAAATCTACAAGGTCAATAATAATTTATCTCTGAAAAAAAAAATCCTTGATAGACAGACTTTAAATTAAAGACTGAATAGTCTTTGAGAAGAAACGTGACTCACTTAGCCATTTTCTTACCTGTTTAAATTATTCTTTGAAAAATTTGTTTATTAATTATAAAAATTTCAGACGTTAAAAGTTAAAAGGTGTCTCAAGATAAAAAAGCAATTTAATGTCTTTACTTTTTTCGTCCAATTTTAGTTTTATCGCACTCAATATAAGGAGCAAACTTTAAATTGTGTCTTTTATGTGACAAATTGAAACAGTTTTATGGATAGCCTTTTTAAGTGGGTACCAAAAACACCAATTCAAGAAGAGTGATAAAAATTAAATTGATTTGAAAATAAAACGAAGAAAAAAGCTCTATTATTTTTGGATTTCAAAACTCACAACAAAACATCACGCCTATAATCCCCGAAGGGTAAGGCAGAGCTGCCTAATAGTATGTTTAAGTCCCAAGTCATAGGGGGCAAGCCTATTGCCATCAACCGGGACAAATCCAGACTCCGTGGCTGCTACTGAGAAATCTGTGATAGAAAAACCCAATAACTTTTTGCCTAACCTAGAAGTTGAACCCAGGACCACTTAGACCAACAAGGTAGGTAGTCGAAAAAAACTTCGACAATTTCACCCTAAATTCATAATGAACTTTTAGATTTCAACCCTGACTAAAATCTAGATTTGTTACAACAAATTGTTACTTTTAAAATGGAGATTCTATTCGCTGGTTGTTATGAAAATCGAACGAAAAATTTACTTTCCAATTTATTTAGAATTTTCTAGACTAAAAATGTATTTTAGTCGTAAAAATTGTAATTATTTTTCATTTCAAACTAGAATATAGCGAGCTTTTCAAAAATTTCCGAGGCGTTGATTCAAAGAATACTTTTTTTTAATAAAAACAGATCTTGTCGAGTAAAACCCTTTGACACGGACCGAAATTTAATTTGGACAATACAAAGCAATACAGAGAAGCGTCAGCCGACAGAAGTTGCACATCATAAACCGTACACAAAGGTAACAATAGACTTACTGTCACACCCTTTACAAAGGGTTCAGATACAATGAAAAGAAATAAAGCGATGGTAACACTAAGTTTATCTTCACTGAGAAAATTACTTCGGAAGGCTCCTACTTAACGAAGGGAACCGTGACTTTGTTTTGTAAACCATTGTGTTACACTGTTCCAGGCGACAACGTATAATTTTTGAATACATTGTTTCCAAGTTCGGATGGGCCAAGTAATTACTGAGTGAAAAAAGTAATGGAACTCTAGCTGCGGAAAGTTTTTCTCGTTGCAATTCTACTTTAAATTAAATTGAAGGAGCTACAACTCGATTCTTAGACGTTGATCCTGTGATAAAAGATAAGACGTAGAACTTTTTTCTATCAACATTTCGTTTCTTTGTATTGCAATAAAATACTTTTAGTTAGAAGTTCTACTTAAACTTTGTAACCGTATGACTGACTATGCGTATACCTAAACTATCTTAACTTTTGTCTTCTTAGTATAATATATGATTTAGTATGAACTCTTAAGAGTTAAAGCTAAAGTGGTAGTATGCATCTTAGGACTAACATGAATATAACTCTAATTCTAATTTTTAATATGCTTTTCTAATAAAGAGAAGAAAATTAGGTTCATCTATCTATATTGAACGCGTTTAAAAAGTTTCGTGCCGGTGCTATTAACCGTTGAGGAGTTCTATCGTGTGGAGGTGATCCTGCTAGCAGGATTTAGTTATGTCTATCATAAAATGTATTAGCACCAGTTTTAAAAGTGTGTGCAAAATTTCAACTTAATCGGTTGGGGAAACTGGTTTGAAATTCAGTAGCATACTAATACACTAGCGCGGCAAGTTAATAATAAAAAAAAATGCTTATAATGATGATAATTTTTCCCATTTTTATTTAGGTAAAAGCTTTACGACTTCTAGTTCTAACAATTCAGTTCTAATGACTGTGAACAATACCTAGGCGTTGATTTTATTCACATAATCCCGAAATCTTCCGGAAGGAGACAGTGTAAATAAACGTTTTTTTAAACGCCTATTTCAAACCCTTCGGACAAGAAATTAGTATTCATCACAAAGTTTCATGCAAATCGATTACAGCCTATTACACGGTTTAAAAACGGCTACCCAGAGTAATGAAGATTAATTCGTTTCTGTACAAAATCGATTTTGAATTAAGTATTTAAAGCGTAATAATAGAACAATAAGCAGACAAGATTTTAGCTATTTTTAACTGCTAAGTGGTTTCTAAGCAGATTTGAATAATGCTCACAATTTTGGAGACCTCCTTTATTAATGTTGGTGCAAAAATGTTACAGTAATGAAATCTTATTTGATTAAATATTATTTAATCGGCTTGACCTACGAAAAAGGAGTTCATGGCTATATATTAACAGCTGCTCAGATCAATCTTCACGTGAAGCGAAGTGAATGGGTGACCACCAAATACATGCCAAGTTTCTTCCGTTACTCGGAGAGCATGTTATGCCGTTGGTTCCAGCTGTCATTTTGATTGTCAATCATCGGCTGTCATCAATTGATCAGTGGCCCGAGAGTCTGACCACCAGACTAATCAAGGGCTATCGCATTATCCAGTAGTAACTAGGTTGTGGAGGTCAGATAAACAGACATAACAGTCATGTTAAATACTGGCATTCAGCTATATCCAGTTAGACCGAAAGCCGACCCCAACATAGTTGAATAGTGTGTGCGCATTTATAATAAAATACCGAGGCATTTTAAAACACTAAATACAAAATTGTTTAAAACTAAATTTTATAAATGGTTACTTGAAAATTGTTTTTATAGTTTAAAAGAATTCATAGATAAAAAAAATGTGATTTTCTTAATACTTACAACGCCATCCGTATCCAGTACAATAACGCATTCGGGCGTTGATGGGGCTGCCTCGATACTGCAGCGCCTCGGGTATGTTCGCAGACGCGCGCATCGACTGCTTTCACGCGACTATGCGTAAGCGCGCGGCCTCCTTGGTTCGCAGAATACGAGCTAGCTCCAACACCGTGCTTGTGATGATTGGGGGAAGGACTGACTGTCCTTTCCTCCGGCATTGCTCCAACAGGCATGTCGTTGTACCAGTACCGGAGAGGAGGTTGTAGTTTGCCTTTAGTTTTTCTTTTGTTTATTTATTTTAATTTTATTGTATTAAGTACTAACATAGGATAAGTTAATATTGTTACTAACACAGTGAGTGGACCTTTGTAGCCTGATTTATAAATAAATAATTATTATTATTAATAGCTCATTGTTGATGCCTACCTTGTTATACCTTTTTCTCTAACTTTAAAATTTTTGCATGCTTGGTCTTATCCTAGCTAAACATGTTTGTTCCATAAAAGATTGTACTTAACACCTTTGTATACCATGTTTTACGCAAATAAATATTATTATTATTATTAAAAAATGCTAAGCAGGTGATGACAAAAAACACATCTTTGTTAAAATCCTCACATTTTCTTCACCCACATCTCCTATTCTCACCGTAAGTCGTATTACGATATCCCACGGGGAGGAAATTTGTTCCTTATCCTCACTTTGCGACCATATTTTTAACAACTTACAAAATTTTCATTGTTCAGCCCTTTATATCACCCGTTCGGTTCTTGATGGCCGTTTTATTCGTAACAAGTTGTGGTTTACTCCCCTAGGACCGATAACTGAACTCGTATTGTAGAAATTGGCGCTTCGAGTGCGTTGTAAACGTCAAAGTACTATGATATATGGGCTTTTAGGATGTTTTTTTATGAAAAAGTTTTTTGTTCGGCTTGTGGTCGAGATTTTTTGTTTTGGTGCAAGATTGTTTTTGGGTCAAAACATCTGTTGTTTTTGTGATTGTATTGTATTTTTAATTGGACGTAAGAATTTACAAAATATTATGTCTCATTTTCTTATCCTGTGAGTTCAATCAATTTAATAGTCGCTACTCTATTACCGAGTTTCAATTGTCAGGTAGAAAATTTCATCAGGTTTTTACATTAGGAATTATTTAGTAATATCCCAAGTCAGTATGCGTTCCCGATTTATAGCAATAGCATTTAACCCTTCTGGAGAAATGGCCGTGATGCTACGGTGTTTATAAAATAGTAAATACTTATCTTGGGAAATTGTCGGATATTTTCCGCTCTACCGCAGGTAGCAATTTAGATTTAATTTTAACAACATTTTGTTCTAATTCCGGGTAATCCGATTAAATATAAATACCAGACTGAAAATAAACTCTCTTGAGAGATTTTGGAAATTTTACTAGACGGCTATTCCTAAGGGTTACAAACACGAAAAACACAATAACACTTTTCCCACTTCTTTTTTCTACTTTTCTTCGGAATCAAAGAGAGTGTACATGAATTTCTTGCCCATTCTTCTTCACAGAGATTTTCATTTTGGAATGGGTAACTTTTTTTTTTTTTTTTTTTAAAAACGTTGCCCCACACTAGGAATTTCTCCTGTATCGTGGGGTGCGTTCAGAAACATTTAAAATCACATACACAAATACCCAGACCCGGAACAACTATCTGTAGGTCATATAAATATTTGCTCCGTGCGGGGATCGAACCCGCGACACGCAGCGCAGCAGTCCATTGCTTGAGCCACTGCGCCAACCGTGCCGTCTAACGTAACTACAAGACTTTCACAAGTTATGATACCTTGTGACTGTACCTACCTATAGTTTTGCTTTTTTTTGTTTACTTTTAAAAGTGCCAGTAAAATTTGTGTAATTGAAATAAATGCTTTAACCCTACATTAGTTAGAGTTTGAATCCTTAACGACCACTTCAAAAAACAGTCAAAAAATGGCCGATTCTTAAACGACATTCCTGCTACATGCGAATTTGGCATTCATCACCGCTAACTTTCCCCTCCGAATCTCACTTCCTCATTCCCCATTTTCCGGGGCTGCAACAAGATTAATTAAAAAATCATCATTCATCGTTGATGTTTTATTAATTCGATATAATGGTACCGTCGAGTCAACAGTAGCGTCCATACAATGATTCATCAAAACACCATGATTGATGTTTTCTATAAATAAATTATCTTTTCAACTTGCTGGTGTTTAGTCGTGTTGTTATAAGGGTGACGATCTTTGGTACGTGACGCGAAAAAATGAAATTTTATCGGTTGGTGCGGGTTTTTTATAGGTTTTTAGACTTTGTTTTAAGGAATTTAGTGTGTTTTGTAAGGGTTTAGTATCACGCCTGTAATCCCTGAAGGGTAAGGCAGAGATATCTCTGCCTTGATGGGTACGTACCTATCAGTACACCCGTTTTTTATCAGTTTCGTTTGTCCGATGTAATAGAGGGTGAGCCTATTGCCATCAACTGGGTACCAAGCTCCGTGGCTGCTACTGATAAATTTCTGAGGGAAAATAATAACACTTTGCCCGACCCCGGGACTTTATGCTCAACACTCGCGCTTGCGACTACTAGACCAACGAGGCCATCGTTAATTAGGACATCATTTTCAAACACATTCAGAATCCATCAATGAATTTAGGTATACTTTGCTTATAACTGGAATGTCAATGACCATCACGATTCAGAATTTCGCGAAATACTTTTTTCTGACCCGTATTACCTTCTTAAGTTCTATAGCTACAGACATTTCCAAGCTCATTGAATTCAAAACCTACCCGCCCCGACAAAATTAGTTCCGTAATTACATTCTTACTGCAAAGTGTATTTTTCTCTCATTCCCAGAACTGTGAAATAAAACTTTAGCTCCCTTTACAAAGTCGAAGACTTTAATGTCACCCATTATCAACAATGAGTGACATTTAGGGGAGCATTTTCTTCACTAAATCCTTAATCATTGTCCACTAAACTTGCCTTATCAGCCTTTATAGAAACAACGTTGTTCTACAATTAATATTAATGTCTACCTAGCACTTCAAATTTCAAGACGAACACATTTCAGATTTTATTATATCGCTTCCTCTCATCAAGGCAAACGACATGACCCATGATGACGTCATTACAGCATTATTTACATAATCACCCGCTCTTCTCAACCCCTTAACATCGACCCTTAAATTGAACCTTAACTTCCATAAAACAGCGTCTAGTTTTGATTGTGCGGATGTTTTTGGAAATATATTTGGGGCTGAAGCGTCTTTGCTTCAAAATGTCTAATATTGAGATACTTTACATTTAAAATTATAGGTGCTGGTTTTCGTGGGAGGCACTCTCGGTCGGATTGTCCAGATTTGGGTAAATTTAGGTACGCACCCTGGTTTAGGAAGGAAAACGATCTTTTTAAATTATCTTTTGCTATTTCTGTGAATTTATTTAGTTAGTAAATAACGTTAAAACAACCATTACAAATTGCTTAAATAGCATTTATTCAGTTTGCTTTCGTTTCGTAGTTTTTCGACGAAAATTGGGGTTTGGGATTCTTCCAAGAATATTGCCAAAGCAATGTTTTAATTGGTTATTATTTAAATAGTTTGAAATATTAAGTCAATACTGAATTTTCTTTCAATAAAAGTTTCTCAATAAACACAAATAACAACTAATAAAAAGACTTCCTTTTATACCAGAATTATTTTATTTATTCCTTTTAAACTGCCTCCGTGGTCGAGTGGTTTAGGCGTTGCCTTGTGACCCGGTGGTCGTGGGTTCGATTCCCACGGGAAGCATACTTTGTGAAGTTGTTTCCAGTTTGGTTAGGACATTGCAGGCTTGAATCACCTGATTGTCTGATAAAAAGATGGTTCCGTGCTTCGGAAGGCACGTATAAGCCGGTGGTCCCGGCTGCCAAATGGCGGTCGTCAAACCATGTCAGAGGCCCTTGCGGCGGTTTAGAAACTCTGACACTAGGGTGTTTGGGGTCGTTAGACCTTACTGCCCACACGATAAGAAGAAGATACCAGAATCAAATAATTTCCAAACCAATAAACAATATAGAGAAGCAGAATTCTACGAATAAATAGAATACGAGTATAACATCGTTTAGTACTCCTGAACACGGATAAACGATTTTGGCCCAGAATGTTCTGGAACTTTTACAAAAGTCTATTTATCGTTGCGTGACGAGAAACCCTGATTTTATTGTATCCTAGTAATTACTGAGTTATTGAAAGGTTATTGTGGATACAGGCTAGATTTATAAGATTTTGACTTTGAAGGATGATGATAAACGAGGTTTATTTTCGCAAATAGGTTTTTACAAACAATTTTACGTGTAGGTAATTTTTTGAAACTAAAAACTCAGTTATCGTGTAGCTTGACGTGTTATGGCTACAAAAGTGAGGAGACTGCTGAAATGATGTATAATAGAGAACTATGGAAGAAAAAGACTTGCTGCGCCAACTCCAAGTGCATAGATATAATATCATACAGCGGTTCACAGAATACATTCTACCTACCAAGTTTCAACTGTGTAATCTTAATAGTTTCCGAACAAAACGGCTGTGACATACGGACGGATAGACAGACATGACATATCTATAAGGGTTCCGTTTTTTCCCATTCGGCTATGGAACCCTAAAAAGGTCACTTAAGCAAGTAATATTTTTCTGAATCGCCCGTTTTACTACCCTATTTTTTTTTTTACACAACGCCATCTAGTCCCAAGCTAAGCAGAGCTTGTGTTATGGGTACTAGACAACTGATAAACATACTTATATATTTCTAAATACATACATATTAAAGATAAATTACACCCAGACACAGAACAAATGATCGTGCTCATCACACAAACATTTGTCCTGGGTGGGAATCGAACCCACGGCATAGCAGTTAGGGTCACTAACCACTAGACCAACAGGCCAGTCAAAAATATTTAAAATATCCACCACTACAATATTATTGTGTATTGTACAATAAGATATTTCAGGTACGAGAATCTACCGTACAATTTTAATATTTGGTTTTGCTAACTTTAATATTTAAGGAGACGCGATTTTCAATCAACATGATTAGAAATGAGTAGAAAATATCCAAATAATCCTGTAACAAATCTGTAAAATATTTGTACTTACCTACCCTACTCCTTCCTATTCATAATTCATTTAATCTTTATTTCATACTAACTTTCCAGTTGAGAAAATCTTTTCTGATTTTGCTTTTGGATATAGATTGGCACAATTAACAAAACATCACGCCTTTATTCATGTGTTAGGTAGAGATGTACTCATTAGTGAAACCACATTTCACTAGTTATTTGAATTCCCATGTTATGCTAATCTATATATATTTTATTATATATAAATGTTATGTTGGTTTGTGTACGCTTCAAAAACTGAAAAAGTTCTGCACCGATCGAGCTGAAATTTTAGAATGATATATAATCCGCATCAAGGATTGTTTTTACAGTATCCACGTGGGCGAAGCCGCCTCAGCTAGTTAATTATAACTTTATAAGCGAAATGTAGGTGTGCTACGAGACTACTATAAGCGACCCTATTGCCATCAACAGGACCCATATCCAGGCTCCGTGGCTGCTACTAAACTAAAACTAAGGGGCGAACATGAGTTGGTTTTTAGTCAGTAGAAGTCTGACACTCCCCTTCGCTCTGCCCAAGAGCGGGGGGGGGGGGGGGGGTTATTCGATGATTTTCCACCCACCAAGAAAAAAAATATAAGTTGATGTTGCACTCGGAGACTGCCGCGGTAAAGCTATTGCATAGCATTTTTTATCACCTTATGCAAATAATTATTTATTTATTTTATTTATGCAGTATTTTTTAAAAATAATTTAAATTAAGTATTTAAGTAAATCAAAAATAACCTTCATAGACTAAGCTAGTAAGAAACTCTATGACAGAAAATTTAAAAGAAAAAGTATTGACAGCTTGTCAGCCTGACGTGTCACATGACACATCACGTAAGTGTCATAACATTGAAAAATATGAAAATATTTTATTTTAGGTATTTTATAAGAAAACGAATCGGTTTCTAAGACCGATTCGCAGAATAGTAATGCGAAAACCAATAAAACGTATGATAGATGCGTAATAATAATAAAATAAATGTATATAGAGTACTCGAGGAGTACTCACTCATTATCTTTCTTCATTAATTAATATGACTTTCTTCATTAATAAATACACTTTGTTTCTTTATATTTAAAACACTTTGTACATAAATTATACGAGTAAGAATATTTTAGAAGGAGAAAGCAGAGAGACAAAACAGAAAAACTTTACACCTTTACAACGTGAGGTTATAAATTATTTAATTTGACAACCTCAGTTGACAACCTTGTTATTTTCCGTAACCATAGCAACCTGGTTGAATACTGAATCTTGAATATTTTCGTTAGGGAATTTCTGGATTGCTGCTCTCCACGCTCAAGGCCCGCGATAGAAGCTATGCAATAGCTTAAAAAGGTTTAACACTGATTTTATTGTACTAACGACCTCCTATTAATCGTCATATTTTATAACTTAGTTGCACAAAGCAATAACTTACAGGGAACAAATTGCCTTGGTCAAGGTTATTGGAGACTCCCCGTAGTGTAAGAAATGGCTAACGATCTTGGTAAGGATAATATCGGTCCAGTATTTGTTTTAGTATAAGATAAAGGCATTATTCGATATATTATACAGACTGCGTATCAAAGAGTATTTTGAGTACTTACACATCACAAGTTTTTAGTTTATTACTGAAATGCACTTACTTTGTCGTTTTGCATATTTATGATGTGTAAAATCACTGTCTCGTCGGTTGTTCTAGGGGTCGCAAATTCTGCAGATGCACATACTGATGGTTTCAGTACCATCATACGTAAAAAGACTGCTTCCATGATGCGCAGAGTGCGTGGGAGCGGCAATGACATCCTGAAGGTCATTAGTGATAAACCGTGCTGCACCATTATGGCGCATTGGGTACGTGTCCATGTACATATACCCAGTGCGTCAAGTGAAGGCGGCCGGTATATGAACTGAGTTATTATGTACCTACCTAGTATAGTTATTCCATTCCCATTTGTTACTAACATAGTTTATAAGTAGTGTGTATTACTAACATCATATGGATCAAGGTCTGAAATAAAGTATTTTTTTTTTTTTTTTTTTAAATGTGATTGCTAAGCATGACGTTCTGAATTAAAGTCTTCTGTTCCTTTTAATAATCTACGATAACTTACCTATTTATTTAAGCCTTTACCTCGTAAGACGTAAAGTGTTTGTAACATTATTATCGCTATAACTAAACATGTTCAAGACACTTCACAAGTTTCAAACTCGAAACAAACTTCTATTCAACAATTTACGCCCAAGGCACGGTATAATAGTAAACAAAACATACTTGCCATATTTTACGACGAGACTCGTCGCCATTTTTTTTTCTCGTAAACTTATTACCGGCTATAACTCGATTTGCACTAACATTTCGCAGTGTTAAAGTAAACAAGACTATTACATCGAGTCGCACAACATTCTATCCAAAACAAATTCCTATAAATCTGTAGCTAGCTTTGTTTTTCCGCCAGTTTTATGGATGCTCCGAAGCAAAATATGATTTATGTTTAACAGAAAAATATTCAAAATGCGAGTTACGTTTTGTAGGTATTGTTTGTGACCTAACTTAGGAGTTTTTATGAAGGTCTATTTTTATGTTATTTATGAGAATAACAAAGGTAATAAAAGTCCGCCTGTTGTGTGAAAGGGGAAAGAATTTATTGAAGGCTGAAGTGTTTTCAGAAAGATCTGAGTATTAAGAAGTTATGAGAGTAACCGTATACATAAATACAAAATTGAAAAGAAAATGTACGCAAATACATGAATATAAAAGATAATAATTTTACTTAATATCCCGTGTTTATAAGATACTCCGAGCATTACTTTAAAACTTTTGATCCTTCTCAAATCTGCCACCCTCACAATCAAATTAGGCCCCGCGAAGTTTCGCAGAACAAACTCAAAAATGCTCATAAACTTGAAATGGAATTAATAAACGTGAAATAACCCATAACACTGGTTTCATTTTAATAATCTTTAATCGTTTCACGTTTCCCTTTTTACATTTTTCGGCGAAAGAGAGAGTAATCTGGGGTCCAATTATGACAATAAAAACTTGGACGTTTGGAGTTTCTTTTGAAACCAACAGTAAAATGGGGTGGATTGTTTCATAATTTTGGCAATGACATTTCGTTGTTTTGTGAAGACAATTTTTCATTATAACCTCTGAAGAAGTTTGTGAAGTTTCTTGAGTAGGTTTGTTGTCCAATCTTAGAATATTATATTCAAGGACTTCACTGGAGTGGCCACAGGTTGTGTTGACACACGACTGGTGAATGCTTGCGAGTATTTGCATGGAACTTTGAAAGATTGTTTTTTTATAAAAATAAGATTAATAAATAAACATTACATCACGCCTGTAATCACCACAGGTTTAGGCAGAGGTTTATCCATTAGTACACCCACATTTCGCCAGTAATGTTTATGTTCCATGAAAAATAATAGGATTTATATCATATTGGTCAATATGGCTACCACATTATTATTATTATGAGCCCATGTTGTCCCACTGCAGGGCAAAGGCCTCCCTTCCCTCCTTCCACTTTTCGCGATCCAGTGCGATGTTAGACCAATCCCTTGAGAAAGAGTCCAGCTCATCCCGCCATCTCCTTCTGGGCCTGCCGCGTTGTCGTTTCCTGCCTTTTGGTATCCACTGAGTGGTAATTTTTGCCCATTGCTCCTCCGACATGCGACAGATGTGACCAGCCCAGTTCCATTTTAAACTCGCAGCTGTAAGACCAACATCAGCTATTTGGCTACCACAACAAAATTAAAATAAATTGTGTATTTTCGAAAAAAATCTTATTTGCGAATGAAATGTATACAACGCCAATAATATTATCAATGTGCTACAACAGCCTTTTTTCAAAACCTTTACGTGTTGTGTAAACCGTAAAACGTGTTTTTGACGACAAAGGGAATGAAAATTGTATTTTTACAAGCCATGCAAGCTTGACATCAGTTTTTGACAGAATTGTATGACAAACGACAATCACAAGGCTTGTTTGGAAAATTAGGACAAATACTGAATTGCTGGAATTTTGTATTCGTTGGTACAGAATTATGTTACTTTGGAAGTATGAAATAAACAAATAGAATGCAAAAATTCTTAAATAAAAGCCTTCCATGAAAGCTGCATTATTTCTGATGAATTTTAATAGGGCTTGCACCAGCTTTTCTGACTATTTAGGTACTTTATTTAGTATTTTTAGTCCTATTCTCTGTTATTACATTATGCTTAATTATTAAATTATATTATTATTACGATTTGTTACAAGTTTGTGCAACAATAGTTTAGTGTCAACTGTGTAGGCTTGCGGCTTGTAGTAAGCCACCCAAACAAAATAAAATGGAAGCATATCGTTGGATTTTTGGGAAAGGTATTTATTCAGATGTCGCTAATATTTGTAAAATAGCTGTTATTAGCAGCAGCCAAAAAAATATAGACTAGCAATTACTAAAAATAATTCACAAAAAACCTAATAAATTTCTACATGCACAAGACAAACTCGCTGATTTTGAACAAATGTAAGCCAAAAGCGATTTTGCTGAGCAAAGGTTCTGAGGCGACTCACAAACCTGCTTGCAACCACAGGAATAAATGTATGTAAAATTTGAACACCACTGCTGCAAGCAGAACGTAGTTTTTAACCTTTATCTATATTATGTTCACACATTTTTTTAAAATCTAATAAAATATTTAAGCGAAACACCACACACTCCTCCATAAATTATTTTTCTTAACTGCGGTCGTTGACTCCAACAAAACAAACTATAATATCAAATATTTCATTTTCTCTAGGGCATACCACGAACCAACGGGACTCTACTACTAAGCCTCCGCAGTCCGTCCGTCCGTCCGTCTGTCAGTCAGTGAGCTGTATCTCATGATAAGTAATAGATAGACAGTTACATTTTTATTGTTAAAAATTACGTAATTTAACTAAAAATTATGTAATTTTACATGCAAAAAATTATATAATCCTGTAAAATTTCCGAAAAATCTGGGAAATTTACGGGAAAATATGAAATTTTACATAATTTTCGTCAATTTTACATTTTTTATGTAAAATTTCATATTTTCCCGTAAACCCAGATTTTTAGGAAATTTTACAGGATTATGTAATTTTTATGCATGTAAAATTACATAATTTTTTACAGTGTGTACATAATGTGTATTTCCGTTCCTTCTCAAAGAGTGGCCTGAGTCCCTGCAGTGGGAACATTAATAGGCTGTTGGTGATGTATTTCCGTTGCCGCTGGAACAACAAATAAAAATAAATTAATATTAAAAGGCGAGGTGGCTCAGGAAAAGAGCACTTGGAAGGAATTGGGGGAGGCTTTTGCCCAGCAGTGGGACAGTACAAGCTAACAAAAAAAAAGTGGGCTCCCATAATACGATTGTATGGAACTCTTTATGCACGTTTGAGCGGTTTTTTAAATGTTTAGACATCGATCGTCAATATATCTACGAAGTTTCCCTAACTAATTTAATTACATCCTGTATATAAGACATGAAGCTCAATGTTCACAATAAACAGACCTTTTTTTCCTACAAATATTTCCTTAGGGACAACAACTAATTAGGTTCAAAATAAAGGTAGTCCAGTCGTAAGCAAAACTACAGAAACAAAGAAAGAATAAAGAGTACTGTTGAACTTTTTGTTAGCACAGCATTTTGTAAAAGGAGGAAACAGTGTAATACTGTATTTAAAACTGTGCCTTGAATTAAAATGTTGCCATGAATTCACTAGAACAGAATGTTCATTCTTTCATTAAATTAAGGCTTTTTTGTAAGGGAAAATTCAGGTGTATAGAATCAAAGATGGTTACGTCCAAAGTGCAAAAAAAAATCAGAAAATGATAAAAACATTTTATTAAAATTATCAGTATTATAACGTTAATCATTATTTACACATGCAGAATATAATACATTATGGAATTATAAGCTGTTTGTCACGCTTAGTTCAATATTTTTGAGTAAAACCTTAAATTTAAGATGGACTTTTCCAGTTTTGTTACGAAGTCTTGGGACTTTACTAAGTTTGTAACTGAATGTTTAGGACTTTCCTGTATTTGTTGCCAACTCTCTCTCAGACACAGCAAAAAAGCATGGGCGGCCATGACAACTGTCAGTCAAATGGAGCCTTCCTATTGGTCGAAATGGACTTTACGCGATATGGAACTCAATTCACTTGGACTTTACTAGGTTTGTTTATAAAGTCAATTTTCAATTTGAAATACCAGTGGAGTTTACCGGAATTGGTAAGAAATGATTTTTTGGGCTAAATATAGGTACAAAACAGATTGTGTTGCCATATAAATCTCAATTTTGGAATTTTGTGGACTTTACCATCTTTGTTTCTATACACCTGAATTTATAATTCATCTTTTATTTTAGATTAATCATTACATTTTTGGTTGGTAACAAAAATATAATAATAATTAATCTAATAATGGTGATGGAAATCTTCGTCAGATATAATTGGCATGTCTTAGAACCAAAAATCGAAGGCAAATGGCATCTATCACACCGCATTGGGCCCACGTGGTGGATTGCAGTCCAATCTCTATTATAGAAGGATACCTATGTCCCAGCACTGGGGACAGGTTGATTGTGCTAAGCAATATAAAGATAGGTACTCGTAGCACAGATATTCAAATTATCGCAAATAGTAGATTATTAACCAAGGGGATAAAGCAGTGTCTTCTGTCGCGGGTGACGATTTAAATCGCGAGCGTAACGAAGGACTCGAGGTTTACTCCCGAGCGTAGCGAGGGTGTTTAAAACTTAAATCACGAGCGAAGCGAGGGATTTATGACGAGTCCTGAGTGTAGCGAGGGATTTAAGTTCACCCAAGACTAAGACAGCTTTATCACCGAGGAAAATACTCTACTTTTCGTACCATTTGCGAAAAATTAACTCATTATTAATATGAGATAAGCATTTATTAAAAATGATGACAATCAAAAGTAAAAGTTAACACTCGAAACATTGGTCCAATATTGATAGAGAGAGTTACATTTTTGTTTGGTACATTTATTGTTGATGAGTTGATTTGAGTATTTCTCTGTTCTTGCATCTGAGGAACTTGCGTTTAAAAGCAAAGGCATCAAGCTCATGCGGCCTCGTCGGCTTTCGTAATTTTATTTAATAATCATAACTGCATAATAAATGCGTATTCTTTTTTCAAAAAGATGTACCTATAATGCTTTATTATACAAACTCAATGGTGTAAACACAGATGTAGTTCATTATAAATTTCGGTAAGTACCTATTCCAAATTTAAATCACATTCTCCCCCTAGGGGATGAATGAAATTCAGTACAATTTTCTTTCCCTGTTTTTAACAGATTAAAAATGACTATTGTTATGTTCGCTTTTTGTGGCATAGAATGTCACTTTTTTGAGCAAGTGGTACGAAAACTATCTTTCATGTCATCATACTAGTCTCGTTGAAGAAAGTAATGAAATGGTCAGTCTAGTCATAGTTTAACCTACAAATTAATCAATGAATTGAATTCTTCTAAAAATAAATGTCCACTGGCTCTTACAGAACTTCAGTAATATATTTTGTTTGAAAAGTTCCATATCAGATTCTGAGAATAGATTGGAAGGCACAAAAACGGAGCTATTGTAGTTTCGGATACGAACTTATGACTTTCCAGAGTTTCCGACGATAAGCACCTATTGTCTTCGTGAATAAATCTTGACTCTGACTTGTTAGAAGTCCAATATGTTAGCTTATTCGCAGAGTTATTGTAGATATTATGTTAGGGTCTAATGGTATATAATTTGTAAGCATTTTATTCTTTTGATTCACGTCTCCAAACAAAAAGAGAAAACTTTACATTGTTGTTTGTTTTTACCTTTTTTTTGTTAGTGGTTTTGTTATGATTTAGAATCTTGGTATTGACATAATTTTAGTTGAACTTCAATCTCGGGAAATTTATTCATTCATAATATAGATCCTTCAGTGTTCGTACAAAACATACATGTCATCACGCCTGTAATCCCCGATGGATAAGCCAGAGGTGCGCCTATTGGTACACCCACATTTTATCAGTTATGTTTCATCATTTCAGCCACAAGACGTCCACTGCTGGACATAGGCCTCCACCAGGTGTCGCCACATTTACCGGTCCCGTGCGTCTCTCATCCAGCGAGTCCCCGCAACCTTGACCGGGTCATCGGTCCACCTAGTGAGAGGCCTTCCAACGCAACGTCTTCCGGTTCGTCTTCCAGTTCACTTATGTTTAAGTCCCATGTCATAGGTGGCGAGCCTATTGACATGAACTGGTCTAGGCACGAATCCAAACTCCATGGCTGCAAATACAAAATTCCTAATAGAAAAGTGCAATAACAAAGGCCCAACCCATCGAATCCGCATGCACAGCCGTCGCGCTTTCCACCACTAGATCAACAGACAACCAGTCAGTTTAGTGTACCTATCCCCCTTTTTTATTTTTTTTGGAGGTTTGGAAATCATCAAATAACTCCTAGAGAGCAGTGGTGGCCCAGTGGTGGCGGCCCCGACTTACGAACAGTGAGTCGTGGGTTCGAACCCCGTCAGGCGCATTACTTTGTGTAATTTATTTCATCACCACTGCTCTCAAAACGGTGAAGGAAAACATCGTGAGGAAACCGGCATGTCTTAGAACCAAAAAATTCGAAGACATGTGACATCTACCAATCCGCACTGGGCCCGCGTGGTAGATTATAGCCCATCCTTCTCCTAGAGAGGAGGCCTGAGTCCCTGCAGTGGGAACATTATAGGCTGATGATGATGATGATGATGAAATAACTCCTCCCGCTCTGGGCAGTGGCGGTAGGGAGTGTCAGACTTCTACTGACTAAAAACAACTGATGTTACTGATGTGTTGCTAGCCCTTTGTGCCTAGGCTGCGGTATCTCTTTCTTACAACCCGCAGCAGTGTAACTATCCTCTCAATTGATGCTATCACAAAAATCTACAATTACTATCACAAAAGGATTACCCAATGAAGTTCTCAAAAACCACTTAGCAATTACATTAGCTAAACCAAAACTCAACCTTTTTACCACTCAATATTCCTTTACTAATACTGAAGCAACTCAATTAACGATATTGGAGAATGGCAGACCAACTTTGTACGTTCGCAATTCGTCTGTGCTCTCGCTAGTAACTCTGAAACTAGTTAGCTAATAGCAGAGATAAATGGCTACTGTGGCGCGAATGTATTTGTATCCCAATGTTGTGTAAATCTGTTTGAAATTTTGTATTTAAATGTGGAGAGAGGAGTCTGCGTCTAGAAGTTTAAGTGGTTTAGGTTTGGATGCTGTTCTATTGGAGTCTGTACTTTTAATTAAATTCATTTCATCATCATTGTCATTGTCCTTGTGCCTTCCTTTTCTAAGTATAGGTATCTCTTGTCTTGTGCTTTCCTGGCCTAAGCGAGTCTTTACCAGGCCTTATTTATTAAACCAAGAGTATACTGTTTAATTTATTAATTTTCACCTGGGCCTAGTTTTGGTTTTCTTTTACTTCTCTAGAAAGGGGAAGCTTTTGTCTAACAGTGGGACACATGACAGGCTAACAAAAAAATGGAACTTCTCTATTCCGCAATTAAGACATTTCTACAATATCTGTATCAAATGCCTCAGTCCACGGTATTCTCTCCGTATGCGTCTCCATTAAATTATTCATTCCGTTAGCAAAGTTTCACATTTCCATAAAAAAAAACTTTCACAGACAGTTTCACACTCGGCCATCAAATGCTCTTCAACTCAAACACTCTCCACATTAATTTTAAAATCTCTCAAAAAACACTCCAAACTAAAATCAGGTGCACATGTTTCCTCCTCGTTGGCATTTACATTAATTTTGCTTATTTCTGTGACATTCCCTTGTAAATTGTGCCCGAATTGTATGGAAACAAGGAGGTATTCAAGTCGCGTTAGCACCTTCACTGCACTTGTGAATAACCTGCTCAGAATGTTTTAACTCTACGAGAAAACGCTTCGTTGTCTCCTTTTAGAAAGTATTGTGTGGTGTGATATTTTTGTTTGTTTTATAAAAAAGATTGAATCTAGTAATATGGGTGAAAAATAAAACAAACAAAGCATTAATTTGAATCAGACCATCATAATAGGCACTTTTGAATGTCAATAAAAAAACAAAGAAGTGAAGTTACAGTCACAAAGCATAATAACTTAATAAAGTGCTGTAGTTGCCCATTCCAAAGCTCTATGGAGAAAAATGGGCATGAGACTCCATGGGGTGTCCATGGAGGATAAAATGATAAGAATAATTATTACTACGTCAAAACATAAAATGAATCTGTCGCTCTGATTTTCTTCATAACACATTGATTGTACCTTTGTAATTCTATTGAAAAGGGTTTATCAATTTCGCAAACATAACAGCGTTATGATTGTATTTCCTAAACAAACCCTCAGAAAAGTCATCCTTGAATAAAAAACTAACAATAAGGTTCCAAAAAAGGTTCTCATAATAAATACCATCCACTTTTCATTTCTACCATGCTATCCAGTAACCCTAATAAATTCTACAGATGAAAAAGCCTTACCAGATGATTTCAGGGCAATGAAAACAGAAGGAGGCCAGGCCTTATATTTACATCCAAGTAGGGTCTGTAAGTCAGCAACAAAATGAAGCAATTCAAATTTAACGACATACATTTTGAGTTTCATCCTTTAATTACAGCCAAGAATATCTTAGTTGGTGCGAATTTGTCCCGCTACTTAGCATGAGGAGGCAGTTGTCTTAATCTTAACTCGTACAATTCATCAACTCGAAGGGGTTAAGGGTAAGCTCTCAACATCTGTATAAGCCTAGCTGGAAACGTTGAGTAATTCTACAAACTTTGCCTTTTTGTTTTTATTACGCTCTGTGTACTGGCTGTTTCAATTATCTTCAAAGTTTGGCGGGAGAATTTGTTTAAGATGAAGTATTATGGTGGTAGTCTTTAGATTATTAAGGTTTATTAAGTTATTAATGTTGCAAGTGGAGTCGTAAACTTGGCACACGTAAGTCAAAAGTAAATGACGACACGGTTGGCGCAGTGGCTCAAGCAATGGACTGCTGCGCTGCGTGTCGCGGGTTCGATCCCCGCACGGAACACATATTTGTATGATCTGCAGATAGTTGTTTCGGGTCTGGGTATTTGTGTATGTGAGTTTAAATGTTTGTGAACGCACTCACGATACAGGAGAAATTCCTAGTGTCCAACGTTTAAAAAAAAAAAAAAATAACAGTTTCTCTCTTGGGAGTAAGTTAAGTCTTTGTAACTTATCATCATCATTTACTGTTTTACACTCAAGTTTTAATGAAAAAAATACAGTAAAAAATAAAATCTTGCACAAATAATAACGACCTCAACACTAAATAAATTAAGCAAACCAATAATCACGACGACAGGTATCCTTACCCATACCTAACAATACAGTCACCTGCACATAGAAGAAGCTCCCATAAGGTGTATAGATAGGCGTTAGAACTACGTGGACTAACTAAAACTTCCCTTTGCGCTCACAGAGACAACTTTCAACAATCGTGGAGTGAACAATACCGCCGTCGAGTTTCAACGCCGATGCTTCTCGATTGCACATGATTGTGCGAACAAATTGATCGTTCTACAACTTCGTGTTCGTCTGTTGTATTTATATTTTCATTATCTATTTGAATAGGATTGTCATTAATTCTCGTTCTGTCTCTAGTGGATTTGTTTGCATTTGAATCTGTTGATAAATCAATTTCAGCTTCGCGTTGTTTATTGCTTGGTATTCTATCTTTATTTTCTGTTTTATCTTGATGTATTTCAGTTTTTATTGTACATTTTATCTTAAGTGATTTAGTGTTTTTGACAAAGAAGATCATGTTAGTCTTGACAGACTGTTTATAATAAATAACGAAATTGAAATTTTTATGGGATACCCGAGTAAACAGAACAGAATACTGTTCAAATGACTAATTTTCCAGTTATTAATAGACCCAATTTTAGAACAGTACAATAAACGAAAACTTTGAATAGACGTAGACAGGACAATAGAGTCAGGTCTGCACAATAAGGTGCCTTTGCATTGCACTCGTCATTGTGAAACTAATTGATTGTTGGAACTTTATCTTCAATTGTTGCTTTTCATATTGTGACTGAATTCGTGCATCTAAAATGCACATACACACATCAAAAGTGTCTAGGGATCAAGCATTTTTATGCGGATTTCTTGAGATTGAGATGTGGCTTTGTAATAAATTTATGATTTTATAAATTTATATGGATCCTTTTTGGTGCATTTCATAATTTGAAAAACAGCGATTAAAATCCTGCCAGGAAGTCCATCCTTATAGTGGTGGAACCATCATGGTATGGGCGGGTATTTGGATCGGCGGAAGAACTGAGTTGATTTGGATCAGAGGCAACCTCAACGCTCAAATTTATGCTGAGACGATTGTATCAGACGTCATCGTTCCTCTACAAGTGCAAATCGGTCCCTTATTTCAGTTAATGCATGATAATGCACGACCGCACACCGCAAGAGTTGTAAGGCAGACTCTCGCCGCAGCTAACATCAATGTCCTGCCCTGGCCTGCTCAGTCGCCAGACTTGAACCCGATTGAGCATGCATAGGATATGCTACAGAGAAGAGCTCTGCCGAATATGGAGGGTATCCAGTCGCAAGAAGACCTTTTTTTGTTGTTGCAACGAACATGGGCGGCCATTCCACAGCGTGATTTGGATGAACTCATTTTGAGTATGCCAAACCGATGTTCTTGTGTTGTTAGTGTTCGCGGTAGAAACACGGATTATTAATTGTTTAAGTTACCCAATAAAATTTTAAAGAAAACTGTTATTTCAGTCTTTTTTTCGAACTTTAATGTTAGTGGTTCAAATGTCAAAAATCCCTTTATTAGGAAAATGGCAAATTTCTTTAATAATGCAAAGGTGACTTGGTTTATCGTTACTGTGACAAACGAAAACACTTTATTTGATGAATCCTTAAAGAAAATTTTAATTAATATCAATCAGGAGAAAAGTTATTGCAAAAATATATGTTGATCCCTAGACACTTTTGATGTGTGTAAATTGAAATGTGTATTGTAGGTTGGCTTTTTTATCAATCATCATCATTATCATCACCTTCTTGCCTTTGTTGCTTGTTACTTGGTTTCAATGTCAAATGATAATGATTTCCTTTCTACTTTTTCAATCGCCACTAATCTATCAGGATTAAATCTTTTTTAATGATACCAACAAACAAAAAAAATCAGAATCAATTGAATGAAACAACAGTGCTGCTCCTTAAGTAACAATCCGTCAAGCGACCCGCTTAACCATTCCGCGTTTCCCGAAACTGGCTAATCGACTAAAATCGACAAAACTTCGCCAGTGTCGACAGAACCCGTGCTTTGTCACCGTGATTGATTGATCTCACAAGGACCTCTACAAAAAATTAGATCCGTGGTACTATTTAGAGAAGAGAGCGTATAGACAGCGGGTTTGGTTGGGTTGACAATGGAGTTCGTTTATATTTTTATTTTTTATTAGCTGATTCCTGCGGGTCAGCCCGAGTCAAATTATATACTAAATCCTTGCTCAAGAACCACTCTATCCATTAGAAAACAGCATGAACATCGGTGCAGTAGTTTTTGAGTTTATCACAAACAGACAGTCAGACGTGGCGGAAGACTTTGTTTTATAATATTATGTAGTGATAGTGATTTATGAGTCATATATATCAGTGTCAGGTTCAGTGATGTGGATTTCTGCAACAGTTAACTTTTTAGTCCAGGGTTCAATAGAAGAAATAATAATTAAGAGGGATTAGGAAGTGCCACCGAAAATCATGCATTTTTACAATTATCAAAGAAAGAATGAGCTGCAGCAGTCACTTCACGCAATGTCGATACTTCGCAAGTAATACTGCTAATTGTAGTGGATTTAATTCAAAACCTCAAGCCTTATATAAAGACTAATAAGACGATGAGATTTATGAGAGGAAAACGTCATTTAAAAAAATATATAATGGATGAGAAACAAGAATGATGAATGTCTCATCAAAACGATCATAAACAGCGATTTATACGAATTACATTGCAATATATGATTTGCATCATTAACTCCATCTAGCATTTTAATTGAACAAAAAAACAAAGATTCTCATGTCTGTGCAAATAAACAAGTTGTACAAGAAATTCTAAGTTAAAACGCTGTAATAAAATTCATCATCTCTCCCCCTTTTTCCTTTGATTTATTTGAAGTGACATTTGCGACCTTGTTTGTTCAATGTTTATAACAAAGGTTATAAAACCATAATGGGTTTTGAGGGCTTCCGGTTTATCGATGAGGTCGGCCATGGCTCCGACTGAATGGTATTATCGGCTATATGTAAATGTAATTTTGTTTTGGAAACACAAAGGAAAATCTGTTGTTTGATAGCTATAGCTCCTTTTGGTAATAGGGGCTCTGTAGTTTTTTCCACGCCTCTTTATTTTTTGTTATGTTATTTCGTTTTTTGCAAAACCAATCGAGTGATCTAACAGTATCGCTAAAGTAAGATGAAAGATATATTTTTATTTCTAATCGATATCAATAGGTATTATACGTTTTCAATCATCAATCCGGGAGGCATCAAACCGGGAGGCCTCCCGGTTTGATGATTCAGTCCATCAGCGGGCAGTTTTCGTCTGTAATTATGATGAAACTGAAAAAAACCGGAAATTCATCTGACAATTATAATAATACTGATCATCATAACAACAGTACTGAGACTGAACAAGTACTTGAGACACGTAAATTAAAATAGCGTAAAAATTTCAGAACTTATTTTTCAATTGGCTCAGACTAAGTTGTTAAAAACTCAACGTAAATTAGGTATTTACCTTTGCAAAATAGCTAGACAAGAAGCAACAAGCAACGGGTGTTTCATCAAAAAGGGTACAATTAGTTGAGGGGTACTTCAAGGCACGACATTTCAGAAATAGGCAGGTAATTAACAGATTTCAACCCCTGGCGGCCATTGATAGTAAAATAATTGTTTATTCAGCACTCGTAATTAAGGCAATATTAAATATATCTGTTAATTACAACTCTTTGTTTCACTTAAATCAGTGAATCGTATGAAATTGATTGAAGAGTATCCAATTTTCATTGCAAACAGTATAAAGAACCACACACTGAGATTGATTACGGAATATTGGCTATTGATAAATAGGATGCGAGGGGTCAATCAAATTTCGTTTCCAATAATACTCCGTTAGAGTCGACTTCACAAACCAAACAACAAATTGATATGAAACTTAACGAATAACAGACTAGAAAGGGCCAAGCTATCGTTGCCTAAAATTATAAACGGCAACCCTCTACTGTTTGACTTTTCGAATATTATATTAAGAAAGTTTCACAGTCAGCCTGACTTCGTTCATTATATTAGCATAAAAGGAAAGTTAACGGTCAGATGATTGGACTTGACTCATAGTTGGAGACAGTTTTCTAAATGAATGCCGCTATGGTTCTTTAAACGTTATGCCTGTCTGAGTATCTCGTCTATTTAGATGAAACTTGATAGAAGCGTAATGTTCCATGGATGGCTAATTTTCAGTTAGGAATGGCAGTTGATTATATAGTTTTCATTGTAAAGATAAGAACACAATAAAAATAAAAATAGATTAATCTTAAAATTCGAATTTTTTGCAGCATAAATAACGTAACATCGCATTTGAAGCGTTAGCACATTTTGCCAGTTATTATTAGTCCTCTATTATAGGAGGCGAGCCTATTGCCATCAAAAGGGTATACATCCAACCTCCATGGAAATCCCAAATACATTTCGCCCGACCCAGGAATCGAGCCCAGGACCTCACGTTCAGCAAAGCAGTCATCAGTCAATTTAAATACTTGATGACTTCTTATGAGAAACGAATTCTGTTGAATGACCACAATGAAAGCTAAGCTAATATGCTTTAGAAGATCAAACTCCACTCAAATTGAATACTAGTATGATCTGTGCTTTAGTGGTTAAATTATAATTTAAAAAAACTTATTCGCCTGATAGGCGACTGTATTTTTTGTAATAAAAATTGTCATCCTTTCTCACAAGCGAGGTAGTTGCCTTGAAGATGTTTTAATAACGCTCGAGGTCAGATATAAGAGGCAATAGTGTACAAGAGGTACTTGGAGTACCTTATTACATCCAAACAGTAAGCTGACCTATTTCTTTAACTTTATTGAATAAACAAAAAATGTACCAACAAGGCTTTTAGATTTAGTTTGGTGTCAGAATTAGGATTTTGGAACACGAAACGCTGATCTGATGTGACGATTTGTATTCGTTTCTCAATGATTGGTCACAGAAAGTAAAACATACGGAGAGTTGTAAAGGAATACTTTTGCCCAGTAGTGATAGAGAACAGGTTACCCTGCTCTCTTTCACGTAGTGTTTTTAATGCAATATTATAAATAAACATCGATGTTCAATTTATTCTGAGAATGATATCATTATACGTATTTTTGCGAAAATATTATTGAGAATTACTGTATAATTATTGTATCAGAATATGGTTAAAGTGGAATTAATTGAAATCGGACCAAATTCATTCCGATATTCAATCAATTTTACAAAAGCAGCAGCTATTTTCTTCTATTTAAATAATTGAGAGCAATTTATTCTAAATTGAATGTATCCTCTTTATGACTATACACACATACCTACTATGCAAAATGCAAATGCCATTTTATAACTAAAATATATTGAAATAGTAAATCGACTGAGGCTTAATAGAGTACCTGGGTCTTGTTTTTCTATACTATTATGATTCATAGAATAAATAATATTAATGTTTGCACAAAGATAGAATAAGCACAGAAATAGCCAGATAAAATTTTATCTGAAAAAAAAAATATTCGTGGCACCTTGACCATTTTTTACAAAAATAATATGTAAAACATATAATTATGTCATGTATTTTTCAGATGTTAGATCATAATTATTAAAAAGTGGTCCAAAATCTAGATATTTTATGAGGTTATCGATGTTATTTATGTTGCTTTTTATTCATCATAATAATATTATTACGAATAATTACTAAAACTACTATTAACAGCACTTAAACAGTGATTTACTAAACAGTGTAAATGGAGAATCATTAACAATCCACAACTTCTAAATGGACACTCAAAATTCTGCTAAGTACAGTTTAAGTACATTCAAACTTGACAGCCTTTGAGTGTCTCTATCAAGGGTAAATTGTTTTTATTATGATAGGCTTGACAAGTAGGGCTCGGCGCTGAGTTTGTTTGAATTTACATTACAAAACAGTTTTTTATAAGACTGAAACAACGCTAGGAAATTAATATCTGATATTATTTCACTCTTAGCTTCCTCATTGGTCTAGTGCGAGCGAAACTGCTGAGCATGAGATTCTGGGCTGGATTCCCGGGTCAGGTAAATTTTTATCGCGGTTTTTTCTATCAGGAATTTCTCAGAAGCAGCCGAGAAGTTGTGTCCGGTTGATGGCAATAGACTAAACATAACAGACTGGCGAAAATGTGGGTATATCTCTGCCTGACTCTTCGGGGATTTCAGGCGTAATGTTACGTAAGTATCACTTTGTGTTGTCTTTTGTTGTATATAACGGTCACATTGACCATAGATAGTTTAATTTACTGGGTATTCTTGTCAAACGGTAAAACATTAATGAGGTCGATTAATCCGTCTCTTTGTCATAATAGTGTTACAGATAAACAAAATAGTTGGAATCATATCAAATCGCTCAAATCACTAAATATCCAACCAATCAAAACTTCAAAAGATAAATCAAATAAAAATGTTACCGGAAAAACGACCACATCATCCACATAAACGAACTCCACAAATTAATTCATCTACCCTCACGTTACAATTGAACTAATAATATTATGAATGGACCGATCATCCATCATAGCGTGGTTTTGACGCGGAGGGAAACTCCGGAATCACTGCATCATATTCCATTAGATGTGAGGTTTCGATAGGGGATTTTTTGTGAATTGGAATCGACTGATGCCTTTCATCAGATGTCAGTTATGAATACTTTGTGTGATTGCTTAGGAGATTTATATTTTAATAAACAGATTTCTTCTCTAGAAATACTATTTGGATTAGTTAATTAAGCATATTTCAAGCATTGTTCAGTTACTGTTATTAATTTAATGTACGTAAGAAGATAACGTTTTACGTTTTTAGTGCTTATTGCCTCATTTTCGCAACCTACTCTTGCCTTGTGCGACCTATAACGTCTGATACTGTTTTTTTAGCGTTAGGTA
This sequence comes from Diarsia dahlii, assembly GCA_949775195.1. Classification (NCBI taxonomy): domain Eukaryota; kingdom Metazoa; phylum Arthropoda; class Insecta; order Lepidoptera; family Noctuidae; genus Diarsia; species Diarsia dahlii. Next base: position 19,045,261 of record OX459205.1, read on the forward strand.
CCCCACTTACTCAGTAACCGTAACAGGATCAATTACTATTAAAATATACGTAAAAATATCGTTACATTTTTCCAACGTCTATTTCAGCATTTTTCCTGCGCTACAATAAAAATAATACTATAATGGAACCGATACTCCATATTATACAAAACGTTAAAGCTTTCTCTGAAAATTCAAAGTCCATTTCCACGTAATACGTACATCCTGAAAGTCGTTTGCTTAAGCAAAACTTAGTTATGGATCCGCTAACCACAAACAATACGAGCCCGGCATACAAAAGACGATCAACGCTTAATATCCAATACCTTTACAAATTAAGGTATGAAAGGTCTGTTCGCAATGATTCTTGAACGAAATTCATTAATGGGCTATAAACAAAATCCTTTTGGGTTGAACGAGCCCTCAAATGGGTGTTATTAAAATGAAGGGCTTCGAGAAATTTCCAATACTTTTGATATTCATTGCGCTTTTGCCATCAACGTTATTGTGTTATTCTGAAGAAAAGAGCCAATGTATTGTGTTGTGAGGTATAATTCGCTTTTTGTTTTGTAGTGGGTACTTAGATGCCTGAAAAGGCAAAATTTTGTGCTTTTCGGAAGGGAAAATGGATATTAAGTCTTGTATGTAATATTAATTTGTGAGGCGATTTGGGTGCTCCGCATTCATTAAATATTGCCTTTTTGTTATAAGCCGTAACCGTCCAAAGTCCGTGAATATTTAATAAAAATGTTAAATTAACTGAAGTTTATGAAAAGTCCAACAAAGACAGTATTTTTTTTTCTTACATCAACTTTAAATATAATACTTTGTTGTACCAAAAAGTATTTTAGCCTTTCTATGAAAAAAGCTAAATTGAGTTCGAAACTAAAATAGACGTTGCGTTACTTAATAATTTCAGTTTCTCTTTCAATGTTATACTTAGAACTTAGCTAACTGTAAATAAGTTATTATAATGAAATCAAATTTTGATGAATAAGCTAAAGAAAGTGAAAATTCAAAGTTAATAAAAACTATTGTTCTTGGACCTTTGTTTACTGCGGAATATTGTTGCGTTGCTTTTAAAATACAAAACGGTAAACAGTTTACAGTTTCAAAGAACTAAAAGGGAAACTGTAGATGGTAAACCTTTAAGATGGCTTTAATTTAAGAAGAAATATAATTTGTTTAGTGTTGGTTTAGGAGTAGAAAACATCAAACATTTCGGAATTACTGAAATTTAGTTTTCGTAGTACAAACTGGTAGGGATAAACAGTCAGCGTTAAGGGCGAAAGACCAGATGTAAATTTTAACTTATGTGATAAGCCGATTTCCGCACATCTCCTCTCGTTACCGCTTCTCTCCACTTTGGTGGAAACCGGGCCTAAGATAGCTGTTAATGGGTATTATCATTTGCTAGAGCGAAAAGCAGAGCATGCTGCTAACTGCATCATAGATGCTGCCGTGTGTGCATTCCTACTATTTTTCGCACTAGATAAAATGCAATCAAAATCAGAGGTGGTATTACGCGCCCTGGCCTTGACAAACAACCCGAAAACGACACAAACATAAACCACAGTAACACAAATCACCTAATTAGTCTAAAACACCAACAATTCAAGTGCCCTATATACCAGCGATGACGAGCATTACGTTTGACGTCAGCGATCACCGCGATACTAGTTCAACTTAGTTCAGAACTTGCAACTGACATTGACAAACTGTTGGGAAACTAATCCTAACAGATCACCCGTACCACCCAGGAGGTAATTAATTATACATATTGAGTGTTCAAGTGATGAAGTATTGAGTTGTATTGTGGGTTTAAATGGTGTGAATTAAACACAGGGTGCTTTGGATTTACTGTTTGTTTGACTATGGAAATCTTTGGAGGAGCTCGTGGCTTTGTAATTATAACCACTCGGGTCGATCTTTGGGTCAAACCGTGCTTGCCTAGGTTGGTCCTTAGATGGATTACCACTCATTAAATACCAACTTTCCTCCATGCCTCGGAAAGTTGGTCCCGGCTTCCATAAATATTAATCATTGTCTGTCGTTACAAGTAGTCAGTGGCCTGAAAGTCTGACAACCTCTATCAAGTCTATATTGTATAAACCAGTACTGACTGGATTGTGGAGATCAGATAGGCGTCGCTTCATGTAAAATACTGGTATTCACAAATTTTCAGATACTGAATGATCTCTTCTGTATTTTTAAACGTCAAACGATAGACAAACAGATCAATATCACTACATTTATCATAAAACAAATTCCTCCGCCGCGTCTGTTTGTATGTTCGCGATAAACTGAATAACTATTATACCGATTTTCATGCAGTTTAAACCAATAGATAGAGTGGTTCTCGAGGAAGGTTATAGTTTATAATTTGTTCAACATCCACGCCGGCGAGGCCACGGGCATCGGGTAGTTTTGAATAAATCGATTTAGTTTGGAGCCCTGACACATCCAGGAGGCATCGTGGCAGACTTCGTAGAACCCTGGATTGTCAAAACTGCAAGTCATAGGGAGAAGACTTTGTCCAACAGTGGGAAGACACTGGCTAATAGAATCAGTATCACTAATTCGTAGTCAATTAGCGAATTCTTAAATCTCTACCGACTCACATGAATTAATTATCAAATTGAAACGAAAACCCATAAACGAACATAAAAACTGAAAAGCTCATATTTACCCGCAAAGTCTTTCTTCAAAGTTTCCTCATCTCCTTATAGTAAAGAGTGTGAATGACTCTCCCCAATTTATCGAGCGTTATAGACAAAACCAATGTCTTGTTTGTTTGTTTTTCGCAAACTGATGTGGACCGACAGTTTGTAAAGAAAGAAAAGAAAGAAAAAGAAAGAAAAAGTATTTATTGATTTCACAACACCACCTACCAAACCACCTACCTATTTTACCTATTTCAAAACATCATAAACTTCTCAATCTCAATTATTGTGAAGATTTATCCTTCTATTTATAAGCTTGGGGGACGTTGAGTTTATAGATCAGTTCTAAGTTTTATAAAATAACAATAATAACCATAAAATCACGCCTGTAATCCCCGAAGGATTAGGCAGAGGTGTACCCCACATTCAACCAGTTATGTTAAGGGCGAGTTTATTGCCATCAACCGGGCACATCAGCTAGCGCGAACCGGAAGACGTTGCGTTGGAAGGCCTCCCACTAGGTGAACCGATGACCTGGTCAAGGTTGCGGGAACCCGCTGGATGAGAGAAGCACGGGACCGGTCAATGTGGTGACACCTGGGGGAGGCCTATGTCCAGCAGTGGACGTCTTTTGGCTGAAATGATGATGATGATGGGCACATTTCCGGACCCCGTGAACAATTCTTTAGCTGACCCAGGAATCTAACACAAGACCTCATTCTTAGCAGTAGCGTTTGCGACCATTAGACCAACAAGGCAGTCAATCTATACTCTATACTAATATTATAAAGCTGAAGAGTTTGTTTGTTTGTTTGTTTGTTTGTTTGTTTGAACGCGGTAAACTCAGAAACTGCTGGTTGGAATTGAAAAATTCTTTTTGTGTTGGATAGTCCATTTATCGAGGAAGGCTATAGGCTATATAACATCACGCTACGGCTATTAGGAGCGGAGCATAAATGGAAAATGTTACAAAAACGGGAAAAGGTATTTCCTTTTTGAGAGCTTCCGCTGCGTGCGCTGCGAAAACGGTTTAAGTTACGCTAATATCATGTATGAAGGAATTGTTCCTCTTTAAAAGTTCTAAAAAAAAGTCCGCGACAGCATATATCTATCTTTTAAGATTGACTCACTGTAACCTTTTTTTACAGTTAAACTGTTAGGTTAAAAATAATTACTTTTTGCGAAGCTTATTTAACCCATATGGTATTAATCTATATCTAAATAAATGTGTTTGTTAGAACGGAAATTTAATATAGAATATTTGTGCCCTTTACTCTATACAGTTTAAACAAATATCTTAGAAGATATCGCAATGTAAAAATATCCGCGCGGCAAAATATTTCGCGCGTCGCAATGTAGTACGGGGAATTCTGGCTGGCCTCCGGGAAATTCAAATTCAAAATATTTACTGCATCATAATGTTTACAAGTATAGAGTGTTATAGTATATTTAACAGTAAGAGATACCTATAGTAATTCACACTTTAATATAATCTAAGCTAATCTAAACCATCTGAACTATTATAATAAAGAGGAAAGATAAGATTTTTTGTTTGTTACGATTTAGCTTAATTTATGTCAGATAGTCGATATCGAGAAAGGTTATAAGCTATATTTATGTGACGCAGACGAAGTTGCGTGGGTCAGCTAGTAAAAGATAAAGATGAAATATTTTTGTTAATTCTCATTTTATTTTGGTACTAAAAAATGAAGCAATCAGACCTAAAATCTCAATAAATTAACCGACCATTCACGTCAAACCCAAAACATGTCTAACCAATCAGAGTATTCCCTTTCAGCATTTAGTGTACCGTAATTTCAAAGCCTAACCATAGTAAGGTAACCCATACGTCATCAGATATTGGAACCGGATATCCATAACCGTATATATGTACAGATTTCTTGTCAGAGCCGGAACTTAATCGACTGTCAGTTATCCTTGACTGCGATTGGCACTTGCATCTGCATTTCTGTGGCGTTCACTGAGTCACAGTTATTGCATTAGAGTGGAATATGAAACTAGTGTAACTGTAGACAGGCTTCGCTTGCTGATTGTTAGCCTTTGATATTCACATTTTCAATTTCTATACAATACATGCATAAAGTAAGAAAATGAGTATATTGGAGTAAGTTTAAAAGTTGCGTCAGTTACAGACAAGTTGAAAGGCAATCGACTGTCGTGGTATGGGGATGTAATGAGGGGGGATGAATTGCATATAACTAAATAGTGATAAATATTAAATGTTGATGGATGTAAAAGGAGAGGAAGAATAAAGAAAAGGTGGTGTGAGAAATGATTTTAAGGAAAAAGGAGTAAACGGTAACGTGACGATTGACACGGGAGAATGTAAGAAATAAAAGTGTGTTGTGTTTTTTTTCCATTATCTTCCTGCCCTCAGGTAATTCTATGTTTTATTAACCGACTTCCCAAAAAGGAGGAGGTTCTCAATTCGATTGGTATGTTTTTTTTTTCTATGTATGTACACCGATTACGCTGCGATTTATGATCCGATTTACGTGATTCTTTTTTAGTTTGATGCGGATTAGTTGCCATTTGGTCCCATAAAAATTTAGCATGGTTTGGCCCAGTACTTTTCATTTTATGATCATTTTTTATAATTTATGAACATTTTTCGTTCGTTTTTTTATGTGTGTTCGCGAATAACTTCGTCGTTTATGAACCAATTTTGATGATTCTTTTTTTATTGGAACGGATATATTTTAAGGGTGGTACCATGATATGGAAACCAGATCCTGGTGAGGGAATCCCAGAGAAATCGAGGGCAACCCTCAAACATAGGCACGTATTACGTGTTTCGTGCTTTTTCTGACGCTATACAAGTATAGGTTTCATAGTAAATATTTCTATATGATACACAACTAAAAATGAAAAAATAAAAAAACTTTTTTGCAAAAAAAAACCGACTTCAAAAACACCAAAAAGTGAAAAATAAACTTCAGAAGAAAAATCGGCTTCTGAAGTCGGTGGCAAAAAAAGCCAAATCAAACAAACAAATGTCACCGACTTCAGAAGCTGATTTTTCTTCTGAAGTTTATTTTTCACTTTTTGGTGTTTTTGAAGTAGGTTTTTTTTTGCAAAAAAGTTTTTTTTGCCTTAGGGCCCTCGCCCAAGGCGACTTTTTGCAGCGATGCTGTCGCGCGTTCACATCGATACAGTCACGATGCGGTCGCTAGCTGTTTACCCTCCCCTACAAAACTAACGCGCGCTTGTAGCGATGCTGTCGCGCGATTTGTAAACGTGCGACTGCATCGCTACAAAAAGTCACCGTGGGCGAGGGCCCTAAACTAAATCCCACAACATGCATGCAACTTTGCAAATTCAACTGGATTAAATCCTCCCTACTGGTATAACAACAGAAAGAAGTAGTAAGTGATTTTACTATACTATTACTACGTTACACCAGTGCAGGTTCCGTGTCCGAACAAGACTGAAACAAATTACGGAGTTTCAGACGGAACTCAGTGTGGTATCGTGTGGTGAGCCACAGTCCTCACGTCTGGCTGTTTGGCCGCGAACTATGCGTTTGAGCGACAAGCGTATTTGGACAAAACTGTGGACAACCAAAAAATATAAAAAAAAATTGTTTGTTTACATTTTTTCGATTTTACGATATGCTTCGGAAGCCTGATAGAGGATTAAATAAAATTAACAAAAAATAAATTGATCGTTATGCATGCTACAAGTTACTGCAAAAGACAAATAACCCACCGACATAATTATGATCTCTCATTTATGATCTCTTGATGCAAGTCGCATAGCCGGAGGTTTAAACTAGTCTTGAAAGGCTATTTGCAAAATTAAAATGTAAGCATTCAGCGTAAAGTAGTGGCCAACTATGAGAGCTCAACTTACTTCACACACAATATTATATTTAAAGCTGATGCCCGCGGCTTCACCCGCGTGGATGTCGTTCAAATTATATACTAAAACCTTCCTCTTGAATCACTCTATCTATTAAAAAAAATCGCATCAAAATCCGTTGCGTAGTTTTAAAGATTTAAGCATACAGACAAACAAACAGACAAAAATAGCGACTTTGTTTTATACTATGTAAGGATTTAATCCGTTTCGAAAAAAGAAGAAGACTTTTTATACAATGACAATATCACGTCTGTGGTTGCTAGAGGTGTACCAAATATGTAATACGTTACAACTGCCTGTAATGTTTAAATCATTTACGCACTTTGCCAAACCCGGAAAATAGCTGAATTATGTAGCTAGCTATAATATGTGTGTAATTGTGGCAAATGCTGGAAACTCGTAGTACCCACGTGGTGCGGATAGTTTATGTCTAGTGCCAGGTGCCAAGTGCCACCATTTATCACAGTTCTTAACACGTTAAAAATTTATATTCTGCGGTTGCTTGCGGGCTCCTAAATATAAATTCCGTTTTAAATATTATAAGACAAGACCGAGATTAAATAGGTATGGGAACGTCTTTTCCCAGTAGTAGGGCAAAATTAGTTACATTAAAAAATACAATAAATTCACGTTACATTTTTATAATTTTTTCATGTTACATTTATAATCTTCAAAGTAAATCTCTATTATTAAAGTAAAAGTACCGTAATCCTATCAGATTATTGTGCAAAAGCTCTGCGTAATAAAATATTTTACTATAAGCCCGTTAGTTTTTTAACTAACTACACAATGACGTCTGCGAAACCGACCAAAAAAAAATTTTACAACTGAAAATAGGAATAGCACTTCATTCTAGCCAATACTGTCTCCAAGTATGCAGACAGATCTAAGAACCCAAAACCTCCACCATAACTCCAACGAATTCCTTTGTTCGAACAGAAATCATTCTGGCGAAAATAATTACAGAAAAAAAGTCTTAATTTTTCCTACATTTGTCTCTGTGCCTTTCATCTTTTCCAACCTTGACCTCTTATTATCGTCTTTTTTTGTATAATTTGTCTCGACTTGAGACCGATGCCAACCTCCACAGTCACTGATGGTGTGTAACGTAAAGTAATTTATGGATGTCGTATCTTAGTACCTAGTTGTTCTACGGAAAAATATTATTGTATGCCAAAAACGAAATCTTTTTTTCTAAGGTATTTCCAAGTAGATAAGAATGAATATAATCTGAGAATTAGACGCTGTTGAAATATTTTTTTGAATTTAATCTCTACGAATAAATTCTGCCCTAATATTTTTTTTTTGTGTTCTGATTTTCTTAGAAAATCGTCTAAATAGGTGCTCCACATTGATTCAATTGAAGATTAAGATGAATAAAATGGGTTACTGAGCTACTTATTAAATTTCTTGGAAACCTCATATTATAATAATGTACTGCCGAGACCCAAATCATACCAGACAGAAATAAACTTGATTAAATACCGGACGGACGCCTCGCAAAATACTTATCCAATAAAAAAGTCGTTTTTGGCACAAAATCTGGTGCAATAACATGGAAACTAAAGACGATAATTCAAAAAAAGTGGAAACGAAAGCCAAAATCTCAAGGAAAGCTGAATAATACGGCTTGAAACTTGTTTCGTTTTCAAAATGTGGAAACGAGGCCTCAAAGGCAGGACAAATTTCCATACTGTTTGGTTCGTTAGACCTGACTTAGTGCCGTCTGAAAACCTTGTCTGTGGTGTCCTTTGATTGGCTGAATACATTGGGTACGAGAGTATCTCACTCACCGTTCGGTTGCAGCTTTTAGAAAGTTTAGAAAACCTAATAAAGATAGTTATGATAGAGTAGGTAAGAATAGATTGATTGAATAAACTTTATTGTTTAACAACATTTTCAATAAAGGCGAACTATGATATCCTTGGATGAAACAGGTGACAATAAATGAGCTACCTACGGGTGTTCCAAGTGCAGAACACTGCAATTAGAAAACAAACAAGTATTATTAAAATAATAATATACTACAGATGTAAAGTACCTCAAAATATTTGGAAAAAAGCTAGGCAGATGAGATGATGATGAATATACTACACAAAGAAAAAATAAGTTAGGAGACGATAGCATAAATAGAGGTATCTTTTAATGATGAAAGAGGATGACAAAGAGGATACAGTTTCAGTATAAGTTATCATCATTTTTTCAGCCGAAAGACGTCCACTGCTGGACATAGGCCTCCCCTAAGTGTAATTTTTGCTTAGGGGGGGGTTTGCCATAATCGCCACGCTTGGCAGGCGTGTTGGCGATCGCAGTACGGTCGATACAAAAAGCACAGAGAACGCTGCTGCCCATTCTCTGGTACATCCCTTAGTCGCCTCTTACGACACCCACGGGAAGATATGGGATGGTGCTATTCTTTGCGTCCGACACCATACGGATAATATAAGTTATAATACTGAATAAATTAATTATCAAGACTATTACTAAACATTGATAGTAGAATCTAAGGCCGTTGATCTTCTTCTAGCTTTCAAGCTTAAAAGCGAATTTTATCAAAAACATCTTAATCTCTGAAGAGGAAATTTCCATTTCCATAGAATTTGGTTCGTTAACTTTGAATAAGTAGAAACCTTGTTACGAAAATTGTCATGCTTAATTAAATTTATATTACACGTGTTAAGGGATAAGATGTGTGGGTTTGGTGACGCCATGAGTTAATTTAGGGGTTGTTGATAACATAACATCACACCTGTAATCCCAGAAGGGTTGGGCAGAGGTGTATCAAATAGGACACTAACATTTCATTAGTTTTGTTAAAAGTCCAAATAATTAGGTGTGTGCCTATTGCAATCAACCGGGCACAAATTGGAACAAAAAAGAGCAGCGGTGGCCCAGTGGTGTCGGCCCCGACTTACGAACAGTAGGTCGTGGGTTCGAACCTAGGCAGGCGCATTACTTTGTGTAATTTATTTCATCACCGCTGCTCTCAAAACGGTGTAGGAAAACATCGTGAGGAAACCGGCATGTCTTAGAACCAAAAAAATCGAGGACATCTACCAATCCGCACTGGGCCCGCGTGGTGTATTATAGCCTACTCCCTCTCAAAGAGAGGAGGCCTGTGTCCCTGCAGTGGGAACATTAAAGGCTGATGATGATGGGCGCAAATTCAGACAACGTGGCTGCTACTGAGGAATTCCTGATGGTAAGATGCAATAACACTTTGCCCGACCCGGGAATCGAACCCAGGACCTCATGCTCAGCAGTGACGCTTACGATCGCTAGACTAACGAGGCAGTCGTTGTTGTTGTAATGATGATGTAATCAACAACATGTTGTTGATTACATCATCATCAACCTATAATGTTGGGTACCTTGCAGGGACTCAGTAATTAAAAGTAATGCTAGTCCAATAGTTGTTACGGTCTCAGCATGCGAGTTTTTTGGTCCTTGGTTCGAAACTAGGCAGTTTTGTTAATGGGTGTGATTTATTTTATCGCCCTCAAAATGGTGTAGAATAACATAAATCTGTTACATTTTCAGCCTACAACATCCCATAGAAAGGAGATCGGTATCCCAAGAGAGAAAACATTAATCTATGTAGGTTAAATACATATTTAGTTTAGAAGAAAATTATTGGTTTATTTAGTTAACAGCTGATACTATAGAGATGGTAATTATATATTTATAGTATGTACCTACATTTTATAATTATATTATAATAAGGTCCCATTAAAATAGGTGGACAAAATTTCAGAAATCATTCAGACCACCAAAATAAGGACAATGGTAAAAAAAAATAATTAGAAAAATGCATTTAAGTACCTAATCATAAAGGACGAGTTTGTTCTAGACTGCCGGGCAATTTATTATTTTAAGTCAAATTAAAATTACTTTATTCAGTGTTTTTTTTTTGTTTGGATATCTTTGTTTAGACGTACTGAACGCTGTGTTAAAATTTGTCCACCGATTTAACAACATCATCTGCCTAACCTTTTCCCAACTATGTTGGGGTCAGCTTCCAGTCTAACCGGGTGCAGCTGAATACCAGTATTTTACATGGAGCGACTATCTGACCTCCACAACCCAGTAAATAATGGGTTATACGATACCCTTTGGTAATACTGGTTGTCAGACTTTCAGATCACTGACTACCTGTAACGAAAGATCCACATATTATTGTGGCAGTCGGGACCAACAGCTTAACGTGCTTTTCGAGGCACGGAGGTAATTCGGTATGAAGTTGATGGGCACCCATCCACAGACCAACCTAGGTAAGCACGTTTTAACCTAAAGATTGACCCGAGTGGCAGTTGCCAACGACCTTGATCGAAGCGCCACCCACATTTTTTTTTCTTTTACTCTAAAATCATATCAAATTTGAAAAATCCAAAACACTATCATGCTAGTAAATAACCTTATTTAAAATCACTTTTCATGATTCTAGACTTTGATAATATTATATCTAATGATAATGACTGGTGGAGACACTTACCTTACTTTTCTCAATAACTCTGTGGCCGGGTTCCAGTCCTGCTGCATGCCACTGACTATCAGTACTGGATATGGAGCCACTAGTCATCCAATTACTACAATCCTTGCAGTCACAAGACCATATTAATATAATTCGGATAACTACAGATCTCTTTAATTCTAATTCCCCGACTGCGGTGAAGCCCAAATGGAGGTTTATTCACTCGGTGGTAGGAAGCGGCCTTCAAATGCTGCGCTAAAAAATACCTGTTTCAAAGTTTAATAAAACCGGTACATAACTTAGTTTAATTTCGGGTGTAACTAGGGAATCAAGAAAAATATAATAATAAAAGTAATTTGTAAATCCAGTTGGTTATATTAATTCTATGAATTTTATATTAAACGAAGAAATTAGAGTTGTTATAATGTTTCCCTCTTGGAGACCACATTAATAAGTTTTAATATTGAGAGAAAAAGTGCCAAGTCCCTACTGTACACAACAGACGCATTTCCAAAAATATTGCTATACAGCAGCTTTACTGGAAGGCGACCCACACCCACTCTACTCTCATTAAATAGACCGATGACCTGGTGAAGGTTACGTTTATCCGCTAGATGCGAATCGCAGGCCTATGTCCAGCAATGGACGTCGTTCAGTTAAAATTATGATGATGGATAGTAATAGTAACACTACATTTTGATTGTCATGTTAAGGTAATTATTGAGGGCAAGGTTAACGCCATCAACCGGGCACAAATCTAAGCTCCTAGCAGCTTATAAGGAAATTGCTAGGTTCCTAGGTTCTTTTGCGAGATTTTTCCGAAGATACAAATCTCACTTTACCGCCAATTCACATACTGATTCCAAAAACAAAATCTCAGTTGGGTGTTGAATATCAAAGCAATTTTCGCACACCGTTACTTAACGAAATTTTCTAGTAAAATTAACTTAAAGGCAGACTCATATAATTTAGCTCAGGAGTACCATGACCTGCTAAGGCTAGAGAGAATTTTTACATGTATTTCTTCGCTTTCTAAAAGGTTGATAAAGTTTACGTTATACTAGCGTTTTGCACGATAGTAATGATCCTTCTGGAAATGCGAGAGTAGGGTCTAAAATGTAGGTAGGATGTGGAAAATGTCAGAGAAATGTTTTTCGGGAAAAGAATATTGAATCGACGGTAGCTTTGACTGTGCTGTCGTTCCGAGGTGTCCTTAAAGTGTCTAGGGAAACACGAGTGTAGGAGTAACTGTAGTAACACTGATATGTCAAGCAGAATAATATATAAGTCCTACATAAGAGTCATAGTCACATAGTCTATCATTGTGATGTTAACCTCCGAAGGGGTAATCAGTGTTTAAGTACGCCAATAAACAGAGTTTTTTTTGGAGGGTGGGAAATCATCAAATGACTACTCCCACTCTGGGCGGGGCGAAAGGGAGTGTCAGACTTCTTCTGACTAAAAACAACCTTTTTAATAAACCTGCAAAATTTTTGGTGAGCCGATAAAATAAATTAAGTACATAAAAGTTGCCTGTCTGAGTTCAAACCAACGACTGACTCTCATATTGTTAACCATATCCTGTATAACGATACAGTTCTAATAATAGACTGACCTTTCGTTAAAGATAGGTATATCGCATGAAGTAATTAATGTCACATGATTGAACTGCCAAATCCAACAATGTCTATATCCTCTACCGAAATAGCGCCATGTCTTGTTGACGGCGAACTAATAATACAATGTTCTGCATTATGTTAATCGTACTGAAATGGTATAATCAGGAACGTACCAGTATGGTATTCCTACTGGAATATTTAGATAAATATTGCATAAATTGCATTTAATTGATGACTTCAAAACGTTCATATCTGTGTCTTCTTATGTGCTTCTTACCCGGCTTCGCTCGCGTGGATGACAGTTATTTAGCCATTGAATACAAAAACTTGACCAATTATACACTAAAACCTTTCTCGAGAATCCTACTAGCCATTGGTGAAAACAGCATAAAAATTGGTGCAGTAGTTTTTGAGTATATCGCAAACAGACAGACAGACGCGGCAGATGACTGTTTTATTATAATGTAGTGATTTGATTCGTATTCTTTACATTTGTATTTTAGCATTTTGGAAAAATCTATAGATTTAGCCAGTAACATTTTAACAAAAAAGAATTGTAAAACTTTTTCTAGTGCCATACTGCTCAATGAGGTGTAATCACAGTCCTTTTCATGCATATTTTCAAGAGTGAGACATCATAAGTAAAAGATGCATGGAAGCAAATGACCGCTCAATTTATTTTTATTGAAATTCATGAGGTACGAAGCATCGGAGCATTTAACTATCTTATTTGAATGAGGTTTTTTAGAAACTTTAGTTAGGGAGCAGATATGTAGTGATTTTTCATAGAAAATTGTATAAAATTTATTTTTAAACAACCTGATTTTTTATGCTGCCAATTACCTCTGCAGACTGTTGAGAATGAGGTCCAGATTCGATTCCCGGATCGAGCAAAGTTTTATTAGGTTTAACCATCGATATTTCACAATAGCAGCCACGGAGTCTGGATCTGTACCATCCCAATTGATGGAAATCTGGGTGTAATGGGTACACCTCGCCTAAACTTTACTTTGGATTACAGTCGTGATGTTATGTTATTAATACGTTTGGTAATAATTCACTCGGCCTAGCTGTAATTGTTCCATGCATGAAAGCCGAAAACGCATATTCATAGCTTCGGATCATATCATAGTTGTCCATTACTGTCTCCTGCCCAAAAAAGTGCGAGCATCCCTCACTCATCTACAATATTATTTGTAAATATTTCGATACATTTCGATTCCAGTGAGTAAATATATAAGTCATGCAAATACCCTACGGAAGAAAAGTTACGTCGTTGGTCCCTCGGCAGCTTGAGCATGAGTGATAGACTTTACAAGGGTGGACTATCAAAATGCATAAAAAAGTTCGACGTTCGGGTGGTTTGAGCGGGTATTAACCGAGCATCGATGAGTTAGTGCGATTACACCATACGTTCTTCTACTATAATATGGGTGTAAAACTGTCATGACGAAGCCGAAAGCTACATGCGAACATTGCGATATTTTTTTTCATTGGAACAAGCTTGGATTTCAATAAATCTTGATAATGAATGAAATTCTTGGATAATGAATGTCGCAGTTGTCAGTGCGGGGCAGTGGTCCAACTGCTCTGTCCTATTAGTTGGACCATGGGTCTTTACTAGGGGCAGTTGTCCAACTTTAAAAATAGTTGGACCACAGCACCTTTTGAGAGTTCCGTGGTCCAATTCATTTAAAAATAAGTTACCTACCCTAAAAGGACTGAATTTGATAGTTAATTAATTTAATCCCAAGCGATCAAACTACCAGGAGAACAGAAACATTAGAAAGTATTGGAAATTGGAATCTTAAAATCAAATATTATATATGCCTTTCTAATACCATGCAGTTTTTTTTTGTTGGAGATGAGAAACAAGGACAGTAAAGTCTCACAAAGTAGCAGGTGCCCAGAAATATATAGGAGGTATAGAACCATTAGAGAACCTGATTTAACATTTTTTTTTCCTTTTTTTAAAAATTTGTTTTCGTCATGCGTATAACTTCTATATCAGTGAAGTTCTCTAATGGTTCTGGTTCAGCCCAGAAATATATAGGAGGTACTCCTATATACTCCTATAATTATATTGCACACATGATGCAGTTGAGGTTTTTAGTGTTGGTAAGTTATTTTTAGATGAATTGGACCACGGAACTCTCAAAAGGTGCTGTGGTCCAACTATTTTTAAAGTTGGACAACTGCCCCTAGTAAAGACCCACGGTCCAACTAGTTGGACAGAGCAGTTGGACCACTTACCCGCACCCGCAGTTGTAGCGACGAAGTCGATGGTAATAGACTCGCAAAAAATAAACATGAAACATAACTGGGGAAAAAAAAAAGAAATTTCGGTGCACTACGAGTATTATACACCTTTGCCGAACCCCTCGGGGACTATCATCATCATCTGCCTATAATGTTCCCTCACGAAGTTATCCTTCACAGTTTTGAGAACAGTGGTGATGAAATAAATTACACGAAGTCATTACTTTGTATCACTTGCCTGTGTTCGAACCCACGACTTACTGTTCATAAGTCGGGGTCACAACTACTGGACCGCCACTGTTCTTGTCTCTAGGGGATATGCTCGTGGATTATGTTATTAAGTATTATCAGAGTTTTATTAACATTATATTACGACATTATGACTACCAATTTACATTCAATTTAAATTTCCATCCAAGCTCTTTATCATTTCTCTGAATTTTACAACAGAGATTTCTTATAGTGTATTTATAAAACCTTCAAGAAAAATAACTGTGAAAAGCACTTTACTTCCTTTCCATACCTGCATGTTCTAAGAAAAGGCCATTGATGCTTTGCCATTACTTTAGGTAATACCTTTACTTCATTAAGCCAATATTCCTGATACCTTAATGATATTTTACTTGAATGGCCTTTGATAGAAAGCTTTTAGGTTTCTTAATGTGATGACTTTCTATTTAAGACTTGTTTTTCGTCATTAAAGGTGCTCTAATCCAATGAGGTTCTTCCCCTTTCTTCTCCATTAGATCTACGTTTTGGAATGGGCAATTACAATCAACAGTTATTTTGACTGCGGCTGGGTTCGTATGTGTTATGCATTTCGTTGTTGACTGTTCAAAAGAGCCTGTTTCGGGTTTATTTGAAATAAATACTTCGAGATTGACTTCGGCATCATCTACCCACCCAAACGCCTTTGTGGTACAAACCCGCCAGACTCTTCCCACTGTAACTCCTGTTAGCCAGAATAAACAGTGGCGACCACCAGAAGAGCGCCGAGACAATGAAGCTCGACGAAGTTCCAAGAAATTAATCAGAAAAGAATAGCGGATGAGCAGGAAAAACGTAATTTCCACTTCCCTCCATAACAGCAGGAGACCGAACGGAACAAAGCCAATAGGCATATAGATACGTATACAACTGGGATTAGCCCAGTTGCCTAGCACCACGGATATTATTGTCATTAATATTACTGAGTCCTAAGTTGTGAGCTGTTACATTTTGATTCCAATAATAGTTACTTACGACAAAAATGCTTGAACGCACGGATACTTGTTCTAGTTTCTACAAGGTATAGTAAATATCACCACAGCCTTGAGAGCTTTTAATTCTATATCTCAAATCCTGAAGATATTGAAACGGAATCCCTGTAATACCTATGCAAAGCCTAGTTAATTTACACCTCACTGTCACAGACTCACAGCACAATACAGTTCATAAACTGGCTGGAAGCCGCGGTATTAAGTCTCAACATGATTTATGTTAATGAGGAGAGCGCCACCTTGCGGAA
The DNA here is from genome assembly GCA_949775195.1 of Diarsia dahlii. Taxonomy (NCBI): domain Eukaryota; kingdom Metazoa; phylum Arthropoda; class Insecta; order Lepidoptera; family Noctuidae; genus Diarsia; species Diarsia dahlii. The sequence goes on from OX459205.1 coordinate 19,061,641, forward strand.
CAGATTGGGTATTAATAATGGATCAGCTGGCAAATTGGCTGATGTGGTCTGAGGAGGTAGCTAATGAGGAATTGATTCTTTTATGATGACAATGTTATTTGTAATATAAACTCTTTTGCAAAAAAAACGGGCACTATTTAATAATAGTTTTATTAATTTGACGATGTATTGGCATGTTATTTGAAGAATCCTGGCATGATTCTGTACGTTCCAAATTTAAATTTTGAAATTAACAAAAGGAAACTAATGATTATTGTAGATTATTGTAAAATTGCTTTACTAATGGCGCGAATTGCTGAAACGATTTTATTACTGATTACTAAAATTTTAAAACTTTTTGGATATTTTCTGCAAATTAAACAATTTTATCTTTCTTTTTACATTAAATACCACTTTTTGACATGAGTGATAAAGCGATAAGGGCCGGTAAAATTATAGCCCTACTTGAAGAAGGTTGTTCGCAAACTTACGTGTCTCAGCGGCTAAATGTGAGTCGTTCAACTGTCCAGAGGACTTGGCAACGGTATCAAGAGACCAGTTCGGTCAAAAGAAGACCCGGTTCGGGAAGAAAACGACGCACAGAACCAAGAGATGACCGCTTTTTGGTGAGTCAGGCCTTGCGGAATCGTAAGGCGTCAAGTGTGGACCTGAAGAAGAGCCTTGAAGAAGTAAGAGGAGTAAAAGTTAGCTTGTGGACCGTCAGGAGGAGGCTTTTGGCTGCCAATATCAGGAGTTACCGCCCGGCTCGGGGACCTAAATTACTCCGTGAGCACCGTGTTGCTCGACTTCAGTTTGCTCGAAACTGTGCTTCATGGACTCTGGAGGACTGGAATAAAGTATTGTTTTCTGATGAAGCTAGAATCTCTTTGTGTGGAGAGGACCGACGCCAGCGAGTGCTACGAAGACCACGGGAACGCTATGCGGAAGTGTGTTTCGAAGAAATCACTCCTTATGGCGGAGGCTCCGTTATGTTTTGGGCAGCAATTAATTCGACGGGGCGTACGGAGTTAGTTCTCATAGAAAATGGAACATTAAATGCACACCGGTACATAATGGAAGTCCTAATTCCATATGCACAACCCGCATTGACTGCACTTGGGGAAGATTCCATTTTTATGGACGACAATGCTCGCCCGCACCATTCTGGCAACGTGGAAGCGTACATGCAAGAAGTTGGGATCCGTCGTTTAGATTGGCCAGCTCGAAGTCCTGACCTCAATCCAATTGAGCATGTCTGGAATGTTCTAAAGAGACGGGTAAGATCAGTGCAACATGCTCCACAAAACATCAGGGAGCTAAAAAGAGTCATTGCAGAAGAGTGGGAACGTATTCCTCAAAACGTCATTAAAAACATCGTGGAAAGCATGCCCAGAAGGATTCAAGCTGTGATTTTGGCAAGAGGAGGTCACACTCGTTATTAGGTTATTACATTTGTAACTTTATTTAATTAAACAAAGTAAAAAAATCTTCTTGTCTTTATTGCCGACCACTTCTTATTGTTTGGCCGTGTACATCGGTTTTAAAGAATTCATAGTTTTTTTTTTAAATTGCCACAGTTCACTTCACGCGTATTAATTTACACGATTATAAGTATACAGACTACGTCAAACAATTAAATTTCATTGAATTAACTCAAATCGACCTTAGAACGTAAATTTCCTAAGGTGCCCGTTTTTTTTGCAAAGGAGTGTAGATTTGGTTTTGCTGAATATCTTATTACCCGGTGTCTGAGTGGAGGAGGTCAGATAGATAGTATTCTAAGAAATTAAAGCTGTATCTGTTTGGGCTAAAACCTGAATCCAACATGAATGGATAAAGCTAAGCCGATGATGAAGAGGTTTGTGTTTTTTCTAGACATGAAAAAATTGTAAGTGAATTTTGGAATTGTTAAACTCCTGGATATTCTAAATAAAGCCTTTGGAATATACGATGTTACATAGTACCCAACCCACACTAACACTTGATGAAAGATACAATGTTCCAGTATGACAAAAAGTTCACTCAAAAACTAGACAGTAAGCGGATCAAGCGGTGCAAGAAATAATATACCACATTTCTGAAAAATCCAAGCACTTTCAATCCAACTAATTTAATTTTATGTTTTCAAAACCTCAAGAAAACCTACGCTCTTGTCACATTCATTTTCTATATACGTTCAAAAGAATAATATGTAACGAGAAAAATAATGTAAGAGATGAAAAATTGCGTTTGTTAGTGTTCCGTCAAGTCGAGTTATGTGTTTCTCGCTTTCTCAACTGTGGAAGGTGGGGCACAGACCACGCGTTTTTAAAATATATCGCCGGATTCTGCTTTGGAATTGCCTTAAACTGTATTTTATTCGGCACTTTTAGCAGTTGTTGCAAGTGATGAATATAAATGTGGATGGATGGAGTGCGTGAGGAGTCATCGTCGTCCACTGCTGGACATAGGCCTCCCCCAGGCGTCGCCACATTGACCGGTCCCGTGCGTCTCTCATCCAGCGGGTTCCTGCAACCTTGACCAGGTCATCGGTCCACCTAGTGGGAGGCCTTCCAACGCAACGTCTTCCGGTTCGCGGTCGCCATTCCAGAACTTTGCAGCCCCATCGGCCATCCGTTCTGCGAGCAATGTGCCCTGCCCATTGCCACTTAAGTCTGGCGATTTTGTCTGGCGTGAGGAGTGGTATGATGGAAAAGGAATAAATGATAACGTGACGACTGACAGGGTAGAAAGGAAGAAAAAAGCCTGTTGCGCCGACCCTAAATGACATGGAATAAGGCCAGGAAGATGATGATGATGACTTTTAGCAGTTATTGCAAAGTTTCTTTTCGTTCATGATTCTCTCAAATTACAAACATTATATTAGTGCTCTATTCAAAATCTGAAACTCAAATACACACATCAAAAGTGTAGGGATCAAGCATTTTTATGCGGATTTCTTGAGATTGAGATGTGGCTTTGTAATAAATTTATGATTTTATAAATTTATATGGATCCTTTTTGGTGCATTTCATAATTTGAATCAGGAACTGTCAATCAAATTCGAGTAAAAGATGAAAATCAGCTGTCAATATTTTCCTTAAAAACATACAACGCATTGAAGATATTATTAGTGCTACTGTTTCCCTACTACTGATAAAAACCAACGTTATTATGGAGCGGCGACGTCATTTAAGCAGGGAAGAAATGCTCAGAGCCGTGGGAATGATAGAAGCTGGTTCCCGGCAACGTACTGTGGCTTTAGCTCTGAATACAAGTCAGAGTGTTATCAGTCGACTTTGGACACGTTACCGAAGCACTGGTACCGTGGCTGAGCGCCATGGAGGACGGTATCGCTGCACCACACGGAGACAAGACCGATACATTCAAATCTTAACTCGAAGAGTTCCAACAAATGTCAAAAATCCCTTTATTAGGAAAATGGCAAATTTCTTTATTAATGCAAAGGTGACTTGGTTTATCGTTACTGTGACAAACGAAAACACTTTATTTGATGAATCCTTAAAGAAAATTTTAATTAATATCAATCAGGAGAAAAGTTATTGCAAAAATATATGTTGATCCCTAGACACTTTTGATGTGTGTAGTATATTATGCAACTAGTGAATAAAGGACGGATTTAAAGCGAGGGCCGTAGATGAGTCACGAGCAAATGAAGGATTCTAATGATTGAATCACGAGCGCAGCGAGTGATTCAACTGTTAGAATCCTGAACGACGCGAGTGATTCATGGCCCTCGATATAAATTCGTACTTTATTCAGGAGTTGTATACTATACTTTATATATCATGACTACGAGAAAAGACATAGTTTAAGCGAAAATAGAAATTGTGTCCGTACAATTCACAGCTAGTATTTGAAATCTCTACCAAATCTCTACCAGCCCTCTGGTTATGTCAACGAAAATATATAATAAGTTACCTAAATCAATAAAAGAAGAAAAAAAGCTCCACCTATTCACGAAAAAATTAAAAAACCTTTTATTAAGCAAATGTTATTACAGTGTCAACGAATACCTAAATGATAAATCTTTGAAACATATAAAATAATCAAAATGTGTTGTATCAAATTGTTAACTATTTTTATAATTTCGTTTTTCCATTTTCTCCATAACTTTTGATTTTGATTTTTGTATTGAATATTGTTATTTTGGCACCTACTTAGGTCTGTAAAGGTAAATAATAATATGTGATTTCATGTTTGTATTTAATTTTTGAATTTTATTATAAATTTTAATTTTCATACGTTAGTAAATGTTAAACCCTAAGCTTAACATAATATTTCTTTTGCTGTGGGCCCCGACAGGGTCCATGATTGTTTCTTTTAAAAAATGTTTACCACCTATGCCTACATTGTGGAATGCAATAAAGAATTGAGTATTGAGTATTGAAATGGCGCCAATTCACTATTTTTTTTTCTCTAAAGGCAGCAAAGAACACAAAACAGTTTTTAATCTAATGCCAAACTCCTTGTCGCAAATATCGACCAATCAAATCTCGAGAATTTATTTGCACCAAAGAGTTTTGAATTTCGAATCTTAGCGCAAGGAGTTTGTGTAAGCATTGAAATAGAGACCGGATATTTTTTTGTTCCAAATTCAAACACCAAAATAGTGAATAAAAACAAAACAGTCCGTCAAAGGCCTTTTTATTCACTGTTTTGCGTGAATAAAATAAGCTTTTTAGAGTAGGTATGGTCTATGTTGCAAATATAATGATTAATTGTTTTAATTTATTTATGTTGATTGAATTAATTTATATGGATTGAATTTGTTTATTTTGAATGAATGAGTTGATTTATTATGTTTGAATTTATTTATTTTAGTTGATTTATTTATTTTGATTCAATTTATTTGTTTTGATTGCATTTATTTATTTTGATTTAGATTATTTATTTTGAATGAATTTTTGTTTTGATTGAAGTTATTTATTTTGATTGAATTTGTTTATTTACTTTGAATTTATTTGTTTTGATCGAATTTATTTACTTTGATTGAATTTGTTTATCTTGTTTAAATCTGTGAAGTCAGTAGAAAGAATCTATTTATTTGAACATGTATTTTGTTACAATAATTAATTACTGTTTAGGTGAACGTTCAATTATTGCGCATGTATTTATTAGTTTTAAGAAAGAAATGATATTATAATTAAGATACTATGTAATGAATTTAAATGTAATCTTTGGGAAATAAAAGGCTTAAATAATAATAATAATAATAAATGGTCTATAGAAAATATTTTCACAAAAACGAAATATTTTGACGCTAGTTTTTTTTTTCTTGTTGTAAATATTTTTTGTATTATTTTTTATCTATAATTATGTAAATTGTAAACCCTACCCACCTACCTACTCAATTCAAAGTAAATATGAATGGGTTTTTGTCGAGGTCACAACATCGGAATTACTTTCGACTGCTCGTGTCTCTTTCTGTTACAAATTAGCATTATTTGTTGATAACAAATTCCTTTATTAAGCCTTTTGTGAATCTACAGATTAATTACTGCCAGCAAGTAACAGGTTCCGGGTTTATTAGAATCAATCAAGGTATCGCGTTACGAGAATTGATTGGCACATTTACCGGCTTCTATAGAGAATATAGGAATACGTAAATGCTGCTATTATAATAATATCATGATATCTGAAGGCATTTCACTACATGTTATTACAATAGTAAGTAAAAAGAAATAAAGAATAAATATTTATTGGTTTCACACAGGACAAAAAGAATTGACAAAAATTCAAAAAGTAAACTTAGGACATAACGTAAAATTAGGACATACTTAGATGCATCTCACTACTGTGACCACTCTCTTCTACACTGAGGTAACCTAACATCACGCCTGTTACAGACCCGCGAAGGGTGAGACAGAATTGTACCTATTAGTACACCCAATTTTGCCAGTTATATTTAAGTTCCATTAAAGTAAGCCTATCAATCAGGCACAAATCCAGACTCTTGGTTGCTACTGAGAAAGTCCTGATGGCAATACCCAATAACACCTTGCCCGATCTAGGATGCGAATCCAGTTTGGGACCACTAGACCAACGAGGTAGGCATACACAACACACAGAAGACTGATGGAAGATTTAAGAAATACTGCAGTAAAAGGTAGCCGGTCCAAGGACGTGAGTGACAACACTGGGATGTTCGACTTGCTCGTGGTGGTAAATAAAAGATATTATAGTGGACTGTATATAAGACTTGGTGTATTGCCGATTAATGTACAAATTATGACTGCCCGGACAAACATATGATAAGTATATAAGCGTTTAGAGAGTGTCGTCCGTCTTGGAAGGGTCCGAGGAAGTGTCCGGCGGTCGCGCAGCGCCCCGCACCTCAGCTCTGTTGCCACGCGCGCGTGCATGTTGATCACGTCGCCTGCGTGTGCCGTCTGCGTGGTACTGTTGGGTTCGATTCCCAACAGGGAGGAGACACGTTAAAAGGACATACTTTTATATTAAATGGTGATATTCTTCAGCAAGGTTAAGTACACACAACCGTGTTTTAAGGCGACACTAAATGCCAGCAATCTTGAGAGAAGCACCAATGCGAAGTGAATGCAAAGCGAAGCGAAATGTCATGGCGCTAATTTCGGTGCTGTAGCGCCTTAATAACCAGATGAATGAAGGTGGACGAGTTGAAAGAAGTAAGTATGGGATCGCAGCCGATGGTGTTCTGTGGTTTCTGCTCATCTCCAAAGAGGCGTGAATTTATATATGATAATCTCACTGGAATGACATTCCATTACAGTTAAGCAGATAATGGTAGAATGTCAACATAATTGGTGGTCTTGGCACCAGAAATCTATATCGCTACCAAAGTTTATGTCCTATGTGTTGGTTGCCAAGTGGCTACTTATCACTGTTCGTATTTTGTATTGATATTTATGTTTCAAGAGCCAGCTGGCCTTTATTGCTGTTTTCAGTTGCAGTTTATTTGAATTTGATTTCTTTTATTTTATTGTTTGAAAGTATTGCTTTAAGATCAGCAGATTTGATAGTTTCATAAATATAAATGTTGATGCATGAAGAGGGAGATTATGGAAACGGATTGTATGAGGATATAATTATAGGCCGATGACCGTTGGAGTAGACGTGTTCTTGAGTGGAGACCGCGAATCGGCAAGCGTAAGGTGGGACGCCCGCAGGCTCGGTGGAGCGATGATCTTCGCAGAGTGGCTGGTAACAACTGGATGAGAGTTGCCGAAAATCGAGTTGAGTGGCGTAAGATTAAAGAGGCCTATATCCAGCAGTGGATTGCAATATGCTGATGATGATGATGATGATGATAATTATAGGCAGAACGGCCGCAGAAGTAGTAAATGAGAGCGTAACGGTTGTTAAAGAAGAATAGAAGAAGACAATAGGGGATCAGACTGAGTCAAAAAAATATGATTCTGTTTAGTCCGTCAGTTAGATTATCGAAAAATATTGGATACGTGTTTTTTGTTTTATCAAATCAATAAAAATTGACGGAGATAAAGCGCGACAAAGATCATGGAGTGTGGCTTAAAACGTCACTTGAAGGTACAAAATGTACTAGCATATGACGTCACACGAGATTTCGAAGCACTGTCGTCTTCATTTTTTGTTTACGTGAAAAAAGAAAAAATCAATATTTTTTGGAAATCTATCTGACGGACTAATTAGTTTTTTTTTGTCCGATTTCCTATTGTTTACGCCAACCTGAAGTAAAATGGGGCAAGGGCAGGATGATCATGAGTAACAGTACTTTCATTTGGTTTGAAAGTGTGATAGCTGATGAACCAAAAGAATTCGAAAGAGAAGACCGCGTATCGATAAACACTGCGGTGCACGCCCACCAGCTAATCCCATCGACCTTCAAAAGGTGCTTGGGCAAATTAACTGAATCTGGAAGGCAGAAAACAGGGTATTGTGGTCCAGTTTAGGAGAGACCTATGTCCAGCTATGGGCAACGACAGATGAAGTTGGTTAATTGATGATAAACAAATGGGACCATCTTTTTTTAAAAAAACGTTCCCCCACACTAGGAATTTCTCCTGTATCGTGGGTGCATTCACAGACATTTAAACTCACATGCACAAATACCCAGATCCGAAACAACTATCTGTAGGCCATAAAAATATTTGTTCTGTGCGGGGATCGAACACGTCGTACACTGAGCGCAGCAGCCAATTGCTTGAGCCACTGCGCCAACCGTGCCGTCTTTGTTTTCGTTAATTATAAAATCGTAGTTTCTAAGGGTAGACGGATTAATGTTTGTTACTCTTTCACGCACAAACTACTCAACAAATTTTACTAAAACCTGGCATGTAGATAGTTCATAGCCTGAACTAACACACAACATACTATTCATTCCTTTAGTATTATCCCGTGGCACACTAACCGAATTCCAGCGAAGCAAAGCCGCGGGCATAAGCTAGTCTTATAATAATTACGGGATTCACTCATATTCGTAGTCTGGTTAATGAAAAAGTAATAAGTCCAACATTCTTTTTCTGTCGGTACAACTTAATCCTTATCTAATTAATATGTCAATGTTGTTATCCTGATAAATGAGCCTCTTTTTTTTTTTTTTTTTTTTTTTTTTTTTTTTTTTTTTTTTTTTGTATAATGTGTCCTAATACGGTTACATCATTAAAAATACAATCTAGCTTAATACTAAAGCTAATGAGTAATTCTATTTTGACTTAATTTGCTAGGGAGACTATGACTAAGAATGTGTCCATTAACACTTTTCTTATTGTCTCTATTAAGGGGAAGACACTTTTTTCTTGTGTTCTTTATGGGTAGCACTCACTTCACTACATTAAACTAACACTTCACTAAATTAGCTCGAAAGGTTTTGTCCTTTTTAGCCTTCTCACTATGTCTGTGTTGTCGAGGAGCTGGATAGCCTCGATGTTCACATGATGGTGAAGCCTTCGTTCATGAGCTTCGGCGATCTTTTTAATTATGTCTATGACGAGGTTTACTTTGAGGTCCCGATGAAGGTCGTCATTTCGAATGTACCAGGGCGCATTAACGATACCTCTGAGTACTTTGTTTTGAAAACGCTGCATAATTTTGATGTTACTTTGTTTGGTACAGCCCCAAAGCTGAATACCATAAGTCCATACAGGCATGAGGACTTGTTTGTACAACAGTACTTTGTTGTATACTGACAGCGAAGAATGTTTTCCTATCAGCCAGTACATCGACTTGTAGCGAAGCTCTAGCTCGTCGCGTTTCTTTTTAACATGAGCTTTCCAGCGAAGCTTTGCGTCTAATGTCATGCCTAAGTATTTGGCTGTATTTTCGTATGGTATGACATGACCGTTTATGTTTATCGGATGATAATTTTGCATTTTGTTTGTGAAGTCTATGTGAACAGATTTTGTTTCATTAAGTTTCACACGCCATTTTTTTGTCCAGTCAAAGATGATATTGACGGCTGTTTGAACTTTTTTCACTGCTTCTTCTTGAGTGACGCCTGTGGCCATTATAGCTGTGTCGTCTGCAAATGTGGCAATGGTATTGTTCTCTAATTCAGGAATATCGCAAGTGTACAATAAGTACAAGACGGGACCTAGGACACTTCCTTGCGGTACTCCAGCTTTTATCGGTTTTAGTTCCGAATGTGCATCATCTTGTCTTACTCTAAACATACGCTGTGATAGGTAAGACTCTAAGATGTCAGCAAACTGTTTAGGGAGCATATTTCTTAGTTTGTTAATGAGGCCTTTGTGCCATACCTTATCAAATGCTTGCGCTACATCGAGGAAGACCGTTGAGCAAACTTTGTTTTCCTCTAAAGCCTTTTCTATAATGTTGGTAATCCTGTGTACTTGGTCTATTGTCGAATGTTTTTCCCTAAATCCAAATTGGTAGTCAGGGATCAAGTTTCTTTCTTCTATGATGGGTTTTAGCCGCTTCAAGAGAAGTTTTTCAAATAATTTTGACATGATCGGTAGCAGCGAAATCGGCCTATATGATGTCGTTTCGTGAGGTGGTTTACCAGGCTTTGGTATCATTATAACTTCGGCAACTTTCCACAGGTCAGGTACAGACTTAAGCCTGAACGTTGCATTGATAAGAGTCGTAAGTTTTACGATGGCTTTACGTGGGAGGTTCTTAAGAACTTCTCCGGTAATAAGATCGTAGCCAGGTGATTTCTTTAGTCCAAGACGCTTGATTTCGTTGTATACTTCTCTAGGTGTTACCAATTTTATTTCTTGCTCATCATTGTTTGATGTTTCATCTAACAAAGCGCTGTCTTGGTGTTCTTTATTTGGCGTAAAAATTAGTTCCAGATGTTGTGCAAACCTAATAGCTTTTTGCTCGTTGCTTATTGCCCACCGCCCGTTAGTATCTTTGATAGGGGGAATATGCATAATTGGCTTTTTTAAATTTTTTGTAGATTTCCACAGAGAGTAATCTGTCGTGCGAGAGCTAGATAATTGTTTTAGATAACTGCTCATTGATTCATTTTTGAATTTCTGAATTGCACTACTTAGCTGTTTTGTAAGGTTGTTCAGAATCCTTTTATCTTGTGGAAATCTTGTTTGTTGCCATATTCGTCTCTGTCGCCTCTTTTCATTTATGAGTTTTGTGATTTCTGCTGGATAGTATGTAAGTCTGTTTTTGATCTTAAATGTAGGCGTGTTTTTCCAGGCGCATTGTTGTATTTGTGTAATAAAATGACTGATATCCCGATTCAGATCTTCTGGTTTCTTTAGTGGAACTTTTAAATCTATTACAGAGTCCAAGTCTATTTTAAAGCTTGCCCAATCAGTGTACTTATTTACCAATGTCGGGTAGGTTTCTTTCAGCAAGAAAGTCTCACTTAGAGTAAGTAATAAAGGTGAGTGGTCTGAGCTCATATCATAACCTTCTTGAATGCGGAGAAGGTTAGGTGATACATTTTTATATATAAAAAAGTCTATGAGATCGGGAATCTTGTTTGTGTCAGTAGGCCAATAAGTGGGCTTACCTGTTGACAATGTTTTGCATTGTGTTTCTTCAATTGCGCACAGTAGCTCTCTTCCTTTGGTTGTTGTCAGTCTAGATCCCCAAAATGTATTTTTAGCATTAAAGTCGCCACCTAATATGAATCTGTTTCCAAGAAGGTTTAGAAAATTATTGTACTGATCTGCTTTTAGTGAATACCTAGGTGGACAGTATATGGCTGAAATAGTGACAAGACAGTATTTCGTTTTGACACAGACAGCCACTGCTTGTATTTCTTCTTTTTCATATTTGAGTTCTTCATAGTGAAAAATATTCTCTTTTATAATGACAGCACTACCACCTCTTGGTGTGTTATTGGGATGCAATGCATGGTATACGTTATATCCTTTGATTTGAATATGAGATTCCTTAGTGAAATGTGACTCTGATATAAGGCACACATCAATACTTTCCATATTTAGGACTGCCGTAAGTTCATTCTGATGTTTCAGCAGTCCATTCGCATTCCATGCCATAATTTTTAATAAATTAGCCATGGATATTGCTTTTTTGTTTGGTAGCTGCTTTAGTGCTACTTTCAAGTTTTTTCAGCCTTTCGTCGAACGCAGTTAAAAGATTTATGATTGTGTTAATCTTTTCATCCATGTTAGGGCTCATTGGTTTCATATGTGACTGTGGCAACGATTGGACTCCTTTTGTCATTTGTGCATACGAAACACTTTTAGTAGCAAGGTTGGTGACACTAGGTATTTTGTCTCTGTTTGTACTTGGACCTTGAGAGTTTGGTATCGGCACATTCTTTCTGGTATTTTTATCTTTAATATTTTGTAGCTCTTTAGCTACTATGCATCCCCTATAGTTAGCCGGGTGGGGCTCACCACAGTGAACACACTTTGGCTTTGCTTCTGCTGGTTTATTGCAGTCTCTGGTTAGGTGCTTGCCTGTACACTTCACACACCGGGGTTCTTTGGAACAGTATTTCTGAGTGTGGCCATATGCTTGACACCTTTTGCATTGTGGAATTAACTTCGATGTTTTTAACGGCTGTATATCCACTTTACAGCCCAGTATGGATTTGATTCCGTAGATTTTCTTAATGTCTTCATCTTTTTGGAATGAGAGCATAAACATACTGAGGGGCTCTTTGCTCTTCCAACTCAGTTTGTTGACCGCATCTTCTATTTTATATCCTTGAGTTGTCAGGTCTTCAACTATTCTATTTGGCAGGCAGGAAGAATGAAGGTTTTTTGCCATCACTCTAATCGGTCTGTCTTGTTTATTCTCATACGAGTACCACAAGCAGTTATTCTGTAACAATAACTTGGTGATGGATCTGTATGAGTCATCATTATGGGAGTTAATTTTAACTTTTTCTCCATTCATCATTTTTGTAATGAACGAGTCTTTCGTTAGATTAGCTGAAAGAAGATCATAGAACTCTTGGTAGTTTTTAACATTTTCCACAACTATCGGTGGTGGTGTGGGCTGTTTCTTTGTTTTAACATTTTCTTTAGGTTTTTGGCTGGAATCGGTTCCTTGTTGAGGTGGTGAGGACAGTGGTGATGAGTTCAATTTCCTTTTTTTTCTGCTCTTATGTCGTACCCACTCTGTTTCCTTTGCTAGTTCCTCTTCGTCTGTCTCGTACTCGATTGGCATGGGCTTCTCGGTAGTGACATTTTCCTTGTCTAGGTCTGCAGTTTTTTGCTCTTGGATGTTTTTCAGCTGCTGCTGAAGTTGTTCTAATTGACTTTTGAGGTCATTTACCAAACATTGTAACTTTTGGCGTTCCAATTTTTCTTCGGTATAATGTTTATACAACAGTTGTTCCGTTTCAGTTTTAATTTTAATTGAGCATGACGAAGCCATGATTATTAGAATAATAACTTCACCTTAACACTTTGTTTATACAAATAGTTGTGCAATAAATTCGGTAACTGGGTCATCGCGGCGACCGCGCACGGCGAGAGGTAACGAACGGTAGGCTGCTGCGTCAGCGCTATACCGACGCGACGCGACGCGACTGTTCTTATTGGAATTCGATATATCACTGAGCCTCTGATAATAATTTCCTATCTGTCATTTTCCTAAAGATATTATTTGTATTTACCGAGCCTTTTTCTCCATGTTTTCTACTAATGGTCATTATGTAAGTACTTTTATCAATATTACCAACAGGAACCAAAGTTATGAAGACAGATTCATTGTTTTTTTGTTAGCAGTAAATACGGGATCTATTTATGAATCAGTTTTGTTATGTAGATACCTTTTCATACTGGTGTTAAAGGTGTATATTTCTTTCAGTTCAATTTGGAAAAAGGTCTTTCGCAACATTGGACTTTGAGAGTCTTCACAATTTTCTCTTCGAATAGCTCGTACCTTTAAAATACGTTTTATTGATAAGTGGTAAAATTGAAATCGAAACGGTCCAGTTGGGTAGATCTAACTTCGAGAAAGAGGTCAATCGTCGAATCCGACTCGGCTGGGCAGCGTTCGGGAAGTTGCGCGGTATCTTCTCGTCCAACTTACCCCAGTGTCTCAAGACGAAAGTCTATGACCAGTGTGTGTTGCCAGTGATTACATACGGGACCGAAACGTGGTCGCTCACAATGGGCCTCATCAGAAAGCTCAAAGTCACCCAAAGGACATCCGCTTGAGAACCAAGGTTACCGACGTAGCCCGAAGAATCGCCAGACTTAAGTGGTAATGGGCAGGGCACATTGCTCACAGAACGAATGGCCGATGGGGCCGAAAAGTTCTGGAATGGCGACCGCGAACCGGAAGACGTTGCGTTGGAAGGCCTCCCACTAGGTGGACCGATGACCTGGTCAAGGTTGCAGGAACCCGCTGGATGAGAGACGCACGGGACCGGTCAATGTGGCGACGCCTGGGGGAGGCCTATGTCCAGCAGTGGACGTCTTTTGGCTGAAATGAATGAAAATTGAAATTATCAGGTCTTAAGGCTTCTCAAGTCGCGTCGCCCGTCATTCGGTTTGATGGGATTCTCACCCAGATTCTCATTCATTTGTGATTGGCGCAGCATATCTTCAGCTTCCATACTTCTCTATTAATCGTCATCTTATCATCTTGCTTTGCCATAATATCATCCTATATACAGCCCATCTATCGTTTCTATGACATTCTATTTTAACATGAAATAGTTGTATTTCTATTAAATGCTTAATTTGATATTAGTCATATCAAACATGAAAATAATAACTGTTTAATTACCAGATTTAATCACCCTGTTAATATTATAAATTCAAATGCAAGTTTTTGTATCAAAGCCAATACAGCCGTATAGGTTAATACATTAAAGATATTATGATCATGCAATTTGAAATGAATCCGCATGGTTGATCAGCAAATATTTAATATTTAGACATGGATGACGTGAAACTGATTTAGACTAATTAATGATAACAATTAATTTGATACATACACATGCAAATTCATGTTGGTTTGCTAAAATAATTTTATTTACAACATTTAAAAACTACTATTTACAGAACTAAGATAATAATAAAATATATACAAGTATCAAAAGGGGGAGTAATTACAGGGCGTCAAAAAATTCGTCCACACCGCTGTCAACAGGAAAAGTGCCCAGAAGGCTGGCAGCATTGCCACGTTGGATGGCAATGCTGATTCTTTGCCCAAAAAATATTCCAGCCCTCCGGTCACGTGAAGAGTCGACCAAACGCTTGGCAATTTCCTGATAAATTAAGTGGGCACTCGGACCCCATGGCCCCAGTGTTTCAACCCCAAACGGCTCAAACACATAACTACCAATTAAGTTATTGTATTTGCGCCGTTTGAGGTTTTCAGCACCGGCCGCAGCCGCCCCAGCACAGGTCACCGTGCTAGGAAGATGGGATGGCGCAAGGGTGTCGACACAAGTTGCATCCCACACCAAAGGCCTACCCAACTTCCAAGGCATTATGGTCATACCATCTGGTCTCTTCCCATCGACGCGTGCCAACCCATTGGGTTCCAAAATAGCTGGCACACCGGCGGTAGCCAGAGCACGTCGGATAAGATCATTAATGCTGGCGTGTCGCGCAATCCGACCTGCGCTCTTACTGCAAGATAGGCCATGGTGTCCGAGGCCGTCGACTGCTTCACCACACTGACAGCGATGTGTAGCCCCACATGGAGCACCCAATCGCAAACATGTAGCGAGCCGGAAGGTAGTGTCACCTAACATAGTGCCTATATTAGGTGACGGTAGTGCTTGAAGCCAGAGGCCCGACTCCCACTCACCCACAGCCAGCAGGCGGGCGCGCTCAGCAGTATTGGTAGACGTATTAATAAGGTTATTCCGTACCAACCTGCAGAGCGGCTCATCCCACTGTCTCTGGGAAAATGGGTTTTCGGGCCGATCCGTGTTCGGGCAAGCCATTCTCCAGGCGCTCTCTGCATCGGACAAGCACGGCACTTCCGAGTCAACCAGGGAGAGGGTTAAAATTTTCCTGGTTAGCTTTTCAGTGCTGTGGACAGACGACAGGAACGCCGGTAAGCTTACACTAGAAATTTTGCGGACGCCGAGGCCACCAAAACGGATTGGAAGGGTGGCTTGCTGCCACGCTCGGTCGTCCAGGGCCACATTAAGAATGGATGTAAGTGTGTCGTGGATAATTTGGTCAATTTTGTCCAAAAGTTGTGGTTTCGTCCACAGAGGTGAAGAACGAAGAAAATACATAAAATTTGGACCAAAACAACAGTATCTGATAAGGGTGAAAGCCGAATGTAGGTTAATTTTGGAGAGTCTATCTGAAATATCAAGAAAATGTTTAATTTTGTCATCGATGAAAAATGAGAAACTTTCTTCTAAAATAGGGGAACCTAGGAGGTACAAGGAACTTTTTTCTAAAATTTTGATTTGAGGGGCTATTGAGTTAAATTTTGCTATTGTCGATTGTTTGTCGGTAATGTCAGGGAGATAAATTTCGCATTTAGACGGGTTAAGGTCCAGGCCAATAGATTTAAATTGTTGTTTGAGGAGTTTTAAGTCATTCAAAACGGTGTCGATATCACCTCCTAGCGTTCCATCATCTAAATACCATACGTTGAATTTGGAATTTAGTTGTTGAATAATGGGATGAATAGCCAAACTGAAAATGACAGGCCCGAGAGGATCACCTTGTTGGCAACCAACTGCAGATTCCAAAAATTTGTCCTTATATAATAATTTTGTAGGATTCCTATAACATTGCCACATAAAACCATAAATTTCGGGTAGTACTTTTTGTTGGTTTGCTTGGTATGAAAGAATCATCTGCCTAGCCTTTTCCCAACTTTGTTGAGGACGGTATCCAGTCTGTTTAGGCTAGGATGCATCTGCATATCAGTATTGTGCATGGAGCGACTGCCTATCCGTAACCCATTTGCTAACTAGGTTGGCAGTAAGGGAAACACGATACGACGTCGCATCGTAGAAATCTACGACACGACCTCGTAACATGTCGATACACGATACGACGTCGTGACGTTAGAAACTCACGATGCAATCCTGCGCAGTTGTCTAGTTACTTTAATGAACAAATTAACATTTATTTAGGTTCTAATTTCAAAAACATTTATGTATTCTTTTCAGAATGCGTCTAGAGCGGTCCATTTTTCGGAATGAACTAAAACACCACCCCATCGTATCGACGGCATCGTGCCGTGCATCGTGTCGTGTATCGTGCGTGGCACATTACGTTACGATGTCGTGTTTTTTTACGATGCTCATCGTAGATTTTCACGACGCGATGTCGTATCGTGAAACGACGCCGCATCGTTGTACGACGCGACGTCGTATCGTGTTTATGTGTGGGAGCCCTAAGGCTGGTTGTCAGACTTTTGGGCCACTGACTACCTATGAAGACTGTCAAAGATCTACAAATGACAATCAGGATCGACGCAAAGGCATTCATTGCATTGGAATACAATAAAAATCATTGTAAATTAATTTTAGTTTGTTTCGATTTCAAAACTGAAGTAAACGGGAGTATCTAAGTATAAAAACGTGAGGTTTCGTCCAAAGTACCGCTAAAAAGACATTTAAAAAAAAAAAACGCAAAAACCAAATGCAAGTTCTTGTGATTTAACATTATTTCCTTTTAAAAACTCTACCATCACAAATTTTATCGCCCACAGAAACATTACGAATGGCAACCAAAATCTGCCCCCCACTTTTCCATTTAATTCTGTCTTTTGTTGTCTATATTTTACTTGAATAAAATATTCTTGACACAAAATATCAAAAAACAAACTTCGCCACAAAGAAGTTTCTATTCCCACTTTCCACCCACATCACATTTAATTTTAACACTTCTCTCTTGCCTTCTGACCCCGCCATTACGAGTCCCTATTCAACACTTTTTGTCAAACTTTTTGAAATAAATCCAGGACTAAAAGTTAAGGCTACGGTTACACTTCAGGATAAGATTAAGTAACCTATGTATAAATGTATACATGTGAATGAATGTGGTAAACATGTGAGATTGTGTTGTACTCTCCGCTGGTGTGTTTATGGATTTACTTTGCGTATAATGCGGTTTGAAAGTTATGCAAGGTATGAAGTGAAGTTTAAGCCAATTGTTCAGTTAAAATTAATTTATGAAAATGTGAAAGTTGTGTTTTCACTAAATGGTATTTACTTTGACGGAGCACTTATTTATTTTGTTAATCATAAATGTTTAGAGACAATATTACCTGTTAGTTGCTCATTTTTATGCTCTAGTTAGGTAATAATTATGTGCTGAAGTGAGAAACACGCAAGTGATAAAAGCATCAGATAAGCTAGGGGGCTTATCTGATGCTTTTATCACTTGCGTGATATTCATGTCGCTCAAAACGTGTCAATGCTAAGAAAAATCTAAAGAAAAAAATGGACCTCTTTCGAATCCAAGCATATAAATATTTTGGTGTATGGTATTGCCAAAAGAAACCTCTACAAAACCATCATACAAAACAAACATTATTATCATTCAATTTAGCAATGATTGATCCCCTCATTTTTTCTACTCGAACGGTTATTATTTCAGCCCAAATCTTTTGGTTTGATTTGTCCCATATAACAAACCCAATGGAGTATCAATAATAGCCCTAAGCAACGTCGACTCATTTATAAAAAGAAAACAATAAAGAAAATTCGAATATAAGACAAAATATGCCAAGTCAAAACACGTGATATTGAAAAATAATATCCCAGAAAGTTTCCGCTGGAAAAATAAAGGAGACACGTGTTTTATTCGGTTATTTCCGAAGTGTAACCATAAGTGGGGGAAATTGAAGCGTCAGTAACAAGTGAAAGAATAAAACCGGGTTTTTGCTAAGCTAGGCCTCATTGTAATTGAAAAGAACAAAGAACGTGTTAAAGCCAAAAACCTTTTTATTCGGTTTTTGGGCTTTTTAATCCAATTAGGTGGTTGAATGCTTTCGGAATTGTGGTCATTGTTTTGGTTTCGAAAAAGCACATGCCAGTAGGTAATCAAATAGAATTTCGATTTGAAGATTTTATTTCTTCAAATTAATTCTAACGGGAACGAATTTATTTCGGGCTTTTACAATTATGAGTGCTAGGCAATTTAGATTGCCTTTGACACGCTAAGAAAAAGAAGTGCTTTAAAGTTCACGTAAATTATTTTATAAGCACTGCTCCCAAAATTGGTTACTACGAAGATTACATACCCCAGCAGTGGGGAACCTGATTATGCTTAACACTTTGCCCACTCTACATAATTAAGAATTACACAAACCACTGAACTGTGTTCATTTGGTTTACGGAACTACCTTACTGAATCAATACCATTAGGTAGGTAAAAAGACAGACTGAGCTGGATGTAAAGACAACTTCTCCAGTTGAGTATTCCCCTTTTCGTTCAAGGAGCTCGTGGTTTAATAATAACCGCCACTCGGGTCAATCTTTAGGTTAAGCCGCGCTTGCCTAGGTTGGTCTGTAGATGGGTGACCGCCCATTTCTTAACGAGATTCCTCCGTGCCTCGGAAAGCACGTTAAGCTGTTGGTCCCGGCTGTCATTAGATCTTTGGAAGTCGTTACAGGTAGCCAGTGACCTGAAAGTCAGACAACCAGTCTTGCCAAAGGGTATCGTATTACCCAGTATGAACTGGGTTGTGGAGGTCTGAAAGACAGTCGCTCCATGTAAAATACTGGTATTCAGCTGCATAAGGTTAGACTGGAAGCCGACCCCAACATAGTTGGGAAAAGGCTAGGCAGATGATGATGAGTATTCCCCTTTTGAAGATTTATTTTAACGCATAATAAAATTGCAAGTGTGTCAACAAATTGACCCAGTCAACATGACTCTTACCCACAGATCTCTTACCTAACAGAATAGCTATGTATTTATGAAAATAGATAGCTTATATAATATTTTTGAAGCCTGACAAAGTATTCTCTGTATGGCAGCATCGCCTCGAGAAACATGCATTATACATTAAAGTGGGCCATCTGCGCATAATAATGTACCTAACATTGGTATTTTCCTTTATGTATGAGCAGTCTAGTATTTATTATTTTCTAATAAAAAATAAGAGGGCCTAAACAAGTGGTGATCGCTTTGATTGCTTTTTGCATTTCAGAAACGTCTTCAACAGCATTGGTATTAAACTTTCTGTTGTTTGTCAATTGACTGTATTTTTGCCTTTTTTTGTCCTTGTTATCGATTTATGAGATGTCCAGACGCCAATGTCTGATCACCAGTTCCCTGTCTTTATCCCAATTTATTAAAGGTCAGTGTCGTATGGGAGCAGTGGTGGCGGCCCCGACTTACGAACAGTAAGTCGTGGGTTCGAACCCTGGCAGGCGCATTACTTTGTGTAATTTATTTCATCACCACTGCTCTCAAAACGGTGAAGGAAAACACACAGGAAAACACTAACACTTTATGGACCGAAAAGTCTGAATTAAATGTTTTGAATTTGAATTTGAAAACATCGTGAGGAAACCGGCATGTCTTAGAACCAAAAAAATCGAAGATATGTGACATCTACCAACCCGCACTGGGCCCGCGTGGTGGATTATATAGCTCATCCCTCTCCTAGAGAGGAGGCCCGAGTCCCTGCAGTGGGAACATTATAGGCTGATGATGAGTGTCGTATGTATCGTCATCTTCTTTAATGCTTTTAAAGTAATTTTGTTGTCACAAGTCTACTACCATAAATTAAGTACAATCACGGAGAACTAGGAAAATTGTTCCACCGTAGTACACACCGTTAATACTGAAACGGTGAAAAGAGTGAATCAATTCCATGCTAATAACCATAATAAACGCCAAGACCCACCAATCAAAAATTGTAACAACATCCACTGCTTATTTTGTAATATTTCATGCTTCCTTAATAGTTATAAGCTCCTTTATAGCCATGTCATGTTTTCAATTATTGACCATCAATGTACATTCTTAACTATATTGCTGTTTGTGTTACAGCACAATATAATTTGGCCATAATATGTAATTTATTTAAAAATAACAATCATTTGATAACTAAATCTGTGGAAATGCCGTGGATTATACATAAACCTACTATAATGTTGTAATATTTGCTGTCATACGTACTATTGTTTGTTTTCTTTAAATAAATGAATTTGTGAAAGCCATTAAAAAACAGAGACAACAAAAGTTATTATAGTAGAATCCTTACAAAACTTGATTGAAGTTGTCCTCACAGTTTCTTCTTTTAATAAGGAAAAGGATCCACAAAAACTATATCAAACAACAAAACACGGAATGACACTAAAGAAATCCAAAGGTCTCACACAAAGGACAAACATAACATATTAAAAGTTACGGACGAAAATGCAAAAACAGAAAATAAGCAAGCACATTATACAGCGTGATGTGTTTTGTGAAACTTTTACGATATATCATTTTCTCTTACTCGTATACAGGATGTATCTAAGAGTTTGTGAGTCACCGCTATGAGATTATGTTAATCATATTACAAGCGTTACGTAGATGTTTTTATACCAGCTTTTGAATATGGCAGCTTTTTTTTTGTTCTGCGGTTTCCTTGTCTCTCTTGTCTATTATTATTTTTTGTCTTTTTTGTGGAACGTGGAACTACACGTGTGTCTTATAAAAATGTGAAGTTCTGAAGGAGCAGTATGGGTCTAAATATATGTAGTTTCAATGGTATTACGAATTGTTTATCAAAAATACTAACTTGCACTCTAAATCGTTCAGGTTAGATTAGGTTATGTTCGTCTCTTGAAGTTCCACGTACCTAACTAATAATTAGCAGCTTTATAGGAGAGTGAAAACACTATAAAGTTATACCTAGGTAATGGTACAATACTATTTTTATAACTTGTTTCTGATTGACTAAAACAACGCGTCTTTCGATCCTTGCTGAAGAATCGGATGAGAATGGAAAAAATCAAATTGTGAATACCGCCAATAATTAACTTACGTGGTGTTACTTCGACCGCCAGTGCTATTGAGCACATTAATTAAAATTACAACACAAAATGAGAAGACGCTGTTGCTTATTCCTTTGATAAAAATATTATGTACTCTGCTTCAAATGAATGAAACAAAACAATCACAGGTTTTGAAGAAAATTCGTAATCTATTGTGACAACAATGAAACATATCCGTGAAATATTTATATTCTAATTAAAGTTGTTGAACTGTCGAAATAAAGCGTATGATCACCATTGTTAATATTACGAAATTATCTCACTGTTCTGTAATTTTAGTCATGTAACAGTAACACAATTGTCAGCACATATCCAAAGCATAGACCTCCAAACCACCTCTATAAAAGGCACTAAATTACAATTTCCACAGATGTACCCCACAGTGCACACAAAACAAAAATACTTTAAACGACCACCTATTTGTATTCCATGAACAACACGTCACAAAAATAAATCACTCATGGAAAATATAAAACCAGTAAATCCTGGCTTAATAAAAATAAAGAAATAAAGTTAAAACCCCAAGGGAGCACGTGGAATGCACTCAATTTAATACGAACAGTATTTTGATTAATAAAAAATACCGCGGCTCCGGATTCAGACATTACGATTGTTCTGAACAGCGGTAATCTGCGAAACAGCACCAGAGCTTTTGCTATGGCAACTCATCTTGTGCGGCGTAAGTTAAGAGTCGAAGCGGAGAAGTAAATTTCTTGGATTTTATTGGGAGTAAAGTTGTTTTTTGGTAAATTTGGTTGGGTTGGGCTTTTAAGATAAAGGGAGTATAGTAATATGTAAAAATTCTAGTACCTAGCAAAAAACATGATACATCATGTTTTTTGAAAATAAAAATTTATTGAATTAAAACGCACGGGGAGGCTATGTCCAGCAGTGGACGTCTTTTGGCTGAAATGATGATGAATACGCACGCGCTCTGGATGAGGAATATTAAATGTATTTAGAGTCACAAGTGCTGCTGAGTTGTTCCAACTCGCATATGACTAGGAGAAATATTTGGAGTTGATGAGCAACCTTCTGTGACTGCAAAGGCATCAGATTGCTTTTTGTAAATTTAGAAATTAACAAAACGTAAAATCTAGTTAAATTCTGTTGTAGGAGAATGATATCTTTTTTGCAATATGTACTTACAACATTCTAGTTATTAAAAGTTTTTTTTTTAATCAGTGCCTATCTAGTTTCTTTGTTCTTATCTTACTACTGTTAATAGGGCTAAAGAGAGTAGCAAATAAAAACATTGACCCACTGAACCAAAGAAGGTCAAATGTCCGTATCTTGGCCAAGAAGACAAAGCTACGACTTGGCAACAAAACAGAAACTGTTTTTGTTTTCCAGTTACCGAAATATTTTTCATTTACACACCCGTAGTTAAGTCTTGGCTACATACTTTTAAGAAAAAATGGAACAGATATGAGCAGTTTTTATTGTTAAATATTGCTTCCTGTGATATTATTTTTCGCTTTTTGTTACCCCACACGAGATGGGGCCGATCATGAAGGAGATGGCGGAACGAATTGGGTGTCTTCCTTAAAAATTTGCAAAAAGTGATTTAGAACCAGAACCAACGGAAAATTGGCCTTTTAGCAGTGGAATAGTTTCACCCAAATATTGATTTCAAAATTATAATTCATAACATAACATCACGCCTGTAATTTTGAAGGGTTTGGTAGAGGTTAATCTAATATATGAGTATTTCTCAAAATAAGTGTACATCTGTTGAAAAAAAAGTGTGCCTCGAAATAGTAACAAAGTTTCAATGTTTTTATCTAACCATACATACAAAAAATAACATATTTGTGAAGAAAAACTATTAAACTTTAAAGTTGTGAAGAATAAATGGTAAAACCATAGTATTCAATCAATTTTAGAAAGCTTTTTTAAAAAGATGTTTTTTGCGTTTCATACAAAAATCAAATTGCCACCCTACGACTTCATACATGTAACACTTCATAAAATTCGATATGTCGCGTTAATATTGTGCATTTTTTGTATTACAGACCTTGATTAAATGTAGTTTCTTTATTAAAGTGATTTTCTATGGGGTTTCATAGTAAAATATAAAAAAAAATGCGAAAAACAAAATGAGTCGTGCCCATTTACTTTTTAGTAACTTACTCTTTAGTTACGTTTTATTTCTACTTCCACGTAATTTCTGAACGCATCCGTTACCTTTTAACACGGACAACACTAGCATCATTCTGATTGGCTGTAGGTCTGACGTCTCCGCCATAACTTTTAATGTGAAAATCAGTTTTGAACGTGTTGTCCAAGGGAGATTACTTTTTCGTAATAAGAAATACTTTTTCACTTTTTCACATTAAGATAAGTCTTGATTTATATATGTTATTGTAATACGTGTCGTACGAACATTTAAGCGTATTATATTATTTGCAGTTTCAGGTTTTATCAAACCATCGACTTATTATGATCTTAATTTGTACAATTTTCGTTGCTTTTTCGTAACGTTTTTTTATGAATTTCGTTACGTTATGAAAAAGTATAGTGTTAAGCTGAGTGTTTAAAGCTCTTAAAACTATGCCAATATTAAAACCTTAGTGAACATTCACTGGCAAATAGTTCTTTACGAATTTTAAAGTCTCATAAGCTTTATTTAATAGGTTGGTTTATAGCCTTATGTTTACTATTTAGTAACATCTAGAACTATTTCATAACAATATTTCGTAACAACTTTTTCGTTACGTACACTTTTTTTGAGAAATACTCATATAACAAGAACACCCACATTTCACCAGTCTGTTATGTTCAAGTCCCAAGTAATAGGGAGCGAGCCCAATAGCCTGAAACCTAATATCACCTTATCCGATCTGGGAATCGAACCCAGGACCTCAAGCACAGGTCGGTTGTTATCATAATCGTTAAACCTTTTAAAAAAAACTCGTTCATGTCACTTCAACATTTTTCCACTACTCCCGCATTAACAGCTCTCCAACGTCCGTCGCTCTATCCGTAACCCTGTCCATCAAATAGTGATTCATCAATCAATTTTGAAACAAAGCCATTCCCAATATCTGTCATTCAAACTGGTTTTAAATTTTCAGCATATTTCTGTATCAAAATCGGTTGAAATGCATACCCAACTGATAAACCGAACTAAAATACTGAAATTGTAACGCATAATACTATTGTAGTATTGTTAAAGCTTGTAGCCACTCCCGGTTACACATTGGTGAAATGAGTTCTGGAATTTTATAGAAACCGGCTTGGCACTAGCATTTACCAATTTACCCCTTGAAAATGTTTACCCTTGCCTGAACTCAACTGAAAATAGACGATCTACAGGCACTTTTGAATGATCTAAATATCATTAAAATGAAAATTTTGGCTACAGTCGGTTCACAAGGTAACTGTGAAAATAATGTAGACTAAGCCGAAGTTGACAAAAATAGATTGTGTTACCATGGTTATATCTGCAAAAAGGGTCCATTGATTCCAAAAACAGTGACTCGTTCTTATCATACAGTGATAACTACACCAAAATCTCCGAAAACTTGCACCAACATAGAATTTAATCCGTAACCTCTCGCCGAAGCAAAATAGCACAAGGCATTTCATAACCACGAATCTAACGTGTGCAAGCGGCTGTTTTATTTATATAGGCATAAAAGCGAAATTTCAATGACACAGTGGATTCTCAAGCTCTCATATAGCCAGGATTACTTGGCTCAACGGTTCTGTTGGAATGATTTAACGTTTTGGTTGTTAAGCTAGTGTTACGCGTAGGCTTGGTTTAAAAATTTTTTGGGGAGAATTTAAAATGTTGGTACCGAAAAATTTTTTCATTGTTTTTACAGCTGTTGATAAGAACTCTAACCATTTTGTAATAGAGGCTATTGATAATGTTCTGACTGAAGTAGATCCGCATGATGTCTGTAAATCCCAAAGGGTTCGGCAGGGATGTTTAAGTCCGATGGCTATAGGAGGCAAGCCTATTGCCCTCAACCAGGCACAAATTCAGACTCCAAGGCTACTACTGAGAAGTTTGTAATCGAAAAACCCAATAACAATTTGTCTGACCTGGAAACCAAATCCAGTACATCTCGATCAGCAGTCGCAAATGCAACCACTAGACCAGCGAGATAGTAATGAAGTTGATTATAACAAGGATTCATCAAAAGAAGACGAAACTGTTACTTAATCTGATAAAATTCTCATAGCCTTTGCTAAGGAAGCAAAAAATAATAGAACCGCGACACTAAAGAAAAGGAATGAGGAAAGGAAATACTTTCCACACAGCTGACACACCGCACATTGTTCAAGCCCAAAGTTCCTATTACTTCATAAGACGTAGGAGGAGACAAATATCTCAGACAAATTAGTTAGACGGTACTTACCTACAAATTGGGATTTGAGGGGCTCCAAAGCTTATTTGACAGGATAAGTTAGAAAGTCCTAGGTGAATTTTGAAGATTAGCACATCGCAGAAATATATTTGACATTTATTATATTCAGTCAGTTTATAGTTGGGTTAAATTTAAATTGGACTCTAGAGACTATAACGGTGTGAATATATTCCGCACCAATATATTTTCGGTAACTGCTACACTTAAGTTAAGTGCGCTGTATTTTATTATTTTGTCATTGTACGTTTATTACCCTCTTCACATTTTTATTTTATGTATTTCTGCCGAACTAATTTAATTTATAGCCAGGGTCTGTATTATTTTGTTTCAGTGTCTTTTTTCTGGCGCAAATTAAATTTTGTAACACTCGCGAGTTTAACCTCAAGCGTAATTCTTTAAATATTAATACGGCAGGCTCAAAAGTTCGAAAAACAAAAACTACAAAGTAAAATTGCATTCATTTACGCAAAACAGAAAAAGACAAATGCATAAAAAAGAAAGAGACAGGTGCAAATTTGAAACTCGTATTACTTCGTCCAAGCGAAAAACAGCCTTTACAATACGGTGCGATGAAAATACCATTTATTTCCAGTTCTTTTTAAAAGCGCACAAATGCCAACAGAAAATTTTATGAATGCTCCAAGTTTTGTTCTTATTGGTTATATTTTTTTGAATTTAGCCTTAAACTGCGCCGTTCTAGACTGTCCCAGGACGGGCATTTTCTGAAGAATAAGCCTTGGGTTTCGTATTACACCGGAGTGCAAAGGAGATAAGAATATTGTGCCGTTATTAAAAGTGGAGGGTTTTTATTCAGAATAGAGAGTTTTCTTTTAATATAAAGCGAGATAAGACAATAGGCATCATGTTGTCCTTCAAATGGAAGTAAAATAGCATGTTGGATTTTCTTTTGTATAATCAAAATAACAATATTGAGTGGATTTGCTGTTACAGTTGTGATGATTTTTACTTCTTTATACTCATTTTCGTCTTCTGTATTGAAGGTTCCTCATCATTGTGATGATCTTTGTTATAGTTTTTGTATTGTGCCTATGATAATTCAACTATTTATTTTTGGGTCGTATTTTTATCACTAATTTCAAATCAATGTGATAATAATTATGTACGTTTCAAACCTGACATGGTTATTAAAATTTTATTAACACGAGATATTCAATATCATGAACTCAAAACCATCAGTAAAAGTGTTTTAATATCCCAATTTCAGTGTTAATGATAACATTGTGATATTATTCATAATTATGTTCATAGTTGCCTTACATGACGGTGTCACAACGAGCCATTTAAGTGGTATTCAAAGCGGAGGTATAAAGAAAAGCATAACTAGTTTCAGCGAAATAATTTTCATAATTCTGAATCTCGTGTTCGTAAAATGGTGGAATACAATATTTTCAACGTCTTCAAGCAGAAATACTTTTACTAGACAACTTTAAGATTGTATTTTCTACTCTTTGTTGAAATAATAAAGAAATAGTATTATATGAATATGTGGTATTGAAAGTTTTTAGTATGAATGATGATAACGTTACTAAAAAAGATATGTTTGTACTGAGTAACAGATTATATGGCCAGAAAGGAGGTGAGTATTCGTAGTATATAGCCTTTGGTCAAACGTTAAAGTTATACGGACATAGCGATCTCTTTCACCACTTTGAAAGTATTGGCTATGAGATAAAGTACCTGCCCAGGGTAAAACCCACAATCTACAATTAAGTACAAATTAAACCAGAAGCAAACCCTGCTTCTAGTATAATATCTGTAAAACTTCGTCCGTATTGTATAAGCAACGTTTTTCAAGCATTTGGCAACATAGCTATATACTACTTGTAGTACGTAGGTGGGACAATTTAAGTTTGGTTTTAGGTAACGTTAACGACTCTGATACCCCATTAGGTTAGTAAGGCCACTTACTTTATCATACAGAAAAATGCCTGAAAAACTCCAAGCATGAAATTATAGGAATTGCATTGTATTTTGTGTCGATGGATGCGCTGTTGGGAAATATAATAGGGTTATTACAAGAGAAGTATAAAACAAGAAGACATGCTTTGCCAACAAAGATTTACTATAACATTATGTCGGTCTGGTGTAGGCAACTGCATGTCGAAGGCATGCAAGCTTAGATTTCAAGAATTTGAATATTTAAGAAAAACTTTCTTGATAATTGCCACATTTGAAGCAAACCAAGAAAATTCATATAAAATTTTCAATTTGCAGTAAAAATCTATATTCTTAAGAGCTAGGTCAGCAGTAACAATAATTACAAACAACTAATGTTCAGCCATTCTCCTTGAGAGCCAGAGTAACCCACTTTACGTTCTTCCATTTTTACCCCGACACTGTAATAACCCGTATTAAATAATAATGTTTTTCTCTCATTATAAAATCGTAATAGAACATAAATTACTGACCGTATTATTTTTTATTACTACAATGAGTGAAACAAAGAAAAATCCCGGGCTCGTTTAAAATTTTGCTGTTAGTATAATATCAGGGACATAAATAATTGTTTTTCTCATTCTTACAAAAGGTGTTAGAAAGAGAGAGAGAGTTAGCACCGTGAACGCAGGTGTTTCATTTTTTCCCGAAAAGCTGATGTATTTCGTTTCGCTGCGTAATACGGGGGCAAAGCGTAATCAGGGGGAGATGCATCAAAATGTAAAAAGTAACCTTGTGTTTTCATCAGCATGCATAAACTGATGGTTTTTTTTCCATTGTAGCTTGATAGATAGAAATACAGAATAATATTTTTTTTCTCCGGAAAGGTCAAGTACGTAGTACCTACTCGCAACCGGCGTGCGTGTATGGCCAGATGTGTGAACATAGACAAAAGGAGTATGTATGGATACTAGGAGGATCCTGGTCCAGGGTTTTGAGCCTACTACCACGGAAAAAAGGAGTGACTTTATGCATGCCTGGTAAGAAAATGAAAGAAAGAGCTTAAAAGTCATGTGGTAAAGAGAGTTTACCACCCGGCAAATGTTTATTTTTAATATTTTTTTAATAAAGGGTAGTGTACACAAAAATACTTTATTCATAAGTACGCTAAAGACAGTGTACTTTTAAAATAAAGTATTTTTATTAGTCCTCCACTATTATTTTCTGACTATTTCATTGCGGAATCCAAGAGAGTTAAATTGATTCTCCAGGACTTCGGTGAGTTTCTTTGCTGTGTCACTTGCTTGAGTTCACCACTTTTGAAACTAGGTTTCAGGAGTTGCAATGGTTCAGGAATAAAGATGGGTTATCTAGAAAAAACAAAGATAAGAATGATTTGGCAAGAAAGGAGGCGTCACATGAGATGATGAGAAACAGAGAAGTACCTATGGAAGAAGAAGACATGTTCCACCGACCCCAAATGAATTGGGAAAAGGGTAAGAGATGTCTCGAAAAACAATTAATTACTATCAAAAGGTTGGCTTAGTTGCAGACAACCTTAATACAGACAGCCTTGACGTACTAACACTCAGGGGACTGCTAGTGTCTTGTTAACCTAATATACACATTATTAATGTTCTTTTAAGTCTGCTTTTACTAAGACGTGATACCTAAGAACTTTCTAGGTCACGTCTTATGTAACGGTCTATCTTCTTTCCAGGATTATGTCCGAGTGTTTGTCCATAAGACCTTAAATTCTATGGCATTCAGCGATAATGTAGTCTATCAGTGATATATTTTTGTAATAAGATCAGTATTTTTTCCAAAAAAATGCCATTGCCTTGCTGTTTCTACCCATAGAAAATTTGGCAATATTTTATTTACCTGACAATATATTCGACCGTCAAAAAAACTCATCAGACTGCAAAATTACCAAATGGCTGCCTAAAACTTCTTTTCAATAAACAAAACATGTTTTCCCCCAGTAAATGGTTTAATAACCCCTTCAAAATGTTCCCAAACATTTTATTTATCCGCTCCTTACTTTATTTCATGAATATTAAGGTCCATCTATTCCTCGTCGTAAACTTTTCAGAGTCTGCCGTTTTTCCACTAATTAACTTAGTAAAAAGTTCAAAAACAATTTAGTATTCTTCAAAATACTTCGGGCTAGGTTCGTTGTGCAGTATTTGGTTCGGGAGGTCTCCAGAGGGTATCCGAAGCGACCTTTCTGTAGTCCCTAGGGATCCATACGTTTTCCTGAATAAAATGTGGCCTGTGTTATTTCGTGGTCGCGAATTGTAGTATCGTGTGTTTTAAATGGTTTTATTGTTATTAATGGTTTAATTTTATTACGTTTGATAGGTGTTACTGGCATAAAACTCTACTCATGAAATCTTTCGTCGCATTGTGCAACAATTATGGAGTCTAATTGATTGGAATAAAATAAAGTTTATATTCTTCTAATTGTGTAGCCGTTTCCATAAGAGTTTTTTTTTGGTAGTTCGCTGTATTTTTCTGCAAACCATTTCCAGTTTCAGTTAAAATAATAATTACAAAATAAGATATCAATCATCCATGTCGTCCTACCCTTGTCCTATGGTTGTATATTATTATTTTCTTCTTTCATTCTCCCTTGTCAGCCTTTTTTTTTTTTGGTGGGTGGAAAATCATCGAATACCCCCCCCCCGCTCTTGGGCAGAGCGAAGGAGAGTGTCAGACTTCTACTGACTTAAAACCAAACACATGTTCCTTCTTCCCCCTTCTGTCGGAGCCGCGTTAACCTTCCGACAAACCACAGCCCCGACGGGCGTCGGCCCTTGCGGGCCCCTCCTTGCTGACATCTCTTTGAGGCGCGCGTGGAACACGTACGCGCCGCCGACACGGTCTGATGCCGTCATGACGACGGCCGGACGGCGAGCTAGCCCGTTACTCACCGTCCACAGGCCCGCGTCTACGGTGGCCGGAGGTCATCGCGTGACCCCCGACGCCCGGAGCGCCTTCCGCGGCGGCTGGGACGTTGAGAGGTTCTCTCCCTCTCTCGTTCCGCCACCTCCTTCGCTAGCATCACTGCTTCGCAGAAGGAGGCGACGGCGTCCCATTCCTCCTCGCCCCGGACCCTTGTTGTTGTCCCTTGTCAGACTTCAAGGCATCATGATTATTCTCCTTTCTCTTCCACAATACAATCCATCCATCTTTTCTTTCGCATTTCTCTCCCTCTCCATACATCAACATTCTCATCCTTATTACATGTCGAAGTCCTTACTAAGAGTCCGTAGCTCCATACCATAGGCGACTTATTTTCATTTTTTCTCAAGCAGGTATTAGGTACATTTAAACTTCCTCATTCCTAACTTCATCCTTTCATACAAGCGATCAATATATTCTCAAAATACAGGTCCCCAAACATTGTTGTCTCCAACAATATAATTATTCTCTTCCATAGCAACCTCCATACATCCATTAATATAGTAATCTGTAGATTACGCAACTGGGTCCTGTCCAAAACCATTAGCTAAGTAACAATTTCCTTGATTTTCTCTAAGTGACATTGTACTGGCTTTTGAAACTCAAGGTCAGAACCTAGCTACCTCAATAAGAAAAGTACTGTTTGATTACCTCGTTGGTGTGGTTGATGCAAGTGAGATTGCTGAATACGAAGTCCTGGTGGAAAATGGTATTGAGATTTTCTGTTGGTCTGAATTAGTGCTCTGTTGATGGCAATAGAATCTCTCCCATTAAAAAACTGTTGAAATGGAGGTGTACTGTAGGGTTAGTTATCATCATCAGCCTAGTCTTATTTCAACTATGTCGGCTTCCAGACCAGATGCCGCTGAATACCAGTATTTTACATGAAGTGATTGCCTTTCTACCTTATTCTCAGATCATTGAGACACTGAGTACGTGCGACGACTATCAAACATGTACAAATGGAAATTTAATTGATTTAGTAGTAATTTAATTTAGTAAACTTCAGAAATGATTGAAGACTAATATTTTGAAAGTGTGACAAATAACCTCTGTTCCATCAACTACAAAGGCCCCTTATTATTTGTCAAGGTGATAGGTACAACATTTTCAGCGACCAAATGTATTATATCTGAACATCCCCAAATCACAGATATTATAATACTTCGCCCAAATATACCTAAGTGACATATTTCTCTAAGACCATGTACACCACACGTCTTACGTTCACAATGCTACATATGCTTTGAACCCAAGCACAAGAAGCTCGGGAATTAAATTTCGCTACTGCCAAGCTACGTCGGCACACTGCGCACGAAATATGGGCTGGAGTTCTAGAATTATCCGGAATTTACTGGATACAACCGGTTTGAACCGGTAGGGAGTATTTCGCCTGAGGGTACAATGGTTTTTTTTGTTCTTTGGTGGATGTTGCGGATGAATTTTTAAAATCTTTCGCTTCTTGTCGAGTTTTGCGGTTTAGTCTGACATCGATAAGATTTTATCGAGAGTTGTTTAAAAGGTGGCATCATTTGCCTTTAAACCAAATTATTTTAGGTCGGCGCAGTATGTTTGCTTCTTCTATAGTTCTCTATTACAGTAAACATTTCGTTTATAACCAGAGGATTTAGACAATTGGCAAGATGTTTCACAGTTCGATTCAATAACGAGCTTGCACGGGATTCAGATAAAATGTTTGGTAACTTGTAGTTTATTGAAAACAGTTTTGATTTTCTCATTCAATAATCATTATTATTCACTGCCTGCGTTGGTCAAGTGGTTGCAAACTCAACTGCTGAGGTCCTGAGTACAAATTGTCGCCTCGAAGTCTGAATTAGACCCCCATTACATGGGGACTTAAAAACATAACTGGTGAAGTCTGGGTCTAGGTACTATAATCTACACATCTGCCTAGCCCTTCGGGGTTACATTCGTGATATTACGTTATGTAAATAGGTATTCTGTGTCTGTCTGAGATAACGATTATAGGATATTAGACATATCCGGTTGTCTATACCCTAAGTTCCAAAAAATCTAGCAGCGTTGTATTAAATTCACGTTCTCTTTTGGTTCAAAATAAATAACACAAAAGAAAGATCATATTCGACGTTAACACGTAGTAAATTGAAAAATAATTAGGGAAAGCAAATTACTAACAGCTTTCGCAATCCATCATGTTCTATCATCCATTCATCCCTCAGATGGGCAATTGGGCATTGTTGTAATTTTCTACGTGGCTCAACGTGATAGTTACTTAGGTGAAATAGCCGCTCGGGTCCATCTTTAGGTTAAACCGTGCTTGCCTAGGTTGGTCCATGAATGGCTGACTTTTTTTTGGAGGGTGAGAAATCATTAAATGACTCCTCCTTAACGGTAGGGAGTGTCAGACTTCTACTGACTAAAAACCACCCATGTTTCTTCTTAGCCCTTTGTGTCGAGGCCACGGTATCTCTTTTGAACAACCCACAGCCCCGACGGGCATCCGCAGTTCCGACGGGCATGATGACCTCTCATTATTTATCACTAGTGGTGCAGTGACTGTTGAACTACCAAGTCTCGAGTTCGAACTCAAGGCAGGCTATGGTTTTTCGTTTCTCATGTGCGCATTGTATAATTATCTCTAGCTTCGGTGAAGGTCAACATCGTCAGGAAACCAACATGCCTGAGAGATATTTCTCGATGGATGTTAAGACAGAAACCCATATGCGGCATAAAATCTCTGACTCCAAGTTAGGCTTCTTGCGTAAAAGATTAACAAACTATGTACAATCTAGTCTAATGCCTACATAGGTAGTCTTGTTTTAACAAAAGTGATAACTTCAAAGTCTTATAATCCAGCATTTCAACTTTATTATAAAGCTCAACTTAGCAAGTAAAATTAAGAAAGTTCTCTAGGACTTTCAAGCCTTAATGTCAATTTCACATTATTGTTTTCCACATGAGATTTCGTTATTAGCTCACTCATTTGCTTTCCCCTTAGTAATGTTTTAGTTTAATGGAATCTTGCCTTATCAGCATCTGCCAAAACTTGCTTTGACTAAGGCAGCTGAATACCAATAATAATTTTAAATGAGCAACGGCTTATCCTATCGTAAGTACGGCGCGGCACATTGCATGGATGGCCATTGGGGCTGTAAAGTTTTGGAGTTGCGACTGTAAACCAGAAGACGTTGGAAGGCCTCCCATTGGGTGGATCGATAATCTAGTGGACGTTGCATGGTCTGCTGAATACGAGACGCACGGAACCGGACAAAGTAGGGACATTTGGGGAAGGCCTTTGTCCAGTAGTGAAGGTCTACAATCCAGTTATTGAGTAAAACGATACCGCTTGGTAAGTCTGATTGACTTTCGTGGTTATGACAATCAGAACCCCGAAATCGGAGGACCGTTAAAGAAATAGGTACAAATGACAGCCGGAACCAACAGCTTAACGTGCTTTCCACAACACGGTGAGTCTCGATAATGTTACCTTGTGTAGTGTGGTGAAAAAATGTAGAACAAACTCGAACAATCAGTTTGAGGTATTTGAAACCGCTAGGTAATTGCTGGATGTAAAGAACACTCACTAGGGCTCTTTTAAATGTTGGATTGGCTTTTATCTCTTTCAGACACGTCGGTATGGTAATAATGTTGATTTTAATAATCTGTAGAGGCAGAAGCGTCTAAATATGACAAAAATAACAACTAAAACCTTTTATTCAATTAACTAATGCTGACATCATTAGTCGCAGACCTCCAACTACCATCACACTCAAAATAAACCGCGTTTAGCCAAAACTCTACCACTAACTAGAACTAAAATAACTATGCGACGTAAACTGTCACCCATCTTAACAAGGATAACTATTACTCAACAGCGCTAATCGCACAATTTATGCAAACACCACTAAGCCATCACCTTGCACACATCAAAAATCAACTTTCTTCTTTACAAGATAAAGTTTAAAGTTGAATGATAGCTATAGGAATAAAACGAAGGTAAATTCCACCAACAGAATTTGCATAGACCAATTCAAATAGGTTTTTTATCCTATTTTTATTTTATTGAGTCCATTGCCAACATCGTTAAAGTTTCGTTAATTATGAAGGGTTCTGTTATTCATTTTATTATTTGTTCTGGCAGGCAAACACCAGGCTGTATTGAATTTAGTTTAATAAAATAACTTTTATTCCATGTTAACATTTTCAGGTTAAATATTGGAATGGCAAACGTTTCGATGTATTCCATGAATTGGTGGACTTGTTTGTAACGAAAAAATATATATTGGTAGAGGAATTTTATTTTTTGGAATATGATGTAGCATTGTGTACTGAAACCATTTCAGCTTCGGTGCGTTAATAAATAAACTTTTAATCTGCAAAAAAATATACTTTCATCTGATACCAAAAAAAATTGAAGCTGGCAAACAAAGAAAAAAAAACTGTTAATATCGGTAGTTTTCGCTAAATCCGGCACAAACTCAGGTTTCTATGGTTACGTCTCTTTGTGTGTATCTATCAAATTCCGTTGTTCGTAGCAGGTCTGCTATTTTTCCGTAATAGTTTGACCGAAAATTTATTCAGAACAACAATTTACTACAAATCCAATCTAAAATACACGATTATGTTCATGTAAGAGTATTTTTTTTTTTTAATATTTAATTATAATAATGTTTATTGATCAACTATGGCTATGGCTAGTATTGTCTGTTTTGATTGATGAGGTATTTTATTAATTAGTTTCCTATAATCATCTGGGTATCTTTTTCCAATCTGTGTTGGAGCCGGCTTTCAGTTTATCCGACATTTCAGCTGCATCCAATTAGACTGTAGTTTCTGCCTTCCCCGTGAGTTTATGTATGTATAGCACACCCCACTTGTTTGACATGACGTGGTATTTCTACTACTACTGTTAAATCACGTTATTCCGTAGCTGGGTAAACGTCTCTCCCAATGGACATCCAGAAGTTTTGACCAGAACCAGTGGGAATGATCCCAATTTTGACCAACAACCAGTCGTTAGTTCTGTTTAGCTGTTGCACCGTTGTCTTGAAGATACTGCTTTTTATTTTCTCAGTAAGAAATGATAAACATAAACTCGGTAGCAAGCAGACTACAACACAGACTCCTTATGTAAATAAGTCTGACAGGTAACTAGCTAGCCTGTTAGAATTACACTCGCATTTCTCTGAAATTCATACTAATTTCCAAGACACCGGCTGAGTAGTTTGCATATTAAGGGGCGCTACACAAGTTCGAGTCGATATTATTCGGTATAACTCTACTATAAAAGTATTAACATACGCAAGTTACGAGTGAGTAACATATAAACAGAAAATTAATACAATGAGAAAGGAACATATTATTCCACACGCACAACAGGAGTATAATCATGATCGAAAAGCCAATCGGAATAATCGTAGTCTTCATCGTCGTAGAATTAATTAAATTTATTTTCAGATACACCTACCACTAGTAAAAAATGCGTACGGTATTAAGTCCACCTCTGTGCTTTGACACTTCCTTGAAGTGTTAAATAAATAAATAAGTAGTTCGAAGTATGTCGAGGAGACCCGAACATTAAGCTCAGCGATTTGAACGGAGTCTGACGATTAGCACGAGTAAACCAATTGAGTCCATCACGGTCCACAGCTGAACTCCACATGATCATCATCATTCACAGTTCGACTTCACACTCAGCTGAGAAAAGGCCTCTCTTTGCTCCACGCTCTTGTGGCCTCTGGCCTCTGGCCTCATTCAGAATATTCCCGCAATATCGTCTGCTTACAGCACAAGCAAATTGAGAGCTAAATACGAATATTGGTAGTAATTGCTTTAACTCTATATTGTTATCAAACACACCCGATGAAGTGTGTAGCTGTCCTAACAACATGAATTATCTTACTATGTCGGCTAGTGTAGCAAGCTCACATTCCGTTCTCAAGGTATCAGCTGGTCCAGTCATAAATGTCGTCTGTAACGGCTAAGTACCAACAGTGAATGTTCATGAAGGTAGGATGAGAAATATGGCGCTGGATAGCATCCAAGACTACTCGTAGAGTATACAGTAGATGAAGTGAAAATAAATAAAGCTGGCGAAGAAAATAACACAATATTTTCTAGAAGACTGGCGCCTGATTGCTGTAGATAAAGTAAAGTGGAAGGAAAATGAAGTGAGACTTTCTCTTGCAGTGTGATACTGTGCAGAAGGACTAAGAATAGTAAGCCCTTGGCTCCGTATAGAAAAGATATGCAGCTATACAGGATGTAATTTGAAAATAATACTGCTACAAGGGGTACAGTCCCAGATTAGAGGGGTAACAAATAAATGAGTAAGTATCAAGGCGTTCCGTATATCTTAAACAATAGGCTCAATATAAGATTCTTAGCTGGTGTCAATTCAATTAAATATTAATTAACAACAATATGTACCTACATTAAAATTTGTGAACAATCAATAAAAAAATAAAAACATTTTAGACTTTGTAATATCATCATTGTCCCTGATATTATTTCAGTTTGTCTGGAAACTCAAGTTGGTAGAGAGATACTCATATCATTATCGGCGTAGCAGTTTCACAACTAAGTTGAGGTCGGCTTCCAGCCAAACTGGATGCAGCTAAATATTAGTATTTTGCATGAAGCGACTCCCTATCTGAACAATAGTGTTCAGATAGGGAGTCGCTTTTACCCAGTTAGTACTGGGTAGTGTGATAACCCCTTTTTGGGGGGGGGGGGGGGGGTCGGGGATCAATAACTCCTCGCGCTCTTGGGCAGAGTGGAAGGGAGTGTCAGACTTCTACTGACTAAAAACCACCCATGTTCCTTCCTCGCCCTTGCGCCGAGGCCGCGTTATCTCTTTCGATAATCCGCAACCCCGATGGGCAAGTGTGATAACCCCTTGCAAATACTAGTTTTCAGTCTTTCGGGCTACTGACTACCACCTGTAACGACTGGTAAAGATGTAAAAAATTTGTATGTAATGGGTGATCACCACCATCCACGGACAAACCTAGGTAAGCACGCTTTAACCAAAACATCGAACCGATGGTTATTATTTAGCTACGAGTTCCGAGCAGAGGTACTCTTAAATAAAACACAAATAATAATAGAAACGCGAATAAATAATTAAATAAAATCAATCTATATTCCACTAATCTTCAGATCCAAACTAGCCACTAACCAGACTCTGTTACTGAGAATTTCAATACTAATAAACTCAACTAAAAAGTATTGAAAAACATAATAATTCAACAAATATTATTGAAATTCTAGCAGTTATTCAGTTCAGCTAACTAGAGATTATCGCTGAACTGTAAAGAGCATACACCGTGAAGCGTTTGACACTAACACGTGAAATACATGATTTCGAATTCGAGTTTTAGTTTTGCATTTTGTTAGCTATTATTTCTAGTCTACTGGTTAAAATATATCGTTGTAATGAGAGTTTACACGTGGAGATTAACGGTGACGAAAACATTTTTTTGTAACTTGAATTAACTTTTTATTTTTGAAGTAAAAAATATTTACTGGGGCTCTCGAATCATGACAATTAACAATTTGTTTATAGATGTATTACATAGTAGGTATATTTTATTCTATTAGCCTACCATAATCTCTTTCCGTTTTATGTTACGTGCCATAAAGGAATTTTCACAGTTTAATCTTGGAGCTCCATTTCTTAATCTTTCCCGTTCCTTACAAACCCACTGAACTGTGCTTAATTAAAAGCACTAACAGTACAATTCGTTTCCCAAATAGAAATAATAAATCTCACACCAACCTTCGCAAACCACATTAATTAACTTCCAAATTCGGAATAACTCAAAACAATTTCACACTAATCAAGACAGATATAGTATAAGCAGAAACCGCAGACAAACATCTCGTGAGAGCTGGCACGAATTTAAATTATTCTGAACTTCTAAACCAAGATGGAATTCAGCTAGACAATATTTATTTAGAGAAGAGCGCTGGTGTCCCAGTGGTGACTACCCAGATTTTTGAGTTTAACGACTTGGGTTCGAGCCCCATCAGGTTTATTATTTTGTGTACTTCATTTTGTCACCACTGCTCTAAAAGTTGTGAAGAAAACCACACACAACATAACATAAAATCATGTATGTAAACCACGAACGTACCTAATAGAATATCCACATTTCGCCAGTTTTGTATAAGTCCTTAAGCGCCACATGAAACGATGTGACCTAGACACGTCACAATGGGAGGCAATGGCAGCGGACCGGTCACTGTGGAGGCATACCGTGAGCACTAATATTATACAATCAGAACCGGCAGACAACCATCTCGTGAGAGTTGGGTGGGATTAAAATCATCCCAAACTTCCGATGTCAGGCGGAATTCAGTCTAGACCATATTTAGCTAGCCCAACACAAAGAGACATGGATTTCGTATTACTCGAGCGACATTTCTAATGTCAAAATAATGTCACTTTGACGTCTAGTTTGCGAAGATAATTGGTGAATGTTTATTTTGGAATAGAATCCATTCGTACGAATATAACTTTGGGTAAGGGTTTCTGAATAAACTTCTCTTGGCCCTGATTTAGAAATTAACGATTTTGTTTGGGGAAAGGTAAACAATGATCTTGGATTGAAGGCGTATTTATATAACGTTGTTGATTAAAGTCTTGAGGGGAAAACATCTGATATTTTGTTTTGTTTGGATGTTTTTCTTAGAAGGACCTAAGTCTATGATGAAGATGTTGAAATTAAATGGGATATTTGTGGTATTTGTAACTGTAACAGTTTAGGTTCATAGCATAATACAGATATTCAAAGGACTTACAACAAAATATATACTAGAACAAAGAACCTAAAAATAAAAACCATAGTAACTAAAATATATTATTAAAAGGAGTCCCTTTAGGCAAGGTTCCGAAGATACTGGCAGCGTTCCCCCTTTGAATAGCTAGACTAATTCTTTATCCGAGGTAGCTGCCAGCTCTTCGGTCTCCTGTGACGTCGACCAACCTTTTCGTAATGTCCTTAAAAAGCCTTATAGCGGAAGGACCCCACGGACCAAGTGTCTCGACACCGAAAGGGACAAAATCATATTCGGAGCCTAGACCCCTGTATTTTGATAATTTACCTTTTTCAGCCGCTTCACAAGCCGCACCAGCTCTGATGCTGGTTCCAAGTAGATGGGAAGGGGCCAGCGTGTCTGAACAGGTTGCATCCCATACCAGCACCCGGCCCATCTTCCATGGAATCAAACTCATACCATCCGGTCTCTTGCCATCGTCTCTTGCAATACCAGTCGGCTCAAGTAGACTTGGCACGTTGACGGTGGCAAGGGACCGGCGTATGATGTCGTTAAGTGCGGCATGTCTCGAGAAGCGGCCTGCACTTTTTTGGCATGACAGTCCGTGATGTCCTAGCCTGTCGACATCACTGCCACAGGGACATTTATGAGGAGCGCAGACCGGAACCCCAAGCCGTAGACAGGTTGCGATTCGGAGCGTGTCAGGCTCAAGAAATGTTCCAGTATTTAACCTAATCTATGAACTATGCAACTGTAACAGTATAAAACAAAATAGCTTATGTTTTTCTATCTGTCCATGTTATTCTAGTCAAACTATGCAGCGTATTTTAATTCGGTTTTTAACCAATAACATCATTTTCCTACCCTTATCAAAATTTATGTTCGACTTGGCGGGGGCCAGTGTCTCAAGACGAAAGTCTATGACCAGTGTGTGTTGCCAGTGATTACATACGGGACCAAAACGCGGTCGCTCACAATGGGCCTCATCAGAAAGATCAAAGTCACCCAAAGGGCAATGGAGAGGGCTATGCTCGGAGTTTCCTTGCGTGATCGAATCAGAAATGAGGACATCCGCTTGAGAACCAAGGTTACCGACGTAGCCCGAAGAATCACCAGACTTAAGTGGCAATGGGCAGGGCACATTGCTCGCAGAACGGATGGTCGATGGGGCCGAAAAGTTCTGGACCGCGAACCGTAAGACGTTGCGTTGGAAGGCCTCCCACTAGATGGACCGATGACCTGATCAAGGTTGCAGGAAACCGCTGGATGAGAGACGCATGGGACCGGTCAATGTGGCGACACCTGGGGGAGGCCTATGTCCAGCAGTGGACGTCTTTTGGCTGAAATGATGATGGCGGGGGCACCACCGTGCCCTCAGATTTGGGGTTAGTTCAGCATGTTTTGTTCTTCCGTACTTCTCTATTACTCGACATCTTAGCAATCACTTCCTTTCTAGCCATATCATCCTTCACACAGTTCATCCATGTTTTTTTGGTCGTTCTCTACTAATAGTATTTAAACAAAGACGTCGTTTTCTACTAATAGTATTTACGTGAAATTTAACCCTTAAATTGGCAAATGAAATTATTTCTAAAATTTAATGTTTTTTTGTTATTTCCTGGTTTATTATGATACCAGAAGACTGAAAAAAATTGTGAAAAAAATCTGAATATTACCGTTTTCGCGAAATTCGATGTACTACCGGGAGTACATTGCCAACTATAGTGTGAAATATGTTTTCTTGTATTTGTACTACATGGAGCAAAAAGTGATGATTGAAAGCTACTTGCGTTTAGATCTAGAGATCGGCACAGGTGAAGATTCCAATGTGCTATGGAACTGGTGACAGTAGAAGTTCTACAGATGGAGTAGATAATGGTTGAATTTAATTCCATGTTGGCATGGCATTGTAATATTGATGGATGAATACGGAAAAACCTCTTGAAGCATTGGTGTAAGGAGTACGTTACAACGTTGTATGTGTATTTGACTTTGAAAGACTGAACATTCATAGTGGGTGAGAATTGAGCTTGGCGGAGGAAGTGTGATTCATCATCAAAACAAGAACTGTCATCGGATCATGCATTTTCTTTCGGGATCAAAGCTTGAATTTATCTGATTGTGTCAGGTTCAAGTGCTGCAGGAAAATAGAAAATAACATGCTATACGACATAAAATCGATATCATTATATATCAAAAACAAACAAAAAACCCCTTTTGTATTTCTTTGTATACTTGGCAATGTACTTTGTGTATACCGAAGTCTATTTTGCGCGTACTTGGCAACGGTATTCAGGGAGTACACACAAAGTTTCAAACTCATAAAATTGCAATTACGTAATTTACACATAAAATTATGGACGATTGATGTTGTTTATAATGTCCCTGTGCAATGTAAAGCCTAATAACCACAAGTCCTAACCAAAAAAGCGCAGAAAAACTTAAAAAGGTTTCATGTGACACTGAGACGTCAGACCGCTTCGAAGATATTTTGAATTTGACGGATAATTATTGATTTTATCACATCCTAATATTTTATCTACTAAAATACACAATTATTCCAAGCTAAAAATGATAATAACAGGTATTTTTTTTTAGATTACTACCACAATTGATATTTTCAAAGTGTATGTCTTTGGTGGAGTACTCTGCCAATTTAAGGGTTAACTACGATCTAGTAAAGAAATCTCACTATTTAGTCAAGTCGCAAGAACCGTGCGAAGTAGGGGCGGGTTTCAAGAAGAAAGGAAATGTAAATACCCTCATTGAGATGGCTGTTAGTACTACAAACACACTCTAGAGCGTAACAGAATAGCTGGAACCTAGTCAAACACTTTAGAAGAAAATAAGTCAAATAACAAACAATGCGTGTAAACCGAACTGGTTTACTCGCACAGTTAGTTAAAGCATTAATTATATCTTAGCCAAATTCGGGAGCTCTTACTAAAATGGTTATGAATGCGTTTAAATTAATGTCAGAACGCAGAATTGCCTTGTTTAGACACAACAACAAAATTTATGTGTACTGTTACGTCAGGACTTGAAATTTCGCAAATTGCTTTGGTGTATTGTTAGAGTATAAGTGTGAGTTAGTTAAAATGAGTGTACGAGTTTCGGTTATTTTGTTAGAAATGGAATCAAGGGTAGCTGGTTCCCCGTCGGGGCCGCGGATTTTTGTACTAGATGACGTGGCCTCGGCGCAAGGGCAAAGAAGGAACATGGGTTTGGTTTTTAGTCAGTAGAAGTCTGACACTCCCCTTCGCTCTGCCCAAGAGCGGAGGGGTCATTTGATGATTTTCCACCCACCAAAAAAAAAACAAAAAAAAGCGTAGCTGGTTCTTGTTTCTTACTTTAATTTGATGTTGTAAGTGATTTAGTGATGTGTGTTATTAAAATATTAAATGTTCAAAACCCGTTATAGACGATAGGGTTATCCATGTGAAGTTTTGACTGTACACTGAAAACTGTACAGTTAGTCTATGAAACTGAACACGGTATTGCATTTATATTTAAATCTGTCAAACATGACCTTTAATTTATGACGAGTTCAAGGCTCCGTCCATGCCTCGATTGACGTAACTTGAAACCACACGTACCTATGTCACTTTATTTCTTAGCGGGAATACCGCTGCAGTACAAGTCCCAACTCAGTGATCTTGTCTGATGCTCTAAACGGCATAATTAGTTAGTGCTACGCATTCCGTGTAACACGCGTGTCCCTAATGCGTAAAACTCAAAGCCAACGGGTAAACTACATTTAAAAAGCGATATTCCAACTAACACAATAATTATTATTCTGAGAACCCTGAAAATTATTTTAATATCTGTCATCTGCACTATAACTGTTCTAAAATTCGTCGATAACCACACTATAATATTAACCGAAATGAATTTCAATAAAACCGAAACCAATTTTCATTCACTGAATGTGAATACCCGATTATTTCATTTCATCTCTCGTTTGTGGGAATGGATAATGTGTTAATACTACCCAATTTTTTTGGCTTCGGAGAGAAGGCTTACGAAACCAAAAAATTTGCAAACTGGAATTCACTCATGGTCTGTTAGAACATGGCTTTATACGGATTACAGGGACCCCAGGGGCTCA
Source organism: Diarsia dahlii (assembly GCA_949775195.1). Taxonomy (NCBI): domain Eukaryota; kingdom Metazoa; phylum Arthropoda; class Insecta; order Lepidoptera; family Noctuidae; genus Diarsia; species Diarsia dahlii. The sequence continues at coordinate 19,105,091 of OX459205.1, forward strand.
CAGAGAATCTAATTTAGCTATAACGCAATTTGTTGGGTCTTGGGTAATGTCTTCGGCGTAAGCGGGAGACGAAATTGGAGAAATATCGCGTACGAGACACAGGTGAACAATTATATACATTCAGCTTTATTCTAAGACGTTTTTTGACTAGAATAGGGACGCCTATTTGAAAGGATTGAATGGCTTGGTAATTCAACTAAAGTAAGGGTCGCTGGATTTTTTTGTTTTGGCTAGTAACGAGGGTTTGTTTGGAAATGTAAAAATAGAGTCGTGATAAAGTTATCGAAGGTAGACTCAACTTTTAATTTCACTTTTTTCGTAAAATAACACGACGCAAAGATCTAAAGAGATTTATTTTTACATTGGGACATTAGCGTCGCACGTAACTAACATTTTTATTTTTGTTTTTGACATAATGTTTTTAAGCTATTGCATAGCTTCTATCGCGGGCCTTGAGCGTGGAGAGCGAATCCAGAAATTCCCTAACGTAAATATTCAAGATTCAGCATTCAACCAGGTTGCTATGGTTACGGAAAATAACAAGGTTGTCAACTGAGGTTGTCAAATTAAATAATTTATAACCTCACGTTGTAAAGGTGTAAAGTTTTTTTGTTTTGTCTCTCTGCTTCCTCCTTCTAAAATATTCTTACTCGTATAATTTATGTACAAAGTGTTTTAAATATGAATAAACAAAGTGCATTTAAATTTAAATTTTCTGTCATAGAGTTTCTTACTAGCTTAGTCTATGAAGGTTACTTTTGATTTACTTATATAATTTAAATTCTTTTTAAAAATACTGCATAAATAAAATAAATAAATAATTATTTGCATAAATTGATAAAAAATGCTATGCAATAGCTTTACCGCTGCAGTCTCCGAGTGCCACATCAACTTTTTTATTTCTGAAGGGTCAAACCAAAATGTTTCTAATAACAATCACAGATTTACAGTCAAAGAACTATTCCAATCCTAAAATAAATTAATACCATTATCACTGTGTATCCTTTTCCTGACTATGTTGTGACCAGTTTCCATCTAACCGGATGCAGCTGAATACCAGTATTTTACACGGAGCGACTACCTATTTGACCTCCACGACCATCCAGTTCCCGGGTAATACAGTACTCCTTGGTAAGATGTATTGTCAGACTTCCGGGCCACTGACTACTTGTATCGGCTGCCAAACATCTATAAAATACAGTCATGACCAACGGTTTAACTTGCTTTCTGAGGCACGTAGGAAACTCGGTATAAAATGGATGGATCTTAGCAAGTACAATTTAACCTTGAAAGTTATTACAATGATGCGGCACCAGCTTAAGGGCAAACTATTGCAACCTTTAAATATAAAATTTGAATTTGGTGGGCTATCCTGGAGCTTCCACCTTTAATAAAAATTTACAAAAACGTGCAAAATTAATTTATTGTAACCTCTAATTGGTTGTGCCAATCAGAAAATCTATGATTATTCTGTTCTCTACAGACGCTGTCTCCAAACACATTTACTACCACATCGAATCAAAGTAAGACAGACAATTTATGTATTCTGACTGGCGAATAATAACCAAGCTGCGAGCTTAACATTAATCTAATCGAACACTGGAACACGATATTGATTAGTAAGGAATAATTATTATTTATGGAATATATTAATGTGTTTTCTTCTTCGTTGTGGTATGGATAACAAATATTTTAGTGAGACTTACCGAATGTATGATTAATAAGCTTCATACAACTAACTCCCAACGTCCTTTTTCTCAGAACAAGACACTATTTTGCTGAGATAAACCTGTTTTTTTTTTTTAAAACATTGTGTGTATTATAATTAAATTATACTAAAAAAACACACGATTTTTTTTTACTTACTCAGTTAAAGCGGTTCAACATCATTACATAGTATAAGTATAAAACAAAGTCGCTTCCCGCTGTCTGTCCCTATGTATGCTTAGATTTTTAAAACTACGCAACGGATTTTAATGCGGGTTATTTTAGTAGATAGAGTGATTCAAGAGGAAGGTTTTTATGTAGCACATTCCACCCGTGCGAAGCGGGAACGGGTAGCTAGTAAAATATACAATAAGTATGTTACAACTTAATACTGATAAACTATTATCAAAACCCCATGGCCCACCCCAATTAAAACTGATAAACTTTTATCAAACCCCCACTCCATTTTGACTGGTTTTAGTCAAAAGCCTTGTTTAGTTAAAATACATTTTCTTTACTACAGTTACCGTTTTTTGAAAAACATTAACAATAATCTAGAACCAATAAAAATACATTGTTTTTAAATAAGGCAAAAAACCTAATACCCTAATGAGTTTATAAAAAAAGTTTTTATTTTTAGTTAAAATAGTTTTAACCAGTCAGTAGAAGTTAGTTTTGATTCTGACATTTATGTAAGTTTATCCAAGTAGGTATTGTAGCACCATTTCATCAATCAGTTGAATTACACTAATGGCTAATAAATTCAAAATCTCTTGAAAGCCCAAAGGCAAAAGTAAAATACTTAACAATGGGCTTCAAAGATTAGAATACACATTAAACATAGATAAGACGGAATGTCTCGCTATTTCTCAACACTCACAATTTGTTCACAAGGCATAGCTAATTGTGTAAAGGAATACCGTCTCAACGGATTTGCATAAGTCTTTCCGATTCAAGGAATTAAGGGATTCTTAGACGTTTAAGGACTATTTTATGAAGGTAGTTGTGACATGACTTTGATTGCTTAGTTTATATTTCACGTAATATTTTATTGAAATACTTAAATTTAGTGTCTCTCTGAGAGATCGCATTTGGAACAAAGTAATCCCACAAAGAAACAAAGAACCAGAGTTGTTGACATAACTCACAGAATTTGTTAGCTAAATTGGCTAAGGGCCGGCTATACTAGCCGTTAAACCGATGACCACTCAGGTAGACGCGTTCTTGAGTGGAAACCACGAAATGGCAAGTGTAAGGTGAGACGCCTTCATGCTTGGTGGAGCGGCAATCTTCACAGGGATGATAGTAACTGGATGAGAGTTGCTGAGAATTGAGTTGAGTGGCATGCCATTGTGGAGGTCTATGTCAAACAGTGGAATGATGATGAAGTTGCACTGAGAGTATATTAATAGTATACAGCACGGGCATCAATCTGGTTCCATGAGAGTATACGTTGCGTAAACTCTACACTAACGTCCGTGCCAATAGTACGCTCGCGTAGCGTGATGCAGCGTCAAGTAGAAGAGAAAGTCCAGAAGAAGTTTTAACTCGGATGTTTCGTAGAATTTTACTTAAAGTAAACGTTACGGAGTAAACTAAAGTACTATAAATAATGTCCAGAAGAAATTATAGAAATTGCAGTAAAACAATTACTCCTCAACGTAAGTAAAACCACATAAAAGAAAACATAATTTTTAGATTTCACCAAAAGAAAACAGATCATTTTCTTTCATGCACGAGTAAGAATACTAAAATTAATATGTAAGAACAAACAACATAAAGTACATAATTTATATAAATACTAAAACCTCAGGCAACTCAACATCTGGGTTCCCAAGCCGAACTAACATAAAGTCGGCTTACAATATAATTTGCTTGTTACCTTCAAACGACAAAACTTCTGCCCGTATATTAAAACATCTTGAGCTGGCACATACCTGAAAGATAAAGAAATATTATATTATTTCTTGAGTTTAATTAAAACTTATACAATTGTGTGTAGACTAAAATTGTGGGAACCTGGAGTTTAGCGGTTGCTACTGTAATAAAACAAGTTTCTGAAAAGTGTTTCTGTACTTTTTCACTAATGATGGGTTCTTGTAGAGGAAGTTCCTACAAATTATCTTAATTGAGAGCTCAGGGTTTAATGATAAATTATTAAATAATTATTGTATTTCAATTTTTAGATTCGACTATTTACTGAACAACAGGGCGTCCTGTGAGCAGCGGTGGTCACTGGACCACTGGATACATGACGTTTGTAATTCAGGCAGGCGCATTGCTTTGTATCTATATAAATGAAAAGAGAAGTCCTGACTGACTGACTGACTGACTGACTCATCAACGTCCAGCCCAAACCCTTGGACCTAGAAAGCTGAAATTTTGCACAGAGGTTCCCTTTATAATGTAGACAAAGAATAAGGAAGGATTTTTCGAAATTCAACCCTTTAAGGAGTTAAATAGGGGATGAAAGTTTGTATGGAAAATCGTCATTTTCACGCGGGCGAAGCCGCTGGCAAAAGCTAGTAATTAATATATTTAATCGCCATTGCTCTCAAACGGTGAAGGAAAACATCGTGAGGAAACCGGCATATCCTAGAACCAAAAATTCGAAGGCAAGTGACATCTACCAACTCGTACTGGGCCCGCGTGGTGGATTATAGCCCATTCCCTCTCAGAGACAGAGACTTCTGGGACACTGGCCTCTAGAGAGGCCAGTGTCCCAGAAGTGAGAACATTATAGGCTGATGATGATAGGTCCTTGTATAAGAAGTACGCATAAGTTATCTTAATTAAGGGTTCATGATAGATGATTAAATCATTATTCGATTAAAATGGTATTGAAAACCCGTGTTAATAGTGAAAATAAAACAATGAATAAATTGTATTCTTATTCATCTTAGCGTGTCGATGGCAATCTAAATTGTGTCGACCCAGAATTGAGCTACTAGTTTGACGCTTTCGTCGTCCACAGCTTTTTGAGTGTGTCACGCCAATCAATGGTGAGCGGTCCAGCGAAAGATGCATCCTTAATTATACCATGGACGGGCCTTGTCTGTCGGTCTTCTACAGACTGTACTTCGGAGAGTGTGCGCAAGAGCTCCACGAGCTGATCCCACCATCTCCCTTCTTCCATCGGGAGACTAGACGTACTGCAGGGTATCACCGATACCTAGTTGACATTCCACACATTCGAACGAAGCGCTTTGCTGGGTCCTTTATTATGCGCACAGCCAAGAAGTGGAATTCCCTGCCTGCGTCGGTTTTTCCGAGTTCATATAACCCTAATCTGTTTAAGTCGCGAGTAAACAGGCTTTTACTGGGTAAGCTCGTTCCATCGTCGACATCATCTCTGCCCTTAGGGCAAGATTGAAGTCAAGAGCAAGCCCATTTATAATAAAAAAAAAAAAAAACCTAAGACATTCGCTCCACCTGCTGAAAATCTCCCACCTGGACATGAATTGATATTGTATTCATTTCTAAAAGTTATCTGATGATTACAAAATCGACAGGAGCATAATTATAAGATGTAAACCCAAATAATCATTAAAATCCGTCAACGGTACTGTTCTTGTAACACAATATTCTCTTTGTCCTGTATACCTTATTATTATATACAGAATAATGGAAGTTATTGAGCTATGAAAGGTTTATATATGCACAAACGCGAGCTCTCAGGATGATTGAATTTTTTGACAGTATACCTGAGAGTTCTGTAGTCAAAGAGATTTTATTGAATATATAATGTTTTCCATGACTGTATTTTTTTTTTACTCACTTCAGTTACACAGGGGTATTTAAAATCATCATAATCAACATTCTTCTGCCCTTATCCCAATTTATTTGGGATTGGCGCAGCATGCCTTTTTCGTCCTAATTCTCGTCATATAAAGTAGGTAAGTATCATCACTTCATATTATAAAACAAAGTCTGTCTGTTCGCGATAAACTCAAAAACTATTGCACCGATTTTCATGCTGTTTTTACCAATGGATAGTGAGTTTCTCGAGGAAGGTATAAATAAATTTAATTTGAACCGGGTGAAACCACGGGCTTCAGCTAGTTTTAAGTAATTTTAATAAGTTCATTCCCAAGATCTTGCACCTTAATTTAATTGAATTCCAAAGAATATTAATACTTAAAATATTTTAGATTTAAAAGCTCCTACTATTAACTGACAACTAAATTATTTCAAGAAACATCAAGGACCCTAGATTCTAGATTGTTTATTGAAATACGTGAAACTCAAGAGACGTTTTAACTTGAAAGATATCTTTTACACTAAAATTGTTGAATGTATTTACTCTCTTAATAGACGTCTAGTTACAATTCCATTTTTGTTAAAATAACTGTCTTCAGTGGAATTGTATAAATTGTTTTATTATAAAATTGTATTTTATGTGATAGTTTAAATAAACAATACGATTACTTTTTAGACTGCCTGTTATAGTTAAGTCTTAAATGGCTATAATACAGAAATATATTTGAAGTTCGACGGGGCTGCGGTTTGTTCGAAAGAGAATTACATTCGGCCTCAACACAAAAGGCTACGAAAAAACGTGGGTGGCTCTTAGTCAGTAGACGTCTGACACTCTCTACTGAGTCATTTGTTGATTCCCACCCTCCAAAAAAAAGACATGCGTTATTTACCAACCCTCACTGGGCCTGCTTGTGGGCTACGCCCACTCCCTCTCATACAGAGGAGGCCTGTGTCCCGGCACGCTACAGCAGCAGCAGTGGAAACGGTACAGATTGATCATTTGTTTAAAAGAAAATCTGTGGTCCATAACTTTTCAGTACACAGACAAAGGAAAATAAATTATATTACAATTTATGAGTGGTCACAAAGTGACAATTCATAATTCTGCGTCTGTGACTATTTAAAGAATTGAATGTGATTCATATTATAATCTTATAACGATTCTTCTAAAGCGGCCATTTTCGACCCAAAGATTGGTCTGTGAATTCACGAATGGACGTTTTCCAAATATTCGAAACATTTCATATTATTTAATAGAGCCCTTAATCATGAGCTCTTCACCTGAAAATTCGTAAACCAAACGGCAACCTGATACATCAAACTGAACCATTGATCCAATCGGATAGACCTCTTATAAATGAATCATGAAGATAAAGATATACCTTTAAAGTAACAAAAGAAAATTGGGTCACATTTCAACAAAGAAAACAATCGTACAGACTAACCAAAGTCAAGTTTCTGTAACTTGTACATTCACTAGAAACTTTGACAGAACTGTACATTAGCTCATTGTATTCACTAAGAATAAGGTTGCTAAAAAAATAAAAAATCGGCCAAGTGTGAGTTGTACTCGCGCACCGAGGGTTCCGTACAAACTTGTAGGAAGGTATTTAGTTATTAAATTACATATTTTCAATTTTCAGATTTTTTAATTAAGTACATGTGCTGTAAGACATTGCTTCTTACCAAATTTCATAATTCTCGGTCAACGAGAAGTAGGTACCTTTTTTTTTATTATAAATGGGCTTGCTCTTGACGTCAATCTTGCCCTAAGGGCAGAGATGATGTCGACGATGGAACGAGCTTACCCAGAAGAAGCCTGTTTACTCGCGACTTAAACAGATTAGAGTTATATGAACCTCATAAATTTTGAGTCCTTTGAGAGTGTCGAAATATAAGATGTTAATTTTTTTAACGTTATTTTTACAGCTTCGAAGGACTGTATATTATATAGATAGACCTGAGTGTAAATTTTAATTTCAACTTGATACTTTCACGTGTTTCAAAAATAAAGAGTCTGACGGACTACAAAATGATTTTATAAGGGTACCGTTTTCTCCTTATGAAAATCAAAATCAATGTATTTTAATTCACATGGGCACTTATATACGTTGGTTTCGTTTGGTCGTTTCCTATGGAAAAGAACAGTCAAGAAACTCCATGGGTACGAAGTACGGTACCCTAAAAAATAAACTTCTAAAAGGAACTTGGGCTCACTTGTAATAGAGGGAATAAATTTGATAAAACCCAGAGCAGAACCAACGTAGTGTGGACAGAGTTTGGAAGATACTGAAAGGAAAATTATTCTACTGTGAGTCATGGAAGTTTCTAAAGTTCTTCTATGAAAATTTATTTTATTTCATATAGCTTTTATTATTTAAAAATGACATACGATGTCTTTCATTTTGATTCTTTGATCTTATTTAGCGTCTATATAACGAAGTTACTTTATAGGTACGTCGTACTTAATTATGTATATTATGTTTACTTCAAATTACTACTAACAAGTCTTATTCACACATAACAATCATAACAAAGCATCATACCTGTAATCGCCAGTTAAGTTTAAGTACCATTTCACCATTCCTGTAATCGTCAGTTAATTTTAAGTCTGATCTAATAGGGAGCGAGCCTATTGGCAACAAACGGACGCACAAATCCAGACTCCGTAGCTGCCATTGATAAATTCTAAAACACAGCACAACCCGGGAGCCGAGCCTAGAACTATATGCTCAGTGGTCGACCAACTACACGAATTAGGCAGTCAAACCACAAATCGTATTCATTAACATTTCTATCGCGTCCATTTATAGCCTCTTTACCCGAACTCCTTACACGTTACGTTACCGACCCATCTCTTCTACCATTCCACTTTAAAGACAGCTCACTATTAAAAAAATGTCACCCACAAGTTTAACCCTCTTCATTCAGGACTTCGACAGTATTTTCTTTCAGACTTATGTATACCGGCTTAAAAAGACTAGCGTTTTCTATGTGTCGTAGACACGAGTCCAATTTTGGGTAGTGAACTACCCAAAATTGTCCCAAGTTTCAGCTGACGTGGAATACTTTGAAAGGAATTGGACCTAGATATTTCTTTACCTATGTTTATATTTTGATTTTATAATGCTACATAATTTACAGAAGTTTTGAAAAAGGGTGGGTATGTTATGAACAAGATGTAAGAATGTGGACGAGACAAAAGGAGTTTCTAAGGTTCTTAGCTGGTGGCGTTCTGGAAAAAGTCGTGAGATTATGTATTATGTATGTTATGCACCTTGTCATGTTCAGAAAATAGTTTTTTGGTGACGATTTAAACTACTCTCGTATCTGAACTGTTTGTATAATTAGATTTCCACACTTTGTAATAAAAAATACACCTACCTACGTCCCCTTCTGCGTCAAAACATACTCGATAATCTAAAATGTTTAAATACGTAATTTCCTCTGGCACATACTATACTATCGTGTCACACTTATTCCACACAGGCGGTACAGTATTATCTCCTTTGATGTAGTCGCGCTACTAATCAAATAATCCGTGTTTTGAAACCACCCACACTCTTCAAGTGAATTTGATATTTACCAAAACATATTACGTTAAACTCGTAAAACTAGATCCCTTTTCACAAAATCTATTCGAACCTTCAACAGCACCACTTGACCCAAAACTGTGCCAAAAACGTGCTAATAATTTTGATTAGAAAACTCTGAAGGCTAGAATTTGGTCTAGGAACTTGTATTGCCGACCAACTTTCGTAGAGTCATCGATTTTCTGAAACTGTTCTGTTTTGGACTTTGTGTGGGTGGACACAAGATGTTGGATAACGTGTTTTGTTTTATGAACTAGTTTTCTTTCACATTCTACATAAACAAACATTGTTTCATCATCGTCTGCTTGGCATTGTCCCAGTTATTTGGGGTCGGTCGGTGTAAGCAGTTCGTTTCATTCATCTCCCATGTCAACCGTCACACTATCGTTTACTCTTCCATTTTAAGTATTTTCATTATTTTTAATCCCGTGTACCCGGATAAAAAGTACCCTATATCCATTCGGAATAATGTATCTAAAAATTGGTTAAATCGTTTTTCGAATTTGAGCTGCGGTTTTAGAGATTACTCTCCACATACACTCAAACTCACAAAATTCACACTCTCTCTTTAGTTTATGGATACGAATTAAGAAGATATTATCATCCATCATCCATTTACCGCCTCTAAACTTAATACTTACTAAGCGATATCAAAACACAAAAGCAGTCGCAATCAAAATGACCTCGTCAAAATTCTAAACAACGAAGCACGTTAACATTAACAACATAATATAAGACAAGTCTCAGGAATTCCAGTGCAGTTTCAACCCGATAAGTTTGCTCACCCACTTAGAATTTCGGAGTATCTCCTTAGGTGGATAATCGCCACGTGCCCGCTAACATTCTAAAGCCGTATGCACCCACAAATTCCCACCTTTGTGTCAACGTATACTGGAACGTTCTGGAATTCTACGTGAAAGCCAGTGGTTATTTTAACCTTTGCGTTCTTTGTCATCGTTTGCTGTTTCGTTCGCTTTACTTCCGATAATTGGCTCTGATGTATTGAATTTTTCTTTGATAATAATTATGTGAATGTGCTGTATATTCTTTCCTGGATTCGATTCCCGGGTCGGGCAAAGTGTTATTATTGGATTTTTCCACTAGAAATTGCTCAGTAGCAGCCACGCAGTCTGAATTTGTGCCCAGTTTATGACAATAGGCACGCTCCTACATGGGACTAAAACGTAACTGCCTAAATGTGAGTGCACTATTAGGTACACCTCTACCATCAGGAATTACAGGCGTGATGTTATGTTATGTTAAAATCGAATGCACCCACAAAATCCCACCTTTGTGTCAACGTACACTGGGGCGTACTGGAAATCCACTAGAAAACCAGTGGTTAGTTTAACCTAATTTGTTTTTTGTCATCGTTTGCTGTTTCATGCGCATTACTTCCAATAATTGGCTATTCTGTATTGCATTTTTCTTTGTGGAGAATATTGTCATTGTCTGGTTGGTCCTTTGATACAGGATTATTTAGTTAATGAATTCAAATAAGCGTGGGCAGAATTATTGTTTACGTAAATATGTTGTTTTGGTTGATGGACCGTGGGATGAGAAATCGAACAGTCACAACAACGCATAATATATTAATTTGTTTAATGAATGAATAACATGTTTTTCTGTGTAGTGTTTTTACAGGAATGTTACTGGGTTTTTCCTTCGGGAATTTCTCGGGAACAACAATAGGCTCGAAAAAACTAGCCAGCCAGCCAGCCAGGGTTGAAAACCAGCGTCGGGCACTAGTTGCCCGGCATTTTGCTGAACTGGGCCTTTTTGGCGCAGCCGTGAGGCACACAGTGGGACGATTTGTTTAGTTTTAAGTTCTTTTTTATAATTTTTGTTTTACATTGTGTGTTTTTGTGGCATGTGCCAAATAAATGCATTTTCTTTCTTTTCTTTCTTTCTTTTCGATGTATAATGGGAACTGAAACATACTTAGGTTTTTGAAGATTAAAGTTGAGATTTTAATATGCTATTTGTAAGTAATACTTATTACAACCTCGTGCCTAGTGGTGGTTAGCGCGACTGCTGAGCATGAACTAATGATTGGATTTCCGGATTGGACAAAGTATTCTTGTGTTTTCTCGTCAAGAATTTCTCAAAAGTAACTACGGAGTCTGATTTTAAGCCTGGTTGTTGAGACTCGCTCTTTATTCCACGGGACTTAAAACATAACTGGCAAGATACCACGGCCCCGGACACAAAAGACTAAGAAGGGACATGAGTGGTTTTTCGCCCAGAGCGGGAGTACTCATTTGATGATTTCCCACCCTCCAAAAAAAAATAACCGAGGAACTATTATGTACACCTTTAAATAAAATTTTGGGAATTATAGGTGTGATCTAATGTTGTAAGCACCTGGTATTAATACCTATTTTACGTACTGCAAAACTTATACAGAGTGATGATAGCATCTCTTGAAGTTCTAATCTCATTAAAGCATAATTAGGTCGAGATTGATTAGCTTTAAGTGGTTGCATAATTGAATACTGTCATTGTCTAATCAATGATTACATTGATTACATTTAATCCTATTTGTATAATTATAGGCTCTCTAAGTAAATCTTTGAATAAATAAATAATAGAAAAGTATCTCCATGAGGAGATGAAGACATTTTTCACTTTCACTGGAAGCCGACCCCAACATGGTTGGGAAAAGGCTAGACGGATAACCGTCCAGCCAAATGGGTAAAATGATAACCCTTGTTAAGACTGGATGTCAGACTTCCGGGCTACTGACTGTCAAAGATCTACAGAATGAGAACCGGGATCAACGGCTTAACGTGCTTTCCGAGGAACAGAATTTTGATACAGCAGCCAACAACCAAAACTTCAATTCTTATCCCTGTTCGGCGAATAAATAATTAAATATTCATTCATAGATCAACAATATGAATTTTTATGTACAAAAGATACCGAAGAAATTGGCTGTCCGTGCCTTACGGAATAAAAGAAGCTCTAAAAATAAAACCAGACATCTTTTCTAAATTCAACGACAAAGATTTTTTCTTACTTCATATCCTACTACAACCCTAACACCTAAGAGTTTTTGCTGCTGATGGAATTTAAACCTTGCTGCAAATACTTTAGATGCAAAATTCGGCTGGGGATAAGATAACGGTGTTACAAGGACAATGGGGAAAATGGTAATACCCTGATATCAGAACAATAACAATTGGATACGGAATTGTAAAGAAACAAGTTCACCCTTGGGTGTATCTTAGGTGCTGTAAAAACTAATGGCATCTAAGCCTGTATTGAAGATCTAGATTCAAATGGGGTTTTTCTTAAGAAATGACTTCTTGATATTCATGAGCTTGTTAATGCTACTTTTCCGTGGAGTACACGTTCTAGTGAATACTGCTATATGTAGTCTTGATTTTACGGAAAGTCCCGAGTTGAGCCTTATTAGAAGCTCTAACCAGACCGAAGAGGAAAGGAAAAAGCGAGTCCTATGCATTGCAGTGGGCTAATAAATGCACTTTAAATCACTTGCTACAACGTGTTTCTAGTAACGTCACTGTTAAACAAGTACTCTTTGAAGAAACTAGCCTTCTCCTGACTTTATTGAGATTTCTAGATGCAGCTGAATTTGTTTTATGTTACATGAGATAAAGAGTAATAGAGAGGTATGGAAGAAGAACGAAACAAGAAATTAATTGGGAAAAGAGTGGAAGAATGATGATGATGACATAGTTAACACGATATTTTTTGTTCAGTAGTCAGAACGTTTGACAGCCAGCACTTTTTCTTTTTTTCTTTGGAGGGTGGGAAACCATCAAATGACTCCTCACACTCTGGGCAGAGCAGAAGGGAGTGGAAGACTTCTACTGACTAAAAATCACCCATGTTCCTTCTTAGCCCTTTGTGTCAAGGCCGTGGATCTCTTTTAAACAACCCGCAGTAGACACTCGCACCTTGAATGTTTGTTAGGACTGTCAACTAACAATCTAGGAATGACAACGAGGATCGATGACTTGAAATGCTTTTCCAGACACAGAAAGACGCGGTATGTTTTAGATGGTCATTGGTCACCCATCCACAAACCGATCTCTCAGCAAGCGGTGTTTAACCTTGTACTTATTGGCTGTTTTTTCTTAGCCTAGAGCTTTATAAACTAATAATGACTAGTCGAACATAATAACGTCAAATAGAGGTTTCATAAAACCAGAATACCGCATCAACTTTTATACTCTGTTGACTTATAAAACTTGAGAGATGACAACTTCTTACATTCCTAGAACGGAATTTAATCATGATCGTGAGTATGAAAAAGAAACAAGAATAAACTTCATTATATTTACGTAACATTTTTATCTAAGAATATTTTTCTTAACTTTATCAACGTAAAGGTGGGTACTCATTTACTTGTAACACGAGGTGTAAGCTCAAGTGATATGCATGTCACGACAGCAACTGCTGAAAAACAAATAATGAAATAGAATAGAACTTGCCACGACTCACGTGAAGCTAAATCCTATCGTTTAACGGTGTATCACTTTTTGTCGAAGCGAATTCGACATTTCATTGGACAAAAGTTGAGCACGGAAAAAATTGAAAACAAAACAGAAAATGATGGACATACTGTTGAGTCGTAACCTTAATGGGCACTTTAGAATAAACTGGCACTTTATAATTAAGAGGAGATAAACACTCACTCTGTAATACACAGGGTGGTAGGAACACTGAAGCAAAAACGGTATTATTTGCATTTTTGTAGGAAACTACCGTTGTTTTGGCAGTTAATCTAAGTTGAGAGTTTGAGACTAGCTGTCGGTGCGGGAGATATTATTGTGGACGAGTCTATGCGCAGGCACAAGAGTACACTTTGTTCTTATTCTCTCATAGTCCTATGGGACGGCAATGCGATACGACAGAGAGAGATCAGGGGCTTATCGTGCTTTCCAAGGCAGCAGGTGGATGTCATACCATCAACTTCCTGAGTCCGGGTTACTACTGCCAAATTTCTAATGGAAAACACGTGTAAAGAACAAGTGTTATTATTTGAATTTACACCCGAAAACATATTTTACATGCTTCTTCTTTCTCGATTTTCACGACTGAGGGTCGTAACCATATGAGGTCGATGCCTTCTCCACCAACGCTCTCCATGCTGGACGGTTTTCTGTCCTAGAAATTCAACTTTATTTTTTATTTTTTTTAAAAGAAAAATATTTTTATTTAAACAAAATGCTTCATATACATTATACAATGATTTGTGTTTGGAGCCTCCTTTTAGGCAAACAATGCCTGTGTTAGGAAATTTAAATGCTATGTTCCTTACAATACGGTCGAGCATTTACAAAGAAAGTCGTAGTAAAAGATCTAGTGTGTCCTCAGCATAATAATTTACGTTCATAAAAATGTAAGCACTACTAAAATCTCTGTGGGTGTATTAATAAATTCAAAATTGCTCTAGTTTAGCGAGAGTCAGATTGTTCGTCAATCCCTTCAGAACATTTTACTGTTACGACAGTACTAAAATGAATTAACTCTTGCTTTTCTTGTTAAAGAGTTTATTGAAAGTAAATATTAAATAACATCTGCTTCTTTGTTTTGCTGAACTTTGTAAAAGGGAGGAATACTATTAATTTACTTGAGTTGAGTATAAATGTAGGTGGCTGTAAGAGAAGATAACGACCAAAGAAACGTTAGTTGGTCAAGCCCGCCGCCAGACTGACTGACAGATGACTCACAGACAGACAGATGGACTGTGTTAAAAGGACGATATATTTATCTATATAGTTTCGTTTTTTAGAGTTGATGTTGTTTTTTAGATATTTTGTACCCTACCACAATGTTGTCTTATTTAACCCTAAGGTTGACTGGTAGAGAATGCCTTGTGGCATTAAGTCCGCCTATGTATCACTATTGTGCATAAAGTTTAAATAAATAAATAAATATGGTTAGAAAATACTGCTAAGATGTCGAAAAATAGAAAATAATAGAAGAAGAAGACAGGCTGCGCCGACCTCAAATAAATTGGGATAATGGTAGGAGAATGATGATTATGACAATTAATTTGCTTGTATATATTATTTTCAGTTTTATTTTCAGAGGAGCTCGTGACTTAATAAGAACTGCCACTCGGGTCGATCTTTAGGTAAAGCTGTGCTTGCCTAGGTAGTTCTGTGGATGGGTGACCGCCCGACATACCGAGTTTCCTCCGTGCCTCGGAAAGCACGTTAAGCTGTTGGTCCCGGCTGCCAGATATATAGCTTTGGCAGTCGTTACAGGTAGTCAGTGACCTGAAATTCTGACATCGAGTCTTACCAAAGGGTATCGTATTACCTATAGTGTGGTCAGATAGGCAGTCGCTCCATGTAAAATACTGGTATTCAACTGCATCCGGTTAGACTGGAAGCCGACCCCAATATAGTTGGGAAAAGGCTAGGCAAATGATGATATTGTTTTCAGTAGAAAGAAAGAAAGAAAGAAAAAGTGTTTATTGGCTTCCCAACTTACAGGACAAAACAAATTGACAAAAAATAAAGCGTAAACAATATGACAAACACTTAAAATTAGGACATAGTGTACATACAATTTATGTTAAAAAGCTAGAAGAGAAGTTAGAGTAGCTGTTCTGGCTCTTGTTTTCTTAGGTCTTACTGCTAAACATGAGGTCCACAGACTAGTTTCCGGGGACAAGCAAGATGGTATCGTATTTTTTTCCGCCAGATTATATTTTTATTATCACCTAGGTGTCTCAATTTTTTTGCCGCTGATGACAATTTAATTAAGTAAGACTTAAATATTATGGTTTAATCTCTACATGTGGACGACCCTGAACAACCCGAAGCCCCAGGCCATGACATGCCATACTAGGGTAACTAATCAATCATAGCACATTGCTTGTGATCTTTATTAGACGCCCGTGTTTAAATGTTACAACATGTTAATACACGTTAATCTTTGCGAAACGAGACGCTATGATCGTAAATTCTCCACTATGATGCCACATGGATCATTACCAACTAAACTATGCTCTTCCATCAAAAGCCTATAGATTATCAACGAATTAACTTACTCCTGCAATCTTGATACAAAGGAAAGGCTTAGCAGTATACCAACAAACTTACTGTTGACATTGTCGGGGAGTTCTGCTTGCTCCACTAAGCTTACAGCTTCGAACTCAAACTGTAACTCCGCAATTAAAATGTCCTTACGTTAAATTAAAATCTTTACGCTGGATGATGAGGTTCGCTAAGTCATTGCTTGGAAAGGTGAGATAAAAATTAAATGAATGCTGTTGTATAGATGATGAAAAGAAGTAACAGTAAGTCATGGCTTTCGAATTTGAACCCAAGACAAACCTCTGATTTTTGAGATTTATGGGCTTTGGTGACGGAAAAAAATTGAAGGAAATCAGCACGCCTTTTTTATTTTGAGTTATTCCGGTCTGATCCTCTAAACCGATCCACTGACAATATTTTTCTTTTGTTTATTCCTTTCTGATCGAGTTATTCCGGTCTGATCCCCCAAAGCGATCCACTGCCAATATTTTTCTTTTGTTTATTCCTTTCTGATCCACTGTAATTTATCATTCCGTTCTTTTCTGCAGGGTGAGAAATCATCCTCTCGCTCTGGGCGCAGCGGTAGGGAGTGTCAGACTTCTACTGACTAAAAACACCGATATTCCTTCTTAGCTTTTGCGCGATATTTTTTTCGAGCATTATTGATCCCAAGTTTCAGCAAATGGAAAATTATTCTTACATTATTCACTAAGTGATTATTAACTAGCAATTAGTCGATGTAATGATTTTGAATTTTAGTCTAGACACTATGACAGTCATAAATTATGAGTTAACACAATTAAGTTTCGATTTAGGCTTGGTTTCGTTGGAAGGATAAATAGTGTTTACTTTGGATATTATTATTATCTACTTGCTAGAGGAAAATTACAAAATAATGGTTGATATTAAAAACCATCGAACACGGACTTATCGCACTTTTGGAGGACGAGAAAACATTAACTTTATTAATATGTTATGTACCTATACACGTAAGTAATCTTTTTTAATCAATAACGTAGGTACTTATAATTAGACAAAAAAGCAAGGCCACACAGTCACATACGAAGATTTTTTTGTTCGCAGCTACACTCAGGTGTGGATAGAAATTTTCGCACAGGCACGTCCAGGCGACATTGAAAGTATCCCAAGTCTTTTCATTTCAAGCAATGGTTTCAACGCATCGTTGCTTTTCATGGAAATCTATGCAACCATCAAGCCGTGGTAAACAAAACTTCCTTTCATATTTGTGGACAGAGACTGTATCCCCACTTACTTTAAACGTATATGGCAAGTAAACTATTAACACTAAGGCACCCAAAGTACCTTCATAACTATTACATACTTCAAGGGTTGCGTCGTAACGGGTTGGGAATTAATTTATATAGTCATATCAAGCCATAAACGCGTACAGCTGGATAATACCTATAGTCCGGCCATCTGTGTAGTCACGTAGTGAAACTAAAGCTACATAATAATATCATAACGCGCCTGAGATGGACGATGGACGGCGGACTTTGACCGACAGGTGGCCAAGGTTAGGCCAAAGTAACAAAGACCATCTTAATGCTCGTTGGGTTATTGATATCGTTAAATCACCTGGATAAGTTATTAAGAATCGGGAAGTGTAGCAGACAAAAGGGGAGGCGTACCCACCATTGGGTGATTCCAGGTTTACAATATTCTGATGATGATTTCTGAATTCTACTACAAAATAAAACGACGACCAATTAAACTATACTAAACCAAATTAAGCTGATCCCTCTTTGTACGGGAAACACATACAAAGCGACGTAAAGTCATTCTGGATTCATGTTGATGTGTCGCCATGTTTTTTTGCACACATAATATTTCGCTAGTTACGTTTAAGTCCCATGGGAGGTGAGCCGATTGTCATCATATTTTTTTTATATTTTTTTTTATTGTTAATGGGCTTGCTCTTGACCTCAATCTTGCCCTAAGGGCAGAGATGATGTCGACGATGGAACGAGCTTACGCAAAAGAAGCCTGTTTAAATAGATTAGGGTTATATGAACTCGGAAAAACCGACGCAGGCAGGGAATTCCACTCCTTGGCTGTGCACATAATAAAGGACTTGGCAAAGCGCTTCGTTCGAATGTGTGGAACGTCGACTAGGTCGTGGTCGTCGGTGATAACCTGCAGTACGTCTAGTCTCCCGATGGAAGAAGGGAGATGGTGGAATCAGCTCGTGGAGCTCCTGCGCACACTCTCCGAAGTACAGTCTGTAGAAGACCGACAGACATGCGACTTTGCGACGGTGGGCCAGGCTATGTAGCTTGACAACCAGCTTATTGTCACCAATTACCATAATATCTAGACTCCGTGACGGCCTACTGAGTAATTCGTGATGTAAAAACTCATAACATTTTGCCTGACCTGGGAATGGAAACCAGGACCTCATGTTCAGCAGTCGCACTGGATCAACGAAGCAGTCATAACAATGATAATATTCTTATTTAATGATATTAAAAACTAACCAATTTGCTTCAAACATCTTATAAGGCAACTAGAGCATTAACTTTGAGGCACCTAAAGTACCGACATAACTATTTGGTACTTTAAGCGTAGCCTGCTAACAGCCTGAGAATTAATTTATATCATCATATCAACTCATAAACGGGTAAAGCTGGTCCTTAAGACACTACAAACCTTAACTGTGTTGATTTAATACTTTAATCACTTCGGAACCTTCCTTGACGTCTAACAGGGAAGAACGGAAGAAGAAAACGTGTTGCTCTGACCCCAAATACAATGGGATAAGGGATGGAAGATGATGAATCACTTCGGAACGCCGAATTATAGACTTGATGTGAGCTCTTATTTGGAATACACTGTTTGTCATCATCTGCTTAGTCTTTTTCCGAAACAATACTGGGGTCGACTTCCAGACAAAGACAGGAGGAAGGAGGTGAAGGTCAGATAGGCAGTCATCATCATCATCAGCCTATTAATGTTCCCACTGCAGGGACACAGGCCTCCTCTCTTTGAGGGGATGGGCTATAATCTACCACGCGGGCCCAGTGCGGATTGGGTAGATGTCACATGTCTTCGAATTTTTTGGTTCTAAGACATGCCGGTTTCCTCACGATGTTTTCCTTGATAGGCAGTCGCTCCATTAGAAATACTGGCATTCAGCTGGATCAGGCTGGATAGGAAGCCGACCCTAATATAGCTGGGAAAAGTCTAGGGAATTGATAAGTATTTTTGTCCTTTAATAAAACATCATCTTCCGAGCTTCTACCTCAAATATTTTAGCTGACATTCAGTTTAACCGAATGCAACAGAATATTTTACCAGGAGCGACTCCAAAAACCACTTACTGCTGCCACTACTTGACTTTCGGACTTTCGGGGCTCTGTTTACCCATAAAAGAAAGTTAGAAGCACAAAAACCTACACTCAAATATCTACAAATAGCAGCCAGAGAAAGTATCCTAAATGCTAAAATAGGATAAGTTTTATGAAACTCCAAAATGGCGGTAACCACAGCTTATCTCATACGTAAGAAAATCTCAAAAGCCAAAAACTTACATTACACCATTTATTTAAAGCTTTCTTAACAGCGTATGCAAAACGGGGTAACCCACATTCTGGAAACCGGATGAAAGTAACAAAAAAATACGGTTTTTTTGTTGAACAAAAAAAAACTACGTAGGTACGCTCGTTGAGTCGAGTGCACATAATTACCGTATTTTTTGGGTGGAACAGAAACATTTTCTCGTTTAATCGTGAAGGTACCTCCAGTGTACTGTTTTCAGTATAAGTGTAGTTTTTTGTATGTATTTTTTTGAATGAATACGGGTTTAATATTCACAGTTGATTCTTTGCTGTTCGCCATTCTGCGGAAGAATACATTCTGATAGAACTGAAGGATCATCATCATCATCATTATTTCAGCCAAAACACGTCCACTGCTGGACATAGGCCTACCCAAGGTGTCGCCATTGACCGGTCCCGTGCACCTCGCATGCAGAGGGTCCCCGCAACCTTTACCAGGTCATTGGTCCATTTCATCTAGTCGGAGGTCTTTTAACGCAACGTCTTCCGATTCGCGGTCGCCACTCCAGAACTTTCCGGCCCCATCGATAACGATATAACAGTATTGAAATATGTTACGATCTGTATTATGTTTTCTATCAAAGCTTGTTACTTTTTAACCGCAACGCTCGAGTTCGAACAAATCAGATTAGAAAGAAAATATTCCAGATATTGCTATACGTGAGAGGGCGTATATGTATAAACACAGCTTCTTATAATGACAACTTAACAGAATTTTATTTTCAAAGTAGTATGCTTTATTTCTACATGAAACTCTATGAAAAGGAGAGACAATAGAAAAACATTGAGTACGAATTTAGATAGTTAAAAGAGTAGACGAATGCCAAAAGGACGATGGATCAACTGTGAGAAGGATGATTCGGCTAGAAAACAGCTGACTGCTGAGATGACAAGTAATAAAGAACAACCGCCAACCCCATTTAAATTGGGGTAAGGGTAGGAGAAAGATAAAAGTTCTGAATTAAAAAACATAACCCTTTCCTTGCAGTCGGGTAAAAATAATCTCGAAAACCATGCAATTTAACAAAGTGATCCTTAGTCTTTCCATGAAACCTCTAAAATTATTCTCATACAGTAAACATCACCAAAACTATTACAAGATCACATTTTACCGCGACATCTTAAAAAGTATCAAAAAAGCATTCAACGTCGCAATTTCTAAACCAAAATTCCGTTGCAAAATATTTTAATGGTACGGGACCCTCGAATGAAGTAGTTTTATGCTCCAAAGCTTTTCATAGCACAAGTACGTTTAAAATATAAAAGTTCACATTAAAACCATTAAATGTCGAGGTTTACGCGCACATATTAATTTGTGCTGCCTCTAGTATTTCTGTCCTTCATGCGGTTCAGGCAAATTATGTATCTTTTAACTCGAATGTTGTGGTGATGGCTCTGGTCTGGTTTTAATAGTTTTAATGGATATTTGAGGGTTTTATATTTCTTTTATTATTGTGCGAATGGAATATTTTAATTATTATGTGCCATGAGTACCTATTTGCTTTTACTTTTAATGGTATTGAAAATTTATGGCTAGCCAATTTCCCATCATTTTAGTATCAGTTTTCAGTCAAGCCCGATGCAGCCGAAATCAGAAGGGCAGTCATCATCATCATCATCATCATTTCAGCCAAAAGATGTCCACTGCTGGACATAGGCCTCCCCCAGGCGTCGCCACATTGACCGGTCCCGTGCGTCTCTCATCCAGCGGGTTCCTGCAACCTTGACCAGGTCATCGGTCCACCTAGTGGGAGGCCTTCCAACGCAACGTCTTCCGGTTCGCGGTCGCCATTCCAGAACTTTTCGGCCCCATCGGCCATCCGTTCTGCGAGCAATGTGCCCTGCCCATTGCCACTTAAGTCTGGCGATTCTTCGGGCTACGTCGGTAAGCTTGGTTCTCATGCGGATGTCCTCATTTCTGATTCGAAACGTGGTCGCCCACAATGGGCCTCATCAGAAAGCTCAAAGTCACCCAAAGGGCAATGGAGAGGGCTATGCTCGGAGTCCTTGCGTGAAGGGCAGTCGTTCCATGTAAATATTTACAAGAATCTGAAACTGTCTATCTGGCCTCCAGAACCCAGTTACTCGGTAATACTTAGCCTATGGGAAAACTTGGCTCTCTTGTCACTTTTGAACTGCTGACTTCCCGTAACGGGTATCATAGATCTTGAAAACACCCTTTTTTGGAGGGTAGGAAATCATTAAATGACTCCTTCCACTCTGGGCAGAGCGGTAGGGAGTGTCAGACTGCTAATGACTAAAAACCACCCATGTTCCTTCTTAGCCCTTTGTGCCGACACCGCGGTATCTCTTTCGAACAACCCGCAGTCCGGACGGGATGGGAAACACCCTTGCCGATCAGATCTTTGACAGCTGCTGTTACTGATGTCCTTATAACCTCTACAATATTGACAATGGCCAAATTACTGATATCCCCGTTTGGCTAATAGATTAGTAAATTTATTTGATAAATGGAATTATTTTAGAATGCCAAAATCATTCCATTTACTCCCGCTGATTGTATCAACTAACTTGTATGGAGCTGTTTCAGATAACAAATAGTTACGTTACACCGTTATCAATACAGTATTTGATGCGAACAGTCGTTTCTGATATTCTTAACAAAATTATCCACAAAGTTGCCAGAGCTTTATACCTATCTGATTTATGTTAATCCCATTATCATCTTCATGCATGTATATATCTTTATCACCATCATTAGCCTATGATGTTCCCACTGCAGGGACTCAGGCCACCTCTCTGGGAAAAGGATGATCATAATCCACCACGTGGGCTCAGTGCGGGTTGGTAGATGTCACGTCACGACTTCGAATTTTTGGTTCTAAGACACACGATGTTTTCCTTTACCGTTTTTGAGAGCAGACGGGCACAGCTAGTAGTGAAATAAATATGAATCAAATCGTATGCATAAAGTTGAACGGATTTAATGGCAGGCTAGTTTTATTCCTTCCTTTTATTGCTGCAGAAACATCTATCCGTAAAATATAGCCTGCATCAGGAAAACACGTGTTTTATGAAGACATAAACTCTTTCCGGAACTCTTTTCAGTTTTATATCAAATTTGAACCATAAACTTTTCGAAATTCTCCTCAATAATAAGTGCACCGGTGCTTTTATTGCTGTTTGAAATGAATGAAACGCATATGCAAGTTGAGTATAAAAGGAAAGTTGAGATTGCGACTCCATAAACAAATGGATAACGATAGTTCATCAGCCTAGCCTTTTCCCAACAATGTTGGGGACGGCTTCCAGGCTTACCGGATGCAGCTAAGTGACTGCCTATCTGACCTCCACAATCCAGATAGTACGTTGTAATATTGGTTGTGAGACTTTCAGGCTATTTTAGCGGCCGCGGATTTTAGTACTAGAAGACGTGGCCTCGGCACAAGGGCAAAGAATGAACATGGGTTCGGTTTTTAGTCAGTAGAAGTCTAACACTCCCCTTCGCTCTGCCCAAGATGATTTTCCACCCACCAAAAAAAAAAAAGGCTACCGTCTACCCACCACGAAACGACTGCCACAGATCTACAAGTGACACTCGGAACCTACGCTTTGACGTGCTTTTGCGAGACATGGATGAAATTCGGTGTGTAATGGTTGGTCACCCATTTACTGACCAACCTAGGCTAGCACGGCTTAACCTAAAAATTGACTCGACCGACAAGGAATAACGATAGTTAAATGAATAAATTGGAAAGAATAAAGAGAGAGAGGCTCGTCGCAGTCACGACGTGCAAGCAGTTAACTTTATTTTTATTATCTCTGCTTGTTGTATTTTTAATATTTGTTATGTGTTGTGTGTATCAATGCTTTTTTATTATGTCTTACTGTATGCTCGTCATATTTCTGCGTTTCTACCAGTGATGTGCAGAAAACTCAGCAAACACAATGACATAGCTGGTTTAACTCAACTATAGTTATTTGTACGATAATAATAATCGCAAGAATAACTATACCTAGTTGAGTAAATCGGAACTATAAAATAAAAAATATTATTGTGTTAAAGTTTCTGTGCGATAATTTCCGACCCAAGCAAAACCGCGGACAGAAGCAAGTCCAAAAATAAAATTGAATGAAAACACGTTTTCTAAGTCTTCTATGATTATCAGCACCCAGACTTTCCAAATCAAAATTCTACAAAGACAGAAATAGCTTCAAATAACACCATTTCTTCAGACAAATAAATTCATTCACAAGAAGCTTTAGTACTCATAAAATCCAATTCAAAACAACTTATATGAAACTAATTGAAGCTATAAAGTCTATTTAAAATAACCAAGACAATTGATTTTCAAGTAGCTTCAATTAAAATGCCTTATACTACGCGAATCAAGGGATGTTGGCTTATTAAAAAAACTCAGTCAAGTGTGACTTAGACTCGCGTACCGAAGGTTCTGTACAAACTTCTAGGTATTTTATTATTAGACTACGTGTTTACGGTTGTCTGATTTCAGATGTGGTGTAAGATATTATTGTTTCTTGCCAAATGTCATGATTCTAGGTCACCGGAAAGACGTATTCTTTAGCTTGTGATTCTCTTGTGAAATCACTAAACATGCGACATTACAAACGTTTAATAAAAGTATCTTTTGACCGCGTTAACTTACAAGTTTGATTTTGGCCCGATCACATTACAAATTGAATCAAGTTGTTTTAATTTCAAGCCTCTACGTGTTCCTAAGAAATAAACAGACACATAGACTACAAAGTCATCCTGTAAGAATACCTATTTCCTTTTGAGGTACGGAACCCTAAAAACAAAAGCATTTTGACTTGTGATTAAGTTCCCTGTCTGTTCCTTCGCAAGCATTCCCTAGGGTTGCTAAGCTTCAATGCTACTAGTAACTGAGAAGACCAGATTGCCGTGAAGTTATAAGATAGTTAAAGAAGAATGGTTGATTAAATTCCATGTATTTTGATCCTGTGCTAGAGACTGCTGTAATAAATGCAATGAAGATTTAAAAGGATGTCAAAGCAAAAGTAATTAGGTTTCGCATTTCTTCAGTGAAAGATTTTAGAAAATAACCCTCCTTTTGGGCTTCGCCACAGTCGGGTAAAAAGATTTTTCGCATTCTAATCTTCTTCCAGTTCTGACGAAACCTGTCCAGTAGGAAATGGACAGGTCAGGGTACTGGCAAGGACGACAGTGTCCTCCTTCGTGGTCTACCGCAACCTCGCTTTAGTATTGCAGGGCACCAGTTTCCTGCTATTTGGCCCACAAAGAGAAAGAGTGAAATGGAAAAAGTGGTGGCCTTTGCCCAGGAGTGGGACAGAGCAAGCTAGGAAAATAACCTAATGGCCGTGATATTATTATAGAACGAATATTTAAGTGATAGTCAAACTCATAACTTAAGAAGTCAAGACTTAAAATTATTATTTTTATAATTAATTACTCCTACATCTTTCAATAGATACCTGTTTTATGTGTTTTATTTTATACTATTAGTTCTGCTCAGAAAGGACCTACCTATTTGATACATATAATTTACAAATGCTTCCTCTCTCCTAACTAACTTGTTTTTGCTGTGCCCGAAGCTTTTTTATACGTTGACAGCTTACATGTGGAATGCAATAAAGTTTTTTTTTTTTAAACGTTGCCCCACACTAGGAATTTCTCCTGTATCGTGGGTGCGTTTACAAACATTGAAACTCACATACACAAACACCCAGACACGGAACAACTATCTGTAGGTCATACAAATATTTGTTCCGTGCGGGGATCGAACCCGCGACACTCAGCGCAGCAGTCTAATCACTTAGCCACTGCGCCAACCGTGCCGTCAGAGTAGGTATTGAGTATTGAGAATACGCTTCCTGAAATCGAACAGTCTTTATAATATTCATAGCAAATATGACCAAGCTTGCAGTAACCCTAAAAGCCTGAACCTTTTGCAATATGATTCTATCAACTCCCTTTGCTTCCGATACTGTCAGCAGAACCATAAAATTGAATATTGTTTTCAATATAAATAACTGGAACACGAGGCACCTTTTCAGATTGCTATAAAATATTGTAAGAGGCTCTATCTCCGAGTAAGGAGCGTCACAACAAAATAAATCTTATTTACTTTGACCCACAAAACGGGTCGAAATCAACAAATCTTTGGATAGCTTCGCTTGAAATTGCAAATAGATTGAAGGCCTAGAATACAGTTGATCCGGAATAACACACGCGTATATCAAATAGTGCATGAAATTGGACCGAAATATAATCAAGAAGGGAGATTCATAATATATGAGGTTATTTATATCTTTCTTTACAGGCTGTGTAAAATAGGACCGAAATATTATCACACATGTGAGATAGAATAATTTAACTTTGTGTTTTATTATAAACGCTTTATAAATAACACATCACGTCATCAATCTCCGAAGGGTTATGCAGAGGTGTACCCATTAGTGCACCCACATTTCGCCAGTTATGTTTTTAAGTCACATGTAGTAGGGGGCAAGCCTATTACCATCAACTAGTCACAAATCAGAACGCATAGCGAAGAACGGATGGCCGATGGGGCCGAAAAGTTCAGGAATGGCGACCGCGAACAGGAGGACGTTGCGTTGGAAGACCTCCCACTAGGTGGACCGATGACCTGGTCAAGGTTGCGGGAACTAAGGAGTAAGGACCTCATGCAACTTATGTGTAAAATGTTCTTTAGTAAAATAAACAACAACCCAGATTAACTCAATTGAAAATTCTTTAAAACTTGTGTTAAATAGAACCATATTATTATATTGAATCTCTTGATTTGTTTCGTTACAAAAAATATATTGTTAACATTTCCATCAGAAAAAACCCAGAGAAGAAAATATTTAAGATGTAAAAATAAAACGGGTCGCGATATCTCGTTTAAAAAGGTAATAATATTGTAAGTAGGCTGACATTAAACGAAAATTTTTTTCTATATTCACGTTTTTTTGCTAAACTTTCTGCTGTAGGCTTTCTGGTATATTGACGGCACGGTTGGCGCAGTGGCTGAGCGATTGGTCTGCTGCGCTGCGTGTCGCGGGTTCGATCCCCGCACGGAACAAATATTTGTATGGCCTACAGATAATTGTTTCGGGTCTGGGTGTGTTTGTGTATGTGAGTTTAAATGTTTGTAAATGCACCCACGATACAGGAGAAATTCCTAGTGTGGGGCAACGTTTTTTTTAAAACAACAAAAAAAATAATATTATAGTCATATTTTTATTCGAATGTATCACACTTGTCATTGCATACAAAATATTCACGCCTATAATCCTTAAAAGAGTTAGGCAGAGGTGTACCTGATAGTGGTTTACATTTAGTTAGTTATGTTTATGTCCCATGTAATAGGGGACGAACCTATTGCCATCAACCGATCACAAATTCAGACTGGCTTGGTTACTGAGAAATTCCTGATAGAAAAACTCAGTAACGAGAAGTGAATCCAGTACATCACGCTCAGCAGTCGTGCTAGTGACCACTTGACTTATGAGGCAGTCAGTTACATTAATTTTAATTATTATCGTTTTTACCCGACTACGGCAAAGCCAAAGGAGGGTTATGATTTTGACTGGCTATGTATGTATGTTTGTATGTATGTATGTGTGTATCTTCATCTGTTCCCTCATAGCTTCTAATCTACTTATCGGAACTCGACATATGAGGTATCGTTAGAACCGTCTTAATTTTCCGCTGAACATAGGCTAGGTGACGTGTCACAAAAAGCGATTTGGCGCCCTCTAGCGGACAAAAAGTAAGGCTTAAAAAATAAAAATGGATATAAATACGCCGTGTTTGGTATCATTTGAAAGGGCCTGACTTGTACATTTCCAAAATATTGCTCACTTTTAAAATCACGACCTCTAGCGGACAAAAAGTCAAAAGTAAAAAAAATATTTAACACCAAAATTGTTTAAATAAAAAAAGTAAAAAACTAAAACCCGACTACGACAAAAAAACGACGCTGAAAAAGTATGATACAAGATTTTCAGGATAGAACAAAAAGAAAAGCCGTAGTCACACGTTATAGGTACCAACCTAAACACTTTAATACCGTGTGACTACGGCTTTTCTTTTTGTTCTATCCTGAAAATCTTGTATCATACTTTTTCAGCGTCGTTTTTTTGTCGTAGTCGGGTTTTAGTTTTTTACTTTTTGTCGTGTTACTTTTTTGTATGAGTCCGACCGTCCCAATTGTTAATAACAAACAGAAAAACACCACGATTTGGGCATTATTTCAAGAGTATTGTTATAATATTTTTATAAGAATTGGGTGTTATATACCCTACAAAGCATTTGAGAAAACAAGCTGGGAAAGGCAATCCATTGATAGCATTTTTAGTGTTTCAGATTATTTATGTTTTTTAAAAGAAAAGAAAAGATTTTATGACACAACAAATTAAAAATAAAACACAAAATGAAAAATATATGGAAATAATTATAAAGAAAGTAAAAGATAACAAAAAAATAAAGAAATAAATATATAATATATTTGCGCAAAAGTTCCATTGCTCAGCATAATACTGCCCTAGACTCTATAATATTATATATACTGTTTTATAACGGATTCTTGTTGATACAATCGACACCATTTTGCAAAGATTTTTAGTGGATATTTTTTCATTGTTTCACATGAAACCGTCCAATACTTGGGCTTCATATCCTATTTTACGTACCTATCAGCGATAAAAAAGTCTAAAATTGAAAACGTTCGCCATATTTGTTTGGAGCCGCTGTTAAACTTTTATATTAGTTTTTAGGATAAAAATAAAACTCGCTTGACCTTTAGTATGTAGGTACACTACTTATTATCCTGTATTTATGAAGTAGAAGTCAATTTAAATTACATAAAAATGAAATATGTCTTCTCTTATTTTACAGTACTTTAGTTTCCTGATAAAACATTCTGAAATGCAGTAATGATAAATATGTACAGTTTTTTAAAATTTTAAGATTATAGCAGTTTTTTAATCACGGTTTTTTTTGGAGGGTCATATTTTCTTTACTTAATAGGTGCTGAAAAAGGAAAATGACAGAATGTGTCAAAAAAATTGCTCTATTGGTATCATTTAGGAAGAAAAAAGGGGATCGCACCTGTTCTCTCTAAAGAAAAGCATAGCATAGTAAGTACCTATTCCAACTTGATTGCATTTCCCAGCAGCACGGGTGAAAGATTTTTCTTTTTAAACAAAGGCAATGAACGCTCACAAACATACGAAAAAGTATGACAAAATGTATGAAAATTGCGACTGATTTTTAACCATTACTGAAATACAAAGATAAAGTGATTTAGTTTTCTCAGAAACCGAACTGATGACCATTATGAGAAATTTTCTCTTATTGTAACCAGAGAAATCATCTACCTAGCCTTTTTCCAACTATGTTGGGGTTGGCTTTCAGTCTATACTGTGTATGGAACCGTGGAGCGAATGCCTATCTAATCACCAGAACCTTTGGAAGTTACTACTGGTTATTACGATACCCCTTGGTAAGACGGGTTGCTGACTAACTTGTTATAATCAACGGTTTTACTCTCTTTCCGAGGCAAGGAGGAAATTCGGTATGAAATGGTAGTCACCCATCCACAGACCGACCTAGGAAGTGCTCGTAATTGTTGTCCTAATTAAAGTCTAAAATCTATTGAAAGCAAATTGGGGTCGGATTTGAATCAAAATTACCATGACACAAATAAATCAGTTGTTACAATGCAGCATAAGTAAATAGTACTTGAATTATTTACGCGATAATGAGCTTAATAGTGTTTTGCTGTGAAATTGATGACAGAAATCGCATGTATGTGGATTTACGTCCGTTATACGTAGATTAAATCAAAAGTGTAGAAAAAACGAATTTGAAATTGAAAATGTTCGGTTTTTTTTTTGCATTTTGAAGATGATAGCTGCCAAATTGGACGGCCTTTTCCTGTGACACTGGATGGGACTATGATAGGTCTGAATAAATAATTAAAATGTAAACAATAACTTTATCAACCCACCCAATTAGATAAGAACTACTGTTACTAAAATACTATTATATTAGTGCATGGTCCATAGTTTTATTACACTTTCCTGAAATAAATTTTCTTTGTTTTATTTTATTTTTGAAATACGACTCGAGCATATAAGAGCTTTCAATTCGTTTCAACCAAACAATATTTTATACCAATTTCAAAGAAACACAACAGTGATCTATCATTTATTTAATTCCCTTATAGAATTTGTATAGAATTGGTTCGAGGAAATCGTAGACATGTAATAACAGCGGCTCGGGTCAATCTTCAGGTTAAGCCACGCTTGCCGTGGTTGTACATACCGAGTTTCTTTCGAACCTAGGAAATCACCCTAAGTCATTGCTCCCGGCTGCCATTTGTAGATCTTCGTCACGCGTTACTGGTCTACTTCGGTTAGCGTGGCGATGACAATAGGGTATTTCCCCAAAAAAATCTGATTAGTCCGTCTTTTTTTTTGTTTTTTTGGAGGTTGGGAAATCATCAAATAACTCCTCCCGCTCTTGGGCAGAGCAGAAGGGAGTGTCAGACGTCTACTGACTAAAAACCACCCATGTTCCTTCTTTGCCCTTGTGCCGAGGCCGCGTTATCTCTTTCGATAATCCGCAGCCCCGACGGGAATTAGTCCGTCATGGATTGATATTTGATTATTTAGATTGTCTTGTGATTGGTTGTTGAATACGTGTTTTTTGTTTTATAAAATTAATAAAAAATAACGAAGATAAAACGTGTCAAAGATCATGAGTGGGGCTTGTGACGTCACATTCTGGGTAAAAAACGTACTAATCTGTGACGTCACACGACTTGATATGACTTTTCAAAGTACTGTATCGTCTTCAGTTATTGTTTACGTGAGAAAAGAAAAAATACTACTGAAGGCACCTTTAGTAGTCACCATCAGCTCCTGTGATGTGCAAGTAACAGGACAAGCAGGACACGATATCAAATGTCCCATAGTTTGTGGGGCGAGACATTTAAACACTCCAGGACAGAGCCATCCATGAATCTCCACCTGAACCGGTTTTCCTTGCTTCGGCTTACCGCCAGGGTCTATTTAAAGACTTCCAGGTGAGTCATGACAACTGGTAGTGGTCTGAAAGTCTGACAACCAGTCTTCCCAAGTACGAGTAGTATCGTATTACTCATTCTGACTGGGTTGTGGTGATCAGAAAAGCAGTCGCCCCATGTAAAATACTGGTACCTCAGCATAAAGGCTGGGTAGATGGTGATATTGATATTCCCCCCTCGTGAGACAATCCACCTGCAATAACCTTATAATAAAGTCCATATACGCACATGCAAACAAAACGTTTCATAATGAAAAGCCGCGTCAAATCGTCGTCGTGCCAATAATTACGTGATTACAAAGCAAGGTTCGTAATTTTAAAAATGCCAGGCTTTTCATATAAAAATTGATTTATGCGCGCTTTTATTAGAGCAATTTGATTTTTTTTCTTGCCATAAGTATGGGCTCGCGTGAAGCTATTTGCTGGCTAAATCCGGAATTATAAGGCAATTGTTTTTTTATTAAGTAGTACGTGAGTGGGCTTGTATTTTGCGAATAATGACATCAGGTTTTCATTCGCTTATAAATTTTATAGAAAACCTAGGTTTTACGGTGCTGGAATATAACATAACATCACGGCTATAGTTTTGAAAGGGTTAGGCTGAGGTGTACTTAAAAATACACCCACTATTTGCCAGATATGTTTAAGTCCCATGTTAAAGAAGTTGAGCCTATCTGGAATTACTCTTAAGCAAAATGTAACTAACTTAAAAACTACTAAAGTTCGGGGAAACATTTAGTGGCTTAATTTGATGCATTTTACCCTACTATAGCGCCCTGCAAGGAATACTTCGAGTTACCAGTAACCCTTGTATAACCATTTTATGTTACAACTAGCTACAAATTCTCCCTTGCTACAAAAACCAAACTAATTCCCGTTCCTTGACCCACAAACACCGAGAATCACAACAATTTAAACAAGCATAATTTAATAATACACTTTCGCCCTCGAGACAAACTTTGGACGAGTAAAAAAAAACGTTTTGGGGCGAAACAGTGCAAAATTTCATCGGAACCCTTTTAAATAAGTCACGGCGTGGGACAAACCGGGTTTTATCAGACGATAAAAGTAAAGTTGGGTTAGTACATAATTAAGCAGGAGTTACCACTGATATAAGTGTAAAGTGCCTGGAAGAGCTTCTAAGACTTTGAGAGACAAATCTTGATTGGCTGTGCGAAGTTCTGACAAGTATTTGCTGGAATGTTTTGAGTATTCGCAAAGCAGGTTATGATGATACGAGTAATATCTATGTAGGTTTCAGAGTACAAATGGGTTTCTTATCATCTTCCTACCCATTAACCATTTAACCCATTCCTTTTAATTAAAAAAAAAAAACATTTAATTCAAGTATCACTGACTCATAATAGAAATAATATTTCATTCACATTTTAGGGTCAGCGCAACCCGTTTTTATTTATTTTATTTACTTTATGCACAAGTAATAAAACCGTACAAAGGCGGACTTAATACCTTGGGCATTTTTTACCAGTCTACCTTAGTGATGCAGAGACATTATACAGTAGGTGCAAAACAGAAACAAAAATTAGAAAAGAAATAATATATATAATATACACCTAACATATAAGAATAAATACATACATAAATATATACATAAAATATATATACTTTGAAAGATACACAAGAAAAAAAAACTATAACAACTTAGTTCTGAGACGAAGCTGCCAACTTCTTGCGAATGTGCTCGCGAGCTTTCATTTTGAATGTGAACTGACTGTTTATTGACCGTTTTCTTCTTTTTCCATTCTTCCCTGTTAGACGTCACGGTGGCCAAAGTTGAAGTTGAATTTAAAGACTTTTTTTATTAGGTATATCAAAAAAATCAATCAAAATTTTAGTTTTCGTGACATTAAGCTCAATTCTGTGTGAAGTCCCGGTATAAATAAATTTTGCTTTTTTTGATCATCTCCCTCTTCAATTTGGGAGGTGGTCGACTGCTTAACCTGGCTATTCTATGGGTTTTCTTAAGTACAAGGCTTTCAGTCAAGGCATAAATTTCTCTACCTATCTACAAACCCTTATAAAAATGTTTTTTCCTACACCTCCGCTATTCTTTGCTGATTAATTTCGTTGCGGGATCCAAGACAGTTAAATCGCTT
Source organism: Diarsia dahlii (assembly GCA_949775195.1). Taxonomy (NCBI): domain Eukaryota; kingdom Metazoa; phylum Arthropoda; class Insecta; order Lepidoptera; family Noctuidae; genus Diarsia; species Diarsia dahlii. Next base: position 19,137,920 of record OX459205.1, read on the forward strand.
CTCTGGGACTTCGTCGAGCTTCATTGTCTCGGCGCTTTTCTGTGGTCGCCACTGTTGATTCTGGCTAACAGGAGTTACAGTGGTTTGGGAATAGTGTGGCGTGCTTGTACCAATTAAAAAAAAAAAAACCCTTAAAACTACTAACATAAACAAGAATAAAATCGCAACACAAGAATTTTCCTCAAAAATATAAATCCGGGAGCCATATTGTGTTTTTCAAGCATCCTTGTCAGTCTTGACCCTTCATAACTCAACCACTATCTCGACCCTGGCCACATCCAGTTGGCCTTATCTCGACTCTACCAGCTACTTAAACTGTCAAACTTAGCACCATCCCTTAGATTCTTTTCTTTTCAACACTTAAAAACTTTTCGGCACCTATATACCTAATATATTTGAGTAAGGATCGACAGAGCTTTGTAAAGCTGTTTACTGGTTTATTCGGGTGTTACGGAAAAAGGGTTAATTTAAAATGTCGATAAAATGCCTGCTCTTTGATTCTTTGAAGACGGTATTGTTAGTCTTGTTCTTTGAAATCTTACAAAGACAGTCTTTTGTTTTTGTAAGTGATGGAACAGGCAAATCAGGTCAATTCATCATTCTGCAGTATTTTAATATTCATTGTGAAGAGATGGGGGCGAACGGGAAGGGGTTATCGAAAAGATTATTGTGCCAATGTAGTTTCTTAAACCTTAAGCTGGCCACAAAATTATAGACTGCCTCATTAGTCGTAAAGACGCAAGCGTTACTGCTAAGCTTGAGGTCTGGGGTTCGATTACTAGGTCAGCCAAATTGATATTGGGTTTTTCCAAAATTTTCTTAGTAACAGCCACGGAGACTTATTTGTGCCCGGTTGATGGCAATAGGGTTGCCCTATTACATTAGACTTAAACATAACTTGTGAAATCTGGATGTACTATTAGGTACACTTGTGCCTCTGTAACCCTCAGAGGATAACAGGCGTGGCGTTATGTTGAGCAAAACTAAAAACATTTTATTTACTTTAGAAACACAACATTCAGGAACAAAAATAAAGTTGTTTCAGCCACCATTTCCCGTGTGAGTCCATAGAGAAAAATTGGTTGGTACCGGACGTTCGGCAGCTACGATTTGTATAGAGACTTCCTAGATAGGAGCACATTATAAGTTTTAAGCTAAAAATACTTTCAGGATACGTTCCGATACTTCTGTTGACCCAGTTAGAAGCTGCAGTCACTTCGGGAGATAAAATCTTCATGCTAGTTTTGCATTACTCACTGAAAAGAATCCGAAGTGTACCAATGTATTGGCACTTCTGGGATAAGGTACTTTGAATATATAGTGTCATTGGTGTGATGAAGGCTAACTCAGTTAATATCAAATGGTGATTATATATTATTATTAATGACCTATATGTTTGGTTTAAGTCTGTCTGTTTGGTCACGGCTATCATTTGTACCTCTTTGACAGTCGGTACAGTTAGTTAGAGGTCTGAAATTTTGACAAACAATCTTATTATGAGGTATCATATTCCCAGTACAAACTGCGTTGTAGAGGTCAGCTAAGCAGTCGATCTATTTAAATATTGGTATTCAGCTTTGTCTAGTTATAATGGAAGCTGACCATAACATAGTTGGGAAAAAGCTAGGCAGATGATGATGACATGTTTGGGTTGTATCCGTGAGAATTTTATCAATAAAAAACAATAATAATTATGTTGGCCATACACGTACGAACGTTTGTTCAATCTTACAAACAGTAAATTCCGTCTCGTACCCAAGAATAAAACGACTCTAAAATCATAATCCATCCATCCATCCAATACTAAAGCAGGCAATATCTGTCTATATGGTGAAAGGGTCTGCGTTAATGACGCAAATGTTCGAAATACCTACGTTCCACAGATTCCTAGATTCGAAGGTTAGATCTTTGTCATTACGTGAGAGGAATTAGGATTAATGGCACAGCGTTTGATCAGGACGGAGTTTAATTTTGAATTTAAAATCTATTGGACTTTGCTGGGTCTTCGATTTATGATAATGAAGTTTTTATGTCTTTTAAGCTTGGGTATTTTTAGTTTTATTTGTGGTGTTTTTTAATAAATTCTGCCAGTACTACATATTTGGGTAGATGACATTGTTGTCATTGCGGGAATATCCTGGAAGAGGCTGACTAAGGCTGGCTGACGATACAAGTGCTTGACACAAACGTGGATGCCGATGATGACTACTACAAAAATTTTTGCCGAATCTTTGAGGATAAGTGACGTATTGTTATGCTCTCTGAAAAGATTCTGAGAAGTCTATGTATCTATGTTGGTTAATACAGTACAGTTCAGTAGTTAGTACTAGCTTTGCCGTTGTCATACTTGCTATTGTGTCAATTTTAATCATTATGCACTTGCCCTTATCCAAATTCATTTGCGGTCATGTCAACATGTCTTCTTCTTCTCTGTTCCATCGGACACCTCCTTTCTTGTCATCGTATCTTTAACACAGTCCTGTTTATGTATCTGTATTCTTGCCACCATGTGAAGAAAATCTGGTTACTAGTGAAATAATTAAAATCTAAGCTCTTATTTTTCAAAAAGGACACATACCCAAAAACAATACCAACAGATTTCACCATCCTTTATCCTCATTTGATTTCTAAAACCACATCGGGAGCAAAAAACCAGCTCAGTCCGTACATTAAAATACGTAATTATTAAAGGAAGCCGAGGCTTTGTCCCAAACGTTGAGTACAGTACCACACGGTCAGAGCCCAGGAGCCCAGAGCTGGTTCTACTAAGCCGCGAATCCTCTTTGTTAGGGCAAAACTCGGGAGATTACGATTTAAAAGCATTTTAGTGTGCAGGTTTTTAGAGGATCAAGTCTATTCTTTTATAAGGATAATTTTGGTGATGAGGATATTATTAAATAGAAAGATGTTAAGGAAAATATAATTCCGAATTGGAAATCTTGGATGAAGGCGTGGTTTTTTTTATGTTACAAATGAAGTGAGTTAAATTAAAATAGTATTTATTTGCTAGGATTTTAGCGCTTGTCCCCAAGTTATTTACTTAGTCTTTGGGGTGTACAAGAGTAAAAGAGAGGAGAAAAAAAAATGGCGATACGTTTTCACAATAGTGACTCTTTTATTTTAGCGATACGATCCGGCACAGTTGTTACAGGTTGTAATGACCCGTAAGTCTAAAAACCAGTCTTACCAAGAGATATTGTAATACCAAGTACTGCTGGGTTGTAGAGGTCAGATAGGCAGTCGTGTCATGTAAAATTTTGGTATTCAGTCGCATCAGGTTAGCTGTAGTTGGACTGGAAGCCGACCCCAACATTTTCAGCCTAACCTTTATCTAATTTTGTTGGGAGTCGACACCAACAACGTGGTTAGGAAAAGGCTAAGCAAATTATGTTATTGGTTATTCTCTTCCTCATTCAACAAAATAAGCTTATTAAGCTCTTAAATCCAGACCTTCCGTACCATTTCTGTCATAAAGTTACTCAAAGTTCCAAATACGATATAAAATGCCACATATCCCGATACGTTTGTGAGCGAAACATGTCGTATTTATACTTAACGCTCCATTACGCTTTTTATATTCGATTTATGTGAAGATTGCGTTGTGAAAGCGGTATTGGATAGCGAAAGTTGTGGTTCGCTCGTGTGTATTGTGTGGAGTTCTGTTGTGGAATTCTTGTTGGTGTATTATTATTTTTCAGTTGGCTTTTTGTTCAGTAAGTGGGAATGTAACTGGAGTTCTGTTTATGTACAGTTAATGGTCAATTAGTTAGTATGCTATTTAACACTCACTGCCAGCAATATATAGCATAGTTCCAGCTCAGCAAGCCATGGGGTCCGCTGGCGGGTCCCAACGATTCCGATGCAGCAGGCCAGAATGTTTTGAGCACGCCATGGGATCCGCTGTGACCCCCTAAATCGAAACTGATTTTCATACTACTGGCCTATTAATATAGAAAAAAATATGTTTAGTATTGTTTGGGGGCGGCCGGCGACACCCACGGCCTACTGTTAAAGTTTCTTTAAATTAAGACTGGCCCTTTGCAATCGAAAACTTGGGACCCATCAGCGGATCCCATGGCAGTGAGAGTGTTAAAACATTTTATATTAATATAATAATAATATAATAATAATAATATTCCACAACTATCACACAACGCCATCTAGTCCCAAGCTAAGCAGAGCTTGTGTTATGGGTACTAGACAACTGATAAACATACTTATATATTTCTAAATACATACATATTATAGATAAATTACACCCAGACACAGAACAAATGATCGTGCTCATCACACAAACATTTGTCCTGGGTGGGAATCGAACCCACGACCTCCGGCATAGCAGTTAGGGTCACTAACCACTAGACCAACAGGCCAGTCAAATATTACAGTCATCATCATCATCAGGCTCCTCTCCTTGAGAGGGAATAGGTTATAATCTACCACGCGGGCACAGTGCGGATTGGTAGACGTCACAAGTCTTCGAATTTTTGATTCTAGGATATGCCAGTTTCCTCACGATGTTTTCCTTCACCATTTTTGTGAGCAGTCAGTGGTGATGAAATAAATTACACAAAGTAATGCGCCTGTCTGGGTTCGAATCCACGACTTAATTTTCGTAAGTCGGGGCCACCAACACGGCCACTGCTGCTTACAAAACACAGCCATAACAGGAAAATTAAATGGAACGCGGTTTTCTCGTGAAATAAATGTTTTAATCCTATTTATTCGTAAAAGTATGGCTTCAAAAATACTATGATCTGAAAAACGGTAAATGTTAATAAATATAGTAGAAGAAAATCGCTTTTCATTACTCGTAACAGTACATTAAACTAAGTAACATGGACCCAAAATTATTGCCGCCTTATAAATGGTACAGAATTAATGGAGGTATTTAAAATTAGTTACCGACTGCTTTCGTGGAAATATTAAAGGACCTAACCCTTTTTTTTTGGGGGGGGGCAAAACATCAAATAATTCCTCCCGCTCTGGTCAGAGCGGAAGGGAGTGTCAGACTTCTACTGACTAAAAACCACCCATGTTCCTTCTTAGCCCGTTGTGTCGAGGCCGCGGTATCTCTTTCGAACAACCCACACCACCGACGGGGCAGCCCCGACGGGAGGGAATTTAACCTTCAATATCTTTCTGTATCCAAAGCGGTGGCCCAGTGGTGTTGGCCCCGACTTACGAACAGAAGGTCGTGGGTTCGAACCCAGGCAGGCGCATTACTTTGTGTAATTTATTTCATCACCGCTGCTCTCAAAACGGTGAAGGAAAACATCGTGAGGAAACCGACATGTCTTAAAACCAAAACATTCGAAAACATGTGACATCTGCCGATCCGCACTGGGCCCGCGTGGTGGATTATAGCCCATCCCTCTCCTAGAGAGGAGGCCTGAGTCCCTGCAGTGGGAACATTGTAGGCTGATGATGATGATGAACCAAGAGGTTCTCAGGATTAGGCCAAGGAAAACAAATCCTGCTAAGCTGGCGGGGAGAACAAGTAGTGACCTTCTTTCTAGGAGTTTTGTTAAGCATCTTTTAACACACATTATTTAAACACTGCCTATTTAACTAGTGGTCGCAAGAGGAACTGCTATGCATGAGGTCCCGGGTTCGATTTTCAGGTCAGACAAAGAATTATTGGGTTTTACCAACAGGAATTTCTCAGAGGCAGCCACAGAGTCTGGATTTGTGAAATGTGAGTGTGCTAATGAGTAAACCTCTGCCTAATCCTTCAGGGATTACAGGCGTGATGTTATGTTATTTAAACACATTTAGCTTAATAAAGCTAAAAGCTAAGCCTTTCAAATACTAAGTAACGTTGTAACTCAATTTCATCATTTCAGAACATCTATGTTTTAGTTTATCTCTGAACTAGAATACTTAGGTAGGTACTCGAAGTTCAATGCCTTAATACACACATCAAAAGTGTCTAGGGATCAAGCATTTTTATGCGGATTTCTTGAGATTGAGATGTGGCTTTGTAATAAATTTATGATTTTATAAATTTATATGGATCCTTTTTGGTGCATTTCATAATTTGAATCAGGAACTGTCAATCAAATTCGAGTAAAAGATGAAAATCAGCTGTCAATATTTTCCTTATAAAAACATACAACGCATTGAAGACATTATTAGTGCTACTGTTTCCCTACTACTGATTAAAACCAACGTTATTATGGAGCGGCGACGTCATTTAAGCAGGGAAGAAATGCTCAGAGCCGTGGGAATGATAGAAGCTGGTTCCCGGCAACGTACTGTGGCTTTAGCTCTGAATACAAGTCAGAGTGTTATCAGTCGACTTTGGACACGTTACCGAAGCACTGGTACCGTGGCTGAGCGCCATGGAGGACGGTATCGCTGCACCACACGGAGACAAGACCGATACATTCAAATCATAACTCGAAGAGCTCCAACAATAACCGCCATGATGTTAGCCGTGAGGCTTCATCACTCTTCAGGGAACTTAATTAGCGACCAAACAGTCAGAAACCGCTTGCATGAAGTGAACCTTCATTCCCGAAGACCGCTACGGGTACCACCTATAGCAATGCACAATCGTAGGATTCGATATCAATGGGCTCTTGAACACAGAAATTGGGCAGAAGAACAATGGCGTTTCGTGTGCTTTTCTGATGAGTCTCGTTTTGGTATGAGACAAGACGTATACGACACTGGAGAACCCTTGGACGCCAACAGCGATTAAAATCCTGCCAGGAAGTCCATCCTTATAGTGGTGGAACCATCATGGTATGAGCGGGTATTTGGATCGGCGGAAGAACTGAGTTGATTTGGATCAGAGGCAACCTCAACGCTCAAATTTATGCTGAGACGATTGTTTCAGACGTCATCGTTCCTCTACAAGTGCAAATCGGTCCCTTATTTCAGTTAATGCATGATAATGCACGACCGCACACCGCAAGAGTTGTAAGACAGACTCTCGCCGCAGCTAACATCAATGTCCTGCCCTGGCCTGCTCAGTCGCCAGACTTGAACCCGATTGAGCATGCATGGGATATGCTACAGAGAAGAGCTCTGCCGAATATGGAGGGTATCCAGTCGCAAGAAGACCTTTTTTTGTTGTTGCAACGAACATGGGCGGCCATTCCACAGCGTGATTTGGATGAACTCATTTTGAGTATGCCAAATGTTCTTGTGTTGTTAGTGTTCGCGGTAGAAACACGGATTATTAATTGTTTAAGTTACCCAATAAAATTTTAAAGAAAACTGTTATTTCAGTCTTTTTTTCGAACTTTAATGTTAGTGGTTCAAATGTCAAAAATCCCTTTATTAGGAAAATGGCAAATTTCTTTATTAATGCAAAGGTGACTTGGTTTATCGTTACTGTGACAAACGAAAACACTTTATTTGAGAAAATTTTAATTAATATCAATCAGGAGAAAAGTTATTGCAAAAATATATGTTGATCCTTAGACACTTTTGATGTGTGTAGTTCTTCGAACATAAAACCGAGATCTTTATATTATTATACTAAGTGTGTTCTACGTAAGGTACCTCTTACTAGATTTACTACGTTCAGTAAATAATAAAGGTTAATAGTGTGTTTGATAAGTGTTAGTCCTCGTTAAATTCTGGGATTTTAAATCTAGGACGCAATGCTTCACAATCATATTTGTAAGACTTTTTTGTACTTACCATGTTTTTACACAAATGAAATTAGTCTAATCTATTCTTTAATGAGAGAGAAATGCTTATAATTCAACGGAGACTGCGAATCGGATAAGGTAAGGATCCTTTCAGGCTAGATGGAGTGACAATTTTTGCAATGTTTCCTGTAGTAACCTAATGAGCATACGAACTAAATACTGCGTACCCAAGTTGGCCGCTGCCGATCTAATCTGGCTAGATGGAGTATAGTCGACCTATATCTGACAGAATGTGAGTGTGGAGCCCCGACACAGGACATGCCACACCTCCTCTCTTACCCGTCGTGCCCAACTTATTGCACGTTCAAGGACTTGAACGAAGCCAACAAAAGAGCTGTCCAGGTTGCTACGTACTGGATGGACAAAATTTGAGTTGTCGACTCGAAAAGAAAAAGAACCAAAGGACGAGTAAAAGAGAAGTATGGATTATTAAATGGCAAGAGATTGATGTTGATGTTGAGATTCAAAGAAAAGGCCCCTCGGCCTATATCTGGCAGTGGACTTTTGTAGGTTGGTGATGAACTACAGACTGGGTTTTAACTAACAGTTACTCGTAAGATAACCTTCCTGGTTTACATTATAATAATATTTGGATTCTCTTGAACACACTCGCATATACATAATTAGCACTTAAATATACAGCTAGTAAAGGCGTTCGCCTTGAAAAGCATTCCACAGAGAAGCTTGTAGACAACGACGCAATGAAGGGAATATACCTACTGTAGGGATTTTTTATAATTATTTTGTCGTCTTAAATAAACTGAGCTAGGCAGGTGCGGGTTGTTGGTCGTCAATAAATAATAGATAAATTATTTGCAGTAGAAAGACCATAAAACTCCGTTGTAGAACTGTCATTATCAATCAGTTTTGAGTTTGAAATAGCGACTGGCCAGAGCTGCAATATGGCAGCGGCAGTCTGGATATGCAGTCAGTCTTCTCCTAATGTGTGGTTATCGCCTAACCTGGTACCAGATTTTTAATGTTACACATGAGCCATAACTTGGTGGCCAGTATATCATCATCATCATCATCATCATCATCATCATCATCATCATCATCATGCTCTTGCCCTCATCCCAATTCATTCGGGGTCGGCGCAGCATGTCATCCTCTTCCATACATCTCTGTTTCTAGTCATCTCAAGAGACACAGAGCTCTTTTCTTACCATATCATTCTTAGCACAGTCCATCCATCGTAGACTTGGTGGCCAGTAAAATTAGCCTGTAATTTAAATTTTGTTTTATATATTTTTTTAATTGTAATGTGTTACTTTCAATTTAAATAATCATCATCAGCCTATAATGCAGGGACTCAAGCTTCCTCTTTAGGAGAGGAATGGGCTATTATCTACCACGCGTGTCCTATGCGGGTTGGTGGATGTCACATGTCTTCGATTTTTTTTGGTTTTATGACATGCCGGTTTCTCACGATGTTTTCCTTTACCGTTTTGAGAGCAGTTTAAACGTAATTTCTTAATTTTATATTTTTTAATTTTATGATCCAATGATGATTATAATAATAATATTCCACAACTATCACACAACGCCATCTAGTCCCAAGCTAAGCAGAGCTTGTGTTATGGGTACTAGACAACTGATAAACATACTTATATATTTCTAAATACATACATATTATAGATAAATTACACCCAGACACAGAACAAATGATCGTGCTCATCACACAAACATTTGTCCTGGGTGGGAATCGAACCCACGACCTCCGGCATAGCAGTTAGGGTCACTAACCACTAGACCAACAGGCCAGTCAATTGAAATAAGTAAACAGTAATAAAGTTCAACTGTGAAACAAGTTACCTCTCTGTTTTAGTGGATGGGCCGTAACCTACCGTGGGGCCAAAGCGACTCACTATACAGACTGACTTCCATAAAAACATTACTATTTATCAGATTGCTACTTGCTTTTCAAAACAGATTTACTGTCAATATTTCTTCGAACATTCTTGGTTAAAACTACACGCTCAACGTTGTAAAGCGTGGTACAGAATTCCGGAATTAAGTCACACGCCTGGCTTGCTCGCGGAGTACATTTAAATAAACGACAGGCGATGTGTGCACGGAATTAGTAATAATATGTGAATAGTTTTCAGATTCAAAACGCTTTTGAGAATTGCTGGGGCGGGCTTGAGTGCTTACATACGGTCTATTATATACCGTGACGTTCGTGTGAACTGCAAGCTTGCTTTATGAAATTGCAGGAAGATTTATCTTGTGGGTACCTTTGTTTCTATGTGGTCTCGGAACAGATTAGTTTCCTTACCTCACAGTATGTGAGAGATTATATTTAGCAGCAGTGTCTCCAAGAGCCCCCTTTCTGCTAATCAGCGACACAGAGAATTTTTATAAACTGTGTTTTGGGTAACAAGTAATTTACAAATTTTGATAAAGATCACGATAAAACAGTTCCAATATTTTTGGCGCATTTCAGGTACGGTTATTACAATAGTTTCAGCAGGTAAAACCAATAATTTCGCAGTGCTATTTCTTTTAAAGAATAATTAAACTAGGAGACAGGCAGAGTAGGCAAGCTGCCTTTTTTTTTTTTTTTTGGTGGGTGTAAAATCATCGAATGACCCCCCCCGCTCTTGGGCAGAGCGACGGGGAGTGTCAGACTTCTACTGACTAAAAACCGAACCCATGTTCCTTCTTTGCCCTTGCGCCGAGGCCACGTAATCTAGTACAAAAATCCGCGGCCCCGACGGGCGTCGGCCCTTGCGGGCCCCTCCTTGCTGACATCTCTTTGAGGCGCGCGTGGAACACGAACGCGCCGACACTAGGCAAGCTGCCTGTCTCCTAGTTACACTAAGGGATTTCAGTAATTTTGTGGAGTACATTGACACCTAACTAAGTCTCCTGTTGTGCTATGCATAGTTATCTCATAAAATCAGTATTTTTTGTAAATAGATATTGTGATATATATTTGTTTAATACCTGAATTCAAACTTTGTATTTGAAATCAAACTAAATCTGTGATTGAATGAGTATTAGTAAACAACATAAAAAAATACCTCAAAAGCTAAAACAAAAAAAAACCGATCCCAATTCAATTCAAAACCCCCAATCGACAAGACAATTCTTTCATCCATGCATTCTATATGACCTGAATTTTTCGGCCACGTCTGCTTTTGAAGTGCTACGTATGCATAGGTGAAACACAAAGTAAACACCGCTCAAAGCGATTGCGGTGCCGTGTTGATCCGCACTGCGTCCGCAGTTATGTACCGAGCTTAAAAATGTTAGGTATTTGCTAGTGGGTGTCAGTGGAGAGTGACCGTAGGAATGACTTTGCCTTGAAAGGAAGACGAATTTGGAATTATTATTTTTTATTGAAGAGCACTGTGTCTCTTTGGTACCTATTTTGTGTTACGTAATGTTTGCTGTTTAAAACCAATCAACAATTACTGTACTTTCTGTAATGTATTCAGTACCTCAGCATGTTTTGAAACTGTCCCATTGGTCTGATGAACGCCAGCGCGACTGAGCGAGGGATCTTGAGTTCAATTCCTGGGGGGTCTAGCAAAAAGTGTTATTGGGTATTTTCGTTTAAAAAAAAACCAGAAGGTATTGCCTGGAGCTTGAAAATTGGCGGTATGATAACCTTGCACGTTAAGCCGTTGATCCACCTACTCAGTGTCCGGTCGTAGCAGATTGCCGTTCAGTCGGACTATGAGAGTTAAGAAACAACGAGTGCACCTGAGTCTGCGCCCGCACTTGTACGCTATTATGATTATCGTGATCGAAAACAGGCAGAAGGACTGTATCTATTTATGTCTTGGTAAAAAAATATCGACGAAGACGTCAACCAACCCGCGCTGGGCATTTCTGATGGACTTTAGCTCACATAAAGAGGAAGCATTTATGCCTCAGTAGGGTCAATATATTATATTTATGCTATGTTGTGGAACAATTCCTATTTTTATCACGACGAAAAACAAATGGCTCACAACAGAAAAATCGGGTCAAAGCGTTTGTGAATTTTGATGTACAAAAAAATGCACTGCAAAACGTTTTTGTTGTTTCTACTTGTTGAGTATTTCTCTGTATTTTTCTGCCTTTAAAAAGCAATGAAAATAGTACAATCAAACATGCTACAATCAACTTATGAAATTCCACGTCAGTGAGAAAGAGTATACTGTTTAACGCAGCAAATGGTCTCCGTGCAGGTTCCATCATGGTTGTTTACCCTTTTTAGGGTTCCGTAGCCGAATAGCAAAACGAACCCACGGCTTACTGTACAATCCACGAAACATTCATAAAATATTATCGAATTCATTTCCTATCGCTCTCATTGCGTAGTCAAGCAATAAAATAGACATTCCAGCCATCTCGTGAATAACTCTGACAATACCTAGATACTGCAGGTAGGTCAAAGTATAGGTTTGTTTGTACTGCCCGCACTCCGCTCAAAGCAATGCCTACGACTGTGAAATGGGGCTAGGAGGTTAGGTCTCCCTAGATTGTAGGCCGATGTTCTGATATTTTGTATCGTTTTGTGAAACAATGAGTCGGTGTTATTCTTTGTTTCCTTTGTCAAGCGGTGTTTTTGAATAATGGTTTGAGGGGTAATTTTTCAATGATAATATGGACATTCGAACTTAATTAAAAGGCCTGAAGTTTTCTGTCCGATGTCCGCAACCGGTTTCACCGTACCTTTATGAAAGAAGGGCTGAACGATCGGAGCAGTATAATTGGCAACATTATTCCAGTCCAGACATTTCTATGTATTATTAATTTATTTTTTATTGCCACTCTTATCAACAAGATGAAAGAAAACTCTATATTCTAATAATTATTGAAACAAAGAGCCTAAACTAACATATTATGCAAAAATCGGCCTCTACGGTGTAGAAAATTCGCTATGTTCTGGGGGCCTATAACGTTCCCAACATTAAAGAGTTCCTCGTTTATAAGATACACGATAAATAACTAATTCCAACATCAGAAGTTACTTGCATAAGGTTAAAAACGCCGATCTTGAAACAAAATCGAATCAATTATTTCAGGAAATAATGAACTGCGTAAAAGTTTAGACGTTATGGTAATACGAAGAATTTATTACATTCACCGCGTTATTCCGTCGCCGAATAATTTCGACAATATTTGGGAACGGAACGATATGAGAAGGGTACGTTTCGATTCTTATGACAGAATTAGATTGAATCTTTTATTCTGGTGAAAGTGTGTGGAGTTGTGTATAGCTGTCATGCATATTTTGCGAAGAGGAGCACGTGGTAAACAATAACAGCCGTTCAGATCTTCAGGCTAAGCCGCGCCTGCCTAGGTTGGTCTGTGGATGGGTAACCACCCATACATACCGAGTTTTCTCCGTGCCTCAGCATGCATGTTAATCTGTGGGTGCCGGCGGTTAGTTGTAGACCTTTGACAGTCGTAGTAAGGCTGATATTCACAAGGTGGGACCTAGCGCTTTTGTTGGAGGTCACAAATGTCTTAAAATTGTTGATTGTGGGTCTTGCCGGTTTCCGATGATTTCTTACACCGTTTTGAGGGCATCAGTGATGCAGTAAATTACAATAAGTGATGCCCCTGCGTGGGTTCAATCCCACTTATGCAAATCGTAAGACAGACACAGGGACTTCTAAATCCAGTCTTCGACCCTAAAACTAAAGACAAAGAAATCCAAATCCCGAAAAACCTAAACACGCTTTATATGCAATATGTCACCCCAATAAGAACGAATAAAGCCGTAATAGATGTTTTAAACAGAAGCAGGTGTCAGGGAACACCTGCTTCTGTTTAATTAAATAAACATTTTGCTAAAATTAATTCTGTATTATTATTATATTAAAATGGCAACGTCACGGCCCACGGGACAACTTTTAAAATTAAAGCGTGGGTCGTGTGATTCATCGGCTGGTTCAGAGGCTTGTCAGCGTGTAAAGGTTACTTAAGATGGTGTTTCTGCAAATGCTTAGGAGATTTTTAGTGTTAGCCTCATCATCATCATCAGCCTATAATATTCCCACTTGTTGTTGTTTCCGCTCTCTAGGAGAGGGGTGGGCTATAATCCACCAAGCGAGCCCAGTGCGGCTTGTTATTGTCACATGTCTTCGAATTTTTTGATTCTAAGACATTCCGGTTTCCTCACGATGTTTTCCTTTACCGTTTGAGAGCAGTGGTGATGAAATAAATTACACAAAGTAATGCGCCTTACTGGGTTCGAAACCTTGACTCACTGTTCTTAATTCGGGGCCGCCACCGTTGGGCCTCCACTGCTCTCTCAGTGTTAGCCTATTCATATTCTATTCCCAAACAGTCAAACAAATCGGGTCAATCTGTAGAATAAGCCGCGTTTGTCTAGGTTTGTCCAGGGATGGGTGACCAGATCACCCATTATATACCGAGTTTCCTCCATGCCTCGGAAAGCACGATAAATCGTTGGTCACGGCTGTAGTTCATAGATCTTTGACAGTCGTTAATGGTACGTGGTACTGCCACGAAGGTTGGACTAGTATTGTTTCACATTCAGGTTTAGCAAGTGCAATAAATACTTATAATATTATACACAAGAGATGTTATAACTGGCTTAAAATTGAGTGAGAGTGTTATGGTCCCAAAGTGTTGAACCGCACAGAAACAATAAGGTTTATTATCATGTCAATGGCGATGAACAATTTTATGACGATTTTCTAAATCGCGGTGTTGAGATTTTTCGCCGATGGTACCTACAGGTTCTTCTAACCAACCTAACAGACAGATGTGTGCTGGGGAGTTTGTTCCGCCACTTCTTCTTTCCAGCAAAAACACTAGGAAATGTCGAAGGGTGGGCGTTTTGGGGGACTGTCTCTTGTAATTATACAAACCACTGTAAGCACTACATGTTAATTAAATACTAAGTAAACACAAAAACAGTATATTTTTGAGTCTGAACACCACCCTCACGAAGTAGACGGTTATTTACAAAGTTTTTACAAAGAATCCTAACTTTAATATCAATTAATATTAAACGATACACTATGCTATAAAGCAATATATTTACCACAACATATTAGGTATATTACAGTTCACAAAATGTATAATAATATCATATTATACGAGTACCTACATGTTTTGTGTTTTCCAATATCGGTTCACCTTTATCTAATAAACCCCTAGAGAAATTTGTGGGTACATCAGATTCTCTATCCATGAGCTTATTATTAAAGTAGGCATAAATATTTGATATTAGATAAATGGAATTTCCCTATTAAATCGATGGGTATTATTATGTTGCCCAATTTTGTTGTGAAATTATTACTCGTTTTCACTAACAATAGGTAAGACCTGTGGGACTTATCATCATCATTCAGTCGTAAGAGGTCCACTGCTGGTCTTTAGGCTTCCGTCAAGTGTCACCACATTGACCAGTCCCATGCGTCTTGCATCCAGCGGATCCTCGCAACCTTCACCAGATCATCGGTACATCTAGTGCAAGACCTCCAAACGCGATGTCTTTCGTCTTCCTATAGAAATGTCTTATGGAATTCAAACAGCGTCTACCATCTTTATTGGGGCAGCTTCCAATCTGACCAGACGCAGCTGGCCATATCATTCTTCAGCGCAGTCATTGGGTAACATGATAGACTCCTGTCAGAGTTTAGAGCTTCTGACTGCCCTTAACGTTATTCATGGATAAATAGACTAAAGCAAATTTTTATAAGTACAAATATTACATTATATAGGGGTAGAAGAGCCACTGGCACACACATGGTTACCACGTCTTCAGAACAATATTCATACAAAAACAGATGTTTACTTCAAAAGTGCAGTAGGTATAGGTATGACAAAAATGTAAAGAACAGCAAAATTTACGTTGTATAGTTATTTTGTTCATGAAAATGTATAAAGATTACCTAATGAATCTCGATTATCTAACAACAAAAATAAACATCACAATTCTAAGAAACGAAACTCCTTTCTTATAAAATACAAATCAATTTGAGTACGAAAGTCTTTGTGCCCTTTCATAAGTGACCCATACATTCCGTTTCGAAACAGAACTATAGGTACAAGGGTACGTCACCGAACATGAGTAATTTATTAACTTTATGTTGCCAAAACATGTTTACGTGTATCCTGAATTACGTAAATAGAATCAGGCTGTAGTATATGGTTATGTATGTTTTTATAAAGATTTGTCCACATCACACTGCGAGCGCGAACAAACATTCTGGTTCAATTATTACACTTGGTCGGTAGCCCGTATTTGGGTAGTAGAATGACATGCCGATTACTCGAAGTTAGGCACCCAGTGCATTTATTACACTGGATGAAATGGATCTACACCTGTACCCAAAACGATAAAGCCGGACAAGTTTTTCCGACTATTGGAACTCGTTTGCCTGAATTTCATAGGCAATCAAAATCGGAGACAACATTTCAAAGTGTGCGTTTTTGTGCAGTGAAAATTTTATAGCAAGCCAATCGGCTTAATCGGCACCTGCAACGTGCCTTATTGCACCTTAGTATCTGGGTAAAAACTACAACCATTTGACCTTGGTTTTTTCCACATGTTGATGACTACCTACCCCAAAGTCGGCTTCCAGATTACTTGGCAACTAAAACTAAAAGAAAACAAAATAATTTTGCAAACTGATTATGGTGATCCAAAATAGTATCATCTGTTGGAATGCGGATACACCAAAGCTATGTTTTTGTGCGAGCAGTGTGAACGCACCATAAAGAGTTTCTATTACGTTTCCATAGAAAGGAACTACAACTAATGGAATTAATTCCCTTACAATACTGAAGTTATTGTAAGTTAGCTATCATTATCCATTTATGGCATATGGCCATTACATAAGGAAAGAAAAATATTTATTCGTCGCCCAATGAACCTGCGACGAATAAAATTTTTTTTGTGCCGTAAATACAAAAATCCGTGCAAATAAATATCAGCTATGTTTGTTTTGCTATTAAAAATTGTTATTAATTTTACAAGCTGGTTATGGGATAAATAAAATACTACCGATTAAAACTTATAACTCAATCACCAATTCACTTTTCACGCTCTTGCGTTGCTCGATTCGATTCGTAGCTTTGCTTCCGTAAAGACGATGGCTGTTTCAAAATTAAAAATCAAAAGTCATTTATTCAAACTAAGCTGATAATCAGCACTTTCCGAACGTCAAAATTCACTTTACTTTACTTTAATATTTACATTTTTCTAAGACAGTCCCCCGAAACGCCCACCCATCGACACTTCCTAGTGTTTAGCTGGAAAGAAGAAGTGGCGGAACAAACTCCCCAGCACACGTCTGTCTGTTAGGTTGGTTAGAAGAACCAAACTCGATACAATAGCAAGGTGTCAGTTAAATTTAAGATTTACTACAGACACAATCAGTAATAAACAAAAGTATATAACAATAAACACTGTAAAAATAAAATAATAAATACATATCATAACAACATAAATAACAAACATTGTCTTGTGTTCAACTCAGCGACCAACTATTAATTTTTAGTAGTCGTTAATAGAATAGTAAGGTTTTAAACAAAGATTAGATTTAACTTTAGCTTTAAACGCATTAAATGGCAAGTCTAGAAAAGAAGCTGGTAGTTTATTATAAAATGTTATCCCGAGCCCTACGAAGCGTTTGTGCCGCTCCTTACAGAAAGAACAAATTTCTAGAACCATCTTCACAGTACCGTAGTAGAACATCCTAAGATTATTCTGGAATCTTCTCGACAGTTCCATAGAACATTCTAGACTGGAACTTAGTCTAAAATGTTTTCGTGAAACAGCCGACGTTACACTAATAAATAATTTTCGTCACAGAATCAAAGCCACGTTTCAATTTGATTAATTAATCCTGTTCCTAACTAATAATCAGTTTTCCTCGATATTCTGTTTACTTGTAATATCCGCTGGTTTTAATTACGTGATTTGGTTCGTATACTACTTATTCCATTCAATGGATCTTATTTAAATTTTGCCGTAAGATGAGGAATATTTTTACTTCGTGTGTGGCGTTTCGTAATGGTGGTGATGAGTTTATAACTTGACACCTGTAATCCCCAAAGGGAGAGATGTACCCATTAGTACACCTACATTTCACCAGTTATGTTTATGATCCATGTAATAAGGGGCGAGTCTATTTATCATCTTATAATTTTTCGAGTTTATCATCAGCCGGTGGAGTTGACCTGAGAATCGACCGTCATGCAGAACTGCGTGACTGAGTTTTTAAAAAACTTTAAAAGTTCGATGTCCCAAAAGAACGTTGTTTGGACCCCAAGTTATTGCATCAAAATAAACTGTTGAAAATCAAGTGTAATATTACCGATTTCATGGCATGCGCTCATTTACCAATCAAGTGAAAATAAATCATTGGTTTTGCTACCGAAATTTCAAAATTTTGCTCAAAGTAGTAATTAATTCCATAAAGACCTAGTTCGGGAGCTCTATTCAATAGTCTCAAGCCCATACGTTTAAGACCGTCAAGTGTACTCGACCAAACTTTAGGTCTTAACTTAGGTTTAAACTGGAGTATCAGTGTTAGCTCTAACCCAAGTGTAGTAATTAAGTATAGGGTTTGCGTCAACTACGTATTTATGTACTAAGTTTGGTCCAGTTCTGTTCTATGCTATCCTATAATTTGTTACAATGTTGTAAGTTGGGTTAACGGGAAGAGAAATGATATAACTTGTTGTAAAAGAGAAAATAAAGTTTTTGGTATAAAATCGACGAAACGCAGTAAGTAAGACTGTTGATCAGTCATCACCAGGGCACTGCAAGGGTCTCAAGCCCCCTCTCTAGGAGAGGGATGGGTTATAATCAACCTCGCAGGCGCGTTGGTTTGTAGATGTCACATATCTTCGAATTTTTTGGTTCTCAGACATGCCGGTTTCCTCACGATGTTTTCCTTCACCGTTTTGAGAGCAGCGGTGATGAATTAATTACACAAAGTAATGCGTGTGCACGTGCGTGTGGGACTTTCTGTTCGTAAGACGAGGCCGCCACCACGCGAAGACTGGTGATCAGTGTGTTGTTTTATTAACAGATTCTTCTGTCTGGTATCGGTATACCTTCACACTGTGAATACATCGACAGCTCTAAAGCTATAAGTTTTTAAACTGGTATGGTCATTAACAATATCATGAACTTTTAAAATGGAATATCAACTTAATTGTTTACTATTTATCATTAACACTGAAAACGGGATTCTACACCATGTTTAGTTTTTGTTTACTATTTGTTTTGAATTTCCGGCATTTCGGCGCTGTTGCAAACAATGAACTGAAGTTATAGCTTACAGGAAACCTAAATAAGTTCTGTAAATAATAATAATATTCCACAACTATCACACAACACCATCTAGTCCCAAGCTAAGCAGAGCTTGTGTTATGGGTACTAGACAACTGATAAACATACTTATATACCTCTAAATACATACATATTATAGATAAATTACACCCAGACACAGAACAAATGATCGTGCTCATCACACAAACATTTGTCCTGGGTGGGAATCGAACCCACGACCTCCGGCATAGCAGTTAGGGTCACTAACCACTAGACCAACAGGCCAGTCAATAAAATACCTCTATAGTTATTCTAAGAACTAACTGGCACATTGTAACTAAAGGAACAAAAAACACTTTTTCATAATAAGAAGATAGTAAAAAGGAAATTAGAGACGATAGCGCGTTTCAATGTAAAAATAAAATTCTAAACGAACTATTCATTGATTTTAGCTCCTCGATGCCTCATAATTGTTACATAATCTGCAGTAGTAAAAAATACAGTACCTTATTCAACTCGACTCAGCCAAGCACAGTCCGGTGCTACGCTAGCACAGTCCTCCTCTCTAGTAAACCTGTAGAAAAAGAAAGAGTCTATCAGTGATAAGAACGATGAAACAGTAGAAAATTTTGACGAACAGAAGAAGAAATAGGACGGCAATAATATAATCAATCGAAAATATTATTTCAATCATGTTGGTATTTTTTGTAGAAATACGAATGCTTTAGAAACCGGTAAAGTGCTATTGGGTTTTTTCATCAGCAAAATCTCAGTAGCAGCTACGGAGTCAGACTCGGTACGACGCGTAGACGCTTTTACTTGGATGATGGTCCAATATAATGGTGGCGGTCAAATAAAACCACCGTTGTATGACAGGTAGGGGTTTATTCAGAACACATCAAACACGTGACAGATATTATCATAAAAGTTAGACTAAGTTTTAACTATCAGTGGTCCTAGGGATGGACTGCGGGGCTATCACATGCCTTAACCTCCTAGCTTGGCTGATCCTGAGGGCGACGGGGCCTCCGCTCAGGTCATGCTTGTTGCCACTGTTGTCAATTACAAGTATGCAGCATCATTACACCAGTTAATAGAAATTACATGGGACTTATACATGTTATCAGGCGAAATGTTTTATACTATCAGGAATACCTCTGCCTTACCCTTCTTAGATTACAGGCAAGATGCTATATTTAATGGGTCCCATATTCTATAGCCATCATTACGCTTTCATATTTTCCTTGGCAACATATTGCCAGTCAACTTTAATTAATACTACCAATAAAAGACCTATACGGAAGCTTCCATTCTAATTATAATAATTATACCGGTCTTATATGAGTTGCTATGTGTTCATTTAAATATAACCAATAGCTTTTGCCCGCAGCTTCGCCCGCTTGATGTCGAAAAATATCCCAACAATCTTTCATCCCCTATTTAACGTTGAATCTCGAAAAAAATATATATATACTAAAACCTTCCTCGAGAACCACTCTATCCAATGGTGAAAACAGCATGAAATGCATCATTCGTTCTTAAGTTTATCGCGAACAGACAGACACACGCGATGGAGATCTTTGTTTTATAATAATTATGTAGTGGTGATATCTCTATCGCGAGAGCAGCGGTGGCCCAGTGGTGGCGGCCCCGACTTACGAACAGTGAGTCGTGGGTTCGAACCCCGTCAGGCGCATTACTTTATGTAATTTATTTCATCACCACTGCTCTCAAAACGGTGAAGGCAAACATCGTGAGGAAACCGGCATGTCTTAGAACCAAAAAATTCGAAGACATGTGACATCTACCAATCCGCACTGGGCCCACGTGGTAGATTATAGCCCATCCTTCTCCTAGAGAGGAGGCCTGAGTCCCTGCAGTGGGAACATTATAGGCTGATGATGATATCTCTATCTATCTATCTATATGTAAGTTGGTACATAATGAAGGCTGTTAATTTTATGTATCAACATATATAAATATATATCTAACAGCGATGCCGTCTCGTCTATAATTAAATTCCAGGGATAATATACCAACTGTATTGTAATGTTGTGATAAGATTTGCATTAGTAATTGAACAAGGCATTTCTATTTATATCTATAGCTTAGTCGATAGGGGTCTTGATGGTATCGGTCATGTAAAGACGAGTTAGTGAAAATACTGATATATTTAAATGCCACGAGTTCTCACATAATATGAGGTAGGTAGGTAGATGGTAATATGATGTGATTGGGTATTTGGTCATTTTGCGACTTCATGAATGCTGTGACGCGTTTAGTGTTTAATCAGCATCAACAGCTTTTTTTGGAGGGTGGGCAATAGGGGATCGGACTGACTCAAAAAAATGGAATTCTGTTTAGTCCGTCAGTTAGATTATCGAAAAATATTGGATACGTGTTTTTTCTTTTATCAAATCAATAAAAAAAAAGTAGTTAAAAAATTAAAAAAACCCGACTGAAAAAACCGAAAAGCAAAAAACAAGCACATTTTAAATTAAACAAAACTTGGAAGCAGGCGGGGTCCATTCTATTTTCATAATTTAATATTCAAATGAACCCCGCCTGCTTCCAAGTTTTGTATAATTTAAAATGTGTTTGTTTTTTGCTTTACGGTTTTTTCAGTCGGGTTTTTTTAGTTTTTTAACTACTTTTTTTATTTCCAGCTTTTTAGTTCTTTTGTGTTTGTTCTTTCGTTGGTCGCGTAAAAGTCTTCGCAGATGATTAAACTTTTGTGCTTGTTTATAGGATTTTCCACTTTGATTTTTTTTTAAACATATCAGTGTTATATATTTTTGTAATCTCCTCTTAATACCCTTTATTTTGATACCCTACTCGATGGTATAGAAAAAAAAAATTTTTTTGAACTCCGCGATTTGGCCCCCAAAATCCACAATTTTTCTTTGTTTTTTAATTTTAATGTAGCCTATATAACACTCGCGCTACCCAGACAAATCTAATGACGTATATTTCATTCAAATCGGTTCATCCGTTTATGAGATATGAGGGAACAAAGAAACGGACATACATGCATACATACACGTCAAACACATAACCCTCCTTTTGGGCTTCGCCGCAGTCGGGTAAAAATTGACGAAGATAAAGCGCGTCAAAGATCATGGAGTGGGGCTGGAAACGTCACTTGAAGGTACAAAATGTACCATCATAATTCTGACGTCACACGAGTTTTCGAAGCACTGCGTCGTCTTCATTTTTTGTTTACGTGAAAAAAGAAAAAATATGTGGTCAATATTTTTTGGAAATGGATTTATTTTATTTTATTTTTTTATTTTTAGGAAAGCTTACAGACTTATAACTATAATTATAACAATCATAATATATATATATATCTAAATTGCTAATAACAAGCTTCCACAGATAACTTCAAAATTATGAACCTCCTCGTAGTTACTTCCAAAATCTGACGGACTAATTAGTTTTTTTTTGTAAAAACCACCCATGTTCCTTCCTAGCCCTTTGTGTCCTAGGTTGCGGTATCTCTTTCAAACAACCCGCAGCAGCATCAGTAGCCTTTGACGAGGTAATAATCTACAACGCGGGACCGTTTGGTGGATATCACAGATGTTTTTAGGTCTTTAACGTACCGGTTTCCTTACGATGTTTCCCGTCACCATTTTGAGAGCAGTGACCACAAAGAACATTGCGTTGCCTGACTTCGAACCTATTCCTTGTTATTCGCGGCCTTTTCTAGTGCGCCATCCAATGTTACTATACTAAAAGTTATTTTAGCAAGAAACGGCATGTCCATTTAAAAATAAATGTAAGCTTCTTAAATATAAGGTTTAAACAGACATCAAACTTAGTTACTAAGTTTGATGTCTGTTTAAACCTTATATTTACGCCTTACGCAAAAATATAGCTGAGAAACGAGTTTATAATGTGAAAATTTACATTTTACAGTAGGTCTTAATGAAAAGCACTCAAAATATTTTTTTAATGGAAGCATTGAGGTCTTGTAGGATTGAAAGAAAAAATTAAAATTAATAACTTGTCTTTAAAACTTTTTACCTCCAATATCTCCGTAACATAAAAAAGTTTATGCTTTATCAATGTGTGTTCTTTTTCATTAATATTTTTTTTGTACTAATCCTTATAACTGTCTTTTTGTTTTTGCTTTATTTAAATATTTTCTAACTACTCGTGGAAACCTGTAATTGGCCATATTGTTTTATAAACTTAACTATCGTGTCTATCGAGCTGTAAGTTTTCCAAAAATAATAAAATAAAATAAATAAATAAAGATTGTTATATTATATACATAGTGGGAACAAATCATCATCATCATCAGCCTATAATATTCCCACTGCAGGGACTCAGGCCTCCTCTCTAAGAGAAGGATGGGCTATAATCCACCACGCGGGCCCAGTGCGGATTGGTAGATGTCGCATATCTTCGAATTTTTGGTGCTAAGATATGCCGGTTTACTCACGATGTTTTCCTTCACCGTTTTGAGAGCAGTGGTGATGAAATAAAATACACAAATTAATGCACCTGCCTGGGTTCGAACCCACGACCGACTGATCGTAAGTCGGGGCCGCCACCACTGGGCCACCACTGCTCTCAAACAAATAACTCGGAGGGAACAAATACTCCTCTTAAAAGATCACAAGAAATTCATTCAGGCATTTTATTTTATCAGGGGAGAATAAAATGCCCTTCGGTTAAAGGGTATTTTTTTTTTGGTTTAAGGGTATTTTACACCTATAATAGTGATCTCCGTTCAAAAATACTTTACATCACCCATTAGAAACAGATCAAATTTCGCATAGGAATATCCTTTCAATAGGGTATTTCACCAAAAAAATCTAATTAGTCCGTCTGTTAGATTATCGAAAAATATTGGATACGTGTTTTTTGTTTTATCAATATAATAAAAATTGACGAAAATAAAATGTGTCAAAGATCAAGAGTGGGGGTTTTTGGCGTCACTTAGTGGGTAAAAAAGTACTATCCTTATGACGTCACACGACTTGACACGACTTTTCGAAGCACTGTATCGTCTTCATATTTTGTTTACGTGAAAAAAGAAAAAATACGTGTCCATTATTTATTGAAAATCTATCTGACGGACTAATTAGATTTTTTTGGTGAAATACCCTATTACGTAGTCAAAATAACACAATGTTGACTTTGAATGTAAACGATCCTTCAACAAATTGAGTTAATACGATCCCAAACCTATTTTCTAAAGCTCGCATACCAAATTACATTTCACTTATCAGATTAATTAAGGGTAAATTTGTACGATAATTAATTTGTATATTCGTTATGTATGGAGATTTAATAATCAATAAAAGCTGCGGTACCGCAATGTTTGAGACGATACATAACCCTCCTTTTGGGTTTCGCCACAGTCGGGTAAAAAAGTTGACGTCGTCCAATCGATCGGACTCAGTAGTGCTGAGTCCGATCGATTGGACGACGTCAACTTTCAGCAGTCGGACCAAGTGTACACAGGAGTGAAATGGTAATAGGCAAGTTCAAACTGATGCAACAAACAACGAGAATGCACTGGTCATATTATACAAGTAGTGATTCAAACTTAATATAAACTCAAAAGATTTATTTAAATTAAAATTAAAAATGGTTGGTTAAACCGTAACGGACATAATTATTGTGAAACGGCTATGTTTCACCTCTGACTGTTAGTGCATATGAGCTTAAATGTTTATAATCGCACCCACGTTACACAAGAAATAACTTACGTAGGACAAAATAAAGAGAAAATATTACCACTTTTGCCAAAAGAGAAATTCGACAAATTATAGATGAAAACTTCAGAATTTATCGATAAAATCAGTAGTTGATAATAAAAAAGTTTTCCAACCAACTCTATTAATTTGGGCAGCTGCATAAAACACGTCGGTCAGCTATTTAATAACCGTTTCATAATGAAAAATAAGAATTTCCCATTATGAAACTGAAATTAAATTGCAATTAATATATTTGGGAGTGTATAATAAAATCAATGAAATCGGTTAAATAGCGTGGGCACTTGGGCACCCAAATGGAGGTAAATCCTCTTTGAATTATTTTATCTTTGCTATTTTCGTACGAGTGCAAAGTGGGATTCCCTTTCAATATTTATGGTGGAATTATAAACCACGATTCATGAATACTGAAAGAATTTTGCAAATCCTCGGATTTCTTTTTCTGAATTTTTATAGATAGATCTGTAAAAAATTTCGACATTTAGAATTGATATCATTAGAAATAGAACGAATTAAGTTTTTATTTCAGTACTATTTTAGGGGACTCAAACACAACTGGCAAATCCTAACCCTTTTGGGATTACAGGCATGATAATATTATATTTGTGTTTAACTAAGTCTTTTTCTGATGTATGAAGAAATTTTATGAAATCTGTTTAGTAGTTTGAGTCCATAGTGTACGATCAGCATTCAGATGAGCAGATATCTGTTTTTATAAAGGGTGTAAAAGTACCCTTAACGAAACCGAAAGGCACTTGTTCTCCCCGTTACAACGATATATTTTTTGTTCTAGACCATTCCTGGGAAAGGTAGATTTTGGGGGTCAAAGTTCAAAAATTGTCAGTTGTTTATTTAAATACTAGTTTTTCAGGTTATAACTTTTTACTTAAATTACCTCCACGACCCGTTTACTATTCAAAACACCCACTTGCAAAATTTTTTAAGAGTTTTACCGTAAAATGTGATTGTTTACCTAAAAAATAGTCGTTTCCCAATATATTTTTTACGTAGGGGTACATAATTTGATGTACATAATGGTTGACGGCTTCAGGAAAGGTTCGTTCACACCCTGTATACATTTGTAGAATAGGTAGATAAGTCCAGCTTCATTATTTTAACACCAAAAAGTAATCACTCCTCGCATTTCAACACGAACGTTATCCACCCCTATCGTTTTAAAACTTAACATTCCGTTAAAAATCGGATTAAAACCTTCTTTTCAACGAAGAATAAATCCGAAAAAAAAAATCTTTTCTCGAATAACGACTTTAAACACAATCGGCCCTCATCTTAAGATGTATTTTTTTTTCTTTTAGTAAAATCTACAGAACTCTTCTTATTGAATGAAAATCCTCGTGAAGAATTCTCAGATGTTTTTTTTTTACTGAGATCTTGCCGGTTTAGTCCCGGGTTGAAAGCGAGACTCTTAAATCTGGTGCTCTGAGTATAACATTAACGTACAGGCCGAAATAATGGATGTTAAGTAATTCCAGTGCTGAGATAAAATTTTCGTGTTTTTAAAACCAAGGATTAGCTGCGGATAGAAAGTACTGGAAGGCATGGAGAGAGGTCTGTACGTACCCTAGTGATGGGATTAGGCAAACTAGCAAGTTTGCATTTCTACTGCAAAACCATGCGTATAAAATGTGAATAGTTCTATGTTTTATGCTACCTTCGTAAATATTTATAATTCTTCAGGTAATTATGAATGTACTCAGTATTCATTATATTATGTAGGTTATACTGATTATGGAAATGTTAATGTAGTTATTATATCTGTGTAAGAAAAAAATTAAAGTCTATAAACTTTAATTTATCTCTGTGCCAAACTTCATCTCGATCCGTTCAGCCGTTCTTAGGTGACTGTATAACAAACGTCCAACCAACCAAACTTTCTCATTTATAAACGCTAGATAAACAATAATAAACGCTGACTAACAAAATCCCTTTTTATAGGTTCCAAAGAAGCCCATCGTGTAATTTTTAACCGGATTTGAGTGAGTTGGTCCTAACACGGTACGAAAAAGAAACTTGAATTTATTTCGGGTCCGTTAATTCACGCCGAGCGCACTCCTTTAGCAAAGCCCTCTCAAGATTAAAGCCCCGAAACAAAAATCACGAGGCGCACAATTCACGAGGCGCACAGTTCACGAGGCACACAGTTCACGAGGCCCACAGTTCTGGAGTCTGGACACATTTTCTTCACTGTTTTGATTAATGACTCTCTTTTAAACGCCTTTTATACTTTGAAACGCTCCCTACGGCACTGTTTAAAGGTCAGGAGTATTTGCTTCTTTTGAAGCTTTTCTTTGCTCCTTAATTAAGCGTTCGCTTGAAGCGTGAAAGTTTTAATTGAAGGTCAAATATTTTTTTGTTCTTTTCTTTATAAATAACGTTTTGGACGATTTTGCATGATTAGTCCTGGAGACTGGTTAATGAACTTGTACTAAGTGATGATTGATATAGGAAGATAAGTGCTTATGACCGGTGTGCGTGTATGACCAACTGTAAGAACGTGGGCGAAGTAAATGGAGAATTAAAGACAGAGCAGGTGTAGTTTTATAGTTTCTGTTTAACCTTATGAGAAATAAGAGTCAACATTTTCTACATTTTTTAATAATATTGCACAACTATCACACAACGCCATCTAGTCCCAAGCTAAGCAGAGCTTGTGTTATGGGTACTAGACAACTGATAAACATATTTATATATTTCTAAATACATACATATTATAGATAAATTACACCCAGACACAGAACAAATGATCGTGCTCATCACACAAACATTTGTCCTGGGTGGGAATCGAACCCACGACCTCCGGCATAGCAGTTAGGGTCACTAACCACTAGACCAACAGGCCAGTCAAACAACCTTTTCCCAACTATGTTGGAGAAGGTTTCCAGTCAACCTGGATGAAGCTGAATATCTGTTTTTTACATGGAGCGACTGCCTATCTGACTTTCCCAACCAGTTGGTACTGGGCTATACGATATTCCTTTGTCAGACTGGTTGCCACACTTTAGGGTCACTAACTACCAGTTACGACAGAACTGACAAAAAAGACCTGATGTTATTTTTAAGTTTCTAGCTTTTTAAATTATTTTTGCAAGACAAACTCTTCTATAGACTTCCGTTAAGTTTTATACCTCCACCATATTGCTGACTTTTATCATCCGACAGTTAAGTTTGATCGCCAATCGGGATGAGAATATATGGGAGAACGCGTTCACCAACTAACCTAACGACCAATAAAGTACTCAAAGGACTGAACTTGGCAGACAAATTGCTGATAGTCATAGCAGTATGGACTACTAATCGACTTGGCATATTCATGGAGATGAAAACAGTATGTTTGAGAATTAAAAATTCAAGACCTGTGACGTTAAAAGACCTTTTTGTTAAGGGTGGGAAATCATCAAATGACTCCTCCCACTCTGGTCAGAGCGGTAGGGAGTGTCAGACTTCTACTGACCAAAAACCACCCATGTTCTTTCTTAGCCCTTTATGTCGAGGCCGCGGTAAAACTTTCAAACAACTCGCAGCTTTAAAAGATCTGTATTTGACTCGCGTGGTGTAATGCAGCCAACCTTTTCAGAGAGGGGGACATGTGTCTCAGCTGTGTTGAAGCACAAATATAAATATTCATCATGTCAGATCTAACATAACATAAAATCACGCACCCAAGGGTTAGGGACAAGTGTACCTAAAAATACACTCACATTTTGCCAGTTATGTTTTAAGTTCCATGTGGTGGCGAGCCTATTGCCATCAACCGGACTGATGAATTTAATGAGATGACTGAATTCCTGATCGAAAAACCCGAAAACACTTTGTCTGACCTGGGAATCAAACCTAGGACCTCATGCACAGTAGTCAAGCTTGCGACCAGTAGACCAACAAGGCTGTCAGATCTGTAAGCAATAAATTCTTATTCAATTATTCGAGAAGAAAAAGACGGACACAAAAACTCCATTTATAGATCATAAACATTCAATTAACTGAGCTATAAACTAATAAAATTCCAATCTATTCTACCGAACGCTAGAGAATTTAAATCAAGAAATACTTCAAATGATCTTAATAAATCTGGAACGACCAACAAAATGAGAATAACTGTTAACTGAATAAGATCTAAATTAGAAGTCGAAATCAATAACAAAGGTAAGAAGAAACTTCGTAAAGTTGACAACTTTGTTACCATCTAAATATCTGAAGCCAAAACCAACGTCGAAAATCCTTTACTCAAAGACAAAAAATCTGTACAGTTAGTTTATTTACGAAAGTCAACGCGTTTATTGAAAACCCTGTGAGGGAAGACTCAACCGATAATTGCTTTTCCATTTTCCATCGGTTTTTTGTTCGTTGCGACATTACCCAGACGTCGAATCAATTCTTGCCGAGGTTAATTTATTTATTAGCATATAGAGAGAATTTTCAAACAGCTTCTGTAAAGAATCGGCTGGTTTTATAGGAAAATTGAGGCATTTTTTATCATGTTTAATTTACAGCTTGATTTGTGTTTATTTGCTTTTGATAGCGTGGTGTTGAGTGGAATTGAATCAATCACAGCTTTGTCAAAGAAAATGTGTTCTAAATAAAATTTTGGAATAACAGAATAGAGAATTATATCGACTATGGAAATATTAAAACGAATGAAATTTTCCTAATGACAGTCAAAAATTCCACGATCTTTGTCGACATTACAATTTTATTTCATTGTTTTCGATTTCCATCCGGGCGATGCGATAGAATAAAGCTTGTCTTGTGTAAGATAATCATTTATATTTATATTTAAACTTCAACTAAAATAGTGGTACACGGACGAAATTAATGCCACAAGGCATTCTCTAGTAGTCAACCTTTGGGTTAAATAGGCCTACCCTGTGTAAAGGTACAAAATATTGGATTAAAAATTTTATTTTTTTTAAATGTTTTTTTTTTACTTTTATATAATTATTATTTTAAACTGAATCGTCGAGGCCGACTTATAAAGCTACAAAAATACGTCAGCTACGTAAACAGAAGTTAAATATAATTTTTCCAATTAATAATTGTGTTGAAACATCAAAAAACGCGGGAGATCAAAGCGTCTCATTTAAATTCACGGAACCCTTCCTCCATTTTAAATCTGAATGTTGTTTTTTTTAAACCTGGTTGGTTCAAAATAAATCGTACACATAGGTTTTTAACATACAAGCTTCCACCCGCTACTTTGTCCGCGTCGAAGAAACATATTACCCGATTCTTCTTTAGGTGTCGATGGAACTCAAATTGTGTTAGACTATGGCTAGACTAGTATGTAGCTTCCTGCACAGATCTATAAATCATTTGTGATCATTTTGACTAAGAAAGTAAAAAAGGTGTTAATAAAATAAGATAATATACAAAATTGTATTATCATCGGCACGATTCTTGAGCGCTAACGCAAAAGTGAGTTATTGGGTCCCTTTGGTGGTATGAAGTGAGACGCGGGTCGGGGAAAGTGCAGTGATTGGCCCGTAGCGCATCGCGTCATAGCCGTCACTCGGGATTTGTTCTTTACTCCTGCTGCACTTACCTCACGACCAATAAATAATAAACGGGTGTGTGTTTTATTTGTCATAAAGTGTACGATGCGCACAGCGATCCCCACTCTTCCGCCGAACGCTCAAGAACCGTGCCGGTAATTATATGAATAACTAAGATCATTTTTAACACGCTTTTTTAATAGTAGTAGTTATCGTAAAGTTATAAGATTTCAATAACTTGATACCGATGAATCACCTCCACCCACACCTAACTGTCCAAAAGCTGACATTCCGAAATACGAAAACAATAAGAGACGTAGCGCGAATATTGTTTCGCACAAAGATATTCGAGGGAACGTCTGGCCCACCTTCCGTTTCCTTCAGGAAATACCCGTATTGTTACAACTGATCCACGGAAGGGATTTCAGGGTTTACCCTCGCCTTTTTGTGAATAGAATTTATTATGTTATAATTTTTGTATTTAAGGGGAAATTAAATTTCGGAGATCTCCTGTGATATATGAAAACTGAATCCAATTTTGGGTAAAGGAAATGTCGATTGTCGAACATCATTTCAGGGATTTTGAGACGGTTTTCTTGATAAATTTTGGGTTTGAAGATGGGTTTAATGGTTTTGGGTTCCGTAATCCTAAGTAGTGTAAATTACTTAGGTAGTGACTGATGTAAAGTTTAGTGCGGTCTGTTATAGTTAAACCTACGATTAATAGCCGGATTACTATATTAGCAAATGGCCTATTACTGTAGTTAATGATGAGGTATCTGTTTAGTAATCTTCCAGTAATATAGTGTCCTTACATACGTTTGTCTCAAGGAAAACGCAGAAAAAGAAATGACAACTAACAAGAAAAACTACAAGAAATAACATCGAGAACTCAAAGACATGAAATAAAACACTATTCAGTCGTGACAATCAAAACAAAAACAAAAGTCAGTTCACAAGTTCACACAATAAGAAACATAAAAAACCGCTCACAAACTTAAAGAAAAATCCTTTTTCATAATACTACCACTAAGAAACTTCCTAACAAAGTTAAAAGCGCGAAGAGCCCAACTAAAACCTATTTCTTTCCAATGCCTATTACTAAACAAATATTTGTTCGGAAACAAGAGCAAACCCGCAAACAGGGAACTAAGTTTTTTATTCTACAGACAGGAGCAAGTATGCAGGGGTACGCTAAACTTTGGCACTGCGTATAAAGTAAATTTAAAGTTGGGATGCGTCTTGTACACAGTGCATTGGCGTGAAGTGAGAAAAATACGTTGTGTGCATCGTGAGATGTATCGGCAGAAGTTTTGTGAGTGTTTTAGATATCTTCGGAGTTTTTTCTCTTGTGTGTTAGGAATACTTTTCACTTTAGAGTTGGAAAATGTTAGAGATATTTAATATTATAAAATACATACATTAATGAGTTTTTTTTTATTATAAATGGGCTTGCTCTTGACTTCAATCTAGATCTTGAGTTAGTCAAATATAAGAGTTGAGTACCCTAGTACTATGTTGATAAATAACAGGACACTATTTATATTACAATAAAATTAAGCACAAAAAAATATAATAGATCACAAGACAATTACTAAGTTATACAATTCATTTACACACCATACAAAGACTATGAAAATAAGTTTTTCCTGCTATCTTAACCTTCATCTTACAGCATAAATGAACGAAGCAAAAACAGCACCAGTATTCATTGCACCTAACAACTCGACTGCATCAGATTCCTCAGATAATATCACTATTGCAAATCCAGAACCACTTGATACAATTTTCCACATTTCTCTTTCAATTTCACAGTCACAATAAAATATGTAGATGAAGCACTTTTTTTACAGCAGAACTGTTCTTCGGACAAGGAAAATCTTTTGATTCTGGTTAACAAGAAAATGGAGCGCTGAATCTCGTTATCTTCGTGTCCAATCAATTATGGACGGTAGCAGAAAAAGTTAATTGCGTATTTATTGCTGTATTATTCATAGCTGAAGGCTCCTTTCGTTTTATGTTAAGTGTAATTCTATTGCGCGATTTTTTCTGGCTCTCGAAATTCTCAAAAGGTACATGAACCAGATTTTGTATAAAGACAGTGAATAAATAAGACTGTTAGGATCAGGAAAAAATATGTTACAACGAGATACTAAATTATAGAACTCGTAGGTAATGGCCCGGCAGAAAATTTATCAGGTGAAACTAAAAATGTGCGTGAAAAGAGCGATTTTTTCTGGCATTCGCCAAACGTTCACGAACAAAACATCCGTGCAGCTCCAAAAATAGAACAAAGGCTCAGTGTTTCCAGCACTAAATTCTAGTCGGATCCAACAAGGAAAAGTGAGATAAGTTTAAAATTCTATAAAAATCATTTGTACGACTGCGCACAAATCCGGATTCTACGTTCCGGACTGTAAGAGCGAATGGAAATCGAGGGGAAAACAACGTCCGCTCGGGCGGAAAGGATTTTTCAGATTCGTATAGAAACTTTGTACGTAAGTTGGGCTACAGGTGTACACTTGCGATTAGTTTGAGATATGTTTTGAAAACCTACAACTAACCTTTTTTGAAATACTTAATTTTTTTGCTCGTGGAGTTGAATACAGGATGGTAGGTTTAAAGAAGAACATTGATTTAAAGATACTTCTTTTCTCATAAATATTTTAGGTAAAATATGTTTATCAATTAATATAATTTTTTAATTTTTTTTTGTAATTTGGTGTACACAATAAAGAGTATTCTGTCTATCTTCTATCTATCTATCTATCATTTAAACGTCATATTTTTGTGAATATCTATTTTATTTTATAAAATATTTTGGTAGGGAAAAACATAAGCAGAAAAAAACATCATTAATGTTCCCATGTGATACGAAGCGGGTCATAATTAACTACAAGATCTATTTATGTCTTCAAACAGTTTGCTTAATTATGAGCATGAAGACTGCATTCCACAAATCAGTCGCAACCCAAAATCGCCCGTATACATCAACCTTAGAACCAAACTCCAGTCTTTCGTATTACGAAAATGTTGATTTGATTCGATTCTAACGAAACAAAATGAAGTTTGTGAGCTCTTTCTTCCCGTGAAGTAATTGGATTAATCACTCGCACTCGATAATCCTATTGGGGTTGAGTTTGGCTTTTATTTAACTCGGAGTTGTAAATTGGATCTTTTACGTGCACGTATATCTGGACTACCTTATTGGTTTTTGGTCGCAATCTCGATTGCTGAGCATGAGGTCTTGAGTTCGATATCCAGATCGGGCAAATTGTTATTGAAAATTTCTCAGCAGCCACGGAGATTGCATTTTTGCCCGGGTCATGGCAATAGGCTTTATTAAATTGGACTCAAATATAACTGTCGAAATGTGTGTGATGTTGTATATACCTAATGTTTTGTTTGAACATTTTAAGACGGATATAATTGGATTATAGATTGCTCTCTCTCTACATATTTTTCTTCCAATTTGACTTTTCCCAACCCAACAAGGTTGGGCTTCCAATATAGCCAGTTATGCTGAAACTAGTATTTTACATGGATCTACTATCTATGATGACCAGAACATGCTGTTGCTTACTTAGGTTATCTTTCAGTATTTTTTCTGTGGAAAATCGAAAAATGAACAGAAACATATATTTTCTAGAATTACCATAGTTGTCAACTGAAAATGATTAACTTTTGCCAGAGGCTCTAAAGTTTTTGTCCAGAGGCCGTTCAGGGACACCTCCAAAATTAAAAAAAAAAGTGTCAATAAACACCCAAACTCCACTACCTAATTCAAAACGACCATTCCGTCTTGACCTCTTTCCCAATCGCATTACAAAGTAGCAAGGGACCAAGTTTTGTATGAAAAAAGTAACTAAATTGTTTGTAAAGTTTGTTGTTTGTAAAAGCTTCTACGGGTCTAGCCTACTTTTCTCTCTCCGCCTTCTTGGAAAGTGTTTCTGCATTCGGCAACTTACTGCAGTGAAATTGTATTGGAACTTTTTCGTATAACTAAAGAGTGTGTTACGTTTATAGTTTCCCTTATAGGTTTATGTAACGTTGAATTTTTTCCCTCTGTTTTTAATAAATTATATCTAGAACTTATTTTCATAAAACTTTATGTCAACTGTCTATATGGAGTTTCTTAGCCATTCTTCTCCATAGATATATTTATACGCTTTATAATGGACAACTATAGTACCTACCTAGTTTCACAAGTTATTATGCCAAGTGACGGTGACTGTAGCTTCATTTCCTCTGTTTTTCTGACATTAAAAAGTGCATGTAATGGTTTAATTAATATAAATGCTAATACTTGCGGATATAAGCGAATTTTTCATTGAATTTTATTATACTAGAGAACAACATTATTTACCCTGAACATGGCTGATATTTCATCAGCTATTTATCTGCCTGATTAAAAAAAAAAAGCCATCGTTTTCCCCCAAATCAAACCACCCATACCTAACAACCTTTGAACAAAAAGAACTCAAAAAACAATGTCCTTCTCAAAGGCCAACAAGTTGTTTAATACTGAACTTTATAAACACTAATAGTAAGATACAAACAGTCCTGTACATAGTTCGACACATTCCCTTGTACTCAAAGGAAGTCGAGGACAACAATGGGACCAAGTTGTGCTAACTTTAATTTTGTCCTTCTTCGAGCACATTTTGGGTTCCGTACCCAAATGATAAAAACGGGACCCTATTACTAAGACTTCGCTGTTCGTCCGTCCGTCTGTCTGTCACCAGGCTGTATCTCAAGAACCGCGATAGCTAGAATGTTGAAATTTTCACAAATTAAGTATTTTTGTTGCCGCTATAACAACAAGTATATATATGTATATTTTTAGGGGGGCTCCCATAAAACTAAAGTGGCCATTTTTATAGATAATGCTAAGGAACCCTTCATGAACGAGTCCGGATCGCACTTGGCCGGTTTTACTTGTTTCTCAAAGCTTTTTTCGCGCGAAGAAAATGTTTTATGTGTTTTATGTTTGTTTAGAAACTTTTAGATTTTTGTTTGCTTTACGAGCAGAACTGTTGTATTGTCATTTATGTTGAATGTGACTTGAATTATATTGTGGCTGTGAAGTGGAATAAGACGATTGTTAGATATTTATGGGACGTCTGAAAACTACGTATACTGTCATCATCATCATCATCATCAGCCTATTCATGTTCCCACTGCAGGGACACAGGCCTCCTCTCTTTGAAGGGATGGGCTATAATCTACCACGCGGGCCCAGTGCGGATTGGTAGATGTCACATGACTGTCTTCGAAGTTTTTGGTTCTAAGACATGCCGGTTTCCTCACGATGTTTTCCTTCACCGTTTTGAGAGCAATGGTGATGAAATGAATTACACAAAGTAATGCGCCTGCCGGGGTTCGAACCCACGACCTACTGTTCGTAAGTCGGGGCCGACACCACTGGGCCACCGCTGCTCTCAATATATACTGTATAAAGAGAAAATGATAGTGTGACGATTGACAGGGGAGAATGGATAAAAAAACAAGTTGCACCGACCCTGAACAACATGGGACAAGGGCAGGAAGGAGTTGAGATGCTGTCGTCGGGGCTGCGGATTATCGAAAGGCATAACGTGGCCTCGGCACAAGGGCGAAGGTTGGTTTTTAGTCAGTAGAAGTCTGACACTCCCTTCCGCTCTGCCCAAGAGCGAGGGGGGTTATTTGATGATTTTCCACCCACCAAAAAAATAGTAGGTTGTACACCAAGTGCATAAAACGCACCATTTTGCGCGAGACGTTTATCCATCCGATGCGAGCTTGCGAGCGAGAATGGATATAAAGTAGAGAGTAAAATGGGTTTTATGGACGAGTTTTACACTCTACTTTTCACTTCGATTGCGAGGAAATGAAACAGCAATTTGTAAATATTGTAAAAATAATCATGGTTCCCCCGCAAATTAACTTTTTTTTTTCAGTAGGATACTTGACATAACACCTGATTTTCTCATACTGCTCAATTATAAAAACATTTTGAGCAAGCCTATTGCCATCAACCAATGTAATTAGGAGCAAGCCTATTGCCATCAACCAATGTAATTAGGAGCAAGCCTATTGCCATCAACTGATGTAATTGGGACCAAGCCTATTGCCTACAACCAATGTAATTAGGAGCAAGCCTATTGCCATCAAATGATGTGATTAGGGACAAGCCTATTGCCATCTACCGATGTAATTAGGAAAAGCCTATTGCCATCAACCAATCTTATTAGGAGCAAGCCTATTGCCATCAACCGATGTAATTAGGAGCAAGCCTATTGCCATCCACTGATGTAATTAGGAGCAAGCCTATTGCCATCAACCAACCTAATTAAGAGCAAGCCAATTGCCATCAAGCGATTTAGGCAATTGAGGGAAACCTATTCCCATCAGCTTTCCTTGAATTCGTAATGAAAAGCAGTAATCCCTTGTTCATAGAATACTAACGAAACGAATTAAGTTAAAGAGGTTATTCTATGAAGTTGAAGCTGTTCGTGTGGCTGTTGGGCCGGTTACCTGTGCCGATTACCTTGGTCTTCGACGAAGATTTTACTTTATGCTCTAGAGCATAAAACGCGACTTTATGTCGCCTACGCACGACATAATAGTAGTTTATGCGACTGTGCATAATGAAGGGCATTACAACACAAGTGTGGGTTTAAGAAACGAGCCGAAGGCGAGTTTCTTAATAGCATCACACGAGTGTTGTAATGCCTAATTAAATATGTATAGTTGCATACACTAATATAACTACCCGAATATCATAAGGGCTCTATGATGGGTTCAGGAACCATAGGGAAATGACCAGCATTGTTACCAGTGTAATGCAATAAAAAACAAACAGGCTACTAGTTGCATTCGTCGCTGCATTTACGATATCTGGCGGAGTGTTCATGTTAATTTCTGAGTCACTATCACTCATTTTCGACAGAAATAAAGAACTTATCAGAAAATTTGTCTACTCGTAACTGGAAATAAAAAGCTAACGAACAAATGACAGCTCGAAATGGCGGCGTTTCGGATATCTGTCATTTTTTTTAAATCATAGGCAAACGAACAAAGTCACTATTCTTGTGTCACTCGAGATCAAAATGTCGTGCGATTTATAATTAAAATCATACTGAATTGGGGTTTCGTATCGATAGGTATCTGTTTTAATGTAGATACTAGAATAGCACACTCACTTGAATTTGACACCTGTTCCAAATTTAAACTCCATAACCTGCTGTTTTCAGTAGGTTATGAGCTCATTACAGTTCTGTTTATTTCTGCTAGTTGGTAATGCTGGTCATTGCCTATGGTTTTTGAACGCATTAGAGAGGGTTTATGATATTTGGGTAGATAAAGACGCATTTTAGAGCGAGAGAAGTGAAAAAATGTTTATATACCAGCTTTAGAAGAACTATTTATTTATTTATTTATAATAAGCACACCAACAGCACAATCACTTAAAATTCCAATTACATATCAACAAAAATTGTCATTTCAGTAACCATGCAGATAACAGGTACGCATGACATTGATACATAAACATTAGAGACAATGGAAAACAATAAAAGGTGTGCCTATTATGCCTTAATCTAGATCACTACAAAACAAATCAATTTGAATTATGTAGACATGAACGCATCACATTGTTTAAATACGGAACGTCTGTGTCTATGGAATTGATAGAGCTGTAATTTATGCTCCTGTGTATAATAGAAGTATAAATTAATAAATGTTAATCGAAGAAATAAATAAATGTTAATCATAGCTGTGTATCTAAGTTCAACACTTTTCTTTTCGATGACGAAGAAATATAAGTATTGGAAACCAGAATTTTCTTATTTTTATTTAATTCCGAATAATCGGTTAACCGTGGTCTCTATGCGTGGGAAGCTTTTTAATTACCTATAGGTATATTTACATGGTATATAGTTCTACTGCAACTGACCCCAACTGACCTAATTATGCGTACACTGGGAATAGGTTCACCACAACAATTCAACGGATTTCAATTAAACGTCTTGCCCATCACATCGGTAGTCAACGTCTTGGATGCTATAGGACTAATGGCTTTCGAAATACCTTCGAAAGGATATAAGAACCAATCTATCTATATAAATAAAAAGAGAAGTCCTGACTGACTGACTGACTGACTGACTGACTGACTCATCAACGCCCAGCCCAAACTCTTGGACCTAGAAAGCTGAAATTTTGCACAGAGGTTCCCTTTATAGTGTAGACAAGGAATAAGGAAGGATTTTTCGAAATTCAACTCCTAAGGGATTTAAATAGGGGATGAAAGTTTGTATGGAAAATCGTCATTTTCACGCGGGCGAAGCCGCTGGCAAAAGCTAGTTACGTATAAGATTAATGATTTTGATGGAATTCCACACGCCTACCGAATATCTTGGTGGTTTCCAAGACTTATATTTTTATTTTTCATACATTTTATTTTAATTTTTTTCAATGGTACTGTCTCACTGCTGGGAAAAGGCCTTCATTGTGCTCTATTCTCGTAAAAAATATTTAAATAATTACAAATAAATAATATTTTCAATTAAATGGCTGAAATGTAGAGTATGAAAAAGAA
Source organism: Diarsia dahlii (assembly GCA_949775195.1). NCBI lineage: Eukaryota > Metazoa > Arthropoda > Insecta > Lepidoptera > Noctuidae > Diarsia > Diarsia dahlii. Next base: position 19,176,664 of record OX459205.1, read on the forward strand.
ACAGATTATGTAGTACTTTCCAGACTTTTAAATATTTTGAGCAGTTTTTCGATGGGATCAAATACGGCTTCCGTTTTTCTATTCCGCACAGCCCAATATCTTGATGTTCGAAATCTTTTAAATCGATTTGGAGCCATGTGTAAGTTATTGCCAGATAGAGATATTGTGACAGCTAGCTACCTCGTCGTCTGTAAGCGTAGTAGCAATCCATTTACCAGACGACTCTTCCAACCTGCGCGGAAAATGAACAGCCGATAAAAATCTAGCGTTTTCTCTCATTTTATTTTGTTGAAAAACTTCTTTTGGAGAATTTAACCTATTTAGTCGATATTATAAATTTTCTGGTGTAGTAAATACTAAATGCTAGGCTATTAACGTACCTAAATAGCCACGAAAGAGATGTCGGTATGACTGGACAGGTCCGTTAGAACTGGAAGGAGGCAGCGCTGGTTCGTGAGGAATGAAAAGAAGTCTTTGGCTAGAGGAAATCAGCATTACTGGCCTTATTATTATTGTTTTCCGGGACTTTTGATCCTGACTAACTTGATTTTTGACACTGTTGATTTGGACGTTCAGGAGTTGTAGTGATTTGGGAATTTACAAAAAATTAAACATGACTAAAAAAATCACACAATCAAAATCTAACGTCAATGAACAAAACGCTGTGCACAAGACGAATAAAAATGCACATTAAACATTCATTATTATTTTAAACATTGACACTATCAGGTCAACAAATACTTGTCTTATTACCGTCTCTCCTAATCAACAGCAGATACAGCACAATAAACTCCTGCCTCATTCCCTGACAATACAAATATGAAGCTCCCACAATCCCCAGCGCGCACATTCGCACGCTTATTTTAGTTCCAATCAGTAGCGTGTATGTAGTAAGCACGATTTCACAGCTATACTTGTCAATATATACCAGAAGTTACGACGCTTGCTAGTTCTGCTCTAGGGCCGGAAAATGAGCGAGGTGGGGAACTAATAGAGCGAACGAAATCCGATTGTAATTCATGAATGCTATCACAGGAATGAAATCAGAGATGTGATTCTGGCTATTAGTCGCTTGAAAGGTTCTTGTCGTGCTTTTATTAACGAAATGAAGGTTTAACCGGGACGAGATGAAGAGAAAATTGATGATTTTGAGGATAAAATGGTTTTTCGTTTACTCAGAACGGTAAATACGACTGTTAAATAAACTGTTGTGCCGAAATAAACCTTATTCCCATTTTCATTTCACGAAAAATGTACCTTTATTTCGTACAATAAAGAGCGTAATATTAAGTCCAGGCAAGTCTCTAGACTCCAATCACAACGGACCTTAATCGCTACTTTCCTAGCCACGTTTCTCTCTGTTTTATTTAATACAATGTGGAAATGTGATTTGTTAGTTTCCACATAGTGTTTTGGGGCGTGACATAGTCGCTCTTGGGAGGGCTTACCTCTATGTCTCGCAAACTCTGTGCTTACAAGCTACATACCTATTGCTAGGCCGGTTGTACGCTTGAGACCTATTGAGCAGTCTTATGTATGTTCAGTATTTAGTTCACCGCTAAAGGAACTCAGACTGTAGCGAATGATTGAGCATTAGAATGCTTTGATTCTCAGTTTGATTGGAGACGTAGGCACGAAAACTAGATGAAGGTATTAGAGAGTTTAGATCAATACTTGGTTACGGCGGCAGCTGCTGAATATTGAATTTTTATGGGATTGGACTAGATTTATTGAGGTTATAAAGGATAACATAAAAATCTCATATCGTCTAAGCAATTTGAGAGCACGTTTAGAGATTGAAATCAATGGTAGGTATAATAATATTGTTTGGTAAGATTTATTATCCTATCTAGTAGTTACACATGCTTCGGTTAGATTCCCAGATAACCCTTTTTTTGCAAGTTAAGCATAGGTTAAAACTGAGTATCTTTTATTCAGTTTTCCAAATAAATTGACATCCATTTATACAAATAAATTAAATCGAAATGCTCCTCTATAATTTTAATATTACAGCTGTTTACTAAATGCAAGGAAATTAAAGTAAGTACAGTACTAACAGCACCATATTTCAATTTTTTTGTCTCCCTATTTTAGAAAAAGGGTTAGGGTTCGTTGCAAAAAAATGAATTGACTAACAAAATTTAAATTAAAAACAGAACTTATATTTGCATAATATTAAATATATTTGCATTAAATATATTTGTATTTAAATATATTTATAATATATTTGCTAGCTATCAAAAATTAATGTTCTTTGAAAGTTTATAAAATATGTCTTCCTTCCATTTTCGCATCACCATTTTTATAGTCATTCTACTTTTTGCTCAGTTGACATTCAGAGCGTTTCGCAGTTATGAAAAATGTTCAAGTTTATTTGCGAATAAAAATAAAAACTTGTACGTACAGCAAACGTTATACGAGATCAAGTATATTATTTTCGGTACGTGTGACAAAACATTATTATATTTTATGTTTGTTATATTCGATGTTTTGAAACTACGTGACGCTATTATTTTGGTTACTGTACCTACGCACCTTGTGTGTGTGAAATTGTAATAGGGTTGCCTCTGTTTGTTGTAAGGGATGAAAACAGCCTTCTATGTGAGTACTTGTCTTGGGTTAGACGAAAACACCCGTAGGTTTGATAACAAACGAAAGGATTAATATCGTACCGTAGTAATGTGAGCCGAGAAGCTCGTTGGTAGACAATAACACCCTTTCGGATCAACTTTCAGGTTAAGCTACGCTTGCCTAGGTTGGTCTGTGGATGGGTGGCCGCCCATTATATGCTGAGTATCCCGTGCCTCAGAAACTAAGCTATGTCTTTGGTCCCGGAGCTATGTCTAAGCTATGTCTTTGCTATTTGTAGATCTTTGTCAGTCGTTATAGGTAGCAGCGGACAAAAAGTCTTTCAACTAGTATTAGGTGCCCAGTTCTAACTGGTTAGTGGAGGTCAGATAGGCAGTTGCTCCATGTAAAATACTGGAACTAAGCTGCATTCGGATAGACGAGAAGCCGACCCAAACATACTTAGGAAAAGACTAGGCAGTTGAGTGATATGAGCCGACCCTTGCCAAAGCACGTTTTACTATCGGTAATCTAAAGGAAGAACGTAATGTGGATTTATTTTAAGATGCTATTAACATTGTAGGAGTGCAGGTCCTCTAGAAGAATCCCTTTCATTAAATTGTGTATTCAACTTTCATTTTTAAATGGAAAAGATTCGGTCCAAAAAACCAAAAAAAGCTGTGGTATTCCAATCAAGGAACACAGCTGATTTGAATCTTTTAAAAGCAGCATCAATTGAAATGATTCTTTAATTTAAAAATAGTATTTTCGAACTCAAGACCTATGACTCAACCCATTGGGGCTGCGGGTTGTTCACAAGCGATACCGCGACCTCGACACAAAGGGCTAAGAAGGAACATAGGTGGTTTTAGTCAGTAGAAGTCTGACACTCCCTACCGCTCAGCCCAGAGCGGGAGGAGTCATTTGATGATTTCCCACCAGCCAAAAAAAAAGCACTGACTCAGCAGTCCAACAGTCGTATCACAAAGCTATAATACCGGCTCCTAATATATATGTTACAAATTCAGATTGGAATAGTGCAGGCAATGTTTCGAGGTAACATTTATTGACATAAATGTCTACTTTATTACCTACAACATAGGTATGACTTTGTATCGTCATTGATAAAACATCGACATTGTCAGTGACAAAGGATAATGCTGTAGCTGCTGTTTCGGCAATATAATTTACTGCCCGTCTAAGCAGTCCATATATTTCTTAATATATTTTAAGTACACATTCATTTTTATATGAGCAAGTCAACCTGTTTATCTAGCAAAAGGCAAACGTACTTTTATGTCAGTATTTATGAGTTTTCTCTTTCATATTTCGACACAAGTCATAAAGCTTAGGTAAAAATGACGACTTACTTAGTGTCCACGATGTTTATAGAGTATTGAAATATCGAGCAAATGTACTACGATCCGATAGGTATCTGACATATAAAAAGGATATTTCTAAGAATTGCCGTGTCATATTTTTATGACAGTATAAAAATTTCTAAAGCGAGCTAGCTATAAAATAGCACCTATAGAAAGTACAATCGCGCACTGGTAGGAGTAATAAAAAAAACATCTCCGAATTCGAACTTCGAAAATAGCTTCTCAATTTACAATTCGAGGGAGAGTTAAAAAATTCAGCGTGTGACGTATTCCCTTCTAAAAGTTACATTAAATTACTTACACGCATAAACCAAGAGTGCCATACAAAATAGGTTTTTCTTGAAGATAAGCCGAGGAACCAATTTCCTCGACGAAAAAGGCAAATGTGTTTGGAGTACGTTTAATAGAATGCCGAGACAGACTAAAGAGATGGGACAGGATCGAATTTGTATTTGCCCTACGAATAATAATGTGAGGTGGGATTTTTGGAATGTCGTATTAAGTGATTTATTTTGAGTACAAAGATTTAAAGGTGGAGTTATATTGATTTATCTTGCTGATTTTCTTGGAAAGCCGTTTTATTATTCACGAGTGTTAAGAGACGTGGGTTTAGTACTCAGGATTTCACTTTCAGCTCTCAAGTATTTATATTACCCAAATTAACCTTTCCGTTACCAATCGTTTTCAAGAAGTTTTTTTTTTCTTAGCCTTTCATGTGTCCCACTTCTGGGTAAAGGTCTCCCCTTTCTCCTTCCAAATTTCTCTATTTTGTGTAAACTCTGAACATGTTCGTTCCGCAAACAAGTTCAGATCGCCACAAATAGATATTTTTTTTAGTTATGAGAGAATAACTAGTAACCTCTTTTTCTTTCAACGCAAGAGTGTAACTTTTCCATCACAAACTAGGCCAAAATACCGGTTGGGCAAACTTGTCAACTAAAAGTTAGATATATTTTCATCGAGTTTTCAGTAACAACTTTACTCAGCTGTGCAATGTAAGTTATTTCATATCCAGCTACTTCAATAATTATCACAATCTAATCATAATCCTAACTTCCTAACTAATATTATAAATGCGAAAGTAGCTCTGTCTGTATGTCGCGCTTTCACGCCAAAACTACTAAACCAATTTAAATGAAATTGGGTACACAGGCAGTCTAGAGACTGAGAAAGGACATAGGCTACTTTTTAATGCGAAAAAGGGTTGTACGGGATTGAAAGAAGGGATGAAAAGATTAATTTTGGTCGCGAAAACCGCCATTCATCTAACATTATTAGACCTACATTTTTAGTTTTTATTCTTATTCTTTATTGCACACATAAAATAACAAATATAAACAAAAATTACAATTATAAAGCTTATGTACAAAGGCGAGCTTAACCCAGAATTGGGTTTTCTTACAGCAAACCCCCTTCTGTGTTTTCAATAAATAATAATAATTATTTATTATTTTATTATCCACGCGCACGAAGCCGCGGGCATCAACTAATAAATCATAAACATACCGCAATTACAGAAGATATAATTAAATTAAAATATCCCTCGATTCAGCCGAACTGTACCAAGTAAGTCATTACACTAATAGGGTAATATTTCATTGAAACAACTTAGTGGGACTGCAATCGTTAATTAATTAGGACCCTTTCATTTATAAATTATGAAGTACCCTCCACTCTTGGTAACTGAATATTATAAAGGTAGAAAATAGAGGTGATGTTATAATTATTTAATTATGAAAACCTTTGGGATTCCTTTATTTTTCGGTGAGTAAGCAAAATAAATATTTAACTGAAATGTAGAATAAAACACTTTGATTGCCTCGTTCGGCGAGTGATCGCTTGCGACTCCGGCGAGGTCCTGGGTTCGATTATTTTGTCAAGCAAAGTCTTTGTGTTTTCCCATTAGGAATTCCTCAAGCGCAGTCACGAAGTGTGAATCTTTTTTTTTTTTTTTTTCGTTCCTTATTGTAAATTACTGGTGCCCTGAGACAGTGAGACGGGGTCGCGGGAGGCCACGAAGGAGATGGCGGGATGAACTTGATCGGTTCCGTCAAAATTGGAAGGAGGACGCGCGGGTTCGCGAGAAGTGGAAGGAGTGGAGGGAGGCCTTTGCCCTGGAGTGGGACAGAGCAGGCTAGAAAAAAAAAATGTAAATTGTTTATTATAACAGTGCCAAAGCTTGGATTTACGTCTCATAAGTTCTACATCGTTTTTGTCTAGAAAATATATAATTTGAATGCGTCAGCGAATTGTGTAATCGTTTCTGAGTACTGAGCCAAACAAAAAAAGGGGTCATGCACTGAACACTGGCCTTGATGCCAAAAAATAAATAAACTTACAGTCGGTGACAAAAACATGGTTACGTTATTTTTGAACAAAAAAAAATTAACTCCACCCCTATTTTGCATGCCCCACACATACTAAATTCATCTAAAGCTCGAAACTCACATCAACCCCATATAACTCGGACTCAAACCCCTCACAGTCTCAAGCCGAACCTATTAAGCCATGAAACCCTCCATTGTCCCCCATTGCCTTATATCACGTCTTGAGTATTACGCCAAAACCACATCTAACGCATTAAGAGAGGCTTAGGTCCAAGTCAGCATGGCCCCTTAAATTGATATTATCACCACTGTGCTAGATGGTACGACAGTGCTGCCATTAAATTAATTAAAGACTCCTTGGATGTCACAGTTTCGTTATTTGTTAGTTTAATTTATGTTGCGAGTTGTTTGGTTATTGTTTTGTTAAGCAGAAACTCAATTGTGTTACGTACAAGTCGTACCTACGTTTAGCTCGTAGATTGTGTCGTAATTGAATGTTTGAGTTATGAGTGAACATAAATGTAACATCACGCCTGTAGACCTCGAATGGTTAGTTAGAACTGTAACTAACAGTACAACCACATTTTGCCAGTTATGTTTTAAGTCCCATATAATATAGTGCTAGCCTGTCTTCTACAAAATACAGTCATGTCAAAACTTCGTGGTTCTTACTGAATAATTCCTGAGAAAAACCTAATAACATTTTACCCAACCCGCAAATCGAACCCAGCACCTTCTTATGCTCAGCAGCCGCGTTCTAAAAGTCAACTAGGTATAATACTCTATCATTCTGCTAATAGCACTTATCTGTAAAAATGTATCCACTTGTTTATATTTTTAAAGAATATTCGCTTTTGTACCAACTACCATGATAAAATATCGTTGTCGTTCGTTATTCTCTATTGGTTCAACCAGTTTCTAAAGGCTAATTGATTGCTTTGCTGAGTGTTTTTCTTCTTCTCGATTCGATGACTGAGATTTTGTCCAAACAGTACGTAGTAACGTAAACAGCTCTGTCGTCTACTGAGTTTTTAAAAAGATAGAATTACAATAAACTTTTATGATCATAAATAGGTACAATTATACCCGTTTATAAGTTCCAAATAAACGTACATACCGTCCTAATAAACACCCTTCGGCTACCCCGCTACTCTATTTCCACTCCAACCCTGAACTACTTTTCGACAACTAACCACCCATCATCGCATTAATTATTCCTATCCATCAGCAGAGGTAATGGCTCAATAGCCACAGCTCCCATGTGGTCAAATACTACTTTACCTGCTTCGGATAACAAGGGAAGTGAATTTGAGGGACTCGAGGGTCCGAAGTAATGATATTGTGGTGTGGCATGCGAGGTCTTAAGATCGGGTCAAGTAAGGTGAAGATAGATAATAATATACATATATAATAGATGGGGTGAATTTATCTAAATATGCAGTATTTTATATATATATATTTGAACCGCGTTGCCCTAACTTACCATCGATTTGTCCACCTAAGCAAATTCTTGACGGCTACAAAAATCTATGACAGACCAATGATATACCAATGATTTTTGCAATTGTGACTGAGTTTATCCTGTTTAAAAATACTCCTGATACTAATGTAATAGCTTAATTAATAAGTTTACAATTGACAGCTATGTCAATTAACAAGTATAGACGACGTTGTTTCCTAACGACGCGACAGACGTTGATCTTCATATTGACATTTAACTTGGAAACAACACAATAACATGGATCTGCATGCTTTGTCATATCAAGTGTGTACAATACATAGTCACTAAATATTGTAGGTACAGTCGAACAAGCTAATAAGTATACAGAGTAGAGATCTTTATAATTCTATAACACTGAAAATATCGATTGTAATTTTGTTTTATCAAGTGTTTCGCATTAAGCGACTGATGTTAAACGCTGTATCGTTTGACATCAGTCTCTAAATCTATTTGGATAATCTTAAAAGTAAATACAAGTTAGCTGGCTGTATACTTATTAGCTTGTTCGACTGTACGTAGCATAAAGTATGTCTGATAGATAACTAGTGTACTTCTTCCATAGAAAACTATAGAAGAAGAAGACATTCTGTGCCACCCCAAGTATATCGAGTTATGGGCTGGAAAATTAATGTAGGATAATATTATTATTATATCGTTGAAAATTCTATATTTGTAACAAGCGATCTTGGTAATCGTTTTATGAAAAGACTGGCCAAGTGGCCATACAATATTTTACTCAAAGGAAAAGGTGTAAGATTCTAATAAAAGTGTGAACTTTAAACCAATAAAACTCACAAGCCAATTTCAAACTTGTTAACCCAGAACTCTACTTCGACCCAAAAACAATTCAAACAAAAAAAGTACGACGAACTAAAATCTCTTACAACAATAATAATATCATTATCTTAAACTCTGAACATTAATATCCTTTAGACTTTTAATATATTCACTTCCCTAAATAAATTAACAACGTAAATAAGAGTTTTGAAACAGTCATAACTGCCGGAGGGTTTCTACCAAAGTTTGGGGTATTTAGACTCTTTTTCCGAGTTTGAACGTGTAATTTAGGGGATAGATGAAACGTGAAATTTAATCATTTTGTTCTGACCCCCAGAATGAAGAAGAATTTTATGATCCGAAAGAAAGAAGGAGTAAGGGAGACAGAAACACCATTATTGCCGAATGGTTTAATTTAGATGATGGAGTTTGAAATTTTATAAAAACAGGTTCATTTGAAGTAAAATTCGATGTGAGTTTGCGCGCTCCGGTAATTTTCTTCAATCTTAGTTAATGTACTAGTTTGTTTTCTTGCTGAATTTCTAATCAAATCGTGGACTTTTCTTCGTAATTTACCAGAAATATTTAAAGGTGGTGTAGACCATTAAAATTTATTCTTTTTTATCTATGAGATTTTTAAAGGTTTATTATTATTCACAGAAATTAAAACTGAAAAACTTGCTTCATGATCACGACCATACTGAACCTGTAATTGCGAAAATAACATTCTGTTGTTTGATACAATAATTCAATGTCTGCTTGCCTTAATTTCTGGGAAAGTTGATTGATTTTGATCTAATTCACAAAATTTGCAGTTTGGTAGTTTATTGCTGTATACCTAAACGGACTATTGATGAACGGATGATGATATCAGTTTAAGAATAACGGTGAAAAATACCTGTAACGACGCCGTTTACCAGCAATAATTTTTGAACGCAGAAATACGTAGTTTGCTAGCTTTGTGTTGGGTCCACTTACACCTTGTATAGTACACATTAGTTACTTCAATAGTATACTAGACTCAACATCCACGTGGCAAAATCATACAAGTCCAGTTTTATAGAGGTCTGCACTTAGACCCGTATAATTTTACATTTGATGGCCGCTGTTACTCACCCTTGACCGCGGGAGTGTAGACCTCAGAATAGATTAAGGCGAGACCCAACCAGGATTTACCAAAAACGTACTGTCTTTGTACGTCAAGTGTGAACTATAGGTTTGAAGTACCGAGGTGGGAAAAATATCCTTTAAAGAGAAAGAACTAAACTTGCGTTATACCGAATCAAATCTCCGAATAAAGTTACTAACTCTATAAAAAAAAAATATACAATTGCCTCTTTTTTTTAACTTTATCGTCGATAATCTCCGTAATTTAAGCGATAACATAAGTATTTTTTTCTAGAAATAAATAAAGAATACAATTATTTAATTTAATACCGGTTATTTTTTCAAATTATGTTATTTATCATAATTAAAGGAAAACCCTTGAATATCAATAAACCCAAGCGCCTAACAAAGACTAGCCAGCCTAACACTGTACGCCCAAAAAGCAACCTTATTGAATCCGACTAAGGTGGAGTGTAGCACTACGCCTATAGTATAGTCGAACGGGTGCGTTGGGTCTCGCCTTAATACTAGATGATACTCGACTTGTTTGCTATAAAATATTGCTTTAGAATCGTGACGATTTCATTGGGTTTTGAACATTGATATTGATTTAAACTGAGTGTTGGAGATTGTCAATTTCGGGGTTTATGAAGCAAAATTTCAGCGTGGACTTTGTACAAAACCACAAAATTTGTGTGTATGGCTGAGATTTTTTTTGTATGGATTTTTATTGCTTACTGGCAAACCTCACGCGGTATCACCCACGTAGTTCCCATTCCCGTGGGAATACATGAATAAAAAACATGTTACTCGGGGATAGTGTAGCTTCCCAACTGTGAAAGAATTTTTCAAATCAGTTGAATATTTTAATTTTAATTAGTTACACACAAAAAACGAATCATTCCTCTTGTTCTTATAAATAAAGATGAACTAGGGGTGGTAAGAACACTTAAAAAACTGTTTCCTACGCGGGAAAATGTATGGGACAAGTCGAGGGGTATAAAAGCAAAGGCGCTTCAGTCACAAAACATCTGAACTGAGTAATTCATAATTTTCTACTGTGTCGTAAGAAATTGTTATTTTGTAATAGTTAAAATAGTGGTACATTCATTATGACGCGTAAGAAAGTTAGCCATAACTAAGATTAATCAAATATACACCAGTTCTATAAAATTTAAGAAAAACTTTAGGACTAAGGTGTCTTTGCATTTAAGTATTGGACTGAAGCATGTTTGCTTTTTATTGCTTTGGATCGAAGCTAGTTTGCATCTCAATAAATTGCACATGCAGGTTATGCGGGTTGAGTTTTTGCAGTTTACCTTAAGCAAATGCAAAAAAAACCGTTACCAGAAGCATTTAAACAGCTTACTAGTTAGTTAAATTTAAAAAAAAAATGCTTTAAGCTAAGAAAACTTTTGCAGACCACACCATAATAGACCATAATAATTTGTTACGTTTCTGCCTTTTCTCGCACTCGCCGCCACTGATCTACATTTCTAGCACGTTTTCTAGCTCGTCCTGCACGAGCTGGTGTAATATTTTCTTCCATTACAATAGTAATAAAACAGAAAACTCGAAAAAAACAGACGCTATTTCCAGATAACTTACTACGACAAATAACTGATTCGCCTTCTTAGAAATTTTGAAATGGCGGCTCCTGATTGGTCGATTGTGACAGTGGCGGATTTGCTTCTAACAAATTTAGGATCTAAGCGTTTTTGCATTTGAACGCTACTTTCAAAGTGCATTTACCGTTGACTGAGGTGGATTTGCACTTTATCTTTTATGGCATAATGTTGCAGCTTTCAAGTACTACAATTTGGTAATACCAGTTTAAAAAATTGCAATTTTGGACTGAAGCGGTTTTGCTTTTATACCCCTCTTAGTGATTTTTGAAATTTTTCATAAATGATGTACACATGGCGACACATCAAGCTGATACATTTCCAGTATAACATGACTTCGCTTTGTATAGATTTCTCGCACAATAAGAGATCCGTGTTAACTGGTAGTTTGATTGGTCGTCGTCGTGCGTACTGCGTACAAACCTATAAACACATAGGTATTTTTGATGTCTCAAATAATTCATATGTCATAATAAAATTACACCTGTACTGGAGTACAAAGTGGCCACACGTTATGTATAACAAACCAAATTCTTCTTATTTTTATCCAACAAGGGTGATAATACTCGACAATAAGACATTCTCATATCGCCTTCTATAATACTCGTTTACCTACATACATGCCACTATATAATAGGTAATTTCATAATTACCATGATATTTTACAATTTCAAAACAACCTTACTCTAAGTGCCTAAAAAAAACCTTTTCATCAAATCATTACGTCCAAACTCGAAGACATGACTCCCAGGTATCTCTTAAACTTTTTCACTTAGGAACTTTAGTCCAACCGATACTGCTAACTTGAGGGGTTGTTTTAATTAAAAACCTGTTTTAATCAGAATCTAGTGTAGTCTTGGCGCCTAAGTCAACGCAGCGGAAAAGAGCCGAGATAAAAAAGACGAAAGAGTTCTTAGTCGACCCTTGTTAAGAAAATAATCTTTGTATTATAATATAATATAAATCTGAAGATAAATAGGTTGAAGGATGGAGAAAATTTTTGTTTTGAAAGTTTACTAATAGTGAAAATAAAAGATTGAAAGAGGTGGAATATTTTAGTTTCTTTGTAAAAATAATTGATCGGTAATGATTTACAATTTCACAAAAAGCTTCAAAATGAAGTTACCTTAAATGACCAGGTCAAACGGTAGCCATTTTCAAAAATAAACGACAGGATTTAATAAAACGTATTAAACAATTGATTGGTTAAATAATTGAATTTATATTGTGACGCTCAAACATCAACTAAGATTTTAAGAAAAAAAACTAATAAGACTCTTTTGGTCACAGGTTGTCCAGAAAGTTACCTTTGTATTAAAAATCTAAAGATGGCTTGAACGATGAAGATAGTTTTTCTTAAAACTTTATTGAAAGTGAAAGACTGGAAGAGCTGGAATATTTAATTTTCTATTGTATAAATAGTTGATAGTGCTGTTTTTTGTGTCAATATGAACTTTCCGTTTCGAAGACGGGATCAAACTATAGCTTTGAGCGATGTAACTTGCGACGGTTCTCGCCTTAAGTCTAGTACCCCAGAGGGGGTGTCCTTGGCATGAAGTCGCTTAGGTTTTGTTTTGCTGAAGACCTTTCAATCAAGACATCCACAGGATAGTAAAATTAAACAGCGACCACCTTCTAGAATAAAAATGAGACGCGCCTTTCGTCAAGCGCCACTTGCGTTTGTCCTTTGTTTCGATCACGTGAATATTGTCGCTTCACAAGTCGTGTTGCTGTGATATGTGTTTCATTTCTTTGAAGTCCTGGCCACTTTAGCATATTCATAATACGCTAATAATATTATTTCAATATCATAATGAAGAAAGAAAACATGTTTGAAAGTAAAAAAATCTGTACAAAAAAAATATAGGTATTTGGTGTGTCTCACGGTTGCGCCAAATCAGTGAATTGTAAAAAACCCAGTTCAGTGAATTGCCGAACAGCAAGCTCACATCGCGTTTCTCATGATGATGAGCCGAAGTGCAAAGCCATGAATTAATTATTAATTTTAATTAATTATTATTTTTTTATAAATATCTAAGATCAAATAAACAAAGTGTTATGTTCTATAATTTCCCTAGAGATAATAATTTTTTTCACAATAACATTTTTGGCAAATCATTTAAAACTCCACTTATAAATCTAGTAATTTTAGAAACTTTTTCTATTCAAATGAACTGACATAAATCTCTTGCACTGAAAAATGTTTCAGTGGAAAATACATCGGATTTCCATAAAATTTCTTAACCAAGACAGCTTAGAAAGCTCTTAGAGTACTAAATATTAATTATCTTGGTGCAAGTCCTGTAAAAAAGTTAAATAAAAAAGAAATGGTGCTGCGAACGATAAATTATCACCGAGATCTGGGAATTAATGAAAAATAGACCATGTTGGCGCTCCGGTGTTAATTTAGAACGGTAAATGGGAAAGCTGTTTTAACTTGTGGTTATTAATGTAAAAAGTGGCTAGTAATGACTTAATTGAAATATCTGATTTGATTTTAATTGTAAACTGCATAATAGAGACGTCTATGTATAGGATTTTAGGCTGCGTTCGTGTTCCACACGCGCCTCAAAGAGATGTCAGCAAGGAGGGCAAGGGCCGACGCCCGTCGGGGCCGCGGATTTTTGTACTAGATGACGTGGCCTCGGCGCAAGGGCAAAGAAGGAACATGGGTTCGGTTTTTAGTCAGTAGAAGTCTGACACTCCCCTTCGCTCTGCCCAAGAGTGGGGGGGGGGGTCATTTGATGATTTTCCACCCACCAAAAAAAAAAAAAAAAGCTGAATTAAAAGTTAGTTTCCGCTTGTACGAGTATGTCCGTTCCGATGGTGGCTTTTCGGAACGCTTATTGAATGAAAAATCTTTTTCGATGACATCATTAGTAGTAGCGGCAAAGTAACACATGGAATTAAAACATAGGCGAAATATAGGAGTGCTATTTGGTACACCTTGAACTCTTCTACGATTACAGGCATTATAAAATCATGATCATTATCCCAATTTATTTGGGTTCGACGCAGCACGTCTTTTCCTTCTATACTTCTCTATTTTAAACTTAAGGGGACGGTGAACGAACATTTCTCCATACAAACGTAATACCAAAATCATTCGCGATCCGAACATATTACCAACTTAAAATTATGTTATTCGGATACAGACGATATTTATCTAGGTTCCTATTAAACTTTTTTTTTAAACATTTACTATTTACGAAATGCAAGCGAATTGCATTTCGTCAATAGTAAATAGCAATTCGCTTGCATTTCGTAAATAGTAAATGTTTCAAAAAATCATTCGCGATACGAACATATTACCAACTTAAAATTATGTTATTCGGATACAGAATCCGAATAACATAATTTTAAGTTGGTAATATGTTCGTATCGCGAATGATTTTGGTATTACGTTTGTATGGAGAATGTTCGTTCACCGTCCCCTTAACGATTTTAAAAGAGTGTCCATGAAGTTTCCTGCCATTCTTCTCATGAGACCAACGCTTTGGAATGGGCAACTACAGTACACTCACGAGTTATTATGCCTTGTGACTGGGACTGTAGCTTAGTTTATTTAGCTTCATTAGTTTAGTAGTTTACTGCAGCACTTGGAGAGCTTCAGTGGTTGCTTGGGCCGTCGCTTGGTAAAGGTTTTTGGCAGTTTTGTCATACAAAAGTATGTCAGGCCTTTGCTGGGGGGCGGCTTGAGTAATCGTTGGATATCTCTGAGTGCCGCAGTTAGTTTAATTCGACTATTCAAAAGTGCCTGTAACTGGCCTACTTGAAATAAATATTTTGATATTTGATTTTATTACTCGTCATTTCATCAGACACCTCCTTTTTTGCCATATCATGTTTTACACAGGCATTATAATCATTATGTTATAATTCATTGCTTTAAAAACAATGACTGATTTTATCAGTCCGTCTCACTACGCTTTGTTCCATGATCGTTTCGAAAGAAATCTAGAAATGTACTAAAATATAACGTAGGTTTATTTATATCCGTGTTTCCGAATCCGGTAGGCATCATGGCAATTAGGCAATTACTGATTTACGGACTTCGTTACAACGGATATTGACGAAAACTATGAGCGGAACTTTATCTAGCTTTACGCTTTTATATGCTATGTCGGAAAAGTCACAGGAATACCTAATAACTAACAGTTAAATTTGGTTGTTAACATGGGTTGTAAAAGCGAAAAAAACTGCGAACAAAATAGCTAGACTACCTAATACAAAAAACGGCGCCAAAAATGTTGCATTATTGTCTCTCAATATTCCAAACAAATTCAAAATAAAACACCTCAAACAGCCAATTCAAACAGTAGCAGCTTTCAATATAAATAAAAATAAACGACTAGATTTAACCGGCAGTGTTAATCAATTAATTGGTCAGTTAATTGAATTTATATTCAGGCACGAACATCAATCTAAACTGAAGTTATTCGAGCAGTAAAATCCATTTTATTTTTAGCAGAATGCAAACAGTGAGTGAACTAACTGCTACAGCGAGTGTATAAAATCGACTTATTTATTTGTATACAATTTTAGTCGATGAATTGTTAACTTTCGTTAACCAATTAGGAACTAATTGGATCGGAACGAAACAATTGGGGTCCTTGACAAAGGGCTGGATTCTTCCATTCTTTGTTGAGAGGATTGTGCGAAATAATTTAGGTGATACCTAGTAGCTACTTACAATTCTTGGTACAAACGATGATGGAATATTTTTGATTGGAAATTGTGAAAGGATTTCCATTGTTTTTACTGTTCGTGGTTTATTTATAAAATAAATGACGTTTTTTTTTCAAAAAAATGCAAATTCGTTATCAAAAGAGGTTTGTCTTTTGATAACGTATTTTTCTAGGAATAAATCACATGATTTGCAACTTACGTATGATTAAATTCACACAAGTTAAAATAACACGAGTTTCATCTTCTAAATAACATAGCCTAAAAACTCTCGTAATAATACACCTAAAACAAGGCGAAATTAGAATTAACAGTCCACAATAAAGCCGCCACAAAATGCGGCAACCTAACCCTCTAAATGCCGAGGCGTAATACAATTTTTCCAAGAATGCAACTTAACCCATTTGGGGGCTATTACTGCGGACTACAAACGATCCTATTTCACTTGACCTTGGATTTACGTTTATTCAGTATTGCTATGAAATTGTAGAAAAGCTTTATTCTACCTTTATAAATGAAACAGTTTAAAGGCTGACTGGTTGGCTAGTTAGCTTGCCAACTATGAAAATACATAAAATACAGGTTGTATTATTTTTTTACATAGTTTCTTTCTCTCTTAATCGTGTAGTGACTAATCTGGTTTCAGAGTTTCATGTTTTTATATGATATTCAAAATCTGTATGATAGTAACATATATAAAAAGTCTGTCAAACTGCAAAACGTGCGTTACAAATCATCCTGAAGTATCTCTTACGCATACTGGTTTTCTCATAATATTTTCCTTCACCAAAGCAAGTGATAATTATAATAAGCAAATGAATTCGAAAAATCAGAGTCTTGGGTTCGAAATTGAACTTGTAAACAGAATCTTTTTCCAAAACTACCCCTAATCGGATCGAATCAAGTTTCTTTAGAAATAATAAATTTATGATTGTTGTAGGTGGGTCACCAATAAGTGTGTTTAAGTATCTCTACCAGTTACTCTAAGGGTATGTGATACAACTTCACAAATAATTTAATGAACATCACCTTGTTGAAGAACAAGACAAAAGTATTATTCCCTCAACTTTTTAGTTTGATTGACGTAAAAAAAATAGTAAAACATTAAACAGTATCAGAAGAAGTAAAACTATTCAAACTTCGGCGACAATATTCTCAAGCCGAAGACTTTGATTAATGATCATAACGATTGAGGTCGTAAGTTAAAATCTAACACCAATGAGTTATTGTGGTTGAGTGTCTTCAGGGCTTTAAAAGATTAGCTGAAGAGATTAATAGATGCATGAGCGATGCCTAGTACAATTTGCTTTCACTCTTGAGTGTAAAAGTGAAATATGGTGCGTCCCAGCTCATGGCAAGCAATCGATATCCTGTCAAAGTCACTTTTCAAGATGGGCGGAAAAGATTTATTTTTAAACATCACGTCTATAATTCCCGAGAGGTTAGGCAAAGGTGTACCTAATAGTACTGCCATATTTCGCCAGTTATGATTTTAAGTTCCATGTTAAAGGGGGTGAACCTATTTCCGTCAAGTGAGCACAAAGTGCAGACTCGTGACTGAGAAATTTCCTGATGGAAAACCTCAATGACACTTTTCCCGATTGCAGATCGAACCCAGGATCTTACGTTCAGCAGTGGTGTTTGCGACCACTTTACCAATGAGAGAGTCAATTACTTTTAAAGGTTAAACAATAAACTGTTAATGTATTCTATCATCCCCAATGGCCGTTGAAATGTAGTAAATATAAGCTCCCATCAAAATAACAGTCTATATCACACCTGATTTTCGAGGGCACTTGCGTATCATCTATCTTAGGACTCATAAACTTTAATGTCGGCCATAATACAAAGCTGAGGTCACATCTTTACACCCCAATCTTACACTTAAGCGTTTAACATTAACATAACCGAGTATAAACGATGAATTAGCACTCCGAGTGCCCTAATTAAGATCAACGCGATTCACGGCAAGGGGCAAAAAAACACATTTTTTTTCACAACTTTTAAAAATTAGGCTTTAATTTCGCGCCATTTGCCATTCCCCGTCTCAAGGCATTTGTCACTTCCTCGAATGAAGAATGGAAAAGATTTCTGTTGTTT
This sequence comes from Diarsia dahlii, assembly GCA_949775195.1. NCBI lineage: Eukaryota > Metazoa > Arthropoda > Insecta > Lepidoptera > Noctuidae > Diarsia > Diarsia dahlii. Next base: position 19,194,737 of record OX459205.1, read on the forward strand.
TTTTCCCCCTCGTCAGCCTTCCGTTTTTGTTCGAATGGACAAATTAGCTCTTTTGTTTTTCGCCCGTTCGAAAATTTGAAAAGAGTTCGATGTTGAAATGTTTTTGTGGTCGCAGCGGACGGGTTAAGTTGAAAACGTATTGCGTTTCTGATTGGCTGTGTTTGTTCGATTGTTTAATTTGAATTTTTTCCCAATTTGAGAATTTACCTTGTTACCCGATTCAAAGGGGAGGTAATCACATTTGAACGATGTTGACTGTCTGAATACCATTCAATTCATTTTTTGTATGAATCGGTTTTCGTCTCTTGTTTTACAAATTATTATTACTAGGAATAATAATTTACAGCGAATTTAATAAACAGTTATTGTTTTGGTTTTGGTTCTCTTATCAGTGTTAAATACTACATTGCGATTATTAATTAATTAATATGATGTAATTAAGTTGTTAATACCGGTGATACTGTCACAGCTGTCAGCGAAACGAAATTCATTAATGTGGACTTATATTATTTTGTAGGAATGGTGTTGTACATACTGTAGAATATCGTAATTTCATAACATAAAATCATGGCTGTAATCCCAGAAGGGATAAGCAGAGGCATACCTCATTCCCGTCGGTCTGTGGGTTGTTGGAAAGAGATACAGCGGCCTCGACACACAGGGCTAAGGAGGAACATGGGTGGTTTTTAGTCAGTAAAAGTCTGACACTCCCTACCGCTCTACCCAGAACGGGAGGAGTCATTTGATGATTCACCACATCCCAAAAAAAAAATAAGGCATACCTCAATAGTAGGTATACCTACTATTGAGGTATGCCTTATTTTTTTTTTTCATAATCATATCAGCCCGAAATCACCCAGTGATGAGTAGGCCTCCACATTTTTCTACCACACTTCAATATTTTTTTTAAATTTAATAAAAAGTTTTCCGTAACAACCAAATGCAAACTGCAAAATCGTCTATTTTCACAACACCACCATTTAAATAATCCAACATTTTAATAATCATAAATTGACCAGCTTCCTTTAGATTTTATATTACGTGAAAGCTTTGAAATATTGACTGACAACCAGACGTAGAGATCGCCATCATCCAAAGGTTTTTGAATTTAGAATTTTGTTAGGAGAAAGTTCATTTGAGTCTGGACCACAGAGATAAACCTGGCAAACAAAGCGTGCTTTTTTTGAGTACGCACTATGACGTCATAAGTTTAGTTTAGTATTTAGTTAAGGTGAATCCTCCAACCAGCCCGCGAAATTCAAATTTTCTTTAGTTATAGGTTCCGGAATGACTTTGACCTTGTACAAAGTCATTTTTACACCTTTATGAGCTCGGAGGGTTGTATTAATGATTTTGGTGATTATAATTCTGTAACTACATACGTCTTACAGCCGCGAATGAAATGTTCATCAACATACAACCTACTACTACTTTACTATTACTTTACTTGCCTGCAAATTGCAAAAAACTTAAGAAAATTTGAATTTCGCGGGCTACCCTGGAACATCAACCTTAAACAAAAAAGTTACTATACGAAATAGACTATGTTTTATGTTTGTCTGGTATTATTAAGAAATTAACTTGCAGCGACAGTAGCCTTATTAGGCATAAAATGCTTTAGCCGGGCACATGAAGTAGATGCTGGGGGCTCATCATCATCGAATGACTCCCCCCGCTCTGGGATGAGCGGTAGGGAGAGTCAAACTTCTACTGACTAAAAACCACCCATATTCCTTCTTATGCCCTTGTGCCGAGGCCGGGGTATCTCTTTCGAACAACCCGCAACCCTGACGGGATGAAGTACTTAGGTGCTTGTCCGCTGTCTTGGCACATCTTTAACTGTGGTGCGAACTCAAATCAACTTCCTCAAAACAAAAAATCATAATTCAAAAATCTTTCCATTCAATAAAAGTAAGCTTATCCTCAAAAGTCATAAGCCGACTGACATGCTAACTCAACATTACTTGCTCCAACAAGATGTGACGTCACCAACAAGATTTATCGTTTTTAATTTCATTTTTTTATCAGTAAAAAAGTTTTGCTCTCCAAGATAAGGGTGACAGAATTAAATTTATTACGTAAATTAGTTTTCGTGGCGAGTGTACATGTTTTGGTAAAGTTAGGGAGTGTTTTTTAAAAATGTTGAGGGCACTATATTTTGTCATGCAAACCAGTTTCTGCTTTATTTCTGGTGTTTTAGCAATTGGGTATTTGATATTTTTTTTACTTGTGATTCGGAAACAGTAAGTAAAAAGATAGACAAAAGTAAAAAAAATAGTGTGATATCTTAAAAAATGCCTTAGTTTTAACCGATTTAAAGGATGTGCTAGACAGAAATAGCGCTACATCTAATGTGACGTCATAATAACATACCGCCATAGTTACGTAGTACTAATGGCCGTTTCACGCGACAAGGATAGAAAGTGCCACACCAAAAACTTCTAAAGCGTGTAGTCACATCGTATTATTTCTTTTAGTTCTTTAAAATAACATACAATTTTCATACATTTTTGATATTTTCAAATACCCAATTATACAAATCTTTATCGGTTGGTTAGTGTCTAACCTGGTGTGAAGAAGAAGGCATGCTGCGCCGACCCCAAATAAATAGGGAAAAGGGCAAGAGAATTATTATGATGATGATGATGACTTGTGTCTAAGTTTTTTGTGCCTCCCATGGCCTGCTGACCTGGCTATACATGCCGTCCAGAAATATCTCAGAAGTAAAAAAAATCTTTTTTGCAAAAAAAAACAACCGACTTCAAAAACACCTAAAAGTGAAAAATAAACTTCTGAAGAAAAATCAGCTTCTGAAGTCGGTGACATTTGTTTGTTCGATTTGGCTTTTTTTGCCACCGACTCCGACAATTTTTTTTTATTATTTCATTGTTAGTCGTATATCTAATAGAAATATTTAGGTACTATGAAACCTATACTTGTATAGCGTCAGATAAAACACGAAACACGTAATACGTGCCTATGAAATTTGAGGGTTGCCCTCGATTTCTCTGGGATTCCATCACCAGGATCTGGTTTCCATATCATGGTCCTTGAAATATTTTCGTTCCAATAAAAAAAGAATCATCAAAATTGGTTCATAAACGACGAAAATATTCGCGACCACATATAAAAAAACGAACGAAAAATGTTCATAAATTAAAAAAAAAATATCATAAGTACTGGGCCAAACCATGCTAAATTTTTATGAGACCAAATGGCAACTATTCCGCATCAAACTAAAAAAGAATCACGTAAATCGGATCATAAATCGCAGCGTATATCGGTGTACATACATAGAAAAAAAAAAAACATACCAATCGAATTGAGAACCTCCTCCTTTTTGGGAAGTCGGTTGAAAACCAGCATGCCTGAGAGATATTTCTCCCAGCTATGCTGGCTTCCTCATTATGTGTGCACTCATAAAGTGATTCAAATTCAAATTCAAATATTTTTATGTGATAACAATTTAAGTATTCAATATGCACATTAATCCGAAAATCAGGTGCGTGTCTTGGGTTGAACTTGAGACCTATGAATTGGCAGTCCGATGGCGTTAAGAGGTATCACTATCACTACATAGTATAAAAAGGAAGTCGCTTTCCGCTGTCCCTATGTATGCTTAGATCTTTAAAACTACGCAAAGGATTTGATGCGGGTTTTATTAAAAGATAGAGTGATTCAAGAGGAAGTCCGTGCGAAGCCGGGGCGGGTCACTAGTCTAACATAAAGAAAAAGCCGATTTGAGAACCTCCCCGTTTTTGAAATTGCTTAAAAAATGCACGTGCGTGTGGCTTCTCATGTCGCATTGATTGTACCGTGCCTATTATGTATTTCTACGAAGAAATGCTGTATACCTATACGATAACATGTTTCCTACAGGTTTTCTTCAGCACTTTGATTACCCCGAACACGTTTGAACAGGAAAACATAAAAGTTAAGTGTCACTTGCATGTTACGGTAAAAGGAAAAATGTTGGAATATAAAGCGTTCTGCGTACCTTTAACATACAGTTTCTATGTAGAAAAACAAAACTGTTTTATTACTTAAGTATTTAGTGTTTGATTTAATTTCTTAGTAAGGAGAATGTTACCCTGGGGACGCGTGGTGGATTATAGCCTATCCCTCTCCTAGAAAGGAGGCCTGAGTCCCTGCAGTGGGAACATTATAGGCTGATGATGATGATGAGATATGTAGCGTACAAAGTATAAGTTTTTTTTTAATAATTTTTGTGCTATTTATACCTACATAAAAAACCTGCTAGTGGCTATCATTTGTAAATCTTTGACAGTTGTTATAGGTATAAGTCAGTGACCCGAAAATGACACCCGAGCATTACACCACCTGCCCACCATTTTTCCAAGCTGTGTTGGGGTCGGCTTCCAGTCTAACCAGACGCAGCTGAATACCACCATTTTACATAAATCGACTGCCTTTTAAACCTCCATAGCCCAGAGCCTGGGTACTAAAGGCTAGTTGTCAGATTTTTGGCTTCTAACTTCTTATCTGCTTTACGGGGCACGAAGGAAACTCAATAGGTATATAATGATTCAAATTCAAATTTATTTATTGTTTGTTGATGATTGGTCACCCATCCTCTGAAAGACCTAGACAGCGTGATTTCAAACCGAGTGGCTATTATTATTTAGCCACGTGCTCGGATGTCAAACGCAAAATAATATTAGACTGTTTACTTTTCGCCTTTGCTTACCACTTTAGTTCCTTGATCGAATTTGACGGGTTAATCAGTAGCCTATCTGCATAGCACAACCACCTATACTATTTAGAGAGGATAAATATTAGCAGACCAGTGTCCACGGGCGCTAATTGCGTTGACCCCACTAAAACACGGCTCACAAACGCTTTGAAATTACGTCAATCATTGATAAAATCCGCTTGATTTGATCAGTATTTGAACTTTGAACGGAGATCAGCAGTGGACTGCGATGGGCTCAGTTGGTTGATTGAATATGGGGTGATTGATACATCATCAATCGTTATCGTGACAGTAAAATGTGATGGTTTTAATTTCGTACAACCAAATTCAGACTTGGGTGTAGAATGCAACAGCCCACCAAAAATATAAAATTCTCTACCGTTGATTTTTAATTGCTCTTCACGAGTGCATTCCGTTTGAGAACATAAACAACACACAATATGATGAAGATGGGTCTCAATATTCAGCACTGAGGGTCATCCTTGTTCCTGTCGGGGCTGTGGGTTGTTCGAAAGAGATACCGCGGGCTCGGCACAAGGACTAAGAAGGAATATGGGTGGTTACTAGTCAGTAGAAGTCTGACACTCCCTACCGCTCTGCCCAGAGCGGTTGGAGTCATTTGATGATTTCCCACCCCTAAAACTCCATGTTGCTTGGAAAGAATATCGTATAACATATGAAACATTTTCTATTTTCCTACATATTTAAGATGAAAATTGTATAATACCTAGAAACAGCCAAGAAAATTAGAAAAATACTAATTCTATTAAAATACTTTATAATTTCTAAGCGACATTTAATTAGTTTGATGAAAACATCTGAGACTTACCGCAAACATTTTAATTAATTTTCGTATTTCATACCTTGGCGAGGAAAAATAGACTCCCGCAAAATTCTGAAAACCGAGCTCAAAAATGTCCCTCTAATATACAACTTTGTATTGACTGCCGTACAGCATTTTAATTTGAACTGTTTGCCAAAGAAATAAAACAAGCTTTCAAAAGATCAAGTTTATTAACTTTTATTCAATTCAACAACTACAATAAAATAAAATTTTCCTTTACCAACAGTGATTTAATCAAGGAACAAACTGCAAAGTTTTTTTTCTTTGACTTTAATAAGTTTAACTAGCAAAGTAACCATTGTTTTATTATTCAACAAGATTTGAGTTTTAAAAACGCTTAGTATTACAGAAAGTATGAAAGTTTGTTTAATGAATAAATCTTTTGTTACCACTGCATAGTTTTAATAAGGATATTTTCGGTTAGTAAGTGGTCAGATTGTGACGAGCATTTATAATAGTCATGTTAATTTTTGACGTCTTTTATAGAAGGGACGAATCCCAGGCATACTCTTATCTTAGTTTAAGTACAAGTTTTACTCTCAACCTAGTCTCATCTTTGCCTGCTTGAAATTTTTATATAAATATTTTTTCCTTATTTTATTTTGTAAACAATTTCATTAGTTTTTGTTTCACGGAACCCTAATACTTATTCTCAAATAAAAGTATGTTAAGTCTCTATATCTCATTGGCCCTGGATCGCAAAATTTGGAAATCGTGGGGGGAGGCCTTTGCCCAGCTGTGGGATGACACAGGCTAACAGTAACAGTAAGTCTCTATAACATAAACCAGCCAGTAAAAAACCCTTTAAAATTGTTGCAGCCGTTTCGAAGATTATTCGAAACAAACAGACAGACAAATATCTCGAGCATCATTCAGGGGAAAATAATAGAAATACATTCTTATGGAGGATCCCCTGTTCTCTCTTAATATTTTACACAAAAAAAAAACAAATTATAAGTTACATAGGAAAAACCGCCAGTTATTATCTATAGTAATTTTATGTGACACACAAAGTTTCACAAGGGACCTGAAGGGTGTAATCGGGTATACCAGGACACAAGAATGGGCATCAAGTATTTTTCATTTTATTCTGTGACGCATTGTACCGTACTCTGTACCTACCAGTAATTATTACGTTGGAATATTGAACAGGAATTTTTCAAAACAAAAGTTTTTTTTTCCTTTTGGTATTACAGTACGTTGTTGTGCGCATTGAAAAATGTTAGATATTTTGTAAATCTGCAATGGTTGTTTGTAATAATTAGGTATTTCGATAATACTTTTATCATAATTTGCTGTTAGTAGGTATCCCTCTAAAAATTCTGTCATAGTTTTTCTAATTTTCTTTTTACAAAAAAACTGTCGTTCTAAACCAGTCACTTTATGGTAAAATGTACTGAAATATGAAGTCACACGAGTTTTCAAAGCACTGTATTGTCTTCATTTTTGTTTACGTGAAAAGCAAAACATGTGTCCAATATTTTTTGGAAATCTATCTGACGAACTAGATTAGATTTTTTTTTGCCGTCTCGCCTATTTCACGAGGATTCAAAACGAGCCTGTATAGATAAGTACACATACTCACTCTTGGCAACAAAGTACGGTCACCAACCCGGCTCCAAAGCATGGTGCTTACAAGATTATCCTCTAAGATCGTTTGTAGCAATTATAACTAAGACTTACGATCCCCTTGGGATAACAAGAGTTAGCATAAGTAAATTAACAGTCCTTGATAAATATTAATGGCTTTAAGCTTCAGTAGCCTATTTATATCTGAAAAGGGATGTGATTTTTGTGCAGTTCCTAGGTTATTCAAATTGTTTATTGTTAAGTTTTGGGTTTGGATAGTCTTAGTAATAAGCTAGATGAACAAGGAGTTTATTGGACTAACTTATGTTTGGATAGGAAAAGATATCAACATCAGCCTATAAATGTTCACACAGGCCTCCTCTCTTTGAGAGGGAATGGGCCATAATCTACCACACGAACCACGTGCGGATTGGTAGATATACCTACATAACACAACTAATTATATTTAGATATGTATTACTATTTAATAAAACTACAATTTACAGATCTATAATATGTATTAATAAAAATATGTAGAAGTATCAACAGGGAAAAGAATTATAGGATGTCAGAAAAATCATCCACATCGCTGTCGACAGGAAAAGTGCCCAGAAGGCTGGTAGCATCAAATTGCCACGATGGATAGCAATGCTGATTTTTTGACCAAAACATGGGCTCACCCTCTGATCACGTAAAGAGTTGACCAACCGTATGGCGATTCCCCACAATACTAGGTGAGCACACTGACCCCTCGGACCCCAAGTTTTTCGACCCCAGACGGCACAAAAACATAACTACCAATTAGATATTGTTTCTGCGCCGCTTGAGGTTTTCAGCTACTCAATGCGTCATGAAAACTTCAAGAACAATTTATAAAAAAAAAGAAAAAAATCGTATCAAAATATCTAATATTCAACATTACAAAACACAAAAAATATACATTATTAATCATCATCATCTACCAAGCCTTTTCTCAACTTCATTGAGGTCGACTTCCAGTTTTACAATCTAATCTAAATCAACCTATAAATATATCAAATACCTGAAGACTTCATTATTGTCCACGACAACATAATAAATAAAAAATACTCGCTCCAAAAAAAAGCCTATTCCAAAAAACAATAGCCTACCTAAGATTCCAAATCGAATAACTACATTGTCCTTATATCCCCAACTTCCTCGTTAATAAAATAAAAGGGATTTTAGGGTAAAGACCCTTCCAGATTCTTTTATAAGGCCAGATTAGCGGGCGTGAATTGTTGACGTCTCGTGTGGAAATGGCTTAGCGGGGTTCTATTTTTTGGGGTCCCGCACGAAGAAGGTCCCTTCAGGACGTTATTGCCAGGATTCTGCAATCTGTCCACCTGACGAAGGAGTGTATATTCTGTTGATTACCTTTCACACTTTGTTTGTGCTGTGCCCGATAGGGTCCATAATTGTGACAAATGATTGAAATAAAGTCGAAAATTTAATTGAATAGTATTATGTAGACACTTAAAGTTCCTATTGAAAATATACTATATAGCCGCTCATACAACAAAAAAAATGTAAGAAACGTGATAATGCTTTTCTAACTAAACCATAAAAAAAAATTCACCGTAAATATTGCTCGGTACGGAACCCTCCGGGTGAGCGTCGCACTCTCCCTTAGCCAATTTTTTTTCTATAGCACGTTTTTGTAAAGGGCGGAGAATTTTCGATTCTTCTGACAAATGCAGTTTGGGATATTTAATTGACTTCTTTTCGAGTTTTGTAGTGTCGTGTGTCTGATGTGCATTGGTAATAGAATTTGTGAAGACTCGTGCCGTTTATGTGAAGTCAAATAGGGTAGTTGATTTCTATTCTCCTTCTTTCATCTTTCTAAAATTTAATTTATTGTCGGAAAACACTCAGTTCAAATCCCATCTTTATACAACAAAATTGAGCACTATGGAAAAAATGTATTGATCTGGATAACAAAACAACTGAGATTTTTATGGTTCCGTAGTCAACAAGGAACCCTTAAAGTTTCACCATGTCCGTCTGTCTGTCCGTCTGTCCGCATTACAGCTCAAAAAGTGTTATTACTAGAAAGGTGTGTGATGTGATCGGATAGGTCTTAAAATATTGCGAGTTTCTTCAAACACTTTCAATTAAGGGATTCGTACCTACTTTGTGAAAAAATGATAGGTACAATATAAATAACAATCATTTAAATTACCATTATACCATTGAAATTACCATTTCACTATTTTGTTTTATGAATTACCATCAACCTTTCTAAGACATAATAATCAAATAAAAAAGAATCTCATTCATTCAGTCTCTAGCAAAGCTTTGAAATACAAAGAGTAAATGTTAGTTTTTCTGTAATAATGACATTATTAGTTTTCCACTCTAGTTCGGGGGTCTTTGATAAAGCTGGTATGAAAGGACCCAGTTGTATATCCCGAGGCATTATTTATACCACAAAGGATAAAAAACTTGGAACTTTTTCAAGAAGAATATGTATTAGTATCAATTTCTCTTACATTCTTTATTTAAGATTACCTTTTTGTGATATGGCGAAAGGGATAAAGCTCCGCTCATGACCTCGGGCGACGAGACATGATTACTTCGCGTTGCGATGATTTATGGCATGCCATAAGTATTTCGCGTGTAACTGCAATGCACGGGTCAATTTTCAAGGTTAACCCGCGTTTGCTGGGATCGGTCCAAGACCGAGTGACCATCCATTACCAAGTTTCCTCCGTGACTTGGAAAGCACGTTAAACCGTTGGTCCCAGCTGTCACTTGTAGGTCTTTGAAAGTGTTACAGGTAAACAGTCGCCCGAAATTCTGACAACCAGTATTACCAAGGAGTATCGTATTTGGCAGTACTAACTGGGTTGTCGAGGTGAGATAGGCAATCGCTGCAAGTAAAACGCTGGTATTCAGCTATATTCGGTTAGACTGGAAGCCGACCCCAATATAGTTGAGAAAAGGCAGGCAGTTGAATAAGTTTTCAGTACAGTTTTATTATATCCCATATCTTCCCGTGGGTGTCGTAAGAGGCGACAAAGGGATGTACCAGAGAATGGGCAGCAGCGTTCTCTGTGTCTTTGTAACAACCATACTGCGATCGCCAACCCGCCTGCCAAGCGTGGCGATTATGGCAAACCCCCCCAAAAATGCCTGGGGGAGGCCTATGTCCAGCAGTGGACGTCTTTTGGCTGAAATGATGATGATGATGACAGTTTTATTTTGGGGACTGTGGGAAATCATCAAATGACTCCTCCCGCTCTGGGCAGAGCGGTAGGGAGTGTCAGAATTCTACTGACTAAAAACCACCCATTTTAATTCTTAGCCCTTTGTGTCGAGGACGCAGTATCTTTTTCGAACAACCCGCAGCCCCAAAGAGGTGGTTACAGTCTTTAACCTACACTATATGCTGTCATTCATTCTCGATCGTTCAAATATATGCCCCGACAGAGCAAGCTACAAAAAAAGAAAAAGATACTTTCTATAAAAATCTTACAGGAGTAATGCGGGAAGTGAATAAAAATTTAATAGTAATGGGAGACTTAAACGGTCAAGTAGGAATGAAATCTGACGAAGGAGAATATGTTATGGGAAACCATGGCAAAGGGAAAAGAAGCGAAAATGGGCAACGATTTACAAATTTCTGTTTCGAACACAACTTAAAAATAATGAACACCTTCTTCCCCAAAAATTATGGCAAAAAATGGACCTGGATTTCACCAAACGGTAGAGATAAAAACGAGATAGACTACATTGCTACTAACTTGCCAAAAATATTTAACGATGTCGGAGTAATCAATGACCTCAACTTCAACACAGATCACAGACTGGTAAGAGGAACTATTGCATGCAAGGATCTAAAAACAAGAAGAAAATTCATTGAAACTAGCTGTATGAACCAACAACAAATACCAGAACAAAACCTAGATGAGTTGAAGCAAGCACTAGAAGAAATTCCGAATCAGAACAACTTACAACAAAAATACAATATTCTGGAAGAATCTCTGTCAAAAATAAATAAATGTATAAGTAAAAACATAAAAGATAAAATTGGTATAGAAGCCAGAAAAAAACTTAAAGAGAGAATGGAATTGATAAATAACAGGAAGATGAATCGTAAACAAATAACAGAGATTAGCAAGGAAATTTCAAAAATGATCAAAAAACATAGGAAGAAACAACGGCTAGATACAATAAGAGACCAAATAGTTAAAACAGGGGGCATTAAAAAAGCCCTGAAACAGTTGAGGGAACATTCGACATGGATACCGAAAGCGACAGATAAGGACAAAGATCTGAAAGTCTACACCACAAATAAACGCCAACAGATTTTAAGCATTGCAACTGACTTCTATAAGAAATTATACACCGATACAAATAAAACCACAGATAAGGCATATGACAAACGTGATAATAACCAAGAACCAGTACCATATATAATGCAAAGTGAAGTAAGAAAATCTATTGAAACACAAAATGCTGGGAAAGCACCTGGGGATGATAAAATAACTAACGAAATACTCAAAAACACCATAAACCAAATAATAGGACCATTTACAAACCTATGCAACGAAATCTTGACTACCGAGCAAATCCCAAGTCAATGGACAACGTCCACCATAATACTACTGCACAAAAAGGGAGACAGAAATAACATGGGCAACTATAGACCCATTAGTCTAATGGCAAATATGTATAAAGTATTTATAAAAATAATATTAGAAAGATTGACTAAGGGACTAGACTATAACCAACCAAAAGAACAAGCGGGATTTCGCTCAGAGTATTCGACAATCGACCACATTCACGTCGTCAAACAAATCATTCAAAAATGCAACGAATATAACCGCCCGTTCTATTTGGCGTTCGTGGATTATAACAAGGCGTTTGATTCTTTAAAACATAGTTACATTTGGAAGTCTCTAAAGAACCAGGGAGTAGAAAACAAATATATAAGCATAATCAAACAAACATATGCCAACAGCACAGCTAAAGTACAGCTTGAAAGAATTGGAGATCGTTTTGAAATTCAGAGAGGAGTCAGACAAGGGGACCCGCTGTCACCAAAAATATTTAATGCCGTGCTAGAAAATATTTTTAGACAATTGAACTGGGATGATTTCGGCATAAATATAAACGGGGAAAACTTACACCATCTTAGATTCGCAGACGATCTCATTCTTTTTTCAGAAGACCCTACCGCACTTCAAACTATGCTTCAACAACTAGCATCGGAAAGCAACAAAGCAGGACTATCAATGAATACGTGCAAGACCAAATTAATGACAAACAGGATAAAAGTCAAAATAGTAGTGGAAGAAGAAGAGATTGAATATGTACTAGAATATATATATCTGGGACAGCTTATAGCTGTAGAAGACTTATCCACTAAAGAAGCTAGCCGAAGAGTAAATAATACTTGGCAAAGATACTGGTCTCTTAAAGAAATAATGAAAAACAAAACTGTACCCATTTCAGAAAAAAGGAAGCTATACAACACCTGCATTCTTCCATGTCTCACGTACGGCTGTCAGACCTGGCCATTGTCACGAAAAATTGAACACAAACTGTGCGTGTGTCAAAGAGGAATGGAGAGGAGCATGATGAATCTAAAACTGCAAGACAAATGGAAAGCAACAAAAATTAGAAACATCACTAAAGTGGCAGACGTAAAATTAAAGACCAGAACACTAAAATGGAAATGGACAGGTCATATGATGAGAGCCAAGACGGAGAAATGGACAAAGAAGATCACAGAATGGTACCCAAGAAATGGAAAAAGACGCAGAGGAAGACAAACAAAAAGATGGGAGGATGATCTGCCAAAAGATTGGCGAAGAACTGCCCTGGATAGGAATAAGTGGAGGGAAATAGAGGAGGCCTATGTCGCAAGACAGCCTGACCTGGTAGCTGATATATTGAGCAATTAAAGATTATAAATTAGTTATAAGGAAATGTTATTAGATACTAGTTTTAAGTTAATGTTACTACTTATTTTGATCAGAGTAAATAAAGGCTATTTTTATTTTTTTTTTATTTATTTATTTATATGCTGTCAATATCAATGACAAGTTTCTCACAATTAAAATTCTTCTAACCATTATTGATCGAGAGCAGCGGTGGCCCAGTGGTGGCGGCCCCGACTTACGAACAGTAGGTCGTGGGTTCGAAGTAGTCGAACCCAGGCAGGCACATTACTTTGTGTAATTTATTTCATCACCGCTGCTCTCAAAACGGTGAAGGAAAACATCGTGAGGAAACCGGCATGTCTTAGAACCAAAAAATTCGAAGACATGTGACATCTACCAATCCGCACTGGGCCCGCGTGGTAGATTATAGCCCATCCCTCTCAAAAAGAGAGGAGGTCTGTGTCCCAGAAGTGGGAACATTGATGATGACCATTATTGATCATAGCGATCAATTTACTAAAACTAGCCGACCCCGTAATATTTATAAGGCACAAGAGGGCGAAGACGCGGGCAACAGCTAGTCTTTCAACTTAAACAAAACTATGTAAATTAGACCGTCCTTCAAGCAATGATTATTGTTTCTCTTATTAAAACTTAACCGAACTTCTGTTTAAATAACAAACAGACTTCGTCTGACTCCAATGATAATAGACGAATCGAGATGATATTCTATTTTGGATAATAATCATACTGTGGGAACGAGGCCTAGCCACAGATATAGATACCAAGACACAAGAGCACCTAATGCGGCCGCCACACACTCGACGAGTGGCATGGGAAGTAGCGAGGAAAGGAGGCAGGGACATAGTGTGGCAACGTTACTCGTCATGCCGCACGTCATGCCGCGATGATCGCGCGAATAATACCTGTGATCCACCATCTCCGTTGGCGAGGACGATGACGACGATGTATATTTCTTTTTATGACATTGATATAATTAACTATACTAAAAATGCATAGCGCGCACGCTGCCACAGTTTCATCATCCACCAAAGGCAAATAACAAGTGAGGAGCGTCGCGATTAATTGCGCGAGTAGTTCAGTGTGGCCGGACCGAGCAACATCGCGGCAGCGCGAGTAGCAGCGCGAGGAGCAGCGCGAGGAGCATAGTGTGGCGGCCGCATTATACGCGTGCCCGGCTTAAGTATTAATTTTATACTTAACGAGTAGAGGATGATTAAAGAAACGATGGATGGACTGTATAAATATTGTAATGGCAAGAAAGGAGGTATCTCAAAATGAAGAGTTATATAGAAGTATGGAAGAAGAAGAAGACATGTTGCGCCGACCCCTAATGAATTGGGATAACGGCAAGAGACTGATGACTAAACGAGGATACTGTCGCAGCAAGTTAATTTGTTTGAAACAACAACGTTACACCAATACATATATCAAGAACCTAGTTCTAGACATTGAGAGAACAAAAAAGTAGTACATTTTGTATAATAGTAGCTTAATAGTGCTTATGACAACATAGTACGTAGTCAGAAAATGACACGCTTTGATTTCATACAGATGGTGATACTTACGTTTTCTACGTATATTTAAATCTGTGGGACCTTTCAGAGTTTATAGGTGTGACGTAAAACAAAGGTTATCATAAAACATAAAACACCAATTCCTTTCAAATATCTTTCTCCAAATCTTCAAACGACGGATAAAACACAAAACATATCAACCTATATATAGTACACTTTCTGGCTTACAAGACCGGAGAAGGGTATCGTGAAGTATCCAATTACTAAGCTATAAGCCATAGCAACGTGGACTTTAGATTTTGCCCAAATAAACAGTATCTACGAAGTTTGTCGGAAGTATTCAGAGCTAATCGATCTTTGAGTAACTGGACTCTTTTCATGTAGGTGAACGTACCTTTAGAGCAGCGGGGGCAGCGTGGGTTTGACCCAAGCAGGAGCATTACTTTGTGTAATTTATTTCATAACCACTGCTCTAAAAACGGTAAAGAAAAACATCGTGAGGAAACCAACATGTCTTAGAACCAAAAACAACGAAGACAAGTGATATCTGCCAACGTGCACTGGATTATAGCCTCCTAGAGAGGAGCCCTGAGTCCCTACAGTGGGAACTTTATAGCCTGATGATGATGAACTTACCTTGATGAAATACATATGATGATTTATTTATTTGCAGAATATAGGTTTTTTACAAGTTCTTGACACACATAAATATGGATTTCACTAAATTCGACATTTCTGCCATACAAATATTTAGATTTACCTATTTTGGTTATATATACTTTGACATGCATTATTATGCAATTACAAATTAAATACAATAATTCTAATCATTCAAGATATTCATCAACTATGTTTAAAATAGCAGTCAATAGTTATGTCACGTCAATAAATAAAAGAATAATGAAATATTTAAATAATGTCAATATTATACCTAGATGTCATAATAATCACAGTTAATAAAATTTACATTTTGCATTCAAAATATTCATCGATGGAATAAAAACATCTCTCACACAACCAGTCATATAGCTTTTTATTAAATTCTAATTCTGTAGCACTTCTAATTTTTCCAGCTAAGTGGTTATATATTTTCACCGCCATGGTATAACAGGTTTTGTCACCAAGCTTTAGTCTGTTACGAGGGACTACTAGTGATTTTTGTGCTTTTTTCCTTTTTATCCTTTTTAAAAAGCGAGTAATTGTTTCTTAAAAATTTGCATGTTTCAAATATATAAAGAGACGTGAGAGTAAGCAGCTTTTGTGTGATAACTAAAGGTTTGCAAGAGTCTGTCCACTTAAGATTAGACATTGCAATTGGAAAGCGCACGTAGATAACATTTTCTACGTGCGCTTTCCAATTGCAATGTCTATCCATAACTAATCCTAAAAACTTTATATTATTAACTTCCTCTATGTCATTGTTATTGTATTTTAATCTTAATTTCATGTCACTTTTTAATTTTGCTCTTTAGTGCAAATACGAATTTGTTTACCTTCTCACACGCACGTAGATAACATTATCTACGTGCGCTTTCCAATTGCAATGTCTATCCATAACGTTATATTCATATCAACGTCGTATTAACTTCCTCTATGTCATTGTTATTGTATTTTAATCTTAATTTCATGTCATTTTTTAATTTTGTCTGGTTATTATACGGCAAAAATGTCATGAATTTAGTTTTGTTTGCATTAATTTTTAAGTTATACTCATCGAGCCAATTGAGTAAAATAACATCACGCTTTAATCTCCGAAGGCAGAAGTACCCTATACCTAACAGCCTGCTTTGTTAAGGTATCATGTAATAGGGTGCAAGCCTATTGTCATCTGACTCAGGTCCAGAGGCCGAAGTCGCTAACCAAAAAAATTCTGATGGAAAAACTCAATAACATTACGCCTAATCTGTGAATAGAACCCAGGAAAACAGAAACCTCTGGACCACTAGATCAACGTATGGCAGTCATGATCATCATCAGCCTAGCCTTTTCCCAACCATGTTGGGGTCGGCTTCCAGTCTAACCAGATGCAGCTGAATACCAGTTTTTAACATGGAGCAACTGCCTATCTGACCTCCACAACCCAGTAAATACTGGGTAATACGATACCCTTTGGTAAGACTGCTTATCACACTTTCTGGTCACTGACTACCTGTAACTACTGCCAATTAAAGATCTATATATGGCGGCCGGGACCAACAGCTTAACGTGTTTTCTGAGGCATGGAGTATGTAATGGGCGGTCTCTAATCCACAGACCACCCAGGCAAGCGTGGTTTAACCTAAATATAGACCCGAGTGGCAGTTATTATTAAGACACGAGCTCTCCTAGACCAACGAGGCAGTCCAGCATGAAAGTTAATATAAGAAAAAGACCCAATCAGTAAGCTTACTTAGTCCAACCGCTCTAATAAGCAATTCAGTGCGATTAAGGTTAAAACTACATTGACACCCTACTTTGTAAACGAGTATTAACGGTAAGTCAACATGGTTGCCCTATTGCAGCCCTATATTAGGTGCATCGACACCAATCTATCATACCTCTTTTGTATTTGAGATCTAAGTAGTCATGGTGTAAGAATGCTAGTGCCTGTCGGGGCTGCGGGACAAAGGGCTAAGCAGGAATATGGGCGATTTTTAATCAGTAGACGTATGAAACTCCCTTCCGCTTCGCCCTGAGCGGGTGGAGGCATTTGATGATTTCCCACACTCCAAAAATAAAAAAGTCCCTATGTCCCCGCAATGAGAAATCGGCGGTTATTATTTTCCTTCAAACAGCGGTATCGACGTTAGACAACTGAATCAGTTAGTCAAATTCTGTTTATCAAGAGATGTATAACTTATAATTGGCTGCAACTAATTTCCAATACAAGTTCATTAATAACTCAAATATAGCAACGTTAACACAGTTTATGTTTGAAATGACGAGCAATCCTTCGATAGTATATTATTATGTCAACTGCATATAATCGCGTTATAGGTACCAACCTAAACACTTTAATACCGTGTGACTACGGCTTTTCTTTTTGTTCTATACTGAAAATCTTGTTTCATGCTTTTTCAGAGTCGTTTTTTTTTTGTCGTAGTGGGGTTCTAGTTTTTTACTTTTTTTTTTTAAACAATTTTGGGGTTAAATATTTGTTTTACTCTTGACTTTTTGTCCGCTAGAAGGCTTGATTTCAAATTTGAGCAATATTTTGGAAATGTATAAGTGAGGCCCTTTCAAATGATACCAAACACGGCGTATTTATCTCCATTTTTATTTTTTAAGCCTTACTTTTTGTCCGCTAGAGGGCGCCAAATCGCTTTTTGTGACACGTCACGTAGCCTATGTTCAGCTGAAAATTATGACGGTTCTAACGATACCTCATACGTCGAGTTCCGATAAGTAAATTAGAAGCTATGAGGGAACAGATGAAGATACACACATACATACATACAAACATACATACATACATAGCCAGTCAAAATCATAACCTTTGGCTTTGCCGTAGTCGGGTAATAAAGAAATACAAAAGTAGGAGACACGCTGCGCTGACGCCAAATGAAGTAGGATAATGGATAGATAATGATGATTGCGATTATATGCAGTTGACATAATAATATACTATCGAAGGATTGCTCGTCATTTCAAACATAAACTGTGTTAACGTTGCTATATTTGAGTTATAAATGAACTTGTATTGGAAATTAGTTGCAGCCAATTATAAGTTATACATCTCTTGATAAACAGAATTTGACTAACTGATTCAGTTATCTAACGTCGATACCGCTGTTTGAGGGAAAATAATAACCGCCGATTTCTCATTGCGGGGACAGGGACTTTTTTATTTTTGGAGTGTGGGAAATCATCAAATGCCTCCACCCGCTCAGGGCGAAGCGGAAGGGAGTTTCATACGTCTACTGATTAAAAATCGCCCATATTCCTGCTTAGCCCTTTGTGTATTTAAATATTTTTGTATTACCTACTTATTTACTGTTGGATAAAGTAGCTGTCTTGCATTACATACAAAATAGCTTGTAGAAATAGCGCTCTAGTAATACGACACATATGCGACACATTCATTTGTTTCTCGACAGGACCTAGGACAATTTCATTAGGAATATTAGTGTTTTAAGCATGTTTCCTTTACTTATTAAAACTATAGTTGTGTTGTTAAATGTATGGTGAAGAAGCATAGCAAAGTAAAGGATATTGTCTAGTAGCGCGGCAGAATAGTTAAAAAAAACGCCTATTTATTTGTGGCACATAATACAACTTAGTAAAGACTTGTTTTTGCCAGCGGCTTCGCCCGCAGAAAATGACGATTTTCCATACAAACTTTCATCCCTATTTAACTCCCTTAGGGGTTGAATTTCGAAAAATCCTTCCTTATTCCTTGTCTACATTTTAAAGCTTATTCCTTGCTAAATTTCAGCTTTCTAGGTCCAAGGGTTTGGGCTGGGCGTTGATGAGTCAGTCAGTCAGGACTTCTCATTTTATTTATGTAGAGAAAATGTAATTTAACTTTTTTTTTACTAATGAGAAATTATCTGAAATTACTCGTACGACAGTTACTTATCTTTAACCCGAAGATAAGGTTTATATTTCTATAGTAATAGGTAACTCCTAGTAGGTACATGTCTTGTATTCAAATTAAACTAATTCAAGACATTGCATTACATACAAGTACAATTATTATAGTAATCTTCTATCTATACTTATAATAAATCTGTAGAGAGGTCAATTCTGTACATGATATATTTTTTCAAAATAACTATCAGGGGGTACTTAGTGATCGATACTGATGCCAAAAATGCAATCAGTAAAATTTTTGTCTGTCTGTCTGTCTGTCTGTCTTTCTGTCTGTCTGTCTGTCTGTCTTCCTGTCTGTATGTTCCTTATAGAAACAAAAACTACTCGACGGATTTTAACGAAACTTGGTACAATTATTCTTCATACTCCTGGGGAGGTTATAGTATACTTTTCATCACGCTACAATCAATAGGAGCAGAGCAGTGAAGGGAAATGTTGTGAAAACGGGAGAAGTTGCTCCATTTTTTAAGCTTCTGTCGCGTGTGCAGCCTTAATGGTTAAAGCTACATAAAAATCATTTATGACGGAAATGTTCTACATAAAATTATCTAAAAAATATCCCACAACAGTATATGTCTATCTTTTATGGTTGACTCACAATAACACGTGTAACTCCCGATAGCTTAGCAGTTCGGAGCTTTCTGATTATACAGGGTGGAATTTTGTAATGTCACCTGGAGGGAAAGTACTCTTAATACTGCAGATAGAAAATTTTACTCAAAGGAAACATTCCTTTATTTTTGAATAGAAAGCAAACTGCATTCAAAGATTTTCGAAAATTCTCTTCTCCCACACCCGGGAATCGAACCGGCTAAAATCTGAAAAAATTATACCCTGTACTTTTATTGCATCGATCGTTAGGGTCAATTATAAGGATGAAATCTCTCTAACAAACATGATAAATTAAATGAAAGGAAAACCTGCCTGCGAGATTTTTTTTGTGGGGATATGTAAAAAATCAAATTTACATGAAATCTTATGCGAATGACAACGAGTTGAGAGTTGAAGTTCAAATACGATTTATAAATTCACCACAACACTTTATTAAAGGTTACTAAAATGAATTCGTTAAAAGAATAAATTTGTGTATTAAAGAGAATGGAGCCCGTTTCGAGCAACTAATTAGTTAGTTTACCATTTTTTGTAAATAATTAAATTAATTTAAGATTTCCTGGTTTTCTTTTCATTTAATTTATCATGTTTGTTAGAGAGATTTCATACTTTTATTTGACCCTAACGATCGATGCAATAAAAGTACAGGGTATATTTTTTTCAGATTTTAGCCGGTTCGATTCCCGGGTGTGGGAGAAGAGAATTTTCGAAAAATTTTGAATGCAGTTTGCTTTCTATTAAAAAATAAAGGAATGTTTCCTTACGTACTCAAGACGCTTTTTGTTACGTAAGAAAATATGGACGTCCCGACTTATTTATAGGTAACTACCAAGCCCAAGTGGGATGAAATCACTCGGGAGCTTCTTGAGGGTCAAGCACCGCATGACCGCCATGATATTATCGCAAGAGTTTTTCATTTAAAATTAAAATCAATGATAGATCTACTTACCAAAGATAACATTTTTAGTATAACGCGGACGAAGTCGCGGGCAAAAGCTAGTTGAAAATAAAAATAAACATTTTTTCACTTAATATTAGACATAACATACCTTTCATTGCCTCCGTACTAATCATAGGATATTGTTAGATTTGGCAATTGAATTAAATAAATTAAAAATTCAGACAACAGAGTCTGAATTTGTGCATAGTTCATAGCAATAGACTCGCCCCCTATAACAGGACTTTAACTTAACATAACTGAGACAATTTGAAAATGAGGTGGCGCCTCCACCTCATTTTCGAGAATTACAGGCGTAATGTTATATTATTAGCCTATTCATGTTTTAACCTGAGTGCATCGAGTAGTAAATAAGACTTGTTTAAAAGCCTACGAAAAATATAGCGAGTAAATCTGTGAATGGGTAAAACCGTCAAGTTGTTTTATGAATATCGAATCATATCATCAATCATTTAACTTTCAAGAAGCATTGTGTTAAGTTGTTCACTATAAATAAAATAATGTGTCCTAAATGTAATAAAAAAATCTAACACGAGATAATAAACTATGTACTCGTAAGTATCATTAATATTCCGTTTATTTCTTTTACCACATATATTTTATCTTTTTACATAATATTTCTTAAAAATAATCCCCATTTTAAATTTAAAAAAAATAGTAGCCTATCATGAGCATCGAGAACAGGGCTCTCTGTAGATATCATTATTGTTAGCTCACTGACAATTTAAATAAACCTACAATACCACAACCTACTGTTAAGTATATTTACAGTACTTTGTATTAATTAAAAAACCATAACTTTGTACATCGTGCACAGAAAAGAGGTAAACATATATTTCAAAGCAAAGTAAGAACATATTTACATAACGCATTAAGTTGGACCATAAATAAACGAAGAACGAGAAGCGACAGTACAACTGCTTACATTCAAAATATGCTAATAATACTCATTTGTACGCTTACTTTTAGCTTTAGCTTTTATAGTTTTCAACATTTTCATTGCTTGTTATCATGATAGAAAGTTTTATTCATAAATTATTATCTAATAAGTATATTGTAGGTCAAATTCATCTGTTGGAAGAATTTAAAATACCGTGTAAAACTAAATAGGTTTTTGGTTGTAATTTTTTGATTAATTTATCGAATATTGAAATGGTGTCACAAAACTATTAAACCGGCTCGCGAAAACGCACGAAACTTCTTGAAAACTTTTCTCAAACACACAAAAATACACCAAAAAATTCAAACTGTCTTACCTCAAATAACTTCATCCAAACTATCCATCAGAACTCACACACAAAACATTATCAACAACAAAAAAAATAAAATTGTGAACTCGCGAAAATCGGAACGCTCGAAATTGCCCGTACGTCCTCTCTCTACCGAGTCTGTAGTGGCACTGGGGTTGTACCAAACATGCTACATTTTCGGTGTTTATCGACAGACATCCCTTCCTCTCGTGCTGCCATCTGGCGAAACAAAACTTATGCATTAACTACAGGCTTTAAGAGTTAAAAAGTTTTGATAGCAAACCGTTCGGACCGGTAATGCTTTATTAAATTTTTTAATGGTTTAATTGTAAAGTTTTTTTAAGAAGGCTGCTTTGGTTGTTTATGGGGGTTGTTAGTATCGTTTAATAGCCGTTTTGAAGGTTGATGTTTATGCAATTAATTAAGATCTAGTTAGTTTTACTGTTGTAACAAAAACAGGGATTGTTTGACCTTGTTTTAGCAATGAATGTTTCTTGAAATAAATGAACTATGTTTTGTTGAGCTTTTCTTATTAGCTTTTCTAACAATATTTTCTGTCTTTAAACTATGTATTTCTCTGGTACAAGTACGCAAGTTTTGGTTTATTATTTTTATGCTTTGCTTATGTTTACTTTTTATATTTATTGGTTTATTGTTTTATCATTTTGTTTTGTTGTGTGTGAGACTCATAAAAAAAAAAAAAGTTGATGTGGCACTCGGAGACTGCCGCGGTAAAGCTATTGCATAGCATTTTTTATCAACTTATGCAATTATAATTATTTATTTATTTTATTTATGCAGTATTTTTTTCTTGTTTTTTTTTGCTATTTTTTTAGCTCTTCATGCTTTTCTTCTCTATAAAAAGAAAATATCTAGGTATAAATAATAGGTATAAATAATTAGGTATTAATAGTGCAATTACACTCCCAAATAATTATTCATTCAAAAAATTTGAACAAAAATAACGATATTAAGAGTTTGATCTTCGAATTTCGATGTACATTATATAAATCAAAACTAACCTTCATAGACTAAGCTAGTAAGAAACTCTATGACAGAAAATTTAAAAGAAAAAGTATTGACAGCCTGACGTTAGTGTCATAACATTGAAAAATATGAAAATTATTTATTTATTTTAGATGTTTTCTAAGAAAACGAATCGTTTTAGACCGATTCGCAGAATAGTAATGCAAAAACCAATAAAACTTATGATATGCGTACTAATAATAAAATGAATGTATATAGAGTACTCACTCATTTTCTTTCACTATTTTTTCGTGACTTTCTAGCTTCATTAATAAATGCACTTTGTTTATTCATATTTATAACACTTTGTACACAAATTATACGAGTAAGAATATTTTAGATGGAGAAAGCAGAGAGACAAAACAGAAAAACTTTATACCTTTACTTACACGTGAGGTTATAAATTATCTAATTTGACAACCTCAGTTGACAACCTTGTTATTTTCCGTAACCATAGCAACCTGGTTGAATAGGTACTGAATCTTGAATATTTTCGTAAGGAAATTTCTGGATTCGCTCTCCACGCTATAGAAGCTATGCAATAGCTTAAAACCTTTCTTTCTAAATAACGCTGAATCTTTTACAATACACAAAAGATTGACATCAATATTATTTCAGCCCATTCTAGACATCGATATAGCCAATCTAGCAACCTAGGTCTAGCTAATACGGCAATACTTCTCGTAAACGGTTCGTCCTTCAAGATAATAGTCTTCGGAGGACCATTGTGCAAGTACTAGGCGCTTATAAATTGTAAGGGAATCATAATAAATATCGAAGTTCGACTAGAATTCAATTAGGTAGCTGCAGTACGTTTGTTGAAATTGTGAGAATTGGGAGCCGACTTCCATACTTACGACCAATGTCGTAAGTTCAATAACAAGAAGTAGTTTACTTTATGTTATTTACTAGGTTTTACCCGCGGCTTCGCTCGAGTTGTGTTTGGTAATTGTCCCACTATGAGGATAAAAAGTATACTATGA
This sequence comes from Diarsia dahlii, assembly GCA_949775195.1. Taxonomy (NCBI): domain Eukaryota; kingdom Metazoa; phylum Arthropoda; class Insecta; order Lepidoptera; family Noctuidae; genus Diarsia; species Diarsia dahlii. Next base: position 19,218,712 of record OX459205.1, read on the forward strand.
TTAATCCACTTTATAAACTATATGTGTGCCGAGTTTTATCCAAGTTTGCTTAACAAACATTCATTCATCGCATCTTTTTAATATAAGTAAGACTGCCTCCGTTGATCTAGTGGGCGCGACTTCTGAGCTTGAGATCCTGGGTTCGATTTCCAAATCGGCCAAATTGTTATTGATTTTTTTCATTATGAATTTCTCGGTTGCAGCCACGGAGTCTGGATGTGTGCCCTGTTGTTGGTAATAGGCTCGCCCTCTATTATATAGGACTTAACACAACATAACTGGCAAAACGTTGGTGTATATAACTATTAAGTACATTATCTGCATAACCGTTCAGAGATTACGGGCGTAATTTTATGTATGTATATTATTATCTTTGTTGTTGTGCCTGTATGGATGTTTAGGCTAGTTCTCGTGAGGATTGGTGGATTGAAAACACTTCTTGACTGAACTTTACTTTCTTATATTTCGTACTATTTCAACAAGGTAATATTTGCAAGTGAGGCTGCTTACGGCTGTACCAGAGAGTATAAAAAAGGAAAAATCATAGACATACATTACAATTAATGTTGCCCGACATAGAAAATATAAAAATATAAATATTTGTGTTGGCATCCCGCCAACAATCTTGTCCAGGTAAAAATATAACCAACAATGTTGCTAGTATCTAGGGTGCGCCATACATACTTCGCCACTTGTGGGGACTATAACTAATGTGATGGAGTGTGGTCACCGTAGCGTGTGATCCCCTACTAAGAATAAGTGATCCCCTCTGCCCTTGAGGGTGATAAAATGTATCAAGAGGACAGACAGGAGGGAACTCCTGTCTGCAAGTAGTACTAGCTGCTATAAATTGTGGTGAATCGACCACTACCTTTTATTGGGGGACCCATGTCTAGTTCAAATAATTTGTTGTGGATCATTGGTTCATGAGATGTTGTGTTAGTTACAGGACAGCCGGTTATGTATCGCTGTTAAGGCATACAACATCTATCTATACTATCTATACTAATATTATAAAGAGGTAAAGTTTGTGTATTTGTTAAATTGTACGGGGTAATCTCGGGATCTACTGAACCGATTTTAAAAATTCTTTCACCTATAGAAAGCCACATTATTGCTGAGTGTCATAGGCCACCTTTTATCCCTGTATTCCCACGGGAACGGGATCTACACGGGTGAAACCGCGGGACGTCCGCTAGTATATTACAGGTTCGGTAAATTGATAATTTTTTTTTGTGTTGTTAAACATCAAATGCCGCCCAGAGCGGGTGGGGTCTACCGCTCTGGGCGGAGTAGAAAGGAGTGTCAGACTTCTTCTGACTAAAACCCACCCATCTTCCTTCTTAACCCTTTTTGTGTTTCAGGGATGCGATATCTCTTTCAAACAGGCTCGCAGCCGTGGCAGGCATCGGGCCCTGTGGAGCCCTTCCATCAATACATGTATACAATATATCAATTATTATAATTAATTGTCATACAAAGATTAAATTAGTATTACATTCATGTCAAATTACAAATTAGTCATGTGTGTCTAAATTGATGTTTACGTTTTGGTGAATTTCATCTTACTTTTTCCTTATCCACGTGAAGTCGACACTATTCCGGAAACTCGATTACCAATGGACGGATTATTTTCAATTCACTTGGTGTAGTTTAGCTGCCATTTTGACTGAAATAATGTTATAGAGATCATTGAATTCGTGTTATTGATTTCTTTTTAATTTTTAATTAAATGTTGTGGGCACTTGTGGCATGTGCTAAATAAATAAATGTTTTCTTTCTCTATGTATCTATTTCTTCAATGTTTGTGTATGGAATACTGTTTCTTAAAGCTTTTTGTATTTAAATATTGTTTTTGTCATAAGAGCATTTACCATAAGTACAATCACAGTAAACGAGGAAAACTAGTCCAATTATTTGTGCCTGGATTTCTTACACCGTGTATTTTCGTTAAACACGTTCCCTTAATAATGAGACAAAAGCTAAACTAGATGACAATTAAAGCAAGCTACGTATACAGAAAGTTAATGTTCATTACCAACACACACATCTACCAGGAATACATGAATTACAACGATATAAATTAAATTTCGTTAGTTCAACACATAGTGGAAAGTTGGAAACTTTGCGCGCGCTACAAAACTCTGTTAGTGTTCTAGCGCTAAACATTTTGTAATTATATTTGACCTTCACACAGCTGCTAACCTAGTACTTTTTGATGAGAACAGTGGCTGTTTGTGATGAATTATGAAAATTTTAGTTTAAAATTGTGCAGAGTTTTAAATGTTCTTAAAAATCCTGGGTGTTTGTTCATCCGTGGATGTCACAAGAACCTTTTCAGCAGCAGAAAAACCATCAATGTTTTAAATTGACATAACTAACCAAAAAGCTTCCGTCAATCGTTTTACAAGTGCTTAGGGCATGATGACAAAAAAAATCATGAAAATTTACATATAAAATGATGATAGGAACGAAAATACTTGGCATAATTATCTAATTGGTTTAATAATATAATTAGCGTTAGTTCTAGGTTCAAACTTTCAGGTTGGATTGTAAGAGACTGGAATTGATACCACATAACATAACTTCTTTACGGATAATAAAAGAGCAGCTTGGACAATAAAAGATGATCTCCGGAAACATATCGAAGCATTCGAAATGTGGGCCTATAGACGTATGTTGGCCATTAGCTGGACACATCGAGTGACCAACGTTGAAGTACTACGTCGTGCTGGAAGGACACGCCAATTAATGCAGACCATCAAAAAAGAGGAAAGTTGCCTATCTGGGTCACGTATTAAGACACGACAGATACGAACTCTCGCAACTCATAATGATGGGCAAAGTGGCAGGCAAAAGAGCAGTGGGACGTAGGAAGAAATCCTGGCTGCGCAATATCCGGGAATGGACGGGAGTTAAGAGCGCCGCGGAACTTTTTAGACTGGCAAAAGACCGAATAGGATATTCGGAGCTGACTGCCAAACTTCACTAGTTGGAGAGGCACCTGAAGAGAGAGAGAACATAACTTCACGCCTGTTATCCCCGAAGGGTAAGGCAGAGGTGTACCTAATAGTACAACACATTGCGCCAGTTATGTTTAAGCCCATGTAATATATAGGGGGCGAGCCTATTGCCCTCAATATACACACATCCAGGTTCAGTGGCTGCTCCTGAAAAATTTCTAAAGGAAAAGTCCAATAACACTTTAGCCGACCCGAGAATCGAACTCAGGACCTCATGCACTAGACCAGGGATGGCGAACCTTTATGGATCAACGTGCCAATTTTTCTAAAGAAATGTTTATTGAGACATTACACGTGATGCCGTCAAATAATATTGCTTGGTCTGTACTGGCAGATAATTAAACTAAATATTATCAACTAAAAGCTCTTTTTTTGCTACCAAAAAGAAAAAACTTGACCTGTGTCGTAAAAATATTTGAATTCTACGTGTAATTCAAATTAAAGTAAGATTGAACAAACTCCTCTACCAAACGGTTTCTAATCGAATCTTATAATTATTATAATACATCTCTGTAAATAATGACTCGTAGGTATAGTTGAAAATATGGTTAAAAATTCAGTGGCGTGCCTAAAATATTCTGCAACGTGCCATCAATGGCACGCGTGACATTGGTTCGCCATCCCTGCACTAGACCAACGACGCATTGTTACTAGTTACTAGTTAGAGGCAATAACAAGGCTTATTATATTTTATAGGGGCCTTAAATGTTTGTACCTTTAATGTACTCCACGTTATTTGCTTACCCCTTCGGGACTACAAAATAATGTGTTATAATGGTTTAGTTTAATACCCTTACCTCAATTCGTATTTAAATCCCATTGCGAGTATTCATCGCGAAAACACATTATATTATGATAACGATAAATAACTTAATTTGCATAACAAATAAATCAAATAGTGCTAAGCACGTTTTGATACGCCTCAGTTACTTTAATCATGAAAAAATAATGTTTATTTTGTCTGGCTATAATCACTACATCACTACATTATAAAACAAAGTCCGCCGCTGCGTCTGTCTGTGTGTCTGTTCGCGATAAACTCAAAAACTACTACACCAATTTTCGAGCTGTTTTCACCATCGGAGAGAGTGGTTCTCAAGAAAGGTTTTAATTTATCTACGCGGCTGTAGCCACGGGCTTCAGCTAATATCAGAATTAAAATGTTAACACGAATGAAAATCGATATCGACTGCCTTATTGGTCTAGTAGTCGCAAGCGAATTTTTGTACTAGATGACGTGGCCTCGACGCAAGGGCAAAGAAGGAACATGGGTTCGGTTTTTAGTCAGTAGAAGTCTGACACACCCCTTCGCTCTGCCCAAGAGCGGGGGGGGTTATTTGATGATTTTCCACCCACCAAAAAAAAAAAAAAAAACCCCCTGGGGGCATTTCCCAGGTGGGGCAAAGTGCTATTGGGTTTTGCATACAGGAAATTCTCAGTAGCAGCCACGGAGTCTGGATTTGTGCCTGGATGCCATGCCTATCTGTTACAGTCATTCGACTTAATAATAATCATCTGCCTAGCCTTGTTCTAAGTATGTCTGGGTCGGCTTCCAGGCTCTTGAAACAGCTTCTTCCCACTAGCTGTAGTAGTAGAATTACTGGTAATATTTTCCCTACTATAGTCATGGGACTTAATTATAACCTGCGAAAATGTGGATGTTCTAATAGGTACGGTCAGCATCAGAAGTATATTAACATTACTCAAAGTTTCGAAGCTGTTTTTTTAATAAAAACTTGTTAGATATTACTCGTTACTACATGTTATTGGAGTGTAAGGACTATTTTAACGAATAATCTTCTGAAACATTAAAAATAATAGCTAGAGTCCTGTATATAAAAGAATTAAAATTCCGAAATGTTCAGCTACTTCTGATGCTGACCGTACATCTATTTCTAACCCTTCGGTTATTACAAGCGTGTTGTTATAATGTTAAAATCGATACACTAAAAGCCGAAAACAAAACTTTAAAACTCCAAAAAAATACAACTAACGGGCACAAACAGACTTGTTTTCGTAAAAAGAACACTGCGGTTCGATAGTCAATTACTTTTAAAACTCTCCTAAAGAAGCTATATCTCTTTTATAGTTCTCTTGGGTAGAATTCTTATAGGTCCAAAAGGGCTAAAGGGAGGTTCGCAGGGTCCCCAAACGACCTTTGTAGATGCCTCATTAATTAATTCCTTGGCCAATCCTGATAAATAAGGGATTCTGGAGAGCTTTGTGATACATGCGTAAATACGTTGTGAAGTTTTATGTGTTCTGTTTGACTGGGTTTGGTATGTGTTATGCTGTGTCGAGTTGGGGAGTACACGTTCTTTGTTAGTTCCCAATAAGATTATTGAATACTGTCGATACTCGTTAATTTATTAAAATATAATTACCACTACTTTCAAAACGGTGAAGGAAAACATCGTGAGGAAACCGGCAAGTCATAGAACCAAAAAATTCGAAGACATAATATGTCTTCGAATTGCACTGGGCCTACGTGGTGGATTATAGCCCATCCTTCAGAGAGGAGGCCTAAGTCCCTGCAGTGGAAACATTATAGGCTGATTATGATGATGATAACAATATATGGAATAACGATTTCCATAAGACAATAATATTTGTCAGTTAACCCGCGATCATGGCGCTTGCAACAGCGTCGAAATATCGGGAACTCAAAACAAATAAAAATCACGGAAGATATCCCGTAAGTGACATTTTTAATATAGTTATGAACCGTGAAAGCTTAAAACAGTGTTTGACAATAATATTCTTTAAATACGCATTCCAAATCGTTTAATCTTTCAAATGTAATGGTTGTTTTCCTGCAGAACTAAGCTGCATGAACGAAAAAAGTTTGTGTTTAATTCTTATTCTTTACTAGCTTTTGCCAGCGGCTTCGCCCGCGTGAAAATGACGATTTTCTAAACAAACTTTCATCCCCTATTTAACTCCTTTAGGAGTTGAATTTCGAAAAATTCTTCCTTATTCCTTGTCTTCATTATAAAGGGAACCTCTGTGCAAAATTTCAGCTTTCTAGGTCCAAGGGTTTGGGCTGGGCGTTGATGAGTCAGTCAATCAGTCAGTCAGGACTTCTCTTTTTATTTATATATATATAGATTGTTTGGTTATTGACTAACCTGGTGGCAGAGTTTTTATGCGCCCTCTGATTTGGTTTTCATGCCGTTAAGAAATATCTCTCAGACATGCTGGTTTTGCTCACGTTCTCTTCCTTCACTGAAGCAAGTGATACACAATACGGCCATGAATCCCAAAAATTCAGAGGTGAGTTTGAACCCAAGCCACGCGGTTTCTTACTCGAGACCTATGAGTTGACAGTCCGACAGTCAAACCACTAGAATATAACTAGGTATAGGTAATCAAATATGCCAGACAAAATCTCACAGTAGAAACCCTCATCTTATTAAGAAATCCCATCACAAGATTTATTTATCCGTTCGTAGATTGTAAAGACAAAATTAATTAAAGAAGAAATAGGAAACGTTATTCCAAAATCGAGTGATGATACATCAATTTTATTCGAACACAAAAGTTATCTAATGCTTCATTACTCGTTCACTCTTTAACCATTCAGTCGGTAATTGAAAGAACCGAGAATTCTCGAATAAAAATTCTACGTAACGTAGGAACATTTTCCAATAGAAGCCTTTCATTAAACCGGGTCTATAGAACCCAGAAACACAGCACACCTCCTATTTTCGCCACATAATTTTCGGCCCGAATAAATTTTATTTTATTTTCGCAAAATCAGCAATCACTAATCAAGTATTCGTTCAATCATAATCCCGGCCTCCAATACGCTTCTTTTTTTTAATATTCATGAAATTTTTCGTAATCTTCGTGTACAAAAACGAGGTTTGAAGGTAAACCTTTTGGTATCTTGGGTTTTCGTAGATTAAAGTAATGTGGATATAAGACTTCTGGTAAGTTTTTTTTTAAATGAAAGTAGATCTCTCTTCTTTTAATTCCTGTTTTCAAACCGTATTTTATTAATACTTAGTTTTAACGGGATTGGGTATCTACAAATATCAAGAAGCAAAGAAAGGTACGATTAAAACAAATAAAGATAAAAACTTACATGTATGTTTGGGTATCTACAAATATCAAGAAGCAAAGAAAGGTACGATTAAAACAAATAAAGATAAAAACTTACATGTATGTATTGGTACAGGGACATGTTGTATCCACCGTACTTGGGAGGACATGCTTACTGACTGGTACTCGCTTTAGTCACTCACCGCTTGTCCCTCACTTCTCTTTTTACCCGATTACGGCGAAGCCAAAAGGAAGGGTTTTGGCAGTCTATGTATGTATGTATGTATGTTCCACCGTAGCGCCTAAACTACTGAACGGATTTTAATAAATTTAGTCAATAGATTCGTAAGAATAGCCCGGGTGTCATAGGCTATATAAATTTTATAAATTCTTTTTATTAAATTGAGATAATCATAACAAATTTGGTATCAAATGAAAGGTCTTGGCGAGCACATTACAAATACGTATTATGTTATAGTTTAAGTACACACAAAAATAAAAGTCAAATAAAAAAATTAAGTTCAAAAATCTAAAACCCGACTACCAACAAAATCGCGGTCATAAAAGTAGAAAACAAGAAAATAATTCTTGTCTGATACTCTTCGTAGTCGCGTGCCACCTTGCTAATGGCAAATAGCAGCTGACTTCATTATCAATGAAAACGCCATGAGGGAGCATCAGGTATCAGTGGCATGCGACTACGAAGAATATCAGACAAGAATTATTTTCTTGTTTTCTACTTTTATGACCGCGATTTTGTTAGTAGTCGGGTTTTAGATTTTTGAACTTAATTTTTTTATTATCTCCGCTGTTAACAATAAAATTGCCGAGTGTGGAGGTTAACCATCAAAAATATAAGCCATCTGCTCTCTACTTAATTGTTTGCACTAAAGCTAAGGGGAGGTGAGAAGTGATTATAAATTCTATTAGTGGTTTACAATACATCTCCACTTCTCTCATCTCCGCTTCAGTAGAGTACGGGTTTCAAGCTTAAAATCTGTCTAAAGGCATGTTGTATGAGAAGCTCTTTGCATACTACTCAAACAAATTATTTAAGTAAAAGTAACCAAAAAAAAAGCTTCTTATCCTGATTCTAAAATCCACGACCAAAATAAAAAATAGAGGACCAAGGGATTGCGTCTTTTAAACTGAAACGCAATGATTTACGAAGCAATCTTAACGAATGGCGATTCTTTATAAAATAAGTATTTTCCGTCTAAAAACTGATCTGTTTGTTTACTGTGAGGTTAGATCATGTTATTTCGTATTGATTTAGGATGAGTTCGATGTGTTTTGACTAAATCCGTTTATGTTTTGGTATTTATGGGTTATTTCGATGACATGTGTGTTGCGTTTGGCATTAATCTTTGTGTGGCAAAAACAACGACTTTATTATACGAAATATAACACTACACTCATACACAGCACAGGATCGGTCAATGTGGCGACACTTGGAGGAGACCTATGTCCAGCAGTGTACATCTTTCGTCGGCTGAAGTGATCATGATAATGATGATTCAGAAGGGTATTTTTAACCAACTTCAAAAAGGAGGAGGTTATTATTTCGTCGGATCTTTTTTTATGTATGTTCCCGATTACTCGAAGATGCCTGGACCGATTTGGATTTTTTTACACTCATTTAATAGCTGGGTATTTAGGTTGTTTATTTTGGTTTCTAATTCAGTACACCTGTCTATCCGTCTGTCTGTACCGTCTTCTGTCAAACCCGTGCAGCAGTCCATTGCTTGAGCCACTGCGCCAACCGTGCCGTCGAATATAGTTCCAGGAAACACTGCAAAGTTAGCCTCCAGTCCTCCGAGTTAACTGACGTTTAACGTCTAAACATATAATATGACAGGTATTGGATACGATGATATCGATGGCAACTTACCCTTTGGCCACGAGCTATGCGTTTAAGTGACAGCCATGTTACGGCAATATCATCATCTGCCTAGCCTTTACCAAACTATGTTGGGGTCGGCTTTCAGTCTAAACGAATGCAGCTTAGTACCAGTATTTACATAAAGTATATAATATCTGACCTCCACAATCCAGTTAGTTCTGGGTAATATGATACTCCTTAGTAAGACTGGTTGTCAGACTTTTAGGTCAGTGACTAAATGTTACTACTGTCAAAGATTTGCAAATGACAGCCGGGACCAATAGTTGGTCACCCATCCACAGACTTGCTGTGTTACGTTACGGCAGCGATAGTGACAAATGAAATAAAATTAAAGAAGTTTGTTTAGAAGTCATTGCGATGCGACTTGTAAAGTAGTTAAGCGAAAGATGCAAATGATACCCGCAAGTCGCATTACATGATTTCATAAACGGGACGACAGTCGGTAAAGTAGTACAGTTTCTGTTGTAGATTTTGTGCATTTTGAACATGTGATTTATTGGTTGTATTTTATAGTTTGATTTATCGACAACATTTTCTGATGTGACATGTGCAATGAACTGTGCTTTCAGGTTTTTTATATTTTTAATATATCAATGTCTGTGATCGTATAATAGTATTTATAACAGACTTTTAAACGTTACAATGCTTCATGAATCAGTTGTTTTCATTTCCTGCATTGTCGTTATCTTACAAATAACAGCACAAAATATAACACCTCAAGGCACCTAATTTCGCCCTAACACTTATCTCACCCACAAAAATACCTTTTCCAATTTAAACTTCGTGAAACCTATCAAATAATATTACGATATAACTTTTTCCTGGCGTGCAAGTCTGTGAATTCCATCATTAACTTTGACACACTTCTCCCTACGTCTGACTTATTACGAATGGACTCAAGTTGCCACCAACTTTTAATAGGGCCTCCGTCAAACGTCAGATCGAAGGAAAAAAATAATTGTCGCAGAGGGAATATACGTTAGGGTGCTCGCAGTAGGTGAAGTTCATATTTTCCTGTTGGAAACTGCAATTGATTGGGACTGCTGTCAATCACGAAGTAAAGAGTATGTTGAGTTTGGTCACGTGTAGAGGATGAGTGGAAGGCGACTTACAAAAGGCAGATAATAATATGAGTGGTAAAGCCGGAGGGTATGCCCTGGAAGTATATAGTGTGAATTTGGACGATACAAAAGGAGTATTATGTAGATATCATATGAGGTGGCGTTCTGTTTCTGCCACTGCCGTTAGAAAAATCAATTAATATCATCATTAATAGCTAAATCAATTAATAAATTCAACCCGTTACGATCCCGATACGGCCTCTACGAGACATTTTAGATTTCTGTTTACCCAAAAAAATAAAATGAAATCGCGCCAATCAGAGAGTTTGTAATTAAACTATTATTAGGCTGTTACAATGATTGAGAACAAACTGACCGTTTTCTCTTTCTTCCATTCGACTTATTTTCATGTTTTTATATTACGACGACCACATAAACTTTTTAGGGCAATATGATGTAAAAAAGAGAGGTAATCCTATTGACGTGGCGGAAGAGTAAGTATCTGCCAAAAGTTGTCCGAATCTGTTAAATAAATAGCCACTTTTATTTGCTTTTGCAAGAGCATAATGTTCAGAGTGTTTTTGAGTTAAACTTTCTTGAAGATGTTTTGTCTTAAGTGCAGTAGATCATGAGGTTTTGTTGAAATACTTTGTATCTCACTTAAGCTTTTAAATAATATTAGTAGCATAACACAACATAACATCACGCCTGTAATCCCTGAGTGGTTAAGCAGAAGTGTACCTTATTATAGTGCACTCACATTTCGCTAGTTATGTTTAAGTGGCGAGCCTATTGTCAACAACAAAAGACGAGTTCAGACCTCATGGCTGCTACTGTAATTTTGTGATGGGATAACCTAAATAACAGCATGTTCCTGACCCGGGAATCGAACTGAGGACCTCATACTCAGCAGATGCAGTTGCGATCAAAGAGGTAGTAGTATTATAGTCTGATTTAGACAATGGTTCAGATATACCGAACAAAACGATTGTATTACAATATCTTATGTTCGATATTTGTTAACAATTTATTATTGTATTCCGTGACCACCAGTCGAACAATTTAAATTCAACTCCACCAGTATATATTAAAATAAGTCAACATGGTAAAGTCATATTATTAATTCGTTAATAATTACTCAGCAAAGCTGTAAATAGATTTCCGAGGAGTTGAAATTATAATTTTCAGATTATTTATTCGAAAACCACTCGTTCGTAATTAATTTCAAGTGGACTGAGGATTGAAATAGAAAAGCCGTATTTTAATGTTTATTGGATTTAATCTACTGGATAATTTACAAGTTCTGAGCTTAAGCCTGAGGGTGTCGTAGTTTAAAAGGCAATTTGGTTATCGTTCGAGGAAGTATTACCACTATATCTATTTCTACCGACGCATAGCATTTATGAAATCTAACTACCGGGTCTTACCAATAGGTAAGGTGCTGGAAGTCAAATTGGCAGGTCTTCAAGTCAAATACACATACAATGGAATGGAATGGTAAGAATGGAAACTTACCCAAACATAGTTGGGAATAGGCAGAAACACACCTCCAGCCAGAAGTAGGTACACCTACGACTAACCAAGGGGTTCCATGGCGTGATGTTATAGCTCTGCCTAATTCTTTGGGGATAAGAAAGAAAGGAAAGAAAATTGTATTTGTTAGGCGTTTTTTACAAAAGTAATTCACAATTTTATAAAATAAAAATACTCAAGCAAAACAGAAATCTTTATAACTCTAGTACACTGACAATATTAATTGCAATTTTGTTTTATAAAGTGTTTGGCATTAAGCGACTCATGTCAAACGCTGTATCATTTGGCATCAGTCTCTAAATGTATCTGTGTAATCTTAAAAGTAAATGCAAGTTAGCTGGCTGTATACTTAATACCTTGTTCATCGTACCTAATACTGATTTTCAGCTACAGTCCACAGATCAAAATATGCATGAGTTATGTTATGCTATCAACCACGATGGTTTAAAAGGTCCCATTAAGGCAGCACGCCACGGCCCAACATCAACACCGTACCACGACAAAGAAATATCGTCACACCGCGGTCTAAGTAGCCAGGGAACAAGCAAACTCGACGCTTACTCAAAGAGAGCTTACACCTACTGAATTGTGCATTCGTGCGAGTGGCGTAGTGCCCTCATACACGGTTCAACATAAACGCGGTGTTGGTGTTGAATATTAATTGTGGGGTTTTGCGTACGTTAACTGAAGGTGGCTTATGTGCATTAGCTTTTTTAAATTATGCACCTTTAGATAGAAAAATAACACACAATAACATGAAACTTGAATAATAACATCGAATTTAAATATAACTGGAAGACTGTGAATGTACTTAATAGTACTAAGTCTGAGCTTTCTCTACCAACCCGTCGGGGCTGTGGGTTGGCTACAAAGATACCGCGGCCTTGACATAAAGGGCTAAGAAGGAAAATGGGTGGTTTTTAGTCAGTAGAAGTCTAACACTCGCTTTCGCTCTGCCTAAGAGCGGGGGTTATTTGATGATTTTTCACCCACCATAAAATAAAAATGCTTTCATCTACCTAGCTCTTACTACACCTACCCCAGGTGTGATGTTATGATAAATATAATAATGATAATATTCAAAGCAAAAACCCTACTTTTTAAACCAATTCGGATTTGTTTTCCGTACGAATTAACAGCAGATTTTCAATTGTTACTCAAAAATTCAGTGTTCAAGTTCACCATAACATATCTCGTGTATCACCACCTTAACACAGAAGTACGGTAACAGGGTGTACCTGCATTTATTCGCGTCGGAACAGACGGGGCTCCCGAACTGAAATGTTATAGAAACACTAGACACCTGTCTTGCTATTCTATGTCAAAGAAGGCAATTGAATGACTGTATTTTAATGCTTTTATTTTTCAAGAATACTGTACTATTTTTCAAAGTTAACTGAAAAGAGAAAACTTTGGAACGTCATCAAATGAGTCACAGCATAACTAACCTACAAGTTTATCGCAGCTGCTCTCAAAACTGTGAACGCAAACATCGTGAGAAATCTACATCCTAGAACCAAAAATTCAATGACATGTGACATCTATCAATCAATCAAAATTATAATCTACCATGCGGGCCCATTTCCACTCATAGAGAGGAGACCTGTAATCCCAGTATTGGGAACATTGTAAGCTGAAGTATGCAACAATCAATAAACGAAAAGGTTTATGACTTACGCTAACATTACTACAATAACTAATCAACTGACAACTGTAAAGCTAGTATCAACAATGTTAAACGTCTTTCGTCAAAATCATAACCTCATTGACTCAGCCCGATTGACTGCTTTAAGGCGAGACCCAACGCACCCGTTCGACTATACTATAGGCGTAGTGCTACACTCCACCTTAGTCGGATTCAATAAGGTTGCTTTTTGGGCGTACAGTGTTAGGCTGGCTAGTCTTTGTTAGGCGCTTGGGTTTATTGATATTCAAGGGTTTTCCTTTAATTATGATAAATAACTTAACATAATTTGAAAAAATAACCGGTATTAAATTAAATCATTGTATTCTTTATTTATTTCTAGAAAAAAATACTTATGTTATCGCTTAAATTACGGAGATTTTCGACGATAAAGTTAAAAAAAGAGGCAATTGTATATTTTTTTTTATAGAGTTAGTAACTTTATAATATATGTATAATGTATAATGCAAGTTTAGTTCTTTCTCTTTACAGGATATTTTTCCCACCTCAGTACTTCAAACCTATAGTTCACACTTGACGTTCAAAGACAGTACATTTTTGTAAATCCTGGTTGGGTCTCGCCTTAACGTTACATCCATCTATTTACAGCCAATAAAACTTACTTAATATTAAGCGCTGAAAGTGGTGACTTTTTAGAAACAAACTCGTGGACGTCACGCGTTTTCACCAGCGTAGTTCTCGTTCCCGTGGGAATACAGAAAAAAAAGTATCCCATGTCCGCTGGGAATAGTGTAGCTTCCCAACGGTGAAAGAATGTTTCAAATCGGTCCAGTAGTTTTTAAGTTTATTCGTTACATACAAAAATACAAATGTCTTCTCTTTATTATAACAGTATAGATTTATGGTGTTGCGGGATACAATCTAGAATAATGTCGTGAAACCACTCTTTAAATTATTTACGAGACGCAGAAGTGTCAGTTCAGATAGATTTCCAAAAAATATTGATCACATATTTTTTCTTTTTTCACGTAAACAAAAAATGAAGACGATACAGTGCTTCGAAAACTCGTGTGACGTCATAATATGATAGTACATTTTGTACTTTCAAGTGACGTTTCAAGCCCCACTCTGTGATCTTTGACGCGCTTTATCTTCGTAAATTTTTATTGATTTGATAAAACAAAAAACACGTATCCAATATTTTTCGATAATCTAACTGACGGACTAAACAGAATTCT